>CM036881.1:40777988-45577988 GCA_020796165.1 Pantala flavescens | reverse complement strand
CATCCATTCGGAAAGTGTTAAAGATGAGAATTAATTTTTTCCACCCCTTCTACTCCTCTTAATAAGAGGGTTGCAGTCTTTTGATGCTAAGTGAGACGTCATGAAATAGAATCGTCTGAAGGCGCGGCACGTAATGCAGAGGGCTCGAGTTCGCTTCTGTGTCATTGTTGAACACCCCTCGGCATTTCTCTTTTCATCCCCGCGCTCGCGAGCAACAGATTTCCTGCTTTCTAGTCGTCATGCTTTCCTTGCCTCCTTAAGCAACCCTTTTTCGATCCTCTTTTTCCACCCTTTAAAGCAAGCCGTGATGCGTGTAAGGGAGTTAATTTCTTCGTCTCATTGTACGAGTGTGTGTATGTGCTAAAAGGTGGGGGATGCGAGAACGAAATATTGTTGAGTTTTTAATGAAGGATTTTGTCTTTTTCATTGATGAACTCTATATGCATTCAAAGAATAGATTATGATAAGATAATTATAACTATATTTTTATAATTGGATGATAGTAGATGGATAGGAGACAGTTGTTTACGTTGAATATTTATTTAGTTATGTTTTTCGACGAAAATCTAATAAAAATTTATTATAATTTAAAATTAAATGATAAAAGTTTTGATAAAAAATTAATGTTACAATAATGACTGCAAAATGGTTTGTACTGCAAGTATTATCGAAAATTAGAAAATAATTCATGGGTAATACCCATTTGTTACCAAATCGTTTATGTTTTTCAGTGTAACTAATTTGTTTCTTCTTTTTTCTTTCTAGGTGAGTTAAGAACGTGTATCTATAAGGTTGAATCTACTCGACCATCAGTCAGCGGTTGGCAAGTACAAAGGATTGATAAGACATATTTTATTATGATATAATCTTCAATATTCCATTTCGTTATTTTGATGATGGTTTTATTTGTTTATGATTTACATTTATATTTGTGATCATAACGAAGAATTTATTGTAAATTTTTTAACCCAGTAAGTATCTGTAAGAATTTATAAATCATTGATTTAAGTTATCAAAGAACTTAGCATAGAAATAAGTACAATTTAAAGCAATAAACCATTTAGTATCAAATACATATGTATAAAGATGCTTAGATAATATCAAAAACTCAATCTCAGAACAAAATATTGAAATTAATTTACATTTATTAAACGTATTTACATTTAATTTTTTAACGTTTCAGTCACTTCCTAGAATTTTCATATAATTTCTGTTTCTGTTATTTTGATTAAATTTTTCTCTTTCAGTAGAACCGTCTCTTTCATCTAACATAGTTTGTTTATTCATCGGAGACCTTTCTATTCTCGACAAAGTCATTCACTCTCATTCCTGCGTGACTAACTTTAGGCCGGCGAGATTGTAATTTCGCAGCTTCCCGCATTTTATCTGCGGCGCTGCCGTGCAGCCAGGAACTTAACTTTCTCCCAATTTATGCATCTACGCAAACTTAAATTGGGCAAATAAAACTTTGTCTTCCCTCTAATTTTCGGGTGTTCACATACATCGGCGCAAGCATCGGAATACGTTCTAGGCTTTAACGAGATGTTAAAGCAATCTAGTGGACGCCCACAGATATTTTAGTACTCCTCAAACTTTGGATCGTTTTCGCTATATTAATTATTCTTGAGGATGTGATATTGGCTTCTTACTTGTTGCTTGAGTTACGGAAGTTTTAAAGCTGTTTTTTACATGTTACTGCATAGGAAATTTTGTTATAACTAGATAAGTTTCTCGTTTACTTCGGGTTGTTTTTGAAACGTAATTTTGATGCTTGGATAATTTTCTTATCAACTCCTGAAAATCGTTTATAGTCATTAACTCGAGTTGTATTTAGTTTATCGAATAATATTCCTATGCCAATACATTTACGTGTACGATATATGTGGGTGTAGATGTTTTCCTTGTTATATGGAACTCTATAACTAATGATGAAATTGTTAATCACTGACAAAAAACAAGTTCCTTACATTGAAATTTGCTTTTTTTATTAATCAATAGCTAAATAATATAAATTAAAATTATATTTGAAATTCCTGCATTAGGTTTTCGAAATTAGCCAAAGATTTATGAACTTTTTTCACCGAATTCTAGAATTTTTAATCCTAAAATACCGTTAAATGTAGTCTTTTTGACTGGACCTATTTACTTCCTATTCTCACACCAAGTTTCTTCGAATTGGATAAAAGTAGAACCTTCCTCGCTGACAGTTTTCAAAGCATCAACTTATCACAGCATTCAATTTAAGCCCTGAAAATAAGTGAAGAGCGTAAATCTAGAAGATGCCGGAAGTAGATAATCCCACGTTCGTTTCCAGCGCCCACTCTTCCAATTATAGACGTAGGAAAAAATGCAGCGTGCCTACCATATCTAGATTAGTTTCGCTAAGCTCATTAGTCGCTTTAGCGTGAGACGTTTTAAACGCGTTGCCGATTACGTATCCGAGTCATTCATAATCTTCACTTTAACCCTTTGATGTCGCTGCCAACTGGGTTTCTAAGAAGGTCCCTCCGTAGTTTCCTTTGCTATAAATCCGACTCTGACAGCCACGGATAGCCCACTTTGATTTCCTTCATGCTTGCATCTCGTAATTTTCGTCGGTAATTCGACGTCTTCAATGCTAAAGCCTTTCGCTCTGCCGGGCCCATTTGAATGCCTACCGGAAGTTGCGGTTGAATGGAGCTCCGTTGCCACGTGGAGATATTATCGCCATTTTGCAAGTTTTCGTCATACGTGACTATTGATACCATGCAATGACTTAAAGTCATTAGAATGAGATTAGCTAACGTAATATTTCATTAGATATTTACTCTAATTATTGCGAAAACGATCACCTAAAAGATATAAAATGCATTTGAGTAATGCAGAAATAATATTCAACATTCTTCTCTTTCTAGATATTTTTTTATGTTCTAGTATGTGCTTTAAGTCTCTAGCTAGTCTATGGAAGTATAGGTGTTTATTTTAAATACTAGCTCAAGAAAAACATCGTAGTGAGAGAAATATTAAATTAGTACCTTCTGAAAATAGTTTTGAACCATTAAGAATGTGAGATATCCTTCTAAGTAATGCAGTCAATTTCCACAATGGCCTTTGATTTTATCCGTCTGACCCGCTAATAGCACTATAAGAATAATTCACGCTAAAAACTACGCTAAGATAAAATGCCTAGGACATGCAAAGTCACAGTTTATCAGCATAAATTATGCCTTCTAGAGCGCAAGACCTCAACCCTTTAAAGAACCACAATATCGGTGGATCCATTAACGATGACCTAGAGCCACGGACGATATTTCACGAGATATTCCGCGTGGAGATACGGAACGTAACACATTATCCGTGGATGGGGTATCCGGAAACATCCGAGAGAATTACGGCCCAGAATTTTATTATTTCCCATTCTTAGCCCCCATTTACCCGGAGCGTCCATTTTTTCGAGTCGCAATTATTTCTTTCGGGAGAGATTCCATTGTTTGGCGCCACTGTGCCTTTTCCGATCTCGAGCGCCCCCACTTGGACCTTGCGACCGACTTAAAGACCTCCTCAGCTTCCGGAAGTCAGTTCGCGGAGAGGATTTAGTCCAATCCTCGAATTCTTTGTCTCCAAATGCCTCTCGTTCATGTCTCCTTTCCACATATAAATTCTCGCATAATTTTCGGATCTTTATTCACAACCGTCCTTTGCGCCAAGTTTCCGCTTGACCTATTTCCGTCGCCTAGAGACGGAGGCTGTTTACTCTAGCAGTTTTGCTTCCCAGTTGCATTATTTCTGAGGTATTCTCTTCCTAGGCGTGGCAATTTTCTCCCAGAAGTCTGTTTTGAGGAGGAAATGCGCCCATGAATTCTTGGGTGGCCCTGAGAGCGGAATGCACTCTTAGAAGCGACGTTCGGAATGAATATCTCTGGAGGGCGTTTTGTTTGCTAAGTCATCAGCTGTAGGATTTGTAGGGCCCTTCATTAAGATCTGATGAGGAAATAAGGATAGGCGAGTAGTGAAGTTACATCCACTAAACAAATGTTTCGTTTATCTAGAGTTGTTTGAAATGTATTTTTAAATATTTACAATACGTTTTTATGTATAAGATTTACTATTTTATGTTATTTTCTTAGATATTTGCGTAGATATGAATGCGTTATATTTTCACGGAAGGCATAACTTTACAATTGTTCTTCGCTCAGGAATGCTGTAAAAATTTCATATATGGTTTTCATTTCCTGAATTCATATCCTTGCAGTAGTTTTGTTTTTAAGGATATGATTTTTACACTTTATCGTGAAAATATTTTTTTAATGAAAGACGTTTCGTTTATAGTATCTTCCTTTAGATCTTTCATCGTCTATTTCTCTTAATGAAATGCTAGATAATGAATTTCAAAAGGCAACGTTTATAAAAACTATTTCATGGATTCAGTTTTATTAAGACATAAGCAATAACGAGCATTATGATTATGAAACGTGTTTCAGAAATGTTACTATGTTGCGTATTTCATAATCATTTGAGGGGATGTTACATTTACACAATTAAATCTCTATGTTATTCAGTATTCCTCTTAAATAATATTATGATCTCATGCGTATTCTTTAATGGTTCAGAATATCCATATATTATGTAAGTTCATTATTAAACCCTTATTGATTCTAAATTTGAAATTTTGAAGACTTTTTTAGATATATTTGTGCTATTATATGCAAATATGTTTCTTTAAGTTATTCATTTTCTATTTTCCTATCAATTGATCATCCTCCGATTCCGATAACTTTGAGTTTCATCGTTTCGCCCATAATTCATCCAACTTTTCAATCCTCACTCCTCCTCACGGTTCTCCTTTTAACCGTGTCCTCCCCCGTCTGCTACACCCACACCCTTGGCTCAAATCCCGCTTCCAGAAATAAAATCGGGAGAGGGATTCCGTGGAAAAATCTCCTTTCCGCCATGCAGGCATCTCGATTTCAGTAGGAATCGTATTTTAGGACTTAATGATTGTTGAAGTCACTCGTTGCCTCAGAAACGCCCCCCTCCCCCACTGCTGCCGTATCTTTTCACGTACTCTTGGTTATTATCGTCTGTTTCTCATCGGGAATGCATTGGGAAATGGTGCGCTAGAGGCTTCAATGAAGCGCTTGGTTTCCGTTGCCTACATTTATGAACGCGGTGCTCACTCTTAACCATTGTCTCATAGGATATCAGGGATCGATAATCGATTTCCGCTCGATATATGTTTCCCACTTTTAGTTTTAACTTAAGCTATTGAATCTTTTATCGGTCATGGAGATAAACACGTATGAGCGCTCGTACGGTATATGGAGATGGGAAATGCGGAGCGGAGTTTTAGTTTTTGATTTTTCTCTCGATGACCTTATTTTTCATTTAAAGAGGACCTATGCTCTTATATTGGTGAATTCTTATAGTTTTATTGTATTATGAATGTTTCTATTTTATATTTTCCCCAGTGGCTACCAATATGTAATTAGAAAACAGCTCCGTGTTAAACCTACAAATTCTGCGTCATTAGTTGAAGGATACCAGTTCATTAGAATGCTTTGACTTATTTATCCTACTTTCAGGGAAATTAAGGGTTTTCAGTGTTGTTTTCAATAATTATTTGACAATTAACGATGATTAGTAATTATAAAACATCTTATGAATCCCGTATCTCATTTATTTACTACTTTACGTTGCTAGTTCACGTTACCTAGTAACAAATAGTGCGTACAAAGTACAATAACATGAAATGAAAATAGAAAATTGCAAAATGTAACTCATTACATCCATTTTTAAGGAGAAGGATTATTCATATAAGTGCCAATTTGAGGTAATCATTTGACACTATTTTTAATATTTAACGTCACATTTATTGTGGAAATGAATTTACTGATTCATTAGTGCCTTCGACTCATATTATTTATGAAAGAGAGCCTGAAATTCTTATAGATGTTCTTGAATATATATTAACTAGATTCGAATTACCTAGGACTTTCAATGTTTTAACTACCAAACCGTTATCTTCGATCGATGTCATATTTCACGCATTAACCCTCGCTCTCCCCACATCAGCATCTTTTCTCTCACATTCTAACCTCGAGTAACCCGATCTGAAAATGTTGGATACCTCCCACTGTGATCAAAAGTCCTCTTTCTCCAAAGCCTCTTGCACCGGATTAAACATCTTAAGACGCACGAGTGATAAATCAGCGGAAAAGATACATTTGGTCGGCAGTCAACATGTCACGCGTGTATAATTAAATATCGCCCTTTCTACATCTCGACATCTTCTGCTCCGTCCGACGGCTTAATAATCTGTTGCCTTCCCTCTGTCTCCCAGGATACGGAAAATAACACGAAGCCCTTCCAGGAACATAAAGGTCTTGCGCCTTATTTTTGTTCTCTCCATAGTATCGTGAATGCAAAAGAGCACGGGGCTTAACATGGGCCTGCGAATTTTCGCGATGCTTCAGCGGAGAATGGATATGAGTTTGGCTCCATAAATGTGGAATAAGGTCGAATTTAAAGCGGAGAGGTGGTTGCAACGGTCAGTTTTCTCCATCGCTTTAATACATCCCTATGAATATGTGTTACAAGTACAGGAAATTGGGGTATATATTATTTATGTACTCAGGATATAGGTTTAATAGTAGATATACATTTAATGAAGGGTAGGATTTTAGTTTGTGAAGTGTATGAATTGCGTGATCTAGTATGATAGTATTGCTATTTGGAAATGATTTGTAGCACTAGCACATGGACACTACATGTATAAATCAAAGGTTGGATACACTTAGGGACTATATTACAGACAAAAATATATAAATATAATTATACAAATATCTCTGCTGATAAAATAAATTTATATAAGAAATATGTTATGTTAATTCCTAAATAATGTGTATTTTATGAAATGAGAATTTAATTTTTTGAGGAATTTAATTGCATTTCATTCTATTCCTTACCAATCGGTTTTTTACCAGAAAATACTCCATAATCTTTTTCTCTCCATCCTTGTTTGAACTACTTCGTTTTTGACCCTCCATGTATATTTAATCTTCAACATTCTTCTTCAGTACCGCGTTTTGGGGGCAGATAATAAATTTGTATACATATTAATTCATATATCGTAATTAAACGCAGTAAATTATTATTTATCTTCAGTTTCGTTAGCAGCATTAGTGCATTGTCGGAAAAAGATCAATAATAAGTCGATAATGATTCAATTATTTATTTTTATATTCCCCATGCAATCATTTTCGTAGCTCATTCCCTTAAGCAAAAATTACAATCCCAAACCCTCATCAATATATGAGCGAAACTTTTAAGCAACCGTTGGAACAATTTCGCAAAGTTTCTCATCCAATTGAGTTGGATTCTGAAGCCAAGAGAAGGGGTTAAAAGGATTGAAGTTGGCCGCAGAATTGAGGTGGAAAGGTTGGAAGAGTGAATGAGGGAGTCATGTGAATGCAGCGTCACCTTTAGCGAGAAGAGCCAAGGTTTAGAGGGCGGCATGCCTCAAGCATTAGCTCACGACCCTCGTGAGTGAGTCACGTGTGGTAGCGGATAGACGCTCCGTGAATCCTCGAAAGAGACGATGGAAGATGAGATATTAGATATTTTTACCGAAATAAGAAGCGATTCTCTCGTTAGCGAAACAAGGCGCGTGCTAGACTCACGACTAGACTGCAGAATAGAGAATAAGTTGGCGTAGGTCATTGCAACGAAGATGCCTAGAGAATAATATTACTCCGCACCCTTAGAAATCTGCAAAGCGATCTTATCAGCAAAGTTTAACATTCCGACAGAAGTATTTGGTATTTTGTGTGCTCGTATGAATGCAAAGGTATTTTCCATTAAATCGATCATTTTTCTGTTGAAATTCCTCTTTGTATTCCCCTTATTAAGAGAATATTTATTTGTTTTTCTGCTGCTTTAACGTATTGTTTGACGAATAAGTCCGCATACCTTATTGCAAATGTAAGAACACGTAACAAAGGACCAACAGCGTTTACACTACTATTTAGGAAAACTCTAAACTCGAGAGAGTTGAAAATGTATCGTATATATGTATATAGAGGTGCGCGTTGTAATTGTGTTAATCTGTTTGAAATTGGGCTGTGGTTAGCTCTAACATCGAAGTATAGACGAGGTTTTAATCAGTTGAAACGGTGTAAGCGGTTACAATCCAGTCTGATAAAGTACCGAAGTAGTTCTAATTATACGTGAGTAATCCATTTCCGCGAAATTTCGCCTCAGAAGTTATGACGCGACCCTAGAACATCTTCCCTCAGTGTTTACATCCATCCCCGTCAAGTTTTCCTCTTGCTGCTAGCACATGCGGGCGCGAAATGCATTTGCAGAAACAATCCATTTAGCACGGCGGAGTGATGAGCGCCCAAGTTGGCTGGAACTGAAACTAAACCCATCAATCTTCTCCATTGGGTACACGGAATCGTGTGCTCAGATGCATTTTCTACTTCTCGCAACACGGCCCTTGCAAATCGATGAAACTTTAAAAGGTTCCTATTGGACCGCTTTATTGTCCTGATGGGGCGAACCGGAAGTATGAGCTATCAAATATTTATGCCGCGCTACTCGAGATCTCTCCAAATGCAATCAATGATTCAACCGGTCGACCATCTTCTTTGTTTTTCCCTTCGGACGTAAGAGCATGGGGAACTGTTCAGAACTCTGCGGAAATTCTTACGATCTCTTGTTTTCCAAATCTTCCCTTTTCTCCGAGAAACTTTTTGTTTTATTTAGATTGCATATTTAATTCGTTGCCAACTGTTTCATTACCGGGAAGATCGTTTTTAATTTCATTCTCGGTTTATGACAGGAAAAGTTTTTATCGTATTTTATTTTGCCATGTCGCTAGTTTTAATTGCATTCTTTTATGAATTTTGTTTTAGTTTCGTTCTAATTATTTCTAATGAAAATAAAGTTAGTGAAATTGGTCTTTCGTCCGAAACAGTGCGTTTCAATATATCCTTTGATTATCGTATATTTCGACATAGATTTAAACTTCATTATCTGTAGTTGCATAGTTTCAAAACCTCAACTTGTTAGCTTTACCCATTAAGGCTCCCACTTAAATATTAATGCAATTGCTTGCTTGTTCGTTTTAAAAAAAGATTCCTATTTCGCGCATCACAAGTTCTCTATGCTTAGGAGCATTTGATGCATAATCATCTCGAATAATTCCGGAAATTCCATTTAATTAGCAATGCAAACGTAGCATTAGATTCCCTAGAATATCCCTCTGTGATACGCACCCCATTTTGAATTAAGATGTGCAATTACCTAACCTCTGCCTTCTTTCTGACGAAGCAATTAGGGATAACGCACGATGGCATTCCTGTGTTTATTTGCCTGAAGAAATTTCGTTACTCTACGGAATAACTGCGTGTTGCAAAGCGAGCGTTAGGAATAAAACTTAGGAAACTAACGCTTTAATCTCGTTGCACCCTGGGAAATTCGTGCCCCGAGCAAAGTATTCTAATTCATTCCCTAATGACGTCCATTAGTCGGTAATTCTAGGGAAATTCGTATTTTCAGCGGTAGTTCGCACGGACCACAATTATACAGAAGCATATTGTTATTTAAGGGATGTAAATGGTGTAGTTGGAAGGATAATGTACTTTGCGCAAAACTAAATGTTCCTCGGTCTACGATCTTAATTCTTCATAATCCTTTATGATTCTTTTATAGAGGTAAATGAAGTTGTTTCTCGTTCTTAAATAAAATGTACTTAGATAGTATTAAAGTACTTTTCTTCCTCTGAATTTATGCAAATAGATATTTATATAAATGTGCCTAAGTTGATATAACTCTAATATTTTTACAATAAGTAACTTCGCATTACAAACATGTTTAAATATTTACTTGTTGCCTGAACATGTACTGTCTGAAAAAAAACTGAAAAAATTCTGTTTCTTGTACGAAGTTTTTTGATATTAATTTAAGTAGTTCGAGATTGCTGTTTCGATGTAATTTTTTCAGTTTCTATTTTTGCTGACTACATTCATTATCTCAAATGGCTTTTTCCGAATTCCACCTGCGTTTCCAATCAGCACTTCTTGCCCAATCATCAGTATTCCACCGAAAGAGCTGAGGATAATTAGACACGGACCGCCTTTAGATTTATCCCCTTAAAAAAAGTGCTCACAAAACCGAAACGACTTCGGATTGACCATTTATCCCTTAAGGCAATCGATGGAGATCTAAAAAGATTTCCCCTCTCGGACCTTCTCGCAGATTCCCACAGACCCACCCCTGCCTCATCATCCCTTATAGGACGGAACCCTCCCTCGTCAGCCTCATTCTTCTATTCCTACACCACTTCCGCTCAATTCTCGGCAGTCTTGGCCGGTGAGTCATCGTCTTCCTAAGCCGCAGGGAAGCAGCGCTCTCATGGTTTTGCACATCCCCGCACACGGGAGAAGTGGGTGGGGCAGATGATGGAACCCTGCGGGACTCGTTCCTATCTTATTTTACGTATACTCCTTCCTAACTGGCATTCCAATCCGGCGCGGGATTCAATAGACGTTTACTGCATCTCTCTAGAGACTGCTTTTATCTTTTCAAGGGTCTTCATGAATTTCTATGGTTATGCATTCATGTTTAGCGTAGCTGTATTAAAGTTGAATTACTTTTCACATCAAAAACAGTATGGTAATCATTGTGGAATTAATGAGCTTTCTCTAAATTCGATGGTGATTATAAAGAAAGTCAGATACGTGTGTTGTTAATACCTCTATAATGCAAAGAAATCGCATTATATAGGGCGAATATAAAAATGACACGATACGGAAAGTAAAGGATTCTCCATTCAGCGGATTGGGTCAGCACCTGCCCGCCTTAATTTTACCCGTAGCCCCTCGTAAAACTTCCTTTCTCTCCAGAGTTGCGTTTGGGCCATTAAAGGGTTCAGTTCGGAATGGGTATGGTAGGGATTGTGCAGAAGAATAGGATACTTCGCTTCTGCACCAAAAACGTTCGCAGATGCGTGAGAGAGCTGAATTATGAAGCCACAGACCCACGGAATTCGGGATAATTTAGAAGCGATTTAACAAGCTTTGCCGAAGAGGCGGTGTGTGAGGGAAGGAATGGTGGGTTGGAAGATTTAAGAAGGTGAATGTAAAGCGGAAGAGGAAAATAAGCGAATAGGACGTGAAAGTGGTTCAACCGATAATGTTCCTAGGGAGTTCCACAAGGTTCGCTAATGGGACCCGTAAAATCTTCTGGTCTCGTGTGTTGGATCATCCAAGGGTTTTTGCTCGTGTTAAGTTTCTAAGGGTTTTCCAGGTTCGCTTAGTAAATTCACTCTGTTAAACTGATTTAGATTATTTAGGTTCATTATAAATTATATAATTTTTCTGGAGGCATGTATATATATTTGTTCATCCCCTTTTTTCGTTTGAGAGAAATCAGTACCTTGATATTATAATATTGTTTGTTTCTTTGATAGGTTTTCTCAGTTGATGTAAACGTACTATCGCCTTTTATATTATTTTAATCTTTAAATACTACTTAAACTCTATACATTTAACTCCTTTATTTCTATTAAATTTAGAATTCTATTTAGTCTGCACATTTTCATAATGTATTTGTTTAAATTCATCCAGTGTGTAAATTAGGTTTTCAACTCAACTCAAAGTGAAAAGGCTTTATGCATTCAGTATTAACTTATTTAAAATTTTACAATGAGTGGAAAGAGCCTTTTTCAGTATGAACTACAAGAACTAATTATGGTAAATATAATCAGAGCTTATTCAATTTGACGTAATTTGGATGTAGAGGATCATGTTATTCTATTTACATTATTTTCATTGAGAAATTTGAATAAAATTCATTCGAATATAAGAGACGAATAACATTTTACTGTTTACAATGCATACATATTTTATAAGAGACTCTTATTTTCCTTCTACAAAAAAGTATTGCATTATAAAAGAAGAATGCTTCAGTCATGAACACACCGCATCAAAAGCCTCGTGTTCTACTTTCACTAGAGTACTCGTGTTTGTTTCTCGACATGATTGGATTAATATGCCTTTTTAACTCATGAAAGAGCGTTTTCTAAAAAGGAATCCCATTCATCCACAATTTTTACTCAAGCTTTGAAAAAGAGCATTCACGTACCTTCATTCCTATATTTTTAAATAAATGCCATTCGTTGGAAAGGTACATTCCTTTCACTTTGTTTCCATGGAAACTTTCTCGGGTATTTTTCACTGCTTCTTAGATCAGTGGCTGTAGATAAGGCAAAGGAAATCAGTACACATTTGTAAAAGCCCCTCACGTCATCCTCCGTGCAAAACGAAGATGGCTTTTCCTACTTAAAATATACGTGTGTATCTTTAGTAAATCTCCTCATCCTGATGTTTATTAAAGGAAACCGCGGCGTCGGAGACTCGCGTATAATACACCGAAAGGGGAAAAAACACCGGAAACTTCTGCCTGCGAGAAGAAGATTGAATGTGGGAGCTTAAGGCTTGGACATGTATGCTCTACAAGAGGGAAATATAGCCGCAGAAGGGGGTTTCAGACAGTCTGAAAACAAAGAAGCCACGCAAAAAGGGTTCCGAGATGAAAATTAAATTGGATACATTTTCTGCCTCCATTGAGGTAGCCTGCAACCATAGGATGGGAGAGAAAGAAAACTGCGGTGCTTTTTTATGAGAATAGACCCAGAGTTATAGAGATGCAAACCATGTTGTTTTTTAATTTCAATACGCGCTAGAGATGTGCCCTCTGGATATGAAGCAGTTTTCGATCTGTTTATTCCATATTGTACCTCGGATGACCTAATTAGCTCGCGAAATGCTTTTCAGCTATTGATGATTTGACCTCTGTGAGTAAACTGAATAAGTATTGTCGAAATGATAAGGGACTGAATTGTAATAAGCCAAATGTTTTTTATTATTTTTTCATCTTCATTCCGTTAAGAATCGATTTCTGAGATAATTAATTCGTTCTTGCTGATTATACGACTTGGTTCGAGGTATGAAACGTTAAATATATTTTTATAGAAATTGTATGCGTGGTGCTTACAGAGAACTGTTTTGATCGGAACATTAACTTCCACCTATCAAAATATTCTATAACCGCATAAAGGATTATTGCTAACCGTCCGTAATTTAAACTATATTTCTCTTCTATGGTTATATCGAACAAGCTTGCGTACATCTTTGGGGCCTGATATTTCCCCTTTAACTCTTGTTTCTCGATTAGAACTCGTATGTGTTAATAATGGATTAACACAGGATATCGCCAATTACCGAAACAATAAAGAAGGACCTTGAAAAAAAAGGGTCCAAACACGTACCCTTGCGGTACCTCAAAAAAAGGGAATTAGCACTTTGCGATAGTTCAGAAACTAGCTTTTCTTTGGTCAGCATTTAGAAAAAGAGAAAAGTAAAGATGAGCGTTAAATGGATAAGTTCACAAAAGAAGAATATCTTAAGGGGAAGACGTCGGCGGAAGACAACTGGGGACACAGCCTCATTTTCCCGCTAAAGAAACACTCGGCATAATTAATTCCTTCGTTAGCCACAGGAAAAAAGTAGGGAAAACAGTCTCTTTGAAAGGGTTGGAAATCTTCCCTCAGAGTAGAAGACTCCGGCAAACACGGGGAGGGCCTCTTACCCCTTTGAAACCAACCCCTTGTGCAAACAAGGATTCTCTAGCAGAAGAAGAGCATCCCTCACCAAACCATCTCTCCTTGGTCCATTCATCTTCAGAATTACATCCCCACGTCTTCAAGTCTGCCTTACACTCGAATCACAACTGTAGCGTGAGTCTTAGCGTTTGTTCGGAGAGTGGGTGGTTCATCTGGAGGTAAACAGTCCCTCCTTTTCAAAGTTGTGGAACACTTTTCGATTTTTAAGACTAATTGGTTCCTTTGTGAGAATGAGAATGGATATAAGAATGTAAAAGGTGTTTGAATCTGGAATTGATTCTGGAGAAAAAGTTAAAGATTTTAGTGTTTTGATGCTATAAAGAATCAGTTTTGTAATAGGTTCTACTTTTATACATACAAATAAACTCTTTTTATTAAGCGGTCTTATTTTTTAAGTCCTAAGTTTATATCTTTTTATTGCATTCTACAACGTAAATAATCATATACCGTATTCTTTTTTATCATTCCATATTATTGAATATTTTATGTACATATTATTATGTACCACGATTTATTATCAAATTAGTGGTATCATTTTTTCTTTTTCTAAATTCGTTGTACGTAAATGTAGTGCTTTGGTATTCAAATTTTGTAACCAATCTAGGAATCTTCTCTATCGTGTCACATTTAACTCCAAGTTTTCCCTAAGTAATCTTACATTTGGAAAGATCTTGATCGATGAATTACAGCCCCAAACATCTTCATCACACCCTCAATCTTTAGGGTCCCTTTACAACCCACATCCAATTCCGCAGCTCGAAAACAGTGGCTTTTATCGAGTTCAGAACTGCTTTCTCAATCCCAAGCATTCATCTCTCTTTTGACTCCTTGTCTTCCCACGACTCCCTTCCGAAGATGTCCTTCCAATCGCTCCCACCGTCATTTCTCAGTCCAAACATCTTTCTTTTGTTTGTCCCCCTCGGGCGCTGTTTCTTCTTACGCGAAAACCCCTTCGAAATACACTCGATCTTCCCTCACTCGGTTTCCTGGCAACCCACTCATCTCCCTTCGTCCTTTAGTATTGCTCTTTTATCTCAGGCGAATTTCTTCTCGGAGAATAAATGAAAGTTGCTCTGGTTTCTCGCTTAAGTAAAGAAAAACATCGGAACATTATTCTGATCGCGTAATTTTTATCTACTTGCAGGTCTGATGATGACGATCTTTGAAAAAGTTGAATTTATTACGTAATCTGTGGATGAATATGATTGCTACCCTGTTTATTTGCTTCGATATCCCTTTCTAGTATCTAATCAATTATTTTTAATGCTTACTATACTACAAAGTACTGATATGCGTAATAAAATACTGTCAAATTCATATGTATATAATATATCCTGTAAATGTTTGAATTAAAATATAGGGTCCGAATTGTTCTATCATCTTCTAATAATAACGATAGTAAAATCGGTATTAATGCTGAATTATGATACATTATAACCTAATTGTCTTCTTCACGGATAGCCTAATCTATGGTGCTATTCTAAGTTTAAGATCTTCTTCGAAGTATCAAGTTCTATCAAGTCAAGTATCTCTGAAGCATTAGCCATTCAACATGTTGTTGACGATAATCCAACCCACCAATCCTTCGGAAAGTAATTTTCAAAACCCTTGAGAGCTATCAAGGCGTCTGAACTTGGTTCGATTATAAATTCAGAGGAGGGCCTTGTGATCCACGAAAAGATTTCCAAAGTGCTATAAAACGTAGGGGAATAAAGTGGGATCTTTTGAGAGGATTTGGAGAGAAAAACGACGTAGAGATAGAGGAGAGAGGAATTAATGAGATTGGAAAGCGAAAGGGTAGCTAAGAGTTCATCTCCATTTTCACTTTCCTCTCGGGAACTATTCCGCTTGAATTACTCGCTTTCTATCGCCTAAAACTTGTCCCTTTTATCGCTTTCGGTGCATAAATCTTCCACCGATTTCGCACGAACGTATTTGAATGGGATTCTGCAAGGAATGTATTCGGGATGGGATGTAATTTGGTGGTTTTTCAGGAGACTACTTCTAAGACTTCGGTGGTTGCGGAATTTTGCATGCAATTGTTTTATTATATGCCTTCAGGTGATATGATTGATTTCTTATTACGTCATTATTAAGTCATATTAAATCACTGCTTAAAAATGTATCGATTATTTATTACAGGGGTCCTGGAAGGTATTTATATCGAGAATTATGATTAATAATTACTTCCTTTGGGTCAAATATGCTTTGAGCTCTTTAGTGTGATATAAAATACTTCTATGAGCTAATATACCTCAAGTATCTTTCGTAAATTGTGGAGTTAGAGTAAATTAAATATCGCAACTATCTCGACTATATCTTACTATTTTACTAGTTTTCTTTATTTCCTATGCTGTTAGCAATAATTGGACCTTATATGCAAACGGATATCATATTATGTACAATTGTCATTTAAGTTTTATGTCGGTTACTTTGTCCTTAATATATTAGCTAATAGTTTTAGTGGTTGATATTTCTTGACTATAAAATTATCGAGAGACCAATCTGGAGCTGATAGTTAGGCAGGATGGAGAAAATTATAAAAAATAATTGAAAAGAGTCAGACGGGGAGTAAAAAGTATAAGCTATTGCTCTTAGGAATAGAATACTGATAAGATCTAAAAATTGTATTGAACATATGCAAGCACTTTTAGGTGTAAGATATCCTAAATTAGGCGCAAAAACTCATTTAAATTTATCGCAACATTACGTTACATGTTTCATACCTTTTTTACTATCATGGTCCAGATACAATTCATTGACCTGACTCTCTGTACCTCCAAAAGCGGTGATTAAAAAAAACCGAAAGCGGTCCCGTTTGATGAGGATGATTAAAAATGAAACCGCGCCGAAATGTCCCCCGACAACAAAAAGACGAATTTATGTTTACAAAAGAGAGAGCAGGAGCTAAGCGACGGAAGAGGATGCCTTTGTTGCGGAACATAAAACACTCAAGCCCTTTTGTCGCGAATTAATCACCCTCATTCCGCTTCCTAAGGGAGCTGGAATTAGAACTGAGGAATTCATAATATTTTCCTCGCAAAAAGGAGCTTTAAGAAGAGTGAATTTCCTTTTATCAGCAAACGATGCTAAAAATACGTCAAGGGGCTGAAATATCGTCTTCCCTGTTTCATAGTCTCAAAGGACCGAGAAGGATACCCTGGAGGACACCGCATTTGTCCATAGGTATTGTCTGGTGTATCTCCAAGGAAACGGTTCATCCGCATTCTGTCGCGCTTTTGTTTTGTCTTCGGATTGTTCGATCTAAGTGTCTGTTTTGACTAAACCATTGATTCATTTAAATGGATACTGAGGTTGAAAGATCTTGATTTATGTTTGGAAATAAATTTACCGGAATCAGATGAAATATTCCTGCAGTTCTGGATGCATATTTAAACTGTTACTGATTGTGTTAATTTGTCCTTCTTTTAATGTTGAACGATAAGTATTCATGTCTCCATATAGTAAGATAGATTTATAGGTAGGGTAGAAGAAAGGAAAGGGAAAAATCACATCAAATGATATAACTGAAGTAATCTGTGATTTAATAAGAATTGGGTCATCCAATTGCATCAATTATCTTGAATTTATGCTGATATTAAAAAAAAAATATTTGCGTAATGAAAATCATCGTAAGAGCTAAGTTAGGTATCCTCTAAACCTTCAGACGATTAAGTATGAGTGTAGAGCGGTGATAGATGAATTACAATCTCCTTCAGATATTAATTTTTTGCTAGCATGTAACTTTAATTTCAATCCTCAAAAATAGATAATTGGTTTTTGAATTGTTTTATCGCAAAGAGCTCTTTTACTCGGAATCTTCTCCGCCATCCAAAGCCACTGACTGTGTTTGCCAAATCCTATTGGTGGGATGCATTAATATCTCCAGGGTAGCGTCTCAACTCCTGAGGCTTAGCCCCATTCGGTTTCCGTAGTCAAAGTGGGTCGATCCCGTTTATCATTTCAGAGGCGAGATTTTGGAAACTACGGTGGATTAAATTTATCGGACGCAACGTGCAGGATATCGGCGATTGTTTATCCGGTTGCTATCGTCCGTAGTTATTAGGGTAATCGTATTAATTTTGGAAGATTTATTTCGTTTGCTCCTTGAATGTCGAACTCTAACGTAATATGTTTGGAATGAATTAGTAGTGGAAAGAGTTACTACAAAATACAGATTTACAGATATTTTCTTTCTAAATTTTAATTTTTTAGTCCGGAAATTCGATTATTATCGAGTTGACGTAACGAATTTTATTCCTAACTTTCTCCGAAGTCATCATGTAGATGAATGATTTTTATCTTTAAATATTTGGCTCTTATAAAAAAAACTATGGCGAAGGAATGGAGCTCACAATACTAGATAGGGAGTAAAGTAGTTTTATACTCCATTAAAAATTATTCTTCAAACAGCTTATGTAAAATAGTATATAATATCATTTAAATTAATTAATGAGTCTTACACCATGTGGTTAATGAGGTTTTATTTTAAGTAAAATGTTAATTCTGTTTTATTCAAAGAAAGAAACCATCTCACTTTTCATGTTTATTTTACATCATTTAGGTCTATTAACGGTGTAAGGATACTTTCAATAAATTACTATTTGTATCTATTTAAAAAGAGTGGAATTATGACCATTTATTCCATTCGTTCTTTAAATATAAGGGCATAAACTTACTTTGGTTTGAGAAAACATATGTTATTCATACTGTGCTCAGAGAAAGGTCTAGACAGTATGTCTTCTTCCTTTTGTCCATAAGACGTACAATCACCCTTAGGGTGCGGATGAGAAACCCTTACGCTCACGTCTTCACCTCAGCCCTTCCATTAACTCATTCCCGTCACTCCCTCATACCCTTGTTTGTGTATAGTCCTGGCTGTGGAGGTAACTTCAATCCCCACCCTGGATAAACCGTCTCGCGCGTATACGGCCGCTCCTGTTGCATCTTACGGCGAATGGATGTGCTAACCTGTTCATGAAAAAAGGAATATGAAAAAATCCTAAATAATATGACGTCTATTTCTAAAAGGGAGAGAGTGGTTTTATGGGTGAAGAGATGGGTTTTATGGGAACCCTACGCGGTTTGGAAACTCAGGAGATATCACGATTTTAACTTCATGAAAACACTAAGATACCATGATTTATTTTGGGTTGCCTCGAGCTGCCTCTGAGGATGCTTTACCAATGGGGAGTTTATCGATGTGATATTCGATAAAGATTTCTGTTTCGTACTGCAAAGTTTTCAGACTGCGTTAGGTGAAGGTAAAGTGTAAACTTCCTGGTGTAATCCTCTTTTAACACCAGCTGTCTTAAAGTTTAAACTACAAAAATGCTCAAATAATGTTCTTCATCTAAAATTTTCTTATTATTAAAATGGTAAAGTTTTCAAATTAACTGACTAGTAACCATCTAATTCTAACCAGTAAATTAAAATTAATTTCCATTCGGAGCTTATAGGATACATTAAGTATCAATAGAAATTTCAAGATAAGCAGACTCAACCCACCGACAGTCTAGGATTTCGGTCGATGTATAGTTTGTTCATATTTACTGTCAAATTAAATCAATCCTATATTTTTAATAATATTATATAATTCACATCTATTTATCTATTGAAATATTTATAATAAGTATTCGATTGATCAGGGGAAATTTTCCACCAGTGGAAAAGTTTCTATTGATATTCGCCCATAATCTTAATCCATATTTCTGAAATTTTTATTTCATTTCAGACCTCATTAATAATCTAACATATTTGGTATCACATGTGGATTTCAAAACAGTACAATTTAATGAAGCGGAGCACGAAATATCATTTCCATTAACGAAGGTATTAGTTTCGTTTATATTCATGCAGTCGGAGATGCGCTCGCGACGTACCCTCGTTACACTGCAACTGCATTCAAATGCATCTCCATTGCAGTTTAAATCGATTTTTAATCCGTGGGGTAAAAAACGTATCATGCTGCCAATTTAGGGATTTGGGTCGAAAATTTCCATTAAACTCTCGCGAAATGTTCTTCGCAATCTTTTTGAAATTCAAACTAACTCTAAATATTTTTTTATAATTGAAATTTGTAAACGGGATATGGGTCGCTAGAAATACATCTAAATCCTTCTTTCAGCTTAACAAGTTCCCTGCCAAATGGGGAAAGTGTATTCTAAAAGATAAAATCAACACGTTTACAAAATCTGGGAACGAATTTTACAAAGCTGACACCCCCCGAAAATTGGGCTCCTTTTCCAAGCTGACTCTAAAAATTCCTGTTATATATAGAGCAGTTCTACTAAGAGGTGATGAGGGGCTGGTTTGCGTGTGATTCTGATATTAGATTTTTAAAATCTGATAAAATACATCCATCAATATTAGAATTAATAGAATTGGTAATGTTTAACCTTCTATGGACTAATAGTTAAATTACTTCGCCTCAATTGAATTCAGTTTAATTGTAGGTATATAAACGAACATTTAAACTAATAATACTTATACTAAACTAAGATATCATACATATAGACGTCGAATAAACTGCTAAAATATTATGATAGAAAATATATTCATAAAAATGAAATATCAAGACGATAATTGATTAAATAGTGAAAGTTATTGAATGAATTATGCGATAAACTATAAATTTTTATATTTGAATTTAATATTGAAAATTGTGATTGAAATTACAATTTCAATAAGGTGTGTTATTCATGAATAATTAAAAATATCCTTAAATTAATTTAATTATTGAATTACGTGAAATGAATAGCTCTGTACTGGAGTTCACGATATAGCTCTATTTTTTGTTAGTGTCTCATATTTTTTCGTAGGTTACGATTTCAAAGTTTTATCTTGTCTCTGTGCTCCAATCTCTTTCATAGAACGCTCAAATAACTCAAAAGGCTCATAAATCTGCAAATAGGCCCAATAAATTCCACTTTTCATCGTCCATTACCGTTCCACTAACGATGCATTTTTCCCGACTAATAAGTGTTACGCAGGCGTTGTAAAAATGCACAAAGGGGCCCAGAAACTGGGGCGCTAAACTTTATTAAAGGAAATATACGGGAATAGCTCTTAACCGCTAACTTGCAATTTTTCCAAAGTGCGGATGCAACCCGTTCGATAATCAACGAGCGTAAAGCTCCGATTAATAGGTTTTCTGCATTCAGATTTTCTTGCAACCGTGTATTTTATCAGAGTCTAATGTATCAGCTTTGTTTTGGATACAATAGAATTTCGATGCGACATTCTTTCGGATTTTAACCTATCATAAATGTATCTATTTATCCATCACTGTTAGATGAAAAAGAATAGAGAATTAGAAAAAAATTATAATATTTTAGTTTGATTTTTAAAATTCTTGAATGAAAATTACGTTATTATTTTAGTGCATAATTGCGTTTTGTATTCCTCATTTTTTGTCTGAAAAAGACCGTCTAACTTTTTGTCACGATTGAAGTCATGGGAATCCCGGAAAAAAAATTATGTACTTATTTTATACTCATATCATAGCATTTGTATAATATATTTTACAGATTATTATGATCTTTTTTCACCAGACAATTTAATCTTAAGTATAGTTCATGTAGATCTATAAATATTTACATGAAAGTTGTAGTGGAGAAATGTCGTATTAATAGCAAGGAAAGTTGTTTTTTAAATTCATGAAAAATTAGTTATGTTTTAGTAGAAGTTGAAAGAAAGTTTTGCATAATGGTCAATACTGCTGTTCTCCTATGTAAGAGATAATTAACATATAAATGAACAAAAATTCCAAAGTTTATTGTTATAGTCTGAATAAATGTTTGCTTGGTGTATTTATCGACAGCTGTGTGGGTATCAGACAGCCGTATTTGCTTCTAATTAGTAGAAACCCTTCTTTTGAAAAGAAATAGCGGACTTTATAGGAGCCGTGAACATCCGACTGTGCGGGGGCGTCAATGCCATCGCAGGTGCATTGTTGTCAACAGAAGTGAGGTCACCCACCCCTTCAACGCGTTCGATAACTCTCCAATAGCCATCGCGTGTTAAAAAGAGAAATGCCGACGAAGACTTTATCCCACGCATCCTCTATTGCCCACAACCCATACTAGTCGGTGGATGCGGTTTCTGTGGGAAGATCCTCTTTATTATTTTCAGGGAAGTTACGGCCACGAAGTCTCCGTCCAAATAGGTTCAATGGGAAAATTCCCCTCTCGCATTCCTCCTTATGCAGCTCGATTCGGCTGCAAGTCGTTTATCTGTCGTTTCCAAGGAGATGGATTTATTCGCGCTACGTAAAAGCGGTCTTTTTTATAATTAGCCTCTCTTTAAGGGCGCGTAGTTTGTTTCCGTTTCGTTCGACATGACGGTGAAGATCCAAGGCTGAGATATGGGTTTGTGCGCTTCGCTGTGTTTGTTTTTATAGGGAAATAAGCCGCGTTTGGTTTTCGTACGCGGTTCGAGGTGTAGTTCTTTTATTTTATTACATATCCTTTCAGTAGGTTTAGATTATTATTTTATTATTATTTGAAGCAGAAGCTCACAGGTCTACGTAGTTATTGGTAAAGTATGCCTGTTTGTTTTTGGAGTGAATGGTTCAACATTGAATCAATCAGTAACTTCTCCTATATTATATTATTATAACAAATTGAATACAATTGTGATAGATTTGTTTAGCTATTTTATGCAAAATTTTGTAATTATTTTCCAAGTATTAACTCCGTCTTGTGTTATAATTTATGGTTTTAAACTGCAGCAGTTTTAAATTTTGTCTAATTTTCGTTTAGGTCCCGATAGACAATTGGAGTATGAATATAATTTGAAAAGGTTAATTGCAAAAATTTCCGTCGCCCTATTTAAAGCAGGAAGCGGTTTATTTGAGGTCGTCCCTCATTAGGAACATCGAAACAGCAAACAAAAATACATCTGGACAAAGTTTGCCGACAGCGTTCGTCATCTTTTTTGGCGGATTTAATTGCTCTTTTCCGGTGGACAAAAAAGCGAGATTTTAAGAGAATGCGATCATTGTCTCATTAGTGTCTCTTTCTAAAATAATTAACTAGCACGAGGAGAAGGCACTAATTATCTCATTGATTAAGCGGATTAATTCATCTTTGATTACTCGACTTTAGCCCTCTTGAATATTAACGTGTTGACATTTGAAATCAACCTTTTTAATTCATTATTGCATCTGCCTCGTTAGATTCACGTGCTTTGTAATGCACGTATAATTGCTATGGAAACGAAATTACGTCGTGTTTCACAACAAAGGAAATGCTGTATAATCAACATCATTACTGATATACATCGTCATCAAATGCTGTAAGGTATAGTCTTTCAAATCCCTTTAAGGAACGAATGCAATTACAATTGAGATAGAGGAGGATTTTAAAAGGGTGGTCGATTAAAACCCCTCAAGAGGATGGGCTCTCCGCCGTATAAGTTTTCTCGAGGGAAGGTCGTGGAGTAAAGAGATTACTGTGGAGATGGAGTTGAATTCGTGGCGAGGAAGTATTTGATGGCGTCTGTGTGGGAAGATTCCTCTGCCGTGTGGGAAAGTTTGATCCGGCGTGCATCTTACGTTCACCGAGGCTTATGCGGTGGGGAATAGTTCGCGATAGTTACATGGCTACCTTGCAGAAGAATCCTACCCACCCTTACCACGCGTTTAACTTCACCACTGTTCCGCATCCTTGCCGTTTTAGACAGGGATCCATGACCTCGAAGCAACCTTGATTCGAGCTCTTTTTTAAAGTCGCTCCTGGTAAAGGTTTTTATAAATTAATGTACTAGTATAGTCATCTATAATACTGAAGCTCTGTGATTGGTTGAATACTCATTCCCTATATTATTAGAAACAATAAAAACAAGCATAAAAATTAAAGCTAATTTGGAGGGTGAGGAGTGAGTATTGTTGTAGACGCATCCGTATGTTACCGTATTGTTGGACACTATCCGTTGCTAAGCAATTACTAGTATTCGATGTTATATAAGTAAATATTGAATAGTTTTATTATTTATCTATTTGAAATTCATTTTCAATTACTATTTACGTTTAATATTTATAATCACAGGGAATATCTACCTCAAACTTTACTCTTGCGTAAAATTTATCCACTCTAAATGTCTAATCTATGTTCGTTTATTTACTAATGTGTTAGATGTTTCCAGATTGTTTATTCAAATGATTCTATGAAATTAATTTCCCCTCAATACAGACGTACGTGAGCGCAGATATCTTTCTCGTAATTTTCCTGCAAATTTCAAATTTAATCCACGCATCGCGACCGCAATTTTCTCATTTATTATTATTATTTTTTACGAAGCCAAGAGGAAACGAAGGCTTTCTATAAATAAAACCGCGATTTAAATGCACGCAATCCAGTCCGTGAGTGCATCGCTCTCCTACCCATTTTGTGGTTTAACATTCCGCCTTTCGCTTCCTCTAATCTGTTTTAAGGTTTTGTTTTTCTTTTCAAACCGCATCTTCCGATACGCAAGCTTACCCTTACGAGTAGACTCACTTCCTTTTTTTTACTCGAGTAAAAAGTTCTCTCTCCGCTTTATCTCTATTTTATATTTCCTCTCTTTCCCTCTCAATAAATCGATGCGATTCTACTTTTTTCGCCTCGGTTTCATTCGTTCCTTTATTTTTACAAGGCTGTTAAGCGCAGTATTTCATCCGTTTATTTTTTACTTTGCCAGTCTAGTATACTCACCACATTAAAATTCATATTCTTTTGTAAAAAATAATAACGTGGTGATTGGGGTCTTATTATGAAGTTCTCGCTTGCGACGATTTGTTACAATTATTTTGTACTTGCTCTTTCAATGATGGCATTAATGTAATAGCCATTGAAGTGTGAAAAACCTTTCTTGCTGGATTCAGTATTATTACACTTTATTTGTCGTTAAAATAGGTTAATCTTTAGAGTCTTCAAGGTGCTTCTTTTCTTTTCCATTCT
Source organism: Pantala flavescens (assembly GCA_020796165.1). Taxonomy (NCBI): domain Eukaryota; kingdom Metazoa; phylum Arthropoda; class Insecta; order Odonata; family Libellulidae; genus Pantala; species Pantala flavescens. The sequence goes on along the minus strand of CM036881.1, from coordinate 45,553,382 downwards.
CTTTCAAATTTATTCACTCTGTTTCTATGTATTCCTTTCCTTAAACTCTTCACATAACTCGTAGGAGAGCTTAAAGATTGCGTTTGTTTCAGATTGTTAAGATTGATTAATTAATTTTTTATTTCATAAACATCTTCTAATTTAAAACAGTGCTATAACGCTAGTAATACTAAAAGACTAAATGTTTCGTGTCTATTTACTTCGTTTCATAGCTTCTGATTAGAAAGCTGTTCAGTAAACAGATCCAAATTATCGATTAGAATTTAATGGGAAATGCATCCAACTTTAATCGTAATTCCTTGCAGTTAGTTTCTTTCTTACCTCACTCCATAGGCTCGATCCTTTCTCCGTTGTTCAATCACCTTTTCAAGGGTATTAGCATCTTCGAGATGATATCGCGCATTCGATTCCCAACGACCGAAGCGATAAATCGACCGGAATCGAACGCGCGATATTCGACGTGATGTCCGTCGCTTGGGAACCTGTCATTGCACCCCTTTTAATATCAGCATCCCTTCATTTCCCTCCGATAACCGCAGATACGCTTTTCTTTGCTTTTCATGTCTCTCCTCTCATTACCTGCGCTTCCAGCCATCTTTTCTCCCCTCACTTGTTTTTTTTTGAACGTCGAGAAAGGGGACTGTGCTGCATTAATGACTCCTCCAACGAGGCTGGGATGGATGATGATGATGTCTTGGTCTGCGTTCATTAATGAGAACTTAGTAGCACTGTTGCCATATCTTACCCTTGACATTGAGATGCGCTTTTCGTCCCTTTTGGAAGAGGGTCTAATGGGGTAGATATTTCGGCAGTGTTTTGTTTCGGCGCGATTATTCATCAGCATTTAGAAGGCGGTCTGAAAGTCATTGGATGACGGAGGAGGAATTTGTGACGGGTTTCTGTATTCCGAGCACGTTGCTATGGCTTTAGTGTGTAAGGGTAATTATTGCGTGGAAGGTACTTCATCCGACGTTTGCCGTGATTGGGTATTTTCTGCCTTGTTGCGAAAGTGTGCAAATCCTGATAATTGCGTCGCTACAGTCTCGCCATATTGATTTTGCTTCTCATTAAAACAATAAATGGAGTTCTAAGCGGCATAAATATAGCCAAAATTAAGTATTCTTACTTTGACGGATTGCTATACATTTATCTTGCTATATGTTCCTCTAGATTCAGATTCGTTAATCAAGGATCAGCTTACATATTTGGAGGCGAAAGAGTAAAATAAATAAATCAAATTTAAACAAATTTGGAGTTCACATAAGTATCACATATCATTGTATGTCTTAAGTTGCAAAATAATATGTATATGATAAGAATACTATAATTCGTAAGTGTAAATCTATATCTTTATGATCAGCACGCAAGAAGCCTTTTGGCTTGTGTAAGAGGGAATAAAAAACTACAGTTCTTATTTAGCTAACCAAGAAATAGAGGAACAAAGATGATAACTACTAATTTGTTCATGGTTGCTCTATTTATAACTTGGGTTATTATATTCGAGCCCTATATTAGAAGCATTTCAAAAAACGTCTTAAAATTTAACTCGTTCGATCTAAGCGTGCCATTATTTTGCCAAAAAAAATTCGAGTGTTTTTCATCAGTGAGATATTTGGCGTGGGAAAATCAAGGCATCATGACTCATTGTACTCCTCTAAGTATCTATCCAATTAATTCTTATTAAATCAATCGACGTGAATTTGGTGAAGACGATACTTTAATCGTTATGGATGATGTTGTATCAGAGCAAGAGACATCCATGGCCGTGAGTAAGCGGTGACAATGTTTCAGAATTGCTGTGAGATCATACCCAAATCCTATTGCCCAAATTAATCTTCTGAAGGCTTAATATATCTCGTGTGTGTGTAAGGACAGCTGCTTTCAGAGTGACGTCACAGAAGGGAAAGAATTCAAGGCATGGAACTCGAAAATCTTGGCGAAGGTTAAGTAGATGTTAATTCATTCCATTCCCTTGTCTTATGATCTAATTCCTTATAATTTAGAATTGCGATTTAATTAATTCTTGGTGAATAGATTAACCATTCGGTGTCTTCAAACTACTAGCAGAATTTAAAGCTATTAGTGAAGATTAATTAGAGATATACTTTTATAATAATTATTATTTGAAGGTCTCTTATTGCTATGCCAACATGCTTATTGATGAATTCTAGAGATTAACGCATAGATACTTTATAATTGACATTAATTGTATTTCTTATGCCCCAATTACGCAGAAAGCCTCCCTTATATGATAGTAATTACTATTGAAGTAATCGTTTCAAACAGAATTAGCTTTTTTCAATATTTACATTACATTTCCAATCAGTAATCAATGATATAATTAGAGTATTATGCAAACATTGAAAAGGACATTATACATCACCAGAAGGACAATATATCTCGTTAAAGGAATTCAACAAGTCCCCATCTTTAATCAACTAACAAGCATCCCATCGGAAGTAATTGGTTCCATCTCCTTCGATTCCTATCGGAAACTGAATCACGGAATTCTGCAGAAACGGAAAGGGACTGACTCAGAGGAAAGCAGTTTCGCACGCCCCCTCAACGAATACCAACGTCTCCTCATCAATGGAAGAAGAGAGATGGTTCTCGTTCGCTCCTGTTTCTTTAGACCCATAAAAAACCCATCTATCGATCGTCTCTGACCATTAAGAAGATCGTGTTACACCTCCGCTAGAATTCCTACATCCCATTCTTCCCATTGTCCCACGGGAGATCCTCACACCATCCCTACGATGGACCGCTTGAATGGATCCCATTTGACGGGTGCATTCACGAGAAGAGAGTCGCACAGACCTTTCAGGGAATTGATTAGTTCCTCAGGGGAAAGTTGGCAGCGTTCAGGAGCTCCTAAGATTCCCTTAGCGGAGTATTCAATGATTTTACGCACGTATACGCGTTTTCGTGTATTCGTATTGAGTGAGAGTGCCCTCAACAGAAGTGAAACAATCATGTCCAATTTATTTTAAGGCCAATGTTTGATTCCAAGCTTTTTGTTATTATACCCTGTTCTATTTTTGTATCTAAAATAGAGTGTTTGAATCAGCATCTATTAGGACTATATTATATTTAGATCTCTGTGCTTAAGTCTTGCATTTCTTTACGAACGGTTTGGCTTCAGTGGTTATGCATCCCTGCGATTTCAAAGCCAAACACAGAAATCATATGACTCAATGCTGTGGTGATCTTACTACAGATCTATGCAGATATTTTTTATGCACGAAGAAGTTCAAAAGGATTCCTTTGATCTTGTACTTTCATCCAAGCATCGATTACAGAACGTTATAAGTAAATTTTTGTCACTAATTGATGGAAGAAACCCAGATATATTGTTTTGTAAGAATGCGTGTAATATGATTTAATGATTTATCATTTGTACAACTCGATGTAACTGTTGAAGTGCTAAGTCATGATGCAGTTTTTAGTGTAGAAAACCAAGGATTAATGAGCTATTAATAGTTTGCTAAATAAATTCTTATGGTGTTCATCATTTCTGTTTTATGTATATCATATACCTCATAGTGTTCATCAATCGTCTACCAATGGAAGAAATATTGAAGAATTTATGCATAAGATACTATCCCCATTAAAATTAAATATTACATCTACATCCATGCATTATAAGCTGCATTTTGTCTTATGGCAGGGGGCAACATCATGTTATTATAGCATATCATTTGCATCTCAAGGTTATCAATTATAAATAACAATATGTATATCATTTGTATAAGTATGACTATATCTGTTCACCCTGTTTCTATATTAATTACGATTAATTGTTGTCTCTCTGAAGTCACCATTCAGAAATACGCTCAAGGCGAATTGAAATGTAATTACGTGCTTTTTTCTTGCAGACCACGTGATAGAGCTGACGCGTCAGTCGGAGAACAAGACGCAAGCCCTTTTAGCCGCCCTCTACGAGCGCATGTCTGGACCCGCACGTCCCACCGTGGCCACGCTATTCGATGACCTTCGCAGATTCCTGCTTGAACCGGAAGACGATGAATTTGAGGACGAATTGGACGGTGAGACGTCCAAGGATGGAGAAGGGCAGAAGAAGAATTCCAGGAGCGAATTCATAGTTCCTGCACCCTCTCCCGACGAGGCCGTGTCACAGTTCTTTACCGAACTGTTCCCATTGGTCTACAGGTCGGTAGATCCGAAAGCATTATGGTTGTAGATTAATGATTTTACAATATATAAGATATATCGCTAATTTCGATTGGTTGGGATCGATTCATGAAAGCGATTATTTACGCATTCGATATCTTAAACGCACCAAAAAGATCATGTATCATATTGTTACTTTCTGGAATATTCTTGTCAGAATAAATTCAATTGAAATATTACGGTAAAGTGTTAGAGTTACAGACAGGATATTTCTTTAGTAAGTTATGGTTCAGAAGGATAAAAGAGTAAATGAAATAAGAGTAGAGGAACAGAGATGTATAATAAAGTAAATGAAGTTTATCACTATAGATCATTCATGTTTCTCTAAAAATTATAACCTGAAATGCGAACATACGAGTAAATTGGAAATTACTAGTTTGGATTGAAATCCGCATCAATATTCATCATTACTATCAAAATAAAGCTATAAACCTCTTATCGTAGAGCCACAGTAGTATTTTATTACCTCCAATGTTATACGTGGTCATTTAGAAAAGGAATAAATTAACAACATCGTGCCACGTATTGAATATAACGGAAAAGCAACTTATTTTTGCAAAATATCAGCATCGCCAATTTCTCATGCATAATTCGCGCGATTTGAACTGCTCTCTCACAGTAGTTGTTTGGGTAACCCGTGCCACAAAACGAAATTTAATCGCTAATTGATATTCAAATGGGTGGACGTGTTAGCTTTATTTTAATAATTCAGAGAAGTGTATCGAATTGATAATTGACGGTGGGAGCAGAGTTATGGGGTGATCATTCGGTAGTGGGTTAAAATTGCGGATTTCACTCCACGTGCCTAATTTAGCTATCCGTGAATATTAACGAGTGGCAACAGAATTCAACATAACAGCTTTTTAGGGAATTCGAAAATTTTAGATGTTTACTTTAATTTAACGAATCGGAATTGCTATAGTTCAACTATTTACGCTTTAGATTGTAGTTATCAAATTGTATAGAAGAAAGCAAGTTTTTTAATTGATTATGCAAAGGATTGAGACTAATTATCAGTTGTATCCTTCTCTTATATCGTGTATTCAATTGACAATGAGGAATATGAACAATGCCCTTGATTTAGGTTTTATGTGGCTCATTTATGTCATTAACATTTATTTATTTTATCCGTCCTTGGTTTAAGTTCATTTACTCTCATTGGATTTGAATTCAAGGACAACGATATTTCTACGAGATTTTCTTCGAATAATATTATAGAAGTAATGACTAATTTGCATCAATTCCGAAAGTGAAGAGTTTAATCAATTTCTTTCAAGTCTATTTTGAAGTAATTACTTGACCATGAATGTTACATCTTTATTTCCCTTATATTCGGAAATTAAACTCTTACCAAAAGATTCTTGATGTACTACTTAAAGCCTGGATGAAGGACTTATATATTTAGGGAATACTTATGATTGAATGTATTCGTAACTGGTAATATCATTCCCCTTTACAGACACGCACTCAATTCCCACCTCCGACCCGGTGACCATTTCACCGGAGACTTCGACGCATGCTTAAGAGCAACGAGATCTGAGGTCCTCCCATTCGGGGACTCTCCCAGGAGGGCAGCAACATCCGTGGGCCGCGCCCTTGGGGCCACCCGCGTCCTCCTCCGCTCCCTCCGAATGGGATCCGCGGCCGTCGCCACCGCCTCCCGCAGACTCCAGCGTTCAGGCCGCAGCACCCCTTGCGATGCAGCCCTTCTTAGGATGACCTATTGCGCCCGCTGCAGAGGCATTCCACCAACGCTCAGGCCATGCGCCGGGCTCTGTCTCAACGCCCTCAGGGGATGTCTAACCCCTCTTGCCGAACTCGAGCTTCCATGGGCCGCGTATGTGGAATCTGCAGAGAGGCTGGTGGCCGCCATGGTCGGAGACCCACCAACTGCACCCGCTCAGGTGTACACTTCTGATTCAACCTCTTCCTCATCCCGACACGGCGTCGCTAGGATTCTCGCCTCCTTGGACTCTTGGATTTCCGAAGCCATCATGTACGCCCTGGAGAATGGACCTACGCTCGAGAAAAAGGTAGGGTTCTCATGAGCTACCGCTAAACTCTCATTTTTTCGATGGATTTTTATTATATTCGTCTTCCTGGCTTAATTTTTCAACAGAAGTATTTGCGAAATTTTTAGTATTTTCATTGCCGTTTTGTTAGCCTTTTTATGATGTTTGCGAGTAATACTCGCTCTAGAAGTAATGCATTAGTATTCGTTTCAGATAGTTTATTATCTTCTCCTGTCATAAATTTGACGTATTTTAATGCCGTTACGTTGGAAGAATGGCTTTATAGCCTTATAACTTTTCTATAAGTATGAAGTTTTAGTTTTGGTTGAAAAATATGGAAACTTTACGTCTAGAAGTTTATTTTGATTTATTTTGATGAATTTATTAGTCTAGATATTAAATTGGGTAAGTGCCAAAGTGAAACATTTCAAACTAGAGATATTAAAGTGGGAGAGAGGGATATATTTTCTCACGCAAAAAAAGGAGACTGTAAAAATAAGATATCTGGAGTAATAGATATATTCTTCCACTTCATTGCGCAGCATCAAATACAGCGTGCGTCAAAAGGACAACTTTAAAATGATATTGAAAGTACATTTATTCATTCGCGGCTCCTAAAGAAAAACGATCGTTCATTTTTTAAGCATATAGTATGTTTCGTGAATCGGAAGAAAAATTAGATCGTTATAATACGAACTGTATGCATGTACTCTTTCACAGTAGTTCGTTGATTGTTGTCAATAATTTACTTGCAAATTATTTCTGTTTCAGTTCCTGATTATAAATTAAGATGCTTTCGTTCAGTAATGACACTTGTATTTTCGTTCGTCATCCTACGAATGAATTACTTCTCCCTTCATGTCTCAATACCCTCTTCAGACAATTTTAATCCTCCCACATCATTTAACCGGGGGAAATAACATATGAACCCAAAGATAAATGGCTCTTGAAACTTCACTCAACATTTGCATACACACGCTTTAAACGCACACAACTTTTAATCTGCCTGTCGTCTTATTTTCCCTCTCACTGTGTAGGATACATTAAGTCCTGCGTTATTCATATCCTTCGCCTTAGACAAAAGCTCATCGTCTTTATAATTTACGAGCATATAATATCCGTCAACTAGCCTAGGGAATCGCATTAAGTGTTTCCAGGGAATGTTGTCGTGTCATTGCTAAGTAACAGTTGCTCCGCCGTTTTATGTATCGAAGGGCGTTTCTCAAGGGGAATAGCTTTAATGTCACACTTCGCGTTGCCCTTCGGAAAGATCGTATCTCATCTCGTGCTAATCTTCCGCAGCACATGTCCTGTAGGTCAGTCGTTCTCCATCACTTTATCGCTACCTTTAATGTCATTCTCTCACTACCGTCGGTGGGAAGGGGAGAGAGATGAACGCCCGTGTCTCACTATGTTTACAGTGAACTTCGCGCAATAAATGTTTACGGTGTCGAAAGTGTATCGTCCCACCGCGTTTAGATCATAAAATCGCATTCATTCTCCGTCGTATTTCCGTGAACTATCAACGAAGAAAGAGGTTTTCGTGCTCCTCAGGGTAGCCTGAGGTCTACAGAGTCCCTCAAAGGATACAAAAGACATCGGCTAAGGTTGATTTGGGACCGATGGGCTCTTAAGAGTTCTTGGATGCACGCACTCAAGTCGTTCGCTCGATATTCAATGAGAAAGATATTCGCTTCATAATGTAAGAGGCAGGCCAATGGGAATTGTAAAACGGATAAACACGTAAATTATTATGTTACACTTTATTACCTTATAGTATTGCAGATGGGTTAATAATTTAAACGAGTTTGAGAGTGTTGTGATGTCAAATATACGGGTTGATGGATCGTAAAAATTGAGTTACTTAATTTTTATATACGTAGCTTCTCTTTCTTTAATGCTCACCAAACTAAAGTACCGTGAACTTATTCAGCAGGTGTTAAATTACCTTATACAACAAATCCTGGATATCTATAGGACTTTTTTATAATTTAAATTATGTATTTGGTTTGACTTCGAACCGGCTTAGCATAGCTCTATGCTCTTTCCATTTACCGTTAAATTTTCGGTATGTGTTAGCACGTTCGAGCAAATAATGCAGGATATAGTTTTTCGTGTATAGTACCGAAACTGTTAAAAATATTAGATCCATATAAATTACTTGTTAAAATTTTACAGTGAAACTCCTTCCCAAAGATCTCTTTCAGTTCTTTATTTTGAATACTACAGTTTCTCATAGTTTACTGAATTTCAAGCAATCAATCATCGTCCATTCTGTTATAGAACGTCGCAATTTTTCGCGTCCGGAATATAAGTCACAGTTTTTTAGGCGATACAAAGCGATTAGCGAGAGTTTCAAACTGTTATCGTTCGTAAAAAGCTGCGAATCTACCGTTCTCCTCTCGTTAGCGTCCGACACATTAGGATCTGCAGATAAAAAACTCCATCGCATGTACTTCCTTCAGCATCCCCCCTCAGGAAGCTCAGCAGATGTTTATACGTCGGCAAAAAACAATGGAAGGTCGGAATAAAAGATTTCCCGAGCGTGAGTCACTTGAAGGGAAAACCGCGGAGTTTCTGCATCCGCAGTTGGATGCAGCTGTTGGGATGCAGTCGCGATTCCTCAGCAAAAGGGTAGAGCAGATGTTTTGGAGGCACCGCGGGTGGGTCTCTTTATGCGGTTTCACGCATCTATTTCTCGTGATTACGCACTTGACTGGGTCCTCGTTTAAGGAATTTCGAGTCGTTATCCACGCGTGATTAAGCGGTTAAGATCGTGGAATAATTGAGGGAGTTAATATCTTAATTGTGCGAATTCTGGAACTGGATGATTTCCTCCGAATGGGTTTAAAGTAGATGGAAACTTTCTGCGAAAATTTCGTGCGTAACATTTCTGTTTTCACGATTGTTTTTTTCGTAGTATTAATAATAAAATACCTTCGTTATGGAAACTTTTTATTGACTAGGAAAACCTTTTAATAAGAGGTATGAAGGCAAATATTTAATGTTTCGGAAAATACGGAAAAAAATAGCATTTCTCCTTTCATCTCAAGGCTAAATAAGGAATATAGGGAAGTAAACTGGCAATTTTCTGAATAACCTAATTAATAAATTATTGCGTGTGTATTTATGCACACAATATTTTCACTTTTTTATTGTATCTATTATTTATAATTGTAATGAATAAGAGACTTATTTAGGGAAATAATCTAGAAGCGATGTAAAAACTAACGGAGTGAATTTTTTACCAAGTATATCATCAAGTTTCCTCTTCAAAATCGTATTATTTTCCTTATTTCTTTCGTTAACGGAAATCGAACTAAAATTATCACACAACTAATTTTATGCCCTCTGTAATGTACGTAAGCAGTCAGCTAATCATTTCTGTTATAAAATCTTTGACGCATTTAGAGTGGAGAACAAACATATGAGCGTGTATAACTAATTTGTACTTCGATTTAAGTAATAATTTTTAAAAAATGTAATATCTGCAGAATCCTTCTTATTACTTTATAAAAAGTCAAAACTTTTAAAGATAATTAATTCAAGAACGCCTCAGAGGTAGCAAAACTTTCGCAAGTTGGCATTAGTGCTTTGGGGATATCATGTCTTCACCAGCGGAAAATTTCCACCCAAAGGAAACTCATATTTCAGTCTCATGTGGCAGAATTACGGGCCATCGAGTAGCCCTTGCGTATCCCAAGGTCTCCATTTGGAGCGTCTTTTAGTCACCCCTTCAGTAATGAGGCGCATTCGAGACCATTTTTATTGGCACCATTAAAATTCGAGACTCTTCCAGTCATCAGACGTCTCTTCCTGTCCCAAATGCAGATTTCCTCTCATCAAATCCCCTCCTAAGTCTGCAAATACTCTTCGAGGAAAAACCAGCTCCCCGAGTGCGGTTACACTAGACCAACTGGTTTGGGGTTTAGAAAAGTGCATGCCGGGAACGCGGAAACGCTAGAGTCGTTAACTTAGTTAATAATCGGTCGATTATCTCAAATGCCTTTTGAAGCGGTTGTTGATCGAAGATGTAAGATTTGTTAGCCGCAAGCCGCGAAGTTCTTACGGTAGATGGTGAACTAACAGCAACATCGTTACCGAGGCTATCATATAAGGTTATTTTTAAGGATGGCTATTAGTCACTTGAATGTAGCTTCCGCTTTGTTTGGAATTTCTCTAGAATTTATTTTCCTCCCTTAGTAGTTCTTCAAGAATGAATAATTTGGAATTCATATTATTAATGTTATATATTTAACTTAGAGATTGAGTGTCCAGTAATGATGCTGCAACAATTTCATTGCACGCTAATATTAATCTTCGTTAATGACTGATTCTTTTACATATGTTTGAAGTTTATTTCAAATAATGTTTCATTCTGTGGAGGAAGATTTTTTATCGATTTGAATCCAGCAAAATATCAGTACTTAACGGATCTACGATTAGTACTGTGTAGGTATAAAGGCTTCATTGAAAAAGTTTATAGACTCGTTATGTTTGTTTCTATGTCTTGGGTGTTCATTTTCAATAGGCTACTTAAAACATCGTCATCTTCTTCGACTAAAAAGATATTATCAAGCGTTAAAATATTTAAGGCTCCAGCTTTATTTGAAGGACTTAAGACGAAAGAAGGCTATTTCTGACGATTAAGAAGGAATGGTTGTACTCATGATCGGCTTTCTTCACTAAAACCTCACATCACCATATGTGGCGATAAATAATATTTTACGATGATGTCTCCTTCGGCACATTGAGGAATATATTCTGCCACTCCGAAACCTTGAATAAAATGTGCTCCTCTCCTGACAAGATAAAAGGAAAACATTATACCAGTCCAGTTTGGCTCCTTATTTACGAGTGGAACTTCTAATCGAAGATTCGCATTCATGACAACCGGGGGCATGTTTTATTTCGAACGTTATCTAAAATGTACTCGGTCTTACACTTAGGAATACATTCGCTCAGTGGAATATACTTTTATACTCTAAAGCCACGAATAAATGATTAGGTACCGTTCTTTATAATCTGAACTCGTCAGTCGGAGTATCATGCTAATCGCCCAAGCCAGAGGTTATTTATTCTCCGTAGTTTAAGCTAATGAGTATCTCTAATAGCAAAAGGCAAACGAAGACTTGGGGAGACCATCTGTGGTGATTTTTTCATGGCCATCCGTTATGCAAGCCAGATGGAAACATCTCGGGGTTGAAGATAATCATTTTTTACTGGAATCGTCTGATGAGGAGGGATGGAGTCTTATTACGCACTGAAATCGACCTATCTTTCAGATTTAATGTTTTTGTGAATAAGTCTGCGGTTAATCATTACAGAGTTTTAACTTCTAAATGAAAAAACTGTAAACTCGTAGGGCAATCTATATAATGAACCTGGTTTTTGCAATTTCTAGGATGAATTGTTTGTATATAATTAAATAACATTTTTTCTTGCCTATTTCCGCTACTCAATTACTGTATATAAATATATGTATTCAAAGCTTTTAACTTTGAAAGCCATTAATACATTGCATCAGTTCGTTTATCCAAATAAAATGTGTAGTATTATATTAAACTTTGAGCGAATAAGAAGTCCTAGTTTTGTGAAAAGATTTTAAATGAGTTAACTGCGTATATAAGATAATCAAATCGAAATTTAATCGATTGAATAATCATATACAGGTTTTTAAAATGTTTAAAAAGTATTCAGTATAATTTTCTATTCTCTTGTCAGTAGGAATGATTTCGTAAACGGTTTTTGGCCTTATTAAAGTGGACCATATGTTAAAGATAATCGTTGGTCACTAACTCAAGTGCAATTAAAGAACAATTGTGAAATATGAATCAGAAAAACTACTAATTCAATGAAATATGTATTTATTCTCTTTTTCTTACGTATCTCTCTAAAGTATGATTACGTCGAATGATCCATAAATCCCCGATTTCGCGACATCAGCGCCTTTAAAATCCGTTCAAAACTCATCCAAAATTCCGCCTGTGTTTCTCTTTGATATCGCGGATTCCTAGGGAATCGCATCCCCGAAAGAGGGATCCAAATGAGATTTCTATTCACAAAAGTCTTCGCATTCATTAAAAGGATCCGCGTTGCATTCTCCACTTATCGGCGACTTCCCATTGTAACATCGGTCGTTAGCGGAGATTCCCAAACCGTAGGGAGCGAACGTATGCAAATTGGATGCCTTTTAGAGATAAAACCTGGAACTGATTCGTTTACCCTCTTGCAAGGTACGATGTTTGCCTTTGTCGTCACGGTTGTGTCAATAACGTGACCTGTTTAATCGCCACCTCAAAAGCTTGCACCTTTTTTACACAGTCATCATTATTCTCTCCGTAGGATTGATTCGTTCTGGGTCATCCCACGTCTCTCTAATTCGATGCTTTGTTTAGCTGCCGTTTGATTCTCTCGCAGTCCTCTTGAGTTTTTAATCAGTTTTGAATGTGGATGGCACTGGGAGGGTGTGAAAGAATTCTCACTTTTCGCTGTTTGAGTTTTTTTTGTTAGAGTCGTATTTTTTCTATAAGTTTTTAGTTTCTGAATTTTTCTTCCTTTAACCATATTAATCATTCACATTCCTTTACGGCAAGTGAGTTTCCTCTCGTTTTTTTTAATAATCCAATATATTTTTAGAGTATCAGACTTACTTTAAAGTCATTACAGAGGTTCACTCCCTTTATGTTTCATTTACATTCGTCTATTTATATTTTTAAATACAATGTGAAAGATGGTAATCACAATATCGTATCAAGATTTTGGTCATGTTAATTTATGTCATATATTCACTTGGGTTTAGATCAATATTCTTGTCCCTTGATTACTTTGATTCCATTTGACATGATTTTTTACTTCATACATTATATAATGTATTAATACAGGTTTTATGAGACATCTTTTCAACTCGTTTCTTCTAAATAACGTAATGAACATAATTTATTTTTAGACACGAATTTTCATTTTCTATCTATTAAGTACGTACATTTCGTAAATTATTAAATATCGTATTTAATCTTCGATTGTTAAAAATGTCTTCTAAGAATTACTTAAGTATAAGCATTACGATAAATTGAGAGAAATCAGAAATATATCATCGAGCATTAAAACCTTTATATTCCTTTTGCGTAATTTAAAAAAAATCCTTATATAATGTATTAATACAGGTTTTATGAGACATCTTTTCAACTCGTTTCTTCTAAATAACGTAATGAACATAATTTATTTTTAGACACGAATTTTCATTTTCTATCTATTAAGTACGTACATTTCGTAAATTATTAAATATCGTATTTAATCTTCGATTGTTAAAAATGTCTTCTAAGAATTACTTAAGTATAAGCATTACGATAAATTGAGAGAAATCAGAAATATATCATCGAGCATTAAAACCTTTATATTCCTTTTGCGTAATTTAAAAAAAATCCGCTAGTTAAGATTATGGAATTAAATTAACCCAATTTTAGTTCGTATATTGGATTTTAGAGTTTCAGTTTTCTTGGAACCAATTATTAGGAATCTGACGTTGGGGTTGCAGCAACTCAGGGGCAGAAGTTGGTGGTCGTATAAATTCAGGGGCCCTATTCATCCAACAGCGTCGCTTGCATGTCTTTTTTGCATATAATATCTGCCAGTTCTACCACCCAAGAGATCGAATTGATTACGGATATTGGGTGGGGCATATTTATTCCTTTTGAGAAATTAATTGAATGTCTCCACCGATCAATTCGACTCCTTGACACACATAAATCAGACGGCCTTCGAACAGCTTATCGTCAAATCGATCGGTACGAGACTGATTACATTAGGGCGAATCACAAAGACGTTCATCTGCAGTGTTACGTCACAATAAAGGGATAGAAATAACTCGCGGCTTATGCCAGGGCTTCGGAGAAATTTAAATACGGAGGCTGTTTGCGGAGGAACAAGTTCATCTCTAAGTACTATTATAGGTTTCCATGTGGACATAATTCAGCGTTATCTCCCGAGATTAACTTGTGAAAAGTTTTTGTAAATTCCAAAGAAATATTTTGATTTAATGCTTGAGTTTATGAATCTTAGAAACTTAAACACGTATTTTTTTAGTGGAGCTTGAGATGGGTGAAATGAAATACGTAAACTTTAAATTGCCAAAGTTTAATTTCCCATGTAGTTATTCTATGAAACATTCTTGAGTGTACTTCTTTATGTTTTTAGTTTATTTTATCTTTACCTTATCCTTTTAGTATGTTATAGAGGCAAAATTAAAGTTTTAAACGAAAGATTTACAAGAACATACTTATGATCAATAACTAAATATTTTCCTGTATTTTTCGAGGAAATCTTTTAGTAAAGTTTTTCTAAGTTTCAAAAGAAAGAATGAGTTTTAATATTTTCAACTATGAAATATCTATCAAGATAACTCACGAATATCCGTTATCTATTGAAATTTTCTCATAAGATCAAAAACTAATGTAAACCGAAATAATGCTTTACTTGTATTTTCTGTCTCTTAAGTCGGCTTATAAAATTCCTTAGGTTTTCTAGGGAAGAGAAAGGTCTCAATTGGGATGGAAGAGTACAGATTGAACTCTTATCTTAATTAAGTATCCTCCGGTGATAAGGAGAAAAGGTTCAACACGGTTCATGTCCTTTTGTAACTAGTCGACTTCCTTGGAAGCTAGCGATATTAAACTTACTTAAGGGTTCATCTTGTACACACGATACTCTTTATAGACCTTTCCAACGTATTTCATACACATCGAGGAACATTTCATCGTATATGTAAGGTAAACTCCGCCCTGTAATCATCCAATGCCTGTAGGATAGCCTTTTCAAAAAAATCCCGTACATCCTCTTTGGGATCAAAGAACAAAAAGCATTCCTTTCGCCGCCATCTCGTTCGGAAATTCGCGAGGTCTTCACAAGTCTTCAATTAACTCGCGAAGAATAATTTGTGCCGTCTGGGAGAACAGGAAGCCCTCCTGTTGTTCTTGTTTCGCCTTCATTTAGCGTCTTTCACCATGCGAGAAAGCCTTAATTAGCGAGATGAGCGAGAGGTCTATTTCTGCGACCGTGTCACGCCTTGCCATCAGCAGACTGACAGCAGTCGCGGAAAATAGTTAACAGGACTTTTTTTCCCCTCCCCTCGACACCTCTTTAACAGCTTGTTTCCATCTGAAGAGCCGTTTGACGCGATAAAAGGATGTGATAGTCTCACTCCTGCCCTCTACTCGGTTACGAGAGAAAGTTATAATTCGTCGAATGCGTAACAATTGATGTCTGGGTTACCGAAGTTTGTCTCGTTGTCATGGATTGTCACAGTTGATAGGGGTTAGTTTCCTAGCAGTCAAACCATGTATTTATTGCTCCGAGTCGTAAGATTTGTTAAAGATCTCATTCTTTCGTACAGTATAGTAAAAATAAGTTTTTTGTGGACTTTTCATGGTGTACTGTAACATTTAAGTTTTGCTTTTCTGAATGAAGGAAAGCTATTAATGCTAAAGTGACTTATTTTACTTCCTCTCCTGTGAATATATCCAGTGTAGTAGAAAGAATGAATATACAAATGTATGCCAGCATCATTATCCTTAAAATTCATTATACTACCTCTATATTTTTCAAACTTAACTGCTTATTTGAGTTAATATAATTAGGTTATTTTTGATACAGAGTTCTTGAAATAGGAGTGGTTTATTGCAATTTTAGTGTGCCGTATTTAAAGTCGAGGCTTTAGATTATTATCAGTGATATAGATAATGATCTGCATAATGAGCACTTTGATATGCAAGGCTATTATGTTGATCATGGCCATTTATTTATCCAATAAAAACAATGTTTATCTTCGATATAATAAATGAATCCCACTAAGCATTACTTTTTAAGTACCATTATTGTGCGCAAATAAACCGTGAGTGAATCTCACGCGGAAAAAACTTATTGCGAATGAATTCACAAGCAAACGTTCCGACATCTTTTTATATGAAAACCTCTTTTGAAAGTGGACTTACGAGGTAATATTGAAAATGGGAGCGTATTAAATAGAGCAAATAGCAAAAAAGTCGGTGACAGTTATGACCAAAGAAAAAGATTATGCCCTTGTTCTTCAACCAGTAACGGTTGCTAATTTCTTCCCCTCCCAGGAAATCTTTTGCGATCTTGAATTTCATATTACGTTTCCTTCCAACGATAGATAATTGTTCCTTTTCATTGGTTATAAGCGTAATTTTTTCCTTCTCATTTCCCAACTCTTTACTGCCTGTTATTCCATCGTAGAATGAATCTTAGAGTATCTTCTGACAAGCGCTTATTATCCTAGTATTGCATTATCTTACTTGCCTTTAAAAGCATGAACGCACTGCCCTCTTTTTTTGGTATGAGTATGGGTTACATCAGAAGGTCGCGAAGTAATTGACCAGTTGTGCCTGTCAAGAGTACGTACAGTGTTTAACCTTAATCTGATGTGAGGAACCCTACTTTATGGAATAGAACCATAATTAAAGAAATTCAACTTTTTTGAAACTTCCGCGCAACATATTAAAGGAAACTTGTTACTTCAATCACTCTACATCATCAGACCCGATGTAATGTTTAACTTTTTCGTTAGTTTTTTAGTTCTTTAGAACCTTAAGCTTATGGAGCAGTTTCTGGAAATTGAATCGAGCTTTTTGTCCTTGTTTCGATTGAAGAAGTGTGGGAAGAATTTGTTTCTTGATCGTTCAGATCGAATGTACATTTTTCGAAGATCATGAAAATCTTATGGTTAACCCTCGTATATAAAAGCTATTGGTAAAACTTAATTCATCCGTAGCATATCGTTTATAGCTTGTGTTAAACTGAAGAGTTATCAACTTTACGTTCTAATGCTTTTTGTCGTGACATATCGTACTCGCCTACATCTTCATCATGGTGAAGTTACATTATATATACTCAATTTTTTGTTTTGATGTCTAACAGTGTGAATATAGTCCCTTGCGAAATCCTAAAATCCTTCTTCCTTGGATTTCCCCAAGAACTAACTCTTTGCAAGATATCGCGCGTCTGAACGGAGAGAATACGATGTATATAAGTTAACGTTTTTTTAGTTTTTCTTCTTTAAAATATCTTAGCTTTCTTATTTCTCACCAACAAAACTCTCATACTTGGAATATTCTTTACGAAAGTAGTAATTATAAATTCCAAAGTTAACGGAGATCGTAAGTGTATATGAAAGTTATCGACGCAGGCGTGTCCAAGGGTAACCAGGATACACCTTCCCTCTCAACTCATATTCCCTATCTGGTTCCTTGTGCCCGTCTCTTCCCACTCCATATGATAATTTCACAAGTGCCACTCCATAGTTAGGAGAAAGAGGAACCCCTCGTCCGTATCCCATTTTACCAAGACAATTGACGTGCGACGGATAGCCGACGGAGTATCCCTCTCGCGGCCACTCCTTGAATCAGCGGATGGACATATCGCAAAGATTGGACCTTTATTTTTTCACCCCTTGTTCTCATCTCTGCTTTCTCCATCTCCCAATTTTCTTTTGTTTGTTTTCCGTACGCATGCGTGTTCATCAGGGGGGCGGTGAAAGAGGGGCAGTCTGCCGCCAGAGGGCATTTTAATCCATTTCCTGCCTCTTTCTCTGTTCCACAAGACTCCAATTGACTGAGGATTTTTTTTCGGAAAGACAATAGATATCACGGGAGTGGTGCAGAAAAGAAGGCTTTGAGAAAAGGGCTGATTAAGTGCGTGGTCTAGGGGGTGCAAGTAGACCATGCTTCCGCTACCTCGTTTGGCTAGGAGGGTCTTAAACGCTACCATTGGAATTGGTCTAGGAGTGAATATGGTCGTAGATGGAATGGGAGTATATAAAGTTCGTCTTAGAGAAATTACATCATCGTCATTTCATATATACGTGTATCTGTTGTATGTTCAAATGTGATGCTGTATCATGAAATGCTTGATTGCTGAACTTGAAAGGAAAAAGAAATGCTTACGTAGCAGATTATTCATTCATTTTCGTATATTTTTTAATATAAAATACTTAACTTTGGAATTTCAAGCAATCGAAATTGAAACATCTAAATTGAGAATCGCAGGTTAATAATAATTCATATACATATAGAGATATATAGATGAAGTAGCATACATAATAATCATTATGTTCTCAAGCAAACTACCGTATCGTATTTTTATTTCTTTAATTGTATATCCCTTTTTGACTAAAAGTTACGTAATATTTATGCGTAAAAATAACTCCATTCCTGTGCCAAAAAAGTATTCTTCAGTTCTAAAAGTGCCTAATCTATTTAAAGAGCCTATTATGTATAATTATTATCATTATCGTATGAAATAACGTAGATTATACCTCCCATTTTGTCGTAACACATAGTAAATTTTAAATTTTTCCTATAATTCAAACCTCTCACGTACACATCGGATGCAAATAAACCTCCTAAAATAATGAATTTGCCTTCCGCCAGCTGCTTTCGACTGTATCCAAAACTACGTTCCTCACCGTAAGCTATGATTTAGCAGATTAGAAACCCGAATTTCCATCCTCCAATTCCATCAACTCCTTCCGGACACCTTCAGCTCCGTCGTTTTACTTTTGTTGCCAAAATGTTGCAAATTCCGTGGGCAAGAGTCGATTACGGCGTGACGAAAAAGGGCGAGACGATATTCGCGTCGACCTCGCAAAATCAACGCGTAAGTGTATTAACGACCACTTCCAAGAGCCTCTTCCCTCCGCGTAATTATGCGCCATTATCTCCAACCAACGATTTAGCTCCAGCGTTTGAGGCTGTATATTTAAAGGCGTGGCAGAGTCCGTTTGGGATCCGAGGCGCCCATCGGATTCGAGAATATTTGGAGTGTGACGACTAGAAAGGTTTTCTGTTTCATTCGAAGGAAATATTAAGTATTCAGTTCATTAAACTTTAGTTCTATCATATTGAATATCAAATGTACTTATTTTGTTCCAAATTTTAGGCAGCAGGAATATCAATCATGATATGTATTACTTTGAAATTTCTTTCCGGTAATTTATCTACCAGTGTTAGCTTCGTATAGATGGGAAATAGGTTGCAATATGTTGATTGTATTTGGAACATGATTACTCATATAGAAAGTCTGCATAATTGCCTAGTTTATATAAATTAGAAATTTATATCGAGAAACTTGGATCTTTGGAAAAATTTAATTCGTTATAATTCAAATAGTAATAACTAATTTCGTATCCATTGAAAAAATGAAATAATTGTAGTCAACGAGAATTTTAACCTATTCAATAATACCATAATACTTTGTGGAAACATATGTTGGCCCATTTATTGCACTCAGGCTAAGTAGTGTTTTCTTTGTGATTATTCAATGAAAAATACAAATCAGAAAATAGCTGTGAAGGACATTAATTAAGGTCTAAATGTGAGGGGAAATCAATATAAATTTCAGATGAATTCGTAAATAGTCTTATCCTGACGAAATTGATCTAAAACAAATAAACGATTGTAAACATGTCGAGTCAAAAGAATAGAATCAATCTCACCCTTTCTGTTTTGATAGCATTTGAAAAAACACGTTTCACTTTCAATTCCTTGCAAGAGCGTAACAAAGAGCAATATTGGCAAAGAAAAATTTACGGAGTTAAATCGCCGGTGTATTGTCTATCAAAGTGTGTTCCACTCCAGCGAAATTTAATCCTCACTTAATAACCACAGATACAGAGTCGATTTCGGAAGTATGGCCCGAGGAAATTCTGAAAGTAATCTTTGCTCCATTCATGTTTGAGAACCGCTTTAAGTTTCTCCTCCGAAACTTTAGCGACCGGAGATTATAATTCGAAAGGGAAAACGGCCTTGTATTCGCGAACGAAAACTTCATTTCGTGGATAACTTATTCCTCTTTGCCAAAGATTCCTCTTCTAATCCTCACTTATAGTGCGAAAAACAACTCCGCTCGTGGTTTCTATGGACACCCAGTTGTTGTTGTTGATCGAAAAGTTCGTTTATCTTACCCATATGGAAATTACATCCTTCTATTTCGCTACAATGTCGATTTAATAATAATTAAATCTATTAGACCATGATTAATACTAATAACAGGATCAAATCTAAAGTTTTCTAAACATTATTGCGTTAGTTCAGCTATAAGTAAGACTAAAAAATTTATATATAATCATAAAGAACAAAATATGTGTGGTAAAATTTTACGTAAACATAAATTTAATTTGAAGCATCAATGTGTATTGCTTATTTTCAGAAATAGGATTTCTTTATTTAGAATATAATTTTATTATTTCGAGTTTGACCTATTTTTCAGCCTTTATGAAATTTAATTGTTCCGATTCGTGTGAAGGTTACACTAACTGCTTAGAATAGAGAACTTCTGAATGTCTTTAATGAACGTTTATTCACATCCCTTCTTAACGGAACTTCTCATTTGTTTTTTAACCTCCGATCTCTATGGATGAAGATAAAGGTGAATGGTTCATCGGCTTAAGTCCTTGGAGGGAAAAAGATGACCTTCCCAGCGTAACATCCTCATCGATCATGTCTTCTAATATGATTACCGTAGACGGTAGCTTTACTCTCTTAAGAGAGTGAAACATTCACCAAGTCAACTTCTTTGTCTATCGGTAGCTTCCGTTGACAGAACACCTCCTCCGTGTGATAGCTCACGACATCTTCAACCGTGACGCGATCTCTCACTTCCCAAGGTTACCGCGGTGGCAGCATCTCTCAGATCCGCGCACGAATTATGATTCATAGACACCAACACTCCCCACTCGCGTCTGATGAGAATAGAATCTAAATGAGGCATTGATTGTTCGATAATGATTCGAATAAAAATAAATTAGTTATCGTACTGGAGTCAAAGTATGCCTTATATTATGATAGAGACTTAAAATTTTTTGATGGTCATAGAAAATTATATAAGTATCTTCAATTTCTCCTTGCTTTTCCTGAGAATGGAGTTAATTATTTATCATCAAGGGAATTATTAGTAGGTAGTCTTTCTTTGTAGCTCTTATGGTTTACGTATTTTGTTGTTATGGATTATCGAGTTCATAGTGAAATAGTGATTCAATTACTACACAGTTTTATGAACAATGATAATGAGTTAAATATTACGCATGTGCATGGATACCATGGATCTCTGAAATTTATAGTTAAGTCGTCAGTTATCATTAAAGATATAAACCAACATTCTACAGACCATTTGGGTACCTAGTATTGGTTTTACTAATTGACTGTGTGACTCAGTTCTGCCTCAGATGAATGAATAATTCATTAATATTTTATCTGTAATTTAACTATTATTCAAAAATTTTTGTGGGTCCTGAATGAGTTGGGTTTTTAATCCAGTATTAAAGTTCATGTTTATGTATTAATTGTATAGTCAACGTATTTTCGATAGATATCTTTCTATATTTCTGAATTGAATAAGTAATTTATATATTTCATCTTTCGGCTTATATTAAATTGAGATTCGGTTACCATTTAGAAAGCCATGATCATTGATTCTAATAACACTTGTATCACAGTTTACCTCAAAACCTCCGTAGATATTTCCAGAACACCCCGGCAGAGAAAAATCTTCTTCCCTTCTCAAGTCGTTCCACATCATCCCCTCGGTATGCAGAATACATTCATTGCCCTCAGCTTCCCTTTTGCTCCACGCATCTCGAAGGCACTTCCATCGCGAAAACTTTGCGAAGCGGTGATTAAGTGATTTGCAATTGAAATGCCGCGGACACATTGTCGGAGAAAGTTTTCAGAGACCCTTTACACGAAGGAGCAACTACTTCTCAGATTCCATCGCGTGTATTCTTTTGTTCATTCATAATCGCTGGTTGAGGCGTGTCGCTACGGGAGATGCAAAGTATAGCTAATTATCAGAAGAGAGAATGGGGAAACGTAGGTGAGCGTTGCCCCTGCATCTGAAGCGACGCTATCTCTCGGAAATAAAAAACCTACCTTCTCAAGTATGTGATGAGGTAGGCGCAAAAAAATCCGCGGGATGTAACTTCGGAAGGAGTTGGAAATTCCTCCGAAGTGAGTTATGCTATAGAGGCGCGCTCGTCTATTCAACATGGCGCCCCGCGTGTGCAAAGAAGGAAGGAATGCGCTGAAGTTTTTTTTTTCTCCCGGGGTTTCTTTTACAGCTCGCGAATATTGTTCCCGTGGGCGAAGAACTGTGAGGAAGCCGCGTGGGAAGCCTTTTCCATCTACCGACACTTCCAAAGCCCTCAAAGTCCGTCCATTAATATATGCCAATTGCAAACACCGTCTTTTTTGAGGGCGCCGCTGACCTTGTCGAACGCGTAGGGTAAAGAAAGTGAGAGTAGGTGCCCCAAAAAATAATAAAGTTGTTAGGGTCGGGAAGGGTGGTTGAATGAAGGAGAATTCTGCGATAAGGAGCTGAAAGTTAATATTAAGTTTCTGTCGATTTTTCATACTCTGGCACAATTTTTCTCCTCTGGGAATTCTCTCTAAGCTTGGATTTGGGTGTGGGGTGAAGTTTCTGGAAGAAATTTTGGTAGATTCTGTCCTTGTCTGTGATTAATTGAAGAAGTTTAAGATAGAATTACAGTAAGCGATTATGTAAAAGGTTTACGGGCCGTGTTTTGTATTCAAATTTTTACTTGGATAGGCATAATAAATCTTGCGTTGTAACTCTTGATATCTTTACGTATTCAATTTTTGTTGATGGATATATAAGAAAGTGTAATTCTGCTTTACTATTTCTTTAAATATTAATAGGTAAACCTATATTTGCTTTAAAAATATCATAATGCTTTTTACAGTTCATTATCCAGTTTTTTGAATTAATTTTGTGTAATATTCTTTATTTTATATATTTTACTTTTTCCATCAAATCGATTTTTCAGTCAACGTAGCCTTCATTATTGAATGAGTTACTAAGGTAACAAATTTATCGAGACTCAAGGTTTTAAATAATAAAATGATCACTTTGTTTTATCTCTATCTAAAACGATGCTCACGCCATCAAAGAAGACGTGTAGGTGCTATATTTAAGACAAATTCCGGATGCTACCTACCTGGCACATATTATAGCTAAAGGCGATCTTTTCAAATTTGCCTCCTATGGGAAGTGCTTGATTATACCGTTGGAGGATGAAAAATGTCCTGTTTTAGGTGGGGTCCGGCACACTTCGGATACCCGTTGGCAAGGAGATGATTGTTTTTGGAATTCCTCGTAAAATGGAGGGTATTATGGAGCATTATGCAAGTGGATAGCGAGATTAAGTTGATATCCGTCGCCTGATAGAGCCGGTAGTAGACGTGGAAAGGAAGGCGTGGGTTGATAGTTTAGCTTGGATATTTTAATTGGTTCATTTAGAATATATGACTTATAAAATGATGATGATTAAGAATTTTTTTGAGAAATGGATGTTATAAGAATCGTTTATTAATGCGTTTTAATTAAATTTATGAGAATTATTCTCTAGCGTATTTTATTGTATGTTTTTAACTTGATTAATCGGTAATTTATGTATATTAGCCACCGTCAGTAGGATCTGTGTAATCAGTAACCATCTTTCAGGATATCTTATTCATATTTTGTGTATAGATTATTGTAATTGTAAATTGATATTTGAAAATTTATTAGAGTACATCTATTGCTTTTTAAGGTACCCATCATCATTGTTTTGTAGTGAAGTGAAATGAATTAGTCAACGTATATTCGATTTAATACTCCTATTGAAAATCACTTTGATTTGTTATCAAATACATAAAATATCTATCAATTGTAATAATTTGACTTCCTGCCTGATTAATTGGAAACCTAGGCTCACTGGTGTCTATTTGTCCGTAAAATATTTGTAGCCCAAGTGTCTAGCCATGTTTTCCTTCACAGTTCGTAATAGATAGTCGCTTCGCCAAGTGGGCTTAACTGATTCCACTTAGCGAATGCCATTAGAAGTGTTCCTCGGTTTTCGACCTCGTAGGCTCAAGAGGTATTTCCTTTCTTGTGTCCATGTGTTCCTACCCCTCTTTCGTGTTACTTCAATCTCAAGATTTACATTGAAATTCGCTAATATCTCTATCATTTCTATACGCTGATATACCGCTCAAAATTTTACGCATTTACTACTTCGATATATAAAAAAACTACGGAATATTTTGCTCATAAAGTAAGCGATAGAGATTGCAATTTTAATATTTGCAATGGATGTTGATACAGATTCATACTCAAATCAAACATTGATTAAATCCGTGTTTTTCAATCTTCAGTAGCATCGCCACGATAATTCCAGGCCATCGATCGGAAATGAACGTAAATCCAATCCAATTCGTGGATGTGTATGTAGCATTTACTCAAGCTATCCTCTTGAGTAGATTTTGATGGATATAATTCTCAGTTTTACTACAAATTTAAGCCTCCGAATGAAAATTGACGGATCGGCGAAGTTACATTTGGACGGAATGAATTTTCCATCGATCTCTGAAAATTGTCACTCCGTATATTTCACTCAATCAATCCATATCAGGAGCGAGGTTTATTTCGATGCATCATGCATCAATCAATTTGCTGCTGCCCGCATATCCTCGAGGGAAAAAAGACTGTCAGATATCGCGTTGACTTTCACTTAGTTTTACGTGAAATTGATTCGTTCCATTTCCAGAACTGATGGGCCATTTTTGTTCAAGTCTTTATTTGAAACTGCTTTCTTGCTGTGAGTTAGAAATGTACTCATGGCTTCAACAATGTTTGAGTATAAGGCTGTAACACAAACACTGTTCTTGTAGAGCATTCAATCTATCAAAATCTCATTGTCAGGTTAATTCAAGATTAAATCGTCTCCTAATTGTATTAATACCCTTGAATATATCTTTATAGTTTCATCTATGTCTTCTGTAAATTTGTGAAAGTTTTCTGTAAGGTAAAGAATATTGATATAAAATCTGACTTTCCAGAAACATTTAATCGTTGAAAGTACGCATGATTCTCGTCTTATTAGAGTGCAAAGGAAATCTTTAAATTATTACTTATTCCTATTAATATATACGTTGAAGATTTAGTTGTGCTAATTCACGTAGGTTAATTCATTAAAGTTATTCCTTAATGAAGGCTTCGAAACTGTAATCTAATTGACTTATAGTATCAATTAAAACAAGTAACCTCACTCCACATCTTGTTTACATTGCTCATTTCCCCTCCAGAACTTGTTTTACGTAAGTATCGAGGACAATCATTTTTTAAATGCTAATGCACAGTTGTATACATTGTTTTCATTCATAAGCATCATTAGACGGATTGTATGCCTCCATAGCCTATTGTTCCATTGTGTACGCGTTGCTTACATTGTAGGACATTAATTAGTAATCATATATCTTAATGCTCAATACATAATGAGCCATCATTACAATGTATGTAAATGTACCACATTGTTATAGCAGTCACACTCATATTTCTCACATTTTTTCAAGTTCCATCCTTATTTCAGTTCTTCCTCATTATCGCCGGGACTCGAACCAAGGTCCCCCGTCTGCGAGTCCCCCTATTTGTTTGAAGTGCAATTTCTTCACCTCTCTCCGTCCCTCCAATGCCTCCACTTTATTCTTGTTAGCCGCGTGGACCACTCGAATTCTTCCCCTCATTATTCTACTAGCACTTCCTTTCCCCTGAAAAGGATGAACTATTACTAAAGCGGACTGCTCCAAATGCCTGTCGTTGCTGGATAGCAATTTGTTCGAGTGTCCACTTTTTGCGACCTTTACGAAATAAGAGGTTTTAATGCGAAGAGAAAGCCGTTAGCACTTCTGAACCTTTGTCTCGTTTAATTAGCTGATCTCTTTGGAGAAGAAATTCCGATCTCCTTGTTAAGTTACATAGTATGTATTTCGTTTGTGTTGAATATCGTAAGATCATTTTAAACGAGAGAGAGTATTAGGTATTCTTAACGATGGTAATAGATAAATATTAAAGTACATCGACATATTTAAATGGTTCAAGATCTTTATTCTTAAGCTTAGGAATATCTAAGTTGAGTTAAAAAAGTTGGCTTAGTAACGACGTCAGAAACTGTTAAAATATGTATTGATGTAAAAATTAGAGTTTGGACAAATTAAAGGTGACTATTTTGTATCAGTTATAAGGGAGAAACTTAATAAGAATTGAAGGATTATTTATCATGCTAATTAGATATTTTTCCCTATCTATATTTCTTATATACTAGTAATAAGTTAATTTCTATTAAATTAATAATAAAAAAATTACAAAATGTTTCCTGAAATTTACTCAGTAGTTAATTGAGGAAGTGTCATTGCAATTTTAATTGCAGCCTCACTCTTGTTTCGAAAGATATCTAGCTTATTTTGCACCATCCAGTTAGACTGGTCATGAAAAGTCGCAGAAATATAGCTTGTGAATATCAAAGATTGTATACAGTGAACAGTGACAGTACACAGTCTTGCGAACTGCGTATCAAGATCTTAGAGTTGATAAAAACAAGCGATGACAAGATGAAAGTGGCAAAAAGCGTACTTTCCTTGCTCTGTCTTATTTCTTCCTTCGCTGTGACCGTTTCATTTTATTTTAGCCATTGGTTAACATCGCAATCTCGTTCTTGAATCTTTCTTTCTCATCTGAACTCAGAGCATGATTCTTTTCAGAGATTAACTCTGGGCTGACAAAGTCAGTTTCTATTGAGTAACTTTAAGAATAAGGACATTTGAACTAAAGTTATTAAATGCAATATTATATCTTTGATCATAATGTAAGAGAGATGTATAATACCACAGAGTTTCTGGCTAGAAACAGGGATTATAATATGCATATATTATCGAGTAATTTTTAGAAATCATGTGAATATATTATGAACGCAAAAGAATCTCTGGTGATTGCAGTTGTAATTATAATTGGATTTTTAAGATCCAAAAACTCTACCTTATACCATTAAAAGTACGCGATGACCATTATTAACGCTTTCCTGTAGTTTTATTAAGTCCTTATATTTTATGATCTTTTAAAATTGTTCTGTTATGATTGAGCATTGAAACAGTTACGAGAGATTGGTCAGCAAAGTACGAACCCGTGGGCATTTTCTTTTAGTGAAAAGTTCAAAGGAAAATAATTGATTTTTCTATGTAGTATATTTTTCTGTACTTCATAGAGATCGTCACATTTCTTTGGGCTGCTCGCGAGGGTTCCTTAAGTATTTCCTCTCAAGCATCTTACCTAACAATCCTTTACGTAAAAGTAAATCTATATATCCTTATAATTGGAAGATGTGATTGGTCGCTTTTCCCGCATTCACGTCGGCAAATAATCGAAGCAGTTAAAACGCTCTCTACAGTGACGATATATCCTCCTCCGCCATACGTTTCCAATCTTCACCCTCTTCACAGACTGGTGTGAACGCCCTAGAAATCAAGGTCTTATCTTTTATCCCACCCATAGCGACACGACTTGTTTATCCTGCAAGAGTGTTTACAGAGTGCACTCCACGCCAGTTAATACGACTTTTTCCTCACTTTTCAATGTACAAAAATTCTTCGCAACATCGGCGCAACGAAACGAAAAAAATGGCGGGAAAAGCAAAAGGGATCCACGGTTAAAAAAGGCTGACGTCCCCTCAGTTGATACAACTCCCGCTGGGGAAAGAAAAAAGGCATTCAATCATAGCAGCTGCTGAAAGGGAACTGGCTTCTATCAGGGACTTTTTTCCCGCGAAAGGAGTTTACTGATCGATGATTGGTCGCGCGCTCTTTCGTTTTTCTTTTCCGAAGCGTGGGATTAATCCACTGCTTCGATATATCGATTGGATTCCCATCTTCCTTTCGATTCGAAGCGATTGGTTCGAATCCATCCATCGGTCGCGAGCATTTGACTTCTCATCCCCACAAAGGTTTTCTCAGAGTGGATGACACAGGGGTTCTTTCAACTGGTTAATTAGGTGCGCGAGTTTTCAAGTACTTTCGCACAACAGGGTGCTTTCACTCGCGTCTCGGACTTTAAATGCGTTTTATACGCTTCGGATTCGAACGAGCAGTCTTTCTGTTATTCTTTCCAAGTTTGGTTTCGTTTAGCGAAGTTTAAAACGTTTGTGAATGAATTGATGGCTACTTTCATGGATATTTTTCGTTCTTGAATTATCTCGAGGAACTTTACTACGCTTCCTAGTATCCTTATTCATTTTCCTACTATAATTTTCTATATAATATTTCGTTATTATCGACTTTCTATTGCTTGCGATGAATACCAATGTTCAACAAATATTTCCATCTCAATAATTCCTTCATCTTAAATAATAGTAAATAATAACGAGAATTGTCGTAATCCTTGTATAAATTTATTACCATATTCTATTTATGAACTATAATTTACAGCGTTATATTTTAAATTGAAGTAAACTTGTGTTTATATGTGGCATATTTTCTTTAGCATGTGGATACCTTTTAAAATATCACTTTGGGCTAAGTATGGGTAGTTGAAATTCTTCGGCGAGATGTTCTTCTCTGTCCAGGACTGCATATGTCGGTACTGCTTTGTACCTTTTTACTTCTCGAGATATAAGCACATCTTGTGAATATGAGAAACTTCCCTCCATAAACATAATAAAGCGAAAATATTCAGCAATCCTCTGCACAAACTGCAACCAGTCGGGATGAGATCTAACGCATAAGAAACGTCTTTCCTCGAATAAGATTACATTCATCCAACTTTTTCTCTCGAGCTCTTCCTTCTTTAAATACCGCATTCGCGTCACACCACAAGTTTATATTCCCGAGTAGAAAACACGCGATGGCTAAAATGGCATTCCACCCTTCAGCGACTTTGTTTCCAGAAGGTAATCTCAGTCGCCGATGGGGGTTGCATTCACTAATACTTTTTCCAGAGATGAAGTATCATAGAGAAGCACAGAGTAATGGTTTTAAATCACCTCCCTGTTCAGCGTTGATTCTCTTCTCCCTTCATCATGAATTCGCCTATCTTATTACCTCGTGGCGGATGAACTGGGCGTAACCATGGAGAAACGACGACTTGTAAAAGGCGGCCTTTCATTTCATCTCGAATGATCTTCTCTACAGCATCCATCAACTGGTTCCAGGCGTCCCGAGCCTGAGAAAGGAGATCTTTATTTGTCCTCTTTCTGCGATGCATATCTGCATCCCAACACGCGTAATTGCATTCCTCCATTACCCTACCCTTTTCATGACCCGTTCCCTTTTATCTCGTCCTTTTTTTTGGTCCCGCTGCGTCTCATCTTCGGATCCCATCAGAGGCGTTTCTGGTTTCATTTATTCCCCCGTTGCGAGGCCACTTCGCCGTTGATTTTCTGCTGTCTTCCTCAATAATAATCGTTATGTTTATCCCGTATCGCGGGCTCTTTTATCTAATTATGGTGTTTTGTGAATCCTCCAGCTCTAAGGGACCTGTTCCCGATACGGTTTTTATATCGAATTCAAAGCTAAATCTTTACTGATGTTTATTAAATATTTTTTGTTGGTTTTAACATAAAAGGAATTAGATTGGGATTATTGTTATATAGTTCAAATTTAACTTATCGCTATTGTTGTAGGTTGTAAAGTTTTTTTTTGTTTATCCTTACGAGAAGGAATGTATTGAAGAATAGACCTCCTAAATTTATTTTTTGACGAGTCAAATAATTATGCAAATGAGTAATTCAGTGTAATTAATATAACTATGGACAGTTTTTCTTCCACTATACATAGTACTTATTTACATATTACGTGTTATAAGTCTATGAAAATAATAAGATAAATAAAAGTTTTTAATTCTTTATTTTTAAAATTTAAAATGATATTCGCAATTAAAATTGCAATGATTTGCTATGTAAAAATAACTTATTAAGTTATTTTAATGCAGATACGTCATCTTCTCTAATCTGACGCCTGTTTATCTTCTGATAAGTCCTTAAAAATTTTAAAGCTGAAATCATTCATAAAACAATAGAATGAGTTTTTTTTATTTTCAAGGATTCAAAAGAATATTCGTTTTGACAATCCTTAATCCTAGATAATTGCCGTTGGATAAACACTAAGTCTTCAATATTCGAATCTATCTCACCAACCACCGTTTGCTCAAGCTCTTAGCAACTTCTTGCTTTTCGGAATAACCGTAAGACTCCCTAATTTGCCTATGGTGAGGAGAAATGGGTCAGACACTCTATCCCAATCGCACCAAGTTTTCGTTAGACTTGGGTAGTTTCTGTCTCTGGAACTTGGGTGGATAATCTTCCAAAGTCATCTCGAAATCCGAGTTCAGCAAACGGAGAATATCGTTTGCTTTTGCTGACAGAGGAGCTTGATTTCCAATCCTTCTCCTATCCTCTAAAGAGACTTTATATTCCATCTTTTTTTTACTTTTATTCCGATTTTTTTTTCGTGGATATGAGCAGTTAAAAATTCTCTACTTTTGGAAAAAGTCTAGGGATTATAAAAGATAGGGATTATCTACTACAACGCTAAAAACATTTTTATAATTGTTTTTAATAACGGAACTTATTCAGTGTAGCACATCTATTAGCCTATTCTAAGTTCGAAATAGTTCTCATGTTATATATCCTTAAATAGCATACCACTCGTAAAATTTCCCTTCTTTCTGTCTCCTTGCATAAATTTCGTCTAATTATTATCATTTTGAAGGTATAATTTAATACTGTTGAAACATCTTTTTCTTAAAAACGATCATGTATCTTGCAATATCTTTCTCATTCATATTATTATGTATTGAATTTCATCTAAAGCTTTATGATTTCATTACTTAAAGTATATTTATTAATCTCTATTCGCTGTCTAAAGATTTAATTCATCTACTTTTATTTTACTTATGAAATTTAATATATGAGCCAAAGTATCTCAAAGTTCATACTTTCATAAGTTACCTCATTTTCAATAAAGGTTTTCGTTTAATGTTTGGGGAAATCAAACGTGCTCGTTCAAAAGGTACATAATTCATCCACATCGCCGAGATAAGAAGCTGTTACCATGGTATCACGAAGAGCTCGATTTAAAACAATGTTTTACGTTTACGGGGAAACTCGTTCATTTCGCTCTCAAGAAAGATTAGAATGTACATTTTACTCGGAACATTATCGGGTGGTACCCGTTCTTTATTCAGAGGTTCTCCCGCAACAATCGTGTTCAAGATCGTGTAAAATCCGAAGACAGAATCACGAGATATTTCCAGCGAACATGGGTGCAGCCTCACAATCGTGAATCCCAAATCTTACGACCTTCTGTCTTCATTTCCTTTTCAGTTGCTTCTCTTAAAATCATTCGCTTAAACAGATACGCGCGCCCCAGTAAACCCATCGGCGAAAGTGACCCAACACAGATATCCTCGCACGTTTTAAAGGGGAAATGCCGTTCGGTCGATCAGAATTTCGAGCAAAAACTTCGCGATGAGGTGTTTTATATTTTTCCCCTCCCGTTCGGTCCATAGAGCAGTTTAGAGTGCTGATAAGAGACTGTTACGAATTCCGACACGTGCGAACAAGAGTTTTTTTTGGCGTGACAGACTCCGAGCGCGGGGCAATAATTTTCACCGATAAGCCCGTCCCGTCTCCCCCGCCTTTTATTTATTTATTTTTTTGAGCGAAATCTGGCGATGCCTGAATTTTGATGGGAAAGTGCCATTTTGCACCTGTGTCGACCGCTGTTGCTAACGCACTCTGCCTCTCTGATTAAAATGTCCTCGTCTATTGGAGAGGAAGAGCTTGATTGCTTATTCCGTGATTTTGGTCGATTGGTTAAAGTTGCAGATTAGAATTCTATGAAGGGAGGAATGTGAGAATCATTTTACATGTTTTGATCGCTGTTGGAAATATGATTTTGGGTCGGTGAAAACACGAGACTAAGTTTATTATATTCCCTTTATTATCAAGGGTATAAAATTATAAAGGGTATTTAAATATAATTTAATATAATTTCTGATCCAAGTAAGGTGAACGTTTTTACTCATGAGCACTGAGTTTTCGAAATCAGTTGTTGCTTGGGGTTTTTCTTTAGTTTAAAGCATCTTATATATGTAATCAGTTACTAAGCAACATTTTCTACTTGGTATGCACGACACGCATTATATTATTAATCATTAATCTTTCAGCATCAACTAAGTAAAGGTTGAATGACTCAATAAATGGGTATTCGTAAATCTGTGATCGAATATTATTTTACTAGTGTCTTCAATATCTAATTATAATGTCTAATAGTTTGAAGCACAGATCCGATGATGCAACTTGCGTTAAAGAGAAAAATATATCTAAAACGAAGTTAATTGAATGTTGTAAACTGAATCAATCCCTGAACGTGTTTTTAAGATCTGCATGTATTACAATCGGACATGGGTATGTATCGTAGTAATACTTTATGCGCAGATTCAGATGTAACCACAGGATTAGATTTGAAAAAGACTCGCCAACGCCCGTTTCAGGTAAAGGACATAAGAAAAATGGACTGTCCTTTTGAATATTTAAGCAGACACCAGAGTAAATATCTTAAATGTCAGACACAGAAATTTCGGACGAGTCGGCAACCTGTCCGCTCAGACACATCTCTATTTATCGCCCGTTAAAGTCTCCGTGTATCCACAAAGGCGACACACTCGGTTCCTTCGCAACACGCCCATTGGTCTCGAACGCCTAGCAATGGAAAAGGAATCCAACATGGCCGCAGGCGAAACATCTCGAAAGAATAACTCAATCCCACGTGACCACGAAACACGCGCCGCGCCCAGGGGATGAGTCAGACAAAAAAGCGTCGACGGCAATCGTAGATTTCGCGGCTTCGTAAAAAGCAGAAGAAACCGGGGGGATTCTCGCTTTGAGGAAGGCATTTGTTTGTTTTCCTTTTTACGCTCTGGGTGGAGGAGGTCCGGGTCCCTTGACAGGAACCGTGATAAAGGAGTGGATACAGCCGAAATCTTGCTGGGCGTGTGTTTTGCGTGTCCCTTTGGCGCGCGTGTACGTGTTCAGGTGGTTTCGTGCCGTGCAATGTCTTTTTTGTAAGAGGTGGTGGGACGTCCGGTGAAAGATTGAGTTTTTCTTACGTTAGTGAAGTCCTCCTGGAGGCGTTGATCCTTCGTGCGAGATTTGTTTGTTGCCGTGCGATTTCTCGTTCTTAATCGGCTTCGGCTATCGTAAGTGGTTGCCATTGTGGGGTTGGAAAGGAGACCATTAACTTTATTGGAATGTGAAAGATACGAAATAAATCAACACCTAATGATCTTTACCGTAAAATAATGATAGATGTACATCTAAAGGTCATCGAGGTAAATCAACAGTCTTTGTGCTTCCAGAAATGCAAAAATACTAGATTGTCGTAAATATTTTCCTATCTTAGGCATTATATATCTTTTAAAGAAAGATTATAGCATTATTAGTGTTAAAACTTTTAAGATCCTGGTTACTAAATATGGTTAATACCATACACTGTTTTACATTATTCATTTATTAAATCAGCGTATTGTTTCCCACGTTAGCTATGACCTATTATTAATGCAATTTTTTTCTCTTTTGCAGGTGAGTTTCTCAAATGTTATTTACGTCGAATCTTCCATGAGTATCTTACGTGTAAGGGCATCTAAGCATGTCCTCTTCATGGATCATAACTCATCTGTACGCCTTGGTAAGTTTATTTTAATTTCTCGTTTCATTTGTACATCCGTTGCACATGCGTATATTTCATTAGGGACGTGAAAAATTGATCTTTTTAGTATATCCAAACCTGAAATAATAAAGGGATAAAGGTATCAAATTTATTAGGAATAATTATTTTTAATAATATTTTATTATTCACCCACAAACTTTTTATGGAGTCTATTAAATTAACTGCTATTTTATTAACACTACATCAAACAGTGAAATTGGAATAACATTATGTAATACAATTTTACTTTTGATAGAAATGAGCAATGTTTATTCGTGTAAATATTATTTAGTACGGATTTATTCCTCTCTCTACATTCGTTGATATTATACTACTTTGAATTAATGTATCGTATTAAATTATCAACCAACCAAACGGAAAGTTATCAAAAATGATATCAAACAGCATAACTGTGCCACGTGTCGTTCTAAAATTTCAACGTATCATTAGGTTTCTAAAGAATATTTACCAAAATATAAAAAAGCTCACACGAGCGGTATTTGATCGAATTCATTGAAATCGAATAGCAAAATTATACGCAGTAATTGCGATAAACTCGAATCAACACGCATTTCATTTCTACAGGTTCGATAAACATATTTCACTGCATTCCCTACAAAGAAATTAAAGTCGCAAAAATCCATTAAAAGTTATAATAGTATTAAAGCTATTCGGATCGTTAGGCATTTGAGAGGCAACACAATTCGGCCTTATAGATAATAAAATCAATATGGAGGCTTTTGGGATCAAATCGCGCGCGGTTCACGTATATATTTTTTTATGTAATCAAATTCCCATCCGACGCTTGGAATGAATCGGAACTCATTCCCATTCTTTTTACGAATTTCGGAGGGAAAATATTTGGGATTCATCCCGGTAAAGGGAACGAAGATTGGAATAGGGAATGGAAAAGCGTTCTTTTTATTCCCTTTCCTCTCAATTATTCCCGATCTGTTCCCCTTCTCGGAAAGCGACGCCCTTTTCCACTGTCTTTTGTCTGCCCAAAGGATGTCACGGCAACAGAGGGGTTGTCAATGGCGAAGGAGAACGAAACACACACAGGGTTGGGAGTGTCACTCGAGGATCAGGAGAAAGTGAACGGATGTGTAACCCCGCCTGGATTTTTTTCTTCCCTACGTCTGCAAGTAGCAGCAAATATCGGAGATTAAAGAGTGTGTGATTGACATTCTTTCCCCCCAAAAAAGGGGCGTTTGTTTAGGGATTCTCTCTCTCTGATTTTGGCGCCCTCGTTCTTCTCTTTTGGAAATTAGTCGGCTGTTAGCGTCCGCTTATCGCATTACTTCGACTAATGAGTGTTGTTCGTCTCGATGTTGCTATTGTTGACACTAAAGCTATTTATATTAGATACAGGGCTTCTATATGTGTTAGCATAAGTGCGGATAAGAATGCTACAGTTACTTTTTACGTCTAATATAGAATCGGAACGTTAATAATAATCTACGAATGCATAATGAGCCGGATAATATACCAACGAAGTTATTATAACGAATATTATAAGCTTGATTTTTAGCCTCACCATTATAAAAATATATTTTTACTTTTATAGAGAATTCAATAAATATTAGCATCGTAAGAAAACTTTTCAATTACTGTGAATGTTGTACTTACCATGAGATTCCCTTATTCAAACGTGGATAAAAATTGGTTGGTTCAATCGAAAGAATAAGTCTTTTGGAATATATTCCTCGTGTATCGTTCCATAATCTTTCTATACCGCTTGAATTTTTTTGTATTAGAATATTTTCGTAGAAGTTCTACTGAAGAGAAGCGACTTCCAGAAGAACCAAGGAAAAACTTTAAGTATCCTCAATCTTATGCAACCCGCGATACACATCGCAGGCTCGTTCCCTCTTGCCTCCCGTTCACAGGGTTCTGTACACCTGAACTATAAGCGTAAATTATTTAATTTCTTATTTAAATCGAAATCACAAGGTATAAATAAATTGTTAATTATTATCCTTTTTGATTTATATTCTTTTCATTCACATTGGAAACAGGATTCTAAAAATTTCTTACAACTCTAAAAGATGGGTGTACATCATATATATCAGTATTTATTTGCATAAAAGTATAATCGAGCTCTGAAATATTTCACCTTTAAATTAAAAGGAACTGCTTATTTACTTTTCCTCTCTGCAGATTAAATACTGTTGCCAAAATTTTTCATCTTTATTTATTCGGTTTATTCCTCTAAAACTAATATTCTCTAACTTTTCGTATTTACAGAGTTCTTGTTTATATTCCTCTTTGAGCTTTAGTCCTTTGCGTTATTCATACATTTCTCCTTACATCTAATAAACAGTAAGTTTATTTTTATTGTGCCTAGATAAATTACTTGACGGGAAGTAACTTTAATTTCCCTAGAGTACACCTCTTAAAGCATCCGAGAATCTCTAACATAACAAACTTAAACTTTTCCGTGCATAAAATTCAAGCGACGATTAACTGAAAATTACATTCAAGAGTTTAAATGGAACAAAATGAGATCCCAGCTAAAATACCCTAATGCGCATAAGTTAAGTAACTTTGACTCTGCGTGTTTTATTTATGTAGGGAAATGCCCTAGCGGCGGAGTTCGCTATTAAAACGATGTCTTCGCCTCCGCAGAATTCCGGAAGAAACTTTATTAATAATTATTAAGATAACTCGTGGTAATATTTAAAAAAATAAGGGGCAAGTATCGTAGAAGTGAAAGGCAACTAACTTGGTTTCTTTCCTCATTGCCCTGGGGTCGTAATTGGCTATGAATGTAGGAAGAAATGATTATGAGCGGAAATATTTAACGGGAATGTTTTATGTATCGCTCAAACTTTCACCTTGTTATTCTACGTTTTTGAATTTACTTTATTCCCTTTCACACTCATTTCGTCATTATGCAGTTATACAGTTTAACGTAAAGTAAAAATATTTCCTTTGATTAAGGTGAAGTCCTAATTTCGTAAATTATCCTTTAATATAACTCATAAGTTCTGTTTCCTTTTCCCGATTCAAGATTCCAATATTTACCTTATAAACTTCTTAAATGACTTTTTAAATGTAATAGAATTTTATCATACGTGAATAATTTTTGGCTCTAATATAAATACCATTAAAACTTCGAGTTACTTTTCGCGTCAATTTTATAGGAACGTTATTCTTTACGAACCAACTTCAGTTCACTGTATATAAACAGCTCAGTGTTATTTCTTCCGAGTGAAGACTTTTTCGGGGAGAAAATGTCTCTTAAAAGGGAAGAGTGAAGTCGTAGATATGGAAGTGTCACGGAGAAGACGCGTTTGGGTTGAGGGCGGTAGACGTCATGAGGCAGTGGGTGGAGATACATCGGAAGGAAAACAAGAGATAGACGAAAGTGAAAGTGAAATTTCCCAGTTAAAGGGAAATGTCCGTCGGAAAGCGCAGTTACTTAAAACGGAGCCTCGTTCTGTACGGGATTTCGGTTGCTAATCCGGGGGCTGCGTTATCTTCTCCTTTAAACATTTATCAACCCTTTCTCCTTTGAATCGATCTCTAGATTTTAGGGCTTCGTTAGATTAACAAACTCATATGGTGCCTTTTGTTTGCTTTGGGATTAATTCAGAGCAAATACGGACTTTGTAGTTATGCTTTATGCGTAATCCATGGGTGATGAATTTGGAATAGTAATTTATTTATATAAACAAACTATTTATTGGAAGAATGTAAGGATGTGAATTAATTTAATTGGTGAATTTATTTTTTCGTATTAATAAGAATTGCAGAGGTATATATTCAAATTGTAAGAGATTTAGAAGTTCTTCTGCTTTAATAGAGTCTATCAGTAAGAATAAATGCATCTCATCAAATATTTCCGTAAGAAAGATGTCAATGCTGTCTTTTGATATATAAGAGGTAAAGGTGATCCTTGATGTAATAAGTAAAAAAACTCAGTTTCAAAATTTTCGTTAAGTTCCATTGTGGAAAAGCTATTCTTAATCCTATCGTAGGTTGGAATGTTTGTATCCGAATTCTTTAATATCTAGGATTTCGTTATAGTATTGATAAATGCGAAAAGGATATCTAGCGTTGATCTCTCCTCTTGCGAATATAATGAGAACTTTTCATTCCTTTCTACAAAGAATCGCATTCTAGATGGTAGAAAGGTCGGATGGAATTTTGGAAATTAATGATCTAAGTTAAATTCTATCATACCGATACACAGACAGATTCCATTTCTATAAAGTTTCGTCCAGGTCTTTCGTTAAATCTTTCTTTTATTTTTCCATTCGTTTTCATTTCTTAACGAATGATTTCACATATTATAATTTTATTTGTAATCTTTCCATTTTTGAAGATTGATTATATTTTCATCTTTTAATTAAATGTACTCTTAGGATGTCATATATTGAAGATATACAGTAAATATTGATTTAAAGTAACGTATTGTTTGCACGATACTCAATAAACATATATAAAGTAAATGCAACTTTTTTATGTGTAACACTGTTTTATTTATCGTAAGATTATGATGATTGGTAAAGAATATTATCACCGAATAAAGTGTAATATATTATTTTCTCAAAACTATTTCATTTAGAAATAAAATAAAACCGTAATAGGAGCCGGAATTCATAGTCTATGAAAGCATTCACCTTTTATAGTCCGTTAAATACCTCTCTTCAAATTGAAACCAACCTTATCTGGTTTTCGCACCAGAGGAAACCACCTTTTCTTGAGCTCTAAAGGTATAGGTTAGCACCCATTTAACGTCTTTTAATGGTGTACAAACGTGTTGCAAAAGAACCACTAAAGTCTATTCTCATTCCTTTTAAATTTTTCAAAGAGATCATTTAATCCGAGGTTAATGTCGTGTAGTTTCTGTTCTAATTCTTTTTCAGCTCATTAGAATACAAATTGCGGATTTTTCATCTGAATTCCCATTCTCCTTATCTTGTTCCTTAATTTTAAACGGATATGTTCATCTGAATGTTATTTCTCTCGTTACTTTGGCTACTTAAACTCCGAAGCCTTTTCTTTATTATTAATAGTTTTTGCGTTTCCATCTAAACGTACTTTGATAATGAAAACGAGGCGGGAAATTTTTGCAGTTTCATAACTCTGCTTTATCAAAGGATATCCCGTGGAGTAACAAAATTCGAAACAGTGGCAATTAAATGGATTGTGCAAGACTGCAATCAAGATGTTTGTTTGAAATTAGCTTTTAATATAGTCCATGTAGAATGTCATTTTCCTGCTGAATTTGAAACCATATATTCATTACCGTATATTTTAATGAAAGGTTATTATTAATCAGTGGTTGGAATATGGTGTACAATTTCATGCTATTATTATATATTTCGGAGGTATATCTCCTATGAGATACAGTGCACCGAAAAGATAGAAAACTCTGGCCCTTCTCGAGGAACATTTTAGTTATATCCAAAGTAGGATAGCTATGATAAAAGCAGTATTCAATACGATCCATACCTCAGTCGTATTTATGGAAACATCGTCATTAAGGAGACTGAATCTCAGATACTTTTAAGAAATTCCTTTCGTCATCCAACCTCCTGCAGCGCTGTGACCCGCATCTCCAAAAGGTGTTTCTCAGGGACGGAATTTTTAGTGCTTCCTTCTCAAACCTCTTAAAGAGATGCGCGCAAATAGGAATATTTTTGGCACCCTCACTCGACGTCGAGAACACCCGCTATTTTTCTTTTCTCATCTCGAGGCGGTTTTCAAGGGGGAAATTCGCGAGAGAGTTCGCTAACGCTTTCAAGCATTCGCGAGCAGCTGGCTACCGCCCCCAGCGTCGCAATGTTGAACTGTAAAGGATGCACCTTTGGCCGTATTTTCTCACCTCTCGTGCATAAACTCCGTTTCCCTCCAGTGGGTGGATTCTCCTCATTGCCATGGAGACGCTCCTGCGGGTTGTTTAAGAGGTATTCTTCGATGTCTTGAATGTTCAACACCTCTATGCGACCAGAGGAAAACTAATTTGGAAGTATCTCATCTTTTATTCTTATTTCTATTGATTTACGGGCCGTATGAGATTAGAGAGACTTCTAGTAGGATTAAGGTGATATATCTATTCTGAACAGTTTCTTTTTTCTCCG
This sequence comes from Pantala flavescens, assembly GCA_020796165.1. Lineage (NCBI taxonomy): Eukaryota > Metazoa > Arthropoda > Insecta > Odonata > Libellulidae > Pantala > Pantala flavescens. The sequence goes on along the minus strand of CM036881.1, from coordinate 45,513,485 downwards.
TGTAGTATTAATGGATATGCTAATATTTTACTGTGTACACGCGCTCAAAAGCTGATGATAAATGTCTTTGACACAAGCTTAATTTCTCTCGGAAATGGATTAGCGCTTGTAATATATTCTATTTTGTTTCGTGTTGATTACACAAGTGAATCTGTTTTTGTTCCGATTTGTCATGAGGTTATTCGATCTTAATTTATCTCTAATTTTATCTTCAATTTGTTCATTGATATATGTTAACCTAATTTATTAATAAATGCGATGTTTATTGATAATTTTGTTGGTATGTATTAATTGACTCGAGAATCATATTTTAATAAATAATAATAAAGAGCATGAAGGAGGAATTTTCATTTTTTATAATTGATTGTGAAATATGTAGTTTTAAACCTTTGGTTGCATATTAACTATAAAAGAATATACAGTAGACTCTCGATAATTCGAACCTCGGTAATTCGAAAACCTCTATAATTCGAAGAGAACTCTCGGTCCCCTGAGAGAACCTCTATAATTCGAAGAAAATCAATGTATTTTGGTCCCCTCGATAATTCGAAGTGAAGCTAGACCGGCCCACTCCACAATTCGAAAAATTATTCATTTCAGGGAAAGTGTCGAGGCAATTTTTCCAAGAACTTGCCTCCCTCCAATGTCTATGATTCATGCTACACCACCCCTGAAATACTTTAGTGCAGTTTCAGCCTTAAAATGGACCCTGTACGTTATAAGTCTTTGTCGCTCTCCCAAAAGAAACAAGTCATCGCGGCTGTTGAAGAAGGAGAAAAAAGAAGGATATAGCTCTTCGTTTTAATATTCCGGCATCTACCTTATCAACTATCCTGAAGCTGAAGAGTGCTTGGAACAGACTTCCAGAAGTTCCCATAACTTTTAACGATTATTTTTATATGTTGATTAATTAATAATGTTGTCACAGCGGGTACATTGTCTGATGAAGACATTATGAAACAGTCAATTCTGGTAGGTCAACAGATTTCTGACAGTGAAGATGAAGACGACGATGTTCCGATGGTGTCTTCTAAGGAAGCAATCTTTTTTAAGAGGGTTGCGTTGTTTTTTCGAACAGTCCGAAATGGATAACATCCAATCTGGTTGTGTGTTTAAAGCGGTGAGCACTTTGGAAAATGCTGTGGACCAGATTGCAGCTAACCAAGCGACCCAACCGAAAATAACCGATTTTTTAATGAAGAAATGATAAAACTTTTTTATAATAAATAAATTGATCCACATGTATTATTATAATATGTATTTTTGTTTCTATCAGCATTCACAATCTTATACAATGACAAATAGAATGTAACTTTCTTCAATTCGAATATTTCCCTCTTTAATTCGAACCCTCGCTATTTCGAAAAACTCGATAATTCGAATTTTTTGTTTGGTCCCTACAAATTCGAATTATCGAGAGTCTACTGTATATCATTCTGAACTGTACGTACAGTAATGGAGGTAGTAATTTCTATACATAAGTAAATTAAAACAATCTTCTACAAATCTTTATCCTCACTATGTAGAATAATTCATCAGATTGTCCTCTTATGAAGTTCTTATGAAGTTAATAATTTTATCCTGAAGATATTTAAATCAAGTACAACCATTAGATGTATAATCCTTCTTTATAACCCACGTGCCATAATTTATTCATACTTCTCCTTAATGGATTATTCACTCGCATATAGGATTCAGATATGGTGACGATAGGTTCATAGCGTTCTGTAATTAGACTCCGACTGATAAATAGATTCATTCTGCTAACTCACGATCATAAATGATGTTTGTCGAGGTCGCTGGATGATTGCAGTGGTATTGAACTTCGAAGGTCAAACCCAAAGGAATGATACTCCGAATGGTCTGTAACTCAAACTCATTATGAATTCAGAACCAGGCAATCGTAATGTCTTCCGATGACGATGTTCATTTGATGCCTTCATTTGACGCTTTGCCGATACTTAAGTGTTTCTGAGTATCGTTGCTCATTTTAGCTTTTTAAAGGCAATCATTACACCCTCATATCCGGAATACTTTCTTTTATTGCCGATGATATGATGTTTTATTGATCATCTACAGTACGGGTGTTTATTACCATTTTCGATTTCTCGTAGTTTATGCGCATAGTTTTATTATTGCTGAAAATGAAACCTTTTTCTAGTGCACATCAAAATAGCTAGTGGAGAATATCAGTTAGTATTGACTTAAAGCCCTACCATTTAAATTAAATAAATTTTAAACATCTGGAAAGATATTTTATACATTACCTGACCCTAGATTCTTGAAAGTGAAAAGTAATAAGCCAAGATTCTTGAAGTAAAAGTAATTTCAGTGTATTACTTATTACAACTTTTAGCCGTTCATTCCATAATAAAAGGGAACAATGAACGAAACAAATCACAATCGTTCATTGCTATGGAGACTGATCTTGTGAATAATAATGAAAATTTAAGGGCACCCACGTCTTATTGCTCAAGGCAAATGGCCCAACATCTGAATATTTTCGAGCAAAAATGATACACGGATACATAGGCGCCTAAAAGAGAGATTTTATTCATTCGAATCATTTGGACGGACTTCCTGAAGACGTGACGACCTTCGTCCCTCAACCTTGAGGGGATAGCACTGCCGTTAAGATGTCATCGGGCCGATGGCATTTTTATGCCGACGTTTAGCGGATGGGTGCGAAATCTTTTGCCCAAACTTCCCCTTCCTCTCCTCATACCTCACTCAAGTCATGTCCTCCTTCTTTCCTCATCACCTTCTCTAAGTAATGCATAAGTATTTAGACCCGAAGGGAATTTAAAAATCTGTTAAAACTTGTAAATAATCTTTCTTTGTTTTATTCTCCCTTATTGGCTGTTAAAGAATTTTTCCATATGATACTGATTTTGAATTACTTTCTATTCACTTTTTTCGCGAATTGTATAGCGAAGTATTGTATAGTTAAAATATTAGTATGATAATTGTTTTTAGAATTATGAATGGTATAATTTAAACTTTAGATTGTTCATTACTCTTTCACGTTCTTACAGAGCTAAAATTTATCCGATTAAAAACAATGACTAGAGGGTTAGAGCCACGGAACACTTTATGTTATGCCTTTATGCTAGGCATCTAGAATTAGAATCACGATTTTTGCTCTTCAGAGAGTTCAAATTATTTATTTAAAAAAATCGCTATTAGTTGGTATTATTTATGACAAATTCATCATAGCAGGAAAAAAATGGAAAAAACTTGATTTACAGGATATGTAAGGATTTGGCTGGTAGTTTTGATCCTAATTGTTTCCCTTTAAATCTTATAACACGTATTTTTCGTGCAAAAACATCAACTTCCCTATCATCATCTTCTTTAATGTAAATGCATTTTTTAAATGTGATGAGAAGAATTTATGTAAGATCAGGTACAGATATGCAACCAATTTATGACCGAGAATGAATTCAACGTACAACGAAACTGAACATGACTCTTTAATCTTTCATTTAGCAAAATTTTCTTCCAATAGTTTCCTCTCCTTTTAGATATGCAATGTGAAATTAAATTCGAGGAATTCGAAAATGATTCGTCCTGCATCATTAGAATCAACATTTATCTCAAAGAGGGAATTTATTGCAAGTCCTATACTTGCTAATTCGTACAAGAAGTTTAAAAAGAGTTTAGAACATCATCCATTCCTCAATAGGAGTCTTTGATCCATCCATTTACGTTCGGACCGGAAGAAACAATCAAATGAGGCAAAACAAGGCTGAAATTCACTCCCGTCGGACTTTCCATTTCGCCCGACGTAAACAAAGCAAAGAAAATAAACAATCGAAGAATCGAGAATTATTATTCAAACGAACGTATCTCGCCTCTGAGGTATCCGGAAGTCGGGTTTATTTCTGCAGATGTGCTTTATTCATCGCCGAATGGGACGGGAAGGATTTTTTTTGAATTGGCATGTGTGAATGGGCTATTTTTGTGTTTGCAAATTCGTTTATTCGCACTCCCCTCAGGCGGAATCACTGAGGTTTGATTTCCGGCTGAAAATGGATATGAGTGTGGGACTGCACGAGGGGTGCTGAGGAAAGAATGAGCTTGTGACTTTTGGTAGGACTAGATTGATGTGATAAAATGGGGTCGTAAAAAAATATTCTCTAGGCATCGTAAAAGACAAGATTCCATGTTCAGAATCATTCTCTGACTTCACTTTCACACCTTTTTGGAATTTTGGATAGTCATCGCATACTTACTGAAGAGGGTGCGGCGAAACACGTCTTACTGAATAAAGATAAAGCTGTAGGACTTATTAGGCCTATTAACTCAAGTTCTCTTATTCAAAGATCATTCAGCATACAGCAAGGAAGTAGGAATCCTCGAGTATATCTCCGTATGAAAAAAATTCTCAGTATCCCATTATTTAATTTGAAAACTAACTATTTATTCGCCCTATACTATAATATATAATTGTATGATACTTGTTATTTGGATAAGTTAATTTTGATTAGTAACCGAAGATTATCAAAGAAAATTTCAAATATTTTTACTTCCAAAACATGAGTCTAATTTCTTCATTATCGCTTATACTTTACCTTCATCATTGTCAATTTTTGTTCTTCCTTTTCAAAACAATTTTCATTGTGAATAAAAGTCAATACCTCGAAATTTATGCTCGACACGTCTTTCCAATCACATCATGCCAATCTTAATTATGTATTAATGCGAGCAGCGGAATTTTCATGAAGGTCCCAATAGAATTCGTAACGTGTTTATTGCCCCAATTCAGCTTTCTGTTCCTTATTAAACTTCAACGCCTTTCGGTAACATTAAATATATAATAACATTGTTAAAGATATTAGGAAATGAGGTCACAGTCCTCAACTGTGGTTTTGACGCGTTCTGTAGGCTACTGGTTCTAAAATTCGGCTGTCATAGGGATTTTAATCAGTCAGACATTGGGTGAACTAGTTATCTTTGCTGTATACATGTTATATATTCATCGTGATTTGTTATAACCTCGATATGAAATGTTTTATATTTCGTAATAGTATAGTTTTCCGGCAGTTTATGTCATTGGAGGAATTCAAGATGAACTGCACTTCTCATGTTTATTGGTATTTTATCTTACTATGTTTATGTACTGATATTGAAACGAATGAAACGTGTTTACCGAAAATGGCAAACCAGAGAACATTTTTGATGCCTAGGATCTTTCGGAATGGCTGGAGTGGAGCGTTTGGATATGACGTAAAATTCTGCACTCTTCCACTAGAGTTACACCTTTAGTAATCCAGCATAAAATTGTGCACATTCTCAGTACTGTTGTATTAGCTTAGAGATGTTTTGTACGCCTCACACCGCTCGCAATCGAGCGCTGCTATCCAATCCTCGTTAATCCGATGATTTGAAGCGCGAAATCAGTGGAAGAGCAAAGCTTTGATTCGGGCTCTTTGTTCATTAGCTTACCAAATGTCTCCTTCTCCAAACAACAATCTGCCGAGTAAATAAGGACGCGTTATTTATGTTTGGGGAGTCGTTAGAGGTATGGCGAATTTACAACGCGGAGCAAGATTGCTATGCAACGCCATGGTTACCGAGAATAAAGTGTTGAGAGTATTGCTGTTGTTTCACTTGTGTATAAGAAAATGAAATAATTTTTATTTTAGAATGTATGAAGTTTATAATTTCACCACCCTATGGTTTTAAAGGAAATATATCCGTTGTTTAGAATTTGCTATTTGAAAATAGTAATCCAAATGATAGTTGGATTGATCAAAAGATATAAAATTCGGGAAGTGAAATTTCTTTCTCCATCTTGCAATATCGTCATCTGTCTATCTTCATGAAACCTTCATTAATATTTTAATTGGTGTTTGATAAATTTTCAAACCTTAAATGTTTCTGTATAATACGTATTCAAACCTGTAATCATACAACTTTTCTTTCTCTTATGTTCAATAATCTCGTTAAAGTATTAAATAGTGTATAAAATTGATTTATATCAGCACTTACTCTTTTTCTAATGTGTTCGTAATGTTGGTATGACTCTCCAGACAGGAAAAGAACAAATGCATCCCCGTCTCGATTTGCGAGTCGTTGCCCATCTCCTTCGAATTTTGATCATAAGGGAGAACTCTCTCGCCAATACTCATCCGTCATTTCCTGTCACACTCCCTCGTGGACCAGACGACCCCTATGTCTTCCATCAAAACCTCCAATTCACCCATTCAGTCCATCCCTTTTAATTCGACCCAATCTTTCCTCCATTAAGTTACCACTGCATTATCAATGTTTCCTTTCCCACCATCCCCCTCGCACCAATCTTTAATTCTCGCCCGGACTTTTTCCTATCAATCTTCTCTACTGTTTCCTTAATCCGCCAGACGTGTCGCTTTTTTCAGTCACCCTCGTTTGCCCCCGCTGCGTGCCCATTGCCCGTGACGGACTCCTCGGTTATTCATTTAAGTTTTTTGTGCCCGTCTTTCGAGGGCTTAGACAGCCTTGACACCAGTCCTGACCTGTGTTTGGGTGTCTCCAAAGAGGGTTGTGTGGTGTGTATGGCAGAGGGTGGTGTTCTAAATTGGCAATGTGCAGATTTGTTGGTTGATATCTTCTGAGAGAGTTACAAGATTCCAAATTAAGTGTACACGTAATCGTGGAAATTAATTTATTTACGTTGATTGTCAAGCATTTTATTGATTTAGAATTTTAACATTTATTTTACTTTCTGTCCTCAATAATTTTACTTCTCTCCCTTGAAATAGGACACTATTTCTTTCAGATCCAACAGTTAGCGAAAATTCTCGAACGTATCTATTATTTATTTATACGAGTAAGCATTAATTTCTTGCGAATTATTATTTTATGGACTTCATGGCAGTAATATTACACATGAAACTATTCTTTGACCTTAGCGACACGCAAGGTTAGCACCACAATTATGAGAATTAATTTACTATACGAGATATGGAAATAATTTTTAATTGGCTTATCCGTTATCTATGTGTTATACGACACCCGACCATAACTTATTCCTTAATTTGATTACTGTAGCACGCAACCCATGCTGTACGAAGAATAGAGGTCGTATGAGTTGACCTTTAAATGCAAATAGATACTACACTCTGCTGAATTATTTTTCTTTAAGTTTTTATCTAAACACCTTCCTTACGTGAGATTTTTTAAGTCTGTATCGGAGATAAATTTCCATGGGGACCAAACTTTAAGTGTCACTGTTCTGTAACATGAAGTGATGTACCATAAGATGTATATAGACCCAAATATTTTTTTAATAAAATTTACGGCTACATTTCAGTCTTCAATTCCGTATCGAGACGCATTTCATTTCGCCCTTTATTTGACTGATAAGAAAGAAGCGATCTAGTTATCTCTGATAGCTATTTCAGACTTCTATAGATATAGACTTCATGGACTGTAAAAATCGAGTGCGCGTAAACTTCGTGGCGCCATCCATTCCGTTTTTAACCGGTTACATCCCGCCGTTTGCGCCAATTTTATCCGATCTTTTATTATCGGATACTTTGAGAGCGTTTATCGCGCCAATGTCTTACCATTTCACTGTTATCTTAACCCTTCATTGCCGAGAGTTTTCCCGCGCAACGCCGACCTTCGGAAGTAATTTTCGTGAGAATGGCAACGCAGTTATGTCTTGAGGTTTTATTATCGATCCAGCGTAACAAGTCGAAGATCGCAAATTAAATTACTACAATTATGAGAAATAGGTTCTTATCCTCTCTTCAGAGCGTTGACTTCTTTATGCGTTCACTTGGGGAGGGGTTCAGCGATAGTTTGCTAGTGCATGATGTAAAATTGTTCTCTTATTGTTAGCGAATTGTATTTTTTTACTACATGAATTTATTATGCACGTTTTTTTTATCAAATTGTCCTAAAAATTATCATAAAGGAAGATATTATAAGTTAATGATATACCTCATTCAGTGTTACTAACTGTTCGTAGATAACTAGTTTTTCACTCGCACGTTGCAAGAATATGCATAATATATTCTTATATCTTACAATTGTTTCAATAATTTAATAAGAAACAGAAAATCAATACAAAGTAAAAATTTAAAAAGCGTTAAAGCAAGTACACCAATTGTCTAGTAGTTCTACATCATGGGAACTAGTTATTTAGTCTTAAGTGAATGGGCAACATCAATTTTGTCGGACTAAATTGAAACACTCGATTACATAGATGTCTTAATAAATTAAAACATTCCATGATTTCCTCCTAAATTCACCGTAACGTCTAGGAGGGTGATATGAACATAATATCATTTGTCTCCTATCACATAAATTCATTAAATTCCCCTCTATCTCATTGAGCCCGTTTATTTCTAGCTCTTGCGTTTTTTTCTTCTCTCATAACGAATTCTTATTGGTCCCTCTCCATCCAAAGGAAGTGACGCAAACCCTTGTTATCCGTCCCACTCCACAATCACTCCTTAACGCAGTGGCCTTATAATCTCCAAAGGTGGCCTTCCAAAGCTAATCTCTGCTCCTAAATAAAAAGGGTTTCTCCCAAGCCTTTGCCTTCAAGACGTCTTCATTCATTTCCTCCTACCCACTTTCACACCTCCCCAACAAAACCCTTTCATCCAGCGAGATATCGCTCATTCATGTTGCGTGCGCCATTTGAATAACAATGAATCTTTCTTCCCGCCACCACCAGGGGGAATTCCCGCCAAATTCTACCCGAGCCAACAATGGCGCAGGGTTGCCAACGTGTCGGTACAGCGCGTAAAAGTGTCGGATTTTCAGGTTTTTTTCTTCTTTGTATCGCCGCGTCTAGGTGATCGGTGGTCTTATTTATTTTTCCGGAGGGTTGCTTTGCCGACGAGGGTTACCCACGGCGCTCGCTCTAATAGGCGGCGAAGTGAGCTGGTGATATATCACCCGAAGAGTTTACACTTTGGCGGAAAGCGGCAGAATGGAATTGAATGGGATTTTTTTCTCTTTTAATCCATCCACTCCACGGATAATGCTTTGGGGAAGATTGTAGGATAACAGTAGCGCGCTTTCGTGACCCGCGGTTGGGGTCCTTACTAACAATTTGCTGTACTATAGTCACACAGTTCTTTGGTGTTGTTATGCCTTAGCAGAAATCCAGCCTTTACATCCATTTTGTTGTAATTTAGGATGGAGTTTATGAATAATCCTACTACATTATAACATCCTAATTTGGGTTGGTAAAGATTACCACATTTGTAAAATGAATAGACTAAAAAGAGCAATGAAACAGGTAGACTAAATGTAGACAGGTATGAGTTCATCATTACAATAGTAATTATCGATTCATTTTAACAATTGCGTATCCAAATTCATCGTAATTTTTATTTTAGTGGCGTAACGATACATCTCGACAGAATGAATCTCTTAGTTGAATGATGAGATTAGAATTATTCATTATTGATGAGTTAGCACAACTTCTTAATTGCGACGTGTCTGTTTATTCGATTGTTGTAGGCATTATCCATGGAAACAATAATTGCTGCAACAATCGACGAAAAAATTTTTATTAGACTGTCTCGCAACTTTTATTAGACTATTTACATCAAAACTTTTTCGAAGCGAATGGGCTTTTCCCCAAACCGGCCAAACAATGCATTGCCCTTTTTCTTCGTCGAGGCGGTAAACTACGTGGAAACCCTAGCTTTTAGGCACGCATAAAAATGTCACGGGAAAACGAAACACGGCACCCATTTGCATACTTAAAATTCGGAACTGTTATTTATCCCACTCGGTCCCCTTTTATTTATGATTTTGCGACTTCTTCGTGTCCTCTATCCCTCCGACCTATTTCGTTTCCATGGCGTTAATTTTGTTTATTGCGCGAGATTCCTGCAATTAACCGTCTTTAGCGCACATTAAGGCACGATATGAATGATTACTTCTCGTAATTTACTTAAGGAGAATTTTCTCGTAATATATCAAGGAAAATTAACCGAACGTATTCTGAAACGTCTGTCTCAAAGCATTTAGTGAAATTAAAAGTGGTGTCATTGCGAAATTATAGAGTTAGAATCTGAAATTAGAAGTTGAAAGCCATAAATTCCTCACAGGACGCTGTCAGCGACTATAACCGTACTATTTGAGGAAATAAGTTCTCGTCGATTTGAGATTCCTTTCAATTATTGTCTCGAAATATATTTTTGGAAGTCATATACAGTTATAGATCATTTAAATTGCAAATCAAAAATTTGGATCCATTTATTTGTAATATGGTTTAGATCAATTTGTTTTATCCGCATAACAACTAAAATTGCAGACACATACTTTGACTCATAAGTCTAACCAGAAAATATTTGTATTTTCTGGTTTAATTAACTATTTAATAAACAAATTCGACAATTAATAGGTTGCTATTGTTATCTCGTTGCCTATATTCTTGATTGATTGTCGATTATTTTTTGTAAGTAAGCGCATGAATTGTTTATCTTTCAATTTAAAATAAGGCTAAAATGTGATTAATTACGAAGCTTACATTACGTTATTCATTATTAACATTATTATTCCGTAGACACTCAACATTCCGTTATTTAAGACTTCGGGAAACAGCCTTTCTAGTCTATGAAGGCGAGGTAAGGTGAGACTCCGTCAAAATTTTTAAAACATCATATCTGGCATGCGTCCTTTATCGCTATCTTTCTTCTTCTGATTTATGCCACCAGAGATATTTTATGATCACGAAGATGCCAGGAGCGAGTTTTGATGATTTTTTTCATGCCAAGAAGGTCGTAAAAATGCGTGGTTGGGAATGCGTCAATTGAAGGCCGTGCTTACGTCGTGCCTTATAAGCCCGGGATTAAAATTTGGGAGGTTTACAGCCCACCATATGCCCTTTTATGCCTTCGCTGATTGCACACTCCCCTCTCCTCGAATTTATCTCTTTCATTTTCCAGAGGAAGTTTTTTTTAAGTATTTTGATTCGCGGCGGAGTTGAAGGCTAGGTCGGTCTATTATTGTCTCTATGGAAACAAAGCGGTTTCGGGAAGGAGTGGAGCGTTCTGTAGGCTTAGAACTCTACGTGTTAATGAGCGTTAATTTGTTCCAACCTTCGGAGCTTTTTGGCTTAATTATACTAATAGGTTGAGGAGGAGAGAGGATGTTGAACTCAGGTGCCGTTGGGTAACGTACATTCTTTGCGTCTTCAAGTTCTGTTTCTAACTGTCGCAGATGCATTTAGCAAACATAAATCTTTACAGCTAGATTTATATCTCAAACTGGTAGAATTTATAATGTATAACGAGGAATTAATGCTTAAATAGACTCTTGAGAGTGAATGAAACACATTCAGTCGGTTAATATATTGAATTCGTAATGAATTCTCAGGGCTGTTAATGTCTGTTGTAGTTAGGCAGCAAATTATGATTGAGTAATGCTAAGGAGTGAAATTTAGTATATCGGTCAGGTCCTTTATATTACTCTGAAAAATTTAATCTTCAGTCCTGAGAAATGAAGTGATAACCTTTAGTCTCTAAAGAAGAAGCAACACATTGCCCCTATGTTCATCTTTCCCTGCCTCACACCCTTTCCTGAGCTGTTGATGACCTCAACAGCTCAGGTTCACAGGTTGGACTGATAATGCAGGCGAAAAATGGACATGTGTATGCATGGACAAATTATCAAAGTATCAAATATTCAGATAGCTAAAGAATGTTTAGCTTATCGTTCCATCAACATTTCTCATGGAAAACATCTATACATTTTATAGATTTCGTTGGAGCGATTTTTATTTCTAGCCTCTAAAAAGGCTGTTGGACAAGTTAAAAGAATTGATAAATAAGCTGTTAGAATTCCATTTAGATAAACCATGGATGATGCGAGAATGGTTTGCGATGGATTCGATTTGGAAGCGGTTTACGAATCACTTCCATATTATCATCTGAAGACTCAAACATTCTCTTCTTCTTATCGCTTTGAAGGTCCTTCTATCAAATGTCCACGGGCCATCGTATATCTTCTCCCGTAATGAATCGCTTTCCGCAGAAATCTTTCAGAGTGGTATTTTATCTAATTGAATTTGTGAAAGAATTTTTCCTCTTGAATTTTGGTGGATGTGAGTCACTCAGAATCTTTGGTTTCTCTTTCCTAATGGAGATCAAAATAGCCTCCCTTTTGTCGTAATTTCTCTGTACGCGATCATTGACTCGCTGCTAGGTAAACAATGAAGTAAAGGATGCCATACTACTTTTAGTGTGAAGCACAAATGGTACGATCGAACTAGCGAAATGAATCATTATAAAAACGATACCTTCTTCACATTTATAATGGTATTTTAGTGTTATGGAAAGCAAGTGTTACACCTCTTTATGGTACTTACTACTTTTTAAAAGTATTTACTATAATCTGTTAGTTTTCGCAGAAGTTTCAGTATGCCGTGACCATGTTAAGTATCACAATAAGGAGAACTACAAAGAAACAATTTTAACTGCCGAATTTAATTAATTCAAACAATCGTATCAATTGAGACGGCGATAAAATTACGGCTCATTGTCGAGTGCTCGTATTCCTCACGACAATTAATCGATGCAACAATAAGACCATCGCGTAACAATCGTCCAACAAAGAAGCTCATAGCGGAGGAATCGTTACGCGAATGGGAGGAGGAAAAACGGCGTTGAAATTCGTAACTCCTTACCTCTCGGGTCAGAGGAATGCTGCCTCCAGAACGGTAACCGGATTTTCTTATTGCCGAAGACGGCGGAGAGGAAAAAAGAAGGCTGAGCGTCGTAAATAACGATTCAAGAGCGTCTTTTTTCTTCGCTGCAGACCTCCACAGCTCCCCTCGATGATATATTAGAGTTTCCATTTCGACGACCTCCAAGTGGCCGGTAGTTAGTTAGAGTTACTTACCAAAAGTCTTGGTGGAGATGAGTTAGGGTGGATTGCACCAAGGTTGCTGAGGGGTTGAAACCACCCACCGCTTTTTATTCGGGACGTTTTATTTCAAATTGTTCGAGGCAGCTCTTTTGGGAATACATTTGGAGATGATTTGGTGCGCAGTTGCGTAATGAATTTGGCGGTAATTTGAAGTGGTCGGTATCTTTGGCGAATGATATGCGAAGTGGTTTTGTAGGGTTGAAGTTGCAGCCTTAAAAATAGTTAGCGTTTTTTTTTACTTGTGGAATTTTGGTGATAAAAATGATTCAGTGATCATATTAAGGAAGTATTTATTACTTTTTTGTATTTTTAACGTTTTGTTATTCATATAATAGATTGGATTACTATTACTTCACTTTTTATCTGTTTGAGATTTGTTATTTGAAAAGAGATATATTTGATGCCCTTTTCTATCATTTTCCTTGTTTAATAACATCCTTTAAAATTTTATCTTAATCTATATATCTAATCTCCAAAGTATACGAGTTTAATTAATTATTTACTATCAATTGATAGTAATTAGAACAGTGGATGATATTTTTTGGAAATTAAGCTCATTATTCGTCGGAAAAATATGTAAAAAAAAATGTTCAAGGGTAGATGTTGTAAAAACCATATATTTGTTATTTACAATTCATAATTGAATAAGAATTTTCAGAAGATACTACTGATATGAACTTTTAAGAACATTGCATTTACTGCTATTATCATTCAATTTTTGTTCCGAGAAATTTACTTAAAAGGTCAGTTTGGGATGGAAACATTCGTCTTGTAATACTATCAAAAATCAGTTACTTTTACGAAAAACAAACCGCTCATATTGTAAATCACCAATACACCAACCACCATTATATCATTGAATTTGGCTAATGCCAACAAGACACAAATACTGCTCTATCCAAAAAGAAGTAACCTCAAAGCCATCCATCTTCAAGTCCAGATCCATCTGAAGGAAAAACTGAAATATATTCCCCTCTTAAGAATTTCTCAAAAGAGATCGCCTGACCTCGTCCGTCGTACATCAAGGCACTCTCGTTATATTTTAACCCGCTTAATTATTATTTTACATTTTCCGCCCGTATTTTAAATGCAGCTGTGCCTCGGGCGACATTTTTTACCTTCGTTTAACGAGATCTTCTCCTCCTTGAATTGAGTTATAATCTTCTCATATGAGATAAGAGAAAACGTCTCTTCCAACAGTTTATCTCCCAAAGAGACCTCTTTCCATCCGACGAAAAACAATATTTGTTTTCCGAGCGGTGTGATTTTTACAGAGAGAGAATTTATCGTCTGTCTACTGCACCCACGTCTCTTATCATAGTTTCCTCCTTGGAAGATAAAAATTATGGTTTTGTCCTACCTTAGATGTCCTCATTAGGTGTGTCTTGCATGTGTTTTCAGTTTGTTTTTCGTTCCCGTGTACTAAATTAGGACGCATTTGGTTGTCTAGTTAATTGTCGTGAATTATTTATTGTTCCGAGGCTATTTGTTATCTCCAACAAATAACTAAATCTTTCAACTTGTAAATGGGTGTTGATTGTTTAACTTTCCTATATCTTTAATGTTTGAAGTAATTATTTTACTCAATTTGTTCGCTGTAAATTTTAAAAGAGTATAAAGGATGTTTTCAATCTATAAAAGGTGACATATTTGTTATTTTTACTTTAAGTGCTTTTATTTTAAGTGCTTAGCTGCAATACCAGTTACTGACTAGTCTTTTTGGAAATTTATTTATACAATTAGTATATAATTTTCATCGAAGCCATTTAACAATGGAAGGAGGAATTTAACTCCAACAGTATGAAGGTATCAATTGACTTTACAATCAACAATCCAATAATAGGCCAACAGTTCCACCGCAAACAAATAAATCAATTAATGCAGCGCTTTACTTGCGATCCCTACATCCAAGCATCCATTGACTCCGCAGGTCTGCTATCCATTCCTCGAGCATGAAACCACCATTGAGAAGTCGTGGAAACATAAGATGTGTTTTTCTTTCCACACCACCCCCACCTTCTCCCGCCGAATCACTCGGCCCTATAACTCGCTCTTCCCACACGGAACAGAGGGCATCCGACCTGCTTTAACATCCTGTCGTACCACATTGGGAACCTCAGGGGGCCTCCGTCTTATCGAAGAGGGGGAACAATAATTCGGGAAGGTTTTTGCGGCTCGGAATTTATCGCGCCGTGCGGTTTCGTGGGTGGAGAGAATAACAAAAGAATCTCGGAAAAAGAGGCGATGAAACCAAAAGAGATGAATGGGTAGGTCGCACGGGGAGACGGGCGTCGTCGCTCGCTTGTTTATTGCAATATGGCGCATATTACTCTCGCCCGATTGGCTAACGGGATTAGTCAGATGGGGCCGCATAATCGAGTTGCTATGGAGACGTTATTTTTCTCGGTGGGATTGATTTCCAAACACTTTTATCCAATTAGGTGAAATTCCTTTTTCGGCTGTTGCCTAGGAGGGGCTGTGTGGTCAAGGTGATAGGATATGATTTGCGACGCCTTGAATTAGTGACGCGTCTGATTTGCTTGCGAGGAATGCGGATGTTTCAATCAGCATAAATAATCTCACTTTTGTAGGAGGTGGTTGTAACTTTCTAAATTACCTGATGTCCGTTCTTAATTTCCTTGGATCGTGAATCGTAGGTTCTGTAGTTAGATTTTCTTTCTCTTGTTACATACGCGGAGTTTAGTGAGAAGGGTATCTCTCTGTAAAAATCTTTAGTTTATTTTTCTGTTTCACAAACACCTATATTTTATTAACTCAAGTTCGTCACATTTAACTGAGAAATCTGTACTGAGCTAAACCTCCGATCGAAATACAAATTCACTAAATTCAGACTAAATTCTATTCTCTCAGTTCAATTATTAACTAGTGTGGCCATTAAAGGCACCTATAAGGTTGTTACGTACATTAAAATGTTTAACAATGGTCCAAAGACGTTTCACCGAAACATAGGTAAGCCGATATCTTCAGAGGAACTCGTATTTCCGTTGGAGATCATAACGGAATGTGGACCAAAACTTATCCTTGCCCTGATTACCGATTGGAGGACAGCATCTGACATTTTTATTGCACTCGAAATTTCTTCTTTCGATTTCTCAAGGACGATCATTGATAAGAATATTTGGATTAATGTCGACACATAATTACCCCTACACATGCATAAAAACGTATAGTAAACAAATGTGCTATATATGAAAACAGGAAAACATGTTTTTTTTAGTATATTTTACTTAGAATAGTTTTTTTTGTTTAGAATAAGAATTAGAAATCAGTAGAAACATTTAGGTGTCGAAATAATGAAGCCTTGTTTTAAATCATTGAATTGATTTTATCTTATACATTTTTATGTATAACTCGTTATCATGTTCACTTGTTATTCATGTTTAAATCGTAATTATTTTTAAAAATTAAAGTAATTACTTTGCATTGGTTGAGGCCCTTGTCATTTTTTACAAAAAGCATCCACGGAGAGAGGTATCTCTTTTTGTGTCGTTTTGAATACAAACTATGAACGATAATATAATTTCCCGTTGACCTTCCATGACACATTTTAATTTCCCGACCTCAGAGGACACGAAAATAGTTTAATTAACTCCTAATTCATTCGTAAACACGCAAAATTACGAGTATATGAACCGCTGGATTTGTTTACAGTTGCCATGACGTCGGCGTAAACATCTCGTTACGGCTCACGTCGTAATTTAACTTTATTTATCGCGCCCTCTGGTATTAAAGCGTCTCCAAATTTAATTTCCCTCCTCCGCCTTTGCGAAATGGGGAATTTTGGTAAGTGGATGGATAAAAACGGAAGGAGTACTCCACCAGAAGACGCCCCTTTACCTCGAGGGAAAGTGGAGAGAGATCTTGTTGGGACAGACGTTGAGGAAGACCTACCCTTTATGTCGGCCCACGCCACCAAGTGGATCGTCCTTAAAAGTTGTACCAGCTCAAGAAGGTCGTTCGAAACTAAGAGGGAGAAAAACATAGGTGGGAATTCAGGCTTGATTCCATACACTCCAAAGGTCGCGATGTATGATTACATTTCATCGTTAATATATTCTTTAGCTTTTGATATACGCAGTATTTTTTGGATGGTTTAAAATTTTTTGTGTTTATCATAGACCTTCAAATTGGCTAAGATTTGCTTCAATGTAAAATTTTACCGAAATAAGGTTGCAGTTAGAAAGCATAGAAGAAAATGGATGGCAATGTTACAGAAGTATCTCCTTAAGAAATATTAAGGAATACAAATAATCACAGTAGTATAAGTCAATGTTACGACTGTGTTTTTGATTTAAAATCAAGACAAAATTGGTGACATTGGTTCACTAACTGAAAGAAGTTATCGTGTATAACTTATACACTTACAATTATTTTTCTTTCATTGATATAGTACATTTTTATATAATTGATAGAAATGACACGTATAGATAGGAAGATGTTTGGTAATATAACCTTTTTTTCGTTGCTACTTCAGGTCTCAGAGAATTATATTAAGTAGGAATTATCTTCTAAAATAACTTCTATTTTCAACACCCACGCTTAATAGAATAAGTGTTAAGTCATCAGTTGGTCTATATACTTACATCTGCCTCACTATAGACGTAGAGGTGTTTACAAGTCAATCACTCAAGAGCAAAGCAATAGCAATGTTGTATTACACGCAGTTTCCCGTTCAGCATAATTTCCATTCTCTTTTCTAAAGCTACCGTGTGAATCTGTCTTCCTGAATGAATCTTTTTTTGATAATCTCGTGTCCTTTATCTACTCCAGGTTAGAGTAAACTTTATAGGATGTTCGACTTATTATTTCAAGCAGATTTCGCTTATCTCCCCCAATCGCCATTCTACATACGTGTTCTGGGAGCCCGTGTCAATTGGCAACTTCCCTTAAATGGAGCGAGGATATTTTCCCCAAACCGTTGCGTGTTCGTTACAGGGAATTTATCTCGTATTTGCGCTTTAATCTCCTTAAGATCTAACACGGTCCACGGAGGCGTGTGTTTTTGGACCTCCAAGTCTTTGAGGATTATAGGACGTGGTCCCCAAATCTTTGATGGTATCCAAAACTAGCGACTGTGATTATCTCACGACTCCTGTATTTTTTTAAACTGGTGTGTTCAATTATAGTGCCCTGTGTTGGATTGTAACGGGTGACTGTTCCATGTTTGAATTTTCAAGGTTGTTTGACATGAAGGTTATTGGCAGTTTATTCTATTTGCGTGTTTCAGAGAATTTCTTATCAAGTCGCACAATCTGTTTACACCAGTTTTATATTTTTATTGATTTTTAAAGCTGTTTCATATGTAGAAGCGACTGGGTAATTAGGAAACCTGTTTATTTTAATTATTTATTGTATATATTATTATATTTATTTGTTTATTTAGTTTAAATTGTTCAGTATATGCTATTCTTTCGCTTTTAATTATCGAGTGTACCGATATTTTAAAAAATATTATTCGATTTTTAGAGAATATTCTATTACGTTTGTTCAGAATTTTCAATCGTTTCTAATGTAAATAAATTGCCTGGATACCGTATATTAGTGATAAATAATTCGATTTTATTTTGATTGTTACTGATAAACCGTTGTACTTGTATTTTTCATTATATACTTTCATCTCTAATTTTCTTTTATTGATTTCATTTCGATATATTTGCACAGCATTCATTCTTCAGGTGAAGTTATTTTATTTAAAATTTTATCTCTTACGCGTAAACGATGTAATATTTATAACGAATATGTTTGCCGCATTCTAGTATTATTTTAATACATACAATAAAATCTACAAGTGACCTTTTAACTTAACCCTTCCTTCCGCATTAATCCATAACGGTCTTAACTATTCAATGTGATAGTAAAGTGGAGAATTGATTTATATTCTGCGTTATAAAATGATCCTCTTCCCTATTGTCAGTATGTTATATATTGCCTAAACGATGTGCCCTTAAAATTATTACCTTCCTACCGTATTAGAGAAGATTCAAATACGAGGATGACCTATGCCTCTACTTAATTGATTCGGCTCGTAAATAACCCTGGATTATCATACGGAACACCTTATTAGTTGATAAGAATTATAAGCTCTAAGACATCTTAAAGAATTATTGCGAAATTTATAGCTAATCGCACCATTTGTATCCTCTATATATAGCGACTTATAGTTTTTCGTGGTGCGAAAGGATACATTCATCATAAGGGGAATTGTTTTTAACGGTGCGAAAGAGCTAATTCTTTCTTCATAATTATCAGTTAATCATTAGATGTCCGAAGTCTTTGGGTGTTTTGACGCATCTCCTAACTTTGAGAAGTAGTAGAAGTTTCAATATATCGCTTGCTTATCTCTAGACGTAAATTAGCACCTGTATAAATGTTCGCCTAACCTTTGGAAGAAAATGTATATGTTTGGAGTAAAGGGTTAGTCAGCATACTCCCTCCTACCACCAATTTTGTAGCTAATTTTATCTCATAAATTTCCAAAATTGATATAATTCATAATTAATGAGATGTTTATCTGCTATGTTGAGATCAATGATGAATGCAATCCAAAATTTTCAGGAGTTTAAAGTTCGAGTTTAATAGTTATTCATCAAATTTGTTTCGTAAAGAGATACTATCGCACTCCTATGAAATTGTAAGGTTAAAATTATACGCATTGTACTTCGTAGCCTTGATATAAATTACGTTTAATTCTAGTATTTATTTAATATATTTTCTTTGTATAAACTCTGTAATTTGCCTCTTAATATGATTATTCTTGATACATTGTATCTAAGCTGTAACTAAGGTCAACTATTGTAGTAATCGCGTCTTTCTTTAGATAAGAGGATCCTAATAGTTACAATACAATAGAGTATATGCAATGTAGACAGATACATTCTTTCTTTCACGTCTAACTAAGGATATAATGTTTTTCTTCCTTTAGAATCAATTCTTATTATATACCTTTTCCTATTATTAATTTAGAAAGTATGATTTTATGAATAGTTATTTTATTATTTTTATTATAAGTAATGGTTATTTCTTTGGTTATGGTTTCATTCGATATTCATTGAAGGAAAGAAAACGGCTTTCTCTTTTTATACTGGAAGTCGTCTCATGGCGCCACTGGACCTTTCCAAATCCCCCATGTAACGAAGCGTACGCATGAGGAAGCTGGTTGTAACTTGTTTCAACAGGGTCCCTCCGCGTCGTAAATTCGAGATGAATCGACAAATGAGAAATGTATTTGGTCGGGCGGTCGGACCGAACGCCACAGATCCTCTACGGAGGAATCCGTACAAATATGGACGAACACAATATCCAAGGCATTTATAGCTCCCCCCCATATTTGCGAACGCCGAGACGCCTGCCTCTTACACCTGCAACCGCCCGTGAGTGGGTTGGCGATGACCGGATGAGAAATATCGGTGGCCCCAAAAACCTCTTCAAGGGCGTCTCGGAGGACCTCCGTGGAAGAAGTGGAGGGAGTGGCGGTGGGGCTGAGGTAGCGCGATTTCACCCACGTTTGAGCCGTGGAAATTCCGTGGGCGGTAAAATACAGGGTGTCGCAAAAGGAACTATCGATTTCAGCAGACTTATTTTTCGGGTACTAAACAGTTCAGAGATTACGGGTGATTATTAACCTATTCCTGAGAGAGATTGTTGGAGAACGATTCTTGCCCGGCAGTTGATGAGCAATTTTGATTGTTGAATAACTTTTCTAATGCGAATGGAATCATGGTAAATTTCCCATTGTTGGTGAGTAATCGTAAGTGGTTCATTGTTCGTAAATAATAGTTATCATTGTTGACTTGCAATTCGTGGCAACATATCGCGAACAAGTAGTTATTGTTAAGGGATTTTTTTGCGTTTGTTCGTCCTTTGACATAAGGGTAGACAGCAATAGTTCAGCTATTTCTCCGATTATTGAAAAGAATATTGAATCTATTGGTAATCTAGAAAAAAGCTTTTTATTAATTAAATACGAAGAGTATGAGAAAACATAAAAAAATTCTAATGTCTAATGTGAAGAAGTCTAATATGTTCGTTTCCATCTAAACACAAAGCAGTCTATTGAATTTTTCCGGAAAGATATATTCGCAAATAATCTATCGTCTCCAATTTAATTAGCCTTCTAGAATTAACGTGTAGCTTTGAAAGCCGCTTGATAGAGGTATTTCTTGAGATTTTTTAATTGTTTTTCCCGCTTGCGAGTTTCATATACCAACTCCGGATACCTCCTCTGCTTTTCACCTCTCAACCCCATATCACTTTCACTTACCTCTCTACTCATTTGTGCTATCAACTTTCGTAGTCTCTTAACTCGACAACTATTCTTTTCTCCCCTCCTTTCACTATGGCAGGTATCACTTTCACTTCCCTACCGACTTGTTTATTCGATTACCTTAAGAAGTCTCTTTATCTCAACGCAGACTTCGACTTACATCTTACTTCTTCTCCCTACTTTTTTCTTAAGACGATACAATCTTTCGAAGTATCTGATTGGGATTTATTTTACGATTTTAAGCAGCGGAATCGAATTCTACTCTTCCGATAAACTTATCTCCATCTGAATTGATTTGGTCGCTTTAGAGATTTTATCGGTCATCCTGTCTTATAGATGTCCCTTCTTTGGTATAATTTGGGACCAACCGAATTATATTTAGTAAAGTGATGATTGTAAATAGGTGAGTAAAAGCTTTTCTTTGGGCTTCTATCAGTTTCAGTTTCCTATATGATTTGGGATAGTACATAGGCGTGGAACTAGAGATGTACGAGTATTTTAATCTACTTTCATTTAAGCGATATCTTACTTTGATCTCCTTTGATAGTTATCTAATTTATTTTGTCTGTGAAAACAAATTGAGTCGTGAATCTTCACAATAAATATTCCGTTGTACTTGACTAAATAGACGCAATTATAAGTGGCGTTTGATTGCATTTTGATTTTTTTTATTTTTAAATTTTATTGAATTGATTGAAAGTATTGTTTGTACCTTACCCTTCAATGAAAAGTGTTCATTAAATAGATTATTGTGATTCTCCAGTTATATTTACAATTGATTGTTGTGCTCATTATCTTGTTAAGGCTTCTTTTTGTCGTATAATTACGTAACTGTGGTTGTTCCTTTCATTATCTTGTTCCTTTGAAAACATTGTTAAGAGCGGCAGGTACGGATTCGATAATTTTCATTTGGATTGGCTTTTACCGCAGCAGTTATTAAATGGATTTTTTAATCGCTTCTCTTGTTTATAACGTTTTTGTTTCCATTGCGAAACCATAAGCAGTTTAAATCGAACGTAATTCCGTAACTCTATCCTAAAATGTACAGTACGACCGAAATATGTAATTAGATAACCGTAACTGCATCATTGTGACGAACGTCAGTTTCCCTTTAAGCGACGAGCAATCCTCAAATTGCACATTTTAAATAGACCCGCTAAACATGTATTTGAAGGCAAACGTTCAAACGCTTCGAATCCCCCCTTTCGGCTTCATTAACAGATGACGGTCTATAATCGAAAGGGATATTTGCGATTACCTCATTTTCGATTATCCATCGAATCCCATTAGCAATCCGGAATTGGCTTTGGTCAGCTTAGTTTACGCCCTCGCGTGGCCACTGTAATTGCAGGCGAGCTCGTCACCAGTTAATCAATTATCCCTCAATTAATGTCACCTCTGGAAATATGCTAATGGAATCCTTCTGCCGTAGATGTATATTTGGACCGAATTTTTCCGAACGGATTAGGGACTGAATCTGATTCTCTTTTAGGCTTTTGACCAAACTTGTAGAGCATAAATATCCAACAAAGACTTCCAATTAATGTGAAACAAATTCCAAAGGCATTTATCGATTTAATAAAGATAAGTTTAAAGGGAATACAGTCTGTACTTTATCCTTCCAGTATCTAGCGTACCTTCCTCGACTATAGTTCTTTGTTTGAGAGGTATAATTGCATTGATTTTTGTCGTCATCCGTCAATAGAGTCGATGGTAAAAGGGGCGTGGCTTACGAGGAAGCAGCAATTCCGAAATCGGTCTTCGCACTCCGCATTCTAATGAGCGGAAGGACATTAGTTCTCGCTTTCTAACACGAAGGACCACACACGTCCTCAACGGACACTCTCGCCCATCAAGATGTTTCAGAATGAGGATAAGTGGGGCTTTCGAATTGTATTTGCCAACTCCAGAGAACAACGGCACATGTCGCGTGTGCTTCGTCATGCACTTAACGATTCTGATCAGTATTCTTCAAGGAAACTATTTGCCACCTAACTTATTACGATACATCGTCATTACATTACACAACTGAAACTGTAATAAGTATTAAACAGATTTTTATTTTTTATACTATTTTACTATGGATTTTTTGCGGTTTTCGCATAAAAGATGCGTTGATGCAAACATCAAGAGTTAAAACCATTATGTTGCTATGGTATCTCAAGCTGATAATAGCTACAAATGGAGAGCGAATTGAATTATTTAATCTCTCTTATTGTTTTACGTGTGATTATGTAAATAAATGCGTATTTCATGGTTAAGAGAAAAGTGTTTTGCTTTATTCATTACGACAAGAAGTTTACAGTTTAGTGTTAAACTTAAACTCTTTTTAATTATCCTATTCTTTTAATAAATCCTCTTGAAGCTTTCGTTTTCAATTTTCATCGACCATAAGTAACTTTTGGAGGTCATAATGTCATTTAAATTATTCACTCGTTTTATGCATTAGTGTAAATAGGATTGTTACAGTTAGATATGGAATTAATTCAATAAATATAAGCGTGAAAGTTATTTTGAAGTATGCTTTACCTCAGAAAAGATTATATCATAAAATTTCAGACGATATATTGAAATATGTATTCATAACACATTTTCAAATTAGATTACCTCGAATCATTATCCTTTTATTATTTGTGACCTAGTGACTGGGAGCTTATTATGTTTCTATCAAATATAAAAATTAGGAATATATATTGCTTTCAGCTACCTCTCTTTAATGCCTTCGGCTATAGAAGAATAGATCTTCGTCAGCATTTATTTGCTGCAAACATCGTTAGGAATTCTAAGTAAAACGCCCGCAGCTTCCTGTTTGGGGTAAAGGGTTCAAATTAATGAGTTTTGATTATGAACGTGGCTAAAGTAATATCTCTTCCTGACTACTCAAATCCTGAAATATGACCCTGATAATATGAGGAGAAAAATTGCTGTGCTGATTTGATAAGGAGCTGACACCAGTAAAAATTGGTACGGGTCAAGACGCATATGAATCTGTCAAAGCGCCTAGGTTTTGAAAGGTCATAGAATTTCACGTGAGAGTGAAAGAAATCGGTGGACGTGTAAATTCTTCCAAATGGTCTCTTGGTTACAAATCGTGAGCTATTTATTCTTAAAACAATAACACCATAGAAACTATCTGAGTTGCTATCCAGCGCTGTCCGTTTGTTAAGTATTAAAAATAGTAAAGATCTTTTGTCTAATATTGAAATAGTGAATCAAGTTTTGCTTGTAGTGTTTTAGGATAACAACAGCACTCGGTATATATAATAATACTACATAATAATCGGTAATAATAATACTACGCATAAATAGTACATACATCGGGTGGATATTACACTTTCGTATTAGCCCTCAGTGAAAATAAGTCCCGGGTTCGATTCTCTGTTTCAGTCTGTTATAAACCCAGGCACTGTCTATTGGCAACACTAACATATTTAGGACTGTTCATAGTTGCAATTGTTTGTGAGTGAAAGCGTCCGATTATACTCTCCGTAGCAACTGGCGAAACAATCGCGGCTCGAAAATGCATGCGCTTTTCGAGGTAAAATGGGTCGGAACGAGGCCCATTCGATTCCCTTTGTGACGCGTCCCTCCGTTAAAGAGGCGATCACTCTCGGTTACAAATGCGTCTCCTTGGATACGGGGCACCGCGGGGCGGAAAGTGAAAATGAATGAGTGCAACAGCTTTGTCTCGCTTTCACTTCGGAATGCGAATTCCCGCCCTCAAGCGATGACAATTTTTCGGGGCCTAAGGGTGTTCGTTAAAGAGGTTTCTTTGGCCATAGAATGGGGAAGTTTCGGACGCGCAATTACTCTCTTTGACGTGAAAAGGGAGTTTGAAAATCCCACGAAAGGGGTGGGTGTTTATCAAAGTAAAGTTTTGATTCATACGGGGTATTTATACGTGTCCAAGGCTGGTTGAACCGCCGTTATTAGCTGCGTAGATATAGGGAATGAGGTACTGTAGACAAGGTGGGTATTGAGGAACGTTACCATTTTTATATTAAATTCGTGAACAAATGAAATTATTTAATTGAAAGGGATGTATTTTAATATTTTATAAGGGAAACCTCGATATATGTCGAACTACTATTTATTTTTTAGTGGGATTTATTGTATTGAGTGACTTGAATTTTAAGTATAGATAGAAGATATTTTTCATTGGGTTGATGTAACAAGGGTTATGGAAATATAATCTAATTCAAAGAGAATTTAATGTTCTTCCATTTTTACCGACGCCTTGGGTCAGCTTTTCAACAAACTTTTCCATTTGATTTACCACAATATCGGAAATAAAACTCGATTTCATGATCCATTAAGCAATTGAAAATTAAGATACCACAATCTGTTACCAAGAACGACCAAAATCATTCAGTCAGAAAGATAAAAACTCACTAAAATCAATAAACCTCATGTTAAGCAATCTCATAGACCCAATTTTTTCATCCTGTGGAAACCAGCAATAGACTTATTATCTCTAGCGCACCTCCCCTAGCTACGATTCAATGGGACAAATTGGGCAGGAGCCACTGAATGCATCAACTGCGATCCGGTGCGTAATTGACGATAACATGGTCACACGGCACAATGAGTAAGAATTTTTTCGTTACCGAGAACCTCGTATCTCTCAATAAATGTAGCCGAAGGGAACCTTGATAATAAGACCACTGACGGGAAATAGGATTTTGAATTGGGATGCTAGTATGGCTATATATTGAGAGGGTGTGTGTTAGTGGGGAACACTACGTTGCAACTGTTTCATCTTTTCTATAAAAATTATGAATTGAATTGCTTGGAGGTATGGTTGATTTATGTATAAGATGTAGAATACCTGGTGTTTCCTTGAGAAATAGAATGTCCTTTCCATAGTGTTCTGGAGTTTTGTGGTTTATTTAATATTTTGGTTTTATGTTATAATTTTCATGATTTATTTTTATTATTTATTCTTATTTTAAAATATGATCTTTTCAGGTAAATATATGACATAATATACTAGATTTTTGAGGAAAAGGGCCTTGATTATGAAAAGTATGTAATTTTTGTACAATTGATTGTGAAATCATAACAGCTGCATTTGACTTCATTATAAGGAAACTTAATCCATAAATAAAAGGTTTGAAATTTATATCTAATGATTCTGTAATAAGCACCTTATCGGATATATTCTCTTTTACTAAAGAATACGGAAGATAATTATGATCAGTTTTTCATGGGTACAAATTGATTTGTTATTGAAATAATGTTCTGTAACCTACCTGACTGCTAGGAACTATTGTTTATTTTAATGAAGATACAGCCCATTGTATCTGTCGGTGATTCATTGATTATTTTAACATTCATAAACTGCATTTAAGGAGAAAATTCGCGTTGATTTTCCGCTCGAGTTGCAAATATATTCCGCTCACGGCGTAAGGCTATTAGCACGGGTCGTGTATGGATGGCTTTGAAAATTGTTTTGCCAAGTACCAAACTATTTATTACTCTACCACTCCTCAAATTATTAATGCCTTCCCTTCTCTCCTTTCCAGGTAATTTTCCTCCCCCTCTCCACGGCCCTCCAAGCGGCGTGCCACTCCGTAAGTACATCGTTATTGATGCCCGAATCTTTAACCTTGCCGCGTGAAAAATTACTCCGTCCCAACTCGACCTCTCGGAGGAGAGAATGCCACCTATGAATATGTAAATTGATGATAATGAGCCCCCAAATTAATCCATTGAGCAGGAAGGAGATATCTTCCCGAACGCGGGCGTCTGATTCCTCCGCGGTACGCGTTGGTTATCTCTGCAGGAGACGACTGTTATTTCATGGAGCCGAGGCTGCGTACGCTTCGGCGTGATCTCCATGCATAATTCATGGTGTAATCAATATATTTAGCAGGATTAGAGGATACCTGAAATTTGTGATTATTCCGTACAGGAATACGCATGAGAAGCGCCAATTCGGTTGTAATTCGATCGTAGAGCGATACACTTCCTGGTTGATGATCCTTGTAGCTATGTATGGATAGTATATTTTGCTGTTTTCTATTTTTATTTCGAAGAGATAGATTGGCAAATATATCTTCTCTATATTCATCTATAAGTTTTTGTAAATTTTAATAATTTATCGTAAATCAAGTTTCTTATAAATCTACTCTATAATAGTAGAAATATCTTTACTTATATTTAATTAAAATTAGGGCACAGAGAAATATGTGGCATTAAATTATCCTTTTTTCAATCTAAGCTTATTTCTTATTAATTTTATAACGTGTATTGCAGCAAATGAACTTACTTATCCTGGCAATTTTTCGAACTATACATAATTCTTTAGTCTCAGTGTTATCTATGATTAACTGTCATTAATTTTCTATGACATAATTAATAAATTCGCTGAATAGCATAGATATAATTCGCCAGATATTAAGTATTTACCTTGTATTGTATTTTTAGCTACATTAATTTTCGTAACTAATGAAGACAGAGAATGGATATTTAAGATAGATTAAGTTTAATCAACGTTTCTACAGTGTAAATAAAACACGCTTGAGCTTATTATTATTTTAAGGTATTCTCCTCAATTACAATTGGTAGATCTTCTCTATATAAACTCTCTAAAAGGATAAAAACCAAAACGTTTTCTCCAAGGAGAAAATCTTCTACCTTCTCGACGAGCGGAATTAAACGAATCTCCTTTCACGAATTCCTCTCTTTTCAATCCCACGAAACGAATCGTTTGGCTCAAAAATGAAGAGCGCACTTTATAAACCCTCAATTTTCGTCTTTGGGCCCACCGTCGGAGCGGAAGATCAAGTCGAAAAAGAAATCAAAAAACGAAACTCCGCCTGACGCCGAGGCTGGAAAAGATGGCCTCTATAGACGTATCTGTTTAATGCGTTCGACCTTGTCCGTCTGTGAGACGACATGGGCGAGAAGGTGGGATTCGTTAGATGAGTGACGCAAACAGGCTCGTAATTGGGGAGTGGGCTTAAGAGCCGGAGATTCCAACGCCCGAGGGGGGCGGTGAGGACCATGTGCACCATCATCGTAGCGTGAGTAGGCTCCCTACGAAGAGCTAGGAGATGATTGGGGTGTGATCCCTGGTGATGGAGGTGGCAAAAGTAGCATGAATACACACGTAATGATTTGGTTTCAGCGCCTCCGGGAATTTAGGCTGCCACGCGTTCATCCTCTTCTACTAACTGGATGGCTCGTTTGGGTGAGTGTTGGACTGGTGTCGAGGCCCGAGGGGGTAATGGGGTGTAATTCTGGGAAGCGTTTTTCCCATTCTTGTTAGTTCCGTG
This sequence comes from Pantala flavescens, assembly GCA_020796165.1. Classification (NCBI taxonomy): domain Eukaryota; kingdom Metazoa; phylum Arthropoda; class Insecta; order Odonata; family Libellulidae; genus Pantala; species Pantala flavescens. The sequence goes on along the minus strand of CM036881.1, from coordinate 45,485,036 downwards.
AATGAAAGGGCCGATTTCTGGAAATGCCTTTACGCCGTTGTCCAGGAGGTTCGCTCCGAGGTGATTCAGGTTGAGCCCCATATGGTTACTGCCCAGCGATGTCAATTAGGAGAATTAAGATATCCAAAGATTTACTCTCGTTAATTAAGTTTGATACCTGGCCTACTTTCATTGAGATAGAGAGCTTTATTTTTTAGCTTCACTATTTAACGTTTCAAACATTTTATTTGGTATTCCAGACTCTGGTTTGGGAACTTTTTTTGTGGATTGTAGGAGTTACTAAAGTGTAAAATACTCTTAATAAGACGAAAGTTTATATATCCAGGGTCGGTTATTGTACCGAATATTGTCTTTGCGTGGGGTAGAAAATGTACGTTAATTCATCGTAAAATGCTCAGTTTGCTCTAAGATTAAGAATCTAAGATGCAAAGATTTAAAAGCCGTAGAAATTAAATATTAAGTGAACGGACAATTGTATTTACTCATCAGGATATTCGCGTAGGTAATTTTCACCCGAAAAGAAATCCTAAGAGTACTACCAAAAGGTTTGAAAATACGGAACCTATGATATCACGAATAATTGTGGATTAATGAAAGAATTCTTAAGCAATACATCGTTGCTGGTTATACAGAGGTCATTGGCATCATTGAGGATATTAATTTCTAGCATAAAGATCTGTGCTTCTCTGTTTTATTGGGAGATGAAAGAGAACAAATGTACCAGGACTATTAAAACAGAGTGTCTCTTATGTATGATTTTAATTTCTTGTAGCTGTAATATCTAAGGAAGCAGTTGTTATCCTTTAGCTTTTAGCCGAAATTAATCTGCATTCATAACTCTTAAAAAAATTTTGGTCCTATAAATGGTGTAGATCAAATTTATACGGTCGTTTACCTCGTGTAGCCTAGGACTGCGTACATTAATCACTCCACCGGAATTTAATTAGTCTCAAGCCATGCCTCTTCCGAAAAATATATTTCTTTTCCTTGAGAGAGGGTTTACATTTAAGAAAATACACTGTTCTTCACTCTGTGCATTCAAAGGAATGGAATTTTTGGAAGAGAAATTAATCATCATTTCTTATGGTCAAAGGAAGTTTTAGCAAACTGTCATCTAGCCTTTATTGTGCCCACAGTAATATTTCGGCCACTCGGAAAAATGAACAAAAATTACCCTAATATTTTGGCCTCTATTATTTCCACTGAATAAGAAAGAAAGTTCATAGGTCATTTTTTTATATCCGAAAGCTTTTTCCCATTTCGGTCCATTATTTCCATTTTAGGAAGACTTTCATCATTCTTTTATTTTCCGAAATCTTTCCACCAAACACCTGTAATGGATATGAATATAAATTAATTCTCTCTTCTAAGGTTTTCTCATGGGCTCTTTTACCGCTCCATTTCGCTGCGCGATTGTTTTTCTTTTGTTTCCCGCTCAATGGAGTGCAATTTCCGTCTCATGAAATTCTTTCCCCTCCCACCAAAGAGATGTGAATCTCTCTTAATAAAGGCTTGTCTTGCTTTTATCATTTAGTTCCCGCACGGTTAGCTCCTTTCAAAAATATGGATTTTTTTTCTCTCCTTCTATCGTGATTGCCTCAGAGCTGAATTACCACTTATACTATTTCTTTTTTACTCATCCCCCTTCAGCGATACGCTGTTATTTCATTTAGCCTACTTTTCTTGGTGGAAATGGCTTCTCCGCCCACGGTGTCTGTCTGCTCGTAAGTTTACGCTCCCTTTTTTGCGATAATTAATCTAATTTTGTGGAAAATCCACGGAATTGCCTTTGTAATTAGGTTTTTCATCTTTTGTAAATCATCCCCACGATTGAATTCGAGATTTGTCTCCGGAAACGGAACAATGACGTCTTTTGTAAGGCAATAATTGATGGTTTTCTTCTTTTTCAATATCTCCAGACAATGGAATTATTCGTATTACATCTGGATGATAATTGGAATGTATTCTGTTTCCTTGTCATTGATCCTTTTTTAAATCTTCTTAAAGTTCATTGAGCCATGAATCATTTATGTCGATTTGAGTCATTTATAACCGTATTTGAATTCTCTTTGAATGTTTAATACGTCTGTTGGTAATGAAACTGGGACTTCTAATAGGAATTAATTATTCTTATTTACTTTTACTTTATATAAATTACGTAGATATTGAGTTGGAAAGTGCTGCAGAATGGAATAATATAGGTATTTGTGTTTGTAGAATGTAAACTCGTTGGTATCTAAAATGCCTCGAATTGGAAGGTATTTTCGTTGTCTCATATGGTAATATTAGTTCTTCATTATTCATTATATTCATATCATAGAACCACATCAGGGTGTATTTATCATATATCATAATTTTCTATACTTCTATTCTATAATATTATATATAATTAATTAAAATTAAATTACCAAAGGTTATTTGTATTAGTAGTTTTTTAATATTTTAAATCTAAATTATTTAGTGTACTGTCGACTGGATTTTTACGGAACTATCTCAACTATAGCTCCCTTAAGCGTTTTAATTGGACCTAATTGTGGTATGTCATCGCTAGAGACAATAAGGGATTCATAGCAACCATTTACAAACACCAATTTCATTTTGCATACTTAGAAACGGGCGCGTCGGGTATCTCCAGCTCACGCTAAAGCAGCCTCCTAATGAAAAATGTTTCTACCTCCTCTCTACTCGTGAATTATTCACCTCCACGAGAAAAACTTATAGGAGAGACGATATTTCTCTCTTGCAGCAGTTTCCTAGCGGCGCAACTCCCTGAGGATGCGTCTCTTGTATAGGAGCAGCGAAGCCAACGCGGAGGCGACGTAATGAAGCCAAAAGCAAAAAAAATAATACCGAAAGGAAGTAGATGCAGGACATGCAATCCCTTTAAAGTAATCTTTTTCTGCGTTTCGGAAGTGTGCGAAATAAGTGTATGAAGCGAGGATTATGGAATGACCTATTTCCTGGAGATAGCGGAGGGAAATGTTTAAGAGTGCCACTTACGTACGAAGGCTATGGGAAGACACACACACAGGCGGTTTCCATTGAAAAAGTCGGTGGGAGGTAAAGGTACAGAACTGGGGAATTCTGCACGAGATGGAGCTTTTATTCATATGACCTATTTAAAGTGCAATGGATGAGGAAAACAAAGGATGTGTTAGGAAGAGAGATTTTGAGGATAGGTTTGGTAATGGAAGAGGAGGAATTAAAATTGGGTGACAAGAAACTACCTTGATCTCTATATAATGAATCTTTTGCAGGGATTGTAATAGAGCACTGAATACGAAATCTTTTGTTTATTACACCTTTTATATGAACAGCAATTGCTTGATGAAGCATCTTGCTATCAAAATTTGCTAGCAATAGTGTCCAATAAGTTTCCCTTTAATTGGTAAAATTTGGACTAAAATGTTCGTTTAGGTAAAGGGATGTAATTAAAATAACACTAAAGATTTATATCGCCAAAATTTTTCGCAATTATATAATATATAAAAATGATGTAGATATTTAGAGTAATTGATCCGAAATCGTTCCACTTACAGTAACTGACAATTCAAACTTACCTATATATTAATAGATTATTGAATTATATTTTATAGATATGGTAATTCTATTTTAATTTAGACAGTCACTCCTCAAGGTAAACTATGATTTCTGTTGCGGAAGTTGTCTGTAGCATCGTCAATCCCCTCTGCATTGTGCCAAATAAAATAGCCCTAAGATATGTACATACTTAAAATGTAGTTACGGTCGCCGACCTGTCTAGTCTCCCTTCTTTCAGTACTTTTTCGTAATCCTTCCTCGTAATTAAGTCTCATCTCTCGTGCCTTCTTGTCATCTCCACAAACTTCGTAAGTCCATGAAAATTGCAACGCCAACTTTCGAATTCAGATTACATCTTGATGCGGCAGAACTTGCTTGATGCATCTCGGACCTTACGTGCTTGCATCGATGCGGTTCTCAGACACTCGGATGGTCGTTCCACATTTAGAACACGGAATGTCTCAACGCATACGCCTTTAAAGCATCCAAACGGTTCATAATGTTCGCTTTTCATGAGTGCTAAATTATTCCACCGACATCTTCTTTTACGTTGAAAAAAATTCTGTCATTGATGAAGACATTAAATGTTGATTTAATTGGAGATTGGTTATTATCAAATACTAATTTTCTATTTTAATGAAGTGAATAGGATATATAAATAATATAATAAATTCTTCAATGAAGTCTATGTGCTGAAAATTTGCGTTTTAGATTTCACAATTATTTTTTTTCATTTTAAAGCCAAAATGTTGCTGTTATAGTTACCTAATAATTATATTTTAAGAAAAATTTATATTTAAATATTTTCCATGTTGTTTAAGGCTTAAATGATTAGAGACAAAGTGTTTTATTTATCGTCTTCTCTAAAAAAAATACATCGAACATTAATAATTGTTAGCAAGCGTAAACCTTTTAGATTAAATTAAAATCTTCAAATTTCTGAACGCTTGAATAATAACGAGCGTAATTCACAGAATATATTCTCGATTCAGAAACGTTTGAAAAAACATCAGCCCGAAATATTTTTAATTTCGATCACAATTTGAGGGTAAAAGAATGCCGTTATACATTTTTCACGTCATCCCCATCAAAGGTGACTATAAAATTCCATCTCAACATTCTCCGAATCGAAATTTAATATCAGTTCCGGGCGCCTAAAATGGGACGCGAGGATATTAGCGCCTCGAAAATTAATAAGATCCGTACCTTTTTTGAGTCCCTTTTTTACGCCGTTCCCACAGATCACGTGCCCAAAGGGAGTTGTGGGTCTCCAGACCATAACGAGATCGCTGACTCGCTCGGAAGCTGATTAAAAAAAAGGGCGAAATAAAAAAAAAAACGGCGGGATAGGTATCTCCAGTGGGAGAAATGGCTAGCGTGCCGTGGGGTGGGATTCGAAAGCAAGGAGGACCGAGAGCGAGACCTTGTGGAACATCCGAGTAGGCGGGCGGGGGGCCCGCTACGCTGGTCCAGATGAGACAAGACTACTCGGGGTTGGAAATTCTGGTCTGCATTCCTTGAATTCCGAAGCATGGCCGGCCTGAGATCAAGTTGGACTGCTTTTCTCCCTATCTTTCTTTCTTCATTCTTCCCTTCCTTTTTTGCATCCCGCATACTATTTCGCTCCCACGGGGAGTCCAAGGGCCTTGGGCCATTTATATAAGAGGTCTTCCCGGTGGAGAAATTATTTCTCGGATGTGTTAATGGGTCCCGGTATAATTTTATCAATAGGGTGGATTCGGCCCATGCTGATGTATCTGTCTGCTAATCTTGGCTGGCGAAAAAGGGCCAATTATGGCTTCGGTTAACGATTGAAGCGTAAACAGTGACTTTGCGTTAATTGCTTTGGAAAATTAATCGCTTTCGATAAAATCTCTTCTTTTATTTCTTATAGATTTGCGACCTTTTATTTTTATCTTGTTTATTGGTTCAGCGATTGAGAACTGTTACACTCATAAATCAGTTTCTTTTTTACGCTCCCATCTTTGAGTTTTGTTATTTCCAAGTGGTTCTATAATTAAGAGTTGTTGATGAAATTATGATTTATAAGGTATTCGCATATAATGTATGATTTATTTCGTTCCTTAGTTAAATACAATCTAGAATCAAAAACAACTGTAATCGGTCGTCTTATTTTTTTTGTAGGTGTTGTAAATTTTGAGCTTTTAGTTTTTTAGAACAGATTGGAATCATTGTGAATAATTTTATTTCAACTCGATTATAGATTAAGCGATGTTTTGTTTCGATGAAATGTCTATTACAATTTACGCTCAATTTGTTAAAGAATTAACGATTTCTAATGGTGTTAGGATGTTCACTAATTTTCATCAACAAAATTTGATAAGATATTAAATAGAATTTACTACGCTGCATAAAGTCGTTTATTATTGTAGTATATCTTACAGAAATATTCTGATAAAGATTGAATTTTTTATGATGTAAAAATATAGCAATTTCATGTCTTAACTCTTCTTTCATTCTTATTGTTCTGCTTCTATATGATTTATACTTGCTCTACTTAGATAAAGTAGCCCAAAACAAAGGGCGATTTGTCTCAATATTACGCCAAATTATACCCAAAGATTCCTCTTCGTGTAACCTCTTCCTGAAATTCCCTCTCTTATCTGTATATTTTGTCTGTCTCTCCTTGTTTTGCCATCTCAACCGCATTTTCTCCTATCTCATCCACTCTCCATCTTCCCTTATACCAATCCCTTCTCCCAATATTTTTCCTTGCGGAATTCCCTTCGCATGCCACAGACGTGTTCTCTTTAGTCCTTCCATTACTCTTCTTATCTACTCTTCTTACTCTTTCTTCCTCTTATCTCATAAAAGTCTCCTTCATACCTCCTTCTCATGAGTTACCTTTCCCTTCTCCTAAATCTTGCATTTCTCACGTCTTCCCCACTCAAGTTTTCCTTTCCTTTCGCATTGTTATCTTCGCATTTGGTGTTTATCCTCGTCATACCCATTCCGCGTGAACATTTATTCTTCCGTGTCGTTCTGTTCCAATTATACTATTCTCGTTCAACGAATATAAATCTCTTTGATTTTCGGAGTTGGTTATATCTTTTTGTAAAGGGCAATTTTTTTAAGACGTTGATTACTTCTCTCTAGCTTAACAGTAACACTAGTAATAGATATTAGAGACTTCTAGAATAGAATAAAATAGCAACAGTAAACCGTTGTGAATGAAAGTGAAAAACGTAAAGAAGTACAGATAAATTTTAATAAAATGTTTCATAGTATCCTGAAAGTATATTCGATAGAATTATCTATGGAAAATGAATAAATATTTTTGATAATATTAGCTAAGATATTACACAATTTATCAGCATGTGTTACATTGTATTATTTTTCTCGTATATGTAAACAATAGCGTGTATAAATGTATGTGCAATTAATATGACTTTATGAATATCTTTATAATACTATAATTACTATTTCATATTTTCCCCGAAGAAGTTGTTAATTTGAATTCGTTTGAATTTATATCGCATGGAGATTTCAAGTTTTCATGGTTTTAGTTTTAATAATCTTATAATTATTTGTTTTAATTGATTTACACTACTGCTTATTAATGAAATACGTTACAATCATGAAGTCGCTCGAAGAAAGCTAAATCGCTTCAGTGAACGTCTAAAAGGGAACACAAACATGAAGTTACAAAAGCTATTCTCGTAAAAGATAATAAATATATTTTCCTCGTGAAGAATTTGCAAACATTCTCAAAGGGAACCAAGATGCAAAACGCTCGACTTATTATTTGCGCAGAATATCAACGGAAGACCGAATTTCGCTGAAATTTTTGCATCAGCAAATCTTCCACGTCCTTCACCAGCGCGAAATTAATGAAATACGTCCATAATATTCCAAAGAACGAAATTAATTCCAATTTTCGACCATTTGGAAAATAAAAGAGTCAGAATTTGGCTTAAATTAAGTTAGCTCTTTTTGATGTATTTTATTAAAGTTAATATAAATATTGTTCTTAATTAATTAAAAACATTCTTGTTTGTTTGTTTCCGTTAAATAAATTAGCATATAATTTAATCTCTCTTATCTATGAGTTGACTTAGAAATAGAACATTGATTTACCCAACCGCGTTCACTAATTAAATTATGATTTATTTTGCAAAACTATTTAACGGAAATAATATGATGAATTAATTAATAATTATTCATGATAATAATTGTTTATAGTATTAAGGATCGTATTCATTCTATCATTACTTTGCTTTCTTCGTTCCTTTAGGTATAGTTTATTTTATTTACAACTCATTTTCCTACAAATTTCATCAATCGAAAATTTCTTCAAATAAATCTTCCTCTGTTAATTCCACTTTTATATTTAAAATTTAATTTAATATTTTAATTTTGTTATTATTTTCCGCTTTGTGGTTAAAGATAAGTACTCTTGGATTTGACGTTGCGAAATCCACTGCAATAAGTTCGTAGGCATCACGTATCAAGTCCCTAGTGCGATTCATTTTTAAAAATTTATTCATTACAATTCACGGCGAAGACCGTCATGACGTAATAAAGAATTTCCGAAAGACGTAGTTGTCTGCAGTATCCTACGGTTTAGTGTTAATCGAATATATTTCGTTGACCATTATAATCATAAGTCATTCTCTTTCATACGGGATAATACTTTTAGACGTAGGTGTCGAGATTTTCCTTTTTATTCCCTTCGTGAAGCGTATAGTCAGTAGATTCGGAATACGACGAAAACCGTGCATATTCAAGCACAGCGTGATTTAAGGCTCGTGATGAATACGGTGAATAAGAGACCTGTAAAGAACCAGGGGTTCTCTCATTTTTTATGGAGGACAACCATTAAGCAGTTTACCATAAATAGCCAGACTCGGTGTATGAAAACGTCCGGAAAATTATTAAAGGAAGTCTTCAACGGAACCTTTATTATTCGCGCAGAATGACTTAATGCCCGAGCGTGGGACCCAAAAGTTTAGGGAATACAAAAAAGGATGATGTAAGGGGTCGAAAACCTTAAGAGGACCAAAAAACAAAGGACGAGGTAATGAAAAATTATCAGAAGGGAAGGGATTTTCTTTTGGGGAAGAGTTATGCACGTAAGAGATATTTGGAGAATAGAAAGGTGAAGGTGTGTTTGGAATGGAACGTGGTATTGGTACACAGTCGTTGAAAGCGCTTTCATTGGAGATATTTTACGTGAATTTTTAATAAACGTAAGAATGTATAAACGAGTACTCTATCGTTCATGAATGCGAAAAAAGCAGCCGTTTTTTGCAAGCTATTACTTATACGTGCTTAGATTATGAGTGGTGAGAAGCAGAGTCAATATAAAGAGTTCATTACTGTACTTGAAGTAACTTTATAGAATTTTAATAACTATAATAACCCTGTGTACTAATCAGAATTAACCAAGTTTTCGTGCAAATAATTCTCGATATATTTAAATGAATATGCCAACCCAATTCTATTCAGTCAAAACATATTTTAAACACGAGAATTTAAATTATGGTGATGGTAGTTTACGCAACTTTACCAATCGACATTTCATCCTTACAGTTTTGTTTGCGAAGGAGGGAGAAGAATACAACATAAATCAGCACATCTTCCTTATGAATCAGTTACTATAACATCGGATAGCCATCCGCAGTAGCCTAAATTCCCAACAAAAAGTGAAACATTCTCCGGGCTTCCAAAAATAGCTTCCAAAGGTCACAAGAACGAGGCCCGCTTCTTTTTTGTCCTCTCGGAATCCGACGCATAAAATCGAGGCGAATATAAATTTCCCGACGTGCGATCTTGTACCAACCTTCGTCTTCATCCCCTACGGTGACCCATTGGAAAGCCTTGTTCTGCTTACATCCGAGTTGTGGGAGGATTAAATGGAATCCCACCCTCCGCTTGATTTAGCGGGTGAATAGGATGTGGAATGCGTGCTATGAAGTTTGGTACAATCCACCCAAGAGCTAACTCGTGCCAAAAAAGCTTTCCTAACGGGGTTTCGGTTTCAAAGCCTCCGATTGGTCCAGGTTTTCTCAGTAAGTTATGGGGAAGGAGTCATGGGTCCCCGCGGTTTCATTGGCGGTCGGGTTTGTTTGGGATAGTTCACATTCCCACGCTGTTGTTTTAGTTTCGTTAGTCACAGGTGGTGGTATTCTGTTAGGGTGCTCATTTGAATGGCATCAGAATCTATAATGCTATTCCTATTTTGTTCATTCTGTATTAAAGTAATAATGAATCGCTGATTTGGATGTTTGTCTTTGGTCTTTCATTATATAAGGCATTATTAGATATATTTCCTTTGTTCATTAAAGATTCCTATATTATTCCTCTTTCACAACATACATGTACGATATATCACTTGACTCTCACATGGGAATTGACCTTATCTTAATGAGAAAATATTTTGAAAGCGAAGAGTTTGAGGATAGGACGTTAAAAGAGGTTGTATGACTAGAAGATATTCTTCGAACTTTGGTTGAAATTTGAATGAAATTGGTTTTGACAAATCCTATAGCCGCACTTAATTACGGAATGAGGTAACTTCAGCGTGGAATCTATGTGATGAGCATAGCAAATGAATCCGTTTAAAGTTTAAAGATCTCTTCTTAAAAGTTACTCTTTGAATAAAGAGTAGTAAAATACGAATTGAAAGTTATTTAAACATATTTTTTATTTGTACTGTACTGTAATTTACATCAAAAGTATTACATTTCATTCTTGTTTGTACAATACAGCTGAATTACTTTTTCCCACTTGCGGTTGTTTGTCAACATGTGACGGATTATTCATCCGAATTTCGGAACTATTTTTCCTTGGTTATCGTTCCTCAATTGAAAGCCTTTCCAGAACGGTTATTCGAAGTATCTGAAACGAAAGTAAAAGGGATATTTCAAATTCAATTATATGCTGCAACTATTAGTCTATGAACTCCATCAAAACCTATAGTAAGTATACTTATAGTATGTCTGAATACTTGTATAGTATATATCTGAAGATAGAGATAACAAGGAAAAATACTAGCTGAAATGAACCATGAATACCCTAATACATAAAGTAAACAATATAGAAGAAACTTTAAAAATTGAAATCCTTATTTGAAGAGGATTGAAGACTGCATCATATAAAACCGGATGAGGAGAATATCCTTGGCAAATCATTCAGTCTTTTAGCAGAGAAGAGGCATGGTATTGGATAGCAGAAGTGGTATCATATGTACCGAAATAATTAATGCCCAGGCCAATGAAGCTTCCTAAGGCTTTTGCTATGCACCACAAAGGTATTTTTGAAATAAATGAAAGAACCAAAATTTAAATACAGTCTGTAAACGTTATGAGATAATTTGGCTATCTGTAGAACAGTGAATTGCACCGCTATAATAACAAAGATCCTCAGAAACATTGTGGTGTGGTGGAATAAACAATATGGAAATTATTCCATTTAAGATGAACCACAAAAATTGATCTACTAAGATAGACTGATAATTATGGATATGTTTGAAGGCTAGGTGAAGGAAAATGTATAAATAGGAAGACAAAAGAATGAAAAAGTTAACCGAATCTGGAAAGTAGTAGTAAAGAAGTGACATCGACATGAACAACAAGAAGAATTAGAGGAAACTAAATGTAGGGCACCAAACTGCTGAAAGAATGGCTAATTATGATGATGATAATGAAAGTTCATCGCCATTTTAACTTTAATAAACCCCTTAAAATTTCTTAGAAACTAAAAATAATTTAGTACAATTTTCAATTTAATACTGTATGTAGAATAACAATCTTCATTGTTCATTGTCCTTTGCTTTCAATACACATAAATATAAATGGAATATTATTAAAAATAAAGAGGGTAATATATTCTTAGAAGAAATCATTTCATTATCTTATAACAGCCTGCTTCAAAGATTTCATACCTTGAGAGGATAATAATACTCACATATTCATATGTTGTATTAATTTCTTCTACTACCAAAGGAAATGAAAAGGAGATGCTGTCCGTTCGGTGTTTTCAATCAATCCCCTCTTCGATAAACACATGTAAATTATGGAAATGCCTGGCATCCTAAAATTGAAAAAAATAATTAGTTAGAGTTCACAAGCAAATTTCCAAAAGCATATACTTACAATTAATTATACTACAATTGATTATTACTTACTTCTACTACACCGTCAAAGAAACTTATTGGCATTAACGATGTACCTTAATTAATTTACGTGTAATATTAAAAAATACCTTAAAGTACAATATGAAGATAAACAGGAGATGATACATTTATAAATTTAAGTAGTTTTTAATAGCAATAATTACTAAAATAAAATCAATCAGGAGTATACTGGATAAACATTAGCTTAGAAACGTTACAAATCTCAAAGATTAATTTAATATAATATTTATTAATTTAAATTTTAATAATTAAGAACTCTTTATATTTAATCTCCCGCTAAGTAAATTATCTCGATTCTGATTGGCTAAGGGAAATACCACCGCTGTCAGTGCAAGTACTGTATTGATGAATTACATGCAAAAGATTTCATTACCTGATTGCCGATTGAATACCTCTAAAATTTCTTTCTTCTTTTATGTCAACCGCAAATAATGGCGGTTTTCTCGAATTCAGAAGAATAAGTTGTTGATACGTTATGAAAATAGTATCTGTGCGCAGTAAGACTCACGTAGTAGGAAAAAAATCATAATAAATACTAGTATTCATATAATTTTAATCGGTTGCAAATGACCGCATGTTATTTTTTAAAAATCTAATTGTAATTTTAGAATCTCGACGGTACAACTCACACTTCCCAACTCGGTTACGCATATCTCACTTCTCTCCTGCATCTCACCGTGTTCACATCGTTCCTATCCACTGACGTCTAATTCTGCTGAAATTCTAATTTAGAACATGTATCTGGAACTACAATCATCCCAAATCGAACTATAATGCATCGATGTAGTATTCTGTTAATAGAAATTGCTCCCGATTCTTAATCATTAAGTACATTTGAACAATATTTTACGAGCCCATATGCATGAAATAGCGGGGGAAGTTAGCATTCTCTCTATATCATCATTATCCAAGCTTATAACCAATTTTTAGGACATCCTTCGTGACGACAAAAGGATATCTAGGCACTCGTTCACGGTCGCTTCCAGACAATTCCAGTTAAAAGTCTCGAAGCACATTTCACAGGCATCACATTCATAAACACAGGCAAATTGCGTTCGAAATATTTTCCAATGGGACTTCGTTTCTTACCTTAATGTTTCCGTTAAACCTCATAACCTCACTTGAAGCTCTTCTGCTTCAGCTACACTCACTTGACGAATTCACAATGCTTTCCTCAACGAAACTGCCATATTTATCAAATCTTACATGTGCTCCGATAACCATTTAAGACACGAAAGTGGTCACTATCACTTTATTACGGAGGAATCGTCAAGATTCCATTGCGAACAGATTCACACGATTTGGTGTAACTCAACGGGAAAGGCTTCTCGATGCACACACCACGACAAGAAACTTGCTCACAGAATAAACCCGCCAACTAATGACACAAGAACAGCGACATTTGAAGCATTACTTGGCCCTCTGTTGGAATGGATAACGTATTAAAAGCTATGACAACGAGGCGATGAATGTCGAATTCTTTCCACTGCTCTTCATTTAAGTTTGCGCGGTATTAATGAACGCAAATTATTGCGTAGACAGTTGAGTGTATATATTTTCTATCTCGCCTTACATTCGTATTTTCGGAGCAACTTTTAAACCGAATATGGATCGAGTATCTTTCTGCGCTGTAAGGGTTATTATGTATACGGTTAATTACTTGGGGTAGGATGGAAATAAATCTCAATGACATCTAAGAGTTGATGCGTAAGAGTATTTATTATAGTCGTAATCATTTATATGAAAGTACCTGAGTAAAGAGAGATTAAGTTCTGATTCGTTTTAGAAGATCTAAGAACTGAATACCTTTTGCTGGTTCATTTCATCATTCTGAATGGAATCTGACCGCGCATTTTTGGGCGAGTTCGTGCCCGTCGAAACTTGTCGAGATGCGTCAGATGGAATGGTGAAAATCTTGCACACCTCTTTAATAGGAGTTAAAAAAAACTTTTTCTGTATTCATGTATAAGTAATCATTTTTGCTAAATGAGTTCCTTAAAATCATATTCCATCACTTTCTAACTTTGTCTCAAAAAAGAATTGGAATGGAAGCTAAGAAAGGTTGAGTATTGAGTCGAAAAATTCAAATCTAATTTTTGCGTCACTATTTTATTGATTAAAAAGCGCTAGAATATATTGAATGGTCCAGTTATTGATACACATAAATAACAATGTTGAAGCACTGTTCATACATCAAGAATACGCCGCAAATTGTTGATCCAAAATTTTTCAAATTATTTAATTACATTTAAAGCTACCCTTCAATCATTCGCGAACGATTTATATGTCCGTATCAAGTACACTTATAGACGACATTTTCAATTTCGTTATCATAGCTCTTGGGAAACGAGTAGGTGTTGACGAGCCTTTAAACTCCCAGTTGCACGAATAATAACACGATAGGAATAGCGGGACCCCGCGTGTCGGATCGGACCCCTGCTGAGATGGCTTATCTCTTCGTTTCTGTTTGTTATCGCCCCTTTTCTTACATCAAGAGCCGTGATATCTGTTCTCCTTTACAGGACCCGACTTCCTTCGAAGTCGAAGCGACAATCGTATCAACTAACCGATTCCACTTGTTGTGCACTTCTCTCAAACAAGCAACCACAATCTGACTCGTGCGGTTGAATTATTGATGTACCATGAGGGATTGTTCTAGGTCCTGTGCGTTTACAGGATATCAATGACACTTTTAAGACAATATCTTTATAATGTAGACGTTTACGAGCTAGAGAATGTATTTTATTTTCTTTTATGATGTACAAGATAATTATTTTAGTGGGTAATTTATATTATTCATTTATATTTTTATAATATTATGTTCATTATAAATTTCCTATTAAAATTATTTTAGTGTTAAAATTCATCTTCTATGAAAGCACCTGGAAGACGTAGAGTATATGCAGCAATAGATATTTCCGTCACTTACCTTTTATAGCTCGTTATCTCCGTTTATTTCATAGTTTATTTCATCAGATGTTTATCTACCAAAAGTTGGCATTAACAAACATATTTTATTTAACTAATTTAAAGTTCGCAAAATTTTCAATTATTTCCGAATCCAAAATGTTGGAATTTTTAACGTAAGTCAATGCTAAATGAAGCGGAATTCTTAAATCTTTCCTCATGAATCATTCAAGAATTTTCTTCTTTGAGCGACACTTAGAACAAACAGCCTCGTAGGATTTTACATTTCTTTCCGGTTGCGAAGTTGAAACCTCTCGTCAACCGATAGAGACTTCAACTTCGTGGAGATAAAAATTGTTAGGGTGTACTGAAACTGAAGTAACGGAAACCCATTGGGACGTCACTTCCTTTTAATGGCGACATCGTAAAAAAACCAAAGCACCTCGTCTGGAACGGAATATCTCGCAATGCGCCCCGTTCAGGTGCGTTAAATAATTCGTTTTGTTTAAAGATAAGGCAGAATACTCCAAGGAATGTGACCATAAAAGTATACCGAGCAATCACTTTTCATAGATGCCACACTCACGAAGGAGTCTTACAGCGATTCGAGTTGGTGCTCTAAAAAAGAAGACCAATGGGAATATTAGGGAATGCATCGGTGTAAATGAAGGAATCGGTCTTCTTAAATGGTTAGACTTTTATTCGTTGCAGCTGAGGTTGGAATCGATTTGTACTAAAGGGTATCCCAGAACTTGGCGTCCGCCCAGGAGGATTGTACATTCCGGTACCCTTTCCGAATGTTGCGTATATTATTGGGAAAGAAATTAATTTTAGGAGAAGTAGGTTATAAGCCTTGATGTTTATTTCAGATACATTTTCGAATCGCTAAAATATACGAAATATTTTATGGAGAATCATTTATTATCCTAGCGATACATTAAAAAAATATATGTGTATGTATAGTTCAGTTTTATTTTTCATTCGTCAGCGTTCACCTCAAAGTTTATTTGAAAATCTCTGTAGCATGTGATTTTTTAAAAGTATTCATCCCAATCTTATTTGATGAAATACCTTTGGCGTTAATCCATGTTAAATAACAGTAGTTTGTTATTTTAGATGTTTATAAAAGTCACAATCTATTCAGTCCGTAGAAGAAACTATTCATAACTGTGTTATGCGTGGAATTTTTCGGTGTTTATCTTAGGGCATTAGGTGTTAATATATCAATCATTTTAGATGTATGGTGGCCAAGTTATTAGAGATTATATGGGCGGATGCGCAGGAAATCTGAGATATCTTTGCTGAACTCCTAATAGAGTAGAATAAGAATAACTAATTCAGATCCAGGAAATCTGTGGAGGTTTATTGTCCCATGCATCAGTTCTGAATGCCGTATAATATGGGGGTGACAATTCACACACTGAATCTTCAAAAATAACTCACAAAGGGCTGGTGATAAATGTACATATTTCAAATAAACTCCGTCTCCTGAACCTACTGAGTTTCAAACCGGTCGATAAATCAATCAATCAAGTCTCGAATTTAGATACCCCTTCCTTAAAAAAAAATCCCTTCTTTGATCTTCCGAAGTATTTTTTTCAACAACCCGACGTCCCCTGTTCGCGGAGAAAAAAAAATTAGGAGGCACCTCTCTTTTGTCCAAGGTGCCGCTTTTCTCCCCGTCATTTTTTTTACGTTCCCAATCTAGTCGCCCTTGTGGGTGGCGCTGCCTGTATTTTTCCGGAAGAACTGCCTTGCAAGAGGCGGAAAAAAATCTCTTGACACTGGACGCCATATTTCTGTAGGAGAAAGGAACCGGACGTGACGAGAATGTATGAATCGGACCTCTTTCCCTCACCCGAATTTGGGAATTGATATTGCTTTTTTTATATCGGTCATCCATATCCCGTCGTCTGATCCTGATTGGTCTTCCAGATCATTGTTGTTTAGGTCGCCTTGGATTTGTCGTTGCCTTGGCACCGAAACGGTATGCGTCACTCGCGGCTGACGATATTAAGAATGTGTGGGACTCGTATCAGTCAATTTCCTTAGTTTAATTATGATTGTATGTGTAAATGAATTTTGGTACGGCTTTGTTTGTTTTAATTCTCGTTCTAAAGTTTTAATTTAATTTCGCTAATTTAGTCCGCCATTAATATCCGTAGATGTCGAAAATCTGGAATATAAATTCTTTAAGTACATTGGTTGACTTTCCTTGAAGAAAAATTCAATTTTCGTATCTTAGGTTATAGTAATTGCATTGGTAGTCTTTATATCAACCCAAGCCTAGGTTCTTCAAAATTTTGTAGTGTCCTATTAACGAATATTTTGAATAAAACACTGGAATTTGATTCAGAGAATTTTTCGAATTGTATAGGATGTAATATTATCTATAATTTAATGAAATATGCTAGATTATACTAAATTTGTCTTAAATGGGGTTTTATAAAATAAGTAGGGTTTTATAAAGGCATTTTAAGTAACCACTCATTCTGAATTACCATGAGTTATTCGTTTACAATTAATTGCCTCGGATTATGATATACACACACAAAATTATCATATTTGACCTTCCTCGCATCATCCTTTAAGTTTTCCGAATCTTTTACGAGCATGTGTGTGTGACTTGTCCCTAAATTAGGTTGTCCTTCAGAAGAGAGCTCCGTGACAAAAAGTACTGTTCCAAGAGGTTTGGAGAATCCTAGGAAATAATTGAATTGCATGGAGACGAACTTTCTTGGGACATCCTGATTTGTTACTGCCAAAAACTTTC
Source organism: Pantala flavescens (assembly GCA_020796165.1). Lineage (NCBI taxonomy): Eukaryota > Metazoa > Arthropoda > Insecta > Odonata > Libellulidae > Pantala > Pantala flavescens. The sequence goes on along the minus strand of CM036881.1, from coordinate 45,467,658 downwards.
GGTTCTTGATTTTTCCTTCGCATCAAAAAGTTCGCCGCAACTTTTGCTGACAGCTTACGAGATTAAATTTGCTAACTTAAGGTCGCACATCGGGTTATTTTCGATCTCGGAAAAATGTTTATTTCCCGAAAATCCTATTTTTCTCTCCATGCTGATACGTCAGGGCCAAAAGGCGTGGAGATTTTTGCAAGTTTTGGGTGTACGAACGGAGTCTAGGAATGTGAATTGAATATCTCCAAACTAGGTTTAACTCGGTGATTTATGGTATCTTTTCTTTTGCCCTCGCCAATTGAGTTATACTGTCTGAGATTTTCTTTCGTTTCAAATCGCATATCCTATAGAAAAAAACTCTGAAATGGAATTGAAAGATTTTCTTTTTCGTCTTGAATCGAATTCATTTTCTTGAAATGAGAAGTAGTTCAGTGAAATTAGAGAAGGCTACTCTTGTTATAAATTAACAAAGTAGACTTTAATTGAATTTTTGATTTTTTTATATTAAGGAAATCATTTACGTTTTGTGGTATTTATAATCTGCAATCAGTCTTTAAATCTTTAAAATTAATCTTAACCTTGTTTTATATTTATTATATTTTATATAAATCTACATTTTCATATTTAATCGCTGAAAATTACGAATGTAACAAACTTTAATTCAAATTTTTTTTAGCCTAATCTCTCATTACAAACTATTTCCTATATTTTTTCGTTCAAATCTCAATACAATTATTTTAATCAGTTTCATTATTGACAGGAATATGTATTACGTCTCTCTGTACACAGTTGAACTGAATATGTAGGTAGTTCTAGATGGATAACAGGAGTTTTAAGCTTTATTGTAGAAATGTATAGTTTCACATTCGTCAGACATTTTCCTTTAATTACTTCTTATAATATATATTGCAACAACAAATAAATGATTGTATTTAATATGGAGGTTTGATCGAAACTTCTACTTAGGTCTCCCATGAGCTTCCGAATACTACTTCAGTGTTGTGAAATCTGTAATCGGTGTCATATGCTATAATTTAATGCTTTTCCCGACATCTGTTGTTTCGGTCTGAAATGACAGAAAACCTTCTCTCCAATAATCCATTCCACTCACGCGTGACGTCATCCTTCGTCATGGAAACAAAAAGAGATCCTCCATTATTCATCGTCATAGTTGAAAGGAAATGCTCAGACTTTCCCTTTAAAGCGGACGATCTTCGAGATCACGGCTTTTCCTCGAAAGCAAAACTTTATGGAAGTGATATGTTATGGAACAATCCTTATAAGATTTAGAATTGTTTTTGAGATATTCGCATCTTTTTTTTCAATAATCATCATTGTTGTTTTACTTATAAATACCATTGTTACCAATAGCGCAGATCACATATTTTGTCGTCAGATTATATGTTTAGGATGATTAAAAAGTCGGAAAAAGTTAAAAAGAAGAGAATACACTTAATTTTTCAATATTTCAAGTATATTTCTATGTTTCACAATAAGTGTTAATTGATAACTACGCAATATATAACGATTTAGATTAATACTTCAGTATTATAAAATCAATCCTGATAAATCTAACTGATGTATTACAATGATAGTTTTAGTTCATAACGTAAAATTGAAGGCACCAAAAAGTAATATAATTATCATTGTTGTAATGTAGAGTTTTTATCATTGTTGTAATTGTAGGAACAATATATCTATTGTTTATTTGAAGTTACGAACTTTTTTACAATTTCAATTAAGGACAAAAATAATTGAGAGTATTGTATCAACAACCTATTGTTATCAAGTCACTCTTCACGACTATCTAGTTTATATCTTCTACCCTTGTATACATATATATTTATTTACAATTTATATCTAGTCCCAACTGTAACTCTAAAATAAGCGCACTAGCTTCTCAAGACTTTGTATCCTCTCATTTCTCTATATTACTCTTCATTTATTTTCTTTTTTGTCACTCGAGTTACGTGCACTGTTATACGTAAGAGGATACTGGACTCAGCACTTCCTCTCATAGCCGACCTTGGCCCTTCTTTAAAGTAAGGCGTGCAGAAAAGGATGTTAAAAGATCTCGGAGTGCACCCATTCGAAGGCGCTCATTTCTCCCAATCCAACCCTACATCCATCAAAACAAAAACCGATCAAGCGAACCGTTAAAGAACTAATAGGTCGGAAGGCGCTAATGCAGACCTTTCATTTCCTTGATGACCCTTCTCCCTCCCGTCGACCCTTTAAGGATGCCATTTTTACCCCTCGTTGCTAGGGTCGCATGGCGATTTAACCGTCTCATGGTAACACGATCTACGACGAGCAATATGCTTTTTGTTGATTATTTTCATTGTTTTTGCATTGTTGCATTTTTATACTGAAGTTTATTATCTTAATTATGAATGTTGTTTCGGGTGATCAATAACGATGTACAGATATCTTTTAATTGTATTTTATTTTTAATTCATTTTATTTAATGATTATTGTAAATTATGCTAATACCTAAGTATGTAAGCATGGAGCAATATTGATATTTTTTCGATGAAAAAGGAATGGTTTGACCTAAATTATTCATGGATTTTGTGCTTGAATAAGTATACTTGATCTTTATTTAGAAGTAACATTACCTTTTTAACATATTTAAATCGTAAGATAATATTTCAGAATTCGAATCACAATATAAAAAAAAAACAATTTTAATGTCTTACCACATTATAAAATGTATTGATATAAGTACTCATTTTGGCATTTTTTTCATTACAGGTGAGTGTGGTTGTCCTTTTATCATTGACCAAGTAAATCCATTTTTACCGCAAGCTCTGGTAAGGTATTTTAAAGTTTAATTCAAGCTATCGATCTTAAAATTGACGGTTATTCACGAATATTTATTCTTTTCTTTTTGTAAGGAATTAATCTATTGCAAATTACGCTGGGATATGTCTATTTGCTATTCGATATGTATACCTACTGATTCATTAATATTCCCCATCTTTAATGGGGAAGTAAGCGAATAATTAAAATATATTGGTATCTATATAATTCCAAGTTCTCATAAATTTATTTTAATACGAAGAAACTGGGACGTTTCGTATCACGTTTTCCCATTTTCCTTCCCAATGTATCCAACTCCTCTGCCGAGTACATCTTTTTAACTTTTTCGTTATTCTCCCGTACGATGCTCACGACCCAGAATTGGGTTAACATCCTCAGGATGTCCTATTTTATTCGGAAGAATTTTTTTCTCCTTTATCCTCCTCTGGAGAAATCTCTTCCGAGCTACATAACGTGCGGTACTCACGCTTGCCTGTATCTTAGGCCGCTCAGGAAGTTTCGTGAACTTCTTGCACATCTTCGTGTCTCAATCGAGCAATTTGCCCGCTCCTTGCGTGGGATAAGAACATCAGTATCATGCACCGGTTGTGATGTTATGCTAAAGTTTTCTTACGAAAGATACGGTTTAAAGTTTCGTACCAATATTATTATGCTGTGATTTTCTCGGTTAAAGTTGCTAAGCCATTATTTATTGGTTAAATGGTGGTGGCTCTTGATCTAAACGAGTTCTTTCAGCTCAGTCCTCCTTCTTTTCGAGTCTTACAAAATTCCAAAAGTGGGTGGTTGAGCAAGACGTTAGATGTCTATAAATCATTGCCATGACATCACAGGATGCGCGCCCAAGAATGCTTTGAATCATTCTCAGAATATTCAAGGATGAACTGCATGAAGATCAGTCCTTCCCCTGGCACCGAAGACCTTTCTGGAGAAGGATGAAGGAAATGGCGTTTTGATCTGTCCATCGCTTGCTTTGCATCGCTAGCGAAATTATTGGAGGGTAGGACGATCCTTGCACGAATCCCGACGTGTACAGAATAGCGAGTCATCCGTTTTTTGACCTATCTGATAGTTGGGTGTCACATATCTGCTGAAACAGAACTACCTTAGAGTAATCCGATTCCCTGATTTTTATTTTCGTCGAGAACTTTCAGAAATTTCTTTGAATTTGGCTGCTATTTGTTGGTTATAATTTGTTTTAAATTCTAACGATGTTCCATAGTTATTTACGTAGTCGAATAATCAGTGACTAATGTTGATCCTAATCAATAATTAATTTATTACTAAAATCAAGCATTGATATTCATTAGAAAATCTAACTTAAAAATCGATGCCTAACCGTTTTCCTTACTTTTCATTAGTAAAATAATTATTTTAAGATATCTTTTACGAATTAATGAACGCTGTATTACTTTTAATTGAGCTAAAACATGAACAGCAAGAGGATATTAATTTATAAAGTTATTTTCATTCGTAGGAATAGGATAAAAATATTAGAAATACATTTATGACTTTTAGTATGATACTAAAATACCATAGGTTATTTGGATTATGCATGATCTTATAATTGATGTAAATCTTTCACATATTTTACAAAATTCACTCGAATTTGATTACTGAAGAAACTTCCTTCCAAATTCTTCTGAACATTTTTCTTTACGTCGCATTATTTTTTGGGGGTGAGTCGATTTCAGTTAGTCCTCTCTTTTCCTTTCGGGATATCTCCCCAGAGGTGTTCTTCTCAGGAAGTGACCCTAGCAACATTTCGCAGGAACGATGTTATTGGAATAACACACCTCCCACGAGATGAGGAGGCCTAAGCGAGGTCACCCTCTCTTTGGCCGGTCACACGTGGCCAACGCGTTTTTACCGTACGAGGATCGATTAGGGAGTAATATGGGAAAACCTATATCTAATCCAAAGGCTGGGTTTCTTTCATATTGTAGGAGAAATTACAATGCTTAAGAGCTTAAAAAATGATAAAAAATATTAATAATAAATTAAGCTAGATACAGAAATTTAGAGTATTTAAAGTGCACGTTGAATATTTTATAGAGGCTAAATTCGTCTTTTTCTAACTTGAAAAAATAAAATAGATTAAAGAGATACTTATATTCTATAGACTATAGTAATTGAAAGAATGTTTATCTATGCAATGGAAGACTAATAGAAAGTTTCAATATTCATGTGACCTATTTTATTTTTCATATTGAAAGTAATCGAAAATTCTCGAATATGTAAGTCGATTTACGAATGTTATTTTTTCTTCTCGCCAAATTTTACTCGTTTCCAAAGAAAAAAGGAATTATATAAAAGTGCCTAATTTATTATTCGGCGTCTTATTAATGAACTTTATATTCTCAAGCTCGAATTCGTGGTAATAATGAAAAAAATAACTTATTAAAAAAATCGCCGTTTATCTTATGTGTATACACCCTTCCTCAATTGGCAAGTTAATAAGTTCAGGAGATCATTTAATGCGGTCCGAACTTGTGTTCCTTCCTCCCTCTTCACGCCATCACCAAAAACTTAAGCCCCCTTCCGCAGACGTTTATTGGCCATTATACTCCCACGGGGGTGACCCTAAGAAAGCCACGCACTTTAAGGGATCTTAGCCCCCGACTGAGGGTGGGGAGCTCCAAAAAACTTCTTCATTCTGGGAGATGAAGTCTTGAAACGATGGTGGGGGGATGTTTTGCGGTCGTTTTCTTTCGTATGTTACAACCCCAGTGGATTCGCCTGAACGAATATGCGCTGTCAGGGTGTCGCTGAGGTGAAGTTATCAGTTGCAGGGTTTCATAGTTCAAGCCTTAACGTATTTTATGCTTATTGAATCGATACAAAAAATACATATCCTGAACTTTAATTAACCATAGCATCTAAAATATATTTTATGATTAAATTACATCATATAATAGTTGGTACTTATTATAAATTACGCAGGACTATTAAGCATGTGCAAAATTATTGTTTGTAAAATTTAGAGAAACTATGCCAAATAAATGGAAAATTTTAAGTATCATCCACAGAAATTTATTTATAAGGTGGTAAGATGTTTCGTAGATAGTTCTAAGTAGAAGCTTGTAATGTGTTGTTGTATATTTAGTACGGCTTTCTTGCAGAAAATTGAGCTCTATCATATCAGATTTAGTTAGAAAATTAATACCGTTTCGTAAAAACATTTAAAATTATGATAACAAAGAAAGGATTAAAAATATTGATTCTACAATTTTAAGTCCTTCATATCTTCCCTGTAAACTAAGGTATAGAATATTTACCATTGGGGTCTTTAAATTGCGTACATTATTTGATTTTTAAGTGCAGTTTTTGTATGAGCCGCTTACGTGAAAGGTACTTAAGGAAGGATGAAATGCTCTAGGTAGAATCTATAGAACTAAGGGTAGAATTTATAACTGAATGTTATTGTCTGCAGCTTATATCCCTAATTTAAGTACTCTATGTTTACACAATCGTCTTAAAAATTACTCGCTTGAATAAAGTTCCACCACAATAGTTTTCTTCTAAATTTTCGTAAATTCTTAAAAATATCACCTCGCTTACTTCAAAGAAATTGGGTCATTCCGTTTGGTAGTACTATTTTACCATTCCATTCAAAGCCCTATATTCTACCAAAACCTCTCTTATTTGAAAGATATGCATTCCTGGTATCTATGCAAAAATATGTAATCGTATTTTGAGACTTTTAATCCCATTATTTCTACTATAAGCACTTCACGAACTTAAATCTTCCATTCATTGTTAATGTACCAAGCATAGAATATTTCGTAATTCAACTGAGATACTTTGATCGAAATTTTTCCTCATTCTCAATATCGCCCTGGTTACATGGCCTCAAATATTTCCTCACCACTCCATTCCTTCCCATGCTCCTTACAAGAGAAAAAGGCCCATAAATGTATTCATTTGACGCGCGTATGAGGTTCGAGGCACTGCTGTTGCCCTTGAAGAGGCTTTGAATTAATATCTTCGGGACATGGTGTTGTGGAGGGACGCGCGGGCATTTGATGTAGCAGATGTCGCTGCGGTCGGGAGAAAAAACAAGAGAGGGATGAATTGCGATGTGGTCTCCGAGAAACGCCTCAAATACCACGACTATATTATCCGGGGAGAAATAATGAACGCAGCAAACTTCCTGGTACTGAATCGGGTACATGATCGTATTCTGCAATGATGTAATACAATATGGGTTAGTTTTAACGATTCGCGATGAGTGCACAATGTATCGAACAAAGCGTAATTGCTTCAATTATTACAATGGAGTATACGTAAGTAGATAATGCTACAACAATTAAAATATATTCATTTTATATACGTACAAGTGTTTCATAAATAACAATAATAATAGATACTCTTAGAGGAGAAATGTAAAGTAGTATGTGCAGAAATTTTGACGAATTTATTCGGGAAAATGCCGCATAGAAGGGGTGTCAACTGGAATTGATTTCCATGGAGACAGAAAGGGAAAAGTAATGATCGACCTTTTAGGAAGCCTCTCAGAGTGTAATCGAGTTATGAGAAATCTAATCTAGAAAATAAGCTGCATGTTCTCGTCTTTCATCCCCAGCATTTTGTGAGTCTAAACGTCGGCGAATTGAACCATTTACGTAACTTATGGTAATGCGATGGGATCGGCTGGATTCTTATGTTGTTACAGTACGAACTTCGATTTTTAACTATATATAGTATGATTAAGAAGGAAACTTTCGGAGGAAAATCGTTTGAACAAATAATGATAGTTTTTGATAAAATTTTTCGTCGTTCCAAATTTTCTTTTCACTGATTTTTCGTAGCATTGACGGTCTTGAGTCCACCAGCCGTTTATAATTACAGTTACGTCACTTGCTTACAGCTGTCCTATTTGTATTTCTCTCATTTGTTCCCTTAAAGAAGTAGGCCACAGATAGATGCCGCATCGAGAAGTTTGATTGGAAAAGTCATCGTTGGATGAACAATAGAGAAAACTTTTTGCCCTCATGACAGCTGAGGGCGTGCGAAGGAAAAAAGATGTCCGAAGGTTGGTGAAGTCGTGTTCTCGGAACTACGTTAGCGATTTCACCAAACATTATTTTCTTCTGTGATTTATCGATCAGGATCGGTTCTTTTGCCGGATTTCTTTTCCGGAGAAATGCAATCAATCGCCTGTGACCCTTAGAGTAGGATTTCCTCCCACGACAGCGGCTCAAGAGAAAAAAGTAGTGTTCGTTTCTTGGGACACACGTTCCCGAGTTTTTTTTATGAGCTCATTACTTCTAATTATCACAAGAGTGAAGCTTATGATCAATTACTGTAATTGTGGCTAGCAATTAAGTGGACACAGTGTGTGGTGACCCACTTTTGGAATGTGTCTGAGGGATCAAAAAGTTACTTGAGGTTTTCAGATCAGGAGAGACGTGATTTCTAGTTGATGGGGTACATTTATGATGATTAATAAACTTCTGAAAGTTATTCGTACTCCAGGTCTTGTTTTCTTCAGTTTTTATGGAATTATATTGAATTAATTCTGTCTAAATTGCTTAATATAGATATGTAATAAATATTCTTTCCTCGATGTGAGGTAATGCCTTTATTTTTATCTATATATCTTTGTTTTCATTTTAAAGCTATTTTTTTACGACGATTTTTAGAAAATACTTGTTACTGTTCGTGCATTATTGATGTTTTTAATGTTATGTTTCCTCTATACCATTAGCAATAGGATATTTTAGTAAGAGTCCTTAATATTTCAGTCGATAAGTATTTCTGCATAGTTGTTATTAAATTTCTTATGTCTATAGTCCATTAGTGAGCAGTTCATACTTGTATTTCAACCCCTACCTAAAACCATATTGACTTGAACTTCTTAATGAATAATTATCCACTAGTTTAACACGACTCAATGTATAATGCTCTCACATTTGTACTCGAACCTTGATCTCGAAATTCGTTTCTCTGTGCAGAAGAAGTCAATCAACAATTATTATTATTATCATCAGCTCCTAAAATGGACTATTCTATCCATAGAAAATAGAGAAATGAGTAGATTTCGTCCACATTGCCTTTAAAATGAACTCCACATACTCTTCTTCAGAAACCCTTCCGTTCCAGATACGTGCGCCCCTTTAATCCGTCATAACGAAACTTTTGATGATCGTCCAAAATTAAGTTATACTCTCCAGTAAAAAAGTCCTTCGCTCCAACGACTGGAACCTTCCCGAAAACTCTTTTTATCGCGCCGACCATAGGGACTTTATTCGAATTCCATCGCCGCCCTGGTGTCGTTAAAACGAAGATCGTTGCTTACATACTTTATGGAATTCGGTGAATAAGACGGGAGCTATGATTCGAAACCGGATGCCCTTATACGTGGATGACTTACGAAAGGTTTGGAAACCATATATTTTTTGGGTGACACGCGTAGGCGTCTAGGAAGGATAGGGAATGAGCAGAGGCTTAACGGATCTGCCCGAAACCATATCTCTTTCATTAGGTATTCTTTTCAAAGGTGTCGAGCGTTTAAGAGGTGTTTATGAGAATTTTTTATGTCTATCGTTATCTACGTTCCCGAGGTATTGTCTAGTGTACCTGTGTAGCGTATGTACGAACACGTGGCGGTTGCTTGGTATTCATATAGCGCACTCCTGTAGTATCCAAGGAAGACAATGTTAATGCACGAGTTAAGGTGTGAACATTCCGTGTTGCGAAGGTAAAGGCTACATTCTGCTGGTTTTGGCGCTCTTACTAATCCAATTTGATGCAGTGAGCGATAAATTGCCGATACCCACGGATAATCGGGAGTTCGTCGTGTTGATCGGAATACTAGATTATAAATGTTTACATTTTGGTTTTGATAAGTGGTGTAAGGAATAGGAGTATGGTTTTCATTTTATTAGATATTGAGGATGCGATAAGCAATTATTTCCATCGTGTTTTGTTTAAGTAGTCATTACATCACTAGTATTTATAACAAGGTAAGGAAGCTCATCGCTATGACAACCGCATTCTTGCGATCTCTAGTTTAAAACCAAATTTCTTCCACGCAATTTCATGTTCATTTTTTTCCTATCGTAGTTAATTCGATTTACTTTAAGTACTTAAATCATATTTACAGAAACTACCAAAATAGAAAAGTAACGATTGAAATTTTCTTCGATACTGGGAATTTATGTGTAAGGTTCGCGGAATTTAAAAAGTATATAATTGATTATTAGAAATGTATGCTTTGCTTTAATGTAAAATATTGTTGAAAATAATGAGAAATTGAGTAACTCAATTCATTGATCTAACGTGTGACAGATACGCTACGCCAACCTTACGGTCGCTTTCATTCAAAGCATACTCATCATTTTTTTCTATGAAAACATTATATATCTGTATATCAATAATATCGTCCTATGAAAATAACAGTTACGTGTTATTGACTTCTTAATAGTAAAGTATAAGCTATAAGCCTAAGTCCAAGAAAATAGTTAAATTTATATTTCCAAATATCTTTTTTGGGATTCAAGAGTCACATTTCTGCGAAAGTCACCTTTGTTTGACATCAGTCACTCCGCGAAAACGCACGTTTCTGTGGAGACGAGAACTGACTACCAACCCTTGTACCCTAGGAATTTGTCCCGCAAACCTCTGACGCATATAATGGGGAAACCATAAAAGTTATAATCCTCCCGCATTATGGCGCCATCTACCCAAAATTCTCCCCTTTCGAACGAACTATGAATCCCCGATGAAACCATTCGTGCATCTACCGTCTTTTCCACGAAATGCCTTACTCATCGGAGCTTGAATTATTCACATCTCAGCGTTTGGAGAATGGGATTCGGTTGGAAATCGGAAGGGTTTGGAATTAACCTCACCGTAGGAGGAGCCCTGAGGGATGGAAATATACGTGGAAGCCCTTTTAGCCCTGTTTAAGTGCTGCCCCTTACGATTTCATCAAATTATACACCACAATGCTCTGAGTTGATTTCTCTCCCGTGGAATCTATAGGGCGGATTGTTACTCCTCAAATCAATTCTCTAATTTAATATCCAAATAAGGAATGCTCCGTTCTCCGCATGTATAACTGACTCTATATTATGTTTCATACTTGTTATTGATTGTTTAATATATTGAGATTAATTTAAGTTAATAGATTTACATTACCATATCAATAGGACAATATATCTAGCAGTTTCTATTCTAAAACTTTTCTATTTCGGATAATGATGACTAGACATAAGAAAAATACATTTCTTTTCTTTTTCATTTTTTATATATATTTTTATCTAGTTACATGGTAAATGAAGATAATACTTTTGTTCTTAAGTTAATAAAGATTCTTACGTGTCGAAATCCATCTTCTTAATGAAGCCACGTGATTATTCAAGATTTAAATTTAAGGTTTTTCTTCTTTTGTTCTTATATCTTCCATTCTTAAAAGTTGCACTTAATACTTAAAGCAGATCGTTCATCCAATCGTTCATCTCTGAGAGAATATTTTGACATTTTCTAGTTGTTAATGCTTTCGTTTTTAAGTATTTTTTCGTAATATTTTTCTTTAATTGACATTAGAAATTCGTCGTACATACGTTTTTGATTTCAAGTTAACCACTACCATACTACACCACCACTAATCATTTAAGACATCCCAAGCCCCTAACCGCACCCCTACAGAAGCAGCATTCGAAAAATTCGGGCTCAAACGAGGTGTGAACACTTCTCCCTTTTAAAAATCAGTGGCGGAACACATTTTCCTAATTATCTTCTCCAGAAGACCGCTTTCGAAAAAGTGGAGACATTTCCCTCTGCGATACATCATCACAGCCGACAATGCTGCTGAAATCGTCTCACTACGTTTGAAGCGAAAAAAAGAGAGACTCGGGAAACTCCTCTTCCAGAAACGATGGCTTTAAAAATGAGATTAAGTCGCTCTCACTTGTTCAAGGGGTTGGAAAGCGGTTCCTTTTTACCTCCCCGAAGATTTGTTTGGTGTTGAGTCGATATGCTTCCCGCCTCCGTTGAAACGTTCAAGGCGTCGTTGCTACGTAACAGGGCGACTTTCTTATTTTTATTTATCCTCTCAGCCAGTCATGGGAGTGTTTGTTTGTGGTGAGGGTTGTTAAAAAGTAGCTCAGAGTCGATTCGTGGTTTTTTCAGACTATCATATTTGGCTTTTCCTCAGCGGGAAGTCTTAGGGTAGGTTATTTATTTATCCTCAGGAGGTGGTGATGTATGAGTTTAAGAGATGGGCTTCTAATGCGCTGATCAAATATCTAATGGTTTGAAGATGAGATGTTCCCCATGAAGTGCTTCGGACCATTAATGTTAAGTGGAAATTGACAGATAAATAGATACAGTAATATCGGATGAGTAGCGATGAAAAAGCAAGCGGCTTGACAAAGGGTTACATCTGTCTACTCACTTATTAAAGGAATCTATTATATTTGCTTGATTTTTTTATGAATGGAAGCAAAAAATTTCATTTTATAAGTGTGAAAGCAAGACAGAAAACACCCATCAAGTATTCTTAAAGGGTTTAAACTTTAAAGCATCGGTTACCATGTATATATTTCTAATAACATGTATGTTTCTATGCGTATTGTATCGTTACTAGGAGTCATTATTGAACTTAATTGTTGTTTTTTAGGCATTTCAATAAATAATGTTTGCTTATATTTTCAAAAGAGAGCTATTTAGCACCACCGAAATTGATACTTCTTAACTTAATTTTAAACACGAATAATAGGAAAAAACAAAATAGCTTTCATTGAAAAATGCCCTCCGATTAATATCAAATCTTCCTTTTAACGTTATATATTTCAAATTAATCATTTATCTTAATAAATCCAACTTTTAATAAACAAGTACCGTGAAGGCAATTATTCAAATAAACCTTAGTTTACTCACCTTGACGGCAGAAGATTCATCCAAAAAGGGACTAGGTATCTTTCACGCGATTCTATCAAGATAAAGTTTCGAAGAAATGGGAAAGTTCGTGAATTATTTCCTCCGTTATGTCGCCGACGCGTCGCTAAAATATTATTCGGCACCCGTGCGGAGGTATCCTTGGAAACGTACTGCCGGATGCGGAGTTTCCATTACGGAGCAGAAACGCCGAAGTTTCCAAATAAGCGAAACTTTTCGCAGTAAATTTCTGCTTTTCGCGAAGGTGCGCGAACAAGTAAATCTGGGTTTACCCAATCTTCTATAGGGCGTTGTTCCCCGCGTAAAAGTTCCGAAAGACATTATTTAAAAACATACGAATAACGTATTAAAGCTCTGGTGGGCTAGTTTTTTGTAGAACAGTTCTAATCTATGTCCTAACCAACGCATAAATTATAGATAGAGACCGTCTCGCAATCTAATGGAAATTAATTCCCCTTTAATCTTTTCGGGAGGTTTTGACATCAATCTCGCTTCTTGGGGTTGTAGCAATTCATTTCGCGGCTAACTTGGGACAAACTGTTTATCATCGCGCGGAGGCAGCCCCCGACATGTTTAGGGATTCGCCTGGTGTGTTGCTAAGGTCTCCCTCCTTGTTGCATGAACTCAAGGGGATAGTCTTCAACCTTACGTGATTCACGATCCTACTCTTTCCCAAACCTATTTTAAGTTAACCTTTCTGGGCGGAAATTTCAGTGTACGCGTGCTCTGCAACAGGAGGCATTAACTGCCCGTGTTGATAAAGTTTCGGAGTTAATCCAAAGATTAAACCAGTTTCTTTTACGTAAATATCTAAGCTTTCGTACAATAGGATGTATCTCCATTATAGTTTGATTAAATATGCTTATGGAAAATACGTTATGATACCATTTCGTTGCGTATGTTTATAAATGTGTAACTGATATTTGCGGTATGATATATATTTAATAATAAATTCTCTACTGTTCATCTTCCACATTTTTCTCTCATATTACGTCAGATGTTAGTTGTAATCGTAACCAAGTTTCTCCCATTTTTTTCTATAATTAAAAGAAATACGTACAATCATTACCTTATATTGTTTGGAGTTCCTTGGTTATTCATGTAAGGTGGTTGTCTCTTAAATGTGCTGCATAAAGGAGATATCTGAATGTTTTATTATGGCTTACATTTTAGCAGCATTTAAAATTTATCATCTCTTTTGTTACATCTCTTAGCCGCACATTTGAATCTATAGCTAAATTACAGAACTGTTGCGTTCTATTTAGTCCTTCTACTTTCATTTCAACAGACGTCCATTCTTGGAAGAAACCATTCCGTTAATCGTGGGCCGATAAAAGCCATCCGAGGCTATTAGCAAGGGGAGAAGTGGAAGGCTGTAAGGAGGTTGGGAAGTTAAGGGAAATGTTGGTAGGGCCGTTACGGTAACGAGAGTGTGAATAGCTCTACTGTTTGGGGAAAGTGGCGGTATTTGTGTTGGGTCGGAAGTAAAGGCGGTGCATATGAGGTTCTTTTACCTCCCAAAGAGAAATTGTTGGGGAGAATTTCTTGCCAGTTCCCTCACTAAGGAATTCAGCACCGGTTTATCGCCTGCCGTTTCAGGGTTGGAACGCGTCAGCTGGAGAAAAGATATACTACTCGGTATTGGCGCCCGGAAATGCTGAAAATTCTGTTAAACGAGGGTACTTCCTTTCTGTTTAATTATGCTTCTTTATAACTACGCAACCAGTAGTCTTTCGATGTTTGGTAGGGGGTTGAAACTGGGGCAATTAGGCGAAGGAGATTAAGATGTTGTGTGGAGTACTGTACTGATGAGAATAATTGCTTGGATAATTGAAATCGGTATAATTTGGACTAATGGATCGCTCGGCATAAGCTAAATTTTCTAGAAAATGATTAGGGTTGGCTGTGCTATCCAAAGATCAAGCTTAAGTTGCTAAGGAAACGAATAGGAAGTAAAATACATATGAGAACGAAGTGGGTATGTTGTTTTTTAATGAGTATCCCTTTAATTTTTTTAATAATTGTCTCGACTGCTTTATAAGTTAGCACAAGAGTTAAATACTTATAAAGCGTTTTTAACGTAGTGATATTTATTCTGGTGTCAATGCAGTTCGTGAAAATTAAAATCTTCGTTTGACTCCGCATAGGATGTTTCATTGCTAGCGTATCCTAGGAAACCATCAGTTTTTTCCTTGGTTACTGAATCAAGTGCCATTGTTATTCCACGACCTTCGTCACATCCCAGGCGATATCCTTTCCATCAATTCCCCCCCCGAATTCTTGGCAATCTCGGATCAAAAGCCCTTGTCTTATAAATCACCATTCCCGCTAATTGCGTGGAATCAACCCCTCGTAACGAAGCGATTTGAATAATTCCCCGTTTCCGGCCCTCGCGACAATGGATGACCAGCGCGTGATGAAGTCCTCAACAGCAATTAAGAAGTCGTTGAAAATTTCACCTCCATTCGTGAAGGAGGTGATTTTAACGAGTGGAATTAAAGATGGCGTAATGGAGTGGTCAGTTTGGAAGGAGGGGATGGTGTGGGAAGAGAGTGGTGGTTGGAGGGGCGCCTAAGATTCCAAGCGACCTTCCCTCACGCCTTTTTTCATCTTTTTTGCCCTTCTGCCCCTATCCTTCGCTTCAACTGTTATTTATGTCTTCCTCTCTCCAGAGCCCGAAAGGAGAGACCTGTCCTCTGTGAACCAAACCCGCATCCTCTCAGTCCACATTTCGTCTTCTTCTTTTACCTGTCCCCGTTTTATCGCCCATCTTCTACTCTATATGTTTCCTTTCTTTTTTGGTACTATACAGCAATTCGTTATTTATGATATTTGTTGTCTATACCTTTAACGAAATTTTTACGTGTACTATCCGCTTTACGATTTGCAGATTATAACCAATGCTCGCTTTAAGGTAGAATTTTAGTAGTACCTCCTCTTTATTCGTTAATATTTTTAACCTTTTGTATACCTGAATATTTATAATAGCTTAAGTTTTATTGTGTCCTATTCATCAACAGTTTTGATGGCATACATTCAGTGTAACAACCTAACCATTACGTGGGTAAAAAGAGGAAGTTTTTATTTGCATTTATTCAAGTATTTCTCCCATAATCAGTATAGCGATATTTTATTATCAATTTATACTTTTATAATCTGTGTTATTAATCAATCTCCATTCATACAATGTCATTACTCTCTTTATAAGTTGGTTTGTACCATCTTTCTCGTTACTCTAATTCTGAATTATTAAACCAAGTGTAAACGTACATTGACGAAAATGATCAACTGATTATGAATGTTTAGAGTTAAAGATAATGAGTTACGATCAGGTGTCGTTAAAACTAAATGAGTACCTGTGCCTTATTAAGTATTTGGTCATAGAAGAAACTTTATTCTTAGGTATACTTATTAATAGGTCTATTTTCTATTCATTCATCGATCTATATTCAGTCATCCTTTCAAACATCATTAATCCTCCTTTTTTATTGGAAATACTCCGACTATTTCCAGAAATAAATTTGTGCTCGAGTAAATAAACTTTGTTAGCTAAGTGCTTAAGAAACTCCGAGCTAAACCTCCCCTTAAAAAGCGACGAAATCTCGTTCGCGAAACACCTCATTCTCCTATTTCTCCATTAATTCTCTCCAAAGAGTTGGACCTCAAGACACGTTCCACCTCTGAAAGTCATTTCCGCCGAACTTTTCGCTCTTCGCTTGTTTCCTTTCTCCCCATCCCCGGATCACTTTGCGATGACGGTGCGCTCCTTTGAGAGGACACGTCACATCCGGAAATACGTCGTTCTTTGTTGGTTGAATGGGGATCCACGGGGCGCCCTTAGCTCCGATTGGCTGGACGACCGCACTATCACTTATTTATGGAGTTTTCTACGTTTCCGTTTTCTTTCCATGAATCATGGAGGAAATACTTGCTTCGAATGGGAAACATTCAGTCATAAATACGATTCGATATGTCTTTTTTATTCGTTGATTGTTTCCTTAAATCCTTGGCAGATGTTTGACTACGTTGTTACGCGTGCTGCATTGTAACTAACCTCCTACCGTATTTTCACTTTGTGAATACATTAAGTTTACGATTTCTATATTTACTGGTTGTGAATTATGATTGATTCAATTAAAATTTAATTGATATTTCAATAAATTTCTGAGTTTCCTCGTAATATTAAACCTCGGTCATATATGCTTATAGGTTGTGACTACATCTCTTAAAGCTATAATTTGTCGATTTATTATCATGTAATAGAAAGAGGTTTTGAAATTAAAACTGTATGATCCCTTATCTAATATCCATTGTAAATATTAATTACTTGACTATATCCTTATTATGTGGATAACAAAACGATCTGAAATCTCTTCATTAGCTTATATACATGTATCACTAAGTATACTTCTTAAATAAAAGTTACTCTCTTCTTTGTTGCTTTGCACCTCTTTAAAAATTAATGGAAAGAGAAAATGGAATTTCCTTCAAATACATTGTAATATATGAAATTCGTAACGAATTTATAAAAGCAAATTACTCGTTATCCTCTTATAGAAATGCCTGTAAACTCATTAGATGATATGGAATAGATGTCCTTATATGATGTCCTTTTTATTTGGTTCTAGCAAATTACATCCACATTTCTTAGATCACGTTTGGCAAATACAATTGAGGTGGAATAGATGATGTACATATTATCCGAGTAAGATAGCACACGTTTTAAGAGATCGTTTGAACGTGAAGATCCGCAAATTTCCTGGAGATAAGAACGTCCGGAATTTTTACGGCCCTTCTAATTAGCCAACATTAAATGACACTAATTTCCGTTCTGCAGATTATATCTCCGTGACATTCCTCTTCGCTTCATTGGAGGAAGATTTCAACGATGGTCTCATCCCTTCGCCTCATTTTCAGAGAATCCTCGCGTAAAAACGCGTCTGAAAAGAAAGCAAGGACGCTGTTTGATCTGCTTCATTTATCTTTTTCCATTAAAGTCGCTTATGTTGGGAAGGGAAGAGGTTTTGGGAGGTAACATAAAGACTGAAGATTCAGTGAGTGTTCAAAGTTTTATGTACGAGTTTTCTCAAATGATCAACTGTGTAGAAGTTTTGATTTTTCGTATTATTTTCCTTCTTATCTCGAGAAAAGAGAAGAATATGTTAAAGTGATTCTTTTAGTAATTTTTTTAGGAAAAAATCCCTTTTAAGTGTAGAGATAACTTATTGGAAAAGGTACTGAATATATCTTTGTAATTCTTTCTTTGTAAATTATCTAATTGCCACTAATTCTTGAAGTAATAATAGTAATTGTAAATAATAAGATTTATCTCTATTTTTATATTAATTGTCGATATATCGTATTTTTCTGATTCATTATGATTCTGTAGAAGTTGGATAGTAAAATTAATCTTCCTCAGTATCTTTCATACAACTTAAGTGCTTTTCATGTAAAAGCTTTTATCATTCAGAAATATTCCACTGATATCGATAAAGATACAAAAAAACTAAATCATAATTTATTTAATTACCAAATTTTATCTCTACAAGTTCATTAAAACAGTTCATCGTAAAGCTTGGATTGGAGGTGATTTCGCGGTTATTAATATTTATTACTTCCTTATCTTCATGACTTATATTCATTATCAGGTTTCTCGTGCCCTCGGGTTATCCCAAGGAAAAGTCTATCATTTATATTTTCTCTCTCTTCCGGAATCAGTTTTGGCCTTCGTCTCTCTCTTTCCTTACTTTCTCTTCCCTTTTATATTCCCTCCATTCATTGGAGTCCAGCGTGGGCTGATGGGGAATGAGCGCCCTTCATTTGTCATCGGTGCATTGTGTTCCCGTTGATGCCAGAAAGATGGAGAAATATGAGTGTTGGATATAAGGGGATTTTTTCGCCAAAATTCCGCTAGGTGCGCTCTCTATAAGTCGGAAATAAAGAAGGTTTGATAAAGAGAGGGTTAAAGAAGGGAAAGGAGATGGGCAGTAGAGATAAGAGGTATATGGAATCCCTATCAATGCGTCATCTATGGAATTATTGCTATGGGATATTTAAATAGGATGGAATCACAATGGGGGTTATAGAGGATGGAGTTATTTCTTCCATCGTCTATTATTATGGGGGTTTGAGGGTAAGGTCGAGGGAATTTTTCGCCCGTTTCTGGAATGAAGTCTAATTGTGAGCAGGATGTGGCTTGAAGGTGGAGTCTCATACGTCCAAGGGTATTTACGAAGGAGGTTAATTGAAGAAGTGTTTATGGAACTGTTCACGAGATTTATTATTATTTTTAGGGTTAAGTTTTTCGAGGATTATTATTCCTATGAAATTATGGGAGTTTAAGTGAATAAATGCGGTCGAGAAAGTATTTTAATTCACTGATATGATTCGCTTTTCATTCCAGAAATTCAAAATTAAGATAAAGACAAGCAACTTTCATTGAGGATAATAAAAAAATACGATTTTGATGAAATTATCCTTCAAAGTTCTTTTAATAAGAAGAAAATTGTATACATTTCGTTTATTAAAACAATATTTTGCCTCCTGAGAGAATCGAACTCTCGACCCCTGGTTTACAAGACCAGAGCTCTAACCACTGAGCTAAGGAGGCAGTTGGTATGTGAAAGAGATTTTTGTGTTCAATTACTTACTGAGTTTATACCCTTTAGGTTAATTTTAATACAATAACAAGAAAGAGCCAAAATAATAATTCATATTCACTTGAGTAATATCACATTCAGTTTGAGTTTTCAACTTAATCCAGATTTAAATCAGATGTTCTTGTTCGGGTAATTGATGAATATTCGGGATAATTATGTGGGAAAAATTAATTTTGCAATTTGTGCCAAATTGAAAATTTCCGTTCCACTTCATCACTCTTGAATTAAATAGATATTCATGGAATGCAAAAGCGGAAAAATTTGAATTGTAATAAAGTATATCTAGTGATTTTGTAAATTTTGCCAATAATTCGTGCTTTTTAGTGAATGATCACCCTTAACATTGTTTTCATATGGGTCATGTTGGACTTCAATCCATGAACGATTCTTTTTTAATCAAACGTTCGTTTCAAAATATAATTATTCGTCGATTTGATTCGTGCTTTCTATTCGTGAATACCCAACTTACAATTGGTATAACCTATATTCGCGTCATAAAGCTTTTCGGAGAGCTTTCTGCTGTTTTTGTTTTGCAAATATCAACCAATAATACTTCTGCTCTGCGGGAACATTTCCCACAAAATTACCTCTCGTATTTTCCAGCTTTGATCTCTATTGCATTGATTTGATTTTCATGGGCACATTCTCCATGAAAGGAAACCGAACGTATATTTCATATGAGATTTTTTGTTTACCTCTCTGCAATCAGCATGCATCTGTGTATTATATCATCTGGTCGTTGCAGGTCTCTATTTCATGTGATTGTAGATTAATATGTTTTGCATTAGAATATCTGCTGATAGCAGTCTATAGAAGTACTCTTTCAAAAGATCTGCAGTTCCAATCGAGTATTCATTAACGATTTAATATAATGAGTTAATTTATGGAGTAATATATAATAGATACTAATGTATCGTAGTATCGTGAATAACTTCGAACTATACTTAAAGTTGAGAAATTTCTGTTTGACCTGACCTCAAACTCGATGGGTTTTTCGAATGTAAAGTAGTGTCCCATAGATTCATCATTTGACATTGAAGCATTTGAAGATCATTGAGCGATACTAGAAATCGCGTGCTGGAGAGAATTTGCACAAATGCAAATACAGTCTACCATTGACGATATTTTGCATATTATGAATTGTAGTTTTTAAGGCTTTTGAATTCCAAAGTCTACCATGGATAAAATTGGACCATATCATAACGTTAGATCATTCTTTCAATCTTTTTATTCCTCCTTCTTGCATCCATCATCTTTTGTCCACATTTTTCCCAATTTCTTTGGCAAACTCTTTCATAACTCGCTAATAAAGCCTCAGAAGCAAGATTGAAAACTTCCTTACTCAGGTAAACATATTATGGGCCATATATTACGAAAACCAACTTCATTTCAAAGCCAGTAGATAATGCAAGAGTATCATGCAACGGTGTTGACCCGTACCTCTCCCCAAATCACTGCTAATGGTCACCTCAGGTCACTCTCTTTCGCTGCCACGAATGATCGTTGGTCTCTTTATTTGCCGGAACCGCGCCTCGGATCTCGCCTACTCTCTTCTTTGTCTGCGTTACGTAGTCCATTCGAAAGACCTTTATATTCGTATCGTTCCATCTTTTCTTTCGCCCACTCTTGGCCTTTCTTTTTCTATCGTAAATCAGCGTATTTTGTCATGAAAAAGGTGGAGAATATCACAAAGAAGAAATCTCTCGTGTTTCCTCTCTCTTCCGCTGTTATTCAAATACGACGGAGGTACTCAAGAGGTAGCAAGTGGGAAAATTGTATACTCGTGTCTTTTGATGCCAAATTTTTAGGATACGAGGATTGAGTGATCATATCTTAAGAGTGGACTGAAATGAAAAGAGTTTCTTTTCGCATGTTCAAAAAATGTGTTGAAATAAATAATGAAGCTTGTGAAAATTTTTCAACCTTAATAATGAGTACAGAAGTGTCTTGATGTTATTTGAATCTCTTAGATAATCATTGTTATTTAATTCCCCACGTCAACAAAATGGAGTATTTCAAATATATGTCGTCATTAAGGTGTTCATATTTTGTCGAAATTATTAAATGGATAAGGTAAAATATTATTAAGATATGCTCCCATTCAACTAAAATTTATCGATGCTTTTTATTTATAATAAATATTATTTAATTACTAATTATGATTTCTTATATCTTATTGTTCACTTTTGTACTTTTAGTTCAGAATATATTTAAATGGAGAAATCATAATTTTCCTTAGAAATTTTCCAATATCTTCAATAAAATACGTATTCTATATCACTCACTATAGAATGAGTAACATAGGGCACTGATGTAAATAATTCATTATACCTCATCAAATAATAGTCAATAACTCATTATGACTGAATATTAACTCATAGTGAAATAGTGAACAGTCTTATTAAATACTTATTAAAATATATAATACTCATGACTTTAATTATATAATTTTTCTAGTTATATCGACAATTTAACATTAGATATGTACCTATAGGATCTGTGTATCCTACGGTACCCTTACGAGTCTATAATGTCCTTATTTGGCAACCTTAAGCTTCCAAACTTCCATTACGAATTTCTCAATAGGCCTCCCTTGGCCACTACGTCATCTGCACCCCTTTCTCGTTGACCTCTCAATGTGCGAATCGACTTCACACCCACGCACTCCCCTTCCCTCCCTTTCAGATACCTCCGAAGCCATTGTCCATTTACGGATCTGCCGTCACGGTCCCATTGTGACGAAGGCGTTAATTTTTCAGAAGGGTCGACTCTGTCGTCAGATATTTATCTTTCCCCTGAAGGAAGTTCTAGGACGGAGTTTTATCATCCGTAGAGTGCTGTATAGAATTTTTTATTTTCATGTGCTCTTTCATCATCAACTTTGCCAACTATTAATTATGTCTATAGGTGATACTTGCCAAAAATGAACCTCGTTGCATTTTCTGGCATGAATGGAAGTTCATTAGTGATAAGAAATGGAATCATAGGGCTCTTTCACGTCCTTAATAAAATGGTGATGTCCAATTAGTTGACGAATAAAAAACTTCGACGTGTAGAAAAGGAGCACAGGAAAGTTTCGTCCAAGATAGGTTTGACCTCTATACAAGATTTGTGAAAAATTACGTGAAACTTCTTTTTCAAATTATAAGTATTGTTTAAGAGTATCATACTTTTAATCTCTTTGAGATATGTACTGTTTAATTGAAAATAATCGTATTTGACCTTAATTTTCGATGTTTATATGATGTAGTTGCTATATTTGAATTGTCGTATTTGACTGCTTCTAATTTTTCTATTTTTATTAATTTCAGGTGAGTGTGCATACCATTTCCTAACTACGAATTCCTCCTCTTCTTCAGTAAGGTATTTGCTATTTTTGCCTATCTTCTTACCCTTATCTTTAAAAATATTTCGAAAATTGAGATTTCTTTTATTTTATATTGCTTTGATACTGTGCGGTATTTTATATACATTGGATCGGATACGATAATGCTTAATCAAGCCATTTTCTTGTTGATAACACAAGAAATTGATTTTGATTTTCGTAGCTTAGCAAAAGATATCTTGCTCATTCCTTGTAAACTTAACAATGTAGACTGATAATAAGTTGATTCATATTTCTTTCAATCTAAACTCAAATGAAGGTACTTGAAAGATCTTTGTAAAATGAACCTTTGAACTGTAAGTCACAGTGTATATGTCACTCGTTTTCCCAAATACACCCAATGTCATTGCCACCCTCTCGTTTACTATACCAGTTGATGGAAAAACCTTTCGGTCCAACACTCCCTCAATATCGAAATTTGATAGACTTTTTCTCGACGTAGACTTTATATCCTTCCGCCACTTGGATCTCAGGTTCGGTACTCGAAAACCAGAAGGGTAGCTTGCTCTTTTCGCCGCAGTGGCGTCGTCTTCTCTTGATGTCGCCGAACCCAATTACATCCATCGTTGAGGCGATTCTCGGATGACAGGAGCGATTTTTTCTCAATCGCTCAACTCAAGCGGCAGATTGTTATTGGTCCACCCATTTCGACTCTTTTTTGTTTCCAAAAGGACGTATGTGCGACGCAGGCCCTCCGAAGGTTGAGGCAACTTTTTTCGCGCCAAAGGTTTCTGGCAGAGTCAATACTCCGTGAGGATCGATTGATTTTTTTTAGTCTATTCCGGTCGACTTTAGAAATAGATTGGACAGGAATAATTGTCACGGGGCTGGAAATGTGCTCGAGTAGATTTTCGTGCGTCAGTTGTTTTGCTTGGCGAGAACTTTTCGAATGGGGAACCGGTCAATCTCCAGTTCTGAAAGGTGTCTGGGAGACGAGTTATCTGGCGTAATGAGGGTGGAGCTGCTCTATTGGAGATCATCTTATAGGTCTTATTATCGAAATACTGGCTTGATATAGAGCTGTCAAATTCTGAAGGTTTCCGGTTGTAATTTCTTTTTAGTAGATTGTATTACGTGTGGTAAAGGGTAGAATTTATTAAAATGTTAACGTCTGCCCACTGCCTTCCTGATGGCTATGATGATACGAAATGTGCACAGGTGTAAATGGCTCCTGACGAATCCAATAATAACAATTACGTTCCAGTGAATGAATCCAACTGTATTATCCGTTGACATTTGTTTTTTCAGGTTACAATTTGGGAGAGGTATTTTTATTATTTGAGCTACATAAGAAATGTTCCAATCAAACTTACATAGCGAGTAGGTTTATAGTCTCAAGAAGATTATTAAATAAATATTGACATGAAGGAGTTGGCTTTCAAGAAAAGATCTGAGTATCGATGTTTACTAGGTCCTTTAAGACTAATTGAGATGTAGGTCCTCCTTTATTTACTTCTGAAAAAGAGCTTCTAAAATTTAACGTTTCGAAACATTTATGACGTAATTTTCGTATTTCTATGAAATTAATCAGTTGCTGTATAAATCTCGAGTACTTTGAAAATAATAGATATAGTCGTGAAAATAAATCCCGAAGTTTCTTCGATTTAAATGACTTCTAAAATTTTTCTTTTCTGTAATAATTAATATTAAT
The DNA here is from genome assembly GCA_020796165.1 of Pantala flavescens. NCBI lineage: Eukaryota > Metazoa > Arthropoda > Insecta > Odonata > Libellulidae > Pantala > Pantala flavescens. Next base: position 45,443,246 of record CM036881.1, on the reverse strand, counting down.
AATATATAAATTCATTGACAATCTGCTTTAAATTATAGTATATTGTTATATGCATTTACTTACCTAAATCTATTAATTTCGTTTAACAATTAAAAAACATTTCCGTAGTTTTCAAGATTTGCTCTTATATTCTAAATCATTAACATAACCCCTCTAGAAAGCGTCTCAATAATAAAAACACAATGTATAAATAAATTTTGCTAGGAAACCAAACATTCAAACTTCGTGACGGCAACGGATTGCCTGCTGAATAGGTGTAGGTCAAAGGTCGAGTCCTCTATAAATCAACGTTATCCTACCTCGAATAATAAAACCATTGCGTACCTCAATATGCCCATCCTAAACCGAATGCTTCCATCCGAAGACCCCCTGTTTTTGCACACCGATATTCCCGCAGTTGGCGTCCACTTTCCCATACACGTTCTCAGGGAAAAAATAAATATTCGGAATCCCGAACGTCTGGAATTCATGAAGTGGTTTCGAGCAGCATTTCATCAGATAACTCTTCTTTGCGCGTATCTAGAGTTTCCTCCGTTGTGATTCGAAGGGATGATTGTTGAAATGGACCATCTGGTTCTCTTTAGCTATCCCTCTCTCCCGTTGACGTCAGAAGAGGGCTGTTTTCCTCCCCTCCCCCCTTCCGGAGAGAGGCGAATTTAGGTACTCATCTGTAGGGCATCGAACTGAGGTCACCAACTCAAGGAGAGCCGATTTCGCAAGATGTCAAATAAAGGGATTGAAGGAGATGCAACGGATGCTCTTTGTCTGACCAGATCTTTTTATGGCTCTAAGAAATGAGATATGAATATTAGGAAGGCTGTCTATCAAAGTCTTTTTAATATTTAAAATATTTTTAGTTGCTTCAGTTTTCTCTAGGTAAGGCAATTAAATTGAAATGAGAAATATATGTATAAATGCATTGATTATATTAAATTTAAATAAATATAAATTCACACGATAAAATATTAAACACAAGAATGCACAATTATATATGATATGTAGATCTTTACAATTATTTTTAAATCGAAGCACAGATTGGCTGCTTGATATTTAAAGTAATTTAGAGTTATTTTTCATTAAAATTTATTGCCAGCTAAAGTATTGGAGAATACCATATATATAAGATATATTAGACGATAGTTATGCAAAATAATCTAAGTTCTAACTGATTATGAATTGAATAAATAAAGTTAGTCTTTAAAATTATTAATTTCTTTAAATCATATACTTTTTAAAGAACATATTATCTCAAAAGTCCCCTCTTACGTCATTCAGTCATTTCGTCATCTTAAGGATTAATCACAGTGCAATACTCCTTCTTACAAACAAGAAAATGGAGTATTTTGATCGATCTTTAATCAGTGAAATGAAACTCGAATCTTTCCATTTAAGTCCATTGGAAATCCTCGATTTACGCAGACGTCTGCTTTCCAGGAAAATATCGTTGTGCAACTGTTTATTCCTCCCGTCATTATCGAATCGATCCACTCCATTACCGACGCATTAATCCGCATTGTTTTCGAGGAAATGACGACTTATCTGCATGGCTGAGTGATTAATTTCGTTTGTTTACTGCTCTTGCTCTCGTTGCCATTGGAGTTGATTGATTCCTCAGGCGTTGAACTCAGGGTTAAGGATCCGCCTTAAAGACGACTGAAATCACTCGGAGTTTATCATTATCCACTCTTGTAGACTTCTGCTTCGTTACATTCTATTATTGGACGTTTTATTGATATTTTTAAAGGAATGGAGGAACTTACGAGTATAATTTAACCAGTAAAAGAATAACGAAAATCTTTTCTGGTATGGAAAAAAACTTCTTATAATTTTTTCGATATATTAGGAATGATCCAACAAATATGTCATAATTATATTTGCCTTCAAAAATCTGATAAAGATTATTGATATGAGTTGTGGAAATGCTTTATAATATCTCACTATTGTTCTTAGGTATCTTCTGGATGATAGCTCCTCCTTATTATATGAATGTTCTTTTCATTTATTTAGGGGTATTTTTAGATTTAAAATATCTTTTGATATGTTACCATGCATCATTTTTCATATCAATTCAATGGAGTTGGTATGAAAATTCGTTAAGTCTTCTCTAACAATTATTAATTTGAACTATTGAATAAAATCTTTTTAAAGATTGGATGGATGAAAATCGTCACCAAAGGAAATAACAATGGCAATATATTTCGCAAATTCGAATACCGCGCAGGGTTTTCACTCTCCTTCCAAAGCTTAATAAAGAGCATATTTCCTTATTCCTAAATTTAATTCCAACGTTTTCATTCACAAAGCGCATCGGTTGAATAAAAGTTCCTTCGCGGTGGTGGACCTTTTTGAAAGAGGAATCTTCTTATTAAAGGAATGAATGGTAGGCACCGAGAACGAATCGTATTTTTCAATTTTTAATCAACTCGGGACCCTTTTAAAGATGCTTCCAAGGTTTGTCGGCCTCTTATTCATATCCTCAGATTCAGAGATCTTTATCGTCTCGCTACATTTTTCCCTTCTGCGTCTCCTTAAACATTCTTCTTATTTTATGAGTTTCCCTCGACTCTTTCCCAAACATAGATTTCGGCAGAATGTGGTCGATTACCGTGAGTCATACGACACGTGAGATATGCGGATTCCATATCCTTAAGATCCCTTCCTCATAAAATACACTCGCCAATACAATGCGGTCCTTAAATATCTTTCTTCATACACGTCGCCTTCGAGAAAATATCGAGTATGAATATCGATTGCGTCTCGAAATATCCGACCACCGAAAAAGAGATATTACATCCATTCACACACACAAAAATATTTTCGGAGATTTTTTGTATTGTTGGATTGGAAATACCCTGGTACTGCTGTTCTAATCTTGATTAACAATAATGTTATCTTTATTCTTAATATCTCTTCCAATTAGACGTAATCTCCGTTGCTTTTATCGTAATCGGATCATGAGTGAATGAAATATAAGTATGATTTAAACTGAAAACCCTCCTCTTCTTCACTTATCAGTAATCTTAGAATCATAAAAGAGTCTATGCTATGAATAAGTGTTGAACATAAGTTTTGAAGCATAAATAAGAAGTTTAGAAAGCAGAGAGACATTTAAAGAATTAATGTAACTGCATGGGTCCCAGAACACTTCCTTGTGATACCTTTCATAAATCATATTGAACATAATAGATGTAAAGAGGTAAATATTTGAAAAGGTAGTTAAATACTAAAAGTGGCTTCGTATTGCTGGGAATTTATATTCCTAGCAATTTCAATAAAGTCACGGAAATTATCATCTTGAAGTCATCATGTAATAAAATTCTCTATTGCTATTGTTTAATATTTGCCGAAAATTTAATGCTAAAAAACTTTAAGACTTAAAATTATCAAAATCCTTTATCCATTTTTATTCCTCTCCTATTTTCAGTTCCGAACAAGAGCTTTGAATAAATCGCATCCACAATCCACTATCGAGCGATATTTCAAATCGAAAGCGAATTTGGATTTGACGGGCGATAAAGTCGAAATGGCAAATTACCGTCATCCTGTTTGCGTGTTCATTCACCTCCGTAGAGGAGCTGCGTATATATTCTCCCGCAAGACGAACGCATGAAAGGCTAGGAATGTCGTTGGCGAGTTTGACCTCCGCCTAATCGACCATTAAAACCCCTCTTTGGAGAGGATTTCGGGCGGCGCTTCATTGATTAGAACCATTAAAAGGATATAGAATTCCCGTGGGCCCTCCATTCCATGCCTTTGAAAGTTCTCTCTCTCAGCACCCACAGAATCCAGAAGGAAAGGGTTTTCCCCTAATCCTGGTAAATCCTCCTAAGCCCCGCTTTCCCACAGGTGCTGTAAACATTCGATAATCCAGGCCCTTTTCCGTCCATTGAAAATCCGTACCGATGGCTCGAAGCGTCTGCCCCACGAAGTGGATCCATTCACGGTGATGGAAAGGGCTTTTTAAATACCCCACTCTTGATGCTTGGAGCGGTTTCCATCAGCCGCGATATTGGGTGTGTGCGGTCTATGAAGATGTCTCCTGTGGAGGGATGCGGGTTTTATAGAGCCCTAATCCGCGATTTTTTTAAAGGGACGAATGAATTTAGATCCTATTCGAATGGGGTGGGTTTTTTTAATCTTATAGTCCCGTAGCGATATGCATTTTTAATTCGCTAAACGTATTTATAATCAAGATAATCTCGTTCGTAATCATTTAAAGAAATGGGGTGATTAACTCGTAGTGCTTTTTCAATTATTTGGTGCGATAATCAAAGTTTTATTGGTTGAATCTCATGATATTAAGGGAAAAAAGGCTGATTCGAAAATATTTATGGTGAATCTTGATGTTAAATCCTGTTCATGTAACTGTAGCTAAATAAGCTCTTGAGTAACATGATTTGATCGCCTTTTAAAGGGAACTTATCCTTTGATCTTGGCCTAGCTTTATTTTACGTATTATTTTTCCCGTTTTTAATCTTGAAAACTATAATTAATTATTCTTGTTTTGTCTTTCTGTTTCTTCTCGTTTCTAAGGAATTAAATGTTAAAGTGTTTTTATTAAGAGCAGTACTATATGTAAAACACTAATTTATGGTTTATTATTCCTTTGTTGTTATTGATACGTTTATACGGTCAACTTTAAAAAACAAAGGAACGATAATGCTTCGTCATAGCTGTGAGATATTGTTTTTTCCCTTTTAGCACAAATACAGCTCTTTCGTATCTTCATAATAGTACGAGTTTCGCACATCGAATTGCATATTCGTCGAATTTATTTTGCTTATTCGCAGTATGGAACTACGGCTGACACGAAATTTCCAATTTCCATTTAGTTTGTAGTTTTGAAATGTTTCAATTCAGAAGTGTAGTTCTCAAGCCCGTGACGTTCTGCGTTGCTCTACTATTTCGCATTAGAATTCCTAATTAACTGCAGATACCTTTTCTAAAGTTCCATTTCGGCCATGCTATTATTAAATGTTCTCACACTCCAATACCTTGTTAATTCGTTCCTTTTCGCCCGAAAAGTGTGAATTATCCGATGCATATAGAACTGAAGCGTCGAGTGAGCTGTTAATCCCTTTGACTGATGAATTTCCACGAGCTATTCGCTGTTATTATCCAATCTATGACTGTCGTCCTTATTTTAGTTCGCGGTGTCTACGCCAGTGGGCGCTTCAATTGCGCCGAAATGAATTTGGAAATTCCAATTGACCTATCGCCTGAGGGGAAGTTAATTTCCAATTTTTATTAATTCTCGCATCGACACTAAAAAGGCAAACCTAATTGACTTCTCTGCTATTTTAATATTACTCGTTTGATCGTATCGATGATTTCTGTCATCCCGTTTTGCTGAAACCTCTTTTCTTTTGCTTATATAATATATAATTCATATCGATAAAATTGTATTCCATGTTATATATGTTAAGTGTTTTACAAATACCAAATGGAGCTATCAACCCTGATCTATTTAGGAATTACATTTAGTTTAATTAGGATCAAATTTAGTATTTTTAGCATTGGTGTTTTTGGAAAATATTCTGAATATTTCCTTGTTTCATATTCAAATGAGCTAAGACAATCTTTTTTCATATGTTATGCTACACCTTCCGTCTTTTTTAAAGTACTACAATCTTGGAAATAAAACAACACAAATATTTTACGCTCATATTCCGTTCATATTTGACTCAAATAATTTATTATTACACTGAGAAATGTTAGATTTACTTCACTACACATTATTGTTATAGAAACGCGAAAAATAAACTAAAAATATTGGCAGAAATTTCCATGGAGACATCGATCAATGTTCGAGCGTTACTCATCTCGTAAAAGAAGGCAACCGCTTCTCGTTGATACGCATCATTCCTTTATATTCCGCTCTTATATATTCCTCTATAATATTTTTGCCGATACCTAATGACCCATTTTTTCCCAGAATCCTTTTGTGGTAATATCTCTATATCATTGCATTATCGATTTGGACAAAACCAAGCATACGTCTTCGAACGTAAGCTCCCAAATATGGTCCATTCATCATCTAAAGGGTTCTATCGGAATTTTTCCTAATAAACTCGATGCGCAGTTGTTTTTCCTTCGGAGAGAACTATTTCGGGAATAAAACAGTGGATGACTTTCGCACGGTTCCCCTTGATATAGGTATCCTTGAAGGAAGAAAGGAAACTTTTTCCTATCTCCTGCAAGATGCATGGGATACTTTCACTTTTTCCTTCTTTCTGCAGCTTCCTTTCCCTCCCGCTTACGTATTCTCCTTTGTTTATTTCTTAAGGCTATCGTTTTTTCCTTAATGAGAAAGGGTTGCGTTTATTTTTGGACCAAGCTGAGTCGATGTTTGGTGGTCACTTTATCTGTATTTCGCGTTCAGAAGGTCAAGTTCTGGTTTCGTTTAAGAGTGGGTGAATTTTTCGCTGCGTACGCTTTGAGATATCCGTAGCAATGCATTTTTTATTATAATTATACAAATATTTAGAGACTTATATATGTTTATTTATTTATTCACTTCATGTTTTATTCATTCACTTTATGTCTTCCACTTGTCGAGCAGTTATACTGAATGGTAACCAAGTATTCTTGTCAATTTTTAATTGATATTTCAATATATTAAGATGATTCATTCTCAGATTTTCCGTCCCGAATGTTATTTTTGTATTTTCTTCCCCTTATTTTCGTAATTGTAAGTAATATCAACGTCTTTATTCACAGATTTCTTATCCGAGTCGTTTTTATTTTTCTCTGATGTTTATTCTTTAGTTTAGAAGGCTTGCAAACTTCCTTTGACTCGAGTTTCAACTCCGTATCTTTATTCATGAGAATATTCCTCTTAATTTCTCCTGGCACCTGCGTACGGGAATGAATGAAGGTGTTGCATTCGCTTTCCAGCTTTCATTTGTTCCCTCTCAACCATTCATACCAATTCGTTCCCTTTTCCGCGAGTAAAAGTCGTTCTTCTTATTTTCCTTACCTTCCTCTTGAATGAGTAAAGGTACAGCTCTTGCGTGTCTCTCCAAAGTGGATGGAATACTCGATTGAAGGTTTATTCTCACGAAGGTCCGTACCTCTTCTTGTTTTTCCAAACACTGCTCACCATCTTTTCACGCATTCCGAGTGTTTTCGGCCTTAATTTTCTTTTACACCTCCCATTCTTCGAAGGTCTACTTGTTATCTCTTCGTGCTGTTAATAGTTTAGCGGTGAATGACCGCTGTCAATCGAGGAGAAGAATAGGATGTGTGGTGCATAATTTCGTTACGTTCTTACACGAAGTTTTTAATAAATACATTGTTTATTGTCTATGAACCAATTGAAAAGAAGATTACGAGTTAATGAGTTTTTTATCGTTGTTTTAAGAATATACTTTATAATAATAAAACTTATTTTAATGTTATGCATTTTTCTGATCGATTTTTTAATTAGATTTTTATTAACGTTTCTTTTACTAATGGTTTTTATTGCCTGTGTATTAAAATTAATTAAGCTTCCTTTAGTTCTAAATATAATATATTTTATTTTTTGATATTTTAAATCGTTTATGTTTAACAGTTTGCATATAAAATAATTTCTCTTTAATCCTTTCCTCTTAAATTGTTATATTATTATAGAATTTCTTCAAATATCAATTATATTTTGTCTTTATTTCTAAAAAAAGCTAATACAGGAATCTATATTATAGAAAAGAAATTCTGGTATTATTTAATTAAGTTAGTCATGCCTTTTAATTTATTAGCTTAAAATGTTGTTAAAATGTTTTAAAGCTTAAAATGTGAAAAAGGACGTTGATGAACTAACAGAATTAGCATTTCTATTCATCAATTCAGTATTCATGGCAGCCATGACATTTACGACCTCTAGACACTTTAAAATAATGAAGAAACCTTCCAAGTACAGCGATTTCAAGATACCATCCTCCCTTGAATTCCCGAAGAGAATTTTATGCGCTCTTCTTAAAATGAAGTGCAGTTCCTCAATCAGAAATTCACGTGATCCGTAAAGTTTTTAACGTCTTCGCTCCAGAAACGTAATATCCGCGAATCAAAATTCAATCTTCTTCTTAAATATCTCACCTTTTAATAAGCCTCAATCTGGAGAAGGAATTCTCACCTCTATTCCTTCAAATTGGCTGATATCCTCCGGATTTTTTTAACGACCAACACTTTTAATGCAGACTCTTCTTTTTAAGCGTCTATTCCTTTAAAGAGCGTCACTTGGATGTCTCTTAAGAGCATCCGATGCACTCAAAACTTCGTCGCGAAGTGCTTCCCTTTTTTCTCTACCTTCGAAGACGTCTCGTTGCCATAGGAGCAACTTTCTTCGCTCGCTAATGCATGTTTACTTTATTTACTCCATTAGTCTAACTTTTGCTCCTCGTCTGCGTGTTTTTTTACCCACCGCGTGTCTCTCGCTTTAATTTCCGTAACTTGGTGTCTCGTAGACTCAAAGGAGATGGGTGTGAACTACTTCCACTCATTTAATTGTGAATTGGGGAGGGTTTTTTAATTATTAGTTGTGTGTAACTTGATTGTTCCATTTTACGTACTTGCAATTGTGTTGAGAAAAGGGATAGTTTTTTAAATTGAATCAATGGGTATAAATGAGAGGGATACCTATATGATTAATCACGGAATGTATAATAAATTACGAATCTTGTTACATATTTTATATTTACGTTCGTATTTAAATGCGTCTGTGTTGAAGCGGATACGTATGGTTTGTAGGCGTTTTCTTATGGAGTGATGGTTAGTTTTCGTAAGCTTTTTATTATCCCGGAAGTATTTACCTCTACTCCTTATCTTCATTTAATATTTCCACGAGCATTCTTTCATTAATCAGAGTTGTTTTAAAGGAGACAATAATATACCTTAATCTCTACTTAGAGGAGATATCTTTCTTGCTTTAGCACTATTATTGTTAGAGAAATATTGATTTTTCACCTTTTAATTGTTAATTTAATTACCTAATTATCTAAATGTATTTTATTAGGAAACTATAAATTTTATTGTTTTTATTATTTATTGATAAAATTATAATAGTTAAAAATGAAATCTAAGATAAATTACAAAACAAACTACGTGATTAGCTTTATATTTATTTTATCATTGTGACTGAGGACTTAAGAATAGTTCGCGTATCTTAAATCGATAAGAACTTGTCCAAAATAAACCCTCTCCCTTTAATCACAAACCCTCTCGTGTAACAACCAAAACCAACACTCTTTCACAACCCGTTGTTGCGGAAAACTCATCAGAATTCCGTACTCCATCCTCGATCATTTTCAAGAATTCCAAAAGGGAGCACCATCCTGCGAGTTGAGTCACCGGTGACACCGCCGCACCCCAAACGTGGAATTTCCTCCGCCATTTATCATCGCACCATTGGCGTTTTCGAAAACCCTTCGCATACCTCCCCAGCGCCACCTCCGCACCCTTCCACCGCAAAAGGGGCAACACACCACCCCTTTGACCCTTGCCGCCTTTCACCCTCTAACACAGGGGGAAATGGGTGCATTCGGGGGCTGCTAATAACACAGCGACTTCCCTTACCTGCCGTTGAAATCTCTCTCTATACCTTTGCACCATTGGGCAGCGAGGGAACTCGACCTTCCTCAGCCACAACAACATTCCCCTTGAACACGTGTATGCACTTTAACACTCTACGCACTTGTGTACCATAAACACCCGTGCCTCCGTGGTAGTCCGGCAGAGAACGTCTTCATACCCCCGCGTATTCAATGGGCATTCGAGTCTATTGTCGGTCGGGTTCCCGTTGAAAGTACAATGCGATTGTGTCGCGTAAGAGCCTTCTGTAGGAGGAAATTGTGGTCAAGTATCTATGCGATTGTTGTTTGCTTTTTTGTTTTCGTAGTTGTATTTTTATGGAGTGCAGTTTCGGTATTCGATTCGGTCACTTTTTCTCGATAGCCCATTACTCTTTCCCTATCTACCTCCCAATTCCTTGGGCCATCCACAACCCTTTAATAAGGTTCCAACGGATACACGTTCCTCCCGAAGCGACCGTACTTCGACACGAATAGCGTGAAAGGATGATTAGAGAGGCACGTCAGCACGTCTTTCTCTTAACCAACGATAGCGTGGCACGTTCGTGTTTCCAAGGAAACACCGCCATCAGAATTCACTGTGTCATTCACCATCGCCTTACGAATTCAGGTTGCGAACGTTTGGATTTTGGGATTTATTGGAGTTTTATAGGTTTTTGGTGTAGCGGTGGATACGTTTGGGAGTGTGTTAGCGAATCCCGTTTCCTTTTAGAAGTCGCCACCTTCAAAGCGTGGGACGGAAGCGATAAAATTTGGGAAATTTTTAGGAGGTTTACTACTTTTGAGTGTTTATGGTGATGATTCATTTTGGTTTGGAAGTTCGCAATTTATTTGATTCCATGCCAAGGCTTTCAGTTTAAGTCCAGGCTTGGAGAATATCCCAAGGGTTAATGAAATTTTTTATGCTAATTTCATGAAAATTATACGATTTTTATGGCCATACGTTTAGAATAGAGCTAAGATATTGAGTAAATTTTACGTTTTGTATCAAGCGCTAATATTGTTCAGAACCTTATACAGTTTAGCTTTATCTTAGGGAATGAGGCTCCCTTGTTTAGATGAGAAGTGAAGCAATATTACGTTGGCTCATTAAAGTATGTTTTAAATTTAACTAGGCTCTTAAAGCGAATTGAATCAATGATTAAAAATTTTATATCCTTTAGGAGAAAACTCCATGAATATTTTTTATTACTTAAAACAATTTATTTTAAAAATCTTTCAAGCACGTTTATATATTTTCTGCCTTAACCAAGGCAGTTCACTGTTAATTTGAGACGAAAAACTCTTCTTCAATTTATTTCGTAATATTGGAAGTTGAAGTATTCGTCAGCTATCGTTGGCAGATGATGTTATTTCATTCAATAATATATCATATCAATGCCCGTGGAATTAGATTGTACCCAATATGGGAAATTCGCACGTAACCCTCTCTTAAGCCTACGCATTCAATTTGCCTTTCTTTCTCGTAACGAATTTATTTGGCACGGCAACGCGAAACGGCAGTCGGATGGAGACAAAGGATGGCTTCGCGCCTTAAATAATAATGATCTTCTCTTACCGAACCTTATAAATATTCCAAAACGAGCAATAAAGTGGGATTTGCAGCCGGTCGCGTATGCAAAACCCGTTTCGTGAGACCAGAAGGTTTAAGTGCTTCGGAATGGTTAAGACGCAGTCAAGGAAGGAATGCCAATGGACTTATTCGTTTTATCATTTTAACTGCGGGTCATCCTGCGTTCTCCTTATTGGTGGCTCATTCTGCTGGTATGACAGTGTTTGGGCAGTGGAACGAAAAACGTTCCGCCTGTTCATTTCAGATTCCCATGGAGATATTCTCAAGGAGGCGCTTCTTCTTTAACTGTTCTTCCGCTCAGAAGAGCGACCATTTGGTTTTTGTCTTGTGTGCTTTTCTCAGCAGGGTAAGATTTCCGTGCTCTTCTTAAAGCCCAACTATTGTGGTTCATTGTTACGGTACGGAAGAACATGAGCCAGATATCTTCTTTCATAAACAATGAGAATTCCTGAGAGATTATCCTAACAATGAGGAGAGTTGCAACTGTTGAGTGTCAACAAACATGACTAATCCCTCGCCAACAATGTGAAGCGAAAATGCATATGTGTAACAAATAGAAAGCAACGATTGCATTGACTGCAATGTTTAAAGTTCCTTAAAGTACTTTCAACAGTTAAGTGTAAAACAACAATTGACTCGATCGTTGTCTTCCTTAACAATAGTAGAATCTGGATTTCAATTGCCTTAAGTATATATTTTGGCCTATTATTCGAATCTTTAAGCGTAATTTATTAATATCATCTTTTTGGAAATTGAGAGATTTGAATTGCTGAAACAAATAAAGCGCTGATTGCTGTACTTTAAGCACTAACTCGATATCCTCTTTTAGAAACAGTGAGGATGATAATAACAATAGCAGCTAATTCTCGATCAACCGACTTCAAACATTATTAAATTATATGACGCAATCCAATTTATCTCATCTAATAACACAAATTCCTAGAAATTGATTATTTACCTCTATCAATTGCTTGCAGTTCGATTTAATATTTATCATTCCACGCCATTAAATCATTTCCTTATTCCTATTACAGAGATACAAATTAGCATTAAATTCTCCAATTCCCTATCGGAGATTAATGACATTATGGAGGAAATAAGCTTCCTAGTGTTTCAAGCATTGATTTTAATTTACTGTGATTGTCAGATTGAAATATTTAACTTTTTATGTATGAGTGTAGAGTGAATTTTTTATATTTCTTTGGATTTTTAAAGATGCGAAGCCAGACATCGGATTTACATTTTGTCGAATTCAGTAAAAATTTCTTCATATAGCACAATCTCCATTTTACGTTAACTACGGTAATAAATTTTTGCATAGTAACGTCTTCCCATACTCATTTTTCTCCTATATTCTTTCTAATGTCTCCAAGTAACCGCTACTCCTCTGCCATGGATACTCCAGTCTCCGTGGTGGGTCTCCTTTTATTGTTCCACGGTCGTTAAGGCGTCTTTCTCTACCTGCTTTGCTTGGAAATGCGTCCCTTTGACTCAAACGGGACACTTCCCTTTCACATGATTTGGCGACTCACTGCCAATTCCGTGTTTTTCTCTTATCTCCCTTCTCACGAAGTGAATTGGAACTTTCGGCCGTGTAAATGAAGACCTGAGACTTATCTATACTCGTATTTTGTCATCTGGAACACGCACGAGATATCTTTATGCAGTATAATTTTAAAAGCTCTAAGACTTTTTTCTTAGAGCGAATATCACATTCCCAAATTGTTCCCGGAAACATGCCCAATTCACTTTTATTTCCCTGTTTGTCTGTTTGTTTGTGTGGTTATATAGCTTCAAAACACCACGAACAGGTATTCTTCTTTGCCCAAAAATCGGTTGCCTATAAAGGTTTATTCACAAGCAGAATTTTACGTTAATATTTAATTACAGTTTTATTCTAAATAAGTTTAGTTCCCCGGAATATAATTGTTACTTTTACTGTAGCAATATACTTTTTATGTAAAAAACGAAAATATAAATCAGAAACCAAGTGTCCAATTAAAACTTTCTACTATTGAAAGATTGCTATTGATATTGGAATACTATTGATTATATAATGTGCATAAAGATATCACATTGAAATTTTGTTATATAAAACCATAGGCTACTGTAAAAAATAAAACTTAAAACTTATGTTAATCAGATAGCGAGCATACCAAAATGTAACGATTCAGAAAGATTGTAATCATAATAAGAATCTCTTTGCAGAGTGTAAAGATGAAATGCTTGGGAGTTTCGTTCAGATGTTTCAGACAAAAAGGCATTTCGTACTATATTGTCTATGAGCAGCATTTTTTCTCACGTCCCAAGTCAGATATCAAGGATGAGAGATATTTCAGAAGAAGATAGCTGGAAAAGTGAAAGTGTTCTTCCTTCTAGAACGCGTAGATCACAATCTCATTTCACGCACATCTCAGAAAGGATAGGTCCCAGTAACTTGACACCCACTCCACATGAGGAGAATGTGTGTTTGTCAGGGAGACAACCTGAAAATTCCAGAAATAACGTTCCTTTCCTTTGAGTTCCTCATTTGAATTAAATATCGTGCCTTTTCGTGTTCTCCAATTTTTCACCTCCATCAGCCGTGCCCTTCGGTCATTCGTATGGTGTAGTAGATTCGTGGGCGATGGTTTTAGTTTACAGGCCCACCTAGGATATCTAGGCACATTAGCATCTTAATGTGGCATCTGATTATTAATTATGGGCAATATGTCCCTTTTTTATTTATGAAGAGGATTTAGAGCTGTATCTTCACTCTTGAATTAACGATGTTCTTCTTATGTGCTACATTCAGAATTTAAAGACGAAGAAATTCACGTGAGTTATTTCTCGTATTATTCTTCGATAAAAATGAGTGTCTAGATCCAAGTTTAGAAAAAAATTACATAAAAAAGAGAGGAAAAGAATGTTAAAACCGTAGAATTATTTATCAATCCATTTATCAATTACTAACTAAAATATTTAGTTTGATTTAGTCGCAAAATTTTGTTAGATTTGATATATTTTTATGCATAATTTTGCATGCAATGCATCGTATGAAATGAAAATAAATACGAAATGAAGGGTTCAGAAGTTTTGGATTTGTTTTCAATATATTGTCACTATTAATTTAGGATATTCTGTATAGAAATGCTATTTTTGGAAGCTTCTGATCATTGAGAAGTGATGTCTCTCCTCAAAGTAATTTGATAATTTTATCTAAATCTTTCTAAGGTTTCCGATTCATCCAAAGACAATGCAGCGAAGGATATCGAATTCAATTCCGAAATGATTATCTTTCAGAGGTAGATAACGTTCCAAGGCTTCATTCATGAGGGGTTTGCTCTAAATTTTAATATCAAATCAAAGCAAACGCCGCTTTGGAGTATTCCTTTTGTTGATTAGCACTCCTAAGAATTCCGATTTCTTTGAATCGCGCCAGTACTTCAGTGTTTTAGTAATCTTCCATGGGTTTAATTTTCAATCCCTATTCCTTAGTTGTGCAAAGGGTCATCTTTTATTTCCGCCGCAATAAGTAAGGTTTCGCTATGGATTGATGCGTACGTCCTTCTGTGAGTTATCTTTAGTAATAATTCTATTGCCTTGTGTAGGTATATTTTAAGTATGTATACAGGTGAATGAAGCATATATTAGTAGATATTTATCAAATAAAAATGCAGCTATAATTTGTGAATATTACGAAATGATTTAGTTACGCGTTAAAAACTTTCCATTATCCATTATGACCTTATAAATAAAAATATTATCTACCTGAATTTATACTTACTTGAATTGTAAATTGATAATGATATGAATTTTCAGGTAGTAATAATTACGTATTGAGTATAAGTTGCTAGTTTCTATATCTTCTTTATTACAATTGTGGTTATGAGGATCATAAATATTCAGCGAAATTTCTTCTAATATATTAGTTTTCAAAGTGAATTAAATACAATATTATTAATATTGGTTACTCTATATTCAAATAGTTTTAATGTTTTCAAATACATCCTTCCACTCAGATTCGAAAAACCTGTCCCCAGGTGTATATGGGGCCATTTGAGGGTGGTCGGTGTCATAAAAACTTCCTCAATTCCGCGAACTGCAGGAAAAAGTTCACATCAGTTGGCGTCGAGAAGTTCATTTTGAAGAAAAGGGACAATAAGAGAGAATTCTCGACTATTTGTATCCGTTTCCTTTTTCACGACCATTTCTCCTTTGTTCACGGGTCCCTTAGAAAAGGGAGACCCACGCCCCCCCCCATCCGTGACGTAGTGGGGGTGTCATGGAGTATATTCACAACGGAGCCTCTCCACGAAGGCGCCTTCTATGTAATAAATATTCTATTCTAAAAGACGCACGAACGATTTCGTATTCCTTATTTACATTTTACTCGTTACTATGGTTTCAAGCTTGGAAACAGACATGCCAATTTACACTTGAAAAACTCTATATTTCCTCAATGTTGAAGCATAAAGTATAACCCTGTATTCTAGTTACAAAATGCGTTTGTGTTGGTAATTACATCTGAAAAGTTTTACTGGATAGGTTTTATTTACTTATTGACTAAAATAAGAAAAGGGAGATGAAATTTCTACCCTAAACATCTTAGATAAATCCAAGTGTTTAAATATACGTATTAGAATGTAATATTTGGGAAATCATGAATTCGATGCATATAATCCTTCCTTGATTCTAAAATTTTTGTAACGTAAGGAAACTTAAAAGTATATACTGTGAATGATAGCTTTACAGCTTTACTTATTTTAGTATTACGGTTTTATTCAAGATTTTTAGCTATCCATAATTGTGTATACATGTACACCCTCTTCAAATTGAAAGTATTAAAGTAAATGATAACTGAAACACACTCCTAATAATTTTATTCATTTACTTATTTAATAAAATGAATGTCTAGGTTTGAAATACCTGCAGAATACTTATGTATTTATTGAATATTAAAATCGCTCTCCTTTATAGTTCCAGGGGTTATTTCAACGGAATATTTTATATTTTTAGGTCATCGTATTCAATACTACATCCGTTACGTGATGTATGGACGAATAAATTTTTACTCTCAAACGAAAATTCGAAATTCTTCGTTCGCTTTGATTTGTTTATATATTCCGTATACCTTGAGGGGGTGGGCGTGGCCCCACCCGTTTCGTGTTTCTTCCATCTGCTCGTCTTTTGTTTCTGGCCTCAGAAGGCCCTTTTTCATTCCTTTGGTCGTTTACGTGAAAGAGGTGCGTTGCTATTAGAAGGCGGTAGACTGAGTTACGAGAGGAGACTTGGAAACAATAGGCGTGTGCGTGGACCCTTTAAGACTTACGCCAAAGGAATGGAATATGATATTCAATCATGTTAAAGGTACGCGATGTGAATGGACGTGGGACTTATGTATTCTGTCGCTTATTTATATAGGTTTTCTCCTTGAAAGGTGTATAATAATGCAATATGTGTCACTGTGGATGATGATGGAAATGCTGGGAGTGAATTATAGAAATTGTTTTGGGATAAACATTGGGTATGTGCAAAGATGTAATCTCCAAGTTTAATGTAATACGTTATTAAAATGGAAGAATATTTCTGTCGCCAAAAGTTCGTTGTAGAATACCTTTCTAAATTTTTAATGTGGTTTTCAAATACGTCGTTCTGAGGAAATTATGGGAATTTCTCCATTTGGATGAAATTTAATCAATTCCATGTTCATCAACAACTCTAGCGAATTAGTAACCTGTCATTATGTGACAAAAATACTCAAATATCCTACGATTTCTTAATTTTATTTTTTATTACAATAATTACAGTTTTTAAGTAATTTATTTGAAAACAATGTCATGGAAACCTATCCTAGTTACCTCCTGTTCTAAAATTACATGTATTTGAGGTTTAAGATAGTCATTATACATGCATTAAATTGCGCAATATTTTAGTTCCACATTTTCTCAGGTCTTCTACTCAACATTTCTCCAACTCATGTTTTAAGCTCATATGATAGTGGTAAGGTATGCATGATTTGACGCCATGTTCTTTTGTTGTTCATTTTACCTTAATCCTCCTATAGCAGCGTCATTCGATCCCTCGGTGCGTAAATATCTCCAATGCGAAGATTCCATCGACTATGGGCTTAACGAGAACAGAAGAGAACGGATTAACTCGATATTCCCCTCCTTGAAACACACTCGCACTCTCAATTCATCGCGTATCTTTACTCTACAGTCTCCATATTCTGATAACGTATCGATTCCCTGAAAAGTTCCGTTATAAAAGCACTGGTCCAAGAACTGGACCGTGAGTAACGAAATAGGCAAAACCACTCGATACGACGCGAATCTGCTGATGGCTTTTAGAAAGGGTTCGCTGTTTGATGAGCCATTGTAGTCGTGGAAGTTGCTGTAGCCGTTATGATAGTAACTAGATTTTCCTCTCCTGGAGCTCTCCGAGTATTCAATCCTAGGGCTCATCCACGGGAATGGAGTTGATAGAAGATTTGCATCTTGACAAAACGGTTGCTACGGTGATAGCAGTAGTTCGTGGGGAATCCGTAGATGGAGCTACCTTTCGCTAGGTGTCAGAAGTTATTACGATGTGGATTAGGCTTGGGAATAAGGGAGGGTTATGCAAGTGTAGGATGATTCTAGGTCACGGTATTTTGGGAAGTGATTTTGTTGACGAAGTTACTTTGATGGTTCGTCGAGCGTGGATTAAATGTGAGTTATATAAAGGATGGTAAATTTTTATAGTATAATTGATGAAGGTGATTAATTTGGAATTAAAATATTAAACGAGACAAAAATAATTAGAGCATCAACTGAGATTCATCTCATTGTTTTTCATGAAGGCCAATTAACGGACTATTAAAGAAATTAATTTCATTTCGACATTGATAAAAACTGAACCAAAAACGTGAAATTTTATCTAAAGTGAAAACTACCTTTGATTTTCTCAAGCATCTGGTCGGAAATTATTGGATAATAAGGTCATAAGATCAATTTCTGAACGGAATTATATATATAGTATATAGTAGGAAATTCATACTTCAGGGCCCTCATTACCTTTTCGTTATTCAAATTGTCCATCCTTGCCTTGTTTACTACATTAAAACATATCCGTTTCTGGATCAAGTACTCGTATATTTAATGAGAAAACTCGCATTTCATCTCTTTCACTGCGTGAATTTGCGTATTTTTATTTAGATTTATATACGGTGACTCTATAACATCCTTTCGTACTTCACGTTGTTAAAATTCGTGATTACCTTCACAGCGGTTCATCCGTAAAAATAATTGTCCCTGATATTCTGCTCGAGGCATTGTGACGTTTTTAGTAACGATGACAACGAAATAGAGAACGTATGAGGTAATGAATCTACGGAGCAAAATGAGAAAAAAAGTACGACTTACTCCCGTCTTGAATCAACGGGACTTTGCATGCAAAGAAACACGCTCTCCTGAGTAATTTCAAGGAAAGGAAGCAGATGTATGCGAAAGCATCCTTTTTTATCAAATCCCCACCCTTTATTTCGCATACACAAGATGAAGAGTTTATCCAGGCGGCAAATTAGTTTCTCCAAGCGGTGCAACCAAAAATCTTCCTTTCCAGATTGCTTCGTTAATAGTCTGTTTTGCATATCTTGTCCCGAACTTGTCACCGTGAACGTCATCTCATAGTCCTAACGAGTTCCACTTGTTCGTGAAATTAGCGAGTTTTCGAGGCAGTTTTTGTACGACTTTTAGTCTCGGATGACGTTTCTTTTTCCAAAAGTTATTTATCGTCAGATCTTCTTCTTTGTCTCTCTGACGAATGTTTTTCCTCCTTCAAAGGTAAACCCTTGTCGTTTTGAGGAAGGTTATGAGGGTCAAAAGGGTGCTTCAGACTGTGCGTTGCGTATAATCCTTCTTCAGGGGTTTCAAATGAGGAAAAGTGTCGTTAATTTTACGTGAAGCGAGCGCTGCGTCTTCCCAGTAAATACCTTTGATAAATGGCCGTGTTGCTAAGGAAGAAGGGACTTCAAGATTGAAAATTGGACTCTTCAAAGAGCGTCGTGTTGCAAGCTACGCATTGCTTTTGCCATAAATGTTATTTAATCTTTACCGATAGAAGGAAGCCCATGTAAATGAATATACATTTAGGATTTATATAATGATTATAGAGATAATTGTACTTATTTCTCGGGTCCCTAGAGCATATACAACGGGGAAGCACCAAATCATTTCTAATTGTACTTATTTTTATCCTCTCGTTATAAGCAACATTGGTCGATGATTATGTTTTGTATTTTGACAGTGTTTGACGTGTATATACTATATAGTTATAATTCGAATGATTTGTGTATCATTTTTTAAGTTGGGGGAGTACTTGATTAGCTAATATTTGATAACGGACAAATCTGTATGGTATGTGTAGGATATCTTCATTTTAATGATGTAATATAAAAATTTATAATTATCTCTTGAAAAACACGGAAAGCAGTGTTAGAGAAGCACGTTCTTATTCCTAATTTATGTGCTAATAACTTGATATATATAATTCTCGAATTTATTGGCCCCAAAACGATGCCTTGAGGTATATAAATAGCTCAATTTACCAAAAAGTTAAAAGTTAAAGTTTGCACGTATCCTCACCCAATTAATAATACTTTTTCCCTCATATATCCTCCCTCATGGCTTATAATCAAATTCTCTAGGATTATATGGTTGACGTGATAAATTCGTCACCCTGTCTTGACAGACAGGAGAGCCTGTGATAAGTTCGCTAGTGTCATATCAAGACACTATAGAGGGTGTAGACAAAGAGGATTAAGTCATTTCTCGTTGTATCAGCGAATCTTATATCCGCCTGATCCATAACTACATCCCTCCTCCGACGCAATCTCAGCCCTCCCCAAATTTCTCACCCCTTAGCAACCCCTCGTAAATGCTCATAATATTCGTTTCCCTAACACTCTTCATGAAGTTCCCAACTTTCAAGCCTTCTGTCTCTTTTTTCAAGAGACTTCCCCTTCTTAGTAACTCTCAGCAATTAAGTCTTGTAGTCCTTCCCCTTATTGGAATAATAATGAGTTGTCTTCACGCACTTGAGGCGAATTTCCTGTCAAATTTAAATTTGCTTCATTTTGATTTGAAGAGTACCCTGATTTTTGAATGAACTTATAGGCAAAACATCTCCTGTTTATGCTACAATTACATCTGTTATTAAAGATGATCATTTTTGTCGTTTGTCGTCTTTCGTCGCCATTCAAACTTGGCTCTATTCACGATTTTGATTTTACATATGAGGTATTTATCCGTCCGGTCGTTATTATTGTTTGTTGCTGAATATTGATGAGCATTAATCAACCGTTTTATTATTGTGTTATATGCATACTTTTATTCTCTACTGAATGTTTTATTTACGAACTAAGGCTTTAATAAGCGATAATTTGATTGAAAATATTATAAATTAAATTCTTATCCATAATATGAGTACCAAGAAGATAATCGTTGATTAAAAATGTAAATGATGCCCAATTAATTTAGATTTTAACGACTTTGTGCGTATTTTCATTTATTTAGCTAATGTCTATTCTATAGATGAATAATTGCTGTTAATGAGTTTCACCCAACGTTTACTTTCCTAATTCATAAATCCCGATATTAAAATTCGCATTTCTACTCTACTCTATAGTCATTTGTTTACATCCCGTTGTTACGGAGACAGGTCCTAATACGTCAGTGACCGCCTCTTTAAAAGCGATGCTCTACGAAAGGAATTCCCTTTGCCTATCCAAAGCTCTCGAAAATGAGCGAAGAAGGACGAACGGTGGTTTTGGAGAGGGTTAAAGGATCGCCGAGGTCGGCTCTTTAAAGGTACCCTCAACGTCACACAATCACCGCTGGAATGTGTCACCTTCGGCGAAGATGTTGGCTCCCTTTTCAAACCGGATCATCCACGCCTTTTTCATCAAAGAAAATATAAGGGATCGCCGACCTCAACTCGTGGGTAGACTGAAGCGTTAGATAAAGTCGTTAGCGGAGACTTGGTGTAAGGCTCTTCATCCTCAATGCATCCAACTTACGTAGGAGTTTATCCGTCAGAGGTGTCCACAGTCTATGCTTTTGAGTAATATGAGGGAAAATTTGAAAGGATTTTAATGAGGAGCAAAGATTTTGAGTAATAATTTGGAAAAATGTTAAGGAAAGGTGGTGAAAAGGGAAAGTTGGTTAGGTAAATCACTACATCTTTATATATTCTAGCATTTAACTGTAATCATTGGCTTAACTTTTATAATTATCTTAACATAAAATATCCGAGTAGGTTTTGCTCTTTCTGAATGCACTTACAAATTCAACAATTGCGTGAATGTGTAATATAATACTCATATAATCTTATATAAGGGATGTCTTGATATTTGAACTATACGGAAGCCGTATTCTTTCATAATATGATTTTTATTCTTCCTTTCTATAAAGTAGTTTACAGTATGCAAAACTTAAATGCATAATGTATATAATTATACATTATATAATGTTATGTGTTACGTTACATTGTAATTGTTCATTGTCATGATTACGTTATCAAATGATTGTGATATCATTTCATTTCTCTCATATATCCTTAATTAATCCATATTCCTTGGAAGACTCGGTATTTATTTCCACAAATTTTTATTCTTTTCGTATTCTTCTTTGATAAAATCGACCTACATCTTCTACGGTAACACTATCGCATCCAATTTTGCCCAGAGATTTCTAATTTTCCGAAATTTCCGCATTCGGCACCTGGTTATCCATCGAGAGATTTGGGAGATGAGAAATTAAGGATAAAGGCCGAGGAAAGAAATGGGATAGGATGGAGTCAGATGAAGATTACTTGGCAACAGAAGGAGTGGAGAAAAAAATGAATCCGCACCTTTAATTGTGATGGGGGGCGTGGCCATGACCCTTTCTTATTTGGGCTAAGGGATTTGAGGAAAAAGGGTTTCTAGACGAAGTAAGGAAGAGATCCAAAATGAAGCCATTCTCTGGTTCCGCGTGACTTCAAAAGGGAAAGTGAAGGAAAATAAAACATTCTAGCATGTTGAAATTTGTAGGAAAAAAATATGCATAAATAAAGGTAAAGCCTATATTAGACCAAAGCTCTTAGGCTACCAGTATTTTATTATTTTCTTATCGAGGTATTCTTATTTCCTTTATAAGATTATTATTAGTTTTTGCTTAATTCTTTTAACAAAGATAGCAGAAGACGTAAGTCTCAGAACGTCACAAAATATTTAATAAAACGTATTATTAAAATGAATAGGACTTGATTCAAGTTTCTTTCAAAACGAATTTGGTTTGCTAACAATTTGGTTTTTTAAGCAGTTGTTATTTTACATTCATTATTGTTGTGGACGAATCACCAAGGTGACACTTCCTCCCAACACAATTCAACATACCTTTCCGTAATGAACTTTTACTTCGTTTCCCCCTCAACTAATTGGAAACGAATCACTGGAGCACCGGGAGAAAATAACTCTAAGAAAATTCCCAAAAACTTTTTTCCCCGCTCTGGAATCTCCAATTTCATTCCATTAATTCTTCTCTGAATCTTTGAAGAAAAGATTGAATCTTCGTTGGAATTCTGAATCCTCCCTTTTCCTCCTCAGTTTTTCTTATTTCAAGTTTCCTTCTCTTCGAGGGACGGAGGCTCCATATCTGTGGCCCATTGTCCCCATGCCCCCGGTTTTGTCCTCCGGCTAATAAATAAGACCCCAAAATGAAGGAGATATAAAAACCGCGATTTGTCCCTCTCCGGGTGAAAAAGCGTCCTTCTCGATCTCCTCTAGAAACCCTTTTTGCCGCCGGAGTTTTGCAAATCCCCTCGCGTGGCGGAAACAAATGAAGGAGCAGATCCGCGTCCCCTTATCCCTTACGACCCCGCGGCCTTTTCATCTCCGAGACTTCTGCCCTTTTTGGGTCATTTCTGCTAATACTCACGTGTTCGGCTTCCACGGTCCGAAATTCATTAGCGGGGCAATTTAAAAGGGTGCCAAGGAATGGGATTAGAGGCGCCATCTATCCAGGGTCCAGGCAAGTGCCGGAGGCGGTGTCCCCCAAGGCACCGTCCTCGGTCCTTTATTTTAATCCCTCATTTTTCCCAATCCGTTCCCCCCATGGATGTCACGTGTTTTCGTGAGGGAGATCTTGATGAAGGAGCAAGATGAATACTTTTTGTAATACCGCATCTTTTAGGGGTGGAGCGAATCTTGAAGGAAAATAATGGGTATCATAAAATTAGTTTTGTTTTAAATATGATTAGTAGTTTATTTTTGCCAAAGGAAGGAGTTAGAGAAAGCTCTGTGGTTTCCGAATCCGTATAACATCGTACCCATATAGCTTGATTGGTTAGAGTATTAGGCAAGAAGCATGAGAATGTTTACGTTCTATTTTCTTACGACCTTTATCTTTATATTTTGACGGATGAAATAATTACTTCGGAGCAGGTTACTTTTAAAGCTATTGTCAAAATACTGATTTCGAAAGGTTCAAAATATACTAAGGTTTGGAGCGTTTCCTTTATTCTCTTATTTATTATTACGTACTCTTTACATAATACTCTACTGACCGAGGTTAATGTAATGTGAATTAACATTATTATAAATATATATTTATTCATTGCTGAGAATTTCCTCTCGTTATTTAACCATTTAAAACCATTAACCTAACCATTTAATTTAATTATTACCACAATCCTTTTCTTTTCGATGTCCAATTCTATGGTAGAATTGAGTACGGAAGTCATCAACTACGATCAGCATCTTATATTTACGTAAAATTCTAATATTAACTCAGCTTTTTCGGTTTTAAGGAATTGTCGTAATTATCTAAATGAAAACGTTGCTATAAAATGGCAGAAGTGTCTTTTTAAGCCTCACCCGACAAAGCACAGCGTTTCTTCTCTCTCCTCCACTGAATCACTTCTTTCATAAACGACTCCAAACTTCTCTTGAGCGATCAATTAAAGCAGGATTAAATAATAGGTTCGCCCTCACCGAGAGTAAAATGGGAAAGCGCTGATTCAACTTTGGGCCGTAATCTGCGGCATTAGACGCCGCGAACAATGAGGCTCGTTTCTCATCGGAAGGCCTCTTGACTCCAGCGAAGAAAAGAGAGAGAACACAATGGATCTAATCCTCTCATCAGGAAAAGGAAACGGAAAAGATGGGAAGAGAGGAAAAAAGGGCAATCAGCCATGAAAAAATCATGCGCGAACAAGTTCAGAATCAGGTATGAGAAAATTCTGACAGGAAGCCCGGAAATGACGTCATAGCCTGCTGAGAATTTCTTTTTTTGCTACTGAACTTTGTTGAATATTCGCAAAATTAATAGATCCAATATCGCCTCATTATAGCATAAATTTTATTTTACGATCAAGAATATCGTAAACATATTCTAGGCTAATTCAAATAAAAGTTTCCCCATTAGATCATGTTTTCCCTTATAAATTTACTCAAGTTTCGAGTGAGCTTCTTTAATACATGTTTTCCCGGAAGGCGATTAAAAACTTTTAGCGTGAATGTAAAATAAGGTGAAGAGTGTATACAAAAGCGGCAAGTAGTTGATTTTTAATAAGAGATGAGTACGTTAATAAAAGCTAATTAACTTAATCCTCCTTCTGCTCCCAACGTTGGGATAAAATCTGTTAAAGCATCCATCTTCTTCTAAAAGGGCTAAAAATAAATTAACGCGCTTAATTTCCCTTCTTTCTATAAAAATAAGTGAGTGTTTTTACCTCATATTCGTTTCAAGTGATGTTATATTCCTGTGCTATATAAATACGTTTGTTTTTCCTCTTGGCAGCTCATCTCACCCCTTACATACGCCAGTATCTTTTATGCTTTTTATTGACTTGTGTACTACCCTCGATTAATTTGAATGATAATTCTTCTTAGCTAGGTAGCTTAGATAGCCTATTTTTATTGAAGTTAAGTTTGTGGTACTTCATTCCATACTCACACAGTACCTTTGCTTGTAAACCCTATTTCTCCAGGACAGTTAATTATTATCCTGGTAAAGCTTTCAAACTTGAAGATATTATTATAATCTCTTCTATCATCATATTTTCTTTGACAAAAACTTTGTGAAGCTCAATTGTTAATATCATTTATGCTTTCGTCGAAGTTTAATCAAAACCTAGAATTATTACAATATAATTTAGTGTACATAAAATTTAGGTATGAAATAAATAGGATGAGATTTCTTCAATAGGTTCTAGAAATTACAACGTGAGGTTTAAATAAATACGAAAGAATTTATGGTCGTGGGGGAACACTTTAACTCAAGGTTTATGTAGATGCGAAATAAGCTGGATAAGAAAATCACCCTCACGTTTGATTCAATTGTTTGCATATGCTACATCCTTTTAACACTCCTAACATTCTTAGATAAGAGAGACTCTATCGAAACATAAAACCTGCAAATCCAAAGCTAGGGGGAGCTGCATCTTCAGGACGATGAAAGAGATAATCCTCGAGTTACGTCACCACATAAGAAGGGGGATTAGGCTGGTGCATGCACCGAATTGAGCAACCGGAGTACCAATCGCTTGGAGACAAACACTGGGGGTGCAGAAGTAGAGGGAATCGGCTGGAATTAAAGTCTGTAGGGGGCGACTCAGGAGGTGGACCAAGTAGAAGATTGGAAGGAATCTTAGAGAGTCTAAGGACGTCGAGATATTACAGGGAGAAGGAGGTTGGGAATATCCCCCCATCGGTGGTAAGAGGTGGATTTTGTGGAGGCTTAAAGGAAAAAGGCTCAGCCACACACGTGGACAGACTATTTGCGAAGGGGGTGCCCATAAGATAAGGAAGTGCTTAAGGATGAAAGGGTTGGGACACTCTTGATGTACTGGACTCTTAATTAAGGCTCATCCTGGATCAACTGCGATGCGTGCGTAATGAAGATGTGAGTAGAAACATCGGGGTGTATCGGATGGAACTTTGAACTACGGATCGAACGGTTCTAATAAGCAAACGTATGAAAATACGTTTGTTTAATACACTCAAGAAAAGCGTAATTACCTAATAGTGTTGAATTTGGAACTATAGCATTCCTGCACGAAGTATTATAAGAAATCCATCATATTATTTATCATTAATGAACTATAAGTAATTAAAGATTATAATACACGAAGAGACTCAAAAAATTAATTATTACTTGTCAAATTATCGTGAATCTGAAGTAGAAAAATTTTGAAAAGGATTTTGCTACATCATTCAATCAATCTTGAGCATTGAAATACAGTAAGTTTTTCCTTGTTTTACTTATTTAGTTTATTATTCATCAGCTGAAAAGGTACATAATAAACCAGAATATAACTTATTTTGGTAGTATACATATATAAGCGTTTGAGAAATACGTAATGAGGACTAAATTTAATCATACTTTGTCGTATTACTTTTTCGTTTACTCCTTACGTATTCTTCATAACTTTCTCCGCCTCATGTTAATGAAATTTTTCATCACATTCGCCAAAAAAGTTGGGAAATTTTTCCCATTTCTCACTTTTTTAACTATTTCATCCGAAAGTTGTTTTATTTTCTTCTTCGCCCTGCTTCTTTGAAGCTCTTTGGGCGAGAAATTGGAAGTCGGTTCGCGAAACCTTTTGATCTTCCGGCTGCTAAAGAATTCGCGCTTTATTTATAGATGCGAAAAAATGCAATTTCTCTTCGCGAAAGAGAATTTTCGCTCTCTCCCAAGGAATTCCTTCATTTTTGCGAGCCGTAGATCTTCGCAGAGGAAAGCCACTTTTTCTTCTTCGTCTCATTTTCTCTTCATAAGATGGAGCGTAAGACTCAGTGTTGAATTCAATTCCAGACATACGGGTTCCCTCTTTAGTTGTAATTTGAAATTAGTAAGCAACACATATTTGCTTTAACTTTTTTTTCTCTATTTCCTCACGTTAATTTTTGCAAAACTAAATAGATGGGAATTAAGTACATTCTGAAATTTTAACTTTATTTTATTTATTTTTTTCTCTATTAATTTATAATGCGTAATTAATATTACGTAAGCTAATGAAGTCTTTGCTTTCCTATTATATTGAAAGCAATAAAATCCTGTACGGTTTCTTGAATTTATTACAATCGTAGTATTCTTAAAACCTTGAAGAAGCAATACCAACGTTTCTCAACTCCAGTACAAATATAAATACATTTCTTACTCTGTACTCTTACTCTGTAATTATAACTTGACTTGTATTTTTAAAAATCCATAATAAAGAATAGGATTTATTTAAATATTACATTTTTTGTAGCCTAGAGTATAAATACTTGAGATTTTTATATAATTCTTGCTGAGCTTTTAGTATCCATAACAGTCATTTAGGTTTACTAAACCATCCAATTAACCGGAGACCGCGTTTGAGAGTGATTGAACATTTCCAAAATTCAATTAGCCATGCTAATTCCATCTTCCGAAGCACTCTTCATCCTCTATTTGCTTTCGATAATTATTAAGCTTGTTAGCGGAAAGAGTTTAAGTGGTCCAGCTAAGGAATTCATGGCACTAATAGGTTATCTTGTTTGAGAAATGAATATGCAAAAGTTTGAGTGGGCTCTTCATATCCCATCTTTCCTTTAATTGCTTGTTAATTAATGAATGTTTTTCGCACAGCGGTAGTTGATTATAGGCAATTTTCCTAAGAGTCTGCCAAAGAGAATTATGTATAAATCCAGATCACCTCTGGTTTTTGGAGTGATTAAATCCAGGTTTGGGTATTTATTTTCTTCACAAAACTGGAAAAGATTTTTTGTTGTTTCGGTGCTTGAGAGGTTTCTTAATTGAGCCCTTGTGGTAATTTTATCAGTCTTTGTTTGTATATCACTCATAGTTTTACCGGGAAAATAACATATTTTAGGTATTTAAACGTATTCAGCTGTATATATTATCGCTTGAATATATTGGTTTTTGCGTCACTGTAATATGCGCTATTTATATATCCTACTGTATATTTTACCGTGTTCCATAATTAACTCAAACTCTGCTTGCTTTGGTAGCTGTATGGCGTTTGAAAATCCTTCTATTCGTATCTTCAAAAGGGGTGACTCGAGACCGGGAATGTAATCAATAGGGCATTAGCGAAAAGCCTTAATTAAATGAAATGTCTCCGAATTTCCCCAAGTAATTTCTCGCGGTCCGTTTCGCCAGCCGATCAACATCCTAAGGCATCTAATTGCGTTTTCCGATACGCTGGCAATTGGATGCGAAGCCATTCTCCTTTCGACTCAATTTAAGATCAAATAAGGTTTATTCAAATCCCCTCCTCTCATAGGTCTGATCGATCATGTAACGGATCAATTCGAGGATGGGATGAGCCGAATAGAGTTGATCGAGCAGTTTCCTCGTTAAAGTGCATCGTTAATTGGAAAAACTGCCTTCAAAAAGGTATACGGAAAAGTCAGAAAGACTCTGGGATGGGTTAACGAGAAGTAAACATGATGTGTGCCTCAGGGTTCTTGTTTAGGTCTCCTTTATTTTCTGCGGAATGAGTCGGTCCTCGAGTGATATCTGCCTTACTGTTCTTTTGGTTTCCGCCAATATTTTTGTTATTCGTGTCTGTCTATATGTTTGCTTCGTATTTGTTTATTATTAATTTATATTTTATTGCTAAATTACAATTTCTTTCTATCTTTTTAGTTTTATTCTAAAGGTTCTGCGTTCAAAACTTTTATTAGCGATTTCATTACGTTTTTATATCCCATATTTCACATCAGTATATTTTTTGTATATGAACTATTATAGTAGGAATCAAAACGCTATATTGATAATTTCTTCTCAATTAATGTTATTTGAACTATATGTTTCTAACGTTTGTCTCTTCTTTTTTCAGGTAAGCTTTCTTCGTCCATTGTTCAAGTCGGTTGTTTACGTGGTCGTAATCGGTGAGTTATCATAAATAGTTAAAAGCGTATTAAAATCTTCCGAAATATGGAGAGATATATCGAATTTTTGTTCTGAATTGATTTTTCGGAAGAAAACGAGAAAATGAAATATCGATTAACGACTTAAAACGTGGAATTCAATAAGCGTGCGTGATTTTCAATTATTTTTTAATATATATGGATATTTACAAGCTGATGATATTATCCTGAGAAGTATCGAGTCTATTTAATGTTAAAGAAAATCTTATGAAATTTTATCATTTATTTATGTTTAAATTACTTGTCCATATTTAGAAGTTAAAGCTGTGTTGATTATTATTTGCAATCGTATGATTTCTCCGCGAAAAAATATTGAATTTCAATCACTAAAAGAATTATATTAAATCTTATATTCATGATGTAATACTAGCTCTATACTTGTCCCAATTTTTTCCGATTTTCGTTCTTTTCGTACATTTACGTAAAATGGCTTTTATTTTGGATTTACATACTCGTCTCCTTTAGTGCGTTTCTTTTAATTCGGTATCATTCTTCACGAAGCACCGTCCCATCCCTTTGGCCCGAACACAGAAGCCTTCCAAGGAAAGATTGCCTCTTTTTTCGAAGTTTTTTTCCTTCTCTTCAGAGAGCTCTTTTAATTAAGTCTTCTTTTCCATCGAAATACTCCCAGCGTGCATGTTTGATTTCCCTGTTCCCCTTAGTCCCGCTCGTACCAGTTGTTGATTTATTTCATTCGATACCGTCTATCGAAACCATGGTAACAATTTAAGCTCGTTGCTAATGGAATAATGCAGTAGAAATCCATCTGAGGAACTCTTTCGCAATAATTTCTTGGAATTTGAAGAAAATATGGGTTGATTAAATTTGGAGGAAATAAAATACCCTTTAGAGTAAATCAAAACTTCAAAAAGGTGCATCACAAAGCTCGCATTCTTTCTGTGAAGGTTATATCATTTTTAATTAGAATATATGCGCGTTATAAAGGCTAAAATTTGAGGAAAACAGAATTTTGAATACCATGAAACGTTACGAGTTTCCATGGAAACTTTGTGTTGACATCTCTCTTATATTTATTCTAGGAAACGCAAATACTACAGTTTCATGTTAATAATGATTATATGTGAGTGTTATATCACAGTACATAAAATATTACTGCATACTAAGTATGATTAAAAAGCACTACTCGTTTACTGTGCTTAAAAAAGGAATAATGACACTCAACTATAAGAATGAGTTCGTCAAATTTAGAAATAAAGGGTAGCGTATCCCTTTGGTAAACTTAAAAGCGTAAAATTTGGTGCATTCAACGTAACTTACTTTACAATATTTCTAATTACATTTCGTAGAATTGGTAGCAATTATCCATTCTTAATTTTCATCATGCTGCATCGTTTCTTTCTTCCTTGTTCTTTTGCAACATCTCGCATAATTGAGTGCATGATCTTCCAGTCAAAAGGACTCAATTTGAACTCATGCGCCCACAATCACAAAGCCAGAAGGCCTTATTGCTACAGATTTAAACTCGTACCAGTTCGCCGACCTCCCGTCAGAGGGCGATTCGTTATGTTTTCCGTTTAAATTTATTCGTCTGTGCCCAACGATTTTGAATCCCATTTCTATCTCTCTCTTTCCAGAAACTTCCTCTTTTTGACAAAAGAATCTTAGAGACGTTTATTCAAATTGGGAAACTCATGTTTATTCACAGAGCATTGGTATAAAAAAGGATTTTACTCAAATTGAATAACCTTGCCGCATTAATTCCGCACGCACGGCCATAAATTCCTTTCCTCTAATTTCATCCGATTCCCTTTTATTTGAACCCCAAACGAAAAATCTCTCTCATTCAAAAATCAACTCATTAATCCATTAATAATTCCCAAAGCCCTCCGTTTCGCCTATCCTTAATGGTTGCATGTCAGCGGTAACCTTGTTTATTTGTTTGAAAGTTGGTTGCTAGGGAATTGTTGATGCAAGAAGAGTATGTAAGACTAACTACGTTGGAGTATACGTGTTTTGAATTTTATTTTCTCGGGAGTAAGAGCTTTGCGAGGAAGCAGTATTTTTTAAGTCATGATTTCATGAAAGTCGTTAAGTTGTATCAAAATACTTGTCTCCTTCTGAAAGCCTGCAATACCCTTCTCCGTGCGCTTTTAAATCTCCAAGGTAATTTTCGCATGGAATATTCACTGGAATTATTACCTTTTTAATTCGTATGCAGAACTGCTGGGATTTATTTGAACGTTGAATTGCTTACTTAAGGCGTACATTTTATTGCTTGAAGTTCATATCTGATAATTTTACTGTCTGGTTTTGCGGTGAGTAAAGAGTATATGCGTTCTTAGTTTTGTTCTGGATAAGATTTTCATTGTCCGTGATATTCTCATGAATTTGTGTATGAATGTTTGACTCTGTTGTCAAGTCGCATTGTGATAAAGGTTCTTAGTGATAGATATGATTATTTATTGTTCTACGATGTCTAGAATGCCTGTTGAAAAATGGAGAGACCTGGGTTCGATTCCCGGACATTTCTATATTTTCGCCTCCATTTTTCCTTTGCACTTCTGTTTGATACGTCCATACAAGAACGTAAATAATAATTTTATCTGCTGAAATAAAAAGGTTTATTGGATTTAAAATAGAATTCTATTCTATGATCGTTTTATGTACTATGCATAATTTGATAGCCAGTGGATTTTCTCCTAAAAGCATGGGCATCTCATTGAAAATGCGATCGTGTTTTACGTCTAGCAATGCCATCATCCACCCTTCTTCAACCCATCGTTTTCTTTCCACATTCTCTTCTCTCACGTAGACCTAACTTCTTTGCTCCGCTAAAGCTTTCATCTCCAGTCCCTCTCCAGAGTAAATACCCTTTAGCCCTCCTTTGTCGAGGGCACTTCTTCCAAAGTACCAACTCCTTCCTGATCCCTCAAGGTCCTGCACCATTCTCCCAAAACACTCCCATTGTACTCCTATTGTACGAGACACTTTCCTTCCCATTTTCTACAACTCTGTATCGGTGAAGTGTGTTTTCTACTTTTGTCTAGCGAAATTTTTACTATCTTGACTATCATTTTCCTATTTGTCTGTCGAAATGTATTCCGAAGAATCCTATACTTATTTCTGAGAGAACATGTGGATTATGAGAAAGGAAAGAACGAGCTGTTTTTGTCTAAATGAAGTAGATCCCAAAGTTTCAATTACTGAGGTATATTATAAGATTATAAAAGTACTTCCTATTCTGCTTTTAATATTGCATTATAATATTATTATGGAACAATTATTTGCTAATAAATCCTTTTATTTTTTAACATATTTAGTTTAAGAATCATTTTGATTATAGGAAAAAATTATTTATATATGAGTGAAAATCTTATTTCTTCAATTACTATTATATTATAAAAGAACAAATTTTAACTAGTATAACTCCAGTTATATTGGATCTTATTTTACTAGTGACAGGTTTACCTTTCTACGATAGGTTTTACTCAACTATCATTATTTTGTTTTTTTATTAAAATAATTACTTTAAGTATAACGTCTTGATACTTTCTTATTTCCAGCATAATGGTACTTAAAATGTTCTTATAGTTAAACGCAACTTTCCCTTCTCGTATAAAATTTTTATCTAACCTTCTGTTTCATTAATATTCTGGGCCCAAATTTCGTTTGGTATTCTTTCTTGACTTGCCCCTTCCTCATTTCCCTTCTGTAAATAAGAACTTAAGCTCTTTCCGCACCATTTTTTTCAGTCTACTCCTCAATGATTTTGTTCCCCATTCCTGCACATTTAATATTTTATTCTACCGCAAATTTTCGTCTTATTTTATTTCCACTCCATCACCCCTTCGGTTAGTAAAGCCACACATCCTTCCTTCCACTTTCAGTCTTATCATGATTAAATCTCATTTTAATTACCATTACTTTCCTTCGCTATTTACTCTCAAATAAAATTTTGATTCGTACTTTACGATTTTACATAACACATTCCTATGTCTCTGTAAGACATTCTTTGTTACTTTTAATTCATGCTTAATTAATCCCTTAGACATCTAGTGAGGTTTTCTTTCCAAATACCCTTTATATCCTTTATGGCTTGAAAAAACAATCGATCTCACACCTTTTATAGTAGTCAATCATTCAAACAATGCCACTTGTTCACCCCTCCACTTAACCCTAAATTCCTCTTGCACCATTTCATTCCCTAATGCTTTTAATTTTTCACCAGCATAGTATACTCTTTCACTACCCCACTTATGCATCTCTTTCACTTTTTCCATATTATCCCCTCTGTAAATTTCACTCATTACCACCCTTTTTCCAACCCCTTGATCTTCCGTCTTTACCCTTCTTTCCAGCCCCTCACCAATACCCTGACCCCTTCTTCTTGTTCCTGACCCTACAAGAAAAAACCGATGGCACTCAAAACCTCTTAAACCACCCCCTCAATCTACGCGACTTAAAAACCTTTTATCCTGCATCCCTCTTGGATCTTTCACGTCTTCTGCTTCTCGGCTTTTTCATATTCCCTCTTTCACCCATAATTTCTTTGGCTTCTTGCGCCCACTTTCACTTTTGTCGCTGGATATTTTTGGGCTCCGTATCTATGGAAAATAAACAAGGGCCTTGGAGATGAATGGCTCATTCAATCGCTTATTCATGGATTTAATTATGATTTATGGGCGGCTATCGGAACCCCGTTTTCTTTCATTAATATCCATTGCCTTTAGCTTCTTTATCCTTTGAGGAATTTGTTTTTATTATTTTCTCTTTAATTTTTAACCCTTTATTTATCTAAATGAAGTTATTCGGTTCGGGTTCTGACGACAGAATGGCTCAAAGGTTCAAATTTAATTGGGTTTGACTCTCAATTATTAATTTATATTTAGCTCCTTTCTGATGTGATATTTTTGTTTGGAAATAGAGGAAAACACATCATATACGATCATATATATCATATACAATAATTTAGATTAACTTATCAATTTAATTATAATAATATATTAAGTAAAAAATAAAGAATTACCTAATCATATTTTCATTTGATAATTAAGTAGGTGTGATTATTTTCAATTTATTATTTTACAAGCAAACATTCAGAGATTTTAAATACGTAAAAAAATCCGGAAGAATATTGTGACGTGCTTAATAAAATCCTTCCAATTAAATCATTCATTAACTTAAGTAGTTTAATCAAAAAGAAGGCTATTTCTCTTAGTTTCATTTCCACATTCCATCATAAAATTTTTCTGGAGATTCTCTTTCGATTTAACTAGTTGTACTTAAGCGCGTTTAACTTAATGATCTTAAATCTTTGTCCGCCTAAAAGATAATCCTGTCATCGGAAAAAATCTCAACGACCGATAATTACTCGTCTCCAATGTCTTTCCTAATTCTTCCAAATCCCATCTAATTTCTCCCTTACAGTATTATCTGAAACCCTTTCCTTTCCCGGTTCTGGATTATCAGTACATGCCGAGTTTTTCTCCTGAGGATGTTTTGTCTGATCTCATAGGATGTGACGGCATCTAAATCGTAGCGTGAAACAGAGCAGCTGTGGATGATCCAAAAACTATGTGAGCGATGCGTTGGGAGAATGAGAGGGGGGATTTAGAATTAGGCCTTAGAACAAAAGATATCGCAAATCCGAGATTTTTGGAGTTCTGAGATTTATGGGAATAGTTTCTAGTCTGAGTGGTGCCTTGGGTATTTGGATATGGATATGAGGATGTTATTTATTGTTTTGGGAGGTTTCTTCATGCTAAATAGCACTGCTAATTGGTATTTTAAGCTAACAAATAGCATCTGAATGACCGTTAAATAGTAATTGGGTTATTATTATTATTATTATTATTATTATTAGAATAATATGCTTATGAATAAGTTATTAAATTTGCAATAAAATTAGAGAATTATACAAAATTAATTATAAAAGTTAATTGATTGACGATGAAAAATTCATTAAAATTAAAAGTTCAAGGGTTAATAATCATATATTGATATAATGATATTGTATTTTTTTATTCTTACTCTTTATTTAATTTTTCTTTGGTAATTTTAACTTTCATTCTCAGTGAGAGTTATTGTAAGGCTGCAAACAATAATTTTCTGGGTGTTTATTAACTACGGAAAAGGTATTTTTTAGAAATTGCTTCTTCTATTTCACATAACTCCTATGTTAAGTATATTACTTGTTTTAATATCCCAACTTCCAACGAAAAGATGACTTGATAATTTTAATTCCCTTCCTGTTATTTAATACTTCTACGCCCATGTTTTGGACATTGCAGAACGCTTTCCTCTTGAAAAGTGCCAAGTGAGAAACATAACCATAGCAACCCTTAACATCTCAAATGACACACAGGCTTTACTGATACAACAGTTCAGAACACTGTTAAATTATTTTATATCACCTTCCTGATGTATAGAGCCTGCTAGAAAAGCCCACGCTATACCAAAAGCTGAAGAATTAAATCATTCCCACCCAATTCTTACTTGTCTTACATTCACCCTTTGCCGATATTAGCATCTACCGATGACTGTATCAGTGTCACCACATCCCACGTGTTCCCAGCCTCTCGCGTGTGGTCCAGCCGGTACAGAGAGAGGCTGAATCACAAGCCGTTACTCATTCGCACCGCCCCCGCGTTGCATTCCCTCCAAAGACTTTTGAAGGACGGAAAGAGTTATGTGCGACAGAGAGCTCCATGAGGAATGGTGCTAAGCCAGGTAGATATATGGACCTTTAGAGATGACGTGGGAGTTATCTTAAGAATGGGTCCAATCACTTCGTATCCGAACAGGATTAGCGCATCGGAAGTTTGGGAAGGGTGTTTGTGAAGGTTCGTTTGGAATCAGTGAATTTAGGACACGAGTTTGAATGCGTGTTCTTGTGTAAATCACGCTTTTTAGAATCATGTGTAAAGCAGTGCAAGCAAAAGTGTGCTACTTAGCAGAAAAAACATTAAAAGAACTTTAAACTTGATTCGTTAGCGAAATGCGATTTACGTGGCGAAAAAGTTATAGTAATTAATCTTAAATACAAGTAAATTTAGTGGTTATGGTTGATTTAAAAACTCAGTACTTCCGTAATAGAAATATATTGTTTCTAAATCACAGATCGATAGCTAATTTATCAGCAGAGGGTAAATATTCATCCATTTTTAATGTTTCTTACAAACTACGTAGTCCAATATTATGATGTCTTCAATAGCAGTAGAAAGGAATCTTGAAGAGAAGTGTAAACACCTATACTTAGTTATAATATTTAATGCATTGTTAAGATAATGTTTATTCTAACTATCCTTAAATAAATTACTAGAATTCTTAAGTTTAATGGGGAAGAATTTTCGAAAGAACTTCCTCGTTACTTTTCAAATAGTTTCGCGTAGAAGTTTACAAAGCAATGTACACAATACTAGCCTCGAAATCGTTTTGCTCTCTGTTGAGGAAGATATATCACGGAATATTTATTCCGTGCGTCGAGTCAAAGAATATGTCGGCATTATTTCAGAATTTGGTGCGTAAATTTAACTATCAAATGCGACAGATTTACGCTTCGTTGTTTCGCGCGCGCTTTTGATAAATAGAAACGGATTCTGGAGCAAAAAGGACGGGTTACTAATGATCGGATTTAAAAAATATGTAAAGCGGATGTTAGCTCTCCCATATTTTAATTTGATCCCATTTCCGGTCTAGGGAAGTATTCGGGAAGCACCTGTTTTGTCTCTTTTCTATTTGGATAAGTTAAATTGGTCGTGAGTTATGTGAATGCGTATAAATTCACGTCGTTGAACCATCGTTTGTGTTCATTTACAGATGCTTATGGTGCTAATACATTATCTGATAGGGCAATGAATGTGTAGCATTGTTGTCATTGTTGAGCCGTTGCTAACAACCAATGGGTTTCGCTAGTTTGTTTGGCTTTATTTGACTGTTCAGTAATTAGGGAATAATTCCTCAGCTAATTTATAGGATACTATAATTCAGAGTCATTTAAAAACTTCTTAGATTTACGAATGTACCTTTTCTTTAATCCTTCTTCTAAACACAAGCTCAATTAATTGTGTTGATCTAAATATGTTAAGGGTTATTCAAATATGTCCGTATTTTATTACGTTTGCTCATTTTTCATGTATCACGTTCTAGATTTTAACATTGTACAGGAATTAAGATTAATATGATAAGTCTGTATTTATATTTTACTTTTCTAATTCCTTCATGAAATATATAGATTTTCAGACAGCTTAATTCTTTTAAATGTTTAAAATTTCATCTTTATTCTGTTCTTTTATCTGAGATTGGGTTTGAGATTTGTTGAATTCTGTTTAAATTCAAAAATCTCGAACCCGGTATTGTTTACGCAAAACGAAAAAACGAAGTCGCTACAGTCTGTGTAACTATGGTTTCCTAGGTAACGATTCAACTGTTAAACTTAGTGATACATACATATCAATACATGCACAATTTCAAGCGCATACTTAGTTATATATGGGTCACGAAAGGATATGTGTCATGTGTTTTTTGTCGGAAGATTACTCAAGAGAAGGAAATATCTTTTCTAGACCATCTCTCTCAATCAACTTCTAATGCCAGAATGTGGCACAATTCCAGATGGAATTCTTAAGGCCGCTCTTGGTGAGAAAAACCGGAGACAAAAAGCTTCCACGGAGGAATGTCTTTATCTGTTTATGGTGTCCCGTCCACTCGTTACTTCTGTCATTACACGCCCGATTACTGATGGCGCCACCGGAGGCGGAAAATTCATCCATCATTAATTTCCGAGTTCCAATTATCAAAGGCGCAAATGAGAGACGATGTAAAGGTTTCCGTTCGTCGTTTGGAATTCTAATTCGAAATAATCCGTTCGCTAACGATTCCAAAGACATCTTCCGAGTGTTTTTGCTTTCAAGATGTCGGCATTTACCTCATCCGTTTATGTTGGACGCATTAGCTATACAGTGACTTTGTACAAGATAGGTGTTGCTTTATAAATAAATTATCCATGTCTATATTATATCTGTATGTCATAAAGGCGTATTTTTTGTATCTATGTAAAATATTCTACCGATAGGTATATTGTATTCTCTGTCGTAGTGGTTTGTCTCAGTCATTCAGTTGTTGATAATTATTGATTCATCTAAAAGAATTGAGTTCGTTAATTTTACGAACTCTATACATATGGATTGGCTTCTTCTCACTATTTATAGAAGTCAGTTTCAATTTAATTATCTCTTCTGTTTGAAGGAATATAATCTAAGCTACTTCAATAATTACCATGGCAACTGTAGCTATGTGAAGAATGTACATCTAATCTTTTAAGGCTAACTTTATTAAAGTATTTTTTAACTCAACGATTAAGGAACTTCTACAGCATATTACGTATTTATAAGAAGTTTTGAGTTCTTTCTTAGACGTATCGGTATTTTAATGTGTGTAGATAATTTATAGGCTTCTATGTAAATATTTTCATATGCATATTAATTAACCCTAGCATTATTTATTTTGTAGCTATTATATATCACAGGATAATTAAATCTTTAATTGGTTTCTGCGGAAATTGTCCATTAAGAGGAAGCCAATAATTTATTTTCGCATGGTAGGTTTTCTTCGCGTAGTTTTTTTCTTATTGCCGAGGAATTCCAATTCGCAAAGCAGCGTTTTCCTTCAGTTCGAACTCGCGAATATAGACGAGCATTTAATTACTCCTCCAGTTCCGCTCCTTCGATACACACACTTCTCTTTAATAGTTTGCCCGCGAATCCAATACGAACAACTCTTCCGATAATTAAGTACTCCTTCTCCAACGACGCGTTCCCACGGTCTCCCTCGCGACAAAAAGTTGCGAAAGCTGGATTAAGAAGTAATTACTGCCTCAGGCGAACTTGCGGATGGGATGTGCTCTGTCCTAGAAAAGAGCTTTAAAACATATTATTGGTTAGAAGATGATGATTCCATGCTTTTAAGTCTTTGTAGGATTGTGGGATTAATTATGGAATGCTTTTCGGTGGGTATTATAACTTGGGGGATTATGAGAAAAGTTGTTCATAAAAAGGAGATATTCAGTTGATTCTAAAGGCATATAATATGTATAGAATAATAATTTTTTATAATCTGTTTTTATTATTGTTTATGAATTGCATATTTATGAAATCATTGCTGCAAACATTGACTTAGTAGTGATAAATGGAATGATTCTACATTATGTATATTTTCTGCTTAAAATTGTTGCGTAGATTTTTATGTTACAATCAAACATATATCTCTTCAACTTAGACTATACGTAAAAGTATAACAATATTTATATTTAATAAATACAAACTGAAACCGAAGACCTTTCCATAATGTAAATCTATATCAGGAAGCGTTTGATACAATTTATGCGTTATACCTCTAATATGACAAAATTTAACTACCAGGTCACAAAGATATTCATATCGTATTTCATTCGATAAAGACGTGGATAAACAATTAAGTATTCACCATGGAAACGAATTGCAAAGCTTTTCCATTTCCCCGTAGAATAGCCTAGGAAGCAAACGACCGAGTTTTCCGTAGGTGGCTTTTAAAGGGTCATATTTCACAGCACACCTTCCTTCTTCATATTCCTTTTGGCTCTTCCGAATTAGCCGACCCACGCGTTGTGGTCCCACGGAGTGGCCACTCTGCGGTCAACTCTTTTTTGTGGAAGGCGCATGGTGGCATCCCACCCAATTGCCCTCTTGCTTTCCATCGGCTTGTGATAGTACTAAGCCGACGTGCTTTTTTCAATCCTTTTCTGTTGAATTTTTAAATTCTTTTAATTTACTTAAATTTTCCCTGACTCTGCTAGGACTTTTTCTATTACATGTCGTAAGTTTAATCTTTTTGAATTAGGTGAAATTTAAGTCGAAAATAGTTTAGGCGTATCGATTTATAAGAGATTCAATGCTCATAACAGGGTGATTATTTAAGTGTATTTCTTTTTATCATTTAATTTCGTGATATTTAAAAATCAATATTGTCGAATTAATGATTTAAGGTTAATAGCTAAATTTCCTTTAAATAAACCATTAAAATGAAGCTTGTGGAATTATATGTACTTCAATGACTTTTTATTTGTATTTAGTGAATTAATTAAGGCGGAATATTTTTGTTAAAAGAAATGTAACTTTTATATTGATATTTCACTCGTTGCGGGAGAAAATTTAATAAAAGAATTCATTTGCAATATTATTTTGGTTGCTTTGAAGAAGAAAATAATAAGTTTATAATAAACACGTAATGCTCTACACAAACATCCTCACATTTTTCGTACCTAAATCTTAAAAAGAGCTTATATTATTTTTTTTCACTGAAAAAAGCCGATTTTCAACGAATTTCAACGATTTTCGGATAAAATTCTCATCCGAGGAATTTTTTAAACAACACCTGTGGAAGATCGGCGTGCAAATGTCACTTCGCACACATTCGATAGTCGAACCCTTTCTTTTAACTGTCAAAGGCATTCAATGCGTGACGCAATTCACTCTCTATTTAACCCTAAAATTCGTTCATTGTTCTTTACAATTGGAGGGAAAAGGAGAGTTGCCAAGCAACGGAATAAAAATAATCGCTTTAAACAGAGGAAGAGGATTCGTCATTTATAAACAAAGGCTTATGAAACGATATGATAATAGGTTATGATAGACGTGAGGTAGTACTTCTTTGTTCCAATACAATGATATACTTGGACTAAAAAGTACTACAACTTAATTCGGAGCTTTATAGTAAACATAAACTTAATATGGAGAGATCTTTTTATTTCCATAAGTTATCATTAAACTACAAAAATATTTTTGAATAATTAATTGATTACACAGTTTTTCGATCTTAATTCTCACGTGAACGAAAGCTTTTAATCTTACGAAATGTATTATAAGTTTTCTCTTTAAATGAAACACATATGAAACAATAAAGTATAGCAGAAGATTATTATCAACTTTAACTACGTTAGCCATTATCAGATCAGAGATGACCAGGTAGTATCTTAAAGGAAAATCTCGTCGTAGGAGGAGGGACATTGGAAGTCTCATTTAGGTGAAATTCCATCAATGTCCTGGGAAATAAAAGGGTTAAAGGGAAAACGTGCCCTGACGGGGTCAAAGGGGAAGTAACAAAGGAGGTTGGGCGTTGTTTTTTTATAAGGATCGTGTCTCCAATTGCACCAAGAGCCATCACCACAGACTTTAATTCCGGATAGCAATCTGATCGTTCATGGAGCTGGTGGAGTGGTCACTTGCTATCTACAAGGGGCTTCTTCCTTTCCTTATTGTCCTCTTCTACTTCCTCTAGGGTCAAAAGAAATCCAAGCTTCCTTTTTTTTAAGCTGGGATAAAATGCAATGTCTCCTATAAGAGAAGTTGACTTTGTGTCTATGTTTCGGTGTATTCTTTTGACTTCCTACACATTATGTCAAAATATGTGCGACGTCAAAAATAAGAGTTGAATATATCGTTTACTTTGAATGATATAATATTTATTTATTAAGGTGATCTAATTGTGATAGTGTGTTTACTTTTTATTACAGAAGTTAGTTGGTTTTGTAGATATTTAAATATCCTCGTTGAAATTAAATTAGAGTTTAGAATTACTTTGTATATTTCTAAGCTGTTTTGAAATATGTGGTATATATTTGTTTATTTTTACAATTATAATGTGTATATTCGTATGATTATAACTTTATAAATCTACATATTAGAATTATTTTAATGTTGTAATATTGTATGCTTTAACTACTAATACATTTTCTTTTTCTGGTAGTTCTTGAGTTATATTAAATTGCTTTAAAATCGATAAAAATTTTGAACTGAAAACAGTAAATATTTTTTATAGTCATTGCATTCAGTATTACTTTGATAACAAGTTAATGGAATTTGCAAAGTTCTGCATATGAGTATGTTACGAAATTCATTGAACGACGTACAATTGAACGCTCATAGGTGTCCTTTAACGCCATATTCACAAAGACCTCGAGAGATAACTATTAAACTAAATACTGTTCTAAGATTCGGGTCTGTCTCTGATTCTGTCCGATTCGAATCTCCTTTTTTGACACGTTCCTAGACCCAACAACCCGTCGTCATGGTTATAGTCCCCCTCTCCGAACAAGACTTCTGCAGACTCCTTAAGAGTGGTCACTCCCCTCCTCCAATCTCGGTTCTCATCGGTTCGTTAGTCACGCGTTCCGGACTTTGTTTTCGAAGACACGCACAGCGCCGAATTTCCCTAGCGGCGCGACACAAAAAAAGCCGAGATTGCTTTTTCTTCCCCTCTTTCATCTTCG
The DNA here is from genome assembly GCA_020796165.1 of Pantala flavescens. Classification (NCBI taxonomy): domain Eukaryota; kingdom Metazoa; phylum Arthropoda; class Insecta; order Odonata; family Libellulidae; genus Pantala; species Pantala flavescens. The sequence goes on along the minus strand of CM036881.1, from coordinate 45,400,920 downwards.
CGGATTCCTTCTGACCGTGTCATTGCTCTCCAAAAGATCTGGTTTTTCGCATCTTTTCCCTTCTCTTATCTTCGTCCCGAGGCGTCAGACGGTGCGAAATCATTCCCATCTTCTTTTGTCCCTCCACTCGGTTGTTCTTTCTTGTCCGTGAAGGTGTTCGTTAACGCTTCATTTTGGAGTCATTACTGTTTAACGATTTGATAGGCTATTTCATGGCGTTTTACGTTAATGTTTTATTCATACTTTTTTATCTCGGAACTCGTTGTATAATTATGAATATTCATATTCGTATAATAAGGCTCTTATGTCGTACTTATATTTATTATCTGCTTTAACAATGTGAGAATTGCCATCGTTACGTAAATTGTACCTTCTTGATATATATTTACCATAGCAACATCATTCTTCTTGGTTTATACTACTTACTTAAGTCTGGAGACGAAGATTGAATGATTCTTTTATTTTGATAAGCCTATAATTAAATAGCAATGATGTTAGCTACCAGCTTTAGTCTAAATTATCCATGAGCAAACAATGGTAAAACATTATTGAAAATAATTATTAATTTTATTTTTATTATTTAACTCAACAATGTTCACCCAATAATGGTATTCAACAATAACGGTATGTGCAATTTAGTAATACCGTAAAATGAAGTGGATGAGACAAAAATAAGGCCATCAACATAGAGCTAAGTAATACCTGTATATGAAAATCATTACTGTAAACTATGTAACTACTGTTCTTACATTCTTCCTTCACTTGATCTCTTCAGTGTTAACCTTCAGAATGGAGAATGATTTTATAGATGCGTAATATATCACAGTTTACCTACGCTTTGAGTTTCGGACACTTAGTCGTACTTGTTCAAAATGTTCTCTCAAACTACTAAGTGTTAGCGATCCTCATCTTTCGGGAGTGAAATTCAGTACGAGATTCGAAGGCGCCAGCAACCTTTAGTTCCTCCGTCCTCCGTTCGGGGGAAGCACTGGACGGCGCGACGTAATATTTTCCGAAACGAAAAGCCGTCAAAGCGATAAACTTTGCTGTCAGTTCACGGTTTTCTTAGTCCACGTCAGGATCACGGTAACGCGTTAATGCACAGCAATGATTGAAGGGGAAATTGAAAGAGGCGATTTGCGTGGAAAGCAATCAGCGACGGAAGATTAATCAAGTTGCCAATTTTTTGCGAACGGAAATTTGCATGCCCTCCGACTCAAAATCGCTTCTCTGCCGATTGAGTTCTGAAGTGTGCAAGAATGGGGACAGGATGTGTAAAAAAATCTTAAATTCCTTATCGTGCGTAAATAAAAAATTTAGTTATAAAGTTCGTGTGGGTATTCTTTTTGGATAATAAACCTTTTATAAGCTGTAATTACCGGTATTGCGTAAATTATTGAACTGTATACGTAAATAATTTTAGATAATATTTGTTTGATTATATTGAAAAGAATAAAGGTCAATTTACCGTTAAATTGTATTTAATTCAATGATTAATCAGTACTCAGTTCTTGAATTCCTTTATGAAAGAATAAATTGAACTAAATCCCAAATTTTACTTAATTGCAGAAAGCTAAATTATAAGTAATTTAGTGTTAAAACTGGGATTATATTGACCTAAATTTAATGAATATGTTAAGCTATTTTCATAGGAAAATATTATTGCTGAGTAAAGATTTCGCGTAATATTGTTAATTTTATCATCTTATGAGTTTGCTTAGAAAGTTATCGTCTTTTTTATAAAGTTTATAACTTCTTTTATGTAAAACGTCTTTTATATAAAGTTTAATTTATTTTATTAAGTTTAAAACTTCGTTGAAACTTGTATATAACCTCCATTGCTGAAATGCAAAAACTTCACCACCCAACTTGTATCGTATCTTCCATTTCGAATGCCAATGCGTTTTGGCAACGCTTACCTTTTTCCTCATTGAAACTTTGAAATCATTTTCGCGTTAATTTTCGTCTTTCGATTCTTCTCCGATGTTTTAATAGAACCTCAACTTTCAGTTATAATTCCATATTTAGGTCGTGGACTTCTTAATCGTTTCAATCCGCAAAAGTCTTTCCATTTGGGTTCGTCTATTTAGAATTCTCTCTCATTAGCACTGTGCCGTCTCTAAAACTTCCCCATTCTACTTTTTCTTGCCAAATCTTCTCAACCTTATCTGCGCCTTTGTACTTTTGAATCTACAATGGATATCTATACCTTCCAACCCTTTTATCCATTCCTTCAAACTTGGAGAACTCTTGAAGGTGGAACGCCGTAAATTTTCTTTGAAAATGAATGCGGTTCTAGGAGTCTATTCAATAGATTCCTAGACCCGTATCGGGCTAAGAAAGGGCAAGAGTTGGTCCACGAAGAATAAAAAAAAATCTTTGTCATAGACCTTCTAGCCGGCACCCATTTATGATGACGTTTAACCATTATTTGTACTTAAATGTTGAAAAATGTACTCTCTCTATTCCATACGAATTAGCAAAGCGATGTTACGTGTGTGGAGAAACCATCTAGACTGATCGTGAAAGAATGTTTACTTATTTACTAAAGATATCGTATGAAATAAAAACCGTTCATTCTCATTCTCAAACTCATACTATTGAATGAATATACTTTCAATATATTTTATTATTTGTTTATGTATAATAATATTATGTATAATATGTAGGAATAAATTTGAAATATTAATATTTGATTTGCTTAGTCTTATGGAATTTGCCGAGACAAAATAGAAAATACGTTACATAGACGTTTATTGTAAGTAAGTATCGACGAAATATAATTTATTCTAAAATTTTGTCTATTTCTTTTATATAAAGAATTATAAAGAACAATAAAGTAGTGTTAAGTTACGGGGATGGATTTCAGTTTGAGATAAAACGTTCATGTCGAAGGCTACCGGTATAGAGTCCTCAGTCAGCATTGAAGTGGTTATATCCCACGCATGTTTGCTGACACGATTTTCGTGTTAAGATTGATCACGATTTTGGAAGGCAAACAAGCCTCCAGATCGTACAAAAAACCTTCTCTCGCTGCATTAAACCCATTTAAAAGGGAACACGAAGGATTTATTTGTCAGCAAAATGTTCACGAAAACACCGCCATGAGAAATGATTCGCGTCTTGTCATAGAATTTGACTCCATAGAGACGGTTGATCTCAATTTTTTTGGAATTTTATTTTGAATGAATTATGGTTTGCAAATTTTAATTGAGTTTTCTTTTTTTTACTTTCAGGTATGACTCGACGCATCTGATTCCTTTTATCCAATTTATGTCTTCGGATGATTAAGGTCTGTGAATTTTATATCCCTACATTAACTCATGCTTTAGGAATCCAGACGCCATTGGTTTACGACGCATTCCTTTCGAATTCTATGGGAATGGAGTAGTATTCCTTATTGTCGAGTCATGCGTTGTTATGAGTACTCGATCAATTTCAAATTTATAAACCAATGAAAAGAGCCTAGCAAGAAGGTAAATTTTTCAATAATACTTAAGTTAGAGATATAATTTACTGTACAAGTTACTTTGTTAATAGACTTCTTTTTTTATAATTCTATCGCTTGTGGGAACAATTAAAGTAAATATGAAGCAACAATAGAATCTTCTTCTAAAGAATTAGGACGTTGTAAGACCAACAATCGAATTCGTAATCTTTTATTACGACAAAGACATCCAACAATTATACTGAAAACAATACTATTATCTCTTATAATATCGACAATGCGATATGACAATCGACCGGAACAATTCGTGAATAATAGTGGGAAATCGACATAAATCCCGCCTCGAAGTGAGAAATACCGCATCTCTATAGGAATTCCGCCTCATAGCCCAACTTTATCGCCTTTCGAAGAACCTCTATGCATAATCACCTTCCCACCACCACCTCCCGAAGGTCGGATGAAGGCCGTCCACACTCCATCAATCGATTTTTTGAATGTGTGCGAATACAACGTCACCTTAGATTTCGGAAGTTTTTTTTCATGATGTCTCATTACAGGTCCATCTCCTTGTATGGTATGGGGTTCATTTATCGGACGTCACTGGATAAGGTTGCGCGAAATTGATTAGTTGATAAAAAGGACGATCGGAAAAAACGGGTTTTGATTCAAGCCGAAGGTTTAAAATTCGCGAAAGATTCTAAATTTCCATAATCTATGTAGTCGTGAATTTGTAGTGGCTATTAAAATGGCTACTGTTTTCTGAATAGTAACTGTAGTAAGCACATTATTCTGCTTTATCCTAAGTAATAGTGTATTAAAAGAAGACGATGTTGACTCACTTTAAAGCCCCTCCAAGCGAATGCACTTTTGTCATGTTATTTTATCTTTCAAAAAACAAAACTTTCATTTGATTCGAATACATTCTGTTATTACAACAAAGGAAAACATTTTAAAGCAAATAATCTTTTTTTCGAGAATTGATTCCATATGGATAATTAATTCTACCGCATTCATCAGCATAATGGAAATTTATTCGCAAAATATTTCGGACGAATTTGCATTTAATCCTCATCTTTTTTATAAAATTCCTTTCCCTTCACTCCGTAGCATATTTAGCGTTTGATCGAATGAAATATAGCGGAAAAATATTAATGGAAAGTCGATTGACTTTGGATTTGAAATAATATACGAGTTTATTCTATTAAATTAATCGCTGAAAGCGGCAATTACATTAAAATTATAATTTCTACCGGAATTGAAAATAATCACGTGGAATATATTTTAAATCATTTAATTCGCCGAATCCATGGAAATACTTTCCTCATTTTTAATGTCATGCAACATTTTGTGTTCTCAATTAACTTTAATTTATATGCAGTAATAATATACATTTTTAAGGAAATGTTCATCATTAATTGAGGTTAGATGAACTAGAAGGAATAATTTACATTTCTAAGAGATGAAAAAGTTGTTTTTATGTATTAATAACTATTTTTTCGACTTAAATAAGCTTTTTAATCTAAATACTTTTTGCCTACAACATACAAGTTAAAATAAAGTTAATTTTCTTCTTATTCTTTTAAAAATAAGTTTGATGATTTATTTAGATCGCTTTCTTAGATTACAGTGAACAAATATTTCATCTCAATAGATGGATGGATGAAAAAACATTTATTTTTCTTTCAAAACTATTTTCTCGAACAGCACGTTGCGGTATAAAATTCTCTAGTTCGTTTAGTACGCGAAATAAAAAGACAAAAACACTTCCCGTACTTCCACGTTTGTTTTCCCTCTCACCGAAATCCATTCGCTCCAAATTTGCGAGTTCGCTAATAAAAAAAGACGAACACCAGGCGCATCCGTGAGACGAAGGTGTGGGTGTATCCCTCTTAAATCCTTTGCGACTGCATAGACGTCACGGTCCTCGCATCTGCCGGTCATCGCACCCTTCGGTGAGTAACCTCCTTCAGCAATTTACATCGCATAACTTATCTCTTTCACCGTCTTGGATTTTGTGCAGAATTATGGCTGGATTACAGTCGATATCTCGGACCCAAATTCCCTTTCTTTCGACCTCACGAGGTTATGATTTATACCGTCAGGTGGAGTTTTTTCGTATTTCCACTTCCCCGTCGGAAGGAAAGGAAATTTATGAGGATGGGCTCATAGATGAGAAAGGTTGCATGCTATTTATCCAGCTCCGAATCGGCGGTGGCCTAATGAAGCAATAATGCGAGGGGCTGGTGACTTTAACGCTCTTATGGTGTGGTTGTGGTGGAGGTTGTATTCGTGTCTTGTGAATGGTTTACCCCGGAGAAATTCTGCATCGTCTTCTGTTGAAATATGCCTTTGCTTTACGCCAATGTATTGGAACATTATCAGTCTAAAAATCTATTTCTTTGTTGCGTATACAAATTCTTCCTCTAAACACCATCATAAGTAATTTATATATTTGTAAATGGTCGGATATAGTATGAATTAGTTATCATAGTTATCTTACTCGTAAGGCCAAGTATACATGGTATTCATTTATGTTTTCCTATGATGCGTTTCTATGTCTGTCTTCCTAGAGCTATTTTAGTCCATATATTATTTCATTTATTTACGAACATAAATATCCCAAATTTTTGTATTCTAATCATTAATATATACCTAATAATGAAATTTAATTTTGACATTTAGTAGGATGTAGTTTTCACACTAGCATCATTAACGAAATCCAGGACATTATCTCTCAATGAAATAAGATATCCATTTTATTAGTACATTATTGTATATATCTTGTAAATTTATGGAGTCCTAAATGACTTAAATTATTGATTCACATTTGAATTACTGGTAAACCAAGCTTTTTCTTGTTTTTAAAATAGCACATAGACCCACAAATACCCCAGTTCAGACTATTTTATTAATATTTACGTGATAAAGTTTGTGATAAACGATGTGTTTAAATAACCAACAATCAGCCATATATAAAGGCTGTATACAGTTTAAGAGCTGTTGATTCATAGTTTTTTACTTTGAATAATAATCGACAAAACTCTCCACTGACACGTCCTCGGAATAGGAATGTCTCAACACGTGTTTTCAATTTACTTCTAAGGAACCGATATTAGTGTTTTCCTTTAAATGGGTTGTGATATTTTAAGTGGACAGTAGAAATTAGTATCCTCAGCTAAACTAATTGTTTAGAAAGTTTATAGCCGCTAAGCGGAGACTTCAATCGCTTTGACAGATTGATTACGTTCATGAATATTCAATTTCAAACCGCTTCTCAGGGTCGGCGTGCCTTCATCTCTTTCCACATTATGAGGAATGTTTCGAATGCTCATGAAGTGAGGAAAGAGTTTATTTTTGCCTATAGCGACGTTGAAATTTGTTGAATATATGCATCTAAATGCATATTCTATTCCGTTGGAAAATATACAGAAATTATTAAAATTGCCTATTGTTTTGAAGGATTGAGTCAACTAAAAGTTAATTATGACTTTCCTTTTGTGGAAGCATTGTAGGCACGGAACGGATAATAAATATGTTTTCTTTAGTTTATGGTCATCGACAATCTTTCGCATAGCATACTTTATGTGTATTGAATTCATAGATCTTGTACGTAATAAATTTTAAAATGGAAATGTATTCGTAAAGAATTAAAATATGGTTAATTCAAAATTCGAACTGATGCATTTTATATGAGTGAAAAAAGTCTATAATGCATGCTTTCTCATATGAAAGTTATGTGTTTTATCGCACTTTGTACAAATTTGTAATTATTGTATAGCATTCCCCAGTAATTAATAGATAGTATCGAGTTATTTTAATTCTCGTCTTTCACATATTCCGAATTGAACTCTTCTTATCCTCAGAGCTTTATGCTAAAAACGGAAAGAGTCTTAGCAAATGCGGCACCACGTACTCATTTCACGATTCCCTTCAAACGAAAGCCTTCTCAATGAGACGTGGCAATACAATAGACACATCGTAGTGCTTTTATTACTTCCCTTATAATGGCAATGTTTGCTCGTCCAAATGCATCCAGTTTGTCCGTCTGCCATTTCCAATCCTATGGTTAGTTCACTCTCGTATCCTTTAGGCCCAATATATCTCTCGTCTTACTCCACTTTCCTCCCATTCCATGTTGCAGAGTGATTCCACTCAACTATTGGAATCGAGCCAGACTTTCCGACTTTAAGGCTTAACATTCCCATCTCCGCCCCCTAACGACTCCGTACCGATCTCCCTTGATCCTTACAGCATCCCTCTCTTATCACCGCTCTCGATCTCCAGCGTCTTTTATTTTTCCATCCTAAGTGCATTCGCGTGCATTTACATAACTCAAGCATCATCACTTCTAGTCTGCATGTGACGGTAAATGTGTAAGGCTGTGTATCATCCACTTCTATAACCAGAATCCTATGTTAGGGTCTCTTATGGACCATTATTAGCTGTTTCAAAGCATCGTCAATGCCTTACTAATGCTATGGATGGGTGATTAGGCGTACATGATGTGTACTGCGGTGTTAAACAACAGTTAAAACAGTGTTTTCGCGAATTATGCTTAAGAATCTACATTGTGGGAAAATCGTCTTTTGATAGTTGAACTATTTCAATTTACATATACGTATTCTGATTTTAAAGTGTTGATTACTTTATTAAAAGCTCTTCTAGTAGCTTTAATAGCTCGTTCTCAGGTCAGACTTTAACTCTATTTTACTATTTTCGTTTCATTATATTCATGCAAGAAAATATTGCCAATTTTAATAACTACAGCTTAATTTACATCTATCTTTAAATATCATTTCTAAATGAATCGCGCATTTGATTTTGTAAATCTCTTTAATCAAATTTCCATACCAGGGCTTGTATCATCATTTTGATGAACTTTCTCATTTCTTCTCATAGCGTTGCTCAGGTACATATAAAAGACAGCTTCCAACGCTAAATCTTTCCCCAGAGTCCAATACGGTTAAAAGTTAATTCACCTGATTTAGGTCTTTTCTTTCACTTCCGCTTTTCCCCATCTCACCCGTATCTCTGAAAGGACAGCCTCCCTTTTTTAATCTTTTAAATATCTATTACGTCCAACTTTGTCCTTGAGTTCCGACCCTTTTCATTGCTCTCTTTGGGGATGTATATCAAGCTCGTCCCTTGTCTTTTCTCTGAATAATCCAGTTGCCTAGGAACACACCCCTTCCACCTTTCTCCTCTGCCATATTCATTTTCCCCTTTTTCATTCATGTATTCCGAAAGGATGTTTGTAATTTCAATTCCGACGGCGGATATGTTGGTACTCCTGTCTCTTGTGTGATTGGCCAGAGTGACATGTACAAGTGAAGGGTTTTTTTCATTCGGTTAAATTTATCATCTGTTGTGAAGTTAGGGGAATATTATTTCGTAAATAATGGAACATTTTGAAACCTTTTTTTACGTATTTCTATTTTATTGTTTTGGAGTCAGCGTATTCAACTGCCTTGGAGTACTTTGTTATATAATATTAGTACGCTTCTTTCTTTTAAAATATTCATATTCTATGTATTTAACGATGATATTTTCTCTTCTCTTTAGAATAATATTTCTTTCTTTTTTAACAATAAAATTTATATTACTTCAAGTAAAAAGTTTGGTACAACTGAATAAGCTTAATTTAAAAACAGTCTCGTTCTACTTAATGGAAGAAAAATGTTGATGACCATTTGCCTGTATACAAAAAGACACCGTGGAAAATGTTTAATTAAATATCTAAAAATTTATGCACGCTGTTCAAGTATTTTATCAGGATAAACACTCATACTACAGTAAAACTGAATAGAGGACGTAACCATGGCAATAAACATATTATTGGGAGTAAACTTCTCAGAACAGTTTCTTTTCTTATCCTTAAAATCATTCAATATATCATATACTATATGAATATATATCGAATTTAGTCCGTGAATCATTTATATTCATGGATATTCCCATGTGTAACAATAACTTATTTTATTCGTCGGCTAAGACTCCTTTTCTAAAATAACTCCTTATGATATGATGTATGAATTTTAAGAGGAACCCTAGGGTATAGAATGTAATATTCATGTCTTGAAAAGTACAATACCATTTAAATTTCATGGTGTTTGCATCGCATTTCAGCCGTCGAAGTATTCGCCATTTCTCTAGAATCTTCTCATTGAAATTCAGAGGACATCTCTTGCCACATCCACCGTATCAGCTCAGTTTTATAACTTTCTCTTTTCATTTCATCCATTCCTTTCTCTACTTTTTATTTAATTTCCCTTATCACCCAACGCGTCTCTCGCATGTCCTCAACCCTTTCTCTTCCCCTTTAATCCTTCAATTTGCCCATAGAGAGAGCGACAGTCGCTCGATAGCATTTATACGTTCCAAATCCTCGATCGGAAACGTTAAGGGCTGAAAATAAGGATGAACGAAGGGAAAGACTTTTTTTATGTGCGGATGGATCTGATATATATCACCCTCAATGCATTGAAAGACATGGAATCCTCGAAATTAATATTGAATAATTCAGTGTGTTTTATGACGAGAAACTATCCTTGTGGATCTTAGATTCTTTCCTGTTGTTATTCTGGGAAATAGTATTTGACTTTGATTTCTCTATTGTTCTTTCCCTTTCAGATATTTGTTTGACGAAACTTAGACGTCTTAAGTGACTATCTTTAAGGTTTTATTCACCGTCATACTTTTACTTTATTGATAAAAGTGATCAATCAAAACATAAGAAGATAATTTTCTCAATCTCTTATGTGGGTAAAAGGTTTTTGACAAAGCTAACAGAGTTATTTGATCAATGATTATAACATTTGTAGACAATTATAATAATGCAAGGTAATAATTAAAAAGGTGTAATTTGTGTTTGCTGGTAGAGTTTGTATTAAATAGAAGTAGGAGAATAATTCCTTTTATATTATAATTTTATTTATCGTCATCATTTTTTTTTCACTTGCATAGTGATAATGGACTCTTTGACAAGCGAAGTTATAATATTTTTAGATATAGCGTAGATTCAGATCGATCTCTTGCTGTATGTATGTATGAACAATCATTAAAATTTGAAGTAATGAATTTAAAACGAGAAACATTAATATTTTCAGACTCCAAACGCCCAAATACTTTAACCACCTCTCAGTTGATTTTTCTACTTTGAAAAGCCTTTCCTTTTCTTTTGTATAATTAACTCCTCGAAACTTTCTCTCTTTATTTTTCACCATCCAAATTACGCTTTCCTTTAATTACTTTCTGAAAACGATTAAAAGAATACGTAGCTCCACAATTAACCTTCTTAGCTGTAGATTATCTCAATTTATCTCCACTTTAAATACGTCTGATGTATCCGAAAGTTCTATCTTATTTTCTTTATCTCCACCTTTTCCAAGGTTACTTAACGATTAACCCTTATGGATTTTCTATTCAATGCTACAGATAAGTTAAATGATAAGTCTAATACTTCCATTTTGCTTTTTGGCTATGATAACTTTGAAGAAATATTTTGTGCGGTAAATGAAAGTGGTAAATATTGAGAAGGTGCTATTAATGTTACTGGAAGTATAAAATCTACAAATAATACGTATTAAATAATATAATCTCATATTTATTAATAATGAATATTTTAAATTCAATTGATTATCATCGATACATCAGAATTGATATATCAGAAATTCACCGCAACTTGTTTAACGTACGTGAATTCAAGTGAATTATTGTAAATTAATCTCCTTTATAAGAAATACATTTGATTTCACAATTAAAGATGCAAACTTTTATTTAAAATCTCAGAATGTACTGGCACCTCTAGACTTTGTCTTTGTCTACATCAAATGCACATAATTCATCACGTGATATGTCCTTAAGAGATTGCTAATACTTGCATCTACGCGAATGCATTATCACTGAAGTCTTCGTAATCCTGCTCGCGACGGTAAGGCGTTTACTTGTCAGGTACCAATCTCGCGCAGTTTAATTCCGTGACTGCAAATATTAGAGGATATCCGTGAGAGATATCCGCGAGAGTAGAAGGGAGTAATTCGGACTGCTTTAGTACATATGCGCCTTGGAAGACCCAAAGGATCTGCTCATAATGAAATTCTCGCCAAAAGGGTGGCGGGGGATTCGTCGCCCGAATGTCCCTTTTTTTAAAAAACCTCTCACTATCGGAGAAAGGATGTTCAAATGTAGCTCCTCATATGTTTAGTTTCCCTCAAAGACGTCACTTTCTAATATAAGTTGAATGTGCGACCTTCACGATGTGTTCCTTACGGATTTTCAGACGATGTTTCCAAAGGCGTTAGTGTTGATATCTTCCCGAATTTTGGAAAGGTTGATAGTAAAGGCGGGCTCGTATTCCTTTCGGTGGATGTGGAAGTTCTTCTTGTGAGATGTGAGTAATAAAGTGCCCAAAATGTGGATCGACGTTTCTGAATGTAATATTTATTCGTTTAAAAGAACTTCCCTGAATGTTTCTATTGAGCCACCAATGTAAATTCTTGCGTGAGGCTAGGTCTTGGTATTTCAAAGTCGTAAATGCGTCCCAATTAGAATTTTATAGTAATGTTGAAAGTTGTCGTAACAAAGTGGTGTCAATGCACTGTAACATTCGTGAATTTATCTCGTATGATTTTAAAAACATTTTAGGATCAGTAAATGGAAGTATCCTGAGTTATATCAAATTCGGGTTATATTTTTAGCTAGTAATCAACTTGTAATGTGTGTATGAATGCCAATTTTCTAGTAAAACATCTTATTTTATTGAATATTGATTATTCTGTAATATATTTCTGCTATATAATTTACATAAGGCAGGAGTTAACAATCTTTCAGTTATATATCGTCGTTATATATCGTTTCAATATATATCGTTATATAGTAAAAAATTCTCCATCTATGGAAAAGAAACGGACCTGTTGCATTCTCTAGGATGAATTACCCCTTTTATATTAGAATACGTAATCAGTTCACCTTTTCTCCTGCACATTATGCGAATCAGGTAGTTGTCTTCGATGGTTGCCAGGAGTTACTTATTTTCCCATGTATACGCGAGTAGAACAAGCGGCAATCTATGAAGTGTGAAGATAAGAGGCGTCAATTTGTTCCGAACGGTGTAAGAGCGCCCTCCTACGCCTGTCGCGTGAACAAACGACGGCCGTCGGTTTCCCACGCTCGAAAAGGACAGTTCGGTAAGCGCCTGAATTAATTCCAGGTCCCCGTGAGACACGCGAGAAATTATTCCGTCTTCCAGACGACCGGGACGCATTTCATTTGGCAGCCGTGGGAAAGGCGCTCTAAACGTAGGCAACCGGAGTTGCGTAAGTGGCTTGCGGGTTGCCGACCTTCCAGGATAGGGTAAATTTCGAGGCCGGTCTTGCGTGATGACCCATAGAGGGAAATGAATAAATGAATACGTTTTCAGTAGGATGATTTTGGGATTTGGATCGACGGCTTTCGTCTTGATATCGTCTGGGTGTTATTCGTAATCTATAAGGATTGTTAATTGTAATAAGTAGATTATTAATTACTTAGAAGTTTAACGTGTGTTATGTTCTTAGTCAAATCAAGATAGTACGTACTATAATAAAGATAGTACGAATCATAAATGCATAAATGTACGAAGCAAACGGTCTCAAATGATCACGAAACCAAAAGTTTGTCAGCTGAAACAAATAATAAAGTTTATCGTATCATTTAATTCATATTTTATGACCAATATAAATATGAATAAGAATTAAAATTGTGTTTTTTTTTATATAATACAGACTTCTATTATCATAGCCTCAAGGTAATAATCCATATGTACTAAATGTATTCACCGAAGTTATTTTTGTTGAAATTAATACCTCGTGCGTGGTCTTCAATCATAAAGTCATGGGTTTCCTATTTTGTATTGGATATAAATTGCCGTAAATATAAAAATATAATTTATTAATCATATATTAATTGATATTGAGGGATTAATTTTCCTATAGCAATCGAATCGGTATAGAAAGCTCCCGAACTCGAATATTGAATTAGGCAAGACCCGAACTTAAACGTGGGGCCAAGCCCCGCTTACCGATCGAGTGAAAGTGTCCGTTGAGTAATCCATGTTTAACCCCAGAAACGAAACGCTTTCACTGTCATGTCTCCTCGAAATTCGATCTGCAAAAGGACAGCTGTGATCGCGAATAAATAAGGGAGTTTACAGTGGCGAATTAATGCGAATCGTCGAACTGAGATCTGTTTATCTTTCTGGAGAAACAACTTCGCAATCATCGATTCTTCGAATGGAGATATCGCTGAGTCAGAGATTTCTCCATCACTCTCTGATTTGCATTCCGTCTATCTCTCGGATGTATCTACGTGAACAGTCATTCCGGTGTCTTTTAATTCAGGATGAAAATAAAGTTATTTCTAAACTTTTATACCCTCTAACTTATAAGCGTAAAGGAGATTTTACGTTTGTATTGTATAGTGTGTCATGTTCGTATGATTGTATAAAAATATTTTTGAATAGTTTTCTTCGTTTAACTGTTACGTTTGATTAAATAAGACCGTAGTTCTACAGAAGCTGAAGGAACTAATAATTTTGCATCATAATAATAATAATAATGTTCATCACTTTATAATAATAAAATATTATTTAATATCTTCATTAGTCCACGGTTTTAATTATTCTGTATTTTAATCTAGTCGATAGTGGAATAAACAATGAAACATTAATAGTTAAAAAGATAAATGTTATTAGTTTTCGTACACCATTCCTAATTGGTTCAGAAATAGTAACTAGTAACAGATATAGTAGACGAGTATACTATGGATAGCTCTACTCAGTAAGTTATCAAGCGCTGGGAGGATTCGGGGTGGACGAAATAGGTTGATGTTCTTAGGTGATTGGGAGCAAAATAGAATCTTGTCGAATTATCTTCTACCTCAGCAGATTTTTTCTTTCGCTTAATCTTTCCCTGTTCTTCATTGATTAATATTGGTTTAATCTTACAAGATACCTATTCTAGTATTGACTCTTTTTCATTTGTTCTCTGTCTCTCTAATTTGTGAAGTTGGCTCGAGGGTTTGTTAAACATTGTACATCACAAGTACAATATCTATTTTCCTCCAATACACTTGCCTATCGCAATGGATAAACAATAACCTGTCTATATCAGAAACTCAGAAATACCATTATTTTTATTATTTGTCACGATACTTTAAAAATATTTATTATCCAGTTTCCATATAGCACCCTTTTCTTACTTAAAAGGCTGGAATAAAGTTTTAATGAATAAACTTATTTCTCACTCCGTTTCCATACATACAGTTTTGCATCAATGTTGTCAAACGAACTTTATTTCCCTTCAAAAGATCGTTGACTAATAATTGAATTATTGTTTTTCGAATTATTTCAATTTATCTATTTCAAATTTCGATTATATCACCTCTTAAGTTAAGTAATAATCGCCATGCCTGCTTTTGTTGTTATGTTTCGAAAATTTAACAATAGTTATTATTGACGTAATACTTTTAGTAGTTGTACCATCTGAAGGATAGAAAGATGCGGATATAAACTACAAATCAGAAAGTTTTATATTTATTTGAAGTACCAAGAGAGTATTCGAATTCTCAGCTCGACAAAGGATTTCATATTCTTTATCTGGTTCACGTCTTAAATAAGGCGTATCATACAGAGTCGTCCATTTTTCCCTTCACATATCTTATAATTTCCCTTCCTCTGGAGACCCTAATCTAGATGGCCTCCAATTTTCTCATTCGTACAGTTTCCCTCTTTGTCTGCATCTTAAAATTCTGCCCACTTTCTCTCTCCTTACATCCTTTATATTCTAGAACACAGAAAGCAGACGGAATATTTCCCCTCCTTTTCCCAATCCTGAAACTTTTATCCTTTGTCGGAGCCAAATGCCCGTCCGCAATCCGCCTTTTGAATTCCGTATCGAATAAGGCTTCAATTTCACTCTCATTTTTTTACGATCGTCTACTGTCTTCCTTTGATCCTTAATCGCTCGGATTTCTAGCTTTACGAATGAATAATGCGATTTAAATGTGAATTAATTTCTCAGAGGAGGGTTTCATTACCCTCTAAAGCACTTGGTGGGATTCACAAGAAGTGATTAAGTACTATTCTTCGCTTTCAATTAAACTTCGCGAATCGTTATGAAAGTTTTTCTAAGAACTTGTCAATAACTTGATTATATAATGTTTTCCATCCATGGAGTTCTTCAGGGATCGTAGATTTGTAAAATGTTTTCAGATATTTCTAAAAAAATATATTTCTGTCTTTAGTATCATGTTTTAATTTAAAATTAATCCATTCTGTAACATTAAAATATTCTTTGGAAAATAAAGTACCGGAAGGATGTGTCATGTACATGTAGATGTCTTTTATAGATTATTTGTTCAATTCCGCTTGACATTTATCAAATTATTATTAGTACGAATTCATCTTAGTTTCCGTTTAAGAATCCTTTACTTGTTTATAAGTTGTTTTTATAACTTATTTATAATGTTACAGAAGAAGCACTTTCACCGGATATATGAAAATATATTTCAAACACAAGTATTTTAGATAGTTTTGTAAAAGCTTTCCTAGGAAATAATTCAGAAAGGAATTATTTATTTAATCTCTTTATTCGAATTGTTTGTCCCAAATTTACGTTCTCTAAAATACACCCTAATGATGACGTCTTAATAATTGAGCATTTTATCGAATAAAAAAGTATATATATGAAACTTAATCGGTAACTACGGAATAATGATTCTAAAATTCAAATTAATAGCATTGGGTGAAGGGAAGGTAGATTGAGAATCCATGAGATACCTTAAAATAGGGCGTGAATCTCATCTTAAAGCTTTCTCATGTACCACTCCAGTAGTGATATACGTGCCTTCCTTTGAATACCTGGATACTTGAATCTTTTCCCATTTCTCCTTATTCGGAACTCGACGAAGGAGCGACATTGTACGCCCACGTACTCAATTTAAGTTATCCCGGACCACAATTTTCCCCTCTCATGACCAATAGCTATTCCAATTTATTTTTCTATTAGGTTCCCGTAATACTTCTACGTTTCACCCAAATTCTCCCAACTTGGCAATCTCGTCCTCTCCTTCAGCTGCCCACACCCTCCTTCTCGCCTCTTTAATCCTTTTCATCAGGGTCGTATCTAGAAAGGGACCCCTCCTCATAATTACCCTTGTAACGAAGTCGTCTAATTTACAATCTGGTCTCATAGTCTCCTGGAATTTTCACTTTCATCCCTTCGTTTCATTTCCTCCCCCATCTCTTATCTTCCCGTGTTTTTGAGCCCCTCCACGGCATCTTTTATTTACGTACCCATCTGCAGATATGGCTTATTATTAGCAGCTAATCAGCATTCTTTAGTGAGGATGCTAATCAAACGTCCTTCTTGCGTATAAGGTTGATATTATGGGTTTTTTTGTTACAATGTCCATTGTCGTAACCTCTAGAAATAAGGGATGAAGTAATCACTTTGGTGTATAAAATATGGAATTGTTTTTAGTGATATACCTCGCTCTCTGGAAGTGTATTATAGAAATGGAAATGAAATTTTAGTAATATTCACTTAATGTATTCTAATGACCTTCAGGGTATATTTCAGGTCCCGTCGTCAGCTTAAGTGCTGATCCCTTACGTTATGCAGAATGAATCAGATATTTAACCTTATCCTTCCGGAAAATTAAATATTTAAAAAGATTAATTTTATAGAATTCTTTTCTAAAAGGTTTCCATTCAAAATTTTTATTTTGTTAGAATAACTATACACTTTTCTATTTTTGTATCCCTTACTCTTAATAGTATTTTTAAAAGAATCCGTATATATTTCGTATGTATTAACAAACCAACTTGGACTTAATGTAATTTACCCAGATATGTATTTTTAAATTATATAAGTTCTTCTGATATATTAATGATAATTTCTCTGCAGTGTGAAATGAATATAGAGAAATAAAATATAAGTATATAGTCCTAAAATATTTCTCAAATACCACTCAACCATCCTCAACAGCAGATGTGGTATAGAGTGCTTGGAAACGAATAGATCCCTTAATCTTGCTCTTTTTTCATAGACAGTTAATGAAAATAGCAGACCGTTACCCATATTCTCAGCTTTTGGTTCTTATTAAGGAAAATTCATATTATACACCTCATCTTCTCAAGACATTTCACCAATTCTATTTCTTGAACCTCTATCAACACTTATTAAAATGGAAATTCTAAGGTTTTCTTACTTAAGATTCTAAGAGTTTTTTCCAAGACATCCAATGTGAGAATGGAAAACTCCTTTGAAGAACTCCAATACGGAGCGTAAAAACTTCATGCCAACTCTGGCCGAAAATTATCTGCGGACCAATTTCTGAGCCAATTAGGTCCCTGAAAGGGAAAAGGGTTCTCAGGGTTAGTGGTTGTTGGAGCTGATTCACTTAACGGCTTCATGAACTCACCTCCTCAAGTCCGTGGTTTGATCATCTTACACTTCTACGCTACAGTGAATTTTGACGCAGGTTTCGTCTTTAAGCTGTGGAATAGTATTATGATGGATAATGCTGGATAATAGATTAATTGAAATTTATGAGGAAAGCATCGTTTGGTTAAACTAGTTTCCTATTATATGCTAAACGCGTAAAGATGAAAGAATGGATAATTGAAATGGTTTGATATCATTAACTGGAATATCAGTTAAAATATTATTGGATATTACGGTGACTGTTGGATTTTTGAATCATTCTTACATAGTTCGCATTTGTTTTGGTATTTAAATTAGATTGGAAAATTTCCAATATTTCATCTACTGATATATTTCTCGTCATTATGATAATTGGAAATTCATGAACATTCATCTATATTTTAGTATATTTCTTTTTCTCACATTAAACTCGAGTATGTTTAACGATTTTCTATTGTTTCTGTTGTGTAATATGTCTATATTTAGTTAAATTACTTTATGTACTAATTATCTTATACGTAATTAAAGCAGTCGCGATATTTCATCAATATAAGTACGAGTAATTTATTAAATAACTCACTTAGTCATTATAATTCTGTAATGAAATATTTCAAACAAATCATTGAAACTGCTATTCTTATTGTTCATAAAAGATTCGTTTGAAGTTGATTTTGTACTATTATTCATTCTTAATCAGAGAAGTTTCTCTTCCATTCTTTAATTTTTATTATTTATCTGAATGGAGTTCCATTAACGAAAATATATTAAAATAGGAGGAAAAGCGAAAAGTGCGTTCCTTATTAGGATACGAATTATCATAAACTTTTTCTATCCATTCGAGAAACTTTCCTCTTATCTAACATAATAAAACTTTTTCCGTGGACGGAAGAGGGGCCTTTTGCAGATCTCCTTCTCGTTTGGGTTATTTAATTTCATCCCAAACTTGCGACCCTATCTTTTTCTCATGCCACTTCCATCCAATCCTTATAAAATTTCTAAAGTAATTCTTTCCTCGCTTTCAGGCATTTCATATCCATCCCCTCTTCGCTGAATTTATATCTCTTCCTCTTTCCTTCATCTTTCCTTTTTTACTGTTTCTGTGATCTCTATCTTCCCTTAACTCACGTCTTCAACTGATACTCTTTATTTTTATCAGTTTTATTCGGTTATTTTCTTTTCTTTACAGCTTCCGTTAGTCGTCTTTTACGTCCTCTTTTATTGCCTTCTTTGTGTCGTTCCCTTCGCCATTCTCTCGGTTTTAGTTGCAGTTTCGATGTCTATCGTTGACCTCGCTTCATCTCAGTTTGATTTAATTTTGTTCCGAACAGTTTATGGTTCTATTTCTTCTCGGAACTAGCGTTTACTATTTTTAAATCCTATATTTATAAATAGACTTCAATTGGAACCCTATATCCGTCTTCTTTAGGGTGAATAAGTGCATTTAACAAGGTAATCTTTTTAATAACTGATTGTCATTTTTGTTGAAGGATTGTAGTACATTGTTATTGTTAAATAATAATCTATAAATATTTACTAAATTTTTAAAATTGAATGTATCTTTTTCTCGTCGAATTAGAATTTTTATCTATCTTAATTTTACTTTATTCTTACTTTATTCTTTCCACTAATTAATCGATTTAAGTAAGTTATAAAATATGTAAGTTTAATAATGAGCTATTTTTCATTTTATCCTCTAATAACAATATAAAATTGTAACCACTTATGTCACCATTCATGAATCATGTCTGTATCTTAGTATTTGACCCCAATCCATTGATTATACAACATAATTGAATTCGATTAAAGGGTAAATTCAATTCAAGAACGTAGTTAATGATTAATTAGTATCTTATTTTGGCCAGATAATGATCAGTTATGTACTCGTACTACGTGTTAAACATGTGAGTAATATGGCTAATAAAAACTGGATTTTAGGGTTATATCTGATTAAATTAATTTCATTACTCTTGGTTCAATATCAATCGAAATTGATAGAAATTATTTAGTTAATTTTCAGTTAGATTTAGTTTTCAAAATTGCCCCAATTCATCTCGTTTCCATGACTATGTATGCATTGCGTATTCTCGATCCATTTTACCCGGATATCCTCCCATATCCCCTCCTCTTTCAATTTCCGCCTTTTGCCGCATTTAACTCATCCTTTCTCTCGTTTTGAAGGTCACTCGTTAAGTATGTGTCGACCCCATTTGAGTGGCGCCAACGAAGATATTTCGGTAGGCCGTTTCGAGGCCATTTTGTGTTATGCGGTCGGTCTGCTTCTTAGGGGATATCGAAATGATAAGAAAGCCAAATGAAAAGAATGGGAAAAGCTGCATCAAGTGATACTGGAGTTGATGAGTTTTGTTACTCAAGCGAGGATATCTTCGATATGACCGAGAAAATCATACGAGTGAAACGTGACGTTCTGTATGCTCAGTATTTAGGTCATCTTATTTTATTGTCAGCAAATACTAGAATGTTAGTCTTCGCGTTGAAGTAGTGGAATTTCTCCATCAATTTTCCCGATATTTCTTACGTATCAATTCTGTCCTTAATTGGATATGGCTTTTCTATTATTTCCAAGCTATTTTATTGCTATTCGAGTTTAATTTCTTCTTCTCTCGTATTCTGTCTATTCGTTTGCTCAAGGATCCAGTAGAAGAATGAATGTTAGAATTACTGAGATGAGACAAATAAGAACATTTTTATTTCCTTTCCCGATCCGGAACCTTCTAAGCGCTTTCTAGAATTCATTTGTTTCCCATTCCCATCCCAGCAGTAGCTCCTCTTCTCATGCTAGTTTTTTCATCTGTGCAAATGAAGAAGGGAATTCGAGATTTTTCCCCATCTTCTAATACCTCTCTTTGTAGCATAGTTGGAACAATGTACTTCCTACTTCAATGAATGAGAGAACGTTCTTACTGGGTTTAGGTCTTAGTGTTTTTCCTGCAAAAAATTAAATGCTTCGATGTTTTATTTGAAACAGAACACTCGACGGATACGTCTTCAGTGATTCGTTGGCTATTTATTATTACTTTTAGAGGTTGGGTATACGTATTAAGAAAAGAAATCATTAGTTCTTCTAAAAGCAAATTTACATCATGGATGGATAACTCAGTCAGATGTACGATATAAATTAGTCATAGTGGATTCTGATATGAAAAATATGATGAAGATTTCAATTCTTTAAATACTCTCTAAGAAAATAATGCATGCAAGCAGAAAATGGGTTTATTTTAATCTTAGGTATCTAAATTCATTACGTTTTTTTGAAAGAGAAGTACTTTTTTGTTTTCATCTAAATTTATTACCTCATAGCCCCTGTTTTAAACCATTTTAGGATAATTCTTTCTTCTGAATTACCATTTAGGTAGCCGTTTCCTTCCTCCTGGTATCGTTTAACTCAGTGAGGGAGGGCATTCTGAATCGCTAAACCTTTTTTTCTGTTCTCCTCATTCAAATTTCTCTTCTCCGTGGACGTTTATTTCCGAGATTATGAAATAAAGAGATTAAAAGATTCCCTCGTTTGCGTAGCGGGTTTTTTTCCTCGCATAAACGAGCGATAAAGTGTCCTCGATCCATTCGGACATCTGCGATGGGTTAATCCCTCTTTTATCTAACGCCTGCTGAGAATTAAGCCCCTTTTTCATTTCCCTAAATTCAATGAGCGCATCGGCCTTCAGCGTTCTTCTTCTGTTTTACGATAATTTAATGTTTTTTTTCTCCTGAAGTTCCATAGAAATATTTTAGAGTTATTTTTTTTGGTTAGGTGATATTCTTGCATGGCGTAATATATTCGTTATTTCTTTGTTCTCTTATATCAGTGTCTTGAATCAATTCTCTAATTATCTTAAGTGTGCATAGTTTAAGGAAGAGATTCTTTAGATATGCCGAAAATAACAATACTTCAAATAGAAGTTAAGTTCTTGAATATTGAATGAATAGTTAATGATCGTAATTAACTAAATTCAAGAAAGATATGTGTCATATTAAAAAGATATTCAATTCATAAATTTATACGTAATATTAGAAGGAAGGAAGACTTAGAGGAAGCTTTACATACCTACTTTGATAAAGTATACTTTTCTACTTAGAATGTATTCAGTATGGTATCTATTGTGTAATGAAATGCATCTGTCGTATGCCTGTTGTTAATAGTACAATTTAAATAGCTGAGAATGAATATGTACTTCTCAATAATAATAGGATATTTTTTAAAAAAGGTATGTTTTTCGATTATAAAATGAGTATGTAAGATAGTCTTTTTAGAAAATTATTATGAGCTGTTTCAAAATAAACTGTTACTTTCGGTGTTACGCACGGATTTCTTTCTTGCAAATACGTAAATTTTTCGCCTCACTCACCTTGTTTCGCAAAAGCGTTTCGCTCAAAAGGTTTTTGTTTAAAAGAGCTCGCTTCTCTGTCGTCACTTGTTTTCACTTTCGCAGAATTCTTCCACCCCTCCGTCGAGTGCGTCCGTTGGTCCATTCACGAGCCACCAACTGCTTCATTCAATTCCTCAATTACCTTTCTGCGTTTTTCGAAAAAACTCTCGAAAACATTTTCGCGGAGGTGTTTTTCTTACGCAACTGGAGAACGTGAAATGGTAACACAGTCATCCTCTCGTACGCACTTTCCCTTTCAGAATGTCTCCATTTAATTTTCCATTTACAATGGAAGGAAAGCATCCAAGTGCGATTCAAGCACTAAGCATGACGCTGCAACAGTTTGGAGCGAGAGTAACACGCTATGAAAGGGATGGGCGGATGGGAAACCAAGCAGAATTAAGTTTCTCTCGAATTTGAAAAGTGATTTTTCTTTATTCATGAATCTTAACGAAATAAATTAATTTTGTTCCGCAGTAAATTGAGATTTAAAATTTTAACTCTCCATTGTTGGAAGTAAATTGAAAATTTAAAGTTATATTATCGTCTGTATACAATCATGTAGCTTTTGATGTGGAGAAAAATTTGGCTACATTTCTTTCATTAAATATTAAATTGTAATCAGTCGTAGAAAAATTTATTTTTGTTTCGAATCTTTTTCATCTCATCATAATTCATTTGAGATCCCGAAAATTCAGTTCATTCGTTGAGATGTTTTGAAACCAGAATTTCTTTGATAATTTATAACCTTGATGAAAGCTAAACCTTATGACAATATATTAATATAAAGCTAACTAGCTTTGATGTCTGCTCAAACCTTAAATATGTTGTATCAATTAAATTAAAATTCCTTCCATTCCCTGATATCACAATTGATTATTTCCGGTGAAAAAGGTGCGATATTATGGCGACCTTATAATTGGCCTTAATTTATTACCATTAATACGCTCTTTCATCCCTTCCAACCACTCCCAAATTTTCGCCAAGAGGAGAACCCGCAAAATTGATCTCCTCCCAGTTGAATATTCTTTCCTCTGCTCTTTTGTCCATCAGAAGGTCATAGACCGCCCTCTGCAAATTGGCACCTTTGTCCCCTTACCTCGGAATAGTCAAATAGCGCCTCCTATTTCTCCCGCGCTCACCCACCGTCAAATGGGTCTACGCTCGACTGGATAAGGAATTCAAATTTCGCCGTAACGGTTTCCCTCTCCGCGCCAAATGAAAGGTGCTCTAGAGAGTAGAATTCTGCACTCCCTTTCCCTCTATTTTCAACCCTATCCTCTATTTGGGAAAGGGCCTTCACGTCTTCCTCATTGTTGGCTCCCAACAATAGATCCCATCCACTTCCGAACACGTGCCCATCTCCCCAAACCCCGTTCGCCATTTTACTCTTCCGTCTTTCTCTTTTGTTTAGTCGGAAATTTCTTCCGCAGCGAGGCGATGCTGTCCCCGTTGCATCACGGGAGCGAAATGTTTCCTCACCGCTCGCCTATCGCCCTTCCTTTGTCACGCCGAATCGTCAGATGTCCCATGCCATAGAAGTCAGGGGACTTTTTTGGTTTGGAGAGTTTATTCGACTGGTCTTCATAGTCTATCCACGCTATTTGGTGTGTTCATACAATTCCTTTCGTTTACTGATTCTTTTGTTTACATTGCTCGCTGGGTTGGTCCTAATATCAACATTGCTCCGCGGAACAAAAACCCCTGACTTTCCACGTTTGATACATGAGAGAAGAACATTGTATCAGAATGCAAATGTTTAGTAACTGAATTTGGTATTGTTTCCTTCAAATAGTCGTATTTTATTTTCTGTATCTTATGTTTTAAAAATACAAAGTACTCGAAGAAATTTTTACGAGCTATAAATAAGTAAATCACTTTGAAGTATATTTGCCCTGTCTTTCCTCCGAATCTGCATCTTTATTGCGGGACTTTGTATTTAATATCCCAAGATTAATCCGTAGTCTGAATTCATCTAATTTTCTAGGTGCTAAACGATCATGGAAAGGAAGTTATTCTAGAAAATGCTCTCTTTAGTATTTTAGTTCCACATTATAACACCTTTCGGATAAGGAATTGATGAATACGTATTTATCTAAGAGTATTCTTTATAAATTTCAACCTTTGTTTATTAATGACCTCTTTTCTGCTTATCCCTTACGATCCATCATTTTCTTAACCTTGTTATATTTTCGACCCGGAACTCTCTCGCTTGAATTGAATGAAAACACATCAATCAATTCTTTTTAACGAGAACCTTTCTTCTTTACAATCTTTATCCCGTCACCTGATATCTTTGAATCCCTTTCATATAATCTTTCTCTTTTTTTTAAGGATAATCGTTTGCCTTAGTCATTCTGCGCCGTCGTGAAGGAGTTGTAAATATTTTTGCTCAAATTGCGAACATACGATTGATCCTATTCTTTCCTTAAAATAAACTTCCCTCTTTTACACAGGAGCGCGAATTAAAATGGCTCCCTCTTTTTTACTTCTTTAGTAATGATTCTTGTAAGAAGACGTACTAACTAAAATAATACTCTCAAATGAATAGGGTAAACAGTGTAATTCAGAGATTTCGTTTAGTATGGAGGATAGAGAATTAATAAATCGTAATATATATTTAGAATGAATCATAGAATTTGTCGTTTATTCGTAATAGCTATGCTTTATTATTCATTTTACGTAAGAAATGTCGACAAAACTTTGATAAGTGCTAGAGAACTGATTTGCGGGGCTATCATGAATTACTCTCGACCTTCCTTAGAAACAAGGGGGAATTTCATAACGTAAGTTCGACTTCACTTTGTATCACTTCTGCCTAAATCTACAGCCTTGGGTTACTATGGTGACAAGACTTTCTCTATTAAGCGAAATACGACATTGGCTACCTCGATTATTGCACACTAGTTCCACCGTTTCTGTCGCTTAATTAAGTCGTCCTCCCCTCCACAGAGTCTAAGAACCCCCCCTGTCCAGGAGTGAGGCTGATTATTTGGGTCCATACGCTTATGAAAGTCTCTTCAACCCCCCGCCGTCACCCTCTTTCCTCCCTTCTGCAGACCGCACCCTCCTGAGAAAAAAAAGCCCCACTCCAGTCACATCTGCTCCCCGAAATTCTTTCCGAGGATCATATCAACGTAAGAGCACTCTTTCACACCTCTAACAAAAGAGGTAAGGGAAGTTTATTCGTATTTCGATCCTGAATTTTCGTTTGTTTTCTTGGATTATATTTGAGGTAGGTTCGAGAGTTGTAATTATTCATGGTTTGAAAATATTTACGTAAAATCTCTATGCTAATTTTCCTTTTCTTTTAAACATCAATTTAATTGAACTTAAAACGTATATGTTGTAATTCAATTGTATAAATATCTCACACCTTTTTTGTATCATCATTATCTCAGTTTTTCTCGTTAAGTATTACGTTTGTCATAATATATTTCAATATCAGTTATAGTGTCACTTTAGCTCACCAAATGATGTACCAATTTACTGGTACAACCATTGAGTTTTATATTTTCATCTCATTGCTATCCTTACGTACGTACTCGTATATCATGCAATTGATAAAAAAGATTTATAACCTATATTTTTACGAATTCTTACTAATTAATCTCGTCTTAAAAATTCAATTGCATTGAATTTAAATTATTTATTTAAATATATTTGTACCTGGTTTGTTTGAAATTCCATTTTTTTAATATTCTGACTCAATAATAAAACAAACAATTAAAATCTACGAAGTCACGCCTTCTCACTTTGATTTCATTCTGACTCAAGATAGAATGATTTACGGAATTTTTATTTATATAATAATTCTTTGTACTTCAAGGCCTATTCTATAGAATTATGTAAACTATAGATTCAGTTATTGAAATCCTTATATATCATTCCAACAATTTACTATGAATAAGTATACATTCTCCATTTACGCTTTGATGTCATATACTAAACGATGTCTTCATTAATTTAATCAAAAATCGACCCGCTTTAATTTATTCATATGAATAAATATCCTTTCGTTTTAAAGTCATCTCCTCCTATTTCAAACGGACGATTTCCCACAACACTTGGCGAGACCATTAGCTTTTCACTTAACAGATCGACCCCTAACCTAACAAAGTTCACCCCTTGTCACTTCCTT
Source organism: Pantala flavescens (assembly GCA_020796165.1). NCBI lineage: Eukaryota > Metazoa > Arthropoda > Insecta > Odonata > Libellulidae > Pantala > Pantala flavescens. Next base: position 45,374,484 of record CM036881.1, on the reverse strand, counting down.
TCTTCATCAACGCAATTTTTCCCTCGTGCCCTTTCAGGAATCGTTCCAATCCTCCAAAAACCCCTTCTAACACGAGAATCTACTCAAACCTTTACCGTATCCTTTAAAAATCGAATTCCTTCAACCCCTATGCATTTATTCCACAATGAAAAGTCGCTGGTCCCGGCGGAATAAAAACTTTCAGCTGTTTCTTTGGCGGCAATTATTCAACCCAAGAGCTTGTTTGCTCCCGTAAGGGCTTTTCCAACCTTGACATGGGAAAGTTGGCAGCTCTGCATTCCGTTCCTTTTGTCACCCTCTCAACGCACTCCCTCAAGAATCTTAGGGCGTCTTAGGCACCCCCTGCCGCTTGCCACTCCATCCCTTCCTCTCCAGTGCTCCATCCCCTTCTTATTCCGTTCCCCATTCCGGAAATAAGGAAAAAGTCTCCATGCGGCACTTGTTTACGGGGCGTTGCCTAGTTGCGTCACGTACGTGACCGGATTGAATTATAAGATATATTATCAAGGGTCAGGAGGCAAGTGAATGTCTCAGGGTGCAATATCAGTCCGGTCTCTCCCGAGATGTTTTATTGGTGTGTTATGGCTGTGCCGATGACAGAAGGAGCGTGCGAGGGGAGAAATGTCCACATCAGCGGTAATCAAACCCATAAATTCCGAAGTATTAACATTTTTATTTATTCGGGTCGTGCGGTTGTCCATTGCGACGTTTCTTACTATTTCAAGTGAACTCTTATTTGTTAAAGAAGATTGTAGAATTGTATAAATTGAGTATCAGTAAAAGTTTATATTGTATGTTAAATGTGTTAATTTTTTCAATGTTGGAAAATGCATTTCATTGTTAATTATGAGATTTAGAGGTTAAGTATATCATGATATGTCATATTATTTTATCATTTACCATCTCCTTTAGAATTATGCTAAATTTTCCAGATAAGTTATATAGATTCGATTACGAATTATTCATGCAGCAGTTCTTGCATTTCTATTTAACGATACTCTGTTCAATGAGATAATGACATCATACAAATGATTTTCGTAGAAGAACGTTTAATATGAAATATATTTTTTCATAAATATTTCAAACCTGTAGTCTTTATACTCTTCATAAGTTATAATTTTTTGATTCCTACGAAGAATAAATTGAAGATTCATAGGATTATTTAGTATTAAACTAATTCTGTGTTATTTTAACATTTTATTTGCTATCGATTTAATTTACAAATTTCTTTATTAGAAAAAATAGAAAATCCATTAAATTCATCGCCAGCATTTGATAAATATTTACCGTTAATAGTGTATTTCCTTAAAAGCACATCTCCTGCTGAGAAATTTCCCATTTACCCACCAAAGATACAGCTGATGATACTGATGACGGAAAACATCACTCATCCTCGATTTATGTACCGCTGTCATCTCCCTGATGTCTCCGCTTACTTACGAGACACATCCCTCAGTTTTGCTTCTTATTTGAAACTTAAAACCTTCCAAAACTTGTATCAAAGTTAGAGGGGAAATCCTTGACTACGTCAGCTACTAAATTTCGCCACCGCATTTTCTTCCAACCCCCTTTTTTATCCTCCATTTCCCTCCAAAATTTTCCAACTTACTTTCAATGCATCCCAAACAAAACTTTCGAAGACAAAAAGCGCCCTCTCCAGGATTCTTTCATTTCCCCTGAACGCCTCCCGATGATCATTCCCTCGCATCAAAGGCCGATACAGTATCCTTCGTCTAATCCCCTTTTAATCATGGCTGTTCTTTTTCCTGCGATGTTCCAATACCTCAACCCCTCGCCCCGAGCACTCAACCGCACGTCTTCCCAATCCCATGAGAATGGCATGGGAACAATAGCTGGAAGGCGCCTGGCCATGACATTGCCAAAAGGGATGGGGTGGAAGCACCGGAGGGATGCCTCCCCCACTCAGCTAAATCTTCATCCCCTTTCCACTCATTCATGTCGCTTCCCGTCTCATTCTTTCCCCATATCCCCCTTTCGGTATGGAGTACCCCAAGGCTTCGTTTTAGCACCATCGGAATTATTTCATCGCTACGCCCAGGTGGTCCACGGAGACCCGCCCTCAACCCGCAAACGAGAGCTTCGGATCAATCTTAATCCGCCTGATCCATTAATCATCCCGAGTTTAAGGGTAACACCCCCCGCGAACCCCACTCCCGTGCCATTTGATTTAATGAGGGTATGCATACCTTCGGTTTGTACGATTTCTCTGTTTTTTTCTTTAGGTTGTTATTCTTCCATTTCTGCGTTTGACGAAGGGGTTTTCTTCTCGGTGGGCGTTGGGGTTTTTTTCCGTTTGTTAAGGGCGGATCCGTTTCAAAATTAGGCAAATCAATGTGAAAATGCATAGCGTGGAATACGTTTCGTTTCCAAAAATGGATACGTTCGTTGAAAAAGCATACGCTTATCTGGGACACGTGTGATAGGATGTTGAGACACGTTCAACCCTTGATTCAGTACCAGCGATTCAGACTTAGTGCACTAAGTTATATATTCTATAACTCTAATTCTAACTCAATATAATTCATATCAAGCTTTTAAATTTTCATAAATTTAAGGTTGAGAGATTTACGAGTCAGGGTTTACTCCCAATAGCGGTAACACTCTTTTATAATTATTGTTTGAATTATAAGTATGGCTATTTTTTAAGTATCAATATTCTAAGAAATAATATATAATATAGAAATCATAGTACAAAAAATAACAAATATAAGGATTATAATACATTGAAGTTTAACCGCCAATCATCAACATTTTTCCTTCGTGTTCTTGATTTATATTTCATACTATAATTTTGCGGTACCCATTTAAGGCTTAAGAATCTCAAAAATTATTTTCTTTCTCTGAATTTCTTTCTAATAAGTCTTTTTGAAATAGAATTAAGATATTCGCATAACTTGGCGTTAATACTACAACCTCTCTTTAATCACGGTGTCCTTGGACAATTAACTTCCCTGTACTTACTGCTTAAAATATTGGCTATCTGCAGTTAGTAGATATTTTAAAGTGAGAATTTTTTGGCAAAAGAAAAAGGTTTACAGCTGATAAATTTAACCTATCTCTTACCCTTTGCCATCAGCATCATCGGAAATCCATTACCCTTAAAATTAAGTACTTTTTCCCTCGTTAAAAATACCCCATCGATCCGAAAACTACTTTTCCCTTGTTTGGAATGGTGTTGGATTTAAGTGGTTTCGGAGTGGATTTCTCCAAATGGATGAAATGCAAGGAATAGATTAAGATCTGAAAAGAATTCCGATGAAAGGGAGAATTGCGTTAACAGAATATCAAGGTATCATCCATCTCTTTCACTCTTAATGAACCCCTGTGAGAAGCTGCGCCTTCGCGTTTTTGCTGTTCTTTTCTTTTTTTACTCCACTTTCACCCAGTTCAAGGTTTTCTCACACTTTCTGTTTCCTTCAATGTCGAACTTTTTTCATTCCTCGTTATTTCTTAAGGAAGCTAAAGTAGGAGCATTTAAGCGAACTGCTTGGAAGATGAGGAAGACTGATTTTTACATTTTTTCCTCAAATTTTTAAAGGAGAGCTAATTAAGTGGTGATTAGTTAATCTTCAGCTTAAGAACTCGAATTATTGATTATATATTAATATCCAATTAAACTTATTTTTTCTTAATTAATTGCTCTCAGTTTGTTTTTACGTCATGGCATTAAAATTTTTTTTGATTATTAATAATCTTTACTCATTTCTTGAAATTTTGTAGTCAATATATTTTTCTTTAGAATATTTAAAAGTTTAAAACAATTTTATTATGTTAATTAATAAGTTAATTTTATTAACTGAGATCATCTAATATTTCTTATTTTATAATATTTTTTGTCATTCGTTTATATATTTAAACATTCAGTCTGTGGAAGGATTGGCTTTTAAACACCGGAATATAACATCAGTTGTTTTAAAATTGTAAATATACAGTTATCCTTCTTTTTATAAGGGTTTGCACTTGGTCGGCCTGAATCATGTATTCGGATAGGTTTTTGGCATTACTAACGTGCGTGAAAGGGGTTTGAGCACTTCTTCTGGATGTGAAAGTCGCAGGTGACACAGAATTGACAAAGTACGTTTCGTCGATCGCTATTGAATTGTCAAGCGAGCGGAAAATCTCAGAGGTAATTTATATTATGTAATTTTATCGCCGAGTAAACAAGCTCACGTTAGCCTGTTGGTAACGTAGCCGATTCCTAATCCAAAGGTCCAGGGTTCAAATCCAAGAGTTTCCAAAAGTTATCCGAAGTCCAAAACGAACGCAGCCGATTCCAAATCTAAAGGTCAAAATTCAAGATTCCAAAAGTCTTTCCAAAAATTATTTTTTTTTTCGGTAGCAATTTATAACAGTTCTTTACCCTTTTCATTATCATAATAAAATTCTGTAAGAAAATCTTTGAATCCCCTATTCATTTTACTATGAATAAGGAAGTATTATTGTAACAATTACAGCATTAATTACATATTATTGTAATTCAACAATTGGAAAACGTTTAAAGTAACCCCAGAAATGTCTTCACCAAAAATAGTTCTCTCGTTCTGCCATCTATTTGTATGACCCTAATGAGTTAACCCTTAAAACCCGTGGTCTTATACGACTTCTCTCCCAGCCCCATTTGACTTCTTTCGAAAGGAATCGGACGTACCATTTATAACGACTTCCCCGCCAATTTTAATGCTACAAAGTCCCACACCACCTGCGAGATTTCCAGAACCTCCATTCACGGCGGACATTTTCATTCTTCTTTTTCTTTCCAATTGACTCATTCGGAATCTCTTTTCGCCATTCTATTTCCATTCGATGGAATTTTCGAGAGAGATTAAGCAAAGAATGAATTATTAAATTTTCGGTTGGGAAAGGGTATATATACCAAAGATTTAGGGCTCTTTTTGATTCAGTCTTCGGCTTTGAAGTTTTTCGTCGAGAGTTTATAAATCGACGGTGACTGAGTACCGGAACACAGGCTTTTGAATTCGTCCTTCTCCCAGATTTAAAGGCATTCTTTACCCGATTTAATATTTCACGAATGTAATCAAATCTTCGGGTCTCTTATTTGACATTGATTTTTATTTATTTCAAGAGTATACCCTTTTCAATTAATCCCAATATTAAGGCTTACAATCCGGATCTCTCGTTGATTCTGCACCCAAACTTATTTTGCTTTCGTTAGCGTTGCTAAGAATTTTTTTTATTTTACTTTCAAATGCTCCAGGTCTCTTTTACATTCTTTGATACCATTTTCAATTAAATTACAAGAATAACTCTTAGTGATTAGTAATTAAATTGTTTTATTTTAAGTATCCTATTTCTTAATAAATCACAAACAATGATTAAAATGAACTCATGTTTACAAAAGAGTAGGCTTCATTATTTTTTTGTTGTTGTTATGTAACTACGATTTCGGAGTGCACATTGTTACATTCATTGTTGATAAAACCTTATTAGCTTGTATTCATTTTCAATTATTGTCACTTAATCTCAGAGGTGTCTATTGTTCATTTCTAATTACTGACTTGAATTCTAAATTGCCGCTATTTGTGGACATACTTTTGTTGCTTAAAAAGTCTTTATTATAAGAATAAGTTCTAATTACCTTCATTACTTGTATTCAGCTTTTGGAAATTTCGTTTGGATACTGGATTACTTAAGTCATTAAATGCATTCTATTGCCCGCAATTTTCACTGCGCATTTAAAAAGATCATACCCAAGTGCTTGTTTATTTCGAGCGATATCCCCTCTTTTAGCCGTTTGTAATCGTTTTTTGTGAAATTTTCGAATAACCGATTCATTATCGCTCGAGGAGTTTTTTAACAATTCCGCGAAGAAAAAGGTTTTCCGAAAACACCTTTCCCAACTTTCCAGTCACTCCAATTCCTCTCAATAACCAATTTTCTTCGTAAATTCTCGATTCGCCCACACGCCTTCGAAGAAAACGAGTCGTTAACAGTAAATTGCCCAATTTCATCTTGTTTCGAGACTTATTATGTTGCCACCCCTTCTTCCGGAGATTTTCTCAACCGGTCTCTAATTAGTTTCGTTAATGAACGTGGCTCGCGTTCCACTCAAACTCACCCTTTCCGTCCAATTCTTTCCACTCAATATATCCTTGTTATAGCACTGTTTCTTAAGGCGTTTTCCGAAAATGCATTCGTAAGTTGTTTCATAAGTCCATCGATTCAGAGTGAACGTTCTAATGAAGGTAATCATCACTAAAAATCTTTTCCGTTAACTTTCACTATATTAAGCTTTTTCAATTACTGTAATCATTAGCTATAAGAATTAAATTTCAATGTCAGACATACAGGAATATAGGTTCGTCTTTAATGAATGCGATACCTGATTCGATATAATGTTACTTTATACTCTCAAGCAGCTACTACCAACTCATTTAAGTTTAAAATAGGTATATAAGACAAATATTTAATGTATGACGGTGGAATTCAATTGAACGTAGTTTTAAGTTAACAATAATTGTCATATTTTGGGTTTATGACTTCTTGTCTTAGTTGATTGGATGCAATTATCTTTTCCATAGTTTTCTAGCCATCTTCATATTATCTATACTCAATTCCTATCTTAAAAATAAGTTAATATCTAACCGAAGTCATATATAGATTTGCTGGGATATTACTTACTTACTGAGAACCTACTTGAAATGAGCTTATAGCTTTCATGACTACAGTTTGAACGCTTTAAGAGGAATGTAAACCTGTTTTCATCCCTACCGTATGTACTTTCAATTGCCCATGGGAATACAAGGAACTGTCCAAGGGTACAGATGCTTGTTTTGGCATACCTGAAGTACCTCAAACCCCTTGGGGGTACAAGTTTAGAAGGCATATCTCTGATCGAAGATCAACCGTTTGTTGTTCAGCACACACTCGTCTTCTTAGATAAGATTATTAGATTATTGATTCGTGTCTTACAATGGCTCAAGGTAATTTTTATATTCTCTTTTTTGAATAGCTACAGAAAATTGATTCTACTATTAAATATTCCAAATGTGTTTTGAAGAATGAGAAAAATTTTATGATCTATTTTCGTTAATATTTATAATTTTATTTCTGTTAATTTTAAATCGATATTTTTTGTTTATATACATTATCACTATTTTTTGTTCTTCTGCATATACATATATATGATAAAAATGAATATGCATTTTTTTGAAGTACACATTAGATATATCTTTCGTTACATCAGGATATTTAATAATTAATAGTAAATACAATCACGTAAATATAGTATTTATAAAATGATATTTTAGATTATATTATTAGCAAATAGTGGATCAGTGGATCTTATATTTTGTCCCTTATAAAATACATAAAAATTCATATTTATTTATTAAAGGTATAAGATAATTATATAGGAAAATATTAGTTTAATGAAAATCCCATTCCTAAAGCATTTCCATCACATTTTCTGAGAAATCAAAGAACTTTCGTAAAGCAAAGTGACGCTTCCCTGATTTAGAATCTTACAAATGTTTCCATAGAATTAATGAAATCCTAGAGATCCTTTGAAAGAGGTTCTGCGAATATTAAATCCTTCCCCTCCATGGAAAAAACTTGTCTCTTCTTGCTTGTTTGTTTTTCTCCTGCGATAAAACAAGCTGACATGAAAGGCTGCTAGAGTGTCCCATTACTGCCTTGTTTACTGCCTTCCTTAATGATCCAACCACTTAAACTTTTTCAATTACTCCCCGTTTGCTTAAAAGAGACCACTCCTTTCAACAAAGAAGCAATAGAACCGATTAATTTCACTCTACCTTTCTATTTTTGCGATTAATTTTTCTCCTTCCTCTTCTGTTTCAGGTGGGTAAACTTATTCCTTTTGGGAACTGTGAGGATTTGGTGAAGGTAGAGGAATAAACTTTGCGGAAAGAACTGTGAGTAAGATGTCGCCTCAAGTTTTATTGTTCGGTGAGTAAGAAACATATTGATTAAGGGCATCTTCGTGCTTGAGTTTAATTTTATGGATTCTTGGAAAATGTTTTTTGACGAATTTGGAGAAGTTGCTGAAGTTATAAGTTAAAGTAATAATTTTTATAGATCAATACAATCTTATATAAGAATTTTTGTGAATTTAATGTTTATTCGTGAATTGAATAGATACATCAGTATCAGTATACTGTTCCGTATCGTCTTTACTAACTTGAAAATTTAAGTTGACCAAGTATGTAACTCTTTTAGATATCTAAGAGAAGATACGTTTTTTACTGTATCATTTATTCAAATTGTCAAATTAATTATTATATCAATTAAATCAATACTATTTTTAGTGCTTATAAATGATCGGAAGTTAATATTCCTAGAATGCAATACTATAATTAGAAACTTTTTAAACTCCGGTGCGATAGTCATTCTGCCGCAAACTTCAGCGTTCAGATGTACTCTAAAACATTTGAAACTTTGTCATAAGCCCTTTCGGGCGTTGAACTCGCTCTTTGATATCCAAGCGAAGTAACTATTTCGATGAAAAGATCGTCTTTCAAAGTATATCGGATCATATTCGTAAGTTCATTTGGTCGATAGGTCGCTTACACTTCAATTCGATCGTAGCGACGCTTTCGGAGAGTGACAAAACTACTGTTTCTTGAATCTCTGACTAGGGATTGTGTGCAGCATCTCGAGGGCATTGTGAGGGGAAAAGGGTTAAGGGAGGATTGGATTAAGGGATCGGGTGTGGAAAAAGGAGTGCCCGATTGGAGTGGAACAAATATCTCCCACGGAGACAAAACGAATGCGGGACCCAAGACTTTGAGGATGGGTGGTTTGAAGTGGGGGTAGAATGGATAGCATCTGCTACCGGGGAGGATTCTTTATATTACAGATGATCAAGGTATAGCAGATTGTGGACTTTCTTTTTGACTTATTTTATGATTTACGTAATTGGACATGCGTTAAAGTATGTGTATTATTTCGTACGAACAATTTTCTATTTTAGGAAATAGACAGCTTATGAAGTATAAATGAGATGTGAATGCTAGAAAATGAAGCAATTTTCCTTAGCTTTCCTCTTTTATTTCTTAAATTCTTCGTTTCGTGTTTCATTTAAAGGAAGGTTAATAATAATTTATAACGTAAGTTTCTTAATAAACCTAATTTTCGTAACTTTTTTGAGTCATAAAGAGCCGAACTAAATTTCTTTTCCATACAATCACTTGGGTTACCATGGATACATCCCGAACAAACATCCTTTTTTGTGATATTAGCTACCACTCCAAGTGAGTCACCATGGAAACCTTTTGAAAACACTTCATTTAAATATAAAAGGATTTTCTGAACGGAGATGACGGATCTAGAATAATTTTGACACGAGAAAAGGGGAATCAAAGATGTAGGAACATTTCATATTAGTCCAATATCCTTTTTCACTCCCCTCATGACGGTGAACCGCACCTCCCTTTCACTACTTGTATCCCTCAGAAAGTGCGTGGACCCCAACGGGATGCAGGGGAGCCAAAACGTCTTCCTTTCCTTCCCCTAGGGAAAGCAGTTGACGGACAAGGCCCTGACGTCAAGTGTACGCTCCGTTGCCACGAACGGGTCATTTCCCTGGAGAATCCCCTCCCCCCTCTTGATGTGAGGGATACGCGTTGTCCGTTGTATGCAGATTCGTGAAAAGGGGAGGATGCATTCTGTATCAATTCCTAGAGGAGATTTTTGGCTTTGAAAGTAGCCCCATTTTAATATATTTTTGACATCTCGGTTCACTATGGAACTCATGAATAACTCTTCAGGATTTATGTCTTTTTTCGACCCCCAATACTATTCTGCTCCTCTTTCCAACTGATACTCAATGCTCTTTGGTCCATCGTAGATGCTTTTTATGTGTTTATGTTGATGTTGTATTAATCTTGACGATATTATTTTTTTGCGTATCAAATGTCACAATTTTTTGTCTCACAAAATTTTCATTCCTTATCCATTATAAAAAATATTATGGCATAAGATTTCAACTAGTAAAATCTAGTCGTATGTGTCGAATCCTCATAGGTTTATTTTTTAAAATATATTACTGAATATGTAATGAATGACGGTACTAGTAATTTACAAAAAATACCTCTCGATCTGAATTAATGAAACTTTTTTTGTTTTCGTTTATGCGATATATTGAACCAAACGAAAATGAAATCTCCAACTGAAGTAAATACTTTCTCTCCATCGGAAAAGGATATCATACTCTAAGCTTTGTTTTCCCATCGAAAGTTACTTTCATCGTGAGATTTATCCAATCCCTTTGGATTTTGGACAAAAGCGGAAGAGAAAGAAAAATTTTAGCAACCCGATACTGGAAAGGCAAGAGAAATTCTCGTGAGATTTTGAGACGTCTCCACAAAGCTCACTTCTCTTCTCTGATTTTCGATTTATATCAGAGAATGGTCTCTCAAAACTTTAGTGACATTGTGAGTGAATGTTGGATCATCCGTGAAATTCCAAAAGGTCTTTTATATTAGTTTTCCTCATCATTTGCTATTAATTTCAAACTTTATGGAAGAGAAATGAACCGGAAATTATGTAGAATTTTCTTCATTAATTCTCTTTTGGAGTCCTTAACAATCGCCTAATGAAAAACAGCGGGTCGATTAAATGAATAAGATTATTGCAACAATATACTAATTAGTTTGAGACAGTTGTTAATTTTACTATTGTTCGATTACGATTGAAAATTGTTTAATTAACCTTCAAGCTTCGACAATGATCTTATTTTTAAAATTTCATTTAAATGCAAGGTTATCGTTTATTTAGTCATTAAAATTTTTTGTCTGCTGCATGTTTTTAATCAACAATCGGTTTTATGAAATTTTCATTATAGTCGTGCATTACGATTGTTTTGCCATGCCTAAAATTTTATGAAGTAACAAGCTGTTGATTTAGGTAATGATTGGTTATTAATAGGTTTCTAGATTTATTAATTTGTTTTTCCGTACATTATTAGATCTTCTGAAGTTTTTCTATTATTGTAAGGGTGATTCAGAGATTTTAATAGTTATTTTTAAAGTAAAAATTTTTATTCAAAAGTTTAAAAGTTAGCAAGAAATGTACAATCTTTCCTTTTCGAAGTAACTGCTTTATTCTTTATTTGAGGGATGATTTAATATGAAATTTTTTCAATGGCTAAATAAAGTAATATCTAGCTTAAAGTATCAATTTTCTTTACCCAGCTGCACTCTTCTTTAAATGTAGGAAGTGACACAACGAGTATCTGCGTAGAATATAGTTAAATTTCAATAGTAACTTACTCGTAATATAGGTTTTTTCTTAATTGGACAAATCATGTTTAATATCGTAATCCCCAAACTCCGTTGTTTTCATTCTGCATATAATTGTTTCGTACAACTCGCACGAGCGTGCGATTGAGTTACATCTCCGCCTGCGGGAAGTTCGAAAGTTTTTTAATTACGGATTCCGCTTAGAATTTAGATATATTCCGCCCAAATGGAATTGCCGCTGATGTTTCCGCCTTCCTTTTGAAGTCATATCCACGGGGCTAATTTTAACATGTTGAATTGTTTCGACATTTCTATGCTTTGAAATGTGGATTTTCGAGTCGTTACTATAATGGCTGACGACATAGCCTCCCGCGTTTTGCGTCGGAACTGATTATTGAAAAAGCAGCTTTGTGTGTTCCGAGGAGTGTATTTGTTGTCTTTTCCGATATGTCACTCCACAAGTTATTCTTTCGCAGGAATGTTAAAAGGTTTTGGGAAGAGAGAAAAGTTATCCAATTTGTGGCTTTATCATAGTAGATTTAAATGAAATCGGATTTCTTTAAGGATCGCCAACAGATACTGGGAAAATCGGAACTGTAGATATTGAAATAAAGAATGGAAACTTTAATTATAGAAAATCCGTCATGGAAGAACGCAAGAATATTGAATAATCCGAATTTTTACATCACTAACTTATAAACTTTCAAAGGTTATTATTTTCTTTAAAAATGTTTGGCGATTTTCTTTCAAGATAGAAATTTATTTTCATTTAGTCAACATAATTTTACTATTACTTACTCTATTTATAGCTATTGGACTTTTTTTATAAATTTTAGCAATATTTATAACACCATTGTCTCGTTTTACTAATATTTAAATCTGATTTAGAGTTTTATTCTTTTTTTATTCGGCTGTCTGCCTAATCTATAAATGATTCGTTCAAAAATCAAACGGGTTTATTGTAATTAAATTTCAAGCTAAGTTTCATTTTTATCATTATAAAGTCATTCATTAATACATGAATGTATACAATACATAAATATGAACAATGAGGAGTGTTGCCTAGCAACTATTCTTATGCCTCCTGTTTTATAAGATAAATCCCACTGTAATGTTGCATAAAGACTGGACGAAGTAAGCGAACCCTTTTAGGAATCCATCTCACCCTCACAGGGTGCACTAATACCCCCACATCTTGAATACCCCTCAAAAAAATACGTAAAATTCACCTCTGACGGCTTAAATTTTTAGACCCTTATTAATTTGAAGCTGAACAGGTTTATCCTTAAAAAGGAACGTTTATGGGGCAGGGGTTTCCTATTCGTTACATCTGAAAGAGCATTAGTGTAGTAGGAATCTGCTAGATAAATGGATGGGACCATACTTCCGGTCGGAGTGTGCAAACAGCCGTGGTGCATTCAGAAGGTTGACCCCTCTCCTTTTGGTGCATTTGTCACTCGGGGGTCAGCTGATTTCACGGATGAATATCCCTAGAATTATCGCAACCAATGAATCTATTCGAGTGTTTTTATGCGGCTGTCGCGATTGATCATTGCACCATATCGGCGAGATATTTTACACTCTTTCATTCGAATGAATTCCCAATAATTTTGAAACTCGCTAAGGTTAAATTTATATTACTATAGCTACTTAAAGACATGCTAGTGAAAAGAGTATACATATTTCTGTTTTATCGATTCAATAATTTAAGTATTTAATAGTTACAGAAATATTAAATGATGGAAAGTGTTATTTGAAGCTTTTTCATTATATAAACTATAAAAAAGTACACCATTTGATTGTTTATAAAATTTAGTTGTATTAAAAGCCATAAGAATGGACAACAATTAAATTTTCTTTCGTATATTTTCTTTCTATCTTTCTATTCTATAACTATATCCGTTGCTATGGAATCTATTACGTAATTCCATTAATGATTCGAATGAAATAGTGTTAATATTAGTTAATATTATTTGATTGTTAAATCATTGTTTACCACAAGCTGTATGCAGTTGAACTGAGATGAAAACCTAATATACACGTAATTTTCACGCTTTGCTTTCTGTCCGACGCAGATATCCACACTCAGCCCTTCTGCTCATCGCAGTTGGTTCTCATAGTACAAGTCTTTCCCATCGTCACGCTCAAGTTAAAACCGATCGCTCAAAAATGAGTTTTTGTCAGTTCTTCAATCCCACCCTTACTTCCCCTTTTAGAAAAGGGGTCTCCCGTCCGAATGGTACTTAAACGTCCGGAGGGTGGGATGCTGCTGCAACTTGAGATGGGGAATTCACATTATTTTTTCAAGTGAGACCTAACGTTAAAATTACGTATAGCATTGATTGGTTCGTGCCTAAACGCTGAATGGTGTCGAAGTTTTTGAGTATTCTGTGGGTATTGCTGATCACAGTATGCTAAATGTTATTTTATTACCTTTAGAACATGAATGCTCACTCTTTTAGATTTAATGTATATAATATATTGGACTACTATTGTTTTAACTGGCATTGTTGATAAATCCTCCATCGTTGAGATTAAAAAGCCAAACGCATTATTATCAAATAAAGCAACAATTTTTTAACTCATAAGGTTTCCCATAAATCTCTGAACTGGAAATTGTTCTCAAAATTCATTCCAAAAACCCCAAAGAAAAATTGGTTGCTTATTTATCACAACGAGGATGACATGGGAACGAAATCTAATTTTCTAATCCTTGCGTTAGGGCGTCGAGAAAAGATCCACCCTACACCATCCACCCTGTACCACACAGTGCAATAATCTCACGCCTGAAAGGCGAATAAGTGGCAAAAAAATTGACGAGCGCCGTGCGTGGTTCTTCCGAATGAGGAAATTTTTCGCCGTGTGTAACTGCGCGAGGAATCGTATTTTTTGCGAGATTGGAAGGCGTCTTGAATGAAGGGAAAGTAATATTCATCCCGCACCCACTCTACTTCTTTTGTCGCGTCCTTTTTTTTCCTTCATTCGGATGCCGATTCCTTCCTGGGTCTCCATATTGCATTCGTATCTTCGTATAGAAGACTTCTCTGCGTTCTACATCTTTCATTTCATCCCAGAGGTTCGATAAAGCGCCGCCAGGGACCACTTTCGTGTCGCTTCATTTCATCTATTAATTTTCGTTTTTCATTTTTTTCAATTACTCCTTCCATGTTCTCCGGGGCGCGTCTCCCATGGAAACCTATCTGCTGAAACTTCTGATCTTTATATCCGTCCCTTTCCATATCGTTCGCTATCGTATTTCTATTGATAGTAAGTTGTTTTCTATACAAAGGAATGGATTGTTTAGTATTTTCCCTTTCATCTTCGATTGATATTCCAAGAAAGAGTTTGTCCTATCGAAAAATAACTAATTTAACATCTGATAGCGTTGTGAAAGTCCCAACATTAAGTTACTATTAAGTAATTAATGTTCTTATTTATTTAAAATTTTTTGGATAATTATTCACCAAATATGTCCAATATTCGATACGATAGTGTTGTGCTTTTGTTGGGCAGATTTGTAGGAAGTAAGTTGCTACGTTTGCCGTGAGATACTAAAAATTATGTTAATGAAAATGTACTTAAAGTAGTTATTATACATGTACATATATGTATATTTTCTTTTTCAGAATTTATTTGACTCTTTTCACTCTAAATTACACGCAACTCAAGCGATGGTGAAAATGTACCAATGAAGTTTATTGCAAACTTTAATCAATATAACCTATTCACTGTAAAATCTAATTTAGAACCTTTATGCAGCAAAACACATTATTTCCCTTCTCTTTCAATTCTATCCGAGTAGAGACTACGAAAAAAAATTATCAATCAAGTACCGTGTCGTCTTGTGTCGGGGAATCTATTTTCACTTAATTGAGAGGGGACGGTGAAAGGCGTATCGGTCTGCAGACTCGATTATATCGGAGTATTTCCCAAAAAAGAAGAGTTATCGAGAGTCGCAAAACTGGAATCCATGGCCTCGAGCTTTTAATTCCTCACTTTGGCGAACCTCTTCTTCAGCAGACGCAATCCCTTGGGCCATTCCCTTTGCAGTTTTCCGGAAAAAATTGGGAAACCCTCCGATGAAGATGAAAGAAAAGGGTACGTGAAGGGGATCGAAGCCGGAGCGATTGGTCGGAATGCCAAAGAAGCGACGATAGAGTTTTGTAGTCGGTTCGTTAACCGCGAAGAAAGTTGGTCCCAGAGAGATACCTTGAGGCATTCCGTTTTGGTCCCGCCTTCTTTTTTATTTTGGGACGCAGTCTGTCGGATGAATGGGGTACGAAAGTAACGCTCAAGTAATTGGGGCCTCTTTTGGAAGACGTTTTTGGGTATATGGACCCCTCGTTATTTTCGAGATCAATATGATATCCATCTTAAGTTTAAAATTGCGGTTCTATGCACACACAATAGTAAATGTGATAGAATATATATAATTTTAAATTTTTCCCAGCTATTTTAGTAAGAGTCATAATCGATTGTGTACGTTGTAGTAGAATAGATTTAAAATAATTTTAGCACTCATTTGTACTTTCTGTAGCAGCGCTTTAAGTATTCAATACACGAAAGGGTACCAAATCATCTACTGAATAATGTGATCTATCCATTTCCCTTGGTAGGAATGAGAGTAATTTAGCACGATAATATCTATTTATTTTATGTTTGAATTTATTGATTTAGAAATTCGTCTTTTTTGTCTCTCTGCTTTAAAGTAAAACATTGATTCTTGGAATTAATCTTTAGAATACAATATTACCCTTTGTAGCATGCTAGTGCAAATATTCGGAAGGGCATTATGTCTTATTTGGATACAGAAATATAAATCTAGTATACTGAGTTAATTTATGGCACCTTGAATAACGACTTATTTAAGTCTCATCGGAAAACGTGTGAAAAAGCATTCAGCCCAAAAGCAAGACACACCCCCTTCGTGAAAAATAACCTCCAACCGCTTCCCAATCCAACCCTCATCTTGTTTATAAAAGGATACACACACTCTTCCCAAAAATGTTTCAACTCCTCTAATGTACCACACCGCATCTTGCTACAACGCCCTCAGGGATCTCACACCCACGCCTTCAAACCCTTAAGGGTTCGGCGGGTAGGGGGTCCTGTAGCGCCGGAGGGAGAGAAATGATACTTTTTAGGGCAATGCTGGGATATCTGGAAGGAGCACTCTTGCTGATGAATTTGGGTTAAGTAGGAAGGCGTCTGCAGAGGGAAAAATGTGCGGTTGCAAACGACGTCTGAATGCGTGTCTTTTTTTGGCCTTATTTATTCCCTAGTTTCGGCTTTTTATCTGTGACAACTGCGGCTAGGCTGTGCCCGCTGGGAGTCTGTAATGGACCGAAGTGTGGATTAGTTCTCGGTAATGGAATCGTGATGTCTTTATTTTTAAAAGTGACTTCTCCCGCGAGTTTTTTTTTCGAGTGTTCCAGAGACGCTGAGTTCTGAATCCCTCGTTTGCGAAGATAGGAGATTTTAATTTGCGAGCTAATTCTTTTTGGATCCCGAAGACCTTAATTGTGGCGTTGAAATTTCCTTTTATGAGAAAGGATGGTTTAACGAGGCTTTTCCACAGCATTTTAGGTACTTTCTAAGTCTTTTGGTAGGAATTCGCAAAACAAGTAGGTAATGATTTCGTTTTTTTAATGCTTCAACTTGTTTTGGTTATTAATTGAGTTAAGAAATTTATAGGCCTTGTTTTCTTGATTGCAAGTTATATTTTGTAATTTTACGATGAATTTATTCTAATATATAATATTATACACTTTCATTCTATTCGTGGATTATATTTCTACATTTTAATTGTATTACATTAATAATTATATAATACTTATGTTATAAAATTATACTATATTTCGAAAAATTTTGTAGAATATTGCACAATTCAATTCTACTAAGGTTCGTAACAACTGAATATCATAGGGAATGATCTATTCAATCCAAAATTTAAAAAGTATTTACTATAAACTAATCTTTTGGCAAACGCTGTATGTATTTAGTGTACTTTTTTCATGTACAAATAGCACAATTATAATTAATTACGTTTGTTCATATATATTCTATAATGTGTATTCATATGGAATCAGTAAGGTCCATCTAAGTGTATATCCTCTTCAATTTGAAATTAATCAAACGAGTTCCAACCAAAGTTTTAAGCCCACAAATTGCTTCAAATCCTTCAAATCTGCAAAACCTCTTTTGCTCAAATGAGAACTGAATGCGAATTCGAGTCCCCCGCAGCCGTCGGAAAATTCAGGAAGAAAATCGTGGAAAACGTCAAAAAATCTTTACTCGCAAGTTACGCTGTTAAGTTCTTGAACACTCCTCACCTCTGAACAGTTTCGAACACTTTAAAGATGTTTCAGAGCGAAGCGTTTGGGGCTTCAATTTGGAGAAGAGCAGTAATGGAGGAAAGATTGGGGTGGGGACATGTATGAAGAGGTGTTCGCGATAATGGGATGCAGCGATGGAATTGGAATTCGGTACATGTTGGGGATAAATTGTAGATGGCAGAGTATTTATATTTGATGAGTTACAAATATTGATTGAAAAGAAAGCATTAAAATATGTAGCTGAGCATTAATGTATCGATTATGATTGTTCCTTTTAGTGCTTCTAATGATTAACTCTATTTAAATACGGATTAAAGATTCGATTTTCTGACCGAAGAAATAGTATTGTTATCAAATGTAAAATGCCCAATTGTGTCTCATCAGTAATAATGGATTACCTTCTATTATTAAAGTTATCTTCTATTGTTAAACGAAAAGTGCTACAAACAATTGTTAATTGAATATTTCATATTTTTGGAGAGCAATAATACTTTAATGTATAATAATAACTCAACAATAATTTGACTCCATTAAAAGTGTTTTTATCGATAAGTAAGGAATTTTCCGTTGAGAAAACCTTTTAGCTACTAGAATATTGATCACTTACCAGTGAATTATAATTATCCATGGATATACCATAATGAAGCTATGAATACGATAAATTGTATTGGATTTTATTTTTTTAACTTATTATGCTCAAATAAAATGTATCCAGGTGCATTATTGATTCGAAAGGATTTATAATATTGAAAAATGACCCTTTGATTACGAGTCTTAAAGACTCAATTAGGGTGTCAGAAAAAGTTTAAGGAAATCCTGAGCGGCCTTACAAACTAACGCTAGCACATTCTAGGAAATAATTTTCTTCCTGTTCACGAAGCAAAAAATTTCGTTACGAAAAAGTGGGGTTGTCGCACTTTAAAGCAATTTTCATAGGGAACAGTTGAATACGATTACGCGAGAAAAGATGCTTTTCAGAAGTTCTGGCGGAATATTTTATCAACGCTAAGAGAACTAGGAACGATGAATTTTTCAGTTGTGATGCATTTTCATAGGGCTCCGTGCCTCGTTTCTTTTCTGTCCTAGACTGTAATAAATAAAGAGCTCCCATTCTGTTTACGGAGGAATGGGTAGTTTCTAGACGACGCCGCTCCGCTGAATTACGTCACTTCCTCTTTCTATTCCTGTTTGTCGCGCGCATTCTTACCTTCAATTTTTTTGCACCTGGTATATTCGAGTTAGCGATGAATCATATAAGCGGAAAATTTCCGTATACTTTGAGTTTTAAGAATTCGAAAATTGCACGTTCTGCGATAATACAATTGAAGGTGAGAACATCATATTTAAAGAAATTTTTTTGTGACCGGTTTCAGAATATTTTTTGAAATCCTCTCGTATATTCAAATTAATGACTTGAGGATTAGAAAAGTTTAGAAAATTAATTATAATAATATGAATACTTCAATGTATTCATTTAAATTTGTCATTTCCTAGCTTTATTATAATATTTTTAAGGCTACGTTAGAAGAATTTCTAAATATCTTTTCTGGTAAATAAAAATATACTTTTTCATTTATGAATTTAATAACTTTTGAAATGTTTTAGTTGGCAGTTTACATAGCCTCCTTTCTCCTCTATTAGCTAGACGAAAATCCTAAAAGATACACGCTGTCTTACTCGTATTTTAAAGCATATCTAGCCATAATATACGTTTAAGATTATTAAGTACAGAAAACAGTTTGATTAATCCACCTTCCTATTAGTTATACCATCCTAATACGATTTTAAATAAAAGGAAAGATATTATGTTAGCATACGTATGTAGGAAACCCATTTTCTCATCTCTAGCATGATGCTGTTTAAATATATAATTTTATATATTAAATATTGATAAATTGTTTCCCCTAGCAACAGAATGCAGTATATAATAAGAATGAAAAAAACATCATCTCCTGCCATTTGCAATGGCAGGAGACGCTAATGGTTTGCAGAAGAGGGGCTGAGAATCATTAAAACATTCAAGACCTCCGTCATTTTGAGGCATTAAATATTCAGGAAGAAACTTTAGGGAACGATTGATAGGGGGCAGAGTATTCGACATGAGAACCGTCAAATGCGCCAGCGGTCGGAGGGTAAGACAATGGCGTAGGATGAATTAGACGCCCTCTCCGAACAGAAATGAAACTAAACGGGGGCGCTGCAAATGGATCCGATGGGTAATTTGTTGGGATGGATTGGTATTTTGGAGGGAAGTTTTGGCGGGAAAGGTTAAGTGACACGTCACCAGAGATTTTTTTCAACATTTACCAATAGGGTGAGGGTTGAAATACTTTCTTTAACTCCACGGACCCCCTCTCAAACCCGTTTGCATTACTTCTCCTTTTCTAAAACGTCTTTCAACTTCTCCTTCCGCCTTCAACCTTTTCCATTCTTGGTGTTTCCGGTTCACAAGTTCCCGCGATTCGTTAGAGTTTAATCACTTTCCCCTCCTTCTTCTTAATTCAGTCCTTTTAGAGAAGTCTTCCAATTAAAGTCTCCAGCAGATAACAGGGCAAAAGAGATGCTTAGCATTGATTTTATCAAGAGTAGAAATTAGGATATTGTAGATTAATAGGTGAATGTATTTAGAATTAAAAGATCCAATGTAAGAAGTTCAAAGTTGCCTTAATTGTGTAATGATAGCATAGCTTCTGCATTTTTATATTAAATGGTAAGAGTTGTCTATGTGCAATTACTTTCTTAAGATTCCTTAATTTTAAATACGAGTAACTCGAGTTGAAATGGAGAATCGGTCCTAAAATCATCACATTTTTTAAATATTCAGTATCATCTCACAATATTTTATTGAAATCTATTAGTTTATCTATTAAATATTACGTATCTATGGAAATTCTTTTTAATTACTTACTGTCCGTCATTGCTTAGTAATAACCATCGAAGGAAACAATGCTCAGAAGAGACTAAGAAGCAACGTATTTAGCTGCATACAGAGAATAAATATTAATCTCCAGTAAACTCTCTATAGTTCTGCGGCTACTAAAGAGTTCATTAACCATTGGCTACTGTATCTCCAGCACATTTTCCTACGCAAACGTAGACATATCCATCCTCCCTCCCCATTCCCCAGTCTCGTACCTGACAGCTCCATGCGTCATTTCCTTTATCACATCGCCAGGAGATGGAATTCGAGTAGAATTTCTCCCCCCCTCTCCGTTTCTATGCACCCTAAGATACATTCTGCGAGACAACAGGTTCTCTTCCTATCATCTACGAAAAACGCGTGGAAAAGAGTAGACACAGGTGGGATGCTGTGGGAGTGAGGAATCTGCCTTTTCAATTTCGCATCTCCGATGGAAGACGGCGTTGTTTTCTCGAGTGATTTTTCTCGTTCTTCTGCTTTTCCTACGCATATTTCACTTCTGTGACGGCTCTAATATGATGCTTCTCTACACGAGATGAAACTGATGCCCTACGAAATGTTCCTCTACTGGATGTTTTCCATTCTTTATCACGTCGCAAGTTTTTATTTCATGTTTGTTGTTTTCGTACTGTCTGCTGAGTTAATATCGCGTCTCGTTTGTTTTTTGTTTTAATTTTTAAACTGTCTCCTGACGTTTATAGTGTATGATGATTTTCGTGCTTTCTGGATGGATTCAGTAGAACCTTGCCTCGCGAGTTATAAAAACAATTCTAACGACGACAATAGTTAATAATAATAATGTATAATTACATTTTCTCCTCATAGAATGTCTTAGAAAGTTATTAAAATTTTCTGGAATGATTATAATAAATAAATTAGCTAATTAAACGACTAATTAAGATCACTTCTTCACATCTAATGGGACGTTACGAATTCTCCTTAAATATATAAATTTCCCCATGTTTCCAAAGAGATATAGCAAAGCTCAAGGGGCCATGGCAATTCCCGTAAACAAACATCCATATTTATTCCCTTTGCCCGTGAAATGATCGGTATTCATAAAGAAAGTCGAAGAGGTTCAATTATATTAATCGTCTAATGGATTTCCCTTTTCATCCGTCGCCGACATTTATCTAGAAAACTTAATTCGTAAAGTCTTAGGAAATAAAACGAGGAAGCAATTCTCGTCTCAGAGAGGGGTGAGGAAAAGTTACGCCCAAAAGTTTCTCGGAGTTGCAAGTCCCCTTAAAAAAATCCCATTTCGGAGACGATGCTGAGACATTAGCAGAAGGAAGGTTCCACTTCCTTGAAGACCTCTTCTCATTTCTCTCCCCCGCTATCCGTCAAAGTCTTTCCCGTTTTCTTCATCTCTTTTCTATATCTCTTTTACACTTGCCCTCGGAGGAATCAAAGCCGTCCGGTATGCACGGGTTCTCAATCAAAATCGTTATTTACTTCGTTGCTAAGGCACGTATCTTATAAGACAACAAAGGAAGACTTAAATATGGTCATGGTGTGGTTTCAGTGTAGCATATATCCGTCTATTGCTTTGTAAAGTGTTTTTCACTTGTTGTGGTGAAGTATTACGTACTCATTTCTGATGCACTGTGACTCCGATTGATATAATTTATTATATCAATCAATCAATAATTTATTATATTTGAAGTCTCTTAAGTACTTAGTCAAGGGCTGAAATTTTGATGGCTTGTTCTTTTGTTATAAAAAAGGTAATAATTGTTACATGTCGGCGATTTTTGCTTTGCGGAAAGTATGGTGACACATTTCTTTTCAACTTCTATGTGAGGGATGGATTAAAGTTCTGCACCATGTTCTGAAGTTTCAAAAGTTGAAACAAAAGATGAAGCTTATTTCTTGTTCTCTCCATCATTTTTCATTTACACTAACCAATATCCTGGAAATTTATTTTAAAGGATATGATTGGTCATTTTCTCTTTACACTACAAGGAGCATTAGACAAGGAATACATTGTATCTCATGCAGGTTGTATTAATATGTAACAATCTGACTCCTTTTTATGTTTCTGCGTAAGCCAACCTTCCCTCCGAGGGTACTTTTCAGAAGTTCTCCAACCATCGACTCCCATAAGGGCTTTCACAGATGCACCTGCAAAGGTACAGCTTCTTGCAACACTCCCAACCGTACTTCGGGCCTCTGTAGTGATCGTTCGCGAGAACGGCGAATATGAAAAAAGTTGGACGTATTCCCTTCTGTTTACCTCGGACGCAGTTTTCTCTTCTTTTGTTTCCCGAAGTTGCGTAAAAAATAGCAGCTCTTAAAGTGCGCCGCCTTTAAGTACGAAATATCCACCATTTGAAACTTATACTTAAAGTTTTTTCTTCCCCTTCTCTAATCTAAAATGACGACATGGTAGGGGGGTTCGCGAAACTACGTTTAAAATTTCGGGAAACTTTTCGCGGAAATGCATTTAAATCCATCTCTAGAGACGATTTCGAATCGTGGATCGAAATGGATTTGCATTGAATAATTTCCATTCTTATCCATCTGGCGCTTTTGATATATCGTGGAATAGATCGAATTTTAGATTGAATATAAGTTCAGGGATAAGATTCAAACTTCTGATAAAATCGAACTTTAATGTATAAGGAAGCTTCTCCTAGTAATACTATTGTAAGTTTTTAATTATCTCATTGGTTGCATTCTTTCCTTTCTAATAATTATAAATGTTAGCGTTTTGTTTTAATCGATTATCATTGTTGTAAAAGTCATCAATAGTCGAAATAACCGCTCTTAATTGATATTATTTGTTTGTTTATTTTCTATCTTGTGTGAGATATTGTTGTGCACAATCGTCGTGAAAACTTTTTACTCATTACATCATTTTTGCATTAATTTATTCACATTACATTGGTACATGTAACAATGAATTTTATATAGTCATTTCATTGTTTTTAGGTTACGTATTGTCGTTAGAATTCCAACAATTATCGTTTGTTATAATTGGTTTACATTGTTACTGTGCCGGCAGGTATTTTATGTATTATAGCGGATATTGAATTATTGCATCGATTCTTTATCACTAACTCGTATAATTCTCTATTTTGTCGTTCATTTCTCTGTCCCTACGAATTTTAAACTAATAAAAATACGAGAATCTCTGCATCTCACTCCACCTTTCATTTTTCTCATAACTCAAGGGGGATTTGGAATTCGGAAACCGAATGACAACTCAGGAGACGGATCCGTTCGTTCAACCCAAGTTCGATCGCAAAAGAAGCAATAGAAAAAAATGCAGAAAAACTTAATACGACGCTCAGAAACGTCTCCACATTCATTTCACGCGATTCATCTGCGAAAAAGTTCGTCTCCTATGAAAATAAAACGAAAACGTTTCTCATAATTCCTCTTCGGAAATAATCTTCACAAATCCCGGCACAATTTTCACTTTTTCCCTTTTTTTATTCAGTAAAAGGTGTCAACTCGCGGTAGACACCCGTGCCTACGCATACACGTCATTATCTTCGACGACGGAAAGGGAGTTTTCTTTTGTCTTCCGCGGCTTTTTTATATCGGCAGTCTTCTGTTTTCGTGCGGAAAAATTCAAGAGAGTGTTTGAGAACGAACTTCGAATGGGTACTTAAAATCCTTCTGCCTTCACCTTTCACTCTCAAATGGTTCGGATAATAACCTCTCATGGAACACTTGAAGAGACGATGGTTGGTGATGTCATCGAGGACGAATTTGAGTTGACCAAACGATGCTGTATATGGCAGGATGTTATGTATGATAAAATTGATCTGGAGGTATCTAAATCTAATGATTTTATTCATCTAAATTCCTATTATTACCTAAATTAATTCAGATTCTTTATGTGCTTAAAGTAATGTTTCTACACGCGTGCTATTCATATAATTCATTTTGACGAAGTATTTTTATTTTAATTTCGTTAATTAATTATTAGCATATATTACTTTGAATACTTTTGGTAACCATCAATTGAAAACTTGCTTATGTTTAATTCTGCAAAACTTGATCTCTTTGTTTGTGTGTATCTATCTTCGGATATAAATAGTTTTCCTCTAATAAAGGATTTATTCCCACCAATTCTATTTTCTCTCATCTCCGAATCCTTTTCCGAAGTTAGGCAGTTAATTATAGTAGGAAATAACTGGTGGATATATCACCGCTCTTTGTGAATCCTTCCACAGGTTCAATAACATCATATCTCACACTTTTCTGCACTTTTCCAACCACTTCACTTCATCATTTCTCACCGCCGAACATTGTATTCCTCCCTTTTTTAATTTTTTCCTACCACTCCTTCCGAATATTTTAACATTCTATTTATCACGCCTAGCTCCTTCCAAAGGGAGGAAATGAAATTTCGGCTCCGTTGTATTTTTTCCACCGAAGAATTATCACCTCCTTTTCCCAGATATATATTTGCGATTTTTTCTTTCGAGAAAGTCTTTTTTTCTACTTTTCTCCAGCTTGGAATCTCTCATATCTTCTTCACGTTGAAAAAAGTAAAAAGTTCCGCGGATTGCCCTTTTCCATCCATTTCCACCGTTTCCATGCCTCCGCTGTTGATTTACGTTAATCTTTTGTTTCGCGCGTTTGTCTTCCGCCATGGCGACGCACTTGTTTTTCTCCTAATGGAAACTATTTATGGTCGTCTGATTGAGAACGGAATTGTTTGTTTACGTTCATCTTTTTCCCTCTATTGTTGGTTTATTGCCGTGGCGACGTGGTTGTTTAGTTCGTAATGGAAGATGTATTCAATCCCGTCTCGATTGCTCTTTGGGGAATCGTTCACTATCCGTCGGATTTATGAGCTTTTACCCAAAGTTCCTTTTCATTCATACCTGAAAACCCTTTTGCTATGGTTGAAGTATCTATTAATCTTTTCTTTAGGATTATGACGCACGTTTTGAACATCAATATTTGCAATTTAAACGTATTTTTCTTTACTTGCAGTTCCTTTAATTACAGTTAAAAAAATGTATTCCGACGAAGATAATTCGTTTAATCTAGCAATACCTTTTGATAATATTCATCAACTTTATTGTATCTTATGGGAATATTGAAACTTACGTAAGCCAACCATTAAAATTATGAAAACCAGCAATTAAACATCTCCAAAGCATTTTGAATTTCTCATAGAAACATTATCTTATTGACCATTACGCTAAAATCAGGTCAATTCAAGTCAATACTTCCCGAGCAAATCTTAGTTATGTTAGAAACAACACGCTCGCGGTCGCTAGGTAACCATATCGAGGCTCAAGGGGTTTATACGCCTTTTGTTCTCAAGCTCAGGCATCTATTGTTCCCCTAATTTCGGAGATCCGCTACTGCTAGAAGCTTCCAATAAAACGGCTTCTATACCTTGATAGTAACACCTGCGGCCATTACTTCCTCTTTGGCGCTGAGGTCGGCGGAAGCACGTGATGGATGATCGTTCGCGGTTTCCATTTCATGGACCATTCAGGGATCATCCTCTTGTTGCAGTATCCGCCCAACCGAGGCGTCACGGGTAATTGTTACAACTTTCATTGTTGCGCACCCTCACCCATCCCCTCAGGTGATTGAAGGACCTGACGAAGACGCCGCTTCGGGACATTAAACCCTAGAAAGTTTTATCTATAAAAACAAACTCACGTATTTATTTTATTAACAACGATAATTTATCCAGCATTTGTATTCCCCGAAATAAATGCGTGAAATGTACAGTTCATTTTTTGGCAGAGAATTATTTATTTATCTTTGTTTACAAAGTGATGTAGAGCCAAATGTATAGGAGCCAAATTTTTCACAACAAAAATTAGTGAAAGGATTTTTTTTACAAATTATCGTTAACCATGAGATCTAGAACTTGAACAAAGGTTAGTGTTTGTGGCGTAATCTTCTATTACTATGACAACTAAATTAATTCTTCCTTTACGAGATATATTGATACTGTTAAAATCGTGTGCAAGCCCAATTGCCGTTCTTGAATGTAATTTCTATATAAATGATAGAGTTGATTTTTTTAATAGTTGATTTTCTGATTTTTGTTATCCAAATCAATAGAATGAATCTACGAAGATTTATCATTGTATAACCACCGTAGGGATGTTGATGAGACTAAAATTAACGACCTTTCCCCAGGACCATATGTTACAGAAAAGAGGGTAACATTTTTACGACGCGTGCTTAATTTGCGATTGGTCGCCAAATCCAATATCTGAAATCGATTCTATTGGACAGCCTCACCTTCGATATATATAAATCATAAGGGATTCGATCACAGCGATGAAATGACCCCTTTTACCTTCTTTTTATATATGCACTCTTTGATAACAGTCCTTCTCATTTTTGTGAAGATGGATAACTGTACCAGTCTTCCCTTTTTTATTTTATAGACCCACCCGTTCTCGTGGATTTCGTACCACCTTTTTTTCTCTTACGTTTCTCTTCCTGCAGCAGTTGAGTCCTCACCCCTTCTCCGCATCCCCTTTGGGTCATCTTCATAAATCTACGGTTCCTGGAAACATCTCGTCTCTGCCTTACTCCGCGTTTTATCTCATTCTGCTTTCCTGGATCATTTTCAGTCAGGGATGCCAACCTAAATTTTTTATTAGGTGGTCAAATGGGGCATAAACGGAGTTGATATTTATTATTTACGATTTTTGTACGGTTCGAAAGAGTTTTTAGAATGTACCTATTAAAGTTTCCTATACTCTATACTCTAATATTTACGATAGTAAACTAATCTAACTAATAGTAAAGTAAATGATAATCAAATGATATCATGTTTTATTTCCTATCTACACTGCAATTTATGTAGCGAAGTGTTATATAAATAAGATTAATTTTTAACATCGTTTTTCAAACATTTTTAACTGTCGTTTACTAGTTGATATAACTGTTGCTAGGATGTTCAAATTTTGTTTTTATTTAGTTTTTCGTCTTGGAAATCCTTTCTAACCACTCTGTCCCATCTGCGCGCCTTCCGATTCGCATTTGTCTTTCTGGTCCGTTTCCACCGGTCAAGTTCACTTGTCTCATCCCACGCGATTTTTCCTTAATATATTAGTTCACCCTCTGAAGCGTCGCTGCAGTTAATATCCAGTAGGGCCATCTGCAGATTCGATTGAGCTGTCATACCTCACAAACCATTTAGCCCTCATGGACCAAATGTCAAAAAAAGGTTAATTTATGTTCGGGGATTTTTTAAATGAGAAAAATGCTTGGTTATCCATCAATCGGTTGAACTTTATTAATTGTAGCCACAGTAATTCAATTCAATTTTTATTATTTCTAATTTTTTATCCCTCTTTAAATATTATAATAATAAATATCCCTCTATAAATATATTTCCTTGTCTCCAAAAAATATAATTCATAACACTAGTCAAATATTAGAAATTATTTTTATATATATATTATAAATATTTCGAATAGTAATTGATTGTTTAATGACCCTTTATACAACTCAATATAGAAAGTAATCTCCCGTTAATTTCCCATTCTATATTACGTAATAGACTTGGTCATTTGCAACAATACGTGCCAAAAATCCGTTTCCCTCTCAAGACGGTCTTCCTTCTTTGTTGAGTGATGCAAGAGACGAGCATCTGACCATGAATCTCTCATCTTGGAGATGCGATTGATGTTTCTCGGAGGAAGGGATTCCGAGGGAAAATTGTAATAGATTCAGTTCGCAACCTTCTGTCAGCAGCAGCCTCTTGTTCGAATTATGTGCTTCGTTTGCATTTCTCCACTCGATTCAATTTTATCTGCCTTAGATTCTGCCGTTTCGTCTTCTATAGGTAGATTTTCTGGTTTTTGCTATCTGTCGTAATTTGCTGTACTCTAATCCCTTTATTTTTCCAAATATATTTTAATCCCGATTTTCCGCATAATTATATCTATATTTTGATCAAGTCACCTGTACAGTTATTTCTTAATCTCGTCTATTAGTAACAAAACTCTAATTACGGATTTCGTTTGGAAGTTGTCACCACCTTGTCGAAGTTTATTGTTGCCAACAATGATAACCGAATTAACTCCATTGAAAACATAAGACAATCGTCACGCGGCGTTTTGAAAGTATTGTTGGCATCCGTTGATCACAGTGTTACGTCATGAGATTCGTGAAATCACGTGCTTTCTGACCTGCCCCTTCCTACCAACGCCCTCAGGGGTAGAATTATGAAAGTGGGAATTCATGAAATCCTTCTTTTAGGATATCCTTCTGAGATATCTTCCTGTCTAACCGTGCTGTCCTCACCCCAATATTCCCCTGAGAGAAGAGCGAGATGTCTGCCGAGGAATTCATTTCCAACGCCGTTAAAATTGAATCTGCTCTCTTGCCAGACCAAAGCATGCCCCCTGAAGATCGAAAAGGATTTTGGGTGTAGTTGCCTCCCGTAGTAGTTGCCCACTTCCGTTAGGTGATTGCATCGTGTGTTTCTACGATCTTGTTAAATATATCTTTTCCACCTGTACCCTTTTATAGTTTTTCTTGGCTTTGATATAAGTATTTAATAAAATTCATTGATGAAAGGAAATAAATATATCTCAGGTACCTCTAAGCAATTTTAATATATTTATACGCTTTTTTGAAGTGTAGTATACAATTTATCGTATATATTATTTGTTTTATTCATCAGTATGATTTTATTTAAAATCAATAACGAATGGATACCTTAATTTTATCGTTTTCCGTTATCATCAAATTTTAAATACAAATCTGCTTTTCCCGCGCTGTCAAATACATCCAGTGGTAAATTTACAAATCGAAACGGATGCGTTCCTCTCCATTCCCCAATTCTACCTTCAATATTGTATTTTGCCTCACTTTCTCTCTCGTTCTAATTAGTTTCACTTTTTCTCCGCCGCGTAATTAACGGCTTACGAATATCCGGAAGCACGTACGACAGGTGGCAAAGGCGGTTTTGAATTAATGGAATTTCTGGGATAAAAATATCTCGCGAAATCCGATCTCTCGTAATTGACGTGATAAATTTTGCGTCGAACGATTGCTCTTTTTAGATGTTTCCAACATCGTTTGGAA
Source organism: Pantala flavescens (assembly GCA_020796165.1). Classification (NCBI taxonomy): domain Eukaryota; kingdom Metazoa; phylum Arthropoda; class Insecta; order Odonata; family Libellulidae; genus Pantala; species Pantala flavescens. Next base: position 45,344,950 of record CM036881.1, on the reverse strand, counting down.
TTATAAATATTGATTGTTTGTGTTGTAATTTATTGGCAGAAAAGGCTTTATATTCGCTCGTTTTATTTCTCTAAGGCATTTGTTTTAATGGCTTGTCGAATCGGGATTTTGAACTTTATCTATATAGTTGTGGATTACGTTTCTTAAAAATAAGTACACCTAGTTTGAAAATGTTAGACTGTTCAATTTTGTTGATTCTGAAAAGTTTTAATAATGCATGCTTGTAAAAATATTACTTTTTCCGATTCAAGTACCGTGATAAAGTACTTTCTTTGAGATAAAAAATGTTATCATTATATATTTAAATGAGTATCACGATTAACTACCTATCTAATAATTAAACGTATAAGTCATTTAATGAAATCGAATGCTATATGTCAACTTGAGAATGAAGTGACGATAATTCACTCATTGTTCAAAATTTTGTTTATGAAACACGGACTGATGTTTCATCCAAACTTCACGAACCCATATCAAGTGCATGGAAGTTCCCAAACACTTTTCCCGTGACGAAGAACTTCTTCAAGGGATAATTTCCGAGTTAATCAATCCGTTTCACGACTCAATCTCTCACAACATTACGTGACAAACCCACGTCTCGAGCGCCTTCAAGATTCCCTAGAGTTTTCCCCAATTTTTGTTTGCAAGTAAAGAGTTAGTGTTTTCCCTTTGATCACCATTCCGTGACCAGGCCTTCATCCTCCAGCGTTTTATGGTTCCGCAGTTTCTCTACATCAGACCCTCTCATAAATCCTTGCCCTTTTCTGAACACCCTTTGTGCCCTCAACAGAGGAAATTAAGGACAATAGTAAGAGGTTATCGTTAACTTATAGGGACCGTTTTAGGAAATTTCAATGTTTCATTCATCTTCGAATATAAACGGATCATAGAATGGATCACTTTACGAGATTTTTACACATCAACGTAGAAGATGGTTTTTTAGGTGCTGAATAGAGATAGTCTACCTTCTATGGAGTTTGTTTTATGGGTTTACTGGGTTCAAAATAACAGCCTTTGTTTATAAGTTTAGAGCTGAAGTTTTCAATCGTGTTTGGAATTCGATTTTTTCCATACTACTCGAACAACGCTTAAACCTTGTAGCGAAAGAAATTAAAAATAATTCCATTAATCTTGATGTATCGAGGGATTCAAACAGTGGATTTTTATGGAATAGATAAGTTCTACCTGTATTATATGGCATCAGTAATGACTAGAAGGTTAATCGTATTTTTTTAATTGTCCTACCTAATTATTCGGTGTCTATCAGCCTTTTACCAGAAGCATTCTAATCAAACCACTTTATTCCGCTGTAGGTCAAACGAGCTTGTGGACAGGCCCGCTGGTCAACCTCTCCATCTGCAGACGATGACATCCTCCCAGCAGCCCAGGGTGCAGAGGATGAGGTATCCAAGAGGAAAGGAAAGAAGGCCCACGGATGGGAGAAAGAGGAAGAAGAAGTGAAGCCAAGGGAACAGGGAGCCGTCGAAGGAGTAGTCGGCAGAGTTGCGGAGGACACTATGGTCGAAGAGAAACTGGACACGGCCCTCAGGAGGTTCTTATCCGGTCTGCTGAGGTCTCGCGGTTTCTACGGAACTTTGGCCGAGACTCTGTGCTCAGATGAAGGGTTTGCGGAGACTGGAGAGAGCGCTGCATGCTGGAACGGACAGAGGGTCGGAGAGTAAGTACCTTTGAGGAAAGAGAGGTCTCTGGAAACATTCCCAGAGTTGCTCTCAATGTTTACACCTTGTGGCATACTCAGAACTTCACCTTCGCAACATTTCCGTGTTGTAGCGAGCAGCAAGTGGAAATTGTCTCGCGAAATTCATTGTCAAAGATGTCCCTTTGTTTAGAAACTGGAGTAATTGTTTACGCTTGTAGTGTAACAAATGTGTAGTAAACAAGGTAGTGATTGATTAATTAATTTTTTGTTGTTACTGTTGGTGATTCGAATTATAAGATAAGATGGAATTCTATTTTATCTATTGAAAGTGCTTTATTGTTTGAGTCAAATTGTTTTGTCAAATTCCAAAAGTTATTTTAGATTGTTCAATCCGTAATTTTCTTGCTTTAAATTCGTGAAATGAGAATTTTCATGCTAAATATCAGCGACTTATTTTTATTAAAGGGTAATAAGAAGGTAGAAAATCTTTTTAGGAAAGTAATTAAATTTTAACTGAATTCAGTGTTACCTGACTTTGCATTCTATCAAATAAAATGAAATTGAATTATGATAGTTTATTTGACATTTAAAATCAGAAAAGTATAATTCTGAAGTTGGATAAAGTCCAATCACATACTCCAGTTGGAAACTTAGTTGAAGCTTTGTGAAATTTATATATGCTGTCAAAAATTCCCAAAGTCATAACAATCAAGCAATCGTAAACTTGATTTTAAAAAACGTCTAGGTATTCTTGTTCATTGATGTAAACAGTCCAATATAAATCTCGTATTTATTTACTGCGGTTAACTTCCCCGTTTCTTCCATTAGCCAAGTTCTTACTCACCATGTAGTAATTCTCAGTTTCCCGGCTCCCGATTTTTTTGTCCCTGGTGCATTGTGGGAATCCGCTGACCTCATTTCCTCCTTCTTCCACACACGTACTTCCTGCAGTACTAAGTTCAGGGCAAAGTTTCTTCCCCTTCAAAAGTTGCACAAAGGGACAAAACTTGGCTTCTAAGGAGTACCGCACCAACTCAACCCTTTTCCCTCATTTCCGGCTTCTGTCGATTGGAGAAGCATCGTCTTTAAGAAGGAATATCATACACTATATCTATCCTTAAACTTTCCGCATTTTTAGGGTAATTTGGGAGATTTTGAGTAATTTACCGATTTTCAAGTTTTCAATCCAAAAGTTTAATAACTCAATTATTCGTGCTTGATAGCAATAGAATTTCGCAGTCAAGAGAAGGAATCTATTAGTTTTGCGAGATAGTAGAATCAGCAAAATTCCCTCATGTTTCGTTTTCATAGAGAAATTTTGAAATATTTCTACCACTACTGGTTTAATCTTGCATTCTTTTGTGTTCCAGCTGAGTTTGGGCTTTAATTACCTCAAAAGAATCTTTGTATGAAACAAATCAGTTTTGTTTCTATGGTTTCACTATGTTGAACATCAAGTGAATCTGTCCCTGAAACACTTTTTTTTCCAAAGGATCAATTTTTCAAATTAAAATTTTCAAATCATAAAATTCAGGGTTTGTGAAATTAGAAGGATATCATCCAGAGTTCCAAGAGTCATGAAAACAAAATTTAATATTGTAATATATGTATATTATGAAAGAAATATGACTATTTATGCCATAATTGGTGGTGAATTATGGAATGTTTTCTTCACCTTTTAGTTCAGCATATTTTATACTTTTTGAGATGAGTGGAATGAAATGTTTAAGTCAATCAAAGCAATAAATTCAGGTTGTAAAATTAATACAGTACATTAACATATATAAAACACCAGAAATTGCCTGGTTTGTAAATTATGGAAGTTTTATATAATGATTAATATACTCTAAATCACATAGTTAAACTTAAAATAATGTTTTACGAATAATTTGCCAAAGTTCTTTTATTATTATAGCAGAAATATTGATGAAATATTTCTATCATAATTACATACAGAATTTTATGTTTTTTGAAAACTAATCAGTCAGTTTTCACATAATTTCCATGGAAATAATTGACTTTTTAATACCATAGGTATGCTACTAGTCAAGTTTCGTGATCCCATCATATGAAGTCAATTATACCTTTATTGAATCATGTTTTCTATTTTCTAAGTCATTGATACTCATTTGACATCTATAACCATTTTTATTTCTTGTTTTTATAGATATACAAAAACTGTAGTTGCCTCCAGCTTGAGTGCACAGAAATACAATCCTGAAGTTTCATGGACAGCATTGCATCGTACCCAAGATCCAGAAATTGCTCGTCTCAGCGACAAGTTACGTCATGTCAGACAGGTATGTATAATTCCTTATAGAATCCCTCATTGGTCCAATAGCTTTAAATTTTAAGTAAATATAGATAAAAGATGCTGATTGTCACTTATCATTTCTTGCTTATAGTCATTCAATCACAAATTGAATCCTTAATTATACAGTATTTCTGCTACAAAGTAATATGTTAACAGTTTGTTTCTTTAGTTTTGACCTTTTATGAATCATTATGTTTCAGAGTTCAACACTTTTTCAAGCCTTGATTTACTTTTGATTAACAGTAATTAACTGTTGTATAAAATCAAATTATGTGTCTGGTTTCAGAAATAATATCAGAAATCACCCCTGAATATTATGTTAGTTACCTGTTTAAATATGCACTTTATTCATAACATCCTCTATCTATTTTCTATTTTGGGCTCAATCTAGGGAACTTTTCCATTTAATTTTTAATTGATTTTTCCTTAGGTGCTGTTGAGTCAGTTGTCTTCTAGTCCAGAATCAGCATCTTTGGTTCTTGAAGGCCATGGAGGTGCTGGTGGATCAGGAGGACAGGGTGAAGAAGAGGAAGGCTCTGGAAGTGGACACCGACCTGTCACCACATGGGATGAGGATGATGAAGACAATCCTCAATGGCCACCAGATGAAGGATCAGGATCTGGTGATGGAGAATCAAAGCCAGTTTTCGACAAACCAAGCCCTGGTAAGTTTGAATTGAATCTACAGCATTTAAATTAGAATCTCAAAGAACTTCATTAGTAACGCCTAACATTAATAAAAGCATGATTGAAGGAATTAGAGAGGGACAAATGAAGAACAAATAAGAATTATGATTCAAACGGCAATAATTAATATTGCTGTACATATAAGCAAAATAAATCTTTTCTTATAAAAACCTTATAGTCATAATTGAAAAATAAATTAATTTTTATTAGTGAGTGATATTTTTACTATATATGTTTACCATATTTTTGCAGGAAAAGAAAATGTTTCAGACACCACCACTGGAGCAGCAACAAATCTATCCACGATGCCGGTCTTTGTCACTCTCATGGCAGCCTTGCTTTTGGTGCTTCCAAGGTATGCCTTATCCCCAACCAAGTGAGTGCTTTGTCACCAAGGGCAGCTGGGCCAACAGGAAGGGAATGGAAGAAGATGAGGAATCCAGGGGAACGCACATGGTGGTTCCACTCAATGGCAGGTTTGGTGCGGCATATCAGAAAGCGAGTGTTGTGGACAACAAGGGGGACGCTTGAAAATATGGCTTGTGTTGCTTAGCAACGGGATCTGTCCCCCTGGGACTCAAATTTGTGGTGGACCGCTCAAACAGCTTTCATCTTCTCCAAAGAATATAATAGTTTTCCAGGGGGGGAAGAGGGGGGAACATTCGGAAAAGTAAAGGAAAGCTTGAATCGGGCCGTGCCCAACATCGATGTAAACGTATGAAAATTTTCCAAAAATAAACGCTACGAGAACGTGTCATTTTTGTAGGGAGATGAAATTTTAAAAAGTGGGATCCGCCCTGAAGATGCGTGAGATGGTTGCAAAGTCCTTTCCTCGAGTGGAGTAATTAGTCAAGATGCTTTTTTTTATTTTTATGAATAATGTATTTTTTTTATATATTTTTGGTCCCCCCTCTTTAACTCCCCTGGCTGGCTGCAGGATTGAGAGTCAGGGTGTTGTCTTGAGGGGCTGTGTGGTGTAGGAGAGAGGAAGGAAAATTTGTGGATGATTAAAGGTTTATAAAAGCCTGTGGATAGAGACCTAAAGAAAAATATTTGCCTGGCAAAGTAAAAGGACAAAGATGTGTGAATGAGTTGTGATTTATGGTTGAGCGAGAAAATTTTAGAGAGAAGCTGACTGATAATCAAAGAAGGAGAATCATCAGTCAACGATAAACCTGAGAAGAGAAAGTTTTTTTTTAAGCGGTAGACAAATTAGAAATTTTGGAAGATGAAAACTTTTTGGGGTGTAAATTGAAATCTTAGAAGGTTGAATTTGCTGTTTCTCTCGTATTTTCCTCAATTGTCTTCTTTGAAAGAGAAATGAAAGGAATGAGGTTGTGAAGTTTTGGATATTTTAAAAATTCTTTTGCATTGGCATTCTCTCCTGAGTTTACAAAAGTTGTCTGCATTCTCCCACTTTGTAGTCAGTCACGCAAGATCTGTGTAAGAAAGAAATAGATTATTTCCAAATAATGAGTGTAGTCAAATTTTTGCCCCGCATATAATTTTGGTGTGGTCTTAATCAAATTGCTTTTTTTGCCAAAAATGTCCCAATTTAAGTAATATCCTGAATTTTTTTAAGCTACTTAAAATAATAGAGAAAATGATTGCTTGTTTCTAATCAACTTTTAAGCTTTTAAAGTAATCACCTGCAGAGTGTAAAGTTCATTTTCTTTAGCTGTGAGAAAATGTCTGTGATTTTATTAATATTGGTAGAGAGATAATGGGACATATTTTTGTAAGCATTACTTGTCTTTCAGTTTATTTGGAAAATTGCAAAACAAAAGTGGCCATATATATTTTCAATAAATTTCAGTAACACACTTAGATCATCATTTATCAATTTTAGCCAACTAATAATTAAGTTTGAAGTATCCAGCTGATTAATTCTTACCTGCTTCATTTCAAAACATAGATCTATGCTAATTTTATGTTAATCCGTTTTGTTTATTATTTTATGCTCTTTTATCTAGTTGTAATTTTAAGATTAGACTGAAACTGAAATCTGTAGCCATTAGCTAACCATATGCTCCCCTGTCATTCAGTTTTTTACAGCCAAATGAGTTGCTATGCTTGTTATGTAAAATCATTACACTGTTTGTGTCCAAAATGAATGGATTCCCAATTGAGTAATGTATTCAATCACACTTAAATTCGATAGATCCTCAAGGCCAAGAAGAATAATAGAAATGTTCAAGTGCAATTACTGTTAATCAAGATGAGTGAATTATTTTTTGTTGTAACGCTTAAAGGATGTAAATTAACGCATGAGCAAAGATGAGATTCCTCGCTTCCTCTCTCTCTCTTTAAAATTAGTATTGAATCCTAAAGTTTTAATGTAAAAAATGTGTATTTTGAAGTAAGTGTGCTTTACAGAGTGATTTTACGAGCAAGTGATGGACAAAAAGTTAGATAAACAATTCACTAACAGGTTCTCTAGGAGATTTGAAATTTACTATATCTTTTGACTGAAAAAATATTCTGCAAATATGCCATTTTTAATGGAATTGTCAATCCATTCATCCAGAATGGGAAATACTGATCCTTGAGCAATGAGTCTTGGTATCATTGTGAGAGAACGACCTGCTGGTTGTTCAAGGAAATAATGGTATGTAACACCTCTAGGATTCCAATCAATGTCAATATCATTTCCCACAAGGGAATGATTGGTTTATCTTTATGGGGAACTTGGTTATCTGGTCATGAGTGATGAGCAAGAGTGCACTGGTATGGGAAGATAAACACAGCAATACTAATAATTGTAAGCATTATGTACTCTCAAATCACAGACCTCTAGATGTATTCCAAGTACTATGATTAATTTTACTATGACATTCGCTTGTGCCAAAGTTGCCCTCAGCTTATGGTTGTTATCAAAAGATCAAAAAAAAAATGTTTTACAAAATAGCAAATCAATATTTGGGAAATGTGTTGTAATGGTTTACCTGCATTGGGTGACATGTTTCTAACATCCAAAGTGGAAAAAGTGCATAAGCATGTATCGGCACTGGTTATTCCTGCATTGATGTTGAAATAATCTTTAGTTTTGGTGTAGCTTTTAGGGGGCTGACTCTTGTGTAAATAGATGTGGCAAACACTGGAGATTAGTTCTTGTTTGTCATTTTTGCAGATGATTTTAAATCAGTGCTTGTCATAAAATACGGATTGCACGTCTTTTGTATATAACCTCATTAACTTTTAAATGTAAGGCTGAAAAAAGTTGTAGAAATATTGAATGTGCAAATACAGTTTAACACCTTGTATCATAATTGAATGACAGAGTGATTTGAGACTTTGATGACGATAAAGTTATCCTATTTATTTGTGGCTAAAGAAAAAGATGCTACAGTGCTAGAGGTTACAGAAGTGGTTTATATACAGGTATCTTGATGATCTTGTAAAAGGATTGTGATGAACATAAGGAAACCTTTGTTCAGAGTTTTGATGTAAAAAAATATGAAATATGATTTTGAGTGAAAGGTTAAAGTCTGTTAATTGTTGGTCAATAGCTGCTTTGCAGATTTAGCTTCTCTATTCTATCATTTGTAGAAAACTGAAAAAATATAATTAATATAATGTAATGATGCCGATGTTTCTTTTAACATATATCAGTCGAAGATCAACTGCATGGATTTTCAATTATAATTTCAGATTATCTGTGCCTCCAAATATTGAAGTTGGCATAGTGAATTAAGGGTGCTCTTCATGTCATCGTCTTATTTGGAAATTTACTTCTTGAAAATTTTATTTTATTTTTTCATCTTTACCCTAACTCTATCATAACAATACAGCAAGATGTGTTGAAATTTTTCATGTGTTGTGTGCCATGGCAAGATTGAGTGATTCGCTAAAATGAGGACAGATAATTCTCGAGATGAAATTGGACTTGTCTGTTAACATTGTACAGGAGACATCTATCAGGCACTTATTGTAAATGCCAAATAATGGGAAATAAAACCTGTCTAACCTGTGGTAACAGAATTACTGCCTGTGAGATTTGCACACTGCATAATAAAGTTGAACAAAAATAGATATCTTGTTTTTTATGTTATCCTTCCTCATTCTAAGAAAGTCTTATTTTTAAAAGCTTTTATTCTTTTAGATGAAACCAATCTAATCTGATTTGTCTCTATTAACCCTTTTTAATTCAACTGAAATCCAACTTTTCCTTTTCTCAATTGCCTTAATGATAAATTATTAAAATAATACTTTCTTATATAAAAAATCACTTTACAATCTCATATTAAAAATTAAAAATTTCATAATTAAAACAAATTACAATCAAAATATTAAAATTTGTCGTATTGCAATAAATGATAATATGTTTATTAATAAAAGATGGCCTATAAATTTTAACTCAGAATAAGAAGTAATACAGAAATATGTTCTATAAAAGTAATGAAGAATCACAAAGTCATCATAGAAATCTTATCATAAACAGTTGAGAATCAAAAATGATACTGTTAAAAAGAGAATATATATAATGCATTCAAAACAGGAACATCACAAACATGTGTTAATAGCTGAGTTTGGGTGAGTCAGAAGTAGTTCACAGTATATCAAACTCTAGTTCTGAAATTTCTCTTCACAGCATAATGTGAAGGTACAGTCTAATTTTCAAAGGAAAAGATTCTTTAAAAGTAACATAAGAGTGGCTTTACAAATAGGAGAAATTGGTTTGGTGAAAGGAACTTGAAGATGTAGGAGCTTTTTAGGTATGTAGTTGAAAATGAACAGATTTATTAGAATTAATAGTGTATAATTATAATAATATAAGATGAGTATTACTTAAATACATACAGATGGCCTTCATTTAGGTCATTTAAGTTGTAAAGTAGTTATTTTGTTCTTTGGTGTATTAGAGAGGATTTCTGGATGTTTTGTGAATATGCAAATCATTCTAAACCTTTAAACCATTGAGGTGTAGAAATTCATGTCTCATACATGGTAAATAATTGCTAGATTTAGCATTATAACTATTGAAGGAGTTATGCAAATTTTTATTTATGATGATGATAATTTTTATAATGCTACTTTTACCTTTTATGTTACGAATGTTCATGTTAAAGTGGAGAGTATAGATTTTGCTTATTGGAAAAATAACTTTGATTCTATCTGAAAAAGCCATGGAATGATCAAAAAAAATTGTATTCGGTATTCACCATGCTGAAATTCCTATGAAGACATTTTTTATGACATGGCAAAGCAGTAGTTATGATACATAGCAGTATGTTACGATTAATGTAAATCAATATTGAAATTTTTAACAATGATCTCTTAATTAGAAAATAAATTATTCAGTTCAATGAGTTATTTTGAGGCTTTTGAATTTTGAGATAAAAATATAGTGATAATTCCCAAGGTTTGGATAGTCTAAAAAAGTTCTCTTCAATCATTACAATTACTGTAATCATTAAGCCACCCTGCTGCTAGTTTTTCTAGGAATGGAATTACCACCATTGGGGGCTGGAAGGGATGTCTTTTGGCTTGTGGAAGATTCGTTCAATACATTTCTTATATCTTCTTTTTTTCTGAATGAGGTTGTCAATGAGATCTGGAGAGTAGCTGTTGGTGGCAACGCTTCTTTGTATTTTTGATACTTCCTATTGAAATTAATAAGGGGTTAGGATATGAGGAACAGTCTATGGATAAGGGAATGGGAAGGGGCAAGTTTTATGGGATTTTCTAAACTGAAGGAGATAGGCAGGTGGAGGTTATTGATATAGTCTTGCACAAATAATATCTACCCACACATATACTAGACCTATAAAAAATAGAGCCTGATGGTGACTAGAGAAGAACATTTTCTGTTCTAGATCATCCAAGAAAATTTTAGCCATAAGGGGAAAAAATGGGGAGCCCATAGCAAGACCTTCACTTTATTTATGGAATTGACCATTAAAAAGGAAATGGTTTTGAGAGATATAAAGGTTTAACTGTTTGCAAATTTTTTAGTTACTGAGGGATTTGCATTTATATTTTCTAGAAGGTTTTTTTTTTTTAGCTAAAGGGACTCAAAAGGTGAAAGGTTAGTAAATTAATGTTTGATGTCAAATGATACAAGCTTAGTATTAGGTTGTAGATTAATATTAAAAAATTTTTTGTTTAGTTCATTAGAATTTTTAACACTAAATTTGCTAGAAAAGTAATTGAGGTCATTCATGATTCTATTAAGGCGGGAAGATAGCTTGTGCGGGGGGAACCTATGGAGGCAACAACCGGTTTGATTGGTATATTTAGTTTATGAATTTTTGCAATCCATACAATCTCGGGGGGTGGGATTCATGGAACACAACTTGAACACATCCGGATGAGAAAGTAGAGGAGAATTGCGGAGGCATGTCCTCACGACTGCGTAGAATCTCGCGGTGGAGTCTTCAGAAAAAAATTTTATATTAGCTACTCATTGCACTTCGTTATGTAATCAATTCTCTCCGGCACCATAATTTCGTCACCCTTGTCATCCTTTTTTATCACTAAATCTTTTCACTTTACGGTATTTTTTACGCTTTTGATAGCGTGTGTCCAAATAATTTCTTGGCTTAGAAATTAAAGGAACTAAAAAAATTTAGGTCTTTAATAAAAAATCAACTGCATGGTGAACACTGTGTTCCTCACTAGAAACATTTATCATAGTAATTCATGTATAATTACAGCAAAATAGTTAAAACAAACAGGTTAGAAGGGAAATTTCTTTTTCAATGCTAGATCTCTTGTTTAGCCACGATTTCTCCCTTAGTTAATTTTATTGTAGAATAAATTACAAGCACCATTAATTAAATAATGGAAAGTAATTTATAGCACTCTATAAGGTACATTATATGCAATATATTATCTTATATGGAAGATTTCAAGTTCACTTAACGCGCTGAGATATTCACGAAGTTCCAGTTTTAACCGTGAGATTTCCTTTGGTTGACAAGAGCGCCACAACTTATTCGCCAAAACTTCCTCAATTTCACCGAATGTTTGAAAATGAAGGAATGAGTGACCAGCGGTACTAATTAACTCTCTATCTCCCCTCATTGCTGATAATGGAGTGAGTAAAACAATTATTTTACGTCTTGGCTAGCATTAGTATTAGTGTTATAATTAACATTCTATAATAGGCGGTATTTTTTTCATAAGGCTCGTCGGTCTAATAAATTTGTTTTGTGATCATTTGACTGATGTGTGCAAATTGAATCTTTGAAAGAGCAATTCGACTTAGTGGATATATCCATGATTTTCTATGAAGTAAAAAATTTCCGTATATAATTTACAAGTTGTGCGAATTTAGTCTGGTTTCTATATCCTTGGTTTGTGTAAAATTCATTTCACGAAGACAAGTAAAGCCTGAATTGATGTATCATATGATTATAATTTGCAATTATTCATTCAAGATGGGTGTTAAATAATTTTTTCAGAAAAATGTTCGATATGAAGCATACAAATGTTTATCAGACTAAACAGAAAAAGGGACTAGAAACACAAAAATTTTGTAAACTTATGGATCTACTTTCCTCCTGCATTATGCAAGAGTTCAGAATCCATCCACTTAGTAATCATTATATATAGCTACAGTTAGTAAAATCTTTTTTTTTCTAAATATAAATATGTAGATGATTCTTCTACCCTTACCACGTTTAAACATTTTAGGCCAGAATGGTAGTTATTACTATTAAATTACCAAGAGATACAAAGGTAAATGAAGTTTTGAATATTAGTTATAGATACAGAATTTTGGTTTAATAGAAAAAACATAGCACATACACTTTACACTAGAAATAATTCTCTAAAACTTACAGTTAATCAGTGAACTATTTTTGTCGAAAAGAAACAAATAAGGCTTTGTGAACTTTGAGATAATTCTAGGTTGGAAGTTATTCCAGAAGACTTAAATTTTTGTAGCTACCTTAATACTTAATTTATAATTAGACAGGGTTAAATGGAAGAGGAGACTTTCCAGTCTCAATTTCGCCCTGAATAAAGACGCTATCATTGTTATTAATATTGAAGGATTCTTTTAACAGAAATAACTTCTTTTCATTTTTACATTTTATTTTCCTAATCCTTCATTTGTGAATGGTTAATAATGATACTAGTTTAATAATCCATAGAATATAACTATATTCCAACATGAAATGACATTTTTTAATTGTCTGTTGAGCATTATTATTGTGATTTATAATGACTTTATCTGATTTCTTTATTTTGACATTAACATTTTTTTCTGTCAAACTCTTTTAAAATCAATTGCTGTAAGTATTGCATGGTACTTAATGAAATACTTTGATCTTTTTTCTAAGTTTGTCCTGTGTTGGAAAAACCTGAGCAAAATCTCCCAGCTGTGATTTTTATGAATAATTTTGAATTTTTGCTTTCTGATTTTAAATTTTCCACTGTTAAAATGTGTTAACTACTGGGTAGGATATGTGACTGATGTTCTTGGGTTTGAAAAGGTACAATGAGACAGAAAATTTCCTAAACCTTTTGATTGATTGATTTTATTCCAAAGCTTCATATTCAAACTGGAGACAGAAAAGGATAGACAATTACATTTGCTTGATTTTACACATGTCAAGATATATCACTCCATTGAATTTGCTATGTACAAAAATACCTCCTTATGTTTATCTCAGTATCCATGTGAAGATAGATAATTCCACCACATCATAAATATTATCTATCTAATTAGTCTATCACAGCCTTATATGTACATAACAATGTATGTATTGTAACTCAACACTTATTTGTGCATGGATTATTGTTTAATGATCAACTACTTGTTCAAAACAGGTTTCAAATGAATTATAGAAGTGGAATTTTGCTTAGTCATCGTAGTTCTAAATTAGGATGGAATTCCACAAAGTTAAGGATTTGTTGATTGAATTGATTAATGATTTATATTTTAGTAGAATTCATTGCAATTTGGATAGATACGTGGTGCCAACGGGAAATTTAATTTTATATCTAAATTAGTTCCATCTCCTCTTTCTTTCTTCCCTCATTTGCAATTACCAATTAAAACCATATCAGATGTATGTATCATCAGTGTTCAATAATTCAAGAATCATAAAAATCTATTGAGTCTATATATGAAGATCTTTATCACAAGAAACTGAAATATTTTATAACTATCACCAATGCATAGGTTTTTGGAAGAGCTAAATAGTTTTTGATTTGGCAGAATTCAAAGCAAAAAAATACAGAAGATTTTATAGTTAACCCAGTTAAGGGAGAGATTTCTTTTTATAATTTCTGGTGATGCATTCTGTACATAGAAATTAGTGGGTGGGTTTTGAAAATGCCATATAAGAGAAAAATTAATGTAATTCTTTGACTTTAACCATTTTAAGTAAACCTTGAATAATAAATTATTACGATAAATTGTGCATATTAATTTTTAAGTTTGTAAAGTTTCAAGCATTTAATTTATATTTTATCTACAGTATAATTATTTTTGTAAATTGTACAGTTCATCGTGATTGATTTCTAAGCATGTCAATTTGTGAAATGAACGCTCAACTGGACATTATTGAGCAAGTTATTGGCATTAATTGATTGTTTGCTTCATTCATAGTTAGTCCCTTGCAAAAGAAATAGTTATGATAAATTACACAGATTCTGAAAATTTCAGTACCCATTACTTTGAATAAAGTGAAAATTCTTTTAGGAAATGAGATATACTTGATATGTGAAGGGTAACTGTTCTATCATCAACTGTTCATCATTCTATAATTGAATTAGAGGATAAGACAAGAAAAACCTTGTAGAATGTGTTATTATTAAAATGAGGATTTTGTTGTCAGTGTGTATACCAAAATGATTTCTAATTGTACAAAATCTCAAGTAATTAAGTTTATAATTTACTTTCCTCCATAGAAATACTCAATGTTTTGTTGATTTATGATTTTATCATTTTCCTTATACGTTGCTAAAAATCAAAACAAATAATATAAATGAGCTGCATGTTTAAAAATTTAATTGATGGATATCATGATACAACATCTTTAGTATCACATTTATTGTTCTAAAAAGTACATTTAATAAAAAAAATTTCAGGTACTGTAAAAATTTAAATTTTAAAAGACCTACATAAACTCTAATATTCTGCATAAAATTTCTGCTAGTTCGAATGAATCAAAACTGAAACTGAACAGAAGTTTTACATCTTCACTTAACAGAAAGAAAATAATAACAAAATAGCTGGAGTATTCTTTGATGCCCTTTTCTTATGGCAAGTAGGGAATATTCTGCTAGTGCAAACAACTAAATGGGCTTTTTCATCCATTATTACTTAAGTCATCCAGAAAATAATTCCTTCATGTCCCTTTGGGTGTTTTTATTAAATCTGGAAACAATTTACAAAATATGAAACCATCTGAATTGAGAGGTAAACTGCTTTAGCTCTTAATCTTAGTAATTTAGAATTTG
Organism: Pantala flavescens; assembly: GCA_020796165.1. Classification (NCBI taxonomy): domain Eukaryota; kingdom Metazoa; phylum Arthropoda; class Insecta; order Odonata; family Libellulidae; genus Pantala; species Pantala flavescens. The sequence continues at coordinate 45,329,873 of CM036881.1, read as the reverse complement.
AAATTCATTCACTAATGAATGAGATTGTCTTGAAACTCTATTTTGAAATGTTTGAGCCAGATGGGTTCTGAGGGAAATGAAGCCCTGCTACTTCAGAGTTGAAGTAGACAATTTCTTCATGTCCACAGACAATGGAAAAGAAACCTTGGTATCAAATTATGCCCCAGAGAACAAAAGGCAGTTCAAGATGTGAAAAAAGGACTTATAATACAGACAAAACTGGAAGTAGTATTCTGGATGACCCATGAATCATCCCTAAATTGAGCAAACGAATGAGGATTAACCGGACAAAAAATGAAGAAGAAAACTCAACATATAATGAGACTGGATGATTCCACCAGTGATGAAACTAAGAATCGACATAGAGCCAACAATTTTATAATAAATCAAGCACCATCATTCATTCTTCAGAAGTTTTGATGATAACATCAACAATTCCATTGCATGTCAGAGAAAAACTTATTCCTCAGAAGCCACTTATATGGAAGTCTATAAATCAAGACACCGTGTGTGATTTTTAAGCATTATAATTTTACTAACAGAAGAATTATCTCTTCAGTTATATAACATATATAAAGTTGTACATATAATCACATCATGGGTGTGAACATTGTTGTTAATGTCCTCTCCTGCTTATTCCAGTTTTTCTCTCTCACTTCAATCCAATGACTAAACTCCCAGACAGTTTAAAGCCAGGTAGAGAACAGTAGGATATGATTTATCCCCTCCTTGGCTATCAAATAAATAAGCATTCTTATAGGGATACCCTCAACAATCCTCCAGTAGATATAGTCTTCCGTGCGAGAAGATGCCTGTATGCACTCTCCCAAAGTCCGCACCAATATATCCACGGAGCAGCACAAAATCAAGTCGCCAAGGATAAGAGATCTGGCACAGTCTTGCAGATCCTCCTCCCCTCAAAGGAGAGGAAGTAACTCGAGTGATAATAAGTCCTATTTTCCTTGGTAACCGATCAGTTAATTGAAGTGGAACTTGAAATGGAATGGACTGCCTCCTTGATGGAACTGATGGAAATGCTGGAAGGGATTGAAACCGTGGGCTCCACCATAATTCTGTCCAGATTCAGGATCTAGGGGATCTTCTCCATTGTCGAATCTTTGTCTCTTCTCAGGATCTGAGAGTACTTCTTTGGCTGCAGCTATGTCTATAAATTTCTTTTCAGCTAACTTTTTCTCATCTCCTTGAAAGTTGTCGGGATGCCACTTTTGAGCCATTTTCCTATAATTTAGAGAAAAATACGTTAATTATCTACCTAATTTTATATCTTTAATTGTAAAATGACACCATAGTAAGAGATTTTTTACCAATATCTCACAATTACTCTTGTATTAGAGGGATCTTAAAAACTGTAAAGCTAAATTATTTGATAATTGGCAATTAAAACTTTCAAGGTATTTTTAAAATCATCACCTAGTTTTCTATGATAATTTTTCAATAATGAAAGAGATTGTCCAAATGTTAGGTACAAAATCTTCTTTAAAACAATAGTTTCCATAAACTTGCATTGAAGTTGATAATAGTCTAACAAAAAGCGGAGGAAAATTCAAAACTTTTTACTCAAAAGGGAATCAAGCATAGACATTATCTTATCGGAACGAAGCCATAAATATACAGGCTTACTTGATAAGGTAGTGTACTGTGAATAAAAGCAGAAAGAGTCTAAACCCTTTATTATCATTCATTACTTGAAACCACTGTGAACAATTATCAAAGAGGGTTTAATATTAAAATCACAGATTGATGCAGATTCCATCTGTATAGTATTATTAAGGCCTGTTTCATAAAAGCATGAAGGTAACATAAAGAAAAGGTGTTCTTCATAACCAAGTACTCATAGAGACATTATGGAAGTGATAGGTTCCATTTCTAATCAGATTCCATCACAGTTGAGATGAAAATTTTCCAATACCATTTCATACAATATCCCTACTAATAACAAAAGCCAAATCATTAATTCAATTCTACATGCAATAGAAAGTCAGCCAAAACTTTAGGATTTTCCTCTCAAGGTATGGACATCATTATATGTATATAGTAGATTTCAGTATCATATAGTAGTCATAAAAAATTGTATTTTGTGGGGACCATTTAAAATAAATATTATACAATTATAATCACAGGAAATTACGAACTCTAACTCAAAAGAAAAAAGGAATCAAATATTCAACTCAAATTGTGATGTAATAACCCAAGCTCCAATGACTCCCATCTTTCTGTTAAGATTACTTAACTATAGAAATTATTGACACGGTGATGGTTTTCGTATCCTCAAGTTCTACAAAAACCTCTTAAGTACTTCTGAAGTAGTATTGCTGTCATGATAATTTAAAACTTATTATTATTTTCACTTGAACTTCATGAATTTATAAAGTTAGTCTGGCTCATTGATGGAATGTCCTCTTGATAGAATTTCAGATATAGTAGCTTATACTATTTTACTTTTAAGGGTACTTTCTGATTTATATGATAGAAAATCTGAATCACCTTTAAAATTTATAGACCAAGTAATGCGAATGAAAGTTAATTTTAACTCAAATAGGTTATTGTTCTTGAAGCTTAAAAAAATTACATTCCTCACCTGTAAGCCTTGATTATTTCTTTTTTAGAAGCACTTCTAGTCACACCCAATATTTTGTAGTAATCTCTTCGCTCCGACTGCTTTTGAAGCTTCTGAGCTTTCTGTAGGCCTTCCTTAGCTCTGTGGTAGTTGGAATCTATCTCTAGAGCTTGTTGGTAGTCACGAATAGCTGTAAAAAATTATTATACATTAACTCCTTGATTTTAATTTACTTAACTTCAATTGACTTTGTAAATTGATCACTGGCTGTAAAAAGAAACTCAACAGATAGTAAAGAACTTATTTCTCATATTTATTTAATTTCAGACCTTAAGTCTTATTAAAGAGTAGGAATTATTGATCTAACGCTCATTAAATGGGCCTAAAAGCTAATAAAGGTATCTCTACAGTAATAAAAAAGAAACCATTTTAAGTAATGGTTCAGATTACCCACTAAGGACAAGATCAAAATTTTACTCCCTTCATAGTAAGCTTCTGTCAATGTAGTATTAAAATTATTCATAGCTTAGTTTCCAATGTCCTTTATTAATACATAATGAACTAGAATAGAATGAATATAATTTTTTTTAGATCAGATTGAAATAGATATTTCCAGTTATAGATAGATCTTTCACCCCACAAGATGCAATTTCAAAGTGGAGCCAGAAAGAACAATAGGATATCGCATCATCTACTAAAATCAATCTATCAAAAGTTGTTTTTCTTCAGTTTTAACTATTTTTATTGTACAAATAGTGTGTTTAAAATAATCACATAAAACTGTGATTGTGAGACAAACTTTTAAAAGCTGGAAATGTTGGATTTGAATTTTTAAATGATCATCTTATCATTTTTCTCAAAAGTCCCTTCCTAAGAAAGAAAGATTAACGTCCTGTATTTAGAGCTGCAATAAGTAGAGTTCAAATTTATGAAAGTCAGAAAGAAAAATTTGAACTCAAAGAAGTTATGAACATATATGACCAAGCATTACTTTATGGAATGATAACATACTGAATAAATAACTTAGTACTTTCTGCAGTTATTATTCTGAAGATATTTTCTTTCTTGATAGACCATTCTTTTCAAGAGAATTAAATGATCAGTTGAAAAATTAATTAGCAAAATCAACATTAAATGGAAAGTTCCATCAACAGTTGAATTGATTACAAGCCTCAAACCTATTTCAAATGATCTCGATTGGTAAAGGAAAATGATAAAATTACAATACCTTATACACCTTAGACAGGTTTTGCTGCTGTAATTTTACATACAAAAAATGTAAATACACATTCACTCACCATCATCATACATTTCTCCAGCTATGTATGCTTCTGCACGATCACAATACAGATCAGGTGTCTGTCGCAATGCTAGTGCTTCTCCACAGTACTCTAAACTTGCAGTTATCTGTCCTTCATTGTGAAGGCATCTACAGAGATGCGACTTTGCTTCAAACACAACGGCTTCAACTTTTGATTCCACTTTGAGAGCCTAAATAAATAAAAATTTTGTCTAGTTAGAATCTAGTCTACAATGTCACTTTATGAAGGAGGTTGAAAATAAGACAGACAAGTATAAATGGCAAAAATCATTTATAAGATAAAACTGGATTAATTATTTAAATAATTAAAACCCAAACCTAATATTTATTTATTTTCTGAAGGTTAAATTTTGATAGATCATTAAAACAGAAATTTTAGCAAACTAATATGTATGTCAGAATAGTAAAATAATATTCTTCAGCTCAGATATCTCTTAAATATTTATTCAAAGAAAGCTGCAAATTAATAATGCTAAAATGTTGGTGCCTCTGTAGAAACAAATTTCATTTTAAAATCTAAGAAATATTTTACAAATAAGTTTACAGTAATTATGTAAAAAAGAATAGTAAAATAAGAATATATATAAGAATTGCAACTCAAGGTTAAATTAAAGGGAGAACAGATAATTCAATTGCGGACACCTAAAAAGAGTAGAATACTATCCATCAATTTGCTGACTGAGAATAAATTATTGTTATCCAGAATGCCTACATAACACCTGGTGAAGACAGCTTATTGCATAAGTAGTTTTGTTTACAATACAATGCAGCATACCTTCTTTGCATTGTCCACACATTCCTTGTATGATTTACTTGCTTCGGCATCTCGCATATCCTGCAAATTCTTGGCCAACTTCTTTACTGTTTTATAGAGCGAAAAACATTCCTTGTGGTCTGGATCTAGCTTTAAGCATTCTCGCACTTCTCTGAAATTATAAAGAAAAAAAATTTGAACATTTGATTTTGGATTAAAATTCAAACCATTCAACTATATAGAACAAACCATGATTAAAATAAAATAACCTTAATGTAAAAATATTAATATTTAACACCAATTAAACTGAATATATAAATGCTCAGATATAAACTTAGATTTTAATCAACATCACTTGAATAATTTATATATCCATATTTGAATTTGTAATTAACTAGTACAATCTCATAAGTAAAAATGAACCAAGATTTAAAGAAATCAGAGTATAGAACAAAATCTAATTTAAAAGATACATAATTGCATAATTACTAAGCCTAAGGAATGATTTGAATTACATTGCCTTTATCATACATTCCATGACCTCTACTGGTTCAACTGAATATATTTACCATGAGATAACCAGAAGTGATTCAACATTACAAAGGATAATATTAACTAGTCATGTTTGCTTTCAACTGAGTTTATGATATCAGATTAGATTATGGGTATCTACTCTACAGATATTCCTTTCCAACAAAAATCTTCTTAACCCAAGTACTCCTGGTAAATGCATTCAATATTACTTTGCTGTTTATTGTAACACAATTTCTATTTTTAGTCGCCATAAATGATAAATTAATCTGCAATTTATCCTCTCTAACTTACCCCAAACACAGCAATCGAGGCCACGACTAACACTTATTTTTCAGTGTTTCTCTAAGACATATGACTCACATGCATGCAACATACAATTTTAATCCTAGTTCATTCAAACTCTAATTGTACCTAATTCAAGATACTTTCATAAATTTCAATTCATAAGATGTGATAAATTTTCTATGTTATTAAATTACAGAGATAATTGTTTTTTTTTTTCTGGAAATGTGCCTTACTACAATTGTTAAAATCTTCTATTAATAATACCATTTGCTTTGACACTATAATGACGATTCTGTTTCCTAAATATACAATCCCTAAGTAATTTAGTTCTATTTGTGCCATCAATTATTGTATTCACTACAAACTAACAGATTTTAACACAATGGTCTGCTTACTTGAGAGATGATTCTGCATCACCAAGTTTGTACAACAAACTTGCAAGCCTTAAGAGACCATCAGTATTGTCAGAACGTAATCGTGTTGCTGCTCTCACATCGTTGACTGCTAAAGACATCTCATCCAAATTGGTATAACAATCAGCTCTCAACTCTCTGAGAGATGGATCCCAGGAGCATATCTGGTAAATAATTAGATTAGTGGAAAAGGGTGATAAAACTATGGAGGTAATATTTTCAATAGAGGACTTTTTGAGGGGCTTGACTGATGACAAAATAAAAGCTAGAGCAGATTGCAATTTGAAAGAAATGGTAGCCATTTGACCGCAAACGACATTCAGAAAATATGAATCCATAATAAATTCATAGAATTATACATTAATTAAACACAATCTCTTAAAGTAATAAGAATTATAGAGTTCTGACTTTGATATTGAATGAATTTTTTAAAGTATCTAAATACCCATTTAAAATGACACAGCAGCATTTACTTTCAGAGTTTTAAATTCTGAATTAATACTTGGAAAGTTCTTCTCACCTCAATAATGGAGCTTAAATACTGAACAGCAGCATAATATTCACCAGCTCCCATCATTGACTTTGCTTGATATAGCTCATTCTTTAATGGATTGATTCTAGAGACTCCAACATAGGCTTCTTCATTTTCTGGATCACTCAACAACTGAAACATAGATTAATTCAAACCTATCCATAAATAATATATTACTATTGTAGTTCGAGTGCATAGAAACAAAACACTAGAAAAACGTTTCTCAGGACATTGAAGAATTACGAGTATTTTATCAATTATCTATTCAGTACACAAATTTTTTAAAATGAACTTAAATATGCTTGAGTGCTGGTAAATAAGATTTTTACGAACTAAATTATGAACTGAATATAATTGTGCTTATCATTTGTAGGGTAAAACATAAGAGTGGTCTTTACAGACTGAATATTGCCCCAAATAGTCATGTTATTGTAATTTTTCAACAATCTAATGTTCCATTACTAGAGACAAATATCGAAGATGAAGAATGTTTTTTTCTTAGATAGAAAATTGAATCCTTACCACTCTTTCGTACTCATTCTGGGCTTCATCTAAATTTCCTTGTTTTAGTAAAACATTGGCTTTCTGTAACCTTGCCTGCAAAACAATAATTAAATTTGTGTTATATAACTTTTAACCTAATTCTTGACAGAATTCACTGTTGCAAAAGATTCATTCGAGAACTATACTCACCGAGACAAAATCTGGTTTAAGCTCTAAAACCTTCTCCAAGTCTGAGAGAGCTACTTTTGACTTCCCTAAAGCTAAATAAACTGTTGCCCGCTTGAAGTAAGTCAGATAATTACTTGGATCTCCCTCTAAAATTTGAAAATACATATAAATTAAAGATGAACCTGCTAAACAAAAAACCGAGTCTACGAATAAACGAAACTCACCAACAGCAGCATGATAATGTGATAATGCATCTTGCAATTGGCCCCGGGAGAGCATTTCTCTGCCCATTTCTAAGTGTTTATTAACATCGGCTTGTGAAGTACTGTAAGTTTCTGTAAAATAGAAAAAAAATATTAGATATATTATGTACTTTAGTCATTAATAAGGCAAACTAACTCTTATCTATATAGGCATAACAATTATTACTCGCATCATACACTTACTTTCGAACATAAATTGTAAACAAAATATAAATAACCACATCCATCTTCGCCATGGATTACACCGGCAAGAATCGTGGCCCATTACTCTATTCTCAATGTCTTTCATTGGGCACAACGAAGAGCACTTCTAAATCCAAGAAACAACTTAGCCACGATAACATTCTATTACGACAAACCTCCGAACTCTGACGGGGGCACTTCATAACATTCGTGGTCCATGCTGATTGGTGGGAATCAGAACAAAATGAACGACGATAATATATAATCTCAGAATTTTGTTGGCGCACGTCATATTACGGTACCTAGAATCTGGTTCGTGGATGAATTTGCAGACTAGAAAAATAAAAAAAAAATAACAGACATCCATCATCTATACTTTACGGGTTCCAATTGGATATAAATCGAACAAGCGCTTTCAAACTGTATTTCGCTTTTTCCGTAAGGTTAAATGATTTGTACTTGTTAAATAATTCTCCTTCATCTTATTCATAAGTTCTGTTTCATTTAATATAATTTTGTGTTTTAATTCCCGATGTCGCATGTATTATTAACATCATAAAGGTTTGACGGAAGTGAGTAAATTTAGTTGTCTACTCGCACGAACTCTGTGTGTTAACTCCATCTTTCCGTAACCCTTGAATACCCTTCACCTATCGTAGTAAATTAGTGTTCGAAAATTTTTCCGTTCATTAATTTGCTATCAATAATTATTTAAAGTTAGCTTTTATCGATTATTGTTATTTAGGATATCATTTAGTCTAGTCGGTTAGGGAACTTTGTATTCTTAACTTCTTATTCTTCGGTTACAAATATGATAACTACATAATAATTATCAAAATTTTTAATCATTAATTCAGAACATTCCAGACAGTGATTTATTTTACTCTGTCTTGTAACTGTCAACTTCTTGTATTTGCTCATGCAATTAGAGTTATAGTAATTAATAGTATTTTACACTTACCTAGTTACCTTGTACACATTATATAAGGATTTTTTAAAGTTTCTCTTCTATTAATTACATTTGAATGTAAACTACTTAATCTTTGTATGTACTTGGCAATCAACTCTTGTTCAGATATTCTACATACATGGATATTAAAATAAGAAATTCCAACACAAGCCACAAATTGTAGGTCAAAATATTTTATTCAAAACTTAGTTTCAAACTTTGGCATATAAAATGCATTGTGGATAATTAAATAATTACAATACTATCTTACTTTGTGCAAAATACAGGATGTCTTTGCTTTTAAAACCATCCAATCAGGCTACCAGCAAATTTGATTGTTGCTCCAAGCAACATGAAGGTGCCAATATATCCAAAGGATCCCTGCATTCTCTTCTTTGGATCTGAATCATAAAAAACAACTGATAGTTATTTAAAAATATAGATGATGAGATTCAGAGCTTATAACTTAAATAATGCCTTCAAAGTCCCCTACGGATTACAAATTTAATTCACATTCATCTCTCTTATAGAGTACCAATGATGTATGGTTGAGGTGAATTAACATTATCATTGTCTTATCATCTCATTAATTTCTTTGTTTATCTTTGGAAGAAAGATCAGTATTTAAAGTCAAAATAAACAATACATGTAAGGTGATTTATTTATCTTTCTGAGAAGAGAAAGCTATTTAGTTAATTTTAATCAATATGTGTTTCATGGTAACTAAGTTGCACACAAATCTTGAGGAAATATTTTTCTGAGTGGTAAAAATTGGTTGATAAGTGCAAGAAATTGATGATTAATATGGGGTTACTTTATTGAAGAATTGAGAATTTTAAGAATTTAAAAACACAATCAGAAGTGTTTCAGTTAGAAATGCATAATAATAAGTTTAAAAGAATCTACAAAAAGAAAGATAAGATCAATTCAACATATGATGCTAAGGAAATCAAACTGATTTACCAGTAAAAGACACTAAGGCAATATAAGAGTAAACAGTGAGATAATTTGGTGAATACTCAAAATTTCAATGCACAAAAATGCTCTTTCACAAAATAAACTATAGAAATTTTATTTTGACAAAACTTAAGTTAAATATTACCCCTCTTAAACAATTTGATGCTGTTATAACAAGTACTAACCACCAGTGGAATAGCCAACCGCATATGCAATTCTTCCCAAACACCAAATGGCCCCACCAGCAGCACACAAGCGAGGCATCTCAAGTCCTCCAATTAGAAGCATATAAAGGAACTGAGGGTAATTTTCCAGTCTAGAAGTAAACATAAAGAGAATTATAGTATGCTGTCACAAATGAAGGACATCATATCTTAAGCTGTTGCCAAACCTTACCAAAAAAAGCAGTCAAAATAAGCTATCCTGTATACTTCCATAGCATACTAAATCCATAGTAATTTTCAGCAATGAATCAACAATGTTGAATAAATAAGAAAGAAATAGCTAATATTAAATAAAATGATGATTCTCTTGTTTATCTTTCTCTACCTTTATTTATTTTCAGAGGTTTGAATTTATTCCAAAAAAAGAAACCCAAAAATGTAAAAAAATTGAGTTAATAGTCAAAATATATAATTTAATTGGTTTCAGGGAAAAAGCAAACAACTGTGAATGGCATTTTTATTTGGTATTTCTTGATTATTAATAACATATAATTACTCACAAATAGAGCAGGCACTACTTTCTTTTAGGTTAATTTACCTGTAAATGTCGGAATTCAAACAGATATTCAAAATTATCAAATCTTACAAATTTTATAACTTAAAACCAAAACATAAATAAAATTCTGGGTTTCCATAGAATAATAAAATATGGTGAATGCACTTGAGATACTGTTCATCATCATCACCTAAAAATGACATTGATATAAATGAAAATTATACTTTCAGAAAAAATTACAAGATTGATACATAAGATGTGAATGAAGTTCCTTAGTAGATGATGAAAACCAATCACTTATTTACTGAAGGATCAGCTCCTTAACTCATAAAATACAAAGTGAATTAAACCCAACCAGCCTGAAATTTAAAAAATATACTTACTCAAAAATAATCCTTAAAATACAATAATATTTACGTGTTTTGATGAGCCCTCTGTATGCAGTTGAATATTTCATTATCATTGCTGTACATTGTGGGGTATGGAATCTTGAACTTCTTGCGGGCAGCCCCAACCTAAAAAAGATTACAATGCAAGATAAGAGAGAAAATAAGATAAATTTTGCTAAGTAATCACAAATATGAAATTTTATAATTCTAAAATTTTTCATGCAAAATGAGCAAATGTACTATAAAAAATACGAAAAGAGTGAATAAAAAGTTATTTAAACAATTCACAATGACGTATAAAAATATTCTGACACCAGTACTTAAAATGTAAAAAATTGGGTTCTTGAATTTGAATAGTAATCTTAAGAATAATATTACATTTCAATACTAAATATCAAAGAAATAAAAATATTTAAAGTATTAGCTTTAGTTGTGAAGCATTGATTGAAGTTATTTTTTGATAAAATGAATAGTTATAAAAACTCCTGAATCGTAAAACGAAAACTTGGTCAGTATACAGAAGGTACTTGGACAAGAAACAAGGTAAATTCTTGGCATTACTCCATGCTGTTTTTTGTCAGACAAAACTTAATTAGACAATGAAACAAATGATCCGTTATCTATGATCATTATCATTTATAACGGCGGCAAATATGTAATTCACAGAAGCTTGAGACAAATTTCAACCGCATCTTTGCGGAAAGGGGCGGGGTACGGCCGGCTAATTTTTTTAATGTACAAGATTCAATACAGTGCTGGTTTTTCATACATGAAATTAAGCAGAAGTAAACTATTCAACAATATATACTGAGCTAGAAATTGCTTTCAACGATTATAAATTCACATGTTAATTAAATAACGAGATATGAAAAATGCTAAGCTGACCGAAAAAACACATTTTCTGCTTTAATAAAAGCTCAAAATTCCTAGGTTCTGTTATAATTATATTATGGGCAGTCATAATATTTTTCGTTTTACAAAGGAATATGATACTTTGCATTAAACATACTCTCATGGCTTTCCAAGCAACCACGAAAGAAGATCCAACTGCAACCAACACACAGTAGCCATAGTCGGCAGGAATGCTGACGGTCACCATTTTACCTTTAAATATCAGCAATTCGCATTAATACCCGTCAATTCTTTAATTGATATCGATTTTAAAGCAACAAAATAGGACATAAAATTAAAGATATACTTACCGCTACCTATTAAAGACATAGTTATCACCCTAACTTTCTTCGCAAACGAAGTTGGACCTAACGATCAGATGATAGATCTGCAAGTCATCCAAATGTAGCGAGCGTGAGGCAAAATGAACAGAAAGATAACGATGCTAGGGATGCAGCAACTTCAAAAAACACCGGAGTGTGAGGCGCAAGCCAAACCTTCTGCGCTCTAAGCATCTGAAGGTCAGGAATAACAGCATTACCAACCTTAGATTATTATTAGATACGTATTTGTAGTGTGGTCAAATTTATTTTTTGCCAGCATGAATGTGTCCTTGCTATGCATTATCCTTCTCAATGTTTGTAACTCTACTGAAAAATGCTCGAGTTTTATTATCGTGATAATCCTGGAGAAAAAATTATGCATTTCAATTAGTTCAATTATATTTGAAAATAATATCACCAAGGCTTGATAAAATAAATTATAAACACCGACTTTTTTATAAAATTAAAATATTTCATATGGTAAAGTGGAATTATCAATTTCTTCATTTACTATTATTTTCTCCTCTTTGAAAAATCGATTATTCCTCATGAAAGTAAGTACTCCGTGGAATTAAAACGACAGAGAAGATAATGGAGAAAAATCTATTTCGATCATCCAAACTCGATCAAAAGAACACCAAAGATTATCGGTATTTTAGTACTATTCGTATTAGAAACAAGTTTCTTCAACATTCGCTGAAAATCCATTAAACATTAATTTGAAGACTAAAAAATATCTAAAAAATTATCACGCTACGAAATCCTCAAATTTATAAATTCCTTACCTTGCTGTATATCAACTATTTGGTAATTAAAAGACCGCCAAATATTTGTGAAAACAATGGCAATACGAACTGCTACTCGTAAACATTCGCTATCGATCCTCATGTGCTATTAGTGTTCTTGTATGTCGAAGGTGTGTGGAAAGTGACGTTCTTAGGAATATAGTGATGTGAACTTCCCATTTACTCACAGAATACTTTTGTTTTTACTAATTTCTAATCTACAAAGTATTATGACGCGTTGTCATTACGACATATTGGGGGTTCCCCGTGACGTTGATACTGCTACTCTCAGAGCGGCTTACAAAAAATGTGCACTGAAATGGCATCCAGGTGAATTTTAATCTTTGTATTAGATATAATGCCAAATATAAGCTTAGAATTCCAGTGGTTTACAGAGAATATAATGCTTCTATCCGTTTCGAATGTAATTGTTTTCGAAACCTCTTACTTGACAAGCATCGGATCTGCGTATTCTTTATTCTGTAAATTCTTTCTATCAACTTAATTTAAGAGCGTATAATTTTTGCGATGAACTATAACAATTCCAGTTTCTCTCAAAGAAAAATCCGCTTTCAGACAAAAATTTGGATAATGTTGATAAAGCCAAGGAAGAGTTCCAGCTGGTGCAACAGGCTTTTGAGGTACTGAGCGATCCCCAAGAAAGAGCGTGGTATGATAAACATAGAGAAGCTATCCTTAAAGGAGGTAGGTTTTCAACAATCCTGTAAATCTATTGTTCTATCATGAGCATTTATAAAACTCACTCTCGAATTTCAGGGTTTGGAGATGATTACAAGGATGAGAGCTTAAATCTATTTCCATATTTCTCTGCATCATGCTATAGAGGTTTTGGGGATGACGAAAAAGGATTTTATGCCGTATACAGGTAAACTGTTTTTAAAGATTATTGTATAGATACAGATAAAAATTATTCGTTTATAAAACTGATTTGTTTGATATTTATCCATGTATATAGACTTTTTAAATTTAATAGAAATACATTCTTGGTAAACGGGGATGGATGTTTTTTGGCAGTTTCATTTATTAAGTTGGGTCAATGCAATAGTCAATGTATAGTCATTAGGCATTAACGTTAAGCAAATGAATTAATTAACCTTAGAAATACAAGTATCATAAGTAAGGATTTAATTATAGTGTCAATCTAAACTTTTTTCAGGGAGGTTTTTCATAAGATATATGCAGAAGATTTTGAATCAAGGGATCATGAAGACGATGACGATGATGATGATGAGGAAGATACCCCCAAAGTCCCAGAGTTTGGATACTCTGATAGTTCTTATGATGAGGTAAATTAAGTTAAACTTATCAGAAACTCACAATATGAGTCTGAGTTTCTGTTATTGCTGCCTTCTGATTATTAATACATGATTATGATTTTGGACTGTCATTAGATTCTTGATCTTGACAGATATGGTAATTGCCTAAAAATAATTTTATTTGCTCTTTAAAGCATTTGAAATCATAATTTAAATTCAGATTTTTTATGCGTGGTATCTGATTTTGTTTATTTGGATTTTTAAAGTCCAAGATTTTATTGAGTTTTTGGTAATGGTGAACTTTTACTATTTTTGTGGTAATTTAATTAACAATCAATCAGAGTAACCTATAATAATGTATAATAATAAAGTAATAAAATATTTCCATTTATTAAATGAAGCAATTTTTTTATGGTATGGCATAATTAATAAATGTTAAGCATACCGTAAATTTCCCAAAGAAGTTGCTCCAAAATTATATCTTGAATAAGTACCAGTAATTGGACAAACCCTATTTCTCAGGGTTAACTGTGCAACAGTTCATAAATACATGTTTACTTGTTAGTTTTATGCAATGAATGATTCATGTGCGTAACACTATTTTTTAGATTTGTCCAATATGTAATCTTGTCTAACATTTAATACCTTCTCATTTTTAAGGTTGTTGGTCCATTTTATGCATATTGGGAAAACTATTGTACCACCAAAAGTTTTGTATGGTTGGATGAATTTGACACAAGAGAAGCTCCTAACCGGAGGGTGATGAGGTTCATGGAGAAGGAAAACAAGAAAGCAAGAGATAAGGCTAAGAAGGAAAGAAATGAAGAGATCAGAGCTTTGGTGAAATTTGTCAGGAAAAGGGATAAAAGACTAGCAAAACATAGGGTAAGCATTGACATCTTGTTTTTGTTATAAAATATGATAGGTATTATATTACATTTCAAATAGGTCCTTCTGTTCATCATTGTAAACCTTACATTAAATAAGTAAAATTCATTCAGTAGCTTTCAAATTTTAAAATTGTTGTTTTGATTCATATTTTACACATCAATCTTAAGGCTTGGATTCTATTTTTTAAAACCAAAATATAACAAAGTAAAATTAGATTAAAAAAAATTGCTTTCCTCAGAAGTTGTCAAAGTTTATAAATTACATATTGTTTCAATATTTAATTATTTGCAGGAATATCTTAAAGAAAAGGCTGCTGAGAATGCTAAGAAAGCCCAACTTAATAGGTTAAGACAGTTAGAAGAAAGAAAGAGACAGATAGCAGAAAGTAAACAGGAGCATTTGTTGAAAATGGAAGATGTAGAGAAAGAACTTCAGGTTAGTAGTGATTCAATGCATTTCTGCTAGTCTGTAGTGTGGGGGTTACTTCAGTAGTAAAATTTGATATTATTTCCAAATTAAAAAGAGGTCAATGGAAGTATTAGAGGGAAACATATGTGATGGTCCCTATAATTGTGACAAACTTGATGTTCTGTGCTATCAAGAATTAGTGTTGTAAATCTCTTCTTTGTAGAATTCCATTTCATATTTTACTTTTTAGTACTTTTTACTTCTATTTTACTTTTACTCTCTCTACATATTTTAAGTTGCTTTTTCCCCAGGCACTAGAAGAGAATCTTGCACAAGAGTTTGGAGAACATTCATCTCAAGAAGAAAATTACTCAGGGGACGAAGAAGGAATGGTCTTTGATCAGCTTTTCTGTGTAGCATGTAATAAGAATTTCAAAAATGAAAAATCGTTAGTATTTGTTTCAATATCTTTGTTATAATTTGATTTTAAATATTTAAAATGTTACTCATCAGTAATTCAATCTAAAATCAATCCTTTCCTTTTAATATCCAGTTTTGCCAATCACGAAAATTCTAAAAAGCATAAAGAAAATGTTGCTGCTCTTAAGATAGCCATGGAGAATAGTGATAAGGAAATGTTGGATGATGAGGATGTGGAAGATAATGAACCTGATTTTAATAGTGATATTGAAGAAGGTAGGATGATAACATTAGGTTAATTTTACTCTTAATTAAATCAAAGATTAACTTGCACTCTTTAGTTTAAATTGTGGAATCTATTTCAGCTAAATGCTAAACATATGGCAATTTCAGTTCCTTAAAATTTAATTCTGCATATTATTTAATGAAACAAAGTTTTATTTTGTGGAAAATTTTAAACAAGAGTTAACTCGTGAAAATGTTTATGTTTATTACTCAACAATATACCACAACAAATATTATAGAATTACATTACTGCTCTCTTGTAACCTTGGCACACATGAGGAGATATAATTTAAAATTAAAATCTTTGGTCTTAGAGTTTGAATTAATTGATGTTCTGAAATTCACTAGTGTTCAATTAATATTTCACTTGTAATATTCCATTTTATTTATTCATTCCATTTCATGTAAATTATTATTTAAAAGCTCTATGGTTAATTCTATCTATGATTGTATGAACACTTTGTAATCAACTTTAACCACCTCCCTGACAAAGACCAGTGTACTTTCCGTGATAGATGATTCCTTTTCCAAAGTTAACTTGTCCTACCCGAAACTTTTTTCTTTGTTTGTGCTCAAGCCAAGTATACTCATTGGTTCAAAGCAATTATTTTTCCAATGCAAGATGGTGCATGTGGGCCAAATACTCAGAGAATCTAGAGGATATATTTGAAATTAACCTATTTTTAATTGATTGAGTATAGGCAACCAGCATTGCCCATTTCATCTGCTGTTGTAAGAAGTAATTGCAAATATATTTCTCTTGAATTAAAGAGAAAATTAATCTTGTATTGATATTTTTATCTATCATATAATATAGTAAATGTAATATTTTCAGTTCTTATTTATAAAATAATGAGTAATATTGAGAAACTTATAAGAAATATTTAAAAATGTCAATAACAAAGCTAAGGATAAATAATTGAATATAAGCTTAAGAAAAAAGGTAACTAGTACTTCTTTCTAAATTCATTAAAATGAAAAATATCAAATTAAAATATGACATTTTCTGAACAAAATTTTTAAAATAATGCACCAGGGAAGTGGTTATGTCAATATTTAGTAAAAGATTTAAAATTAAACTTGTAAACAGTTATAGAATCTTATCAAACTGATTAATTCAAATTCCTATGAATCAACTTTTAAAAATTAATCTTACTATAGGTTAGTTAATCATATTGAATACAATTTAATGGAAAATGTGTTAACAAATCTTGTTTTTCAGATTTAATTAACAATGAAGAGCTTCCAAATTCTAAAAAGAAATCTAAAAATAAAAAAGTTTTGAAGCCAGTGGAAGAATTTGTAGATAAATTGTGTAGTGATAATAGCGACAACGACTTTTCTCAGTCAAATTCTAAGACACAAAAGAAGAAGAAAGGCAAAAGGAAAAACAATGTAAGTTTATCCAGAATAATGGTTCACTTTCATGCTAACATTGGTAATGCAAGTTTAATCATGCTGTCTTATTCTATGAATATTTAATTGTACTTACTTTATTTTTTTGTTTAGAACACTCAAGCTAATGTTAACAATGGTACCCAAGATGATGCCCAAAATCCCAAAGAGGAATCAGAAGTAACTACTAAAACAGATGAGGAGCCTATCAAAGCATCCAAAAAATCTAAGAAAAGTCAACCAAAAAATAGTGGGAAACAAAAGAAATTAGCTGAAGAGTGCCTCAAGGTATGCCTAAATCTACGTTTGAATGAAAATATTCAAGGATATTCTTTACATCAGGGGTCCACATATTCATGGACACTTGTGTTATTTCTTAGAATAACTGCTAACTGAAAGTTAGAGTAATGATGTTTCAATCTTAAATTAATGCATTTATAAGAAAGTTATTGGACTTAAATCCATCATCCTTTGATTAATGACTGAATGAATTATTATGATTTTGAATTTTTTTATTTTTCAGGATCTAGACCACACATGTGCAACTTGTGCTACTACATTTCCTTCTAAGAATAAACTCTTCCAGCATCTTAAAGATAGTGGACATTCTAGGTATATACCAAAAAACATTCTTCATAGTAAAGAAAAAGTTCTAGAGAAATAAAATTACAGGAATAAATTTTTTAATTGTGGTAATTTATTGTATTATTTATGAGAAGTGACCACAAAATGGTTCACCATATTGTTCTTATGTTGAAATGACCAATTGGTAATTTTAAATGCTAATTTCATTATTAAAAGCTCCTGAATTGGAAGGATATTCAATGTTATGTCAGATTGTTGAAAGTTGACAAATGAACAGAACTAATAATTTCAAGAGTGCTGATTTGAATTAATGTACATATTTTTTCTGTACATAGAATCACCAATTCATGTTCAAGTGAAATACATTTATTATTGTAAGAATTGTTATTGGTTTTCTGTTTCACCTTTTAAGCTTTTGCAGATGATTTTACTTTTATAGCTCTTTTACATAAGTAGTATTTCTATGTTCTCAATATCATACACCTTATGAGATATTTTAAAATTAAAAAGAGTATTCCCAGTAAAACCTTGCATTTGTAATAATTTCCCTTTCTATCTGATAGTCCTTTTTGTCACCATAAGTTTATACAACAAAGGAGATGTTCATTTAGCACATAGATGCCTTTTTATTTTTATCACTTAATGTATACATACTGAAAACTGTGTGTACATCAAGTGATAAAAGTGAAGCGAAACAAAGTGCGTTCATGTTAGTTTTTTGTTTGGACCAATGGACCACCCATTGATTATTGGCTACTGATTAAATTATATATTATCAGTGATACTTTATGTGAATGTATTTTGTTTAGATTTTAATGAGGAAGTATATAAATATTAATTCAATGTGTTCAAAGAAGGTACAGATCCTGATAAAGTGCAGATAGTTTGAACAGAAAACTTTCACTTTCCTGAAGCTGCATTTTTGGCCACCCAGGAATCAATGAAAATGATGCCCATCATATTAATTCATAGAGTCTATTGACAAAAAATTTCTATTTTGTTTTCTTTCAAAAACTGAGAGAACTTTCTGGTATAAATGAAAATCAAAAATTTTAATTTGTATTTTATTCATTAACACTTCAAAAAATACCTACTTGTATTGAATAATAAGAATTAAACTATTTGCATCTTTTAATTGTGAAGAAGAACATTATTCTGAATGCTGGCCATTCTCTGGAGAAATTCAGAATTATTTTCATAAAAAAGTAGGGAGGGCATCATGTACTAACGCATCTCGGGCTCCGTTTTGTGACGGTTGTTCCGCGTGAGTATCAGAATTGTCCTCGTAAATTGTAAAGATGATGCAGTAAGGACTACAGTAAGACCCCGTTTAACGCTGTTTCAGTATTACGCGGTATTATTGGAATTCCCCTAAATCGCACACTGTATTGACACTTGTTGTATATGTTTGCAAATGAAACGGCCATGCACCAACCAAAAGCGGTGCACTATATAGCGACGGTGTATTATTTTTCAACACTCTTTTCTTAAGCTATTCAGAATAAAGGTTCCAACTTTATTCTCCGATGCCCCAAGCTAAGTACGAACGCATCTTTCATGAGTCACAGTTCATTTATTTGTTGTCATCAACGTTACTAGGTGTATCTATATCTACATATTTACCCTTCGAGCCGCCTTTCGGCGTTTGGCAGGGGTTGGGTGCGTGCACCAAGTCTCTATTTCCCTAGGTGATTATTTTCGCGGAAAAAATGAATTTTTGTAACACTCCGTTCACGCATATATCGCGTAAATAAAGATGTAAGCATAATATTTTATTGTGATAAATTCGGCAAGAACTGATAAATTTTCTTGCTATCTGATCTTTTTCACTGATCCCCATTGCATACCCATGTACGTGTTACGTTGCCTCGTTTAACGCCGTTTCGTTTAGCGCTGGAAGTTATTGGAACGCATCCCCCGCGTTAAGCGGGGTCTTATTGTACGTGGAAGATAGGACTTGTACGAGTTTCATAAAACGTAAGAAAACCTTTGTACACTCAAGGTATCGTGGTTTTCCCTATTAAGAGGTAATGCAAGTCTTTAATCTCCGGAGTCTTAGTTTTCTGCTGGATTCTAATTAGCGGTGTTATACCTTATGGGAAGAACGTATTTGACGCTTGTCTGGCACTGGTTCTGATGACAGTTGTACCCAGTAAATATCAGTGTTATAATTAGTGGTAAGAAATATGCTCTATTAATTATTTAAGAGATAGAACTTAATTCTAAAGACAAGGACGGAACGTTGTGGTTATAGTGAGCTGCACAAGACTTTCGAAAATATTTATTCACTCAGTATTAGACCATTTGTTTGAAAACTTAATTTCTCTCCTATAATTCGCGGGAAGAAATGATTATAAAAATTTTGATTGTATCTGTCTAATATTCTTTAAAGCGTGAATTCAAACAATTTACGATTAAATTAAGACATAAGAGCCACCTACAGAACTCTTCTGACATCTACGTCAAATTTTGAATTTTCCCTCTTCATTATGACTTCGTTAAATTTACGTAAAAGTGATCGCGAGATGTCACTCGGCATTTATTTGCAAACATTGACGTTTATTGCGTTATATTTTTGAATTTAGAGAAAAATTCCTTCAACTATCACCCCTATTTGGAACATTTTGGTAAGTTTTATTGATTAACCCTTTTCATTACATCGAATTATAGCTACGCAACCATAATACATCAAAATACAACTCTTGGTACTCTCCTGTAGAAAGCCCTTGCCATAGCCTCTCTTGATATTTCGAATTTACGGAGGATAACCTTTTGGTATAAAAGGCTTTAGAAGAGGACAAATTTTTTGGGGGGGCATGGAGGAAATGCTACACCAATTCATATCGGTGTACATTTCTCCATCAAGACCTCCCGTTCCAGAAAATGGAACATACCGATTTTGAACGTAATTTAAGACACCCGCCAAAATTTGAAAAATAATTTAAGACACCTGAGGAATCACCATTTCGTCATAATTTTAAAAACGCAAGATTATGAAGAATGTCAAAGAGGAGGGGGAATTTTTTTTAACAGAAACGCGTTAAAGTTTGTCGAGAACACCCCACCCACATCCCCCTCTTCGAGCCTACGGGGGTTCAAATACGTGACCTATATCCTCCTTATATCGTACCGTGATGAGTATAACCTTTAAGTTATAGAGACATCTACTCAACTTCTTCTCTCAACCATAGTTCTAAACCTTGCCGTTGTGGCGCTAACATCAATATTATATACGATCATCTTTGACTTGGTTTCTCAACCTCGCCGTTTTGGCGCCACTGACATCACCAGTAATTTCAAATCTTCCCTTTCCTTCTTCTCCTCGTGCTCGCCTTTCGACCACCGTTTCGGCTCTTGCCGTTGTACCGCCGCTGATACCGATAATATGTCCCGAATCATAACATTCGATATCTCATTCGTCCTCATACTTTTTGCTTTTCTGCACCATTTCATTCCAACTCATTTACCACAAGGGGACTAAATAAATAAGCAAAACCGTATAACATCCTTCAAAATTCTTTAATATTCCCGATCATTCTACATTCTCAGTCTATTCATCGTATGCTTCCAATACATATTCCGCTCATGACGTTCTGCATCCAGCATCTGACAAAACTTTCCGTACTCCTTGTGTGTGCGGCAAACCTTACTCTTCCGTCTTGCACTAAAGGGGTTCCTTCATGCCTCCGATGACTTCTTTCCTGAAGAATAAAAAAGAAGAAGGTTCGGGATAAGATGAAATCAATGTGAGAAGGCGTGACTTCGTGGAATGCCATAGTAATAAAAACAACTTTGTAAATTTCCACAGAAAATTGTTATATTCGCGACCGGTTAATTTACAAAGTTGTTTTTATTACGAGATAAGATGACTGAAAAATATATCTGGAACCTATTAGCAAAAGGCTTTTTTTTTTTTTTTTTTTTTGGGCGATTGAGGTACTTAGATGGACTCTCGTGAAACGTCCGAATTCCTGAAAAAGGAAAAATTTTCTCCTCAGCTGGAATTGGAACCCGGGACCTCACCACTAGGAGTTTAGCAGTCTAACACCCCGCCACCGAAGCCAATGGATACATTACTCTTTATTTTAGAAAAAAAAACCTGAAAGTAGAGTTGTGGCAACACTTCGACAAACCTGGCTACTATTGTGATTAAATTCTCCTTCATCACCCTTACACCACAACATCTTTTCTTCACACCATCAACATCGGTTCTTTGCTTTACAACGTCATACACTGATTTCGCGGCATGACTAACAAACTCGACTAGAAGATTGAGGCATTAAATAGGAAAAATTTGCTACTTCGTTTTCGGGATCGGCTTTCTCACCCAAAACCCATCGAACAGTAGAACATGAAAGATATATCCCCCCCCGAATTTTACCCGCGAATTTAACTACTGCACTGCAGCCACTAGACCAGAGGATAATTAAAGCCGCGAAGCAGAAATTCAGTGAACTAATAGTTGAGCAATAATTACGCATTCCAAATCATCCCCATCTTAGCTTTGTACGATGCCTTAAACTGTCCCTTATAAGCTGTCCCTTCCGGTAATGAAGTTAAAGCAGAAATAATTTTAAATTCTTTTCACAAGGCAAGGATCGTAAATCTACGCATCGATGTAACAGACACCATGAAAGCGATGATAAAGGGTGGACAGACCTTCATAGATGGATAGAACAACCTGGTGATTTGCGAATTGTTTTTAGACAAAAAGGTACACATACTTCCAAAAATGTAATGGAAAGAGAATAATGAAAATGCTCCATTTTTTAAAAAATGAAGCTAAATAATGAAATCAATGTGAGAAGGCGTGACTTCGTGGAATGCCATAGTAATAAAAACAACTTTGTAAATTTCCAGTTTCGTAATATGAAAATTGTTATATTCGCGATCAGTTTCGTAATATGTAATTACATCTTCAGCCTGAAGATGTAATTTCATATTACGAAACTGATCGCAAATATAACAATTTTCTGTGGAAATTTACAAAATTGTTTTTATTATTAAGCTAAATAATCGTTTAAAAATGACAAAAAGATAAGAAATCGCATAATTACCAAAACATAAAGGCCATACAGAAGTTACTATTTACTTTTAGAATGTTCAATTTGTCTTCAGAAAGTTCCGTTTAATTTCAGAACCCTCTTTATGTATTCTTTATGTATTATGTAATCAGAAACTTCTCAATATACCTCTTCTTACCATCAAACATGTTAATGCAATTTAAAGGCGTCAAAAAAATCTTCACAGACTCTGAGCTGAGAGTGATGCAGATCTCACCTGAATCATTTTTTTTGTTTATATCTGAGGAGCTAACCGGAATTTTCAGGATGTTCAAGCACCAAACAGAAGCGAAAGATTTCTTTTAAATGAGATTCTTCTGGATGTCCTGCGCTTGATTTATGGAAGGACTTGTTAGGTCACATGGATTAGTTATTGTATATATCGAGATACTTTTTAATGGTAGTGAGTGCTATTCAAATTTATTATATTGGGAGATGAATTGAATTGTAAGATATCAAGACATGAGCTCAAAATAAATTTCTTCTTACGCACTTGTATATTTTTTATTGCAATCAATGTTAAGTACTTGTAATTCTACGTATTTCATTAACTTACCCCAGTTAGTGCCGCAACAAACATTATTCTAATTAATTAGTCAACAAACAGCAATTTTAATTTTTTTAACGACCCTAGTTAGGCAACAAGAACATACCTTCCTAACCTAAAAAATGGAATAAAATACGTAATTTTAATGTGCAAATTCCTTTGAACTAAGATTGATATCTTGGCCAGGACCAAGATATAGTAACATTTATTGTATTAACAATTTGGTCCTTAACAGTTTCTAGAACAAGACGTATTCGTGAAATTTTTCAAGCATGATTGGCCTACGTCGTACGGCTATCCAGCTGGATAGCTGGATGTTCGGTATAGGATGATGCGGCATAGGCCGCACCAATCTTGAGTCCTTTCATGAGAAACTGCGTGGTCTACCCTATTTATTTTTTATGAAATTCTGTCATTATATTATTCTTTTCTTCAAGATTATAAGGGATGCTCATAAGTACTTTTTCTTAAAATTAGTACACTTATTAGGATTCCTTAATATGTTCATTGTTGTTATTATTTATACATTTAGTGATGATAATAAAAAGGCTTATATGTGCTAAATAAGCACATTTTTTATAAATTTGTTAGAAATGCAATGTTTTACTACATTTTATGGAATTTAATGTTATATATATTAGTTCCATTTCACTTTTTTCCTTAAATGCACATTTTAAATTCATCAATTTCTACGTTTTAATTTAAAATATGTCTCTGAAGTTATAAGATAATGAGTACATTGAACCTCTATTTCTCTGAAAGAACTAGATCAGGGTTGCCCAACCTTTTTTTGTCCGTGGGCCGGATTCATCATGACATACGATTTCGCGGGCCGGATTCTTTATAATTGCATATCTTAGTAACACCTTTGAAAAAAATTCAACATTTTCAATGAATTCACGAATATGTTTGTGCTGATTCATTTTTTTTAAATATTTATAAATTTTATGAAAATGTTGCGTTTTTTAATTTATTTTTAGAATTAAATGAAATCATAAAGGGTTAAAATTTCAAAAGAACAAAATCTGTACTCACGATTTATTAATGTGAAGTCTGATGTTGTTTTTCAGAAACTAATTTTTTAATATTTGGTTCAAGTTGAGTGACGTTCATCCTTAATATGGAATGAAGGTGATCATCTGAAAGTCGAGCGCGAGACGCTGGTTTGGCTCTTTTTAAAGTTGAAAATGTTTGTTCACAAATGTACGTGCTTGCAAACGCCGTTGTCATTTTCATTCCAAGGTTTCTCAAATTCGGATAAGAATCTAACGCTGCATAAAAATCTGGTAAGGACTTCTCGCGAAAAAGATCCTTTAATGGTGTTTGGCATTGCAATTCAATTAATTCTAATTGTAAATCACCTGGCGCCGTAGAAACATCCACTGTAAAAGGATTTTCAAACAAGCGTATTTCATTTTTAATCCGGTGAAAATCTGCAAATCTATCTTCGAAACTTTTGCTGAGTAATTGCAGCATCTTGGTAATTTTTTCACTTGGAAAATGATCATTTTTCCTTTCTTTACGTAAAGCAGTGCAAGTCGGAAAGTGCGTCAACTGTCCTTTTTCCGTTTGCTGTATGAAAAGCTTTAATTTTGTTTGAAACGCACATAAATCAGCATATACATGTCATGTACAAATACAAATTATTCAATCAAAATACATATAACAATATCAGAAATATTGTAGTTAATAAAATTCACAGAAAATACTTTAATAAATTTAAAAAATACGCGGTATTTGGTCAATAATTTACGAATATCCGACTTGGAGCTCGCGGGCCGGATTGAGCTTCTTCGCGGGCCGGATCCGGCCCGCGGGCCGTAGGTTGGGCACCGCTGAACTAGATCGTTTCCACAGAATAATAATGCAGTGAAAAATTTTCTTGCCACTTGTAATATATGCATAAAAATTATTTTATATTCTATCATTTGGGCCAGTGAACCATTTTCTTGCCACTTGTAATATATTCTATCATTTTAACCCGAACCCAAACGTCGCGTCTTTCAGAAACTCGCATTTAAGTTGCCCGCGATTGCCGAATGATTTCGATCGTCATACGTTTGAAGGCCATCTTTAAATGTCTGTGCATCAAAATAAACAAAGAGGTCCGTGGAGTGAGTGTTTATGTGAAATTTTAATTATTATATCATTTGTAAAATTATTGAAATCGTCATATTACTATTACATATTTTGATGGTTACTCTACAGCAATCAGAGAAAGTAGGGAAGAATGTAATTTCCTTATGAATTAGACATTTCTTGACGGTCAGGACGAAAATGTTTCATTTCGCTCAAAAATACTCGATATCGCAATATAATGGATAATGATAAAGCAGGTAAGTTGCATTATCAATTTCTCTTCATCACTTTTCAATCAATTTTCTAAACTTTAATAGAAATTACAGGAGAGCCGAGCCCAAAACGCCGGAGAACATCATCGGCTTGTATACAAAGACCTAACTTTTTTGTTGCAGTTCAGATTTCAAATCCGGAGGTAAGTTTAGAAACACTGTATTAAAATGTGTTATAATTTTCATATTTTAAATTAATGCGGTGGGATACAATTACAGATTCATCGAGAAATAAGCGTCTTGCAGAAATTCATCACCACCAAAAAGCCGCTATTCAAGTCAACCTTGATCAAGTTGATTACGCTTCACATTACCCTATGTACGCTGCATCTGCCGAATAATGGAGATATCAAAAGGTGTTTTGAATGTTTAGAATGATTTTTATTTCTGTCAGCTGTTGTTTAAACATTTTCTTCTGCATCTTTTTCATATCTTTTAGAGCCAAGTCAGCCTTGAAGACCTTGGAAAGTAGTATGAAGGAATCATTAATTGAAAATCCTATTAGTTTGAAGTTCAAAGGAATCGGATCTTTTAAGAATGAGGTACTGTGATTAAAATTGTTTTGTATAGTTTGAAAATTAATGATCATTAATGCTGCTTTTATAGTTTAAGTGTGATGGGAATTTGTTTACTCAGGTCGTCTTTGCGAAAATCGAGTCTGGGGAACCTTTAACAAGATTTAAAGGTTTGCACATAAACCTAGTTGAAGCCCTTGAAAAGGAAGGATTGATTGTTAAAGACAAGTTTGAACCTCATCTGACCATAATGAAAATGTCAAAGGATAGACATTTAAGGAAGAAGGTGTGTTGAAATGTTTATGAAAAATCTTACAGGGATCTGGTAATCAAGATATATATTTGGTAATTTATTTTAGTTTAAGTTAGTTTCAATTATCTGCTATAATTTTGTGCTGAATTTAGGAGAGAGAAGCAAAAAATTATAAATGAATGTGTTTAATATAGTTTTATATTTGTTAAAAATAGTATATTTTAAATAGATCATTTAATTTTTCAAAAGTATTGTAGAATCTTCATGCTTATGCTCATTAAATAAAAGTAGTTATTTAAGTACAGAGTTGTATTTGAATGTTATTTGTTGGATTCTTACTCCTTCTAACAAAATTTTCAAATTAAGAATTGAAGAGTTTATGATTATAATATTAAAGTTTAATAATACATAGCTCAGATTAGTTGAAAGTTTTCCCTTGTTGAAGAACTACCATACAATGCATCTGAAATAAGATAGAATATTTTGAAAACATATATACTCTAATTATATTTTCCTGAAAATAATATGAGTATACTCTGAGAAACTTAATTTGTTAATTGTTTAATTTCATTTAAAAGTTTGTTGGAATAATTAAAATGGAAATTGCTATTTCAGAAAATCTTTAAGATTCCTAAGGAGCTTTATGAAGAGCACAATGAAATGCTGTTTGGAGATCAGACTGTTAAAGGAGTTCAGTTGCTGAAAATGGGATATCGTTCACCTGAAGAATATTACCAATGCTATCATCAGTTTGATTTAGGTGATTCTCCAATAATACTTTGAATAATTTTAGCGATGATTTACTCAAGAGCAAAATGAAAATATCTGGCTATAGATAGCTTCCCAATGAAATTTTTCATAAATTAGTACATAACGATAACATTAATTAAGTATAAAATTATCTACTGAATATATGAAGGACACAATGTATTACAGATTATAAAATTACTGAACTCATTAACAGAAAATTCATTGAGCAACCATTTAGTTATCTAATCACAGATAAAAAAATTATTTCTTAACCTTGCACATAGGAAAAATTTAATTGATTGTATACTTATAACTAACTTTTCAGGACATCATTATTCATTAATCATGTTTAAAAATTCGTGTACTACAAATATGATACAAATGGTTAATTTTATTTGCAGGAATTGATGATAATGAACCAGAAGACCATCAGCATTGCTGTGGTGTGAAATCAGTTCTTCCAAGTTCTCTCATAGAAATAAATCCTGACAGCTCAGATGAAGAGACCGAGGAGATGTTTTATGATGCGAAAGAAGTTTTGGATGAGGCCTTGGATTTGGAGGAATCAGAAATGGCTGATGCACAGAAATATCTTCGTAAGTTTGAAGTCAACAAAGAGGTCTTCTATGATACCTTGGATTATGTGGCTGAGAAAGCCAATGTCAAAGTTGAAGAAGTCTGTTCCAGAACAATAAACATGAAAAGGAAGAAGGTTCAAAACAAGAGATTGAAACACCGAAGGTATAAACTTAATGAGGCTGGAATGAGCGTAGAATCTTCTGCTTCGAAAGTGAAAATGCTTGAAATCGAAGAGGATGAAGATTTGGGATTGAAATTCCTGTTGGAAGAAATGGAAGTGGAAGATGTCAAAGTATCTGATAATTCTTATCAGTTGGAAGAGGTTAAACCTGGACAAAGACTGGTTGAGGATAGAACAAGGGAAGGACAAGCAGAGTCTATGGAAACAAAAGTCATTTTTAAAGAAAATTCAGGCTATGAAAGTACTGCCTTACCTAATCAAGTCACAGCAAGCAGTGGGAAAACTGTAAAAATAACGAAGTGCACAGAGGAAGAATTGGAAGATCTTGGGTTGAAGTTTCTCCCGGAAGACTCGGATGATGAGGACGTTAAAATGCATAGCGTGAATTTATCTACAAAAATTGTTGATGTATCTTTACCTCAAGACAAGGTTCGAGGAGTAGATACTCCAGTGCAAAGCACGATTAATGTCAATGAAGGTATAGGTATTGAGAAATCTATACTTGAAAAGGATTTGGATTCAAGCCATAATGAATCTAACAAAGTTGATGGAAGTAAAAGTGAGGAAATGATTAGCTCACCTTCTGAAATAGAGAAATTAAAAATGAGGCTGCAAATGTTGAAACATGTTGAGTTGAAGGAATCAAAATCAGAAAAGAATATTTTGCAAATGGAAGGAGTTACAGAAAAGTCTGATGCCAAGGAACTCAGAAAGGAAACAAAGAATTCGGTTGAGAATAATTAAATTGAAAAGGGAAAAGAGTGAAGTTAAATTTAGAGGAAATAGTTGATTTACAATTTTTAATCCCATAACTTCAATGTACAATTTCCCATTCTGTCCAAAAAATGTGATAGTGTAGCACAAATGTTAATGTTAGGGATCCTAAAACTCGTACCTGAATATTTTCTATTAGATTTTTTTTTAGATTCAGGATGGTTTACATTATGTTCATTTTTTCTCAATGATATTTTCATTTGTTTTTAGTGAGTTTTTAAAATAATTCAATGATATGAAGCATTTATGTGGCACATATTATTGAGTTTTACTTGGGTTATGTTGATTTTTGTGTATATATAACCATTTTAGGATTGGTTTAATTTTAATTGATGATTCAGTTAAGCAACACTGAATTTATTTTTACTTTTATAAGCTTGAGAAAATGGTATGTTACAATAAGGATCTCTAGTCATGAAGTTACCATGGAAAAGTTCAAGTTAAACTTTTTATGACTGTACAATTTATTTTTCAAATGAATGTCATATTGCAATGATGATTTCAAATGAAGGTATTGAATCTATAAGTATCTTTGTAATGTGTTTTCAAGTTTTTATGAATGAACTTGAATGAACTGTTTTTTCTATATACATTTTTATAAGTCCATTTTCATCATTATTATCACATATATTTATATATTTTGATATCAAAGACCAAAATAGTTTATCCCAATGAATAATTTCAATTTCACTTGAAACTTGGAATCAAAAATTATAAATATTTTATTTTCATAGACTTGGATATTGTTGAAAATTAATTGTTTCTTATAAAATATACAAATCTCAAGAGGTATATGTGAAAGTACTAGGAAAATTAGATATCTTTTATGTTATGCTACAGTAGGTATTTAATTTGATTTACCTGCTCAATTTATTGAAAATAATCCTCAAAAATTCAGGATTGTTTGCCTATTATATTTTTTCATGGTTCAAGTTAAAGGTGTTTGGATTGTAATATGTTGAAGAAATGGTAAATAAATTTGAATTTCCTAGGAAAACTTCCGCATTCTATCTTTAAATCCAAATACCTTAATATCTGGAAATTAAAAATGTAATTGATCAATCTGAAAGATGTAATTCATTAAATGAAAAATACTTGAGAGTAATGTTAAGGTAGTATTAAAACTTTCCCAGTCTATCTCAAATTAGGTCTTTGTTTGACAGTGGGGGTCTAATCCAAAAATAACCAAAATATACACTATAAATATCCTACCTAATTGAAAGGATATCAATTTATAAGTCAATTTAACATCAGAAATATTATGCTGAAGAAGAAACTGAGCCATGCCTCTTTCATTATTCTTAGCTGCTATCTGTTTATACTTATATAAAGCATTAATATAAATTAGAATGCATTTAACAAAGGCTTGCCGAAATTAATTATGTCTCACAAAATACGGATTTAAATGAGCCAGTTATCTACTACGAAAAATTCCTCTTTACAATCTAGTGACTTTTAGATGGAAATAATACTTTTATGCGTCAAATACTCACCGAATTTTCTGAGAACCGTCTGCTGTATTTCATTGTATTCGCAAGCTGTCTAACTGCGAATTATTAGCTGACCAAGACTCATCGGTAGGAAGGCTAGGAACACAGAGGTCCCCACGTCATTCGTTGGTTCGGGAATGTCCAAGGCCTTGAGTAAGCAAAACAAAGGGAATATCCACTCTTCGTTAGATGCAGTAGATTTATTCTACCACGAGGGAAATTTACTCTGTTTCGTTGCTTATTATTGACCCTTAAAAGTACTTAATTTTATCATCAATAATGATTAATGATCTTGATTAACATTCCCTTACGTTTACAAGGCTAATCAATGGAAAATTTAGTAGATAAAAACTACTAAAATTCGAAATAATCGTTAAACTGACATCAATACGTTTAGTATAATGTTCCGCTTTATTGCCTATTTCATGAAAATGTGTAACGCATTTTTATTTAAATCGGTTCTCAGACTAATGAAAGGTAGATCTCTGAAGAAGAAGGAAAGGAGCTATTATGATATCAATTTCAAACATTGATTCCTCTGTCTCATTATGAAAGCTGCCACTTTGCTGTTATCAACTCATAACTGCACAACGGTTTAAGACAAAGGTTTTCAGCAGATTGTGTGATAAGATAGTAAGAACAAAACTCAATAAGTATTTATCCTCTTCAAAGTAAGGCAACGGAGTCATAGTTTAAGCATCAACTTTATCAATCGAAATATATTATTGGAAATTTAAAGGCACTGATATTTATTCAAGGCTAGGAAAAAGCGGAATGTGATATGGATAATCATATATCATGCGATTATCTCAAGTTCAGCTTTAGATAAAAATGCCAGCTAACGCACGCGTGAATCTTTCATTATCAGATAAACTATAGTAATAATAAATCCTTTGTTACGTTGCTTGCTACCGATATATAAAAAATAAGACAGAATCCAAAAATCACCACCAATTGGTTTTTTTTATCTCTCGTAAGGGAGGAATATAAGCCGTAAGGGAATTAAACTGGTTCAGATTTATAAGGGGAAAATTTATTTTAAGGTCACAGCTCGGTATACTAACCCCTGATTTCGTTCCTTGCTCGCTAGGGAATGATAGAGACAAAAAATGCACTGCGTCACGAACCACTCCATTCTCAATTCAAAGGCATCAAACCACGCCCTCGGACGCGATGAACGAACTGTGCGTCCCATGGGTCCATTCCAGAGAGGAACTCGAACTCCCTCCGTGATTTTGGAGAGGAGAGAAAATAATAGGTTTTCGCTATGGGACAGTCTAACCGACCAATTCAACTCCATCTAATAGCACTAGATTGCTGCGAATCTAGGCTTCTAGATGTGGGTCAAGAACGTTCGGTCATAATAGGATCGATGCCTTCTGAAGCCCAATTCAACGGCATTCGACAGTTGGTGACGGCTATGCTTTTCCATTACTATATAAAACGGTATCTCAACGTACAAGAACGCAGCAGTCGTTGTTCATGTTCATTCGCTAGGTATGCATCGGTCAGTTTGTAGCAATACATTTTTGTGTTAAGTTATCGATGTATTAACAATTAATAAACGGTAATGAATAGTGAAGAATAGCGTATCGAATTTATATTACTAAATTAAGCGGCTATTTAAGAAAATCAATTAATGCACATTCACTGAAATCGAGTGTTAATGTTAAACTGTAAATCTACAAAATAAATTTATTACGCAAAGCTGGGATCAAATTAAGAAAAAAAGGTACGTAATGTTCATTCGATGCCACGAGTGAAATATACCATCAATCAATAGAGATACATTAAGTTTAATCGCAAGAAGATCTAGAAGCAGAGCGATGAATTAATATATATCATGAATTAATCTATTGAGACATAGACACTGGATAAGCTCTAGTATAGTTCACTAAAAAAGAGATCTCTATTTTAAAATAGTGTCTTTTTGAACTAGCGATGGGCGGATACAATCTAACGGTAGAAAAAGGTTCCGATTTTGGAGCCATTTATTACGTAGGAAGTAACTCCCCCTATGTGTCATTATTGGTGGTTACGTAAACGATAAGAAATGCTCCTCGGCACTGCAAGAAATGCCCCTAAATGCTACCCGTCTCTCCCTAGGTCAAGGACGCACCCATTTCCTTCCCGCGCACTCCCTCTTCCTTTGAATAAGTTGACATCAACATAAGGGCACCAAAAAACGCTCGACCTATTTTGATTCGATGGCAGAAGATTGCCTTCAGTTTTTGCATTCGAAGAGGATCTCGCTTAGCCAAAAACAGACGTTTATCAACCCCTTTCCCGATTGTAGTGCCTTAAAATACATGGCTCTTGAAGGTATTCAAGTTGGAAAAGATGTTCTGATGCCATATTATCTCTCACATCACCGAAGATTACTTACGATAAGATTGATGATCTAACTATCTGTTAACCTATCTGTACGAACATCAAATTGTATACACAAATAAGACATATAATAAACTAAAGATCTATTGAAATGCTTACTTACTGAATGTCAGTGGAACGTTCCAATGATGAGTTGAAGTCATTACCTGGAAAAGGTAGTGGTGAATGGTTGTAAATGTGCATAAAATCACTAGGAGCTTCTTTTCTTTGCCAAAAATTTCAGTAGAATTAAAATTCAGCGCACTCTGTTGGAATAGAAAAAAAATTTCTCTTTAAACTCAAAGTCTTCTTTATTTCTTATTAAAACATGATAAATAAAATATATACGTATTTGAAAGTACGTATACTTAGAGTAAACTCATTAATAGTAGGTATATTCATAGATAAAATGAAAGTTTATAATGTGATCGTTACAACGTTACGATAGGCAATTCGTATTTGAATGAAAATAATAAACTAATATTTGAATAGATAAATAAACAGTTTAGTTGTTTAAAAGTATTATTATTTAAAAATTAATAATTTTGGACAAATTAGGAGCAGATTAATAATTGAAAACTAAGTTAAAATATAAAATTTATGGATAATATTTGAAGCTCACCTTCGGAATATGAACTACCTGTGGTTTTGGTTGAATGTGAATGAAGATAATATCATCATCAACTTCTTTTTATTAGAGTACTTGTTACAGGAAACAATAACCCTAGAAATCACACAAGGAACATGGACGAATCAAAATAGGGCTTGGAATTCAATGTTGATACGGCTGCCAATTAAATCCCTATGTAAAAAACTTTCAAGCTCTTTCATTTAGGAAGCTACCTTTGCACTATCAGTGCCGGAAATCCATCTTGAACACCCCAAGAAGTTCACATGCTCGCAAAAATAACATATCTTCGCAAAGTTCACTATATCACAAACAAAAACACACAGCGTGACGCAATCTTTCGTAAAATAGGCACACTTTCATTACGCAATTCACAAAAAACTCATCACTCATAAAATCCACCGTTCGTAGAAACAGACGGGTGTAATTATATACAGGATCTGACCATAAGTTACAAGTTAAATACATTGTTTATAAGAACCGACATAGTCGGTGGAATACATTTTAACAACAACAATAGATACGTCGAACTACGACGCTGAGTTATTTTTAGTAAGTGTCTTTTGTATTTCGTAGATCCATGTTTAGTGCAATTTGAATAGAGCACGCGGATTTTTCAATGCAGTTTTATCATATAGCACTAAAGAGCTAGGAATTTCATTTGGAAATAGTGTCAGATGCTGCCAGAATTCTGAAATTTACTGGTTGGATTTTTTTGAAAGCATGTAACGTAAATTTTTAATGAAACACTGGAATGAATGTAAAATTGAATTTAAAACTCAAGTTCAACCAGTAAGAAATGCCAAAACTTCCGAATGTTAACAACGTCGAATCAGAAAATACTAAGTGAGTACTTAAAATCAGATATCATTTATGTGTTTAGTTATAATATTCTTTTCACAGGAATGGTAAAGTTATTTCACAAAAAATACAACTGTTTCGAATTTCAACGTGAATTACTCCGATGAAAAATTTCACAGAAACTGAAGATGAAAAACAAGATAATGTATTATTAATTAATGCATTTTTGATGAAAAAAGACTGATACAAGGCAACAATCACCCATGATTCATCACCAGCAATTAATTGTTTTATCGGTGTTGCATCACAACGTTGATAAAATTTTCCATCCACTTTAACAGGTTATCTGATTAAAGACTGTCGAGTGATTTAACTTTGTTTATGATATCATATTATCTATTACAGCGGTACTTTTTGCAGTTTTAAGTATTCGCCTTCCTTAACTTTATAAGATACTTTTTATTCTTGAATTATTTCTGGCATTTCAACCCAAATTTTTCACGGAACTCATGTAGTCCAAAATTCGATCGACATTGAACAACTCCAATACATTTTTGGAAAAAGCCGTTTCTTTTGTTGTTTTGTAGAACAGGAAAACTCACATATATTGTCATAGCTCAGATTAAACTTGCTTCCCGCGAATTTGCGTATTTGAAGTTCACTTGCATACCGCGAGATGGAGAAAGAGTTTACTTAAACCAACTGAACAGTTTTGTCACCGATAAATTTGAGTTTCTCCTATGAAGGGTACAGTTTACCAAGTTAATTTTAACACTTTTAACCGATGTCATTTTCATCAAAATTTTGTCTACCCGGTGAGAATCTTGAATCACTTACACATCGAAAATATTTTCGCAGCCATACGGAGCGAATTTCCAAACAAAAATCCTGGTAACATACTATAAATTCTTAAATACTACACGGAATTGACGAGAGACAATTTCACCATAACAAAAAGAACATCAAACATACCCAACAATCAGTGAATTCACAGTAACTAACCATTACATTCAACTTAATATCAGAAGACCACAGCTCAATCACACTTCATGTAGAGAATGTATATTACTAAAGACCTTTTCACCGCCTATAAAAAACAACTTTTCGAGACAGATTTCACCTTTAAATTTGCGTAAAAAACCAACGTGATTAAAAACATCTTTCAGTTGACATCACATTTTCAAGCACTCGTTCGAATTAATCGATCGTTCAGAATACGAAACAATAAACATCTGCAATATAATTCGTTTCTTCTTTCATTTCACAACCTTGCAGAGAAAATTACCAAAGGTTTGTGAGTACCTGAACACCTACTACACCACAAAAACTTTGTGCAAGAGAAAACACGAATGGTAACAAAAACAGCCATAACTATTTCACACCTCTTACAAACATTCATCCTCTTCAAGAGCACAAAAGCATCGAACCACTTCGAAAAAAACACTTCATCAATATTACGGTGGTTCTCTACACATTTACATTCGAGTATGAACAAATTAAATAGAGATACGCATCTAGTCTTAGTTATTAACACATTTTACAACATTAAACATCCATTTATAACGCCCATATTAGAAATTCTTATTCCAAAATCACTCTTACCTGTGAATTTGCTTAAGAGCGTTCATATTTTAGACCATTTACAATTTTACCACACATAGAATTTCTTAATTACACATTTATTATAATCGGAATCTATTTACCGCATTGGACCCTGTATTTATCTTGTAGTAGGCTCGAAATATAAACAAACCTTTCTACAGATATATCTCAGATAGTTTAATGCCTTAGAAATTAGGTGTAAAAAATATCAACAGGTTATTATTTTTTCCATGACAACCACCCGAGTATTCCTTCCAAATCCTTTCATTACCAAGTCTTTCTACAAACTTCTATGCCCCTCTAAACACGTATTTAAACGAAATCACAAAGGGGCAAATGATAAATATCATATTTTAAACTGGGCAAAGTCCAGTTTTAATTTGTATCAATTAAAAGATTGTGCGTTTAAAATTTTGTTCAAATTAGCATAGTTAAAATCCTACTCTTATGTTTCAATTCACTTTCCTTTGCATTTCGTTTCACGAATTCGCTATGAAATAAACACGCCACTACTTGAGCCTTCAAAAAGGTTCAATCTCATGAGTTAGTTTTCAAATTTCCAACGAAATTAATAATATTTTTATAACTTTTGCTTCTGATAAGATTATATGGGATAAACCATTTTGGAGAAATTAGAATGAATAGTATCTTCTAAATAATGAAAATATGCGTCCCTCGATATGAAAATACAAAAGGAAATATTTCAGAAATTACATACGTGATAAATTACTCGTATCCGCAAATTATCCATCACAAGGCAAATGAACCAGCTCCAAGTCATAATGATCTCTATTTTTGTGTGAAAAATTCACTTCTTTAGATGAAGAGAACCGCGTGTTTTTTTATAAAAATAACAGCCTTTCCAAATGGAAAAATGAAAAATAACGTCATATGGATTCAAATTACAGGTGAAATAAAAAAATAAACACCCGTTGCTTAGCAAAGCCGTCAGTAAGCATTCGCTCAATCAATTATACAATCTACAGAGATGTTTTATTTACACTGCGATAAAAAATAAATTAGTGCAAATGTGTAAAATACTGACTGAGTTTGGTCATATTTAATTCGCTAAATATCACAGACGTCGAATCAAAATGAATTCAGCCTACCAGAACTTAGCGTCACCTGAAGACACAAGGGTCAAGATAATCTATTGATAAAAGCTGCTGAAGAAAAGATATTGTTTGAGTCGAATGAGATTGAATTAATTTCACCCCGATAATTAGAAAAAGCGAGAATAGAAATAAGTACATTTGCGACTATTCTGGTTGGAGTTAATGTAAATAAATTGGACGTCTAAGACTCTGATGTTAGTAATTTTGATTAAAGTGCTATATTTAGATATTTATATTGATTTAAATCTATTATTGAATATTTTGTTTATTATTTCCTGTAAAATTATAACAATTGTATTTAAATTATCTCTCTCATTCTATTTTCAGGTAAGTCAGTAGTTATAAACCTTTCGAATCATGACATCAAAATTATATATTCCGTAAACTTACCATTTACCTGAAGGAATTACAGTAAAGCGTATTTGATTCTGAATGATTGAAAATGCCATTTTAAATTATCTTTTAAAACATTCGTAAGGATGCATAGAACAGACTCCATGTGTTCTGTTATTCTTCCAGAAATATTACCCTCCTACACGCCATTATGAACGTTAAATAAACATACTTTTGCGATGGAGATACGTCTGCAAGGTTATCAAAATATTTCACCAACCGCAGCACAGTTTTTGCTCAAGTTGTCAAAGAACGCGCGTGTTGCCGAAAAGTTTTACAAGAGAAACGTACCACTCAACGCTTAGCTAAACCTTCAAGATGTATGACGACGAAACTTGAAAGGGAAAGACGCGTGGGATCACGCAGGTAACTGTAAACACACATTCAACTCATTCCTCATTTGACTTTTAAAAGCTCAATTCAAATAAACGGCTTCAGGATGCAGTCAAAGTTAACGCAACGCAGTGTACCTGAGTTCGTTTCATTTCGAAACGATGAGTTCCGAATCGTGGAACATCTGTATGAAATAGGAAGTAAAAATTTTGGTCGAAGGAATTGGGAAAATAACTGCGTTTGATAGGAACAAAATTACAGCTATGCAATTTTACAGAAATATAGCTAAAAGAGTAGTTAAGAAAACAATGTCCAAATTTCCAAAGTAATGGGGAATCGTAGCAACAAGCGATATAATATGTCCTATCATTTCTCAAAGGAGAAATGCAATATCTCTTTGGAATATGCAATGCAATAATCATTTTTTCACAACAATTATGACAATAGTTTACGAGGATAAGTAATCAATTAATTAATATGAAAATTAAAGGGTAGTAACAGAGTATTATTAAATCATAACAATACAATAAAATTATACTAAAAATAGAACTGAATGGATTTGAAGTAATAACAATGCTTTAAGATTTAATTCTGAGTATTTAAAACGACTTGACTTGAAAGAAAAGTTTGTTGATCAAAGTGGTATTCTATTTCAATAAAATGCATTAGAATACATTAAAGTAGAAGTGATTCAAGAAAGAATGTAATAAATAATAATGCAAGCATAAATTATTTCTTCACAGAGCTATTTCGCTGCAACGTAGCATATAACCGAAAATTCTATATTTCCTTCATCCCATTGAAATGGAATTAAAATAAAATATCCAACTATAGAAAACGAATCACATATGTGTACATACAATGCTGCGAGAAAAGTTTATATTAATCCGTCGTAAATTAGTTTAATTTTAGAAACGCGATAAATTATCTGATAAATCTTAAAACTCAATAACATGTTTAACAATACGTAATTATTTAACATATAAACTATAATGTAGTAGTCAACTTAAATAATGTGAGTGTAACAATACCGGACGAATGAGAAAACGAGTTTTTGGTGAAAATAAATAAATCCTTCGTAAAACAAACCCAACAATATAGATGAACTCTCGACAACAACAAAGACATCTGACGGCAACGAACGAACAACAGCAACAATACAAGACTGTCCGCTTAAAACACAACGAAACAATGAACTACCAGTGAACTAATAACATAATTTTCTTTGATATACTCAAACAAAACCGACTCATGCCCAATAAGAGGATAGCAACCGAAGAATCAGTTGTTTTGTCCCTTCCCGTTTCATCTACGACTTAATTTTCGGCAACGGACCGCACGAAACACTTCTTTTGTACGGGTCTGTCAAAAACCCTTCTCCGCGCATGCGCAGAGACCGCCATCAGATTTCCGCTGTTTTTCCGCGCAAAAGGATCCGCCATTCATCATGCGCAAAGGGGGGAAAACTATACACTTTGCCAGACAAAGCCGACTACCAAACGGAGGAGATCTCCGCAAAAAGAGACGGAAAAGAAAGCGGAGCGGAAAAACAAAGACATCCTAAAAATTTTCCTCTCTTTTACGGGATGCTTAAAAAAAACTCTAAGCACTCTTTTTCCATTCTCTCTCACTCTTTTTGGGTCATCGCTCGTCTCGGAAAGAACCAGTTAGGGGGTGGTATTTTCGCTTGAAATCCTCCTCTGCCTTTCAAAACTTCTGCAGAGTCCTTTGTCAACAGTTGGTGGCCTGGACCGAAGTGGAGGGGGTCCTTCCCCGGCGTCCCTCGCCGCCTTCCGACGACCTCCTCCCAACGCATCTTCGATCCATCTCCCTATGTCATAAAAGAGAGCTCATCTCCCACCGACCTGAGGGAAAAGGAAGCGAGACATTAACATCGTGGGAGAGACCGACTTACCGCATTATGGTCTACGTAAACAAGTTTTTATTTTTTTCTGGGGGATATAAAGTTACCATTTTCTGCTAAATTCCGTGCTTAGGCTGAAGATGGTGCATTCCAAAAGTGGAAATATTCACCCAGAGCTGTCCAGCTTTCCGCTGCCATTATTCCAATTATCCACCTGAGATTTACTGTTTATTCTCTTTTGTTTATGACGTAATATAATTATAATTACCTATTTAATATTATGTTACTATTAATTACAATTCCCTGTCGTTTATGACGCAATATAATAGTTAACTTGATCGTAAATATGTTCGTGTTTATTTCTGAGTATGAAATGACCAGCTGAGATTAAAAAAAAACTTTCCTCAAAAATAATTAATTTATGTTCAGAGATTCAAAAGGTTTCAAGATTAATTGCTCGGAGAAAAAATATAAAATCACTTTTAAAATACCTTAATATATTCACTCATAAAAGGGATATCATATTGTACTGTTAGTTTCAGCGATATAATCTGAATTGCTTTGAAGATGCAAGATAAATTGATTTTCTGAAATATTTGCATATCACTACATAGCGTTTCGAAAAATTCGATAACTCAATTTTATGCACCATTCAAATGGATGCACGAAATATTTTGAGCATATATTTTTATATTTACCGAGAAAATATACTTCGCGTTTCAGAATCTTTTCAAATGTTCCAAAATTAAGATCCTTTAGAGACAAGTCGATTACTTTGCGTACCATCACCATATGACAGCATAAATAACCATCAAACAAAGTCAACATAAGTTTTTACTTCCAGCTTGAAAAACAGCTACATCGATAGATATCAAAATCTATTTACGTTTGAACCTGAAAGCGTTTCACCGTAAAATTCTTATGGAAAAGAAGTAACCCTTCCGGTGAACTACTCATCGCTTTAAATCAGGCAGAAACCTCTCCCGTTTGTTCTTAAAGG
Organism: Pantala flavescens; assembly: GCA_020796165.1. Classification (NCBI taxonomy): domain Eukaryota; kingdom Metazoa; phylum Arthropoda; class Insecta; order Odonata; family Libellulidae; genus Pantala; species Pantala flavescens. Next base: position 45,289,454 of record CM036881.1, on the reverse strand, counting down.
GAAAGAAATGTATATTCCGCTTCCGTGAGATGGTAAATAAATAGCGTGGGAGGGTTGGAACAGTGGGGATTAATTCAGAAGTGGGAATAAACTTGGACTAACCCTCCGCCTTCGTTTATAGTTTTTAATAAAGTCATAAATAGCCGGGATCTGCCAACGCGCCCCATATCATCCTTCGATACACGAATTCCTGCGCAAAATTCCAGTTTATCGCCAATCTTTTCGGAGGCTTCATGTAGTGGGTGGGATACGCTAAGGGTTCCCCAACTCCGTGGGCGTAACCGGATTTTTTTCTCTTTTATCGGAAGTTTACTTTAACGCCGAAGATAAAAGTTTCAAAAGAGTTTGAATAGCGAACTCGTTATCTTGAAAAAGAGCGAGGAATCTTAAGGTCGATATAAGTGGATTTTGGTACGTATTTCTTAGAGTCAAATCATTCCTGAAAAATCGGCATCCTACTCTATTCATGATCCACTTTTGAATGCGGAGTTAAACGGCGTGGGAATTAAAACATTTACCGCTGAAATTAATAGACGTGGAGGTATGAGGAAGTAATGGTCAATGGGGAGGAGGGTGGGGTTGAGATACTACCAGCTAGGAATTCCAAACTCGGCCATCTGTGGGCCAGCACCTTCGTATTCTCCGCCAAAGGGAAGAGACCTGGATTCCTTGGAGAGAACTGATGTGATCCTAGAGATTATCCTATTCGCAATTATTCTATCAAAACGAGTTAAGTAGCCTTACGAACTATTCTTTATTCCTCTAATACAACATAACTACCGTTATAAAACTCACCTTTTTACATAGTATTTCTTAGTAAGTAGTGTGCGCGAAGATTGTCTTAGAATGACTGGTGAGTAATTTAAAATAAATAAAACTGGGTTAACGAGAATATTTGTTATTGCTGTTACTACTACGTTTTATTTAATACTGATAATCCATGTTTGCGTATAAAAAGAATGCTATAATTGTATGTTTAAAAAATATATTTGAATGCTTTCTTATTTAAATTATGAATACTTAATTGTGTCAACTCTTTAATGTAACGTTTTGTCAAAAATATGTAAGTGAAGTGGACGGTTTATCCTTTATAATGATAAATTATAATCTTGAATAAAAAATATCTATCATAGTAAAAAAATTTTTAGATACAGATTTTACGAAATTTCTCTTTTAACCTTCATTACTCGAAATGAAAAATAGCTTACGATATAAAACTTACATAAAAAACATATAAGTTTTATCAGTCTGATGTATCACGAAGATCTGAGAATAGCATAAAATTGAAACAAATTCTATACAGAAGAGAATGGGTTTATTTCATTGTATAGCCTTTGAGAAACCTAAATGTTTTAGAGACGATATTTTTTTTCCCACCCCATATTTACTTCCCCTACCAGCATGTGTACTGAATTAGTACTGTCCAGGCCTTTAGTTAATTTTCTTCCTTATTGCTTACAATGTTATATTAAAAATGTATAGATAATGTTAACACATACATATCCTAATTCGACATAGCTAGTCTCACACTAACGTTTTTTTATAATAATAAAGAACCACTACTGTATTAGCCCGCATTGATAGAATTGGTCGCATAATAGCTAAACATCTATGCACTTGATGAGAAATGGGATGTTGAGGAAACAGGATCATGAGGAGGTAAGCGTTTAGTCTACATGAAAGAGGAGAAAGTATGAAACATTAGATGAGATATACTACCTACACACACACTATACCGCATAGCTATTCCGAACACGAATAACACTTTGAATTACTCATAAATCTCTCAGCAAAAGAAATTGACCGAGAGATATCAACGCCTTACCTCTATTGGTATCCAGGGACTCGCTGCTCTTGACTGACGTCAGCAATCCTGAAGGCGGGCAATCCTTCCCAACGGAGTAGCACACGTGACTTCCATCGTACATGACGCACACCGCTTTGGAACAGCTAGGCATCCTCAGGTGGTCTTTGTCGTCCATTCTCCTCCTATCATCCAGGTCGCCGTCCGTGATCCTTCCCCTCTCGCCCTCCTTGGACATGAGGTCTCCGTTGGGGTGCCACTCCATCCCCACTTCGCCCCTCGACTGGTCCAGAAGGAGGGTGACGTGCTGGTGGTGGTCGGGCTCGCTCAGGAACTCTCCTGAGGCGTACCGGAAGTGGACGTGGTGCAGGCGGTGGTTGGAAGTGGAGGTTGGAGAACCAGAGGGGTGCTTCCGGTGTCTGCGGTGCTTGGTGCGCAACATGGCCATCCTGCAGAAGCAATTGGAGGTTTTAATGGAGGAGGAACGGTGGCTGTTCTCGTTTTTCGAGAAAGGGCTTATGGGGAATAAATATTCTTAAACGAATTCAAATATGTGTTTTATGCAATATCATGGTAAGAAAGAATTCTATATACCTTAAAGTTTAATACTTCGAGAAGAGAAACGGACATTAAAACTATGTTGTCGTAAGATTTAAATTTCATATAAATTAGATCATTACGTATCGAGCCAATTGCCATAGAAAGTAAGAGTTAACCATTTTCCCCTAATGAAATATAGGTTTCCGGTTACCAGGTCCTGATTTTAGAGCAGAATTAGAATATATTTATATTTTTCACAACACTGTTAAACAATAGTGTAACGTATTAAGGAATAAAATGTTTTAGATTACATGTTCATCTTTACCTGATATCTTTATAAAATCGGATATCATTTGCTCTTATTAAAGGTAACTTTTTTGGTGAACACAAATTGAAAAGAATGTATATATTTGTGTATCTTATCTTGTGTATGTATCATAATTTCATCGCAAAAGGAGAATGTAAGCGTCTATTTGTATCTAAAACAAAGGATGTACGTCAGAATAAAAATGGTGGAGGTGAGATGGGAATAAAGGAGACAGAAACGACAAAAGGCTTTTCTCGAAAGAAAAATACGGGATGGGTTTGGATGTAAGCATTGTTTCTAAACACGACCTTTCGAGTGCGACTGAGTGTGCGTGGCGCTAAAGGCGGCTGAAGTCGTAAGCTCTGCCCGCCTTCTACCGCCTTGCAAACACGCCTGCATTTTCCGGCACGTTATGCTCACTCATTTCATCTCTTCAGATTGATACGTCGGCACTCCGTGCACTACCGCACGCTTCCGTGACTAGAGTTGCGGGCTCAGAAAACGCGATTCCGCCTGATAAAGGAATGGATGGGAATGAATAGAGGGTATAGCAGACGAATTGCCCAACGTTACGAAAAGGGTTGTGCAATTTCTGAGAATGCTGCATCACCGCACGTTAATTGAGCAAAGGGTGTGATGGAAAGAGCAAACACTCTCTATGACGTAGGAGAGTTCTTCTCGTTGCCATGGATTCAAAGAAAAGAGGTAAAGAGTTCTACTTCCCTCATCCTTTTCAATTAACGGCCATTCGAGATGCAAGATACTGTTTACTTAACGACGGCTGGAGGATTTAACTCTTACGGAATGTTTGGTTTAGCGTCAGATTTGGCTCGCTGACATCTGCAGTCTTAGTAATTAATCCAAGGATTGGAATCGACATTCTTCTGCGATAAAATGTTCCGCGAATTTAAAATTTCTAATAGAGAGAATACTAGGGATATAGGTTTAACTTTGAGATGCAATTTTATCATGTCAGCGTTCTGCAAACCATCACTATTTAAAAACATAAAGCTTGATTGAAGTATTATGCTTTGTATTATATTTTAAATGGCCTTTTTTACATATTGCACAAATTATGCATAAGAAATTAAAGGAAATTAAAGCCAAAGTCTTCAATTACATCGATGACTAAGAAAACAATACATATGTTTTTAATGATTCAAAACTTTTCATGCTGCACGGAATAAAATCATCAACTTGCTTTATTAAGCATTATGCAATTCAAGAAAATTATCAGTTGTGATCACTTAATTCAAGGCGGCAATTATTATACTTATTCATTGATTCTTTTGCTTGTTGAAATTATTCAATATCGAATATCTTGGAAAATTGTAGAATTTTTAGGGTTTTAGAGGAGTAATATAGGAGTATCACCCCCGTGCTAGCATTGTAAAAGGTTTATATATTTCGCTTTAATCAGACTTATTCATATAAATATCACTGCAGTCATCCATGTATCATCAATTATATGGAATTGATACACATGGATGACTCGAAATTTTCAACGAGCAGTTTAATTCGAATCGAAGTATTTTCCTTTCAACAACATTCCATTAGAATCATAGATGAATCGTCAGAGGCAAGTTTTTGCCAATCATAAACTTTTGAAACAGTTTTCCACTCCCATAAGTTTCGTTATTGAGAGAACATGAGTTGGCTTTAAGTTTTACCCACAATGCCCTCGTATTTTCCGCAGACGAATTGCGAAACTCTAAAAGGCAAAGAGATGAGCAGGAAACGACTTGTTGAAAGTTTCTCGGCAAAATTCCGCGTAGAAACTTTTACCAGGTTAACATTTCATCATCGTTCATCTTTTGTATCTTTCCAATATATTACAATTTCTATGAGGTATTCCGTAATATTTGTTCCGTTGCTAGGAAGCTTCCGATATGATTCGAACTTGGGAGCTGCAGTATTTTCGGTCTGAAGATTTTTATCTCGTGATTTCATTTCGAAAGGGACGTGTAACACTCTGCTGTCTGCACTTATTCGTGCGTTCTTGAACCAGCACTCTGTGAATTTAGAAACGCCCCTTTTAGAATTTTAACTTCCACTGCACGTATAGCATCTATTTTCTCATTAAGGTGAATTCACGCTGAGTTATTCCTTTGTTTCTATGGATACCAAAAGTTAGCTGTGCTATTCTCAGCACTCCATGTCAACTCAGATATGGCCATCACATGTATTAAATTACTCAGTATTATTCTGATTCTATTTCCTCTTTGTGCTGATCGTATGAAAGATAAACAAATGGTATGATTTATATAATTGTCACTCTATTGCAATAACACTATCTGTGTTTCTTGTTTCTTTCATATAATTTTATACGTTATTCAGTATGTACAAAAGTATTTTTCAAGATTATTTTCATATAAATGAAAAAGGAGTTTTTATTGCACTTAAATTTTAATTACTTTTTCGTTATTAAGACTTATTTTTTATGAAACATGGTTAAATAAGTACAAGTACAAGGTAATACCTTTTTACATTCGGTTAGTCACTTCCCTAAGACCTTCATAAAATTTGTGGCATCAGGTGATGAAGTAGTATATTGCAGAAAGAACAATTTTCATATACTTCCACACTATTGGTAGACAAAGTTTGTTTTTTCTGCGACGTACTCTGAAGTGGTCTTCCCCGAAGTAACGTCTAAATATACTGATATTATTCGTTAGGTTTATGAATATATAATAATAGTACAAATAATTGGCATTTATTTTTTCACCGAATGAATTCATAAAATTCAATAATTACGTATAGAATTTTTTCACTTTATATCTTAGGATGATCTGATATTAGTGTTTAAAAGATATTTAGATAGCGTACTTACGTTGCTTGAATAAAATTTGGCTGTTGACGTACGAGTAAACTAATCTGAAATGTTAATTGCCATAAACAAATTGCCATACCACAAACTTTTGAATTTCTGGTTTGAATTTTTCGATATTACGAAGAAAACATCGAGCCAGTTAAATACCTAAAAGAGAAATACTACCTAAATTATTTTGATATACGACTACAATAACGACTGACACAAATCAACTTTAGGATTTAATGTACCCTAAGAAAAACTTTCTTCGAAATGACGCTGTAAAAGTATCAGATTAACTACTAGGGCCTCAGAGAGAAAGGTTTCAAAGATTGGGGAAAAGTAATTGCAGAAGGGCTCAGGAGTTGTGTCCCAACCCTTAAATTTTAAAGGAGCACTTGTTGGAATTAAATTGAATCCTAATGTTCCTAACGGGAGGTTTCCTTGGCTACGGGTGTGTATCTTTAAGATACTCGTGAGAGGAAACTTTTAATGCGACCTAAATAATCATACAGTTGAAGGCCGCAGTGTTTGATGCTATACGTTATTTATAAAAAGAAACTTGGATGTATGAAGCTAAGAGAGAGATGTCTTCAAATAAGATGGTAAGATACAAAACGGTGTACGAAAGAATGGGTAACAATTATTCCCTTCAAAAAATAGGGAGATAATATTGGCAAGAGAAAAAGGCATGAAATTGTCATGTACTGCCAATGGTGATAGATATTGCAGTTACGAACTTTAGACATCATTTCGAAGTTCATCATTGCGTTCACTACACAACAATACTTACACAATCATTGGTTAACGCCAGGTCTCTAAACTATTAAATACGTTTTCCCCTCAATGTTCTTAAGGGCATTTTGTGATATAGATTTAGACTTACCTTCTGTTGCTGTCTGTAGTAACTTCCGAGTCCCTCCCGATAGCTATCGCAGCTGGCGCCGATGGAACCGACAGTTCAGCCGACCCTACCGCTGTTGCAGTCGCTGGCGGCGTCTTCTTCTTTGTGGCCATTTGCGGGGACTGCTTCCTCATCAGCGACGCTGTGGTGCCGTGCCCAGCACTGGCGGCGGTCGTGCATGCAGACAGGTACTGCCTCACCGAGGACCGAAAGTGTGGGTGAGACAGACCGTAGACTATAGGGTTGTATATCACGGATGCCTTGGCAAATATCGCCGGAAGGGTTGCTGTCCACGGAGTGACTCTCTGCACGTCGCCGAACTGTCCAATGAGGCTGACCACCGAGTAAGGGGTCCAGGAGGTTAGGAAGAGTAGAACCAGTGTTAGGATTATCTCTGCGGTGCGGATAGCGTTGGAAGACCTCGCGCAGGAACGATGGCTACCAGGCCTGGGTCTGGAGTAGGTGTGGTGTCCAGCGGAAGTAGTACTGTGAGTCGCGTTCATGTGCCGGTGTTCCTGTTGGTGAATCAGGCTGTGGTGGTGATGGGAGTTCATGCTGGTGTGACAGTGGTAGTGGCTGCGGCAGTTGACGTTGCAGCAGCCGGAGAAGTTGCTGGCCATAGAGGGAGGAGATCCGCCGGTCATCATCCCTTTCACGGCTGCCATCTCCTTCCCGTGGGCTCTGATGGCCGCCAGGATGAAGGCGTAGCAGTAAGCTATCACGCACACGGGAGCGACGAAGCCAAGGGTCAAGAGATATATATAGTAGGCGCGATTAGCGGGCGTCCTGGTTAAATAGTCCCAGGAGCAAGAGGTGAGGAAGCCCTCTGCGATGTATCGACTCCAGCCGAAGAGAGGAGGTGCGGACATGAGGGCGCAGTAGAACCAGATGACCACGCACACCTAAAAAGAATATAAAAATTGAATGTTTAATCGGAAAAGACAATTTTATACGGGTCAAACGGCTATGGTCACAATTGAAACTTATAATAATCTAGATGTGTTCGGAAGCTATTATTATGATGTGGTGCAAAACTCAACTGTCTAGGCAGAGACGATAATTATACAGATGATTATATACCGATAATATAATGCTTCGTGTAATAATAAAGTACCTCTAAATGCTTTCATTCGCGCATACAATATTTACGTTCTCAATTCAAACCTGGAGTTAAATAACTTTCATTCATACATATACTTATTCATGCGAAAATATTCCAGCTCACTGCAAATTCGATTGCGAATTTATTCATCCGGCTCACTCATCCGTAGCATATGTTGTTCTATGTATGATAAGGATTCCAGGAGTATAAAATAACACATTTCTCTGACAAAGAATTACCATTTTAAACCCAAAATAAAGAGCGAAAAATACAGTCTTCCATATTGTGTAAAAGCTAAATTTATGTATGTGATACATTTATTCCTTAATTTTCAGTCAAATAACGGAATTCAATTTAATGATAAAACATTCATTTAATGATAGACATGATATTTAATATGTTTGTCTATGAAGATTGTTTTATGTATCATCTGGTAAACACACCGTCATTAAGTTGGAACTCCTCCAAGCCTAAATGATGACGAACGAACTTAGCTAATTCAACTACAGGTTTATGCCATTTCGTTTATTAGGCTTATATTTGCTTCTTATGAGAACACATTACGAAGGGAGCTGGCAGAAACATGAGTAATCAAGACCTTGCTTCTGAGCTCATAAACTTGACCTTGGCCGATTGTAGTGCCTATTTTCTCGTGACACACCTTACGATCGGCAAACAAACTAAAGTTTGGTGAAAGTCTGAACTTCAGCATCTAATGCTAGAATTTCCCATTAAGTTTCGAACGTGCTTTTGACCAATATCATCTACTGAGATTCACTATCTCCAAGGTTAACTTCGGAATTTCGTATCTCTTAAGGTTAGGTAATTAATTACACAATTATCAAATTGAATGATAAAATTTGCCTCAAGTTTTGAAGGTCAGATTTCGTAGAATTCGCGTGCTTGTATATTGTTTAATTAGCTTATTTTCATATAAATGTCAGCCTGTCACAAAACATCAATTCTCTAGAGAGACTAACTTCAACACAGAGTCGACAATATAAATGACTAGTTACGATGACATTCATTTTTATTAATGCTGGTTTATTCTGGAAAATGTTAAATTTTATGAGTAATCAATTTAAATATAATTTATGAGACAATCTTCACTATGATTTATATTTATAAATATCCATCTTATTTAATTTAACAAGAAGTCAATTTTCCTTTCTCTCCACCTTAGCTTAGGCAGTTATAGTAATTGATCACCAACAGTAGTTCATAATTAAAGATGAGTTTGTACATAATTTAGCTGATAAGAACAATAAAATCTATGGAAGCTGAATTAAATTAAAAATGAAATTATAAATAGTATTTCATATTGTTTTAATTAATGTAAAGTTATAGAATAACAAAAAATATATGAGGAAATCGAAGAAGTGGCTCAATTCTTTCATGGCTAGCTTAGGATTGAAAAAACTGCATATTGAAAAGATTTGGAATAGAAAAATCATTTTTTATTAAAACTTTATTTGAAAAACTTAACGGATCTATTTACTTTATACCTAGGATTAAAGAACAATTATATGAAATATAAATGGGCAATTAATCGGTACCGTTTTCAATATAAATCGACAACAATCATAGCCATTAACCAGTTTAATGTGTAATTATTCCGTCGTAAATATAACAATGTACAATTATCTTACACAAATCATAATTAACCAATAATACATAATCAACATTCATCATCGTTATGGATAATCGTCGAAAACTAATTAAAAACATCCTGTGTTAACTATTCCTTAGTTCTATTTTTATCATGAAATCATCTAAAAGGATTAAGATCCTCAACACTACCGACCCGCCGAATTCTAATTCAATGGAATGTGCGGGTGTAGAATCAGAGCAGAAATTCCTTCCGCAGTCAGCATCGATTGCGAAGCAGTGCTATCATTGAATCGACAATCAAAGGAGACACAAATAGAAACTTTTTATCTCCGTACACTCAATCGATTGGACTATTTTAGCTCTAATGCAGCTGCAATCCTAGTTCGAGCTTGCGGTAATGAAAAGAACTTGCAGGGGCTTTGAAGTGGTCTCTTTATAGCCTCAATCGATGGGACTAAGTAGTACCAAAAGGAAAGGAAATGACTTTTAAGTCCTGAAAAAAAGGATCCTGGGAAAAGACGTTCTATATCCCGGTTAGAGTTAAGTACTTAGACGAAATTGGCAAAATTAAGTCGATTTGTAAAGTTCCTGCCATACACCACAAGCTCAGATTGGCTTGAATTGTAATCGTAAAGGGATAGGGAAATGGGATTTATAATTCAAGGTAGGCTTAGGTCAAATGATCTATTTAAGATAAGTAGATACTAAAGAGATTGGCTTTAATGGCCATAAGACATTTATACTACTTTGGTGTTTACGAGGGCATTCTTTTCTGTGTAAAGTAGAACTCTCATCTAATTAAACATTCATATGAGTTATTACTCTTGAAAATAGTTATCACCAAGGCCATAACAATAATGAAACCAAACATAAAACATAAACTAGGAGCTTCAGAGATGATGAGGCTTGCAAGATAAAATGTAGAATGAGGCTATCATATCACCTTAGTTTCAATCTTCGCTTACATTTATATGAAACACGTATCTCACATTCTATCTTTCCATAAAATACATTCAAGTTCAAATTCTTCAATGTATCCATAGCAATCAAAATGATTATAGATTTATAAAAACAAATGATTAAAATGTCGACTGTACTGCTGATTTAGACTATTTTTGTGAAATTAAATAGATGCGATTAAAGAGAACACAGCTATAAAATACGAAAGGAATAAAATACTCCTAGAAGTTTTCACATTGACAACGCTCCAACGTACGAAGGTGTCAATGTTCAGGTCTACTAAAGTAGTGGGTTAATCCTGAATTGCCCCACATTCTGCCTCCAAAGTTTTTGGAAATAACTTTATTATAAGAGAATTTAGTCTCATGAGAACGTCGAAGTTCTCTCTTCCCAAAATTATCTATATATAAAGGAATATACGAAAGATGGTTTGGTTTACGCTTGTTTTAGAGTGACGTCATGCATACTTAATTAAGCATTGATTATATATAATTTTCATGAAGTAACAGGCACGTAAAAAGCTTGAATAAGAGATGACACACTACACTCTCTAACAGAAAGAAATAATTGGAATACAAACCATGGCTTATTTTTACCGATTCGTTTATATTTCTAAAGAAATGGCACTGAAAGATGTAATTGGTCCATTGATCAAGAATTTTCAGCTTTAAATCGTAAAGTAGTTCAAGCAGAAATTTTATTGTACTACTTCTCCATTTATAACCCTAACCAAATCTTATCAGTTGCTTTCCTTTAGAGAAATCCACGTACAATGCACCCAATGAAACGTAACCACCCTTTTTAAATCATCAATTAGCGTAGCAATACCGAAATTACGGCATCGACAGCTGCTATGATATTCATCTGCGTGTTTAATCAACTTTACAATCCTGAACCCCTATATTAAGATACGCAAACTTCCCAATGACGCATTCGATACTAAATTGAAACCATAACAAAGGTTCCGTATTCAGAGCCGGAATTCTGGTCGAGCGATTCATAAAAAGTCACGTTTTTCTCTCCAAATATAAATGCGTGCTACGCTTCACCTTCGCAGAAACAATCGCCTTTCAATTCTCCACATTTTCCCTCATCCCCGTTCTCATTACACGATGACCACACTTCTTCCGAAATAACCCATTCAATTCCATTGATTGGCGAACTCACACCAATTTCGCTGTTTGAAACACGCATCGGAATATATTCGGAACAGAAGACTGTCGAAACTCTGCTCCGGTACGTGCCTCGGACCGTTTCCGCACTATCTAAAACCCTGAGCCATATATACTCCGCGTTCCCCCAATGCTGTAAGCGTACGGTTGGAGTCGTCATAACAGTGACGCAAACAATTTATGACGCACTTCCTGGGGGAGATTATTATGCAGAAGGAAATTCGCGCGAGGTTGTTAACCCTCAGAGTAATAAATTTGGATCGTTGATAATATCTCTTGAAAGCTCGGGAGAGATCTGGGAATTGGGGCACGAAAATCTGTACCCCTTATCGAGGGTTGTATAGTAAATGTGGGGCTAGAAACAAACATCAATTTAACCTTTAAGAGGTACTCAAAGAGCTGTTATATCAGTATAGATCGATAAATGATGAATCGTGTGAAGAAAGAGTTAATCTGTACGATCGATCTCTATAGCAGATCTATATAAAGTACATCCATCGATATGAGTTGCCGTTATTTATGTACGGATGGTGGCTAAGCTGAGTATTTGAGCGCATAAGATGGGGAGTACAATCACAGAAGTATCTTAAGTTCATAGTCTAATAAATCCAATCAAATTCAAACACGTAGTTATTAATAAAATAAGGAAGTGAGAAAAGTCTCATTTCCTTATTTTATTAATTAATTTTATTATTATTGAATGAGATGAGGTGTAAGTAATCTTACTCTCCCTTCCGTCTCAGTGTAAAATAATATTAGTTAAGTAATTCAGTGCCGAGATATTGAGATTAGACTTTTTGTTAATACTAATCTATGGAGTGTGAGTAAAATTACTTATATAAATATTTATTAGTGTAACATTCCGACTATTCATAGAGTATAATGAAATTGACCAGTCGAATTAAATTTTCGTATTCTATACGAATAGAAAATAGTAATTTAAATTAATAAAAAATAAAATTGAAAGATGCTATAAGAAATAAGATCATAATTAGAAAGTCTGTACAGTATTATAAAAGTTTTAGTAAGTACACTATTTTATATATTTAATTATGTACATCATTATTTTGATAATAAAAATTATCGGAAATCAAACCGTAAACCCCAAAGGAAGCGTACGTGATTACGTGTCACAGAAGCATAATCCGTAAATTAAAAGAGTGTAACGCAATTAGGTTTAATAGATGATTCCATAAAAAACGCCACCGATCCCGCCTTTTTATCCTTGAAACACAAGTGGCACTGAAGAAGAATGCGAGTTAACGAGCATCTACAAACCTTTTCCATTGATGGCCGAATCAGAGTGCATTCATATGAGATCCTTAACGGATACAACCTCAAAAGATGCCAATAAACCTATTTTCAAGGGCGTTGAGTTGACCTTGACATTTGAAAGGTCACTCCGCTAACCTACTAACTTTGAGGCTTCCCACCAAAGGACGATTCCACTCCTCAATTTATCTAAAAGCGGAGGAGGCAATTCGCTCGCAGCCGCTGATGCAATCAAAGCATCTCAAAGAACTGCCTTCTTTGGAGAAGAAATAACGCCGAGAGTCTGCTACTTACCAGACTTTTTGAGCACCCGACAGCTTATGCACGGACGATTTTATAGGCGACGTACAGCCGGATGTTTCCATGGAGAATAATAAAGGCGTGAGTTTCGGAAAAGGTAGGCTTTTACCTTAAAATACCACACGTTAAATTCTATCCATATAAATATATATGACCGTGATAAATTTAACTTTACAAAGACTAGATCTCATAAGCTCTTTCACAAATCTTCAGAAAGAGAAACAATTATAAAGACGAAAACTTAAATCTCTGTCAAGAATATTCACAAGTAAATACAAGATATAAGTAGCATATTTACGTAAAAACAGTAAAGAAGAGTTGGATAACTTGAAAATGTCTTTATATCTATCTTGTATGAGAAACATGAAGACTTTGATATCCTCTTTAATGAAGAGAAAAGAGTCTAGATTTGAATGACTAAAATAACTCCAAACGTTATTTTTATATGCCTTTCATCGAAATTTCGATCATAACTACGTGAAATAGTCATTATAGACAAATATATAGACGATATAGACGATAGACAAATCGTCATTGTAACTATGGTATTGTTATAATTAAATAAGAAACTGTAATTGATGCGTAAATGTATTGAAAATATATACATGGCATGTTTTCCTATAGATTTATCCTTCTATTTTAGTATGATTTGATCCTTGAAGATATAAATCGAATCATACAAATATCATAATACCTACGAAAGTAAAATTACTTTATCGCGCGGATCTATAATAACCGCAGATTAATTCTCCTTTTGAATATGAACCTATGATATCAGAGGATAAGTACATTTTTGTGACACTAGATCCAGGGTTCTTTGAGGTCGTAGTCCCAGATACTGAATGTCCCATTGGGGGTTCCTTGATATATCTCCCGCTGTCATAGGACGCACGCGATGGGAGAATATACAGATGTTTTATCGCAGAGGCATGGCAATGATTCACAAGCATATAGGATATGGCTGGGTAACTCAAATTCGAGTGACGTATAGATATAACATAGTGGGATTCACGCTGAGATATACTCATCTCTTACCGATGAAATTTGGTAAGAAAAAAGAATGGTAATGAATTCATGTGAAAGCTATTAATTAACAAAAATTATAAATAAATAAATCGCGTACATATTACAATGAATATTATTTAGCTCCATCAATAAAACATCTAAGAAAAACTACATTGCCTATATTATCACATTTAAAAAAATAAAAAGGCATTTAAATTTATCATGACTGTAAATGAAGTCTTTCAAAAAAGAATTAAAATTCCTAATAAAATGAAATAAGCATTCTTTATTAAATTTCCTGAGTTCTACTACATACAAATCATCTTGAAAACAAACGAATACGACTCAATCAAGCAAAAATATTATTTTAGAACACATACACACCTAAACTCCTTCACGATAACAAATGCAAATCTGTATTAGTGATTCTAAAGCTAATGATACCCTCTATCTTCTTTAAATCTATTACTCAGAAAACCTTTTTATCATTCTCTTTCTAGATTCGATGCAGTCACAACTTCCTTGTGTACCAACGGGACTCTTGCATTACATATATTCTCCATGAGACAGCTTATAGCTTTTCTTTTACCCAATTACGTGACTGAACTACGTAATTTGTTATTTTTCTTTTGCGTTTCATTGAGAACCCGTTGTATTCTCTTCCCTACAATCCATTATTATTTCTTTTGTGTTCAATTTGTTTGAATAGTAAGAATGATTAATCACAGCGAAATACGGAAATCATATCCAGCGGGTGGCATAAACGTGGATGAAATGAGAGCATTCTGATATTAAGATGCGATTGATCAAAAATATCGTTACCAAATACTATGTAATCGAATGAAATAATGCCTAACACCAAGAGTATCCTGTAACTAAAGGAAGCCATGAATGAAAAGCATTCGTTTCTAGAAGAAAGTCTAGCATCATCACAGACAAATAAGGAAGTAACAATGAAATGAATTAACTAACAGTTAAGACAAGTTAGAAGGAATAATTTTATCCTGTGATTTAAGAACTTCCGTAAACACTATATATTCCTAACCGGTAAATTGATTCATAGAATAAAGATAATAAATGAAATATAAATTATTCATCATTCGTTAAGTATAAGTAGTTCAACATACAAAAATTAAGCCTATCAGTAACAATATTTCGTATTATTTTAACAAACAGAATGTTAAACAAAGAATAATAGATATGATTAATATATGAGCAATAATTGAGGAAGATTACCCTTAACTTGTTTTACTGGAGAGTATAATATAATAAAAAAATGACATTCTAATTCCACTATAAAACAATAACACTATAACACTCTCTTCATCTGATCATTAAACCAAGTATTTAGTACATTCCCGTTTTTCTCGGACTAAAGGAAGAACAATTTATCAATAGGTTCACTAATTAATTTGCTGAGTGCATTGAAAACCTCAGCTTCCTATAAACGTATAGATTTGCTAACGTGGAACCTAATAGGAGGAGCAGTGAAAATATTTCGACATTCATCGTCTCTTTTTAATAGCGTTCATACCAACAGAGGGCCAGATATTGCTTCGAGAGTCGCTGTTCCCGCCACAATTCGCGGGTCTTTCAAGTGAATAAGTTTGTTCTCGCAGCGTGTGCTTCTAAAAACCTCTTTCGTCGTAGTACAGCCTTTCGTATGAATCTATTCCAAATTGATCTTAAGGATTCCTCCTCTGACGAAGTGTTTGTGAAAATTTTCGTGTGTTAAGTGGTTATCGGAGACCGTAGGAGATTTGATGGATTTCTCAGTTTAGTTGAGGAAAGTATAGTGCCATCGAAGATAGAACGTAGCCGAGGCAGAATATCTTGGAGGGAGGATACGAGGTTCAAAGGAAACAAGAAGGTAAGAAGCGAAGTCTCATCGGAAAATATTTCGAGCTCCTGTGTTTACAAAAAATATTTTTCGAGCATTTCACCTGCTACGTGTTTTGAAACGACCGTGAACGCGAGTCTAGATTTCCTTTCGTCGTCACGATAGTTTTCTATTGAATAAGAAACACATTTGGATAGAAATGATTGCAAACTTTCTTCAGCTTTAGCATGGTAAACTATTGTTGAATTTCGCCCATTACTTGAGAGTCCGAAGCGGTTTCTATTGACGGAGCAGTTCATCGTGGCATAAAATTTCGATTAAGATTGTTTGTTTCCCCGACATATCATTCTAAATCTTAAATATGTCATGAATAAACAACTGGTGACGGAGACGATGTGAACAGTGTGAGATGCAGTAGAGAAGTGAGATATGCGCAAGCGAGTTGGGAAGCGCGAGATATTCCGCCGGGAATCTAAAATTTCAATTAGATTTTACAAAACTAACATGAATTCCATCGCTAACGATTAAAATTATATGAATACTAGTATTTATTATGATTTTTTTTCTACTACGTGAGTCTTACCGCACAAAATTACTATTTTCATGTTGGATCGTCAACTTATCTTTCAAAATTCGAGAAAACCGCCATTACTCGCGGTCGACATAAAAGAAGAGAGACATTTTGGTGATATTCAATCGGTAATCAGGTAAAGATGTATTTGGCATATAATTCAATAATACAACGACTGCACTGACAGCGGTGGTATTTCCCTCAGCCAATCAGAATCAAGATAAATGTTTAGCGGGAGATCAAATTTAGTGAAAAAAAATAATAATTTGTAAAGGAGTTAATTAAATTGCAGTTGGTTATTTTCCTCGAGAAAAAGGAAAAAATATTATAAATCTCGATACATATTTCTCTCGTATTGAATGCTATGAATGGCTTTTGCACTATACAAAATCATGATATCCTTTGCTTCAAGTTACATCGTGCTTTCAACTACTTTGAAATATTTTGTCGCATGAATTAATCCTCTGTTCTAATTCTAAAATGAATGGTGTATATTTGACAGTTATTGAGGAGGAGTAGAATGCCATACAGTATCCTGGATGTTTGATTGCAATACTACTCACGGACTGAATATTTTATTTTAGGATGCATCCTGTTTGTACTAACTACAACTAGGTATCGATAAGAAGAGTGATTGACTTCGACGAATGGATTTCTTTCAATTGATTTTGGAAGAAGTGCAAGTGAGCATTTAAATAAGTAAGTATGATTGTTTTTCCAAAATTTGATACCTTTCAAACTTTTAGTTATTACAGTACTAAGACTAAACATGAGCCTCAAACTCTTAATATTTTCAGTTTTTGCAAATGAAGTGAAAGCTCTAATTGATAGCCAACTAATATTATTTTGCAATCAACCGTTTAATGTTAGTGGAGTATAAACTCAGTACTTTATCCTTTAGAAATAAATAAAGGTGAATATGAATGAAGAGAATGTAGAAGATCAATCAGTATCTCCATTCTATCTTCACTTATTTTCGTCATCATATGGTTTAATTCCTAATTTATTTTCTCTTTCTTCGAAAATATTTCCTTCAAATAAAACCCTAGCAAATTCATAAGCCATCAAGAGAGTTTATTTATTTTTTCTGCTAAATGGTGTTCCACAATGTTGCTTCTTCTAAATTTGAATCCGTGTGTCCCACCAAATGTTTGCACTTCATCTCCTTCGTTCACTTGAACTTCTATGATTTAAAAGGAACATATTTTCCTTACATTTCTTTTAGGTACTTTATCGCAACGGTTTACTACTTGCGACATTACCAAAGGATGTTTCTCAGGCAGTATATATAGGTTGATCTATTCATTTCCTTCCAGCAATATTTTATGAACCAAAAAGAGGACCTTTGAATCTCTCGTTGACCTTCGACATGTACAGTTGATAATCATGGCACTTTCTTCCTTCAATTTATGGTACTGGAATAAAACACTCCCTACAGCTACTCAGCTGGTGCTGTTCCTCATGCTACGGTGCCCTTTCCTCTAGAAGTTTAATTCCTTCACGCCAACTTCAACTTCATTCCCAGCCAATTCATTGCATCTCAGTAGTGACTGTATTCATCTTCTTTCCAAGACAGTTTCCATGTCGATGTTTCATTAAACTCTATTCTAGCTTACTGACATTTTCTTGCATTCCACCTCCAATACTTTTCTGCACCACCATGTTTCAAAGACTTCAGTTTATCACTAGAAACATTTCTCTTGTCAATTGCAATCAGCTAAAGGTTACCAAATCGCCTGAAGAAGGTATACAGTCTGCATACAAGGTTGTTTTCTTTCAAATTCCTTTAGTATCAGTAAAGCTTGGAAGAAGCACATTATTTTTAATATCATTAGCCTCCTTTATTGTCTATGAAACTCTTTGGTACTACTTTTTTTACAATTATTTACTCCTTTAATTTTCAGATACTTCATCATCCTTATCACGAGGGGAGAGCATTCATGGAGAGACAGCGAAGGATGGAATTTTTACAACATGGGGACAGATAATTCGTCCAATATGGACGAATAGCCACAATTGTGAAAAAGTATTTCGGTGCAATATACCGAAGAAACTTAAGCGTAGTACTTATGTAGTAAATTATGGTACAATTTCAATATACATTATCTTTAAATAACCTTAAAATTTGTTTCTATTGTCCACTATTACATTAGGAGTTATATTTAATTAAATATCTTTAAACTTTGAATGGAAATATCTCCACTGGTCAATATATTGATTTCTTGTTGAAGATCATACATTCAGTAAGTGGTGTAAGTTCTAGATGAAGTGATAATTTTGATAGGAAACGGGTCTTCATTGACACCCGAAATGTGGATCAATATTACAGCAGTCAAAATCCATGGCTTTATACGTTGACATGCAAGATATATTATACGAACGAATGGCCAAACAAAAATTCACTACCTGCTCAAGTGGTCTTTCATCAATGAAAAAGAATAAAGATAAGCAAAATCGAGCAACTCCGTATAGCTTAATCGCACAAAAAATAATTCCATTCATTGCTGAATTGTGCACAAAATCAAGGCCATATATTCGCATAGAGGGGATATAAGAGGTAGGAAAACACAAAAATGTTTCAGGAAAAAAATGCCTCTCGTAAACCACCATATAGGGAAAGGAAACCGATTGATTTCCCTGGATATCATTTCATTATTTAATTAGAGTAATTCCCTTTACAGATGTAACCTTATTCCTAAACTATCCCTACATTTTTCCGCTTTAAAAATAAAAAAAGCATTTAAAACCATGGAAATTATTCAGAAAACTGACGACTTATTTCTGTTCAAGTCGATCATTAATCAGTGTTGTGGGAGGGGATACTATATGTCACAATCTAGCGCAAATAATCGCTTCATTATCATTTCACTGTTCACTCAAATGCCAAAAAAATTATTTCTTTAACTTATCTTTCAAGTCATTTACTTTCATTCCTTTGTAAGTAACGAAAATTTTGCGTAATGAGTCGTAAGGACACCTGATCTATATTTTGGCCTCAAGAGACATGGAAATGGGATTGCGAACATTTAGAATATTTAGAATTCTCTACGCATTTATTTGCTGCATGAAGATTAAATGACGAGTGGCGAAAACAGATCGTCTTCAACTATTTTTTAACTGAAATCCAACAGATGGCAATGTTATCATCAAAGTGTGTTTGGCGGTCTTTCCCGTGAGCTAGTTTCGTTTTTGGTGTTAGTGAGTCGAGTGCCATTGCGTCTAGTTTCGGTCATGTGTCTAAGAAATATTCACGGTTCCTCCCATATAAAGTGTCTTTATTGTGTTAAGCCGCTGTTTGAGAAGATACAAGATTTGATGGATACGCTAGTGATCGTGACAATCTTGTTGTGTTAAGTGGATATCTGAGAAGATACAAGATTTTATAGATTCCACGGAAGAAAGCATCCTCGCATCGTCATGTAACTGTTGGTGAAGAAGAAGAGCTTTGCGTGAGGTTTCAAGGAAACGTTGAGGTAAGTGAGCCATCGGAAAATATTTCGAGCTCCTGTGTTTACAAAAAATATTTTTCGAGCATTTCACCTGCTACGTGTTTTGAAACGACCGTGAACGCGAGCCTAGATTTCCTTTCGTCGTCACGATAGTTTTCTATTGAATAAGAAACACATTTGGATAGAAATGATTGCAAACTTTCTTCAGCTTTAGCATGGTAAACTATTGTTGAATTTCACCCATTACTTAAGAGCCCGAAGCGGTTTCTATTGACGGAGCAGTTCATCGTGGCATAATATTTCGATTTAGATTGTTTGTTTCCCCGACATATCATTCTAAATCTTAAATATGTCATCAATAAACAACTGGAGACGGAGGCGATGTGAACAGCGTGAGATGCAGTAGAGAAGTGAGATATGCGTAAGCGAGTTGGGAAGCGTAAGATATACCGCCGGAAATCTAAAATTTCAATTAGATTTTTAAAAACTAACATAAATTCCATCGCTAACGATTAAAATTATATGAATACTAGTATTTATTATGATTTTTTTCCTACTACGTGAGTCTTACTGAACAAGATTACTATTTTCATAATGTATCATCAACTTCTTCTTGTGAATTCGAGAAAACCGCCATTACTCGCGGTCGACGTAAAAGAAAAGAGAAATTTTGGTGATATTCAATCGTTAGTCAGGTAAAGATGTATTTGGCATATATATCAATAATACAGCGACTGCACTGACAGCGGTGGTATTTCCCTCAGCCAATCAGAATCAAGATATATGTTTAGCGGGAGATTAAACGTTATGCATTCATTAATATATAAATTTAAATTTGATGTGCAGTTGTTCTAGTCATTCGTTATAATTTAGAAACGCTTTTAGCTTATGTCATTCCAGTACCCAACCGATAGATTGTATTATCTATATAATTACCTTTAATACCTTTCGTACGATTCATAAATATGGCGTCACCTGCTCCCATTTCCATTGTACTTTGAAGTATTTATAAGAGTGCGAGACATAATTAAATTTAGATAAATTGTTATAATACCGAAGATATATTAAAAAGCGTTTCTGTAGTAGAATTAAGCCTTGATATTTGAAATTATTATGTAAATTAAATCATTTTTTTTTTTGCATATAAGGATGCCATGTGTTTCAAGAAATCGCTTATTCTAATCAAAGAGAAGAGTGATTGTGTTCACCGATTGGATTTGAACGCCTCCTTCATTTATTTATCCAGAGGGTTTTATCTGTCAAATATTTGATGATGTGAGTATTATTATCATCTCAAATCTTGAAGTTATGATATTATTATATTTTATAAAAGTATATGATACAACTTAACATTACTTAATATCCATGAATATATATTGATATTCATAATTATTAATTCATGATGAAAAATAATATAAAACATATTATATAACATTCATATGCTAAGAAATGCTATAGGATTTGTTAAAGTTAAAATGAGCCCCTGAATTCTTCCAATTCTAATTCTAAATGTATTAAGTGCCGATATAACTTCTCCAAAACTCCTTCCCATTTTCGGTTAACTTTTTCATTCCTTTATTTTCCTCTTGGCTTATTGTTTTACCCTTTGTTTTTATATGTAATTATAATTGAACACAGTGCAACTTTGTAGAAGATCAATTTATACATGGTTCATTTCTAGATTTAATTCCATATTGTTTATACTCCTAACCTTATTCTATATTTCCTTCTGCCAATATTATTCTCGATATTGCCCTGCACCACATTGTTTCTGATGCTGCTGGGTAACCTTGCATGATCATAGTGATCCAATTCACTTTTCTGGACATTTCCAAATTATCTACAAATTTTTACAGCAGGTATTTAAAATTCGGTTCTTTAATTTCATATGATTTAATGAAGCATAACAGAAGCCTTTTCCTTAACCCTCTTACTGCCAGCGGGCCGATATATCGGCCCTCGCTGGTTGTGCGAAAACTGCCAGCGGGCCGATATATCGGCCCGACTTATTTGACACTATTTATTTCGTGATTATGACCATTTTAACGGCTGCCGTCTCATTTAATACACATGTGCTGTATCTCTACTGCTTACTTTATCTAACTTATATGGTTTTACCTTACCTTGCGATACATTTTGATATTTTACAGTGATCTTTCCTCGTTAATTCGTCCGGATATTTTCGTTACTTCGGGCGAGCGTCATCCTGCACAGTATTGTCTTTCGTGTTTGTCGCAAGTCGTGCTGAACTGTTTTCTTGTGGCTCTAAGTATTTGTTTTAGAGTGTCAGTTTCCAGCTAGATAAGTAAATATTCTTTTTTGGCCCGCCTATTTTTATATAAGCAAAACCGAGATATGCAACCCGGATCTTCAGAGACATACCTCAAAAAAATTTATAAAATTGCCAAATGAAAAAGAAAAGAACTGTTGTATGTGTAGTGAAAGAGGAAAAAGGAATAAAATAAAGAAAAAGATGCAGAACTGTGTGTGGAATATGCAAAAAAGGTCTTCTTGGTGAATGCTTCCATAAGCATAAGTGCGCTAGCTGATGGGACCGTGAGTGTAGAGTCAGATAAAATATTTTATATCTCTGGCAAAAATTATTTTATCACTATTAAACTTTACCACGGGTGAGAAAACTAAATAATATCAAAAACTATTATAATTTTATTCCAAGTTTATAATATTTTATACATCACAAAGTGAAAAAAACGGAGAATTTTGGGTTTTTACATATATTATAATTACTTTGTTATTATTTTTCTTTATGAAAATTTAACTAAATCCCCATAATCCATCTATAATTCTAAACTTTAAATATATCTTTAGCATTGGGAAAAAATCTAGATGAATTAAATAAAGTTTAGTAGCTGAAATAATTTAGAATCTGAAATCCTTCATATTCCGGAAGGTAGCCCTGGCAGTCTTCGCACATCCCACCCGAAATGGGCTGGCAGTAAAAGGGTTAATAAGTCTTCCTTGGACTGGGCATTCATTATTATGGTACATATGATACCAATTCTGCCATCCTGTTCTTTGCTCCATCTCAGCTGAATGAATGAATGACTTGCCAAGGATATTCCCCTCGAGTGGTTTTATATGATGCAGTCTTCAATCCTCCCAAATTATGGATTCAAATTTTCCAGACATCTTCAATTGTCATCTCATTACACTTGAGCCCGGATATAGCTCGTGTAATTTTTATCTTCAGAGTATCCACATGATATCGATGGAGATCAAAACATGTAACATTCATATTCAGAGTACCTACTAGGCATCGAAGGAGTTCATAGACATATACCTATAACATATTCTATTCTTTTGCAGGTATTGGGATGATTCTACTGCTTCTATCTATCGAATGCTAAAGAAAATGGAAGTAAATCAGTTTATTCGCATCTCATGCCTTATCGACATGCATAAATCCTAGTCAAGCTATGATTTCCTGTCACATGAAGGTTCTTGTTCTCAACCGGTAATCTTAGAGGACTGTAGAAACTTTTATAGCATCTTTCACATTCTTTATCATGTCAGCATATAGAAGGCAGTGTAGAGATGAATTCATGGATACTATCATCTCTCTTTTCTCTTTTAAATTATATTACTGTTAGGATCAACACTTTAGTGGTTAGTGTGTTACCTGTGAAGGATAAGCTACATCATACATGAAATTTTCTCCTTCCTTGCAGGAACTCAAGTGTCTGTATTATTATCCACACTCGAACGACTTAAGCATTGTACCATCTTATCCTTCAAAAACGGAACTATCGGTTTATCTATATGAATTCTAAAGCCATCATACATCATTATGGAATCCTTCAATTATCAGAGCGTTGTTCATTGCTTACAAGTTTCATTTAAGTTTTTATGATGTCGGATGATCGAAACCATGGCATTTGCGATTTGAAATAATCCATTTTCTTTCGTTTCAGGTACTCCGAATGACCGTTTAGGAAAGGCTTCCATTTATTGACGGATAGCCAAGGACCAATAGCTTTCAAAATTCAGGTGGATAACGTGGACGTGCAATGTACGAACAAGAATGAAATGTAATTATATCGTAGTAAATTATGGTACAGCTTGAATAAACGATATATTTAAATGATATGAATACATTTCTTATTAACCCACTATTTAAGGAGCAATTTTTAGAAGATCAGTTATAATTCTAAATGCATTCATATGCTCTGCTCATCACATTCATCCCACCTTGGAGTACCCTCATTCGGTACTTAAGTTTGCTGATAGAATTACTCATAACCAAATTTTATCATTTTTTTTCGAAGAAAATCTTCTGTTCTTACAACCTCTTTGAACAGCTCAATTGATTTAATGTATACCTATACATTTAAAAAATAACTGAAAATAATATATACAAAAAAATTTTTTCTGTTTAACTGTTGTTTCGTTTCCTATTATTAAGATATCAGAAAATTGATATGGGACCGAATCTCTCGCACTCACTAGGATTGTCCATAGTTGAACGTCCCGTGCTGAAGATTGAATCACGGGATTCACGATTTCTCGTGCTATCACGAGCGATTAATCACGTTTCCCGTGAAATGGTTTCCGTCGGAAACTGTCCCTTTCTCTGTGCACGGTACGGTGCTCTAATGCGACATTGCGTCCTGAAAGATGCGATCGAGCTACTCAGGGATTCGTACATTACAAAGATAAAGAAAAGAAAGAAAAGATGTGTTCACTTGTTATTTATTGATTTCATAGCACATGAAGATAGTTTACACTTGTTTCCGAAGAATTATTAGAGTACTCTCAAGTTCGTATACATCTTATAACATGCTAAGAATGTTTTGTTGTAGCAGAGTATGAAGTCAGTGGTAGTGTTATTCATTTTCTGACACATTGATAATTAATGCAACACTTCCACGACAAATTAAAGAAAATATACCGTTGATTTAAATATCTGATCACTTCTTTTGGGAGAAAGTTCTATACATCTATATTATATCAATTTTATCGAGAATTTATTTCTTTTTTTAATCTATAAAAGTGACATAACTAATATCCATATTATATTTAAAAGGAACATTTAAAGTGATTAACAAACGCAAAATCTTCGGATGTTATCAAGTGTCATATTGGAGAAATCACATCAACGACTTATAAATTCCTAAATAACCATCTTATTGAAAGACGGTGATCTCTAATCCTTTATCCATTTCTTATCTTACGGCCTTAAAAAGGTTTACTTTAGTAAGTATTTAACCAAGGGAGCAACAATTATGGTTTTAAAATATTATTTACGAGAAAATAAGGAACTGATGGCCTCAGCCTCAAGGTTGCGATAAGTATTGTACAAAGGAACGTACCAACTTATTTGGCAATGTGGCATGCTAATACTCTAATGCTGAAATCCCGGGTTCAAATCCGGGCAAAGGAGGAAACTTTCTCTCAGGGTTTGGATGTTTGTGAACGCCCATCGTTAAATTTGAACCACACTGTAATTGTTCAGAGAATAGAAAGTGTTCTTAGTTAAATAAATAAATCATATTACGGGCGTGCGACGTAGTCCTGAGGTAAACTTTTCTCAGAAGGCGCCTGTAGATTATGCAACCTGCATTACTAAATGTATTGCGTGTAGTGTGTGTTCACGGGGCTAAAGGATATGGCGTGAATTACGTTTCACCTCTTCAGAGTGCAATGGAACATTTTTGGAACTTTTATCAGAATTGAATTTATTAACGTCAGGAATTTGAAAAAATATAAACTTATCGTTGAAATATAATATATTTTAAATTTTAAATATTTATACGAATAAGAAAATTTATTTGTCGAGAAATAGATTTTGATATCGACGAATATAACTGTTTCAAATAAAATTTTACAGTTTTTCAAAATTATTTCAGAGGTGCTCGTAAAGAGAATGAAAAAACTTTATTTCAGAAATATTCAATAAAATATGAAACGTCAAATTATCATGATGAATGTGAATCATGGCTCCTCATTATAAGTATACGTTTGAAAACGTTTACGGAACAAAACTAGAGCGATCTAAGACAGACCGAATGAGTGCCACTCGTATCTTACGCGACCATCTTGGAATATAGATAATAAAAAATAAGATTTACTAGATATCCTCAAGTAATGGTGTCATACGCCAATGTATCAAAATAAAGGAAGCTCAATTACTTGACCTTCAAACAGTCTTCACAAACTATTCTGTTTCCCTGAAAATAAAACGCAGTCTTTGCTCTGACCTTACGTTTTCGTCGTAAATCGTACAGTTGAGTAGCTTTCCAAAACAGAGCTGAGCTATATGTTTTTTTGTGTGACCCACCAAAAGAGAAAAAGAATACGGAAAACTTCGGTGAGTCCGCATAGCAACGGACTCTTCAATAGTCAATAAGGTTCGTAAGATTCCGTTCTTTTTATTGTCCTTTGCCCTAAATGCAGTGCAGGGAACAACCGATGGCCTGGAAAAAGTCGTACCGGAACACTGAGATGAGACAGGACGGGTAAACTAAAACAGACCTTTGTTTCTGTGGAAAAGATGTGTGCCTTCTAAATATCAGGAATCTCAAACTGAAAAGAACTTTTATAAAGGAACTGTTATTTTGTAATTCGATTAATTTACATATTATTTAGCAATGATGAAGTTATAAAAATCTGCTTTCTTATTATAAATATATATAAATTATAAAATATAAATATTAGATAGATTCATTAAATACGTCAAAGAGAAGGGCTGAAGGAGATGGAAGACTAGTAATATGGATAAATATTTTATTGACTGAAGTCACCCCGTCTGCGATTTCTCAAATGAACTACATCATTTAAATTGACAACAACAATACCTTCTAATTTTCCGAATATGTAAGTTAAATAAACTTCCTTCAGACAAATTATGCACGAAAGAATGAAAACAAAACAAAAAAAAACAGACAAAAGAACCTTCAGATGTTAATAACAATTTTTGTGAATTATTTATTTTTCCCATCAGAATTTTAAAAAATAAACATAAGGCTCAAACTATAACTTACTGCTACTAACAAAAATATCAAGTAATATTAATTTTTGTGAACTCTATGTATACAAACTAGGTTCTAATTATACTCAATATGAAATACAGAAAGAGCATCAAGAGAATAACTGTAAATGCATAAAAAATTTATCATGTTTATCCGGTGAATGTAGTTATATAGCGACTTGCATGAAGAAGAGGAAATGATTTCACATTTAAGGAAACCAAAAAGTATTTGAGCCTTTTTGAATAAAATTTACGTTGATTTTGCGCACAAAGGTTCTTGGATAGACATCTCAGTATAGAGTACTAGTAAGGTAAATCAGTCTGAGTAAAAATAAAAAAAATGCCACGAGCCAATCTCTTTTACATTCCGAAATTCCTTGAGAAAAACGACTAATTCTTTGAATGAATAGGTCAGTGGAATTCCATCTCCTTTGACTCTAAAATAACTGGGCACATTCCACTTATCAAGGCATTCAAACGGTGACCTAGGATTCCTCAAGCTCAAATGCCTAGAGGCGATCCGTTTATCCCCATGTCAGCGATCTGGTTTGAATGCGTAAAACACAAACCATTTAAGGTACGAGAGAGCTTATCCATTCCATTTCCCCCGACCCTTCCTTCCTTGCCCTCTTGCGGCTGTCCGATGCACTCAGTGGCCTGTCAACATAGATTACCACATCCCGAACACTTGGCTTTGCCGATCTGCAAAGTGTGACGAGCTCAACCCATTTGATGAGGCTCGAATGCCCAAAACGAGCTCATTTGTTATTTATAGTTACGGATATTCATTGCCATGGTGAAAAGGAACCTTTTTCTCTCCTTTGATTTATTTACGCTTCTGGGTTTTCCCATAACGTATCGGCTCATCAGATCAATATCCAAAGCCTATTTTATGTAAAGGGGGAGGTCTGAATGAATTCTGATTCTGCAAGTTTTTTTTACGATTCATTCAATAGGAAAATAAAATTTCTATCTGATTGGATTGAGCAATCATGCATATTAAAAAGTTAATAGGGTTTATATTTGATCAATTCTATTAATTCCTTATGAATATTTGCATTGAAATTTAATTACTTCATTTAATATAATTTGAAAACTCGTACATAAAAAGAAATAAAGAAAAAGCACAAGAATTCTCGTTCTAATTTTACTTTTAAACTGAAAACAATTACCCTTAAAAAGGTTCTTACCATAATTCTCAAGTATTCATAACATTTCGTATTACGACTTGACGTGAAGGATTCTATCCATAAACGTTCTGTTACCTTCACCTTCAATAAATAGGGAAATCCCTCCCATTTTAATTTCAAAACAGTCAGACAGACGTTTTTTTTCCTTCCGAACGAACGCATCTTTAGGCATCGGACATATCTCCATTCCAAAGACCCGTGAAAGGAAAGAAAAGGCCTCCTGTTTCCACAGCAACGTAAACAAGAAGCCCTCCCGTGTTGCTATTAGGAAGAGCGCGGTTGCGAGAAAAAAAGCATTTTATTCCTTCCACGCGTCTTCCTCCGAAAGGAATAGACATCTCATTTTGGGGAAAATTTTTATATTCTCTTAAGCTTTTCCTTTCCATGGAAAGAGAAATTTCTTTATCAATTTCGTAACTTTGTTTGAGCCAATAAAATGTAAACAAAATCAATGGGTCTGTTAATTCGAAGAAAATCTATTTATATATAATGTCGGAATTTTAAACGTTTTAAAATTATAAAAGTGTGTTTCTCGATTTTTTTATTGATTTTCTGAATCTGATACAGTGTAGATTGGTTCTCCGTCGTCAATTGAATAAAAATGAGCTAATTATCCAATGTATGGTAAATTAAAGGCCAACTTATAATTATAGATGGATAGACTATAGATTGATTATAAATGGCAATAATAAAATAAATTACAATTTTCATAAGCGAGTGAATCAATAATGACAAATATAACTAATATACAAATTTCTATCTATCTGTTAATAACTCAATGAAGGATAAACATCAGTTGATAAAAATCAAGTATGACATTGGTTCAAAGATTTAAGGGCCACAATGATAGTCCTCCAGAATCTAGTAGTAGATCATTTGTAGCCATAGAAATACGAGAGAATATCTTCAGAAAATAGTCAAAGTATTATCAAGTTGATTATAAATGGTAATAATGCAAAAATTGTTGATTCAATTTTCTAAATGCGATTCGTTAATATTACTCGTATGAGTTATTGTATATGTAACTTCTTCCTATTTCCGATATATCTCCATATTTTACAGTACAAGTTGATCGTTAAAAATACTCTAACTGAATTCAAACTGAAATTGTTTTAGACATTTGGCACCGATATAGCGATTTGGCCATTGTCCCATTTATAGAGTGAGTTTTTCATTCATTTTAAGGGCGAAGATGGAAGTACTGAGGCCTTTTTAGGTAGCGCTGTCCATTCTGTTTCTCTTATTTAGAGCCTTCGCAAATTGCATTTTGGGCGATAGCCAATCGTAGAGTGGAATCGATTTGAATTGTTGATTGCTGCGTTCACGCTGAATGAATTATCTTGCGTCGTTTATATTGATTTCAGTACTCTTTTGTCATGTTTTCATAAATGTATCGCTTTTATGATTAAGTTAGATCATAGATGGAGCGAAATATATAATTAAAATATTTAGTTTTGACATATTTATACATTTCAAAGACTAGTAACAGATGCGTAAACTACGTGACTGTTTTTATTAATTTATCTTCATTAAAATATAGAAGCGAATTGAATTCTTTTGCGTATCTATCTCATGCCAAATAGGGGACTTTCGAATGATAGATTTTGTTTCAATGTTTCTCGAAAATTTTTAATACATGGAAGCGTTAAAAATAAAATGTCATTTGCTAAAAAAGTCATTCTAGGAATCTCTAACGGTTCTCAATCATTGGCAGTTTACTACCATTAAGGATAAACTCTATATGAACTCTAAAATTAACAACGATGCCAAATATTTTTTTCCTTTAATCTATAGTTAATTATACTCCCTATTTTTACACAATTCAGTTAATATTCGCGTGCTGAAAAGAGCGTATTCTAATAAGGCAATTTCATTCCCAATATCTATCTCTCTAGAGAATCTCTAAGTTTTGGATGTATATTTGCATCCCTCTTCATGATAATAAATAGGATGTAACAGATGTACTATGTTATAGGTCAAAAAATATTTTTAAGCATCTGCTATAGCATTAAAAACAGTGATAGTCATTCCCAGTACTTTGATAATTTCCTTACACGGAATCTTTAGAAATTAAAGTGAGACGTAACAACGTTTCCGTGGTGTAGTGGTTATCACATCCGCCTAACACGCGGATGGTCCCCGGTTCGATCCCGGGCGGAAACAACTTTTTATTTTTACTCCTCATCAATTTAGAAATAAGAATTACAATTAAACTCCGCTTCTGTTCAAATAGTCCATTCAGTACTCGCATAAAAATATTTCAAGTCGTGACCTAAAATTAAAACTTCTCAAATTCCATAAATTATAATTCACCTTGGCCTCCTGTTCAGGTATGCGTCGCATATCCAAGAGTATCTACTTGATCGAACCAAAAATACATTATTTCAAAGCTTGTATACCGGAGAGATGTTGAAATTTAATGAGCCATGGTTCGGAAATTTGTTTCTCCTCGCTCTACTACTTCATGACCTTTCCCTGTGCACTCGTTAGGATTGTACATGGGATGGAGTGAAGTTTAAAAAATCATGTTAGTCTATAGCCAAAGGAACAGTGTAATGGCAGAAACTATGTCTCTCTGTAGCAAGCAAATACAATTATAATTTATGCTCAAAGACGAAGACAAATTTATACAAGCCAATAAAAAGTCGAATCTGAAACCAATTTTGAGGAGAAAACATTGAAATTTGTACATATTTGTAAGGAATAAGATATTAATTTAATATTGGACATGAATAACTTAAGATATAATTGACATTCGATAGGTTTTCCGTGTATCGAAAATTTCACGTAGAGCTAAATATTAAACGAATAAGTTCTACCCAAACTACTTCACTTAATTTTTTCATATAATTCATTCCTTTTGTTCCTTCTTCTCTATTCGAAGGATATGAAAAATTGTCAGAAAAACCGCCTTCGAAAATAAAAAAAACAAGATACGTAAGAAATCACGCCACGTAACGTCGGAGTGTTGGAACCGAATCACGTCAGAATAGAATATATCCTTCATAATAGAATCACTAACCACACATAAGTTGTACGAAGGCTGGAACTTCTCTCCGAAAAGTCTTTGGAAAATCCCAAGTTTTCGGCTCATTGGAAATTCCTCCCACACCGCACTCCGAGGTATTGGAAGCTGCGTTTCGATAGGCGGACCACTTTGTCTGAGCGACCCAATTTCTCAGCGATGACGTCACGAAGCTGGAAAAGTCTTTCGGACTACGCAAATGTCACTGCACATTTGAACGCAATTCATCGCAATTTTTTCGTGCGGTCATCGAGATTTTGGCAGCAAATTCTTTCCCCATTACCAATTCTAATCATCTCAAGAGTAATTCTTACTGCAATTTTTATAGTTCACATTCAGAAACGAATTTAGCAGGAAATGTGGTATTAAACATTTACGTATTTACCTGAAGAGGTTAGATTACTTAAAATTTTGTGCTGTTTTTACGCTAATGATATTATAATATTTGCATATTAAATACCAACTAGCTAGAGCTCATACAATTTGAAAAAATTGTTTAAGGTTGTACATTAGTAAAAAAACTTATATAAATCAATGTTTTAATGTTTATGGCAATGAGTATTTGCTATAAAATACGTAATAACTTGTGTGCATTTGATATCATCTTTCAGTTACCTTTATAGAAGTTTACTAAAAAAGTTACTTTGAAAATTTTACGAATGCCTAGTTAATATAACTGCAATTTAATTTGAATATGCCATGAATACGATCATAAGATTCGTGTAAAATTAGAAACTAGATTATGAAATGAATTGACATGAATCAAAGTCATGCCTTGCAATGGAAGGCAAGTGGCATTTACATTTGGGGATATATCGCCAGCCTGACCTCTGTGTAGCCTAATAATTGGCTTTTCTAACCCGCAACGGATCCATTATACCCATATCCTGTTTGCTTCTCCAATTTTATGCTGCTCTGACTCAACGTCAACGATTGGAGAACGTGGTTTCTCATCGTGTATTAGCCGAATCCAGCTAAGCTCAAACCGTATTGCATTCAATGAATACCAAATTAAATATTCCTACAATCATAGTAGATATATACACTATGACTGCGTACGTACCAAATAAATCCAATAATATGATAAACATTACTCAAGTAATAAATAATCAAAGAATGAAAATTATTCTATTTCATTGCTTAAATCACAGAATTTGATATGCTTTAGGCATCTGAGATATTCGAAAAGAAGTTGAAATTTATTAGAATTTGC
The DNA here is from genome assembly GCA_020796165.1 of Pantala flavescens. Classification (NCBI taxonomy): domain Eukaryota; kingdom Metazoa; phylum Arthropoda; class Insecta; order Odonata; family Libellulidae; genus Pantala; species Pantala flavescens. The sequence goes on along the minus strand of CM036881.1, from coordinate 45,257,392 downwards.
AAGAAATAAGAGTAACTCCTTTACCACACGACGTAAGATTACGTTATCTATTTTGTAAAAAGATAATCATTAAAAAATATTTTCCTTATGCGTATTTTTTTCTTTTTCGCTGACTTATTTCAATTTTTACGAATAAAATACTTTCTATACAAAACGATTCTCCAAATATTACTTTTAAAATTATTTTTTATATGTAAACCTTCACAATAAAATAACCAGTATATAACCTTCCATTTAATCACAAAAAATATTTAGGAAAATTACTTCTTTAGGCAAAATAATCTTATTAAATTGATTACACTATGGCAAGCCTAGATATGCAACATAAAGCACACCCTTTCTAGCCAACATCTTCCCTTAACATCATCAATGCACTCATCGGCTCAGCGCTTCAACTCTCTTATAGCATAATAACCGAGTATTAAGCATTCAACATCACCATAGTAACACACCACGCGCTTCTTAATAGACTCTCTTCTATCTCGTTAATGATCCATTTCAGGGCGCTTTATGGCAACCGCCTCTCTCTTTGGGAAGAGCTATTGAGCATGAAGTGCGCTCTACACAGAAACTAATAAGGACCGATCGTAAACGACACAAACGACAAATATGTAAAAAGAGGGTTGATATATAAAAAAATTCGCTTCGACAGGGTGCTTTAATTGGGGAAATTTGAGTTTCGGTTCAAGGGGGATACACGTTCGCTAAATTGCACTCGCGAAATCAAATACGACCGAACTTTAGAGGGGGAATTCATTAAAAGGAAGATACGAGACACGACATCGGTATTCGAATGGGAAAGAGCAGCTGTTGCCAAACATTTGGGGGAATATATACTAAGCATCGGGTTTAAAATGCAGGAACAAGTTCTAAGGAAGTGGTATCATTAGGAATGAGACTGTTGAAATGAAAAACAAAGGAATGTGGGACACAAGATGGGGGCAATTTCATTTTGAGGAAAATGGAAACGAACCGGTCTCATTATTTATTCCAAAACGTGAGGGGTAAGAAGTTCTTCTGGTGTTGGAGGGAGGGTGAGGGAAGAAGCGTTCCATGTGATGAAAAGCTTTTAAGAAAAATATAAGAACCCCCTGTCTTATTATTTAAGGCGGAGCCAAATAGTATGCCAACAGCTAATTTATTTTAATAATTAAGTATGCTAGGGTATGATTCCTGATGGAAGTGCAGATATGTTCAATAACAATTAGAACAAGAATTTCAAATAACTTCACTATTTACTCCTTAAAGATTACTTCAGGTATTCTTTCGCAATAAATCACCTGTTTCCGTGGTGTAGTGGTTATCACATCCGCCTAACACGCGGAAGGTCCCCGGTTCGAACCCTGGCGGAAACATGTTTTTAATTTTCACGTAGTGCATTAGTTTATTTTTATATCTATCGTAACGATTTTAACAAGATATAAAGGAAAACTTCTATTAAACATTTCTAAAAATTTAACTAAATTTAAACTACGATCTTCTGTGAATACATTTATTTTGATCCAACCTGAAAATTGACAGTAGAGTGACACAGACTGTGTGTATTTACTGTAAATTGCCATTTATGGTTTATAGGAGTTATGGATCTAAATAAATCTAAATGATGATAATTATCAGCTATGTATCTGAATAATTTTGGGTTCATATTGGATATACTGACTTATAATCTTATCCAATCCCCCCTCCACAAGTATGTTTTTAACGAAACTCAATACTTAAAAGGATATATAAGTATGCTTTCGGTAACTAATTCTAATGTGAGACTATTCATATCAATTTGAATCATCTCGAATTTCCAAATTATTCATAATTTTTGTGCCTTTTAGCAGATGAATCGAGTGTCAATTTGATAAAGACACAAAGTACTCCGTATCCTCATATAATATCATTACAGTAGCTAATATATATATATATAATTACACATACACCTGGATTTTATCTTCTACTCAAAGCTATTAGTTGCTGATATAATAGAGAAATAAGATCCAACTGCTTTCTCAGGGACAACTCATAGTCTAATTAAGACATTAAATTAAGAAAATTAACAACAGTTAATATATATTATTCCCTAATCGATTGAAAAAACACAATACCCGAAATTTTTTTAAAAGGCTACTGATCAGAAGGATTCTTAGAATGAGATATCGCTCCAAAATTACCTTTATTATATTTTGATCACTGACAATTTAGACAATATGATATATACAAGGAAATACAGACACCCACATTCCAGACAGATGCTATAGACAATTAAGCCTTCTAAGGTCATTCTAACATTCCATTCTTGAGAGAATTTGCGGGAAAGGTCCCTGCGGTTGATCCCAATATGTGACACTGTCCAACAGCCAACTTCCTCCTTGGTAAACAGACCATGGAAAGTAGCGGAAGAGACTGAAACCTTACGGATAACGCGAGGTAATGGTCAAAGGTGAGTATGAACATGCGTGGAGGTACGTATGATCCAAAAAGAATTGAGAAATTTGACGTTCCTTGAAGACTATGCAAATCCCTTTCTCCTTGAGAAATATTCTGCGTAGTTCCAAGACGCCTTTCACCAGTAAAGTACCAAATTCCTTGGTGGTCTAGAAGCATTTTCGTCAAGTGTGAGCAGTTTTATCACTCACCCATTACCGACTGTCTTTTTTCTACACGTTCGAGGATTGGATTTTAAGCCGAAGAAAACAGGCTCGTCTGAGGCTGCATCCAACCGGAAGCTACTATTTTGGATATGTCAGCCTCGAGAATTCGGCGAAGATAATCCTGCCTCTTTTCCCCCCAAAAAGACATTTCCACTCCCCTGTCTAAGACGTCCTTCCGTGTTTCGAATGCCTCTCCTTTTCCATGTCCTTCGAGAAAACAATTTCCTTACTCTTTTCTCTCAAAATCCACCCTCTAGGCGACACTCCCTCCGCCTAGCGGATTTCTCTTTCCATTTTTTTCATCCTTCTTTTGTTCCTTTCCGTCTGTGTCCCGATCTGTTTAGTTCTACTTTTTTATTTTCTAATTTTCTCGCACTTTTCTTCCGTTATTTTTTATTATTTTTTCTATATTATTTTTTTTTTATTTTTCGTTATTCTTTTTTTAGATTTTTCGTTCTTCTTTTGTTTCTTCATTTTCCTTTAGAAGGAGTGCGTGAAGATCCGTAAGTAGACGCGCATAAAAAGGAAGAAAGATGAGACCTGTCTCTCAGTCGCCCGAGAAAGTGTCGGTGGCGAAAACAAACTAGTCTACTCCACGCATCTTCTCTTAAGCAGCGGAGAAATGAGCCGGAAATTTATGTGGCGAAGAGAGAAGAAAATTAGACTCCAAACTCCAGTTTATCCAGGATTTGATAGCTGCGAAGTTTCGTGAACAATTAAAAATCTCTTGGCAGACTGGATAAGTGGGAAAGTTTAGGTCTGTCTGCGATGTTAGGGAAGACCTTTAAAATTCACCTGAAGCGGCGAATAAATTCGGGGAATTCCAGGTAGGGATATGCCATGCGTACCTGAAGCTTTTTGGCGGTAGGATTCGTTTGATCATCATTCGCTTCGTGGATACGTAAATGAAAATATGGAAAAAGGTTGGAAGAGAAAATTTGAGGATGAATACGCTTTTCTTTCATCTGTTGGAACAATATGTAAAGAAGAGGAAATATCAATATTCGGCAGTCTAATGCTCTAATGATATTTTAAGCAAAGAAGGTTTGTGACTAATAAAAAATAAACCTATAAAAATAATGAGATATATTCAAATATACGATGACTATAAGATTCCGAATAAGAATATAAAATCTTTTCTATATAATTAAATTTTTGGTAATAATTTATTGAAAAATTTTGAGGATCTTATGAATAGACTTCATGAAAATATATATTATAAAAAGACAAATATTACGAGAAACGAAATCAATGCGAAAAATAAGGTCATTGAAAGTCATTCAAAAGTAAATTGAATTGTTCCAAAATGAAGATACAGAATCACCTAAAATGTTCGATGAGAAAAGGTTAATAATAATAATAGAACTCCCAAAGAATAGTTATTATTCAGATTTGGTTCGATATTGGAAATAGATAAAATTAGTGAGTATGGAATGGAAAAGTAAAGATGTATGATGAGAAGTTTCCGAAGATGAACTTTGCTGAAAACGTTAGTAAAGTATGAATATTAAATAAAAGGTCACATGAAGTATAAACTGGGTAAAATTGTACTCACTTGTCTCCCAAGAGCTAAAACATCTCTTCTCTCGACTGATACTGAGAGGTTTACCAATGGCATAAAAAGGGTAGCAAGAGAGCGAATTAAGAAAGCAAATGGTCCGATTTCACAACTAATCAGCGTTTTATTTACCAATCTTTAGTTAAACCATTCATTAAATGAAAGATTCACAGTTGACGACTTAATTTCCCTTCCACGTCGAACGTGAAAAGCGCTGACAATAAATCGGGGATACGTGATAAAGGGGTTGGGAAGGGGAGGGAGTTTTGGGCAAATAGACAACTTGTTTATTCGAAGCGTTACGGACGATTCGGTTATTTGAAGAGTTAATTAAGCATCGCACGAGTAGAGGGAGCTGTAACTTCGAGATCCTGAGGCATCGATTGGTGCGAATTAACGAGATATTCTCGGGCGTTTTTAATCCCAAAATTTCCTCCGAATTTAAATCTACCCGCATAACGGTTCCGCTTTAAAGTAAGTAACGTGTAATATATGCTGAAAATTCCATTTTTCTGGGAGAACTAAATTTTACTCGTAAAAAACAATAGGTGAAACACATCAAAGGTATTCTATTAAGCTATTAACGAATACTTGGAATAAAAAATACATTTCTAGATTTTTTTACAGAGAATTCATTTGAAATTAAACATCAATGCCCTAAAAACAACCTTCCGGCTTCTGATTACAGTTTCGAATTATTGAGTCAAATTAATTTAACCTGTAATCGACTATCGACTCGAAGTAACGTGTTCCACTTAGTTCGATGAAAACAACCATTGTAATAGAACAGAGAAATATATTACTTACCTTTCTGGCCCCATACTGCGTCATTTTCCAATTCCCAGACAATGGCTTGGCTGTTATCACCATATATCTTTCAACCGCTATTGCAGCTAGAGTCACAATTGATAGAAGTCCGAAGTAACCCACTCCACAAGCGTACAGCACGCATCCTAAAATGTACGACACATCAAGTGAACAGTAATACACCAACTCCTTTACTCTTATTAGTACCTCTACCTACTAATTAGATTAGGTACTATTGAACTACAATTATCTCGTGTTGATATGATAAACACCGATATACATCAAAATCAATAGGATTACTATAAATATTTACCTCTCGGTTAACTTCGATAGGAAAAAAAATTGGAAAGAAGCAACGAAAATTCAAGTATTCAATTATTAATTGCCGCAATAATTAATAAAAAATTCAAATTAAAGAAAAAAATTAATAAATATAAATAGGTAAAGGGTTAGAAAATGAAAATAATAATAATGAAATATGAATGCTGCTTATTTAAAGGAGTCTTAGGAGAATTGCTATAGAAACAAGAGATAAGATATATTAGATAGTAATTACCAGTCTTTCCGAATGACCATATTCTTCTAAAAGAAGATATTGCAGCCATTGAGTGTAGAAGAGAATTGCATAGGTCTGCAACTGCCAGATTCACTATGAAGGAACTGGCTGGACCTCTCAAACGACGAAACCTATATGGATGAAAGGATATCATCTTTAATAAACATTCACACGTTGTAGTCAAAATATGTAATTCTTATTAAAAACTGCTAAAGATTCCATATTCCATTAATTATGAATGCTTTAATTATCTTCAATACCAAAAAAGGTAATGATATCAAAAATTTAAATTGAAATTTTCTCCAGGAAAACAGCTTTTTACCCTTCAAAATTGTATTTTATTACATTATTATTCAATTAACATTATATAAAAAGACATGAACAGTGAATCGTGTAACTAGTTACAATAAAAGGTAAGGGAACTTTTGAGAATTTGTATTCTTGAGTTACCTAGTGAATCTAAATTTTATTACTCTGATGACCAAAAATTTATTATCGTTACGAAATATATCATTCATACTGTGCAACCTTTACTATACATGATAAAAGAGTTGTTGGTGGCTTAATAATGCTCCGCGCGAATGGATTCTTTTCAATAAAATTTGTGGAGCGATATGGAATGCAATTTACGTCAAAGATATTGGTTCAACGGAATGGGGAGTGATTGCTAAAAATTCCCTTTGATTAAGGACCTCGAAGTATTGGATCCAAAAGGAATTCAAACGAAAGGGATGTCGTTTGGACCACTGAGATTAATATCAAATATGTTTCGGACTGTGAAAAAAAATCTAAAAATGGATCGGATATTGACTGAGAAATGCTTGGAATTGAAAGAGTAATCTTCATTTTTGGCAGACTAATTTAGCTCTGCTAAAGAGAAAGTCTAAAATAGATATCTTTGATGAGGTGAGAGTTAATTTCTCTCTTAACCCAGAATGCCAGAAAGGGCAAAAACTCTTCAGAGGTGAAGGTCTATGACCACATTGATAGACATTTTCGTATCATTTGATTCTAAATGATCGAATTAAAGGGTGAATTTGTGGAAACTCATTTGATGTCTGTTATCAGAAAGTCTGATCATTAATTCCTTACATTAAGGAGTATCCAAAAAAATATGTGGTTTCAAGTGGGGAATGAGGTAGTTTTTAACATTCAAGCAATTAAGGGTAAGATTGTATACTTAATATTTATTCAGACAATAAAGAATCAATTAAGGGACGCCATATGAATCTAAATGTGAAGTTATATTATATTACATTCTATTTAAATCAATATTTATACAATTATACTCCATTTATGACTCAAAAATGGTTAATTATAGTTTTAATGATAATAAAACAAATAAATATGATTTTTAAAAGTATATCTCAATCTTTTGAATGGCCGAGACTCAATCTCTGATACTTTAATCCAGTTTCGATATTACAATACAAAAAGTATTAGTGATATAAATTTGAAATATATATATATACGATATTTAAGAAATAGAATGTAAAATGTAATGTCTAGATTTCCAGTTCGGATAAAAATAATAATATAATATTAAAAAATAACATGATATATTAATAATATAATATATATAATAATACATGTATGATTACATCTTTTATCATGACTTTGCACGTAGTATATACTGAGATTATTGACCGACAGTTTATTGTATCTAAAATATAAATAATACTTTCTCTATAATAGGCAATCACTCTAAAAACATTAAGGGTATTATTAAGTCAATCATAAAAAAATGACTCCATTTTAGATTGTTATTCTATCATATACCATAGGAAAAAATTTATCCATAAATCAAAATGGATACGTAGGAAGGAAATTGAGCGTAAAGGAAAACAAAATGATGTGCCAATAACGTTACAATTTGGAACATCAGTACATTCAGGTAACATTAAATCAATACCTTCCATTTACGTAAAAGATGCTGTTCGCGAGATGTTCTACTGATCAATGAGATAAATGTGCCACAGTGCAAACGGCCTTGAATTTACAGATGCAATCTGCACGAACGTTCCCAATTTAGATGAATCGAGTCGATTTTCGAAATGCGCGAATCACGTACGACGGGGGAGTGACGTAGCGATATCGCCGAGGCGTTCGTGCATCGATTCAGTCGATTGCCATTAAGCAACGCTGCGAAGTTAATGAATGCTGCCGAGGCGAACCTTTTCTCCACGGCCTTGCTTTCCGTCGGAAGGCGCGAGAAGTTAATGAAGCAATTATAAAAAACAAATATTTTCATTGGCGTTCTTCATTTCCTCCGTACGGCGGACCCTCTGATGACGTCACGAGGATGAACCGCCCTCATTCGAACGTGTGGATGTTTATTGACTCAACATTTTAATCTCTCCCCCGCTTAGGATTTTCAAACATTCATCGGGAAATTAAATTCATGAATATCAAACCTTTTAAAGCGAGTTTATGCATTTCTGAATATGAAGTTTATATCTTAAATATTGACACCAGTTAATGAGCTCATATTTTTATGATTTTGCTTTAAAGAAGGTTAAGATTTTTATGAATTTCAGAATTACTCAAAAGAAATACTGTAAATTAAAAGTAAGCATCTATTTTCTAAATTTTATCAACATAACAGTTTAAGTTAATATTATGTGTAAGGAAAATACGCTAGCAGTATATCTAACCAACTTTAGTCATAACAACCGAAAATAATGATAAAAAGAACAGTAACTAACTATGAAACAATAACTAAGCAAATAACGAGAAAAAAACATTACGTTACGTAACTTAACTAGAAAAAATTTAAACAAGTTTTTCTTCCAATTGAGTTGACTTGCAGTAATAATAATTATATTAAGTTTGACGATATTTCAGTAGTATGATTCTTACATATAAGATTATAGCTTCTAGTTTATCAAAACTTTTCTCATAAAAAGCTATTATAATACCATGAGGTAGAAGAGTCTTAAAGGGTTTTCCAATATTCAAATGTATATAGAAAAATTTTCCCTATAATACTAGATGAGGAACGAGGGCACAGACTTTCTTTATCGAATATTCTCTTTACTTCTTAAATAAAAGTTTTCTTTTTTAAATTTGGACTTAATCTATCTAAAAATTATAAACCATTAATTACCATGAATAGCGGAATATTGATATCCATTCGCAAGGATAATCATAAGTATTGCTGTTGCATTGCATTAATTTTACCCATGTTGCAATGTATACATAAATTACATCATCTAACCCTAAACTAGACGAATTTAAAATTCTATCCCATTTTCACCGATTAAATTGTGAAAGAGATGCACTAATACTACGTTTCACCATGGAACGCATAAAATCTGTAAGAGTTAGGATGCTATGCAATTACAATTTCTAAGGAAGGTATTCATAAACTGAGAATGTACGCAGATATGCAAAGTCATTACCACGTGCACAGAAATGGGAGTTCCTTCGCTACAGAAATAGGTTTTCATTGCAGGAAAACAACTCACAACGATAATTTTGATTCCTTCATAGAAATATTTACATATAAAAGTGGCTTCAACCTAGCTCTATCTACTTTTAGAGCTATAATGCATAAAAAAGGAATTTCAGTAGAAATGATATGACGGGGATATTTCTCTCTACTCTACTCTTGCAATCCTCACAAAGAATACTTTCATCGGAGTATACAAGCAAATTCATGGAAACTACAATTTAGTCTCTATATAATTATATACGAGAATTTATTAATACTATCATACAGTATTTATTGTACAAATATAATTTAAAAGGGCATAGGAATGTATAGAATAGAGAGAATCGCGCTGACTGACGCACTAATATTTCTGTATGAAAAAATATACATAATATATATGTATGAAAAAATAAATGCACACCAAAATACGGTTTGAATATCATAGGGTGCTAAAATTCAATGATAAAAGGATAGCAGTGGTCTGCGGGTGTAAACTTTTCATTCAAGCAAAGAAACAGGATTCAGTTAACGAAGGGAACAGTTTCCTCGGCTGTGCAAGGAGAAGTAATGAAAATATTCCATTCACCGCGATAAGGTTGCATTAACGCGGGATTCTTTCATTGCAATCCTCCATTTCACGATCGTCATACATCCACCCCATCACGAATCCGTGACATTCACGATTTTCTGCCATCCCACGTGACTTTTGCACAGTTTCCCCGTAATTATCCTTCCTTTTAAGAGTCGACGAGAGTAAGCACCACAAAATATAAAACGACATTACGGCGTTGCCCTACTTTTTTAAAATTACGAAAAAATGTACGCTTTGCATTCCCACGTGTACAGCACTGGAGATAACAAAGTTACGGCTGAAGATACACTCACTTCTTTGAGCTAAATTCAGGTACCGCGAGTTATTAAGGAGCGAATTTAAAATTCCCTCCGTCGGTCATTACGGGGGCGCCAGTGTCGAATGCGATTACAAGTTTGAGAAAAATTTGGGAAATTGGATTCATTACGTAGACTCAACGCCGCACAGTCTTTCGGAAGATAAGGCGATGAGTGGCCGTAGGCGGAGAAGTGTCTTCATAATCTCAGGAAAAACGATAGCCGACGGAGAATTTGAGGTAAAGAGATTTGATTTTCTTATTATTGTTAATGTAATAAGATTTACGAGCTAATTTTCCGAGGAGAAAATCTTGACGTTGGGGGAAAAAGCTTCCTCAATGGACTTGACCTTATACTTCAATTACGACATGGAATTTTATTACAGTTTAGCTTAATTAAATGAGTTTAAGTGACTTAAGATTAAGTGAGTTTGCATATGAATTTTTTTTTGAAGAGGAACTTATAAAACAAAATTTACGCTAAACTAGGACTCGAACACGATTACTAACCCTTGAGCTTTATTTTATGGAACAATTTTAAGCCTTGTAAGCTACGTTAAAATTCTATATCTAAGGAGGACAGAAACTATCTTAAGTGGAACAGATCTATCGATTGTTCTTCTCTTCCAAATATAGTAACATAATTACCTATATAATAGGTATAGGAAAAAATATTTGCTTGAGGTACAATTAGAAGATCTAACTCTTGCTGGTGAGAATTTATCAACTATTACTAACGTATACTGTACAGGATTCAGTAATACTCATATAAAGCATACAAATTCGGGTATCCATGAACTATTATTAGGAAAGAGACATCCTAAACATGTTCTATAGTCTTTTCCTTGATTCTAAAGCTCAAAAATACCTTTGAATATATTATTCAATTTCAATCAAACTTATTTCAATGGATATGAATAATTAAGTATTATAGTTCACGAGGTAATTGAAGACAATAATTAGTGAAAATATCTAGAAACTCATTTACGACATTGTGCCGGAAAAAAGAGATTTTATAGTTAATGCTCTGTAAAACTGCCCTTACTGTACCCGAAAGATGTTCTGAGAAATCTTCACTTACTAACTCAATATACCAAACCAATGTCTGGTGACAGATTGAGTAAAGGATATGACAGATTATTTTCTCGAAAGATTATTCTGACGCCTTGAGGATTTCAAGGTGATATCTCCAAACGCCTCAAGAGAAAGACCTTTCTCTTATCAAAAGAAAATTAAACTTTCACTTTGAATGTTATTAAATTAAATCAGTATCTCGATATTAATATTATCACTCAGTAATACAACGAGTTAATATATAATAGACGATTAATTGACTAAGTTGGTAAGAATCAGATTCATAAATGAGTCGATAAAAAACTATTTCAATAAAAATTAAAATACCGACAATAATACAAAAATACTAAAAATTCTTTTCTCGACTGAGGAAAATAAATTAAGCTTCAAATAGATTTAAAATATTGGCAAATATCATATCTACTTATAAAAAATACTAATGATTAATTATAGAATTAATAGCCACAGAATAATAATATAACTAATGTGGTGTTATACCTTGTATTAATTTTTAAGCAACTTCACTGGTTTTTTTAGGATATAGTTAAGTTAATTTAGCTAACAAGATTGAACATGGCAATATTAAAATACGCGTTAAAAATATCTCATCTCCTGGTCATCGATTTTTTTATCCTATGTAATATATTATAACTTAATCCAAATCTATTAATTCGCTAACTCATACCCACTACAGAAAAAATATTCTGAAACAATGTTTTCCATAGATAAAAATTAAACAGTGCGGATCACATTATAATGAATTTATAAAAACTGTTTTTACAAATATATATCATATTTAAATAAAGACTGCAATAAAAACTGCAGTTATAAAATCAACAAAAATTATAATATGTAAATAATAACGAAACAATAATGAAATAATTAAACGATGAATTCAATATCAATTGTGTTAATAAAAAGGAGAATATAAAAATCAAAGACTCGACAATAAAAAGTATACTATTTTAAAGTAAAGCATTAAATTCATTTATGATATTTTTTTAATGGCTTCTATTCACAATTATATAAAATAATATAAATGTTGAATGGGGATTAACCCAACACTTTTTCATCCGACATGAGCATGAAAAATGTAATATTCCGAGTAGAAATCGTCTGCATTTAAATCGAAACGTTGAAAATTGCATCGTAAAATGAAATGGAGGGATATTTCTGTGGAAATACGGTTCGGGAAGATTCGGATACATTTATTCGTCTATCAAAACTCACGAAACTTCTACAGTACGCAATCGTCGTTCGTATTGGAAGCACTGGATCGAATAGGTTCGAAAATCCGTTTATAAGTGAATAGATTTCGGCGAAGAAGATATCTAAAAACTATTTTACTCCCAATACACAATAAAATACTCTTCCTTCCCTTTATTTGAAAAGCTCTTTCGATTTCTTCTTAAAGTTCTCTTTAACTTTCCGATAAGAAGTTTTATATTGAACAGAAATCTTTCTATTAAAAGAAACTTTAAGTGTAAGAATAAAGTATTATATTAAAAAGGAAAAATAAATTTAATAGATATTATTATCAAGCAACTTCAATGCTAAAATGAATATGTTTTTACATGAGAAGTAACTTGTAAATTAGCTCAACTGCCTTGGTACTTCTCACAATTGTGTCTGACTATGCTCAAATAATAAGTGATATATTTAATTTGAATAAAAATATACTTGAATTAAATTTCCATCTTAAGCCATGAGAAATGTACGTGTATATCACAATCAGCTTATTATTTGAAGTGCTATATCCGTGAAACATGTAGAGTTTTGAGGCAATTGCTCAACGAGAACTTTATTAAGATGATAGGTAGCATAGTAGGAAATGGCCTATTACCAATGACTCACATGCATTCACGCGATTAAAAATATTTGAATTGTCTTGAAATATCTTTCCAGGAATACCAAATCAATATTTCATGCAAATATATTGTGGAGGTGACGAAGTTACAGCGTGTTTTGCAATCTCTCCAAACGACCTTTTCTGTTCTCAGCGGAGTTGAGTTCGAAAGTTTGAAGTTTCCAAGTATGGATAAGTTATGAGATACAATGTAGCTCGGTTAATCATTTGACTCCCGAGGGTTATATGGGATAGATGACTCTTTAAGTGCTACCCTAAGCTATCAAAAACATGAAAACTGCAACGCTTTTGAGTAGGGAGATGTTTAACTTCTGATGACATGTAGCTTTCACTCTAAATCAACCATAACGACGTGCGAAGAGGAATTTTTTGGGTGTTCTGTTGTAGAAAATACATGGAAAATATTCTTGAGATTTCATTCACATCTTTGCTAAAGGGGTACCACTTTAGTTCACTATTTATCATTCATGTTGTGACTTTTAAAGAATTTATTATAATTTATTACTTATTGCAATAAAACTACCCAAGAATTTTACTTCGTTTCTATTCTTGTGTCCAGTAAACAATTCAAGTGAACAAAGGAATGAAATATAAAATTACGAGCAAATGCAATAATAAATTCCGCCATTGTAATGTATAAAAAGGAATAAGTAAAATGTATCAAATGAATGAACAATAGATAAACAATGCAAACGTCAAACAAAAATTAAAAAAAAAATCACTAGTTCGTAAACTTACGTAAGTAAAAATACTTAACTAAGATGATACATGAATGAAATTATCTTTTACTGATACATGTAAAATAAATAAAAAATGAACATTTATATAAAAACTATAGACTTTTCCAAATTAAAGCTAGCAAAAGGACACCGAATCAAATAAAACTTCGCTGCGAAGAGAGCATAGGCTTCAACGCATTTTTTGCACATCAGTTAATGAGATTATTTATATAGGGCACACAACAATCAGAAATAGATTAGAAAGGGTAATTTTTGTCTTTCTACTGAAGGTGAACATATTACACACATGATAATTCGGAAGTTTCCCATCGCTAATCTTGTACAAATCTAAAGGTAGATCTACCGCTCATAACTTCAGGCAACACCTGACATTCATGAATTAGATTTAAATAGCAAGATTAGATTACAACACAAACCATCCTTTTACGTCTTAAAGGAGCACTCAAACCAATCTCCTCAATAAATCATAGCGTCCTTTAAAGGCCTTACGAGATCATAGCATCTCCATAGCAACGCACCCTGTGTTATCAGTTGGATACAAACGCATCTCGCTCCCTTCTGACATCTCCGATTCTGCGGTCCGTTCTCAGATGTCGCCTCCAGATGTGCCTTAACTAACGCAGTGCCACCTACAGCCTCCGAACTCTCTCGTTACTTCTCCTGACGATAACTTTTCAGACCTCTGAATGTTCGAATCGCAGTGTATTTATAACCCTAAGAGATTTATCTGAGAATGGATATTTAAACGGTTCCGTGACACGCGAAATTCCTCCCGCGATTGTTACGGCCAAACTTCGGCAGAAAGTTGTTCCTCTATCGGATATTTAGCAGGAAGCAATACAAAGGCAATTTATGAGATGATGAAAAATGCATTTTTGTCTTCTAGTGTCCTGATTTTTAGGTTTGGTTACGCAACGTTACTATGTTTGTTGATCCCATTTCCTTGTGTTTATTTTGCTACGATTCTGATCTTCAGTTAGCAATATGTTTAACAATAATATTAATTAGCCCAGGATATGCCTTTTTTACGGCATTTATCCTTCTGATATTTTTTCAAGTAGTCACGAAAAATATTTATTTCAGATCTTTGCAATGCTTATAAAATATAAAAGACGAAAAAGTTAGGTCTTCATTAGAAATAAATTTAAGCTTACAGTAATTTAATTTTCAGTGATGAAATTTCAGGAATGTACGCAAATTAGTCAAGTGTAAATGTATATAAATATTAAAATTTTGTAAAAATAAATTTTGGAATCCACGACTGTATTTCAGTTCTTTAGGGAAGAAGTCTAGCTCCATTCCATTATCCATTTAGTCTAGGATCCATTAAGTTTTCACAGTTCTATTTTTAAGTATTAATAGCCAATTTCACTGTTTGTCTAGTGCTAAGAAAAAGGAATAGATTTACGCCAAATGGAAAAGATTGAACTTCCATTGTCTCTAATACTTTAAACCATAGCGATCTATTTCTATACTTTAATCAATTTAATTATAATGACAATTTAGCCATAATAATTAAAAAGATATTGTACATTCCCATCTCTTTTCCCACCTCCGTAAGTTTCACCATGGCAACGATTTCCGTTCGCAATGCATTAAAGATGAACGCGATATTTTATATTAAAACATTACGGTCTCAATTTAATAGCAGAAAAAATTCTGAAGAGGGATATAAATGCATCACTCTTTGCTTAAAAGCCTCTCTTGGTGGTAGGAAGCGATTTCTTTAAAATGCTGTCGCTTAAAACGTAATTTGTGACCTAAAATATCTGATTTTCGAACACTGGCATCTTTGGGTAACGACTTTAGAAAAAAATACGTAATGAAACAGGCAAATGGTCTTTCCCTTTTGTTGTTGCCCACTCGAACTCAAAAACTCATATGGGAGAGCAGGTTTGAGAAGTATAAAGGTCGCGAGTGCTCCACAAGGTCACTCTATTGGTCCTATGTAGTTGAATGGAGGCTATATTAAAGGAGGCGACCTGAATGAATAATGCCTGCGTTTCCTAGTACCCAATCGTTTGCAGCTTCCTAACCTACATTTCGAGCGGTCCACAAATACTTCCCTGAAGGACTGGATTTTAAGGTTGCATGCCCACACGAGTTCACGCAATTTACATACGCCAAACCTCAATTTATATTTGTACAAAATTTGTCCATCAGAAATTTTCATGAGTAAAAATTACATTAATCGTTACTTCTTTAAATAATACGAAATGCATGTCGATCATAAATTGATTAAGTATTAGATATATACACTTTGCAGTTTGAGAAGATAAAATAATATGATTTATCTTCATTTAACATGCATAACAGACTACGCTATTCAAAATTCAAATTTCAAGATACATTTTAATTCAATGTTGTAATGATTTTGCAATCTAAATTTTTAATTTAAACTTATAAAGAACATTTAGTTTACCCAAAAGTTTACACCTTTTTTCCTGATCAGATTTTGTTATATTTAACAAATTATTGTTAGTATTCTTAATAATTACTAGTTTATATTATTATTATAACAAGTGAACTGCTAGTAGTCTGTATGCCTGGTGGCAGTTAAATTACAGTAAAATAATAAAGATTAGAAAAGAGTTTAAATGTATCATGATATGTTGATTTATTATCTTACAGAAAGTAAATCAGTCATTATTATTAATTAAATAATATAAATATTAAATATCTATCAAATTTAATCTTTCTTATTTTTAATTTATAGGTATACCTTGTATCCACCTCATATCTACATTATAATTCTCATAAAATATTTATAGGTCCATAAAAAAGCATATCGTACGTAATAGAACAAAAAATCCCATCCATTTCTTGGAGGATACGTAGAAATGGTAATAAGGACGTATATGATGAAAATTCGGGACTCGCTATCGCATCAAACGACCGCAAAATCCGCCTGGAACATTTATAATGTAAAATACCACGCATTCTGGGTCAAACGAGTAACATTGGAACTACCGGAGTTGAAATAAAAAGGAAGCACTCTAGAAAGGGTCCGTACACGTGTCGCGAGAGATTTTCAGCAATCTGACTCCGAATTCTTCCCTCACTCACCTCGTGAATACGAATAACACCAGACCGTTCCCAAGCACTCCCGTCGTTCCTATGAGAACCAGCAGAGAACCAAGGAGATAGTGTATCTCCGGATTCAATGGGGGATACTGTAACCAGTGGGGGTGTGAGGGAACCAATGATCGAGTCCATTCCAGTTCGTGGTTGCCCTCCTCTCCAAGCCAACTCCCCACCCATACGTTCAGGCTGACCTCGGTGGTGCTTTGGTTGTCTTCTTGCCCACGCGTGCTCTCTTCCAACTGTAAACAAAGAAGACGAACTTCGTTAAGAATGCATATAAGAACATGAACTAGAACGTGAGGTTTAAACTCAATAAAGAGACAGAGATTTGTGTTATCAAATGTAAATTGAACATCTATTCCGTACGTGTGTGTATACTTTCCATAATTAAAGAAACACTCAAATACTTCCATACATATGTCCTTTATTACATTGCATGTCTAATTCTATTAATAATTTTATCGTAAAGTTTATATCTATCAATCAGATAATTATTCATTTAAAATTTTGCATGCATATAAGTTTATTGAGAGGAATTACCATCTACATATCCTTCGTATATATAACACACCGCAATTCTAACATTTAAAACTCTTTTAAGATTATTAATATGCAAAAGTTGGTTATTAATCGAAATACTGACTGAATACGACAATAAAAGAAGACATTTTACATGAATATTGCTCTCCCTTTAATAGGACAAAAACTAATTAATTTAAGATTGAGCAAATACATATCGTTAAAGAATGGACATGTTTCTTGCAAATTGAGTTTTAAAGGCTTTTCCTTAGAGTATCACGGGTGATCAATAGTTTCGGTTTATTTAAGATCAATTTTCTCTCGAACCTGTGGACGAAAGCTTTCTCTATTCACAACATCTAAATTTACATTATTTTATACAATATGTTTTATAATTTGTCTAAATATATATATATCATTAGTTCTTCGTAATTTAGAATTGTTGTAGGATATACTGGTATCATAAGACCAGTGATAGCTCGTTAAAAATTTAACTAATTTAATACATTCCTTCCTTCTTTACTTATCATATTACTACTATTACCTTATGCAAATATTTTTTTATATTCTATAATTTATAACTAATAAGGTTTAGTGCCTCGTTATTTTAATGTTTCTATACATGATTGTAGTACTTCCATGGAAACCAACTAATAGTCAACAACTTCCACGAAATCGAAACAGCTCTACTAAATATCGGATTGATAACGAATATAGCCGAGAATCTCCCTTCGACCGGAAGTCCTTTTTATTTTATTTTTAGCCCGACTTTTCAAAGGATATTCCGAAAAGCTTTTATCGCCTCCATCAAAACCGCAATCTCTCCTGACATTCCGAGCGTGAGGCAGATTGAAGACTTTTTTTAAGTAACGACACTGAATGTCAAGAGGCATTTAAATTCCCCGCGATCTTCCGCCTTGTTTCTCGGAATTTGGGGAAATGCAAAATTTTACAGCATCTCCCAAAACGGCATTCTTGGTTATCACGTATTAATACGGGGATCGGAGAATTTCTTTGATGAATGGGCGTAACATTATCAGTCATCAGTGGAGGGTAAAGCGTCTCTTGAAGCATTTATAAAAATGAAAAAATAAAATTATACTGAATATGTAATAATAATAAACGATTTCACGCTCGGTTGGGAGATAATATTTATCAACGCATACATAATATCGATATGGTAAGTAAATCAGCAATTTCAAATAAAAAATTTAAAATAAAAACTTAAATTTAGAGCTGAAATAAAAACGTTCATGAAGAAATGCCCAGAAATTGAGATTTTGTACGTAAAAGATTAATAAATAGTCAAAGAATAAGCCCAATTTTATAAATTCATTCAAAACATTGCATTAAAGAAAGTTAAAGTACTTAAATAATTAAATATTTGAGTGCTATATAGAAATATAATTTATAAATTAATTTAATATATTCCTAACAAACACGCAAACGTCTTTTTTTAGTAATTATTCATTTACACACGTTGAATTATCTATCTAGACACAAAGTTACGTGATTACACTTAAAGTACTGTTCATGTCTTAGGAAAATTGCTATTTAGACCTCTAAGTTTAGATTTAAAGATGAAAATTTTTAATTGATAGTAATACCATAATAGGACCTATATTTATTACTAAAGCCGAAAATCCTACAAAATATAGAGGGCCCAATACTCTCGCGATCCCATAAAAGTGCGTAGGAGAAACTGTACGTATATTCCACTTTCAAAGAACTCGCGCTTAAGGGAAAGGGCTGAAGGGAAAGAAAGAGTTCCCACACAAAGGGATGAACCACGCGAAAATGCTTCCACCTGAACAGGAAATGACGTAAAAGGAAAAGTATCTTTGAGCAAAAGTGAAACATTTACGAAAAAAAAGGATCTTTTCTGGGGAACGCAATTTCACTCTGAATGATGAAAAACGATGTGGAATCAAAAGTAACGAGGGTATTCGAAATGGATGTTTTTTGAATTGGGAGCACGGTGGATAATCCTGCGGGCCTTTAAAACTTTTTATACGTGAATTTACGGACGCATTCCGCGGTGATTAGAGCAACTTTTAAAAGGGCCCAACAGCAATGTGCGTTCATACGTAATATCTCTACAACATTTGTAAAAAATTCACCAATTCTGAGCTTTGGTAATATCCATTTAATTCTTTTATATAATAGATTCAACTGAAATGGCGACTTACACAAATTAAAATAAATATAGAAGAAATAGATGCAACTAAATGCAAAAGTATATAAGCTAGTACATTTAACAATTAAATAAATCTAATAATTCAGTTGATGCTGCTTCATACTTTTACAGAAACATGATAAGAAATATAACATACTGTTTTTAATTATTCCTGTATTAACATGTATACGATTTAAGAGTTACACTAATTAAAGTTAGGCAACCCACTACTAAATCCTGTTAACTGTATATTGATAACAGTACAATGATAAGATGAAGTTTGGCAACTATCTCAATTACTTAAGGCTTTTTTGAAGATCTTTCTCTACATCCATACTTAAGAATTAATATTCTTTTAAATACCTACTTAAAGTAAGATTTGAGCGATTTAGGTTTAGGTAAAGTACCACTTATGTTAAAAAGGTTTGAAAGACAGTGTTATAACATTAAAAAATTATAAATTTGCAAAATAAGTAAAAAAAATTCTAGATCTGTAGATATAATAATTTTGGACCATGCTATTTGAACAATTTTCTGATGCTGAGGAAAGATTCTTGCTAAAATTTTATGCTTAGACAGGAATTACGAGCAATGAATAAATTAAACAGCTGGACTTCCGCTATGATTGCTGTGAAAGCTATTTCATACCAATCTAACGACTGATAATACACGGTAATAAAGGCTTCAATGCATGGGAGCTGTTCCAACAACAGCATTAATCGGTATTCGAATTTGATTCGATGGCGGTGTTAGTTCACATCATCCAATATAAACTGACCTTAACGCCTACACACGAAACATCCTTATTAATAGCTATTTTGGGATGAATTTTTAGCATCTGTGGGGTTTACATCAGAATGAGGAGTTGAAAATTTCCGAGAAAGGGATCTGCAAACTTCTAACCAACTAATTGATTATTAACTCCACGGGAGATCAAACGGAATTGAAGTACATTCTGTTCTCAAACATTACGTAACAAAATGGTATGTAAATGTCAGTTGGGCTATGAAAGATGTATGAGATACCTGTGTGAAGAGTATCAAAACCCTACTATACCTTCCAATATGCATTATTACATCATTTTTTCTCAAAGCGAGACTTACTTTGCCAATAGTTGAGTCAAATAAAAATTTGACATAATAAAACATTCCGTAACAATACCATAAAACAGTATCAAAGCGATAAAAATAATTATTAAACTTTACGAAAATGATCATATTAAAAATAATATGGAAATAATAAAGAATAATGTTAAATGATCACGCATCACATACTAAAAATTTATTGATTACTAAATAAAATAAAATTTTCATAGTAAAAAAAGAAAAAAGATATATATTGAAGAATTAACAAACAATATTCAACGAAAATAACAATATTGTAAGAATAAATAATAATTGAACGTATATATCATGGCAGAACATTATACAAAGCCAACACATGTTTTTCTCATTAAAACTCAAATTCTTATTATATTATATTTAGAATCAACCCTTATCTGGACACTATCTGACACATAACTGAATCGTTGGAGGGGAATCATTGAGTAGAGCATTCCAATTCTAAATTTACTCCTTTTAAAACATCGATTCTCCGAAAGGGAATAAATGGTTTGCCCTTCATTCCATGCATGGTTGGCGCGTATTCATAATTCATTCCCCGAACTGAGATATCAGAACGAATTCCGATGCGCTTTTGTTTACCGACAATGGCCATTATTCCTCAATCGTCCACCGAAATCGGCACATCCGAAAGGAAAAATCACGATGTCTATCAAACTGTCACCTTTAAAAACCATCGCTTTTATCGGAACTTAAAGCTCGGGTCCTTTCAATCGAATCTTCTCCATCGGACGAGTTTCCATTCATTTTTGATACCCGAGGCGCGAACTTATATCCCATCTGCCGCTGGAGGGAATCACTGATGAAAGAATAGACTCTGTTTGTGGTTTTTTCATCAACGAAACCTTTTTTGGTAGAAACAAAATGGAAATTCTGTGATCTTGTAAAAGGTAGGTGAGGCTTAAACATGTGGGATGAGTGACAGCACTCGAAGTTTTTGAGAGTTCCAATAAAAACCGATGTTTGCTGTTTCATTTTCGTCTTTTGAGTTTTTGATGAGTCTAGAGATTTATTCATGTGCGTATTCAACCAAAATCGGTTCTCTAATGTCTATTAGTACTTTGTTTAATCATCAGAGTAAAAAGAGCTGCCATACTTAGTTTGTTGGAATACTATACCCGGTACTTCTTGTACGGCTGTATCTTGATATTCACATTGACATTCAAAAATCAATGCAGTTCATAATATAACTCATTTCATACCGTTTTATGCGCAAAACATCTTTACCTAAAAGATATCGCTTAAAGAAATTAATAAAGTTAGCTATAACTGGTAGAGTAATATTGTTAAATCACATTATCTCGGTAAACACTAATAAACAGGGATGTGATTCTAAATTTGTTACGTTTTTCAAATATAAAGCCACGATAGTTACTATTGGAATACGTAAATATGAAATTATATAGGTATGTTTCCAAGTAAAATAATTTCGCGATTATTATACATATATACTCATAACTCTCCACTTTTATTATCTATTTCAATTTGTGTACATACAACGCTTTGTTGTTGTTTAAAAAGATATGCACATCTATATTTAAGTTCATCTCGGAGTACATTTATATTTAAAATTACTAATTAGCTCCTTTACCATTTACCTCCTACCATTCACTTCATAAATTCGTGGACGGTTTCCACCTATACTCCTCAAACCTCAAATTCCAATGCTTCCATTATTTCTGTCAATATCGGATACTCTTTTATAGTAGGAGGTAAAAATTTATTGGGTGTGGAAATCTCAAGCTAAACGAATCCCAAAGATGTAAAGACAAATTGAGCGTATTCAAATTCAGCCACATGAAAACCAAAACAAAAAACATTAAATCGATGATCTGAAACGATTTGACATTACACAAAAGAGCGATGGGATTCATGAGTATCTGTCACGCGTAGAAGAGCCTTCAAGGAGCACAAAATAAAGAAGTGGAGATATCCACCTCTTTTGTCTCTTTCCAGAATTCGTTTTTTTTTATATAACCTCTTCCGATTCATTAGAATTTTCAACGCCTTTCCCTTTTGGATGCCTTTAACGTTTTCCCTTCGCCATTCCTTTCAATTTAACTGTCACATTCTCCTCCATCCATCAGCCCTTTTAGACCAACCTTTTTCTCACTTTCTATATCCTATTCCCGATAGTATTTCCCGTTTATAGCGCGAATATTTCTCGCTCTGCTCCAATCAGAAATCGTTAAAAGGAACGGTCTATCATCCACGATAGCTTAAGAGGTTTTTATAGAGCTTTTAACTCACTTCATCACATGCTAGAGGCCATTACTTATTCTGATCCCCGAATTTGTAAGCGATTGAGAACGTAGTGTGGTGGAAATCTATCTTAGAGGTACCAGAAGGTGAAATGATTAATAATTCCTTCCGATGTGAATTATTTTGCATCGGTAACCATGGATACTTTTCCTACCACACGATTCTTACGTTAAGAGTTTGTATTGATTTTATGTACTAACAACTATTATGTTGCCACTATAAATAAAACACCCCTATAAACAAAAAATGAATGCTTTTAATATAATATCGTTTTAATACTTATTTATTTGTAAATACAATTAATAATTATGATATGTAATGGGACCAGAGTGGCCTACTATTGATTTTTCGAGCCAAGCTTTTTCCTACATTGTATGATCCACACACACTATAAAAGAAAATGTTTTGTTTCGATAATTCAAGTAAATTTATTATTTTTAAATATAAAAGTATTGGTAATGATTATTTTTTGGCAATAATATAGATAAAAGTGTGGAATTCAGTTTTTGTCAACTAACGTAATTTTAAGAGAACATTACAAATTGATTGCATGATACATAAAATTTGATGTCAATTCGCATTTTTATAATAGCATTTTAACGTAAGGTGACCCTCGTGTCTTTATTTTTGTATATTATTTCCTTTTTGTGGCACTAAATTTTACTGCTTTTTGATGTTCGTATCAACCATCATCTATCTGCGTTTTTATGTCGACTTACTTTTTCACAGCCATGGCTGCCCAGACTTTCCACGAAAAATTTATATTTTCCTTTCATAGATTCGAGATTATTTTATTAGGAATAGAAAGGAGGAAAATGTGTCTCCTAACCTTTTTTATCACGGATTTGTTGAAGTTATTTTAAAATGAACAGCGACTATCACCATTCATCGATCTATTTAATGTGTACAGGGCTGTGACCTCTTAAGGAATCCGATTCCAAATCAGAATTATAAAAAAGTAAGTCTTCTCTCTCCTAATACATAAAAATGGCTATCTATTATGGTATCACTCAATAATGTCAAAAGTGAAAGGATAAAATAAAACCAATGGCATAGTACGTCAATAAAGAAAGGGCAAAACGCGTTCTCTTGGAAAGTTAACACCAATATCTCAAGTGAGATATCAAACATCATATTTAATTAACCGCCCTTTTCATCATTGTAAAAGTCATCAAAAATTGTTCATCGATGGATTCTATAGTGTTGACAACTACTGATCGTTATTAAATAACCTCAATCCATCCCAATCAATCACTATCGTAGGGGTCAATACTAGTGTGACCTAATTATCCAGGGCTTAAAAATTTCATCGAACACATATTTTGGACGCAGATACCATCCTGATGAACTAGACGCGACTGAATAATTAATCTGACAAAATAAAATCGGACGAGGCGTGTTGAATCATTGATAAACTTTGATTTGGGAAGCACGTTTTCACTAGAGATATCCGTGCATAGATGA
Organism: Pantala flavescens; assembly: GCA_020796165.1. NCBI lineage: Eukaryota > Metazoa > Arthropoda > Insecta > Odonata > Libellulidae > Pantala > Pantala flavescens. The sequence goes on along the minus strand of CM036881.1, from coordinate 45,233,205 downwards.
ATGACTTGGCACCTACGCCGCGTCCCATAAATATTCCACGAGTCTAGCTCACTTTCGGGAACGCGAATGACGAACCAGAATTTTCGGAGCGAATGAAATTGGGAAAGACAGATTGAGTTGATGATCGATCAACTGCTGATTTTCTAGAATTTCAATCGAGGTTCAATCTATTTGGAGGTTTATTGTTCTCTATCATTGTACAACTCGAATTCTGTTTGTGATGAATTCAAACTGGAATTCTAAATATGAACTTCCACTTACGTATTATATGATGCTTACTCTAACTATAAAAGTACTTTCTAGAATAGCAGAGTTAAACTTCTGGGTCTCATTGATTTAGTATATTCTTCAATAACAGAATAAGATTGAGTAATAACTACTCAAGAGAAGGAATGATAACTACTATAGCAAATAGGGATTGTGGACATATTAACAAGATTAAAATATTATCTTCTAACATATTTTGATATTATCCTGGAAAAAGTTTTTAAACAGGGATGAAATTAAATTTTATATACCGGAAAACATGAAGGATTATACATGAATATGTAATTATACATTAATATTTGATCAATATATATGAATACTTCATCTTTACTTATCTCAATAAGTATAACTTACTGTTCCTCAAATGCTTTCAACATTTGAAAATGGTCATTACGTGAAATCATTTTATGCCAAACAGAAGTATGAAAATACGAAGAGGTTCGTAAGCATATGACGTAAATTTATTTCTAATGTATATATTAATATATTATTTATTAAATTCTATTATATATGTTTTATTTATTACTATTATATCTATTTAAATTAAACAAATGGAACTAGTAAGTACATCTGTTTCGTTTGAGTTGGTTCAAATCATTTCTCAAATGGAAGAAAACTTCCGAAAAATACGATTCGGAGTCACGATAGATTTAAATTGTGATTTGTACGTCTTCCAATAAATCCTTTCCCTCAAAACTCCAGAATTCCCTTTCCCCGCGCTTTTCCTCCATAAAGATGTCTCCTGTGAGAGTGGGGACAACGGATCCAAGGGAAATTGAATAAAAGGAAAACTCAGATCCGAGGAAAGCAAATATCGATATCACCTACTGCTTCTCAAAGGGAATGAGTCTAATGAATTAAATTCAATGATTTCTACTGATGTTCAATTTCCGTATTTTAATTTTTCAAAGAATATTCAGTGAGTGATTACATTTTTAATCTTTCATTAAATTAATGTAGAGCCTGAAAAATTTACAATATTCTCCTTAATTATATTGCAGTTATCTAATTATTTTCAGTAATTCAATTTAAACTTATATGAATAAAAATACTAATAAAAAGTTAATATTAAAAAGAAAGAGAGAATGATATACAAATATGTTCCTACATAGTTTAAAATAAACAAAAATAAATTTTAATATAGTTAAGATTAACGTACTTTGATTAAATATAAATTTTAAAATATTTACGCTGTATGAATGAAACTTTAGCATTGCATTCATAATATTATAAAATGATATTTAATTAACGATTATATATTATTTAGGCCAAAGAGAATTTCTCTTTCATGATTACGCTCTCCAGCATCGCTCTTTATTGGCAGAGGGTACCTATGCTGAGCTTTAAAGTGAATTTATGATGCTATCAGTGGGGTGTTTATTTTTAAACCCATTCGATCGAGATGAATGTGTTTAGGGATTTCTTTCGCAATCCTTTTCAAAGAGGCGCCATGTAATGGGCCTTAAGTAAGGCTATAAGGGTTAAGGGCGATTCAAGTAGGAATTCTTTCCCTTTGCCAAGGCGCATCCAACAATAGACCTTTTCGTTTTCCCATTATATGTCAAGTGCCCACACTCGACCACCGCCAAAAGACCGTCTTTCTCATGAGAAACCAATCATTTCCAATCCATATATGCGAAATATGGGGATATGATAAGATGATACTCGTTTGATAGCTAGTTATTCCATCTATCTTTGGATATGAGTCGAAGTATAAGATTGCATCACTCGTGTCTATCTGAAAGGGGTTCTTAGGATAGATTTCTTGTTGATTTTTCAAAAGTTAATTATCACTCTTAGTCTGTCCAGTTGGAAAAATGTATAGGGATTATGAACTTTATTTTATATTAGATACATTATTTTACATCACCACTGCTGCATTTAGGCACAATACTTTTATGATAGCATCGCAAGCAATTTAAAAAAAATTGATTATAACTGAAACATATAAAACCTTTAGTATTTTTCAAAAAGGAATGAGCGAAATAAAGTAATATTTATCGTAGAGTTACAGGAAATTGAAAAACTTGAGCCTTCACCTATTCCATTGTGAAAATTACGCAGTTGTATGACGTATGGGATCAGAGTGATTGGCTTTTCAACCAAAATCACAAATAAGGAGAAGGAACTGATGCTATTTTTGATCGTGAAAATTGGTATCATTTCGAGAACGTCAAATTAATTGAACCACATTGCTTTAAAGGAAATTGGGCGCTTTTGGATTCAATACTTAAGTCACGCAATCCAACAATTCATTATAATTGGCGTTCGAATTATTTTTATATTCCTCCCCTCCCCATCATGAAAAACATACACCCCAAATTCGACACCGATTACAATAAATTTTTTATTAAATTAATAAAATAGTAAAATATTATTAATAATTAATAAATAAATAGTAAAATCGCGTGGGAAACTTAATTGTTTGTATACCTGTTCAAGTACTCTCAGTGTCAATACTTATTTTAAAATCTCCACATTTTAAGGCATAATAGATGGTTTGCTTACTTATAAATGAACGACTCTGATTGAGATGAAAGTGAATGCTCGGTACCATTAATTTTGACCAAATAATGTCCTGAGCATTTTCAATGAGGAGTCCATTGAGAGGTTAAATAAACTCGTATAAAGAGGCTATTTATTTCTGACATCTCCATTCTACTATCATTAATCAGTGACAGCTCCAATGAACTCTCATTTATCGATCTATTTATTCCTTTCACCCATTAGACATTCCTCTTTTCAACTCGTTCATCAATGTTTAATTTAATTCTTATCATCGATATCTCTACTGAACTCCTTTATCACGTACTCTTTCATTTCACTGCCTTTTATTCGCACTACTATAACATGCTATCTTTATCATAAATTGAGCCCAACAGATCATTTCGCAGGCTTTCCTTTATTTATATTTCTTTGATTGGATTTTATTGATCGCTACAGAATTGTAAAATCACAACTTCGATATGTTTATGATACCTCTTCAACAGGGATTCCATAATTGATCATTCACTTTTATCACGCATTCTTAATCATAAACACGTTCATTTAACTGCTTTCCCTCATTAGACTACTTAAAGTATTTCCTGAAAGCTGACTTATATTTTCAGCTGTAACTACACTCTAAATTCCATTACCCCTTCTTTTTTATGTTCAAACATTCCAATTAAACGTCTTTTTCCAACCTCTTATTTCACTTTTACTTATGTATTTCATGCAAGTCACAAGGTAGTATGTAAGATTATATAAGAACGCAAAAAACAGATGCATATTGATACTTAACTTACATTTGACATATTAATTGTAAAGAGAATTTAGTTAAAGAGTAACAATATATCCGTTAAAGAGAAGCAATACATTGGATGAGAATCCAAACAAATACGATGAATATATAACAGCACATATAATGCAAAAGATACTTAAATTCAAAGTGAATTGAAAATGTAATTAACACTCGGTACTTAATGAACCAGTCGTTAAAATCTCTTAGATTAACGTAACCTAGCTCTATAAAGATTTCAATGCCTGCACGAACAGTACAAGCGATTGACTCCATCCTTCCAAAGCCTTTCTCGCACAGCTTCTTCTCCTCATCTCCTTTAATACAGTCATTGGCATCTTCGCCAGTCCTTTCATCATCTCCTACATAATCCACTCTTGGGAGCGATCGCATTTTTCCGTTCTTTGGGATAGGAAGCCCTTTTCGCTCAGAATAAGCCCTACCCTCGATTCCATTCTCAGATTTTGAGATTCAGGCAGAATCACGTTTCCACTGATAGATAGGGGACCTTGAATGTGACTCCCGCCTATTTCCTTTATGGTCTCGCGGAAATTTCTCGCTTAGCGTTAGAAAGGAAAGAGTTATCCCGTGCGAAGAGGGTCGCTAAAAGAGAAAAGGGTCGTTTCTCATTTGACGCCGACTGAAGGCAATGTCTCTGAGGGAGACGGGGAATTACGCAATAAATGGCACGTGGATTACTTTATGATGGGTGCGGGATTACGAGGGGCTGTCACTTAATATTCCCCATCATCAGGATTCTAAAATAGCTGCTTATTATATGCATGCACGTACCATTATTAATGCCTATTATATTCTAGATTATAATATCGCGAGGGACTTTGATTGGCAGGCCTTGAAAAAATGTGATGACTTAATTAGCTTAAATATGGGGAATGGTGGATCCAATGATATGCGTTACCACAATAATCTCTCTAGGATCATTCTGACAAGATTAAAACGTGATTAAATAATATAAAATTACAAAATAAAAACGTAAAGTTATAATCAGCTTCCAATATGGTAATCTATCTCATATTTATAACTTTATTTGTAAAATATTGGGATTAAATAAACGGTGATTAAATCGGTAAGAAGCAAGAGCGAGCAAGATATTACGCATATTATTACGTACGTATATATATAACAAATAATGTAAATATATTAATGATTATTAATATTGATAAAATTATATATATAATCAAAATGATAATAAAATTTGAAATACGTTATCAATCGAAATTAGACAGTTATGTGATCACATTATATTTATCTTCCTTTCCATGTAACGTAATAATCGAAAGGAATACTACTTTGGGAGAAAACGTTGGTCCGCGAAATTCGCATAATCAAAAGAGAGCTTTGAGAAAAAAATAAAAGGCTTGCTTTCATTCATTCACTCAAAAAGTAAAGTTTCCCCGACTTAAAGTATTGGGTCACTGAGTAAATGACATTGTTCAAAAATAACCGCCGTGCACAAAAGGAATCGATTAAGAGCGGTTCTTTTATCTTTCGCGGAATTTTCAACCCGCGACTGCTTCAAAGAGGAGATTCCGTTTCTTTCGCTGAGAGCAAGTTTCGTCATTACAGTTCGCGGTATTATGGAATCAGCTCCATGCTTTATACACCGAATAGAGTATTTGAGGGATGTTTCATTGCGTTTGAATGGGCCCACTCTTTTCTTTTAATCTCCTTTCGCAATGACGAAGTGTCTTTGTCGTGGCAGCGAGCGCCGTTAACTCGGAAGAAGATTATATTAAACTCTGTCTTTTGAATACTGGAAGTTATTCAGTGCTCCCAATTGTTAAAGATGTGATTCATAATAAAAGTTGAACGTAATAGTCTGAGTTTGTAGCGAGTTGCTTGCCAAGAATGGATCCCCGAATACTTTTTGTAATATTTCCTCAACCGATTCTTTGCAGAGAAAAATTTGAATTCTTTGAAATATAAAAAGTTAGTTTTTAGTCTATGTTGGTTTTTAGAATATTCCAAAAATTTCAACGTAATACGGGTAGTATATTTGGAAAAGTTAGCTGGTTTCATATTTAGAGGATTAGGGACCATAAATATGCAAACTCTATTCGTCCTTGGCAAGAATGACGCAGCTCCAGTATCCAAGCAACCAAAATAACATCATCCCGTCCTCAAGAGATGTGTATCATAGTAATACGAGGTAAAAATTCGCAAAGCACCAGGAAGTATATGAAAGGGATGAAGAACATCACAAGCTGAAGATTAGTTATAAACTTGAGAATGAGGAACACGCTTCGGGTTTTATAATTAAAAAGTTTGATAAGATTCTATACTTATCAATGAATTAAAGGGAAAGAAAGATTAATCAAAGACACCCTTTTCATTGGACGAATGGATCAAATAGTTGTTTTGAAAACTGAAAATAGGATGAAAATAATATTCAGTATTAAATTTAGTAAATTAAATTCTTCCTTAAATAATTATAAAAACAAACACAAAATCGCACTAACAATATCTCTACGAGATGATTATCAGTATATTAATCACCATCATACGTTAATTGGGCATATAAGCTATCAATTATTATAAAATGAATTATTAAATCTTTGTTTTTAGATTCACTGCCATCATTCAAAAGTATATAGAAAACAGGATGTATGAATATTTCGCATTATGGCTGGGTGAGAAAAACGAATGTTATTTCATCTTAAGTTAATTAGTCTAAAACTTATTCTACCATGCGTTGGTAATGAATAGTAGAATAAAATGAGTTACTTATAAGCTTTCAACACTTTCACCTTAATATTTTCGAACATAGTTCGAAAAAACATCGTATAAATATGAACGTGAAATAGAAGAAACAAATCTATAAAATGAATCCAAATGATACTACGGTTGCAAAATAACAACCGAAATAAATTCACTGAGTGAAAAGAAACGGTAGCGGTTCCACAAAACAGAACGATAATGAGATACATCGGAGATCAATCAATCCTCGAAAGAAGAAAGCATTAAAAAATCAGACTCTATTGCCCAAAAACCACTCTCATCTGGTGCCACTGCATCATTAGGGTAAAGCGGCCAAAACAAAAAACAAACGCAATATGATCGAGTATCGCCAAATTATAGAAAGAACACGACACACCGCAGTTTTGCCTAATCACGAAACACGTCACAGGGAAAGAAACGCGATTAAAAATCTGGGCTAAAACGTGCTCTATTACCTGTTATTTTCCCTCTAAAACATGCCAATGTTATTTGCATTGACCAGAGAGATAATTCTCGTTTTAGAGGCTGGCAGTATACCATTCAATACATCCTCTGTGCATCGGATTTCGATCATGATGGGAAAAAATAGGAACGCGATTGAGAGCTGTAATTCTAGACGAGTGACCTACTTATTTCACTGATCAGCTCCTTCTGCTGATGTGAAAAATTAATCGACGCTAGGATTCATTTGGCAGCGGGAAGCCGATATCCGAACATGCGGAAGATGAAATATCGCAAAAAATTTCAGTCCGCGATTCATTTGCGAAGCTTACTTCGATTGAAGGGAGAGAAGTAGGTTTTGTCCATAATCATTCATTGGTTCCAAGATCATTTGATCTGTTAAAGGATTGGTCGTAAATATGAAATTACGTATGAAACATAGGGAATTTAATTAAGGTTACGTTTGGATAATAATTATTAACATGTTATTGAGAGTAGATTTAGTTAGGATTATAATTAAATTCAGTTATATTATGTGATATATCTTGCTTATCATTTGTCAACAAAATTTCTTTTAATCTTAATTTAATTAACGAATAATAAATTACCACTGAATTATGCTTCCTAATGTAGTAGTATTTTCCAATAGTGATTCTCGTTTAATTATCACTGATTATTACTGAATGGCAAAAAATCTAAATGAAAATATCGTTTATGACGTTATGATAATGATGATATTTAGCAAATATAATTGGTCACACTAGTAATTAAACAGTTTGCATACAATAAAATGTTGATTAAATCTATTTTCCATTGATTTCTATATCTCTAATCTCTCAAAACGTTTGCATTGTTTCATTATATCACTGTTTCTAAATGTCTTTTATACCAATTAGCAGCTTTAATTTGAGATCAATTATGGATGGAGATATTATCGCATCAAGGACATTTTTATCCATCCAAAGGTCATTCTGAAAAATAAAGATCTTTTCGTTTCAAATAATTGTTATTGAATACTCGTGGCAGCTCTTACATCATCAAATCATCCAACCTCTACTATTCTTGCCAATAATATGGAAGGGAAACAGCCTCATTGTAGTCAAGGATACGTATGTGTACATAATGGATGTACGTGTGATACACGATGGGCATTGTTGGCTATCTAAAGAAAGCTTTTAGCTCAAGGATGAATTAAAGTATGACTGGAATGCGAAATCAAACATGATGAATAGCAGTTTAATGGGTACTAGCAAACTTTACATTATTAATGGAAAGGTATTTATACCTTTTGACTATGGCTGTATTCAAGAGCTTAAGTGAATAAGGTTTATCGTAATGGTTGTTTGAGGTACTTCAATGGGAAAGATCTGTATTTGCTCTTTTCTATTCTATTATATGCTCTATTCTTTTCATAAATTATAATGAGAATTCAATCCTTGCCGAACAAAATAAGACCTTTTATACATTGTAATCCGTGTCTTTCTAAATAATGAGGTATTTCGCGCATATTTAATTCTTTCCTTTGTCTATGAACATATCAGTTAAAGACACGAGTATATTATAAAAATATTCGTCCTAGGTATTAAGCTATTTCATGGTATTTTATATTACCTTACTACAGGTTAAACTTCGGTTCTCAGGATACTATTGTATACTATTTTAGATGTTTCTAACAATATTTATTCACATTTTATTTTAATCCAATTGAAGATACGAACAATAATAGCGTCAGAGTTGTAATTAGGTTTTTCAATCAAACACTTAATTGCTCCGAAGGTCACATTAACTTTTAATTTACAATTTATTCAATTTACATTCTAATTGAATCCACGCCTGCTGGTAATTGAATGAAACCATAGAATTAAAAACATATACTATTAATGAAATTGGAATTCTCTATGCAACAGTAGTCCACGTAAAATTAATTATATAAATACAGATTTTGAAAAATTACTCTTTCCATTCATCGAATCAAATCTTTTTTTAAATAAGCCAAACTTTGATCATAAAATGTATACGTAAACAATGGAAACGAGTTTTAATTAATTAATTCATCAAAGAATTCGATACCTTAAAAAAAGGGGAACGCGATATCAGCGAAAATAAGCGATCGCGTTTAATGATGTAGGAACCGAGGAAAAAACACTAATTTGAAAATTTAATTCCATCAAGGGGCGATCTTCAGATTACTAAAAACGAAATTCGCGACAAAGGGTCCCGAAAAAATTTGCAAAAAAAATCCGATCGCACCAAAAAATATAATTCAATAAAATGTTGGAACATCATTGTTAAAAAAAACGGGCGGGATTAGTCGATTATCGAACGCCTCTACGTAAAAGACTGTTGTTGTTTCCATGACGAAATCTCTTTATTGTCTCCATATTGTCGTCTTTTTTACGAAAGCGATTAATATTTAGTTGATATCGAAAGGTTAAATTCTATTCGTAATTCATAGAGAGAGGATCTTTTTAATAAACCCTTTCGTAAACAAACTTCAGCAAGTGTCGGGCGCCCCTTTTTATAGGATTTCCGAACGCCTTTTCCGACCACGGCATCTCCCTCAAATCTCTCTCCTTGACTTTATCTCCCACTGGGACTGCCTCCTTCCATTGATTCCTTAACCCAAGCCAATTCAATCCACTATGTCTCATTCATCCCCATGTCCGTAGACTTCTGCAGAGGAACGTGATTCCCTTCCTCCCGTTTATCCCGTCTTCAGCCTTTTGACGCAGTGCCGATTGTTGACAGGAATCCCCGCAACAATAGAGAACCGGAACTCGCTTTTGGGCCATTGTTCTCTCGACAATGATTCTAATTGTCGATTAGAGAGTCACAATCGACACGCTTCCTTCGTCATTTCTATTGTTAAACGGTGTCTATGGTGACGACTTATGCTGTTAGCTGTTCATCGTCGTTACTTCTGAGCTTGAGATATTAATATTTAAGGGAAAGGAAAGGATATTAATAAATGTTTCTATGTAAACTGATCGAAAAGCATGAGTAACTTTCACCCGCTACAATGTGCTATGATGGGAATATAATAAAATTCATAAAATAAATTTCATGATAGATAGGCTTTGATTCCAAATAAATGTACCCTGCTTAAAGAGGTAAAGAGATTTATGCAAAGGGTCTGGTAAAGAGATTTATGGAAAACTATAACCAGTCTATACAATGGAAAATCAAGATATTCAATAAGAGGAAATATATAAATTAGAAGAAAATTTAGATTTACGACGGACAACTACAGGGCTTAGTTATTAGATGAAGGCGATAATATTGTCTCAGAATAATAGTCGTTTGTTTACAGCGAGAAATTTAGCGTTTTAAAGGGAATTTATCAATTTCATAAATATATTGAAGATCCATTTGAAGTTATCTTAATGGTGAACGCCTCGTTTATTCCTACCATTTTGAAACGTTTTCTAAAAGATGAATGGGTGAAATGTTTGCGAACGTCAGTTCTAGAGTATCGCTATGGAAAATAATTCACTTTTGCTTGGATAGAGGAAGATCATTGATTGAACAGGATTTCGCGTCACCGCTGTAGTTTGTCATGACCTAAGTTATGGCCTTTCAAACACAAAGAATTTCAGTGACGTTTGTTTATACTGCTTCTGGATATCAATTTTTTCTCAGTTTTAATTTCATTTATCTCTTCTGGAAATACGTTCCACGCACAATTAATATTCAGTTGTCGAAAGATACGCTTCAAATCAATTCTAGAAATGTGTTAGATTTTATAAAATGCAAATCGTTATTGTTAAATATAGTGGAGTATGTGGGAGGGAAATGTCACACTGACCTTTCAAAAACTTACGGATCATGTAACTTGAAATAACATGCACTGTTTGTTATTTCACTCACAAAACTTTCTTCACAGTGTTCCATTTGGATTTTTTTGATTAAACATGAGGATTCTTCGAAGTCCATACATCTAGTTAATCAATCACACATTATACCATTCAGTATTACACTTCTTAATGATATTTAATTCACCTTACATTCTTAGGTTCGATTTGGTAAAGAAATAACTACAACGATCAATAAAAAAACCACATTGGTCAAATCAAATTCCAAAAGTTATTTAAATGATTGCTAACTTAAACAAAGAATCATATTTTTTTGTTCTTAAAATCCCACACAAATGCATCTTTAGTTGAAAATATGAGAGGTTACATATAAGAAATTAAAAAATGTTTATTTTTTAAATTTAGAAATCATTTTAAAAAGTTTGATCTACGTTAATAGATAATGAAATACTACGTTTAACAGATAATAGAATGTATTGCACATGTTTAAAGATAAGAAAAGACTATTGTTATTACAGAGAATTATGTTATTATGTGTCGTATTATGTCATCAAGAATTGGCGTAGATGTGGTACTTGTTTAATCTGTATTTATTTCAGTAATGTTTATTACATACATTGAAATTTCCACGTGTGAATTCTTTCCGATAAATCACTTTCCAAATGAAATATTTGCACACTGAAGTATCTCGAAATCGATATCACAATGTAGACTTGTAACTTAACCGCAGAAGCCTTTTTAGACGGAACGCACTAACTTGAACAGATTTATGGTAATGTTAGCGTTTCAATGAAAAGCCCTGAATCGTACGTAACGCAAGCGGTTTGCTTTTTCTTGCGTCTACACCACAGCTCTATATTTTAGCTCGAAATCATCTTCGTTTCTTTGGAAGATCGCCTCACATCAGATTTACTCACTCCAGGGAAATGTAGAAGCTTAAATTAACGGAAAAGGATGATGTTCTATCTGCGAAGTCTCTGGAGAGAGGTTTTTGCGGAGGTTTTGTGGATGAAAGGAATGCTTGAGATTAAAACTTGAAAACCCGATGTGAGATATTACTACTGCGATGTTTACACTGGGTTCATTGCTCTTCAGGTTTGAAATACTAATTGCACGGGTTTTTGTTGAAAGTTATGATGAAAGGGATATTCATTACAAAAAATTAAGAATGTTATCGAAAATTTTAGAATTTTATCTGAGAAATATACAACCTATTGGTTGCTAGATACAAAACCTCTTTAGAGGTCAGATACCATAGTATTTCAAAAGGTAAATAGATTTCAAATTCTTTTAATCTAATTGTACGGGTACATTTGATTTTAAATAGGAATTCCATTATTTGCAAAAAGATTTTATGACTGAAACTTTAAGCTTTCCTCACCCAAAATTATTTCGGGTGATTATATAGATCAAGCAAGTATAGCGAAATGATATACATTAGACCAATACTCAATTCTTAATAGCGGGAACTATAACAACATGCTTTTTATATCAATGTATATTATATTCTCATTCAGTATCAAACCATAACTCCTTACGTAAAATACGGATACACAAAAACATTGTTTAAGAATTACTTTGGTATATTTAAAAATATTAATTAAATAAATATAATCTAAAAATAAAAATAAAATCATCTAAATATGAAGGAAATGATTAAGAACGTAAACTTTAATTTACATAAGTACATCGAGTTATATATATATCTTAATACTAAATCTCTTCTTTTATAATATCCTTCTTTGGCCAAACGATTAATTCTTCCCCTCTTAAAATAGCCCAGGATTTCTCATCTAATCTTCTTCATTTCTTATTCACTCTCTAATCTCCTTTTAGGAGGATATTCCAAAGCGTAACATATTTTACATTCATCTAATTCGACACTCCTCAACTTCTTTTTACGCATTATGATTTCGTTTCGAATCAGCACTTCTAAGGTAATTTTCTCAACGAAAAAAGACTTTTGGAGAACACATTTCTGCCACACTTTTCCCTGTGTTCTAATTTTGGCTCTAATTTGAAGGACTGACGTCATAAAGCTGTGTATATTAATCAGGGATGGATTAACAAGAGAGGTATTATAAACAGGAATATTTGTCGCTTTAGTGGCACATGCCGGAAGGCAGCTTTCAGGGGTTGCTTACGTAACTATGAAGTGGGCGTAAAATTTTGATACTAAATATTGTAATAGCTTACGGCCAGAAGAATAAGGAGAATTATAAATTTATGCTTTCTTCCCGAGAAATGTCAAAGTAATATCATCCGATTGATAAACGTTATCATAAATATTGCTCTATCTTGTTCAACAAGTATAAATTTTGGTCTCTTATAGAATTGAATCTTAATTTTAATAGATCATATTAATGTGGTTATGTATGTTAAGACATCAGTGTTAAACTCGGATCTTTAAAATCCAAAATTCCCTCCTTCTCAAGGGAAAAGAGAGTGTATTTATCTTCTCTGGAAATACATTTCGTATTCAAACGAACGCATCCCTCTGCTAAATATATATGAGACGTGTGAAAATATCAGAGCAAAGGGAGTCGAAGAAAAACAAAATTATCTAAATTTAGACGGCAATCCATCGGTTCAGTTAATTTTCGCAGAATTTCGAGTCGTCAACATCCTTTTATTTCAACGTTTCATTGCCTTTCGCAGAGGATGCAGGAATTGGGAAAATGTCGGCTTTCTTTGAACGTTCGACTGCCTTAGTTTAATTGAATTCGAGATGACTCACTTGTTACCTTTTGATTATCAACTTCTGAGAGAGAGAGAGAGCTTTAAAGTAAGATTGACAACCATGAGATGACTTAGTTATCGATCATATAAAACAAAGACACTTTGGACAAAAAATCATACCAACTAGTAGAAATAAATGCAATACAAACAGGGTATTTTATGATTGAGTTATATCACATTATTATTATATAACGTTATCCTGTCTTTGATAAAGCTGAAAGTTTCTTTAAAATTTAAACCATATTTATTTAATTAGAAATAGTAGCTCGAAATTAGTTTAAATATTACAAGTATGGACTACTTATCGATTGACAAATTGAAACGGGAGTTAAATAAAATTAAAACCAGTTAATCTAATACATTACACATATTCGCTGAGTGGATACATCTTGAAGACATACATTTTCAATTGCTATGAACTTCTTAAGTACTTTTATGATGAAAACATCACTATATCTTTGCTGAAGTTTTCAGGATCATCTGACGATCCCCTGATATTTGCAACACCTTTCAGAATATACTTAGATACAACACGCTTCGCAGAGAGTAAAATCTTCTGGAAGTGAACCAGGTCGTTGGCAAGGTTGAATGAAAGCTTTGGGTCGTAACATGTCTACCGAAGCCATTTGGATCCCTTAGGGATATTCCTCGCCTCCAGGGATAGACAGGATTAGAAGAGACCAAAAAATTCGAGTGGAAGACACTCACCGACCAATCCAATTTGTATTCAAAGGAATTCTTTTAGAAGAACACAGGTGGTGGTTGTCGACTTAAGATGCGTGGCAAAGAGTGTTTGTGTAATAGCAGCTCTGTCCTTGTTTTTCTTTGGGCCGATACAGAAACACGTTTCAAATTTCTTGAGGAACAATGTAACCTTTGCTGACAAGTCTACTACCATGACAATCGAATCTATAAATTCAATTAAGGTGAAGGTGTAATTGAACAATGGAAACCCTATTGTTAGAGCTGAGCTTGAATGACTCGCCGAAGTAATGATCGATTATTGAAATAAATCTAATCAACAATATGTATAATTGATTTTCAATAATAGATCACATGAAAGTGAATCAGATTTCGAAAATAAGGTACAAGAATACTAACTTCAATCTAATGATTTATTTTACTTTTTAATTACACAGCATTGAATAGAAACTTCACGAGTCTTCTTATCTAAATTAGCTATAGAATTCGACCTCATTATAGCCTTGAATTTCTCCCCATAGAATCCATCTTCTTTTATATCCTTAGAAATTTAAAAGCCTTACTGATATTTCATGTTTAACATCATCATCCTGCAGATAAATGTGAGTGCATTTTACAACTAGGTTAACTTGAATCCTTTTTAGGAGAATTCTTCTGAAAGGTAAAGCAAGTTGATTTCGGTATTAAAGGAACTGGAAATTTACGTCCTATTGAATGCTGCACTTTTGTAGCCCCTTTGTGTTATTTTACATAATTCCATTCATTTCCTTAATTAGGATTAACTATTCCGGAAGCTGTTGATGTATTTTTCTTCACGTAATTCATGATCGTCGTAGCGAAGTTACTATTTCACAAAAACTGTCATTCACATACAGAAGTGTACTATGGAAATTCAGAAAAGTATTTTACTTAAATTTTACTTTCATCAATACCATCTTAACACGATTAGGTTATAAAAATAATAACCATCACATGAAATATTGGCTTCAATAAAAACGTAACACAGTTGAAATCAATTATGTGTCTAGATAAATGTAAGATAAACACCGTATTTTCGAAACCCTTCAAGGAGAAGAGTTTCATCGCGTTAAAATGTGCGGTATCATAAAGAAAATATTAAAAGATTCATCGAGGACGTGTATTGAGTAAGAGAAACTTCACATTTAGGATTCCTTTAATTAAAGCGAAGACAAAGTTTCTTCGAAAGATATGATAACAAGGACATCTATGTGGATTGAAAGGGTTTAATTACCGCTTTCACCAAAGTCGTGATCTAGATATTTTCCTCGTGCTTCTTGTACCACCGCTTCTTGCAAGTTTTTGCGTTCCGAGTTGCATCGGAAAATTTCTTACCCCAAAGGATTTCCGTAAGGCTTGATAAATGGAAAACCTCTACTGTTGTATCCTTAGCAACCAGAGTCTAGAATATTGTTTTATCTCCAAGGGAACTAAAGCGTATCTCGACAGTGGAAGAGACGTCAAAGTAATGAGAGTTGATTAACATTTGGAACTAGGATTGTGTCTTGACGCTCCAGAGAAGAAATAAACTTGTGTCTAGCTCTAGATTACGTACATCGGATCTTCTGCGTGAACTCATTCGTATATTGTTTCTAATCAACAAGAGAGGTTTACGGAGAAAATGAAACTTGTATACCTAATAAGAATCATAAATTACAGATAAATACGTGCGGTATTTCTTCCATTCCATAGTGTGCCGATTTGGAAATATTTACAGTGAAAATAATTTGAAACAGTACATAAAATATGATCCGTACTGAATATTTTACTGAGTAAACATTCGAAGTATTGTGGAAATTCATTACAGTCACCTTTCCCATCAGATAGACTGTATTATACGAGTTTATTTCCTCATTCGAGAAAGATAAATAGCATATATTCCAACTGAAACAACTAAGAATGGTTTCACCTAGCAACGAAATAAATAAATGAAAACGTTTCGATCGTATTTTAGGCCTCAAATAACGTTTCCTTCTCGTTTGATGAAATATAAAATAAGTAAGCATAAAATATCTGAAAAGGAATACTTTTATAGCTCTATTGGGGGTCAAGCAGTTTAAACTATGAATAACATCGTATTACTTAATCCATCTTCCCTTTCATCAGGCATCTTTCACCTTGGATTGCTTAATTAGAATAATAATTTCATCTCGTTTAATCTAAATACGCTCCTATATTTCATCCAAACGAATTCCAATTTATTTCCTGTAATGAGGTCAAATGTCTGTCCCATCATTACTTCCAACTACTATTCGATGGAAGTTCAACTCAAATCAATAAATCCTCGGAGGCAATATCCCAACCGAATTCCTCCATTAGCTAGGCAAAATAGAACCCAATATTCAATCTAAGGAACACAGGTTAAAGTTATAGGTAATTCGTGGACAGAAGTGAGTTCTTTAATTTTGATCATATTTTAACCACGAAAGAGAAGGACATGGAAATGCAGGTTCTTTACTGGTTATTATGTTATATAAATTCTCAATAAAATAATATAGTATATCTTTAAAAAGAATATATCATGGAAAGCTATCAGTTTTCAAGTATATCCCTAGTAGCTTTTTAAAGTAGTGACCTTATAGGAAGAATTGCATTTAAAGAACTACATTGATCCCTATGAATAACTTATGATAATACCGTATTCTAAAGTAATATTTGATGAAATCATACTTGTATCTTTAGTTGTATTTCAAGTTTCACATTACCGAAAGTATGCAATAATTAATAGGAATTTCATCAAAACTTTGATTCCTCTAAAGAACTATCATTTTTACTCCGAAGACATTAATTTAATATCTGCTATAATAACTATGCTTTCATTGAAAATATTCTTAATCCGAATACGGACATAAATTCTGAAATGATTTATTCCTTCTCTCTGAAAAGTTACGTCAGAATTTTTATATAAGACTTACTCATTCGAAAAGGTCAGAAAGAATACCTTAATAAGTTTCAAATTGTTAATATAAATATTTCTTTTAAATTTAGGCTTTCATGAATTGATTCGAAACTTTACTAATAAAAGGAATTAATATCTAAATTAACAGACGATCTGGGTGCTGATATTTGAAGTACTCTACTAAGTAAATATTTACATAGTAATATATCATGGATCAGATTAAAAGAGCATTGTAAGGAACGATGTAGCTACGCAAAACCGTTTCCCCATATTTGCACACTAATGAAACAATCGAAAGCTGATGTGCGGAGATAAACCAACAGGCTGTCACCGTGTGGTTGCGTGACCTTTATCAGAGTGTCCCAACGTGAATTCGCCCTTGAACCGCAGTCAAATGGTTAGACTTAAGCCCCCACCACGATGGAATTCAAGGGCCTTCCTCAAGTTCTCCAAGTTGAGTGTCGGCGGTATGTCGAAATCGTCTGGAATTCAGGAACCCGTCAAATTCGCAAATTAAGTTTGCAAAGTTTATTTGGTCAAACATTAAGGACTGCTCGCTCAGCTTTCTCCAGAATTTCCTCGTTTTTTAATCGCAATAGTCTGTAAACTGTGGTTCGCGAAAGAGTGAGCCTGATTGTTGAATGAGAACCAAGTGGGGAAAGGAAGAATTAAATGTAAAATATTCATTTTTCTTGAATTATGATGAATTATTTAGGTATATTAAAAACAGGAGACATAAATGTATCAGATATTTATAGGAATGAATAAATGGTGGATCAAAACTAGACAATTCACGAATAATTTGAAGGTCCGATTTAAATATGAACAACTTTTGCAATACGATACATGCATAAAGTTTCATTACTGAATAGTTGAGATAAATTGTTATATAAAGGTTCAAGTACGACTATTCCTATGCAACCTTTAATCAATAGCAATTGAACTTTATTTCCTCAGTAACTTAAGAATTGATATTTATTCATATTTATCCACAAGGAACCTGAGAATTAACTAGGAGTTTGAATTGAGTCTGAATCTTATACTAAGATAACTTAAAACCTTTCCTAATTCATATATTTGATGGGCAACTCTACGTAAAACTGACCTATAACACCTTGTAGATTCAAAGAACTATTATGTATAGAAATATCGATTCTGGTTACATAAATATCACCGAAGGAAATTATTTCCGTCACTTGCGCACAAATTTCTCATTCGTATTCGTGGAGTGTAACAGGCATTTAACACGTCTAACTGACACTTCCGAGTAATACCGAGATTAAGATCGATAAAAGTACTCCAACTCTCATTTACTCCTTACAACACTCAATTCTCACTGAGACCTGTTATAACTCCACATGGAATACGCAAATTTTTTTCGGATGTGACTCGATATTCAAACCTTTAATCCCAACTGAGGAAAAGGGGAATCTTTAACGTCGTTTAATAAGCCTCTAGCTGACATTCCCTTCGTACTTTTCTTTAAAAATATCAGATTCCATCCTCGTTAAGTGCTACGCTCCAAAAATTAAGCCCGCTTGTATTAATACCGTAGGATCTTCCTTCTCCAGGGAATTAATTTTTCTTCCCCGATTCCTCACCTCTGTTATTTTCCTTCTTCTAGTCTTCCTTAGTTTCCGAATTCTTCCCCTTAACATCTCAGGGTCTTGTCTCCTTCTCTGTCATTAACATTCCCTCACATTACGCGTGATTACGTTTTGCCTTAATTTTCTCCTCTTTTCTAGATTTTCTTTCCATGGCAACGGACGCTTGTTTTCAAAAATTTCATTCCGTTGCTAAAGTAACACGCCGCGCGACATGTTTTTCATTCCAGTCCGACTCGGTTTCATGATTAAGTTCCATGATGAAACGAGTGAGTTTGTTCCGTGTCCTAACTGGTCTCCTTGGCGATTAGGAAGTGCGTGGATACCGTATAAAAGTGTTACTGTTTTATTTTAGCGATTTCTCGGCTAAGAAAACAATGTTCCGTTCGATTAGAAATAGGACAGTAAGGGTATAAAAAGACGAGTGTTGTATCATCTATCCGTAACAGAGATTTAACCGTAAGAAACGATAAGTTTTACGAGGTTAGGCGAGGTATGATTTAAATCGAAGCTTTTAAATAGAAAAAAATCCCTATCGTGCGATACTGGATTATTTGTTTCATTCTCATTTCATCATCTAACCACCAACCTGCACTTATTATGAAATTGTGACCATTAAAGCTGTAATAATATTCAATAATAATAGCGCAACATTTAATTTAAAAAATTTCACAGCAAAAATGAAATATTCTTCAACGGTGTTCAAAACGTTCAAAAAATTCAAAGGAACATTCCCACGAACTTTCCCACTTAAACACGAAATAGAAAATAATATTTTCTACTTGGATTAACATTTAGTAACTCTGTTTTTCTTCTTTAAACAGCATTTATTTTTTGACGAAGCCCTACAGTTTTTACGCAAAGAAATCTTCTATCCCCGTTGCTACAGGCGTATGGATTAGAGAAAATTTTCCGAGAGCTATGGAATTGAGCGGAGAAATTCAAGAAAAAGGAAGGAAAGCTCTGAAAATGTCTTATGGAAAGTGTTTCCGGAAAATTAAACTCTCGGAAAAAATAAAAAACCACCTCGCCTAGCTCAAAAAAAATATATACAAAACATTTTTCCGATTAAACTCAGAATTTCCCTCAAGATATCTTATTATGCAAGAGAAATAATTTGTATGGAATGAATAATAAGGAGTGAAATTCCTTCCTCGTTTTCAGATCTTGACAACGCTATTCAAGTTGAATTAACGAGCGGTTGATAAAATGAGGAAAGATTGGCGATAAAACTTAATAAAATCGTGTCATGACTTTAACATGCTTGGAGCTGTCAGTCAGATTTGAGATAACACCATTTCAATAATCTTTTCCTCTTGAATTATTGTTCACAATTTTATTTCGAATTAATTTCGTGCACGCGAATGGATGGATGGCTTATCTCTTGAAGAAATGTCATTAATCCAAAGATACAGATGTTCGATTTTTATACATTGATATTTATTCCTGTCTCCGCATTTTGGTTTCCATGGTTATTCCAATGAATGTACTCTCTAACATGATGAGTTTTTAGTATGAATATAAATATAAATTTCGTCTCGGACTAGCACATTATTAAAGCGTAAATATGTATAGAAATAAAGTACAATAGTTATTGACTCTAATAGATTCAAAATTGTAATATTTAGTCAAGGAATATGTATAAGCATCAAATTCATCTTTTTTCATGGAATTTGAATTACTTAATTTAGATTTAATTCTAATAGAAGAAAGAACTTTATCCCTAGCTATTATAAAACCTGAAAAACTGTTAAAAGTAAATTTAGATATTGAATTTCTCTTTATTTGATATGCATCGTTATAAACTAATTTTATAAAATATTTATTTAATCATAGACATAAATATGATAATAAAGGGAGAAAATATTATCAGTCTTCAGTTATAATATATTCCTATTTTATAACAGTTCATTAACTTTCAATTTTCGTAGAAAAAAGGTTCCCTTTAATCTTCAAATTTCGGTTGATGGACCATTCATGTGATTCAAAAAAACAGAAAAGTTTTCTTTATCTACGCGATGCATGGCTCAGATGAAAATTTCCATTTCCCTGGAAACAGGAGATAAATTCGAACCCTAGAGTCATCCAAGAAAATGATGGTAATGAGAGGAAAAACCGATCTGAATTCTAATTGTGGTGGGAATGAAATGAAATTGAATTAAGGGTTAAATAGGAAGTACCCCAATGGAAAGGTGATACTTCAACCGTTTGCATTAAAGGAAAAATGAGAGAAAAGGAAACGAGTGATTTCAAAATCTGCTTAAGTTAGGTAGAACAATCAAAGTTCCAGATTACAAAAGATTAACGATAACGTAAGGGATTTTCGTTGCCATGGTACTGTTTTACAATTCAGAAATTCCAAATTTATAGAATATAAATATTTGAATGTATTGAATAGATTGAATAAAATAATTATCACTTTATAAGCAATCAAAATCAAAATATTATGGTAAATAAGATAAGGCTTCTGATAATTATAATTTAAGTAACAATTTTGAAATTAATTTGGTTAATTTCCGATAAAGTCTAAAAACTTGTACAATTTTGAAGTAAGTTAAACACTACGTAAATATTTACGCAAACATATAAGTAGAAATTTAACCAAAACATAATTTTCTGCGGCAATAGCTCTATAATCATGAGACAGATATTCTTCCCTACATTTCAAGGGATAAATTAGAGTTTTATGAGGTACGAAATTCATTAATGAACAAAAAAGCGCATAGGAAATATTGCTGAACAAATATGCAAGTTGCAGCTAAAATTGTGAAGATAGCCTGAAGTTTCTCTTTAAATGGAACGTAGTAGTATTGGCAGAGTGGATGAAAACATCGTGACAGATCCCTTTAACTCTAGATAATAAAAGATAATAATAATGACTTGAAGACCCATTTACACAATCGTTTTGGGCTAAAATTGAGGACTAAAGGAAATAACAGGACGAAAATGGAACTAAAGAGAAAGTGACTTACTTTACAGATGAGTTATTAAGTATCTTAAAGCTCTTATTGACTGAGCTTCATTAAAAGAGACTTTTGGAAATAGATTCTCTATTAAAATCACTGCTATGGATATATTTATCCAATGCAAATGAAAAGGCTTACATTGGGTCCATTTTTGGAAATTTAAAAGAATTTAATTCCTGCTCTGATAAGGAAAATTTGCGGATTAATCAGACAGGTTGTATATTTTATATTTATTGGTTGGCATTCAGGTGAATTAATATTCTTCCAATAATAACGCAATGATTGTCAATTTCAATGGATATTAATACTTTGTATAATTAGGGTTAACAATTATATCGAATAACTTTAATTGTTGATTTCAGATTATCATTTTGGTTGAAAATATAGTTTCAAATTTAAAGTTAAATAAGTATGAAGATAATAAAAAAAACGTTTAATAATTTTGTAGTTAAAAAAACTCCTCCTACAACTTTATAGGTCAATTATTCTTATTGAGAATAAATTTGGATTTAAGGCTGAGGGAAAATTAATTATTGAAATAAAATACTTCAATATCAGGTGGTTCTTGTTTTAACGATAATACATCTCAAATTACAATAAATCTTAGGGGCCTCGTTGCTAGGAAATATCAAGTGTTTTAAGCTTTTAGAAATATATAATAACCAAACAAAATCACTATTGAAGATGTTTTTAAAAGTATTAAATATTAAAAAAAGATAATTATTATTATATAATCGATAGATTATATTTCTTCGTAGGAAATTTGATTCCTTAATATTTGATTGCGGAGTACAACACTATAATACAGTTACGATTCAAGTAACAAAGAGATATTTCACTTTTAACTTCTTCATATAATAGTACACATAATAAAGTCATTGAATGAATCATTTTGAAATAGCTGAAGTTTTAAATTCAATAAAATGTACACTGCATCAATCGAATTCCTCACTTAGACAGGAAAACAAAGTTTTCGCATTCGGGAACGCATTACCTTAACCACTTCGCAACCTGTTATTGGACAATCACTCAGAGAAAGGTACTGTAGCCTTGACAACAGAGAGTATGCACGAACACGTGAAGCAGAGGAATTCGTTTAACCTCCAGTGGAAGCAAAAACAACGTGAAAGTGAAAGTAATTTTGACGGTTCGAATTACCCTCAAAAGGAATAATGCTCTTGCAAAAGGGTATTTATCTATTCCCTGCAAACACCGCGTAACTCGAAAGCAAGGGTTGTGATAAGTTCCTCAAAGAGAACTTCAATGAGAGAAAAAATGTTGCCACGTGTTTGTATATTGCAGGAAAGAATTCAAGTGAAGCTGTACGATTAGGAAAGAGGTATTTTACCGTATTTTCCGAATTGAGAATCGGTTTTACTTACACTTTACTAATTTCCTTTAAATGTATTACAAAAAAGATCTATATATTAAAATTAGCAATCAGAATATCTTTCTTTTATAATGAAAAACTGTATTTTCCTCAGATAAGATAGATAACTTATGAAAAATACGACGTTTTACATTATGATATGACTTTCCACGAAGTTACGCCTTCTAATATTGATTCCATATTCTTCTTTCTTCCAAACATCATATATATGTTAAAGAATGAAAAAATTATGAAGAATTATTTTCTCACCATCCTTCATTCAGAATGGGATGATAATATTCTAAATCCCTCATAAAGATGGTTAAATATATGTATGAAGTTATTAGCAGATTTATATTACACATAAATTTAATATTTCATATTTAATTATATTCTTTCTAATTTATCAAAGGGTTTCAATACATCCCCAGGTAAATAAACATAATTTTATTTCTCCTCATCTACTTTGTCCTATTTTTCTATTGAATGAACCTTTATGTCAGGAAACAGTTCGGACTATTCTAGGTGCAATATCTTTCATGATAAACAAGATGAAACGTACTGATGAATGCCAGTTCGTTTGATTAAAAAACTTTGGGGTAGAATAGCTGGATTCCAAATGAAAAGGAATCCATAGCAATGTGTCCATTGATTTTATCACTCTTTAGAATTCTCTACTTAAAATTTCACCACAATACCTTTTCCATCGATAAAAATACTTCAATTGTTTAACCCTCTGTATATCTGTACTTTAATTGTGCTTTTGCTTTACTGTTTTTTACTTTCCTCTGCTTCGACTTATTTCATCTTCTTCTTCGACAATTTCTTACGTATTAGGTCTGCCAATTTGAAATGCTAATTCATTCAACAACGCTTCCACAGTCCTTTTAGCTCGAATCCCATCTCTCGCAGACATATTTCGAGGAACTTCCTTACGCACTGAGAAGGCGATACCACGGAGAACTTAAATTACGTCCGCTTTTAATCAAGAGAGCGTTGGTTTCGTTGGACGCATGACTGATCACAAGAAAACTGCGCGAGAAACCCCAAGGAGTGGTCATCAAGCGATGCTTCAATTGGGATGCTGCAAAGAGCCAAGCCTTAGAAATGATATGGGTTTCATTCGATTCACAGGTACTGAAATTGTGGGGAAACCTTATGGGGATCAAAGGAAGATTTCAAGTTACTCATGAAACCTCTGAAGTTCAACTGATCTAAAAAATGATCACAATTTTCAATGTTCCCTCTTTCTTTCAAAAGGAATAATAAAGTAGATGAAATTGAGTTAAACTGTAAAAAGTTAGGCTCACAATTAGAATTTTTTTTGGAATTTCTGCTAAATTTTGCCTTAGTCTCGTACTTTTTTATTAATATAATATATTACGTAAACAAGATTAATTAAAATAGTATTAATACTTGATCATTGAACTCGTATTGTATACTAGGACTATAATATACGTATATATTTAGTCATATTATTATTATTAGATTTATATTGATGATAGGAAAAGAATCAGGTGGTAGTATTTACATTAAATATACGCATAAGTATATTAGCAAACAGCTTCGCTGCTCATCTAGCTCTGTAAATCGAATATCTCCTATCTGCAGAGGTTAATCTATATTGGGCAAAGGTTCCAACCAGTCTGAACGCTTCAGATAGACTAGCAAATCACACCACCGTGAATCTCCGTTCGTCTACCCATCCACTTGAATGTTTCCCAATAGTTTGAGAAACTCCTCCGAATTTCACAGTAAGTCAATTGAAGCGAACTTTATAACAAAGCAATCGATATTCTTCGAGAAACCACTGAAGATAGTTCGGTAACACAGTCGTGCAACTTCGAGGAACATTCCCTGAACTAAGTCTGAGTAGGTCACGAAGGAAGAGGGCAAATCATGGATGAATCTCCATTATTCTGTACATTTATACTTCTAGAAGATCCATCTACTGCCATGACTCTCGACTGGGTAAGGGAATGGGTTAGTAATGAGAGAGGAAAATAATGCTACACGACGTGTGTTTTATCCAAACGAACGTTGTCGTAGTGACCTGGATACCTTGGATACAATTACGAAAAAAATGGTTGCTATCGAAAGACACAAAGGTTATGCTATTATGATTGTTGGATCAGGGCCCTTATAGCGCAATAATTGCTACCCACAGATGCGTGGATAGTATACCAGAAGACGCGATTTAATTGTTTAACCTATCCGCTCTTTACTGCGTGTTACATGACCTTTAGCGACACGATGCGCTCGTGCATTCAAATTTCGATGATTCGAGTGATCTCTCGTCCGAGATTCGTGTCCTCCCATTTAACTACTCTTCCCATTATAACGCTCTATAGCCCTCGGAAGGAAGTTGGACTAATCGATCGGATAAATAGGAGCTTGATTTGAGCCTTATTTCTGCGATTCGTGTCCCGTATAAAGGTCACGTTGATCGGAACCCCGTTTCTAAGAGACCATTAAAAACCGATGACGTGCGGAATACGTTACTGATATAAGAGGGGATTGATTGGATGCATCTCGGATTTGTGCATTGTACATCCCCATTACGCACTATGGTATATACGATATGATCTGTTTTGAATACGAAGTTTTTTAACCTAATTAGGAAGGGTTTTTGCGTACGTGTGTATTTATAAGTGTATATTATATGGGGAATTAAATATTCTAGACTAACTATGGCGAATTTTGTGGAAAATACGTTATATTCTATAAAAGATGCAATAATTGCTGTGAAAACCTAAACAACAATTACATCGATAATGGATACCTAAATAGGCATGAATTGTTATTTTTAGAGAAAGTGAATAGCAGCTAAGTTAAATTAATGACCTCAATCTCGATCTAAAGTTGCGAACTTATCAAAAAATTCCGTTTATTATAATACGACGCCTATTCCCAAATAAATTCGTCTATAGGAAAATCTAATAACCAACAGCTTACCTATATAAAATACTTAATAGCTCGCTAAGTAACAATAAGATGTAATTTGATTTTCCTGTGATATTTCCAATTTTCTACAACAGCGTTTCTGAGGGTTCGATTATCAGAATCCACACATTCAAGTTCCACAGAAGAGTTCCATCAATGTTTAATAGCTTCGGGAGAGTGGACATAGATTACAAGTTCCTTCTGAGAATCGACGCTCTGAATAAAATAGCTGGCGTGTGACGAGATAGACAAAAGAAATACATTTTATCGTTTCCGTGAAAGGACGTTATGAGTGATTAAGGAAGATAAGTGGGCCATGTATTAATAATAGAGGGAAGCAGGAAGTTGGGTTTAATGGGAATTAAATTGGAAATAGGAAGGGTATTAACAAGGATATCCCTTTCTATATTTATAACAGCTCTTTATTATATTTTTGGATTGGATATTTGCCAATTTTCACAAAAACTCGATGTCCTTCCTAGTTCCCAGGTAAAAAGGCTAATAAACGCAAATGAACTTTTAATTGAATAAAATAAATTGCTAACAAATAATTCTTGGTTCTAAATGAAAATTTAATTACTTCTTTTACTGTTTACATATTATATATAGTATACTAGTGAAAAAGTACCATAATAAGTACTATAAAGTATACTATATATAGTAAACACTGAAGAAAAGTAAGACTTATGTAAAAACATACTAAAGCCGAATATAAGTTAACTTATAATTAGGGAAAATAAATATTCAACGAAAAGATTGATAACATAATTTGAAAATAATCGAACATGAGTTTATTCAAAGTAAAATAAATTTCACGAAAATAGGTTAAGCTAAAAATAATGCAAAAAAATTATATATATGCTGGAAATAAACGAAAATATTCGTTTCAAATGTAAAAAATATCATCAAAACTAAGAATAAATCTAGGAAATATTTAAGGGATTTGTAGTTGAACTTCAAAAAAGATATAAGAAAATTAAATGATTTTCAATTCGTTACCTTACTATATTAATTGCTAAAAATATATATGAAATGCAAAATATATTAATATAAATGTATTTAATAACTTATTCCCTCTTTTGAGATTTCATTTAATTCTACGTAAAATTTTTCCTACTTTCTCCAAAATCGTCAAGGTAAAATACTTCAAAAAGATGAATTCATAAAAGGCTATATTCTCGTTCCAAACGATTCGATATCCTGAAAACACAATTTAAAGCCGTTTTAACTCTTCTTCATATAGATCTATCTCCGGTGAAATTGAACCATGTGTTTCCATTTCCTCACCACATCTCAAGCAGAAAGAAAACCTACTTTTTTGACTTGGGAACATTCCGCGAAATTAAAATCTGGATCTCTCCGTATCGATTTCCACCCGAATATGTTTTTTCCAATCTCTTTGCAGTATATACGCTCATAGCAGCGCGCGTTACTCCTCATCTATATCTCCATCTGCTAAAAAAATCTTCGTCATTAAATGAATCACGCTCGGTCGCTAAGCGACGCTTTATTGGAGTGGAAATGACGTTTCTTTTACTCCAACGCACGATTGAAATTTTCTACGGACTATTTCCATTCATTTTGTGATTCTTAGTTTCCTCGTAACTCCTAAATATAGAACCTTTGCAGTACAGAAGCTAAAGTGATTAAAAAATCTTTTGGTTTCCATGGAACGCATTTGGAATTATGAAGACCGCGAGATATCTAAACTCTTCACACTTTTCATGATTTACTGATTCAGATTGTTCAAATAGTAAATCATCAACACCTAGAAATCTTTAACATTTCTTTTCAAGAAAGCATTTTATACTTTTCCGTAATAGTTGAATAAATTATCATATTTTATTTAAAGATCAAATGCAATTTTCCTCATCTAATTTAAGAGCATTCTATCGATGCTTATTTCATTTTATGGGTTTTTATAAAACTACCAATAATAATAGGTAATATAAATAAAATGGGATTCGTTGCTATGGAAATATGTACACAAAATACCCATAGGTCACTTAATTTGATCTTAGAACTAGTCTTTTACGGAGTTCGGAAAATGTATGAACTGCAGTAACGGAATAATACTATTCTTCTACGATTTCTATAATGTTTGATCTTCCGAAAACCTTCTTCACGTGACGTAGATCTCTTTTCTCAGTCGATTTACACAGTGCTATCCCAAACGCTGTCGAAGAGCCTAAAATCTCCGCAATAAAATCTAAATTTAAGGGAATTTGGAGGAATAAAATCGGCGATTGGATCTTACAACCAGTCGTAGAATTTTTATTCGCTCTATCACTTTAAAAGGGTTGAACTACCTCGAGATGAGACATTTGCCCCCGTTAGATTGGAGCTTGAGATATTTCTGATCGCAAAAGCGGATTTGCATAGGTTTAGGAGAGGACATGAAGCAAATAGAGCGATGGACAATCTCTAGCCCATCTTCCCTTGGGAACACCACCATGGAGGAGCCTCCATTAGGGAAATCTGGAGGATAGCATCCCCTGCCACTCACCTCACAGAGGTGGCTTAGCC
Source organism: Pantala flavescens (assembly GCA_020796165.1). NCBI lineage: Eukaryota > Metazoa > Arthropoda > Insecta > Odonata > Libellulidae > Pantala > Pantala flavescens. The sequence continues at coordinate 45,204,900 of CM036881.1, read as the reverse complement.
ATTGCTTGAACGGACATGGGTATAGAAACGGTTACCTAGTTGCTTACATGGGATGGTTCTCTTCATTTCAAATTGTTGTGGATAGTAATGTTTATAAACCTCTCGTTACTAAAGACACAACCTGAATCTGACCCCTTTTTTCACTATGATACATGCAATATTTTTAAAATTTATACAGAGGTAATATATACGAAATGACATTAGTATATTTTAAAGCTGTCCTACTGGAGTTGAAAAATTTATATATCAATGTACTTAATTACTGAATGTATGATGTTTAAAATTCAATATTAGTTGAAATATAAATAATAATTTAGTACAGATCAGTGCATAAATTCTATGATAATTATAAAATGAATTTCTATTTATAAAAAGATTTGTTGGTAATTAGTAGTACTTCATTTATTCACCAAAATAGGTTGATAATTTAAATATGATGTATAATACTCACTACTGAAAGATACCTATCTAAAGTTGATTATTAAGAAACTAAAATTGATCGAATATTTTCTCGAACACTAAATAAATACTCCCCTTGAATTTGTATTCGGTCGAATAAACAAATTACCTCACTGAAGAAAAGATCTGAGGATAGGCTAAGTAACGTAGAAGTCTACGAACTAGAAAAGTATTAAGTCGAGCAAACAGTATCCTAGCATTTCCTTTCACTTGATTAAATTATTCAAAATATTTGCTTTCCGTAGGATTAGAAAACGTAGATGTCTACTCAAAGTCAACCGCCCCTCTAAGTGTTTTCTTCGTATCCCTAGGTTACCGCGATTTTCTTCCTCAACCTTCCCTAGAATGAGCTTCCAAATTACGTACATTTGAAACCTTTGAACAATTTCTTTCGTCTACCTTATCATTCCACGCGAAGACGTTACAAAAGGAAGTCAAACACTAGCCAAATTGAGCACCGTTTGTCCCTTGGGAATTTATATATATATTTTCCGGATAAAAAAGCATTCGTGGATTTGTAAGGGATAAGCCTTCAATCCACATAATAAGACGGGAAGTTTCATCTCTTCTTCCCACAGATGTAGCGATTATCCGAAACGAGGATCCAGAAAGGAAATTCCCTTTTTATGATTAATCCATGAGAGATGAGGGTTGGAAAGATGGGGCAATCAATGGGTTCGGAAGATGACAAAGCCGTTCTCCGCATGTTTTAAGATATCTCCGAAGATGAAAAGAAAAGGGGAGGATATCTTCCCATATCTTCCACCGAGAGAATCCGGGTCAAGTTTAATCTATCGAAAGCCTTTGGGAATATTTGGGATGTGTTTGTGCGAAAGGGAACTCTGCTAAAGAATACAAAGAGAGTCAGTGGCTTTCAAAGATGACTGTACGGTTGAATTGAGGGTGAATGCGATTTTATTTCGCAAAAATTCTGTTTATTTACGTTAGTAGTTACTAAGGGTCTTTATCAAGCAATGCAAATTCTAAATGAGGTCTTTCTTAAACGATTAAACCGTTCATAAAAGGGATACTTATCTATTTACGGCGAAATTTTATACATTTAATAAAGTAAGTATAGAATATAGGTTGAATTATAATTCATATAACAATTTTATAGATAGATGTAACTATTATTATTCAAAGAGGTAGAATGAAATACACAAAACTGACTGTAATTTTTGATCCTTCTACTTTAAAGATATTAGGGTATACTAGTAAGCATCTCACCATCCAAAAAACATGTTCTTTAAATGAAATTTATTTTACATCCTAGATTATTAATATTGAAGTAATCAGCTGCTACATAATAGAGAGTATGAGTCCTTCTATAGCGTGATACCAAGGTATTTCAACATAGGTAAAAAATAAATGTAAAAAATAGTCATAAAATATTTTTTAAACTATTCAATTCTTTGATACTACATATATTGTTTTCAAATTTAATTATGGATAATATATATTGCCTAATTAATGGATAAAAATATCAGTTATAAATAAAAAGTATCGATAAATAGATTCAGATTTTTAAATTACGTATATCAGGATTGATGTGTGATACTAAACTCCTCCATTAAATGCACGCCGTTTCTCTCACTTGATTGAACTTCAACTTATGAGCATTCCTATTGTTTTGTCCATTTAATATATATCGCCAACAGACTAGGCTTTTAATGTTATCGATTCAAGTGAATCTACTCGACCTATTTCACACAAATCGAAAGATAGTTCCAATCGATTGTGTATTTCATTAAAGACTTGTATGATCCACTAACTTGAATCTCCAAGTCTCAGCATTTCAATGAATGCAGAAATGCAGATAAGGAAACTTCCTAACGCTTTCTCATTACAGTACATCATCTGGAACGGTGTTTCGAATTTACCTCAGCCAATAGCTGTTTCTTGGCTCTTTGTAATCACGTAAATTTTACCTCACCTTCAAAAGTTGCTTGTTGCTCAACGTAGTGTTGAGCAACAAGCAACTTTGATAGTAAGTATTGATAACGAGATTTATATAATTGTCACACTTATTTTTTTCCAAATTTAATTAAGAAAATCGGACACGGCCTTTTCTCATGTCAATAACAATATCGTATCCTTAGGAAATTACGAACTATTATTAAAAAGAAAAATTATATCGTTGAAAATCAATTACTTTCTCGCACAGGTTTGAGGTAGGAAACAATAATACTAAAACTTTACGTAATCTTAAATATCACAGGCGCAGTTTCACTATAGTTTACAACCAATCCAATACGATAAGGAATCAGGTCTTACTCTGAAGTAATTATTAATAAAAAAGAACTGCATGAGTTTTATTTCACATGGTTTAGTAGACACCTCACATCATGGAGTTAAAGTTGTGAAAAGTTAATTTGTACCGATAATATTTATGATAAACACTCTAGGACAATTATTGAGTCTAGAAATACAGTTTCAACTTTTCAAAAATTCAAAGACGGATGATAATAATGCATGGCATACAGCAATTTGGATAATCCAAAAACAGGAAAAAATAAACAATAAATAAGCCCATTTTCACTAGCCACCATCATAAATAAAGCCATTACTCATACATATATGACCTAATAAACTTTTGATACTAATGAAGTATGTAGACTATACAACTTAATTTAACTCAATAACCTATCAACCCTGAAATTTATTGCTCCATAACTCTGACCTAAATTTTGCAAAGAAGGATGGGATATCATCATATAATTTCGCAATATCATCAATATACTATAATAGATATCCTTCTTCAGCCGTCCTTGGCCGTCACAGTTTTCTTCAAATCCCATTAGCACTGGAGTGTTTAATCGAGTTATAAAGCCGTTAAGAGAACTGGACGTCGGAAGCTAATGAAGATTTCTCCGCCGAACCAAATTTCCGACTCGTTTACTCTCATTAAAGTTCAGCATTCCTTTTATTTGCCAAAATCCGCGCTAAGAATAAGGGTTTCCAGGAGAAAAGCGATTCTGCGAGTTTGGGTTCGAGGCTAATGGAAGACTAATAAATGCGGAAGTTTTAGAAGGAGGTACTTTATAATAACTACTTAGGACGGGATGGTTACTAAGAGAGCTTCTTTACTCAGAATAGGCAATATTAATCCGTAGGCCTCCACGCGATCTCTATGGTTACTAATATAATTATTGACTTGTTTACCGACTGAAATGAAACAGTTTCCTTGTAACCAAGGAAATTATGGGATAAAATAAGGTATAGACAGAAGAAGAATCTTAAAACTAATTATGTAGAGTGGTATAAACGTGTTATTTCCTACATAAGGCATCGATAATTGCTCAAGAGCAGAAAAAGAAGAACAATGCTAACTAATATTAAATATTATAGATAAAATAATTATATATTTATAAAAAATATATTTATAAAATAATTTCAAATTAATATACTATTAAGGAATAACTATTATAATTACATTATCAAGAGACATACAATATTTTAAGCCATATTACTTTCCAGTGTTTAATATATTTGTTTACTTTCACTCAGAATCTATTTCTGTAGACGCAGGTATACGAAGCGAAGGTTTGTTTATGTAGGCACATATCCTTGAAAACAGGAAGCAAAATTAATAAACGTGCTACCAAATGAAATAATTCGGTCTGAGTTTGTAACCAAATCATCTTCCGCAAGTTTGAAGAGTAGTAAGTAAAGCAACCGACTTTGATATTTCAATTCGCAATCATTAATGATGATTTGTAAATAATCTTAAATATTCCATATACTAATAATCAATTAAAGTTGTTAACGTGTGAAATTATTAAGAATTTAGTTATTAAAACACTGTTAAGAGCTAGTTATTTATTATCGTTCAAAGCTTGATTATAGTATTTGACAAAATTCTAAGTTTTTTCCTTAATAATTATAGAGCATCAATAAAATTTATTTACATTAATAATTTTCACTATAATTCTACAACCAATAATTAGCAATTATCCAAAATGCACATATTTTATACTGCGCACTAATTCGTAAATCAGCACTTTTATTACTGATGCAATATTTTATAGTAGTTTTTAAAAAATTATCGTCCTTAAATATTCCAAATTTGTTTTTTTATTCATTTAATGCTTCAGTAACATTTCCAGAAGGAGAGAAATTAAAAAAAAAATTAAATCTATAACTTGAGTTGGATAAACATTTAGAATCGTTCATATTTATCTCACTTTCGTCTTTCCTTAAAAATTTTCATTTTATTTACGTATGTGTATTTTCTGCGAAAGTTTGGAATTTGATTCCATATGAAATATTTTTACACCTTATCCACATTTCACATCCTATACATTATTCATGGGCGTTTATAAAATTCATCTCTTCGAGATAACTTCTCGCATCACGTTTTTACACGCGTCTCAATCTTGGCATCTCCCTCTTTTCGAAAGCATCACAAATCAAGCGTTTTCAAAACATCCCTTCGCAACCGATGACTGACAGATCGCCTTTCACTTGAGGCTGGGATATGGCACTCCTTACTTCCATTCCTTTGTTCGCCTTTATTTCTAAGCCTTTTCCGTACAATTTCACTAATGTTTTGATTTGTTGTGAAAATTGAAGGAAATATGAATGGAATATCTTCCGTGAATGATTTTCAAAATGCAATGGGAACAAGAAGATGAGAAGCACGGATTATATCTACGGGAGTACTAACGCATTTTGATTAATTTGAAAATGTTATCCTATGAACTTAAGAACTATTATAATATTGAAAGTCGATCACTCTTGTTATAGATTTGGCAGCCCGTCATTATTATAACGTGAAAATATCGGCTGTAAATATTATTTATTTTCAAAAAAGTAAATGATAATATTCAATCAATAAAAAATAATAGCTTTTCATTAAGTAAAATTGTAATTTTTTCCATTAATGAACTGTTATGAAGAAAATTACTTTTATCTCTTTAAGGTATAATTTTTTATTGAATAATATGTTTATAAAACTCTTTTTAATGATTAATAAGTATTAAAAAGGACGATATCGAACCATATACAAAATATTTTATGAAGCTTTTTCCATTAATTCCCTTTTTCAATACTGAATGATTTTAATAATGATTACAAAAGTATCCTGAGAAGAACCATTCTTATCGAATCCGAAACTTTACAGATGGAAATGATTAAAAATAACTCTGCCATCCGTAAAAGTATAGTCAAAGATCTATTTACTGTCCTAGTTCATTCTATAATGTATGTCGTGTATTAGCATTTGACAAAAGACTCCTTTAATCTTCAATAATCCCTCTGTTGTGTACGCTAATTTTCATTATGTGACGACACCCTAGTTGATTTGCTATACTCCAGAGGAACTTATTTCCGGTTGCGACGGACTGATAGTTATACGTAGCAAATGACTAGAGTCGGTGCAGCATTTGGGTGATTTGCAATAGGATTATAAGCCTTTGGCAAAGTCAATCCGGTGCCTAGTTTGCTTCTGAGGAAGTATATTGAACACGCGTCAGATACTCTCGTATCTAAAGACAAATCAGTTAGTCCTACGCGTGTGATTTCAGCTGTGATATAGGAATGCTTCGGTGGAAATGATTTCGTTGTTGAGGATAAACTGATGCCAAACTAGAGTTGGTTGGGAGTTAAAATATAGAGTTATGTGTGGTAGATGACTTGTTCAATGGGAGACAGTTCAAGCATAGAACTGGGGTGGAACTGGAATGATTTACATTAATGTCTTACACGAGCAATTAAAATTTAGATTTTAAAAAGATATTGTAACGTAAAATTACGTAACTTCGGCAAAACAGTTTGTAAATTTAATTTAACTAAAACACTTTACTTCATGTTACGTATACGCTATGGTAACTGGACAACTGCCTATGGAAGAAAAATTTCACAAAGAAGTCTATAAAAGGAATTTAATCATTTTAACCGATCTCTGTTTCGCCAAAATAATCTATTAAACACTGGTCGATAAAACTTATTCTAATCTTATCATCATCAGTAATTTAGAGGTTTATCAATGACCTAAAATATCTAAATTCAAAATAAGACAATTCAAAATATTGAAAAGGATAAATAAATCATATTTTAACTACATAACGCTTATATTTTAAAGAATATTTCCTTCAAGGAATAATTCTAGATACACCACATGGATGTCCAACACATGATCTAAAGAGCAAAGTTGGAGCAAACTTCTTCATTTTCCCTTATAAATAATAAATGGAATGTAGGAACTTTGACGGCAGAGAATATGTTGCAACCGTGACATCTTCGAAGCTCTACAACATACAAGCTATATGTCCTAACATCCAAACAGAGTGTTCCTCCAGGCGATATGGACAAATATCCTTCCACCCACACATTCAAAACATTGCAGTGATCTACGCTGGCGCCATGTGAACATACGAGGCTGGAGTTGGAACTAAGGTAGACACAGCTGACAACAATGGGGGATGACACGCATGGGGGAAGATGATAACGACTTAGATCTAAAATTCTATGAGAAAGGAGGAGTTTAATCTGAATTTGGAATCCGTTTTAAGGAAAATATATTCCCAAGGACAACTTATGAAACAAAAGAAACTTTTTAATTACAGAATCATTAACATATTGTAACCCTATGTAAACACCTTTTTCTTATTATGTAATCGCAATTAACCTATGAAATAGACCGTAGAGATTATATCATTAAATTCAGTGCCACATAATGCTCCTAATTTACTGGATTTACTTTTATCTTTAAAAAGTGAAAATCTGCATCTACCGAATTTCTAGTTGGTTTTAAATATTAATGTCCCATAGAAAAACGTAAAATTATCTCATATTTAGTTAATAAGTGTAATAACACTGTACGACATTTCTTTACTAGTTTATTCAATTTTTATAACATATATCCTTTATCGATGTAGTGAATAGTTGAGTTAATGAAACAATTAACTACGATTAACTATAACTTTTTATGTTTAAGTTTTTCTCTCGTTATTTATCACCAATGTATTCAAATCAAATTATTGCTGTCTATTTTACTTGTTTCTAACTATTCATATGTTATTGATTTTTTCAAACATTTTATTGATTTCAATTGCTAATTACGTTTGATAATATGATGATGATAATAGTCACAATTTTAGAATTGTTTACGTTAATAATAAACTAATTCAATAATCAAAGGCGACGATCATTGTTCATTCCAAACTCCACTGTTGATCACCAAACCCATTATTGATACCAAACCGCTTCATTAGAACTACAACCATTGTTGTTTTTAATCGTCTCCCATAGTCGAAGCGCCTCCCGAACAACCGCTCATTATTGCCCCGTCAATATGTTCTCCCATGGACTGCTAAGGCAGAATTTAATTAATTCAATTCCCAAACACTTATGCACCGAGATGCACGCTGAAGGAATTCACCATCTGCCGTGGAATCCAAAGGACATTTAATGCCTCGCATTAATATGCCCTCTCGTGGGAGACGATGGCAAAATGAGGGAGCGCATTAAACTCTGTACCTTGTCCGCGTTTTACAACCCAATTCATCTCTTTGACGTTCATGGAGACGCTAATTCGTAATCGGAGCACGTGACGCGCTTCTGTGATGCTCGCTTGTTAATCGGGTATTGCGTGCGGATTATGTGCCGTAGAGGTGCTCTTAGGGGCTGCTAATGCACTTTCAAATTTGGATTTTGGGTGCTTTGATAAATATGACAAAGGTTTTTGGGGAGTGAAAACTCGGGTGAAACAACGGATTTATAGGTGTTGCTGCCTTTATGAATGGACGCTGCTGATTGGAGTCAAAGTGAAACTTTGTGAGGAAATTTAAGATGCAATATGTAAGCTTTAATTTTATCCGTGCTGTAAAATTTGACACCATTAAACTGACATTCTTAAAAAATCGTCTTCAGTGAAATTTTTCGGATGCATTTAAGAAATTAAGACTAATTGACTAATCTATTGTTCAGACAATCATTTAATTTTAATTCCCTCTTCAATAGAGCTTGCGTTACTATTTCTTTATAATATACTTTAAAATAGAACAGCAATCTCATAACATAAAACGTACAATTATTATAATTTCCAGAACATTATTAATTAATAAGTAAAATCTTCTAATATCTATATTATTCTATATTATTTAATATTTTAATCTTTATATCTGCCATAATTAACTAATTTATTTTTGTAGCAATTCATACGTAGTATTAAATAAAACAATGCTACATGAATTACGTATATCAAGAAGAATTAAAAATTAAATATCAATCCTGAAATTTTTTTAATATTTTACATAAATTACATCTCAAAAAATGTTAAATGTATTCCTAAAAATTTCGAAATCCAATTTCATATATCTGTATCATAATTAAGAGTACCCGATTAAAAAAAAAGCTTGTTAATATGACATTTAATCCATGTTACCAAACATATCGTATCAAATTTACCGTTTGAATGAATACTAAATTAGGACAATGAACAGTAACACAAAAAATTTTACGCTATAAAAATTTAACATCATAAAAAAAACTCAAAATACGATTGAATGCAGAGGTTTAAATTTAAACCTTCCGGAATTAAGAGATATCCATTTACAGTGAAACGAAACACGCAAAAGAATGTCCGTTTAAAATTCCGTAAACCAATTAAAACCAAATGAAACAATGTGCGGAAAAAAGTGACCAGTCAAAAAAAAAAGAAAATCAGAAAAACCGATATCTAATTATCTCGCGTTTGTGAACAAGAGCTTTATCATTTAAATGCGAGCATTTTGAGGAATAAAAGTCGAATCTGACGCGTTGGAAAAATACGTAAGATAAAAATACATTCCCACTCCAATGATGACAGATGATTAATGTACCTTCAATATGATACGCGCACGAATGAACACCATTAAAATTATTTCCGGCACATGGGAAAACTTTTGATTGAACCCAAAAAAGGCCGATGCAGTAGAAATGAGTTTTTTCTTTTATTTCGAATTGAAATGCAGAGGGATTTTAATTCGAAGGTTACGTGATGAATAAAATATGCCTTGTTGATTACATCGATTCGGATTTATTTTTAATAGGATGAACGGAAGATTTTTGACCTCCGAGTAAATTTATTCAGTTCGGTTGTTAAGATGCGAGAATGCGATTGCTATAATAAAATAAGATGCTTTTATGATCTCAGGAGATTTAATATATTTTAAGTTGAAAATTCATCAAAATTACATCATCTAAATGGCACCATGTAAATTCAACTAAAATAAGAGAACATAATGTCAATTTTAGTCGAAATTTTTTCTGTAACTCGAGAGATTAACAATAATATTTGTACTATTTATTTAATGAAAACATTTATACTAAGAGTTACCGTATTAAATCGAAAAACTTAAAATTATTCATGAAAATGTAAATTTACTTAAATTTTTCAATACTTTTATTTCACTATTCTATTTTTGTATCAAAAAATCCAAGAAGTTTTATTTAATAACTAAAATGACGCTAAATAAATAATATATATATATATATATATATATATATATATATATATATATATATATATATATATATATATATATATATATATATATATATATATTAAAAAGATTTATTCAACCAATATTTTGATTTAAAATTCTAATATTTCTCACTTAGAAACTTATTACATACTTTAAAGAAACAGGTAAATAATATATCATATATGTATATTTTATGTAACATTGTATCATATACGACTATGAGGATACCTTGCGAAAACCTTTCAGTGTGTGACACAGTACCATATACGTACATGTAATATAACTAGCACAAATATTTTCAATTCAGCTTTATATTGATCAAAGACATATTTTTACGTTTATTTTTAAATATATTTTTGTTGAAGAAAAGATGTAATATCCCAAGAATAACTATTAAATTCGTAAAAACCAATATAATTTCCTTATAAACTACTTCAAAATTGAAAATTTCTCTGTTTATGCGTCATATATACAGCCATAACGGGTTAATGGGAAATTTTAACACCTTTAACGAGATAAATATTTTAATTTTCTGAAAAAGTAAACAAGCCACGCCTTAGACTACTTGATTCACCCTTATATAAAGGTTTTTCCTCGATGTCGTAGGAGAATGCCATTATTTAACATTCAAGGACTAGGAAGAGCTGAAAATCCAAAGCAGGTACACAGCGGCCCACGTCCTTATCTTTCATTTAGGAAAGAAGAATAATTTCCTTTTGTCGAGCATTTGTTTCAAAGAATCCTTCCTGTGACAGCGGTTCCACTTGGCGATGTAATAAGCTACTTTTGTACGCCTTTTTCCCATCTGCATAAGCTGTGCGAATCCCTCCTAACCAAGTTATGATTTCCTTTTCTCAAGAAGAAGGAAAACCTAATTTGGCTGGTTTTTCTGTCGGATCTCCATACTGAACGTAGAACAAAACGGCAACGATATTCAGTCGATTTTTCTAAAATACAGAGCAAGATATTTTTAAGGTTACCTTTACCATAACATCACAGCCTTATAAAGGTTACTGTTTTGAATAATTCTACGAGGTTATGCAACTCAATTCCAGCTTCTTGGTTATTTTGTATCCTCTGGGGTTATGAATTTGAATAGGTTATTTAAACATCCCTATGTTATCATAAAATGCACATTGGTACTATGATAAAAAGCAAAGAACAACCGTATACTCAGATGAATATATTCAACACTGAGGCCTAATTATGTGCTATGATTAGTAGCGTCTTTTAATTTTCTAATTTTTTAACCAAATCTTGAATATTATTTCATTACAGTTGATCAATGCATTACTTAAAAGCTGAATTAAAAGAACCATATAACAAAAGAATTATTCAACATATAACGAAAATAAGGCTACTTTTTAGAGTAATATTACTCTATCTAATATTTCTCTGCGTATATAAACCATCACGATATTCTCCCAATTTTTACAGTTTACTCAATTTTCATTTAATATATTCTATAAAGATAATTATCTTAAAAAATAAATTAAGCTGTAAATTAAAGAGGCTTATATTTTATACCCGTATCCATGGGAGATAAAATTAAGAATGGAATTTAAGCCTAAATTTTATAGGTTCGAAGAAATTTGCATCCTCTAAGATATATGTGAAATTTTAATTTTCGCATAATATATTAATTGTAATAGAAAATCATTAAAAACTTCACAGTTGCCTTGATAGGTCAGCTTTATGATAATATGTTAGTCGTTGAAAGATATTGAAAAGGAAAGAGGACTCAAAACGATTCCTTGAGGCACTTCCGAGTTTAAATTAGTTTCTGTTGGAAGCTCTCCACCTACTTTCACTCCAAGGATAAGTCCTATCATATGAGAGAATCCATTTCATTTCTCCATTCAGAGATTTCTCTAGCATTCAGCCCTACTGCGGAATACCTTACGACGTAAGATTTTATGTTTGTCCTTACTACGGATTGAAAAATTTTCTTCGCCAATGCTAAGAGTCGGATGCCTTTGGCAAATTGTTTTGGAATGAGAGATCCGCTTTAATTTCCACCATTGCCTTGAATATAAAAAACTATATTCGTACATCCTTATAACCATTTAAAGCTTACTCTGGGATAAGAGAGAGTATAACACAGAGGCAACTTGTTTGTAAATGTTTCTGTTGCTTGATTAATATTCAAACATTTATGCCTAATACATCCATTATAGATTCTTTGTTAATTATAAATTTTGTTTGATTCTTTATTATTCCTAAAAAATCAACGAGTGTGAAAGAATATTATAAATTTTAAATAATTGCTAACGTAACCAAGAGAACTATGCCAGCGTTAAACTGACCTTTGTGATAATACAAATATAATAGAACAAAACAGATGGAGCCAAGAGTTTTTATATCGGAGGATAAAAAGGTTAAAGGTAGGACGTTAAATATTTACCACGAATCCTATTTTGACTCAAAAGCATTTTTTACATTAATTTTATTGAACAATACTACCGGACTATGACGTTCGGTTTTCATCCACCTGGAAATAACCCAAAAATGTCAAAGGTCAAATACTCGCTATTTTTAAAATTTACACTCGAAAATTAGGAATTGAGGTCAAACGATCAAATTTATAAAGAGCAAAAAATTACCTCTTTAGCGCTTTATAAGAAACTGAATGACTTTCCGTTATCTCTGAGGAGTGAAAAATTAATTCTGTAGATAAATACGCTTAAATTTAATGTCCCTAAAATAGCAATTATCCGAATTGAATTGGAGCAAACGTCATCAAAATTTTCATTGGGATCATTAAACAGGGGTAAAGGAATGAGGTGAAATTAATTTCTTTATTGCCATGGTTACCGTAAATAAGAGGAGAAAATTAAGGCTCAAGGCCTTCTCAAGGCCTCAAGTTCTTCGTTTATAAAAAAGGAATATATCGATGGTTAAAAATCAATATTTTTTAATATGAACACCGCAAAGTATTAAAAATATTTTCTTATTCCTTCTTAACACGAAATTCTCCTATTATTGAAAATTTTCGGGCATTCGATATACTCTAACAAGAGCGATAGTAACCTTATATTCTCAGGTTAATAAATGTTTCATATATTATCTTTTCGATCTATTTATATCTTTAGCTAGGATACATGATTGGAAGCCATTAGGTAATATGAGGAAAGTTATAACTTTTCACGTTTGTTTTATCAGTAGGATATCCGTATCGTACAAAATTACTTTTAGAACTTTTTAGTTATAAAAACTTTTCTATTTCTCAATGTATTTTGTGCCTTTAAATTGATCGAGAAGTCACTCACATCCACGTACAAAAAAACTTATAAATAAGGGTAAGCCAAGTGAATCAATAAGATTCAAAGAACTAAATCGGCTTAAAATGGGTGAAAAAAAAGCAAAAATATTGACTAATAACAAAGTAGGCTAAAATAAACATTGTTTGAGAAATTCTTCAAAAATATGAGCTGAAATATTTAGTATAATCAATAAAATTTATATAGATATAGTTAATAGGATTTATTTTTATATATAGTTATAATTTATAGTTAATAGTTATGTATATAGTTAATAAGATTCTTTGATTGCATTAAATTACTCCAAAATGCGTCGTCATGACAACTACGACCCCAAAATTAAATCGACAACTCATGAACTCGTACTCTTCCAACCCCAGCTTCCCTAAAAGGAGCAAAAACGCCTTCGGGAGTCGAACAGCTTGTTCCTCTTTCGCACTCAGAGGCGACAATCCGTGCAGTTTTCATCAGTAGCACCATCTTCATTAGAAAGAGGCCCCTACGGCTGTGGTGTCGACCAACGTTCACCCTGCCGATGATGGGAGCCCATTCGAGAAAGTTTAGGGAACAGCGATCGAGGAATGAAAAGCGGAATGAAACCCGTACAACTGGGCGAAGAAAAAGACGAAGAAAATAATTAAATGGCAGGTGCGGATTGAATGGGTCGCAGATGAAAAAAGTTGAAGGAAAGCTGAAGAGGACGCGTGGGTGTTCTAGGAAATGGGAAAAGGGAGGAACGCTTTGAGGATCTTTGAGGTCCGTTCCTGAGGTCTGCGCAAACCGATTCAAACGCGCATTTCCCGTGATAACACGTTTTCCCTGTCCCGTGTTATGTTAATCGTGATTGCGTTGTTTCGGTTACGTGTGTTGATGGTTAAGTTGTTAAAGGTTGCATGTTTGAAAATACGTTGATTTTTGTGTGACGTCTTCCGAATTTCAGTAGGTAGTTTTTATGTCGTTTGATGTCGAGTAATTTGAGAACCTTTATATTCAGTAGATTTGTTTGAAGTTACTCTTAGGTATACACGTTTTTGATTTGGACTCGTTTGAATGCACGTAGTTTTTAGGTTACGATAGTAAAATTTATTTAGAGCTTTATTTCGTGCTTGTTATTTTTAGCTAACATAATTTAAACCTCTTCTAAAAAGAAATGCAATAAAACTTCCTCTTTCTCACTCACAAAAATTACGCTAATTCTGTTCTTCCACTGAATGTCAATCAATACTTTTGATTATTAAAGTTCACAACAATACTGCGTAATAAACTAGCTCAGTATCTAAGTAACCTGACTAATTTATTAACTTCTTATAATTTTAAATTACTTACACTGATTCGAAACTTTTTCATGACATTATATATTTAGCTTTCGATACCATACATATTACATTAAAATCTTAATTTATTATCGAATTTTGTAACACATTGTAAAACATACTTATTGTTAAATTATACTGAAAATAGATGATACAAGAACAGTAAAATATTCAAATTTGTTAGTCTCAGTGTATACCTTCCTAAATCCTATTCGGCAATGACTAATTCACGAAATTATAAACACCATTCTTAACATTCGCGAAATTATAACCACCAAAAGAGCAAATTCGTCTCCTAACATCGTTAATCCAGTACATCCACCATCCACCTTTACCGATACAGAGGTTAAAACCTTCGACTGAGTATCAGAAAACCCCAAGGACATCCAAAACCATTACCGGAGCGCTCTATGGAATCATAAGGAAACTTTTCCATTCTGTTTGGGCTTAATGAAGAGGTGTGGATGCGTTAAAGATGGAGGTAGACGCCCACGCGGGAGAGGAACAGTCCTTTGCCGATGAAACAAGAGGTCTTTTAAAGAGGAAGGACATTCCCCTAGGGACGATGGCTGAGGAATCGTCAAAGGATTCCTCATTTGCATTCCGCCACAAACAAACGCCCGGTGTTACAAGCGGGCTGTTTGAAAAATGGACGGAGTGTACACACAGCTTCCATCGGAGGATACACTTTCGGAAAAGTGATTGATACTACGTAATCCCGATTAAAAAGTTTTCATCTCAGTGACATCATTATCAGATTAGAGCTTGACAAAATAAGGAATCTTGGGTCATTATTCGGTTGAAATTCCGACAAAGGGTGTAAATTTATAACTCTTTGCCAAAATACATCTTACTGAGTTAGATTAAATCTATATAAAATCCTATTTTAAGATGTTTATCGTACATCGAAATAAAATTTGATGAATAATAAAATTGATGAATATATATAAATATATACTTAAGTATATACAACTGTAAATGCTATATACTATACTTATATAAAGATGTTTTGTTTAAAAGCAATGAATATCATTATAAAATACTTAAAATATCTATGATCTTACTGTAATTCATACAGAAAAGCGGCAATGGAATAAGATATTTAATCTTTATTGTTGCAAAATTATTGCAAAATTCAAGAGTATTATTCTTGAAATTATATTGTTTAAAAATAATAAATTACTTTGCATTTAAATATTTTAACTTGCGAATAAAACTAAAAAAAAATATTTAAACATTTTCTGGCACTGCAACACCATAATCACAACTTATAAATATTAGTTCAGCTTCTCGATAGCATAAAAAATAACTTAGAAGGAAGGGTATTACACTAGTGAAAATCTTTAGCATAATTTAAATCTGCCCCAGTTATCAAAGTATTTGCATTCTATAGTAGTGATAAATATATAAGACCTCATAGGAATGATATTGCAGACATAGGATATAAACAAGCAAAATTTCGGCACATCTGTTTTCATTCTATCTTTCCTACTCTCACATAAGCCTTTCACATCAATTAACATGCATTATTGCAGTTCTCAAGTCCCTTTGTAGCTCCTCACATTAAATTCTATTCGCATCTCTTCCAATTTACATATTATCACTGACGGACACCATCTGGCGTATGGCAGGAGGTGAGTAAAAGCTTTAACCGTTCCCAGAATGATGATTTTAACAAGGATACAGATTAATTTCCAGATGTCAAGTACTGTGACTATAAAGTTAATAAATTTTCGTAGATGTTTTAAATTCATAATTTATAATTCTTAACCCTTTCTTGATTGACATACGTTTGACACCATTTTGTATTATTTACAATTATTTTATTAATTAAATGTACGGGGAATTATTAAATATACTAAAATATTAAAGAATTTAATATAAATTGTACTATATACTCAACACACATACTTACACATTTACAGATTTTTTCTATTTGATTGTACAATATAGTTCCAAAAACTCAGTGGACTAAATAGAGAAATAAAACAGTTTAAAAATGATGTAAGCGTAGCAAATTTTCGACTAAATCACGAAAGGAGTGATTAGAAATAAAATATGGGGTCAAATTCGGGTGAAGATAAATCAGGAAAGAAGTTTACACACGTGTGGACGATTAAACGTGATGTTAACGCGTGTTCCTATTGCAAGAATGCATCGTAAAATTATTGAAATCGTGGAAATATTTAGTCGAGGGAAAATTTAATGGAACCCCTTCCAATTTTTTCTCTTGAGTAATTGAAGTAGGTCGAGCCTCATAATGCACTGCTTTTTGAGCTATAAAATGGTGGGAAAATTTTCGAAATTTTCATGGGAATAGGGAGGATTTATTGCTCTACACTCAGGACGAGTGATGAGATGTAGTTCTGGGGACACGCGTAAAATTGGGGATATATTGACTCCATAGAGGAGTCATATTGAGCGTGATTTTTGCTTCATCGGACCATGATGTGCGTCACTGACTAATAAATTGGTTGTCAACTACTTTTATTACATATAATTTATTTCTGCCAAATCGCATTACAAAATACGATTACGCATTAAAATATTCGGCAGCACTACTTAAGGAAAACAACCTTACTGAAGACTATATTAAAAGTAAACGGTAAGACAATAAAACAGTTGTAGTGAGATATATAAAAGATATATTTGGATGGTGGGTATGGAGTTAAGGTGTTTCTGTGATCATAGATATGTTTCTTAGGAATTTAGAAGAGATCAAATGCCTTTCCTTTTAAAGAGAGAGAAAGGCATTTCATTCTCGAATGTTTGAAAAACAGTATTTATCGATTTCTTTTTACGGTTTCTAAGCGATTCATAATACAAATTTTCCGTATTTTGACGTATTTATTTAAGATTATATTAAGATATTAACATTTCAGTTTTTAGAAAAAAATTTGGTCTAAAAATACTCTACACTACTCTTCATTGCATATTACTTTAAAACTTGTTATCTAACAAAGTTTCAGCCTCGCAAACAGTTTGAACTTTAACCTTTCCAATAGCGAAAACACTCCAAAAGATTTATTAACGAAGATAAGATGATAAGAGAAATTATTTTGCTCATTAGTCCAGAATTAAGTACTAATAAATACTATTCATTTTATTATATATAATTTCAAACCTTAGAGAAAAATATCACACACAGTTTTATTTAAAGTAAAACTTTATTTATCTATATAAAATTCAGTAAGTATCCCATCAGTTATAAATAATCCAAAACCGCTCGAAATTTTTTTCAAATACATCCTTATAAATTTTATTATCTCAATAATTATAAATATTTAATATTTTTTAACCTTTTGTAACCGAAAGAATCTAAACTATCTAGAGTAAATAATGGAATCAAATTTAACCGCGAATGAAGCAGGAAAAGCATCTGAGTTGAATCAGTTCAAAGAGAGGAATTTTGATATAAATAAGGAAAACCCGAGGAAACATACCCAAGGAATTTCTTCAGAAAGAGAGAGAGATATCTCCGACGCGCTAAAGCGAAAACGGAATTTGAATTCAAAGAAGGAAGTGGTCCAGGAAGATGCTGTAGATTGATATCAAACACCCCTTGGACTCCACTCAAAAAGGT
The DNA here is from genome assembly GCA_020796165.1 of Pantala flavescens. NCBI lineage: Eukaryota > Metazoa > Arthropoda > Insecta > Odonata > Libellulidae > Pantala > Pantala flavescens. The sequence continues at coordinate 45,186,818 of CM036881.1, read as the reverse complement.
GATCGAATCAAAGTCGCAAAAATCGGCTAAAAAGCATCCTCAGCCTTGGATTGGTAAAGAGAGAGAGACCAAATCGTGTGGTACAGGAAGGAAGAGTTTCCAAAAGATGAAACTTTATAAAGAAAGAATTTTTTATTGAGATCAAGGGAATGATTTCTCACATTATAAATTTAGCTCCAGAATTTTTTGTGACCTTTTTCCTCAACCTGTAGATAATTGTATGAAAATAACTCGAAAAAATATTTTCGCAAATGTCTCGGATTGAATTATTCATCGTTTCCTTACAGCGTGGTTTTAAACGTCCGAACGAATTATGAATGTTAAATAATTCAATATTATTAGCTATAGCCTACGCTATGGCTGTATTCCAAGAGTCAAAATGCGTTCTTAATATTTCCCTTTAGGGGATGAAGCATTGAGGGAGAAAAAGAACGCTGAGGTTACAAGAAAAAAATGCGATTTTTAAATTAAGAGGAGATAAAAAAATCATAAATTTCGCTGTTATTGCATGCATAAAACAATCCGGATTGAATTATTCAGCAAAAGAAGTTTAAGCTTTCGTAAAAAGAAAGAAAGTTCCTGTTTAACAGCAAATTATGTTACATAACAAAAATTGATAAACAACTGAATGTGGGTAACAATGGAATGACATATTTACGTAGAACAATAATGCATAAAAACCGTTATAATGTATCATTGTTGCAATCGATAGTTTATTCAATAGTCTTATATAAGTATTTAAGAAGATACTGATTCTTTGTAAAAAGAGATTCAGTTAATATATTATGAAGTATTTACGAACGAATAAAGAAACCTCGTATAGAGTAATTTTTCTGCATGTAAAATTGATAACTATTGATTTTATTTTGGATTTAATATTTAGGTCAATATATTAATAATAATACGTTAAAAAGATTAAGCTAAACCAGCATAACATATATGAACATTATCTTAAAATATAAAAAAATAAATATCCTCTCAATTAATCAATTCAATTCAAATGAAAATTTTATCACCTCGAAATTTTCTCCTTAAATTTTGACGTTAAAAATCAAGACCTTGATATCATTAGCACCATCCATCATTCATCAACAATCCTGATGTGATGAATTAATAATATCTCCAAGGAAACGGATAAGATACACTTGTAAAGAAATCCACTAGTTGCATCGAGCTTTTAAATTGGTTTTATACTCTAAAGCACTACAGCATTAGAGCTTTAAAGGATTCTGAGCATCACAGTTACACCTCTATTTAGTACAGATAAGACGAAATAAGGAAACTACTGTAGGATTCTGTTCTAAGCTACCCTCTCAATGAGTACGGAGGTACTTTCGCTTAACATCTGAGCATCGGCCTTTAGCTCCGTTTAATAATTGACGAGCAACAATGGGTGCGATTCTCAATAATAATAGCGCACACTGGAGGCGGTTCTATACTCTTATTGTTGCCGGGAATTCGTGATCGGGGCCGATTGTCGCTACGGAAAGAAAAAGGAACAAGTGATCCGTGATCTTCCTTTGTTTTTCTCCACTCAGGAAGGAAATATTAGAAAGCCCTAGAGGTTTATTTGAAAGGAGTGATTGGGAAAAAAGTCCAAAGAATTCTCTAGAAAGGCTTGGTTTTAAAGAATTGTATCGATGTATTGTAGCATCACTGGAATTGTGGATGGTATCTCACACAATACACATTTTTCTTTTCTGTTTTTAACGTTTAAAATTTAGATCGAGTGATTATTTGAATAAAAAAAGAGTACAGAGTTTTGTTTTAGCTTTTTACATATTCACGTAAATGTTTTCTTTAGAAAGAAGTAAAGCAATAATTATACAATTATGATTAACAAATTGAGAAGAATTGCGAATGAACTGAAATTAATAATAATGTCTCGTAAGAGACACAAACCTTAAATCCTTTATAGCTCATTAGCAATGCAACGAGTTGATCAAGTAAATTTTTAATGAAGTATAACAATGCGGCATGCTAAAAATTTTTTAAATAAGCATATCAATTGCCGTTTGGCAAGAACCGTCCGTAATAATGATTAACAACAATTAAAACTATTTACATATTATTCAAATCCTTAATGTTCACTTAAATTTATATTATTATATTTTTTGTATATTTATGTTTTAAAGTTCTACCATACAAAATATAATATGCCAGTATCAAATAAACTTATCACCAAGGGGAATAGTAATTATTTACTATTAGTCTATTTCAATTATCATAATTTTCGTCAAAAATGAAATATATTCTCATAAATTTAAGCAAGAGAAAAATCTCTATGATTTCCTGTAAAAGGTAAATTTCCCTTACTTTGAAACAATATATTTTGTCAGAAAATGCTCATACTTCCATGAAAAGGCTGCCTCTTTAAAATTCGGTAGCATTCAATTAAGCAGTCAATTGTTCTCTATAGTCTAGGGAGAACGTAGTCTAGCCAAGAAAAACCACTCATTCACCTTATCGCCTGCTAAAGTACTTCAAACCGAAACGTTCTATGGGGACCCATGCATCAGACCTTTCACTTTTGACGTAATTCCATAGGGTTTCGCTTGGGCAAACCTCACGAGCAACTTCTCTATCCTTACTTATCCTTTGGGATAAGATCGATTGAAAAACCCATACTCGTTCCACTTCATAGACTCACTTAAAACGAACGAAATTATGGAAGAAAATACAGGGAATGAGCTTAAATGCCACCGTTTACAAGTTTTGGAAAAACAGGACGAAATGCTTTTTCTCATCAAAGATAAATTTCCTTTTAGAATGCAAACGAAGAGGTGACGTCAATTTAGTTTGCATTGAAACGCATGAATTGAAGCAAGTGTGGATTATTTGCATTGTAAATGGATCCTGAATTTACTTAGGTCGCTCTGTCTAATTTACGATTACTTCTAAAGGGATCAGTAAACATACGAGTTAGCCTCTGTGGGCTCAATACAGTAATTATTTTAATTTTAATGCATTACCATTGTTACGATATGCAGATGTTGTAAGCTTTCCATGGGAAGCTTATAATCAACTGTGGAAAGCTATTGTGACATCTAAGTGTTGATAGCCTTAATTATTTGACTTTTCACAATTAGACACAAATAAAACAACGCTATCTAACAATGTATTTAGCTTGTAAAAAAGAATAGGAAACTCAGTAAGTTACTCATGTCTATTGTTGCGCAATTTAATGAATTGTTTACTCAATGTTAGATTACGTAACTATGCACATACATATTCACTATAATTACGGCAGAAAAATTCTGTTTCCCTTATGTTTCAATTAATCCTGGTTGCGATCGATATTTTAAACCCTTAGTAACTAATAATTATATTGTGTGAAATCTAACTGTAAACATTAACTCACCAGTAATGTAATATGTGCAGGAAGAGAAGTAAATGAAACTTTTTTGAACTTACCTGTAAAAAAATAAATACATACTATTAGAGGCTTACATAAAAGTCTAAGAGTCAATTATTATGCATAAATTATCATCAAAGGTTTCAGAAATAGTTTTAAACAAAACGAGGGATGAACAAGTGAATTCACAAAACTGAAATAAAGGTTAAGTTTTTTATAATTCGTATTGGGAGAGATAATGAACAATCACATATGAAATACATGAATCACAATGAGAATAAAATTTCATTCTCATTTAACAGAAAGCCTATCAGGGTGAATAACAGCTTATTTGAGTTTCCAATACCATATATCGGAGACCAATAATGGTACATCTTTTTCATCATGGGACAAATAACAGGCAAGAATTATGCCATTTATTGAAGATGGTATCTTAAACACTTTCTTCTTATAATTCGCAATTTGAACTCCTCAAATTAGGCAGTGACTATAACTTACATACACTGGAATCGATCATTAAAACAACAATAATATACGAGTAAGAGTTTCTTTTGTTGATTTAATTGAGCTGGATTAAGTTTCTCCAAAAAAGGATGTATTTCTACACAAAATTAAAGCCAGGATTCATTCTTAAGTTTTGCTTGAGTAACAAAAGAACCCTTAACAGATCTTCTTAAAGTTCCCTTCTATCTTTAGGGCCCGAAATCGTATCAATGTCTTTTACTATACAGGTATCCTACGCACTCGACAGGGATAGGGACAAAGCGAAATTTCCCCTGCGAAAGGGATATAGAGGTCGACACATGTCAAAGCTTCATTCTTCGTAAGTCCTTTTATTCCAGAAGAGCAAAAGTAAAAATAGACCGAGGTCTAATAATAGCATCATTCTTTTTTTCAGAAATGCCGCATCAGAAGACCTCGGTTCAAATATCCCCTGTATCTCAGAAGATAATTTTATAAGCTTCCTGATTGGAACAGCTGCTAATAAACTTGTATATTGTCCATCCATGGAAGTACTATTTATAGGGATTTACTCATTGATAATTCTCTTACGAGGAAAAGACAGAAAATTTTCAATTTACGTATTGAAAGTATTCCTAATTAAATCTAGAAATCTATAGAAGGCATTTTATAATAAAATTAGATACTAGAATCCTGAAGATTAAACCAGATTATTGACATTCCATATTTTCTGTTATTATATAATACTTGCAAATATATGGTTTTAATTGGTAGCCAAATATAATACAAGGCAGCGTGGCCGAGCTGTCTAAGGCGCTGGTTTTAGGCACCAGTCCGAAAGGGCGTGGGTTCGAATCCCACCGCTGTCAATAACTTTTTGAAGTATTTCCTTATTATTAGATCTATACCCTTCTAGTTCACACGTTTACATTCCTAAAAATTCTAAAATCGTACAATAAAACCTTATTATTGAGAATTTTAGCGTTTTTCCGTTTTCTCTAGGACTCCAAGAGTTTATCGCCTTCACTCCTAGCCTCCAATTAAAATTGCCCTAGGACTTTCAAAGCAACCTACACTTATTCTATCAACCTAGCACTAAACAAACTTCCGGGATTCAAAGGAATTGCTAGTTCCTACCTTTTCACCCGAGTTTACCTAGCTATTCATTCTAAAAACAGTTGGAAAGGCTGAAAACATTTCCCCAATCTTCTAACTCACTCTTTTTTTAGTTTACAGTGGAACAATAAACGCCTTTTGAATGCAATTTTCTGAGGTGTGATAAAAGATTTGATTAACGAATGAATCCACCGAAAGATTGAGCTGTTTCGCTTAGTGGAATGAGAAGAGGAAACCTTTGGAAAATGGCGTTAAATTTAGCTGTCGAGGAAAACTGAACGCGGAAGGGGTTTGAATGCGGAAGATGTTAGTTCCGGGACAAATCACAAATAAGGGAAAGGAGCGTGAAATAATGGGAATCAGGTGAGATTATAAAATAATAATATGCGATCCAACACTCTGGAAGCAATAATGCCCGTTTTGTTTATTTAATAATAGGTAACTTTAATGTGATTAGTTATGATTAACGTTTACACTCGATTATTCACAAGCTAAGGGAGGGCAATAATTAACTTGCTTTTTACATTGTTACATTCGGCAAGAATGAGATAGTGCTTATGGCAGTTGTTTTTTAGAATCTATTGTTGATAACAAAAGGAAATTAAAAGTTCAATTTCATCGCTGTATTCGATCAACGAAAACAAACTATGTTGATGCCTGGTAGAGTAATTTGTCGCTCTTTAATGTTGATTAACAATCAAATAAAGGATAACTTTGGTAGGAATATATATAAAGCATGACACTATTAATCAACGGCATTTCGTTGAATTTTATAATTCGTTACTGTAATTGTTCTGTCTTGTGTATTACTGAGTGAGAAAATGGGTAGAAATGTGATATATTTCTCAAAAGACTCAACGTCCAGAATAATATGAGAATAAACTGCATTGAAAAATCCCTTATAATCACTCACATTCTTAGAAACGTAACATAGGAGTTAAAGTTAGACAAATTTAATCGAACTTAAAAATTATTTCATAGAAGTATAGAAGATAGCTTCTTAGGACATAATAGGAAATAAATTAGTTCTTTCTATAACAAATGAAGTAAGTAAAATTAAGTAAATAAACGCCACCCATAAATGAGTCGGCAATTAGCTTTACCTGTTGAGTAAGCCCCACGAATTCATCAACATTACGCAGCTAAAAGTCGCTTTAGATCGCACGTAGAAATACAACTGACCGTAAAATTGAAAATACCATACACATGAAGGAATACAATCAGCATCGCGAAATTTTCCGCAACAATAGAGATAGAAAGCTTCTCTTTGAATTCATCTTCTGTTTTAATTGTAATTTGTACCCTTCACTCCCAATAAAGTTCCATAGTCATTAGAGAGTTGTAGTTAAGCACTCTTCATCAAGGGAATCGGGAAATTGTATTACAGTTAACGAACAACCTTCTACTTCTAGGATTCTCTATTCATCAGCAATCCAAACCTTTCCTTTCGCAATTCTAATTTTTCATCACCACACATACTAATTGCTACATCTGAGTAACTGATAGAATACCCAGAAAATACACTTACTTCGTTTTAGCCTTGTAGAGAGATTCTATATCAACACGTATGCATGCATATAAATTTTGATTAGTTTTATTTGTAAAAGGAATCTATTTTAAATTCTAATTAATTAACTTTATTTCCAAACTAGCTTGTTACGTTGAAAATTAGTTTCATCTGAGGATAAAATATTTTTAATTCTTTTTAAAATATAAATTTTATTACCCATATAACGTATGAACTACAAAAGATAATCACGTCTTCATAAATCTTCAATTAGTAATTGATTTAATTTATAATATATATATATATATATATATATATATATATATATATATATATATATATATATATATATATATATATATATATATATATATATATATATATATCTCCAGGGCTGTATTCAAGTCCACCTTATCGAATTGTTACAATGAATATTCGCTGATGAAGCAATTAATACATCTTGATGTACATTTATCATAAAGTTTTCGACTTTCCGTTTTATATTTTTACATTACTAAAAGTAATATACATTCCTTATGCATAAAGAAACAATGATGTTACCATAATATCTTATTACATGTATACATTTAAGTTATCCTTTAAACTGAATTGGTTTTTAAAAGCTTACAAATCTCGTAAATTAGCTAATAGTACTGCCGTACTGGCCCAACCTCCCTCCTACACAGTATTTAATGGTTCTCTCCTGTTATTTGCGTTATTTTTAAGGTAAATTCCGTACATAAACCGGCATTCCCAATCTCTGCTTCAATAGCCACTCATCAGATCATACTCGTGTAAAAGAATGGTTCTTGAATATTCTTTCAGAGGCAACCAGGTGCGTCGGAGCCGAATTTTGAAAATTTACGCTCCACGAGTCATTTCCATCATCATGGACATCTCTGCAAAGGGCAAGGGATTGATTTGAGAGGGAAATAGCACTATGCTACGATGCATAGCAGAAAAGGCACTCTCGTGAAGGGAGATTCGTATATCAGAATTATAGGATCAAAAACCGAACCCACCCAAAGTCTATTTCTTAATATAGATGTAATTACAAAGTCTATATCAATATTTTAAATTTATCACGTTTGCAAAAATATGATCATTCTCCTTTCACTTTTGATAAAGAAATCAGTATATTTGATAATGGCGTAACGTTATTTCGCTCACTTTCCCAAAAACCCAGGCCTGGTTATACTAAAAGTTGATATCCTTTCCAAATGATTACGTATGATTCTAATTAATTACGGGCATTTATAAGGCAGCGTGGCCGAGCGGTCTAAGGCGCTGGTTTAGGCACCAGTCCGAAAGGGCGTGGGTTCGAATCCCACCGCTGTCATTAATTTTTGTGGAAATTGTCCTTGCAACTCTTTCACTAATACACATATACATCAATGAATCCTTTTCAATAAGATTCAGGAAAGAACTGGCGTTCGTTTATGTACAGCACACATATCCTAAGAAAATTATATTCATTTCACTACGCCAACAAATTTCAAGAAAAGTATGAGTAGTGTGAGTGAGTAGAGAAGTAAGGTGTACCTTTTAAAGTTAAACAGACAAATTCGACTGTGATTCTTCTAAAAGGTTGAAATTAGTTATTTTTAAGGAATTGTTACCCATTCTTGAGAGCTGTTTCCCTTAAAAACGCGACATTTTATTTACGCATCAAGGGGCTAAATAGAAAGGAACTTTTACTTCGGTTAATCCATACGAAAGACGAGCTGTCTAAATTCAAGAAAAAGTCTACAGGTGATTTAACACTTAACTGAATCCTTTTACTCTCAGTAATGTCTGCGTAAGAGAAAAATAAAATGAAAGTAATACAACACAGTTAAATTAATAACAGAACCTGGAATTTATGCTTTTCATACTTATTTTTGCAAACGACCTTGCAGCAATCATCGGATAGCACAATAAGGAAAATACGTTAAATAAATAAAGTCTGGAAATCGAGAAAAGAAATTTAGCTACGGTTTTCATTTACTTATGGGATTCAATAGGATATTCACCGATAAGTTAAAAAATAGTATACATATGGTGTCTTTTTCCTGTAGGTATAAATTATTGCACAAGATGAGAAAAATTAAAGCTTTTGCTAATACATAATCCCTAATATACACGATATTGCATTATCATATGCCATTCGTATTATGAAGTACGTATTGTCTACGTAAATATTATGTTGGCGTCTCTAGTGAAACGTATTAACTATTGAAGTTATTTATAATTGAAAATTTTATTATTTTTACTTTGCACAACATATAAATTTAACCATTCGAATTACTGTAAAATTATAACATGATCCAACAAAATTTGATCATACTTTTTAGCATATAATTATTCATTCTCACTCATGAACAGTATATAGATTATTTACTCACTATCTTATACCTTATACCATTTATACATGATAACTATGGAACAATAGAACAACAGTAACCAAACAAAAGTTCAGATATTTATTATTTTAATTAAAATAATATTAATATTATTTATATAAAGAGGTATTTTATGTACAATTTCCTACGGAGGAGGAGATTTGCAAAGTGAAAGACTTTCAAAAATGTGAATGTCATCTCTGTAGTAGGATTGATCCAAATACCTCGCAGCTGAAGATAATATTTAGGAGGTTTTTAGGAAGGGAGTTGACATGTTTGCTCTGTCATCTGTATCCAAGGGAAACAACTTACACAAACATTATTCAATGAACTGATGCTACTCATTTATTACACCGTAAGGGAGCTTTACCCTCATAAATCATATTTCAAGGGTCACTAAGGGTAACCATTAGGATGAAAAGGGGTCGATTTTAATTTTTAATTAAAAATGATACCTGGTTAGATATTAAAAACCCACAAGAGAAATGCTCCTTTGTAATGAACTCTCAAATTTGATTCTAAAAATTGAATCTTCATCCCTAATTTAATTATGTTCCACATAGAAAATGTTCTTAAATACCAAATTATTGCTAAAATTATAGAATAATAACAACTTAATAGTTCCTATTCCTTGTTTAAATATCTTATCGCAGAAAAATACCAGGGGATATCAAGTTGAACAACAAGCAAAAACATTTTGGCAAATAATCGGAGAAGCTTGTATACCATTAATGAAAGCAAATATAAAATTAAGATGGTGTAAAAACTTTTAGGACAAATTTATAATGTATTTTCCCCGAAATTAGAGTTCAAATTATTCTTAGCATAGAGATAAAAAGACATATTCAACTTTAATAGTAATATAAAGAGCTGAATACTATGCAGCTCATCTTCTTTTGCATATCATTCGCTTAGTTGAGTCACCTTAGTAACCATTATTCATTCATCAGCACAAAATTTTCTTGGAAACAGGATGTGTTCAACATTGAATTCAAACTTAAACAATGTGACTTTAACAATGTGAATTTAAGCGGAGAGTGAAATTTATATCCTAGAAGAGTAAAGCACGAGATACCCGTGTAAATTATCAGGTTTTCACCTTTGCGATGCGATATCTATGGGCGTTTGATCTCATGATAAAGAACAAGGAAGTGCTTTGAAGGTAGCTCGAGACAAACACCAGACCTTCCTGTGATAAATGAAAGCTATCTGCAAAAGCGATTTAAGGAGTACAGGATGGAAATGAATCACCATTATAAGAAAATTGACGATAAGTATTTACGTCTATTTAACTATTACGTTAATTATTCAGAAATACAACGTGTGGTGTTTTCATTACCAAGATATGGGCATGTATAATAAATACGGGGTGATACGAATTAAATAAATTTGCCTCTCTTGATGATACGAAGTGATACTTTTCAATAGACTTGGTAACCATGGAAACAAAATTGAATATTATTACATAAAGGTTATTTCTATAATTAACATTGCATTAATGTTACACTTCATGCCTTTTATTATGATAATTACCTGATATTATTTTTACAGATTATATATTGCTTTAAACCGAGTACTTTTTTATTATTAATTATTGAATGAATAACTTTCCAATTACTTTTCCATTAAATCTAAAAAATACATTTAAAGGACACCGAACCCATTTTAAATTTGCAGCTTCATTATTTGCTATTAATTTGCTAATTAATTTTTAACGTTAAATTTAAATATCTCAATATTTTCCTATAGATAGAAGGAAATTGGAAAAGAATTCTACTGAATACTGTGAGATGTTTGTAAGTATTCACCATTCGTAGGTAGAAATTCTAGTATTTCAAAAATCTGGAGGCTATAAAAAAAATGTTTTTGACTACAGTAAGGGAGAAAGAACGCGCTCCGAATTTTCCAACAGCTAGGCTTTGCTTTCTCATTCAGAATTCTGTGTTCCGTAAAATCCTTGGCAGCAGAAAAAGGTAATCTGAGGCACTCCAAATGGTTCCAAACGTGGATTATACTAAGATTCAGCACGAGAATTTTCCTCAATAAAGATGAAGAGTTGAGCTATGTTTGTATCTTTTTTTCAAAGATGGAACGGATGTTTTGGGTTACAAAGAGCTGTTGCTATTTACTACTGTTGCTACGATATGCTTATAAATGTCCTTATGTTCTATTTAATTTATATGTAAACTTCTAATTAGTTAGGTATTTTCATTACAGCTAGTTAACGTGTTAGCATTGATAGTCATGATGAACATTCCAATGCCTATGATCTATCAGTTATATCGTATAAGGATATTAGTTCTTATAACATCAATATTATGTAAATAAATTTGATAATCCTTTCCATAAATACGATACATCGATATTTTTCTTTACTAAGTATGTCAATAATTAGGAATACTTTCTCTACTATGAAACTAATGAAACAGAGAATATGAAGTATCATGATTTATAACAAAATAAATACATAAAGACATTTCTAACGTGAATTATAGCCCTACACTTCATCTCCAACTCACGCAAAAGGGTTTTCAATCATCCATGTTCCTTATCAAATCTCAAAAAAGCCTCCCAGATAACGAAAGTTCTAGTTTTTAAGGCTTATGTTCTTGAGGAAAGACTCTTAAAAAGTTAATTAAATTTTAAGCTGTGTGATTGACCTGGGTTTGAGTCTTAATGAGATGTACTTCGCTTCCTTTTCTATTTACATCTTTAATGAAAAACCTCTCTCGTATTTTTACAGTAAATATAAGGGAAAATTATTAATTTGTTTGCATAAATTTACAAATCAATCATTAACTTATGAGTATATTTTTGCTAATCCTTGATGTTGTATTCTTACATTGTTGAACTGTCACTAGGCCCAATAAGCAATTAACCATTATCGTGCGAGTACAGCGTTGCTGATTCCCAATGTCTCATTGTTGAAAAAAGAAATTACCTCTACACTTCCGCTTGTAAATTACAGCCATTTTTCATTCTCACCCATTAATTCACACTTTCCTTTTGGTCCACAAACCCTTTCCACGTAACCATGGCTACATTCATCCGTTGTTTCATCTCTTTAAATTCCCACTCTTCCCTCATTTATCCCGCTTCCTTTCTTTGTGTTGCCGTGGATGACTAATCTTTTCCCCACACAGGACGTTATCTCCTCATTCCCACACTTCAACCCCCGCTTTAGGAAAACTTTCAGCATATGAAGAATTTGCTCGCATGGCTCAAGTTGCCAAAACCCACACTTTTCTGTGGTTGTTCCGGGAAACGCAATTTTTCCTTTTGCGGTGAAAATGATTCGTCATTGAAAACTGAAATTTTGGAGAATAATCCTTAGATGAATATTAAATGAGATTTGATGGATTTAAGGAATAATTTATGATCATTTTGTAATCTCCAATACGATAAAATAGTATCATCAATGAGGATTTTTAAGCTGAAAAGTATACTTTATAAAAATATCTGGTTTGGATATATTATGACTAAATTTGTGAATTTCTATTGTATATTACTATGAACATTTCTATACTACACCTTGATGAATTAATATAACGAAAATTCTAGAAAATATAAAAGAATAATTGGATTGGTTCTTTACATAGGTATTTTTCTGAATAAGAATTAGAGATGTTCACAACAATTTCTAAAATTAAAGTTTTATTCCAGAATACCAAGAAAAACCAATAAAAACTGTAATTACATTATAATAGTTTTTTATATTAAAAAAGAAGATACTAACTCTTCAGAAACCAAGAAATTATATATTTCCGAATATCGGACTTCTTTCATAATTTATGATTACTCATCCATATCTTTAAGCAATTTATATCCAAGTAATTTGTATTCGTCTACAAGTATAACATATTATTTGTTACGTAATAGCTGCTTGTTAAAGGCCTATTCTTATACGAAATATTTACTTCATGCTAAATCTTTATTTATTTAACTCACAATTCTAAATGAATTCTTTTATACTGAGTAAATTTATAAAGATTAATTTTAATTAACCGATGATATCTTTATTAAACGTCATATTTATAAGCAACAGAATTTATTGACTCAGCTAAGTAGGAACTCCATAGACATTTAACCAAGTAATTGTCTCAAAAACCTACCCAATCTCTATCATCCACTCCAAAAAGTATCCTGAGCTATGATCGGTTAAACTTTTTCCCAATCCCATCCCTGATTGATTCAAAGTGGCTGTGTATTAGCAGTCCTCTTCAGCAATCCGATATTGGAATCTGCAAATTGGTGAGGAGATCGGTTTTTGGCAGATTTGTGGACCAGTTGAATCCTTCGCCATTAGGAAAATGAAAGTCTCTATTCAATTAAATGACAAATATAGGTCGATATGTAGTCTGCCTTTGAGAAAGGCGGCCCTTTTCCTTCAGAAAGAGATTAACTTTATGGAGTTGATGAAGGTTTAATCTGATCATACTCCTCCTTTTTAGGATCGGAAAAAAACTTTCTCAGAGATACTTAACGTTTGAAAAGGTGGATCAGCAGTGATTCAACCTTTAAGTACTTTTCCGTCCGAAAGAATTTTTGGGTTATTTCGACTTCAATTCTTAGATTTCATATAAGGAAATATTGAAATGTTAATTTGAAAATTTGTTCTCTATATTTTTTTTCTGAATATTATATCTCTCCTATTTAATAATTCTATTGCGACAATATATCACACTCTTCATCTTTGATAGTAAGCCTCACTAGTCTTTCCCAGATGATTTTAGGTTAATTAAAAAAATGGACTAAATTCCTTCATTGGGCAGAATGCTATAGTAAAAGTTGAGTCACTTAGTGACAAGGCTAGTGTATACACACTCTGTATCCCTAGAAACGATTTTTTTAGTCCATTATGGTAACTAAACCCTTGAGTAAGACTTTTTTTGAGTGAAATTATACACGATTGAAATTGAAAGAGAGGTCAATGATTATCCCACAGTGTATTCTTTGTTATGCAATGCTAACAATGTATGCTTAATTTTTGATCGTTGAGCAAGATAAACAACAATTGCTCTTATTCGCACAAAGCATTAATTAATAGCCGAAAAAACTTAAAGATATAGTAGTAAAGAAAAAGATAGTCAGAAAAAAATGAAACCTTATTTTGTAAACAATTATGTATTCAATTATTCTGATGGTCGACGCATACTTTCTTCATTATTTAAATTACGACTTATTGTTGAAATTATTTCAAAATCTCAATCCCTCTATATCCTATGCAAATATCTCTAGAGTTTCTAACTTCTAGAAACAAAAAAATCAAACATCTCCTCTAATTGAAGCAAGAGAAGATATCCTTTTTAAAATTCCGGGAGAATAGAGCAACAAGAAAATCTCGTGACCTCTTAGAGGTAAATAATCAACGGAAGTAGTTCGGTGTAATTTGATATCGTCCCTATCTAATGGGAAAGGGATTGGAAATACAAGAAGGTCCGAGAAACAGGACTACAGCTCCTTAGGCATGATTTTCTAAGAAGACACATTACCTCGGAAATTCAAAAGCCATTATTACAATAATATTACAATTTGCCACGTTCGATGAAAATGATTTGAAATTCCATTACTTAGACCTTATTTAAGCTACGTAATTAGGACATGCAAATCTCCAAGTTTGTGCGTTTATATGAATCCCACAGTAAGTTACTATTAGCCTATTATTGAGTGATTTAGACTTAATACATTGTACGAGATTCCATTATAAACAATGCATCAGTATATTTTGAAGTTCAGCTAAATTTAATATAATTTCTAAATATTTAGTTACATTGGGTTAAATATCCGCCTTGCTTAACAAGAAGAGATGAGGGAAATTTATTTTATATAGAAATATATTATATCATCTTAATTAAAATGATTGATATATTTTATTGAATGTTTTAACCATTAAATGATCCATTTGTTAGGAATCGATAAGAAGCCTGAAAGGCTATGCTGGAAACGATCTAAACTGTGCATGAACTTCAGACAATTATACAAATATTTCACTTTATGTTTTTATGTTTTATAATAGAGCGTTCCCTAACCTATTGCTTATAAAACTATCACAATACTAACAAATATAGACAGCCTTATTTAAAATTCATCAGTTGTTTCCACTAATAAAAGATCTGAAAGAAGGCATTTTCTCGGAAAAGTGGAAATTACCTGTGTGATTGTAATCACTGAGATAAGAAAATAAAACTGATTTTATAAAACTGAGACTTTAGAATTTCATTCATCATCAAAACATTCATCAAATGTAAAGAGTAATATTCATGAATGACATTTTACAATATCAATAATAATCGATAATATTTATTGTAATATACAATGAGTAAATTTTCAAGGTTCACTTTTCCTTGAGTAATATTAGCCTAAACTTTAAGCTGAGAAACAAACACGTATATTTTGACAATTATTTACAAACATAAAGTATCAAATAATAAACTAAGTATATTGCTATATCACAGGTTCATAGTTAAAACAATTATAAATAAGTTATTGAAAACTTAATTAGTATAATACTGCGCTTATATTTACACAAAACTCTTTCAAGGTAGGTTTTAAAAAAATCCACTGAGACAGAGAGAATTCTGAGAAAACCTGTCTCGACTGTTTACGATATGGTCACTGCGGTAAGAGGTTTTTATGGCACAAGGAGAAGCTTTATAGCTTGTACGATGTAGAACCTCGCGTTTCTTCAGCGGGGAAAATAGACTATGGTGAGTACCATTTTATTGCATTAAAAAAACGGTTCCTTGATTAAATTATCCTTACAACCTATTGTTGAATTTTACCTAGCGACTTTAAGAGTTTCATAAGTATAAAATGAGACACGTTTCGGGATTTACTAAATACAAATAAGAATGCAGAAGAAATAAAATTAAATTGCAAAGAGGTAGTAAGTTAGTAGCATAAATAATGTAGGTAGTAATTATATTTACATACGTATAAATACATTCGCTAATAGTTATTATAAATACAGATTACGACAATAACTTTAAGCCACAGTGATTGTTTCTTAGATATAAGTACATTTCATACAATTGTTAATAGTTATGACTCTAAACAGCTGGTATGATAATAAAATCGTTATTCTTACAAAATCAAAGTGAAAACTAGGTATAATTATGATACTTTTAATCTGTTTTATGGTAGACCTCCATGGTGCTCTAATATAAAATATGACGAACTAAAAATAAAATTAATTTTTTGAAAGTTTATCATAGAATGGAATACACAAGAAATAAGTCAGCTGAAATTGAAATACAGATGACAATGTAATAGTCCAACAATGGAATAGAGTTGTTATGCGAAAATGAAATAATCAAGACATTTGACTCTGTTGCTATGTATAAATCTAACAAACGAAAAGGAACAATAGCGAGATAATAAAGAGAGTTAAAAATTGTCTCCATGACTACACACCTTTAAATCGAGCGTTGGATCTAAATCCAATCCTTTCGTAAAAAATCGCTCCGAAAATCGAATCCGTAATGGAAACAGCTTTAAAGACGAAGCGTTGGAAAACAAGAACACAAATCTCAATGTACAGAAGTACAGTACAAATGGAAAACTCGCTTCAATCGAATTCAAGGGAAGGTGGAGCGTCTTTAAGGGAAAATACCTGCAGGGAAAATCAGTCACAGGGAGAGATATTTGTTCGGAAAATAAATCGAGAGGAAGGAAAAAGATTTCCTCATCTGCATATTCGGAATCCCTCCAGCGACAAGAGATGCGGCTGTTGAATCTTCACAGCCGCGCTTTTCAGCCGAAAACTTCGTCCCATTTCATCCGGCGCTTCGCCTATCTTGCCCCATTCGACTCGCTATTTATAACCACCGAGGCCCAACTCCTTCGTACGCTGCGAATTGTCTAAACAAGACGTGGCGCAGCTGAGAGTAAAGTGGTCCAAGTGAAAACATCTCCGTGTTTTTCATAATGGGAAAAGCGTTCGAATGAATGGACTCCCACGCTCCATGCAATAGACTATACGCTGTTCGCAGTAGTGAATGTACGGTGACGTTTATCTACTGCGGCGTTGCCTAACTTAGCACTGCGGAAAAATTGCAGTAGAGGAGAAGTTCTACTTTATCCAAGCAACTCGATGAATTCCTGATTTACAGGGTGTTGATTTTGGTGGATGCTACTGAAGAATGAATTACAAAGGGATTGTTAGCGGTTTTGGAACGTTTAAATTGTTTTAAAGTTTCAAATCACTATAACAGTAAGAATAAGCAATATGAGTGAATAAGAAGAATTATTTCGCAATGTCTGACCTTCATATTTTTCTATGATTACGAAATTAAAGTCAATATTTTTTAGAACGTGTTAAATGTAAAAGATAATCCACTGCGTATTAACTTAGTAAATTAGGTTTTCTAGTAAACTAGATATATACTGGATAGCTTTACGTAAATTTAAAGACGTTACGTTCAACTTCTTATAATTGCGACGATGATGAGTCAAAAATTAAAAAGAAATTGCAAAAAGAGATAGCTATAATTAGCATAGAAACTGTTGCTATGTAAAGGAGAAAATAGTCAACAATTACATAGGATAATTTAGTATAACATGAAAATTAAGACTTAGGAAAAATCGATAATAAACTAGGACAGTAATGTAAGTAGACAAAAAAAGAAGACATTACATTTCTGTCAACTATGAGAAAGACCAATAACTTCCCTTTTACTTCATACGTATGGTTTGGTATATAGGAACTGTACAAATATAAACCGCTTGTTAATAGAAATGTTTTCACAAATATATATAGAGCGGTTTTCGTTCGTCTATTAATTCAAACATTTAGGCCAGAAACATATTAACGTTAAGTTCCCCTCAAACTTGGCAGTTAGTTACTAAGAAATAGGAAAATATTGTTTGCTTCATCATTCCTAATTATACTGTTTTATCTCAGAAAACAGAGTTTCTCCTGGCAACCGCCTATCTCTATGATTCACGCCTTCATCAACTAGCACTTGATATTCGATCGAAACTTTCATACAGATTATAATGCAACTGGTATTACCTCTCTCCAAACAAGAGTTCTTTTCCGTTCGTAAAACGCACGCTCTCTGAGGGAGTGTGACGAACTATAAGATTCATTCACCCTGCTCTATCAATGAACCCTTGGCAAACTTTTCCGGTTCATGTTTGCTTCCTCAAGATATCCCCGAGGCGCCTCTACAGGAAGACTTTTCAATTACTCATGAAGCGAGGAAGAAGTATATGCTGCTTTTATGTGGAGGAAAAAATATTTTACACAGTTAAAGTTTTGGAAATAATGCGGTGGTTAATTATTGGATTAGACTAAAAAAAACTGTATTTATGAGACTAAATTATAAAAGAAAGTACCCTAGGAAAACGATTGAGAAATTTGGAAATATAAAGGAATCAGGCAATCATTTGGGAAAAAGTAAAAGTGTGGATTCCTATGTGTTTAGCTTCTTAAACAACTTAAATCAATACTTTTATTAAAACAAATAGAAAAGAATAAACCCAGAAAGGCTATTTAATAAGATAGGGTTGTTTCAAGATGGTTTTAACTACGGTTGTCAGGAGTTAAAAAGTTTACTACTAAACATCTTAACGAATGGTCATATACAACTTTGAAGGGGTAAGCCAAAAATATATTTCTTGATAGTAATGCATACTTTTGGCTTCATATCAGAGTATATTTTTTGCTGTATAAAATAAAAGATTTCGCACTGGTCACTGATAATCATTATTTGAGTTCACTGAGATATTTTTTAAATGCACTAAAATTTTTAAAATGAATATTTGATTCTAAAACTTTTATTGAATTATGGAAAATAAATTTACGCTGTACATTTTAATATGTAATTATACTTTCATATACTATAAGTAAAAGTAAATTTAAATTAATAAATTTTATTTAGAGTTTAAGTAAGTTGTGAATATTTTCGAAAAATTACCACTATCATTCCTAGACGTATACGTGCACAGAATCTCTATGACAACTGAGCTGTTTCCATGGCCACTGAACAATTCTCTGTACCCTTATGCTAGTTTCAGCATCCGTAGAGTAATTGAATTTAGGTCGTGACAAGGAAAACGCGAGGGTTTTGACGGAAAGCATGCGATTTTATACAAAATAGGATGAAGGCTTTTGGGAGGTATTTGCCTAAAGGGAAATGGAGGTCGTTACAGCAGCTAATTTCGAGGCTCGCTACGTCATTTGAGGTTAGGAAAATAGCGGCACATCGTGGGTGGATTCACGCATAGGTTGGAATGAGGAAAGCGGATATGATATCAGATATGTATCTTCTCCATAGAGACCATAAATCCGAAAGAGAAAATGCTCAATAAATTACGTTGCCAGGTAACCATCAATGACGGAATTTTTCATTTTTTTGGGGAATGGAGAACATTATAGGAAAAGCCACTGTTCCCGGATACCGTGCCAAAAGGGTGCGTGCATTTCTATCTACGTATCAGAACATTCCAAACGAGAACTTGCTCAAATTCTTATGGTTCTTTTGCTTTATGTATCGCAGTAAAATTTTGCAGCCGCTAACCGAAATATGAGAAAAGTTTTTGGAGCGAAAAAAATTTCCGAGCGATAAAAAAGAGTGAATTTACGAAGCGTATCTTAAAGCCATGGGGTACAAGATCGGCTTATATATCAAAGGTCATGAAGCAAGTCTAACGCTTTGTTATTCATGATTTCCTCTTTTATTTTTTCGTGGCATGTTTATTTTCAAAGTTTTAGTGTGGATTTCCTCAGAGTTTTTGTTTTAAGTCTAAGTTCAAACACGATCGCCAGACACAGACAAAAAGACATGGAATAGAGTTATTATATGCGTGTGATTTAGAATTAATGGATCTACAAGTTAGTGTTATTTCAACTTAAATATATAATTAAATGTCTACGTACATGCAGAGTGTAAATTAAATACATTAATTAGACAGACCATAGTAAAAGTAATGTGGAACATTTTAACAACAAAATTATTAAGGATATTTTAATCCTCTTACTTTCTAAATATCCGTTTTAAACGCATATCAATGTAGATAGTCTCATAGACTAAATATGTTACGGTATATTACAGAACATACGTGAGTATCGATATCTGACACATATCTGAAGGAAGAATAGAGAAAAACAAGTGATCATTCCATACAGTTTGAAGGAACTGAGAGAAATGAGAAATAAAAGTGAAGGGACGGATTGTAAGAATCCAAAATGAGGGCATGAGACTGAATTCCAAAGTGAAGTGAAGGGATTCGGTTGACAGATGATAGAGGACCGAGAATATTCAATTGCGTAACATTCAGTTTGAAAAAATCATGGCATATTTAACCAAAAAGTGGATTGTTATGAGCAGAATGATAAAACCTTTAATACGACTGTTTAAATTTAAAAATAAACAGATGACTGCATCTGTCATAATGGAGATTTTAATGCGCTGAAAAATATATTTGAAATTTTCTCCCAATTGTATGTATAATTAACAAGTTTTTATATTTATATATTTTCATATTTTAAAAATCATTAACTCGATATTAATATTTAAATAACACCTTTCTCCTAATTTTTAAAAATTTCTTTTCATGAATAAAATATCCGTTCATGAGTAATTATTTGCAGCAATTATTTCAGGACAGGCTTGAAAAATAAATTTTATTAATTCTTGTAACTCAATTTGTAAAAATAGAAAAATTTACCCTCGAAATAATGAATATTATAAATTTTATAATTCGATTAGAAGGAATACTTTTAGAGGAATAGATAATAAGTACTAAATTTAAGAAATTAATATTTTTAAATGTTTCTTCATAGAACGAATAAAAACAAATAACTTTTTTTAATAAACGCTTAAATTTGCAAGCGTATTACTGCTTTTCTATAGTACTTTATTCGAATTTTTCGGATTTTGATAAAATTAGATTTTTTTCAGAAAACTTTTCTGAGGAATGCGCCAAAATTTGGGAATCATTTTTGCACAATTTTGCATCTCAATTGAAATTTTTCGCTCGTTTTGTAATTATTCGCACACTTTGCTATTCATGAATGCGATTATTTATCCTGAACAATTCAGAAACCTTTTTCATTTCTTACTTTCTTCCATTTCTGCATATCTTATAGACATCTTTTGTTAAATTTGTACTTCACCAAAGACAGGCAGCAATTTTTCTGAAGTACTAAAGTACTTGAATCCTTAATCCTTCCCCTTCTAACAATCCGTTTCCTAAGTGACGGGTGATTACCTCTCCGTCCGTAAGTTAACTTCCTTTTCTCGAAGAAGTCTTTCCAAAACACGATCATCCTCGATTACAAAATGCGAAATTCCTGTCGAAGTCGTTCTCTGAACTGAAAGACTTCCAAAATTGGAAAGGCAATTAAAAATGCAATCATCCGGGATTTTTGAAAACGATGAACACTAGACCTACAGATTCTTTTCATTCGAAGTGAAAGACGTTCTTTTGGGTTCATCGTCCTTAGAAATGAATATTTAAGGAACGAGTACGGAAAGATATGCAGAGGATAAATAATTCATGACGATATCAAAGTGCTCAGTCGAGATATCGGAGAGATATTCGGGTTTCAAAGATGAGAGTAAATAAGGAAAACGCGTGTGACATATTCGCAAAGAAAGGAGATAAATATATATGGACTGAAATGATATATGGTTAGTGGTTGAGAAACAGGTGGAATTACGAGAAAGTGAAAATAATCATATACATATAAATATTTTGATTTGATGGTATATGAATACTCATAAAATGTACATTTCTGTAATTTATAATGGCAATCTTAGATGATATACATATTTACAGCAGTAATAGTTAATCTATGTAAATATATCAACTCAATATCATCTTAACTTAGCAAATTGATTTAAATTATCGCTTGTAATAAGTGTTAAACGTTTTACTTTTAAGCTATTGTTGAACATTTTCAAGTCTCTAAATCAATTGGAATTGTCGAACTCATCGAACAAAACAAAATCGATTCTCGTACGATCAATAATGAAAGTGAGTAATCAATAATGTGATAGAGTGCTCTTAGCGATTATTGAAGTAATTAAACTTAAACTAGTAGTAAATGACACTTTAAAATTGTTTATTGCTCACAACAATTGAATTTCCGGCTTAAAAATAAACTTTATAGTTGTAAATACATACGAAAACCGGTAGCTTTTTAATAAAACCTAAAATACCTGGATTACATGACTGAAATGTAGTAAACGCTTTAAGAATTTCAGGATTCACTACGAATTTTCAGTAGTAAATCTATAAATAAATTCATAAGACTCCATTTATCATCGTGTTTTCACGTCTTCCATTCATACGCCAAAATTCGCGCTTGGAAATGAAATGAGAAAGTAACACAGCTCTGTGTGATACTTGTGTATAGAAGAAGAAAGTGAAACAGTGAGAAAAGAGGTCACAGCCATAAATAGAAACGGGGCATAGTTCAAGAAAGACCTTTTTTAACTGTGTCGTCTTGAGAATAATAGTCCACTGAGGGACTGAAAAGAATCCAATTTTAAGACTCCAAGGAGTGAGACGTATAAAGATAACATTCCATTGAAGGAAAGGATGAGCTCTTGAATGGAATTCTAATCAGACAGCTTTTTTAATTTACATCTCCTTTCAGTGAGGAAATAGGCAAAGGATAAAGGATATTCTGATACTAGTAATCTGCGTTTTTACCCTTTTATATTTATTTATGAGGAAAATTATACGATCTACTCCATGAATATATAAAATACCACTTTATGTTATACGAAAATTTGTTTCTGGTCCATTTTAAAAATATTCTTTTCTTTTCAGCGCTTAATTTTTAAGAATACTTTAATCCAAACTGAGGTTAGTTGGTACCCGGTTTGACTAACTTGCCGCGTTTAAATTTTTTTTAATAGCATAGTAAAAACTTGTTATTGCAATACACAATGAAAGTTTGGATATTATAAAGTATCAAACCTAAACCTATAGGGTGCAGTTATCATTATCACGTGTACATTAATTTTACATTGAATAATACATAGAGTATGAATGAACATGGAATAATTTTTGTACAATATAAGACCATAATTTATCACGACTTTGATTTGATGAATTAACTACGACTGATAGCAATTAAAGTTAATTATTTCCACATCACATATATATTTTTTCAATTTTTACTGTTAACAGTCATTATTATTTATGAAAACTTAAATTTCATTTATATGAATACGAAAACTTTTGAACCATTAGTATTTATTCTTTTATAATTGTAACAATTCAATAATGTTTGCAGTATTGTTAATCCAATCAAAGTGTTTTGTGTGATTCAATTCCTGATAAATCGACAATAATAGAAAACAATTTATCTTCCTTGTTGATCAGCTAGCAAAAATCATAACTTATTTAACATAAAAATTCAACAATGGCTTATTTATCAGCAATAATTACATTCCTAGCAGAAAAAATAAATTTATATGAATATATTCCTAGCTTGTTCCATTAAAATCCAATTTCAATCGATATTAAACATTTAAATACTAATTTTCGTTAAATAAATATTATAGCAACCGAGTCTACACTACTTTAACCTCGAAGGAAACCGACGGGTATCCTTAGTAACAGAGTTGGTAGGGCGCTCTAAATTTATCCTTCGAGACAGCATCCCAGATTCCGAGCAATTTAATCTCCATGGCGGCGGTGGATAATCGACCGTTTGAGGGAAAGCACGTACGTTTTGCAGACATCTTTTCTGCCTCCGTGGTTTTCCCAGGTGGTTTAGCGGAACTGGCTGAATCACCTGTGAACGTGTCATCTTTGAATTTCATGAGGTCTCTTTCACCAACACTCATCTCTGTTTCGAACTTTTGTACACACGCAATTGATCATGAATAATCTCTCTCTCACATCACCTGTTTCGTGTACCTTTTTAAACTGTCTGACTTCGATCTGACAACTTTACTCTTAAACCAAAAGGGAAATGTGGATGGTTACCTACGTACGTATCGGTCACTGAAGTGGTGAAAGTGGCAAAGTTCGAAATATCGAAAGCCTATTATTTATCTATCTTTCACTAGTCTCACATACAAGAAACTTGTGACATATTGCTTTACTCTACGTGATATATATATCCCGCAATTCATAATTCATAGAAATCAGATACTTTTCTATTTATATGCAGTAGAGGTATTGAGTTGAAGAGCGTTTTTTTGTGAGCTTACTTAAGAAAATTGCTCTAAAAATATCATATTTTAAAATCATCAAAAGTTTTAAAAATAAATTAATGAAGCAGCTCTTCAATTAATTTTACAAAATTATTTTAAAACGGTTATCGTTTCATAACTATTTCATGAGCTTAGTAAATGAATCATTATATATTTAATGAGGAATAAATTACATATTTAATTACGAAACTAACAATATTATATAATATATTATATTATAAATAATACGTAAAATGACTAATACGCATTGCTCCATTAAATTTAACGAGGTAGAGTCGACTTAATGTAAAATATAATACATTCTTTCCAGGCAACAGGAAGAGATAGGACATTGAACCCATTTTTTATAGATCTCATTATTCCTCCGGAAGTTCGGTTTCTGGCTCTAATTAGTGGAAACTTTGTTTCTAAGGAAACGAACTTTTTTATCGTTTTAAGGAAATATCTTTTGAAAAAGATGCCAGAAGATGAGAAATTTGATACTATTTTTATTGAAATTTCGTTTTTACAATGGATCCTCAATTGTTCTCTTCCGAATCTTGGAAATGTGGTTTCCATAGACGCTGAATGCCTTTTTGTTTGTTTATTGCTCACAATAAGGCTCGGTTGCTTGGAAACTTTGCAATGGGGAATCTTTTAAAAATTTTTTTCAGCTACAGTTTTTAATTATTCTATAATTAAAACAGTATAAAAGATTTGAAAGTGAAAAGCAAAAGTTGATGAATGAAAATTTCATTTCTTTGGAAATAAAATGTTTTGTTTATTATTACGCGGAATCATGAAAGAAAAAGGTAGTAAAACTATCAAAAAAAATTCCACATTTTCAGAAAAGAGCACCGAATATATTATTTACTACACTTATAATTCTTAAGTAAATAATTTAGACATTAATTAGGATTTTGGTTGAAGCCTTCCGTGAATTTTTAATGCGACAAACTGGGGACAGCTACCTTTCAGAATATTAAAATTTCCATCACAAAATTTTGGACCAGTAATAATTGTCAAGCTTAATTCATCTTTAGGTCCGTATCATAATCCTTCGGAAAAGAAATTTTCGGGCGAAAATTCCGCAAAAACATTCAAGTTTTGGAGAACGCTTGCCTCATAATTGGTTGCGACGTACTGGTCCAGAAATGGGCATTACGAAAATGAAACTTAAACAGTGAGAATGTAGAAAGAAGAAGGATTTCATCCCTTGAAAAATTTTAACGAAAATTGAAAGAATATTCTTCGTCTCAAGTGACACTTTGTGAGTGCAAATATTAGAGAGCACAATTCACTCTTAAGGGTGACTGTATAGTTGAAAAATCCACTTTTTGAAAGCCATTCTTGAGACATATTAAGAAGAAGTTAGTTTCCATTTTATTAAAGGCATTATAAATATTAAAGAATTCATTTCTTTTTCTATAGTTTCCGTCTAAAATGATAGAAGAATCAAAAATTTAGAAGAGGATAAATTATTGGTAATTTTTTAAAATGTGAAAGGAATTAATATCAAGGTAAACAAAGTTGTATGGAAATCAACATTATCCTTTACGTACACTAACAGATATCTAAGCAGATAAAAATCCTATCTTTTTTCGACTTCCTAATACCTAATATTGTCTTTTTATTTTTAATAATGTTCAGTTTATTTCTGTAACATGTCTAAATGAGTTAACAGATAAAAATTTGGAGAAAAATGCATAATAGTAGCATAGTTTACTCAAGCAGATATTTTTTATATAACTTTACCAAATTATTAAATGAAGATAAGACCATTAAAAATAGCACTTATTTCATTTTTTGAGTAAAATTCATCGAATTTCATACAAAAACAATTCAATAAATTAAAATAATTTACGAAGAAATTAACACAGGAGAAAGGATCTGGCATTTAGAGAGTTGAGTGTCTATAAAAGAGCACTGAAAGTTTAAAGTGTCGCCTCTTAAGGTCATCATTAATACCGCTATTTTAACATCTCTAACTCTTGAACTTTTAAAATTTTGCTTGAAAAATGTCAATGTTCAATATCGATCCAAGATAGACTTCTTTTAAAACAGCGAATTATTCTGTATAAGCTGACTTTAAAGTTTCCAGAACTTCAGGAGATTTCTATTAAGAAAATCCTATCTAATCATAAAATTTTTCTTACATTTACGGTTAATTAATCAAAATCTGTACTGTCAAAGTACCGTAAAACTTAAAAAATATACAAAACTAATGAGAGATTTCTTGAAAATAATTAGCTGCAGATGAAACTAATTATTATTTGTTTCAATTTATTAAGATCTTAGTTAATATTGATCGTTTTCCATTTTAAAATTTACAATTTTCACCATACATATTTCACGTTACAGAGAATATATTACGTTATTATATTATAATATATTAAATGTTACGTAACCAAATTCTAAATTTCACGAAAATCGTCACAATATATCATCTTTTTCTTCACTTTTGATCAAAAAAAAACTTTTGGAATGTCCTTTAACCACTTGAATTCTTAATACTTATTTATCTCATTATTTCCTCGCGATTTTCGTCACCCTTAATCTCTAGTGCGCTTTTCCCTAATAGGCTAAAACAGCGATGACGCATGATATTATCAATGGCGTCACCTTATAACCTACTTTCTCTCAAGTGTCCTGCGCCAGAGAATAATTTCTTAGCGCCCTTTTACGGGAGCGAATTTTAATAAAACGCATCGCCCCTCAAAGCTCGCGGTTTCATCTAAAAAGGATACCGCTCACGGAACGCATTTACTAAACGAAGTTTCAGTAAAGCGAACACCGTTCTATAACCTTTTTATCCCATCCACGTCCCATAAGTTGCACAAATTTGTACTTTTTTGTGTTCTGTTTTTATGGAATACATGGTAAATGCGCAGAACGTTTCGCGATGTTTTTAGAACAGCTGATGTGTCAAATATGAAATAGTTATGTGTTTATTTCTACTAAACTGACATTTAGCTCTATTGATTAAAGAGAGTTTAAAAATATTGCTAGAAATTCCTGGAAACAAAATTACTAACCGTTTTTAAATAGCTGACTATTCAAATGTAAACGCTCAACATAATGACTTCTTTCCAAGAAAAAAGCATATTTAGTTCTCGATTTATAACTTCCGATTATTATAGATTTCAATATTGATAATTAAATCATAATTATACAGTACACCTAAACTGCTTCGATAACCACGCATGTGTTGTAACCTGTGTTAAGTGAATTAGTAATACAGTTTAAAAATTACCCGAGAATGTATATTATTGACTTGCCTCACATACATGTATACCAGGGTACGTTATAGATGAATACAAATAGTGATAATGTTATAGAATAAAAGTACGATACTCTTTTTATAGCTTAATAATTCTTCTATATAAAACATCACTTCTCTAGCGTACTCCTAATGAGTTTCAAAAAAATCACCTGATGATACTGAGCGATGACAATATCCTCCAATAGCGCATCGCTGACGTCACAGTACACCGACATTAAATTCCATTCCTCCCACGCATCTCCAAGCAACAATTATCAAGGTCTCAAAGCGGATCAAAAGGAAACTATAAAAATGCACTGGATGATTTTCAACTCATACGAGTTCCAGGTTCTCCCACTCCACGCTTCCGGCGCTAGTCGATTTTTCAGCAAAGGTCGAGGTTAAAAACTTTCGCGAGTGTTTGTTGGGAATGGAAGACTTTTAAAGCACCCCTTTTCTCAACTTAAGATACTATTACCCTATTTTCCATTAGAAAAGGAGATGGAAGTTGCGCGCCTTCAGATGTGGGTCAGGAAAAGGAATGAAGGATTAGAGGTGTCGCTGAGTGGGTCTAATGATAAACGAATGAATCGTTATGGGCGAGACAATTGTCTCGTTGCCATGCACAAAAGAAGGCGTTTATTTTAAAGAGATATACTTTAAGAATTCAATTCTAAGAAAAAAAGGTATGTAACTGTATGATATCCATAGAATCTTTTTGCTATTTAAAATTGAAAACTCGATTTAATTTTGAAAAATTATTGCTCTGAAATTGAAAATATTCTTTTAAATTATTCTCTAATTCTTTCAAATTTTCTATATTTTCTTGCTTTAAGATTGTAAAAATATCCTCTCCATTAATCAGCTGCACTTACAGTCATTTAAAATTTAGTATAAAACGAAATATAACCACATATATCCTGATCAACCATATCATTTTTTAAACATTTCCTTGTATTATTGTACAAGACTTATTTATCTATGAAGTTTAACATTCAATGCATTTTATTTGAGCAAAAATACCACAGATAAGGTTATTAGAAATATTTAGATGGAACAAATGTTATGAAGAACAAAAAGAATGAGAGTCGAGGCATAAAATAGTTTTAGTACAACCAAAGATTTCGTTTTCGTTTTCGTTGTCCATTATTCATCTCGTTCAAGTGCTGTCAGGATGGATATTACAAAATCTAATTCCCCTAAATTACGCTTTACGTAACAATAAATAGAAATTAAGGGCGTGAGATACTTCAAACGGAAAATAAAAGGCAAACTTGGGTGTGCCTCAGGGATACGTCCTTGCTCCATTTCTCTTAACACTTTTTTGCCGTTCGGCGCTGCTGAGCGGAATTTGACTCGCTTATTTTGTGGCCTTTATTGTGATTAGCTCCTCGGACAAATATTAATCTCTTTACGCTTTCGAAAGCTCTTTTTGGCTACCTTTCGAATCGACGAGCTAACTTCTTTAACCTCCATCTCTTTCGCCTGTTTTATCAATCCAAGCATTATTCAGTCCTTTGTGATAGAGGAATTATTTCACCCATGAACAGTGAGCGAGAGAAAAGGCCCTTTAAGGAAAGATTCACGAAGGCAGAATGAATCACAGAGGGCCTTTCAAAATCATTTGCAAGGTAAGAGCTTCTCTAATTATCTGCATCATTTGAAGGCGGAGTTGAGACAACTTCTTTGCCGATTTCCCGCCTTCCGGTTTCGGTAATGAACTTGTTTTTTCTCCATTTCCAAACGATGGTCTTATTAACGATCTGAGTTGCGTCAGAGGCATTAAACAAAGTTGACGTATCTCACTTGCATTTGTTAATTAAAAAAGGGGATTTGAGAGAGGTTGGAATTTCACACGTCCTAGCAAAATATGAGTAAACACACTTTAGTGTTTAAACTTCGTTAAATTTGAATCATTAAAAGGGTGTTATTATGAAAGTAAGCTAGATACTTAACAGATTAAATCTTCAATATGTTCTAATCAGTCTACGAACAACCTTACTGCACAAGCTCTCACATCTTTTATATTACGTCTGCTAATATTTGTTGAAAAATGGTTCGTTGTGCTTAATTTTACTCAAATATAAAAAAGAATTTTCTAATCTAGTGAAGTATGTTTATTTAAAAACGATTAAAATGAACAATGACAAAGCTGATTCCAACTTAACTATGATAAAAATTATTTATTACTCTAAGATATTTGTGGCTGAATTAGATGGTTTTAAAATTAAGGATCCACGTTCCGAAAGTAGAAATTTAATTTTAGTCATCTACTTTTCTATATGTATGATATTACTTGTTCGATCAAAGAGTTTAACGGAAATTGGTCGTTTTTCTAACTTCATTAAAATTCTATTCATTCTATATCACCGGAGAAACGTTGGATTTTAGTTTTAAAAATTACCATATTAGAAAATTTTCGCCCAATGAAGGGCATCATATATCATTAACATGATAAGATCACAGCTACTTAAAATTCTGAGTCACTAACTAAGGAATTATAGGTCAAACTCTAGAGTAATATTAGAACTTTCAATTACTATTTCAGGTTAATGCTAGAAACATTATTCAGAAGTCGTATATCAGACCTATATCTAGACCTACATAAATTATTAGCAGCATACATCATTATCAACTTTTTATAACTATGTACATAATTCATTTCCTCCATAAGAGAAGTTATATGTTCTAAATCAAAAGTATCATTCCACGAGAAGTAAAATTCATAAGCAGATTATGATCTATTTTAATACTATTTTTATTGGCGTATACATTTTAAATTCCTGATTACCAAACAAATATTAATAACTATATTTATGTAACCAATAGCCATTACAAGTATATTACCAGTTACATTCTTTGATATTTTACTAATGAGTAAAGAAAATAATATCGCCGAAGATCATAAAGCTGTGATATATTATCTATAAAAACCAAGCTATGTACAGTGCTCGAAAATGGAATACATT
Organism: Pantala flavescens; assembly: GCA_020796165.1. Taxonomy (NCBI): domain Eukaryota; kingdom Metazoa; phylum Arthropoda; class Insecta; order Odonata; family Libellulidae; genus Pantala; species Pantala flavescens. The sequence goes on along the minus strand of CM036881.1, from coordinate 45,156,605 downwards.
ATTATCAAACACTTAAAAACTGGGAATCGAACCAGTGACCATCTTTGCCAAAGACGCACTACCCATTATGGTTTCCATGAAACCATCGTTCAAAAGTAGCGGAATATTTCCCGAGATAACTAGGAATTTTTATGTTTCTGGGTCATATATAAGTATTTGCCTATTTCATATCATCTCTGGAAAAAGACTAAAGAAAGAATTCCGAGTATAAAAGGAAAGTATGAACTCGAAAAGGCTTTCATATTTTACTTGAAATTAGGTTATTCAAACATTTAAGTTTGCTTTGAATTTGAACAAATTAACTCTCAAAGATAAAGGAAAACGCTGCTTTAAAAGGGCATTTGTCTGTTTATCTATGGCAATCAAAGTCTTCTTTTAAATACTTCTTTTCATATATCCACTGAAACTCGCATCTAATTCTTTGCTTTGAAACTTTTTTCATATATGAACGGTACAGGAAGTATTTCTATGGACGGATTCTCAGCCAAACATTTGTTTTAAAGTTTTATTTGTCCACCACGAAATATCTCAAGAGGGATGCCATATTTTCATCACAGTAAAGATGTTTTCCTCGGGAAGATGTGAATGGAAGAAAGTTTTTCGCAAATACGTATTTTGATACGTATATATTAACCTTTAAAAGTTTATTCAAAAGGAGGTTTTGTAAATCTATGAGTCACTATCTCTGCTTTCTGTTATTCAGAAGAATATAAATCTTCGAATATCTATATAGAAAAAATAGCTGTATGATGATGGGATACATTAAGGGATCATCATAAACCTATACTATCCCTACCTTTCTGGGACGTATTCTACACGATCGAACTGTAAAACTCATACCATAAAACTTTATAAGAAATTAAATATGATAAAATAAGAAAAATTTTATCATATTTTGAGAAAATAAATGACTTAATACATTCACTAAAGTAATTTCTTAACAATTGTATTTTAACTTAACACAAAGTAAACAACTGAACATTTTTTTACATTTATAAAATAAGGAGGTTTAACTTTTCCTTTGATATTTTCTCTAAGTTTATACGTGTGCATAAGTAGGTTAACTTTATTTTTGCTGAGGTATATAATGCAACAAGAAATATTTGATTCAATTTCCCCAGAGTTGATGTGTTGAATCACTTTCATACGTTTTATGACTAAATAAAGTTCTGATTTGAGCATGGCATTAGCAATAGAATGGTACCATTACTTCAAACTACCGTTGTTAAGATAGCGAACTCCCTTATCTATATTCGCCACGTTTCCATGGAATAGGTCTTTCCAATACAATTTTGGGAAACGCATCTTTTGAATGGCCTACGATAAAACCTTCTGAATAAATTCGAATGTATGTATAATCAAACCCTTATCAAAAGAGGAATCTTTGGGCAAAGAATCAAGATGTTGAAAATTTAAGACTAACTCATCTTAGATATTACCTTATAGATATCATAATTATTAGCGAAACTAATCTATTATTAGATTATTGTTGCTATTGTTGCTAAATGGTTTCCAGGAGCATCGTCAAAACTTACACTTCGTTTCTCGCCCGTATAAAACAGAATCGATTAGCTAAAGCTGATATGACACTAATATTTAAGGTTTACTTACAAATACATTTGAATACTTCGAACAAAGCGCAGTTTTTGACTCGTCCTTTGAAGATAAGAACTTTTACAGATGCACATACCTGAAAAAAGGAAATGCGTAATTAGAATCGATAAAAGATAAAATTTAGAAAGGTATAGAAAAAATTTACCATAGCACTTTTGAAACCTTATAGATAAAACTTCATTCCAATCAATTCAGTCAAGAGAATTTTAATTTTTAAATCTCTTTGTTTCCCCTAGCAAACTTAACTATAAATTGATATAATTAAAGTGCATATACTTTATAGGAATACTTATCGTATTAAATTTATAGTTAATACTTAGTTACTTAAACCAAAAATATAACATGTTCTCCTTCCTTATATGAATAATTAGTAGTGTACGTAGATATACGAACATCTAACTTTTAACAAAGAGAAAATTATATTCTCTGCTGGCCTTTCTGCGGATACATTCTTCAAGATCCATGCTCTTTATCATGTTTAGAATCTCATTTCCAGAGTTTAATTTAATAAGAATCCATTATCCAAACACTAAACTTTAAACACCACATAATAAATTCAAGAACGCGTGGAATTAAAGCAATTTCGACTAGATCTCGCGAAACAACCAGACAATTATAATACAGCTCCTACGAACTGCTCATTACAGAACATTCAAATGCGTTATAGTTTCATATCTAGGTCTCCCGTAGCTTTCGGAGGCACAATAATATTTTCCTGCGTTGATAATAGTACACTTTACGTCCTTGCATTAAAATGGGGAACTAGGGAACTCAGTTTTAAAACAGCCCTCTCAAATGCGCCGTATAATGGTCTAATAGCACCCTCCGTGGAGAATACAGTGACCGCTACAATAGGAAGCCACAGAGGATACCCTCTGGTGGGAAGAGATGAAAACTGGTGATGAGGGGCGGATGAATGCTTCCTGATTATTCCCGCGCTTTTGCACTCGCTAATGGCGCTCTCTCGCGGTGAATTTCGTACGCCAAACCCCAGATGGTGCCCGTTCTGATACCACTTGGTAAAATTACGATCTTTTGAAGAAACAGAAAGAGAGGAAGGCCCGATTATGATGCAAGAATGGGCAAAAACGAGCGGAGCCCTCTATTGTCTCTTCAGAAATCCGGTTCCTTCAGTCGATGGTTCTTTTTTTCAGCGGGCCCATTTATATACGCGGGAAAGCTATCTAGGAATGCCCCATTTAACCTCGTTCCCTTTGCCATATCATCCGATGCATCCTCTATCTGCGAAACTATTAAAGACAAGTTATAGCTCCTGAGCTGTAAACCTTGAAGGGGATTGCGTGGAAAATTCCCGTTTCTAATACCTCCAACCAACTTCCATGAGTAATGGATTGCTTCTTGGTTGGAATTCATCGCTTTGTTGGTACTTTTTTTTGAAGAGTTCACGACGGATTAAGCCCTTTCATCTTCAAGGATTTATGCTTATATTTTTTATGAGAAAGGGTGATGATAGAGGACTCGCATAAAAGGAATTTACAGTTCAAAGATCGCGGAAAATTTTAATGATGGTAGCAACAAGTAGGAAGTCAATGGTCAACAATCAAACATGAATACAATAGTCATTTGTTGCTATGTTGATATCGCTTGTACATATAGTTGCATTAAAAACTTAAACATTTATTTAGTAGTAAATATTTTCAATCGAATTACACGATAACTGCTAACGAAATGTATAAATATAACGAGAATATTATTAGTTCTTTTGACATAAAAAAATAATTAACAAAACAAAATTTATTATAAAAATTTGTTTACAAAACACTCATTCGTTTCAGTTTAATTCTTTTTAAACAATATATTCTATGCTCAATATTCAATAGAGGCATGTAGGTTATATATAGACTTCCAATCTTTGCATAACGTTTATTCATTACTTCCTACGTCATCTTCAAAATTGTCCTTAATGCCTAGTCTACCGAACAGGTACAACACCCTACCAGAGATTTACCACTCCATATACACTCTATTAAGTCTTAGCTCATTGGATAATGAACGCTTTACATACTCTGTTCGCTAAATAGAAGAGTTTTCATGATAGAGCTCATAAATGGATATTAAAGGAAAATATGAAAATTTTTAACATACTTAAGCGTAGAGAAGGAATTAGGAAAGACGTTCGTGAGAGTTATTAATCCTTAATGATTCTAAAGTACCTTAAATCTCTCCCTAGTCGAAGGAAATTATGAAGATGCAACATCAGGGATCAATTTTAGTAACAACTTAAACTCCTATCATCGAATAACCAGCTCTCATCCGCAAATTAAGTATTAATAAAGGCAGTAAAGCGGGAGAGTTTAAGTAAGCGGAAGCACTTTATAAAAGACATCATTTTTTGACTAATAATAAGACTAAAAATATCCTTAAGGAAAGAAATTTTATTAATTTTTCATTTAATTTCCATCGACAAAAGGTTTAAAAAATATTTTCAAGTAGTTTACCTGGAAATTGCCACATTAAAAGCCATCTCGCAGGAAAATTGTGCTCAATATCTTTCGTTAAAATTCGAATTCAAACATTCGCTGTTTTTATTTAGCATCAGCCATTTGTTTACAAAACTCAGTCGTTAAATATTCAAATGAAGGAGGAAAATGTGAACATACTCCAGCGAATGTAAATTGCAGGTAAAAGGAAAGTGTTTTAATTTACACGAATGACTATGCATTCAGGGCTATCACGAGTTTTAAAAACGAAATGCTATACTCATAGGTAATTATACATACGTTTTATCTTTTCTAATTTAATTAAACTTTGAACTTGAGCAAATGATACTAAATAACCATTTAATCTTAGAAACTAAAGCTTTTTAAAGATAAATTGTGCTTCCTATCATCCATAACACATACCTTTAAAAAAAGATTATTATTCTATAAAGTATATGTTTTTAAGGCATAGAAACGAATTATTATGTTTATAAATACATTTAGATAACTGTATAATATGACTCACGTACCATAGATAGAATATAATAAATAACAATATTTCATAATTTACCAATTGACCAAGAATACTTTTAATATCAATTAACATTAATACGAATTATATTTATAAACTCGATTCGTTCTTGCCGTACTTCGTGGAAGGACATTTTAAATGAGAAACAAAACTTAGTGGTTTCCACAATATATTTTTTACGAAGTATATTTACAGCTTATTATAATACAATGGGCTAATCCATGTAGTAAATCTATTTCTCACTTCATCAAGAAAACTCCTAGAAACCCTATTCAAATACGGCTTAAGCACTCTTCATGAAAACAACAATGGTAACCAAGACAATGGTTTGAGTAACCAAATACCATTCGGCCTTCGCTACAATTATTCCCTGGTCTCCGTGACAACGGGAAAGGGCAATTTGTTTTTCCGCTGCGTCAACGCTTAAGGAAACCTTTATTCCTTTGGAAAAGCTCTCGAAGCAGCAGTGCAGATCCAATTTTCCGCATCTGGGATTCTGCGAAATTAAAATGGCGTCCAAGGCCTAAAGCGAACTCACATTTCCGTGAGATATGGACATCACCTAGATTTGATTCTCTCGGCCATCTGACGCCTGTAAATTGAACTCACGGAGATTAGACCCATCCACTATCAGTTTGAGTGTTTTTCTCACTGCCACAGGGATTTTCACCTTTCACGAGGAATGGATTGCCAAAAACCTCAATAAATGCTCTACACATAACACCTACGAATCCCACAAAGTCATACCTCCGTAAAAATTCATCGCTTTTAACATTTGATCGGGTTTTTAACCCTTTAATACGAGTGGCTAGGTGGATTCGACAGCAATTAGATTAGTGGAAAACAAACCCATGAGCTAATTTACACGCAACAATCGAACTACTTAAAAGAAAAATTTGAAAAAGAATACCTAATTACATCGAAAATTGTTCATAATTGAAAATGCCGATCATTTTATTAGAAAGTAACGTCAATAAAAGTGTCAATAATAAATTTATTTTAAAAATGACGATAAATGTATTGCTGATTGAAAAATGTCAATAAAGTGCAATAAACTTAATCCAAAAATGAAAATATCGCTATTTCGCTCATTTATACTGTCCAAGTATTAATTATAAATCTAAAAGTAAACTGCACTGTTAAAGTTTGTTTTTTAGTGTAAAATAATTTCAGACGTACGGATTTTTCAATTTCATTTCATAAAAAAAGGATCAATTGTAACTATGCCTAATTAAGAAACCGCAATCAAAAAACTATTCTTTTATAAATTAGTCATTAAAATAGGAATATTACGAATGATGGCAAATATAACTTAGCAATTATGCTTCAAAGGCTATAAAATCGATTTTTTGACGTACAGAAACATATTTTGAGATAAATTAGACTTCAAAACGCTAAATTAAATGAACACACAAAGGAATTTCAAAAACTAAGACATTTAGGAATAATTAGGTACATTATAGAAGACAAATGTATTGATGAATACATAAAAGAGATGAATTTTCATAGATTTGATACTTTGCTTATTACAAACTCAGCAATTTACCATCTTAATAAATGCTTAACCTCAATTTTGAAGAGGCGAGTGTGAAAGCTTTAATATCAGTCTCCTTGGGTTACTATGGAAACCTTTTGGCAACCACTCGAGAGCAATTGTGACACCTCTTCCCATAAGCCCTGAGGATTCCACTCAAAGGCGTACTTCAAAGCCCCTCCAATTATACTTCCGGTCTCCCGGAATCAATATCTTCTTAAAAGGATGAAATTTAATTTGAATTGAGAGTAATTAAGGTGAAAGATTGACAACTTGTGGAGAATGATTCAATGTGATTATTTCGCATTGTTGACCTTTGAATACCGACTACTAAGTGTATTAAAATGAATGAATAAACGAGTAATAATGCCTAATGTAATAATTGCAAACAATGATCGATCAAGAATGAATTAATAAGGCAGAGGTACAGTTTCTAATAAATGAAAGTATTGTTATCTATATAATAGTTATTAGATGTAATTAAATACTTTATCGAAGGCATAAATAGCTAAACCATAGACCACAAAAGCTGTATTTTATAAACATCTTAAATTAGTTATGACTGTAACTGTAAAAAATATAATTGCAAAAGTACAAATTCGTTTAATTAAATTCAATAAAATTATCAGTTAATAATGAATTCTGTAAAAATATTTTGATTTAAATTAAATTAAAAATGAATTCAAGTTAAAGAATGAATATTTTTCACAGTTCCTTAAAATTCTTCTGCTATATCCTGATATTATAAACAAACATATCTACGAATTTCTCGCTTATTCAACATGTATAACTACGCAGCGAGACGTATTTTTGTGCCAAACCTTTAAAAGTCTCTTTATCAGAACCTTTCCCCATTTTGTCCTTTCGGAATCCATCCTCATCTCTGTGTCCCATCCATTTCCCTTAAAATACGGGCACCTTCTCATTAATCCTCCTTCTCCTATCCCAATAGACCGAAGCGACCACACATTATCATCTTAAAAACATTACGAATAATTTATGCCTTCTTTCATCGAAAGTGGATGTTCGAAAACCTGGCCATTCTTCGTTCAGAGGCGATCATTACTTCTTCAAAAGGAACCGTTGAAATATTACTATTATCCTTTGGCATTGATGATCAATAATATTACGTTTGATTTTAAAATAAACTTTTATAGCCCTATTCTTAACAATGTATATTGCGTTTCATTCGATACAAAAATACAAGATGTACATAATTTACTGTATTCTTTGAAAACGACTTTTAATTTTAATGAGGATTTTATACAATAAAACTTTCTTACAAAGAAATGGGCATTGAAAAGAATTTAAAGAATCCAGCAGAAAGGCGAGTAATCAACGCCTCATTCTATTGTTAAAAAGCCCTGAGGTGTGATTGTTGACGCCCTGATTTACCCTTCACATTTCAACAATCACACATTCCATTGTTGCTGCTCAGGTCAACGAGAAATAATTGGAGCTTCTAATTACGATTGTTGTCGTTAATGAACGTACGTGTTTAAAGTGAATGTACTTTCCTTATCGATTATATCCTATTATGAATAAGAGTGTTTCAACAAACTGTACATCAAAGGAAATAATAAGTATGGATTGGTATCATTACAATTGAATTCTATTAATGTAGTCAGGATCTTTATTTCCTAGAAAAAAGAAATGTTATGCACTGATAAACTTTAGTTTTCATGAAATTAAGCCTTCAATATTGCAAATTTAGGATAAAAATATCAATCTTCGTAGATTCTCAATTTATAAATAGGAACTGTTCCTTTTTAGTCCAGTATTTATTAAAAAACAACAGTCTGATATTTGTCATAATTAACATAACAGCCTAGATTGATATAATCTTAAGCTTCTTAAGGTTAAATTTTAATAACTCAACACTCATAAATCACTCAATCTAAAAATACCAAAAAATATTCATCCATTCCTTCATAGAGGCATGAAATTCTTTACATAAAAGTTATTTTTTCACACCAATCAGAGTGAATCCTTCATCTGTGATTACCTCTATGGCAACATCAGAAGATCCTCCTTTACGTATTAAAGTCAAGAGATATTGCATAGCATAAGAGACACCCTCTAAGGAAAGCAGGCAAAAAACTGGCATCACTTCCAATCCCCTAAAAAATTTAACAAACTACCTTCTGAAATGAAGATTAATAGCAAGGTCACCCCTGTATAATTTAATTTGACCCTGGTTTTCCCAGCAAGTAGTTTATTTTTTCCTCTTTTCAATTCCACGGAGTTTACGCATTTCCTCGGCGCGATCTTGTGTTCCAATTAATGTCGCGGGTTAATTACCCTCACATGAGAAGACTCCAATCCACGTTAAGCGTCATAAAAAGGAATCTCGCGTTTCACGAGACGGGTCCCTTAATTAAGAGTGGCCTTTTATTGGGGTTATGATGAATCTTTTAAGCAAAGTCATTAACAACAGTCGGTATGGGAGTCTTATAAACGGAGAAATAGTCAACATAACCTAGTAATACTTCTGAATAGTGCGCTGCATGTAAAGTTAGGAATTAGGTCATTGGAACTTGATTTAAAATATTCCCTTATTAATCTACGGAAGTAGAATCTGCGTCACCTTGAATAGATCAAGGTCATTTTAAATAAACTTAAATTTCTAGAATTCCCTAAATGGTCTAGTTATAAAAGTGCATTTTGTGATGAAAGAAAAAGTTAATTGTTAATAATAGTTATCATAATTAATTAAGAACTCCAACAAAAATGTACTTACGACAAAGTGAAGGTTAGCAATCCATTTATCACTAATCAATTAATTTATAACAATAGATTGACAATCATAAAGTCATGAATTCATAAAATGTCTTTATATTGTTGAAGACTAGTCATAATATGATTGTTGAATCAACAAAAATAAAATTAAATCTCTTACAATAGCAACTGTTAAAAGAACTCTTGAATTATTATATTTACTCTCTTTCTAATTTGGCTAAACATACAGCAATGAGCATTTAAAAATCCTTTTTCTTTTCAAGTCAGATTTAAAATACGTGTATCTTTCAACTAAATAGTCATTCGTTAAGAAAGAATAGATTTAGGATAACAGAGTTACAACAATCGTAGCTTCCAATATAGATGCGCAATAATTCAAAACCTATTCCAGATAATAAAACATGTCATCACAGATGAATAATAGAAGTCAAGGAGAATAAAAGATATCTTTCCTTCTATTCTCAACCGATAGACACATGGAAAATTACTCCGCTCATCCAGATAAGGTATCGGTTAAAACCGATTAACAGCACCGCAGGAAAAGAATCGTCACCCAATGGAATGCAGAGACGCCTGTGGCCGGAAAACGAACCAAGCATCCGTCGCAAGACAAATACTCTTTGGAATAAAAAATACGCATCGGAAATGGAATTTCGCGCCAATCTTTTCCGAATCGATAGAAGCCTCCGTGATCGTGAATAAAACTGTCAGAGCGCTCCTCCATCTATCTTCCTCGCCTGGTTTCTCATCTCGGAATCTCATTTCCTCAGATATGGACCACTGATTGACCGTCTTCCTAAGGGAGGTTCGCATATCGGAGTTGGACGGGCGTGCTCTGTTCCTACTTTAATTTCTTCCACTTCCTCTCATTCAACACTTTTTCCTTATTCTACTCTCTTTAATACAAATTCTGAGTAGTTTCTTTATTAGTAGAGTAATCAAACAATCACAGAGTTGCTATGAGTTTCAGGACCATTGTTACTACTCAGGTCATTGTTACCCAAAAATGGTTACTTTAATGACAAAGGATATGCCAAGTACGACTATTCTTTAATTTTGATTAACAATACGTAAATACTACCTTGATTATCCAAAAACCGTTGCTCTATTTTAATAATAAATATACTGCTATTTTACGCTTCACTAGAATGTCTTATCAATGCTGTATTGGAAGTATGGTTTAATCTTTAATCCTGAAAACAGAGAGGTCAAGGTGCTTTCCAATCTTTGAGAAGTGGGATAAAGAATCCTAGCCTCGCGACCCAGTTCAATCGATCGACATACCTCATGGATATTGCAGTTCACCTTTCAACGTATGACGTCTCATTCCAGGAGCTCATAAGGAAATTATAGTTTCATAATGTCATAGGCAACGCCATCGACGTGTCGCTATGGACAGAAATACCGCCATAGCAACCTTTCATTCGAATGGGATATAATTGCTCCTGCTGAATACAATTCTTCGTTTTTTTATTAAAACTATAATTTAAAAGTTTCAAATTGCATTTACAATTATCTGAATCGCATATTATTTAAATTACGCATACGGTATTCAAGAAATTTAATCTCTAAAAGCGATATTACTTTACATTTATCCATGTATTTCCAAGTAAAATAAAAAATAAATCGTCTGAGATTAAATATTCATTTTATTTTACTTATTCAAGATGCAATATAGTTCTTATTTCTTAAAGAATCAGACCCAAGTTGAACTATGTATAAAAACGAGTTACTGCTCTAAAAACTCTAGAAGAGTACGCAGTTTAAAAAGGAATGAACATCAACTTTACCATTGTTTACGTTACGTTACATATTTATGAAATAAATACATAAATTTCAACCGTTTTCACCTAAAAGTAAAGCATGTAATTTTTCTATATAATTATTAATTTACTATAAAACTATTGTACTATTTATAAAGCGTTATATGACGTATTACATCTCGTAATTGATTTGCAAATCAATGAATGGCTGTGATCTTATTTATCATTGATTTTGAATACCTAGATTAAAATAATTTTCAACCTTAATGCATAACAACAAACGTTAATAATAACATTTTTATGAATGCTCTTAAGGCCTCAATACTATGGTAACTTGAGATGGTAAAGAGAAAGTGAAAATTCGACGATACTAAAAAGGGTCGAAAATCGCAAGACAAAAAACAGTACAGGAAACACCCTGAAGAGACCCAAACGAGGCAATGGGTTATTTTGCTCTCGACTGCCACGTTCTGTGACCCTTTTACCGCCAACCAGACCCTTTCCCGTCTCATGCAGGTCTGCTGCCCTTCACTTCAACCCCAATTGCTCGTTCTTTATAGGGGGTGACAAATGACCATCGAATTCGGGACGCTCTCAGATTCAAATTGCGAAATCTCTTGATTGTGATTGAGCAGATCTGTTTTCTCTCCGATTGTAAGAAACCACGGAATAAATCTTTCCTATTACATAAGAGATTAAATGATTGGTTCAATAAAATTCTTCAATGAACCCTTAATTTTTAAATATATAAATAAAAAATTAGTTTGCGAATAAAATTCGATACACTGATTTTCCTTTTCTATAATTATTATTAAATCTATATAATATTATATTTTCAACGACAATTCATAATTTAAGATTAAAGTAAACTGACATCCATTCTTATGGAATATTACCATTGAAAGAATTCAGCTACGTATATGATTATAATAAATACGTAAAATATATTTTAACTATATATTTTCTAGTTTTTAGTAATAATATGCTTAAATGGTAAAATTAGTCTTATATTGATTACATTTCTTTGAATATGATTTAAGTTTATTATATTGCAATAATAAATCTTAATTTGCGTTTGCTAAAAAATTTTCAGGCAATTAAATTTTCTTAGATCAAAGAAAAGAAACAGAAAACTCAAAAATTAAAAAAAGTATCATGAGTTATTATGAAATGATAAAAATGTCATGAATACAATATTTAATGTCTGATTTGAACTTTTGTAAAGAAAAATAAGTGAAAATACCATATGCAATAAATATATTGATAAACTGAAGTAGCCAAAATAACATTATATATAGAAGACATTTATTATTCTATATATATTCCTTCGCATATAGATTTGAAATGAACTATTTTCTTGTATATAAATAAGACGTAAGAAGATTTATCTCATAATTTAAAGGATTTTCGAACGCCTTTAAGGTCTCATTTTCCATCGAAAATCGGTTATTGCGAAGCATCTTATCGAAAAAGCCCTTCCGTATCCAAAGAGCTTTCCACCTTATATTATTTATGGCGTTGCTATGGCCCTTAAATTAGTATCAAGTACTAAACCCTTCATCTTCTAGGAGAAGGAAATGGCCTCGTATCTTTTAAGTATTCGTGAAGTTATAGGCCGTTGAGAAGAGAAGATTTTGTTCCTCAAAGGTTTTCCTTCAGTTTAATTTGCAACATGAATTTTTGATTTCGAGATTGTATTTCCTAATTTCATTATTTTATAATAATCAAATTAGGAAATACAATCTCGAAATGCGTATCATTCAATACTTTAAGGAAAATGATAAATCATCCAATTTTGCGTATTATAAACATTAAATGAAAGCAATAAGTGAAAAATGGATCAAAATCTCTCATTCCTTTTATTAAAACTTGATATAAATATGTATAAAAATATTTTCGATTCCATTAATGGATTACATCAACTTAAAATATTCGAAAAATATTAAACTGTATACCTGTGAAAAGTATTAAATCTCAAAAAGTAAACATTATATTCACTAAAGTAAACTTGATTGATTTTGATTCATTTTAAACCTATGCCTGATTGGACGTTTATTTAAATAAATATCGTTTAACCTTTACCTGTGGTAACTAAGAAAATTCTAGTTTTGTATCCAAACTCATGATAAAGAAATTTTCATTAACTATGTTATCATAAGGTAGCCTTAGTTTCCGTCAAAATTTCCGTGAATTCTATGACCTGACTCTTCTATTAACTTTTCAGGCTAAACAAACTCGACGGGGAAGAGATGAAGGAAGTTAACTGTATTGTTTGGAATATTGTGTATCAGACCCTTTTTGTGAAAATGTACTGTTCCCATAGGAAAATTGTTCCATCACTTTCGATCAATAAACTTTCAAACAAAACGGAAGTCTTCTAATTATATTCCACCTGAAAAAACGCTTTTGATTCTAACCGATGTTACTGAATTTCAAAAGCATCAAATTGCATTTCAAGCATGTCTATCATTATTATAGAGAATTAATATTCCTATCTCTTTAGAATGTTTTGATATTTTTAAGATACAAGCAATATATGTAATGGAAAATTTACAACCACAATTGTTCAAAATAAATTATAAAACTCAACTTGAAATTCACTTGCGCGCGTTTGCAAACAGAAAATTGAACTAACATCCTGAATCTTAGGCAACACGCTGAGCGAAATGTAATCCCTGTTGCCTAACCACACGGCGTTCAGATACTTGCTGCTATGGAACGCGTTAAAATTAGGCAACTGTTTCGACTCAGTAAACTCAAAACTAGTCTGCTTCAACTTCATCGTCTGTTGCCTTGCAGTATTTCATTCAAAATCTACCCAGAGTTTTCTAATCAACACCAATTTAACTTTGTAAGATTCTCTAAAAAGTAAATTACCGCTGTAGGCGATATCATATTCCTTTGAGAAATGGTGTAAACAGTAAGTGTAAGTGTAAACAAGTCCCTTGGGAATTGTACCATTGTACCATTTGAATAGCCTCTGTAATATTTTCCTATTATTTCTGAAATATCTGTATTGAAGCTAGAATTTTCCGAATTGGAAACTAGGGTATTATTTATTAGTAAAGTTTTCATTAAGTAATTCCACGGTTAGATACATACGCCAATCGTAATTGAGAACTGTTATTTTTTATCTGGTAAATATTCATGATATTTATAAACAAAACTACGAAAAAATAAATTACATGAAATTGATATTATGTAAAAATTCTATTCAAAATACAATAATCTATGATTACTGCAATTACGACATTTAATCATTTACTTAATGACTGCATAATTTTTATTTTCTGCTTTTTCGGTTGATGAACATACTTTAAATGATTTTTAAATTATGATAATTATGACAGTAAATAACTTTAAAAGCAGCTAACTTTAATGAGTTACTTCACTACAATCTTCAAATATTCTCAACCTGAAATGGTTCAATAAAGAACCAGTTTCTCTTTTCTAGACAAATTAAATTAGATAATAAATCATCAGAAAAAACAGTTTTTTTATATGTACGAATATATAATGTAGTTTAAATTGAGTTAGCCGGCGGAATAGTTAGCATGCTAATCTTCTAATGCTGAGGTCCCGGGTTCAAATCACGGCTGAGGAGGAAATTTTCCTCTGGATGCCTGTGACGTCCGTTGTTGAGTTTAAAACCACACTACAATTGTCCCGAAAGAGGATGTTTGTGCGGTCTTTGTTAATAAATAAAGTATCATAAAATTCGTCCTTTTTAATATTACATCAGTTAATTCTCAGTTATCTAGGGCCTTTTCTTCTTTATATCAAGGAATAAGATTGTTTACTCTAGAGTCATTCAAATAAAAACATAACTCCCTTAAAAATCGTCATTGAATAAGAAAGATTTAAGGATCTCACTGGCTTGAGCTCAAACGCATTCATAAGACGGAATCCCATTCCAATCCATTCAAAGGCTCAACCCGTTGGTTCAACTCCCAAATCAATCCATTTGGATACCTCACACTTGAAAGAGAAGATGCATTGGAAATGGGTGAGAATAGGTCATCCTATTCCTAATTCCTTAGCGCATACGGATATCGGGGTAGACCCAAGTCCTTCACGTACTCCTATCTCCTTCCACAAAGTCTTCCTTTATGTCCGGCCCTAACCTATTCCTGTAACCTCGGAGATGGCCCCAAGATCTAAGGGGTCAGCTTCCTTTAGCGATGGGTCCAAGGAAATCCTCTCAGCAAAAATTGGACCCGAAATGTTCGAACCTTTGTCCAGTCCTTTTGTGCGAAATTCGGTTGGGGTCGAAAAAATTTGCATCCAGTTCCGTTCCAGTTATTCCGAATTAAAATCCCTAGAATCTCCCTCTGAATTAAGTACGTAGTTGGCTTCCACGTATGGCCAGCTTTATATCGAACCGATGCCTTAAGAGGATACAACATTTCAACTGATTAAAAATTCCCGTTTAGATGTGTAGCATTAAATTTTCATCTTTCACAACAATCTCCTGAGGTTCTTTCACAATCCAATTTGTGTACGGCCTTGAGTGAATTCGATTGTTTTTAAATTTCAATTCTTTGTGTTTTTTTAAATATTTTTCTATATTAGGGGCATATAATAACGTAGCTTCAGAACATATTTTGGTCTAGTAAAAATCGATAATCAATGAAAACATATTTACCGAAAATGTCTCTAAATGGAGCTAAAATTGCTAGTTGTGTAAACAGCGGAATATTTTAGAATTTTTAAGACGCTCAATTTTCGTTTGCCCATTTTAAGCTCACATAAAAACATTGAAATCTATTTAAATTGCATACAGACCAAATGATAAAAATAAAATATTCTAAACTCAAGCTAAGCACACTAAATAAATCGATTGAAAGGAGAACAATGAAAAAGAGCACCCACAAAAACACACAATACTGTATGTACTGTACACACAAATATTATAACGCATTCATAATAATTGCACGATTTTACATTACATTTTATAAAAAAATTATCACAGACATGTTCATAACTACCAGAATAATAATACCAAATTCTAAGACCACAGAAACTGTAACACATATGGAAAGAGTATTTAAAATACCAATTTACTTCTGTCGGAAAAAAAATAATTTCCACTTTAGCACTAATACATAATAACTGCTGTCTCTGTTACATATATCCCGAACACACAAAAGACAAAACTCAAAGTACCCTGTTACAAATTCAAGGATACTTTGGAAACATGCTCCCCAGTTCAACGTCCAAAATCGATGAAGTGATAACTACATACAACCAGAAGATGGCATATATCTTTCTCTGCAGTAAAATTCTTATGTTCCTCGTAAAAAGAGTTGAGCTTCGAATGTTTTGTAAAGTTTTATAAGCCTGTAAAGAAAAGGGTTTTCAGATACATTAACCAGTAAATCTCTCTATCACATTCATTTTCTACGATAAAAATGTTTAGAGATGGATTAATTTTACAACTATCTCACTTGAATCCATCAGCTCACTATCCACCTCCTGAAATTCTTCTCAAAAAATAGAAATTTTAAGACATAATATATTCATCTTTAAACCATAAGGTCCTTGAACTTGAATAACTTTGTAAGTTAAGTCATTAAAAGTATAAATTTCATAACGAATATACCTTACAATATGCAAAAAAAACATGTAATCGAGGTAATATAAAAATTTTTAAAACCCTTACTGCGCCATACATCTAATTGATTTTCATAGATCGAAAGAAATGTAATGAACAAAAGAGTCATGAAGATTTCAAAATTAAAGCTCTTAAACGATAGTCAAAAAATACAATACTGAACCTTCGCCTTTCAAATTCAAACCCCTGTAAATTAAATGAGTCCATTTCAATAGGTATTTCGCTGTGAAGCTTCGTCGGATGAGATCATGATCTCCAGTTCTAAGAAACGAACGAATTCAGATAGTGAGATTGTTCCCTTTTATCTTTTGAAAAGCTCCAAAAAACACACTCGTACGTTGCAAAGGATGGCTTTTGTTATTTCATAAATAAGATAAATATTTTCTCTAGAATTTCACAAAGGATACTTAGTGTAATAAATTACAATTGTACTACTTTTTGCGCCATTATAAATATCAAAATAATCTTTTGTATCAAACAAAACCCTTTGAAAACTAGAACGTTTCTCTAGTAAATTAGAAGTTAAATAATATTTTATCTGAAAATATAATAGTAATAATACCACTTTATGAGTCAATTGCAATGTTTCAACAATGGAAGATATAAAATTTAAGAACAAGGATGTTATGCTCTGTCAATGTTCTGACCTTTTTCCCAACTAGTTAAAAAAGCACAAACCTATAGATATACACTAGAATACATTATATAAGAAAGGAACATACTTTAACTTGAAGGTTTTATGATAACATAAAGATCAAGTTTATTAATTTCTTATATTATTATGTAATAATTATAACATTTACGTTTTTTACAACTATTTCCACTCAATGACTAAAATTCGATATCTATTGGTTACAAATAAACCCTTTAGTTTACTACTGAATTAAACTAGATATTAGCTTTATAAATTTTTCAAACACCTTTCATCGAATTCGCAATAACAAGTATTAAGTAATAACAAGTATATAAGTATTTTCATCCAACTTCGTTAAACGATCGATGCAAGAGAACTATAGAGATACTTTAAAACTTGCAGTTAAATTTCCTAGCAACGAGACAGCGAGACTTTCACCGAGGATTAAGCATAATACGAGTATATGGTTATTTTCCCAATATCGGAAAACATAAAATTTTTGAAATATTGATAATCACAAAAAATGTATTCTTATAAAGCGAAAAAGAAAACAAATCTCTTGCGCTTTCTTTTGGGTAAGAAAAATCCCAGATTCGGCCATAAGAGAGCCATACACACACACATACGGCTTCTGAATGTAGCGCGTATCGGCCTTCATTTTTTTCCCTCCATTCATAAGTGTTGACTCTGTGTTTGAACATGCACACCGCTACTTTTGAGAACTTGGGCCCTCTTTAAAATTTCAAGGAGCCATAAGAGCGGCCTCTGAATATTTCATCGCAGAGGGGCTTACCAAGAAGGCGGATCACCGATTTCTAATCCACCTTCAAGTCATTATGCTCGACAGGTCTCGTCTATCCAATATGAGTAAGGATCAGTTCGCTTTTGAAATCCGGGAAGAAAAATTCATGGAATACCTTAATATATATGGGAAAGAGATTAGGGCTTTTTCAAGCTGTAGGATAATTTATGGATTCCTAATGGTTTTTAAAATTACTCACACTTATCCCATCACGGGTAGTACAGTGATTCAATGAATGAAACGATTTCCATATATGAATAGTAGTTGTTTTCGTATAATCAAATTTGGACTGACTGAGAAAAATATACATAAACGATAATATATTGATACAATATAATATTTAAGTCTTTGTAAACTTCTCCAGAAAAATGATTCCACCAACCGAATACAGTCTAAGTCAATTTAATTCATCCCAATGAAAGTAAACAGAAAACTCAACGGATCTAAATCAACCCTGAGAAAAATTATTGTGCTTTGTATGTAATCAAATTATGATCCCAGTAATTGTTTCTTTCCAGTAGAATTAACAAAGAAAATACAAATTTGATGCTTAATAGAGGAACCAAAGCTGGGTATTACACTTAATCAGTACACGCTTAAATTATAAGAAAGAAAATTCATAATTATGCTTGCAGAAATGCTCTAATTCAAAGATGAAATTCTTGCTACCTATTCCAATATTTCATGCTCATAAGGCCTCGAAAACTTCAGGGCATAATTTCGAGAAAATGAACTAGATATGTATATATAAAATATAATGCTGGCGATGGTTTTAATTAACCTCAGATTTTGTAAATAACCTAATATTATCCCTTTCATACTTTTTTATTATTTTATATCTTTTTATCTTTTATATTAGTTATTTCAAAGATATTTCTTAATATCTGAGAATTAAAACGTCTATAAACCATCATAGCTCATATCCAAGAGGAAATATTATAGTAATATATACCAGTGGAGCAGTCAAAACAATAAAAGATCCTACAATGAGTAAAATAAAACATACTCATTGTTGTCAAACATGACCTACCTCTAAAATTTTCCCTTAAAATACAAATTTAAAACATAGACCGCTAATGGAGAATAAACCAGAATATTAACTACAAATATGAACACGTTTCATTCACTACACGCACGCTCTTAATTTCATAAACTTCTCCCGAACTTGTAAAAAGGAACATTACTATGTTAGAGTAAATGAGAAAATCCTATTTCTCGCCACGTGTAGATGAAAAACAACGTCAGACAAGGCTCCCATAACTAGGTAAGCTCTTCATCTGCGAAGGAATTGCGTAGAAAATCTTTTAATCTCAGGAGAACTCCACCCGAGCACATCTACAAGAGATGCCCTGCATCCAGTCTCGGAGTAAATCCATGGCCTTAATTAATCTCACCTTGGGAAGATTCCGGAAAAACTTATTCTACATCTCCCAGACGGGTGCGTAATAGTTTGGGACATCTCTCTGCAGCACCCGGACCGCACCTTTTTTACCGCATCCTTAATCATCCACCTTTCTACTTGTGCCCAGTCATCCTTCAGGCCATTCTAAGCGAAGAGAAATCGACCTGTCTACACCACCTTAAACCCTTCGGTGGGTTTACCGCTTCGTCTGGAGGTAAACTTTGAACTCATTAAGTTTAATCAGACCCTTCGCCCACATGTTGGGATACGGACGATTAAAAGTATTGTTTATAAACGTTTTGGACAAGTGTCAAAGATCAAGAGGGACAAAGACCGGTAAATTTAATGAGGGAAAGTTGATGGTAAAATTATGCGTTTGCCATGAACAATCACTGGGAATCTAGATGATAACATGTTAAGGTTATCGTCGGGAACTTCAGGCACCATAAGAGAAATTAAATTATAATTAGCTGATATCAACTCACAATAACTATAATACGTAGAATAAATCTAAAATTGAGTCTTTAAATATGTGATGTGGATGAATCGATGAATTCAAATTCTTAATTTATTATATCAATTATAAATAAGGTTTGACTTTACCTCACTTTAAACTCATGCCAAAAATATGATGATATAAAACAGATTCGCTGCAGTCTGACCACCTTGATCAAGACCTTATTATAGTATTAAACTAAAAAGTAACACCTTAAATTGCATTTAATAATATATCATCAAATATTTAATGATATTAATCAATTAAAGACTAAATTACAAATACAAAACAATATTTATGAGGACGAGTGTGTGTATATATATATCTCATTAAAATAGCAAATTTGACCCACCGAATTCGTTTCCCAAAAGCAGCCAATCATCGACGAATATTCGCACGCGTGGGTGGATTCTTTTGTTGTCATTTGGGCCCTAATCGTTAAGTCGTCACGGATGTATTTGCAATTGTGAATTCCTCTCACGCCTACATCTGGACAGCATTCAACGCTGCACAGTCACTTTGTTTAGCCTTCCCTAGAGGGTTTCTTTAATGCCCTTTCGCATATAGGCGTTGCAAACCTCAGGGAATTGAACTTTCAACCTTTCCATGCCCATTGACTCTGCTTTTGTCAGTAATGAGTACGAATTTCCACAAAGTTGGGTTCCCGGGGCTAGGGGAACTCGTTAGCTATTTCGCTATGGTAAATTTCAAGGGCTATTAGCTTAAAAGCATCTTCATATTTCCTTTGATGAGTTGTATTTCTCTTGATGTTGTTTAATTATGCATCAAATTATGTTCTCAAACGGATTAATATAATATTTAACGAGTAAATTCATTATAGTTTTGTATAACGCAAATATGATAATAATTTATACTAATTAAAAGTAAAACTCAATTCCTCTTAAGTAATAAAAATGTTTTAGAATTCACAATTAACAATCGAAATCGAAAATTCGAGCAATCGAAAAACCAACACCAAACTATATCTGAATAGACTACGAGTTAGGTAGGTAGCAAGCTTTAGATAATGGAGTGAACGAGAAGGATACTAGAACAGAAATATTCTTTAAGCTTTGGAAAAGCAGAGTAATTGTAAATTTAGAACCTAACACACTTACCAAACAGCTAAAAAAAAGTTTCATTCATGAGGGAGTACTTCAGTCTAATATTACTGTACGACATCAACACTAAAACTTTTATCCTCATTCACGTTACTGTTAATATTTGTTCGTAAAGGTAATAAGCTCTTGAAATCGTAACATTATTGGACTAAGTTCTGAAAAAGACACAATAGAAAACTTTATAAGCATCGTTTACTCTCATCAGATGCTTTGTATTATTCGGATGATGTAAGGTGCAGTGAATCAAATGTAGTTGAACTCAAGCGAATCGACTATTTGATGGAAACAAACGAATCGATGCACTGAACTGAAAAAGAACGAGAACACTCACTGAAAATAGAGAGAAAAATCAAATCGCTTAATTTGAAACGTTCGATAAATCAAACAATCGGATAATTCGATTGTGTTCGTTAGTATACTTCCACATAAATTTATAACGATAAAATTCTTAATAAATTTCAGTTGTATCTATGTATATAATGTTACTTGCATAATCAATAAATATTCAATTATGCTATTCAAGGATGCTAAAACAACTCGTTAAGAAAATTAGTAGCAATTGAAGGAATAGAGAATTTTGCGAAGAAAAATAATAATAATATACCTAAAACTTTTAAACACCACGTTTTTTAAAGTAAATTTAATGTTGATACATTCTAAGGGCCGATAGTGCATAATAATATTTTATCATAAAAATGTATATTTTACGAAAAATTCATCCAACAAAATTCATCGCGAATTCTACTCATCGGTGACCTTCAGTGCAAGTCATGCGTTAGAAAAACTATCGATAAATTTCAAAAGGCACGACGTAGTAAAACTAAAGCGAATATATATATATATAACTCAGCGAACTCGGTTGACTCTATTCGGACGAGATTTACACCCAAGTTCAATGGTTGGCGATAGAATCGAAGCAATAAATGCGATATATCGAAAAGAAAATAAAAACACTGCCTCTCGAGAGAAATGTGAACGCAAGGGAATTGATGGAGGATATTTATTATTCACATATCTCAGAATCTTCCGTCCGTGAAATCTTCTTTATTTTCCGATTCCGTAAGGGCTTTTTTACAGTTCCCCGATTCTCTTTTGGTCATCGGTTTCGACCCTCGATAAACAAAAGACAATCGGTGCCTACGCATAAACAAATCCGTCTCTAAGGGAAAGGATTTCTTTGAAAATATTAGGAAAAATTAATATTGCTGGGAATCTTCAACCTCAAATAATATGGGATTTATAAATTTGATTGTCTCAGTAGTATTCATCGATAGGCATTCAAGCGTACTATAATTCTTAAACGGAACTCGGGCGTATATTTAACGCTCTTAGGTGTGGAAAGAAAAGATATACACGGAAACAAATGTGTTTTTCATGATCTCTGAGGATAAAAACCACTCGTCTGAAACGTGATCTTCAATTCTCAATTACAAAAGAGGGAATCAAAAGATTATATTCAGAGCACATATCACCTACCTATACGTTACCTTAGAATTTTGAATGTAAAATGAAGATGAAAAATGAATCCTGTAAGATAAATTCGTTGATATTTCATTCAATAAGATTTTATTTCCTATACCTTAATAAATAAAACCTTCTCATCATACTCATTTATGAAAATTAAGAATAACTTCATTTATGGGATATTACTATATAACGGAACATATCGAAGGTTTACTTTGCATTATTTACCATTTTTGAACCCATACTTTACTACATACTACATAATTAAATGTATGCTCAGCTCGATCGTAATTAGTTTTACGTGAAGTTATAACTCCAGATGAGATAGTTTTAAAGTGTAAAATGTGTAACTTTTTGGGATCAGTAAATAGAAATAAGAACTTTAATTTAAGAAAGGTGTAAATTTGAGAACCTTCATAACGTTTCAAAGAACCATATAATAACAATCTGAAATGTATGCTATTTTTCAAAAAGTTAATCAGATATTTAACCAATCATATCAATTTTTCAAAATACAATCGAAAATTAATCAATAAAAACTAAATGTGGAATTAAATAATAAAATATAGATACATATTATGTATCTAAAAAAATATATTGTATAAATAATTCATAAGCAAAGAGAAAAGGAAAATCCCAAATACGAAAATAATGTTTAATGAACTTCCCGCCTTCGCTGTGACATCACTAATGTGTTCATAAGGAATCAAACAGCGAAAGGTAAACCATTCACTCGCATTTTGGTCACAGATCGATCAATATTCAATGAGGAATGATTGGCTTAACATCCAGCCTCCGAAAGGATCAACTGAGGGGTTCAGAACACCGACCGGTAACTGAATGCAAACTGTACAACAAGATCGGGAAAGGTTCCAAACTCGGAGGTCGTACACGACAAACAAGTATCCATTATGTCCATATGAGGTCATCAAACCACATTTGAGTGACGCATTGCTGACTAATTGATTTAATACTGCGAATTTCGTCACGGTGAAAACGGGAGAGATTATTTTGATCAGAGCGTAGATTTTGTTGTAATTTTTTAAAATCAAACTATGCGTCGGTTAAATGGAATTGTCGAAAATCAGCTATGATTATTTATGTTAAATATGTTTTGGATTGACCATTTATAACAGTTATAAACACGCAATTTATAAATAACAGTATGTCTATGGTTCAGTTTAATATGAATATTATGAATACCTTTTGGATACAAATAACTTAAGTTTATAATTTTCAGACTACCTTTCATAACAAAAAGCTGTATTATTAAGCAACCCAGGAAATTGTGAATATTAACAAATGGTTGTATTTTTTTAGAGGAAGGAACCAAAGTCTGAAGCTTCCATGTTTGACCTACCAGTCCTCTGTTTAGCATATCCACTTTAACTTTGAGGAAGAAGAGCACTGCTATTAAAGACCTTTTTTATTCTCAGGGGTAAACAAAAAAGAAGAGTTGGAGTAGGGTGAAGGGAAGCCTATTAAAGATATAAAACGAGTGAGGAAAAAAAGTGGCGGGTCAAGTGTTGAAGGGGTTGCACCGCTAGAGAAAGTAATGTAAGTTGGGGTGTAAAGGAAAATTCTAAACGAAAAGGTCTTTAAGCTTGAGGGGTGTGAAATGACTGGAAGGCAGTGGATCTATATGCACAACATAAAAGAGAAATAAGAAGAGAATAAATGGTTTTTGATGAAGAGAAGTTCCGAGATATAATTGATAGAATGGGGTATATAAGATGCATACGATTTTCAGCCATGATGGCTAAGTATTATGTATGCGGTTATCAGGAGGCAAATGTATAGGAAGGACTGTGTTTGTGCGGTTACCTTAGAGATATCAAAGTCAACAACGGCACCTTATACGAAAAACAACGATTGAAATTTTTTAAATGTAAGTGCAAAGACGAGAACTAAAAAATGAGTGACTGGGTTAACGAAGATATAATTTCTTAAACTTCATTGCTCTCATAAATAAGTGATATTATGTACGAATAGTAAGATCCTGCAATTCTTAACTTTAAAACTTTAGCCGAAAGAATATACTATGATGAGATAAATAATATTTTTTAAATAAATTATTTAAGCCTAAATTTTTACATCTTCAAGCAGGATTTATAGAATCTATTTAATATTAGGTAGATTAGAAAATGTTCTTTTACATAAAAATTACATTTAAATCTAACTTTAGTGCAATAGTTTTGGTTATGTATTTTACACTTTACTTATGCAATCTAATAGGCAGCATGTTATGGCTCGATGTAAACACATTTCGTACTTTCATTGGAAAAGCTTTCCCTTCAACTCCTACACATGGGATTTCTCAGATGTTTCCCTTGTTGCGATGGAAGAATGATATCAGAGATATACCTTTCTAAACGATTAGGGTAAGAGAAAGTTATTTATAGATATGATTTCTAGCGTTGGCGGTATATATTGAATTGGACTTGATGGAGATGAGACGAATTGTTATGTTTCAATTTCTAGAATGTATTTGTGGAAGGGATTCGGGAAGTGATATCTTGATGCGTTCTTGAGGTGTGGGCGGATGTGAATATTTTTCTATATGCTTAGTATGTATTAGGTTAACGTAAAAAACTATTCCTTTTGGTTTTACCTTTCTGGAGAATCAAGTATATTCAAATGTCACGTAGGCGACAGAATATGATATACTGCATCACGCTATTCACGAATAATATACTGAGTGAGTCATACAAATAGTAAAATATAGGAACAGTGATTAACGTAGTATTACCATCTTTATAAATTATCTCAGGGAGTGGTTCAGGAATGGTTAACAATCATTTGATTGACAGCCTCTTTGAATTGCAGAGATTGATTCACATATATACATTCAATTCGCATATCTATCGTCTGATGTCTATGATTAATGGAAATCACCTATGATATGATTCAATATGAACCACGATTATAAAACCAGTAAATAAATTACCGATATCAATTTAAAAGATACTCTATTTGGGTAAATTGATTCTAAATACCCAAAATAATAATTAAATTCATAATGCATGTTACACTATTAATAAAAAATGAAGTGATCAACTTTAACTAATCAACTCAACCTTAAAAAGCAATATATTAATGTTTTATTGACTGAGAGTTATTTGACTGAAAATAGCGAAGAATTATTTTTTCGATAAATTTTTATGTTTAAACAAAGTATAAATTCATTATAGTCTATATCTTTATAATTTATATCTACATATACCTTAACGATATGTATCATTGTTAAGTTAAATTTATCTGGTATTTTTTACGCGTTAAAACTAAATTATAATACATTGAACGTCTAATAATTGAAAACTTTGTCGTTTTATACAGGGTTGGAAATAATCTACAACAAGGATTAATCAGTATTAGCAAGTCGATCATTAAAGAAACATACCTAAAGCCAAAAAGTGATTCAAGACGAAAACTTTATACCTTGTATCCTATCAATATGGTAGTTCTCAAAACAATGCGATTCTAGCAATAAGGAAGCCAAAGCATCAGATAGAATAATTTACTATTCACCGTCCCCTGAAAATCCGGGAAGTTGATTTTCTTTTGTTTCCAGGACCCGCTTCTCCCTTTTGTTGAGTGTCTTTTTTGACGCAATTCGTATGCTACTGTTCCTTTCTGGACCTCATAAAATTCCCCATTCTCTGTCCGTATTTCCCGTTGCTTCAAATTGTCAATCAAAGCTATAGGAAATCCTTTTCGGTTGGAGACCGAGTCAAAGGAACGACCTTTCTCATGTTTTTCTCTAGTGGAAAGGAAATGTTCTGATACTAGAAGAAAGGGTTGATCTTTAGAGAAGTTTCTATGCTTTGAGGAGTGTAAACAAATGTGATGAAAGTAGGACAGCAACTGGCCTATTTATATACAACACAAATATTCCTACACTGTATATTTGACATGTTACTCGTTTTATCTAACCGGATCTATTCAAAAGAATAATTTTGAAACTCTTCTTGGGATACAAGGTATTCTTAATCTGATATAAAGTATAAAGGTTGATATTATTTGAGTGCCATATGAATACCTGTTTTCTCTTTCAGAATATACATACATATTTCCTTCTTTAAAAAATACATTTTTATACATTCCTTTCTTCGAATCCAATAACGATATTTTGTTCCGAAAACTTTGTTTAAATATTTTTTTAAACTTCTTTCCATATGGAAATCATATTATAAATATAAAATTGTTCAACGTTTTGAGTGAGATTGATTTACTAAGAACTGTCGGTGTCTAATTTACTTGTTATAATGGAAAACTCATTATTTTATGTATTTAATCAAATATACTTTGTTTGAGTTAGAGAAGAAACTAGAATTGATCTAAAAGTGTAAGTTTACCAAAATGCGCAAATAGCCGTTAATGTAAGCAGATATACGTTTATCTTTACATTTCAATCCTATAATGCATAAAACTTACTCTTAAACAAAAGGAATTAATTAATTGAAGATAAATATGATTCATTGAATTCAATTTCACAATGTAAGGTTTAATGAGTTATCAATCATGAATAGGAATCACTTATGTTTTTCTAAAACAGCTTCATTTGATCTCAATTTCCGTCGAACTTAAAGTATTCTACGCATCAAAAAACAGCTATATGTTTTCATCATCAGAATAATCAAATTATCGGTTTCCTTCACTTAACAGATCGCCTTGAAAATGGAGGAACGGTGTAAAATGAAGATATTAGAGTGAAAACAAGACCTACTTATTCAGATAAGCAAATAACGAACAAGCTGTTACTCCATTTCGTGGGTTTTAATCACAAAGGAGATGAATAATGGACATAAATCACAATTTTCTCAAAATGGCCAGAGGGGATATTTACTCCGAGAAGAAAGTAGATATCCTGGGGGGTATGCCGCACCCAACACTTTCTTTTTCCTCATTTCGCCTTGAGGTATAAATGAAGACTCCTTTTGTTCAGATATTATTTCAAGGCGAAGGGATTACGTAAGACGCCGTCTACTGGAACCAGAGCATTGGAAGTCTTAAAGTAATTAGGGTAGATGCTCATGAATGGAATCCGGTCTTACAATTAACTTCTTTTTGTCATCAGAATAAAAAGGCTCGCTCGCTACACTCCCTTCAAGTGTTTCGTAAAGTTTGGACTCTTTTCTTGTAATGGCTATTTTTAACGGAAAAGTTGGCGAATTATTTCTTTCCCTTGTCTTTTAGAGACCACAATGGACAAGTTTCATTTTCCATGGGTATTGTTGGACGGTGGCATCGATTTGTTATTATGTAAAGATCTGTTATACTCATGATTAAAGTACTGGCCCTAGTATTCGAAATTTTTTACAATGAATGATTTTCTTATAACTTTGACATTAATGTTACTAATTTAATTTGATATCAAATAGCAGATTAAATTATGAAAGTGAACAGGTGTACGCACAGAAGACTATCAATTTTCAAATTTGGCATTAAAAATTAACCGAACGTTAT
Organism: Pantala flavescens; assembly: GCA_020796165.1. NCBI lineage: Eukaryota > Metazoa > Arthropoda > Insecta > Odonata > Libellulidae > Pantala > Pantala flavescens. The sequence continues at coordinate 45,128,983 of CM036881.1, read as the reverse complement.
ATCGCAAAAGCAAATAATTATATTCCTTTCCCATCAAAATTTTTACAATGACTTTTTATCATCAGACTTAAGGTTGTATATAATATGCAGATAATCTTGAAGAATAAGAATAAATAAGGATTCTCCAGAATTATGAGCTACTTTCAATATGGAAAATTATCAACCACAATAAAAGCAAGTGAATATCTGTTAATTATAATTTTATTGACTATTCGGTAATATTTTCCTAATGCTAGTTTTCATTACAATATCCTAATTGGAGATTTAATATGTACATATATTAAGAATAGTAATATAATATAAATAATATTGTATTATTATCCTAATAATTAAACTATACATACATAAACTATACAAACGGAAACTTAATTCGCTGAAGCTGAAAGATTTAAGATTGCCTAAATACGAGCCTGGCACTTTAAATGCGCTGATTCACCACTACTTCACAGACTATGGAGTTACCACTCTACTTCCGTTGCTATGCTACACTATTAGACAATTGACGCCTACAATAGAACACATCTTTTTTCAAACGCCAAAATACTCGAAAAAAATTACGTTTCATTTGTCTCACGAGCAGTCTTCCAATCAAGCGGACAAAAAAACAAAGGACGCACGCCCCTTTCATCGTAGAGAGAGGTATTCTCCATGTTCCGCTGAAACGTTCCGGAGAAAGGATGTTGACTTAACGAAGACGTCGCTTCGGAAGGATGATAAAATAAAAAAAGGAGGAAAATAAACAAAACCCCCATCCCCTGTTTATTTGAATACCCAAAGGAAAGGTAGAGATGAATATCGGGACGATATTGATTGGTGGAGGAGAAGTAAATGAGGTGTGTCTCCACGATGAATCAAAGCTTCGGAAGATGCGAGAAATACATTCAAGAAATGAGATTTGCGTCATTTGGGAGTGATGAGTTAGTCCTCATTTCAATGCATCTAATATGGAATAGATTGAGAGTTGATACGATTAATTTCCTCTTGCAAATGAAAGCAGTTGAATCGTACGATCTTTGAAAGGTCATGAGTATGACCTGTAACCTATGCAAAATGCATCGTCTATTAACTTACTACCATTTTCTGATAGTGCCATGAATAATGCACATACACTTTTTTGAATGGATAGTCAAATAAGCCTAACAAGAGAGATATTTGCTAATGCTGGACTCGGTGTATAAATCTAGTTAACATCACGTATAATTAACTAACATACCTATGCATATAATTAGGTATTAAAGAGATGCGATTGGTTACGTATATCTTCCTTAGATATATATACATATAAATCTGAGAGCAGTAATTGGCCATATTTAAAGCACAAGCAGTTATAAATGTAGGATCCCACAGGGTTATGTAATAGGTCCACCTTCATTCTTAGCAAATATATACAACCTAAATAATAAAGTTATTGTTATGATATTTATGATAAGTTTACATTTGAGAAATTGATAAAAAGAAAGAGAGATTAAATTAAACTCGTCAAAAAAATGAATCGTGTTCTTCACTTGTGAGAGGATTGAGACTCGTTGCCTCTAAATTGAAACATCCACCGTTCTATTTTACATAAATCCTTTCTAGATAAGCATTAACAAAGCCTTTGAGAAAAGGACTTAACAATAGGCGGCTTTAGGAAATAATCCTCAGGAATAGTTTATTATGGTATACCCGCATCTCTAGTATGTATTAACAAGAACTTAAGATATGATGAGAAGAAAAGAAGAGCTGAAAAAAAGAGCTGCTGAAGAACAAGGAAAAGGCCCGTGGGAGATATACTACATCTTGCTAAGCCATAATCTCGCTTAATTACCTTGAAAAAAAACTCTACCGATTAAATGTGTATCCAAGATTTTTAATAATGGTAAAGCAAAGCTTACACAATTGTAATAAAACATAATCTTCACTAAAAATAATTCAGTTTAGGGATAGGAAAGCTTTTGAACATACAAGATTCAAATGTAAATTCTCCTTATATTTACAGGGGATTAAAATATTAAAATAAATAAGTTTATTTCATGTATGAGATTTTTTAACGGATCGATAAAATTCTGCTTAGAACAATGCGAATTTTTTTCGAGGAGGTTTAGTTTAACTAATTTATCCTCCGATAAAAAGTAACTATCATAAAATTATGATTGATATAAATAAATAACGCAATCAGAGGAAGGTAACGACTTTCGTGAACATATCTGTAAATAAATAGAAGATTTATTGCCAATTCTCCTTTCCTTTTTTTCTCAGAATCACAATTTTCCTTAAATTTATGAAATGTGCAGATGCCTTCGAATTTTGCAAACCTAGCATTATTTTTACGATCAACATATCTCTATTTGTTGACTGTCTGATTCATATTGTCACAATCATGAAGTTGACACGCAGTTTTATATTCTCATGGTTTCCAAGAAATGTTGATTTCCAAAATAATCGGAAACAGTTTGTTCCCCAAATTTTTGGAATAACAACATGCCTCTAAGGTATGGATTTTTGCTTACTCAATAATAGTGTTTCTTTATTCGCAGAAGTAGATAATGATAATTTTGATAGCAAATATAGAAGGACATGTGTCTTAGAAATACATGGAACTCATAAACTCAATGATATTGTCCTTTTAAATTACTTCAGTTTTTATCTAATTCTCCAAATACATTCGTACATTGCAACACAGCCATACATCATAACGATGTAACCTTCACAAGCAATGATACGGAAAACAAGCATCAATAGGAATCGAAGTGCAAAACATCGTTTATGATACATTGCAGAATGTAATTTAAAGGTTTTAACCTTTGTAATAAAATTTTTATGCACAAATATGGTAAACGTCTCCTTTTTACGAGATAATACCCCATAACTACCACCTATTTCCTCTGTGAGTCAGGAAAGTACGTTGTTTAGTCATTTCGAGCCACATTGTAAATTCCCTCTTTCCAATAACTTTTTTATTCGCACCAAAACTCAAGACACTCCTCTTCCATCCAACCCCACAATTTCCCCTTTTTTATCGCCTCAAAAGAGAGGAATTCCTCCAGTTCCCTCTCATTTCCTCTTCTGTGGATATTCCTCTTACTCCAGATTGTATCTCACACCCATTCTACGCCTTCGATGGGAAGATTCCACGATTTTCAGGTTTTTGTTTTTATCTTTACGGAAACTCGGCTCGGAAAAGCTAAGGAAATTCATCAACCGAGTGTCGGTCTATATTAAAAAAATCTTTTAGCGTTGAAATTTTATAGTTTTATTTATTATTTCGTTTTCCTTTAGCATCTAAAACGATTTATAAATCCCATTACGCTTTCTGAAGATCTTATTAACTACAGTTTATTTATTCATCATAATCCGTTGACTTACACATAAAACTAGTTTATTCTAACATAGCTTTTACAATTAACTTTTACCTAATAACGTATTTATTCAGACATATAGTGAAGATATTTGTTCTTTCATACGAGATAAAGATAATAATTACTAATATTTGCACAACTCTTAAATGTTTGATGTTTATCTTTAAAAGTATACTATCCATCCCCATGACGACAAACGATCATATCCCACAAGAATAAATACTTAGTTATTCATATACGAATACATAGGGTTTTTAAACGTAAAACTTTCCTTGCTAAGTCTATATTATATGTATATATGTTTTTAGTTGAAATTAGCATATTCATTGATGATTCTCTGTCTTGCGATGTATTTTAGAGGCAAATTAACATAGATAAATCCAATTTGAATTTTCCACTCTCATTAGGCCCATTATTATAAATAATTACTCCTCCGATAAATTAATGATACCCAAATGTTTCCTCTCTAACTCCATCAAATGATTGTTTTAGACTCCTCTCACGAGTGGATTTTGATTTTATTTAATATTTCCCAAGCTCCCACTCTCTGATGACACCTGTAGAGTTACCTTCCCTTACTCTCTTACAGTGGAGACATTTTGCCGGCTATTCAAACACCCATTCGATGTGAGATGGAATATTTTCCCTAGAGTACGACTTAAATAAACACAGTAAAATACTAAATGCAATAAAATACCTTTACATGATCCGTTTTTCATCTTTAGTGTAAACTTATTTATTAATTTGTAACAGTACAAAGTGTGAGTTAATAGCATATATGATTTCGATAAATAGAATTTTTAATTCATTAATAGATTGCAATGTTTTGATCAAATATAATTTTTGTAAAATCTCTTAAAGTATAAATTTACCTCTATTTATTAGTAAATAGTAAAAAATACTGTTCATTAGGACTAACTTAGAAAAAGAGCCCAGAAATACATTCATTTAAAGATTTCAAGTAAATTTATCCATAATTTTGAGCTATAATAAAAGTTATTGAAAACAAATCTTAAGCAAACAGCATTACTTCCTATCCCATAAGATCACTTCTAAAATTAATACAAATCTGCTTTATACTAACTAAACCTACAATGCGATAAATCATATAATTTTCTTTAGAAAATCCCAATACGATTCCTTACATTTAGATTTTATTACAATGCTGGTTTTAGTAGACTGACAAATAAAATGTTTTATTGCAACAAACTTCTTTCCATTTGAGTTTTTGATCCTGAATTTTATCTTTAAAAAAAATTCATAAAATTATATTATTCTTGCACTATCACTTTACCGACGGTTAGGAAAAATATTAAGGCAAAATTGCAGAAACTACTCTTTAAGGATCTGTAATACATTAAAGTAACCAAAGGAAGAAATATATCAAGCTATGATTTCCACTGTAAGACAATCACCCACACCATAAAATGACTAAGAAAGTAACTGTAGGATTTGTATATAGATAAAAGTACTACTCGTTTTCACATTCAACGCATAAGGGCACAGTTCATTCCCCTCAAATCAGTTAAATCGATACGTACTCCATTTCGCCACACCCGTTGTCATGGCACCGAGTTTCGTAAGAATCGAAAAATCATACTTATTGATAAAGAGGCGGGGAGTGAATGACAGGCTAATTAATCAGAAGGGAAAGGTGGAAATCAACTCGTGATGTGAGACTCGTACAAGAGAAAGTAGATTAGAAAAAAAAATCTTGGGGCGAATCTCTCTTTCCGGTGTCGTGGAATTCATTTCATCATGGAGATGGGGCTTCAAAGAGGCGTGGATCGGAAGGGAGAAGTGCTGTGACAATCATTGGGAGGGGCAAAAAAGAGCTCGTTTTGAACAGGTCTGAATAGACGGTCTTGAGAGTGAAGATAGGAAAAGGAATCAAATTGAAAAAGAAAAGGATGATCGAAATCTACAATGCTTCTTCAGCAGTCATGAGATAATTAGATAACTTGAAAATTGTATTTTTATCAAAGGACGAGGAAATTTAATTTGCGATATTACCTTCTCTATAAAGCTTTGGGAACTAATTTAAGCCTTCGGGTAATATATAGACGATGAAAAAATCCTTACATTTGTAAATTAAAAGAGATATCAAGCCAATTTAGGAGAAATGAAATATTGCTAACAATAAGAAGTGTCTAAGATATATCGACAATAAAAGTCATTTACATAATTCCTAATCTGCCAACACCAATTGTACGGAAGGACACTTCCTAGAACTATTCAAGATATAACTTACACTTCTCCGCAGAACATTTACGTCGAACCTTTTTAGATGATTATACATTCAAGCAATGGATAATAATATCTGTATACACATAAAAAAGAGACAAACCAATCTTTTGCGGAGTCAATTGGAAATTGATTAATTGAATTAAGAGTTAAAACTGACAAGTTGGCAGACATTAATTATTCCCGACGCTGAAACAATCAAAGCTTCGATTGCACCAGCGATTGTTGAATTCATTTTTGATGGAAGACATTTTTGTTGAATAAACAATATTAAAGAGGTTACGAGGATTGAATATTGCTGAGTAAACAGTTAAAATGTAGATTCAACAAGGTAAAAATTTTAACAGAAAAGCAGAAATCAAGAAAAAATAAAGCTTGAACGTTGCCTGAAATATCTGCGACCGAATCCTTCATTTTCGCATCGATTATACTCGAAAGAGCTACTCAGAGAAAGATTTAAAGCCAAAATTAGCTGAGACACTCAAGTTATAAGGATAAAAACAAGTCCATCCATAATGCACTAAGCCGCCAGGAAAGCAGAAGCGAAGTGATATCTTTGGAGAACTAGTCTCAAGTGTAAATAAACGTCCAAAAGTGGCGGATAGTTCTAGAGAATGGCCTCGCTTTAATCTCTCCCATTACCGTGGAATGGAAACTTTTACTTCCCTCCTTCTTCCACCCAAACTCACTTTCCCTTCCAATATCCTCCCATTACATTTGAATGAGGGAGAAAGTAAAATATATTACCGAAGAGAAATCAATGCTGTTCATCCTATGGATGGATACTTAACAAAGTGTGAAATGGCATTTCTCAAACGTTGAATCATTAAAGAAATTTTATATTGGAAAATGTTCATTGATCGATTCGTTATAGTTCACTGAGTACGGAACGATATTTTCTTTGCTGTGTTATTGTATGTGATTCCTGTGACCAATCGATTATGAAAACGGGTTTAATTGGATTGTTAATGTGAAACGATAATGCTTTTCCAGCAAACATATCGATAACAGAAGCTCATCAATTGATATACATCGCAGCTATTTTAAGACGATAATAATAAAGCTATTTTCTGAGAACGACCATTTAATGTAATCGAAGATGTCTTTTGCTAGAAGTGATTAATAAAGGCAGTACGTTTTGAATACTTTTAAATGTGAATCTGTTTATTATTTTATAACAGAATCCACGACGCGATAGCTGAATCATTTGCCGAAAATTTACCAAATAATTCCAGCTAAATATATAATGAACTATGCAATGGAATATTCATAATAAATAAACCTAATATTCGTCGAAATAATCAGAGTTTTAATGCTTCACCAAATTGAAATATAATTGCGTAACGGTGAAATTAACATAATTTTTAAATTTGTCGTTTTCAAATTCGTAATCTGAATTCATGGATTGGAAATGATCATGAATACCTATCACTTTCACAAAATAGGCCAAATAGCGTATAAATCTAATATATTCTGGTTCTCTTAAAGCGAATCCTAGGATAGGACATAAATCTCGCTTTCCTCATAGAAAGTCGAAAGTGCATTATAGGCCATAAAACCGAGCTGAAAATTTATCGATGAGAATGGAGAAATATTCGCGTTGGCATAAAAAAGAAGGGAAATAATATTAAAGGAAAGCCATACATCAGCATTTTGGATATCGTTTACACAAAAAGAATATAGAACTAACGACACCTGCGATATATCATACCTCTACTGCAGCCATAGAAACCATAATGAATAAATCAAAAGCAGACCAACTCATTGTTTATGATAAATATATTCTAAATAGTATAATTATATTTAATATGAACGTATTATTTTTATAAGGAAAGTCCTTCAAAATCAAACACATACGTAAGGCTTCTTTCATTTAATTATAATGCGGACGATAAAGGGAAATCGTATAAGCTTTTAGATCAAAGGATTTTATCTCGATTATTTATCATAGTCTACGATTTAGCGGAAGTTGGAATACTAACAACAATAAGCAATAAGGTTGATCTTGTATTATTTGCATTGTATCAAAAACGCTTTAATATCGCAAATTATGGCACCATAAAGTAATTGTAACTAACTTGAGATTTAAGTTAACTAGAATTTATATTTAAATTTATTTGTAATTAAGCTCGTAACAGTTAAGTAGTTCATTGTTGTTAATATAGAATAATATCTTGACGTATTGTCGCGCAATAATGAAATAATTTACATTTTAAATAACAGTAATAATAACTTTATTTTAGGATTTATCATTCCGGAAATGCTGTCTCTTTGGACTCTGCACACTCGTGGTTGTTATCACAAGGTCCCCGCGAGAGGCATTGTTTCGTAGTCCAATATCGTTCCCCACACACCTTAGGTTGATACTATAGCGTCAGCGTGGGCTTTTTTTTTCAACGGTGAAGCCGAAATGGTTTTGAGAAGTTCCTCGGCTTAGATTACCTTTTTTCTCTCGAAAGAGAAGACGTATTGTGGATAGAATCGATCGCGTGTGGGCAGATGTGAATCACAGCAAATGGGGTGATTACGGAAGAGTGAAAATTGAAAAGGGAAAATGGTTGAGGGGATGAAAAAGAGAGTAAGAATATGGAGAAGAAAAGAGAATGATGCAAATATCTTTTCATTGTAAGATTTGTATTCCGTAGGGTTTCTGAACCAAAAGATATGCAAAGCTGTCAAAGAATACGGAAGGGAGTTTCCCCTGGAAATGTGTTTCCTTAAGGAAAAACTTAAGGTTATTCCTGATGAGGTAACCTTTTCGATGGGTCATATGGTTACTACAATCGCTTGATTCTATGGCGAAACGCTGAGTGTTGAGAAACGATTGTCACGAAGGTGTACTGAATACAAAGAGGACGGAAATTTTAGAAATCCAACTCAAACCGAAGAAAAGTTGCTTATTAGATTATTTTGCCACATAAACTGATTTCTAACCGATAATACCAACAATAACCTTACAGTAATGTATTATTGAATGATTGATTATTGAGCGCCTAGATGGTGTTCTTAGCCTTGTTACTACCCACTGTGACTCCTAATAATTAAAGCTTTCAACAATGCACCCTTTATACAGAGATTGAAATCATTCTCCCATTGTAAGCCTAAAGCGTAATATTTGCCGTTGATAACATTAATACCATTTGAATTGAATTGATTACTACAGTTAATTAGTTCGACTAATATATTACGTTAATAAGATGCGAATACTTAATGATCTAATCATCATAACAATCCTACTACATAACAACTGATCCATAATCCTATAACTGATCCATGAAGCAATATAGTTAAATGACACAAATCATAATCTACTAAAAATGATAAATTAAATAAAAAATTCTATACGTAGTTGATTAATTCTATTATAAATTAAATTAAACGTCAATATTGGAGACGTCTCCGTTGTCAATCCGAATCCAATTATCGAATCTAAAAAATTAGTTAATTACTTTATTTAATGCGTTTGATTAATTGTATACGATTACTTAATCTGATGTTACAACAACAATAACAACAAAAGTATACGAAACAATCAAACAATCCATTGTTAAAGTTAATCCATTAAACACAACCAATTCGTGTAATAATGCTATCGATTAATACCAATCATTATCTAATCGCTATTAACATTCTAAATGGCAACTTGAATGCTTGAGATTGTAACTATTTTCGATATAATTGAATTTAAACTATCTCACTGTATCTTAGCAATAAATAAACTCATCATTGTTGACGTTACTACAGACACTTTAACTTCAGTAAACAACATAAAAGGCCTTGTAGTAGTTACTTCACCTCACTACAGAGCGTAGTATGGTCTTCACAAAAAGAGCACAGAAAGTAATTGACAATCTATCAGGTGCGATGCAAGAAAGAAACGTACTTCGTTTTCTCGGAGAAGAGTGGAATCGAATTAAGTGAGGGCAATGCGTTGAGAAGAGCAGTATTTAATAAAGAAGAGAGGAAACACTTAAAAAAGGGGGCACACAAAAGAAATGGTTATAGGGGAAATTGGTTAAGTGATGTAGACAAAGGGGGAAGGGAAAGAACTAGAGAAAAAAATAATGGGAATTGAAGAGGGGGATGACAAAATGGCGATAGGGAGAAGTGGATGGGGAAATAGATTTCTCGCTGGAGAGGAAAAGCGTTCCCAAAGTGTGAAAGAAACTAGAGTTCTCCTCAGAAGTGGTGCATTGTGGGAATTTTGCCGCCTCGATGGGAGATGTCAACGTTGTGATTACATAGGAATCAGCCACGGATGGATTCTTAAGAAGTTGATTGCCCTTTTATCGTTAAAAAATAGGACCTTATCACGACAATTTGGATATTGCAATAGAGTTTATCCATTATAGATGTTATTAGATTATCCATAAATTACTTAGGTTTGATATATACTAAATTTAATGATAAAATAAAGTTAATTAATGATTATTTACGTACGTAATTTTTTATATAAATCGTAAATTTTCAAGCTGCCACTCTGCTACGCCGGAAAGTTATTTAAAAAGAATTTTAACTTTTAACAAGTAATCTAGTAAGATCTGAGCTCCGACACATCAAATACGCGATTCAAAAAGATTAATTAATAAAAAAGCAATTACTGATACCAAGTTTTGCTACCTTCTCTCTAAACATATATATCCGTTCATCAGAATGATTCAAGTTTATCTTCGTTTCTATGAAAATTTAACTTTTGTTCTAAGTAATAATAGTAAGCTGTCTTCTTCTATACTTCATAAATTATTACTTTCTCTTGTATTTTGCACATCACTTTGTATATATCAATAATTATGTTTACACATACATGATGTTACTTCGATCCAATATACACTGCTCCACTCCACCGCTATCCCTACAAGGCCGACATTCCTCGCAGAATAACCTCTCCACAGTAACAAATTAGATCGAGGACGGAATATCTATTTCACAAAAAACAAGCCGTATCTGGCTTTCTTCTCCGCAAATTTTTCATCCCTCAACGTGGCCATTTTTCAACTGTGGGTGGATATCCAGCAGACAAATATCTTCCGTGGGCGTGAAGAACTGTTTCGCAAATCGATTCGCCCAACCTAAGGAGGATATTGGCAAAGAAATTTGCGGGAAGAAGGAATGCAGCGGAATTTTTCGCGGAAATAATGAGGATAAAGAAGGAAAAGTGTAGCTTCCGACTTCAATTCGAAGAGGCGCGGAAGATGGGTTGGCCTTTGTTAAATTGCGCCCCAGGAAGATGCCCAATTAAACCCGCGTATTAGAATGGAGTAGATAATGTTTCCGACAGAAGGATTAGTTTTCGTCCAAGAACCGGATAATTGCTTTTTGATTGCCATTTTGCACACCTTTTCAAGTCTACGACTGTTACGAAATTTTGTTGAAAATAATAATGAAAGACATTCGTAAATACTCAATTTATAACCCATCAAAAAAGTTACTTCGTGGGATGGATAATATTTTAAAATAAATCATTATTTTCGCTGTTTATTAGTTATATCATAAAAATTTGATGTTACAACTAGAGAACAGCTTTATATAATGTTAAGCATTTTTTTAGCTAGAGAAGATTCTCTTATCAACACAGAATTATTTAGTTCGATTGATTATTGTTCCATGACGGTTAAGAGTGCTTCACTGTTGCATTCATTAGTAAATTAATTCTTATGTTAAGTTTTAAAATGAAGAATTTATGTATTACATTGTTTCCAATATCTTGTAGTATTAGAAAAACAATAGTTATAATCGAAGGATTGTTGCTCCGTAATATCATTGTAGAAATTAATAAACCATATATTAATATAAGTTAGATTTTATCCTTTCTGGACCATTTGCTTTCTTGTAAGAGTCTATTTTGTAACTAAGTGCTTTTACGTAATATGAATAGATATTTGCTTTTAATTTTCTTACAATTGCTATATTATTTCCATCAAAAACAATATTGCAACAATTAAATCGCCTACAGGTATTATATAATTCTATTGGCAAAAAAACTAATCAAAAGTTTTAATGCAGAAGATTGAATGATGACGTAAATTTAATGACAACAAAGAAAATTTCCTCCTCAATTCCTTGAAATCCGCACAGACTTTGGGCAATACTAAGAAAGAAATAATTATTAATTCCAAGAACACCCATCAAAAGAAAGGAATTATCTTCTGAAGAAAACATCTACTCTTAAGGTTTCTATCTTCTTTTACTGATCTTTTGAGTGGTTACGTCAGAAGTGCCCACGGTTTTCATGGAGACTATTCTAGTGAAAGGAAAAAGTTATCTAAAACATTTATTTAATTTCCTGTTTTTAATGACTTGAGAAGGGTCCTTTATGTGAATAAATATCCTTATCATTATATATTAATGAATATTCTATTTTTTTTAGTTGAATCGATATTTGTTAAGTTTTATATAAATTACGGGTTTCATTGGGGTAAAATTTAATTAAAAATTGAAGCGAGAATTAATAATATTGTCACAATTATTGACGTAAAAATTTTTATATGAAAAAGAGATTATTATTTGACCAATTGTATTTGAATATATACTAATTTTATATTCTTATTTAGCCAATAACTTCTCTTTTTACAAACTTACGTACGATAGCATAGGTTTTCCTTTTGCATGATATTAATACTACTTCAATAAACATACTCTCTTTACTCTTGGAATTTTTCCTTTGAAACCGCGAAACGAATATAAAATTTTGCAGACTAGGTAGAATAAAAAATTCTACTCCTTTATCTACATTTGATTCCACAATCACAGTCCTGATTGTTCAAGAAAAAACGATTTTAATTACAGCATTAGGCTGGAGCCACCTTAGTGGGTATCCATGGTGACATGTCTCTAGATTGGAACACGTGTATGTAAACAAGATATGGAAACGATTCGTGTACTTCCTCCATCATCACTTTGAATGTCAGTTGATGATTTGAGATGCAATTCTGCTGCTATGATCCCTATCAAGAGATGAACGCGTTTTCGTTATACAGCACGTGGAGGTGTGGAAAGCAATTGTAGCTAAATCCTATTTCATATGAAAAGCCTTTTCCAGAAACGACCTATGCATCGTTTTCTGCAATTTACTTGGAGCAGTCACAATGAAAGAAGCACTAATGAGAATAAACGACCGTCTTCTTTTCTGTACACGAAGGGGAAGTATTCCATTATATAACTCGGAGTTCGCTATTAAAAACTGAAATTGATCAATAGAAATTGCCTTTTAAGTCTTATAAAATAATTCACATTTTACTTCGTATGCTTAATTAAAGGTAAGTAAATATAGGAATGTAGAATTCATCCTGTAAGAGCATCGCAGGCACGAAAAGTTATTAAAATTACGGTTAATAATAGCAAATAAAAATGATATACAGTAACTTAGTGTAAATTGATTCAATTAAAAAATTGATGAAACTAAAATGTAAGTCTAGTTTGTTCCTTGAAGATAGGCTTAATGCATTGGCTAAGATAGGACGAATCAAGAGTCACAATTGTAATTAAAATAATAAATGTTTTCATTCATTAGTATATATAAGAATGAACTACTTCTGATTACATTGTTGAAAGATGATTCATTATTAACTTTCCTTTACCACGTCAAACAAATTCATCTAAGCACCTTACGTTTCAATCAAATTACGAACGTTTAATCCAACATGATCTTACGACGTTAAAGATTTAAGTATTGAAAGTTCGCTAATTAATATTTCTTATTCTTTTCTATAAATTTATTAACTTTATATTAATATCCCTAAAGCCGACTTGTGACGTATACCAGGGGGCGTTAATATACCAAAGTCCTAAACAATACTTTTGTTGTTTTTATCTGATCTCCACTTACCATAAAAATATTAATTGGAATCTGTTATGTAAACAAACTTTTTAATCGATTAATTGACCCGTATTACGATAACGATGCCAAAAAAGTTGGGAATAAGTTTCACCCTCCTAACACAAAGAGGGCATCGCAAGTCTGCACACACCTCCAAGAAGAAAGTTAATCGTCGAAGTCCTTCTAAGAATGGACCTTGATTGGATCTCCCTGGAACATCTGCACAGTCACTTTTAGGTCACTTTATCCAATTCCGGCCCCATTACGTGACTCGAAGTATTTCACCGGAAACAATGAGTGATGTAATTGGTCCATTTTCTCACATCCTTCATTAAAGTACATCCTATTGGTGGAATTTTTCTCGGCTACACAAACTGATGCACGAAACGGGGTTCTTTCGTAAGAAAGAAGTACGTGTTTCTTTTGAAAAGGAACAAAAATGCTTATAGAAGCAGATTCTGGAAAATAAGAGAATCTTAAAGGAGATATACCAAAGTATCCTCTTCTCTAATTAGTTTCATTAGGTAGCAATAGGCTCGGGATTACTGAGAAACGTAAATCAGTAGTTGTTATGAGTTAAACTTGGATTTAAGTACTAATCCATAACCTTCTCTTTTGCTAAATTACGCTTGTATAATACAGAGCTATAAACTCTTAAATGGATCTGATTGATATCTGAGACTCGAAACGGGAAAAGTTGAAAACTATGACCATGAAATCTATCGATTAAAATCTTGAAGGTTAACAGAATGGAAGGCAAAGTTTTGGAATACGAGGATCAGTATAAAATGTGTATGATGGCCATTAATTTGAGAAAGTAAGACAGGAATATTTAAACTCATGACTTATTCCCTGATAATAATAATCCAAAGACACATTCCCCATAACTAACTAAAGATATTGTTGGCAGATTAAGAGAACTAACTTTCCGCTATCCAAAATTTTAATTATGATAAAAATATCGGTAAACAATAAGCAAGAGTTATTTAAAAAATGATCAAAAATTCCGGGTTAATGAATGTACTCGGATGTCATTATAGATTAAAAGAATTAATTTAAATCCTCTCTTTGACAAATAAAGTGGAACTTCAATAGATGATACTTGATAGATATATTTTATTTGAGTGTTTCTATGCAAAGTATATAATTGCTGCTTTCCATTGATAATACACGATTAAAATTTCCTTATATTATGTAATAATTCATGTATAAAATATAGATCTTTTTGACACTAAAAACCTTCCCTCAAATTTCAATACCAATACTTGAACTAAGTGAAAAGTAAGCCAAGAATGTCATGTGTTTTTCAGAGTTCTGCTTTCTCAAGAACGTTAATTATCCATACTGTTCCGACCCAGAGAATATTGCATAGGGAAAAAGAATGCACATAGATAGTGGCAAAATGAGATGGGTGTACCAACACGACTCTTTCACTCCACAAGAAAATAAAAAGAAGACGGATGACATTCCAAAAGAGAGTGCGCTGTTTGAAAAGAAAGGTCAACTTTGAATGGAGAAACATCAGACTGTGATTATGTGCAGCTTCTCCAATGGCGACATTCACTTCTCTCCATTAAAAGGATACTTTGGACTTCCCACAGAAGCTTAATTTTAAGAGAATGCCGCAACTCGGCTTTCATTTTTCCGCAGCGATTCATGCAGAGAATAAGGATTTTTTAAGCTAATTTAGAGACATAAGTGTATTTAATATGCTTTGTGTTTACACTCATAAGTGGAATTTTAAAGCGTATCTGAAAAAATAAGGCAACCTGATTTATTTTCTGATTCGTTAAATGTGCCCTATTTATGCAGAGCAAATCATTAGAAATCCACCAGCTTTGCCATAGTTTCAGCTCTTTCTTTTGACTCAAAAATGTTTTAGGTAACCAGGTTACGCATTTAATAAGGAAATGTTGACAATAAAATCCACTAAAGACTTTGAGGAAACCAGATTCAGCTTGGGCACAGAAAATTAAATCATAAGTCTTTAAATAGCTCTAAAATATAACGTGCATTTTCATATAAAATGGATAACAAAAAAAAGAAAAGAATAGAATGTATCATTATTTATGTATTAAGTTAAGAAACCGTGAGTTGTATAGAAGAAGAGTTAAGAGTGTTGGCAAACAAAACTATTTAGTCTCAGCAGCATATATGTGGATATCAAAACTTAATAATAGCGTAATGCTAATTTCAAAAGTAATAAATCAATCCAAATTCACAAAATTCTTAGGTGAATATAAACTTTAAAAAATGGAAGGAATGATTGATTGCATGAACTGATATTTTAGTTTAAGTTTAACGCAAGTATTTTTAAAAACCTCCAAATAATAAATATTAGAATCAGTTAGTCTTAAGATAAATGTCATATACATGTCTATATTGGATATATTATCAGAGAAGAACTTGGATGCCAAAAATAAATCAAGTTAAGACGTTGATGATGAGTTGGCCGAAACTTCTCAGCACAATTCGAAAGAACCAATATAAAAGTTTTGATTAACATTCCACTTCAGTGGGCATAAAAGGACTATTTCTGGTAATTAATCGATTATCTAGAAATTGCAGGAAATGGTTATTATCTTATCTCTCTCGGTCTAGTAACCCTTTTCAGGGAATTTTGGGTTCTACGATATCCCTTCTCAAAGAGATACGGTAGACAAGGGTACGATCACTCTGAGACAATGCAGTTGTTTATATTTGCTAGCATTTATACAATATTGTGGTCACAAATAATTTCCTTGTTTATTCCATCTACTGTTAACAAAATTAATTTCCTAATCTTATAATTTCTTAAGACTTCAGTATTGCGTTACAGCTATACGTTTGTAAAAGATTGGTCAATTAATCCTGATTAATTATTGGAATTAAATCCCAATTAAAAATAAAATCGATCATAAAATCTTCTCACTTATTAAAACAATTTTGTTTGAAGGTTCAGTTAAGGAATGTGATTCATTAGTTTATTTGTGTTGCTAAGAGACGACGTAAGCAATTATTATCATTTAATTATTAACATTCAAATTTTCGTAACGACGACAGGAAGCGAGCTAACAATTCTTTACACCTTTAATAAAAAGTATGAAAATTTCGATTGTTAATACTTGATATTTGAAAGCCTTAATGATTTTCTATTCTGCCTTTGACACCTCTTTGTTAAATGCACCTAAAAGTGTTCGCCCTAGTTGCTAAGAACTCAAGACAAAGCCCTTTTACCAAGAATTCTTGAATCAATCAAAACGGAATTTCTGAGTTATTTTCAAAGAAAACGAGCTTAAAATTTCAAATTATTTTATAATGAACCTGAAATACTCTCATTTTAGTTCATTAAGCGAAAGGGGACTTCGTGCGTAGAACGCTAAAGACCTCTAGATATATCTTGCGGGAGAATATTTGTCGTTTTTTTTTATAAACTTTTACAACGTCCCACGCATTGAAGTGTCAAAGGTCACTGGAGGTACTCCACAGAATCTTGGAGGATCACGAAAGTTGACGACGATATAATGGGGTGTTAAACTTCATCGTGACGTTATTCTAGTATCTACGGACTTCAATAAACCGAGTTCCTTAAGCATACCATTTTTTAAGAACGTGATGTTCAAAAGAAGCTTATGAAAGGGCAAGCAAGGGCCTATAATTTCTAGTATTAGAAGAATAAAAAGAACTGTATGGGTTGGAAGACACTAAGCTAGCTTTTACTTGCGGTTCTGTATGAGATACTCTTAACTTATACCCTGCAACTCCCCCCTCAACAATCCAACACTGTATAGGGAATTAGGGCATCTAATGAATGCACAAGGAATAATTTAATTAAATAAAATTACTAAGTATGAAAATGATAAGAATGAAATTTTAATTCCATTTTTGCAAAAAATCAGTGGGAATAGCTAATTGTAGTGAGTAAAAAGTGAGTAAAATTAACAATGTGTTTTATAATATGTATATTAATCATTCCAAGAACAATTAAATAGTTTATAAAATAATACAAAACTTTCAGGAATACATTATTCAATTGCTTATGAAATAAAATTCATAGGAAATAATATAACCTTCGAAATATTTAGAAGTTTAGAAAAACATAATGAAGATTTTTTATAAAAACATTGGAATTTGACGATTGAATAACAATTTAAACTTAATTTACCACCAATGTATAGATTTAATTTCATAATAATAATACCTAATTTAGTTATTCAATTATTTTTACAATAGTTCTTAACCATC
Source organism: Pantala flavescens (assembly GCA_020796165.1). Classification (NCBI taxonomy): domain Eukaryota; kingdom Metazoa; phylum Arthropoda; class Insecta; order Odonata; family Libellulidae; genus Pantala; species Pantala flavescens. Next base: position 45,111,361 of record CM036881.1, on the reverse strand, counting down.
GTTCGAAATAAAAAATATTAATTGGAAAAAATTCAACAATCGAACCGGTTTCTTAGTCAACAAATTGTTAGATTAATCATCATAACATTAATCTCTGTAATTTTTACAAAAGATATTCAAACAATGTACGAATCGCCATGGTAATTTGATGTTCGAGAAATAACGTATTTAATTACATACTAGCGCCTATAAACGTATAAACTCTTCACGAAATTCCGGTTGCTATGACGACCTGCGTGATTTAGTTCCATCACTAAATTACTATGTTCTTCATTCGGTCGCAAAACAGACCAATTGGATTCCTTTGCACTAAATTAGAGTCGCATTCCTCTTTTATCCCGGACTTATTTTCATTAGGGTTGATGACCCTACTTCTTAGTCTTTCATTCCCGAAAGCGAACTTTTTTTCCGAGGATCGCTTAGAGGAAAGAAACAAAGGAAAGGTCATGCGCGTCTGCCCCAGGAGTTCTCATTCACAGCGAAAGGCTTAGCTCATGTGAAAGAGGTCTTTTTACCCATCACTCTACACGATGGATCTCAGCTGGCGACACTTTCTATTCCTCTTTTTTTACCCCCATTACGTCTGCTTCATTTTAGGAAGTGCAAAAAACTTTAAAAGGACTTTAATTTGCGAGAAGGATAGGATAGGTTTTTTATGATTTGCACGAGAAAGAGTGCGACTGTTCTCAAAGATGAAAAGAAACGAAAATAGCGCTATCTCTGGGACTCGAACCCAGGTCCCTCATAGAACAGAAGTAGAATTGATGGTGGTGTGGACAGTATCCGTGCTCCACAATCTGGAGACCTGGGTTCGAGTCCCAGTCATGTTTCATTTCTATACTTCACTTCTTTGCACCTTTTTAAAATATGTATTTTTAACAATATTCGGACTTAGAAGCTTGAAACACCCACACAAAGTAATGTGAGGAAAGATATGTGAATTTGGAGTTCTTCTACAATTTATTACAATATTAAAATTCATTTACCGATTGAATTAACTTTCTAAATTTTATTCACTAATATTAGTCTTGCATATTTCAAACACCCACTCATAATAATTGGAAAAAGCCTTTCACTTACATGATCTATTAAACTGTTTACTCCCACGTGATTACTATTCCTAATAAATTACATTTACATTAGTCATGGATTTAATTATTATATTGCGAAGTAGCAATCAGCGATTCCAAGTAAAGTGATTTCATGGATGATACACTTTACCAATTACAGATAGCGATATTTCCTGAGCTAACGATGTATGATATCAGTTAATAGATAACAATAACTGGGGAATTTTTAAAGACAATATAGATAATTAAACTTTAGCTATACACAAAAGCTCTGAGAACTAACAAACGAAGAACTACCGAGAAATTAACGTTTTCTATTATCAACGAAACTGAAAGTAAATATCTAAAATTCATAGTGTTTTTATCATTCGTTGCTGATTGTTAAAAACAATATGAATCCTAAAGTAATTTCTATTGCAGCCAACATCTATTCTAATTTATTCTAATTAAATCGAATACGGAATTAATGTATGTCTAATAAAACCTCTCCTAACTTTTGGCTATTAAAAATATATTTCCTAACGTTAATAAGAAAAGTCGGATAGATATATCTGGATTCTAGTTCTAATTAAACTACTTTTCATTATGCATCCTTTTTTCATCCTTGAATAGACATAAGAACGTCAAATCTTTTCCGACGATCAATGCGACAAAAAGGAGTCAAGCAGTTCCTTTGCAGAATTCGAAGCAAACGCCTTAAAGCTTTCACATAATCCTTTTCAATCTCTCCCCGTCTGAAGCAAAATCAACCTTCTTTTTAATCTCAATTTACATCAGCCGTCGGAATTAAAACTAAGCTGAGGAAATTCAAGTCTTCGCGAGTAATTTCCTTTGAGGCAAATCGAGGCGAGTGCTCGAGTATGGACCACTTCCGCTGTACTCGAGGGAGGATAGACGGATGCTGTGATTTAAGGCGACAAATCCATCTTCTTTAACTTCAACAGGGAGAAAGAGTGGACGTTTTCACAGCACGACAATGATGTGGTTAACCATTGATCTTCTCTCTACAATCATCCAACAATTGACGGAATACGCGCTCAATAATTACCGATTGTTAAACGATATTAATAATGAAGTAAGCATAATGGATAGAATTAACGATTATGTTTATTTAGACCTTTAAATGATATTATTGATTACTTTAAAAATGAGAGAACTGTTCGCAGTTTGGAATCTCTTCAATTATATGCTCAAATATCTTTTAAAATAATTCTCAATATTGAGGATTAAATTTGGCGTATTGGCAAGGATATGCAGGGAACATTCATTTTCTATGCAAAACTGGGTTAGATCACACGTAAAAATTCAAATAAATGTTTTTGGTTGTGTTTAAACTATCCGTATGTTTGTAAATAAAAAATGTTCGTAATGCACCTTTGAAATTTATTTAAAAAATCAGTTTGAAAATTAACTTATTTATTTATTGTAATTAATATTATGACACAAAAATTTATTAATGATATTTAATCACTGGAAACTGGTTTTCATTTTTAAGGTCTTGAACCCTATACACTTCCTATTTTCGACAGGGAAATTTCTATCCTACCAAAATGTACTTGTCCTTTTTATAAGTAAATAGAATTCATCTACATGTCATAAAATTACGTAGTAAGAGATTAATAACCTTTTGTAACCTATTCCTAGACTTAACTGTAAAGCAATTTTTTAAAAATAATTTATTCTTTACTGATTTTTATTCTTTCATTAATTCACCATATCAGCTTATCATGCAACATAAAACTAATCGTGACAGTTATCATAACATTTCAACGATAATATTAGTTGCCATGATGAATCCAGGGCTTGGACAATACATAACAACACAAACAAAGAGAATGCTTAAGTTCGTGATAAGAATAAATTATCAACCAACCCTCTAATTTTATCATTAACCTATTAAGTATGTCATTAACTGTTGACATTGGATTGTTACGTATTCATCTTAATCGCCTAAGTAGGAATGATTGTTGCCTCACTATAGTAGCAACCGTTTAAAGAGATAAGCAATGAAATCTTTCGTAATAATTCACTCGACAACGGACGTTTAAATTAGCCATTCTGGCTCTGAAAAGGAAAGCGGTAAAATTAAAAGCTCTTTTATACAATCGATGTAAGATTGAAACACAATACCATTATCGCTCGGAGTAATCTTGGTGACGTATTAGAAAGGGAAATTAGTCTTATACGGACCGACAAAATGGCCTTTGAGAAAGAAAAATTCTCTCTTATAAAAGAGGTCTTGGGAGGACATTCCTGCTGAGGAAATAGTGGAGATTCTAGGAGGAAATGGTCCAGGGAAACGGACGTATATCGCCCTCGGATGCAAATGCTGGGATAAGGGCTTTAGAAGGACAGAGGTGGTAATTAAAGAGGGCTTTTTTCTCCACCGCTAACACTTTTGGAAGAAAGAGTGAATGAATAATTCAACACCTACCAAAAATAAAAAGGGTTTGAACACGGAAGTTGGTTGGGTATGATATTTGCACATGCTCCCTCAGGGTATTGAAAAATGGTAGAATTAGCGGCTTCTATTTGCAATAATGGAATTTCGTGCTCTATAAGAATAGGTCAGTATATCCGTAAATTTTAATTCAGCCCAGCATTGGTATGGGGAAAATTATTACTTGTTTTACCTCTTATTTCTACTCACTTTTTAAGAACGAAAAATTAAGTGTGTGACCTAACTTGGGAGTATCCCATGACTGCACAAACAAGCTCACCAAAATTAAGAACCTTAGTTTCCAAAAATATAAATCAGTATGGAATATTTTTATAATTTCTGGTTGTATCGTATTGTGGTAGAAAATAATTCACTCTTTATTGTATTTGAATAGTTATGAGCAATTGTAATAGGAAATTCTACTTACAAATATAAATCCATTGTTCTCTAATAGAATGATGGCCTTAGCAACGACTTTTTATAAATGTTACGTAAGATATAAATTAACATTACCATAGTAAGTCCTGACTAAATACAAATAAAACTATCATTAGTAGGATCAATAAACTTCTATATTCGAATTATTTCTCCGAAAAAGCGGATTTACCTTCTTGGTTTTAAAAATATTCAATAAACTTTTAGAATACTTTACAAATGGATGGCACACAAATATTTTGCAACTAAATTCTATAAAAGGCTTTCTATTAAGAGAGATTTCTCATAACATCGGTTGCTGCGGAGAGCGTACTTTGAGAGAGTTTAGTAATGCCACTTAAATGGAGCCTGTTTATAAATCTCCCAAGTTTTCCATCCTGCGTAATGAACCTTCCGAGTAAAACTCGCTCAATTCCCCGTAAAAGCGATTAAATATTCAATTAAGAAACCCTTCAAAAATCGCAAAAATGGTGGACTCGATTTAACTTCCTTAGCACCGCCGTTTACCTTCAAACAGTTCTCGTAAAAAATAAATTTCAATTTTATTAATTACGAGAAAGTCTACTCTTTGAGAGAGCGAGAGATAATTGCCTTCTTTAAAAATTTAATCCTCAATTAAACGTTACCTTAGCAACGAAAATTGTTAATTTACAAAGCGTAATGACCTTTTCTGCATATGTCTTCGACATAATATCTCACTCGGCACTTATACTTGGAATATTCATAAGGTGACGTTGAAAGGTCGTTGAGAGAAATTTGAAATTTAATCGACATTTAATTATATTTAGAGGATAAAACATGGAGAAAATATTGCCGAGACCTTTGAGCTTCAACAATGAAATACGGTTGTTGTCATGACTATTGTTGCCAGGATGAATCTCTTTTTAAATCGAAATAAAAGACTAATAAATGTTATTTCTTTTGTTGACAGGTTACAATTGGTGTCAAAATTATAATTCACGCGTTTAAGGTAAATTTTTGACGCTTAATACTCGATATATATAGGGTACTTTGTTCTATCGTAGATGAAGCCGTCATTCCTAGCTTTTGCTAGGAGATTCATCTCTCTTTTTTCGATTGGGAAAGTCGCCCATAACACACACAACATTACATACATCCCACGCAACGATGGGCACCACTTTTTTTCGCAATAATGTCTTGTTTGGTCTCCTGGCGACAGAGTCACGTTCTGCACTTTTCCTCTCTTTTCTAAAAAGGTCTTCGTGACGTGTTATTCGTTCCACAAAGTTATGTCGCCGTCCTTGGTCAGGTCGTGACCGCATCTTCCCATTGGCGACCACACCCACGATCCTTAAATCTCTTTTTTCTTTGTTCCACTTAAAGTGTCCCCTTTTGTGAAAGAGAAAGCACATAACGGATGAAGAAATGGCGAACGTGTTTTGCCGGTTGTACCCTTGCTGGAGACAAAATCGCGCCTTTTCGGAGTGATGTGTATTGGGGCGAATCCCACCCACGATCTCGAACGTTGGTTTTCCCACTCGACTTACTCCTCTCTGTCAACACCACGTGGAAAGTTTATGCGTGATCTTTCGACAGAACCCACGCGTTACCAATTCTGCGAAATATTGGCGATATTTCCCCGTGAGATACGTCGAAATACAAGTGTGGGAATGAATGCAGAAACAATGGCAGAAACCATAAATAACGGATTCAGAAATGTACTAATTAAAGTAACCTATCGCTGATAAGTCAACAATGAATGACGGATAAGGTTGTTGAAGAATAAAAAGATACAATCACAACAATGAGCATGACAACTGCCAATAAGAGGAATTGTATTCTACGAATGCAGTGATATTCATAATATAAATAAAAAAGGTATTAAAGTCGTTGCTTTATCGCTCTAAGGATGTTGCAATAATAATTTTTCAATAGTAAAAATCACATTCATTAAAATACATGTATACACGTATATCTATATGACACAATGGTTTTATTGGGATTGATTATAATAAGGATAAGTACAATTTTGATAATGCTTCATTCAGTGGTTTTACTTTTAAATTCGTAAAAACATACTGCAAGCTAATATCATATTTTAATCTCTAATTAAAATTGAAATCCACATAAGTAATCAGATATCTATTATAACCATTAAAACTTTAAAAAAATATTCAATTGTGGTTTTTAGTAGAACTAATAAAAACGACCATGGGACTTAATTAATTAATGTGTTTACTACAAAAAATACGGTTACTGAAACAATCATTACTAATTGAAAGATAGTAGCAAAATAAAATGAAGATTAAATTTCTAGGAAACCGGCAAATACATAATTCTATATTAAATAATACTACTGCATTGAAAGGAGAGAATTTTAATTGGGTGTATAAAATCAATACTATATGGATAATCCCATCTGTACACAACGGAGTCGAGTTAAACGATACAATGCGTGATTATTAATTAATTTGCTAGATAACAAAGAAATTCAAACAAAAATATTATATCATCAACCCCACTGATGAAAGAGATTTAAAAAGTTACATTAATGCAACTGGTATAATTAAAAATTATTAAGTAACGACTAGGAGAGATAATATAAAATTGTTTTTTTACGTTTTACTACATTTTCATAATTAGCGGTGGAAAAAGCTTTGAAACAATTAATAGATTTTTTAAATTTTTAGAGATTATTTTTTTGAGAGTGAAATGCGTAATTAATCCCATGTAAAATTCATCGGAATAATCTATTGTTGGAAAAACATCCGCAACGAGTTGCCATGGAATCTAACTTAAAAAATTATTGTTGCGAAATAATTATAAAAGGTGATAACAAAAAACTGATAAAATGATTATTATGCATTCTTGTGTTATTATCACAACGAATCATTTGAATCCATAGACCTTAAAAGCGAATGTATCCGTAGTAACCCGTTCACTATAAAACCATATCTTTCCCTGTCTAATCCTGTACATGAAGTTTCTAATTTGTAAACTAATAAGAAAATAACCACGTTAAAGAGCTTCTAAAGTCTCCAATCATTAACATGCGCACGGTGCACACGAATAGATTGGTGAAAGAAGAAAATGATGTATGTACTCCAAGATTTACGATCGAAAAGGTCAATTTTAAGTGGAGACAGAATTTGGCACCCTGACAACTCTTAGGGGGCCGATAACCTTTGCAAGGATATTGCACCCTCACAAACCAGCAAGAGACGAAATTGCTCGACAAACGTGACGTTGAAATAGTTGTTGTTCCGCATAAATAAATTAAACTGTCTGAAAGGACAACTTGAACTGGAAGAACGCAATTTTCGTGCTTTGTAAATGCTTCGAATGATTTCTGATTTATCCTTTTGACCTAAATAAAGATAATTTACCCCCCGTAGCGTGATATATCTAGCAATTCTATTTCTTCTCACCATGCAATGTTCTATGAATACACTATTTTCTATTTTCTAGGTTAGTCTTGCATGTAAATTTTTCGCATTAATTCTTAGGCTGGGAATAGGCCATTGATTTATTCCGGCTTAGAGAAGTTGACCTTTTTAGCATATTACATCTATGAATATTTATTGTATCGTATTTTTTATTTATTATCATAGATATTTATACGCTGCTCTATTTATTTAGAATATTATTCCGATATTAAAAGTCTTTTCCTAACAATGACAATAATAATCCAATACGATATCAAATCACAATACTGTTAAGGATAGAAATAGAATCAAATAGTATTTAACTATATGATTCGATTGAAAATAATTACCTAAAATTTAAAATCTTGATATTTAAACTAGAAATAATTTATAATGAAATACCATTTACCATCAAACGAGCAATAAGGAAAAAAGGGAGATAAAAAAATTAATAATGAAGGGTCGATTTACCTTTCAGCCATTGTATCAATAAAAATTTTTTGTTAATTTTTAAATGAGATTACTGTGTGGCATTCTAGTTATTATAAAATGATTAACTCACTGCCTATAGAGTTTCTGCTCAGTATTCAGTCCATATACGAATCTGAATTCCAAAATTCGACTACCAGAATTCTATCTCCTTGTAGAAATTTTATGGAATCTGTCTCTTATGTACATCACGTCTTCTAAGTTTAATGGAAACTAAAAGTTGTCGCCTTTCTCGTTTATCAACATGACGAGATACTGAAAATGTTGTCAGACTATATTACCGAAACTTTCTTATGAGCAATCTTTAGAGACGCAAGATGGAAATTAGTTTTAGGGCTTTTCCAACCATTTAAATATAAGTCAACAAAAAAATATGCATACAGCATAAAAAGAGGTCAATTCAAGTGTACTTTTTCTGAATTATAGGCTTCATTTTTAAATTAACTCTCACGATTATTGAGAGGATTACAGCAATTAATAATTATGACTGTTGCAATACTAACCTTAAGTAACAGATATCTACTTAAATATCATAGATGCATTATTATAATTATAGAAATTTACCCTTATAACCTCTGATGTAAGATTCGTTAAACCTAAAGTTAATTATCATGATAATAGGTTGATTTGTCAACTCAAAAACAGCTAGATCATTTTTACATCGCTTGAATGACAAACGAGCGATTCACAAACAAGATATATTGAATTGGTTTATAATAAAAAATACACCTCTAATCTCTAAAATATATATAAAGGTTTAATTTCTTAAAATAAATATATTTCAAAATGAAGCATTACAATTTTAAAATACTTCATTTTATTAAAAAATAACGCGATTGAAAATAATTGACCATTATAATGCTGCTAAATACTCATGTTTACTGGATGGAGTATAGTAATGAAGGAATGCATAGTAACTCAACAATGAATCTACATCCGTAACCGATTGTAAATAAAAGTACAACGCAACGACAATACAAAGCAATTAAAGATGACCTTGATAAACCATATTTCATATTCAGTTCTGTATCCGCGTTTACACAGCACTTGACAACGTGAATGCAGGGTTGTAGGATTATTTCATTGATCCATACAGTTGTAGCCACAAATCTGGCACTAATCCCTTCCAAAGCGACTGCTGCCATGGCTTCTGTTTACAGATGGATCTACTATATTTGCATTCAACTTGCGCAGGGCACAGTCTTATGGTAATCTGAGCAATTCATGCATCGCCAAAAGTTTACTCAAGGCCGCTAGATTGAGTCTAAAGATTTGTTTACGCGACCTGCTTAACGGAGGTGTATGACCCACGACACGAAACACGCCGGTGTTTCGTGATCTGTGACTGTGAGGTCACTCTGAAGAGGAAATAAATGACCGAACATTTTCCTTCTAATTTTGGAAGTCCACCAGACCGAAAGCTGTCCGAAATGGAATTCTAATAAGGAAGTAAGGGGTATGTTTTCCCGGATGGGGTATTATTGATAAGCCAACCAAAAAATTACAAGTTAAGCTTGATCATTACGTATAGTGTAAAAATATAGCTTCTAGCAAATTTCTTCTCTCTAAATTAATTTATAAATTTAGAAGAAATATAAAAAAGATTATATTTTCCGCACAGAGGTAAGAAAGCGCATAATAATAACAAAAGTTGATGTTCCACTATAATATTTATAATAATAATTCAAAATCCCTAGACTATTGACTATGTATTAATGCATTAATAAGTAGATATACAATTCTTTTCGCTTATACTTTATATTTTAAACGATTTTAGGACCTAACATAATTTTTAATATCTATTCATTTAAATTAATCACAACTCATGATCTGAGCATCTAACAGCAGAGTCGAATTCCATGAAATATACTGCAAAAATTAATGCAAAAAATTTAGATAATGATGGAAAGATTAATAATTCAATTTTCGAACAACCTCAAGTAGGTGTTTTCCGCTAAATCGAACGAAAACACCGCTAACATTGGAAAATTTTCAATCCAACTCTTTCAATACCTTATTTTCGATTCATTCGTCGATATAATTGAATGGAAATGTCACGCGATTTCATCGTTATGGGAAGATAAAGATGGATTAAGTGCTTTTTTTCAAGTGATACTATCATCAAACGATGATTAAGAGACATAAAAATTTCAACGACATGAACCCTTATCTATGCATACGTACGGTTCAGAACTAGGCTAATGAATTCTTATCATCGTTGATCCATTACTCTTTTGGGTAAATATCACGTAGAAGTAGAATAATCAAATGGCTATTACAACAAGATAAAGCAATAATGGTACCTAGTTATTTTATAAATAAAAATAGCTATAATGACAGTGCTAAATTATTCTGAATAGTGCTTGCATGACCGTGAATGATTATAAATACTATAAGTTTTTATCTTCTACAATACGAAATATTCTATAAATTAATTTTTTTTATTTCAACCTTGATTTTCAAAAACTATCCTTTCAATGTGGCTCCATTTTAATTAGGTCATTTGAATATAATCTTTTTAAGGCTTACATAGAATTATTTTCTTCGAATTTTCTGCTCCAAAATTCCAATGGCCAAATATCAGCAACACATCACCTTTCATGAATGACCAACATTTTCATCTTTATATGAAGGATATCTTTTTTGCCAATAACCAATCATATGAGACTGGTATACATAAATACTCATATTCATCATATTTCATAACTACATATCAATCAATGAATATGTTTCTTGAAGGATAAAGTTCACATGTTACCCTATCCCATAACAGATTGTCCTGATATATTTTCTTATAACGCAGAATACATTCACCTGATATCATGGAGAAATGGAAGCAAGAAAATAAGAAAACTGAGAACAAAAATACAGAATAAAGCACAAATTGTAATCTCGCATACACAATATTACAATTCGTGCTTTCGTACTTCTTCGTAAATAAAAGTACGTGTAAAAATCTACATCTATCTTTCTTTCATTACCAATTACATTGCACGAACAAAATGGAATTCGTTCTAGAAAACGAGGGACGCTACGGCACGGAAATAGTTTTGCTAATTTCAAAAAATAATTCGCAGCTTTTACATGCATGATTTGCGAGGAACGTTTACAGAGAAGGTAAAATTCTCTCTTGTACGTGTTCTTTTTTTTCCGTTGCATTTGAAATTGTCCTGGAGCGAAATTTATAGGTCAAAGGACGTTTGGATTTTTTTTCGCAAACATGCGAATTTAATGGAGAACATGTTAAAAATAGGTTCGTGAAACGAATGCACGATTTTATGCGCATAAAAATTATCTTTCATGAATCAATAATCAAAGTATAAATTTGCATATGCATGAATTTTTATAGAGGAAATATTCAGTATTGCTTGCTTATAATCATGAAGTTTTCTATATCATTATTTTCAGAAAATAAGCATTGATAAACGTAAGGTATGAATTGTATCATATTAATTGAGAAGAATTGATAATTTTTTTTGTTTGATAATTTTTAATGTTTAACACTATTTTTGAATATCCTACAAACGTCTCTACAAATACAGGCTAGTGCAATATACAATATACTCATTGTCACCATAATAATACTTGTAAACAAAGGTAGCCTCTTGTGATACAATAATTCCCATTGAACGTCTGTATTGTTGAACAGTTTACCCTCACCAAATGAGCGAAACACTGTTGAATTAATAATAGAGGTCATTATGAGACATTACTTCTGTTTATGATGCAAGATAATAATTGTTACCATCGGTCGCTCATTCTTGTTTGAAAGAACACTCATTGATGGGAACCATCTCAAACCTTTTCGCAAAATCTGATGCCATTTACATGATCATCACTTACCAAAACTCATCAATTTAATCAAAATACTACATTGGCGATATGTGGGTGATGATATTTATATAAAGGCTTGCAAGAGAAAAAACAAGGATACCAAAGGAAAATATTAATTGTTAACAAAAGAGAAATACATCTGTTTATGCTGTCTTTCTGCCCCTAGGGCTTTGGGAAATGTTTTAAAAATACAAATTCTTCGAAAATTTTAAGAGAAATAAAAGTCTCATATCCAAATTTAATATATTCTAAACTCTATGAAAAGCAATCAATATTTAAATTCATTCGTACAATATTGAATATTTCCCTAAATAGAAGTTATATATCTTTGCTACAATGTTGTTGCAATGGTAACGTCGATTTGATCTATCTGCTTAAAAATAAATTCATATTCACCATAGTATAGGAATAATTTATCAATGTAAATAAAATTCAGAAGAATATCTATTCCATGTGTTGCTATTAGTTTAAATTAAAATTATATCAAAAATGTAATAGATGTTATAAAAAATAATAATTCTCAACAATAGATGCGGAATAATTCAATATGTCCTCAGATTTCTATCAATAAGTATAGTTAGATCGCTATTGAATTCATAAGGAAAAATATATTGACAACAGTAAGATATTACAACACGATAGCTGACAATATAGTATGATGTGAATGGAAACTGAAATCTCTCCCATCGCTAGATCCAAGTTGGGAGAAACAAAATCCGCCCACTGATGTTTGGAATTCTTCCAGCTTGAGAAAACATTTAGCCTGCAGCTAGGATATGACTCAGAGATACCATTAAACCCTTTCTCCGAGAAGAGGCTGTTGAAATCAAACCGCAGAGAGCTAGCGAAGCGATTGAGAAGGACGACTCCAGCGTGAAAACCGCTCTCTTTATCCAAGGGAGCCATCTGAGGCATGAAGAATAGGAGACGAATTGTCTCTTTCCATCCAGTATCTTATATAAGTCATCTTCCCACGAATTAACATCCCACGCAGAAGTCCTATTTCTTTCCTAACTTATCCATTACATCACCCACTCAATCCCAGCCTTCCTAGTATATCGTACTGTTATTATCTATCTGTCTGTGATGTGTATTCCTGTATGGCGGTTCGTAAGTTATCACCACTAACTAATACTCTTATAAAGTTGGAATATAGTTGCCATAGTAACAGTCATGAAGGTTTCTAGTCTAATTAGCATTTATCATTGTTTACATTGTTGCTACCTCAACTCAATTCATTATTACTTTGACGAGTTTTGTTCTTTACAACAATGGATCTTTCAATCAACTGAAAAACAGATTGAATTATGACAAGTTTGTGATTGATGCTAAATTACACAGTCAATCGAAAGACAACAATGCCTTATGAAGGAAATATTGAAACTTTATTTTCGATTGAAGGCAAGTATTTCTCTATTAATCAAATAATTATATTAAAACATTATTGGGTAGTTTGATGGAATAATGAGTATTTTATTACTTCATTACAAACTAACGCCTCATACAGAACATACAAATGAGTTCATAAATTCAGTACGAATAAGAAATTAGTAATACCATTTAATTTATAGAGGATTGAGTATGATGAAGAATAAGAGATATCTTCGTAAGAGTTGTGATTCTTTAAATGTTTATTAATTATTATAAAAGATAATGATCTATAGTAAATAGATGCATTCGATTTATGACAATCTCATTATCTATTCTTCTATTATTCCTCCTATTAAATTACTATTATTATTTTCTTTCTATTATCCCCTTGGCAACCCAAGTTCACATCATCTATCTCTTAAAAATTTCGAAACGCAAAAGATACGAGCGAAGTTTTTGATAGAATTAGGATAGAAAGTTGAACTCAAAACTTTGATTTTGAGGGTATATTATCGTGAAGATCCATCGAGACTGAAAAAAGTACAATAAGTCGATCGAGAAAAACGGGAGAGGAAAAATTCTGCAGAAAAGAAAAGGCAGTGATCTAGGGTCAAGGGAAAAGGGCGGGTCATTGAGGATGGATAGGAAAGAGTAGAAAAGAAGGATGGAAAAAGGAAAGGGAAGATTACAGCTCCGAAAAGAGGTATTGAGATGAAGGACTTCTACTCGGAAATTTGATCCCAGTACAATACGAAATACGAAGAAATGCGCCGGACTCCTTTGATGTCAGGATATGACCGTTTGGACGCTATGCATTGTTGGCGTTTTCAATGATGATTGTCGTCTCGGTACTCTAAAATTTATTATATGTTATTGTTACGGATATCCACGAACAATATATTAATTAACCACGAAGTAAGATAGAAAATTCTTTTGCGATTGAATAATTGGGCTACGAACGTACTTAGAAGAACTTTGTATTCTTATAGAATAAAAGTGATAGAGTTCTATTAATTTCAAAAGTGCTATTGATGTATTATCATGCATTAATTCCTACACGAGATATTGCGTAATTATTTTTCTTTTAATATGAAAGGTATCGTTACATTGTTAAAAGGCACGACGAAAATTTTCTTTAGACTTCATTAATTTAACAAATGAAGCTCTCACTTGTTGTAGTTGGAAAGTAAATAATAGTTTAATTCTAAAAAAAACATAATTCGATACATTACCACCATCATAATTTCCGCTTCGCAAATGTTTATAGTATGCATGCTTAATTTCATCTATTTAATGATGAAGAATAATAATACAGTTCTTTTATTGTTGTTATAATAACCTTCACTGATATTTTATTTAATTGATTACTGTCCATTTTACTCTATTTGTTAATTATATACAACAATAAGCTCTTAAATATACTAAGTATTCTTCACAACTAAATACTTATTATTCCCTACCCTTCATTAAATCCAAAAATTTGTATTTAATCACTGATAATTTGCATTTTTATGCTTATATTACGTATATAGATAACTTTATAATTCAATAATTCATAATTATCCACAAACGTATTTTATAATTCTACTGCAATACATTTCACACACTAAACATGGGTGACAACTTACATACAGAAAACAGAATGAACAGCCATTATCACAAGGGATCTTTCATGGTCATATGTAACTTAGAATGCACGTTGAAGCAAATCTCGCACCAAGGCGATTCCAATGGGAAAATGTGAACGGAAACTTCCCTTCAGGGAAAGATAAACAACACTCGCGTATATACATAAATTTACCACTCGGATAGCCACAGATCTTAATGATTTCTCGGCCCATTTCCCAACGCGTCATCTGCATTAGACTGCATAAACGCACACTTTCCGAATCCCGTGTTTACGAAGCAAGTGTGCATAATCGAAGATAGCCGAATAAATTGGACACCAAAACATAAAGAGGGTTCCGTTGAAAAGGAATAAATCAGTGGGTGAATGTAGTGGACGGAACAGCACGCCCACGCTGCTATACGTGTTTACTACTGCCCGATAACGTATGCATCGTTCCTGTATGGTTCCATTGAAGGGATATTCGGTGGAATTTTGAGGGTAAACAAAAAGCTATTCGGCTAAGATATCTGTGTTTCATGAAATTTTCAATTAAGGGCACGACTATAACGTCATCCTTATTTTCACACGTAATGTATAAAATCTTTCTTAAGAGAAAAATCCTAATCGAAAAATGTCTTAAATACAAAATAAACATATGAAATTATGAGCATCGCGAACAATAAAATTTCCAAGCAGGTAGAGCTGCTGAAAAAATAGAAATATTTTCTATTTTCTTAGAGAACAGTAGAACTATGTGGGAATAATATCCTCAGGAAGCAGTTCGTAATAAAAAATACAAAATAATCATTCGAGGTATAACTGTAGACGATTCTGCTGAACTCTGGTGGAGACAGAGAGTATTGTATCCACATGTGGAACTAGTGGAGTTGAAGAACAATGGGAAGCATGCAAAAAGACATTTATCAGAAAAGGATATATCATACTCCGTCCCCCTATGAAAATCGTACACTTTCAGAAAAATCATAAGACATAATTAAGTCTCCTTGGACTTTCTTGGGGACTTAAAAAAATTAAATGTCTCTTGCACGGCCATCAGTAGTGGAAATTTTGCTAAAAGATAACCTTAATCCTGCACTCGTAAATACATTATGTCATAACTAACGAGTGTAAAATGGATTTGAGTCCTCCTGCTTGATGCGAAAGTCGCAGAATTGACAGAGCGCGTTTCGTCAATCGCTATTGATTTGTTACCCGAGCGGAAAATTTCGGGAGTGATTTATATTATGTAATTTTATCGCCGGATAAACAAGCTCACGTTAGCCTGTCGGTAACGTAGCCGATTCCAAATCCAAAGGTCCAGGGTTCAAATCCAAGAGTTTCCAAGAGTTATCCGAAGTTCAAAATCCAACGCAGCCGATTCCAAAACTAAAGGTCAAATTTCAAGATTCCAAAACTCTTCCGAAGTCCAAAATACGATATTATTCATTTTTTTCGTGCCTTATTTAGAACAGTCCTTCCTCAATTTGCGAGAACATTCTTTTTTTTTGGATATTTTTTTCTCCCGTTAACGCCATCAAAGGAACCGCCGCACGAAATTCTTCATAGATTCTATCATTTGAGTTCACGAATTACCGATTCCTCGTTCTCGTATGGTGTATTGTAATAGATCCTCGTGCATTTGCCATGACATAATGTTTTTTAAATCTTTTTTTTCCAGGTCAAGTCATTAATGGAGCCGCCATGCGAAATTTTTCATATTATCCATATCGCTCCCAAACTGAATCTATTACCTTAAGAGTTGAGTGTTGTCGACAATAAAAGTTTACTTATAGAAAAAATAGTGATATTAACTACAGAAGTAAAAATTTCATACGCATGCTCGTGATCAAGAACAACTTCATTTTTACATCTTCATGAATTTAAATATTATAAAGAGATTTTTTTAATATAAACTATAAACAATGATACTAATATTATGATGGATAATTAAAATAAATATTCGAAGATGGAATGAATTCCATTAATATTATCCGACTGCAGTTTAGGAGCATTTCAAAAGTTTGTTTTAAGTAACTATTACGATGTATAAAGTATAACTCGATCTAATTCAAATATATAAAGCAATATAATAGAATTCTTTCAATAAAATTCGCTTATGATATTTGATTAATGCGCCCTTTTTAACTCTTTCTCCATCAAAAAGTATTCCTTCTTCCTTTAATTTTTTACTTTCATTTCGTAATAGATTGAGTACATCATTTTCCTTTTACAACAATGCGCTCCAATAGTTATAAATAATTAGTCAATTGTAGGACAGCGTTAACAGTACTAATTGCATCGATGGCGTTTGCCATTATTTCTGTCACCGAAGACAGCTAGTCTAGGGATAATTGGTTGATTCCACCGAGTCTTTGATGGCCAGTAAGCACGCACAATCAATATTTCTGGATAATTGCTCAGCCTTAAAGAGTAATTGGTAACGCTCGGGCGCCTCATCGATTGTCTATCTGCTGCTTCCATTTGATCTACTACGTGTTCAAATAGCCACTGAAATTATCGCTTCACCTTAGAGAACTTGACCCAAAATTGGATTATTGCGTCATATTTTCTTTCTTTCTCAATTTTAACGGTATCCATAACAGCTTCCTTTCCATTAAAAAGATTGTCTCCTTGTGATTTGACACATAAATAAAGCTGCAGAAATAACTTTGCAGTTGCTATGGATACGTTAAACTGATCCGTAATGAGAGTTGTAGCAACGAAAATAGAATAACACTGTATGAATTACTTATAAAACACACAACTATGTTTGTAAATAAGATACTTATTATCCATCTTATAATATTTGAGCCTCATACACAGATACATTTTTGGTTGACATTTAATATCCTATAACTAAATTACACAATGAAACTTAGAGCTATAATTTCCATACTCCTCCAAAATAATTCTGAAATCCTGGTGTATTGTTAGTAAATAATTTTACTTTACATACATAATTATGATTATTTGATTTAAACGTTATGTCATTAATAGTTGAAAGTGTTCCTATATATTTACTGCAACAATGTTCAAACAGGTTATTCCTTGCCTAATTATTACCACTTATATTTTTCGTTCCTATTCCTTCCATATTTTTTTCTGTATTAATGTTAGAGTCGATGGCTTTTACAAATTGGTAAATTTAAATAATCTATGACAAATCGATAACCATATTTATATGACATATAAATTCGATGTATTAACTGACTTATTAATATAAAGAAATTAAAAATGGATAGCCATACTACAATATAATCTATAAACCTTGCTTTAAAGAAAACGATTAATATACCTCAAAAGGAAAAAGAACTTTTTCTAATAAATAATCCTATTTGTAAATAGGATCGTTTGAAAGGTAAAATAAGTTAGCTAATATATTATTCCATACTCCTCCTCATTGTCACAAAAATAAGGCAAATAGGCTGTATGACGAACTCTACAGTAAACAATCGACAGATTATAAACACAATATCATCTGCGTAATCCAAGTTAAATTCCATCAACTTTCGTAACAGATTGTCTACGTGGGAGCTCTGTATTCTCAGAATAGCGTGCATGTATTCTAAAAGTTAAACCGTTAAACATATACACGGAAACAGCAGCGTTCCGTAATTTGTCGGGAGGGAAAGGCACGTCTCGTCAAAGCCACTTGTCATAGAAAGGAAGCAGGAACATGGAGGATGACTCCAAGAGGATTTTAACAACAGAAGAGCCTAGGAGCGTAGGCGTGACCGGACAAGAAGGAGGCACGTCTTTACCCTGTTAGTTTCTCTCGCACACACACGTCATTTCGCTTTATTATACGCCCTCCATTTCGCTACACGGTGTCCCTCTTAAGAGATATATTCCGTCACAACAGCGTTATTCATCAAGAGGTACAAATCTCAGATGAACTTCACGTATTCATGTCGTCGCTGATTTTCAAAGGTCTCCCGTTTAGATTTTACCATAACATTATTTTGAATTAACATTTCAGTATCACGAATTTTCATTTTAAATAAATCAGTAAGAGGTAGACATAAATGTGATAAATAATTGATGAATTAGTTAAATTTACAGTATCAAGCTTAGCTTTTCCCCCTAGTAAACAATGAAATAATGAATGAAACTTACCAAAATTTATTTATAGCATTATAATAAGTGTAAACACATTTTATACTCAACTCAAAGAAAGCTTAAGCTCTATGTAGACAACAATTGGAAATGTATCGCTAACAATAAAGACTAACAACGGAGAACGTTTCACAATAATGAGAAACGACAATTATTGCCAATGGACGGCAATTTAGACGATAAGGAGAAAACAAAGAGATTAATCCTATCACTTTCAATGATTATAACAATGATGGAACTAATAAATGTCTATAATATCAACAATTTCCTTTGTGATTATCTGTTAATAATCATCACAAAATTATTTGAAGAGAGTTAATTCATCCAACAGTTTTGGCAGCAATGATATACTATCAAATAAAAAGCATATAGGTTTGGTAATACGACATTGATCTGAAATACATTTAATAAACAGCGGACTCTATATAAAGTGAACACGCATTGATAAAAACGTGTGCACTAAAAAGTATAAGGTTCAATTTTCCCAGGAAGGAGGCGAGAGAAGCCAGATTAAAAAAAAATATCTCTGCAAGTCTAATCAGTGGGAATTTATGTTCCTGATAACTACATATCATTACAAAACTAAACGCTAAAACGTTCTCGTCGAATTGGAATTTTCATACACAAGGGAAAAAATATTTTCTATATTCACATCATATACTTTCATCTTTAAAAATGAACGAGTGTAGATGATGATGAGTGTAATGAAGTAGAAATTTTATCCTGAAAAACAATTAGAGTTACCATGCACAAAAACGGTAACTATAGAGACAATAACATTGCTCCTCGTTACTATGGACAAAAAAGGAGCACAATAGCAACGGTTGTGAACGGTAACAATAAAAAGCACTACGTGTCTATTAAAATAAAAAATAAAATAACCTATTTTTTAAGACCCATTTTTTTCATATTTACGTAATCACTCGTTAATTAGAATGGTGCTTTGGATGAAAATCATCTCCCATGATTGGAGTGCTAAATTTCTTCCCTCGGAAAGGAGATAATGATATTTCATTATCGCCATTTTATCTAAAGGGTACAGAAACGAGCTCTTTCCTAAAGCTTCCTCCTAGGGTTCCGTCAGAGAAGTTTATTAATCCTCAAAAAGGCCCGTTCAGGCGCTATTGTATCTCCAGCTTTTTTATATAATCCAAGGGTATTATAATTCCCCGATGAGCTTTCCAGAACGGATTTCTTGGAGAATTCCCTCTGAAAAGCATATCCTTCGCATAAACGACTCTTCGCTTTCATATCTTCGGAATTAAGACGAGATTCGATTGTTAAAGGGATGGGGCGATTTTGATGAAACAAACTGTTCCATTATATATAAACGACTTTAATTTTGAGTGATTTTGAACCGATGAAGTTTATTTGAAGTTGATTTCCTGTTATTTCAAACAAACACACTTCAAATGCAAGCGGTTGCTACAGAAACCAAACGATCCCAAAAACATCAAGAAACAGATTTCTTATTTAAATGATTGCGAAAAAATGACAGCTCAAATTTAATTTTTTTTAAATATGACGTAATTTGTTTCTAATTATTTCCAACTAATGACGGTGTTTTAAAAAACGCACACAATTTCATTTCAAAGGATATTTTACAAATATATATACTAAATAATATAATAACAGTTACTCACCAGCATGAGAACCTCTATGAGCTGTAACTATATGTATCTCAGCGAAGTTTATGGAACATAGTAAAATGAGGAAACTGTAGAAAAAAAAGGTTTGACTTACCTGAAACAAAGGAAAAAAGACATCTTATTAGATTAATATTAAATAAACATCAAAAGATAACAGAAATTTTTAAAAATCCCATTACCTTTACTTTGAAAAACATCTTAACAAGAAGACAAACATTATAATAGCTGCGTTAATGTTACTTAAATGGCACTGGTAATAAGCATATTATCAGGACAATAATAATTCATAAAATGTACTATTTATCTGTTCGTAAGTAAATCATTCATTACCCAACATTCTTTTACTGCCAAGAAAGAATTCTTCGTAATTTTTAATATCTTTAATTAGACTGTGTAAGAATGAATATTTTCTATTTTAAAATTCATTTATTGTAGGACTAGTAGATTCACCTACAAAGTAATATCCGGTGAATTCCATTTCTGAATTAGATTCAATGTGCCTGTGCAAAGATTTTAAACATGCGTGATTATGAAATTCATTGATTTTGGCTATTTTACGTAATACACTTGAAGTGAAAGGAGAATATTTTTCTTTCAATATTATTTTCAAAGAAGATATAACCATTCTTCCACAGACTCAGTAAAGAACAGTCACAAATAACAGCAGAACCCTCATATACCAATAAGCAGGAATGTTTCAAAACCTAAGTTAGAAAATCTCAAACTTTTCCTTGATATTAAAGTAATAATTCCTTTCATTCACATAAAATATAACGCTATCTTTTCAATGATCAGCTGACTGCTGAAATTGGGTTAAGAAGCTTTTCCAATTTTATTTCACTCTGAAAATTTCTTAAGAAGTGAGTCGAGCAAAATAGAATTCCCTCATCTCTCATGAGGAAGTACGAAACTAATACTCCAATTGTTTCTCGAAATTCAATTTCAGTTTGCAAGTCTTTTTCAGACTCCATCTTCGCAAATTTGTCATGTTCGAAGTAAGAAAAATCCGATTTATTCTTTTTATTTCGCGTAAACTTTCGAAACTTCGGCTACGATACAGCATATAAAAGTACACATCGCATCTGGCGTTATCCTATTCCTATGGAATGGGAAGATATATATATTTAAGAACGGATTTTTCTGTTTGCTGCGTATTCTGGTTACGGTCGCCGATGACTACGTGTGTGGGAATTGCTTTTCAAGGTCTGGTTGTTCGGACCGCTGAGCTCTAAGATCTGATAACACACGGAGCTAGTTCCAGGAATCATTTTGGAATGCATGTATTCTTGAATGATCACGGAAACATATTGGATTTAGCAATAGCATTGTGTATAAGATTCAAATCTGATAACAGTCTAAAGATTCGTAACGTTTGAATTCCAGATGTAATCCAACCCACACATAGCGGTATATCTGTTGCTGAATGAAATTTTGAAAATATACCTATGATTATTAAATTTCATTAGGTTTGTGTTACGTTTATTTCAGATATATATTATATCTTATTTCAAGCAAATCAACTTAATTTAGTATCGCAAGAAGTTTTTCAAAGTTTCAAGGATGGGTTAAATCTAAGGATAAGTAAAATCGTACAAATATAAAGAAATGAACATTCATCTACATATAAATCTATTTGAAATATTAAGATACACTTCATACGATACATCAAATATATTACTTTAATTTAGAACTTAGAATTTAGAGTGCGGTATAAGGAAAAGTTCATTAATTATGAATAACCAATATTTTTTCATATTTCTGATCGTTTTTCTTTATAGGTATATTTATAATATTATAATATATATCTCATATAATAATTTTGAGTATCCGTTCATTATTGAAGCGCATTATTCTAATTTACGCAATATATTTTATTTCTTTAAGTTTCCCATAAGCCATATACCGCAAGAAAAATTAGCAACTACAAATATAAATGAAAAATTAAATGATAAATTTAATGGCTGCAGTTTTAAATCTCTTATGTAGTGAACATGTGAAAATTATCATATAAAACTTAAAAAAAGTATCATATAAAAATACACCAATAGTTGTAATAATCTTCAGCATTTAATACCACCATAAAAATATTGATAACATAATTCAGCAACATTGCAGAACCAGTCCTTTTTCTCTCCAACAATACACAAGACTGAGTAGATTGTGACAGAAGAAAACCATTCATTGAGTCGTCATATCTTATGTAATAAAACTCGAATGGGTATAGAGATGACATAAGGACACGGATGGATATATAACCTCAAGCTTCTGAAATGAAAAGGAAATCATTTCCACCAAAATATTTTCAATTCTCAATGGTCAAAATAGGACGACCTTGCACTTGATTCTGGAGCGGTGGTCATGGAAACAAAAGAGGCGTCTTTAAGACTATGCATCAATCAAAGGGAGATTGCTTGGGTCCGCGCCAGAGCTCTTAGGCCTAATGACCTCTTATAGTCTTCATCTGAGAGAGAATTGTGGAAGGAAGGTGTTGGCATCGGGAACTTCTCCAAACGACCTTGCCATATAACTTTCCCCGTCTCCAAGGCAACTTGATTGGAGATTTGTAGCTTAAATAGGAGACGTTTTTTTGTCCCAAATTTCGAAAGTGGTGACATCAGGTTTTGGGTTATGGATGGGAAATTTTAGGACAGCTGTTGGTCCTTCCGGAGGCTGTAAAAGAGGAATTGGGGATGATGGGATGAGGAAACGAGATGTTTTGCAATCAAATGTATAATTTAAGGAAATGAATCTTCGAAGTATCTGCGGTTTTTTCTGCTGTTTTAAAATTAATATTTTGTCAATTTATTTGTTTAGATTACACATTTAAAATAGGTTAAATGTTTCGTAAGGGTGCATTTCTCCATTTGAAAAACAAATTACCAATTCGAATGATTATTAATTATAATAACAATTTAATTTTTCGAGGCATCTCAAATAAATCATTTCCATTATCTTGCTAATATACTACATTTAAAATTCCATATATAATATATACATATAATACCACATAATATGACATAATAGTTTTGTTATACTACAGATTTGGAATAATATTTTTGGGGTACTGAAAAATTATGGAAAATTTTTCAAATAAGTAATGAGAATCAGTTGAAAATAATGGAAATCCTGTATCTTTCTAGTTCCAAACACTGCATGAGGAACAAACTTTTCCCCTTGTGAATGAAATCAGTTTTTAGTTTGACCCCTTTTGGGAGACCTTCACATTTTTCTGAAATAACGGCTGGATATAGGTTTTAGTTTGACCCCTATTCGTGGGGCACACATTTTTCTCCCCTCAAGTCGAATCATCATTCGTTCTGCTAAATTTTCGAAATGAAGTAAAAATCTCCTTCCCGTTCCGTTCATATGGGGCGCAGACTCCTCTGGTAAATGTATTGGAAGACCAGGAAAACTTTTGGCCGTCACATATATCCCATTACGAACGAGTGGAAGTCATTGGGAAAAAATTGGCATTCGACAGCTGTGAGATTTATCATCCTTTGGTTAAGATTTACCCCAATTGGAGCGAATGAGGCTGAGCTAGATATTGATATCACGTTCTGCTAGTTGGTGTTCTAAAATGGACAAGTTGACGAAAATACATCATTTGTTACCAATGAGAGGAGATATAACAATAGTCTAACATGATCCACCACTAGTAAATATTACGTATATCATTGTATTTTTTGTTTTTAGTTTTCTCCATGGTTACAGAGCATAAGTGCATCGAAGTAGCTTCGTATTAATTTCAAATTAGATTCATAAAATAATTATATCTGTCTTTAACATACTTAGTGAATAATTATAATTAAATTTCAGCTAACCTTCAACTTTAATATGGTAAGAAAATTACAATAATAACTCAATACCGCATTGTTTATATTCTATAGTTACAACAATGACTCATAATAGCATTCTCAATACAATACTTAGTTACAAGATTAAAAAATCTAAGAATTGTATTTTACGTCCTGTATACTGCGTTATATCCAGATGTGTTGAAATAATATTTCCACTATATTATACGCAATAGCTGTAATGTTTTGTAAATTGAGTCCAACCTGTTACTAAGTTTATGACAAATTAAAGTCGTATTCACATATTGCCCCATCTATGAATGGACCAAGAACAAGAGCAAGATCAAATATAATGGAAGAACCTTGGTAAGTATTTTTCAGGTCATAGGATCTCTTATTGGGACACCTACTTCCTGGACCACATGACAACAAAGCGTTTGACCCAAAGAAACTCCTGACCTTCTCAATGGTGAACTCCAATTCCTTCCAATAGTGACCTCATTCAATTTTCAGATCTATTACGATTCTCTTTTTTTTTAATTTTTTAGTTCCCTTGGTACTCTAAGGGTCGATTAGATAAAGTCTCCACAAGGTCTATCGCTTTTTGACACCCAACCAAAGCACTTTGGAGGTCTCTATACTCGAGGGAACTTTATCTTCTGAGAGAAAAAAAAACTTTGAGACGCTATTGACTCCTAAATAGGCCATCGAGGAGATGGGTGTGAAGATTTAGGTCCTTTTGGACTTACCGGTAGAGCAACCTATTGGAAAATGCAGTTAATTTTCGTTATCACTTCAAATACCTTTTATACCATCAAGTAAACATCAAAGGTTGAGAAAAACGAAACTTTGAAAAGTGTTCACTTTGTTAATCAAAGTTTGTTTGAAAAGTTTGGAAAAATTGGTTCATTTATGGGTCATAATAAAAAATATCCCTGCAAATTTTTGTTTCCCAAAATACCCTTATTGTCATAGTTGAATAAAAGGGTTGACCCAAATACATCAAACTATTTTTAGTTCTAAAACTAACTAGAATTTGGGGAATTAAGATAGCTTTAGGAAACCCTAAAAATAATATCGTAAAATACAGCTTGCTCGTGAAATTTAATTTCGAACAAACAAAAATATTAAATGAGCGTACTTTAAAGATCTCTTCGAAAACAAATTTCTCTTTTAATACATGATAATGAAATACCTATTATGATTATAAGTTAATCACTGTAGAACTGATTGTGTTCTTCCATGATAATACCAATTTATAGATTATTTAAATTAATGGCTTAAAATATTAATTATTGATATTTCAAATTTATATATTTCCGATGATAACTGGTTTTGATTTAATTCAACCAATTATTATTCTTGATACAACTATTATTTCTTTATAAAAGAAACTAACGATATATGATTTAACAGATATATTTTATTAAAATCAAACAAGACAGTTTTATCATCAACATACTATTAAAACGTAGTTCTTACAAGAAGTTAAAACGGAGACAATAAACTACGATAGCAAAACACCGATTCTTTCCTCGAACGGCACGCGATAGAAACAAGCTACTGAGGTAAAAATTGCAAGCGTACACAGCTCTTACCATACGCTCAACAGCAGCTTTGACGGCATTATTGTAAACAAAAGTGTCGTTATAGAAACGCCTCTGCGATAAAAGCTTTTAAACCATAGCAACAGCAAGTTTAGACTCAATCGCATTGGGGGAAAATAGAAATACGCGAGAATAATTTACAAACAGCCTGATAGGGATTCATTCACAGTTCGATACCTTTTGTGACCGGTCAACTTAAATCTTCCAAACCTTCCTTCGTGAGCTATGGAAGGTCATTGGGCGGAATTTCTAAAAAAAAAGGAATAGGGAAAATCGCATGGAAACCCAAAACACAATATCGGGAGCGGTTAAAGCCCTCTATAAATTCTGTTTGACGATATATCCCCGAGGGGTAAACTAACTAAAAATCTTGACCGAGTCGTTAATCACGAACCCGCGGGTTAAATCACTGTGAAGCTACAGCCAATCTATTTGGTTATCCAGTTATTCAAGAGGGATCAAAGTATACGATTCGCGAAAAATGTAGAGTTTCGCGAATTGGTGAAAAGAGATTCCCACGTGAAATATCTCAAGGCGTGTTTTCGAGTCACGCAAACTGGTTATAAAGCGATTTGAATCCCATCATTTTTGTGAATTTACCGCTTACGTTCACGCACCTGAAAATTTGGGTCTTTTATAACTTAAACCCAAAAGTAATGATCCTTGGATGAGGGTAAACAAAACCCTGGATTAGCGAAGAGCCTTCAAGATGAGGAAAATTTGGGTAAACTTGTGCGTAAAGGGAAGGCTTTGTACAAAATAAGAAACAAACTTTTTTAAATTAAGGTTGGCGATTATAAATAGCTGCTATTAATTTCTCAAAAAAATTCGTCCATTATATAAAAAATATACGCTTAATTATCAATGAAATCTTAAGTTTATAAGTTGTTTGATAGGTACTTTATCTTCCTACGTTCTGTATCATTATTATAACAAAGACTTAGAGAATTTTTCTTCAACTGCAATTGTTTGGGGTGTAAAAATTAAGTTATAGATACTTTTAATACTAATGAAACAAAAGAAGTTTGTATGCATATGAATGCGAATAAATAATAATGCAAACTTTGAAAAAACTAAAAAATTAAATATTTCATATATAAACATTGAATATTTACATAATATAAAAATAAATTATAAAACTGTAATAATATATTATAATATAGTAGAGGGAATATAAAGTTTTAATCATAATAATGTTTTAACACCTTGTAAACATACATCTATATGTATATTACATATATTAATGCGTCTATATAATCTCTTAACTACCGTGACTCTATTTCTCAATATCTTCCAACCAGTAATATACATTAAGAGGAATTAAGTTCAAGGATGGACTGCAATTGGAATTGGAATGGTTACATTGCAGTATGATATAGCATGGGTCAAAATTTTAGATAATCGATTTTTACCTAAATAAATTGGATATTCTGCTCAATGTAACCATTATAAATGAGTCCTAGGACTGTATATAATTCTTAAACGAGTACGTAAATGTGACATCAGGAAGAAATCTCATAATATCTCAGATTTTATGGAAAATCATCATTCAGATGCACTCAGACATCAAAATTTAGGATCTAATCACGAGGGATAGGGTAAACTTCTTCGCTCAGAAATTCAACTAAGCACCATTAAAAATTCCCGCCAGTATTATCTCGTTTTGGCTAATAAATCACCCTTATGCAAGAGCCATAAAACCTCTCTACTTATGGATTCAAAAGTAAAGTCCGGATTGTCTTCCAATGATATACTCCAAGGGTCTTTAACGTGATGAAAATTAATTAAGCCATGAGGATGAGTTACGCAGACTTCCCCTCTGAAGATATTTCTGACATCTTTTACGGCCCAATGGATCCAGACAACTTTTTTATTGCTTCAGCTTTATGATCTCGGCTATGGATAAAGAGGCTATAAAAATGCCGAGCCCTCTTATAATAGGTTTGGGAGATGTGTCTGCTGGCAAAAATTCCATCAACGGAAATTTCGCGCCGGTAGCAGAAGGAACCGCAATGAAAAATAAAACCGCAAAAATTATACGGAATCGCAGGTTATACTATTCTGTGTAATTGGTGGCATCAAAGCCTTGATGAAGCCACTTGGGAGACACGCACTTTGTCGACACTTATTATGTACGTCTTCATTTAACTGACACACACATCTGGAAGACACCAAGGTAAATCCACCTTTAAAATTCATACACGTTTCTTCTATATCTATTTGGTTAACAACCAATTTATCCACTCACTTTCCGCATATACTGAATAGTTTTCTTATCACTTGGAAGGAAGTCTTATATTATTATTAGTATTAAAACCACACACAATGCTGCTTTCAATGTTTTAGCTAAACATTTTCAAGGATTGCTGTATAATATAGTATGTACTGATGTATTAAGGAATTGTTAAAGCAATGCGGAGAACGAAAATATTATATGTTCATATTATTTTATAAATTTTAATTGTTATTTTGATGATAAATTTTCTAAATAAATGTTCTAAATAACTTTCTTTAAATTTTGGGAATTATTTTGTTTGATGACGCCTCATTATCTTGTTGGTGAATTATTAAAAAAGAATAGGAGTTATTTTATGAAAGTTTCGAGAAATATAGAGTATTGGAGAGAACTTTTAATTCAACTTTAGATATGAGAAATAGGGTAAGGTGATCTGTTATATAAAAGAGAGAGAATTTTACATTTATAATCGAGAAATGAATAATCTTCATGAATATACACAATAACTGTAACAGAGCGATAAATCCGCTAGAGCCTATAGAAAACAAATCGTAATAAAAAGATAATAGTTCTTCTTCTTCTTCATAGGAATTCAAACTACAAAATGATAGATTCTTAGAATAAGAATAATTGAAAATAGATATGAAGATAAATAATAACCATAGCAACAAAAGTAATAACAATTCTGCTGGAAATTAAGACCTTCAAGGTATAAAATATAATTCCTCACAAAATTTCGAGAAATAGAATGAAGATTTGTGGATATAGGAATGAAAACAAGTAATGATTTGGATACTTCTCATATGTATTAAATAAATGAAGTGAAAACGTGTATTGAAACTTGAGATAAATTAAAACTCAGTGAGACCAATATAATTCGGATATATGGAATACAATAAACTTCTGTAAAGAGATCAAGTTTCTAGTTTGCAGACGTATCTATGGAAAAAGGTTGTTTGTTTCCCCGCTTTATTTTTCGCCGACTTAAGGCTTAAATATATTCCCATTCTATGGCGGATTTCCTCGTAAATTTATTGGGATGAGATTCGGAAATTTACGCATTTTAATTTTTCCCTGAAAACGAAAGATACCATTGGGATGAGAAATCTGAAGCTTGGAAGAGATAAATTGGAATAATTTGGTGTGTTTGAACAGATGACGTCCCATCAGTAAGCCTTTCTTTTTATGACTTTTTATTATTTCATTATATGTATTTCATATGAAAACTACTTAATTGATTACTTTAACTACCTTAACTTTTTCTGAAATTGAAATTTTTCTTTAAACTTTCAGCATTTTATGACTTTAAAAGCAAACGATTAATTGTATTTAAGAAGTTTAAAGTATATATAGTAAAGTATACTAACCTAAAAGCTTAAGATAATTACGAAATTATTTTGAACTTATTGTTAGACCAACAATGGGGAACTTCTAATTGAATTCTAACGTATATTCAAGTAAGTTCAAACAGTATATTGTAAACGATAGTAGTTAGTTTTTTTGCTAGATTAAAGTAAGGTCCAAATTTATTCATAAGGATTTCTATATTAAGGAGTTCATTTTCACTTAGACTAAACATGTGAGTATTAATTACGAAATTTCAATGAAGAAAAAATGAAATTTAATGTTAATATGTTAGAATAGCATTTCTCTACATATTAAAATGTTGACTGTTGAATTTAAAGTTTTATATCGTTAATGACTTATAAATTAAATATTATACGTGACTAATAATCTGTTTCCTGTCCTAATGAACTTGAATTTAATATATAAATTCCTGAAATTCCACACACTCGTACTTTCCATTCCACATGAGTACAATATTTCCGGGAGGTTTCTTAAATAATTTATTATCTTTTTCTTTTCATTACACACTTCCGAAAATACTAATTCCTCTCAACTGTTTCCTTGTTCAGAGGTTAATTAGAGTTCTTCGTTGACCCCTTTCAATTTTATTTTTATCTTTTGATGTGCAGCTCATGTGTCTGATGATGTGTAAAAAAACTGTGGTTGAAACTAAATTACAAGGGACAGGAATTCCTCTCAGTTTAATTCATTATTCCAAGAAAAGCGCTCCACGGAATGTCATTCGATAAAAGCACAATTTTTATTTGAATGTCAAAATGAATTATAGGATAATCAATGGTCCCGTCACCACATTATGACGAATGGAATATTTTTCCCCTCCAACACGATATCGTAGTGGTTTGATATTTATTTATTTATATTATTTATTTCTTTGTTATTTAGGATTCAAATCAGCCAAGAAGGATTGCGTTTAATTGTTCACATTTGTATTTATAAGTCCACGAATAGAGTACAAGTGACATTTGGTATTCTAACAAAGTTGCCCTTTCACATATTAGCAGAAAAGGTTACTGTGTTAAAAGTCACTGTGTTCACTTAAATTAAAATTTCCTCTACTGTATCTGGACCGGAAGATAAATGCATGAAAAAAAATCCACAACATATATGGTAAAATTTTCTTTAAATTTAGTTAAATTTTCCTAAATTAATCAAATTACCATAAAGACTTTGGAATTTATTATGTCCTGACAGAATATTAAATTTCATTAGTTCAACTTGTCAATAGTTACATTGAAAAATAATGAACGATATTCATTAATACTAATGTAGAAGTTATAACGATTTTTTAAACTTGGATGTTAAGTTGAAGAAGCTTAGGTAGTACAGTAATGAATAGTATTGCTTACTTTTCAATAGGATATATGTTGTTAAAGTAATAAGGTTTATTAATATTAAAACTATGAAGATGAATTGCTATTCACTGGAGGTATAAAGAATATAAATTTAATGGAACTTAAAATTTAAAAATATTTATATAGTTTATTATAGGACGTATAGTTTCCCTATAATCTATCTAGATGGAAATTTTATCCGCACACAAATGAATATAATAAAAATGACAATATTTTCATTCAGAGGGTATACTACAGTCACGTTAGACTCGCACATTATCCTATCTGTGCACACATAAAAAGCAATGTTTATAGGAACCGTATTCAGACAAAGGACATTGTGATGAAAGGATAGCAATCTGCAGCGAGTCGTAAGTTCAACGAATTTTAGCAACCAAGTATTAAATATACAGCAGATACCGTTTGGTTTGAAATAAATTTTATACAAAAAAATAAAGAGAAATTTCTTTCCCTTGCAATATGTCTGGTGCAGTTTAATCTAGCGAATAATATATTTTCGCAGCCTTTTTTTTCTGGGCTCGTGAATGTATGTGTCACCAAGCAATTCGTGCCCAGTGTCAAAAAAAGCAAGATATGGGACATACGGAAAGCAGAGAGCGGTAGGATTTATTTCAGCTCTCCTGACTTTCTCTCTTTATCTACTTCAGCTGGAAACCTTGAATTTCAAACCATTGAAAGGACAGCCATACATCACAATTATATCAACCCTCTCCTGAGAGCTAGATTTATATATCTCATCTGACTTTGTAATTCCTAACTCTGTGAATAATTCGTATGAATTAATACCTCTCGTATATGGCCGATGAGGACCAATTATAGTTTTGATAAAATAAAATCTTCTAATGGTTTAGAATCCATTAATTATTACCATAGCAACACTTCCTATATTGTGATAGAAGAATATACCTTCCTTAATTCATCGTCATTATTTTATAAATACATACAACTATAAAATTAAGAAAACATAGCAAAAATTGCATTTATTGTAGTGAAAGGACATTTTTTTCGAAAATTCCAACCGAAGTCTTTTACAGCATTGCTTTGAAAGCTAGAATTCTTGTAGAGTTTAGCCCATTGGATATATTTCTTGGTGATTTCAAAAAGTACGAAATTCATTTTATGATTGAAGTAACAACTATTACTCAAAAAATGGAAACATAGTTTGTATATTTCCAAAAGTTTAGAGCAAATATCACTTTTACTTAAGAAAATAACGTGCGGAAATATTGAAAGTTTTGAGGCTTTACTAGTAATAAATGATTCATCTTTATTATTTTAGAATGTTTGTTACGAAAAATGACGCGTAAATATCAAAATTTTTCAAAAGTAGAAAAGCGATCAGTTCTGCTAAAAATGATAATCCGCGAAAGAGACACGCTTAAAAAAAATTCGCATTTTCAAAAGGCGCCGACATTCCTCCAAAAACAAAACCGCGGATTTGCAACAGGAAAACCTTCTTCGCTGAGATCCAACGAGAAATTGCGATGGATACCGAAATATCGCTGCGTATTTCACTAGGAAAGGCGAATATCCATAAAGTGTCACAATCGATGGAAACGTTCGGAATAAAAAAGTTTTCCCACGGAATCGAGGTCAGTGCCCAAGGC
The DNA here is from genome assembly GCA_020796165.1 of Pantala flavescens. Taxonomy (NCBI): domain Eukaryota; kingdom Metazoa; phylum Arthropoda; class Insecta; order Odonata; family Libellulidae; genus Pantala; species Pantala flavescens. Next base: position 45,078,995 of record CM036881.1, on the reverse strand, counting down.
AGGGGACGGTACGCGATGACATTCACATTTAGGAAAGGGAACGTAATGGAAACCGAAACAATGGCAACCATTTTTTAATTCATTCAAGCGCTCGTGGCATCCGAGTGAAGGTGGTCTATGTGTAGCATCCAATCCGTCATATGTGATCAGCCGCGGGCTAAGTGTAATAATTCTTTTGTTTTTCCGCACTCTATCTTTGTTTATCGCATCCCCATCCAAGCATTCGTTGTATCATCTTCGATATAACCTTCACTAAATCACTCGTGCATGTTTGAAACAAAAAAGGACCTAAGATTGGACCTTGCGGTATGCCTTGGGTATTGATTTCTGTGGATTCCTCTGCTCATATTTCGCCTTAATTAATCTCCTCTTTGTTCTTCCGCCTTTATGATGTACCAAAGGGACATTTAAAGGTCACTTCAATGAATGGGCGGATTTGGATGCAATTTTTAATCCGCGAAATGACGATCTTTAAAGAGAATTATGGATAATTCCGGTCCGAATTCCGACAATTGCGACTCACTTTGAGCGCTAATTATTTGGCAAAGCCTGCTTTCGTAATCACCAATGGTGATGATAACCTCTTTAACTTAACGTAAAATGGTGGATTGTGAAAATTCACGCTACCTCGAAAATGATTTATCAACTAGTTAAATCTTGCGCTAATTTGTGTCTATATAAATTATGGAGGGTTACGCTTTGATCATTAGGTTTCCTATTAAATAAACATCTATGGAATTAAAACGCTGGAATTACGACTCTAGCTCCTTTGACCATATGATATAATGAAAACGCTGAATTTCTCTGCAGCAAACGGTTAGTTATTAAAATACACTCCTTCAAATTGTTCCGAAAATAAAAATACCAATGGTCGTAAGTCAATGGTAGCAATAAAATTAAAATAAAAGGAGTAAATTTGATTATCAATAAAATATAAATTTTAAAAAACAAAAGAAGGAAAATGTTCCACTATGAAATAATTCATGGAAATTTATGGTACTCTAAAGGATTCATTTATGCAAGACAAACGATTTAAAATGCTGAAACTTTTGACTTTTATTCCATTAGAATGGTACATAAAAAATTGCTATTGTAACATATTATACAAATGATACTCATGAATGCCTCATAATTTCTTACTAAAAGTGATTTTTCTTATTGTTTTATGATATTTGACGAAATAGTCGACCTCAAAAACTCAGAACTTTTATATCGCTCATCACTTATACGAACAGGTATAATCTTCCGGTCTTATAATTCACCGTTATTCAAATAAAGGTTAGGAACTCAATAAAAATATAATCGTCCAACTTCTGGAATTAATACCACGAGATCCGAATGTAAAAGACCCTTAAAAAGTTGAAGTTTCTTGGTTTGATGAAATTCCCGAATAAAGCGGTGGAAATGGCCGAGAAAATTTCCTGAAGGCCGTCGTTCGCACGGAAAATGAATTTTAAAATTCTACACATTTACTTAGCCAACGGGTTGAAATTAATTCTCACCATTTGAGTGTTTCTTTTTTGCAGAAACAAATGCGAGAGAAAGTTGGCGGAACGTGAAGGGATTTTTCATCCTTGACGTGAAGACTTAAAAGGGGATAATGCTATTATCAAAACGTTTAGTTTCCACGGAAACTTGTTTAACCGAAAAATTTATCTGTTTCTATTTATTGTCGAGAACTGATTACCGCTGGATTCGGAATAAAATTGCCGTTGCTAAGATATTTTATAGTAGGTTCATTTTGAATTTTTGATTAATGAAAAGCTTATTTTAATTAATGCCAAACAAAAAGAGTTTGTAATCTATACTATCACCATTAATATGCTGATCTTCCTGATCTCTTTTTAAGTATTTCAAGATTATTTATTTATTTCGAAAGAAATATTATATTTTAGCAAAAAGAACATTAACTGACCTCTAATATGGCCCTGGTAATGTTCTTTCATTCTTTTAATGTTTTAAGAATTATACATTTATTGATTTATTATTAACAGCTATTTATTAAGTTCCAAACAAAGCAGCCCTTTCGCAAATAATGCTCAAATTTTGGCAAACCATTTTATCTTTCCCTTCATCCATGTTCTCTCAAAGCCACAGCGAATGTTAAGGGAATTTAAATCGAATTTTTTCGCACAACTGAAAGGCAAACAACACTGAAATTTTTCTTTAGAGAGCATTGTACAACAGTATATTCAAAGGCTAGAGACAATAATTTTTAAACTTAAAAAAACATTGAATTGGAAAACATTTGAGTTTACTTTTATAAAGCTTTCTTTTCATTCGAAGAATATACTTGTGGTGTTTATCTCCCTGAACATGTTGTTTACAATTGAGGCAAGTTAAAAGGCAGCTTTTGGGGTAATTGTTGAATGAATGTTTACCATTACACAAACAAACTGAAACAATACAAAAGTACCTAACAATTGAAAAACATGTTCCAAGAGTCTTTTTTACATACAACTAATATTTACTAAAAAACACGAGTTATAAAATTAGAGATTAATCTTTAATTCACCACTAAATCATTGCAGATTCTTACTGGAAATTTTTTCTGATAAAAAAATTTTATCAGTTTAAAGAACCAATTAACTTCCTCCATTTTTATAATAAATAATAATAGAATTATTAAAGTAATCATTATACCGTCATAATTTAAAGATATTCAAATACTACTCCACAACAATCGAAATCAAAACAAAAATAATGCTCGGATGAAAGGAACAATAAAGTAATATACTGCATTGTTAATTCTCAATTACAATAACTTTTCACCAACAGTTAGAACCTATAGAACGAACAAACAATTGAATCTTAGATCCACCCCACAACAATCAACATCCTGGCAACAATCAGGCTAACATTTATGAGACAATCGAGTATCGTGCTGAATTTCTCACGTTTATCGACACCCATCATCTTCAACAATTAAGATTGACAACAATAGAGATACATTCGCGACTTTTAACATAGTTTAACCTTTCTCGAATTTCCTTCTTGCCCAAATTCTCACCTCTTGGAGGGAAATCGCACAGTTCATTAAGACGGAATCTCTGAATTCACAATGATGCTGTAGCAGTGAAAGGTAACGCAACGAGAGAAAGGTTTCTCTCTGCGATTGTACCAAATCATTCGATTTCAAACCTCACGCTTGGTATAGAAGGGAAGAAAGTAAAAAAAAAAAATAATAAAAGAATAAAAGGCTTTCTCCGTGGAAAATCAATGCACGCCTCGTTAGCGGAACGCGTTATTTCATTCGGAGGTTTTCTCCTAGCACGTGTGCCATAATTCAAACGTATCCAACCACGCTCTTTATTCGACTCCCTCATAATAGGAAACCGCCGGAGGCTGTGATGCTTATTTTCCAAAGATGGAACTATTTGCCGAAATTGACTTTACAATGAAAGAGACTAATTAACGAGCCCTTCTGGAAGATTCCAAGTCGTTGACTTCGTACATTATCGCGTCTCACCTCTCCGGTTGATTTAAAGCCAATGACACCTGATTTTCTAGATGAAAGATTGACTCATTCATGAAACGTAATGATATTTTATTATGTAAGGATTCTCACAGGCACCTGTTTTACAGATAGTATCATATATGGTCTCCTTTAATTCGTTTATTTTATTCAATAAATACTTATACTTTATTTCCATATTATGATTATTGTAAATTTATCTTTATAGAATCTGTTAAATCATTCTCAATTTATTTCGCTTATAATAAATTTCTCTCATGGAAATACATCTCCAGGTCAGTATTTTTCCGGCAACTATAGCACATAAAACTATGATTTATTTCTACACTTTATCTCCGTAACAAGTTAGTTGCTTCATTATTTTATTTTCATGTTCCTAGTTTCAATGATCATTTCTTGACTTTCACGGTATTCAGTCTTATGTAAAAAATCAAATCTATTCTAACTCCAGTTGATAATATATCTTCACTCTCTTATTCATTAATAACTTTCATATACATTGGTATCTAAGTCTCTTTCATTAATAAAAGATTATAGCTATGAAAAAATAACTTCTTCCAACGTCTACTTTGTTGGGATACATTGAAATGAATTGATATCTAAGTTTCAATTTTTATTTTTCTTCAGCTCTTAAAGTTTAATTCTCTGAAATAAAAATTATATTTAAACTATAAAACTACTTAATAATAAATACTTTATTAATACTGATTTGTTAAACATTATAAGTTCGTGATAAGTACCACTTATGGAGCAGCGGTATCTATCAGGAACGCACTTCTATTAAATTCGTCTCAACTGAACGCAACCATAGCAATACAAGCCTAATGGTACCATAGCAACCGAACATCTCTTGATGGACAAATAATTAAACATCAAAATCATTTTTGCCATTCCCCTTAACAAGTACACATCCGTGATTGTCACAACCCTTGAAACGTGACTCAAATCATAAGTCCATTCCAATTTCCAAAAGTCACACAATTATCGCTGGAGTCATGTTCATCCACAGACTGAATTGTGTCATCAAGAGTATACTCGAACTGTTGAAAACAAATTTACGCAGAGGTATATTTCTAGAAAGCCAAATAACACATCGCGCATGCTCTTTGTGCAGATGAGTTCACCAACCTCGTATTTCCTAGAATGCATGCTAAATTCACGCTCTCGATGACAGAGTAAACTTTTTGCCGACCTAAATTCGTGACGAGCGAATTTTCATCTCGGAGTACCGATAGAGCGCGTCACGTACGTGCGACAAGTTCAAAACTGCGTTTTTGAGGACCAGATGACGGATTAATGAAGAATTAAAGGAGATCCAGCCCTGTAGGGTACACGGTGTTTCCGCATTAATCCTTTGATCCTTGGGGAAGGCCTGTATGCATGTTGCCATCGGCTGTTACCTAGCATTCCGCCTCTTGTTAACATTAATTGGATTTAACAATCGCCGAACGCGTGACTAGAAATTTATGAATTAGTACATTACGACTAGGATGGACTGGGTAAAAATTGTACCAGCTGTTTTATCTCCTTGTCATATTTAATTGTGCTTCAAGAATGACGGCAACAGAGATGTACTATGTAAAGATTAACGTTATATCTAAATTTTATTGAAGATTGTTTGTGTTTAATTCTAATAAAAAAGTGTAAATTGATCGATACTTTGCAAAGCTTCACGTTTCTATCGAACATCTACCTCGATGCCAAACACAATTAAGAATAGTAGATTAGAATTCTTATAGCACTATTGTCGTCATTAATTCAGTAACACAATGGGACGATCTAATAATACATTTTATGGATGTGTAGGTTTGTTACAATTTTTTCAAAAACACGATGGGATGATCTAAAAATACATTGTAGTTGAGTGTAGGATTGCACTAATTTCATCAGTAACACAATGTGACGATCAAATACTACACAGAAGTGACATCATGTCCAACAATGTTAGGCAGTCGAAAATTAAGGGAACAACTTACAAAGGATTAAAGCATCAAAATAAATAACTTGTGACAAAAAGAGTACAAACCTACACCATCCAGTGGAAACACGAGTAGGAAGACAGGAAGTTAAGCAATTAAGAGGAGTATTGGACGTCACAGGATATCCGAAGTGACCTCTAGAAACAAAAAAAAAGTTTCAAAGACAAAGTCGAGAGAGGGTTGAAACAAGACTATCTGAAACCGATCCCATCTGGAGTCCCTTTGACAAGAAATGAGGAACGAAATGCGAATTAATTCCCAGAGTGCTTCGGCATCATTCTTCAATTGTAGATTCGAAATTGTGAGTAAGGTAAAAAAGAGATTCTAGGGAGATTAGAGCTTGTTAGATCGAAGGATAATAAAGGGATTGTTTGTAAAATAAAGAGCCTTAATAGAGTTTTATCTCCTTCGTCAACAGGATTTGATAGATAAGTCTGGGTATTTTTGGTGTCCATCAATCCAACAGATGCTTTGTAAGGCTCAAGAATTACCATCCATAAATTAAAGAGAACAACAATATATCTTTATGTAGATAGATATGTAACATTCAGCTTAAGAGAGTATCACATAACCTCCATAACCATATCGATAGGATTTCGAAATACAAAGTATTTCGGCATTTAGTTCAGAATATCAGATTTTAAAAGCTCCATTGTTTACCTGTTTCGCATTCTAATTACATTCTGTCAACCATTGTCAACTCGTTAACGTTCGGCAACCTTCTACGTATTATTATTCTATCAACGATTGTTAATTAATGAATCATTTTTATTGTAAAACCATTCTTAATCCGTTAATCATCTGTAGCTTATCAGCCATTAGTAACCTCAGAACTAATATTATTTTATTTAGCTTTTAAATCATCTGCTAACCAGTACCAAACCATTGGACATTGATAATCAATTTACCATTGTTTACTTGTGAAACATTCTCAAAGAAAAATTATTTCTACGATGTTTAATATACTGAACAATTTTAAATTGTTGAAAATAATTAATTAAATAACCGAATAATAAGGGCTATTTCTGGAATTCGTTCGGAATTCTTTAACTTTAATTCCTTTTCCAAAGCAAAATCTTCTTACGAAAATTCCTAGACATTGAATTCCAACATATTTCTTTCTCGAATTCAGTCCAATCTTCAAAATTGAACACCAGGAAAATGTTCAGTTGAGAATATACGTAAGAATATAGAGTCATCTATATGAAAATCCATCAATATGTCGACAGGGAAAAGGAAATTGTGAGCCTGCAAAAAATAAAAGGAAGAAAGATGAACATCAAGAGAATTACACGCTTTATCAATTCCTTCCTTCGATAAATCCTCTGGGAATATGAGATTCCCTTTCGACAACATATAAATATTTCAAAAGCTGCAATATGATAAGGAATTGAGAGATTGAATATTTCCCTTTTCCTTTTATCTCATTTATACTAATCTCAGGAAAAGGTCTCCCGAAAATATTGGGATTTTGAGGAATTAAGGAATTGAAGGAAACAAGGATGTCTAAAATTCAGTAGTGCTATGAATAGTCACCTCGTAATAAGAGCTGTCAAAATGAAAATGTATAAGATAAATCCTGTTTTAGATTGGGATATTCATCCATTAAATTTTTTATCGATAAATTCTAGATACTGTACTTCATCGCTATGAAAGACCTAAGGATTTAATCTTAAATTTCACTTCCTTTTCAAATTTTTATACACTAGAATTAAACTCATTTCTAAGAAGACTTATCTATATCTATAGAATTATTGAGTAAATATTCCGAAACTTAATTTAAAAATCTAGTGTAAACCGCAGCAATGAAGTCTTCCAGTAAAATTTTATTAGACTAAATGATAGTAAATTTACAGTGTTACACTGACTGTAACTTATGGTGTTCTTATGGTAAAATATTAGCAATATAAGATGATTTACTCCCCAATAAGCTTCATTTTTCTCTATAAGCTAATTATAGCTTATAGAGAGCTTATAGAGAGCTTATAGCTTTTCTTTCTATAATTAGCTTTTTAAATGAAACTGAATAAATTGATCACTGTTCAATATCCTGTATTCACTGTTTCGCTATTGAAGACCTTTAATTTTATAATTCAATGGCATAAAATGCTAGGATATAAGGTACCAAATAAGCTATTTATATAGATATACGATAAAAAATTACCAATATGCAAAAAATCTTATCTATTATCTTCTCAGCGGTGACTTTAATGAAGGAATAAAAACAATCAACTTCACATCCCTAACAATGGAAAGGTCAAAAATCAAAACGCACGATGTATCAACACTACAATAGGAACATTGTTTGAGATAAGCGATTCCAACAATGTAAAACAGTTAGAGAGATAGAGAGGCCGTTGGATTGAAGGCATTGGATAAGGAAGATGAAGATACAGTTTCACAAAGATGTTGGCAGAGCGAATGGTTTTGAGAGGGAGGCCCCTTAAAACATTAATGCGATGATGAGAGCCGACGGAAGAGTGTTGGGCCATTTAGGCTCTTCATATGTGGATCCATCGTTATTCGCAGGAAATGTTTGCTTTCCCTCGTTTCCCGAAAGGGTGCGGAATCTACAGGAATCAGAGCAAACCATTCAATTGGGGGAGTTTAAGATTTATTTTTACCGAATTATTACGTGGAGAAGATTCAAATGCGTCTCTTTATCAGTTTTATTGATTGAAAGAAGGAAGAACGGCGAGTGCAAAGTGAGCTCTAATAATGGCACAAGGAGCTAATCTAGTGTATAATAATATATAATATACCATTGTTGCTCATTTATGATCCTAATTAGTGAATATATTAGAAGGAATAACAAGCGTCTGACTTAGTTGCTTTTAATTGTTGACCATATATTATTGTTGTCCTGATCGTATCGCTATTTAATTAATTAATTTATTTAATTTGCCTCTTATTCTTTTCACTTGTTTCATTGTTACACATACGTAATAAGTATACTTCAAGAATTCATTTTTGATTGTTGAAATTGTGTAATTATTACATTCTTATAATCGTTACTTTTACATAAATTCCATATTTATCTTGTCACCCTAAGGTTAACGCTACTCTCACAAAACTTTTAATTTACCTAACATCTTAGACTAACTCTATCGGGATTTGATTATATTAATCAATAAGCAAGTTCTTTATATAGTTGTATAACAATAATATGCATGGAAATAAGGCCATTTTATCTCGTAATTATGAAAACATGATAGTAGCGATTTATAAGTTTCTCGCATTCTAATACAATAAACAACCCTGTGAAGAACAAAGAAGAAGGCTGTAGGCCATCGAAATAAAAGTTTCCTGTAGAAGACACAAGTTTCGTTAACAGCCCCTGGCTAACTTGTATCAACTACTGTTCGACTTTCTTTTGAACTTGATTTTTATTGACCCAGGCTTTGAACCGTGAGAGGGTTACTTAAACTATAGGAACGCATGTGATCTTTATTTGAGGTGGTAAGGAAAGTAATGAAATTCTCGGGCCATTCAAAAACCTTAGTGGATGATCTTAAAAGCCACTGCCTATATCCAATCGAAACTAATACAGTAGACCATTCAGAAGAACATGATTAAAAACAACAATGTAGGCTTTTCTAAGAAATGCGAACAAAAATGAGATCCTTACTCGACTTCCAACATACAACAACGAAAAGTCTTCCTGGAAATGTTAGGCATGGTTGGTTACGAATCAAAATCTGACTAATGTATCAATATTTATCAATTTCAAAAATCATTCGATTATTTTTAAATTAAATTTCTTTAATATAAAATCAATTTCAAACTATGTAGAGGCAGATACTTTCTGCTGCATTTTGCAAGTGCAATCCACAGTTGTACCATGAAATTATCAAGGAATAAACATGGCAAAAGGATGAAAATATCCTTCCTTTATTCACTTTCAAAGCAATTTTTTTAATATTGAAGAGATCACGTCGGGAGTCGAGATTCGCTTGCTTCACTGATCCGCAAATTTTTGTTTGCCGAATCCCAGGTAGCTTTGGCAGCCAGATTTCGGGAGTTAGTAACGGCAGTAAACAAGCTGATTCCGATGCTATAGAAACGGTTGGTAACTTAAAATACACCCTTTGATACGAATAAGAGATATGCGATAGCTTTTGACGGGCATACAAGCTGAAGTTTCTACGGTTCAATAGCTCCTCGGGAAAGTTAACTTCGTAAGTAATAATGTTTTGAACAAGGATACATTTCTGCAATTCAGGTAAGTATGACAACTGAAAATACTTGATAAATCAGAAGGACTTATAGATGAAATCGAAAATATTCTGAGGTAGAATTTTGAATATTATAAACATAGGAAGACCAATGAAAGCCAATTCATTATATTCAGCAGCAAATATCACATTTATTCCTAAAATATCATCTCAAATTCTGATCTTAAATTCATTGAAGGTAAGAAAAGTTCCATATTTTAACAAAATGAGCTACCGCGAATCAATGATAGTTTATTATATATAATGTAATTTAACGCACAGATTCCTGCTGGATAGTAAATTAATTAAAATCAATTGTAATGAGAATCTAATCTATCATTAATTTTCTTTGTAAATTAACCTAGAGTGAATACATTGTTTAATCACTCGATAACTATACTGGATATTTTTGGCACCCTTATTTTACAGTGGGTATTCCATATAATTGTTGTAGAGATCTTATCCCTTTAACCCTTAGTTACTATTATCTGAAGAGAGATGAGCCATTATACTGCTTGAGAAGTGAGGAAATTAGCCTTTTATCTCATCAATTCTCTACATGGAATAATGGACAGGGTTATGTATGTGTTACATTACTCGAGACATAACGATTTAATTCTATTGAGGAAAATATAAAATCAGTCTCATCATTCAGTCATCCCTAAAGCTATACAATAATATTGCAAATTATATCAAAGTATTTTAACGTGCAAAAATACGTCTTGAAATTGTCACAAACTACACTCTGCATCAAATACATAAAATATAAAGGACGTGAATCAGTGTAGGAAACCTCATCTGGCTTTGATCTGAATGGCATGAGTGGTCAAAGCGTGACAGTCAAGGTCTCAGATACAAGGCGCCAAAGTGGTTCCGTTAATTGACGTATCGGGTAGTGGTGCCCCGTATCCTATGCTCACATTCGACATAAATGATTCACAGCATAGCGACAGATCAAAACATGTACGAGTGACTCAGTTCGAGTTCTAAATCTTTATAATAAGTCATAGTTATGTTTTTGAGACGATGTTTGAAAATTTAAATAGCATTTATTAGAAGGATTTAAGAAATAAGTTTCTTGAAAAGATATTCGCAGTATTAGGATTAACTTTATTATAAATTAAAACAAATGAAATAGGTTATTAAAATGTAAATAAATTATTTAGGTTTAAGTATCTAAAACATAGTTTAAGATTTATTTGATGCAAAGGTTGGTACATATATAATAGAAATTTATTTTCTTAGTTAAAATATATATCACGAATCAATAATATTACTCCTCATTGCTGCTAGTAAATTTACATCTAGGCATTAACTACATAAACTCTTGATTATAAGACTTTCTATCGTGTCCATAATAAATGTTTTTGACCATACGCTAATGTTAATGCATTAAGAAAAACAATAAAAAAGAAGAGATAGATAAATTATATATATTATAAATATAAGAAATAGATAGACACGATTAGAAATGAAGAAAATAGAATAATTTTATAATATTAATCGAATTTAATTATATAACTACATATATAGCACAAGACGCATTCAAAACTAAACACGAAATTAAAACAGTAAAATATTATTTAGGTAGAGAACGTTTCATCACTTATAGCTGTACATTGCTTGATATATTAAATATTTTCTAAATCATAGCTAATTTTATAACCCAGTATATTTTATCAATTAATTATAAGAATATACTCCCAATATAATGCTCATAAAGACCAAATTAAACTATATATAAGTACCTCATACTACCTATACTACATGCCATGTTCAAGTGTTTCTAAGGCAACACCAAACAAACAAAGTCTTTAGCAACGCCAATCGATAACAATTAATGAATTGTACTAATAATTAAACCCCACCTTAAATCACGTTTTTAATTGTTTCAATACTAAATATCCATGAATCGTAATTTCCTTTCTCCTCCTCCTCCTCCTAGTCTTGGCTAAAAACACTCCCAGCATCCGGTCTCTTTAGTCTGATGCCTCCCCTTTAGGATATGGACCCGAAACCCCTTCTACCAATCAATCTTTAAACTTCAGTGTTTCATCTCGCCATGTTCTTTCGCCGCATTTCCCAACTACGAAAACCTCTCTTTTTGTGATACTTTCACTTCATACACTGCGATCATAATCGTGAAGGCGAGATGTGTATTGTGTACATATGCATCACAGGCAAAATTGCTATTCCTATTCCATATACTGCAGCGGTTGTTTGTGTAGATATATCTGAAGTATCAAATCTAATTTGTATTCGGTAAGAATGAACAATCAGTAAAAAATGGTTGGTTTTCATCAATAAACGGTTTTCATTATAATTATCAATATAATGAAAAGATTCATAGAGAAATTATAATAGATGGACCTTATTTTCAAAATCATTCATTCTTTAGTATATTTTGAAACGAACTTTAACTCGTCTGAAAAAAATCGCTTTTATGCAACGTTATTATTGGGTAATAGTGTCTAGAAATAAATATGTTATTAGTACATTCCTTATGTTTAATTTTACATCCTTAATAAAGCGTAGACAGAATTAATTATCCGACATTTCTTCCTAATATTACATGAAAAAAAAACAGAACTCTAAGACAGTTACAAAAGCTAGTGCACTTAGTAGATGAAAGAATAACACATTGCTTCTAAAGACTCCATCCGCAAAAATAGTCATAAATGAGAATATAAAACGTATTTAAACCTGCCTGAATAAATAATCATAGAAAATAGAACACACATTTTATAACCATACTAATATATAAATATATAAACAATCCGTAAGGAATTCTGCTCGTATCTTATACACCATATCAACACAGCACTTGAATTTCCGCATCAGTTCTTTCCTTCAATTGTAAGTTTCGGAAAGGTTCCGCGGCCCTGACACTCACATTGTTTACAATCCCCTTGGAAACGGGCTCATTGTTAGTCAATCTCAACCCGCATATTTTCCAAGGCAATTTTTTGTCTCTCTCTCTCTCCCTCACGGAATTCGCGGGAGCACAAATTAAATGATATAAGAGCTTTGATAAAGAGATATCTTTCTTTCTTTCCAACGATCGATCTACATCTCAGTTTCCTCTGTTTACTTTCTCTCCACTTCTGAATGCTCTCATTCCATGTTTAATGAAGGTCGATAGTGCACAGAACGATAGCTTCACTTAAAAGGGGTTGTTATGGATACATAGAGGATCGGGAAAGCAGAAGTTAGGATGTGTTAAATATTCTGCACTAGAGTCAGTTGCAGTATAAAAATCTCTTGAATAAACTAGTTGACCCCGTTTAGGATTAAGTAAAGAATCAAATCACTTATTTTAGAAGCAAAGTAAAAATGCCTTAATCCTCATTAAATTTGTTAGATGAGGAGTGAGGTAATTATCGTAAGACCCTATCTGTCCTAATAGCTCCCTATTTATAATGATATAAAGGATGATGTTTCATGGTAATTGAAAGGAAATGATATTATAAAAAATTTATTTAAGTACGTAAGGTTTCAATTCGGAAATTAACATTCCCTTTTGAAATCGAACACAATTTTTTCACGTTAAAATTTTTATTAAGCGAACTTTTAAGGGCATTATATTTTTCCTTTTTACAGATTTTTTCTCGGTCTTTTATATTCTTAACTCTACAGATTTTCTTGTATTGTGGGCGTATTTTTATCAACTTTTAATCCGAAGAGATTTTATCTCGAAATCAACTCTTTCTTTAACGGAAATATTTCGTGTATTAAAAGGAGTTGCAAAAGTTTGGAGGCAGAATCCCACATTGACTTAATCTCAAATAAAATGAAGAAACTATACGTATATTTATCCAGACTAAATTCCTTGGATATAAAAATTTGCGTGCCTTCCTCCAATCGGTAGCAAACAATACTTAAATACACTACTATCTCCATAATAATATTCAGCATGTCTTCTATTTTCCTTCATAATACATTTTTTTACCTCAAATGTATTTCTATGGCAACCCTATTTCGCTCAATATTTGGCATATATATATATTTTATCAAATAACCTTGTATAATATAAATCCTACAGAACCATTAGTAGTACTCATTTATTAAAGACGTTAACGTTTCAACTTCATCATATTTACGCTTTAGAATAGTCAAGGATTAGTTGTGCTTCAGATATAAATATAACATACGATTATTAAAATTCTAATATGGATATTTTTTAAATTTCACATCCACACACTAAAAATTTTACTGCTATACTATAATAATTACGTTCCTAAATCAATCATTTTGACTTAAGGCCATCATAAGCTTTTTCCAAGAAAATTATAGATTCGCTCCCACTAATCTATTCTTTTTCCTCATCTAGAATTAAATTAACAGTACCCATGGAAACAAGGAGACTAGCTTCAAATTTCGATCTATTTCAACACCAACCACATCCTTGGAGGTGTAATGAATCACCAAAACGTGTGAGTTTGAACCATCGTTCCTCTGGGCTACTTCTGTTCCTCCCCATTTTCCATTTCCTCCAAGTAGGCCATTCTAACACCAACCCTCCTCCAAGACTTCTATCTCAAACCATCTACGGGAGGATTAAACGAAACGCGAGTCTCTTTTCGTTTCATATTAAAAATTCTTTCAAACTCCTTTCGTAAGCTCGTTTCCCCTCCCACAATCCCCTTCTCCTCTCCGTTTTTAAGGGGTTCTCCTCAAACCCCTTCCTCATTATCCTGTGCTTCGTATCTTGAATGGGAAGGAAAACTCTCTCTCCAGAGATATAAGGGATTGAAGAGAGGTTATGAAAAATTCGGAAGGAGAGACAGAAAAGAATAAAGGATATGCGAAGACTTAATTTCGTCTATATTAGACCGAATATTGTCGCCAATTAGTTCTCATCGCACTTATGTGAGGGTTTAGATGAGTAATACGGTCTAAGACTAATAAGTCTAAGTATATAGGAGAAGTATTATTAATTCTGTGGATATTGATGTTTTGAAGGACTGAGGGAAGTTTTTGAAAATGAACTCGAGATCTCGATGAACATGGGTTTCCGAAATTAAGGTCAGGATATTTTAATTCTTTTAATTGGAAAATATTTCGGATTTTTGAAAAGCTTTGGATATTTATATATTAGATATATAAGACGGTTTAGATGGTGGATATGGTTAGCGTTTTTCTTCTTCATGAATATGTTTAATGTTTAGAAAGCTATACAGTTAGCAGGTCAAGCGTGTATACTATACTAAGAGAGAAAATTTACTTCAACTACGTATGTATCTTTAATATACCACATGGTTTTACAAATTCGACTTAACTAGCATACCTGAAAATCATTATAATTAGAAATACATATTTTAATGACACCTTAATTCCTTAAGGTATATATTTTTATTGTTATTATTATATATTCTTTTTATTATTAAGTTTTTACTTTCTTAGATTAATTTAATTATAATTATATTAATTTAATATTTAATTATTAATAATCCATTAAATTAAATTATTATGCATAATAAATTATCGAATTATTTAATAAAGTAAATAGTAAATAATTTTGTACAGTTTACGTTCAGGTAAAAGATTAAAAAGAAGGAGCAGACACACATATGGACGTCAGCGATACAGATATAGAGAAACTACCAACAAGCCCAAAATATGTGGAAGACCTGTCTTCCATTCCCAGTCACGTGTAAATATCCTCTCGAGTTTAACCTTTCAGAATCCTTCTCACATTTGACGAAGATTTTCCCACCTACACCCTCACACAGGAAATACTTCTTCAATCTGATTACCTATTCATCACCCACTTTGACATTTGAGAACACATCCGACTCCCTAGCGTCACGTTGACACACGTGATCACCAGGGAAACAATCAAATCAACATAAATCAAAAAGGCTTAAAAGAAATCCCAATCAGGAGCGCGAAAAGGCTTTCCCTAATTACGCGTGGGTGCTGAGATATCCTTTAAGATCCATTGTGCCCTTAAAAGGAGGGGAAAAAGGGTTTTCGGGGGGATGGAACAGCGATACCCCCAAGGATCATTCCCCCGCAATCGGGAAGGATTGGAACCACTTAGGGTGGGTGCGAAAGGGGCGTGGCTCACTTGGTGGGATAATCACACTTATCACGAGGAATGCTTCCCTTTCCTTAAAGGAAATAAACGGCTACTTATTAAAGCAGAGATAAGGTATCTTCCCTCCTACATGGAACAGGAAGTCTTGAGTTGTGCTGTCGAAGGATAAAGAAGTGTCGCGATGAATTAAGAGGGGTTGAGACAATCGGTCGTTAACAAGAGGGAAGTTTCGTTTCTATAGCAATTGATAGGGGTGATGAAAAAGTATCCTGAGTGTTATCTCGTTATATGATGAATCGGGAAAAAGGGTGAATCTTGAATAAAAGCTGAGGAAAGGCTCTTTCTCGACGAATACAGCTTAATTCTCAATATAAGGATATAGAATAATGTATCTTTCGTTGCATTTTTCTTAGTCTCATTCGCGACTAAGTACATTGTAAAGCTATTTCAGTATAATTATGATACTGTAAGAGACACTCATCAACGATCTAGAACGATTATAATATAAAGTCTCCATTTCAGAAAGATAATTAGAATTCTCCTCATGGTCTATTCTTAAAATTAAAACCTTTTATTCCAATTAAACGAAGATTTTATGATAGACTAAAGGTCAATTTTTCAGGATTGCTAAATTGGGTTATTGATTAATCAGCCATTTTCAGTTAATTAGCTAATTGTGGAAGGGATGAAATTTTTACCAATCTAGGTCAACTTGTATGGAAACGGTACTTAGATGATTATAGGGTGGTCTGGAACACTAGCCTCTGAGGGCGATCAACAAATCTTGAATGTGTAAAGAGAATAATTAAGATATTTGGGAGAAAGAATGGAGGATCACTTAGAGAAACATTATTGAGATTCATGAGAATAATGGAAGAGAATTCTCAGAAAATTATAGTTAAGTTTCGCAAATAAAATATCGTTCTAAAAGTGTATGTATAATTTAAAATCAACCAGAAAAATCAATGTTTATAGCCCACCTTTTGATTAAAATGGATCTCAAACATAATAATGTGGATATAAACTGCCTTTCACTCTATCCTAGATGCGTCTTTTTCGTAAGAGATAATATAAAATGTAAACCGAGAATTCTATAATTGTGTAATTAATTCATTGCCTCGAGATTTAACCAAATAAATTGTTTCACAGCTTTCCTAATCAAATGAATATATAATATTATATATTCTATGATGAATTATAGAATTATATTATTTCAACAGTGATAAGTTAAACTTGTTATTTAATTCTAATTACTCCTTATAAAATTTCTATTGAGCACGTTATTATTATTAGCGCAACAATCACGATCATACGAAGCGAGTTTGCAATAATCGTGAAGATCCCAACAATGAAACCCTCTCCACTATAGGAGAGGAGGAGGAGTATACAAATTACGACAATGAGAATCAATGACTATAATTAGCCCTTGAATTCCGATGAGGCGGTTTCACAGGGCGTCCGATAATGAGGCGATCCAAGCGTCGATCGCAAATTCGAATAATGGCCGATCGTTATCAAACTAAACACGTGCCTCCAAAAGCTACGGAAGGCCAATTTGCAACGCGTTCTTCTCCAATTTTCTTGGACCGATAAAGAGCCCGTGTGGAACCGTAACTTCCGCACGGGAACATTACAGGGCCTAGGAAATGGCCTTGCAGGACAATACCTCGGGACACGGCGAAGTTTTAATTGGTTAAGTCCGGGAAAATGGATGAAACTAAAGAGAGAGATGACCTTCGCACCCAAAGAATTTTTTTCTCCGTTAATTGCTGTCGAAACCCAAGGGCTCTGGAAATGTGTGTATCCTTTCCCATTTAAAGGTGACTGATGGTTTTTGTAGAATTACTTTTATAATTCCTTTGAGCTACTTATTCACCGAAGGAAATCAAAATGAGTAATGTATCATTAAATAATGAAGCCAATGTAATTGCTCTTTCACATGTACAGATATTTCTGTGGAATATGAATCACGCATCACTTTCTGCACTAGAGGGAATGTCATAACAGAGTGAAAAGTGGTAATACCTTGACGCAATAATAATTTTGCGACAATGATATACTAATGTTAATTGTTGCAATAGCGTTGCTTGAATCACTTGATTGTTTAAGGGCTTACAAATATAAGTTGAAAAGAATCCATTACATCCGTAAAATTATAAAGGTTTCTTTGATAAATAGTCATCTGTTTAAATACAACTGCCTATTAAAATAGGTAAAGGGGCAAGAATATTTTAATATAATATAAGATAAAATAATGAAATAATTTCAAATTTACTCTAAATCCTGCTTGATGCGTGGGAAAAGTATATTTCACTTTTCAGAAATGTTACATAAATTTCATTTCCGTCCATTAACATTCAGATAACCAATATATCTCACTCTAATTTCACTTATTATATAGTTTCAATCTTCCCGCGCAACACAGTTAAAGATCCAAATCTCTCTCAGACATTAAATATGCTTGTTGATTATAAAATATCAACTTAAATATTACAATCTGAAAGGGTATACCTTTTTCAATGGAAAAAATTGTTTCGTCAAAGATGGTCAACTTTTAAAAAGCACCTTTTTCTTTTTTAATATCTCGAAAAAGTTGTGGATATTAAATTCTCTGACCTTTTATTTTCTTGGAACAGACTTATTCAGTGGACTCGATATGTAAAGACGAATACGAGGAAGAATTCGAGGTTATAGATAAGACAAAGGAAGGAGTTTTGAGAAAGCCAACGGAAACGTATTAGACCTTAATAAAGAAAAGGAAATTCTCGTGTTGACCGAAACTTACGGAGTGGGGATGAATCCGAAAGATAAACGATGTGAAAAGTCCAACGGAAAGAGGAGAGAAGGAGGTCAGCTTGTCGGAGCGAAAGGTTATCCTTTTTTAGAGGGCAAGGACCCAACAGGAAGTTTCAGCTCAAGAAGAAAATCCGCAGAAAGAAGTTACTTGGAACGTACTGATATCTCTTCACAGAACGGATAGCTACCGATTGAACTGAGAAACAATAGATATTTCATCAGATGAAGAAGCTACAAATCTTGGAGCAAAAATCGACAGTGCAGTATATAATTCCAAATCACCTTGGAGACGGTTTAGATACAATACAGACGTCAGACCAAAATTTTTATAATATTGATTAAATACTGATAAAAGTATTGATCACCAATATAAAATCGCAAGTGTGACTTAAATGTGTTGAGTAACATTTGTTTTATATCCTTTCTGTTGATCGGAACATATACATTTAAAACTATAAGATATCACATCAAAAGAAGAGTCAAAAAGAATAAAAGTATTTGAAAGGATGAAGAAAATAAGAATTAATGATTCAAAATATATATTGCATTAAAAATAAATTTCTCCATTAATATAATTATTTTAAGTTCTATAAAATACATTAATAACTCTATTTGGCAATAATTTTAATTATTAGATTAATAATAATAAATAGCACAGCATAAAGTACATATTTGTGCTTGATAATATGACGCAAGCAGGACTAAAATTTACTCTAAATATTCTAAATGAATCAATAAAAATTATCCAATTATCATTTAAAGTGAATCGAGTTAAATATTCATAGGAAAGCCGATACAAAAAAACAAGTGAAGGGCTAAAATATTTGAAGATAAATCTAAAAAAGGGGCGAATACAACCTAGATAAATTTCCAGCAGAGTTTGGGATACAAGGAAAGGAAGGGAATAAAAATATAAAATAGGGAACCGAATTCAAATATAGGGAACCATTCCTTGATAATTAATCACCCCATGAATAAACTTAGCATCCACAACTGGTATCGGTTTAAGGGTTAAAATAGTGGGATATAAATCCCAACCCTTGCAAATGCCTCAGTGTAGATTAGAAATAAAATATTACAAGATATTTTAGAGATTAAAAAGCCCGATAAAGGGAACTTAAACATCTGGAAGAAATAAATTCTTCGGATACTTCTTTAGGAATTATCAAATCTTTACTACATAGAGAGTATCGTATTTAATTTACTGTATTCTTTAGGAACTATTAGAAATAAAAATTATATAAATAAACAATATAAAATTAATCTAATAAATTTATTTCTCACAAATTCGTTGTAAACCCGTCTGGTACAAGAATGATTCTTGATTATATTGACAGTTAACAATCAATTATACTATTAATAAATAAATAATAGATTCATAAATTGTTTTTGAACTATTGTGAAAATTTTATTGTAATTTCAGCTATTTTATGAATATTTCTAATTGTTTTAAGAGAGAAAATCATTTTATTTATTTCTGGGATATTTTAAACTTGTCGAAATATGAATAATTTTGTTTATTCGCATGTGCAATTGTAATCATCATACCAATATCTTAATTTTGTAGCTTTAAAGATAACGTACACGGTAGGGAAAATTAGGGAAATATAAAAACATAGTAAATTCTTTGTTATTTCTTTTTAACGGAAAAAACAGTGTTCATTCATGTAACCCTCGAGTAAAGAATATCTCTATTAGATTGAGTGGGTGTACATAAGATCTCCGAAAACCTTTTCCATTACCAAGAATCATGTTTTCCTTCAGGCTTAATTCTTATGTTTCCTTATTTTCTTAAAAATCTCCTTTTAAAAATGAAAAAATCTTCGTTAAAGAAAGGGAAAACTATCATATACTTCCTCGTCTTTTAAAAAGACATTTATTTTTAACTTTCAGGTATAAAATTTGATTTTTTATTTGTATTTTTATACTTAAGCTGATAATACCCGAGTTGGAATACAACTTATATTTTAGCGCACTTGGAGTGGGTAGCGCGTTTTCCCTTTATAGAAGCAGCAGTATGATATATATATGTATATATTCATATTCATATTAATCAAATCTTCTAGAATTTTCTCATTGACCAATTATTTTCTTTCACGATTTGAGAGAGTTTAAAACATAAATGTCTACATATACACCCTCTAAAAATTATTGAATTTCTACCAAATTTTGACGATATATTTTATATTTTAAATACAACGCAATATCAGTGAATGGAAAAAATAATTACTTAGTGTTTAAAACAAAAGACATGGAACCTATTTGTTTCTTTAAAGCCTAGGTAACAAATCAATTGATTTCCTTTAAAAATGATCAATAAAAAACAATCACAGTACTGTTACACAACCTTCTTCATTTCTCTCACTTGTTTTTTTATTACTTTAATTATGGGGAACCAGGTAAAAAACCACGAAATGATATAATCCAACAGAAGATGATGACGTGAAATGTTTACGTGTGAAAGAATTCATTCCGAACGAAGACTCAATCAACCAGCGTATCAATGAATGGCACATGAAAGAATGAAGCTGTGATGGAACTCAATAACAACGGATATTAAGAGCGAACTTGGGTAGGCGTTCGCGATAAATGGGCACTCATTAGCAAGTTCTGTGGAAAATTTGAGACGCCCACGCGTGTGAAGTTTCTCTAGATGAGGTTTGGGTTATTTTGTGCGGAATGAGGGATGTGTAATAAAGAGATGTAATTTTTGGAGAGGTGAGCAGAATACTTGGAACGATAGTGTTGGGGGGTTAACTATTCCACTCTTTTTTAAATGCGAATCGTAAATTAGCTCCAGCCATTCGCGTTCAGGAAAATTGAGTGATGTTAATTGCTGCGTAGAGACCAAGTGTGTCAATCACAATGTTTCCTGGACGACGCGTAACAATCAAAAGCAGAAGTCGTATCTAGCAAAGCGTATGATCGTTTTTGGACATTGTACTAGGTATATCAGCAAAATATTACAGGGAATCATTCCTTAGCATTCAAATGTTTTTGAGATAATATTATAATAAAGATAAAATTATATAATATAATAAAGATAAAATGAAGTCACAATAATAGAATACAGAATTCAAAGAAAAAACTCGCGTTATATAGGTGAAAAATTTTATAATTGTTTATCGCATTGCTGCTTACTCTAGCCAATAATATCGAAGGAAAGAAAGGCAAATATTTCCATTGTTTCTTCAAAAATAAATAAGTAGTAGCGATAATAAATAATGTTTACCACTTTCAATTTTAGTGCAAAATGTATTACGTTCAAATTTTGTCAGTGCGATCAAAATAAAGGCAATGTAATGGGTCTTAATGAATGCATGCCTCAATATTTCATAGTTAACTATAAATGAACTTTCTCCACGAAGCGTTTAATAAAACGCATGGACATAAATAACACTATTTCAGTGTCAAATTATCAGAAAATAACCCAATAACCGTTTCATTATGAAAATGATTTCGAGGCATATTCAAAACGTGTTGATTTACTCACATAAAATTTTCCCACCCAAAACTCGTGTGTCACGTATCCGCCGCGACTGTCAAGAGGAAACCTCACGGGTGTCCGAGTGCTCAAGGCGAATCGACGGTTTGATTGCGAATTAATGAATACAGCCCTGATTTATTGTCCTGCGGGAGATTCTGACGCCGAAAATGAAAATGTCACTTCCTTTGATGATTGTCCAATTGCAGAGGTAAAAGCTGCACCCGTTTTGGATCAATTACGTGGTCTACTACAATGGGGAATTCAACTGACACGCGTGACCTTACTGCAACAATGACTTTTAACGAAACGGACGTAGCTTTGTGGTAAGAATCACTCTTGTGAAATGCACCTTTGCTGTGACGATGAATTTGAATGCCTCGAATAAAAAAACAGCAACAATGACATCGAACAACTCTCTAGAACAATCGTAGCTGCAATTACTTTGAAAATCTTTACAACAGCAACTTAAACAATGTGACTTCGTCCAACAATGACTTTTAACAACACAACTACCCACCGAGCTAACAATCTATTTTCAAGAATCGACAATGGATCGTTGTTACCCTAATTATCAATACAAACTCAAAAGCCTGCTCTTCAACAATTATTCTGATATCCCTGAGAAAACCTTCCATAGAAAAAATAACTTCCATGGTCATTATCGTAATCTGAATGACATCTTGACTCCCATCACCACGAATACACCTCTATAACGAAGGAAACTTTGTGAGACTTTTGAGTACGCTATTATCGCCAAAATGACCATTAAATAATCGGATATTCTTCAGTTAAAAGAGGCGAATTCTAATTAATAAACTCCCAAAGTTAGCATTAACTCCTCGAGCCCTACTATCCTATAATTGGGGACAATCTCTTTACCTGCTTCCAATTTTGAGTGGGTGAGATGTACAAATGGGCTTATTGTAGCACCATTCGCCTCAAGGTTTTCGCCTCTTTTTTTCTTTCCGTTTCCTCTTTCACCCGCAACTCATCTCCCATTCAACTTTTTCTTGTCATTTGCCGAAGACGTGGGTTGAGTTATGACCCAAAGGTTCACTTATCACCAGTTTCGGAATCCTGAGAACAATTACCATCCATTGTTCTCGCATGTCTTTCATTGTTAACTCCTTGGCTGCTAGACTGAAGACGAAGATTTTGGGTTCTCGATTAATACTGAATCAGTTATACGTGTTTAATGATTGGTGAAGTGGTTATCTATTGAGAGAACTTGCGAAGTTGGTCACGTAACTCTAGGTTAACAGAACAATCGCGGTAGAATACAATTGATGAAGAGTTGAGTCATTATCAAATAATAAAAGAGACTCTTTTGTTATTATATCAGCAACAATGAACCGTGGCCTTAGATTAGATAAGTATAATTTCAATTATCTATAGTTATTAACGCAATATCCTCTGATTAAATAAGAAAGTAAAACATTATGCTTTATGTACAATTATAAATAAAGTGATAATGAGGTAAAACGTTACGTATCAATAATTCAAAGCAACATTTAATAAAGAGAAAATCATTGTATAGCAAACATATAGCACATAACTCACAATATCTGATTATTAAATCTCCATCTGACATTTTATGATAATAACATGTAACATAATAATAAATAATATAATTGTCGAGACAGAAATTGAATAATTCTACAGTTAACATACCTATAAGGAATCGCATGCTATGAAAAATACGCCAACTAGGTGCATTGACCCACGTGTATTTATCAATCTACTTTTATGTCACTACTTCAATAACTTCCTCAACTGTTTATCTATTAGCCCATCTAAATTGATTCAGCCTCAGACTTTTTTCCCTATCTCTATGTGCTGTTTTATTTCTCGCCAGTCTCCTTACATACAGAAACCCTCATCGGACGATAGCTTTTATCGCTTTCACTTAAATAACTCTATCCGCTCATACAGCGCACGTCCATAAAATCCTATTCTGCTATCGCTATATGGGCATCTTTACAGCGTCTTCCATACCAATTAAGTTCGCTCTGCAAACAAATTACAGCTCCATCTATCTCAATTCCAACTCATCTACGGCGGTGTTCACCAGGAGGAAAATGCAGCTCACGAATCACGATGCTTCAATTCACGTTTTACTATTTTGTAATCATCATTTTTGTTAGCTAATTTTTAGGGATAATATTTTACTAATTAGGATTTTATACGCGTATTTTTATTGAAAACATTAACGTAATAAAAACAAATAGAATTTGAAACATTATAAGATTTATAAAGGATAATTTCATATATATCATGGGTATGAACTAAAGATAAAAAGCCAACTTAGAAAAAAATATAGCCATCTTCCTCCAACCGAAGTTTATTTAAATTATATTATATTTAAAAATTATTCTCTCAGTGTTATATTTAAGCTGAAATTTTCCTGTATATTTCGATAAAATTTATAAACATTTGTATCTTTAACTATAACAGAATATTACAATTAGTCACTACTATGAATTTATACTTAATATAAACCTAGAATTTAGGAAAACCATAACTCCAAACGAAACAATAAGTTTTTGTCATTTTTTAATAATTAAATTAAGCCATCTCTTAAATATATGAGGAAAATTTCCGATAATTGGTTCTTTTATACATTCTGAAATTATCTTCAATGATATTACTGATAAATTAGATAGATTCTTATAATAATTCTTCGTTATTTTAGATTTAGATAATCTATTTAAAGTATATATAGCATGTATAGTATAAAAATTCCTGGTTTTCACGATGCAAAATATCTCTAAATAAATATTTCATAAAACGAGAATTACTCAATACAAAGACGTAATAATTAAGAGGGTCTTAAAAGATGATAAAATTAGAAATAATAAACTTGAAAACTTATATAATCAAATATATTATATCAACCCATAAACAACCATTACGACTCATAAATTTCGCATAAAACTCTTCTTCCGTTACGTGGTTAAACGTTATGCGAAAATTCTCGTTAACGCCTGAAATTTGTTATACCCTTCGTTCCAAGGTCACTTTTGATAAACGACCCTCTAAATGCCTTTCCCTTGGCGTAAACAGCGTTTTTATGATTCGCTTTCAAATGCTCAGAATCTCACGGCGCTGTATCTTCTGATCCAATACTGAATAAATGGATCATCACTCAAACCCTCCTGACACATACACGGTTTAGAGAAAGGATAAACAATGGAGATACAACGGTGTGCTCATTTAAACCGTGTTTGAACTCTTATGAACGACTGTTTAATAAGGTAATATTTCATTAATATCAGACTCTGCATTCTGTTGAAAACTTAATAAATTACGAGGGTATTCATCCTATGAAATACGTTGGGAGGATGAGTTAAGGTAGGAATTCTATGAAATTTCAGAAATAAGGAACAAAAGCACCGAGTTAGGCTTAGTTAATTAATTCAGATTTAGGGTTTGCGATTTTGAGTATGTATTTGTCGTATGATATCGAAACGGACATGCACATATACATAATTTATGATCAATTTTTTGCTAAAATATTTCTTGGTTACATTCTTTTAACACTTTAAAGATTTTCAAGCAAATTTCCATGAAAATTTGGTTAAATAATGTCCCAATTTGAAATAACTAAGATGTTAGTAAATATATCAAATTAATATTGTTTTCACTTTTGATGCAGAAAAATTGGAAAACATTAATCGATTCATTTTGGATTCAAAACTTTTCATAAACGCTTTAAATAAATCATCATAAAAATTAATCAATTCTTTGCACTGTAATCTGGTTACCATGGTACTTATTTGTAAAATAAAATTTAAACAAACAGATAATTGAAATGTAATACCCTAAAGTAGTCCATCTGGTCTTCACAACATTAGTGGAACACTTTAATGGACGTTTTACCTTTAAAAATACCGTCTAGTGACGATATCTGTACCTTATGAAACCAGCCAATTTAAATGCATTTCTAAGAATTCACGACCAAAGAATTATATTTCTCGTTCGCTGGAATGTCAATCAAAAACCTCTTCTAGATATCTAAACATCAGAAAGGTAAACTCACAAATAAAGGTATCAAACTCAGGCATCTCGAGTTCGACAAACGACTCCATGGCAACATTGAAAATCCAAGCCAAAGACGGGATTAAACAGACTTCGTAGATAATGGAAAGAAGACCTCTTAGGAATGGGAACCATCGAACGCCGGATTTATAGCTCAAGAATCAAGGATTCTTCCAAAGCCCCCTTGAGCGTGTTTCCATGTTCGTCTCGTGAGCCAATAGCCTTTGATGACTGACAACGACCTCTCGTTACAAGATTGATGGCTCAGAGTTTAACTCAGCGATTGTTAGTAAAATTTACGATCAAACGGAAGAAAGTGTTCGTCGCTTAGGAACGAACACACGATGCGACCTTACGATACACTTTGAGCGCAGTTTCATCACGGCTTCCTTTAGTCTGTTAAATACCGTCTCATGTTGCGAATTTTCAGACTTGCTGTTTCTGTTGCTAAGCGACTATTTATACAGTCTGCAGATCTATTTTTTGAAGTGGAAATTTTATAACTCTATGCTCTGAAGCTCACAACGTGTCTGGTAGGATTTTTGGAAGAGAATTAGGAACATAAATATGCTATCAACATCCTTTATGTATCTTTAATTTAAGTGTAATAAATCGAGTTCTTCGGGCTTAAAGTGGTGATTATGATATTGGTATGGTATGAATAACGTTATGATATCCTTGGAATGGTATGAATAATGTTATGATATCATTGGTATGGTATGAATAAACATATGACATCGTTTGTAAATATAAAACATTACTTACATTAGATATCCTAAGCAATAGTCTATTCTAATTTCATAATTGAAGATAAGAATTATTGATTTTTATACGCTTTATTTTTAAATTTATTCCCTGTTTTTTGTTTATTTTACTATAAATGCGATAAGTACAAATATAATTTTAGACATTCCGACATTTTTATAATTTAGTTAACAAAACGATATAAGCAAAAACATAATTATCTCCTGAATACATTATGTGCTCACTTTTATGAATACTTCATTATAATAACTTTACAAAAGAAATTAAATCTTCTTTCTTCACCCCCTAGACATATAAGAATAAGATATTCAATTCAAATAACTCCCACTTTACTTCTTGTTACCAAAATTCCCACCCACTTAACTTCATAGTCAAGGACACAACATTAAAATATTTGAACAAAGAAATCCCGTTTAAAAAACTTACTACCGCCATCATGTCAATCATGAGATTTTCATGACCTTTGAACTCTAGATATAAACCTGATCTATAGTGCAGCCTTGTGTAATAGATTAGTTCAATTGTTTGATCGCTCAACCGCCTGCATTGGTCTATGAAAGCCTCGATGTGGAAACAGAAGCCTAGAATAGCTGGACCAATCGCTGGGAAGACTGAATGAAAATTTCTTGTTTACCTTGGCAACGACTGGAAAAGTCGATCAAAGCATCTCTATTTTTCTCTGCATTCCGTAAACAGAAGTGAAAATTGGACGGAATCGAATGTACGGGAATAGAATCTATTTAGAGGTCAAATAAGTTTTTACAGCGTTAACTAAAAGAGGCTTTCGTAGTTGGGAAGTCGTACTGTGGATAATTTGACGATAAATAGAAAAATAAACTGAAAAACCGCAAATTTTTTCTTTATAGCTTCAAATTACTTGAAAATTGTAAAACTTACAACATTTTTAATCTGTGAAGCGTTACAAAATTTGCAACAGTTAACCCATTTTTGCATCCATTCTACCCTTGAGTACATTTGAAAAGCGTTAGCATAGAAACAAAAAAAATCCCCGAAAGTCTATACAATATTGTTAATACTTACTTTCTACTGAGATTAAAATTGGGAAAAATTCTTCTTCGTGGTT
The DNA here is from genome assembly GCA_020796165.1 of Pantala flavescens. NCBI lineage: Eukaryota > Metazoa > Arthropoda > Insecta > Odonata > Libellulidae > Pantala > Pantala flavescens. The sequence continues at coordinate 45,051,117 of CM036881.1, read as the reverse complement.
AATTGCTTACAGTGCTTGTAATTAATCTATATTTTAATAGAATTTATACTTTTAATCTAATTAAACCTCGCAAATAAAGGGTAAATCTGTCTAAGTTCAGAAGAGTCCAATTTGAACTATTAGCTTTTATTATAGCTCTTTCCAAACTAATTTGTAACTTTTAATAGCTAAATAGACGAATTTGCATACTGCCTCGTATAGTTCTACAAATATGAGTTTCAAAATACAACTTATGCGACATTCACAATTATAACTCAAATTATCGGCTCAAATTACAAAAAAACACGAGTACCCCAAGGTCTAGGTCTTGGTCTCAAAATTTTTCTGAATCGCCCGTCTCGTTTCTACGTTTGTTAACCATGAAAACTCCCTCGTTCGGAAGAATGGTTTGGGTTTAAAGGATTCCCTCCGATACCCTGTGCTTCTCTGTGGTTAACCTTTCGAACTACCTTCTCTACTTCTTACGATTCTTTAATCTAAGCCGTAGACCATTTCGTTTGGTGCTCCTGTTTGCCTCGTAAAATTTAAATGACAGTACAACAAATTGCGCCATTGGTTACAGGATATCTCTGTGACTTTAATTTATCTAGAATTATATAAATAAATCTAAATATATTCCTATTTTAGATTATATTACAATAATATGCATTTAAATAGAAATCATATCAACTTTATGAGATTATTTTTCTTTGGAAAAGTTGAAAAAATAAATTCAGCTTATTCATAAACGCACACTGAATTTTTAGCACACTTCACTACAGTTAATAGTTCTAATTGCCATTTTTAGTCTACTTGGTTTAACATCAAAATTTAAAAGAAAATATGAATGCCATAAATGTAATTGCAGATATCAACACACTAAAAATGGCAACTAAATAAAAAAGATTCCAGCAAAATTCACATTCGTAAGTTCTTTTGTAATTAGGTCGCAAATTCACACTAATTACCCTAGCGCCCTCCAAATGGGGTAATTATGGAGAAAGTCCAATTGACAAAAAAGTTATACCATTTCCAAGAAAGAAGAGTCAAGAAAATCAGCATTAACTCTCAAATTGAGTTCCGAGATTTGCAAAAGCTATTTGCGTGGAAATGAAAATAAAAGAAAATCGCATTTCTCATTCCAAAATTTATTGGAAAGTCCATCCGAGAAGTGAAAGTAAATAAGAGATGAGATTTTAAATATTAATTTTGAAGAGAGCCGAAAATTTCCCAAAAGAAGAAAATAAATAAATAAATATCCCTGGCGCAAAATCAAAAGGGAATATAATATTGCGAAAGGTTACTGAGAATTCTTCGCTGATGAAAATGAGCACAGAAAAGGTAATTGAGTCAATTCTGAGAATTCGCGGTTTTGAAGGAAAACTTCGCAAATATTTTTGCAAAAACACATCAATGGACAATTTTTCTATCTGATTGAATATTTGGAGTAAAGTATAAGGTTTGATGGCATAAAAAAGATTTCTATGTAATAAATATTATATAAGCTGAATTTCTCTGCGAACTCCATTCTCCATAAATGCTACAAAAAATTCAGCATCGAAATAAAGGGGATTATTTAGCTTGAGGTACAAATTCCACCTCCTGCGCTGGAATTTATATTTTTGTTATGCCTCTCTAGAGTAGGACAAATCTTGAAGCTGAGTAGTGCACTTGTAAAAATATTTGGGTCGTGCCTGACTTATTTAAACACTTAAGCTAAGGACATAGCAAGGTACGTCCGTGTGATTCTTAAAACATCCACTCGGGAGCAATATTTTGACAAGAACGTTTTCTGAGGAGGTCCACCGTCCGTAAGGAGTAGCAAATAATCAGCCGAGGTTTTGAAGCGAGATGTTTAAAGGGGATGTAACATAAGGGATAGGTCTCTAAGACAAACTTCTTACGATACCATGGAAACGTTTGCTTTTAATAGTCTGATTTCACGAAGATTTCATCTTATTTCTTTAAATTATTAATGTAAAGTAGACGCGTCTTTCTTTTTTTAACTTATTTTTGTTTGTCGACGTTAGCTTGACAAACGCCCAATTCACCGACACCCATTTGATCGACATTCTTTCGTTGGAAAATCTTTAAAACGAAATTTACTTTATCACAAACTTTTATTTAATACGATATCATACCTAATTTATTTAAATAATAATTTTCGAAGTAAATCATCTAAAAATGTCCCTTATATTTTTTTATTTAGATAACGATCTTGTTTTACGTGTAATATTTAAATTATTTAAAGAAATGTTTTTAGCTAATTATTATAATCCAATTATTCTAATTGTATTTTAGGTTCATTACCTAAGACCTGGAAACCTTTCATCTTAGCTTATAGAATGCAACACTAAAATATATGAAGTATTACACCCAACATTTTGTAATTATTTTAACCAATTTAAAAAATAATAAGATAAAACACTAACTAGCAACTTCACTGACGTCAACCATTAGGATTCTAGACCTCTTTCTAAACCTCAGATATGCTTTTTAACGACACAATAAAAAATAAACTCTCACGTAAAAGAAGAAAACCTAACTTTAAGAGTCTTATATAGGCATCATTAGAAATTTCTGCAGCATCTCATCAGCACAACTCCTATCTGCAGAAATGCCTATTTGCAAAAAAACACCTCCGCGCGGTTTGCGGCTTATTTGGGAAAATCCAGGTCGGCGAAGAGTTGCGGTTATAAGAGAAGGGTGCGTGCAGATTCGAGATAGAAAAGCATCAATCGCTTACAGACGAGTGGTTCTCTTCTCAGGTTTCCAGATGCGAGATAAAGCACGTCTGAATTAAGGCGCAATTGGAGAAAAGGCTCTAGAGCTGTCCAATCCGATACATTGGATATCATTAAGATGTTTCTCGAGAAACATAAAGGATTACATGAAACGCCGTCGGGTTTTTCAAGGTAACGATCGCCTACGGCGTGAATAACGGATTGCGAAATACGTGCAATTTGAATGGTATTTTCGTACTATATAATGATGACCTTGGCAATTTATTACGATTTTAAAGTAACGATTATAACTCACACAATTTATATCCTATGTGTATCTATATCATAATTATATCGTTGTTTTGATTTTAGCTCATTTCTATATCATATTTAAAATAAAACTTTTTATACATTTTAATTAAAAATAACCTTGTAATTATTTTAGTTAAATTTAAACCACCTCAAAAAAACTGATTAACCAATTTACAACCCTTTAGTTCCATTGTTCATTAGATGCAATATACTGTAAAATAATTTTGCTGAATATAACTTCAAATAAGATTAGGATGTGTCATATATCATACGCTACTATTCATTCCAAACAGAGCTCCAGTAATCCTCGTTCCTCGTCAAGAATTCCGAATTTCTACGTACGTCCCTGGAGTTCTTTCATAATAAAATCATAACTAACTCCTCGTATTCTTTATCTGTATCAGACGATACATGATATGAGCAACAGTTAGTTATTCAGAAAACATGAGAGAGAATTCGAAAATAGAAGAGCTGTGAAAGGAACTTCATACGATACACACTCTTCAAGTTAAACAAGGCGCTAATAAACTAAATTTTCTCAGATTATCAATAATTAATGGTTCTTAGAAAAGTGACGAAACAAGACTTTAAGTAATGCTAATTGTGTGACCAAAACAGAGGGCAGAAATATAGATGAATAATGTATGAATCAAGGAAGTATAACTCAATCGCCGATGTACATTAAAACATAATTATTTAAAATCTAGAGTTATAAGAAATTAGAAGGTAAATTACACCAACAAGTACATACTAAGGCAAAATGTATGAATAGATCATGAGAGAATTTATAAGTAAGAAGGATTTTGAATACATAATAGATAGATATTAGAGAATCTTATAAAAATAAAAGATTTACTGCTTACTAGAGAATTTCAAGATAAAATAAAATGCTAAAAAGATAGCTCAGCTAAATGCACTATAGTTTATTGATACTCAAAAGACTAAGAAGAAAGATGAAAGCGAAAGTTGGAATGCAGTACCTGAAGCACACTGTGTAGAATACGTAACAATTAAACAGCTAGCATGTTAAATATACTGTAAATGGCTTTCTTTTATAATTTGATAAGTGTTATCTAATGAAAGATCGATTATATAACCCTTGATTTTCTAAGCTGTGATACAATGATTATTATACAGGACTAGAATCTGTCAATAACAGATGATAACTTGGCAACATGAGAGACCATGTTCGTTTGTGCTAATTTGTAGTCATGAGCAACTGAATGCTAATTAACTGTGCACAACAATCCCATCGAAGCGTAAACATCGCTTCCTCATTTGACAGCATTGTTGATCGAATTTGAGTAGTATTAAAACAATGGAGGTGTAAATTACGGGAAATTCAATATTACGATATCAAAGCCGTTTATTAATGATTCAGAAATTGATGGTTTTAAAGCGTTTGTCATAGAGGGATACGAAATTAAATAGTCTTAAATAGTCTTGTATTCTGTTAAGCCTTATAAAAGGTGCATTAAAATTGATCAAAAGATGTTTATAAAGTTTACGAGAGTATGATATACTTATGATTGTTTATGAGAGAACTATATTTTCTAACATTTACGAAATTTGAACATTGACAATTTTAGTAAAGAGATTTTATATGTATTTAATTAAAGATAAACTACGAAAATCTGAAATTAACATCCAATATTATATTTTAACAACTGATTTTATATTAAATACTATTTTTTATTAATTAATCCAAAATTTGATGGTTTTCCAACCATCCAAACATGGTTATTATCTTCTGAAATTATTCGCACTATAATTTTCCTCCATTCAAAGAAAATTAAATTATTTTACCCGGGAATATTTAATAGGAATTTTAGAAAGAATGCGCAAAGGTAAAATATTTCTTTGTTTCTACAAGATTTTTATCCTTTTTTAACCTCCTTCTCCATGCAACTTCACCATGTTAAGCTAGAACATATCAAATATGCACCGTACTAGTGAAAGGGTGCATGCTGACTTTGAATCGTTAATCACGCAACTATAACATTCAGGAGAAAAAAGGGAAGATAAAAAATTCTGATAATACCGGAACGAGTACCTAAATCTGCCACATGCCTATCTGCCATCCATCTTTAATTAACCCTCTTCCAGAATATAAAAAAGTATTTGTAGAAATATTTTTAATAGTTTACTAGTGACGCAATATCCTACGCAGTCATCTAGAAGGTAGAATAACGAGGTTCTTGTATCGATCTATTTAAACACTTTCAAGGTCGATAAGCAATAGATAGCCTAAAAAAACTGCCATTATGCTGAAAGATTAAATAACTGCATTGAATTCTACAAGAATACTTGATTTCAAAACGGCTTCATTTCAATTACATGAGTAATTTTTACTTTTGACGAAGTCTAACATTTCCCAATCCCAAAATCAATTAATCCCAAAATCAATTAATCCCAAAATAAGATAACAAAATTAAACGTAACATTTTACGCCTAAGTTATAAATATTCTGGCATTGTAATTTCCAAATTGAATAGAATACCGAATATAAATTGATTAAAAATATTAATTGAAATTATTAAACAAATTTCCTGCTGATTAATTTAATATTTATCGTTTATATTCCATTATCATCTTAAATATGTAGCACGGAATAAACTAAAATCGGTTACTTATTAACCTAAACTGACTCGTTAATATCCATACTACATATCCAATCGATTGCGCTCATATCAATCGAGAAATACTACTTTTATGATCGGAATGTACGAGATACTGATGAGCTGTTTGCAAAGGCGAATTTTTTCGCATCAAGTTGACCGACGCTTTCGCGGAATTTTGCGACTGCCATCTGTCATCTGTGAGCTTAATCGCGGATTGGAACGGAGTTAATCCTTCGCTAAAAAAAAAGAACGGATCCGCGAATTTGAGAGACTTCCGATACGTCATCTGCGAATATGAAAGCTTGAAGTCATTTGGCAAAAAAAGCAATGGATGGCGATTACATATTCCCACGCTTTCGATGGAAGAGATTATGTGTAAGGATTCATTCAAAATCACATGTAAACTAGGAGTTTTAACCACCGATACATTGCGCGAAATAGTAAGTAAAAGTAAAATTTCGCTTTCCGAACATGTAGTTTATTACAAGTGAACTTTAAGGTTTTTTAACTAGTATTAAAGGAAAATGGAACGGAAAACGAATAAAATTCACTTGAAGTAAATACAGAAAAGTGAAAATATTGTATTGACTGACTGATATGTTCACTGCTATTGATAATTTTCAAATAAAATGATAATTTAGAGCTTCAACAATAAAATTCGCGTAATTTTTAAAGTAAGTAATATCTTCACGTAAATGTTATATAAAAATATACTTTCTTCAAGGCTTATACAACTTAACACTTTCAGCAGAAAAAAACACTCCTTGTTTATGATCATTGTTTCGATATTAATGTATATCAATAATAATATGTAGGAAACAACTGATATGCGATTCAAATTAAGGTATCATAACTAAGAGAATTTTCCAATCAATGGACAGTTCGAATCCCAATCTTCTTAGAACCATTCTCTTTGAGAATTAACCACAGCAAAATATAATACATTCACAACCACTCAGAAACCCTTTTATGCAAGACAAAAGGTGGCAGCATTAAATACATATTTTATGGTACTTTATAAAGAGGAATCCATATAGAATAATAGCGAAACCCCCATAAAAGATCCATTCGGAACCGACCGTTTCCCGAAAGGGGTGGATTCCACGGAAAGCGGAAACATTAAGAGTTGGAGAATTGGTAGGTTTTGACTTGATGGAAGGCACACCGGAAAGATATTAAGTTGCACACCCTGGAGACCGGGCCCATTTGACGGAATGAAAGGCGCCGAATCGGTCGGCATTACACCCTCCAAAAGAGGGGAATAATCAAGGAAATATGGATGCCATTCGTGGAATCCTTTGTCCAAAGGAATTCGACGCGTACGTGACCATATTCCCGTTGCCTTTTAATGAGGGGTTAAAGTGGGGAAATGTTTTTCTTTTCCTTCTTTTTCCTAGTCGATTACATGTTCCTATATTGCCCACGATATCAAAATAGGTTCTAATTATAGAAGGAATTCCTATTAAAGATTACGTGGTTGATCCTATGGTTAACATAGACTTAGTACATGTGTTACAGATATTTTCTTATATATTACCCTGAAATCAAATGATCTCTCTTTTTTTACCTTATTAAATGTTTTGTTTCGATGTAAGCATGGAAAGGTAAACATGATTTTTTGACTAATACTTTTTCAGGGAAGAAAATGTTGTATCGTATTTTAATGTACAAGCTTGAGTTTCAGAAGAAAAAGTATAAATGTCATACAAAATAAAATAAGATATATTTACTAAGGAAATATAATTTTGATACCAAATATTCGAAAGAATATAAATAATACAAAGAGAGTATGAAACTTATGCAAGTACATGTAATTGGGAGTAAATTTTTTTATGATTTTGTACTATATCTTAAACTATAATGCACTAGGTAATTAGTACAATCAAAATGATGGATTGCAATTCTCATCATACCAATTTATATTTAATTATTTACTGCCAAATTATTTTCATCTGATCTGCAGTAAAACCCTAAAAGTGAAGATTAATATCTCAAAAATATACAACTTTAATTTAATCTGAGTTATTCATAAAGGTAGTTGATTCTAAAGCTCATACGGTGTTAATCAGTACAGATCTGGCAAATAAATCATGCCCTACTCAATTAATTTTGCGTTATTAAGCTTCCCAGGGAAGTATTTTAGGGCATTAAGAAATAAATCCTTTCAATGGAGCTCCATAATTGGAGTACAAAAAGGAAAGATATTAACACCGGATAAAGTACAACCAAATTCAGATTAAGGTTAAGGAAAACAACTTTCGTTGGGGATGAAAATTAATGCACGGATAACTTTCGAAGATGAAAATTAGCCTTGAATATTCATAGCAAAACTCGTACATTAGCTATACTTTCTTTCTTGAGAAATTTCCCCCATAAACATCCCTTCCGCAATAAATATATTAGGTCGCTGTGGTGATGAACAAGGGGGTGCCTCTTAAGAAACTACGATCATTCATCGACAAAAGATTCTGCGAAATATTCTTTGGACAAAATATTTTCGCGGAAGAGATTGATCACTTAGTCCGCTAAAGAGAAAGTGAAAGGTCGTTCTTACGCAAAGACTTGAAATATATGCAAATAAAGTAGAAACTCTTTCCTTCCCTCCTCCTAGATTGGTCCAAAGCGGGGCGAACCTTCTGCCGTTCCAAATAGATGTACGCTAAAGCATATTTAAAGTGAACACCGATATATAACAAAAGTGAAAGTGGAGCGAAAAGTTTGCAGACAATTTATTTGAGTTTCGATTCGTACTTTGATTTAATGGAGGATGGGAAATTTTTGTTTTTGGTAACGAGGTCACTTAAAGCCTGGCAACATGTCAATAAAAGATTTAATAACTGTAGCTATAACTTGCGTCATGAAGTTAACGATACAAATTTCTATGGTGGAAGAAAATGGAACAGGAACGGGTGTTTTACGGATGGAAATTCATTACAATTCTTTCTCGAATATGATTTACGATGTATTATTTCTGAATTTTGTACGGCATATTTCCAAGAATCGATTAATCTCGATTTTCCCTTAAGGCGAATTCGTATTATGGACGTAAAGATCCGAATTCGGTTTTAAACTTTTAATACGAAACCTGTTTCTAGAGAAATATAACTTAGCAACGCAACATAATGTTTTTCTAAATGCTGTAAACAAGATTTGGAAAAAAATGCCTATAAGATAATCTACAGATTACTTTTTCTTTTCTCTTTTTAAATTTTTAAATAAAAATATTTGATGCTATTATGAATCTAGTATTAGAAAAAAGGGGGGAAATTGGTTTTGCTATAAACAAGATATTTTCAACAGCTATATTGTTTGCATCTATAATCACCCCTACTGTTTCTAGCGATTTACCTATTTAAATATCAAGAAACAGTTCTCTTGAAAACCTAACCACGTAGGGGAATACAATAAGGAAGTAGAGGGGTAAGGTTTAATTAATTTCTCTGACGAGGGTGTGATATAGGTCTGGGAAAGTAAATTAGAAGTGTGGATAGAACAATTAAGACGAGAAATAAGATTTTGGTGAAAAGGAATACGCTTGTTAAGTGAATCGACCTACTCTCTTGAAATTTGGTATACAGTAGTAACGTAATAAATACGAACAAAAAAGGCGGAAAATTTTAATATTTATAGCTATAATATTTGTTTTTATTTAAATTTTTAGAGTATCAACTACTTGGCAACCACTTGTTTCCTTAGTATCGTCATTTAGTCATGTTAATTGAATACGAAATGAGTAATAAAACCAGTTTTACGACTAAAATTTTAACTCCAGCAGTCCGAATCTAAGTTAGCAATCTTGCCGTAACTAAGGAGAACGAGGGCATCGATTTCAAAGTGGAAAAGAGAGCACCGCGAAACTTCCATTTTCCTTTGAATTTGAACGGCGAAACACTTCCCTAAGAGAAATAACGTCGTACGTGATCGGCGACATGTTTTCCGCTCGTTTCTCCGCCATTTTTTCTTCCGATGCTCCTTTGTTTGTTGGAGAGGAAGTAATTCCACAAATAGGAAGCGTTTTGCAGAAAAGTGCCATGAATGCAAAAGTCTCTTTAAGGTGTATTTTAGATGGTTTTTCTCCTTTTTTATGGAGGTAGGGATTTGGTGCAATGAGAAGCACACTGTCGTGACTCGTGTAGCGTGCTTTAAAAAAGGAATCTTGATGGCTTAGATTGTTGCTGATAACACAACGCGGGAGATTTTGCGGTTCGTCAACTGTTTTTATTGTTGCCTTTAAGAATCGCAGTTTGTTACGGACTTACTTTTTTAAATGATTTAACTTAAATAAAATAGGCTTGAGTAAATACGTTTCTAACTGTTTACTAAGCTTACGCCATTGTTGTCCTGAGCCAACAATCACAAACAACAAAAAAAACAAAACAAAATTTAAACAATTATTATGTAAAATAATTCTTGACCCAATCCACCCCTTTAATTTTAATACACTCAAATAGGAGTAAATTTTATTATTGTAAACTAACTACAATGCCTATGATATAGTTCAATTAATACAAATTTATTCAAGTATGTTTTTTAGTATGATCACTGATACACGTCTAACTATTGTATACGATTCTTAAAGTCCCTTTTTTATTCACCCTTAAATAATATATTTTTATAATTTATCCGTTATGCAGTTCTTGTTATTAACTAAATTACCGAATAAGCACTGAATTTAAATTCTACTATAAATCAGCAACGAAATATATTTTTATGGGTACATAGTACTACTAATACTACATTTACTAATGAGCAGAATATGTAAGTGCTACGATTTTAAATTTTCTTTCTTGATTTTCAAAATACTTCTTTCTAAAAACACCGCTTAAAGAAAGATTGAAGTTTACTGTTCAGAACCAGGTCGCATAACGTATTAACCAAATCGATCTTTATAGTGAGTCATAACTCACTAAACCAGTGAACCATAGGGAATGATCCAAAAACCATTCAAATCCAATCTAGGATATAAAATCATCCACAACCACAATGTTGATGTAGACGTGGTGCACATAAGATTTTCCTCTCCAGCGGTTGGGAAACAGCTGAATCGCGCTAAATGATGAGTGACGTATTCAGACCCCAGTGCCATCTGCACATCCTTACGATAACAGGATTTGAAACAGTTTCACGGGATTTTGAATCTTATGAGTCATCCTAAACTATCGAACCAACATTGTAGACCTCAAGAGTGGGGTGAAATTGATTGGAATCTATGCGCACCCAAGGGATGTTCGCTTCTTTCTGTCATGATAGATTTGTAAGCTTTGTAATAACCTATAGATGGAAGGGGCTAGTAAATGAAGTATATTTGATAAGGGTAAACTGTAATTATCATCATGTCCAAAGGAATCGCATGATTTGTCGTTGAAAACCAGAAAATGAAAGCTGCGGATATTAAAACAGTTTAAGCTGAAAATGTTTACTGCAATTTTCTAAGCGATCTACACTAGTTCATTAAGCGAGGATAAAATAAATCAAACAAACGAAGGAAATTATTCATTTGCCTACAAAATATTATAGATTTGAAGCCTACCCAAAAAAGACTTATGAAAATGGAAATTAAGAACACTGTTTCTTGTACTATCCTAGTCATTCTTATATGTTATCATTTTTATAAGTCTATGGTTAATTTATAAAGTTATCAAAGATATGCATAGACGAATTTAAGTAAACCATACAGCCTAAAAGCGCGTGCGGTAATATAAAATAATATAAAATCACTGAGATATATAATACGTAAAGTAACTGTCTATAAAGAGCTACGGATTCACTCAACTTTAACGCTTCTTATAGAGACAAACATTCACATAGATAAGCGTTCCTTAGCAACACGTAAACATAAACAACGCCTCCGATTTAAATCAGGAAAATCGCTTTAAAAAATGAAGAACCTTCAATTCGATTGAGGAAAACAAAGAAGACGATGATGATGAAAGGCACGGTTGTCCTTTTCCAAACACAAACAACCCTGACCTTTCAGGAGTTATCAAAATAGCTCCAGGCCCAAATTGTTTTAATAGATATCGGTGTAATTTTAAAAAGAGTGTAACAACCCGGAAACTTTTTATTTGACAGCCAATTATAAACGTTTCCACCGAACACCCAAATTTTCTCCTTTCAGAGGAAGACAAAAGAAAAGCTGTAGAAAAAAGAGTAAATCTCTCACACGATGAAGCAAATCCAAAACCAAAGTGTGCGTGTGTTAAAATAATATCATATACGAATTTTAAGAACTTTTCTGTAAAATAAAATTCCAACCAAACGATTTGAAGCTATTTTATGACTGAACATATCGTAAAAATATAATTTGCCTTGTAAATAACTGATCCAATATATGGCGAAGCTCTATTCACTGAAGGGAAGAATGATTCTTTAGGAAACTTGATTGAAGGTGCATATGAAGAATGCAGATGAATAATCACAACGTATTTACCTGAAAGGAAAGAAATGTTAAGTTATTAATTGCTCAATACGAGAGTAAAACATCTTAATATTAGATTTTTCATACACAAATCAACATTAATATGTTTAACGTAACTTGTCAGCCACAAGATGTACAGCACGATCGAGTAATATGAATGTTCTAAGTCATTAAAAATACCATGAAGAGCAAATAATACCTTCATGTGAACGTTTAATTGTATGAATTCAAACATACTGTAGCCATAATAAAAGCAAATACTACTGTGGTCAAAGACAATATTTTACCATTTTTGCGAAGGTACATTAACTTTATCATTTTCTTCGGCAAAACTTCAGTAATGATTGGATTTTTCATACATCCAAACCTAATATGAATATCAATATGAAGAAACTGTGAACTGATATTTTAAATAGAGCATTAAAACTCTCTAAGAATGATAAATGTAGCATGATTAATCTTTATTAATTTATGATACATACGAATTATTTTTGAATCCACCACGCTTGTTCAATTAATGGCTGGATGATGAAAACAATGATCAGGCGGACACATGAACGTAAATCAATCAAAAAAATATAGCCACACATAACTTCTTATTATATTATTCATACGGCATTTGGCTTCTTGTGCCTTCATAAAAACAGCAATAATATGTTGCTGAATGTGTATAAAAATAGAATAAATTTTCTTTATTTAGTTTTTGTTACTTAGGAATTTCCTTCTATCTATTCTGGAATTTTTTCTGTCGAAATTCTTACCTCCATTATTTTTAAAAACAAATAAGTCTTATCATTTACAGCAGTAATTTTATCGCCAAGTTCTTTATTGATTTTGAAGTCTATCCACACTTGCTTTCAAATTCTCCTATGCAATTCTCCAACATCACTAATAGCAACAAACATCCATTCGCAGGAGTATTGTTATTTCTCAATGCACTTATACACCACCGAACACGGCTTCTTCCAATCTAAAGGAGAGATATCAATTACAACACAAGGCACTATGTCTCCACGAAACCTAATAAAGCAATCCTCAACCGGACTTTGGCAATCAGAACTGCGGGACGTTTAAAATTCCACGGTAACGCGTCTTTCCTCCATGGATGCAAATTGATCCCTCCTTGTGGACCCATCTCATCAAAGGATAAAATGAGTTAGACAAAGGGATGTTATCTTCTCCACATAGCTTACGCAGCACGTTTATTGAGGGAAAGTTGTACAAATTGGTTTCGCCGACGCGTCTCTTTTAGGGAAGTGTTTTTTATGGACCCATCGGAGTCGCTTCCTCATCCTAATTTTGAGGAAATTTATCTCCTGTGATTAGATTATCTTCCTGCTACATTCATTGGGCCAAAACTTCCTATCGGAGGATCTCTTTTGATTATAATTGGTGTATTCTCCTTGATGATGGAGTATCGACGCTTTAAATCAAATGAACAGAGCTTGTGAAAGCTCCTTAAAGATTGGTGGTTTAAAAACATTTTAGAAAATAATAAAACGAGAAAAAATTTCGATGTAAATTAAATAGTATAAGAATAATAAATCATTTTTCAGTGTTGCAAAGATCATATCCACTCATGATACAAAGGATATCTAGGGATACCAATGGGAAAACACTTCTTTCCTCATGATACTCAATAGGTTTAAATCTCTTACAAAAGGTTTTATTAACTATCCATGAATAGCTGAAAGTCATTCCTCATCACCACTCATCAATAATCCCTCCCTCTGATATTCCACAATCTATTCATATAATGACTTTGAAGATAGAGTAAACAGACTTTCTTCTACGTAATTTAAATAATGATAATAATTGTACATTTCTCGACAATCAGTAACTTCTTGTAGATACAAATAAGATATTTTATCATCTAAAGAAACATGTCTTTCAATTCCAAAAACTTATTTGTAAGTCTTATTAAAAATACGATTATACTTGAAGACGTGATCAAATACTATATAAATAGAGCATGCGATAAAAATTTCACATTTATTCAAGCTGCTTGCAAAAGTAGGTGACTAAAAAATACTAAATTCAATTTAAAATTGCACACAAACTGTAGGAATTAGCCAATGCGCAATAATTTCAAATTCAACGAATACTGACTTTATTGAAGAAGTGAGAAAAATCACACGTGTATCAATTATAAAACAACACAGTTATTTTGTGATTTGCTTTTAATTTATAATTCCAATTATTCTCTAACATTGGGAAATCATTCATCCGATGCGATTCAAACCAAAAAAGTGTGTGTGATATATGAAATGATTAAAATAGGTTGCTAATCAGGCAAATACGTGCGCGGTGATATGAAAGTCATCACCGAAAATCAATTTTAATCACTTCTCAGTTTATAATTTCAAAATTCCGCCAGAAAAATCAGTTTTAATCGGTTAATTTTGTGGAATTAAAATCGTTCCGAATTGTGTGAATGAAGTTATCATTTCAGGTGCAAATCCTATTACCTTTTAATGAGATACAAATCAAAATCTGACAAATATCCATGGATAGCCTTGATAAAAACCCAACTTACAGATTTTATTAATTCTGAATGATTTGCGATATAACTGACGTAAAAATTATAGCATTTATTTATTTATTTTTAATGAAATTTTAGATGGAATTTTTATCTACATCATAAGTCGACTTACCAGCAGTTTCATGTGCTATGGTTAATATTTCCAATAGCTTTGAACATGTATACATTTTTTATAATGAAAGTTAGTCAACTTAAAGTCTATCGAGGTATACTTATCGTTTGTATTATGCTTCTTATACGATTAATGTAAACACAATTTTATAAGAACATAGAAATATAGCTACTTTTTGGTTAATAGCAACAAAATGGTTTCTGTGGGCGATAATTTAGCTGAATAAAAAATTAATTTATAGTAAATAATACGAATGTTTCCTATAAATAACTAGAAAAATAACTTTTAATTGCCTTTGATTTGTTTCTTATCCATCACACCTTATCAGGATAGCCATAACAAGTATAATTGTGTTTTCATCATTCATTCCAGTAAACCACTTTTCTGTCGTAAAAAATTTTTCTTTTTGATATCATCACAGCATCAGTCAAATCTTCTAGTAATTTCTATAAAATTGAAAACCTCAAGGATTGAAATTATGGATTTAAAACGAAAGAGGTATTTTCTTGAATTTAATGCAATTCTCAAACAATGTTCCCACCCCTATTACAACCATTCGATGTTTTGCTTTAATTCCTAGGATGCAGGAGAGCACAATTCAGCGCCTCTACAACTCATGGAAATTCCGTCGTAATTAAAGCAGATTGGATTGAGTGGCAAGGAACTGTCTAGAACGCGTTGATGAGCTTTCGCGAGGTAAACACAATTTATCGTCCCAAAACTATTCCTATAACATTAATATAAGGGAAGAATAGTATTTTTTACGAGAAATAAAAAATTGGGACATGACTGGGACTCGAACCCAGGTCCACCGCTTTTCTAATAACCTATTTACAGCAATAACAGCTGATATTATTAATAAAAGTTCAATTCCTAATCATTTACTGCGTGTAAATATAGCATTCAGGATCGTTTTATAATCATTTTTTTATATTTCAGCAATAAATTCTTGATTATTCTTGCCATTATCGTGAATTTAATTGATTACAGTAGTTAAAACGTTATTTATTGAGAGATTAGAGAACCTAAATCATTCTATTACATCATTATAAATTAAAACACTATTTATACTAAAATACAATCCCCTTAGAGATATAAAATAAAGGGTTTAAAATACTTAAAGTTAAAGCCAAAGTATCTGAAAATATAGTACACATACCATAGCGAAAAGACTAAAGACAACAAAAAATTTAAGCCTTTCTCTTTTTTGACTGTATCAACTTCATTACGAACACAATTCCATTCATTAAAACAAACCCGCTGAAGGAATTTTCAATCCTAAAACGAAAAAAAAATAAAATAATCTTTACAAGTCGTCGGCAGATCTTTCGGTTTGGCACACCTCTTCGCAAAATTTTCCTCCTTTGCAAATTGAAAATGTATCCCTTTGCAAAATAAACGTTCAATTTGCTCCCGTCATACTTTTCCCGCTTCCCGCCCAACGATGCCCAATTCAACCGAAATTGGGAACATTTAACCGTTAAAAAAGGGAGGATAAAACTGTTCCTTTCTCATCGACGCATTCGATCAATGGACCACTTTTTCAGCCGATGGCCTATTTTGGAAAGAATGACCGTCATATTTTTCTCTCCTTTCGAATCAAAATCCCTTTAAAAAAATTCCGTCTTTACGCGAATAGATTCAAAAATATTAACGTTCCTCGGCTATTGTGACGCACGAGATGATCTGGAACACTTTCTTTCCAGCGTTCCGTCGATGGGCTAGAAAAAATAAACAGTCTATCTGGCAGGATTTCATTCAGGAACTATTTTCGAATTTCTTTTTTTTTTCATTCGGGCGCTTCCCGGCTTCGCTTGTTTTAACGCTCGGTGTGCTCTCTCGCTTTCGCGAATTTTTTGCACACTTTCACGCTTTTTCGCAGCCTCTCTTCGCGAATAGCGCGCGGAACGCGGGAGACAATGAGGCACTCTTTTGTGGTCTCCATTATACCGACTTTCGCCGAATGGAAAAAGCGCGTTGCCATGGAGAGGAAATGGCAAACACCATGGCGATGTCGGAGCCGAACGCTGTTGTGCTTATGAGAGACCGTTCCTTTCGAAAACTTGGAAAGGGTGTTGGAAAAAGGCGAGGTCAACAATTGGACTCCGCCTGCCCAGGGACAACAATTGCAGACTGATCGCTGAATGTTTCCCCTTTCGATTGTCGTTTCTCGTGTTTTGGTTTAACCTTCCATACTTAATGGCTCATGCCCTAATTTCGCATTCTCCTCGGAATAACATTAATAGGATCTGAACTTTGAAATATATCATAATGCAGAATTTGGGGATGTTACTCGTGTTAGATAATTTATAAATACGTATTTTCAAAACTATTATCATGAACTCTATTTTTGAAATGAATTTTTTAAACGAATTGTTTAAATAAGATATGGGTAACGCATAGGTATCATATATATATATATATATATATATATAAAGTTTTGCAAATTTACATTTCTTACTTACTTAAACTTTTGTATTCATTTAAGAATGAAGGAAATTTAATCGTCAGAACACAAATGATAAGTTTAAATATTATTTACTATTGTAAGCAATTTGAGAAATCTAAAAAAATTTTTTATTCCGAATATATAAAATTACTGTCATTATAATGTTAAAATGTCATTAAAATACGATAATAATATGAAAAGATTGTACAATGAATCCTTACATATCAAGAATATGATCTTTTTTCATGCCTATCATCATTGAACTGTGCTTAGACTTACGAATCGATAGAATAATAAACCAATCGTTCATCACGACTGTATATTCTGAATAATTACAATGTCCTTATTTAAGATATAGGGTTTTAATAAGCAAACTTCCTACTCCAATGTGTAACTTAATCTCCTTAAAAATTTAAATAAAACAAACATCCTCACCTTATTATTAAAAGGTGAAATAGTACACATTTTTTTCTCTAATGAACTAATGATTAAATTAAAATAGAAAACTAATTTTCCCTTTCTTATGAACTAGGAAGGCTGTTATGACAATGGATTGTGTTACTAAATATGATAAGGAATAAGGGATTGTAAAATAGATATTACATATAAAAATACATCAGGCCATATATTTTATATAGAAGTAGAAGCAGATAATAGATGTATAATCCTTACGCAAAGCAGTAACTATAGTCGTAACCGAAACATCCCCTATGCGATACTTAACTTGGGAAGATGCTCTCCCATAAGAGAGAGCGCTGAATGCCTTCCAGTTTCAAGATCAAGTGCTCGAGCAACATTTGGCAATTCTGAAACAGATGAGGGGAGTGTTCGGAAGGGCATAAAACAGGGGAAATACAATCGATCCCCGTTGCCATGGTTTAAGAATGGATTTCGGAAAGTGCTTCTAAAGTTGGACTCATTGTTCGCGAAGATTTTGATAGGCAGTTTGAGAGAACTCCTCAAAGGGGTTTTTGGGGGAGGAAAGTGCAAATGAGAGAAATCGAAGGAGCTATTGGAGGAATCCATGCGTGATGATTCCAAGTTTTCCTCAAAGAGGGAGCCTTTAATCCATCCTGAGCGATTGGATTTGAGTGAAATCCAGCGAATCTTGAGTGGAAGTTTATGGACTATTTCCGGGAAATATTTTCGCAGTTTTTCGATATCTACGAGATGAAAATTTGCGATCGATGGCAAAAATTAGAGCTGATTAAGTAAAGCTGAATTGGCTTGGCGAAATATCTGTTTAACAATCGTTCAATTTCTTTACTTAAGCTGGTGAATGATTAATCTTGTTTGAAAAATCCTAACCTAAGAACTGAAATAGATACTCATGAAATAATTTTTTAACTAAACAATGAGTAAATTTTATTATTTAGAAACCTTGAATTAAAATTCAATGAGTTTTAATAATTCATTAAAGAAATCACTGTTGGTACAAATATTAACGTTTGATCTAAAGTTCGTAGGTTTGCGGGTCTAGGTTAGAGGTCTACCACTAGAAAGAGGTTTATATACAGGTATGTATATTCATTTTTTTTCCTTAAGTTTACTTTAATATATTTTCTTTTAATATATATGTATTCACATAAAACTACTTACTATCTTTATGAATAAAAGATTATTAAAGGAATATATTCATTCGTGATTAACTTTTTTTGATTGATTGATTAACTCTTCTCCATTAAAGTAACGAATTAATATTGAGATTAAAATCTGGAAGGAAGTCATTTGCTACACTACTTTAAGTAACATTCCTTCTCCAGAGTCTTAGAGTTGATAATGTACTGGAATTAAAGGAGATATTACACAAACGTATCTCGTATGATTTATAGTGTTAGTTTTGTAAGAGCTGACGTAAACTATTATATGTGAATTAATTAGAAATTGTATATAATGATTGATCTTTCACTAACGTCTTTTTTGTAGTATAATTTATCGCTAAGAAACGGTTGCTATGAAGCCACCAATGACGCGAATAATAGAAATTTTCTAGCTATAGAATATTAGAAATAAAAACTAGGAATAAGCATATAATTATACCAATATAAACTGTACAAATGATTATAAGAGATAATTTTCGAGGAAAATTGAAAACAGATTAACAAGGGAGAGTTTACACAGAAATCGAATTCCTATAATCTACATTACCAAACAGTAAAGTGAATATTCCTAATTGTAATCAAGTGGTCCTTGAATATATAAAAAGAATTGAAGTTTATTAGTATTTAATACCTTTCGCTACATCGTTAATTCTAATCTCTGTAGGCGAAGTAATTTTCCGGTAAATTAGGATTATAAATAGAAAAGAACTCAATATAATGGAGAATAAGTTATATTTCTCACGGAAATAACTCATGTCTCGAGATGCTTCCCTGGAGAGATGCTGCGGAGATTGATGTCTTGTGGTGGATGAGATTGCTAGAATATTTTATGGTAGAGATACAAGACATTTGGAAGAATACAGATTGCGAATCTAAATGGTGATTTATGTAATAGGATCAAATAAATGACTTTTACATTGAATAAATATACTACGAACACTGAAAAACAAGAAATAACATGTAATATTCAATTCTCTACTGACGATTCATTCATCAAGCTATTCGTATTTAGTAAGATCAGATCCGCAATATTAATCTTCATTTTTTTAAATAATGTCATTTATTTGTCTTTTAGAGAAGCCATAACATTAATTCTAAATACTTGTATAACACTATGATAAGTAAATAATTTTATGAAAAATCAGGATCTCCTAAGAGTAAAAGCATTCAAATTCTATTAGTAAATAAACGTATGAACGTAATTTAATAAGAGACAGTACTGAGATTCGAACCTGGGTCTTTTAATTGTTCTTACTTACAAAAGTTGTATGAATACTTCTTTTAAGGGCATAGAATCATTCCATCTTACAAAACTGACCCATAAAAAACCCTTGAATATGCATAAAAGGATATCCATATCGATATTAAAACCTCCTGCAACCTTCAATATTCCCCCTAAATTTCTCAATTTATTATTAATTACCTTTTTCCGGAATTTGATTACTCATACTTCCTTCAATATATAATTATACTTCTTTATTATATAGATATACTCTATCTCAACTAAGATTCATATCTATTGGTTTTTCCATCCTTTGATGTCCCTTTTCTAATACCGTCTAGATCACACAGGACAGCATTACTCAAACTACTCATAAACTCATCTTATATTTCCTTCTTCATTCAACTCTGCTCAATGTCTTTTTCTGTCTCTATTCTTCATATCTTCAACGAGATAGCCTTGGGAGAATCTAACCCGTAAGCGAAAACTATTTCTTGAGATGAATCCACTAAACAATGGAGCGGAGGAAGAGAAAATTTTCATCAAAGTCCTTTCAACGAGAAGTTCGTCATTTGCCAAACTTTCATGTTTCTTGAATCGCACATTCGGCCATTCACAAATCACTAACATGCAGCCTTAGCGAAAATAAACTTAAAGGGCGTTGACCTGTCTGTTGTAAACAATTTAATATTAAAGTAAAGATATATTTAAACAACTGATACTCAAATAAAGCACAATAATTAAATTCAATAATCGAGGTCGAGTTTTTTAACGATGAACATAAATTTTAAATAAATAACGCAATATTTTAATGCTTAATACAAACTAAACGCGAAACTGAACTACGAAAAATATGATAACACAAAATTGAGTGATCAATGTTTAAAGCAAATATATTAACGTAAAAACCTTTAATTAGAGCAATCAATATTCACCTCTACACTAGAGCCGAGAATAACCTATAACTTTTATAATTAAACGTAGAATTAACTTTAACTATTAACTAAATACTTAAACACTAAACAATTAGCAAAGAGCGCTGATCTAATCTTAATTGCCTTTGCTAGCATTAACTGGAAATCGTTACTGATAAAAGCTAAACAATACTATTGAACAACTAACGAAACAACATTTATCTCTGCCTAGCCGTACTGTTTAAGAGTAACGTTCAACGACAAAGATAAACGATAAAGTTAAATCCAACAAAATGAACTTAAAAACATACATTTGTGGTATTCAAAGCTTTCTTTTGAATCTTCCTCCTTTTGGATACGCTAAATGTTTTCAAGCAGTGACTGAAACCCTTCTTTCGTAACATTTTTTGTCTGGATACTAATCTTTTAACCGTAAAATTCTTCCTCTATAACCGACTCACCTACGTGTCTTTCCCCAATACATTTTTCATGTTTCTCTGTTCCCAAAATACCCTTCCTTCACTGGATCATTGAATTTAAGGGAGAAGGAACGGTTCCCTTAAGAGATCTGCCTATCTCATTTCTGTACCCTCAGAATTTGTTTCCCGCTCACTTTTTTTAATTTAATGCATCCCTTCGTCCATATCTTACCGAAATGTTCTATCTCCTTTGTAATTTATACCAATCTTTTAAGTAAATTATTTTTACCCTGGTAAAAGACTACGAATTTGAATACTTTTTATGGGTAATTCATAGAGAGCTCTTTAGTAAAGAGAACCGGAGATTAATTTTATCTGCCATCCTCATACATTTAATGTACAACTGCTGTCATGATGAATCTGAAATCACATTAAAGCCTTATATTTAGCTACGATTAGCTATTTGTTGCTAAATTCCCGAACAAAAACTTTTTAAAGTATCAAAGTTCGTATCTTTATGTCTTATCAATATAGGAATTGGATTATTTTACAAAATTCATAGCAATCCTGTTTATAAGGTTCAATCAAACTTCATTTTGGTTCACATTGTACTTAATGTATTTATCGAAGAAATTATTTTTGCATAATTTGAGCACTAAATATAAAGCAATTCATCAAGAATGAATTCAAGAATTTAACATCTCATGTGCTTAAAATGAAAGTTTTTGGATACAATTCTAATAAATAAATAAATAAAATCATTTTCTTCGCGTTATCTATGAGATTCATATCATTATCCTGCATAGATACTGCTCTTCGTGAAATATTTCCAACATGTAAGATTACATCATGTTGCCCGAATACGCTTTTTGCAGAAACCTTGCAGAACCGTCAGCTGTGAATTGCGAAATAGGAAACGAATTACTCTTGAGGCGTTGGCTTTGATACAGAGATTAAACCTAGGGGTTTACACATGACACCCAGTTAGAAGGTTTCCATGGCGCAGGGAAAAAGTCCTCGTGGGGAAGGGATTCATCTATCTTTTCGATAAGGAATTATCTTGCGCAGAAAGATCTTCCAGAGCAATTACACCGAATCCCATAAGGTATCCGCTTTTCCAGAGCCTTTCCCAAAACCAACCAAAATCACTCTCTCTTCGGAATGATCCCAATCAAAATTAAAAGGTAATCATTCCCCTTTTTCTTATAAGTTCCTTCAGGAAATTAACTAAGTTGATGATATCCTGCAATTAACTTTTGATGATGATGAGATGAGATGCTTCTGTTTATTTCGTTTTTCAGTTAATGGTAAAAACTTCAATCGCATTCTATTACAAGTGTTGAGTGATATTTAGAATTATAAGAAATTTATATGATAAGAAACATCAAACACTAAAAAACTTTTGTTTGAAGGGATATATGTAATGAATATCAATATAAAAGAACCTAGCGAAAAAATAGGTTATAAAATTAGGCTAAATTATCGTTCTAAAATATGTGTTTAATAGATAAAGATAGCAACTAAAGCCTGTTTATTAAGAGATAATTAATTAATATTAAAAGATAATTCTTCAACATAATCGAAACTGTTAAAAAATAGGTTATGAATTGAGGTTCGAAAGGAAGAATATGCGAAAGTAATTAATGAATGTTTAGTAAATAAAATAAGCCTTATTTTTATAACCAATGTGAAAGGATGCATATATATATATATATATATATATATATATATATATATATATATATATATATATATATATATATATATATATATATACGAGTAAAGGTGCGCTTGCTTACAGCAAGCAATGCAATAATTTATCTTTAGTGAATAATAAAATTTTTCGAAAGACTACTCTGCTCAAACGTTGCTAAACGTTAAGTAAAGGGCATTAACGCAGCTGAAAATGCACTGAATACGATTTCCGATGCATTTCTTTCGGTAGCTAAAATCCCGCCCCGGCGTCGAACCAAGGTCATCCTGCTAAAATTACTGTAATCTTTCGCTTGAGAATGGTGGACTTTCTAAACACCCAGAATTGCAAAAGGAAATTCATTCAGTAAGTACCTTAAAATGAGTCCTAAATTCCCTATGTATTTCACATGGAGAATTAATTAACGCCCCCTAGCATCGAGCCAACGACCTTTTACGTCTATCTTAGGATAGCTTTTATATGAGAATGGTCCCCTTAATGGCTGTGTGAATTTTTGAACCTCTGCGCGGTTGGGAAGTGTTATAAAAAGCATTCGGAAATATGACCAATGTATTTTAAACGGGAAAAATCCAGATTACGGGTCGCTCTGGAATCGAACCCGTGATACATAGGCAAGTGCTGATTTTTTTCTAATTACATTTTGTATGTATCTATATTTTTAGAAGGTTTGAATAACCTATGTGCGATATTAAGGGAGCTACGATTTTTCAAAATCTGAAAATATTTCACCTCCTGGCATCGAACCCAGGACCGATTGTACGTAAAATACTACATTTTTCCGTAGACATATATATTAGCAATAGCTACATGAAATCTTATTCTTTTAACTTAATGGGAAGTATATTTAAAATTATTCGAAAAACGGCCCCATCCATTCCTAACGGGGAATATCGAGATTACGGGACGCTCTGGAATCGAACCTGTGACACGTAAGCAACTGTTGATTTTTTTTGAGGTATATAATATATTTACCTATAAGTGTAAAAAGTTTGAATGATCTATGTATCATATTAAGAGAGCTACAATTTTTCGAAATTTAAAAATATTTCACCTCCTGGCATCGAACCCATGACTGGTTGCGCGGAATAAATAGCATTTTTGCGTAGATATATATAATTGCAATAGCCATATAAAATTTCATTGTTCTATCTCAATGGAAAGTATTTTTTTAAATTGTTTGAAAAACGGCCCCATGCATTCTTACGGGGGAAAGTCGATTTTTGGGGCCTCCTAGAATCGAACCCATGATAGGTAGGGTAGATTTCCCAATTTTTCCTGAGTGAGATTTAGTGGGCCATTACGTAAAAAAATCGGCGGCTCCGTGGCCGAAGCGGTTTGGGCCTATATATATATATATATATAGTATTTAATTTACTGCTAGTAATTATGGAAATGAAAAGTAGAATTCCATTTTGTTTTCGTACGTTGAAAATATTCGATTCAGAATAATGGACAGCGATATTACATGCCTTTGTTGATGAACAGATGGAGTTTATATATGACAGAGATTGATATAGAATTTTGCAAAACCTTTGTTTTATACGTTGTTGCTTTTCCTCATTTTAGATAGATAGTCTACCTTTTATTTTAATTAGAAAAAACTGAATTTTTACTTGGTGTATTCTTCGGAAAATCTATTCTAACTTTTGATTATTGAGGATGGAACCTATGAATATTTTAAATGGCCGTTTTTCCTGACAAGGAAAACGTCTTTCCTGGAAGTTCAAATACGACAGAATAATTCAATAGCAATTCTCCTCTTGAACATTGCGTTCCTCAGTTCAATTCAATAAACGTTAAAAAAGAAAATTAAATAAATTATCCATTATTGTAAGAAAATGAACTAATTATATCTACCATAGTATTGGGCATAGTTAAAACTATTTCATTTAAAACCGAGTTTTGTATGTTAAACAAAAATTTCGTGTATACAACAAATTTTTACGCCTAAATTAATCAAATTTATTGTTTAAACCAATTTGGGATGGTTTCATTTTCTTTCCTCTTAAAATCACCTTTCCCTTATATATTTTCATTTACTTCGTCTAAATACTCATTTTATGCTATAAAAATAATTCCTAACATAGATACAACTTAATCCAAAAAATTCTTGGCATATAAAATGAGTGAGCTTAACTTCAATATTATACAATTCTTATTGCACATACTACATTGTAATATTATTAGTTTCATTTATTGGGAGGAAAATATGTCTCTTACGTTAGACTAGGATAATTTTGATGCGTGATTTCTTTGTTTAATTGAATCACAAATGCTTTAGTGAAGATATTCGGATATAAAAATTTAATTAAATCGTATTACTGATAATGAAACTTTCACCTCTTTTACATCTAATGAAGTGGATAGAAAGATAGATTCGAAGAAACCAGACCGAACTAATTAATCCTGGAATGATGAACCTTTAAACTATTGGACGAAAAACTACGCGTATCTATAATCACTTCCCCGAAGAAGGGCATTAAAGAGGAGGTGAAACAGACAAACAGGTCAGAAAATCAGGAAAAAATACGCTCTTATTGCCTAAACTACACCAAAAGGCTGTGTTTCACACAACTATACCCATATGAAATGATGCATACAACAACAATATAACTTCATATAATATAATTTTTAACAAGCATTGATGAAAGTAATAAAATGGTTCACATACAGCGAGACATATCTCAAAACTTTTCGGTTCATCACTTTAATGAACGAGATCGACACACAAAAGGGAAACAGATACGTTTC
Source organism: Pantala flavescens (assembly GCA_020796165.1). NCBI lineage: Eukaryota > Metazoa > Arthropoda > Insecta > Odonata > Libellulidae > Pantala > Pantala flavescens. The sequence goes on along the minus strand of CM036881.1, from coordinate 45,025,340 downwards.
CCTCTATCTTCATTCGCAGAATATTCCTTTCAAAACAGACATCGAAAAAAGGACAAATTCATCTTTATCTCCATTCCAAAGACGTAATCTGGTACACGAAAGGGGGAAGGATAAATAAAGGGAGGAATCGGGAGTTAAAAGGAGGATATATAACGGAGGTCAAAGGATGTGTTGCCACATTGACGGAGGGAGAAAGGGTCGTAGAGTCCACCAGGTGTTAATACAGAGGACCGTGAAGTTCTTCCCTTTTTCCCAGAATCCTCTCCCGAAAAATGCTTAAATTCCTTCATTATTTCCCATGAAGATTCGTAAGGCGACGTTTGTGTTTCCTTCCCAACGCGGTTTCCAAGGCGACGCAGAGATGTTCTCGCCTTTTTGTAAAGAAGTGATAACGCCTGAAGACTCTCCTTCAACAATTAGGTTCGGCGACTTTCACGAATTACTCACTGTTCGACGTCTCAAACGCGCTTCGGGTGTCTTTATGAAGAAATGCGGCGGTGTTGCCAAATCTTTTACAATCATTCTTTCATCACTGGGGTATTTTTATCATTGGTCTTAATTATGAATATCCTCAATGAATTTTTAATTTTAAGTTCATTGTCTTGATGGTAAAATCTTAAAGAAAGCACAAATTGTCGATGTAAAACATTTCCAGAACAGAGAAAGCAACGTTACTCGACATAAATCCAACAGAAAGGTAAAGAAGAGAATTTCATTTCGTTCAAATTTATAATTATCACTGATTTAAAGAAAAAAGTCATTTTAAAATCAAATCAAATTCAAAAAAATCAAAAATTTATTCTAAGCAACAAAATAATTAATATTTTTCCTCTCGTGTAAAACAGAATTTTAAAATAGGTAACCCGGGCTCCCGGACCAGTAAAACTAAGTGAAAAATTATTTATCTACGCTCTTAATGCAAACAATACAACTTTAGGACGAAAAGTTGAGGCGGAATAACATTAAAATGTCGTTCAGAAAATAAATAAGTAATTCCGAAGTTTTTCATAAAATTGCCTCTCAGGAGAAACAAGAAAGACAAGATAACAAGTTCCTATTTAGAATAACATTTTCATCACATGTTTTTAGAGAAAAATTGTTCCTTCGAGTATACCTCTACATATATTCCGTATAAACTTATAGTGTAAAGTTACGACTTCCTTGTATTTTCCTTCATCAACCCTTAATCTTTTGACAACATTTGTGAAATAATTGCGATTTAATAAATCTGGCTGTAGTAAATTATTATGGGCTCAGAAAATTATGGAAAAAAGACTATAAGATACGCATCCATTGCACTGACCGATCCAAATTGTTGCATGGATTTAAAACTGAGATGGTGGCGGTTTAATAGGAAGAAAGTGTACATCCCAAACATACTGAGCCCTTAACAAATGTTTTCGCAAAAATAAGTATGAGTGTTGATAACAAAAGAGTACGTCTACAGTCCATTATTTTTTATTACATGCAAAAAGTACGAGTTGATCAAATAATTTCCATAAACGTCAGTTAAATGAATATAAAAATATTCTTGTCTGTAAAACTATTAAGTACTGCGAGTTGGTCAGGTAAAAATCAGCAGAATGAGTTTCCCTCAAGCAAAAGTACACTTAATTTTTTTTCATAGAAAAACTTTGCTTATCCGCTTATCTCTGCACTAAATTCCACGGAGTGTACTCCCATCTTTTCACTCTGTTTGCTGCGCTTAAACTACCGTCTGTTCCCGGCGTATTCTTTCCTTGGGCCAAAATTTTCTTCTACAAAATAAATCGGTGATATTTGGTCTTTTTCCAAGGATTTCCTTTCCCTTTTGCAAAAGTTCGTGGGACTCCTAACCATTCTATGGATTCCTCCAGATCTGTGTAATCCCAAAAGTTTATCGGACAAAGTTTCTAGCTTCCTCGAAGCAATTATTATTTCAAAAAGAGCTTTTTGAATAGAATGAATAGAGGGGATTATTAAACCCAAATTTCTCTCTGGAATTTAATTGAAGAATACTCATAGACTGAGATTTAAAATTTGGATTTCTAAATGATGTTAAGTACTTGTTTTAATTCTTCAAAAGATTGTCTTTAATCCGAAGCTTCCTTAAAAGATTTCCGTTCGTTTATTAGATTATGGAAGTATCGCGGGGTCAGAATTTGCTTCAAACGGACAGCCAATAAGGAAACCACAGCGGTGCGCTTAAAGTTTTCTGTCGATATGAAAACTAATAAAAAGATTTATGGGCCATAGATTTCCTCATGACGCCTCCTTTTAATTTATAAATGCCCCTAAGAATTAATTGTTTTATAATACAGCACTTTTATTCTAGCACTAAGTAGGATATTCTTGAATAATAAAGTTACATTATTTTACTAATGCTGAATAAAATTTCTAAAAATATAACATTTTTAGATACATTTTAGAGCTATTTAAAAGTTAAGAAATAAATAAACGATAATTTACTAACACTTATAAATGGGAATATTCTAAAAGTAAAATTATTACTTAAATTATATAATTTGATTTCAGAACTAATAATTTTCAATCTTCATTCAAATTCATTCATTCAATCTAAATTTCAATCATAAAAGATATTAAATGAGAATTTTTTGGAAAAATCCGAGAGATATATAAAGATATAGATAGAAGAAAATAGATACCTATATTAAGCCTTAATTTTCTTTGAGAACTACCCAATAAAGAAACTTCAGCTTTTATACATCCTCGACCCAAAACTTAATAAAACACTGATGAAAGTAACGTAAAAGTAAAAGTAAATAATTTCATTAGGAATTGAGTTATAAAAGATATTTATGATATCTTTATCTATTTTAAGAAAAAAGAGCTTGATTTAAAACTAAGAAAATACGAAAAAATTGCGATAAATTAATCAGTAAATAATTTCAGTCAAAAAATACATTTTAATGCTGTATGAGACATCCTATTTTGCATTCTTTGTGGTATATTTCAAAGTGAAGTACTCATAGAGGTATTAATGTAATTATTAGCGGAATTTTTACTTCAGTTCACTCGCTCTTTTCTACGCGATAAATAAATTTTAATCTGATTCGAGGAACTCGGCTACCAAATACATCACCAGCGAAAATATATGAACAAACATTTATTTGAATTCTCTGCGGTGAGCCTTAATCCACAAAAGCGAGTGACCACATGCAAAATAAATATAACTAGGAATGATAGATATCACAAAAAAGACATTCGTACGGGAAATTTGCGCGATGAAAACCAAATAGCTGTTTAAACTAGTTCCCAGTGAAATTATTGACTATAGCATACTTCTATACAATAAATATTTTATTAAATTTCACACAACAAACAATAATATAATGATAAAAATAGCGATATCGTATGAATGGCGAGGATGAATTACGTAAAAATTATTTTTATTCGAACGAAATGTTTATATAATCTTATTCGAATTTCACATCAAAAGAGTTTTGCTCTTTATGAAAGCCGAGATAATATTTATACATTTATTTCCATTAATCACTTTCACTTATTTTTGCAACGCTGGTATAAATTCGTTTCCACAGCAACGCCAAACAAATTCAAATATTCATTAGTTACGTCGAAAACTTTCACCTAATTCCAATCACTAATTTTTAACTATTTTTACCTAATTTTAGATGTAAATTTTCTCGGTATCTGATGAGATTTAATCCTAATAAATATCAGTATCATTAATTAATCAACGCATAAGATATTCACGTCATTACAATTTAATAGATTTTAACAGAGATTAACGTACGGTTTATATTTGGATTAAGTGATATTAAACATGCTATACTTTATACTGAAATTATAACGTTTTATATTATAAATTAATTGAAGTGTTCGTAAATATTTTTCATTTATTTGTATTATAAATATATTGGGAATGACAATTTATAAAACTAAAAATATTACATCCCTTTATGTATAACCATACACCTATATATTTTTGGTACATTAAACTATAAGATCTAAGCGTATAATACTTTCTCAAAAATACATCGAAAAAAATCCACTACTTCACGAAAGCTTTATAAATTATAATAGGAAAATCAACTTAAATAGAATCAAGAATGGAGGCAAGCAACACAACATCAGTCTTCTACCACTGTTCTGCAGAATTGACTAAGTTACCTTTCCAAAGAGTTAACTCAACTGGAATCTTCCTGAGCAAATATCGACGAGCCGACGAAGTTTCAGCTCTAAAACCCTGAAACGGACTTTAATTCTTAGGGTCACTGTAGATCCTTCAGCGAATCAGAATGCCCTACCACGCGTGCAATTTCCCTTTTCTTTCATTTCCACAGTTTACTCGGCGGACTAAGGTTTGGAAAGGATAACGATGAGGCACGGAAGATTCCAAAATAAAAAGGATTAGGTGAGGGGTGGAGTCTGCACTGGAGCCCTTCATGACGACAATGAGGACTTTGGATTGGAAGAGGTCAAGAGTAGACGGTTACAGAAAGGGAAAGAAAGGCGTTGCCACGGGAGACGAGGATTTTTACGAGTCTGACGGAAAACTCTGAGAAATTATCTCCGAATGAATGACGCGGTGATTTCGGGGCGAAAGAAATGCGCAGCTCTGGAAAGAATTGTGAAAAAGGCCATTTTCTTTTTTGCTTTTAAAATTTCGGTTTGGGCCGGCCTTTTTCGACCCGTCCAAATGAACTTCATCGAGTGATCTGACGTAGGATAACAGGATTTTAAGGAAAATGCGAATATTTTGAGAATAATGAGAATTACGAGAAAATTATATTGTTGAAGATGCAAAGTTTGGTTTGTGGTCTGAAGATGATGAAAATAAAAGAGTTAAATTCTAATATTAGACATAAATAAGTTCCTCACAGCCATAATTACGTTTCTGTACGAAATCGATGGCACAATAATTATTCATACGAGCAGTAATGAAGTACTTCATTAAATTCTCCAGTTAAAAATCGGTTGCACAACTTATATACACAAATTACAAGAAGTTGAAATTGACAGGCGATTATAGCTTGGGTAATCAACAATTTCAACCAACAATGGTGAGGTTAATTTAATGAGGAAGTAACAATGGATTGTCAAATTGATAACAGATTAGGCATGTAATGAATGAAATGGGCAAACGACAATAGAACTGATACGTGTAATAATGGGTCAGATAAGTTGCAAATTACGAAGACGTCTAACATTGGATTCGAGAAGCAACAATAGATTGGACAGCCAATAATGGATTCGATAAAAGAGCATTGCTATACTGAAAAATTAACAATGGACTGTAGGGGTAGTAATAAACTGGAGAAGCAAATTTATCGGACTGAAACAATGACGCAGAAAGAATAAATTAAAGAGCTCATTCCATTCGATTCAACGAGGGAGGGTTCAAATTAAGCAAGTGATGTACAACCGCAAAAGGAAATAGGAATGATATGCCTAGCAATTTATAAGCTACACAGTTCGCAAGGAAAATTAGAATAGATAAGAACATTGTACTAGTAACATATATATGCTGCAAGGTAGATTGAAGATAAAATAAGAGCATATCTTAAATATTACACTTTTACATATTTGAGAACTTTTACTATGTATGTCATAAAACTTGAGGGTAAAATTCTCGTTTCATATACATTATTTAAAAATATAAATTTTAAAAATACTTTGATGTTCCTTCATTATTATATAAATTATATTAATGAAAACCTACAAAAATATTGCATTTATGAGGGTGCATTACGTGATAAACGGGTTCAATTTCGCAGCTAAAAATCGCTAGATCCTGACAGAATGATTTATGTACTAATTTACAAACCGTATGAGACTTCTACACAAACAACCTCATAACATCTTTTTCCTTCCGTAAATAAACTGATGGAAAACGGAATCAGGAGGAAAGAATATCGCCAAGTACAATTAGCATCCACTCATTACTGAACCTGTTTGTTATGTTTGCTAATGCACTTTTGAGTTACGTTCGAAATGCTACGGAAGGTAACACCTCTAGTGCAAATTGAAATGATACGTCTACTGTTTGAATTTGCAGATTGCAAAAAGAAGCTCATACATAGGCTTTCGTAAGTTCCTTCACTGTTAAAATTCCACGAATGAACACGTATGACTGCAATGATGATAAAAATAATTGAAATCCTATCTTCTTATCATTAAAACAAATTATATTTTCTTCTTTGTTGACTCAACTGAAACGGTTTCTATGTAGTTTCCTTAGTTACATATTTTAATACTTAAGAATAATATACCTTTTAAATACTACATAAAGTCTTATGATCTAGAATCTACACCGTATTTAAACTCTTTGCTTTTATAGTTAAAATGTATGATAAACTTAAAAATCTTTCCCTTATTAATCGAATGACGTCATTCAAACAATCTGTTTTCATGAGAGTATCCAATGAGGGAAAGTGTTTATGATTGGACATCAATCTGTGCTACTTTCTCGCCTCTGCTCATATGCTTAATGGACCAATGTTTACTCATTTAATTCCACCGGATTCATCGACTCCCTAAATGCATTTTGATTGGGTGTGAATATACCGATTGAAAGAGATGAAATTAACAGTTCGAATCAAAAGGAATGTATCATGATGCTGTTCCCTATCTGTTTGATGTTGTTTGGAGTGTCGATAACAGATAAATCTACGTTAAGTTTGTTTTCATTACCTTTTCCATAGCTTTAAATTAGGAAGATACAGAATCAAAAATGGTCATTTAAAAAATTTATAGACATTGATTAAATTAGTACAACTTAAATTTGAATATCGATTCAGAAACCTATGTATGAACAATCACCCTGGCTTAAAGTATATGTGACGAAACTATTCTGTACCCAAATATTATTATGAAATTATGTATAGGTAATATTAAGGTAAAGTGGTCTTTCATTTCATAAAAATTTGTGTTCAGAGTGGTATTGAAAATAATGATAAGTAAATTGGTTCAATCCTAAGAACATTTAGGAATAGTCAATACCGTATACACTCCGTGTATCATACAATATCTGGGACTAGTAATTTATATCATATTATTTATTATTATCATTTAAATTTAAGAGAATTATTAATCAATGTCAATCCCAATACTTCCATAACTTCAACATTTAAATTCAATACCAATACTGAAGAAAACAGTAGGTACAACTTCCTACATCCTAAACCAAGAGATAAATCAACGATATCCCATTCACAGCGACTGGTACTGTATAGGACTTTAGAAAAAAGTCAAACAAAGCTACTGCTTTCTTTCAACATTTGAACCAATCCCTCCTCTTCCTTGGAAAATACTTTTACTTGAGGAAAGACTCGACACAAAAGAAGGCGGTTTTAATAATGCTTTTCCAGATCCATAACTCTAGCCTCCCCCAAGGGCGTCGCAGAATAAAACCAATATCCGTTTCGAGAAAACAATAATGTAGAAGGGAAATACTACGTAAGCTTCCGAATAACTCCTAGTTTATTTTCTCTAGTTCATTCCCCTCCCACCAGGAAGGAGATCCTAGATCAGAATAAATTCCATACGCATCTCGATTCAATATTGTGAACGGTTTTGGATGTGATATGGTTTCCTAGGAAACGTTATTGGAGGAGGAATTTGAGGTGGAATGCGGTTCGAAAGAAACGGATAGGAAAGTATTGGAACGGCTGAGTATTGGAGAGGTAAGCAAACGATGTATTGGCTCCAAAATGGGAGATGAAATCGGTAGAATATATGGGAATAAGTCGCACTTATAGAGTATCGGAATAGACGAGTTTTCCGATGAAAATATCCGAAACATATATTTTTAACTCAAAATATACTTCAGAAAAATTAAAAGAAAAAGTAACTGTTCATTTTCCCTACTTCATAGCAGCAGAGAGATATATTCAGCCATTTCATGTATAGGCAGATTTTTTATACAGCTATGTATAAAATAATATCTTTCGCTCTTAGGAGTGGACGAGGGAATTTGCAACCCTATCCATTTCTGTATCAACATTGACTCTTTCTATGATATTTTGAAATCTATTGACGCATGATTTACGATTTATAAGTGTGTTTATCAACTTTCCAGATAGTAAAGTTGTTCAATAAAATTATTAATGAAAACTAGAAACATAGTATTCTAATTTGGTCGACAATATTAATATTCAATTCGACCGTTTTAAGTAGAAATTTAAATAATAAATTTAATACATATTATTACCACAATAAGCAAACTAAAATAAATAATACTAATATAATATAATGTGCTCTTAAGAGTTGCGTTTATAGACGTTAGCAACATTATATGATAATTAACGTTTCTATAATTTCTTTAATAATAACGATTAAAAAAATTTAAAAGAAAAATTACTACCACTATTAATATTTACAATTAAATTACATACATATGTAAATATACTGATAATTATTCATTCAAAAGGGAAACAATGTAATGATTTAAAATCAGTTTTTGCTATACAATCAGTGCTGAACAATCTTTCATTATTGAGATAATCAAAAAATGCCAACAAAAGGAGAGGTTTTGAATGATTACAGATGTCTAACAATACTGAGGGCAATTAAATTCCATGGAAACAATTAAAATCCCCTTCGTTAACCCATAACACAACGAGTCATTAATTTCCAATTACGACGAATTCTTTGAAAATCAAAAATGAATCGAAGCACCACTAAACCGAACGGCATTCATGCACTTCCACGGAGGCCCACATAAATCGACTGCCTATTGGTATCTGCACCCAGAGGCACTTCCGAACTGCTTACTAAACGGGTGCGGCCCTTATTCTGCACCATTGGACTTTCCGCTCGTCCACTCACGCGTAATCCGCTCCCATGAGGGGTAAATGGGAAAAAGAAAGAGGGTGATGAAATATTCTAATCATAGACTGAGGAAAAAAAGCCCATCGGACTGCAAATTCGTACTCAACCGCTGTGCCAACCCTTTTCCTTTTTTTCTATCTGATTTGGGACCTCCCACTTCTGGATTCCCTGCATTTTTCCTCTTTCCCAGGAAAAGGATAGCGTACCCTCTTCAAATTCTTCACCTTCCTTCACATTTTATTCCAGCGTTGCTTTCTCTATACGTGCCTTCCCCATGTCTCCTCTTCTGCGAAACCTCTATATCATCAGTCTTTCTATATCCCTTTTTCTATCTCTTCTTATTCTGCGTGTATCGTCTTCAGGCATTATTTGTTTTACTTTCTCTCAGGATGTCATGTGATTTCCGCTTACTAATCATTACTATTTATTTTATTATATGTTTAAATTATAACCTCCTTGCATATTATAGGATCATCAAATTTTATGTTTATTTATCCTTAACATTTCTTCGACTCCATTTAATCTATTCTTTCCTCAAAATGTAGTTGCTCATCGCAACTTCATCGACTTTATTTTATCTTTATTCTACCTTATATTTTACTTCTATTAGTATTATAGTTGTTCTTGGGCTATAATTTTTCAATTATCTTAATGACCAATCCCTGTGTATATTTTTAATGTCATCGATTAAATCTCGATTAAATCTCTTCTAGTTTCCATATTTTTATCTACTGCGTTTTCTGTTTTCTGTGTTAACTATTTTTCAAAAATATTTTCGCAAATTTACCTTAATCTACTAATTTTTCATTATATTCATCTTTCCACCAATTTTACTGCAGTCTCGTTAGATTCTGGTTCATCTATTGCCTCAAGTTTTTTCATCAAATTTCACGCCTTAATAAACTAAACCTCTATTATTTATGGTACTGTAATCAACAACTGTGGAGACTTATTTCGAAAATGGGTTTGACCTCTGATATTTTACTCCCATTTGATAATTATTATCATCTATAAAAAAACTTCCGCACTTCTGCAAAACACTATAACTCTTTGTCCGTCAAATTTTGAATAGAACCAATTCTTCTCCGTTTTCAGTTCTTCATAAAAAATTCCTATTGTTCTTTCCCGCGTAAGATTTACTACTTATATATCTAACTTATCTTCATTTCGTAATACATTCTATCAATCCATAAATTTCTCTTCTTTTCCAATTCATAGATGAAATCGTATTTTGGCATTTATAGCACTTCATTTCTTTTTTATGACTGTACATCTATTTTCCTCATCCCATTTTCCCTTGAAAATGTACGTCGCAATCAGATCGTCACATTTTTCATCTCAACGCGTTACGACGCTGATCACGATCTCGCAAAACCCTTTCGACTGAGTGCAATTCGATTATCGCCGTTCTTTTTTTATAAATACCGGATTCAAGAAAGTGTATCAGTCCCACCATTAGACCCTCAACGTCTTAATTGCGCTTCGTTTTAAATGGAACCCAAATCAGGCGTTCGACCCTTGGAGTTGTGGTTGTTAGAGAAAGTGCTTGTGTCTCATGAGTCAGTAGATGGACCACAAACGTTTTGATTCTTATTCCATTCAATTTGTGCTCTGGGCCTTTAAAATTAGTTATAGCGAGACCATTACGCGATTTAATAGCCCAAGCTTTAATTTACGGTTGGGTCTTAGATAAGAGACTGGTAAAAGAACAATTTGCAAACTCCCTTCATTATCTACTTCCACGAAGTAACACCTTCTAATCTAGAGTTTAGATGGGAGTTTCAGGGTAGACTTTTCAGAGCGATATTTAATTAACTATTAAAAGTTTTCGTTAACTCCTCCTATACTAATTTCCGCTGGGTAAAATAATTCTTATTTTAATTTTATAAATGAATAACTGTTAGTGGAAAATGAAGCTTACAGAGCCAAGTAAGGAGTGAGGTATTTTGATATTCTTTCTCCCCCCCAAATCAGGGTGCCTTCAGTTTGTTATTCTGCCAAAAGCATAGCAATAAATACTCAGAAAAGATATGAGTAAGAATAAAAATTAAAGGGCAAGATGAAATAATTTTATTGATTACCTGAATGAGCCAGAATATTGAACTTGTTATACGAATAAGAAATTAAACAGAATCGGAGTTGATGGATAACTTTCATTGGTATTTTTAGCCTATACATTTTAATTAACTATATCCCAGTAAATTTCCAAGTATCTTTCATAGTATAATAGACTTGGATGATCAAGAAAAATACGTAGAAATCTCTGCCCTGTACTAAAGTACTGATCCTGTATCTTTCCCTAAGACTGGAATCAATTAAAAGGTACAATCAGTATATAATAATGCATACAAAGAGAAGCAATGTAAACTAAATTATTAATATAATTATAAGTATACATCGATCCTCAAAGGAAAATAATGAGTGCATTAGATGATGAAATAGAATAATTTTCCAGAATTCCTTTTCGATATATCAAATACATTTAAAAGTCACAACTAATGAATTCCACTTCTTAAATTAAGCCTCTAAACGCACAATCCTTTTCTATTCTGATTAAATCGTATAGGGTAATCGAAAAAGGTTCTTATTAAAACTCCATTCCGAGAAATACTTTAGGAACAAAGGTCTTATTTGAACGATAGGATTTCTCTTTGAGAATGGCCGCTCTCATCAATTTACTGCAATGGGAAACTCTGAAGTGCGTTCCTATTTCTTTATCTTCATCTTTAATCCTCTTTAGATCTAATATTTATTCCCTCTTTTAATAAAAATTCTTTTCTCATCCTTTTGTCTCTCTCAAACAGTCTGGGTTTTCTGTTCTTCTTTTTCCATTCCCTGTCTCCACTCGTATTATTTGGGCTGTGATTGCGTCCGACTCTTTCTCGAGACAACCATGTATTTAGTACCTTCTCTCAGCTAATTTGCTTATCTGTAAGATATTAATAGTTGAAGTATCACTTTAGGATAAATAAAATAAAATAAATAAAAAAAAGAGGATTTTAATTGCTCTCACCTAATCCTTTTCTTGAGGATATTTTCATCTATATATCTCTTACACAAAGTCTCCAAAAATCTACTTTTTGGACAATTACTGTTAGGAAATGAATTTAAAAATGCTCATACGCTAATTGATAAATGCTAATACGCATTGATTCTCATAGAGGTTAATTTTCTCCTTGTCGGAGGCTCGAACCCTGGACCTTGGTATAATAAATTTATCGGGCTAATATTATTCTAACCTTATTTATTGAAAAATAGTCTTCGTATACAGTTCTTACACTTCATAAAGAATCGATAAGGCTACATAAAGAGTTTTACATATTTAAATTTTTGATAATACATTTTAACGTATAAAAATACAACTTTTTATGGAAATTAGATTTCAAGTATGGATAAAAATCAGCAAGAAAATACTTTCCAAACGTATATTGCGATGAGACACCTATATACGTACGTATAAATCAATACCCCCTCATATTTCACCAAAGCACCCAAGAAGGTTCTTCACCTCAAATCCTTTTCCTCAACATTTATAGTCTAGTAGGTTCTCCTTATCCCTCCTGAAGGATATGACCTCGACGAAATGAGGATATCCGAAATCCGGTACACGTAATTTAGATCCTTTAGTCTTATGGAACGACAGTGAAGGAACCAAGGAAACGAATCTCAAAGACTACGAAGTGCCTGTTTCCTCAGCTGCAAAAACCCACCGAGAAGATGGAAGACAATTTTCACTCCGTGGTGTAAAGGAGAATGGCCGCGAACGTCTCACCTTTTAAAGTTCTGAAGTGAAGGAAAAATAACTAGTCCCTAAGAAAGATCTCTTCCACGGAGAACTAACTAATGAGAAAATTCTTCTGCAATAGTTTTAGCCCTCTTACTTTACGGGGAAATAGGGTTTGAAATCCCTACTATACGCGCGAGAGGAGATTGGAAAAGGGTGCAGTAAATAAATGTGATTATAGAATAATCTGGCAGAAGGATTACGCTAAGGGAACCTTTTCAATATAATTTAGAGGAAATTTATTTTAAGTTGAAGGAAATGGAATTTCAGGGTTTTATTATTTTTTATAATGGATGCTATTAAAATGGAATTTATATGATAGAGAGTAACCATAAACAGTTTACAAAAATAATTGGAATAAGTATACGGATTACACAACCTAACTTAGGAGTACATTATTTTAGAATGGGTGAAAAGTGAGGTAATAACAAGATTATATAAAAATAAAAGAGATGGATCCTAGTAGTTTAATCTCAGCTCATCCCTTATTAATAACTAGCAGTCGTATAAAAATGACGTTCGCTACATGAACACGAAGTGTGAGAATACTATTTCCTCTAAAGATTGAAATTTTATTAACAACGAGACAAAACAAATTCAACCGCCTTGAAAAATAAAGAAATCAAATCCATAATTCTGTCTAATTGTTAAAATATCAAAGTTTTTGAGTCTTTAAAGGACACTATACAAAGGATTAATCTGATAAAAAGCAAAATTCTGTCCACCTATTATTTTATTGAAGATAAGGTTCCACAGAACTACGCATTCCTACGTGGATATTTTTGTGCCAACATTATATAATATTTTTAAGAGATTATACGAAGAGATGATTCTATGGTGAAAACGTCTAATATTTAAATTATTGTCGTATAAACATATGAAAAGCACATCATTCATCCACATTTTTTAATCTTGGATATGCCTCTGATAATAAGAAATCCATCGAACTCTATAAATTACACCTCTTAATAGAATTTTTCAGGGTTTATTCTAATTTAATTCAAAATAAGGATACTAATTGGGTTTATTTATATTCTTTTGTTATTGTTTTTTGTTAGGATTTTTTTCTTAACTTTATAATATTTTACCTAAGGAAAACAACAATAAACAACAATTTTTTACACCTCATCATAAACAGGAAGTCTGCATCCCTCTCCTAGTAACTCATAAAGTAAATGAAATTGTTTCTAACCAACATTATAGTCGAATGCTTCTCGCACACAAAACCACGATAGGGTTTTTTCATAGTATTTGTTCTGATACTTATGCCCTCCATAAAATTATAGGACCACAGAGGACGCAGGTATAGGGATATAGGAAATCCTTTCGGAGTCCCAAGACACTATTGATTGCGAACTATTCAACTAAAAACTGAGACAATAAATAGGCAAGGTTTCCTCCGATACGCAGAAACCCTATCCTTTTCTTTTTCAATTCCCCATTACGTAGAATACATTAGGAATCTTGTTGTGGCTTTTCTCCCAAATGTGCCCATCCCTCTCACATATCACGTTGATCCACCAACGGCGATGCAGTCACTATCCAGACATCTTCACCCTCCCCTTTTTTGTCGGGGGGTAATACAATTTTCGACGTATCGCGAAAAATTTCGCAAGGTTTCGCCTTTCTCTACCCTCCCCTCTTACGGTGTAATATTTCTCCCCCTCCTACGTGAGTGTGTGTCACGTCGAAGGAAAAAAAAAGGTTGGAAAGAGGAGATTTATAAATTGCCTCTCCACAGGGAGGATTTACAAAGAACAAATTTCATTCGCTACTTCAGGAAGATGCGTGATACAACAGGGTTCAAATTATTTGGAAACTAAGACCGAAAGTTTGAGTTAGAAAGTTTGTTTTGGGGTTATTATCATTACGTCATAAACTTCAAAGCTTCTTTTCATAAACAAGAGGGAATTGGATCGATAAATCCTCTATATTTTGACACCAATTTAACATGTTTAAAAATCAAATATTGTTTAAAAAATTAATATAGGATTCCATACATCGTAATTTTGATTTTTACTCACTAATTTTTTCATATCCTTAAAATTGTCCTCTGAAATTCTTAACGAAATGTTTAAATACATAAACATTCGTTTGAATAGTATCATTAAAAGTAATTTAAAGTAATAAACCCTACGTCATTCTGCACCGTAAAATATGACCCAGTTACTCTTAAACAGAAGTCCAATATCCCCTTTTTGCTAACAAATAAAAACCTAATTTTAATATACCTCTATGATGGAATATTTTTATTGGAATATCGTAATTCCAACTCTACGATTTGATCTGCCATTAATGACGTAAATTTAATAGCTACAAAAATTAGTATAAATCACGGCAATATAAATGAATTTACAAGAACATATTTAATTAAATATTTTAGGTATAATCCAAGTAATTTTTCAAGAAAAAAGATAAAACATATGGCTTAGTATACTACGAGTCTACCCTATTCACCACAACTGTCCTATATCCTGAACAATATCATATGACTTTTACCTGAAGAAGACCTTATCCTGATACAGAACGAGTCGACGCAGGAGAAAGTATCCCCTCCACTTGAGCCAACAAAGAAAGAGAGTTGTTGCCTTGGATGGAAAGGGCCACAAAACGTTGGTGATTGTTGGACAGCTGTATCGTCGGACACAACGCTTTGACACTTTGGCAATATCTCCGAAGGCGTACGGAATCCTGGATATTTCTCCTGCCGAACGCAAACGGATGAGAGGGAATCTTAGGGAAAGCTGCATGGGTCAGCTACCCTGCGTTCGCAGCAAAAGGGGATGTTTCGAAGGTATAACATAGATCGTCTATGTCAGACATACCCTCGTCATAAATTTTGTCAGCTTACATTTTAGCACCAAATATCATATAGGAGAAATTCAATGTATACTAAATGTATCTGTCCGGAGCTTGAATGTAAACTATTCTGTCTGTCAAGTCCTTACATTTATACCTTCTATTTAAAATTCATAGGAACAAATGCCAGGAAATTATTAAGGGGAGTAATATTAAAAACTAATTGATTATGCACTATTATGAATATTGGTGAAAAGGAAGAAGTAAAAGTAAGAACAGGTTGTCAAAGGAATACACGACATTTTCTTAAAGTTAATAAATGATTTTCCGTTACAGAAATTCATAAAAAAAGAAACTTACGACCGAAACAAAATTCGAATGTTACTGAATAGATTCAATTGAGAAATAATTGAGTTTATATTTAAAGATTGCATCAATAGGTTTTTTAATTACTCTATGTAAATTATACGAAAATTTAAATATACAAAAGGGTTTTGATATAGAAAACTGTTAAGGGAATTAAGCTCATTACGTAGTAATATTTTCTATATATTCTAAATTCGGCTGCATATTAGAGGATAAAATAATCTTATTACAGCAGGGCTTTTATGTTTCTTAAATTTTCAATACCTCAAGAATTTAAAAACATTTATAATATTTTTAATTTATTTCCATTAATAATCAGTAAAGTCAAATATATATTACAATTAATAAACCTTTTTTCTGCGAGCTTGGGATTGATTTTTATATCTTACGTCAGAACCCCACTCTTTCCATTCATTTCCAATCAGCATTTTTTAATTAATGATCCATTAATACACTCCACTTAATTTAGGACCTTTTTAAAAATAGCTACTCTTTATTGATCAATGCCTTTCCTTCTCCATTATGATATCTTATTTCACCCTCAAATTCGTCAAACTGCCTTTTCAAAATCGCCTTTTTGTATCAACCTTATATCCTTGTGCCTAAATCAAGAGGTCTACAGAACTATCTATCTCACTTTAAGTATCTTTTCGTCTTCAGATATGATCAAATAATCTTTCGATAAATCTAAGATTATTATATAAAATTTCATTTATGAACGTTTAAATACGTTGAGTATATAGTTCTAGAGTCTCATAGCTTCAAATTAATAAGATAAAATTAACTATTTGTTAAAAACACCCTTAAACCACCGAAAATCCGCCAATGAGATGTATATGTGGATTAGGATGATCAGATCAAAATGTTTTTCTAGCTGATTTGGTTTCATACGAGAAACGGATATGAATCCTGAATGAGCCTGAAAAGACCAGAACTCTAATCCGGATTACCGACTGAACTCCGCCAGACACCAAAATTGCTACGTACGTATGTTACACTCCCTTCATAAGGTAAAGGGATAACTTATCGTAAATGTCATAATCATTGTTAAATCCTTGGATTAGACTACCTTCATAGTTCATACCGGAGTTTAATGAATCCTCATTATCTCTTTCACTCCAATTACCGGTAATTATGACCATCCTTTCACTCGCAAGTCATTATTTAATAGGAATTTAATTAGAAAATATAACGAAAGTTGAAAATGGAAATCTACTCGATATATCTCGCGTCAATTTCACTAAAATCTTTTAAATAATGAAATATTAGCGAATGAGAAATGAATAAATACTAACATATGGAAGATTTTAACTATGAATCAGTAATGAGAATTTAATCCTGACAAAACGTCTAGGTAAAATATTCAGAATCAGTACTTTTAAACAAATATCAGTTTACTTTATCATATACTTTTAATTATTTCTTAAAATACCTCATTTTTTATGTAATAAGAAATGTATTTACAGTTTAAATGTATGCGGTTATCGGTCCTATACATAGTAATAATGTTTTATAAATTTAATTTAAAATGCTGGAAAATCTGAACATTATTTATTCAAGATGTTCTGACGAAATCAAAAAAAATACTTTTAAGGTACGTATTTTTAACTTGGATTAAAATAGTTAAAAAATACTTAGCAATACGCTTTACAGTCCTCAACTCCTCATTTAAAACTTAGTTCAATCGGAATATTACTATCGAAAAACACAACTCTATTAAATCAATGTACAGAAAAACGGCTTAAAAATTCTAACTATTAAGTACAAAACATAAAAATCAAGAGAAGAATGCTAATTCCTTTGTTCGACTTGTTATTTTAATGAACAACTAACGCATCAGCAACCTCGTGCCATGATTTCGGAATTTCTCTCTTTGAAATCCATTTAAAAATCGCTTCTCTACATTTTTATTAGAGTCCCGGATTCTGAAGCTCGAAAATTCATTTAAAAGCACCCACACGATATATCGGTTCCAGTGCTACCACTAATTGCCTCGAATTCCTTTCGAATCGCATAAATTATTTTCTCTATCGCACCCACCTTTGTATTAATCTTCGTTATACAAGTCTCTTCCTATAACTGTATATATTACCTGTCAAATAACCGATCTATTCCATTGAATTATATTCCCCGATTTTTCATTGTTAATGATGATGAATACGGTTCAATATAATCTATAACTTGATGGATATCAAATGCCTGCCATGCCATAAAAATTATGGTCACAAGAAGAAGTTAATTATAAGCTAATATATCATGCATGAAACCATCCATAAGCCAATCAACTGCCATCATCTTTTGATTAAAAACGAGTCAAATGCCAACTTTAACCTCGATGAGTTCAATGATCATATTATTATCAATACGAAAATAAACGTACATTTCACGTCATTAAATAAATCATATACTTCCATAAATTTCAGTCTAAAATATTTTTAAATTTCTTTATAACCATTTAAAATTTCATTCGCTATCCTTCAAGGGATAAATTATAAATACTTTAATTAATGAAAATTTGATTGACATATAATATATGCCCTTATCTTTACAGGAAATTATTCAATATTTCAAATGTAATTTGGACGTTAATGGTGAAAATTATTGTGAGTTTTGTATATATTCGAAAAGTGTTCTCATAGCAACCAATTCTACTGCCAAACGTAAAATGAAAGGAAATCAGATAATTTCGAAGCCCCATTAGTTTCACCTTCTTTAGCTTCATATATAAAATTCGTCGAGCTTCTGGTTTATAAAAATATCTGCATCCAACGCTGTAATAACGGTATATATTTTCAAAATCGTTACATTTCACTTCCAAACATATCACTTTGCCGGAATTTTTTTTTTTCAAATGATTTTAGACTTAACTGGTAAATCAAGATTACATTAGGCATCACACTCTTTCCTTTCGCATTTAAGTATTAGTGATTTAAATAGCTAAGGATATAGCTATTCCTTGAATTTCGAATGCTCAAACCTCAACTGAGACAGAAAATAGTTTAAATAAATGAGCATAAGCATAAATATATAAATATCCACTTTAAAAATATTCTTCAACCAAAATGCATCCTTATTCTTATAGCTGCATCCTGATCCATTTCAGGCAATAAATTTCTCATTTTCCCCACCCTAAATCTTTGATTCTCCCTCAAAACTTCCTTTATCTCTTTTTAATATCTCTGCTATTATATAACTCTCCACACGTCATTCTGTGAGCTGTTTGTATTCACCCGCTTGACTTGCGAACCTTTTTTTATTCCTTTACTAATGCCTTAACCCAAACCGTCTCCAAGGGGAAGAATTTAACAGCTATTTTCTGCTTCGCGCGCCCCTCCCACGTCATCTCGTCTTAATCCTCTTAAACGGGCCATGACAACCACACGTTGGTGTGGAAACCGGTCGTGTGTATCATCTCGATCGAACGTCACTCCCGTTGCAGCGGTTTTCTCGCTTTATAAGTCGATATCGAATCGAACAGCTCACCCATTCTTCGATAAGGGTCCGTACGAAAAACAGTTATTTTTCAATTTTTTCCTTTCTAGGGAATGATTTATGCAATCTTGAGCATGAGTAAACAATGATGATGATGATGATAAAGTACAAGAGACATGAATGAATAAAATTCTATAAACTTTTAAGTTTAAATAAACTAAAATTTTCGTATTTTATTACATAAGAACATTAAAAAGTTTCTATAATAGATTCTCAAATACTCGGAGTATTTTTTTAGTTTGTTTTTATTTAACTTTCTGTGAAATTTATCTGTAAGGAAGAATAAATTTAGAGAAAATATAATAAACTGAAGTTGATTTGCAAATGAAGAATTAAGAAAAGACTTCGAGGCAAAATATTTCATTTATATTTCTGATTCACATTTCACATGAATTTTAAAATTCATTTCTGAAAGGAATTCATCAGAATTTTTCTGAATTATTCATGCTAAAATATTGCTAAATTATTTATACATCTAATTACGTTGGAAGGCAAGTCTTTGTGGACATAAAAACAGCCATAACCTTCAATAAGGTAAAAATGCCTTCCTTACTAATCTATAAAAAATTACCACGATACATCTGTGGCATAAACATGTCTGTGAGATGTATTTATAAGCTACTTTCTCTCAACAAATCACCCCTAATCCAAGGAATTACAACCACTCCATAAAAGCTATAACGATAGACTATTCCACGCCATTCATCAACGTGCTTATTTTCCTTATAGCCCCCATCAGACCCGGAAATGTGACGTACGAATAAAAAAGATACGGTTCCTGATAGTACGCTAGACTTCTAAGGAGCCGCTACGGCGTGACTCCCGCTTGACACGCCAAGAATAGCACAGAATTCTCCGTTGCAGACGAGCGCATTTCACCCTTCCAATCGAATGCACTGCGTCACACGCCGATGAGTGGAATGAAAAGCTACGTCATCGGGTTGCATTATGAAAGGAGACCATAAGAGATCGGGAACGAGGTGTGATTCCGTATGGAGGCGACAGCTAAACAGTAATTATTCATCGGAAGGATGTTTTCAGCAGCGATGCGGAAGTGATCGACTTCAGGGACAAGGACTGTTTGGATCTCAAGATGCGATGGAGCGAGTAATGGCCTTGAGAGAGGACGAACGGAAATGCTGCTTAAAGATGTCATCCGTGGTGATGCGTAAGGTTTTGAACGTCGGCCACGTGATTTCATTTTCATTGTTGCAGCTCTATGGGATTTTACCACAACATTGATCGACTACTGTTTCATTGGTGTAACGATAGAAATTACTGTCATTATTGGTTACATTGTTTCAATAGCTGTTGACATTGTTGTGATAGGTAGAATTTTTGCATTACAATGTCGCACAATTTTGTGGGATATGAGCAACGAATCAATTTAGTGAATCTATGGATTAGAAAAACGTCTGAAAAAAGAAATATTTAACAAAACAGGACCCAGGTTTGTACACGAAATTCTAACTTTTCTCAAGATAAAATGATGGAAAAATCAAGAGAAATTAATGAACAAGTAAGACTGGGAGACAAAATAAGTAAATATAACGAGAGGTTTCAAAAAGTTATCATTTGACCCTTATTGTTGCTCGAACAATCTAATCACAATATATTATTGGGAAATACATTATATAGGATTATAGCTGTCGTGTAAGAAAAAGTTAATTAAATAAACACTCATTAATTTCAGCATTTTGATTCTTGATTAATAGCTTTCTCTGGGTCTTAATTACAAGAAATTACGAGTCCCTAATAATAAGCCAGACTCATAAGACATATCAAGAATCATAAGAATAGAAAGATAATAGAGTGTAATGAATAAACGAGGTTCGACACATACCGCCAAACAGCAACATACTCTTAATTAGATTAATTAATAGACCTTTTGGAGATATATTGTCGTAATACCTTCCAATTATCATATACCGTCTAACAACAATGTACTCGTGATTACCAGTAGACCTATAATGCATACATTGTCGTTATATCTCCCTATGCAGATAAAAATTATCCTGTAATCAACTGTTTATTACGCCGCGAAAAACACATAAAGAAGATACGTTCCGAAAGCAATTCCAGGCGACAGTCATCAAATCTATCCGGACCTGGATGAAATTCCGAATGGCTTCATCACCCCTTCAGAGTAGAGATTCCACCTTTACAAATAACACAGAGCAAACAGCATTAACAAGTCCTAGGAGAATGAGATCCCTTCATTTGCATTGCGAAATTTCTTTGGAGGAAAGATTAAATCTCGAATGGGAAACATCTTTCGTGAGTGACGTCACATCCTTTTCAGACGTGACGACAACATGCACGAGATGTGAATTAGGGTCTGGAATATTAAAGGTTTTTGAAACTCGAAATTTGGGCAGAGCTTCAGAGGGAAAAAATTAATCGTATAAATGAGCGGATGTATTAAAAAGGAAAGTCTTTTGACAGTTTCTTTCTCTAGGAATAGAAAACGGCGAACGAATGTAAATTAGTAGATTTCTTTTTTAGTTTCTCGCAACAGTTGTTAGCCATTATCATTCACCGTGTGTAGACAGGGGTTTATATATTTCGCACGACGGCTTGGAAAGACATTTGAAACGAATGAAACTTGCCCACCAAGACATGGAAGGCTCTGAAATTAAAAGGCTGACGCGGAAATTTATCATCAACTTCTTCTTATTAGTAAGAGTTTAATGGAAATTAATCATAGAGCTTTCCAAAACGACAAAAAGCTACTGAAAAGATTTTTTGCTCATAATGAGATGACAAAAACTAATAGATACTTAGCTCATTAAGTAATTACATAATGGTTGGAATAATCCCTTGGATTGGTGTTAAATATCCTTTCATTTATATCTACTTCAACCTTGTATGAATAATAAAGTACTTAATCTTACAGAAGTAATTTCTTAGTATTGGAAACATTCTCCGACTGTGTTTACTTTGAATGAAGAGATAAACTAAGTTATTTCTAAATAAGTTTACACAACGAATCTTGGCAGAAATTTCTCAGCAATGATTGGGAAAATATATAATACAAAAAGAATATCATTACATAGTTCAAATTGCCAATCACTAGACTATAAAGAAGTTTAATAGAAAATGCAAACAACTAAAGCAAAGATTGGATAAGCTTAACGATTAAGTAGGCACCTATATAGAAAAAACCAAACAAAACTAGTTAAATTTTAAGGTAAATGCTATGAATATCAAGCACAAAAATATTATGAACATAACAATGAGTTCGCAGCGTCTATGTATAGCTTATAAAAGCGTTACATATTATTTCCTTAACACTACGCAACTGTAGTCTTGCTGTACAATGTACAAAAATATATAATAACTAAATATATAATAACTATATAAAAAATAAAAACTAAAAATAAAAATATATAAAAACTAAAAACTATAATATATAATAACTAATCGAAATACGAAAATATGTGAATTATAAAACTTATCAATGTTAAACCTCAAAATTAATACAGGAAAAACTATAATGAACATCAATAAAAGCAGACGGTTTTTTTCTTACGCCTCTTGGAAATTTGAAATGATCACGGTGAAAACATAGTCCGACCTTATTTGCATTCTGCCCTTCATCTGTTTTGATACGCTCTATTCAGAATGGAATATGCTCCGCTTTATTTCCGAAGATTTTCGCAAACTTCCACGGACTGTAACTCTAAAGTGAAACCTGTCTGGTCTACGTGTCGCAAAGAATATTAAATTTAGCTCTTCTTCTCCTACATCAAAAATGAGCTCTATCCACAAAAAATAGAAAGCAAAAGGGAAAATTTAACGTATAAATCCAAAATAAGACGTCAGTTCCAGACCAATAACTAAGGCTGTAACACGTTGAGGTATAATTTTTCATTTGTTTTACGAAAAGAATATTTAATATTTTGAATTAAGATTGATTATTTTTTATTATTTAATTATTTGGATTAAAATCCTCAGATGTCTAATCTTATTAAATATCCATCCAACAATTAGTTGTATTCTCATAGAAGATTATTTATTAAACAGTCTTCGTAATATATAGAATTATAGAATGTACCGAATAGCATATACATATACAGTCTTAATATCAATATATATGAGGTCTATAAAGTTGAAATATGAAATATTGAAAATTGATCACGATTCAGCAACATCATATCAAATTTTTTACGTGCGATATTTTTATTATGGACGTAATAAACTCTTCCGGGTATTTATTTGAATCTTACAAGGTTCACAGGTGAATTTTAATATCTTGCCTTTATATTAAAAATATACTTTTATTTATCTTATTTGAAAACCCTACCAACCTTTCCCTATTCATTTCAAAACGAAACTTTCGTAACTTACATATTTAGAATTTATTATGGATTATTTACTACATATATTAATATCTTATTAATTCTTACATTATATATATTATTATATATTTCGATATGTTTCCTACATTAAAATTCATATTATTTTATATAATAACAGAGTTAAATATAATCGTACGGGTCTTTGGTAAAGAACAAAAAACTTAGATGTAAATTCCAATCCCTTTCAATAAATAAATTCAGTTACAATAGTCTCTGAATAAAACATCGTTAGCATCACCTTGTAAAAGCCAATCTCATTCTTACGAATTCAATTTTCACCCCGGTTTTAGATATTCTAGACGAAAGGAAGCGTACCCAAACATCCTACCAACTTGTAGGCTTGAATCACGCGCGGCTGAAATCAGCTCTCTAAAGCGGATTGGTGGAGCCCACGTCCCGGTTCCATAAGGTATTCATTTGGGGCCCATTCTCTTGCAGACGAAATCGGAAAACACTCTGCGATTGGAGAACTTGGGAATTCTCCGGAGGAACTTGGCCACGTCTTAAGAGAGATGCCATACAATATGGAAAACTTCCAGATATACCCTCGAGGATGAATGTGGAATCTATCGCAGCTCCAGAAGCCATCGCATCCCGTTCCATTAAAGACCCATGCTAACCTCACGAGTTTGGGCTTTTGTGATTGTAATATGATAGCTATTTCTGTTTTGTATCTATCCCTGTAAAATTAGACTCTAATAGGATCAATTACCAAACCTTAATTATGCTTCACCTGCCGTAAAACAATATTGATTTAACATTGTTCACGACTGACGCGTAAACTTTCATGTATTGAAAGACAGAAATCTTTAATAAAAAATAAACAAAACTGTACGTGGGAAATTATTTAAGGAATTGAATTTTGACTTCATAAAATATCGCAAATAAATAATAGAGCCTTATTTATGATAGGTATATTAGTTATTTGATCAAAATTTTAAAATTCATTACGTATACGTATTTATATAACTCTTACGTAGAATTATTACTGACATTTTCATATTTGATTTACATATAGTTACTTCATTTCCCCACATAACATAAAGCCTTAATTTCTCCTCAGAAAATTACGTCAACTTACTAGTCATGGTTTCAGATGCTAAAATTGCCCTTTGATAGCATTTCTTGCGCAATAATTTTTATCACTTTTCATAGTAATAGAACCATTCACAAGCCATGTTTCTCAGTCAAGAAAATCTAGATAGATCCTCAACCAAGCTGTCTTTAATTACTCTTTCTTCTGGACTTTTCAGTCAAAGGAGTACAGACAAAAGTATAAACCCCAAGCAGTTATGAGAGTTTTTTCCAGAACTTTGAAAGGAAAAAGTAAGAGAGGATAAATTGAATTCCATGCACACAATTTCGGCAGAATTCCTTTACTTCAAAGAGACCAAAATTACGTCTTCAACTTCCGAATGCACACGATTTGCGCAAACAGAATAACGTTTTCCGAGAAACGGCCTACGCTTGGAACAAGGCTCCGAATATATTAATTTCTCTCGGATAAAAAACTTATGATCCAACGCATTGGAGGATATGTTCTTCTTTCCTTAATATTATACATGTAAACTCCTTAAAATATTTTGGGGTTGAATTAATTTTTTCCCTAAAAGGAATTTTCATTTAAGGAACGAGTTATCCTATAATCGCCCTGCAGTAATTAATAATATGATTCAGATACATTAATGTATTTCTTGGTAATTCAGGAATTTTATAGAGTTGTACAACTGTATTAAATGCTAGATCATAAGAATACTATAACATTTCATGATACCTTCAGTTCATCAACCCAAGGTTATGTTGTCTCTCATTAAAAAAGGAATACCCAAGAATAATATATCTGACGTTAAATTTATTCACAGCATGTAAATCGCAAACTAAGAAGTAGAATGATGTCATTTTCATCTTTTCCTATACAAGAGCTCCTTGCTGAGAACCTAAATTGTATACTAACAAAACGCTGCCTCTACAATCGAAATTTATCTTTTCTTTATTTTTCAAGTTCAAAGCTTAAACCCTAAATTATTTCATTGCTACTTATTTATAAAATTAAACTATTATTTATTTCAAACATTGCAAAGAACGATATTTAACTCCCATAATTCCAACAGAAATGCCATTCAATATATATTGATTTAACACAATTGAAACATCATTCTAACTATCGAAGAATCTAAAGAAATAGATCGATCGTTCCTATAAATTAAATATTACATATATATTCTATAAAAACTAACTAAGAACAACCTCAGAGTACTTTCAATGATCATAAATGTTCTGCAATCAATCCCTTACCCATGATGTACTAAGGAAAACTCAGCCGCAGCTGAATAACTCTCTCTATTCTGAAAGGGTCAACCTCTTTGACGGATAAATCTTTCACGGGCAAAGATTCCCTTCCTTCCCTATGCAGACTTGCCTTTCTATTACCAAACGCACATTCCGATGTACATGAAACCTTAAACCAATTTAAACATTGCCTCGATACCCTTACCATAACAGGGTATGAGCTCTGAGTTTTGACTTCGATAATAATAATTTGCTAGCATCGAACCTAGGCTACTTTTACATACATACATACATACATTGGTCTTTATTTGGCGAAATTGGGACTAAAAAGTCCCATCTTCCATTTAACCTAAATACATTAATTTAATAATTCAAACAATAATAATAAAATAGAAAGAAGAGAAAAAAAATACAACAATACAATAATATACAATAAATAAAAATACAGATAGTTTGTTACAAAACAGTGTTCTTGATTAGTGTATGTGAGATTGAATTTAACTATTGTTGATTTGTTGTTCCTGAAAAAGAAGATTATTATATTGCTTTTTAAAAGAGGAAAGTGAAGAAGAATTTTTAACTATGGAGGGAAGTGCGTTCCATTGCCTACATGCAGTAACATGAAAAGATTTATTAAATGTTTTAGATTTATGATTGGGTATTTGCATCATGTGTGATCCCCTTGTGTAACGATTATGGAGAGAGGACATGCGGGTGAAAGATGAAAGGTATTGAGGTACATTACTGGATTGGAAAAATACTTTTAAGGGCATGATATAGATTCTCTTAACTTAAAAATCAGTTCGGATGCTTACAAAATGAGACTGAGGAAAAATTTTCATTTTTTTAGATGAGAAGTATACTATATTTGTCAGGCAATCATTGTTTAAAATATTATAGTTGTAAGTTGTTATATGAAATAATGAAAAATAACTAATATATAAAACTTCCGGATTTATAAAATACAAATAGAATAATTTATATTAAGAACGTGGATTTTTGGGGAATATCACGACAGCAATATCCCCATAGCAACTGTTTTATCTTTGATACATACATTCTGATTGATTTAAAAATCAAACATTTTATAAAGACGATACATCAGCAATAAATCCTACATTGTATTTCGTAATGACAATGATATATTTATTTTAGGCGATCGATAAATTAATTATACAGTTTCCTCCATTCTTCGCATGAAGAAAATGACTATTAATGAAAACTAGATTTTGAGGAATCGTTGCTAATAGCAAACTAGGAATATAAGAAATTACGTACTATTACAACTTAATCAGTTAATTAACTCTATCTGTCTAACTTTTAGGTCTCTTTCGATTACATATCGCACGAAATTTTGATGAAACGAAAATAATTTTGTTCCTCGTATGCTATTCGTTTCGTCACATTTAATTCAGTGAGTGTTTCCCTTCTTTTTTCAGTTAATTAGAAACCTCAAAACCCTGTTCAGAATCCGAAGCATTTGACCATTCTGCTAATTGCCGTTGAGAATCAAAAATGCAGAAACATCGCAGTTCAAACTCCGAACGTAAATAATGTTTACGTTTCCAAGGGAACCTGTGACGCAAGTTTCGAAAACAAAAAACGCTAGAAATTCCCCCAACGGCAGGTAATAAGCGTATTCGTGATGTAAATAGAGGAAAGTAAGTGTGATGGACATGGGAAGAAAGCCACTCTCCATGGTAACGGAGGAGAGGAGCCCTTTTTCAGTGAAGTAACAGCTTCCGTTCGTTAATAACTCTCACGCTCTACGAACACCATATGTCGAGTACACTCCCACGAGTCAAATGGGACCTCTTCCGCCGAGGTTAAATGTACCCGATATAAACGATTTCAACGGGAATAAATAGACTTTCAAGGGGAAGAAACATTACTTAATGAATCGATCTTTTGGTGTATCTTAAGGTGAAATGAAAATATTGAATATTAAGAAAGGGAGGTAATTCAAGATAATATAATTAAATAGGTGCAAAAATTATTCCACTCGAATATTATTTCCAAAACTAAATATTCAATCGAAACGGTGCTAAATTTCTACGTTACAGTGGAATATTTTGTTTTATTAATTAAGACTCAACAAAATCATACGCATTCGTATTATTTAAAAGAAGTAAAACTTTTCTCTCTGTTAAATATTAATTTCGATTTTTATCACTTTAAAAGATTCATTTATTCCGTTATTCCAATGAGAAAATTGACATGTTCATATACCGTCCGCGTATATCCTATCGTACAAATATATTTACACCATCTGTTGGCATACTTAATGTACTTTGCGTCAATTTGAACTAATTAAAACATAAGTGAAAGGGATATTATTTCTTTTTTAATTTCACACCTCACCAGTCACCTTCCAAGACTCTCTAAAGACTACGTATGAACGATTTGTCCCAAAGGCTCCCTCATTTGCGTAAAAAACCGCCGTAATTCCATCTCCACGGCAACGAGACGTGAAAATATACTCGGGTACATTTTGGGTGATTTAGTAAAAGGCGAGAATTAAATGATGCATGGGGAGAGGTGGAAAATTTCGGCGAAAGAGACACGGCAGAAAAAAAGTGTACTCTTTATCCCTTTAATAATCCCCTCTGGAGAAAAAGGGGAGAGAGTTTCCCTACCGCCGACAAGGAATCAAAAGCCCAAAAGAGTGTTTGCGACTTCCAAAATTCGCTTCAAAAAGGTTGCCGCCGCGTCCTTTTGGCCCCACTTTTTCTTTATCATTCGCGAAAACCAAACGCAAAACTAATTAAATGTTCGGCGAATGCACCCTCGACGCGAGAGTACGTGTACAAACAGTGATTTTCGTGATGAAATAATCTCCCCTTTATGTCGTCTAGATACCGTTTAAAGAGTCCTAGGGCGTAGTTACGTTTAATCGAATATAAAGAGGCGGTGTTGAAAAAGGTTGGAAACCGCGTTTGGATTTTTTCGCAGCGAAATTATGAAAGGTGTTTTGAATTTTCGCTGCTTATTATGTAGGGAATGAACATTTTTTATAATATACCTGTTGCGAACTTTATGAAATTAAAATATGATCATAAAAATATACTATCAAACTCTTACTTCATTCGTGTTTTAGAAATTTTCATGAAATGACAAATATTTTTTAATACCAAGATTTGTTTGGGATAATAAATAAAAATTTAACAACCCTATTTGCCTATTTATAACTATCTCTTTATCTAACAAGAAATTATCTTCATTATAATCACATTGTTTGTAAACATAGTCAACATTAATTGAAGAAATTTTCATATACTGCATAATCAATAAACTTGTAATAATAATCTTGCCCAGAAAATAATATATCTAATCTTTTCCCAAATAAATAAACAATTTTAGATTAATTTTATTCTAAAAGTAAATAAAACGTACTATCCATAGAATTAATTATATTAAATAATCTTATTACACAATTATTATTATTCGCTTAGTTAAACCTCTATTTTTTAATCCAAAAATGGTCATCAACTATTTTCACAACACAATGAATAGATTTTTAAGATTATAAATTAAAATAAAAGACAGGATTTGTTTTCCTCCTACGGGATAGAAAAATTAATAAATTGATGTTCATATCTAAATTGATGATTATTGGAAAATCTTTTGAGCCCACTAAAAATTTATTTCAGTACGAATAAATTCACTCTGTCAACTTTCAGATTAAATCTCATTATTCGAATAATCTCTTAAAGCGAAAAAAAACCTTTTTCTTGCCAAACAACTCTAGGGAGTTAGAGGTATCGTTTAAGGAATTATCAAAGGCAATTCGAAAAAAATGCATTATGTGGTGAGAGGAGATACAGGTATAAATTTGAATCAATAAAGCAGAGGACTTAAATAAGTTAAATTTCTTTTTATGGTATATCTGCAATAAGAATGTGTTTTTGAGTTCTTAGATATTAAATTAATGAAAAATGATTAAGAAAGAAATTGTCATGAACGGAATACGTATAAATTGTACGGGATAGATGGATTTTTCTTTTCTAAAAATTAACTTAGATTTTGTTAGATAGAAGTTTATTAGAGCAATAGCTAGTGTTCGAATGTAAAAAGTAATGTAATGAGAAAGACGAAATCAACCTGAAGTAAAAATGCGTTTAAAGCCTGATTTAGTTGTCGATGTGTATTAGTCACATAAATACCTCTTTTATTGTTGTTACTATGATATATTTTCAATTCGAAACTGCATTGTTGTGAATGGAAGAAAATTACTTTTCTAAAGACAATTTTTCCGTGTAGGTATAAAAATTCATGGATTACTATGAATAATAAAATTTTTGATGCAAAATTGCAAACCTGTATTATTAATCCTTCCTTGACCACTTCATTGAAATCAATGGGATATTTGGAGATAAGTAAATAAGATCGAAATAAGAAGCACCGTAATATTCTTGTACTATGTTTATAATTGTATAAATAATAATCTGAATGCCTTAGAAAACAGAGAAGTACGATCAATTAACTTTATATATATATATATATATATATATATATATATGTACTAAATAACATGGTTGGATTCCTATTTCTTAGAAGAACCTAAAACATCTATAATTTAAAATTCACAAACATCTGCAACTCCGTTGACAATTAGAAAAATCGTCGCCTTGGATACGTTCTTCTTCTTAGAAACTCTTTCCGAACCATTGAATCGGAGACAGACAAGCTTCCCTACTTTAATTGATGAACTTCTGAGGCGGCTAACAAGGCAGACTTTCTTTCCTCTTTCGAAAGGGGAATAGAAAAAAAGAAAATGAAACTCAAATCGATTCTCAAAGCGATGAAATATTTCGCCACAGAGATACTTCTATATTGATTCCCCTCTTCAACATTCTATGGATGTGATGTTTGCAGGGGTGAAAAGTTAAACCTCAGCATTATGCAAAGAAAGGGAATAATTTAGGAATTATGCATACAGAGTTAGAACCCTGAATGTAAACTGATGTTAAAAAACTCAGAGGGGCCGACCAAAGATCCCTGATCTTCAATTTCTAAAAAGGATGACGTAATCAATTCTATACGCTCCCAGTTTGAGAAATACGATCTTTAAAATTAGCCATTTCGATTAAGTATTGTTCACAGATAGGATTTTTTCTTGTTAAATTTATGGTATCCAAAAACTTCAAATAGTCAACAATCATTTTAATAATTAATAATGACAAGTTTAATTCCCAATGATGGTGGATTAAATGTAGTTATTGGTAAGATATACTGAACTGCTTTTCACACTAAAGTATTTGTTCTGTTCCAGGAGTAAAACATATGTAGGTTAAAGAGTAATGAATTCAACCAAAATGAAATGCAACTCAATTGGAAATTTGACATGAATTACATCATCAATTAATTTAAAGAAATAACTATCTATTGGATTTTTATTTTCAAAGCGTAGGTGCGGGATGTAAGAAACATAAATGTTCTTGTCTTGTTTGTATATAATATTTAATCGTCCTTTACCAAAATTCGACAGGGGAATGAGTCTCAGAAGCATGAATGAGCAGTGAAGTACCTTTCTAAATCTTTCCGCTACTATAAATTACTAAGAGTTTTAAATCGTAGAAAGTTATAAAAAAATAAACTTGACTTTGCCACAAATTGAATCATATATTCTAATGAATAATAATTACACTCAAGAGCCCGGATAGCTCAGTCGGTAGAGCATTAGACTTTTAATCTAAGGGTCCTGGGTTCAAGTCCCAGTTCGGGCGATGTTTTTGCGAGGTTTTGTGTAGGGCTTCCTTCTCGACTTTGACGAACTATAGACAATAAAAATTGTAAATTTTTTCCACCTCTCAACTTCATTAAATATGAAATCAGTATCGAAAATAATGACATTTTTCAGTATAATAAAACTTATTTTGTTGAAAACTTTTTCCTCATTAACTTTCATTTAAATAGACTCATTAATTACACTAAATTTAACAATATTATATTCTGAATTAAACCTTAATCTTTCTCTCATATTCATTACTCAAAATTTTACCACAGAAATACCATCAGGGAACGATTAGTATCTTCCCCCTCCCGAATAGTGAATAGGTTTAACTAGTACTGCGCTATTTTACATTCCATCGTTACCACTTACAACACACAGCGTCATAGCAACGGGCTACTGATAAGCAAATATCTCACGGATGAATGGAAGTACATTCCGCGGATTTTAACACGGAAATCTCTGCTAAAGCAGTAAAGTCTCTTCCATTCCAAAGCAGAAGAAGTGAGGCCCTCCCTCTACTAAACCTGAACGGACTGAATCGATTAGAGATTAGCTTAAATAAAGAGAAAGTGCGGCAGCCGCAGAATGGATACTTGACGCAGTCTGTGTGTTCGGGGAGAAAGGAAACATTTTAATCGGACGTGGATGCTAACAAAAGGTTCATTGACCAAATCTCGGCTTATCTCGAGTGTCCTATAGAAATAGGCAGACGCCAGGTGCGTATCCGCTCGGAAGAACAAATGTATTTCCATGGAGTTTAAACAATGCAAGTGATATGTTGCTATGAGATTGTCCTTGGATACAGAATATTACAACTGTATGCGAAGTTTTACGTAACTAAAGATGGCGCAACAACTCTGCCCTAGCAACGCATTTAATTTACCGCTTTCAGGTTACCGAACCGTCACAACGTAAACTTGTAGGAAAAACAACGAAACTCTACGATAAATCGAAATGACAAAATAAAATGAATTCAAATTGAAGGAATGGTAAGCCTATTAAATACATACGCCTTATGACTATTAAGTATAAAATAGGGAGATCCAATATAAACGAATATCTCACTGTGAATAAATTATTCTACGAGTGAAAGTCAATTCAGCGCGTTATTGGTCGTATGGAATTCCTAATTAGTTTTGGGAACTCTAAAATATTTTGGATAAAAAAGTGCTTCATAATTTAATATCAAGGATTTCTGTTGATGAAACTCATTAATAATGACTTGATGATTAATTTTATGCCATTTATGTCTAAATTAAACTATAGAATAAAGGAAAGGGAAGATAAAGAGGCAGTTTTTAATTGAAATGTCATGCGATTCGTCGCGTATCACACCGGACGGTAAAAATAAATACCTTCATTATAATTAAAATAATACTTTATAATGAAATATATTCTCATTTTATTAGATTTATTTTATCGATGATTAAAATATCATTAAATTATATAAATGAATAAAATTAAAAGATAAATATAAATCCATCAAATCATTCTTATGAAAGATTATAGAGAGATTAATAATAATCACATATTTATTTAATACTCAACATATCCTACGTTTAATGCGTTAAAGGAGAATCCTATTATAATAGAGATTTTACAAAATTAAAAATAGTAAAGAAACTAACAAAATAACATTACATTTAGAATAAGTTTTGATATTATATGTATTGAAATTTTTATCCCAGAAAAGTGTCTATTAGATTTTTTACGTAAGTGGTAAATCATAAAACATAAATTTATAAATCGAATAGTTATTATATAAAATTAAATCTTTTATTCGGTGAGATGGAAGTATTTATACATTATGGATAGAAAGATATATGGATAGTAAGGGGATGATAAGTATATGAATAGAGTACCACTGTTTATAAAAGGAGTATATAAAGTAAACATTTGTCTTTAATCATTTACGAATGATCAATCATTAGCCAGCATTTGGGAATATGGAAATTCAATCGGGAAAGAGAGCCTGTCATGAAAATTCTATATAGGTCGAAGTGAGTTGCATCTCAAAGAGAAGGTTTGATCAAACCGAGAACATCTTCTCAAAGTAAAAATACGAGATGAAGTGACTCGCGAGAGGAATTCCGTGCACGTCACGAAGACGGCACTCGAGACTCGAGAAGTATCCTTTCACTCGAAATGCGGGAGGAAAAAATCTCTCTTTTAGACCACCTCTCGTGTTCTAAAAACTTTTAAGTCCACAGACTTCTGGGAATATCACATATTTCTGCGTTACACAGGAAGAGTTTCATAATATCCCTTGGAAGTTTATAATAAAAGTATTTCTGCCTACTTGAGATGCCAATAAAAAAGGTATCAGGTAACTTTATGTACCCTTTTATCTTCTGAAGGATAGAAAAAGGATACAGGGAATATGAAGTTTCTAAGTGAGGCAATATGTTACTGAGTTTATGCAGCGTGATAGAAGTTTGTATTTTAGAATATATTCAAAATACGTTCCTCATGGTGAGAGAATATTAATGAATTTATATTCGTAATTTTTAAATTAATTTTTCCTTTCCTTAGAATAAGCCTATACATACATTAAATATGTACTATTATTCCTATATCCATGCATTAACTCTTGAACGAATTCAGTAAGAGCGAAGGCATGGAAAAGACCGATTAAAATTAAGTTTTCAACAACAATGCACTATTAAACTGGTGTGCACCTATTATTTAAAAAAAAACTTAGCAGCGATATACGAATCCAATAAAACTAAATAATATATTCAACAATACAATCCAATACACAATAAACGAGTTAAAACTCAACTGGATACAGGATTAATCAAAGAATACTATAAGAAGACTTGTAAAAGAACTCAAAAATAGAATGATAGCGATATCTGCTTTGTATTTACAATTCGGAGCCTCCGTAACAATATTACGTAAAATTGGTTAGAGGTTATTCAACTGATAGGATATAAAATTTTCAACGGAAATGAATCCTCTTACACCTAACCCATAAAAACTTCTATAAAATTGTAAACTACAAATTACGTATATTCTGATCGATCTAACTTTATAAAACAACGAGAATACAGTTCATTACTCCTTTCTGAAAGTCATTTTCAAATAATGGCTTGCAAGTGAAGCGAGGGAAGTTAATTTATCTTTCTCCAGAATAATGGAAATTTCTCGGGGAAATTTTTCAAGTACGTCTTTGAGAAACCCTCTGCTTTTAAGGGTCGAGTCTCGTGTTTGATATGCTTTTACTTTGAAAATTTCAAGGATAAAGTGCGCGTACCTTGAGGGTACCTTCCTTTTTTAATGGTTCCTCACATTTTAACGTTTTCCATGATCGAACCCACCATTATATCAAAAAGGACGCATTATATTACAAAATGTAGTTAATTTAATGAGGGGAACAAATAACGTAGATTCATAGATATTTATTTACCATATACATTTGGATTCATATGCACTGATGATAAAAATACACTCCTTCCTTTGGTACAAGATGAAAATTTGGATAATCAAATTTACCCTTTATTCCTTATTAGGATAATGGAGGAACCTTTGAAGTATACAATTCACTGAATGAGAGCATTGGCTTACGTGCTGCTATAACCTTACTGCATAGTATGAATAGGTACTTCGCTGTACCGTACTTCTCGATCATTAAACTCTTCAGTTTTATCACTTCCGGTATTTGAGATAAATTAAGAATAAACTACCTCCTCCTCTCCTACAATAAGCTTTAATTCAATGGTATACAACAGAAAAGATAACAAGAGACAATCAGCAGTAAAGACCATCCAAAAACTTAAAATTCATTTTCTCGATTTACGACGATACGTTTGATGAAGAAGGGTCAACAATCTGAATTAATGACCTCTGGAAACTTTGATTTTCATCGAAACTCGATACGTCTCTTCCCAAATACTTCATATTAATTGGCTCATTAGCTAGCATAGGTGCTAAGTTTAGAGGGGTTGAAGGAGAAACCGATTCCATCACATTGAAGTTATCTATAGCCCCTTTATGACCTTTTATAGAATTAGGCAGG
This sequence comes from Pantala flavescens, assembly GCA_020796165.1. Lineage (NCBI taxonomy): Eukaryota > Metazoa > Arthropoda > Insecta > Odonata > Libellulidae > Pantala > Pantala flavescens. The sequence goes on along the minus strand of CM036881.1, from coordinate 44,989,704 downwards.
ATGTTTTCTGAGAAGATAATTGCATCATTGAGGTATTAATTGAGTCAAAGTGGAATCAGCATTCATTAAAAAGTAGAGGAAATATTTGGGAAAAATCATCCGCTTTCACGTTTAGAAATAACATAACTTTAATGAGAAGACGGAGTGGCAATTATTAAATTTCAGTTATCTATATCATTCGATTCAAGGAGATGATATAAGAGGATAACTGTCAAATGACACTATGAGGTTCTAGATATTTTAACCTTTGCTTCCCTTAAAGAATTTCTACTCCAGACTTAGGATAAAACACAAAACAACCAAATGAAAATTAAGTTAAATCCTTACTCCTATTATTTAGAACCGCTAGTAAGGTATTTAATAATTATATGTGTACCTCATACTACATGACACCATTTATTTGCCCATTCTTAGGCATTATATGACCGGTTAAACATTAGATTCCATTATAAAGCAACGCTCGGTTAACAAAATCATGTGGCTTTTTTCTAGCGAAATAAATTTGCGAACCTAATAACAAAAAAAAATGAATTGGATTTTACAACATATATTTATCCATTCGAAAGAGAATTCAATTGATTTGAACAGTAATGGCGCAGCTCAACTGTTGGGAGACTTCAATAGCTGTAGGTATGTACGTGTAGATGTTAAATAACACCAAAAGACATCATGAGGAATGTAATTAAGTGTAGCAGCCAAAACGAACCGACAGAGAAGACCCAGATTAACCAAAGAAATAGAACGTTCGAATCTAGAGAAAGAGAGGTCATCCTATTTCTTATTAGCTACTTTTTCAATCACCACAGAGATTAACTAAACATTTAGAAAACCTTTTAGATTCCCTGCTCTATCCGATAGATAATCTTATTCAATCTTCAAAGTCGTTAAAGATTCTTTAACTTGAAAAACATCGTTTTCCAAGAACCAAAGGCTTAGCAGCTCCCTCTTCAGGGAGAAAACACAAGTGGAGACCTTCGAGTTATTCTACAGTGTTTTAAAGGAGTCAATACTCTTCCTTATTGGTTTTTACAAAAAATGAATTCTTTCTTGAAAGAATAGTTTAGGGATAAATTATACGCAAGAGAGCTCACTTTTATGCTTTCTTAGAGGAAATTGATGCATAAAACTTTAAAATAGGCAGAAAACTAAGATTTCTAAACATTTAATTCGATGATTATCAATAAATTATTCCTCTAATTTTTCTCAAATTGTTATAGAAACCATGCTGAAAATAAAGACGCTGAATCGAGCTTTAAGTCAACCTGAGTCGATTCTTTAAAATAGTTGTTGATAAATATTATAGAAATTACTTTTAAAACTATGATTAGGACAAAGGAAAGGAATAGAAGAATCTTGTTGTCAGTTCCTTATAGATTGCTAAATATAAACAATAAACTGTTGAAATAGTTAAATTACCTAATATTCTTAACAACATGCAAGCCGACCTTTGTTTGCGTATTGAAAGATTCTAGGTTACAAGAGAATGGATCCATAGCAACGAAAACAAATAATAAGTAAATGTATTCCTCTTATTTATCTACGGTTGTCTATTTATAAAATTTCAGTTTGTCTCTCATTTAAATAAATTTCGAAATAATAATTATCGCGTCAGTTATACGCGTATTTTACGAACCCCTCTTCCTTTGAATGATACTTCCTCAAACTGTCGCTGATATTTGAATTTTTCCGTAACTGAATAAATATTTGACGCCCAGTTTATGAATGCAGCAAATTTTTCATTCTACGTTCTAAATTTGCAGATTATTTCAACGAAAAGTGACGTTTTAATATTCACCATCCACATGGCGAAACATTCGCGAAACCTTGATAGAAAATTTGGCGGCGTATCAAATCCTTCTTCAATATGAAAAATAAAAGGACGGAAATAGATTCTAATGCAAACGGGAAAAATAAACGGCGGAATATATATATCGCTTGAAAGCGGCATGCTGTCATACTTCAAGCCATCCTCTCAAATAAAAAAAGGGTGTTTAGGGAAGCCGGAGTTTTCCTCGTTTGATTTTCATATTTCCTCTCCTTTCTTTCCAAAGGCTGCCAGAGGCAGTAGGAGGAACTTTTTCGCGAAAATCCGAACTTGTCCGTTTGCAGAATTTCGGGAGGATTTTCTAGAATGCAGATTTTGAAGTAAAAACTAAATTACCTTCCACGGTATCGCGTAGTCCCTAATTAGGATTCATGTTCGCTCATTTGAGGGATTTATCATGCCTTTTCGGTGGTGTCTGTAACATTACACTGCGATTGTTTTTGCTCGCTAATTTCCTTAATGAATGCAGTACTATCCTCACGTTTTTTGGTTCTTAGTACGAGGAAATGGATCTTTTGCTTTGAGGATAATTCTAGAATAGTAACTTCACATCATTTTTACTCTGGACCTAGATAAGTCAAAGGCCAAAGAGGTATGAGTTATGGTAATTGGTGATATACATTATTCCCAATCATTAACGCTAAGGTACACCACCTAGGTAGTAAATTCACAACCCTAAAATTCAGGACTTAAGGGAGGATACTTTTTTCGCTTAAGACTTCTTATCTACCCTCACGAAGATATTTCAAGGACTATAAAATCCTACAGCGGAGAGTATATTCTCCAAACTAAAACTCTTATAAGATTTTCTGTATAAATTTGGACTAATTAGCTTAAAAATCTACAGACGCTTATATAATAATCTCATCTATTAGACATTTATCTAGATTCAGGCAAAATGACTAATTTTCATATATACGTATATTAAGATGCAAAACTCAAAAAAATACAAATTAAAACTATTACCATAGCCAAAAATAAATAATTAATTTTTTTATCTACGTAACCGTTTTACTTTAAACTCACAATACAAACGGATTTTACAGTAAGTAGGTTTCCACGTGTCTCAATAGCCTTTGAACATCTACAATACGTAACAAACGGATGTTTGTACAAAAAGAAACGAATCGCAAACAATTTGCAGGCACGTGAGGATATGAAACGATAAAAAATTCAGAAATTTGTAAACGAACTTTTCAAAAAATAGGGTTTCTTGTTCGTAGATAAAATATTTTGCATTGTAAAAAGGAGTATATGCATTTAAACAAAGAGCTGAACTAAAAAAAGAATTTTATTAAAAGAATATGTAGCTATTTTTCAATGTGAGCCAATCCTAGTAGAAAATAATATTACATTTTCATGAAAAATTTATTCAACGTAATAAAAATGAATCTTTGGCAATATCACTTTGGTAAAAAAACTGTGTGAAAAATTATATTTCGATATATATCATAAAAAGCATATTTTATAAAGTACTGGAAATTTGAAATCAAGTTAATTAGACAAAATGGCTAAAATTGCTACGATAAATCGATAAGCGTACCTAAATTGCTCAAGGATGCGGGTTAGGAATCATTAGAACAGAGAAGATCAAACCATGGATTAGATTTACTAAATAAATTTAGAGAAGAAACGTTCAAGGAAGACGTAGTACAGATCATGCGCCCTCCCTGCTATATAGGTCTATCAGATACAACGAACAAAATAAAGAAAATAGATGCGAAAACAAAACGATTCAAAAATTCGTTTTTCCCTCGAACAATACTCGAAAATAACCATCTAAAGAAGTAAATTCACGGTGCACCCCCTGCCACATTCCGAAAGGTGGCTCGCAGGGTATCTAAATAGATATTTGTAAAATATATTATAATATCAAGATTCAAAATCTGTAGTCATGACCCAGCTCTAGTATGTCAAATATAATATAATTGATTTATTAAAAAATGATAAAGCATTAGACTAATGGTATGAATGGTATGTAAACCTCTATGCGCAGAAATTTATATTGTTCGCTAAGTATAGGATAAACAACTTCTCATAATAACAAAGTTTTTCAGGATGCTTCCCATTAATGATGACAAAAAATTGAGTTTAGTTCAAGACTATTATACTTACTCATTTCTAAAAACAATTCAACACTAAGCGAAAATGAAGCACTTATGGCTCCCTGTTAATGTAGAGCTACCACCTGGCCTGGTGCCTATTTGTTGTTCTAATATATAATAAATAAATGAATTACAAAGAACGATAAAAACATTGATTCTTATAGGCCATTACCTTGTAGAATATCTTTTTCTATTCTTTGAGCATCCCTACAGCAGCTCGTTTTAATAGCCATAGAATCTCTCATCTTAACTCAAAATTTCTGTTAACACTTTCACTGTAAGCTACAAAAATCGAATTGACGAAGCCATTTCCAGCCTGTTTAATCTCCGTTTAAAAACCTCTTCTTCACAAACCAGTAGACAGTTACAAACGCGTATCTCAAATCACCATAGGAACCAAATCGATAATCCCTCTTCCCGACAACTTCCCTAATCCCCTTTTTTTATTTAATTCAAGTCCTAAGCCCTCTACTTCTCCAATGGCATTGACTTCCTCTCGAACGATACAGAAAAGCGATTTTTTAATTGCCCACTTCGTTTCCTTTCTCAGAAACGCTGCTCCGGGAGAGGAAGATTCGATCTGCACAGAATTCCTCTTCCTCAAGTCCCCTTCCTCATCATCCTTTACTTCGGTGGGTCCTCTCCATTTTTCTCCTCACAGACTCTCATCTTGTCTCTATATCCTTCCTTCCTGAATCCTAAACAGTTCCATTTACCACTCCCATCCCCTCCTTCCACGTGGTCCTCCGGATTTCCTTCCTCTTTTGATACATTTCTTTCCCTCATTGTCATTCGCTGGCGCTGCTGTATCTTTAGAGTGGTATCTATGTACTTCTATTCTGTCTACGATGACCCTCATCCTGATTCTTTTTTTTTATTTGAAAGATTTCTTCACCAATCCCGATGCTCACAAAGTTACGGAGTACCACAAGGCATCGTATTAGTACCTTATTACTTCTGATGTTAGCGCAACAATGTTTCTCGCTGCTATTATTATCATCTTTAATTATGCACTTTAATTCCTTTACTTATATAATTCATCAATTTAATCATTAATAACCATGAAGTATTATTCCAGTTTCTTTCCGTCATTAATTATTCCTCTATTATTATAGAAAAAATATTTATGCACCTTATAGCTTTCCGCACGAATTTCCATAAAAAACTAAATTTTAGATAATAATCTATATAGTAAACTATACTTGTGGGATAATTATAGTGAGAAAGATATTAGAAATTAGAAAATGTGAAATTTCATACACCCTGATAGATTAATAAATATTTTACATCGGATTATGCATAATTATTCTGATTTAATAGCATTTCTAATATGAATAAATTAACAAAAATGTACGAAGTTCAGTTCGGATTATGCATAATTATTCTGATTTAATAGCATTTCTAATATGAATAAATTAACAAAAATGTACGAATTTCAGTTCACGAAAGATTCTAGATTGCGATGAGCATAAATAAAAATTTGTGATATTTTTTTATATTTTCCAAGAATTATATTGAGGATAGAAAGATGAATTTTTCCTAGAAGAAGCCATATATAAAGACAGAGACAGAACCAGGGATATTAATATTTATATAGCAAAAATTTGGTAAACAATCTTATTTCTGATCAAATAGGTGATTAAAAATGGGTCTGATCGTAAATAATTTAATAATCATTTAAAACATAGTATTGTTTGTGTATATAGACAAGTATTGTCGTGTCACAATAGACGCTAATTTTAATTTATTTCGATGGTTTCCATTAGGGTATCAATAAAGAAACTCCAAGAGGCACTCGTAAAAAATCATAAAAGGCAAGCTAATGGTGAAATTGCATCAAATATGAATAGACCTACTCGATGATGCCACACCATGCATGACCTTGGAAATTCAATTCATCTGTTTGCATACTAAGTTCGGTCCATATTCACGATGATAGGAAGGGATCAGAGGTGCTTGATCTATAATTAGATCTACTGGTTCAGCCTTCATTTCCAACATCATCAATCAGGCCCTGATTAGCTCTGTGTGTTCAGAGCGCGTCTACAGCGCTAGTTAATAACTATAGCAACGTAACACTGAGATGTTATATTACACGTCGATTTTGGAAAGCGAATAAGAAAATACTGTGTGGACGTTACTCGTAAATTATGAAACGAGATATGAATATTCTTTTAAATCAAATCAAATCTATTTATATAAAGGAATTAAGTTCCACTTCACGAGATTATTTTATAAACATCTAATTTTATTTATTTGTAAATTTAAAGAGTCGTCTAAAAGGCTTCATTTTCGTTGTTAAAGTTCATGAATTCTATAATGTAATATGCAAAATTCGAATATAATAAGTCGTTAATTATTACATAGTATATTACCTTAATTGATTATAAGGCGAGTGAAAGAATACTACACAGCTATACAAATGTTGAACTGCTATTAAAAATACACTTTCCATATTTTTTTAGTTAATAATTTGCAACACTCTATTACCTTCTCCGTATAAATTTATTCTAAGTATTGTGACCATGACTCAATAGTTAGTGATATGGAGTAATGATGAACAACAATACTTCTATTTAATAATGGTAGCATTTTAAACAAACTTCCCACCTCAATAATGAGTAGCAATCCATAATTTCCCGACTGTTACTTGACCAATGGAAGCCTTGTTAATTACTTAATTGATGAGCACTTTGAACAATAGCGAACAACAATACAGCCATTTACAACTCCCACTTCGAATAATCAACAAAAATCAGCCCCTAAATAAACTTTGATTAGATACAGCGATTTAAGTCTGTAGTCTTAATTCAAGTCCTCCTACAAAACAGTACTTTAAAGTCCCAATAACCTCTACATAAGAGGGTACAACTGGGTATCTGGATCCTCTTCCCTATTTTCTCTTTAGCCTTCCCTCTTCTCATCCAATTCCATCCTCTTCCGAGTCGCCTTATCCAATTATCCGCCTTCTATTGTTTCCTAGGCTACCGTAAATACACGTGGAGCATCTCTTCCCCTGTCCCTATCTTTCCCCTCCCTTAACAAGCCCTACACCCCTCCACACTCTTTCCTACGACCTAATCATCGAGTCATCCTTTTTATTTTTTCTCTTTCGACCTGTCGAAGTTGTCCAGAATATTTCCGCAATTAGTTCCATCTTTCGGATCCATTATCTCGTTCCCTTTCCGATCTTTTTCTCTTTTTCGATCTTTGATCTGTCTCTTTTCCCAGAAAGACTCGAGTTGATAGGTCTTTTTTTATTTTATTCCCGAGGGAAGACTCTCAATTTAAACCTCCGCTTAAAAGGGATTATACCGTCGAATATTAAAAAGGCTCTAAAGGTTTGAATTGCCGTACTTTTGCGTTTCACTTGAGTAGTAATTAGATAAATACAGTTTGGAGCTTATGTACTCATTTTACGTGAAAAACTTATATTTTGAGAATAATTGATGTGAAGAGATATTAAATGAATGAAAATCTTTTTAAATTTTATTATTAAAAGGCAAAATATGGTTCCAAGAGTGACTAATGTGTAAATACCATTTAATCATTATTTCCTGACTTGATTTCCTGAGGAGAAGATTACTAATAAGAACTAAAATTTATGGAAATTTTATTTTCGTGTCAGATAAAATATTTATCTAGTAATTATCTTTACTTACAATCTAGCGAGGTTTGTGATAAAGTTGCTTAAGGATATCTGCATTAAATCGTACTTTTATGGTTAGATAATGTAATTAAATAAGTAAAAATTCAATAAATTTCCTCGTAAGAATAACTAACCATAACAGAGGAAAGCAATACACTCATTACGTAAGAAATAAATATCACTTTAAGTTAATTCTAGCAATTTTTGTTGATTAATAGTTCTTTAATCTACAATGATGTATTTATAAGATTAGTATTTTATAATCGACGCATAAATATACTTCCTATATCTTTAAATGTATATTCTCCTTCATCTCTCATTTTTACAAGATCTTTTTATGTATTCTACATTCGCATGCACTCAAATTCAAGGCTGAATATTGCAAAGCTACAATCTGCTGCTACTTATGTAAGCAGAACCATTCAATTTACGAATATACTAGTTTTTTATGTGCTTTTGTTCCAGTAGAGAGACAGTGACTGTTTTTACAACAGAGTCCTCTGCATGAAAATCGCCTATTTTTCCAAAAAAATGAAATTTGGTAAAGACGATAGCCAGCGGGTGTGGTGAAAATAATAAGATAACGCTGAAAGCACTCATTCCAAAAACAGAGAGAACATGTTCGTCTCTCCTTGATTCTACGAAACCAAGATTTGCCTGATATTTGCAATTTTATGGAAAATTTTTCCGTTACCAAGAAGTTCTCTTCTGCATATTGGATAAATATAACAGAACACCAATTCATGGAATTTTTAGATAGCTATTCTTGTATATTGAGTAAGATTATTATACAGTGAAATGGATTTAACATATACAACAATATCATACCATAACAACAACACAATTATATGCGCTATAGTTATTAATTACTTACCAAATTCCATAGCTTCATAAGAAAAACTAATTTTTGAATCAAAAATACTAAAACTAACGACATTTCTATAGGAATTTATAATAATGTTATTTATATCGATTATTTAAATATATTTTTAAAATTAATAAATAATGTCAGTAATGCCAACTTAAAATTTTTTACAATAACAGAAGGACTAACTTATGTTTCATTTTGTTCTTTCATATAGTTGTATTCAATATAACAAAATGTTACGAGATTTTCAATATAGTAAAGGTTTCAATATGGAAAAGCAAATTATTATTATAAAAACTGAATCATAGGCTCACCGACATTCACAGAGAGATGGAAAGTAAACTGCAGATGTACTCTTACCTGAAATATAGAAAATTAAAATCAGATAAATTGGATTACATTTATATTAATCCTAGGTGAAATCTACGCCTACAAAATCTTACAATAGATAAACAATATTAAATTTAAAACATCATGTAGCCGATTTTCATGGCTCGTAGATAAATAATTCTTTAAACATTACAATAATTGCGTAATTATTGTGATTCTACATTCTTTAATGTTATAATCATTATCTTACTTAAGTTAATTTAATCATCATAAATAGGGTCAATTATAGTGCATCTCTTTAATCTTTTAAATCTACCAAATATTAAACTTTTAAGGCTTACTTTATTACAATTTCTATTTAAAAACTTGTACAATAATATCGATCGTTCAACTCAATTCTGCTTACTTGCATCGCGATAATTATTAATTTTAAATTTTGTTTTATTAGCAATATTTTTCTTCGTCTTCGAAAATTATCTGCATAAATATTTACAATTCCTACTGAATCTTTCCTAATATACTACGCAAAGTATTTATAGAAATCTGATCCATCTATATACATTCCACAATAGATTCGAATGTTGGAACCTTATCTTACTGCTCTGATTTGAGATATCCCCGCACCGTTCAATAGCAATAGCAAAAATCCGTTCAAATCCTCAAAATGCGAGTGTGGAAACCAGAAGCTTGAGCGCATAAACTTCAAACAGATGAGGAACGTATCTGCTGATTTTCACGGATATGAATCCTACGGGATTTCTTTAAGCCCACCGAAATCCGGGAGAATTTTGGATTTCCGGGAAAAGATACCGACCACGATTCATACAAACTTCCCTTTCATGTAAAACTCATATTTCCTCCAACTGATAGGCAATATTCGACTATGCCCCATTCTTATCTAACACTAGTGTGTGCGTATATAATCTATCCACCGGTATAGATTATTTAAAGTATAGGTCACTGAATAATGAGATTCTTAAGATTTAAGATTTCTTTGGTAATACATTGAAAAATATTTTGTTTCGTTTGCTTTTCATTTGAATCTTTTTAACCCTCAATTTCTATAATAGCTTTACAAATTAATTACGTAAGATTTAGGTTCTTAATACTTGATACATTCTCAATTGATACGATTGTATTTAAAAAACTAGAATTAGATTAACAATATATCTCAAATAAGACGATACCTTGCACTATAACTTATGCTTCATCTTCAGATTTGCATACATAGACATTTGAGAATAATGTAATGACTGAATTTAAGTTTATATTTTCTATGGAAATTATAAAGTTTTTTCATTATACTATATCTTTCTACGAAGTCACGCTTTCTAATACTGAATCTTAGTTTATTAATTTATTCAGTCTAATTGAAATTGCGTTATTTTTTTATGCAACTTTCAATGAGGAATTCTGTCGAAATTTTGATTTACTACTTATACAAAAAAGGCAAAACAAGTGTAATTGTTTCTTATTTAACTTACGATCGATAACCTTTATGATTCAGAAACCTTATACTATCTTGTGTAAGGTTTATCTTACATCTCTTTGGGAAATTTTTCTTTTACCGAAACATAAGAAAACCAGCCGAGAAAATGGCAACAATACGGAGCTCTCCATGGAAACTCGTGGTTATATGTTTCCACCGCGAGAGAAATCGCAGTTCCCATCTGCGACCCGCGTTACGAAATCAATAAGAACGAAATGCCGCGCGAACAATACGCCAATTTTCACCCTTCTCCGAAGATTTTTTCCCGAAGATAAATTTTCAGGAAACATTTTTAAGCCTTCCCCGCGAGAAGAGGCGTGGTTGTGAAGGAACCTTATCTCGATGTGAAATGTCTCCATGGCAACGAACGTAGAGGCGCTTTGGTATTTCTGTTGCGAACGGTAACTCTTCGAACAACAAAACATTCTTTTGAATAAACAAAGCCATTTCTAAAATCAGATTTAAAAGAAAAACTTAATCCTCTTTTTTTATTCACGCAAATTGAACACAGTCCTTATCACTAAGTTTGTACCGCTCAAAAGAGGAAATTTGAATGTAAATTCTTGTGCGTTGGTGAATTTAAACCACTTATTCGTTTAAAAAGTATCCAAAGCAACGATTACTAAAAAGATTAGTGAAGAAATGGTATGCTACACGGTGTTAGGATTACGATAACTTATTTGTTCCTCTTTCTTTTCCAAGAATATTATTAATGAAAAAAGCGATTAAGAACAGCATGATTACATTTTTATGAATTATGATTTTTATTGATTATGAATGAGAAATATCTCAATCAAATATCATTCATACCTCATTAGTTAATAAAAGGATAAATACTTCGCATAGACAATTTTTCACAGCTAATATTTTATTATAAATGTAATAATACTTATATTCAATTGTGCTACGAGCAAATAAAGAGTATTTTATATATAATAGACCTAAAACCTCACCTAGTATAATAGGCCTCACCCCACCATCCTAACCTTTCGTCGCATTAAATTAAGAGATTAAAGATCCAAGATATTTAAAGCAAAAATTCATCATTGTGATCTAATACACCTCTTGATACTACACGAGCAAATGTCAATTACCTCACTCCTCATTTTACCCAGTAATCCTCATTTAAATCTCTTTAGTAAGTAACAGCAGAAGGGATACGGTTCCATATAACATATTCCTTTTCCTTTAAAAGATATTTTGTGAATCCTTTTATACTAGTGTGCTAGACATCTCTTATAGAGTAAGGAATACTTCGAGAGTCGGGCTCTTAGATATCAAAAAGGTAGAGTGGTACATTCTTTGCCCGTCTACGAGATATGGCTGATTCTTGGGCGAATCGAAGGGAGATCGTATGTGAAGATATAGGGTCGATGAGGGAAAGTAGGGACTCGAGTGAGGCTGGAGTCAAGAGGTATCCTTGACTACGCTCGGGATAAAAGAGGCCAAAGGTTTGTGAATACTTGTTGAATGAATGCACGAAAAGAACTGCTTCCTTATTGTACTCCATCGCCAAGGTGATGAAGAAACAGCGAAGACTTTTGCGTTGTTTAGTTTCGTGTTGTAATTTATTATTTTCGATAGATGATTATAAACGATTTTCTTATTATAGTATTTAACATACTAAAGTGAGAATTAATAGTAGTTATCAAAAATCATATATATATATATATATATATATACAATCGCTTCTAAGAGATTCAATGATGCCTTTCAGAACAAAATCCAATAATCGAATACACTTTTGACAATGAACGTTTGTATATTAGATAAATTTGTAAAGGTACATAAATAATGCATATTTAACATAAGCAGTAAATTGTGTACGCCAAATACTAGACTTATTTAAGATATTTACGTTGTTTATGTATAAATTAAATACTTTAATAGTTTTGATACTTAATAAAATATAGATAAAATATTTAGAAAAATCTTTAATAAAGAATTGAATCAAAAGAATAACTTTTGCAGCTCATTGTCATTTGATTGTTGTAATAATTAGTTATTGGGTTACTGCTACAATGCCGTAGAAATTGTAGGTTATATTTGAAGTTTTAATACGTCTCTAATGTTTTAAGCATGGCTTTTAAGCGGTATACTTACTGCTATTAGTCAAAGATTAATAACTTCCAAAAAAATACTTATATTGATAAACTTACTTATTTGATTAAATAGACCACCATATTTATAAATTGTATTCCCTTCTATTCTATATGCAATGAATATATTTTAAATATAAAAAAATCATTCTACTAATAAATAGTGCGTAGCGTTTCCTATGGTTGAAGATACCATCGCCGACTTTGGATATTTCCCTTAGTATAGAGCCTCTACAGAAAAAAGACCTAGTCTGAAGGAATGGAAAGGATCCTAAGCCACCTTTTTTGCCATTTTTGCCAAGTTCTTCCCGTAAGAGAGCGCTTTGATTCTCTGAGAAACCAGCTCCCTTTCTCCGAAAAAATGGCTATCCATTCATATGAGATAGCCTTCCCGTCCTCGTGCTTTCATGTCTGCTGCACGCCAAAAAAATTGGAAACATCTGCTCTCTGCATAACTTTTCGGACGAGAGTTTCTATGCGAGGCCAAGAGACTTCCATAAACTAACGTTTTTACTTCGGTGGACTAAATGAAAATTCGATAATATGGGAAGAGGGCGGTGAAATATATACACCATGACAATTCAAGGCATCCTGCCAAAAAAAAGAAGATGAAAAGGGAATTTGGAAAAGGTCAAATGTTGTTTTAGTTGATGAACATTTTCATTCCGTTCAAAAGAATTCATTTTGGGTATTTTTGTTTTAATTATCGAGATTAAAATTGATATAAATCGATTCGTATGTTTCAATTTGAAGTCTTGCTTTTTAACAACCGATAAAAATAGCTTAAATTTCGTATATAACCAATATTTTTGGTTTCTATAGTAAATATACTATAAATAATTCGCTATGTCCATTCTCTCATCTCTATGGAAACAGTTTACCTTAAATAGTAACACGTAAATGTTGCACGTATTCTTATCCTAATTAAAAAACTTCGAAAATAACAGCGGAATGGATTGGGCACATGTTTGGGAAAGTTAGAGATGAACACGAAGTACACACAAACACATGGGGAATTGAAATGAAAAGAGACAGAGATACCAAAATAATACTTAATGAGTCTCAGAGGAGGGGGAATTTAAATGAGGAATTGAGCGCATTACAGGAATGCTGGAATTATGAAAGGATGGCTTACGGGAAAAATAAAAGCACTCAAAGAATGCTGGGTAAAGATTTCTCTTCTAATTGCTTTCCTTGAAAAAATTTCTGTATAATAAGAGCTTAATTGCCAACAATATCGTATTACGTGATTCACTAATTGCTTTTTGTATTAAAAATACGTAGAGAATAATGGGAATGCTTTGAAAACATACAGAAATAAGTTTATGATTAATTATAGATGGTTTCTTCTACTAATTAGTGCTATATTTGGATCAGGTTACTCGGATAAATGTATACTTGGAAATATTTCTATAATAATTGTTTCATAATTATCTTATAGACTTATGAACCATAATATTAAAAAAATCTTAATGAATGAAACGAACTGAAATAGTAATAAAGTATTACATATATTACTTGAAATTATGCAAATATTTAAGGGAAAAATTATCTGTTTCTACATTCAGTATTGTAGAGATTATTTTATTTCTTTTGAATCATTAATTGAAATGTATTCAATCTAATTAAGATAATACTTCTGAAGTCTGCTAATGGATACAATAGTATGCAGAAAATGATAAAGTATACGGAATGAGATGTTTACACATAGTGTGAAGATAACATCGCAATCATGTGTCCCTAAAAGCCAAACGAAAGTTATATCGTGAGTTGCGACGAGAACCAAAATGTCTCAATTTCCAGACGTATGACCTACATTAAGAGATATATTTATAGAAAAGAAAGTTTTAATCACGGAAGAAGAATTCCCTTTAAAATTATTAGAATTACAATTTTCTTATTCATAATTACAAATATCGATTATAAGGTCATAAGAAGTATTCAAGTTTTCGCGATAAATGCCTCCATTTTTATAAAAACATAGAATAAAATTCACTTTTTCTTAATTTTCAAATTTACAGTCAAAAAAACTCTAGAACGGAAATAAAATATTAATTATGATAATCATTAATATTATAATAACAATTAAATTAATCCGTTCGTTCGTTTATCCTTGTTATGATCCACAATTGGATTCAACGATGCGATTGGTAGTAATCCAAATAAATAAACATTTCAAAAACCTCCCATAAATTCCTTAAAGATTCATTCTTTTATATACACGAAAGAAACATGTGCAAGCATGGAAACTCATAAACCATCGCTTTGTGAGATTGAAACTGAATCGACAAACTCGAATACGAAATCTTACTCCGAGATTAAAATCAAAGATTCAGGGAGAACATTAAAGATCTGGGTTCTGAAGGAAAACAGCTCAGATGAAGTTCTTCCAAGGAATCTGACGATGTTGGAAAACTCCCACATACGTGGAGTTGAACGGAAACATATGTTATTCTTTCTGCTTCAAGAAATAAAAGGGACCAGGGAATGATATTATTTAAAGACATGGCTTTACTTGGGTAAAGTGCTCTTCGTCACCGCTTTATACAGAGAAATATGAAATATTTTTTTAAGATTTGATTTAATAGGACGGTTTGACCTCATTCCAAACATTATAGCCAACAATTCAGAGTAAACAAAGTCTCCCGTAAGTGACAATGGAGAAAAAAGAAGGTATTTTCGTACACCTGTTACTATAGTAACCCTACAAAGTAGGTTAGTATATTTAGCTCGTTTTCCACCAAACCTTCTAGGTTAGAGCCAGATAGAGAGCTTTACATCGTCAATAAAGAGTAGCTCTATCTACAAGTCTCTTTTCAATGTTAGCAACACGCTAAAGTAAGGAAAAGGATTATAAAGAATAAATTTCACGGAAATTTATCTAACAAAGAGTGTGATATCTAGCGGAAACAATCGTAGAACCATTAAACTATACAAAAACATAAAAAGTTTTGACAAAAGATGATTATTAGCACATTGAAACCTGGTCCTTCACGCCTATTATGTTTTATAATATAAATAACAACTTGAATTAAACAATTCCTTTTGATGTAACGGAATCCACCATGTCAAATGCGAAACTATCTACACTATATTATTGTAATTTTTCCAATAAAAATAGGTTCATACATTCAACTCTGGGTTATAATTATTAATTATACAAGAGACCAGTCTCACCGATAATAAAGTACATCTTTAATGGATGCATACTGAATTCCATACCGCATGAATGATTGCACCACACCGATTAGCATTGCTTGGATAAAACAGCATCCTTACTTGATTAACCCTAATTCCTGAGAGGAGATTCATCAATGGACTGCTCTGCAAAGTGGGCCACAGTCAAAGACCGACATGGATGGCATCCACCCCCACGCATCTGCAATATCCGACACCGTCTCCTGAGGTCTTGCCTATTATTCAACCCACGCTCGTATCCTCTGAGGGCCCCATTCCCCCACACAACGCACTTCCTCGAGGTCCCTATCGCCCTCCTAATAGTCCCACGGGGGCCCTCCGCAATTTAGGCCCCTTTTTTCGGTAAGGGCCTCATTGCCTCGGTGGATAAGATTTAAGCACCGGAAGTGGGGTGGAAATGGAATCTACAGGCTGTGGATCCACAAGTTGGGCTTTACAAACAGAATGGTGATTGTAATGATGAGGAAATTAACCATTGAGGAATTACGAGGTATGTGGTTCGGAAGGGTTAGTAAGCACCATTCCTGTTGACCACAATGATAACCTGAAAACCTTAAATTACATATATATATATATGCATTTAGTATATATATAAGCGTTGTATCAATTATTTCAATTTCACACGACATAAATATATATAAGTGTTTAAGTGAGTGAATGAGAGATCTAATTGAAGAATAATTGTCCACGGAGGTCATAAATTTTTACCTTCACGCTCAAAGTACAATGCAAGAGAACTTACGGTTGCAGAGTTAAGTTGAAAAGATGGGCAAAAAGAAGCAGAATATAAATATATATATATATATATATATAAATAGAATTTATATATGAATAATAAATATAATATATATATATATATATATAAATAGAATTTATATATGAATAATAAATATAATATATATATATATATAAATAGAATTTATATATGAATAATAAATATAATATATATATATATAAATAGAATTTATATATGAATAATAAATATAATATATATATATAATTTATATATGGATAATAAATAAAATATATATAAAAATCTGCATATTTGTGTCCTGCCGTTGATACACTACGATAAATTTATTAAATGATGAAGCCTAAAGTATATTATAGCACAGATTATACTTGAACGCCTATCTAATTAACTTCCTAAGTTTCAAGAGATGCTATGAAGCACAATAGTAATTGCAAAAGATAATTCCAAAATGAAAAACGAAATTCTAAAAAGATGAGAAAGGGCAGGTTGTAATAGAACGATGTTTAAACGAACCAAATAAATTTTACGAGCTGGCTCCAATATCAAGCGAATTTTTCATCACACATATCTCAGTGAACTTTTCATACTATAGTAAAAACCAGAAAGTGAAAATATATACGAAAAGTTTACACCCTCTATTCAGCACGAAAAACATTCGATCCAACCCAAACACGAATCTTTCTCAGATTTCCTTTTCTCGAATACATAATTTTCCTCGTAAAAGAAAATAAAAAACAATGTTTCCCTTGTGCCTCACATCGACCTTGATAACAATGCACGACTATAAACCTCGTCTCCCAGAATCCTTGGTCCATATTCACGTAAACAGATCTTTTACGATCCATCCATCTGTTCCTAGCGACGCTTTGTCTGCTGCTGACGAATTCTTAAGTTGGAGAAATTCTTTTCTCTTTTTCCTGGCAACTGTGATCGACTGCTGACATGAATCAACTTTTCTTTTCCAATATGAGGTTGTTATTCATTGGAAATACGTGAATTTGGTATGTGATAAGACATTCGCAGGCGAAAGAAAGTATTACACATTTTAGCAATGTCCTTGTAGAATAAATCATTGTAAACAATTCCACGGGCGTCCTCGAACTTGCTTCCACACTGAATAACTAATTACCTGATAGTAACCATGGTAAATAAATAAAATGCATAAAAAGACTTTCACCCACAGACATCTCCCTAAAACTTTTTACACGAGGATTACACTTACTTAGAACATGAATAACTATGGAATATGAAACATATAAGTTTGGAGTAAGGAGTAAAGAACATGGAGTGATATATTTAACGAAAATTTAAATCGATTATTGTGTATTTAACATTTACAGCAAACAGCTGTTCATCGATACGTTGATTAAAAACGTCAATGAATGTTCCAATGCCAATAAGGATAATAACACCAAAATTCAGAAAAATGAAATAAAGTGGCGACATTTGACCTTCAAATCCTTTTAAGTTCATTTCCAGAACAAACATTTATCCAGGAAATATTCCTTGGATAAACATCTTTTATGGAAATATCCTTGGGTGAAATGTCTTTAGGGTCAACTGAATCTTCAACGAAAATCCTAAGGTGGATTGTCATTTATTTAATAGCGAGTATATAACATTATTATTTTTTATTAATGGAAAACATTGGATTGATTGAACCAAAAGTATTGAGGGAAAAAGATACCGTGTTGTGATAGATATAACGCAATATTTAATATTGAAAAGTATAATAACGGATATAATTTTAACTCCAGAAGAAGTGCATCTTTCTTAGGTTGGTAGATATATTTGAATTGGAATCTGTATGAAATATTTAATTCACAGAAATTCGTACAACATATACGATAATTATTCAACGATAATTATTCAACGATAATTATAGATATTTGGATATTGATAGTCTTCGATTAGTTTTAGATTTTATAATAAAAACACATAAATATATTATAACAAAAATATCAGGGTATATTCATATACAAAAATTAATAAACATATAAAAACTGCATCCGGTAATTTTTCAAAAAATATCAAATCAGAAAAGAGATTGTCTAGGGAAACTGTATTCAAAATCCAATTATCGATAAACCCTTAAGGCCAAATTAAAAAAAAGCTAAACAAATGATACATGTAAAACTTTCATCCTAAATATATAGAAAAATATAAAATTGCATCCTTTTAATGAATAAAGAAACTATAAATATTGACAGTAATTATATTCAGCTGCCATACTAAAGACTTCCCTAGGGTCTTTGTGAATACATTCCCAATAGATTCCTGACTCTGAACTCAATTTGTTTCCACTCATTAATGCAAGCCTCAGGTATGCTTCGGGCAGTTAAAAAAATTCTAACGAGGTAACGAATGCTGTAAAAGTAAACTGCATTTGGGATCGATAGTTTAAAAGTTTAAATTAATCACTTAGGTTTACATGCGAACTAGCGGTGATATGTAGTTTAGAATTGTATAAAGATCATTGAAGCATTGTGAGATGGGGAAAAATTGTAATACACGGGAATTAATATCCTTCCACAACTTCTGAAAATCATAAATATTAATACAATTCGTTTATAATACATTCGTTTATTATATCATATTAATTCGTTTCCTAATATGATACGAATTATATAGATAATTAAAAATACAAATTTTTATGCTTTCTTTTTCCTATTATTTGTCTCCCATCACTATAGCTTAATATTCCGGTAAGGTACGTCCTTTAATTTTCCCTTTTCAATATATATAAGGTAAGTATTGTCAAATACATATTTCCTACATGTAATTTTATGTACCTAAATTTTCCAAACCAGGATCTGCGACATTAATAGCATTTTCAATGCCCCGTGATATTATCAATTTCTCTTAAACCCTCGGGTCTACTCCCAAAAATCAAATCGATCTCCGAAAGCTATCGAGCGTATAACAAAACGCACAGTTTTTCAGAAAACTGAGCAATTAAGCTTTGGAAGAGCCTACGGAGATCTGAATTATGGCATCTTTGACGAAGCAGTGACTTTCTCTTTTCTTTGGGCAAACATGAGCCCCGAGCGTTCTCCCATAAATAGAACAGCTTTCATTGTTTTATTTTTTAAAATTAATCTTAAATACTGTCTCCATCTCATCAGTGAAAGCCTTCAAAAAGTCGAAATTTTAATCCTTGTGTTATTTTTGATGCCTTATCTTTTTTATAATTCATTCTATATTTGGATAGGGGATTTTTTCTAGAGAGAGAATGCAAACAAAAATGGTCAGTTTCCAACATTTCAATATTGAGAAAGCTTTTTCAAGTAAAATATTTGCCCATAATGCCATTTAGAACATGAAAATGTAAATCAAAATTACAAAATTTGTTAAAAAATAGGTTTTAATATCTATCTGGTACGTAAAGATTTCTAAAATTAAACCGTTCCTATTTATTCAAGCGACATGTTTAGTTATATATCAATTTATTGAATTTTAATCGTTGCCATGGGATTGTTTAATAAACAAGATCACGAGTTTTATATTTACCACTAAGCTATCATACCGCAAAAGAAAGATCTACACACTTCAAAGCAATGACATTACGAAGTGTATACTTTGAAATACTCTAAAGATTTCTTTTAATTTACTAAAGATGAGATTTTAGGGTATTAGTTACTTTTTAATGGTCATTCTCTCTCACTATCGAATACACATTACAAAAGATATACCCTATTAAGTAAATACACAAACAAAAGTGAATCGTAGGATTGCAATAGGATTAAAATAATTTTTATGCATCCAATGTGTTATATATTCTGAATATCTAACATCATTACTGTTTTAATACATTCATTATTACATTAGAGAATATTAATAGATATTGATAAATAGCATCATTAAATAATAAAAAGGGGGGTCTCTACACCATATAATAAATCATGGTCACCAGACTATAAAATATCTCCCTTCTGTCTGATCCCATACCATGTAAATCATCAGAGTTTTTTATTCAGCCATGTTCGTTCAATACATTCGAATTCTGTTCGAGCTATTTACCATATTAGTTTCCCATTCAAGCGTTCATTAAAATTCAGACAATGCATAGAACAATATCTGGTGTGTATCTCTGGATACATATAAATCTCCCTGATCTAATGCATCACCTGCTAAATGCTAAATGTAAATTCCTACTTTATCTGCCGCTGGTATATACACTGTTATTTGAATATCGGCGATCATTATTCAGTTTGCTCATTTTAATGAAATGGAAGAGAAAAAGTTTTTGTATGAATCGAAGCTAATTTTTTATTTTGCATGATTTACTTTTCTGTATTGATGGCTATTGCAATGTTATGGGAAATTGATGCATATAATTCATAGAGATCAAGTTAAAAGTTCCACGCTTCATACACAATTACAGAATACAGTTAGTATTAAAGGTCAAATCATTGAGAGATAATTCTATCTAGATTCAATGGCCATTTACAAAAATCGTGTACCACTTTCGATAACAAACACAATATTTAAAGTATAGTTTACATACAAAGCTAAATTTAAGAAAAACTATCTTCTAGGAAAGGATCTAAAAACGAATAAATAACCAATAATTTAACAGGGATGATCAAATTTAAACACATTTTAGTTTCTTATTTTAAAAAAGGTAATATGAAATATAGATAAATCATTTAACGCATTAGTATCTGATATAAATACAATTTTAATACTGCAAATAGATTAATCGCCTTTTAAATAATAAAACGGCCAAATATAATCAGCTGGCATACTTCATCGCTTTAAAGATAATTAAATAATCATATTTTAATGACAGTAATTCTTGGAAATTATGAACGAACTTTTTAGTGCAAAAGAGTTGATTCTTGCAATTTATATACAACAATAAGCAAGTTTCCCTTTTTTAAAATTCATAATTTTTTAATTAAAAGAACCGGAAAAGTCGAAAATGAAACAGATTAAAGTTAAGCGCGTCTATTCTTCCCTTATTAAGAAAAGTCCATCTCTCAATATCCAATTAGAATTCCTGCTTTCCCCACTTCATATTCCTAATGAAGATACTTATTAATGATAAGCTCTTTATAGATAAAAAATTTTCCACCGATTGACTTTTGAATGTTTGTAATACACTCGAGATCAATCGGAAATGATGAAGAAAAAAGTGCACAATGATTCGTTTAATTTGGAAACTTTTTTCCGGGCCTTTTGTACAAAAATCCAGAGCAATTTTTTTTCCAGGGATACCTCTAAAAACTTCCCGTAGCTAATGATTCCCCCGGTTTTGTTCTTGTTGTCCCTGGAGTCTACAACTCCGAATTAAAATCCCGGAACAAAAAGTAATTTCCGTTTCATGTAAAGGAGTGGTTTGAAAATTATTGATATCGGATTGGAACTTAACCCGTTTGACGTCCCAATTTTATTGCTTTTGCTACTCTTTTTACGACCGAAATTGTAGGAAATCAACGGAGGTAAAGGAGTCTCAATTTATCGTAACAGCTGCCATTTAGAACGCCCACGCACCGAGCGCCTCTATTATTGAAATTATGAAGTTCTCTTTCATACGTTAGTAGTAATTTCGTTCGATGCAAACTCAAAAACACCTGTGTTGCCGAAAGGGAGAAATTAAACTCTTTTCTGTGAAAATCTTCTCTTCAAAGGGAACAATGCTCGTTCCAGAGGCTATTATTTAAAAATTCAATTTCCAGCTATCCTTTTAATGAAAATTCCTAACCGTAAACTGTATTTTATGTTTCTACGATTTATTGGAATTTAATTTTTCCTGAATGTTTTCAATAGAAGATATTTGTTACTTCTGAAAATTTATTTGTGACAAACGAACGGAATGAGAAGAAAATTTAATACTTAAAAATGTAAGCCCATTAAAGTCAAGGATCTATGATGGAAAATTTCCAAATTCAATACATGAATATTACGTGAGCTATATATTTTGCGCATTAGAAAACAGTTTCAGATTATTTTGAAATTATGGTTAGAAGATTGTGTTTAATATATGGTTACACCTTTAAGTTTCAAAAACTAAATAAAGTTAATTTTCCCTAAAAATATATGAAAGCAAGCCTATAATATTGATATGTAACTTTGCTATTTCTAATAATAAATACACTGAAATAATTCCATTGAAAATAATCGTTAACTTTAATGTTTCATTTGCATCGTTTGTTAATAACTTTATAACACAAATAAAATTTTGCAACTTATATTTGAGTATATAATTATTTCCGAAGAATATTTCCTTAAAATATTTGACCACTTAACCGTTTATGAATATCAAGAATTATATTTAAATAAAAATATGATTATACTGGAAAAATTGAAATCAACCTGTGAGAGTAGATACATCTTGATCAAGCAGATCTTTTTATGACACTGCACTTTTCCACTTCTCACGTAAAAATTCACTCAACTTGTCTAAACTTGTCACATTAATACGGACATCTCCAAAAAAGTACTTCGCTATCATTTTTCTCCATTCTAAGGCGATTTCCCTGAGGAAATAGGTTCCGTGTTGAGTGACACCCAAAGAGGCAAAGAGACATTCCTACTACTTGACGAGAAGACGAGTCGGCGAAAATTAAATGAAATTTCTCGAAATGTGAATTTCTCATTCTGGGAGATACCCAACTGTCATCCGAGGGTTTCTATGATACGAAATTCTCCTCTTTTCCGAGTAATCCTTTCACTTTTTGCGAAGGGTTTGATGTCCACAAACATTGGCAGTCGATGTTTATTGAACAGCCAAAAAGCTAGATCGGCTGGAGGATTTATTTTTATCCTTCGGTGACTACGCCATGCTTCCTATGGGATTGGTTGTCTAAACTGCTGATACAGACAAGAACACAAGAAAACGGAAGGGTATGTTTATTTGTTTATCACTTGTTGGAAGAAAGAGTATCATTGACATTGGATAAGACGTATTTGCCAAAGTATAAAAGCAATAAATTGACTTTGTACATTATATTCCCAAATCTTTGTAAATAAGAAAGTTTTTGAAATAGCTTGAATATAAATCGAACTGATCAATATATGATAATCAATAGAAAGAGTAATTTATTGCGTAATGAATTTTCCTCAACGATACTATTCAACCTTGATTGTACAGACCCTTTTTGATTTAAACCGCTATCTAATGGTAACTAATAAGAACAATCTGTAGCAAGGTAGCTCTTACTTTCTTTAAAGGGGAATTCAATGCACATCATACAAAGTTATTTCTCGTGTGACTATTTTAACGTATTCTATTGACAGAGAGACACTCAAGTTAATGATACCCAAAGTCTAACTACTAACTAATAAGTTCTTGTTTATCATTATTTATCAAAAGGAATGAAACATGAAAGACATACAAGATATATACTTTTACACAAAAACATAATTATAATATTCTGCCGTACGTAACGTACCATTCATCCTTAGAGTCTACGAGTATATTGCACGACCGCGGAAAATGGAACAGATGTTTTCAAGACATCATACGCTGCAACGAGTTGAGGATAAAGCTCATACTGAACCGTATTCGAGCAACGCACAATACGCTGCGAAAGGATGCAAATTGAATTAGGAACCACTCATCAGCTGAGGCTGAAATGTAGGTCGATGCTGAGTAATTCTTTCCTCCGAAGTGCAAAACTCACCGCTTTGCATTTCAGATGAGTCTACGGCTTCATCAACAGTTTTACGGCAATCGCAAACAATCTTGAGGGCCCTACTTTAATGTACTTCTACATCCACCGCACGTGTGGCATCTCATTAACCATTGAAGGCCTTTCAGGATGCAGATTGGTGTTTCCAGGATCTCTAATTTCCCCTTTTCTACGACATTAAGGTCCCGCGCCGCCTTGCGGCCTTAATGGTTACTACATCAGAAGTGCCGCGTTTCTTTGGAGTGGGTGAAGGGGACACGTTCGCGACTTCATGCGATTGTTGGAGTTCCTAGGTGATTTGACTAATCCGGCGAGGCACTTATCTATCTCAAGGGCTATTAACCCACTTGCTGGATGGATGCTAAATTCTTGTACCATTAGCTAAGAAAATGTTTTCGATAAAAATTTTGGCGCGCTAGATCGAATGGAATGAACGCAAAATAAAATGAGCCTAACTTGAAAAATAATAAGAAAATGGATAGTAAAGATATAATTGCAGAGATGATGAGAGAATTCTATAAAAAACCAAAGCTTGTAGAGCTACAATATTTCAGAATACAGGTATACATTATGTGAGGTACCGCAAGGCATCGTCTTGGTGCCCATGCATTTATCATCGTTTCTTTACATACGAATTTTCGCTGCATAACAATTTAACGATTCTTAGTTTTATAAATTACCTGCACTTAAACCCTTGAGTCAGGGACCTGTAATCCTAAGCGCCTGAAATCCTGCAACCCAACTTACATCACTGACCCTAATGAAATTCTATTATAGGAATGATAAAATTTTATGAGTCGTTTCCTGTTAAATCATGAGTGATTTAAAAGAATTCCAAAATATTCTTTGAAAAAAATTGGTTCATAGATTTGATATTTTATTTATATGGGATTATAGGTATCCAATTCTTTTTACAATCGATCAATATAGTAATATATTTCTGCTGACAGAAATGGAACGAATATCTTTTAATAAACGTTAATACGCCAAAAGATTCTTTGCTCATCTAAAAATATAAAATGCTCATAAAAATACTAAATATTATCATCCATCAATTCGTAAAATCTACTCCATAAAAATGATTGGCTAAAGTTTTAAATATCGTTTTACTATCCTGGGTATCACTACTGGAACTAGACTAAAAATAATTATATTCCGCTAATTTTTAACCTGACACTATTTCAAAATAATATTTACAAAAGCAGCTTTAGTTATTTATCCTGCTTTAAATAAAACCTGGATGTTACAGACGCTTAAACAAATACCAAGTTGAAATGCTTTACCTCCCACTTGGTCCTTAGTCTGTTTACAGAATGTGAGACAACAATGACGATGTTAATTACCGTGAAGAGAGAAAACGAGCCATTTTGGAAAACAATGGAAAATACACTATAGAGTGGACTGATAAAAATTGTTAGAATAAGATGTTATACAATTTCAGGGTACTTAAAAAACAAATTTACAATTAAAATTCGCTTGAATTTTGGTGTATAATTCAATGAATATAGTAAATGAATAATAAGAATAATTTTACAAGCTGCCATTTTCCAACAATTCTACAATACAATAGCTGAATACTACAAGAAAACTGGCAGAAAGTAGCCAGCTAAAGTATTATACAGGATAACGAAAGACTACTGTTGATTATAAAAGTTTGTAAGAGAGAAAAAATTTGAATCGATACATAATTGAATTCTAAAACAATAAAGGAATCATTTTCTACCAAAATATTTATTACTTATAAGATAATGAATGATTTTCCTAATATATAGTTGTAGCATGAAAACGTCTCCATATTAAATACTGCTACATACAAGTTCCCCTTTAAGAAAAACAAGGATAAAAATTTGTATGTTACTTGAGCACGGAAAATTTTATCGATGTCCTTCCTTCCTATAATCTATGCTCCACATCTGTTACAATATACCCTTCCGATATTCTTTGTAAAGTATGGTATGGGCTGAACGATCTCTCTTTACCACAACAGCCTTTAATGGGCTTAGGATGACCCTGGTGTAATACCCAACGAAACTTCGGGGTCGAAATCGATTCCCGGATAATCGACACATGTCCAAAATAATTTAGCACAAATTTACATGAGAGCTTACGAAATTTTCTTAGACGCATAGACATATCATAGCAAATCGATACGCATATCAATGTATATTTAACCTAAATGAGGATATATCCCTTAACTTAATTTAAATTAAATATTATATTACACATATTTATTTATTTTATCGCGTTAGCTATAAAATATTTACAATTTAATTCCGTTATGTATACCTTTATAATGCAAGAATGACTGCAAACAATCATTGACACGCTTATATAAAAGCAAAGACAGCAACAATGAAACTGTGCCAACAATGGGGTGATCCATTGTCGAACCGCTTCCTCTCCAACAATTGAGGATCGATAATTTTAATTAACTAAAGAGATCTTCATTGTTGACTCTAAATCATTGACCCACAGAGTTTTTAGTCGTGACGTCTTTTGAAAGAATTTAATTCGATTAAAAAAATAATGCAGAAGTGGATCAAGGTAATAAAAGTGAAAGTTCGCAAATGCCTTTTGCGATTAAATTTTGCTAAGGAGAGGAAAAGTTAGGAAACAACGATTCACTCCATAGCTTTTATTGCCTTTTCACCTAAAATGTTGCGAACTAGGGTAAATTAATGAATGTTTATAAATGAACGTAAAACGATTTATGGTAAGCTATCAATGTTGTTCACAATTAAGCATTATCTCATTTCAATACCGTTTTCTAAAGGTAATAAAAAGTTTCGCGTAACAGCGGAATTCTTACATTATTATTCTCCTAAAATTCTACCTCAATAGAGGTTATCTTTCATCAGTATTGTTGTTTCATATGGCTATGTTACTATGACAATGATGGGAAATTACATTACTCCTTATCTTACACTGGGAAACTCATTCTGCTGTCTTGCCTACTGGAATCTATAAAAAGAGGTCTTAAAATTTCAAATATCTTCCAAAAGAATTCCTTACGTGTACCAATTCTTGTTCTAACTCGAGTTTATTGAACAGATCCTTTTTTAGCCTTTGGTATAAGCCAAGTCTATTCCATTAAACCCATCTTTCACGTAAATGAAAAAAAAGTTGTGTTATGATTGAAATTTTTTGACTATTTCATGATTCAGAATAATATTCTTATTCTAAAAAAATACTATAATACGTAAAGTGCTTCGGTAAAATGCGAATAAGTGTAATTTTACTAGATATAATTGTATAACCAAAAGAGACCAAGGCATTTTAAGATTCTATTTCTTCATATTGTTACCGCAGAAGGTTGTTATTCAGGCTTTCTATTAAATTGTACATTCAATGTTAAATTTTATGAAATTACAACCGTTGGTCTATTTTTAAATTCATTAGAGTTCACCGGGAAATGAGATTTGCCGAATTCGTGTAACTAAGAAAGGGACTTTGAGAATAAAGGAATGTCCTAGAAACGGAATCCTTACTATAAACTTGTTAATCCTCTACACATTTTTTTGGGTGATATAGTTAGAGATAATAATATTTAAACCCCAAATTTTAATATACTAAAGTTCTATTTCCAAAAAGATGAAGTTTTTAAACATTTTATAAATTCCAGAAGGCGAATATTATTCCCTGAAAGGGACTAAAGTATTAACTGACCCAGTTTCGTCTAAATATAACGAGAAAATATATCCAACGTAATGCTATAACCTGACCTATTTCCTGAAAATGGTAGGTTTTCATCTAAGTAGATGGAAAAGGGAATTTGGGCACCTGAATGGCTAAACAAAGGAGATGGTGAAATTTATTCCACTTCAGCGGGAAACCAAAATTTAAATTTAACTCAGAGGTGAGCCTTACATTTCATCAAACCGAACAGTATTTCTTTGCTATTATTATAATAAAAAATATTTTTATTAAATCTGTATTAAAGGAGATGCAAGATATCTCACAGTGATAGAAAATAATCCATAAATATTATTTCTAGCGGAATTTATCGCTTCAGGCACAGATTTATTGCAATCGCAAAGTAATTCTGATCTATGATAACTACGCTATTCCATAAATATTTCCATTGCTACAGTTCTGGATTTGTTCATTTCACAGGACACTAATGAAGATGCTACATCCCCATTTAGCTAATGGACCAGCGTCTGTAAAAATCGATATACGGGTTTAGCGGGATAGCGATACGAGCTAATTCTGAAAGCTAAAATATCTGCCTTGTTAATCAAGCACCTACCATTAAAACTTTTAGATATTTCAGCTTTTAAAGAAAGAGTAGTAGGATATCTATATATTATAGGCAATATCGAATAGGCTGCAAATCTATTTCGAAAATCCAAGTGTATCATTTCAAACGTTTCACATTTCAAATCACGGAAGATCATTGAAAACAGAAGAGATAAATTTCGTTCATAAATGAAGGTTTCTAAGATTATTACACAAACAGAGAAGGTAATTATAGCGACATACGATGCGAAGCTAATGAGTTATTAATTAACAATGTAAATCAATAAAGAGACAATCGTTAAAGGAAATTAAAGCGAGGTATAGTGATTGTACTAACGCAACAATGAAGACGGTACGAAAACATTGGAATCTACGGAAGGAAACAATACGGACGAATTAACCAATTACGAAAACAGAGATTTCAAATCCCACATAGATGACAACAAGGCAAACAATACGGGCAACAAAATTAAACTTAAATGTCGACTAATTAATAATTAAGGATGATTAAGTAAACGATTCATTATTTGTCTACCGATGAAAATTCTCGGAAGTATTTCTCATTCAATGGATTCGCACGTAATATTATTTTATGTTACATTTTCGTCATTAATGGGCATTTTCTTTCCAACTTTTCCTTTTCAAAATAAATAGCGATTTTTGTTTTAGTTGTTAATTATAATGCGTAAAAATGCATAACAAAGAGAGAACTTTCCAAGTATATGATCGTACTATTGATGAAAATCTCTATAAGTATAGTTGGCTGAAGCAATTCCCAAAAATGAAACAAAATCTCTCCTTGCAACTTTTTTATTATGAAGCCAATTCAGTGTACATAGTCGCCATAGTAACGCTCGGTAATTTAAAAAAGAAAACTATGCTTTCGTAGATTTTATCTGCAATAGTGTCATCGGAATGAGTCTTCTAGAGATACTATAGAGGACTTCTGGTCAATGTCTTTCGATCGAAAGACCTGTTCGATTCAAACTGCCGATAATTTCGGAAGAGAAAAAACAGGACCATGAAGGCTCCCATTTCAAACCCTTCTTTTTTCTGCTGATGCGCTCTTTGAGAAGGTAAATGGTCCAGAAGTCGGAGGATATGACGAAAATTACGACAATGGTCTTCAACTGGACAGAGAAAAGCAAAAAGGATGTGGCCAATGGAAAGGGAGAGTAATAATGGATTTAGATACCAGATATCGAAAAAATGAATCAAATTATATTAACTATCAGAGGGATTTGACCGAACTAGAGGTAGAACTTAATTGGTTCAGATTTTAAATGAATTTCTATGATATTAATACTTGTAACATGTAAATAAATTTTAATTATTTAAGATTTTAAAAATTTTATGCTGGAATGTGAAATAATATTAATTAAGTATTAAATAGATAATCTTACAAATAACAAAGACTTATGAAAAAATGTCATGTAAAAGAAATGTTTAATTATATTTGATAGGATATAAGTGAAAACAATCAACATAATCTCATAAAATGACATTTTTTCTGACCTTTTTTGCATTAAAGTAGATAATTTGAAACTCTAAAGGTGTATGAGAATTTAAAAAGACGAAAAATTTTAAAAAAGTACTAAAAATCACTGAAATCTGCAACAATTCACGCAAATTGAGGATTTGATTAACTCAGAGTAAGACATAACGAAGTAAGCTACCTAAATTGACTAAAGAATAGACTTGAGTGAGCTAACTAAAACTGGCGGTCCCTACGTACATTTTATGAAGATCCCATGAGGAAAAGCCATTCGGAGACGGCGGTATTTCTGGGAATAAAATTACCTCCGTTAGTCCGTATTACATTAATGCACGGATTCTATTGAACCAAATAGATTATATCTACACTCGAAAGAGAAATTTAAAATTATGAAAAATAGCTAATTTCCTTATCTTTAAGACATAGGTTTTAGTTTTTAAAATATTTTTATGTTAATTTAAACGTTACTGAATTAAAATTACATCACCTAAAAGCAGAAAATTTTCACAACAATGAAATAAAATTCGTAAGTATTGAGATTCTAACTATTTCAGTATTTTTGTGATGAAATGTCACACTGTTTGCTCGAGACTTACATTGTTATCGTTAAGAAGAAACATAGCTAGCGTAGAAACAGGTAACTGTTTCAATTATAAATTTGATTATCGATCTAAACAACAACTATTCAATATCAAAAAATGTTAGCGTTTTGTTTTCATAAATTATACACATATTTGGCGCGATTGTTTAATTATTAAGGCGAGAAAGCATTTATTTTTGGCGCGTAAACTTTCCATATCGTTGGAGCAGTTTGGATTGACTAATCACTTTCTTTGGATCACATTATATATAATACATCATTTAAAAATTTGAGAACAGGACATTAAAATTTTCATGTATGAGAGACGACAGCTTCCGAAAGAAAAAGTATCAATACTTTTATCTCTCTTTTATCTTGGTGCTTAAATGTTCCATCACGTTAGCCTTGAAAAATTTACTATATCCCCTCTAAAAGGGTGTAGCATTTGATTATTCAACAATCGATCCAAATACGCATGTATTTACCTGCTCATTGTTGGACTCTCTCAGCGGAGAACAATGGTTCGCATTGTTGGACGAGCCTGTGCAGAAAGATCACGGGTTAATCCAACTTCTATGACGTTCCTTTCGCCAGAATATGATTTCCTATGACCTCTGTGGGCGTCTGCAAATGTGAAGAGTTCGTTTTTAAACAAAGGGGACCAACGGCAGCCATTTGAAGCCGATTTTCGGGGAGAGGGCATTTTCTAAAGATTATACAAAAGTAAGTTATCAAGGATCACTGGGCATCGCGTATGGGGACATAAAGGGGTGAAAGTGAAAGTTGAATTGATAAGTGAAAGGTCTTCGGGCAGAATCCAACGTAATCTCCAGTTGCCCTGGAGATTTCAGAGGCGACGATTTTTCGAATTCCGATAGATATTCATTGACAGCTATTGCTTCAGTAAGCGTATGTTATGTGAATTGAATGTCACAATGTGGGAATATCTGACGTATTTTAGGGATGGCGAAATTCTCCGTGAATTCCTATCCTTCCTATTATCTATTTTCTCAAATTCCTCGTCCTTCCTTCTCCACACATCTACATAATACCATGCCCAATAACTTAAGCACTAAGTTATGAAGTTTGAAAAAAAAATGAAATATCACAGGTATTTATATAACATTCTATCACCTTGACGACCAATGTGAATGGTACGTCTGAAACTAAAGCATTTCCTATTAAAAATTCGTGATGAAAATATGTGAATTTAGTAATATAATAAGGATAAACCTAAACAAAGACATTTTGAAAGTAATCGAATTCAAGCTTTAAATTAGTTATAGCTATATAAAAAGCTATACACTTTATGGTGCTAACCCAATAGCCAACTAAAATCCATGAGATTATTTTTCACCATTAGAATTAAATGAATCCTTCGCATTGAATGAGACATTAAAATTGAAAATAATGCCTCTAAATAAAAAAGTGAAAACTTATAAGAGGTCGATCGACCTTTATCCAAAGAGAATAATTTTCTTATGAAAATGTAATCAAAACTGATTGAAATATGCTTCGTATCGTATTTGTGTTTGGAGGTATGTACTAATTAATAGCTTAAATCCAAGGACCTAATACTCTGATACATAGCCAAAAATACATAAACTAGACTTTCAGCAACTAAAAGATATTATGTACATCATTTTTAATAATATTAAAATAACATTTAATAAAAATATATTTAAATGCATTATCATAAAAGTGTAAGTTCTATCTGAACTTCTAAAACAATAACAAACTATACACTGACAAGCTATCCTCATCCCTGTTACGTATGCTATATTATATTGCAAGAGAGAGAATAATATGCATGTATGTATCGTATGTACATGTATGAATCGTATATATAATATAGTTTTTTACTTGCAGCGTATTTAATGTACAAGTAACTATTCACAACAACGCAGGAGATTTTAAATTAGAATAATTTACCACTTTTTTATAAGTCTAATATCTAAACTTAGCTTTTTTCGTTACCACAAATAATATTTATGTCACGTACAATTTATTTACTTTAGACATTGTTTCCAAATTCAACATCTCGCTTATTCACGTCAAAGATTAAATAATGAACCAATTCAAATTCTTGAAATGCCTCTTGAAAGTGATTATGGTCACATTAAACGGGCCACTGGCTACGCGATATTGCTGTGAACTGCAATTGATAATCGAATGGGCCCACGCTACCCTATTAGACCCTTCCGTGGGGTTTTAAAGGGGATGTGGACATTAGCGGACTTTATCCTCGTCAATACACATTATTCATACGAGACGTGAAACGAGCGTTTCCGAAAATACGTAAAAGGAAGAATTTGCTGTGCACACCAAATGGACAAAACCTTTTCGTTAGTATATTTTTCGATCAATTAACTAATTGAGGTTAGTTTCAGTTGTCAGGAATATAGATTAAAGCTGAATTCCTCATTTGAAGGCAGGACTACGGAACCAGGAATATGTACTAGTTAATTATTACAAGGCCAATCTAATAATTATATGGAATGCCAAAATATTGATATGTCAATCAACCAATAGAATTCGGTTATCTTTAGTAACAACATTTATTTGCAAAAATATGTATATTCTTGATGATATTGTAGTTTATTGAGCTTGAATTATTTCGGTCATCTAACTCCACTTTATATTTCTACAACTTCATAAACAGTCAATTTGCATACTGTAAATTTAAAGAACGCGACTTTAACACGCTGAAAATCTTTAAATCGCGAAACAAAATTTTTGAATTAGCAAAATTCAAACTTTATTCCTCACTTTTATACGAAATATATTTTATAATTATTGGTCATATATCTGAGATAGTTGCGTGTAAAATTAGATAATTAAAAACACTATAAATGATTAAAATACGTGTCATAGACGACGGAAAGTAAACAAATTCGTTTCCAAGAAACAGACGACGACATTTTTACTTCGATAAAAGTCACACCATCTCAGTGATACAGATAACTGTATGAGATTACCAAAACAAATTTCGATGACTGATCTTGGAAGAACATATTCACGTTAATCAATGTCAGGTGATTAGAGAAACTAAACTGTCATTTGCCAAAGAGAGATAACAGCTGCCGATTTCAATTTGTGCTCCATTAGAGATGTTATCTCGAATGCGTTCCTAAGCGACGTAGCTGAAATCCAGCATCTGTCATGTGCTCTTATCAGAATCAAGCGTTCAATCTTCCGTTTAAACCTAAAATATATGGATTCGCAATCTTTGGAAATACATGCCCTAAAGCGGCGATAAAATGGCTTTCCTGCAATACGGTTTAGGATGATTGGATACGAAAATGAGAAATTGATTTAATTTTGATTCGATCTTCGCCATCTCTGGGTCCAATCTGAGATTGTTTCAGCTTAAATCTTCCGCGAAATCGGATTAAAGGGTTGCTCCATCTTTTTTGTTGCGAAATTTTTGCGATTATAAAAATTTGCATGAAAAAACTGTTAAATAAATTCTATTGATAGAACGAGTTAATACGTATTCTTGCTTGAACTTTGACTACTCTACTCGACGACTACTAGGCATTCGATAAGTATCGGTCAATATAATTAAATATTTCACATCTAGCATTCCTCTGACGTATTTAGAATACAAGTTTACTTTCCCTACAAACTTTAAAGCCTAAAACAGAATCTATACATATATGTCCACATATATTTTACCAACACTTCTCAGCCGAAGCTATTTTTACGTCTCTATATTGTTTGAACCTTCTTTTATGAACCTCAATTTTAACCACTAAAAGAATTATTGAAACAATATCTTCCTCACTGCCTATTTTGGAAACTCTTTACTTAGAGAAGCTGTTGATTTATTGGCTTTACTTCGCAAAAAGTACTTATAACTAAAGAGGATATTCTACTATATTCCCCCTGCCACACACCGAAAGGGTATCTACATAGACATAAATAAATGCACGTGCTATTTTTTGCGACTGCTGTATTCAACCTCTCAAATAATCTTTTCAGTATTTTTTAAGAAATAAAGAGAAGGAAGTTTGAATGCGGAATATAAAGGTCATTGATATGGTCTGAAATGGAATTCCGCATCTAAAATGCAGAGAATTTGCCCTCTATTACCTGGAGAACGTAAGAGAATTTGTGGATACGGAATTTGAAGGAAGGCCACTGAATCCCATGGAATTTGCGCGCAGTCATTTATTCATTGAAAAAACAAGGTTTTCCAAAAATTAAATTCAATACAATCAGAGAATATGAAACGGAAAAACCTTTACTGAGAATTGGCGTGGAATTATTTTTTTATTCCGTAAGTGTTGTGGAAAATATTCGAAAATTATTAATACCGCTACTCATACGTGCTCATACTCTACTTTCACTTTTAAATGGATACTTTGAGGGAATGAACTTTGCAGAGAAACCGTTTCATAGAAATTTATACGTAAGAATTCTTTTACATTATTTTTTTACCATGACCATTTCTAAAAAATTCTTTGGCATCGTGAACTTTGCTAATAAATGTGTTTACTAGTTCGAAAAAGAAACTAAACCTCCCGTTGATTTATTATTGAGGAATATAAGTTTGTAAACTGTTAATTAAACTAATATTATAATAAAATAACTATGACTATAATTAAACTAATATAAATAACATAATTAAACTTTATATTAAACTATACATATAGTGATAAATTTGAAAACTTAAATTTAAAAACATATTAACAAATATTTCTTATCTTCTCGGGGATATTATACTTTTCTATATTTAAAACTACTTCACTCAAATCCACGTATTTAGAAAATTTTAAAAACTGTGAACCTAGGAGTCGCAAATTTTAAATGTTTCGAATTTATAACTTTTTAATTACAAATATATAAATAAAATGGGAACGTATAAATTGCAAATTAAAAATTATAAATTAATAAAACGAGAATGAAGAAAACTTAATCATAAATCGTATACCGTAAATGAACAAGCTAGAATTAATATATTTATAATTTTCGAAAATTTGTTGTCATAAATCGCAAATTTTAAAATAAAAATTTACGTTTAACAAATCTTATAAGAAAAAGCAATTAAAACAAACAAAAATATGCCAAATTATAACTGCCTATAATATAAACGCAAAGTACATGAAGTAATTAAGAATGTTAATAAACAAAGATATCGTTGTTAGATTTGTTAGCAAAGCCCAAATCTTTCAAAGGTCAACGACCCAAAGATGGCGATGTATAAGCCCAAATTCGGATTCTATAGAAGTGATCCATAGCCTTTAGGCGCGAATTCCATTTCACACGAAGAAATATGCATTCTTGTTTAAATCATAGATTTGAGAGGATTCAGGGATATTTATGGTACAGCTTTCGAAGCTCCACTGCTTTGAACGTGTGCCGAAAGCCTTGCATTCCATAAGAATGGATTCCTTAATATAAATAAATTGTTTTTAAAACTAACTGAGCGTTGAGTAAGAGTAAAAGGTGGTCAAAATTTTAAACTTCCGAAATCAACCTCGTGAGATGAATATATAACTTAACAAAGAAAATAGAATCAAAATATTTCGAATTTTCCACTGGAAAATGGATGAAATTCATTTCACATGTGAACCGTAGTCATTGGCAACGGTTTTCTTGGCAACATCAAAAGAAAGATGAAATAGAACAAATAAATATTAGTATTAGATAGACTTAACAGATTCAGGTGAGACATTGTGGTAACTATAAACACATACAAAATCCATACTTATGATAAAATATTTTTCTGCGGGGCAATAAAACATTTATCATTAGTATGGATTTTAAAGTATTAAATAGTAGTTTTAAGTATGGAACAGTAAGATATTAAAATAGATTTTTGGTTGAATTAGCTCAAATTAAATAACATTGTTGCAATTATTGCTTCGGCTGAACTTGATGAATTTAAGAAAAGTTTTTTACATAATTCCTATTACATATCCCCTTTCACTTTCAATTAACTTGATGATCTAAAATAAATATGAATCCAATAGTTTTCTGCATTGTGTTGAGTTAACTACAGTAATTTCATTAATATTTCTCTTATTTTATTTTTTATTTATTCGACCTAAACTATTGATAATTAATTGCAATAAAATTCATTTTTTAAATAAATAAAGAACCTTTTTAACTTACAAAGAACTTGCACTATTATTTAAGAATCCCTAATTACAATCATGTAAAGTTTTATATTCCCTAAGAACTTGGTTGCTATGCGCTACCACGCAAACACTATTTAAAGGAAAAGGTTGGAAAAGAAGTATGAAGGGGATAGACCAGCGATTAAATACTGAAATTGAAAAGTTCGATGCCTAAAATTTGCTAATCAAATTCAAGGATAGCTTGATTAACGGAAGGAAGGGTTTTTTGAAGTTCTAAAGTTGCCAAACGGAAAGTCTAGCTGCTCTAGCAAATTCCTAATTCCGTGACCTAATTACAAAAAAAGTAGAAACTGTCCTATCCACGAACCAGTGATTAATTCGTTCAAGGTTATGGGAATATAATATAATGGGATGGATTAAGATCTCGACCGCTTATGATTTTCATTTTCAGATGGATAATTACTTTTTGAGAAACTAATATTACTTGCCGAATATTTAAGTTTAAATAACCAATGGAGATCTCAAAATCAGAAACCTACTCTCAAAAATGGATACTTTATCTTTTTCCTACTACCAATACACTGA
This sequence comes from Pantala flavescens, assembly GCA_020796165.1. Taxonomy (NCBI): domain Eukaryota; kingdom Metazoa; phylum Arthropoda; class Insecta; order Odonata; family Libellulidae; genus Pantala; species Pantala flavescens. The sequence goes on along the minus strand of CM036881.1, from coordinate 44,952,765 downwards.
TGGGATATTATATTACAGTGCGTAACTAAAAGTATATAATTCGTTGAAATCTTTATGCAGAATTGAGTACATTGTGTAGCAGTTAATTGACTATTTCCATCAAAAGAGAAAAATTCCATATTATTACTGATTCAATCATGAAAGAGAGAATGGAATAGCCATTCTTGTTGTCACTTTTAACCGTTTCCTTGAGAGGCTAATATTCAATTGTACTCCTAATTTAATTACGAAATAGTTTCTTTAATTGTTTAATAAAGGCTCGTTTAATCAAGTCTATCATTAAACTGCTTCTCAATTAGGATACTATAATATCACTTATGAATTTTTCAAACATTATTATTATTAGACAATTTATATTCTCTTTTAGAACAGTCGTATCAGTCTAATATAATCAAACAATGGTTCTACAATGCATGCATTAACAACGAAAAAATACGAATAATATAAATGCAAAGTGCCTGTTTTACAATCAAGGTGCATCGATTGAAGCTAATGTTTCTCATAACCTTTGTGGTAGACAGCAATTAAACCGAACGGCATAGTTTCCATAGAAACCCAACAGGGATCATTACTGAATAGTTGGATTACATAATCGTGACATATTATGCAACCAGATCGCATGCATTTGACTAATGATTCTAGAAACTTTGGTGCAATTTCGAGGGAGGTAAGTTTTCGCAAAATTGCCAACTTCAATCTCTCATCTTGAAGGCGACGAAGCAGCCTTAGACCAAGTTCTACGCTCAAAGATCATCCGCTACATCTTCTACGGAGGAGTGGATCATGCAAGAGATTTCGCTACTCCACGGTCAGAACGTTGGATCTAATATCAACCCACGCAGATGAATTTAATTGGGAATATTAATGTCGAAATATTAGCCTTTTTGGTGAATCTAATCAAGGCAAAGAGGTTGAATTAATTAGTTCCTTTGATTTGGATACCCTTTTTATAACTCTCGAAAAATATTACTCAAGATTAGATCCTTTATGAGATATATAAAGATACAAAAGAATCATTTTTACTATGAAAAGATATATGAATGTAATCAGGGTAGTGCTTTTGACCGACGCAAAATCTCCATAGCTGATACACTAGTTGATTAAATCTAATTAAAATATTCTTTTGTTAGATTAATTTGTAATATATTTAATTGCCTATAACAATGGGAATTTTTTACGAAGAAAATTAAGCACATTGAAATACTGTGATGGTATATAAAACAGAAAATTCGATTCTAGGTTGCAATTAATCTATTAAATCCAACTATCACGACTTTAAAACAAAAATCATTCCCTTATGGGGCAAATAATTTTATTTTTAATCCTGCCACTTAAAACCCTAATTTAAAAGGATAAAATTTATTATAAAGAATTTAAAGCTACCAATAGACATTACAATGTCTTAAATTTAAAAAAAAATCTGAGCTTATAAAAATTTTACTAATATGTGTAAGACAGATAGATATTCACTTAGGCGTTTACTATAAACTGTTACAAAGGGAAAGAGATAATTGAAGTACAATAGGAAAGGTCTGAATTTGATATAAAATTCAAATAGATTAACAATACCTTTTTCTATCATTTTATTCTCTAAAATATTTAATTACATTATCAAATTGCGAGAAATGTTGGATATATGTTAAAGTAATATTTTGGGAATGGCTATTTATTTTTGCAAAATGGAGACAATAATTATGATGTCCATGTGCTTTATCGTTTGTCAAGTATCTACGGTAAATTCAGTAAGCCTTCATACTTGTAACGATAGATAACCATGATCTGACTGGATAACATTAAAAGATTCTTTTATCTATTAAAGTGATAAAAATGAAGAAAATAGACTTAATGGGTATATCAAGAGCGATAAGAAAGCATTATACGAGAACTCCGAGATAGAGAAAAAATATTCTTACGGAAGGGGTTAAGTGCCACGATGACCTCCTATAGAAGAGGGTATAATATCGTAAATATCTGCCCTCTTTCGGATGCATTTGTAAGCCGCGGCGCATTCAACCGTTCTATCTAACCAGGTCGGTATAAAAATACCACGGACGCAATTTATGAAAAAGCCAGGTACCGTGGCAACGGGAGTCTGTGACTTATTCGTGCTCACTGAGTGGACCGGCCTCACCTATCGTACATTTTCTCAGACGTTGAAGGCGGGAATATTTATCTGATATCGATCATTTGAAATTCTCTATTAATAATAACTGGACTGATATAGAAAAGTTCTTCGTTGCTAAACAATCTCCTACTTATCTCCAATTAATATTATTATATATCGTCTTTGATCTTTTACTCGTTGCTATGGGTGCTTTTTCACCACGTGTAAAACTCCTCAGTTGCTATGACAATTTTATGTAAAAAAGGAGATTATTCCGCATTTAACCCTTTTATACTCTTAAAATTTGAAACAATTTACGAAAATAATTAAGGAGCTTTGAGGACAATTAGAATTTCAAACTAAAATTTAAATAGTTACCTAACTTTGAAAGAAAATAAATAAATTAAAAGAATTTACATTAAAGATTAGCATAAAGATAACAAGGTTAGAATATAGGAATGATATTAGAATATATTATTGAAATTAGAATACAAGAATAAAAATTTAAAAAGAATAATATTATTTCGCGAAACAAATTACCTTGGAATTATTTAATTTAAGAAATTATTCAGTTGCCAAGTTTGAATTAAAATTAGAAAAAAATAGTTTACTACTTCATAAAACCAAAATACATCTGGATGTTCAATTCATATAACTAATTAGGTGATAATATCACATGAGATAACCATGATGCACAATAGCTCACGTGATCGTTATACATGGGTATGATTGGAAACCCTTCCAAAACTCGACTTTTAAGGGATAACTAGGCGCAGGAAATGAAAAAAGCACAAAAAGCGAAAACCGTTCGTTGGAAGATGGACTGATTGAAGAAAAAGAGATTTGAGACTATTTTTAAAGAAAAAAGAACGCATTTTTTCGCAGCCGGAGGGAGAAGACGGTCCCTTGCGAATGGAAAGAAGTTCGCGAAAGAGAAAAAGAAAGGGTTTTCCTTCTTTTTCCTTGAGAAGGATGTTCCCTTGCGATAGAGAAGACTCCTTAAAGAGACAGGCGTGAAATAAGCTGCATAAAATTTGGATGAAGGGGAAGGTGTTACGTGACGAAAATAAAAGAGAATGGTGTTTAAAATAGAGAGAGAGAGAGGTGGTCGCGTTTGTTTATTCACGAAGAAGCAATATCTTTCGAAATTAAGTGAAGCGAAGGGATTCAAGAATAGATGGGAGAATTGCTTCCTATGTCAATCCATACTTAAAATAGCTTAGCATTCTACTCCTTATAGATTTGGCAAATCCTTGCTTTCTAATATTGAAATATAGACATAAGTATAGATGTACTTATACACTTGTTGTAGTTACAAAGTCATGTCTGAAACTGTGTCCTACATTAACAATTTAAAACTCTACGGCAGCAATAACTGAATGCACATCAATAAAGCAGCTCCATAGAGATTAATAAACAAGACCTCAATACAAATACATAGTAAGACCACTCGTAGAAACGTAATATACAGAACGTCATGGCAACCGACAAGGCCCATAGTCAGAAATAAACAACCCCGCGGTAACACATACTATGTGACAAAACTCACAGAAAAGGACAGAATAAAAAACAACTTAAAAGTTCCAAACAAGTAAAAAAAGTAAATTGTTAAATGAGCTAATTAACAAAATCCGTAGGCGAGCTACATGGCAACGGATAAACACCTCGATAAATTGAAAATAAACAATTCAGTGAATGTAGAGGAGTGAACGCGTCGGAAAAAAAATTGTTTTGATATTAATGAAGCAAGGTCTTAAAACAGGGATTAGATATAGAGGGGAATTTTATTTATTTACGACGCGAAGTCCTTTCTCTTTTTAGAATTTGTGTGGAATTTCGTTCGTGGGCACAATAGAAATCTATTTAAAAATAGACTAAATACAATGTATTAAAAATTTTTAAAAATAGATTACACAGTTAGTAACACTAGTAGTTTCACATCTTCATATGCGATTTTCTTAAATGAAAACGCAATTAGTTGGTTTTATCAATGGAATAATTTAAATTCCCGTATTACGTACAAACTGTGAGAAAATACGGAATATTTGAACATGCACAAAAAATCAAATCAATCCGAAAATGCGGAGAATTTTTTGTAATTTCTCATGAAGGTCTGATCAGATCTGCTATACGGTTACCATAGGGACGTCAGATGGACAAAAACCAGATTCTCGGCCACGCCTCTTACGGTGTGTGGAGACACAAAGAGTTAAGAACCACTTTCCCGGAAGCAATAAGACATTCGGAAAAGGGTCCTTCCACATCGATCGTCCAAAGAGGGATGAATGAAATAACACCTACGAGAATCTCCGCAAGAAGAACTTCCCATAATATATAAAGTGAAAGGAAAGGTGTAGATAAAAGTGAAAGAATACGTGTGGAGAATAAATTCAAAGGTTTGTCAAATCATGCGTGAAAGGAGGGTAGAGAGAAGAGGGAAAAGTGAATGGAAGACATTGAGAAGTCGTGTTATCGGAAAGGACAGAGGGAAGTGGAACGGGAAAATAAACAATGGAATGGGAGATTTTTGCAACAATGTTCAACCGGAGCGACAATTGAAAGACATTTAAAAGAATGAAATTGTTGAAAACAAGCCAGAAGAGGAAATAATTAGCAAACTGAACTTCTACTTAATTAGAGAAATAACAATCAATCAACGATGAGTAAAAGTAAAAACAATCGAGCAAACACCTCAATTTAAAAAGGAACTATCGGTCAACGATAAGTGTGTAAAAACAATCTAAATAATAAGTCCATTAAATCCTTACCAATCGCAATTACCTAAGAATAAAATAGAATTAATAAAAATTTTCTTAACAGAAGTAATAGCATAATGCAATAATAAAATAATGATAAACAGCAATTTACCCTAGTTTCTATAGTAACTGTAACCAATTAAAGATAAATTTTGAGATAAAAATGGCAATCAAAGATGTGCATAGAAATTAAATGGTCAAATAAGAGAATGAATACATGTACTTCTGAATTAATAGGTATTTGTAGGCATAAAAAACAAATAATATATCTGTATAAAAAACAAAGATTTTTTTCCAACTATATTCCAACAAAGATAACAAATTAATAATTTCAATATATATAGGAAAGAACTGTTAATAATTACAGCAAAATTTAACATTGTTACTTAATTACGTTCGCATACAATAGAATCTTGATTAATTAAGTATAAACTTGACTCCAACAATATTCACACAGGCTGCTATTAAATCTAATTAATCCTGTTTTTCATATTTAACAAATAAGATCAGTTCTTTATTGCACTTTTTATCGCGTAGTAGCGTAGTAACGGAAATAACCTGATTGGTTTCTATGCGACAAATCTCAAACGTTTTTAAACATTCGCAAACATTTCATAAACGTGAATAACAAGAAAATTTTTGCTTATAAAAAAATTTCTCTTGCTTCCATAAATCCAAAATTTTCAACTACTAAACGACGCGTACATCTCTAGGCAACGTGCGAATTTAACCAACCCATTCTGAATGCGCCCTAGATTCTGTTATCGATTGTAAGCCTAGCCGAAAGGGAATTGAGGTAAAGAAGAGATAAGAAATACATCATGAAAGCTATTCGCGAAAATAAAAACTGCAATAAAAAGCAGTAACTCAAGCGATGCGGATATGAGAACACTTATACATCGAAAAGGTTATATTTTTTGGACGAAAATAGGTCATGAGTTAGGGTACATCTGTTGCACCCAAAAGAAGTTCAAGGATTGTCTCCCATGTGAAGGTGAAAAATTCGCGAATTTCTCAGCGAAAAGTCGGAAATAAAAGTGACTGAAGAAGTGAGAAGACTTCATTGAGGAATGAAAATGTCGCCGAAAGTGAGTTAAAAATGCAAGAGATATTACAGACGCGGGTAGGTGACGTCTGTCTAGTTGAAAGGTCATTGTTGAGAAACAAAGGGATGAGAATTCAATGACCAATGGTATTTTTATTGTTGTAAATAGACTCCTTTGAAGATCTTTATACTCCTAGAATTATAGTTATATCTCTTTAGAACTGAAATGACAAATCCGACGACTTCATAAACATCATAGATACATTTACAAAAAATATATAATGGCGTTTGAAAATTTTCCATGAATACCAGACTAATAACAATTCAACACATTAAGGGCTTTGAATATCTAGTTTTAACACAATATAATTACTATTTCTTGGGATTTCGGTGAATAAATATTACAAAATGATAAAAAAATGGTGTATCATCAGACAGGCGATACACAATAATACGAAAACAATTTATATAGTATATACTACTGAAATAATGATTGAATCATTAATAATTCATTTAAACGAAATATTCATCAAATTTATATAATGCTAAAAATCTTTTGGACCATTAAAAATGCGATAGTTCTATAGATATTAGAACTACAAAAACTACCAATTGATATTTGATGTTAATAATGCATCTAATTCCTCATACATAATAAACTTAAAAACAGCTTCATAAATAACCAAACAATCTTACAACGATTACAGAAAAAATCAGAGCGTATGAAGCAATCCAACTATTTCTAATCGAAAATAATCAACTGTAATCGAGTTTCAATCGTATCCGCTTTAGATAATAATTTAATTAATTGAACTAATGATGCATGATGAAAATAAGGTACTTATATATCTTCCGAATATAACAAGAGTAACTCAATAGGATCAACAATCACTTTATAGCAATTAACTGATAAACAGCCAACAATCGTTTTTACAACGGCTCGCTATTTGACTCAAGCGCGCGTGCGTGTCTGTCTTAACCAGCCAGCATGTCGTCATAGAGAAAGGTGATAGAATCTTTCAAGATATGGACCCTTTTCTGCCGTTTGCTACCCACATACTCGTATGTACGTAAGCTTAAGCACCTGCGTTCTCTAGCAACGTAAGTTTACTTTCTCATGCATCTAACAAACTTTTCCCATTCATCCCACCTTAACCAATAGCAATCTTTTATCCTTGGATTTTCTTAAGCTATATGTTTCAAGCCAATGAATCAAAATTTTACAGTTTCATGATTTCCCACTTTTTCTTCATCATTAAGTTCGTTTCATTGATGCAATTACGAAGCCTACATTTTATAAATATCACACCCTCGTAAAGTTATCAGAAAACCCTTAATAATTATGAGCAAGAATAACTTGGGATGGATTTTGGCTGTAATTAAATGAATCTTAAAAATTTTGCAGATTAAATTTAAAATTGATATTATCAGAAAACAGTTTCGAAATAAAGAGCAGAAATTCAGTGATTTGTGTTAAAACTTTCTAATCAGACCTGATTCCATGCTATATGCATGAAATTACTATCTCAATAGATGACTAGTACTCATTTCTTTGTCTAATCTGTGAATCATGCTCTTTTAATTTATATTAATTTTTAAAATTTATATTATAAATCATTTATTTTTATGCTCTCCTTCCTATTTATTTATGAGACAATCTGCTGAATTTATTTCTTCACCAATGTAACCACCTCACCTTGTTTAACCTCTTATGCCAATTAACCGTTTGAAATTTCTCATCATAGCCACTACTTAGTTTACATCGCAAAATATAATCAAGTCATTCTATGCCATGGTAACCACCTTTCTTACTTAATAGGCTGGTAAATAAGACAATTTTAATCGATGACAACCAAATTATGTACGTTACAATCAAGATGCTTGCAAGGGAAAATTTTCTATACTTGAAACCCATTGAACAATATTTCAAGATAAATATAATGAAAATAATACTTTATTTAAAGAGCTAATAATACTATAAAAAACATTTAGGATTTAAATGGTAGATGAAGTTAAATATTAGATACCTCAATAAATCATCTAACAAGGAACTATTCTTTAATTGAATATTAACTTCAACGATTAAACATTTTTTTATATTTTGTAAAACTTATCAATATCATATTGCAAGACTTGGATATGAAAAAGCTAACATAATTAGATCTCATATACAATAGCTTGATTGTATTTATAGATATAATTACAGCAAATTCTTCATTGATCAATAAATAATTGTCAATGAGCGTAAAAAAGAAACTAATGATGTCCAAACAGTGAAAAATAGAAACAAAAGAAATTTTGATTTGCGATGACATATTTATCCAACAAATTGATAAGAGGTGAGGGGCAGTTGGTGCAAAAAAGTTTTCCTTAGATAGTTGTTAGATGATAATAAAAATCGAATGTAATCTTATGACAGTACGTGCTGATGCAGTATCAAAAATGATTATTTCTGCAAAAGGTTCCTTAAAGGCAAATTCCTCATTTTCTCAAAAAAAATGGAATCAAAAAGATTTTTTCCAATAAAACAGAGCTGAAATAATAATAAAAAACACCTCAAACATTGGATTTATTTCTATTCAAGGTCATAAAAATATAGAGATTGGAATATCCAAATAGAAAATGGGTAAAAATTATATCCTTAAAATATTGATTATCACAATTGAAAAAGCAATTATTCACAAAGCGAAAAGCATTGCAATTTGGCACCCTTTGATCACATAAAATCTCACTCAAACATTGTTCAAGAAGGAAGATAATCATAAAAAACAAAAGATTCTTCAATACAATGACAACATCTCCTTTTCATACTTGTACAACAGTCGTGTATCAACAATGGAGTGGATGGTTTTGATTTTTGGTAGAGAAAAGAACAATAACAATATCATTGAAAATCATTGTTTGACCTGGTATTTTTAGATTGTGTAATTGGTTTGATTTGGTTGTAGATGGAAACACCAGTAATTTAATGGCTGATGCATTGTGTAACATAGGACCACCTATGCTATTAATAATATGATACAAACCAATCATAAAAAACAGCAACTCTATGCTCAAAAACAAAAATTCTTCTAGAAAATAAAAAAAAACCTTTCTGATTTTTCAAACCAGTATGTGAGTATTTCACAAATCAGTTCAAAATTATATTAGTCAAACAAAATAAAACAATTCTTAATTCTTTAAACGAAAAAATCAAAATTTAGAAAAAAATACCTCAAAATCAAACCATCAATTCCTGGCCACATAAAAATGCATCAAATCCATAACCTTCTTTTTGAATTCATATTGATCTGCCACATTTAAAGAACTCAAATCTTCCACAAGACTTTCGAGGAACAATTTGTTAGCGTTTTCGTTGGTTAACGTCCTTGACTGCACTCCATTCACAGTCTTTGTTACGTTCGGTAACTCAATTTTTTTCGGAATATCTTCGTCAGCAGTATCTGACGCTGGGATGTCCTCAACAACAGACCTGAGAAAAATACGACCAAATAAAATAATCATTTCCATATTACAATAGCCACAATCAGCACGATTTTTACTTACTTTATGTCATCATATCTGCGCTTAACAAACTGCATCTTCCCATACCATGGCCAGACTTTGCCATCCTTATCTGTGACCGCGGCTTCTCCCTCATCCTGCCTCTGTCTGAATTTCAGCATCAAACCCACCCATTTGCGCCTACTAATCCTGCCTAGCGACGGAATACAATCTGTCAAATACTTGCAACAATAATTAACAGGCATGGATGCCCAAGCTATCTAAAACAATCGTTTCCCTGCCATATTTTATTTACATTCACACAAGCACACCGTTGCTAATTACATTAACGATCATTGTTAAAGATTTATGAATGCAATAATCACGCTATGGTTAATAAAAATCGAAGGCGTTAAATTCAACATTATTCATTTCTGATTAAATTGACTTCAATCAAAATTTACAACAATTGAACCAATTCTTCAATAATAATATTTTGATGCGTTGAACGTATCAACTTATTCAAGACAACGACAAAGTTAAATTAATCTAAATTAAATGGAAATCAAAGTGACTGAACAACTTAGTAATGACAATCTAAATTAACTAATACCAGGAAATTAATGTACAAAACAGATCACGTGCAGTAGCTAATACTCACTACTTGTCCCAAGTTTTTTCCCTATCTCCGTCCATAACAAGTCCTTCTTCTCTTTGTCGTTAAAACCTTCTGCCGATTCGTCATATAGAATTGGATGTGGTTTGACCAAATGTATCAGCCGTCCGATTTGAGAATCGTTATCTAATTTGTTAGACATCTTCAAATTGCTTAGACCGCCAGCAGAAACTGTACAGAGTTTGTTTTCGGGACGAGAGGCATGATGGGATACCCGGAACTGCCAACGTAAAAGTTTTTGAACGGCTCAGAAAATTCCGAACGACTCTATTGATTGCGCCCAGCGTCAAGCTTGCTAAGTTAACTCTTATGTGCTCTCTAAAAAATTAATATAACATTACTCTATACAATAGTGTGCTTGGGATAGTATTAACACACTTAACTGCTTGAAATTAAGAGGAAAAAATTGTATGCTGAAATAATGAAATATAAGTCTAGAGAGAAGCAGAAACTCATTTTGTTCATTTTACAGTGCTAGCAGCCGTATAAATGTCTTTTTTTAGGAACTTATGTAATATACATGCTAAAGGGATAGATTTTAAGCTAACATCTTCCTATTGTGCTCCCTGAACAAATTTTAGCGGTTACAGTTGGCGAAACTGGAAGTAGGTTCAAAGGTGTTTAGATGAAGGATATTTTTTGAAAATAGTAAATTGGAATACAGTGGTATAAATAGGAAGTTTTTTAGTATATGAAATAGTTAGTCACCTGGAATTTTTTGCTTCAGACGTTTCAAGCATAAGTTTATTACTCTTTGATCAAATCGTACTTCATAGTATCATTGCTAAAGCCATCTCTTATTCTATCGTGGATGGCCGCACTTCGTGGAACGACATTCTAAATAGGAAAAATAAGTACTTCGTGCTTATCCTGTGGAAAATACGAAGTACTTATTTGTCCTATTTCTTTCTCTTACTATCTCGTCAGAAAAATAATTCAAATATATAATAATAAGTTTGTGCGAGAGTAAAAAAGATGTCCTTCCTACAAGACCAAAGTTCGCAAAGACATAATGATCTACAACCTCACCCGATCTGTTACAGAAAGAATCTTATATTATCAAACCAAATTGAATCAGACTTTGGAGAAAATTTACTCATTTAATTATTACAGAAGATGCAGTTTCGTCCACATGAGATACAATATGATGAGATCAATTAACGCCCGGTAAAATATCCGTCAGTAGTTTCTAAAGATAATACATAAAATATGAATAATTTCGCATCATCGTTTCGACACAATTTGCTTAAGTAAATCCTGCATGCAGACGGATTCTACACGTACATTGTTGAAAACCTTCAACAATCATTAGTAATCATGGATCTCAATAATAGATAGGGTACAAGATTCGCATTCCCGAGACTTGTAATTCAATTTATTGATTTAAAACAATTGAATTCTCTTATTAATTTAAAAGGGATAATAATGATAAGATGAAAGTGTGATCTTAGAAGATGATGTCCAAGTAATCTATGATGATCGTGCAAATAAATAAAGTATACGTCAATCGATGTTTAAGACCAAGTCTTCTACAACAAGCTATCGCCGAACTATACATAGACAATTGTTGCGCGATAATTTCTCTGAACTGTATCCTACTATCTGAATCAACCGTACTTTTTAGTCTTCGTCCTTATAATTACTTTATTTTTCCTAATTATGGTTAAATCCTATCGATATTTCAAAAGTACAGATCATTAGCTAACTAATTCTAAATAATGTTCGTAATTGGCCTTTGTTTCGCAAGAAAATACGCAAGCTATCCATTTTGTTATTCGAAAGCAATATTTGAAAACTATAACTTTTTACATGAATCTTAGAATTTGTTAAGAATATCTAATATCTATTAAAACTGTGATTTTATTTTAAACAAACCTACAACCTTTAGAAAACATAATAGGTGAGGCCATCCTTCAAACCCTTTAAAACGTGATTCCACCTATTGAGTGATTGAGTCACGGAAGAGGGCTTCCCTTCAGATAAGGGATCGAGTCCATTCATGACGAGGTTAATTCGCCTTCTTTCACTCCTCCAGTGGACTCCTTCGAATCTCTGATGATCCAATTAAGGGGGACTGTAAACAGCTTTGGTACACTGACCCCTTTCGAATGACACAGTGTAAGAGAAAAGACTATAAATCTACAACGGGTAAAATCGCCGAATTACACTGAACTGCCCGACAACAATAACCGAAAACATTTAAAGGAAACGTTTCGATTGTTGAAAAAGTTAAATATTGTTACCCTATAACCAAGGTAATGAGCAACGCAATAATCAAATGTTAATCGAATTAAAACACGACTGAAAAGGTATATGAATTTGGCTACGTCTTTAGGATTCCTCATGGCTGATTGACGGAATCTATCAACATGAATCTGATGTGTCCTTTGTGAGATTTAAGATAATAAAGTTACTATGTATAACCTGATTGGCTCCTGTTTCATTGTAAGGCCAAGGTCCATCATAAGGAAATTTATTAAGCATAGTCAAAGAATGGTAGACTACCGAAACGTGCTCAAAGGGACACAGAAGCAAAGAATGGTTCGAAGGAAATACAATAGAATATGAAAAATCCTTACTTTTGTAACTTAAAACTAATTAAATTGCTTATTCACTGAGGTACATATAACGAATACGTGGGCGGCATCGTTGCTATGCTGACAGCTACTACAATGAAGTTATATTCGGCGAACTTCCATTCACTTTTCTATAAAATACGTAATAGATTCGTCATGTTTACTCAGTTACGGATCCGAAAAAGAATAAACGATCGTATCCGTAGATACCAGCGTTTCCATGACAACTTCACTTCAAAAATATTCGCGTTAATTTCGGCTTAACCCACGTTGATGCCTTTCCTATTCGAAAGCGGATTATAGAGGAGAGATATTCGGGTAAATATATACATTTATTTTAAAAATAAAGTCGAGTATAAACGTGACGCGAGATTAATTCGTCATAGTGCTCTAAAATTGGTGCGGCACATTGCCGCGTTGGCGCTTAGGGCGCATCGGTTTGGAGGGAGAGAACCATTTCTGAGAAGAGGAAATTGAATTTCATTGAGAATAGAATGCCTTGGGACAGAGTACCGATTCAGCACTTTCCCTAAATAGGAACACCTACGTATAAGGGTTCGAAAGAAGGATTGGAGAGAAAAAAAAGAAACCATTAACTAAGTCAGAAGAAAGCATAAAATGTGTCAAACGCAAAACATTCGGGTGTTTTAGAGGATTATTTCGTACAAATTAAACACATCTTGAGATACAATGTAATGTTTATCTTCTATTTGAATGGCATATACATACTTTATCCACAGAAACTCAGAGAAAATTAATAATTTCTTTATCAGAAGTTATAATTTCTAACAAACATAGATAATGAACTCATAAGGCCATAATTGCAAGCAATATCTTTCAGTTTTTGTATCGTTGCTGAAAAACAGTAATAAATTCGAACTTTCATGGAGTTAGAAACAAAATTAATATAGCTGTGGGCCCTTTGTTAACAGTTTAATAATAAATATAAATTTGCATGTATTCTACCACTTGTTGTCATACTGATATTTACCCAAGTTTCCAGAATTTTGAGCATTTGATATAAAGACTTATGATTAAAGAACCAGAGCTACTATGAGCTACTTTGAATAGACAATGCAGATAAATCATAATAAGATAATTCCTCATTAATTTAAAATTCGAGGAAAATTGCTGTATTAATAAATGACGATGATTGTTTATTTATGAGTTAATTGCTGGCAAAATAAATATTTTTATAGAACCTTATCTTTATGCTGAGAATATGTGTAAAACAAGAGAATTTGAATAAACTTCCCTATTATATACAATATTATTTCCGTGTAAATAAAAGTTTTGAAATAAAATTTCCATGTGTGCCTCTACTATTGATACGACAAAAAAAAACTAAGAATCTACGAAAATATGCTATTTCTGACTGCATTTTTGGCATATATTCAACAATTAAAATAATGCATAAATTTTTTATTGAAATTTTTGCGATAACAGGAATTCGCAAAGGTTTCATAGGTTTCCCTAGAAACCAGGAATTATAAAAATAAAAAACATTCACATATTCAAAGAAATCTAAGTTATTTTTTGGTTTCATTTCTATGGCTTCATCTTGCATTTGTGCACATTGCAATTACAGTTTTCCTAGAATTCTTACAAGAGACTGTCCACGAGAATTTGACTTCCAAAAAAAAAAGAATGCATATTTAGTGTTCATTCAAAAACATTCAATATTCAAACAAACTGTTATTATTTTCTCTTGCAGCTCTTTCCTTGGCAACTAACCCTCATATTTGTTGATAGTTACAATATTCTAAGAATTTTTCGGTTGAATATTCGTATGAAAACGGTCGTATTTTAAATATTTAAAATGGTGCATTTTTGCTCAAACACCGTGTTTTACACAGAAAAAAAAAATAGTTAAGAAGTGCTTTATCATTTTAAAAATTAATTCCTTTCCTTAGCAACCGCTCTTTTTGTTTATCATTAAGAATTTCGTTATTCTTTTGTTTTTGATTCGAATTTTCTTACGTCGCTTTCTGATATGAAATGCCTTCAACGTGACGTTTTATAACGAGTCGATCTGAAATTCAGGCAGAGTTGTGCTGACGAGTGAGTAGACACGCAGAGTGCTTGACACTCCATTAATCAGCGACAAAAGAGTTCTTGGAAGGAAGGGCTGCGAGAGAAACAAGGAAAGAAATTAGAATGCACCTAAATCACGTTCCAGAAAGCATTCTGGGCTCGAAAAAAAACTTCTGGATGAAACAAAAAAGGGAGAAAAATAGGTATTTTTCCTCGCGAACGAGAGTTACCAACCTCGTGACTTTCAAAAATGCACCCTTTCTAATATTTTTTTCCTAGGGTTCGAGAAAAGCACTTGACCCCCTTTTTTGGGGAAAAATTGCATGCGCCCTTGACATATTTCTCATCCCTTAAAAAATTGCGGCTTTTTAAAAAGTGCATCCATTAACCCTGATCCTATGGGAATGACACTAATGAAGTTAGAGGCGATGGGTTCTTGATACATCTCCAATCATGAGTGATGAAGAAGATATCCGGAAAGGGTATTAGGGAATCTTTCATTCAAGATTCCGTTAAGAGTTTGAAGTATCCTTGATTTAATTTACAATTCAACCTTGTGAAGAGTCACTTTTATAAAACTCTAGCTGTGACTTTTTAGCACAAGAAATATTTTTGATATGACCTTGCTTCAATAAGCACTTCAAATTCTTATAATACTTTTATACTTCATAATTCATATCTATACAGATTACCGCATCCATGTACAACACAAAGACAAATTTAGATAAAAACTTTAAGAAATTTCGGCAATAAATTTCACCCCCATCGTTTATTCTTAGTTTCCCTAACTTTTTTCCATTTTCTTTTTAATTAACAGCCCTCCCCTTTACATAATTCCACGTCTTTTTCCTTTGTGTTCCACTCAGTATTTTCTTAGCATCATACCCTTTTATACCAATCTTTCCCATTAAAAATTTCATCCCTCGTCTTATTTTATTTTCCCAACAGCCTTCTCTTATCGGACCATCATTCCTTTGTTTTCCCTTCGTTTGTTTTGCTTTATCTCTGCTTAGATTTTCTTCCATTTCCCACTTCTAAAAGATTTCAAATCTCATGGTTTCTTCCTTGCTTTAAGTCTTCATAATTAAGATTAATTTAGGCGAGAAATTTCTAACGTTGGATTTCGCCGATACTCCTCGGAAATGTTTATAAAATCGCTATATAAAACTCCTATTTTATCTCGTTTTCATTTTCATGCTTTTTTCATTTTTTATAATTCATTTCATTTATGCAATACCTTGTAATTTCTTCAAATGTAAATGTAATGTGTTTTATTTCAACAATTAATTTAGGTCATTTTAAAGGACTTAGTTTCCTTGGAACTAGTTCACCATACTAATTCAGGCTATAACATGATTGCAAGATTCATTATTTACATCAATTTAGATGAATTAATGGGCCAAAAAATATTTTGCTTCCTTACCCAAAATTCTAGTTCCCATTATAACGAGGAGTAAACTTGTCATTCAACCGTTTGTAGTAATATTCTTAGAAGATTCTAGTCTAGATACAAAATAAATAAATATTAACTGCATTTGTCTATTGATTAGAATATTATGATTTAAATGAGGTACTTTTATGATCTACAATTCAGATTGATATAAGAATTTGTAACTTACGAATCTATACATTTATTATATACACTTTACATTCGAAATGTTTTTTAATGACGTCTAAAATGAAAGGAAACAGGATGTAATTCATGAAAGATTATTGTAAGTATTGCGAAAACATTAATGCATTTCCTAGAGAATTAAGCTTTCATTAGAACTTTTACATGGAATTTATATCAATAATCTTCATTTTATAATTCCAACATCTGTATCTTAAAAGTATTATAGCTGATAGTAAAATAATCCCGTATGACAACTTGTCTGGTAGAATAATCCATTTTTTAAAAACAAATTCGTTTTCGTACATCTCTCATTTGTTTCCTCTTCAGTAACTTCAAATGACATTTTTCCATTTATCATAAAAGTACTTCAACTTTATACTTTCTACTGCACTAAGAAACCTTCAGTTTTTCACGAACGATAAACTTTTCTTCTCAAGTTCCCAGAATCACTCCGAATTCACGAGGGATACGTGATCACGGAACTGACAGCTATATGGACCACGCGACACCATGTTCCATGCAACCCAAGAGTGACCTCGCCCTGCGCCGAATAAATCTTTGGGTGAAAGTCCCATTTCGCCTTCAACTTTCATTAAACAGAACAATGCTTTTCAGACGGGAAATATGAAAAGAAAAACGATGCTTTTAACAGCTCCAAAGATATCAATGGTACCCTTATTTATTAGCAAAGACATTTCCTGCGAGTTTTTGCTACTCGTATCAGTTACGTTTGAGAAATCCACTTACAATATCAGAATTGAATTGACTTCGTTTTGGATGAGATTTCGAAAGATATTACTCTGCCAATATATTCTCCGTATTCATCTGATTACGCTAAGGAATGTTTTTTAGTAATGGGTAAATTCTTTTTTCATCTCCGGTAAATAATGAATAAACCTATATAGACAGAAAAGAAAATTGTAGATTTTATTCTTGAAAAATTTTCAGCTCTATTCACAACACTATAAACATAGTCCATTATTTCCATTATTCATTTATTTAGTCTGCGATGAAATCCGAAATTTTCTGTTGCTATTGTTTACAGGATTCAGAAACCGAATACATTGCACATTGCGTTATTTTACATCACACCGAATACTCTGTAAAATGCGTTATTTTGCATTACAAGATTATGAAAGTGTCATAAAATTTTAATCAAGTAAATAATTTTTGCATTTATATTTTCGTGTTTATTCTAAAAGGGTATCCTTTGATCTACTAGGTGGTCATTATATCTTCGAATGCAACAAATTATTACTATCTTTAAATACAAGTGAAATATAGATTTACCATTTTCTAGATACAATTCCAAATTTATAATGATAATATTGGTAAATGGATAATATTTTTTAGTTTTGTTCGTAATTATTCAATTCAGTAGTTGAATTTATAACATTAACTTTATTTTGTCACGATAATATCAAACAGCTCTCGGCTGAAAACATATTGTTCAATACTGATATATGCTGCAATAAAATACTGTAGCATTTTGTCATTTAACCTATTAATTCCGCAAATAATTTTACGCTAAGAATTCTTAACCTTAGTTGTAACAATGTAAGATATCAGCCATAGAATTGCCTATTTGTAACAATGTCCAACTTCAATCGTTACGATGCGAACTCATTGGAATCGTAAGACTAAATTTGTAACAGTTACCCGATATCCTGACTGTAGATCTGATAACCCTTGTTTCTTTGCTATGACACAATCTTTTCTACATCTACAGATGGAATAGAGCATGAAAGCTCTACCGATTTCTAAGAGGAAAAGTCGATTTTCGGATATTTCCATCAGGTTCTTTCACAACTGTTAATGGACACCTGCCAATTCCTGTATTTGGACCTTCTAAGAAGGGATGATCGGAGATGGAATAAGGAAAAAATTGGAAGGAAATGTCTTAGAAATATCTCTTTGGGAATAAGAACACCCTTAAGCTACATTAAGAGACGAAGGAGAAGCTGACATACCTCTTATAGAGAGATTAATCCAACTGCATGCAAATTATCTATCCTAGTCGGTATTTTTGACTGGAATGGATTATAAACAGGGTATCTATGGAACTATACCTTTATGTCAGATGGTTATAAAAATATCGCGTTACGTATATAAAATAAATAATGCACAGCTTCCTTAAATCAATATCAGAATGAATTTTACATGGTTTTCAATAATGAACTACCGTAATATTTCCTATGTTTTTAAATGTTCCTTATAAATATTTTATAACAAATTTACCATTTTGATAACTTTATGCGATAAATTATGCATGGAAACTTTTTTTACGCCATCGATTTTTATATAATGAGTTCACATTTATGACAAAATCAGAAATACGTCAAGGAAAAGGTATGATATTGAAACAGAGCTTAAAAAATATATATTATAAAAGAAAGTTTCATTTGCATCAATTATAAAAGTTTCATTTATTACATCAATAATTGAAACGGCAAGAGTTTTATCGTTAGTCGCCTGCATTTTCAAACGTTAATAAATAAATTAATACACTTTCAGCATACATATCATTTCCATTCTGAAATCATCGCAAAAATTGATCTAATTACGAATTCATGCTCATTACGAATTCCCTCGGATAACGAAAACCGCGTCGCTACGGACAACAATCGTGGATTGTAATTGTTTAATTGACCGTCGCCCCGGAGATAATGGCATGGAAGTAAACATCGGTGGGGATTAGTAATCAAGCCCTCTCAAATGCATTTATTCCAGAGTGCAACTTCAATCAACGCTCAGCGGATTGGTCGAGTAGAAACAGATGAAGAGCTATATCTGAACTTAAAAGTCCATTTGAATGAGTTGGGGGCGTGAAATAGTAATTCCTAACGATGAAAAGGGCAATATGGAATCCATTTCAGATGGATAAAAATGCCTTTCGACTCGGACGGATTATTCAAATCATGCCTAAGTAAGTGATGCACTCGCAGAAGGATGCATTTTTTAAAAATCCTTTCTGATCCTAACTTATCGTAAGCATTCTCTTAGCTTCGAATGAAATCGTACGTGAAAATTCTGCCTTCCATTCTTTTGCATTAAAAGTCTAAAAATCAAACGTACGATATTCACATATAATTTACTAAAAAACCATTGGATAAAATACTATTATACTGAGTCTCTTTATGATCTTTAAAATCATCAAATATTTATATGTAAACTAGTTAATTTATATTCGTTAATTGTAATAGAATGATAATGAATTAACCCTTTATTCATAATAGGCCTTCCTTCCTGTCTGTTAATGCTATCCAAATCTAAAGATTAACAAATGAAAATCGTAAACTACCATACTCCACATTTCGTCCAGTAATCATTCATTGATAAGATTTTTATATTAATAATAAATTGGTCCCGTATTTCACATTTCATTCATAAAATAATGTCATTATAATCACTACAATAGAAAACATAATAAGTGTAATAATGAGATTAATAATTAATAATCTAATTACATTCATACGTAACAGCTATTACAATCCAAACAATAGATTACGAAGCTAAAAAATTACAACAATCGACCGAGTTATTTCGCATTGTTTACTCATTTCGTTCCGGTTACCTAGGCGACAATTATTACAATTATCGCGTCGCACCGTTACGTATTTAGAATCTCATCTAGCAATCTATTACCACTCAGTGCTAGTTTAAATGGGAAAATGGCAGATGTCACGTTTCGGTTGGATTCCGGCCAACCCTCAGGACAAAAGTCCGGTAACAGTTCAAGCGGAACAGGTGTCTGTCCTTGACCTCTGTGCGATGCAACTCACCCCTCTGCTGGAACCCTTTCTGAGGGCGAGAGTTCAAGGTGCCAATTGATCACCAAAGCGCACCAATGGAAAGAAGGGGTTGAAATGCAGAATCTCCGGCCTTTTTGGGAATGAGAGATAAGCTTTCGTTTTTGCATACGAAATGCATAGGAAAAAAGGTGAAATTTGTATGTGAGGAGTACCTGTTATGTAATGACGGTCATGACACTGACAGGAGTGTCTACTTATGATAATGATAATGAGTTGGATTATACAAAATTTTATAATCATTAGTTATATTTAAACATGTGTGAACGATATTCGAGAGGTGCAAAAAACTGCTGACTATTTACGTACGATATACAAATAACGATTATTAAATAATAATAAAAATGAATGTAAGAGAAGAAAATTCATAAAGAAAAATCCTGAAGGGTTAAAGGAAGTATTGAAAGAATTAATAGCAATTAATGCGATTATATCATGAGTATGTTATAATAATTATAATAGATATTACGAACTGATAGATAATATATTGAAAATATTTAACAATATTTATAAATATATGAATATAACTAAAGAAAATTCGAACTTTAAAATATGAAGAGTTAGAGGAAGTACTGACACAATACGAAGATTATAATGATGTAATTAAATCATTCAGATTAAAATGTGTTTTGATTATATGAAAAAAAGCAATTCACTAATTCGTCAGCCTTTCCAGTACCTTTCTACTTCCATAATGCCCTGCAAGTCTTTAATATTTAACATAATTTTCAGTATCCCTAGTATTAATATAAAAATATGTCATTCTATCGATGTATTTTGTAAGGATAGAATGTCTTCTATGCGAAGAATTCAATATATATCCAGTCAAGTATTTCCAACGCCGAAATTGATCAGATCTTCGAATCAAAAAAGGGAAAGATGGCTGAAAATCAATTCCTTTCCTGAGATCAAGAAATTCGAGACAACACAGGGTCGTTATCCTCCGCAGAATCGATTGGAATTTAATTGAATTTGGAGACATTTGATTTTGGAGGGGCTGAAACCCTTTTTTGCCATCTCGAATGGCTTGAAAAGCCTTTCGAAATTATCGCTGATACTCCGCGAGAACTTTTACGAAAGGGGAATTACGTAACAAGAGACTGGAATTGATAACTTGAGTCTTTGCATGCGTTGAGAGGTTTCGTATACAAATTTCCCAATAAGGTATCCTTTGACATTTTTATCGTAAAATTCCGCGTAGCCAAAGTATAGATCGTACTGTATCTGAATCTGATACGAGGGATGTATATAATTCTCGAATTTTGTTCGGAAAATTTGCTTATACTATAATACAATTTACTGTCATTCTATGATCAAGTTAAATAAAATAATGATCCTATGTAATCCAACTCAATGTATTTCAAGTGGGCTTACTGGTTAAAATGATTTATGAAGTATTATTCTAATTCTTTTTTACACAGTACATAAAGCTGGATGATTCTCTAGGAACATTACTATAAAAGACTAGTAAATATAGTACATTAAAATAGTGAGGATACACGGTGATTATATCCTTAAATTAACATCGCTCATCCCTTATCAACGATCGTATCATAAGTTGTATTGAGAACAAAATGACGAATAAATTATACGAATATTTTTTCCAACCTGAACGGATGTATATATAGGGGAAAAATAAACATTTCCTTTAATTTTGTCAATAATTACCTTATAAATAAATCAAAAGCTACATCTTATCAAAAGTCAATATCCAATGGTTGTACATCCGAGGTATCATCTAACCTTCCACAGAATAACGAAGGCCAGGTGGCATTCATTGGATCACGTGCGTGATTTAGGGCCCAAGTTCTCACGAACGTGACTCATAAAAGGGTTTCTAATGGCAAAGGTGATATCTTGACCAATAGATTCTCAATATGACCATTTTGCCATAGGAAACAACTATAATATTGCATGGCTATCGCTGTAATACGAGTACTATGTTTTTAATATTGTTTTTTTTCATAATTTCTTATTTCTTTTATTTTTTAAAATGTAAATGGTCATAAATTGCATTTACTTTGCGTGAATTTTTATATCGTGACTTTTTAGATTCTAAGAAATGATACGTTCTTTTTAAAATATGATTTCTTCGCGTTTTTTTGATGTAAGTATATCCTTAATACCCCTCTCATGTAAGGTGCTTTGTTTACCTTATCTTCTATATGATATTCTAACAGAAGTCTTTAAGCGTAGATACGAGATGTATGTATTTCATCATACGTAATATCTCGCATTCAATGTAATATAGTAACTTTCTCTTTTGGTTGCTATAGTATCCACCTTATTATTTATAGATAATAATTTAGTATATGGAGACGAATGAAATGTAGATCTAAGAAGGTCTTGTATATTATGATAGTCATTATCTACGCAAGTAATTTTTACATATCTTCCAGAAAAGTTTTTAGTTACGCACTACCAGAATATTTCGTCGTGATTTACGAAAACTTTACTCTTAAAAATTCGTTCTTAAAACATTTTTCGTTCATATATTATATTAAATAAAATATAAAAGACTCGCAAATCAATATTTAATGAGAGCAAACCTCTCCAAAAATTTATTTTACCATCTAACTAAAAGGGTTAATGGAAATTAAAAATTTAAGCTCAAAAATTCACCTTTAAAATTTAATTTCTAAACTTTCCCTCGAGAGAAAGGTGGTTTTTTTACCTTTCTGAACGGAAGTATGAAAATCTGGAGCCAAATAATTTTAGGAATAACACGAGGTACATAAATCCTTATCTCTTACATTTTTTCCTAAGGCAGAAGATTGGAAGAAAACGCGCGAAAAATTCATTTTTTCGAACAATTCCACGTGGAACGGATTCCCAGCCCTAAAAAGACAGCCTTCAACACCATTCCTGCATAATCAGATTGTGTCGAAAAAAATGAAAATCGAAATGCGTCCATCTAGATTCCAGACAATTCAGGGAGGAATTAAATTCTTTTTTATATGAATTCCGCATAAAATTCATAGAACCGTATAGACTTGGTATATCTATCCTTTTTAAAATACTACGGATAATTCGCTAAAACCAGATATAACCCTCTCGGAATTTTTGGAGAAATCTCGGAATTTAAGAGATTTTGAAAAAGTTCGGGAGAACAATGCATTGTGGTCCTTTTCTTTCTTCAAATGCTCTCGTAATCCAACCGTAGTCTCCGAGGAAATTCAACGTTTTCATTCCTTCCATGATATCTTGATGGGACTTGGATTGCAATGGGTTGTCATGACTAGTATGGAATTTCATTTTCGTACTGTTTTGAATCGGTTCATTTGTGTTCAGGAATATACTCAAAGAAAATAAAAATGTAACTGTGGATTATTTATAGATATGGAATTATTTATTTCCATGGATATATTTGACAATTACTTCGCATATATAGGAACTACGATAATCATATGATTCGTGAACACTGTTATGAGGTGACAAATTTAATTTAATTAATAAAAGATATTTATAAAAATAATATTTAATAAAATATGCAAAACGTATCATTTTGTGATAAATTATACATTTAAATAGAAAAAATTCATTTATATTCACCTTATTGCGTTGTAAATGCGCTGTAAGTGTTAAATTTCTCCAAAATGCCTGTCAATTCAATACAAGGATATGTCGTACATTATTAAGTGATTGAGAGGTTGAAATTTATGTGAATATGCACTCCATTCGGTTTGCATCAATCTTATCTTCATCTAGAGACATGCATGCATGCGCAAAAAGAATTGAATTTCATCTGAACGTTGCATCTACATAAATCACCTCAAGACAGAAGTAGCTGCATTGCATAACCGAGAAGGATATTCCAAACCAATACTATTTCTTCCGAAAAAAATCCTCATAAGAAAATTTGTCCATCATCAACACTGCACACACGCTTTGATAGACGGGTTGATACTAAGAAAAGAAGATATTCTGTTCGAAGAGGCTTTTTGCTATGAGTCTATTACTTATTGGGTCACGTGGGTTGACATACTTCTTACTTGTCCTATCAAGATGATGCATTGCATGGATATCGCGTATTCCAGAGGAGATGGAACTAATTTCACGCTGGTTGAGGCCTGTCGGACATTTTTATCGCAAATATATACCTGTATCTCGTGTTAAATAACTTTTTCCCTCTTCTCCATTGGGTACATTTGAAACCCAAGTGAACAATGTGACATACACGAACTTCTTGATTGAACTGATTAAATAAATGCCTACAATCTATTCACTTTTTATTTTACTTTTTTATACTATTTTATATATTTATATTGACGATTGTGCAAAACTATTGAGGACTAATAATTTATACTTGTACCATATACATTATTTTGTTTGATTATTGCTACAACAGTTCCTCTTGAATTTGTAAAATAACATTTTAAAATTATTTTTTAAAAATGTATTCATCCAATATAAGGAAAAAATAGGATAGGTGCGTTATGCTTCGAATTCTTGCCCGGCAAGTAGGGGTCATAGGTTCGAGTCCCAGTAATATTGTTATTTTTCATTCTTGTTTAACTTCATTGTTCCAAAATTAAAATGATGAAACGTCTATAAATATTTAAGTGAATTTAATCCACTAAATATACTGCGCTCGTTTAGAATTGAATAAGAAAAACGATATTAATATATTCATAAATACGCAAAAAGATTAATACATTAATAATAACTGCTAATTACACTCACAATATCCTTACGCATAAGCAGTACATGAGGTACCGAACAGAGTGGAAAAGTCACAATACATCGAACGACTATGCCTTAAAATTTTCTGTCGAGGATAAATAAAAAACCCAACACAAAGCAATCAGTAGAATTCGTGCTGAAAGCCACAATCAAAAATCCATCATTCGATTTCATTTAAAATATCAGAAAAAAAAGAATATCGGCTACACATCGGCAATCGAACGCCGCTCTGAAATCCATAAAAAAATATATAAACGTGGAAGGAAGCATAACCTAATGCCAATTCTTCCGGAAAATTCTTCCCTTTGAAATCTAAGCGACGTTTGAAAATGCTGAGCAAGTCGCAAGTCAAATGGGACATGCGGGAGTGTTGCTATGGATACAGATGTTCCCAGATGGAAATATTTTTTTAGGATGCAACTCATTTCAAATGAATGGAATGGATATGAAGATCAAAGGACACAATTTATGATTCTTTTCCGTAGTATTATATCTAACATGTTCTTCTCTAAGTTGTGTTTTGATTGTCATCTGTCAAATAATAATCAAAAATTAAAATCGATATACAAGAAATAAGTACGTATTCCATTTAAGATTGGATATTTTAATTACATTAACGTATCGATTAGCGATATCTCCATAAGGAATTCTCCTAGGGGAATGATGAAAAAATCAATAAACTCCAGTTAAATCTATTGATCGAATGATATGTTTACTCTGTCATAGATACAATAGTTGATATAAAGCCAATTATTTATTCAACTAGGTATAAACTTTTTAATCATATTTTTATCATCCAAAATTCACTTTACTTTTCGAAAATAATTTTAAAATAAAGTTACTTTTAAAAATTAATGCTTTAATTTTAAATAAATGGCTATAAAATCTGTCAGCACACATTAAGTGAGCTTATTAAGCTAACTAACTGAATTATAAAACAGTTCAAATACTTCCTTTACGTTAAAACATCTCTATCAAAATATTGTTTGACAATTGGATCATATTTCCCTCAAGCGTGTGAAAGGAACATAAATGCGATAAAATCATCAATTTGGAACTTTTCCCCTTATAATTTCATCGCATTCTGGTAATTCATTCGTTAAATAATTCCTCATTGCCGATTCGTCATCGTATGTAAACGATAGAAAATTATATGCTGCGCGATTAAATAAAGCAAAAAAGAGCATGAATGTAGTTTTTTAAGTTTGTATAGTTCCGGAAATGACATAGACAAACATTCGTGGTTGAAAATCAACAGATTAATATTCATTTATCGCTACCGACGACTTTCGCCAGCAACGAAAGAGTTCCCCATGACAACGGTTACTTACGCAAACAATCGAACAGCGATACGAGAATACAAATAGGCGTGTTTATGTTGTGCAATCGGCGAAAACTATGCAGATTTGTCTGCACATTTCCTTCAGAATATAGATGAGATAAATATTGAATTCTGGTGCACATTCATCTAAAGGTGCAAATATAGTCAGAATGTTATAGAACTGTTTTATAATTATTTTTTATGATTACGATTTAAATTAATACAGAAAAATTACAAAATTGCAAATAATTAAATTTTAATTAGAAAAAATTGAAATAAATATAAATTGTTTCTAATGAGAAATCAAATGAGATGAATAATATATGAGGAGAAACGATTAAAAACATTCTGATTAATTTTATAGTTAAAAGGAGAAACGATTTTAAGTACACAAGAAGATATATTTTGAGCATGAATGAATTTTCAAATGTTTATTTATTGAGGTAAAATAGCGAGTTAAGTCCTTGGCTGTCTTATTACTTACGTAACCATATATAAGTTAAGCTTCAACAATCTTTAAGGTTATCAAGTACAACTTATTGTTGCGAATTAATTACCAATATCAGGCTTAGTTAATTTAATTTCCCAATTTTTAAAATATAATCTAAATAATATCATTGTTAGATTCCATACTATCGTAATTGACTATTTGAATTATATTCGTTTGATTGTGGGAATTATTATCGAATTTTCTATTGTTGCTATTATTCCCAATTGTTGGATTGAATTGTAGCATTTTCGATAAAGAGACTAATGCGTAGGATTGCTATATCTTCATTTCACTCACGTTAGAGACGGATTATGAAACATGATTGGATAAGTGAATGGTGTATTTAAGAAGTGATGAATGGATAGGATTTCCTTTGGATCCATTTCCCCAATCTATCCACCATTCCCAGAGGAAGAGAAAAAGGCCTATTTTGGTCGGAAGTGGACACGCAGAAAGGACTTTCTCTGCAAAACATGCGAAAGGACAAAAAGAATGATTTCTTTATTTTGATCTTTTGCTACTCCAAAGAAGATATATTCCACACTCAGCTAACGGTATAGTTACACGCTTGAGAATTAATGGTAAAAGCACTTTCAGCCAAAAAATTACTCAATGATAATAGAAATAGATTCAATGAACACCATGCAGCATGAATTACCATGCATTGATACATTCCTATAAATCGAGATGAATATTTTGTGAAATATTCCACCTGAAATGATAGTATCCCATGCAACGATAAAAAATTTTAAAACGTTAAACCCTCTCGTCTACTTTTGTTAATAATTGTTAATGTTCTCTTAATGTAACCCTCCCCAAATCCTTTAGATAACTAATCCTTCAGATAATTTTAAGCTTCCTGTGAACTTCGACAATATATTTTGATGAGAATAAATTTAATTGGTAATAATTGTGGATGGAAGTAATTTTGTACGTAATGGATTCTACTGTTGTATATTATGTAACAATTAAATGAAAGACAATCATGTATTATAACAATTAATAATACAAAAATTTATTTACACTGCACCATATTTAATGGATAATACAACAATAGATTTTACAATAATAATTTTTCTAAAACGGAAATTTACAACCATAAATCGTGTACATTTTCGAACCATTAACCACTTTGTCTAAGTTCAATAGATAGCATGCTTTAAATACAAACAGAAGTCTACAAGAAATAAATGAAAAGCTTGCATTCACAAGCGAAAAGAACTCGAAGTAGAGTCCATAAGAGTCCGTGAGAGGGCTTACGAATTTATGAAGGCGATAAAAAGAGAATAAGACGTATGGCGATAGGAAAATATAAGTGATGAATGTATTTGGTGCGCAAGAAACTTCAAAAGAACTTGCGTGAGTTTGCGCGCGTCAGGGGAAATGGAATTAGACCAGAGTGATTAAAATGATATACGACTGCAAAAGATAAAAAAGAGGTAAAAATTTCTAGGGATAGATGTGCCATAATCCTTTGGAAACATAAAACGGAGTAAAAGAGACATTCGTTATGAGGAAGGGAAGTTGAGGGTACTATTACGTCTGAAATTCACAACGGAGTACTTCTGCTGATGATGTAAAAGTATATCGCCCGAGTTACACTCAAAATTTTACTCTTTTGTCGTCTCATTACTCACGAGGACAATTCGAGAAATTCAGGATTTCCACAAGAGATAACAGTGACTCAACAATTCCCGGTTACTTTACGAGTTTCACTATCGATAATTCAGTTTAATTTGTCTTCATTAATACAACAATTAAGAAAATATCTAATTCAGTTATTTATTATGTTATATTATGAATATTTAACGATGTATTGTACCTTTCAATAAACGGCTGCTGAAGTGTTCCATTGAAATAATGGAAAATTAAAGTTCAGGGTACTAATTATTTAGCTAATTATTGTAAAATTAATTTAAGTTCAATTTCAAATATCATTTTCATATTAAAAATCGGTCGCCAGCATTACAACTATTTTAATTATGATATTGTCGGATAGTTAAATTTTCTTTCGTGTAGATAATTAAAATGATTGTTTAAAAATGAACTTTAAATATGTGTGTATTTAAATCACCAATATAATAAAGTAAATTTTAATTCAATACTGTTGTGGTTATTCTGATAATGTAAACTTTAATATCATACCCAAAAAAATATTTTAAATCATAAGGCGGTAAACTTAGCATAATATCATTTAAAAAGCAATTAATTTAGTAACTTGTGAAATACGATTAACTCAATTTCAAATATTTCCATTTACTTTTATTAGATTTTCGACATAAATCAAACTTTATAAAAATAATATATGTGTTTCAAATGCACAAATACATTCCGTTCATCTACTTGTAGCAGTATTATTCCAAGTCTTGAAGCATTGAATTTTTTCCGCCAATTGCGTGAAACTTATACCCTAGCAACAGATTCTTTCATTTCCCTGATTCCTACGAACCTACAAACATCCTATAGAGTCTATTGAAGTGTCCCTTATAAGGGCCGACCTATTTCTATACAAACACAGGTAAGAACGCACTAAATTTTCTTGCCCTTTACAAGGTTCCCAGAGCTCGTCAAATTTCCTTTCTTGATCCAAGCTTTTCGGAAAGAAAAATTCTGCTCGAGAGACGTGACTCGAATCACGATGATAGGTCCTTTAGCAAGATATTGCGCGAAAAAATCGGCTTACTAATGAACGGAACATAGCAGCATACTAAGTCTATTTGACGAGAAAAAGAAATTTCAGCCACGTAAATTATTCCGGAATTTCCGGGCGTTTTTCATTTCGAATTCTTGTCTTAATTTCTTTTGCTTACTGAATATTTAAATCTGATAGACAAAACTCGTCATAAGGACTGATAAAGCTTAGCGTAAACAGAACTACTTGTTGAAGTATTGTTTGCTTGAGGATTGTTGATTAGCATAAGTAAACAATCTTGGCAACGACTGTTGAATTTCGAGTAACAACATCACCTTGACAACAAGAAGTGTTTCTCCAGGATAAACATTACTTTAATTGGTATTGTTGAAACAATATGTAAACAACGGGCCACAAGATAGGGATTGTTATCCTTTTACAGGATGAATTCGAACATTATTTACAAGATGCAAGCCATTCCAAAACACGTAACTTTTTCATTCTCTATAAATATGCTTCATAGGACGATAATAAATTTTCTACTTCTGGTTTCGGAAGGTAAAGAAGTTTTTCCCATCTCCGGTACTATTAATATCATCCGAAGAAACGAGATAGGATTCTCGTAAGAATTTTAATGAAGGGCATTTAATACAATCTCATTCGCATATAGTCGACGAGGGTAAAAGAGAAGATTCTGCGGGGAATGAAAAAGCTTGGGTTTCCGTTCAATTAAGATGCTTTCTGTACTATTCAGTTACGCTTTTTTTTCGGATCCTTGCTAGAAGCAGTGTATTCAAATGTTTATCGT
Organism: Pantala flavescens; assembly: GCA_020796165.1. Lineage (NCBI taxonomy): Eukaryota > Metazoa > Arthropoda > Insecta > Odonata > Libellulidae > Pantala > Pantala flavescens. The sequence continues at coordinate 44,922,733 of CM036881.1, read as the reverse complement.
CATGAAGGAGAATGGAATTTTACTGTTCTTTAATTTTTAATTTTTTTGTTCATATTTATTTATAAATGTTTGGAAAAAACTCAAAAGTAGAATGGGTAGAAGGGGAGAGTAACGGAAGATATTTTATACCATTTATACCATTCTGAAAAATTGGATTAAATTTATAATTTAGTTAATTTAATATAATAATATAATTTAAATAATCTATTATAGATAAAAGGTTTAAAAAATTTAATTTAGGAAGGTTTTTATATCAATGTCTTTCCTCTATAAATTAACTATATATTTTAAATAATAAAAATGGAAATTAAACAAAACTTAAGAGAATCCTTGAAAGTATTTTGAGAAATTCAATCCATTTATGTGATCTGAAATGGTATCGTTATTGATCTGATTCATTACCTATTGAACACGAGACCTTGAGAAATTAAAAGGCTCTTTCTTTTGAATTTTAGAACACAAGAATCACGAGACAGAACATGAAAAGCAGCACCATGGCAACGATTTTTAACCTATGCAAAAGCTCTTTAAGGATCATTTTTGGTAATTAAACCCTGTTAATAACAATAAAAGGCTTTAAAAATATTAGAACTAAATGTGGATATACGAAAAAAACGTTTATTGACAATGGTAAAATATATATTGATATTCGCTTTTAGTTGACAACAAAGAGCAATGAAGAAGAGTATATAAATACAACAATAAGCAAGTAACATATGCAACATATCTAATCGTAATATATACACAAAAATCCAATTTCGATGTAAAAATAATTAAATCAGCTAAATTAGTGGAATAAGCTAACTTTATTTGGTCTAGAGAAGGTTTAGTACCTGTAGACATTCCGTTCTTTCTAGCGTAAAAGTACTTTCGTAGGAGAATTTGAGAAGATCTCCGTCACTTATTCCCGCTGAAATTTCTTCGGGAGGTTCCCTTAGCGACACCCATTACTCAGGAGCGGGGGTGGAATATAAGACAGGTGAAATGAAGACGGGAAAAAAGAAGATGGACGTGAAATATAGAAAATAAAAAGAAGAATATTTAAGGAGAGATGAGGAATAAGTTAAACGGGAGAAAAAGAATAAGAAAAAATTTCTCTCTGAGATATTCAGAACTTCTCATGTGGCAAAATATGTCTTATTTTCAGGAAAGCCGTTTTGTATTAAAGTTTTATGGGATTAAAAAGTTACAACAATTCTCACAAATTTTTTATAACCTCAAAAATAGTATGGAACTATAACAATACCGAAAAATATCTTGTTCAGAATTGTTATCGGTATCTAGCAACATTAAGTCTCAACAAACCAAAATGCTTTTAATGATCAGTTATTTAAAACTACTCTTGACAACAATGATACATTATAATGAACTAAATTGTTGGTAAAAGTCTAAATTAAGCTCTAATATGGAATTAATGTTATTTCAGATAATTGGCAATTATTTTACAAACTATTTGTAATACTATAACAAACTATAACGATCAATTTATATTCTACATTATGATGAATGACTAGTAATACACAATAGTGGAGAGCAGTTCAAAATAATAAGTTATAGTTAAATTCATTTATATAATAGATAACATAAGATGACCACTAAGTATTATGGTACTAAGTACTAAGTATATAATAAAGTATAAACTCCGAGAAGATTTTAGAAATCTGATTACATGATAATGGAATATAAGAAGGGAAGAAATATGAAGACCAAATAAAAACAGGATTTGTAGAATCTGAAGCAACGACTTAAAGTGGTTTAGTTCATTTCTCTACTACGCAAAAGAAAGTTGAAGGAGAAGGAATACGTTTCTCATAAATCTTCCACTCCAAACTTTCTCTCTAAATGACATTTTCTTCTAATGAAATAAAAGTTTCTGGAAGAACTTTATAGCTGCTTAAAGTTACCCCCTGTGGTGATAAAAAATACACACACATAAACTAATTTATAAAATCATAATCCCTGGGGTTCTAATAAAATATTCTTGAAAGTTACATTCAACCATCACTTGTAAGTAATATTTAAGGTAGAGCAATAAAGGTACTATTGTCGTCATTCTATTGCTGTTTGAAGTTGTCTTGGCAACACGAATATGATTTTAAATGTCAGAAAACAGTTAATGTTAAAATGTAGATGTGATTATTGTATGCAATATTCAAATTTATTCTCAATCATAGAGAAGAAACATGTCATGAACAAAAAATTATCAGTTACACATAATAGTTTCATTCCTTCCATTATATATTATAGCTCAATATATACATACGTACTTTAATATTCACTAAGAGTATACAAACTAAACGCTGCAGAGTTAAATTGATGTTGGACCACCGTAAAGTGAACCTAGATTTGTATACATACACACATATTTAAGGGGAAAAGTGAAACAAAAACCGGGACAAAAGGAGATTGAGTGGATGCCACAAAAGGCCAATATTAAGAGTTCTCACTTGCCTTTATCAAAAGAGACTGGAGAAATTCTAGAAGGAGAAGTGGTAGACGGAAAGATAGGAAGTAGCGATGTGAAACACAGAGCGTAGAAAATTAGAAAAGAATAGGATAAGCGAACGAGGCCGTGGAAAATTAATAATGAAAGAGGAAATAGGGAAGAAAAACGAGGCTAGATGAGGAGGCACAAATGAGGGAAAACTTTTCCAAACAGCAAAAGTCTTTAAACGGAAGAACTTTGGCATCTCAGACATAAATGACCGAACAACCGGGTCAACGTCTTCCAAAGCCTAATCGCTTAGTAAATGAGTTTCAAAAACGTGTGTTCTTTCACCGGGCGGTGACGGCCATCGTACGACGCAATATCTTCCTCACGTAAAGAATGTGTCTATCTTGGAACCAAGAATATCCTGAGTTCGTTGGACGCGACTTCCTCATTGTAAAAGTGACGCTGTTACTCACGAGAAAGAAGTATCGTGGATAGATTATATCAACACTATAGATATGATCGTTCCAAGTAAATGGATTACAGTATCATTCAGATTGTCGACTATTTAGGAAAATTTAGACTATGTAAACTATTATAGTTCAGCTACTTGTATCTAAAACAGGTTTATTTAGGTACTCATCCAATTCTGCGTAAAGTACAAGCAAGCCAGCTTTAAGCATACGGCAGGGGGTGCGTAAAACCACGACTCGGATGTCGGATCGATTAATTTCACATATTCGAGGAAAAGTTTTGAAGGGATTAGTTTCTAAATTAATTCCTCAAATTTATTCCCTTTTCTGAACGTGTATGCCAACATATTCTGAGCGAGATTAAATTTCCCTTGTACACTTATGGGATTAGATATAAAATCAGCTAAAGATAGATTTGGATAAGATTGGATGTCAAGGTAACAGCTAGCTAATACTCACTATGTTACAGAAACGAGTAAGTGTTGCAAAGCTTTCAAATAGCCTCAAAGTACGTATAGCAGTAATGAAATCAATAACTTTCCACAAGCTACATCCTAAATAACAATACCAAAACGTTTGTAAGTATTCTAGTTCATATTATAAATTATCTCAAAAATAATGTTAATATATCATTTACGTTGAATAAGTACAGTTATTGTATATTATAATGACAATGTACGAAAAGAATATGAAAAGGATAGGAAAAAGCAATTAACTACTGAGACCAGTTTAATATTTAGATGACAAAACCTTCTGGTGCCTTTGATACACCACCGCATTCCACAAAGGATCCAAAAGAATTAACATTAAGACGTTGTAATCACTCTTTTCCGGAGAGAAAGTGCTTCTCAGAACCCATGACGTGTGTAAAGAGATGTAATGGGTCACCGCCCCGGATATAAACATTCGCGATACTTCAGAAGTACGCGGAATTCCTTATTATCGCGAAACAAGAGACGATAAAGGTCAACAAAGGACAAAACCCGCAAAGCCAAACTTGCCTGCCTCTTACGCAGAAACTCAAATATGAGAGTTGAGATGGGATGACCCCCAGAGGCTACTGGAAGACTCCGTAAGGAAGCTGTGCAGACGTATTCCGTACCCTATACTCATCTCCGGACGCTTTCGGGAGATGAGCAATTCTTGAGCAACAATGAGACATGATTGAATCGGTGGCTGTAGAAAATTTTCCATACATTTCAATCGCAGAATCAGCTGTTTGTTATAGGGATGTGTTGGATCATTGCTTCTTAAAGCGTCTTTAAAAACTTTATGAAGAAGTGATTGAAGTAACAGCTGAGGGAATTCCTACTAAACGCTCGATTAAAAGAGCAATTCAAGTTTTTATCGTATGCTACATTTTTATGCTCTAGTCTCTTAACCTTTTTGGTTCCAGTTTATGGAGATTAATTTTTGATTAAAGTCTAGGACGCTCACACTTAGCACAACCCAAGTTTTATTTTTTTAAAGGGCAAATTTCACGAGGTACTCGAGAAAAATTCCATCTCGTTGACTATAAAAGAAGTATACCAGCTGTCGAATGAGATTATTAGCGTTTCGAGGAACGCACTTGTTAAAGATTAAGGCTATCACTTTCTGCCATTAATCCTGATTTTCCTTTAAGGAGAAAATTCTGCAGCTCGGATTCCACAACAGCGCTGGTCGCCATGGCGATGGATTGCCGCAAAACCACGAAATGTTCCCAAATTTTCGTTTAATTTTGCAAACGTCGGTTTAAAACTCGTAATCTCCAACTTGTGTTTTGTGGGGAATGATCCTTTCTGAGAATTTTGAGGTATGAGGTAGTTTCATCACTTCATTTCGTACATTATGCTTTCAACATAATTCTGAAAAGAGATCGAGTGTTCAAAAAACATTCAGAGAAGTTTAAAATTCTAAAACTAATTACGAATAGTTAATAAAGAAATTGATTCATCTCTTTTACATTTTATATCAAGAAAGAGTGATAGAATATATGATACAAGAAAAGTAATAAGTATACCTTTAAATCTTTTGTTGGGTTCATACATTTTAATCGATTTATATGCAATTGAAATATGCATAGAACGCACACATTATGAACAAGTTACTTCCTCTAATAATTAGAGAAAATTAATTTAATTCTCAGAACTTAAAATACCTAATCATTGTTGTCTTGACTACGGATTTTTTCGCAAAATTTTTCGTAATGACATATTCAGGGCCTTATAGTACATTTCGCTTTCACCGTTTCTGTTTGGCAAAGAGAATTTAATTTTATGATTTTTTACCTTTAAATTGAGCCCTAAGATAGATGACTTTGAATATTCAGGTAGGATAAGAACTATCAACAAAAATGAATATTTAAAAATCTGTTACTATTTCATAGATTAGAGAAATTTGATCATTCTTTAGTATCGCTCGTCTTTAAATGAATTCCATTGACATTCTTAGAATTAAATTGTTTATTAAACAGTAAAAACCGTTCTCTTTTAGAGTCACATGCAAAAGGTCATTGATAATTTAAGGGGTCATATTCTCCACTTGAGAATTAATGGCACATTCCTACAATATTTTACAGGAGGAGCTGATTTCTCGAGATCATTCTCTTTAGAATTTGAGAGTGTGTGACATCACAAGTCGATAACCGTTTGCATATTAAACGGCCCAAGTTCCCTTTCTCCAGACAAAGCGATAAAACGTGATAATCCGTGAATATTACAAATCTGGCTTGTTCCCTTTTAATATACGACGCATCCTCCAATGGCATCACGCAGAAAATATGACAGGATATATATTAAAGCCGTGTTGCTATAGAAATGGATAAAACTTTTATCGCATTATATTTGATAGAAAAGCAATTTGATCGTGTAATAAAAATTATAATTCAGGGAGGATGTTTACTTTTAAAGCATTGCTTCTTAATTATATACGACAAACGTATTATATATACGAAGGTTGTGGCAGTACTTCAGTTCTTTGTAATGCATAACGTTTGTTCTTATGGTTGCGTTCTTAAAAATAAAAGAGAGAATAATTGGTAATCATATTCATTGATAAGGATTAGTCTAATTTTTGCATAACTTTTGTATTTTAATTGACGCTCCAAGTTGAAGTTACAAAATTAATTTTACAGTGAAGATATATTTAGAGAATTTTTAAATCAAAATAGATAGGCATATTTAAGGATGACCATAAATATATTTTTTATTGGATTCTTTCGTTGAATTGATCTACAAAAATGTAAATTTTAAACATAGATATAAATTATTTGCGAAATAGATAGTAAGATATATGCATTGAAGAAGATAGAAAAAATCGATACTTATTGCTATTCATTCTAATTAAATCCGATATGCTTAGACTAAGAGTAAGTGTAAATACATTTTTTAACAATAGAATTTCCTTAAATTAGTTAAATAATCTATGAAAACTTTCTACAATAAAAATGCACTAAATAGTGTTTATATATTTTAACACTGTTTTTCTGGATTTCTCACTCATTCAATATTGGCTCATTAACTAAAAACAAAAGTCCAAAAAGTTTAGCTAAATTGTCAAAATATTTATATTATAATCAATACGCATAGTCTTTATAAAAATGTCTTAATCCTTCAAAATTTCCCAATATTACCCTTATTGTTCTATTTATAATAATAAACATTCCATGACAACCAAAAAACAGTAATTTCCTCACGAAAAATTCTTTTCCTGATTTAATACGAATTCCAACTGTTTCAATGACGATTCCCGCAAATTTTCGATAACAGTGAAATGAAACCCTTTCCTTTGAAGTGTGAAAAAAGAAATCCACAAATGATACCTCTGTTCTCCCTCTATATATACGTAACCCGTGAGTGCGACTTTTAAACATCAGGTCACGATTCTACTGCAGCTCGTAAAATAAATGTAATAGGACGAACGAAATTGAAAAGAAAGGACACAAACCGAGTGTCCCATTAGTACTTTCTGAACTGGAAATACGTGATATGTCACGTTTAAGGAATAAAGTGAGGTAAAATGATGATAATAGTCTGGGAAAGTAATTGAACGAACATTTACACTTACCTTTTGGGTACTTGTTGGTTTAAAAAGGACACGCAATTTATGTATATTCCACTTGAAAGAGCACGGAGGTTTATACGTGTTCTATTGACTCAGGGATAGTAGACATTTAAAAGTCAAAAAAGAAGTTTCAAATTAAGGCAAATTACTAATTTGAATAATGGAGCGTATTTTTCATTTGATATTTCCAAAAAGATACAGAGTAGCAGGAATTAAATTAGATGGAAAAGTTTGGGTAATTTATGGGTTCAGTTAATTTGAAAATCTTTCGTTAAATTGTTTGAAAATTTTAAACGTTGAAACTTAAGTCAAATATGCTTAATTTTCATTTATATTTAAACAAATTTTTCCGTAATAAAACAGTAGTAGAAACATTTTAAAAACATTAATTACGTACAAGAAGCACGCTTTGGGATGTAGAAGTTTGTAAGAAGTTAAGAACAATTCCACAAATTTCATTGATGAATAAAATGAAGTATAGAATTATTCAGTATTTTCATATCTCTCTCAAAATATTAGTTTTAGTAATTAAGTATATTTTTGCTATCAAAAATAATGAAATATCAATGACGGTAAAACTTCATAGAAAACTGAAAAAACATAAATTTTGAATAATTTCAATTAGTAAGATATTTAGCCTAGATTCATTCACTTTTGTACCAAATGTTAAGATACAGGATAAATAACCTAACTTAACATTTAAATTTGCAGATTCGTATACCTCAAACCGTTTACTTTGAAATCAAAAAATGTACGTTAATTTTTCAAATACGCTTCTAAAGCGAATCCACGCCTGAAAATGTAAACTCCGACTGAAGTTGGATTTAAACCGAATCTCAGATATCCCTGATTTATAAAACCTTTCCCTTGGGAACAGGAGGGTTCCGCCGGATTCGAGGATGGAAGGGGTCGATTAAACATGCTAAATTGCTAGATACTCCCAGAATTTCCGAAAGGCTTCAATCCAACGTAGAACTGTTATTTTCCCCATAGATGAAACATCCCTGGCACACGCTTTTGGTCATTCACTCTTTTATGAAGTCTATCCACTACTTTTTCCAAACCGTTTCCATTCACGAACATGGCGATTTCGTCCTGGCCTTGAAAAAAAGGTTAAAATATTACGCGATCGACCATTTGCGTATCCTCCTCCTCTAACTCGAGATGGGGGCTGTAGTAACACTCCCTAGAGTGATCTTGTAGTCCATAAAACATTCTCTGAGTTTCATGAACTTTTTTCCCGTGGCCATTTGCAGTATTGCGAACCCTGGCAACAACTCTGTCAACCAAGTACTTTTCCCAACTAAAGCGATAAAAAAACCGAGTGCAATTCTGTTGCGGTAATATACTGTCTGGACGAGCCGTTGGCATAGGTTTGTTTGTTTCCAAAGGTCATACTCCATGGATAAAGAGCGTTTTGTATTCCCTGATCTATAAGAGGATTTTTGGGTACAATACGTCATTTTTCTTTTGTCTTTTTTTGCTGTATATATTTTTTAACACTACGTGAGAAATAGGTTCTCGATATTTGAAACAAGTGAACTATGTGATAATATTCCGAGTGAGTGAACCAAAATTTACCTTAATTATTAAAAATAAGAATAATATTAAATAGAATAAATATTTCCCTAGTTTTGTGTGCCCATCTATAATAATGCTAATGTTGGTTTCTTACTATATTAATGAATGTTGATTACAGTCAATTTACATCTGCATACTATATGCAAATATACCTGACTTTATAGGAAGCGATTCTTGTATCATAAACACGATAAAATGGATCCAGATACTTCCACTTATCAGTTGAATACAGTTGAATGAATTCCGTAGAAATGTGCGCTATGACCTTCCGGTACACGTATCTTTAATTATTCACTACGCAACAGCACTGCCCACGTAGGAAACTTCTCCAACCTTCTGAATACGTTAATCGGCTATTTCAAAGGAGTAAGGGCATTAATGCGTACAAGTGAAGATTACGAAACAATGATTAGAAGCTAATAAGAGATCCGTCTTTGATCTCCATCCAGTTCAACCGCCTTCAGAGTGGAATGCAATACGTCTTGCATCCTAACAACCTCAGGTGTTTATCTATCAACAACCCTTTGGTAACACGTAACTATAGTAACGGTGAATTTTAAACTGTTTATTACACTGCAAGGAATTTACTAGGCAATTATGGGAAGGTTCATGTTAACAAACGAGCATGTTTTGTTCATCATTGTGGTTGCTATGATACCGATTTAAATAAACAAAAACTCTCAGAAATTTAAAGAATATTTCAAGTTATATCAGTGAATTATTGTAAATGTAATCTAACTTTCATTATTTGATTATTTTCTCTTAAATTTTCTTTGGACTCAAAATTGAAATAAATAGTTTAATTAATGAGAGGAGAACCTGTTTTTCAAAGAAAGAAAATTATAATAAATTGCTTTTATTGCTACCAAATCTCCATGATAAATTTATAAGATATAGTTATATATGTATATAAAATTAGATAAACTTTTTTTACCTGATTTTGATCCTCAACTCTCTCTAAGTTTATGTTCAATTTGCTACCAGAATTACTAGGGAACAATTTAGATCAATCCCTCCCCATTCTCATCTATGCCCACCAATAATCCATCGATGAGAAATCAATTAGACCCAATTGAATCCTAAATCATCTAAGTTTTCGTTGAGTCTATGAAAGACACGATTCCTTCCGTACCCTAATCTGATCCATTTACCAATCAATTCCTCATGAACGGAAGAACAATAGTTCAAGGCCAATATCTAGAGGTTAACCAATTTTTTAAGGACTATCGCCTAGAGTTGGATAGAGATTATACACATCCCCAGCCGCACGTCAACGGAGGATTTTGGACGGAATGTATACACCAAATGCATGGGACGTTGGTCATGTATAGCGGCAGGTATATGCTACCCACGCGTATAAAATCAAATGCTCTCTCGTCAAACCTTTAAGCTGGATTTACAATTGGGCTTTGCTTAAGGGAGTCTCGGTCAATACCAGAGGCTTAAACTCACCTGAGGGTCGCAAACGGTAACCATTAATCCTTAGCCTTTTGAGTTGCTTATCGCTTACACTCGCCGATTTCAGAACTGATAAATACAGATAGAAACATATTCGGTCGGTATGTTGAGCTATGCTTAGAATTGCGTAATCTAACGAGAGGAGAAGTATATATCTAAACACAACGGCTAGACTCTGGGGTTGTCTAAGAGATGGTAGTTTACCACCCCTTTCCTACTGCAGTACAACTTCACCCTCGGGCTAGAGAATACGACCCCGAGAGTTTGATAAAATTGTCCCAACAGTCCGCCCTTAGTTCGGGAGGAAATTTACTGCACGGTTACCTGCATACCAACGCAAAATGGATGTAGCCTATCGAACGCTTGATGGATCTCGGCAATTACATTGGAAAGCTCCCGCAAATGCTTTGGGTTGGGAATACGTCTAGAGTAGCGTCTGGTTAGATTCCCAAAAAATAAGGGTGAAAGACCTTAGCTGTCATTCATCTCTTCATAGTACCAAATTCGTTACATCATTCATGTTTGGACTGAAATTACGATGCGATTATAAATTCGTTATATCATCCCGGTTTATGTTGCGATCTAATCATAGTAATTATTTATCTTCATATTATTTAAATTTATAAATATCAGAATTACTCCACATTTTATTATTAAACTTTTACAAAACTTTACCTAACTCTATTGCATAACAAGTGAACTTCCTGCGTTAAGGTATATGAAATTATTATAAGATATCAATAATAGTGTAAATAAGATCTTTTAAATTATATTTTATATAATTAAATTCGCCATTGGATGATTTATTACGCTCAGAAGTTCCATTAATTCATCTAGTTTGATATCTTCCACTTTATACAAGTATACCTTTAGTAGTTTTATTTTGATGGAAGTGTGATAGTAAAAGTTAAACAACGGTGACTATGAGAATTCTTCAGCTGTGAGGCATCACGATACAAATGGATCTCAAATCGCCGTGGGATACCACGTAACAATTAGCGGCCGCGTGCCGGTATATAATCCTAACAATCACATCAAAGTATAATATCTGGCAAACATCAAAGTAGGTTAAAAGGAATTGGTTGACAAAACAGCCTAACATTACTTGTTAACACATCTTCAAGTCAAATTTAAATAACGCGCAACAATACAATTCCATGGAATTATTACATATACAAGTCAACAATCAAATTTCAGAGCAATTTTTTTTAATGCAGGCAGCAAATGAAGAAATAAACGACAAAAATTCAAATATCTTCAACAAAATAACGACCTGAAACGAACACAAATAATTTGGTAACGTATCATCAAGTGAGATAGCTTTAATAAGAATAAATATTTCGTACGACGAAAGATCTTATTCCCTAAGAACAATCCCTTTAATAAACATCAAGCAAAAACGATCAATTAACGTCATAAAAACAGAACAACAATGGAGAAATAGGCTGAAAAAAATCGTGCTAACACATTCACCGTCCCTTCCGCATATCTTCCGATTAGCTCACGTCACGAAAGCCGATAAAAATCGTAAACTCCTGGAAACTCAAATCCGCTCCCAAAAACCCCAAAACAACGTATTGTCGTACAACCCAAAGGACGGAAGAGTATAAAAAAGAGGAGAAATCCCTTTTCGACCCCAAATGCAAACAGGGTCTTTCCGCCCCTGAAAGGAAGATTCCGGTGCCGGTAGCAAACTTCCCTACCTTTGAAGAAGAGTTGATTGCGACATCCACGCTGAGGGCGTCTTCTTCCCCCGTCATCTTCAAAGGACCACACAGGGTCTGAAAGGGACACGACACCATTTGGACACCTCACAACATCCAGTCCCTTTAAACCAGGAGACGGGCGGGTCTAGAGTTTACCACTGAATCCACCACTAATACCACGCTTAACACCGACGAATTAAGTCCAAACACTCGGGACACGTGGAGATTTCAATTCCTGCTTGTGGGAAGGTTGATTTAACCCCTCTTGAGGGCGTAGTCATCACACAACCGACCGCATGACCCGCCTCGAAGGGTGTTCAGAAAGGTTTTTGCGGGTGACTCACCTCTCGGGTTGGCAAGCCAGCGAAACAGTCATTGCACCACCAGAGGGTTTGACCTGCGACTACCAACTGAGCGGGAGAACTGTTTCACCCATGTTCCACCTCGCCCTCAATTTTGCGTATCAATCAGTCTGCCGCACCCACATCATCAACCCCTATCCATCAAACCCTCCTCGAATGAAAAATACCTCGAACGCGCTACCGGAAGACTGGTGAAAATTTATCTAATTATCCACACCATTGGGTCCATCGGGAGGCGAAAAGAATCCACAAAAGGGAAGAGGAACGATCCCTAATTCATCTCAGGGTAAATTTGAAAAAAAAAATAATAAAAATTCTCCCACTTTTTCTAAAGTTTTTTTCGTCAAAAGTTTGGTATGGAATTGGTGAACATTAGCGCATCGGTATCTGCTGGTTTTGTCCCAGCGGTATTGGGTTCTTCGAAACTTTCGGAGACGTATCGGAATATATGCGTTGAGATAAGCGTACGCCGACCACCGCACTGAGTTAGACCCAAAGGACGACTGAGTTCGGCGTGAACGGAGAGAATGTAGGGGAAGGGCGAGAGAGAGCGCAGAATCTGTCTCACTCCTCCACGCAGCCCCGCCTCCCCCCGAATGCCCTTCTACCCCCTCGTCCATTCATGAATCGCGACTGTTCCTCACCAACTCCTCCTCCCCCGACGACGACAAGATGCACCGAGGATGCACGTATGCTAGTTTTTTTATCGCCGTGAATCGTGAATCGATATGCAGCTTCACGCCGTGCGTTTTATCAATGGGGAGTGGTGGCCAAGCGCTGGTTTGGGGAGCTTTCCGATTAGATAAGGACGGAGCTAAAGTTATGTCAAGTGACCTCCCATTCATGAAACCATTGCCCTATTTAGATCGGCGCGGATTTTGGTTTAATATAAGTTTTGCCCATGTAATAGATACGTAAAGGTACTTTACTGCCTCGTTTATAGGAGACGATATCCACTAGAAAATCCATTATTTTCGTAGATAAAGTATCTCGCATTCATTGATCTGAATTAATATTTTCCGATTTAGTGTAGCAGTAATATTCGTGTCATTTAATCTATTTTCCTTGTGTATAATTTGCACATAAATTCCATTAATTTCTACCACTGGAAAACGACTTAAATTTAAAATAGAGGATATTAATGTACGTAAAAATTTTTCCACGGAATCCTTATGTTTTTGAAGTCCATTAAACTTTCTCTCTCATTTCAAATGCTGAATTTTTTCTTTGTGAAATTTTCATTTTTAAATTCGAATGCATCTACCATGTAATCATGAGAAACTATGTTTCTTTTTTACTTAAATAAAATTCAAAAAATGTACACATTCACATCAGTTTAGTTTACTAACCTGAGTTTACAGTTAATTTAAAATGATTAGACGAACAAATAACACTAAATTGATTTCACTTATAAATGACTGTAATAAATTACACCGAAAATAATTTTACTATTTGACATTGACATTCCAATCGTTGCTTTCGTTCTTTAGCAATAATTATTGCATAAAAACAAGTAACTTTAGCGAAAGTAAACCTCAAACAAAATCACCAAGGAAACGAAGAATACAGCACCCAAAAATAGATCTTTTAGTGTGTGGGTGGATTAAACGTAATTGATTAATAAAGCACGCAATTTAAGCTTAATTCTTGCTCATAGAGGCTTTAATGCCGAATATATGATCCTATAAAAGCATCTTACGTCACGGTGAGTCTCGTTCTCTTTACATCTCTTTTAAGAGGATTTGTCTCACTATTTTTAAATCAAAGTGAAAGGAAACCTTTAGAAACCGGTAAGGGTCAATTTATATTAGCGTAGATTTTAAATAATCCTCATATGAATCGAGAATATCTTTTTATGTCGGCTAATCTGTAGATCGGGTTTTAATTTTCTAAAAGTATCCCAAGACTCAAATAGCTCGTATTTCCTACTATTACGAAGGATTAATTAAGTTGAATTTTACGTAACCTTATACTTACCATAAGATATTAAATGTTTTTAATATTAGAGAGTACTGGAACCTACGGAATAGTTTTTATTACAACTCCGATTTCATTCAGTAAGATTCCACTAGGTGGCCTATGTGAACTAAATAACCATTTCTATTGAAGCAATTGTAAAGAATTGACTTCTAACCTTAAAACGAATATTAGATAGTATAAAATAAAAGATGATATGCTAGATAAAATCTATGAAAGTTCTATCTATTGAATCACTAATTGTACAATATCCAAAAGTGCTTTATTAAGTTGATTGACTTTATAAACGTAAAATTAGATTCTAGTTAAAATTAAGTTTAAGGTAGATCGCCAGACAAATGTAAAATATCAATCACGATGTATCCTCTGAAACGACGTAAGTAAATTGAGGAAGTTAAAAATGATCGAAAATATGAATTTAACCATACTGTGTCTTTGATAAATAAATGTAATGATGAACTCAGTAGAAACATGTTTTAAAATTTGAAATTTCAAAAACTCATTCGTTCCCTAAGACATGTGATTGAAACTTCAGCTCATTTAGAATTGGGAACTAGTGAGTATTCAAGGAGAAACAGTTTATGCCTTTTTCGTGGAAATGTAAATGTTTAGCTGATCTATGAGTTCGAACTAGGAGTCTATATCCTCAAGGCAAGTAGATTCCTCAAAAGCTGTTATTTAAGTAGCCGAAACAGAGTCAACTTGGATAAAATTAACTGCTCTCTTATGCAAACATAGCTCTGTTTACGGCATAATAAACGCAGCATCCCAACTGCACTGTTATTCAATACGTAATAATCTGAGATAGTTTAATCGGACGGCGGTTCAACCTGTGATTGTTTCTTAATATATTGTAAGGTACCTTGATTTCTAAATATCTTCTTACTCTTTAGTAACGGCTTTTGTTGGAAAAACATTTGGAGATGCACATTTATACCAAGTTCAAGACTTATTTACCATTCGTGAATAGAATTTAGTTCGAATGTAGTTTCTGGAATATATAAATTTAAGATGAATATCAATTTTTTTTGTAAGAATGATATATATAATTGGAACTAATTCAAATTTTAATTTAAAAAAATGCACTAATCGGAGACTATTGCTTAAACTTCTAGTATGGAAGTTTACCTAAACATTCTTATAGTTATCTAACGGTAATTGATTAAATTATACAATCAGTCGTATATACCTCATTGTTAATCGTGATATGATAAATTTTTAACTGGGTAACTCGTCTCCTTTATAATATGAAACCCACGATACACAATTGATCGCCTGGTAGCCTACATTTACCTTTCTTCCAATTAAAATATTACGTATTTAATTCATGGGGATTATTTACCTCAAAATATCCGAGGAGTAAGATATTTAAATTCTAATAAAATCATAAATTTTAAATTTATATCTACATGATTCTTTAGCTACGCTAAACATTCCATCGTAAATAAGAAATTTTCCACAAGTTATGATGTAATCATTTCCAACTAGACGCAAAGTTTAAGGAATCCGTGAAACAATATGAACCAGTTGTCCCGCAAGTTGGAAGAAATATTTCGCATGACCAAGAGAGTTGGAAGGTCCAGATACACAGCAAGTTTGTAACTTTCAACATGATACCTTGCACTTTAGCATTTTGGGTACATCAACACGCCATTTCGGGGTATAATAGAGGAGTGTGAAGTAAAGAGACGTGTTCTGAAATATTCGTCGAGTAATGAACGCAATACGCATATGTATATGGGGTAATTTAGACGCAGCGTTACCATGAGAACGGTTGAAGGTCGGGATGTGCAAATCCGCTCCGTGAGTAGCATCTACGTCTACTATGGTAGAAACCATGAAATTCGTCCGATACTCTTGAAAACATATTTGATTTCAAATTAAATATATCGAGCCAAAAAATAACTTATTAGATATTGATTTGATATAAAACAATTCCTTCGATATTAATTTTTAGTTAATGTTATTTCAGTTGATATCAAAATAACAGTTGAATGCTTAAATGTTTACATTCTACTTTAAATGTTTGACAATCATCATGTTTACTGAAATTCATCACTCATCAACAGATGAGTATCGTTTTGAAAATGACATCAGCTCAAAGTTCGATTTTATCAATTCCATATATTTTCGCGACAAAAAGAAATTTTTTATATATTATCAAACCCGTAATTTACGTAAAAATTTATATATACACAAGCACTATAATGACATCAAACAGATCCTTCCTTATACTTCCTTGATGAATTTATGATGAATCTATTATATAATGAATACATTATATATATGATATAGATGAATATCATTTAAAGGTTAAAATACTTTTCTACTGAAATAGATATAAACCTTATATTTCATCCGATTTCAACGCATAGCATTATACATCCTCTATATTAGTCTACGTAAAATAGTTCACGGTTATAATAACTAGGCTAACGCATACCTATTTGACCTCAAAAATAATATAAAAAACCCCTTTTCGTCCAGCAGAAACGAGATTAAGAGTTTAACACATCCCATCGGCACGCTTAGAAATGTAGGCGAGCAAAGCATGGGATTTCAACGCTGGAAAAACTCTTTAATAATTAGAACGAAAAATTGGCTGAAGCTCCATCTAGGATTAAAGGCTCGGGAAGTCTCTTTACAAAATATAGCGGAGTCTATTCATACCCTGATCCACTGCAATACCTCTCGCATTCCCAAATGGATTCGAATGGTCCACTCATAAGCTTCGGATCTAAAAAAAAACAGAAAGAGACTGGTTCGCAGAAATGTTTCCGAATGCTTATACATTTCAGCTTATCCTTTCAGGAGAGAGCGTCGGGTTGTACGAGTTTTTCCGTTCCTTAGGTCCCAAGGCACGTACGTGGATCACTTGGTAATTTTTTTTCTTCTTTTTCGAGAGATTGTAGTATTTGGGTCATTCGTTCATTTGCAGGTTAAAGAGTTATTTGAAGGCATGTTTACGAAATTTTGGATGAAGAAAGCTGGTGATTTATGGGCGTCTAATGAGTACCATAACCGTTTCTGAAATATTGTAAGTAAGTCGATTTCTGGATGATAAAATGGGTCAGTTCTATCAGTATATTAGCACCATTTATGGATGGAAAACGAGTAAAAATTCTATTCTTATTTGTTATTTATATTCTTCTATAAATAATGCGAGTTTAACTAAGATTTTTCGAAAGATAATACGTATTTTAACTTGATAATAAATCACCACTTTTTCCACAGAACAGTATTGGTAATTACTATTGTCTTAGCAACCAATAGAGTAACAAAATCCTTTGTAAATATATCACAGATATTCATTAACCACTCTAGTATTAATAATGAAATTTATAAAAACTCTTCTTTCTTTCATTAAATCATACGATTTCATTATATATTCCCGCCTTTTTATGAATCTTTGATACAAAAAAGTCTTACAGCACCTTCTGGCAATAACTTCTAATAATTCGTACATACACATACAAATCGGGTTATGCTAAGGCCAATGAACTTCGTTGTCCCCTTTTTATACACAAGCACGTATACTAGTGAATCTACGCTCGTGACTTCGAATTTAATTAAGATATATGGGAGTGCATGCGGATTAGAATACAAGGAGTGAGAACAAACTTTTTTAGCATGTACTTTTATTTTAGGCTTCAAAAATGTTCGAGTCCTTTGACCTTTAGATTAAGCTTAAATTAGCACTTTACATGTAAGTATATAGGCCGGCATTTCAGGATTTGAAGATTGATCGCATTTCTTTATTTAACTATTGATCCCCTTATATTCATACACGATGATGTTATATGAAATTTTAGAAGTTCTAAAGCCAATTTTAATTAGGATATGGTTGCAATCAGGTGTATTTTATGTATGTAGCAGGGAATAAATATGTCCTGAAAGAATTGATTTTTGAAGGTATTATTTCATTATTGCATAAGAAAGATGCTGCCAATAATGTAAAACATGGTGTCAAAATTTTATACTAAATATCTTTATATTAGCAACTATTTTATAAAATGATAGCTACGTTAGTATTAAGTTAAATATTTCTATCCTATTTAATCTTAATTGTTGGAAGAAAATAATAGAGTTCTTTGTTGAAATGCTGCTATCTTATCATTTGATTTAGATGGTAGAGGATGATTTATTTATTATCTTTCTTGTAGGAGATTTTTGAAATTATTGCAACATATCTGTTTGATGTAGATATAACACCTCCTTTAGCTAAAAATCTGGATTACTTTGGTAGAACTGAACCTGTTTATATAACATCATAACATCACAATATCATGAAAGAAACATCAAAAAATTCTTTGCGATCATCGGACACAGCAATTCGCCATTCATCGCGTAGTGTGCGAATTCAAGATCGCAAAAACGAATAGGAAAAATCTCGGCAGTACATGAACGCATCAAAAAGATGCTCTCTGCAGATCTGTCAAGTGAAGCACGTCCAAATACTCAAAAATTCGATTTTGAAACGTCCTATCTCTTTTCGAAACGTTTATCCATAGCAATCTTTTTTTCCAGAATCGATATCCGGAATGACGTCTTGACCTTTTAGAAACTTTTTCGAAAAATCCTCAAAAAGGTTCGCACGTATCAATGTAGCGGCAAAACATGTTTTTAGCATCAACTCCTCGGCTTTGAACCTCAAAACTAGGAAAGGAAACTGCTTGGACTTCCAAATGGGTCCTCACGTAGACTATTGAGCCTCAAGATTATATGGAACCTAATATCCTGTAGCCATAGCAACCAAAATCTGGAAGAGAAGGGAAATGGAATACTAAACAATATGAAAATACCCTCAATACTGGTTATTTCGATGCAATGTTTGAGAAAATAATAATTTAGCTGTCTTTAATTTCGGTGCATCTACGGAAGGAAGGTGAAAATTCTGATCTTAATTGAGTAAATATAATAATAATATAAAAATGCTCAGAAATCATATCTGTAAAAAATAAAGAGGATATTTGGGACAATCGAAAAATATCTACAGCAAGAAATTCATCTCTATTCACCCAAAGACCCTGCTATACAACACAATGATCAAGATATAGGTACAAGTGAGACACTACTCACAAAAAGCAAAATAGAAAACGTAATAAATGAAGAGTAAATAAATTTATTATAAAAATTACTACCCAAATTAAACGCATGTTCAAGGTTGACTAAGTAATTTCTTTAGTAAATTCTTACCTAACAACTACAACTTATTTACTAAATAACTACCACTTTCTAACAACATACTCAACAAAACTGTTACAAAAATATTATTACAATGTATTGTATCTAAGAGGCGATCTCCCAATACCAAAAAAATTAGTGGGTGAATCAGCTAACAACAAACATATATTCTAAAACATCAACGAAAACAAACCGATTTCATAACAAGACATTTCAGTGAAAAACTCAAAGAAAAATCTCCTTCTATAAATCAAGGATCGCCCACGGAAGGCAGATCTGTTGGAGGACAATCCTTGACATTGGCACAGCCCAAAAACGAACCATAATTTTTCCGTAAGTCACATAAATCACCACCTTTGGCCTTTTTATCGATAATATGAGCAAGAAACCGGGAAATTTTCGAATTTGTCACTTTTTCTAAGGTTCGACGCCTTCCGATGACGTATATAAAGGCTGATGAATTATATACATATATTCATATATATAAAATGTCTTAGCGACTTTATTTTTGAATATATATATATATATATATGTATATTACGATTGACCTAAAACTTTCTTAAGAGGTACATAAATCTATGATGTATTATTCTGTGATGAAGGTCTTTCATTCGCGCAGTATTTATAAACGGATATTTGAGAGTTATATTACTTTTACATTTTCATTCTTGTTTAATTTTTAGACCCATATTTCCATTGTTGCATTGTTATAGACTCATACTCTCTTATTTGCTTTAATTACGGAATTATTACTCAATATTACTATTTATCGAAGCGAAACTCCTTCATCCGCTATAAATAGAATATAATCTACATTGCTGTGTTGTTCATAAAATTATTTCAATAGCTGCCATAGAACTGTCGTATTTATTACGTAGTAAATTTGTTACTTAGTAAAATAGTAATTATTTTAAAATTATAATTTCCAATTTAAAATGTTCAAATACTCTTTTGAATATCAGATTCAAATAGTTATTTAATCTCAGCTTCAAATACTCCTTTTAATGAATGATTTTCCATTTTTCTATCACGCCCACATACTTAGATATCGCAAATTTTTCTCATTAAAATTCCTTCCATTGATACCTCAATTGAAGATCATCATTATCCGATTTTTCTCTATAGTTTCAACGCCAACGAAACGTATTATCCATTGCTGTACTCTTGATGAGATAGACCTGTGTTGCAGCGTTTTTTCTAGTAACCCACAAACGATTAGACCTTCGATAGTATGCCGACACAGAAAAGTAATAACCTTTCCATTAAAACATAATCACTTTCGATGAAAACACTTTCGCATCGTTTAACCAACGCCTTATCCCTAAGCAACCATAAACGACCCTAACAAATCGATTCGAGATGAGAAATTCCCTATTCGCGAAAGTTATCTGTTGTGAATCCGCGCAGTCTCTCAGGAGCATTCGCTCATCGGAAAACGATCTGTCACGAGAAGTTGAGTATCGTAACGTATCTCTGGAAGGATTTAGATGGGCCAAAACAGTTTGGACCAGCTCCAAATGGGTCCTACTTTCGTCACTTTTATGGGCGAGCCCCCGTGGCTATAACAAGAGTACAGAAGGTCTGTTTTCCTTCACCCCTTTCCGAATGTTTCCCAAAGTTTTCGGTGGAAAATTCGATCTCCTAGCAACGGCTTTGTGTTCCAAACTGCATGTAACAGCAGGCTATTGAAAGAGAAAATCAGGGATTGTTGTGCAATAGGATAAGGTATCAATCTTAGTCACTTTCGCTGTAGCCATTCGAAACAACAATAGCTGTTACGTTTTCGCAACATTCTGAGATATAAGATACAATATTTAGGTACGAATATATCAATAACCATTATTTATACGATACCGTATGGTATATGTAACTCATTAGGGTATGTATACTTGTTATGAAATATATATACCTTGGTTTTAAACACTATTAGTAAGTGTTACAGCTGCTTACGGTGATATTTATAATATTGATTCTTTCCTGTTTTAACCACGGTCAAAGTATAAACTGTAATAATGCCAATTTTTATAAATAATAGATCAAGACATAACACCGGTCGCTTTTGTAAAGTAAATTTTATTTTAAATAACGAAAAACCTTCTGAAGCGGATATGTAATGGACGCAGTTTTATTTCCCCGTACCGTGGAGTCGGCACGGGATTGGAAACCGCTATTTTATCTGCTTACATTGAGAGCATCACAAACAATGTAATCAACGCGACAATGTTTATCTCCCGCGCTTTCTTTTCATATATCGATCCATTGCTAAGTACAAAGAGAGTACAAGTTGGACAAATGTCAGCTCCTGTTGATATTTTGCTACTAATTCGCATTAATATGATTTTCCGTTTTAATGAATTCCAGATTTCGCTATACATTCCCATTATTTTTTTTTTCATTTACTCTTAATACTTTTTCCAGTAAGTCCGTTTCTATGTATATACTTAACATGCGTTTCTAATAAATACGTAAATGTGTTACATTCTACAATTTATAGGAATATGTTCACTCTTTTCTTCCAAACAATATATAATGCATACGTGACTCATAAAAACTAGAGTAATTTTAATAAAAGCTTCAGCGAATAGCATTTTCATCAAAATAAATATGCATTTATCATTCTCTTACTTAAAGATAATAAAAATTCGATAAGGAAAAGAGAAAGAGAAACAAAACGATTCACCGACCTCTGCGAGAGATACGATTCGTATATACATTCATTGATCCGAACAGCAAAATTGTTGGACAATTCTGACACGCTCATCATACATCTAAATTAACAGCCATTTTGAAAAATAGTCACAAACACAACTTCATTTTAGAATTTTATTGATGCAAAATATACAATTTCTACCTAAAATTACACTGCTTCCAGATTACAATCACAAAACAAAGCAGTTCAACTAACAGCTTCTGATATCTTCATCCTCAATTTGAGTTCTCAAACAATATAACAAATATACACTGTTGAATTTACTGTAAAATCATTACAATGATCAGCTTCTTCAATAGATACATTTTTCCGTTAAAAATAACTTATATAACCAACAAATTGATATGCTACTTCTACATCATGTTCATGTTCATCACAGCCTAACATCCCCAATTTATAGGAATACATTGCATATTTTGCAATCCTAACAATTTTGCAAATTTTCTGCAAATTATGTCTTAAAGTCATAGAGAAGTTTGTTTTCGATTTATTTGGTACTTTCATTTCCGTCCCCTGTAATATTGCAGCAACTTACTAATTAGAAATATTTTAGAAATGCAGCATTTTGTACTGTTAGAGTAGATTAAGTGCTTCACAAAATATAGAGCAAGAATGAGAGCAGACATTTATTATTGAGAATTAAATAAATAATGAATGCCCATAAACAATAATTTTATGTCCAGAAAATAACAAAGCAATAAATATCACAATAATAAGGTTATGGATAGTTAATATATAATGAGACAAAAAAATTAAATGACTGAAATAAATTAATGACCTAGAATTACTTTCAAAGTTTGACTATCAAATAGCATCCAAAATCATTTCGACTTTGACAGAATAAATCAAGTTTCAATTTCTATGAGACACTGAACAAATTATTAATGTGCCAATAACACTTGACTATGTAACAATAAATATTTGAAAACCTCTTGATAAGCAATATGGAGTGTAATGATCAATGAATAAAATCAGTATTACTTTAATACCATGGCAAGAGATGTGCTATCAACTTCACAAATCAACTGGAATATACAAAAAATCATCAGTATGTCTTCATAAATATCTTTATGGGTTTTGTAGGTGTGTAACTATTAAGTAAATTCAAAGAATAAAGCAGACAACAAGGAAGAAGTTACAAAATACTTTTTCCAGAAGATAAGTTTCATGTAAGTTGAACTTTTAATTTATACAAAAGCAAACTTTTTAGTTTGTATGCAAAAGTTTTTTCGACAGTAAATCTACACAGCAAAAGTAAACATAATTAAGCTTTACTAAATAACAGCATCCATCCTTCATTTACCATCCTCTTTCAGTTACTCAAAGCAAAGGGAATATTTGAAAAGCATAGTTTGCCCAGTTGATTAACATTTTTCCAATAGACCAAAATTCACAGCCTAAGGCTATGTTATCTTCAGATTTATATGATGTAAAATATAGTTTAAATAACAAAAATAGCTTAAAATGAAATTAAAAATTGGAATATGTTAAGGATGAAAAGCAGAGGAAAAATATCAATGAGAGATGTATGAAGAATTTTAAAATTTTCCTTAGTAACTTTTCTCTCTTGAATCTATATCCATAAATATACTAAAAGTATGTTTTTACTCTCCAATTTATGTTGCAAAAAATCAAACTAAATATAGCTTAAAATTTCTCAATTATACCCATTAATTTTCTAATATATTATTTTAAATTAGATTTTTCCTTCTATCAGTCAATGTTGTCAATCATGATGTTTCAACAAAAATCAAAACTCATGTAAATATTCCATAAATAATTAAAAACAAATATGACAACTTTTAAGGGTTGATATTTTAAAATCCACAGAAAAATTATTTCTGATAATTTGTGTAAGTGATACTACAAGTGAATCATCAAAAGTAAAACTCAATAAATACCTTCAAGAGAATGATGGGAAAAATTTTGATAATGACACAACAAATAAAACATACAAGAGTATCAAAATAAACAATTTTGTATTTTAACAACCAGAGCCACCATGCACCATCTTGCCAGCAAGATGGGGAAAATACTGAGCATTCACAAAATTTTCAAGGATTAAAAATTTTACTCTTGTGCAGTTTTTGCAGTTGATACATCAAATTGTCATACAAGCCACTTCCATCAAATTATTATAATTTATTATAATTTCAGACCACTTGTTTTCATACATTACTTGCTTTCTAAAGGATATATTAACGAAAAATTACAGTAATTACAGTAAAATTTTTACAACAGCATACGCTGTTCAAACTGAGATTATTGAAGAGCAATCAGGAAACAATTTTAAGGAAACAAAATTTCCATTTTTTGGTTGAATTTGGCAAATGTGTAGCTAGAAAAACTATTCTCAAAAGACAACAAGTAATCTGAAAATGTTGACAATATTTGCTTCACTAAAATATTTTCTAAATCATTGTCTAAATTTATTTTGGAATAACCCATGGGATAAGGAACTTGGAGATAACAAAAACATTTAAGGGAGTCAGTACACTTTTTTACATTTGGTCTCAACCAGTGTCACATTAGTTTTAATAAATACATGTAGAAAAATATATCCTGATTGAAAGAAGAGAAATGATTCAAGGATGACTAGAGAATTTAAATCAACTGAAAATGAATCAAAGGAAGACAGGAAATGTATTTGGATCCAATTTAGAATTTAAGTTAAAGAGAAATCATCCCCATGATTCTGAAAGTATTATGAGAAAAATAACTATTATTTTCTATTTTTTGTCATATTTGGGAAAAAAGAGAAATGTACAAAATTAAGGAAACAGGATAATTTTCTGGGATCAAAAAAAATAGATATTTAGAATCATATTTCGTCCTTAGAAACCATATTTCTCCAAAAGTCATTGCAAAATTTTCACAGATAGTCAAAATGAGATTAGTTATTTCCTTTTACAAATTTTGCAACTAATTTTCAATACCATCAGAAATATTCCTCGTTGAATTTGGCTATAAACATTCTATGTACATTTATACAAAGCACTACTCTGATATTTGAACTTAAATAATACCACTGCAGTTGCTGCAATTTCATTACACTGAGGAGGTTAATCTTTTTTGTTCCAACGAGGTAGAACATATTCGTTAATCATATTGTACGCAACTCCTAATGTCAATGCTCCAACTACTGCTCCTTGTGCACCAACTCTCAATTGCATCAGGTATACAGACGTTGACATTTTCCCTCTGTTCTTATAAGCATAAGCTCCATACCCACAGGCACCTAACAAACCTAATATACCTGTAATAGAAAAACAGAGTATAAAAATGTGCAACAATACTGTATAATTACTGTATATACAATTGTCATTATAGTGTTTCACAGAGAAATCAAATGGAAACTATTCCTTTGTCATTAAAAACTAATGCCAAGAAAGATGGATGGAGGGTTACTGGAAAATTATTTTC
Organism: Pantala flavescens; assembly: GCA_020796165.1. NCBI lineage: Eukaryota > Metazoa > Arthropoda > Insecta > Odonata > Libellulidae > Pantala > Pantala flavescens. Next base: position 44,897,384 of record CM036881.1, on the reverse strand, counting down.
AATTCAAGAAAAAAAGTATAACTCTTGGAATTCCGACAGTGGTGTATACACAGTTATTTGTTTTGCAGCTCTTATTGAATTATACAATATTAAGGGTTCTTGGATTAATAATTTAGATCAAATTTCTACCTTAGCTGATTAGAAAATAAAGTAACCAAAATAATGCTTTCTCTATAGATGCCAAGACCAAGACATAATACCCAGCTTTGTCAAAATTCGACCCCGGGTGAAATCATCGGCAGTATTCCCAGAAAATTACTTTCAAAATAACTCCATTTAAAACAAACAAAATTTCCATGAGTAATAATACTATGATAAAGAAAATAATATTTAGATGGAATAATTTTGGCACTGATATTCGAAAATTGTCTTTTTTATTACACTAAAGCTTCTTAGTATCTACATAAATTTTAAGAAATTAGACATTGGATACAAAAAGAAGTGTCACCTAAACATAGAACAAAAATTGCCTCTCAATTCTTAAAATAATTTGAAGAATAATTATAATTCAAGTTCATTATTCAAAGCAAATAACCTCTAATCAGACCACTCTCACATTTAACCACTACAAAGGACAAACGCAGATACAGATCATCCCTGATCCCAAAAATCTGATAAGTCTAGACCTGAACTGGGATCACGAGAGTATAAGCACAAGCTACTATTGCATTAAGCACCAAGGCCAGGAGAATATATTTACAAAGAATTTATTTACAAAAGAATATGAGTAACAAAATTCTTAACCTATATTGAAGCTCATTGTCTCAATATTGCAAAATTTTGGGAGTTGGCCAAATTGCAAGAGTTAGCTTATTCAGAGCATACATGCTGTATCAAATCATACAAACATATACGATATAAACAGGGTAAAAATATTCAATCATATAATATATTTTAAAAAACAATTAAGAACAATCAACATTAAAACTTTTTAATGAAAAATAGTTGAAATTACCACATGTTTTATTTTTCCATTTTAATTTTTATCTATATTCAGTGATATTAAAAATTACTATCTACACATGTTTTCTTTTTTGTTTTCAAACATTCTAAAATCTAAATTCTAAATCCCAAACACTGAAGCCAAAATCTGAAATGCTAATTAGCTAAATGGCAGTCCTGAGCATGTAATTATAAACTACTTCTAATCCAAACAATTTTACATTAGTAATTAATACCAAAGAGAAGTTTAAATGCCAATGGAATATAAATTCCACAATGATTCTCATTCATTACTTTGTTAGTTAAATTGGTATAAGATACTATTGAGCAACTCATGCTCTACTTGGCACACTCCCAACTATTTCTTGCTATTCTCTACAAAACTAAGACAAAGAACCAGTTCTTTGATCTTTAATCAACCAATAATATAGATTTAATTAACATTCAATATCATTATTTGTTCTTTCATAATGACATTTGTCTCTTAAAAAAAATATAATTACTAATGACTTATACATACAGCTCCAATTGTATGCATAATATTCTGGGAATGAAAAGTTGTAGATAATTATTAATCTTTTTATACATTCTAAAGCTGAAATATAAAAAGCGTAAAATTTAATAGCGTGAAGGTATAATATTATAAGTGCCAGGGTATTTTTATTGCATTTTTATATGTTCATACGTAAAAATATATTACACCTTTCATAAATTTCATATATTTTTGTATGTTCCCAAATCCTTAAACTCAAAAACTTGATCATACTTATATCATTCTTCAAATAAAACATTATAAAATATGTTAATGAATATTAAACTATTTATGAATAAAATATAATATATTTAATCTATTTTCAATAAACTTAGTGCAAAAAATTAATAACACCATCCAAAAGCTAATGCTGAACAATTATTTTAAATTGAAACATTTCGGTATAGATCAATCAGTGCTAACAAACTCTAGTATTTTATATCAATTATCATAAAATCAATATGAACGGTAGGAGTACCACTTAGGCCATTTTTTCAGAAAAATTAAGATACCATAAATCAATAAAGTATAACAGGAACAAATGAAAAAATGTTTGCCCACAGTCAGAAATGTGATTAATGCCTAGATAAGCTGTTTGACAGTAATTAATAGATTAGATTGTGTTCACAGATCAATCCAGTTTATCTTACATGATTCATAATGTTATCTGAGAGTTTTCCTAAGGTGTATACATCAAGAAATACAATTAATGATATTTTTGTTCTATTATTCACTTAGTTAACAAATCACAGCACCATCTTTCAAGCATAATTTACTTTCAACCCTAAGAACAGATGTGAAAAAGTTAACAGTGATCAGGACTTGAAGACAGATCTCCCAAATGGCACTTGGCTGATCTAGTTAACCTAAACATTTCATCATTCAGATAGATTGTTCAAAGATTCTTTTATGTATGGGAGTTTTATAATGATTGTTATATCCAAGGTCCATAGCAAGCCATTTTTCACAGAAAGTCTTCTCTTATATAATTATTTCTTTTATTTTTGGTCTATTTCTAGTCTATCATTATTTCTTTTATCTTAGAATCATTTTCTACATATGTTTTTGTATTACCAAAGTAATGATTCAAAGAATGTGATTTAACAGCAATGTACTTAAAGCCTCAAAGAAAATAAGTAGTTATTTGTAACTGTTATTCAAATTTAATTTCCATTTTCTTTTTGTAATAGAAATTTAACTTCAAGTAATTCTATATTTACAACATAAATAAAGGTCCAAATTGAAACTAGAATTATAATTTTACTTTTCCCTTACAAATTTCTAATATTAATAAATATTAACCATTATACAACCATCTTTATATGATTTAATGTGACAATTTTTACATTTAATTTAATCTTACCCAAAAATTATGTGAATGTCATGAAAAGAATAAAATATATATTTTGATTAGATATATAATTACATACTAATAAATAACACTAAAAGTTCTGGAACTGTTAAGGCAAAGGCAAACCTATGTTAAATTAACTATCTTTTGTTGTTTTCATAACATGTTTCAATTTGATGAAAAACTGTCCAAAGCTAATATCGTATATGTATGAAAGCACATTGAATACATACAATTCTCCAACAGTTTTCTTTGGCTTAAACTTACAACAATGGAATGTGAGAATATGTTTCCTTAGATATTTAGGAACCAGTATCTTTATTCGCTTTATTTAAGAATTTAAAGACACCTCATGACTCTATTCTTCTGAATTAAAATGTATATTTCATGTCAAACAAAAAAATTCAATACAAAAAAACTCACCCACAACAAGAAATGGCGCATCCCTGGCTTTTCTTGCTAATTTTTCAGCGTGTGTTTCTTCTGCGTACGAAGGAGTTGAAGACATACTTTGGCTCTAAAACAAAAATTTCATGATAAGAATTGATAATAGGTAAAATGATAAAGCCAAATTATTTACATTCATTTAAGCCAAAAATATTTACATCCATATTCTTTAAAAGAAAGTGAAGAAATAAAATAAATCATTTGAAAAAATATGAAACGCAACCACTACTACATGCAACAACTTCCAGGAAAATATGTGAACTAATCCTTCATTCTTAAATTCTCTCTCACCTTATCAGACATTCCAATTGCCAAGACAGACCTACAATAACACAAGAGTTCATCAAAGCTCGTGAAGAAAAATTAGCCTATATCTAAATAATTGCCTCAGTTTAGGCAAAAAAACTTCTCGTGAAGATTACATCAATGACCAAGATTTTCCTATTGTGCAACAATTATCGTCATCGTCTATCAATCCGACGCATTAACTAACACAGCTTTCGGTAACTTAACCCAAAACGTGTAAAATGCTTTTTAAGAAGATAAAATTCGAGTAAATAAATGTCACGTAAAATTGCTGAAAATAAAAGTCACTCCCGAAACCAAGGTCAAGCAAGTAATTTTCTAATTAACACTCGATAAACTAGGTCACTGCACAATCCTTTAGCAACCAAATAATGCACAAAAAAATGCAAGAGTAAAATTAATCTTCAAAATTTCAATAGGTTCGTGGGTCTGAAAAGTTCAATCTGGACCCATCACTAAAACTTGTATATAAAGCGAGTAAACTTCACAAAATAATAGAACATACAACTACTCAATACTCACCTTGTTTTCTGCCGTACTGGAGTTCAATAAATACTGCAATTGGGGTGAAGCTACTTCACAAATGAATGTTAAAGGAAGGGAAATAAATGTCCAGCACTTTCCTTATAGGCGGCAACTCAAAAAGGAACTTCTTACGTCATTTTAAGACTTACTATGACGTATATGAAGCACCTAACGCCATCCACTGAAGGTTGAAATAACTAACGGGACTTACGTTGCAAAAGGCCGCAATTTCAAAATTATTCTTTCGCTTGGAGTAGGTAAAATTAACTTTAATAAAATCATGAATAAATTTAGATATAGTAAAGAAATATTGAATGAGTAAGATTATGTGCTAATATTAGCTTATTATTTTGCAACAAAAATATTTCCCTTTGTAAAGTAATCACTTAATTTGAATGTTATAAATCATGAATAATAGTTCAAGATTACTTACAGGCGTATAAGGACAAACAAAATTAATGGAAATTAAATATCTATAATGTCCTTTCTTGAAGAAATCATGTTGGAAAAAACAGACTAGAGAAATTTATCAAAATACCAAATAATCTTAAGTTTGTTACAAACATGTCCCAATTCAAAGTAAAAATAAAGAGCTATCCTTCAAGAAACAGCGAAATATATATTATTAATTTTTTGAAACTTTTTGCTGTCTATACAATATTAATACTCAACAATTTCTTATACCTCAGGAACCACCTGATGCGTCGAGTTTGGCTCCGGTGTTTCTTGCCGCTTATTTCTTAACTTACGAAATATTTTAATTTAATTACCAACAAAATGCATTATTTTTGTGTGCAAAATTAAAACGGTTCATTTTATTGTTTTATAAATTATAAATATGTATAATTTCTATAAGCTACATTCTTAATAAAAGCTTTATTTACTTCTTATTCAGCTTCAAACCATTCCTAATATCTTATTAATAAAATTTCTCTTTTTATGAATTATAAGCCACTTTAACTGATAAAATTTTTATTTCTCATAATAATAGCATGACGATTAAATTATAAACTTTGGCACCAACAAACAAGCTCAGATCTCCACGTCATTAAACAAGGCAACCAATGTACTTTGTATTCTTGTACAACTTTTGAAGATCTTCCCACTGCACGAAAAATTCGTCAACAAAATATAATAATATTTTTCCAGTCAATGAAAGACTTTTCACCCTGCAGATACTTTCAATGTACACAATTTTGCAGTCACATACCCACAGTATCTTCATCAGGAATGCAATCACACAAATTGGTACACAGGTTCCTGGCCCGTTGCACAATATTAAATCTGGTTTTTCACGAAACAGGAGGGGAAAAGAAAATAGAAGAGAGTGTAAAGTAGAGAAAACTGAGGATACATAAGACTGATTAACACTTCGACTTCTGGGTATCCTGTATACACTATGACTGGTATTGCTCGAAGATTTATTCTTCTCTAGGTCAATAATTTTAGTTCCGGTAGATGTATCCGTATCAGCCATTATATACATTCTTGGTGAATAATTTTCAAAATTTAAATGCTGAAGAAGTCTTAGCATTTCGGCAGTATGACCTCCAGAACCCATAATAACAGCAGTTTTTGCAGGACTAGAACGTTTTTTGAAACTGTATTGACATTTACAACGGCTTATCGCAAAAATAAGGTATAGAATTCTCCCTAGGAGAATAATAACAACCAAAAATAAAATTGCTAACATATTTAAGGTACATACAAGAATGAAAAGTAAAAGTGACACCTTGTAACGTAGTAAGCGTCACACATATGTAAATGATATAAACAAAGCAGCGTGTTGAAGCAGTGTTTTGTCACGGTGAATATTATACTCTGTAAGAATTGTATCACAGGAAATTGTAAGCTTCAACAGATGATATTCGCATAAATTCTGAATCAGGAGAGATAATATCTTCTGAATTATCCATTGGATTTATTTTCAGCCTTCACGAATATTTCCTTGTGAAATTTTAAGCTAATTCACGTTGACGGAAGTTGCGTTAGGAGGAAGTCCGAATGCTGAATTCTTTCTTATCTTTTAATATTCCGTGTCTTGGATTTATTTGCCTAATGATTCCTATAAGAAGCAGAATTTTCACGTCTGGATGTTGTAAAAATTGCCGTTCAGCGACGTTGCGATAAATTTGGTTCTATATATCTCGTGTCATCTCATGTGAATAGTTATCTCCTAAAATGAGTTCTTCTCTCAAACGTGAAGACGATCTTATGAGGGTAAGAAATAAATTAAATGAAACATCAATTAAACTATGGCTACCACCCTATTACATGGACGGAAAGGGATGCTGTGAAGAAGAAGTTCAAGTAAGATCAGTTTAAAAATGAACATATGTTATGTAGTAAGTAATTGTATAAAAGTATCTGATAACCATATTTTCACTCACGAAACAGAAACTCGGCCTAAAATTTAGCGAGGCGCTTAAAGTTGACACCGAAACTGTGGTAGCTATTCTGAAAAGTTTACAAACGAACGCGGTTGATAAATTATCTGCCAGAGAAATTTTTCAGAAGACAGGAGTCGCAACACTGAAAGTAAGAGTTTCAGCTAACAATAAGGAAGCTGTAAACATTTTGACGATTGAAGTTGCCTTGACTGAAAATGGTGGGAAACTCAAGGAAATTATCAGTGCTAAACTGGGGACTACGTCTGAAAGGTAAGATAACATTCCCTTAAATTATTTGAGTATCAGTTTGGGTATTAACTTGATTACTCTTGATAACTTGTAGGCTAAAAATTATATCCGGGGGAAGAGTCCTAAATGATGATGCGCAATTGTGCTCACAGTCTGTGAAGAATGGGATGCAATTGATGGTTCTCCTTTTGGAATCGAATTCCAAGTTACAGGTGTGACTTCAACGAAATCTGTCTTTAATTATCATTAATAAGCATGATTCTTCCTCTAATACCACAAGGTTGTTTATTATTAAACCCTTCCCATTTCTACTCTTATATGTAAAGGCTAGTTTTGAATAGTAGGCATTATTTTATATTTATTTTAATTCACCTTCTCTTTGTTTATTCCATGGTTGTTCAGGAGATTGAAAAAGGAGAATTAGAATTGAATTCTGTCAAAGCTGATGTGAACCTTCTTTCTGGTCGTAGAAATCCCAATTCTTCATATTACATTCAGGTTAGTCAGTGAGATTGTTTACAATACATTATTGGCCTTTACACAAGCATTCGTATAGATTTAAAATGTTTTCATGTTTTTTATGTTTTAAAATTTTGCACTTTCTTTTATATGATTGGCTAATTCAAATCATAGTCGAAAATATTGTAATTGACTACTAATATTAAGAGTTTTGAATGCCTATTTTCTGATGAACAGTCTTTTACAGCTCCTTGTAATTGTATGAAAACCTTTTCTTGTGATATATTCTTAAACTATCCTGTAATTTATGTTCAATAAAATTTAGAAAAAGTAAGGAATGAATAGCTTTCTAGCACAAAATTTAGCTTCAAATGCTTAGTTATCAGATTCATCTGGTATATACCCAACTCCATTTCCCTTTTTATTATGGTATAAAATGAAATAATCCAACAAATTTCTATAGCTCTTAGTGTACTATTTCTAAGATTAATGGTGATATAAAATCCTGTCTCAATGTTACCTCTATCTTATATCCCATGTATTTTGAATCATAAGTTTATTGCTTGAATCATTGAGCTTTTTCTCATTTTAGCAATTTTTTAGATTGCAGATCAATCTGGTAATCCATTGCAACTTCCAAAAGAAGAGGAACGAGCACTTTCTGTAGCAATGATGCTCCATGAGAAAGGAAGAGCTGCTCTTAAGGCTGAGGATTATTCTCTTGCCTTGGTTTTTTTCCTAGAAGCTGATAAAGAATTTAGGTAACCATGAATCTGATTTTAAATCTACCAAATATTTTTTTTAAGTTAGTGGTAGTATCTCTCTTAAGAATAGTTAAATGGATTGGATTCAAGAAATGTCTTTTAATTTTAAATATATTGCTAAGAAAATTAGGACAGTTATAATTTAATAGAAAGAAATCACTAAAGTTGATCTATAGACTAATATTCCACGAAGTCACTCCTTCTCATACTGATTTCAATAATATTTCAGAGTAATTTTTTGAAAACTTTTTATGTAAACCTGACCCTTTCACAAGCTATCCCTCTCTATCTAATGCTAACACCAATAATCCTGTTGTCTCTTCTTTCCTTCTTCATTTACTTGGTTTACATCTTCATTCCTTATTCTTCTTCTTAGAGATTTTCCTTCCACTTAGCCTTTAGGTACATTCCTAACAAATTCATTTTGTCTCAAGAGATGCCCAATCTATCTGGTTCTTCTTTTGACATGCTCCATATTGTTGGAACCTCTCTCATTCTTCTATATATTTCTTTTTTTGTGACCCTATCTGTCCATTAGATCTTCAAAATTCACTTCCAGCATCCCATTTCAATGGTCCATTAATATTCCCAAATGATACAACAAGAAAGTCAGCTTTAGGCTACCTTAAATATGTCTACATTTACTTAAACAAATGATATAATGTTTTCGATTCTAAAATGTTTAGATCTATTTGTTTTGTTCAGATTCAGGAAAAAGGTGTCAATATCTGTGTTCACTAATTAATTGGAAGTAATTTTAGATAACGTAAAAATACATGTATGTATATTATTCTCATATTGTACATATGTGTAATCATATGAAGATTATTAAATTGGTAATATTTGGTATATTTTAATTATATATTATTCATACAAGAACTAGTAAGAGGTGCAATTTATCATTATTAAATGTAGCAATATATATATATTTAAAGAATTGAAAATGCAAAAGTGTAAATTGATGGATAGTTTTCAAAAAGTAGAATAATAATATTTCTTAAGTTGATCATTAAATCCAATTCAAATGCATGTTTAAAATAACTATTCTTAGAATTCAATTAGACTACAGATAAACTAGATGTATCTCATAGATAGACCTCTGGTTATTATGATCTGAACATTTTTCTTGTATAATAAAGTTCATTATTGTAAGTGGATACTTGAAGCTAAAGTGATGATTTGATTTTTTCTCTCTTTGCTTAATTAAGTAAATCTCAATGTGAAAGTCCTTAGAATGTCAAATGATAAATATACATACTTTGAAAAGAAGCCAGATTCTCATGGAATATTTACTTTTCAATTATGAATGTTATCAATGAGATGTAAATTATCTTAATATTGTTCAGTGTATCAGAATGTATCATTTTTGTTATTTAATGATATAGAATAATATAGTTTTCCTTCTTTTTGTGGATATGTATAGAAATCTATTTATTGATATTTAGTTTCTTTTTGTGATGTATTGAAAATATTATTTTGCAGCCATTGTAATTCAATCCTTCTCCAATCAGTGGATAACTATGCTCTTCTTAGCCTAGACATTGCATGGTGCTATCTATGCCTAAAAAATGTCAGTCAAATTCCAAATGCCACAGAACGACTGAAACGTTGTGAAGAAAACTTCCACAAAAGTTATGGGAACAACTTGGAACGCTTACATAGCATCAAGGGAGCCACTGGTAATTATTCTGACTGATTTCTTGAAGATTACATAAATGTGTCACCTCACCTTTTGAAGAATTAAATATACCTGCCTTATTCATTGTTTGAAAAATCATAGCATGTTAATTTTTAAACAGTTGACTGAATGAATACTTATATTTATTTTTGGGAGGTATTAATCAGAATAGAGTGGAAGAGAGTCCCAAATCTTTAATGCACGTATTCTAAAAATAAGAAAGTAAACCATAAGTGCATAGAATCAACCTAATATAAACTCTCATATTATTGTATATGGATATCTGCTTATATTTATCTATTCTTCATTATTATTTTGATTTCATATGGATTTGAATTTGAATTTTATTACTTAAATTTCTTTACAAATTATTTGTGCTGCTATAGTTAAACAATACAAATTACTCAAGAGGAAAAAGAGTATGCCATTCAGCTTGTTAGGATCCTTAAAATTTTTAATTGATTCTAAAACTTTAGAAATTAATCCTATAAAGCTTCTAACTATGCCTATACTATTTTGATTTTTAGTTACATACCACTGTTGAATTCTCATAATATCTTATATTAATGTTGAATGTATCTATGTATGTGAACTGTGTTTTAGACTAGTTTATCTGTTTAAAATAAAATGTAATTTAAAGGAAAAATGAATTATTAGATTGGTAATTCGTATTCTATAGTCCAATAGTTAACATGTAATAATAAACAAAACACTAAGTACCTCTCATAGATATTTTAATGATAAGACAATTTTTGTTTGCAGGCTAATATTTTGAGGTCAACCTGAGATGTTAGCCTGCAAACAAAACTGTATCACATTGTATAAATATCAGTCAAAGTACTAAACTATTTATTCATTATGTTACCATTCCAGCTAGTAGCACTTAATCATTATTAAACTTTCTTTTGGTTCACACTGCCTTTCTATATTCTCAAATAAAACTAGCTAAAAATAACTGATTAAAATAGCTGAAATGTGAAATTAGACTTGTTGTATTCACAGGGAATGAAGCAGCTCTGTTCTTCCGATTACACTTGATACAAGCCATAGTTTTATATCATGAAGGGAAAAGAGATGAAGCGGCAAAACTTCTTCAGAGAGCAGAGAAAGAATACAACATGCTGAAAGTTGATGAAAACAGTATGATGAACTTAATGGAGTTAGGTAAGTAAATTTTTACCTTTAACAGATACTGTATCAGTTATCACTTTGTTATCACAGAAGCTGCAAATTAAAAGTTATTTTTACCCCTTTTGGATTAGACAAAAAGATGAAGTAAACTTAGCTCAATGAGTCTGCACTATTGACAAGAAAGGTTTAACGGTGAAAATATGACTAGAACAACTCACACTGGGACTTACAATTAGATCCCCTTAAATTAGCACTAAAAGAATTACCATAAAATGTTGAGAAACTGATGTGGTATGGTAGTGGTTAGCATTCTTGCCCAGCAAGTGGATAACATGGGTTTTGATATCAGTATTATTTATTCTATTTTGCATTACTTCAGTTTATTCTATTTCATTTTCTTGTTTATTTTTTTACCCTTTTGCATTATTTTCCCATTTTTATATGGTTCAAAGATTCTGAGAATTAGGGAGGATTATTTTATAATAAGCACATAAAAAATATAATATAATACTGAATATGTTATGAAAATGTATGGATGTTAAATTGTTTGTTTAAAATTGAAGTATATTGAAATTTATCAAAAGGTTATGGTTCGAATTCGATATAAACAGTCTCTTGTGAAATGGAGCAACATTTATAAATATATATATATATATAGAGAGAGAGAGAGAAAGATAAAATTCTAGCTTCTGCAAAATATATGAGAGGCAACAATTTTCTCAGATATATTTGTTTATATTTACATTATTATCTTACAAAACATCTTGTAAAATGGGATGCCAAGATACGAAACTACTGTTTTGTCCATGCATCTAATACTATCAGGAAAGGATGCCAGTAATAACATTCCCTTTTAGCAATAATTTCACAACATTTTTGGATGTTTAGATTCTAAAATTATGCTTGACAAGCATGGGAATCACAATGTCTTGTATCTCATCATTTAAGTTGCTGTTGAGAATTTCTCAAATAATTTGAACCTATACTTGTTCCCATCACTAAGATATTCCCAGCTAAGGGATTCAGTTATCTTTGATACACAGCTATAAAATTTATTATGGCCTTTTACATGTACATCAGAAGGCATAACAGATAACTATGTGGTTACAGCTTATTTAAGATAGATATCAGGCAGAAATTTGTATAGTCTTCTTACATCATGGCCTAAAATAAACAATTTATAATTGTGATAAACATTGTAACGCAACTTTTGTACTTGCCTCTATCCACTCACATTCTGTCATCTCCATTAAAATCAACTCACTATATTATCATTCAGTGATAATGCTATTATACCTCAATTATTGCAATGATAACCAATTTTTTGAATACAGTTTGCTGTAATAATTAAAATGGCAATAGTTACCTAATTCCTTGCACTATAAAAGATGTAATTAACTCTAAAAAAACTTTGGAACAAAATTTATCCTTTACATTTACATAAATACCCCGCAAACCGTCTTATGGCGAATGGCAGGGGGATAGTTCTACTGATAATGACTCTAAAATATCAATGATTTGCATCAATTACAGAAAGATTGTATTTTTATTTCATTGATTTAGTGCTATAAACTACCATCAAGCCATTCCATACAAAAGAGAAAAAAATTGAGAATCACTTAAACTTTTATGAATTGGAGACTGTTTTTAGGGTTAAAGGAACCTCTTAATCCCTCCCTAGCTATTCAATTTAAAAAATATTGATAATATTATGGGTACTACTCATAGTGTTTGATTTTTCCTTGACCTAAAATAATAGTTATGTTACTAAATATTTGGAAGTTTTATTTTGTCCCCTATATGGATCTTGCAAGATATTTTTTGTTTCATGTATTGGAAATAATTGTAGCTTAGAACTGGCTCCCAAATATAACTCGAGACTCGATTAACTGTCATATTTTTTTCAAAAACCTCTCCGGCTTATTAAAAATTATAAAATACCTACAGAATATTTTCATCCATTTATCTGTGTATTTTCTTATCAATATTTATACCCTGTAAGCTTATTTATGAGTATTCGCCGTGAATTAAAAAGTCATTATCGTATAAGTAATTACTGTGTGTTCTTCGTATATTTGGTATCCTAAAACATTTTCGCTCTTGACGTAATACGAGTTTACGATCTCATCCTCTTCAAGCATCAACACATTTTGTTAGCGTCCTAGGTAATTCGCACGTCAATATTTATCAAGTAAAGCGTGTTCAAAACGGAGCCTATCTAGTGCGTGACTATGCATTTGTTCCATCAACATCGCAATATCTCGCGAATTCTCGGAAAGGTGACTCGCCCGTAGGTAAATCCTCCCCTGGCTGCTTAGAGCTTGAGTCAGTGGAAATCACGTGTTGGAGTAAGATAGAACTCGGTGGGATGTCGTCGCGATTGTGAAAGTCACGTATTGTTCGAGATTCTGGAAAACGCGTCATGGGGAGAGGGCAGAATCGCACGGGGTTTAAAATTGGAAAGTGTGCGTGTTAGGCAGGGGACAGATCACGTTGGAATGCCACTTGATAAAATTTCATCCAGACTGGGGGAAAAGCTTCAAGGTAGAATCCCGTGGAGAAGATTGGGTTTTAAATGACGATACCTCCAGAATATTGCTAAAGAGAAAGGGATATTGAAGTACGTCTTTGACCCTTAAGGATTTGTTTCCTAAGGATAGGTCAATGCTCGTGGTAAACCCTATTGAAAAGGATGATAATCGTATGTCGCCAGACAAAGTGTAGGTCATGGACAATACGCTCGATTCTTCTTCACCGTTAATTTTCGTTTGGCTGGTTGGGAAAGAGAAATTTTAGAAAATGTCCAAGAGATAGTGTGGGAATATGTTCCTACGGAATAATGACTAGAGAAATGGGGCACAAAATCTTGACAGTTACAACGTATACGTTTCTTACATTTTAGGCTTAATTTTCAATATGAATATCCTAAAAACATCTTTGTTTAAATATTCTGTAGTAATTATTCCGCATAATTTTGTGTAGAGAAGGAGACGTAAAGCCTTAATCTCGGCCAATTAAAAGTTGTTCGTGATAATTATTCAATTGTTTACATCCCATAGAAAATCCTTTGCTGAAAGTTTTTCATTTTATTTTTAATAATATATACATTTAGCGCGCGAACATTAAATTGTGAGGGTGACAATAAAGGCAGAAATACTTCTTATGTACTGCATTCTAAATTGTAAATTACTCACTATTACAAATTCAAAAGTCTCTGAGTTAAAATTGTACATGTATTCGTTTTCCTTCTCAATTTGAAAAATGTTCCTATTGACGTAAGAGCATCTGTAGAGAAATAATTTATAACTTTTTCTATGAAGTCTCATTAATATACAAATTTAAATGTTAAAATGAATCGATTAAATTTCATATAGATTCTCTTCAAATGTTAGGCTGAGTACACAGTCGTACGTTCGTATGATTTGATAATATTCAGCCTAATTTCCCCTAGTATTATCGGCATTTTATGTGCAAAATGTCCACACTCTGAGAAGGTGACCGCCAAATATAACTCATTCCATTATGAATTCGTATGCTTTATGCGGTACGACATTGCGTTCAGTTAGCAATTCCCGTAAACGCGTGAAGAGGTGCGTGCCACATTTTTTCATTTCCTGCTGCGATGTTATTTTCGCCGATCATGTCTATTTCCGTCTGAATTTTTTCAAATTAAACACACGGAAGAGGGGTTGCGGAGCCAAACTTGGATTTTATTCCCATGGGACTTGACGCCTCGCGTGGCAGGATGCTCAGATTGCTACATCCCTCGACCACTCGAGCGTATTGAACTAAAATAAAATTATATAATAAAATAAAAGGTTTTGCTTCGCAATTTACGAACTGCTTTCGAGGCACTCACATATTTTCATCTACATGAAAATACACTGTAAGCTGCTGCCGGCGTGTGGTAACGGGTGACAACGAATGTGAAGTACTATCGTACTTCAATTTTAGATATTTCTTATTTTTTATAAAATTATACTATCATACATACTATACATTCATATTATACTATCAAGCTTAACGTTTTGGAATTCTTGTAACATATTGAAAAAATACCTATTACTTTTCCACAGATAAATTTATTTTTCGACCGGTTTCGTCAGCGAGCTGACATCTTCACCTGAAGAATTATAGTTATTTTTTTCAGTATATCGTATTCTTGTTTGACTACTGTTTTAGCCGAAAAATACTTAATTTACTCCGTAATTCCATTGATTTGTATGTTACATATTCATTGTCTTTTTGAGTCATTACAGAAATGAGATAATTCATTTTAATACTAATTGAATGATGTATCCTACTCGATTAAATTTCTCTCATTTCATCCTTGTTTCATTTCATCCAAGAAGATTAAAAAAAACTATTAAAAATATAGCGAATATTTTAAGATTTTTAATCTTTAGTTTATGCTTTCCTCGAGAGCGGACGAATGAGATATTTTGTGAGGAATGAATCGTAAACGGATTGTTATAGTTGGTATATTTTACAGTATTCAATTTATAAATCGATTCATTGCGCAAATTTCGGCTGCGCAAATTTCGGCTGCCAAAATTACACTCTGTGAGTCGTATGGGTTTCAAATACGAGAAAATATTTTCATTGCTCTAAATTTTTGGAATTATATTCCGCAACAGATTCGTAAGTACGTTTTTTTAAAACTTCAGTGGTATTATTATTCCAAATCGTTAGGCTTTAAAAACAGGTTCCGTTAAAGGTGGATAGTTATTGAAAAATATCAATATATGAAGTTGTAATCCTAATAATTTTTGGTTAAACAAGTTAAACTTAAAATTTATTGATAGATTTGTTTTGATGGAACACCATGTAGGCAATTAGGAGAATATCCAGTGAGCTATGGATGGTAAAATTATCCAATTTCCTCATGCAACTACTATCTAACTTATAAGTTCATCTACTTGTGATGAATATTTATTTTTAATGATTACTGTCCAAATAAAAGGTCTACTTCAGCTTGAAGAATAGTCTGAATCATAAAAGTTTTAGTATTATATAGTATAGTAGTATATATAGTTTATATGACAGCCTTTCACAATCTTTCTTCTGTGATAATAAAGTTATATACTTCCATCACTTTCCAGGATACTCAGCTTATGAGTCACGGCTTGCTCTTCGAGCTACCAGGGGAGACATTAACCGTGCTGTGGAAATAATAGATCAGAAACGTACAGAGAAAAAAGAGCTCTTTGAAAAGGAGAAGTTGGAACGTTCTCTAGGACTGTGCAAAGACAACAAACAGTGGGTGAATATCAAAGCCTACAATCTTCTAAACTCAATGGGTTTTGAATCTAATATTGCTGCTGCAGCACTGCGTCTATCAAATAATTCAACTCCTTTAGCAATTCAGTTGCTTCAAGATCAGTTGGAGGCAGTTGAAGAAGAAGCTGAAAAGTTTGCTATTTCAAAAGTTTGCAAGAAGACAGCCATAAAGAAGGTATCATAGAAAAATTTCTTTTTAAAAACTAGTTTTGTTTGTTGAAGTTATCTACAGGAATTTCCTATTCTGACCTTTGAAAATTCTATTCAGCATTTTTAGACTTGTGAAGTACCTAAGTCTGCCTATCAATCAGATGTAGTGTATTTGTTTAAAACATTTCGCCAATCATTTACAGTAAAAATGATTTTTTACTTTGTACTTAGCTCACAGATATGGGTTTCGATGCAAAACAGGCAAATTTTGCATTGAAGAAATGCAAATGGAATCCAGAAAGAGCAATTGAATTCCTTACTCAAGGGAACCAAATGGAAGGTAATTGTAAAATAGTCTATTATTTCAAGATTTTGCTGAAAGAAAATTGAGTTACTTAGACATTTCTATGAAGATTATCTCTGATAAAAATGTTTTCATTCATGGTTGATTTCAATTTAGTTGTATTTTTTCTATTCAGTTTGTTAAGATTTCAAAATTGAAATAAAGAATTTGAAGGCAGGAGAAAATTTGTGAAAATCAATCAGTTTGAATCATCATTCATATCAAATTTGTTAGATATATATATATATATTAGATAATGATCTGAAATGTGAAGCTAGTTACAAATATATTATCAAAGAAGAGTAATTGGCTATTCTGAAAAATAATTTTTCCTTATAATTTTCATTTTGTATTATATTATCAAAGTTTCCTTTAATCAACATGGCAAAAAAGGCAAAATTATTGTCCTTGTATTTACTTATAATGTGAAATATCACTTTAAATATTTATAATTAATTTTATTATTTAAGCTTTTCTTAACAATTTTACACTGCCATTGCAGAATATGTATCAAGTTCATCCGAAGATGAAGAGTCAGCTATTTTACAAGCGAAGAGACGGAAAGAAGAAAAAGAAGCATATCAGAGAATTTCTGCTGGTGTTTCTACAGAAGAAGAAGACCATTTGGATTTAACACTCACTCAAGAAGCAGAGTTTTTGAAAGAGTACAAGGATTTGCTGCTGCAACATGGAGCGAGCACCAGTAGTGTTTGATTTTTGCACAAAATACATCTTCTCGAGAATTATTTTGATGTATATCATCTAGTAATTGTTATCTGAACGTCCTCAAATTAACATGAGAACATGTGAAATAAAAGATACTCATAGAGGGGTGCTGTGATGGAGAAGATGAGTGGTATGTTTTAGATAATCTCTATGTAGAGTTATCATTTCCACTCTATTTTCTTTTAAATGTATTGTTAAATCTCATAAATGTCCAGTGTTATTGTACAGATGGATATTTTATTTATTTTGCGATGAATGTATTTCTATCAGAAACTGATTTTTCAAATTGAGCTTATTTAAAGACTGGGTCTGAGAAAGACTAATGGGATTCCTCTGCAGATTTTTTACTCTGAAGTCTAAAATATATTTATGTGTACGAGAGATAATCATTATCTAAAAATTTTCAATTTTCTAACTATTTTAAGATGAGGAATCATTTTTTCATGTCACTGATGATTACAGTTTTCATTGTATCACCCTAGGTGTTACTAAGTAATTTATGCATTATTATGTTAATAAATATTAAATATGAACTGTTTTTGTTCATTATATATACATATACACATGTGAGACCAGCGTTTGCCCCTTTCATTATTGTAATAATCAACATTACAAGGGCTAGATGGACCATTGTGTTCTTCCGGTATACCAGATTCTGTCAGAAGAAGGTAGCCAAATGAAATGGAAAAGGGAAGGTTATGCATAAATAATAAAACCTTTTTAATATCAACTAGACTATTTGAAGAAGAAAGAAGAATCAGTCTACTAGGAATTTTTTATCGTGAAAATTGATTATACTAATTTATTGAAATAAATATTGTATAAATTTTATGCTATGCTAACTCCAGAGATCCAAGAATAAGAAACAAAAAGAACTATTGAAGTATAAATTCCCATTTCAGTGGGGATATCCTAATTCAATAAGCTCTTAACCCTTACTGCTCCAACTTTGATGATAATATTCCTAATGAACTACAAAATTAAATCTGATCCAAATAATTAGAAATATGAGACAACAAGAAATCAAAATATTTTAGAAAATATCAACTAAATTAAAGATATGATTGATAAAATAACAAAAGATTTTCAAGAAAATTATTTCCAAATTCAAGAGGTCTCAACTTATTGAAAGTAATCAAATATTTCATTTTCAAGGTTTCTTGTAATATTTAGACATTTCAAGCATCAAGTTACCATAGAGAATCTATAATTCATTAAAAAATTCAAATAAATTACAACACATAGACAATTAAAATATTGGGAATAAGAGAGAAAATCGTTTCAGGTTAAATTTTGTACCATTATATCAATATATCCAAGTTAATTTTTTGACAATTCATAAATTGATATGAGTGAAATAATACAAAAATAAGTTCATCAGATTCGTCTATTATTAAATTATAAAACATATGGAAGAAATTCTAACATGAATGGGGTACGAAGTGTATATGTATTTGAAAAACCGAATTTTGAAATATTGAATCCTATAGCATAGATATCGAATCTTATTATATCCACAATCTTATAATTTTCAATGATGGGATTTCATGAATAACAGTCATTCAAAATTAGGTTTACAATATTTTAACTATTGCCCATTTCACACTAAATACAATACTTTTAATTTGCTTCTAATTGTTTTGAAGAAGTATCTTGTTAATTTTAGTTAACAGTATTCATATGTTACGTAAATTTTGACCGATTGCTTCCAATTCCAATCACTCTTCCGTCAGTTCCCTTATCAGAAACATTTAATATGAGGTTGTGACCTTTAGGATAGCTATCCACAGAGGCCATAAACGTAAAAACGTATAAGCCTTGGAAATATAACTTCTGCCAAAATATCGTAAAATACCTCAGGCAGACTTTCAGACTCTTTACTGGTGAATGGGAAATGATGAAGTATACACAGTCTATATTAAGGGGGATAATATTCAAAGTTAATTTTAATCAATGAAAAATCTAAGAATATTTCTATTCGATTTATGATTTTTATCAGTATATTTAAATTTACGCGTAATTGAAGTATTTGAAAAGTCTGAAGGATATTTTGAATAAACGAAATTGAAGTAATATCTTAAATTCACATTTCGCGCGAATGAAATAATCAACCCTCACAGTCGTATTTGCTCGTATCTATTCGTGCAGGAATTATCTCATTCTCTATAATAACTCGATAATGTGCAGCTCAGTGTGGTCACATGTTTTTAACTGCTATTAATTTTTCTATGCACTAATTTTCTCATTGAAATTCTAATTCACGCAAACACGACTTCGAGAAGGATTTTAAATCGAGGAGGAACGGGAGAATGGTGGGGAAAACAATTTGAATCGGTTGGGCTGAGTAACTCAGGGGTATCAGTTCCTCTCGTCTTACCACGTACGACTTTTAGTAGATATTGATCAAAGGGATAATCGTAGAGTAATTACATCGATGTAATTTTTTTGCATCGTATTATCAGTAACTTATTTTTGACCATGTGTCTACGTAGTTACTGTTGGAATAATCTAGAAACGGAGGTGAAGATCAGCATTTCAACTGAAAGTCTTCGATTATCGGAAGTCTTCAGAAAAGAAGTATTTTAAGTGATTCAAAGGTAGGTCCAAGAGTAATTCTTGCCAGCAGAATAACAAATTCATTTTCAATATCTTATTTCATTGAATTCGCTAAGTTTATGAATTCTTTCAAATGTATATTGGACAATCTAGCTTCTGTTATTATTTTTAAGAAATGAAATCCTTGCATTAAAGAATGAAATAAAATAAAATTAATAAAAATTGAACTTTTCAATTCTTTCTCCTATCTGCTATTGATAACATGTGTTTGACGTGTTAAATATTTTTCTGTTCAATTGTTTTTTGATAAATTTGCTTCAATCGATGAATCCTGTACGGATGTTTCATATTTACTACTTTTATTAAAGTTTTGCCTCATTTAAATGTGTAACCTCTTCCTGTTATGCCCAGATATCTAATTATTTTGATATCTTCACAAAATTAACTTAATACTGATTATTTCCCAAAAATTTATAATAGACAATGTATGGCTTAGAATATTAGAGCATTTTTACTTGACTGATAGCATGAATATTTAACAACGTTGTATTTAGCTCCTATCAAATGTATCCTAGATGAATCTTAAGAAGCCCAGTATTTTCCCGAAGTTAGATTTATTAAACACTAGAGATATTAGACATGTTGAGAGCTATAAGAATATAATTGGATTCCTGAAAATTTACTTCGTATAGCTCTTCAGTTAAAAAACTTCAGTAGAGAACTAGGAGGAAGTAGGAAAAAAAGTAGGAAGAGTTTTTATTGTATTAATAGAAAATTTTGGATATGCCTCTTGTTAATAATAAAGTTTTGTCACAAACTTTTTCTAAGTTTGCACTCCTAATTCCTCAAACATTTTAGGATTTGATACAATATGTTGCAAAAAGGTTTACCTGTTTCAAGCAAATTAATACAGCATTTTAAAAATTTTTAAATGAGAAAGCTATAGACTACCCATGAATAATTTGAGGTATTTTACATGGAATAAGATAAAGGATTTTTTAGTTAATAATTCTACAAGGTTAGCAAAGACTATCCAGTTGAAATATATCCCTTGATAATATTTTAAAGATTTTTAACTAATCATTTCTATAGAAAATTTAAAAAGGAAAATATTTTTATGCAAACCATTTCATATTTGACCTAAGATTTAAAAACTTAAATATCATCCTCTGAACAATCCTCCAATTATACCAATTAGTTGGGAAGTATCCCTGTCATGTGTTCTCTTATAAGACATTTAGTAGGTAAATAGAAAGTTAATGAACAGTTAGGAACAACATAAGAGTCCATTTAAAACAATTGTTAGTTTGACAATAAAATAAATAAATAAGATAAATATAACGAGAATTAAACAAGCTATTTATTTCATCTAACTAAAAACAAATATGGTGTATGCAACCAATACTATCAGGTATTAACAATCATACCAACAGTACATTAAATCAGGGAAAGGATAACTGAAGATGTTACAAAAGCAGCCCAGCTGCTGGAGAGCATACTAACACCAATTCATAAAACAGTTATTTAACAATATGTATAAAGATGAGGTGGGATGGCCATTTGGTTTAGAAATGTGATTAGAGATTCCACAATATCTGTAATTCTACTAGTATATACAACAGTAACAACAAACCAACAAGCCTTCACTTGAATGTGAGGATTCAAGTAATTCATCTTCTGAGCTCTATGATCCAATAGCATGACATGAAGTTCTTCAGACAAACTTCCAAGCAGTAGCTAAAACAGACTAGCACTAGACTGGAAATTGTTTCAAGATTACTAGCTATCACTAGAACTGAAGAGACTTCTTTTTGAACTTCGAGACAATCTTAAGTTCATAGTGAGTATGTTGGCAGTAAGACACAAGAGTCCTGTAATTTTACCTAAAAAATATAGACAAATCCTGCACCAGAAATAAAAGATTTTGATATAAGTATATACTTCCTAATGGGAAATTACCATTTGCAGTGAAATTTTAATCTATTGTTGCGCGTTTTTACGGTGATTATTAGCGATTGCACTTATATTTCAGCAGACATAAAAATCACCATAATAAACATTTCTCTAAAAACACGGGTTCACCTCCAAAGAAATTTACAGTTTTAAAAGAATATTATATCTAGATGAAAATTAAAAGTATTCGCTTCGATTACGTATGTATCACAAAATTTATAAAAGTGTTACTCTCTTGGCGAATATGGATAACTTTGAGTTCAGTGATATGCAGTTGGCATATGGAATGATGCCTTAGATAAAACAACCTTCCTTGAATTTCAAGTCCCTATGTCGTATAAGAAGCTACCGTTAATCCTAGGTTTTTAATCACATCATTCTTTTTTCTCTTCAAGTGCTTTTCCACCCATGTAATTGTAATTAACAAATCTAACACCTTGAGTGAGCTGCGCTACTTCGTTCGTAAAGTGGCAGGCAAAGAGAAGCATGTTTCTAGGCTGCACCTTCCAGGCAAATCTCATAAACATCATAGAATACAGACACAAAGCTGAAATAGAAATGAATGTTGGGCATTAATAATCAGTGAATCGTAAATGCACCACTTCTTTACCTTAAACATGTCAAGAAAACGTGAGTACAAGAAGTTAAAATAGTGACTTTATCAATTGAGATATGTTGAACAATTTTCCTGATAACCTTACCTAAGGTCATCTTCCCGCTGATGTATTTGGGATGCTTCTGACTGTCTCTAATAGCAGCAATAGGTATTCCCCAATTGGCAACAGGTCCCCAAAAATGAGTGCTGCAACAAAGATTCAACTTATAAACCAGTTAAAACTGATACCCAACATTTATAACTATTTCTAATAGCTAAGTGAAAACACAAATCACTCTAAAATATAAAATTTTAAATGAACTATAAAGTATGTTATGAACTTACCTCATCAAATACTCGCGGAATTCTTTACTTTTTAAGTGATCTACACCCTTTTTGATCAATTTCGAAGCCATTGCTAGTTTCTGATGTCGGAGAATGTAATTACGAAAACAATACACGCGTAACGTGTGATATCTCCGACGTGAGTCTAACTTAATATTCGAACGCAGCCCAGATTTCTTTTTAATCCCTTTTTATGATTCTGGTTGGATAAGTTGCCGATCAAGGCCTGCCACATCCAGGAGCGTAAATAAAGTACGAAATAAGAGTAAAATAAAAATAGAAAACAGAGTAGGTCCGAATTACGTCTATTCGGACAGAAATTTTGCAGTAAACTCTAACGTTGTAATTTTCTTTCCTAAAATTATTTCATTTCAACGAATCATGAATTCAATGGCGGCATAAGATATACTCAGATGTAGAGAGGCTATTACACTTACGCCACGACATTACGGGGCTTGTAATTTTTGATTATACTCTTCAAATCTGACACTTCAAATTTATGAATTCTATAAGCATTAATGTTAAGCTTAGTACGCGTATATCATCATTCCCGAGGTTAACACATTAAAAATGTTTTAATTTCAGACTACATCTCAGGATAATTTCATATTTTCTCTTTGCTGAATTCACGCAAATGTTATTAAATGTATTGATGCATTATTTTGTGTGGAACAACGTGTTTACAACAGAATTATAATAATATGGATTTTCTATCCTGAGTGCTTAGTTCTTAACATGGAAGTGCGAAAGGACTACAAAATAATTTATGACAAATGTAGGTGAAGAAGGTGGAAGTATACATGTAAGCTTTACAGATGGCATGAAAAAACTGTGAGTATAATTATGTGTAAAATTTTTATTCCTTTTCTATGGAAAGGAGTGGAAATACTGTACCTGTAGCACTAACATCTCCTTTCTTGTTTCCTGTTTAAGACGAGTATAATCTTTCATTGTATATACCGAAAGTGAAAAGCTTATGTGTTGGTTGTATAATGTTTGTATTAATAAATTTTCTGAGTTAAGTTTATAGTCCAAAGCTTATTTTATTTCATAGTTCAATATTCTACGATTTGAAGAAAACTTTGATTTTCATCCGCTAAATAAAGTGTATTCTTATGATTGATATTATATTACTTAATACAAAATATATTGATATGACTTTTTACATGTAGAGTGTATGTTATTTGAAAATCAAAGTCATGAGAATTCTCATTTATTCATTCTCGTGTGAAGTTGATTTACTATCTTCCTCACCTTTTAAATGATTTTAGTGAGTAAAAATGCTCACACTCTTTCTTTTACGTCATAATTGTACATTACCTGGAAGAATGCCGGAGCCTTTTTTAAATTTATGAGTACTTCAGTGTTTGTTTACCTAGTATGTTTTGGTAACTTATATCAGTTACCTGAGATCATCTTCTCACACAATGTATGTAATTGAATGTTTCTTAAGCCCCTATGTAGTTTTTTAATTAAATTTAATTTCTGCACTTATTAATTAATTTTTAGGTAATCAAAGTTGTTCTTAAATGTAAATGCTTAAAAATATGTTATATTCTAGCTCAACGTTATTGAAGAGAGCCTTATTAAATAAAAGAATCCTTAGTAACTCTCACAGAAAATATCACATTTTCAGGAACATAAGATGTTGAAATATTAAAGTAACTATTCATTCTGAAATAAATTTCTGTAGAAGTTATGTTCTTCATTTATTTGGTGCTTATATTCATAGTGCTTCAACAAACTTTTGTTTTGTATGTATGCTTGCATTGTCTTAAAAAAGAATATTCAATAGAATCTGCATGATGTATTGCATGTGAACTTTTTATTCTTATATTGTATGTATTTATATTTTGATGTATAATTCTTGATCAAAAAGATTTTTGATTTATTTAAAGCAATATATGTTTAGCTTTTACTTTGCTTGAACTCAGACAAACTGCAAAATTACAAATTGTACCATGGTTATAATATTTTGTTCTATGTTCCAGCATTATGGATTCATTAATGCATGGTTTATTAAAACGACTATTTAATTTTTCTTGTTCTTAGTTTATTAGTTTCTGATATGTAGAGTAGACTCTAAAGGATAGTCAAAATCTCATATTCTCCACCATTTTATCAAAACATTGATATGAATTTAGCTAAAAAATTGAAAGTCAGACACTTCATTTTGAAAAAAAAATTATTAGGAATGAATTCTTGTATCTAGAGAATAATATCCTTAATAGCTACTATTTCTCAGCGTAGAATTTATTTCTGGATGATTTCTTAATAAATATTCAAAATTTGAGCAAAACTGAAGTAAATAATATTCGATTATAAAAATTCCCTAAATATTTGTACAAAGACTTGTTTTGATTTGTATTTACATGAGGAAAACAAAAGTATATCATTGTTCATGTATATTTCATTTATCTTGATGTGTCTATATTTTCTTATACAGTTTGCTTATATGGTTGTTTACTATTATACACATCTCAGTAGCTCTGCCATAATCATTTTCATTAACTGAACTAAAAAAGATTTTTGTTCTAGCTCACATCAAAAAGAAGAGGAAAATTAGTGAACCTAATATTTTATTATTCCAGAGTCAGAAACTTCATACTCCAAGTATTTTACTGATCATAGTTATTAAGGCTTAATCTGAAGCCATATCAAAATTATATGAGAAATTTAATAAAATTTAGTGGGTTAGTTATGCTTGATTTTTCAGTATTTAGTAGTATTTGATTCTGCTTGTGATGGAAATTATTTTTAGTTTTTTAACTTTTTAATTACATTCAAAAGATATACAGAATGCTAGGTAATATTCATAACTATAATAAGTGCACAACTTTATCATACATTTGATGTAAACTCCCATATCAGAAGACAAAAAATTATAGGGCATTTCTAACTCAAATCTAACCATAGCTAAACCTTTACAATAAAACATTAGGTCATGGACTTATTACTAGCATTCTTGAATGCAAAATGCACAGCATTAAAGAAAATTTTCCTTCTACCAAAATGCTTTGTTATAAATCAAAATTATAAATTAGCCACATGTTATTCTTATTGTGACTGATATATCATACTATTATTATATCATTTATACATATCATACAAATATTCTAGAGATTAAAATGTAAAGGAGAATGGAACCAAAGTTTGCGTTATATGCTGTAAAATTTAATGCTTGTGTGAATTAACCGTGGTCATTTTTTGTAGATTATGCTTGAATCATATTATGACTATTTACCAAGGAAGAATGAAATAAGCAGTTCAAGCATATTCAATCCTGTTGTGGTCTTTATTTTTAAAGAATGCAATGGACTTAACCTCATCGTCATTCTCATAACAATATTTAAATAATAATAAAATATTGTATGGCCTAAGAGATGTTGGGAGTGTAATTGAATATCCGTTTAATTGAGATTCTTCTGCTTCCGGCTTTAAGTTCAATATTTTAGAATCGAACTTGCGCCGTACTTACCAAAAATCTCACATATCTGTTTTCCCGTAAATAAGTAAACGACGTTGATATTGTTATTACTAAAATGAAGTTTGATAAAAAACTCATTCAATTGTAGTTTTATTTTTGATACTTTCCGTAAATTTCCGACATAATAGTAACATATTCAAAGTAAAGGAAGTGAATTACTTTGATACTGATTCGGCTGATGTAGCCGTAAGATATTATTTTGTTATCTAACTATAAATCCCATGAGTATGGTACTCACGAGATGAACTGAACGTATTAGTAAAACGGTTGAACGATATTTAAGATTGTAATATCTGTGAACGGTTCTTAGTTTACATTATACTTTTTGTGAGGATGAGCTTGAATGAAAATGGTTCGTAAACCTTCAGTTCAGTCCTTTCCAAGAAACTAATAGATTTCAGTTGGTACGTAACTGTAGCACTTCGCCGTTGAGAAATAAATTCAATTATTTAACCATATATTCTTATTTAAGGTATAATAAGCAAACGAATTTCTCAGAATTTTGATGAATAGCACACGGACCCGGTGATATGTATTGGTTGAAACAATAATTCCTAACACTAAGAAAGAACAAGTTAAAAGGTAACGTTGCACTGTTTAAGGTATGTCTTATAACAAGCTACTTCATTTCTGTGTCATCAGATACGGAGGAATGATATCGATTAAAATGCCGAAGCTGATCTTACGGTAACTGTATCAAGTGACATCTCCTAATTTTTACATTGAAATTATGAAACTGTCAGATAATAGTAAGAGATGATTCCTCCGAGTTCAGAATTTCATTAAGACCAATCAAGTTTAGGTGTAGATCATTGTATCTAATAGACTATATTTAATTCGGCGTCAAGATAAAAGCTCAGAGAAATTAAATATCTCAGGAGAATCATTTTAGCTTTTAACAGAAGAATTTGGAAGAAATATCGTTAACAGTTACGAAGACTGTGTTCACACTTGTATAGTGTTAGCATTCAGAATCTCATTGAAACAGCTTCGCCAACCACGAGCTACAACCGTCACGCTCGGGCGTAAATCGATATCACATTTATTGATGGGAGGCGAGCTGGTTATGTGGGAAACATTCCCTCGATTCTGCCAACAAGCATACTGTTTGCTTCCATGACATATCTACACTCAAAAAAGCCTTTATTGATATATGATGGAAACTTGATGACATGGATTTCCATCGAGCATCTGAAGTTCCGATAATTTGAACTGTTTGTGTACAGAGAGCAACTTGAAGGCCATTCACAAATATACTTTCGCCTAGGACTACTACGTATACTCTATCAAGTAAATACGGCCCCATTACTTATCTTTGAATATTAGAACATGAAGATGAATTAAACTCGTAAAAGTATGGTATAACTTCATCAGATCTACTAAATTCATTCACGTGATTCGGGTCATTCCTCTCCAAGCCGGTGTGTATCTGGCCTTGCTAAAATTAGGTATTGTGAGAAAGTACTCCTTACATGAAATAAATAGGGCAGCGATCTGATTGTAGAAAATTCATGGTTTGACTTTGTTAAGGTATTAATATGATATATAATTTGTATTCTGACTAAACTGTATAACATCATGACAAAAATAAAATCCTTTTGTAGAATAAATATAAATAAATAGTCGTAGATCTAAGTGGGATCCAGTGAAGAGTCGAATAAAGTAAGCATTGCAAAATCATTGTGGCTATTGACTGAACAACGAGACAGTTATTACAAGCGTAAGTATACAGTATTTGGTAAGTTTATATTTTATTGCATAGGTTTGAACATCTCGTCATAGTTATTAAAGAATTTATAACATGTGGCGAGAATCAATCATCTTTTGCTTTCATACTCGGATTTTCCTTCCCTTAACTGAAAGTTAAAATATTCTTTAAATTTTTTACGAATTCCGAGTGAGAGGGAAAATAAGAATCTTGTTGTAAAGTTTATTAGTATTAGATTGCATGAAATGGAACATTACAAATTTCGGTTAGCTCCAATAATTTCCTAAAAATCTCATACAAAAATATTGTGACATGAAAATTTTAAACATGGCGTTCTTGGCTACACCGAAAAGCCGGTAATCTTCCCGCTACGAAAGCCGGTGAAAACATTTACTAGCGGCGTCAGTATAGACTCGCATGCAATCACCCATGGGATGCTGGTGGTTCGATATTTTATATTCAAATATTGAGAATAAGCTAGTAAGAACAGAATGAATATAAAAAATATTTACAAATAAATATTTTATGAATAATTAAAGAGAATATAAAATTTTAAAGCGCAAATAAAGCTTTTAATAAGAAAATATCTATATCCATAGTGACGGCTGGCGAACGTAAACATTCGATGCGAGTTTCACCCTTCCCGGCATTCCTGCTTGTAGGTACGCGGACCCCAAGCTACGCTTCTCTCTCTCCGCCATTCGTCGTAGTGCAGTGAGGACGTGGTATTGTGACAGTCTCAGACACTTAAGTAGCTATGGCAGAGAACCAGGAATATGAAGACATGGCCAACGGTGAATTTGCTCAGGATTCTGGTGAGCAAAATTTTGAACAACAACAGGAAGAGCAAATGAACGGCGAAGGCGCAGAGGGTGAAGGAAATGAAGAGGGAAATGAGGCCGGCGGCCAAGCCGCGCCAACAGATAGTGGAAGTGCGGAAGCACCCGGACGGGATGATGACAGGTAAAGAAGGAATATCAAATTATTCCTAATTCCCCCAAATCCGCCACCAAGGATAATGTTTAGGCATGCCATACGCTTTTTTTCTTAACAATTTTTGTGTAAACTTAACTTTTTCAACATGGCGGAGTCGCCGCATCGTAGCTTCCCCTTCTGTATCCGTAATCATCCGCATAACTTAGTGCTTTTGGGGACTTTTAAACAGGTTGGAAATTTCAATCTAATTTCATCGTAACTTGTTCTTGTATTATTGTTTGATAACATCGCTTGGTTGGGCGGGTACGCGATTCAAAGTTACACGATCAATGACACTTAAAATGGCGGCGTCATGGCGTGCCTAAATTTCCTGGGTAGGACTTTGGTAAATCGATCGGTGTGAAGCTCTATTTACCGGCCAACTTTTTAGTTAAAAATTGCAGCAGCTACTTATCAACTCCTTGCTATATTCCTATTAAAGTCCATTTAAAGCTAATTTTCTGTTATTTTCAGATTCATTGGAAATAGGTTTAACAGTTACCTATCATCAAAAGATGGCGATGAATTTCGTTAATGTTTCGAACTGAAACTGTATTGCAAATAATTGATGCTTTGAATTTCTTCTTGTATCAAAAGTTAATAATTTTTAAATTTGATTTTTTTATTAAACTTAATCAGTGTGTTGCTACTTAGAGGGTAATGCTTTCCGTTAAGGTAAGATGACTAAATAAAGTGGTAAATGGTTCGGTGAAATGTATGATCAGTATTTTATACATTTAGAAACCCTTTCGTATCTTGTAGTGTTCTTATGTGCCTATCCCACGAGGGAATCTATTAGGTGGCATTCACCAGAAATTTTACTGCAAAAACGATAACTGCGTGTTTGTGCATCAGAAGATTAAATTTCCTTGTAATAAATGTGTTGCTGTGAAAGAATTTATTTTAACTGTGTAAATGTGAAATGCCCAATAATTTCTTTTTCAGTGCTTAGCTGTAGATAAAAGCAAACGGTTGAGAGGTAGTTGCAATTGATATTTTTAAATGAATCTTTTGACTGGTAAATAGTGCTTCCGCCTTAATTTAAGTTTTAAAGATCAGCCAAACTTTTAAAAATTTATTTCATTTAAAGTCTTGTCATGTAAATTTTTTCACATTCTGTTTCAGATACAGATTTCTTGAAGCATTTTCATTTTTAAATGTAAAGTCAGTTTCAATAAAAATTTGAAAAATCCTTTATTGATTCCTACAGTGCCTCACTCAGAGCAGAGCTTACAGAGTCCTGTTTACAATTTCTCATCTGGCAGTGGAGCCTTTTCATGCAAATAGCTTACATGAGCTTCTTTCTATGCTCAAGGTTCCTTTCTTAGTACTTAGTGTTCACTGTGAAGTAACCTACCTTCTCCTCCTCCAGGTGTGACGCTCATAAGCAAGATGCAATGCTGATGACTTCCTGGCGCTGACCCATGGTATTTATTCCTGGGCTCTTTCTAATGGCAATGTCAAACAAGTAACTCAGCACTATAATAAAAAGAAATGGTCAATTAGTGCTTTAGTCCATTGCACTGGCCACAAAAAATGACCACAATATTTTTCCTCACCTTTTGTAATGACCAATTATAGAATTTAAATGTTCATAACCCTTGCCTTCCACATTTTCTCCAGCTTTTGTTTAAATTTTACAGATTGGTGTGTAAGCTTTGTTTTCTCAGATTTTACAGATGTCTTTTTTATATTGTGGCTCAGTTAGTTGACTATTGTCAATGCTGAACCTGCTGATGTAACATGAGCAAGGCGTTTTTGACTCATTGTATGGACTTGAGTCTAAGCTTTAAAGCTCCCCTTGTTAGTCAGGCTTATCTGTTTACGAATGTTTATTAATGCGAGGCAATCTTTTTCCAGGAAATTATTTGTTGGAGGACTTAGCTGGGAGACAACAGACAGTAAGTGTTATTCTAAATTATGATATATTATTTACTCATATGAGTGTGATGCTTATTGTTATTTTCTTTTTCTGCAGAGGAATTAAGAGAGCATTTCAGTAAACACGGTGAAATCGAGAGCATAAACGTTAAGACCGATCCTAACACAGGAAGGTCTCGAGGATTTGCATTTATCGTTTTCTCTTCGGCTGAAGCCATCGACAAGGTAAGGTTTATGGATAATTTGAAGATTCTGATACTTTTCTCGTCTTCCGGATATGCAGTTAATGAGTTTTCTTTTAGGTTTTGTCTGCTGGAGACCACATTATTAACAACAAGAAAGTCGACCCAAAGAAAGCAAAGGCCAGGCACGGAAAGATTTTTGTCGGAGGTCTCGTTCCTGAACTTCATGATGATGAAATCAAGAACTACTTCGCGCAATTCGGCACCGTAAGTAATTTTAAAGAGTGCTTAAGTCTCCCGCTTGCTTTTCTGAAATCTGAAACTAACGTAATTTGTATTTTATAGATCGTCGAAGTCGAGATGCCATACGATAAGTCGAAGGGACAGAGGAAGGGATTCTGTTTTATCACATTTGACTCAGAGCAGGTCGTCCAAGAACTTCTCAAAACCCCTAAGCAGACCATCAAGGATAAAGAAGTAAGTAGCATTGTTTACGCTATCGCCATTTTGTATAAATTTGGCGCCATTTTGAAAATCGTTTGTCGCCATTTTGAGGATTTCGAAGTCAAGTCGTACGCTTTTGCCGGTTGTAAATTTGTTTCAAGTGATGATAATCTTTTGTCAGTTCTGCTACTGAATGATCGTGAAGATAATTTCAATCTGATATCTAACTTAGCCACATAGCGATATTTTGGCGTATAGGGACGCGGAATAATATGATTTTAATAAATTTTCTTCAGGTTGACGTAAAGAAAGCTACCCCCAAGCCTGACGCTATGGGAATCAGAGGCCGCGGAGGTGCCGGCGGCGGCGGTGGCCGTGGAGGAAGGGGACGTGGTAGAGGAGGAAGAGGTTCAAGGGGAGGTGTGTATTGTTTGTGTCTGAAAAATCGATTGTGATCTTAATTCTTCGACTATCTCTTAATTCTTTGGGTACTTTTCTTCTAGGCTGGGGAAACCAGGGTTGGGGTAACCAGGGCTACGGAAACTATGGTTACAATCAAGGATATGGAGGTGGTTATGGTAATTATAATTAGATGTAAGTTGATGTGTCTTACCAAGTGCTGTTGTAAAATCTTATGCACTTGGTAGGATTCATCATAAGTGCATGCTTGACAGCCCTAGTGTGGAACTATCTGGTCCTCATTGGTGCAACTCTTTTCCGTAGGTTATGGAAATGGATATGACTACTACAGCAGCGGATACGGCAACTATGGATATGGAGGATATGATTACACCGGATACAACTATGGAGGCTTCGGTAATGTTGGCCCTCTCTTAAGAGTACCATAAGGCATTTTCAGGCTGCTTTACTTAGTAATTATGTGCATGTCTGGTAAACGGGCAATACGGCTATTGCTGTTGATTAACGCATGCTCATACCAGGGCAATCAGCACAAGGCTGAAGTCGAGTCATTAGTTATCATGATGGTAAAGCAATCAGCTGCCCACATAGCATGGTGCATATGGGACCAGGAAGTCAGGATTGTTAGCATGTTTTATTTACTACAGTTACAGTAATTATATATATTTATATATATATCACAGAATTGAGTAATTCTGGATCAGCAATTCATTGCACTGATGATTTAAGATATACAATATTTAAAGTTGCATTAAATTGATGCTGTAGTTCTGGCTTAGCCTGCGTACTTTAAATTATACGGTCATAGAATTCCTTCACTAGCAGAATGTTAGTATTTCAATAGTCTTCAACGCCCGAATTGGGAGTGTAATTGACAATTGCTACACTACAGTTTTAACTGATGGGCTTTTGTTTCCACTACAGACTACGGATATGGGAATAATTATGAAGGAGGATACGGAAGAGGTGGACGTGGGAAAGGTATATAATTCCTATCCCATTGTATTGTCAATGTAGTTCAACCTTTTACACCCATTTACTTTGCACTCAAAAGCTTAGCAGTGTCGTTGCAACTGCTACTTAAATAGTGCATGACCGTTCTTTTTTATCTGCAGAGCCTTCCTTATACTTCAGTGCTCTTTTTGTACCAGTATTCTTATCATTATTTTTTTTTGGTCCCAGTGAGTAGTGAAATGCATGACAGATTTTTCAAGGAGAGAGAATATATTCTATTGTTTTAGATTTTTTTAACCCTATAACAAGTGTGTGGTTTTTGAAATTGCTTACCTGTCAGTTTATTGGTTAAAAAAATGGCACGGTGTCCAGACTGTAGCAGTAGTCAAAATTACTAATATAAATAGATGTTGAAAATTTCTTATTAATTACTATTCCTCTTGAAGGAAGATTTACAAGACTCCATTTTGGTCGGTATAAATTCAGATTGACAAGGGAAAGGGGGAGAAAAGTACTTGGGTACCCTTCAAGAGGAAGGTGATCTTATGTTGCTTTGTTGCAGGTTGGTCTCTTGGATCTGCAGATGGAGAGATTGTTTAATTTTAAGAGATTAAGGCAACCTTCGATTTCAGGGAATAGTTACCAGATGGCAGTCATATCAGATGTTTTCGCGTAGGGAGTGTGCGAGCTAATGTAGATTAAATTTTGCAGGTAATCAAGGTTACGGGGGTGGCAAGCAGAGGGGAGGTAGCCGTCAGGTCCAGAGACACCAGCCATATTAAGGTCTCACTGTACCTGATTGTGGTGTATGTTGTATTTTGTCTTGGTAAGTAAAACATTGGGAAAGATTCGTTGCTAGCTTGTAATGCATGCTTTAGTTGAGTGGTTTTTTAGGGAAACTTTTGCTCCCCCTTTCTCACTTCTGTTTGAATTTATACT
Organism: Pantala flavescens; assembly: GCA_020796165.1. Classification (NCBI taxonomy): domain Eukaryota; kingdom Metazoa; phylum Arthropoda; class Insecta; order Odonata; family Libellulidae; genus Pantala; species Pantala flavescens. The sequence continues at coordinate 44,863,672 of CM036881.1, read as the reverse complement.
GATTTAGGTTTTTGTGTTGTAGTTTCACTAAATTTATTTCTTGTGCTGTTTCTATTTTTGCATCAATTATTCCTATGAAAGTAGGACTGCTCAGGACAAGGAATTTTTTTTTACTGTAGCCGTGTCTTTTAGGGCATGTTTATATATGTAGTTTCCCAACTGTTTGTTCCTAGTGCATCAGTATTTTAATGGCCTTTTAATCTTTTTCAGATTAGTCTTATGTTGCACATCATACTTTGCGTCATCTGTGTGACTCCATCATTCCATTGGATTTCCCTGTCTAATGCATCCATCATCGTCAAGTGAAGTGTCATTTGGGCTGTCTAGTGTGAAAGTTGTATAAGCAAGGAAAGAAACGGACTTAAAAGTGCAACGGCAGCCCATAAAATGAATTGGACGAACTCATTAAGTTATGAGACATGTGAACGTGGTTGGTCCAAATGCTTGTGTACTGTTCTACCTTGTTAAATGGGTCAATTTTGAAAATTGTCGGGGCAGTCATCACAGATTTCAGGGATTTGGACCTTCGACCTTCAAGAATCTTTTTAAATTTTTTTTTACAGTGCAAGACTTTGTGGGGATGTGTTGTCTTCATGTTCATTGGAGCTAATGGCTTCTAATAAAAATCATTTTTGTGTATAACCTGATTTTTTTCTTGTAAAACCCACCCCCTCATAATGCAAATAAAAGATACGTTAAAATATAATGAGCAATTTTCGTTATTTTCAATAAAAGAAATTATAAAGATGGCGCTAGTAAAAGAATAAAATGCGGACGGAGAGAACTCCGAAAAATATACTATAAAAGCCTTATCTCGCTACACGGTAAAGGGTAATGGCGAATATGACGCCATAAGGGCATCATGGCCGCATTACGAAATGCTCTCTGTGGCGCTGTCGTCGCAACGTAACTTCTACGAAGTAGTAGAGTTTTACGGCAGATTTTCCCCGCCATCCGCCATATTGCGTTATTCAAGTGTTTCATTGTTCACCCCCTAGGTGATTTTGCTCGGACATGCGGTTGTACTTTCCTCCATAAATATTGAGACTAACGGCAAGAAACAGTTGCACTCTTGTACTAAGCTTTAAGATTTCTCCCCGATAAGACCCGTAAGTTATTAGTCTTTCGCCTGTGTCCAAGGTTGCTCGTAATTACTTAAGTTCTACTTTTTCTAATATGTCGACTACTGTTGTGTTCTGCTTATGAAGGTAACTGAGTTGATACTCGGTACACGTGTTTTCAATTCGGCTTACATGGGTCTTTAGTCGGTCTCAATACCGTTCTAATAAGCAATTGTGAGCATTAATGAAAGTATTTTTGTGATTCGTCTTCGTTTTGGTCTTTAAATTAGTTCAACCAATTCACGTGTTTTAATTATCGTCTATTTGCATTTCACCAGAGTGGTAGTACACTTCTCAATTATAAACAACGCTTTCGCACGTCAAGAATTAGTGGAGAATACGGAGGCTGCATTACTTTAGGTTTTCGTTAGCGTATTATTTTGGCTAATGTGTCAATTTCCGAAAGTATTAGTAGTTGATAGTGGAAGGATTGTGACCGAACGACGATCTTATCTCGGGAAGAATTTTAAGTGTTGTATAGGATTGAGATAAGATCTTATTTTCGGTTTTAATGTCAAATATTTATTATACGCTTGGCAGAACCAGCGTGTGTGGTTGTGAGAATTAAGAACGAGCCATAGCAAGCGTAGTTGACTCTGCATTCATCCAGTTCCCTCGTAACCTAGCATTTAATGAAAAATTTTGATTTTTTATCTGCCTAAGTTTGAGTAAAATATATTTAATGTATTCAGGTTTCAGTTAACATAGCTTATCGATGGTTTTCTCTACGTAATCATATCGTGAGATATGCCTTATATCTTCAATATCGGAGATAATTAGTTGTATTAGGTAGTGGTTCAATTTGATATCCCTTTTGGCTCTTTAAAATTATTCTGCGTGATGGAATACTAAACTTAAGGAAAATTCTGCCTTAGAATATTGCGCATATCGGTTATTTGTAATATCGGTTAGATACGGTAGTTATTATATTCTATTCGATGAAAGAACGTGATTTAACCGTAATTGTTTCCCTTCCAGGTTTAGACACTTCCCTTCCCAAAAAGAATCCCTAGGTTTGAAGATCGGTACAGAGAGGATTATCAGCTTGAAATGGTCATGGAAGCCACCCCATCCCCGCAAAATGTTGGCCGGGAGTTTGTAAGGCAATACTACACCCTTCTCAATGAAGCTCCGGAATTTTTGCACAGGTTTGTATCGTCTCTAACGTTACCGATAATAGTGGGGAATTCGTCTAGGTGAATGATATCAACTAACATTTGGTGACAGATGCCCTTAGAACACGGCTATTTAGTGAAGTATTAAAAGGTCTCTGTATACCTACAGATTTTGGTTAGGTAACCTAATGCGTGTACTTTATTTAAGAACAATTAAATGCACATTATAAATTTCACAGTTTCAATTATGAGCTTAATTTCAAAGAGAAATCAAGGAAAATTTAATGGAAATTTTCAAGGTTAAGATAAAGTATTTCAGGAATTATATCATTTGCGCTTTCATTGTTGTTTGATAAATAATTTACTTATTGAGCAAATATCATTATAACTATGTATTTTGGTTCTATGAATTGGAATATTATTTTGTATTTGGTGCTGTTTTGTTGGGACCATGATTATCTGTATCTTGAAAGTTTGTGTAAAGTATACAAACTGCCTTATGAGACCAATTTTCTGTTCATATGTACAAGTCACTAATAATTTAATGTCATAGTCTTATAGTGAGGTGAACAGGAAGATGTTGGTTTCAGATATTGCATCATGCACTCAGGCACGTTCCCTGAAAATATCTCAGACTGTATTGGCAAATTTTATTTACTTTTCCTTAAACTTTGAATGTACTAAAACCTGGTTAGTGTCAAAGTATTACAAACCTTGAGGAGAGTTTAAAAAGATACTTTTGTGAAGTTACAGCTATGTTTCCCTACCAAGCTTCTTTTAAAAATCTAAATCTTAATATTTCAAAGGGTTTGTTTGGTATAAAACATAATAAATAAGGTGAAGCTTAGAATTCAAATAGTTAATTTTAGGTATGGATTATTAAGTTTGTATTAATTTGCATGTGCTCACATTTAGGTGAGTACCCAGCAAATATCAGTACACAGGATGGCTGAGGATGTTAATGCATTTAAGTCCCCAGCAATTGATAGCATATTGTTAGCAGCATGCCCAATACTTTCTGGGAAGTAAAAACACATTAAAAATGACCGCATATTCACGTTTAGGTATTTTGAGTTGCAGAGGGACAGTATGAGCACCATTTAAAACACCAATTGCCTAATAAAGTAGGTTTTCAAAATGATTGAGCTTGGATTGATTATTTTTTACTTATTTCTATCCCTCCAGTTGCTTCATTAGTGAGATTTTGTTTGTACATGAAAATCGTAGTTCTTAATTTGTTATGTTCAAAAAATATGCCAGTAATTATAAAGAAATCTTTCATGGACTTAACTTTTGGTGTTAAAACTGTCATCAGTATCATAGTATTTAAAAAATTCTGATTTTGATGAATCTGACTTGTGTTGTGCTCGTAGGTTCTACAACAAGGAGTCTTCCTTTGTTCATGGTGGTTTGGACTCCCATGAGCAAGTTACTCCTGTAATTGGTCAAAAGGAAATCCATCATAGAATCCAGCAGCTGAATTTTAGGGACTGCCATGCCAAGATACGTCAGATGGACTCTCAGACCACCTTGGGACATGGAGTTGTGGTGCAGGTGATTATTAGTCTAGATTTATTAGCGAGGTGATTGGTAATGCACCTGTCTTGCTTCAGAAGTTAGTAATTAATAGTTTATATCTTATTTTAAAGATCATTATGTAATTCATTTATAATGTATTCTATATGTATATAATATATGTATTGTTCATAATGTAGATGACCTATTTGAAGTCACATTCAGAGCATCTTAAAACTACTATGTGTTGTGTATAAATTAGGGTTAGCACATGTAATTCTACATCATCATAAATACTCTGCAAGCTGCTATTCAGTGTTACAGGAGTTATCTAGAAGTCTTTGAGGCTGTTATTTGACTATATCTAAGATTTTTTAAACATATTCAGTGTTTAAGTGTAAAGCCTTCTGTTGCATGTAGATAAATCTTTCTTGTATAATCAACATTATCAATTTTGAATACTACATTCCTTACTTGGTAATTCATCTATTTTAAAATTCAAATTTTACTATTTAGTCAGAAACATGTCTTGAGTCAATTTTTTATGTTGATTCGGTGTCAGCTCAAATACTACTTACCTGCTTTGCTACTTACTATATGCTTGTGCATTTGTAAATTTAAAATAGAATTTTACAACTTTGGAATTTTATTTTGGGAATGTTTTTTTAAAATCATTTGTTGAAGTGTCAATAGTTGAGAATTGTTTGACAGGTATCATTGATCTATTAATATTTAGTGCAAAGCTGTTAAATTCATGTCATTTTGATTTTTGAAATGTCTTAATGTTAGTATTGTATTGTATCAGCTACTTAACTTATTATTTCAATTATTCATCAATCTAAGAATTTTAATTTGAGTACAAGTACCGTTATATGTCTACTGATCATCCACTTAAACTTCTCTTTGGGAATCAGCTAAAACAATCTTAAAGCTGAGGAGATGTAAATTATTTTCAATGTTAATGATTGAATTAACATCTCAGTTTCTGGTTAAACATTGTTGCATTTACAAACATGTAAAGAATCTATCATATTAATCTTTTCTAGACAGATATGCAGGCAAAACATGTAGACCTCATTGATTTTACTTGATCTTTTTGAACTTGTAGATGTAGCAACTCCAAGGAAGCCTGGGCAGTGTCTTTGATGAAGAAAGTGGTTCAATAAAAGTTTAGCTTTGTTGGATTCTTTAATTATACTAAACGCATAGTAATGTTGAAATTAAAGCTTTATATTGACTCAATATTTGTTAAAAGTTTAAAAAGTAAAAGATAAGTTTGAGTTGTAAATTTCATAGCATTATTGTTTAATGTCTTCCTTTTGCCTTTGATCAGGTGACTGGCGAGCTTTCTAACAGTGGCCAACCCATGCGTCGCTTCACCCAGACATTTGTTCTTGCGCCTCAGTCACCCAAGAAGTACTATGTCCATAATGACATCTTTCGCTATCAGGCAAGTTTTATGATTTGTATATTATATTATCATATTATAAAAATCTCTTTTCATTACCATCTCATCAGTTGAATAATCTTTCCTAACTGGGCTTTGACTTGTGGTAGTTCTCCATAATGAAGGGAGGACAATCATTTTAAATAAATGTTCAGAATTAAGTTTAAACATTCATGCTAATAGTATATTTTGTTGAAGATGATGTTGAAATCAATCGGCTTAGTTCAACCTTCTATTATATATGAAGCAGATCATTATATTTCCTGACACTTTATAACCTCATTACAAACATTAGGTTAGTGTAAGAAGTAACGCATTTATTGCCTTAAATGGAGGAAGAAGGATTATTCCTGTAGCTTAAATTATTTTCTCTATTGCTTCTGGTTCAATTTTCATTTTTCACTTCCTAATGAAGATTTTAATTTATGGAATTCCTTAATGCGTAATTTGAAGTAAAATGTTACTTCTTAGGAGTAATATCACTTAATTGTTAAAAAAATGTTAACTTTTTAACGTTCCATCAACTTATCTGAGAGAATAGTGGATCTACAAAAGATTTATTTAAAACCTCTAAACTTTGTTTTAATGAAGTTTATTAATTATGATTTGTTTTCTTAGGATGAAATTTTCAATGATGAAGAACCTGATACTGCCTCAGAGGCAGAAGAAATTGAACCTGATCATGTGAACCAAGGTGAAAGTCATCCAACGGTGAGTTTGAAAATGTTTTGTTTTCTCTGCTGTATGTGTGTAGGTTTCTACTTTACCTTATTTCATGCTGATAAATGCTACCATTTTGAAGTTATAATGCTCAGATCATTGCATCTTGCTCGTTAAAAGAAAAAGACAAAATATTCATCATCTTAATTTAATACCGAATTATATGTATTATGATAAAGCAAATTATTTCCTCTTTATTATTTATATGTCAGACATTTTTTATTTACACAAGAAAGAGTATTTCATGTTGTGATGTGTTTATATTTTGTGCATGATGAAAATTTGATCTTTATATATTATATAAACTCAAGAAAAATTCTTGTTCCTGTAATGTCTTAGCCATTTATTTATAGCTAATCTTTGTTGTTAATTTTATATGTATTTATTATTGGAGAATTGTTTGTTGTAAAATAATGTGCGAGGAGGAAATGGTGCTAAGATTCTTGGAGATTTCTCGCCTTCAACTTATTAGGTTAATTTGTTGATCACCCCTCTTTGATTTGCTTTCCTTGTACTGTACATTCATGTTTTATCTAATTTTTTGTTTATTTGCTTTGCATTATAATGAGTTATTGTTTTATTTCTGGAGTTTGTAAAATGGCTTCTGTGTTATGTTTTTCTATAATTTGATAACTAAAAACACTTACTAAAACTAAATCACTTAAAAAATTATATAATACTAATAATAATAATGCTTATGTTGTTATCCTTTGGTATAGATAAAATGTGAAATAGTGATTTAAAACTTCATTTAAAGTACCTCAAATAATTTGTGTTTTTCATTTAAAATGTTTATTCAGTTTGGAACTACTATAATTCCAATTATTGACCAAAGATGAATAGTAAAACTGAATGTTTTCCACAGTCTTTTTATTACAAAATTTGAGTTATGTTCAAAATGTAATGGAAATTTTTGTTTTCTGAAAAAATATTTCTCTAAATTAAAGTTGTTGTCATCATAATAGTCCCCATTAGATATTATGCACTTCTGCCAGTGCTTCTACCAATCCTTGAAACACTTCTTTAACTCAATCTTTGGCATAGCCTTTAGTTATTTGGGCAATTTGATTTAATGTTATCCATGTCTATAAAACAAAGGAACTCTTCGAAGATGGAATGAAGTTCTCTTTATTTTGTGAAATAGCTAAAAGTCACATATACCCATGCCTGGTGATTAATGAGATTTGGCATCATCACAGTATTCTTTATCTATAAACTACCCACAAGCAATGGATTGTGAACAGGAACAATATTGTGGAGCGAAAGCCATGAATTACTTTCCTAAAATCTGGGGGAGTTTTCTGTGAAAATCATGGCATGGCAATAGGTATTTCAGGCATCATCATAGACAACTCTTGTGATTTGACAATTTTTCTTCAATCTTTTTCCTATTTTCATTGGTTTTCGATATGATTGGGCATCTGGGGCTTTCATTATCCTCAACATTCTCATGGCCATCCTTAAGAAAATGCATATTTCACTCATAAACTCGTATTTTAGTTGTAACAGATACACCACTGGCCTATTTTTACTTTTCACTCCTTCTGACGTACTCTATTATTATTTTACATAAAATTTGCCAAAGTTTCTTTTATGTTTATTTTTTTGACAAACAAAAATAGCCGAGCTCATAAAAACATGTCTTACACTAGTGGCTGCCAGTATTAAAGTAAACTTTTTTATCATACAATAAGGGCATGTATACCAACATTTTCAATGAAAGTTTGGAAAATTGGATACTCCAAATATACAAAATTCAGAAGTTCCTGTCCCCTCATATGTGATATTTTTTAAAAGTGCTTCACTGTATTCAATCCTACTGAGAAATCAAGATAAATGAAAAAAATCTGTCAAGATTTGTTCCAGAAACCAAGTTCAACTTGATCTAAGACGAGCTTAAAATTTGGCTCCGGTTCTAACTGATGAAGTTGGTTGATTAGATAATAAGTGATCTCAATTCTATATAGTGCGGAATAACACCTGAAAAGTAGGAAATATTTTATGATAAAGAATCCATAAATTTTAATGGGATGAGGTTATATAAATGATGTTGTATATCTTATAAATCAAGTGTCATAATTATTTGAATATTGGATAGCCTATATTTCTAATTTGTCATGAGATTGATAAAATCATTGATAAGTAGGGTTAATTTGTTCATGTAGGGTAAATAGGCTTCATTATAATCATTGATCATTGTTATTTATGCATGATGGGTCTGATAAGTTTATTTAATTAAACTACCTGCATGCTCTTTTATTTGTAATATTTTTAAAAAGGCTATTATCTTTGGGACCTCTATCTCCTGTTGAGCTATTTTAGGATGCTTGTTATTTTGTTTGACTTAGATTATTACCTGTATTGTGCATTTAATTATGTAATTGCCAATACGCTATGAACTACCATATAGAGAATCACTAAATCTATCTGCTGTATCAGGAACGTTGTGGTTCATTTCATTTTTCATATTGAATGTGCCGTTCTCTTTTCCATTACTCTCATGAAGAATTTTGTATTTTTAAACACAATGTGAATAATAACTTTTAGATTGACATATTTTTACTATTCATGCTCATGCATGTAACATACATGTAAGTAATGGCATTTCATTTCGAGTTATATTTTAGTAGTTGTTTCATCTTCTATAAAGATTTAGAAATATCTAATTCTCTGTAGAAGATAATCATCACTTCTTTATAGAAGATCATCTAACTATCATGCTTGTTAAAACTTTCATAACTTGTTGATTGTTTTTAATTCAATTTTCTTATAATATGCAAGTATGTGATTTTATGGATGGTAATATATATGGCTCAATTTAATTCATTTACTGTGCAGTAGTATTCGTATAGGATTCATTGTAATGAAACTGTAAATGTCATGTGTGGAATATATTTGTCTAGTAAGTTAACAGGTTGGCTATTATAACAGCATAAATTTCTATTAACAACATTTTGTGATGAAATAGAGGTAAAACTCTTCTAAATTCTAATAATTTTAGCTGATTCTAAATATTCCATTATTCCACTTTTCCACTACTGTTTATTACTTCTTGAAGCTATAAATTATTTAAAATTCTCATAGTATAATTTAAATTTTTTTCATTTGATCTTGTAGTTTAATAAAAATTTTTATTATATTGTTGAACTTCAGTTCTTTTCCATTTGTTCTGAAATTTGGCTAAATAATAGGTAAATGAGCTGGAATGTGTTGCTGCTGTGTTGAGTTCAAGATGTTCAGGTGATGCATGCCTTACAAAAATGATAGAAGTATTAGATGCTTTAGTTTTACCCTTTGAAAAGATGCTTTGAAGAAAGAAGGTATCCCTTAAAGATCATTCATATGCTCTTACTAATGCATTTCAATCCTTTTAAAAGAAACCTTAGTATCCCAATCCCTGCCATGATAGAATTAGTACCCCTTTTTGAAAGCATTTGCTGAAGTTTTGGGTGCCAATATCTCAGGTCCAGCAGATGGCATACTTCCATCAGCAGATCACGTCCACCCCACCAACAGTTAACGGCCAGGCTCATCCTGATGAGGTTTCAGTGGTAACCCCTCAGCAGACATCACCAGCTGTAGCTATGGGTCAACCAATAGCTGGTCCGCCAGCCAATTCCCCTGCTACTCCTGTGCCAGCTACCATGATCCCAACTCCGCCTGCTCCCATCCCTAAAGTACAGCCCCCTGCTGGCATTTCGCAGGTATTTTATCAATTTAATATCTAGAGAGAGTTATTGTAGGCTTTCAGTTGTACATGGGGAAGAGGCTAACAGTTAAGGCTATAGTTACATATTTTTGCTCTATCTATGTACTCCAATAAAGCTTGTTTCCGTATGATCTCCTGACAAAGGTTTTCCAGAATTGATTCAGTTGACAAAAATGGTTATGGGTTACCTACATGGCAAATTTTACTTTTCTCGTTTATAGACTTATATTAAATTATGGCTTCTTTTACATGCTATACTTTGGCTACTCTTCATACTTGGGAGAAGTTTTCTGTTGTGTGTTTGGATATAATATTTTTCTGGCCATATGTTGTTCTGTTGTGGTGTACATGTTCTAGTTGTCTTTTTGTTTAAATTATTTTTGATAGTTTCATAATTTAGTTTTCGAATGCTAAAGAAATTCATGATTTTGATATCTGATAATTTATTATCATGCAAAGTTCGTTTTCATGACCTAAATTGGAGTTATTGCTGTAGTAAAATTTCTTTATAGTGTGTGAAGTTGTTTTCCCATAAAAGCTTTGATTTTATTACAATGTGTTTTATCATTATAAAATTCAAAATATAGCAATACCTTAATGTGTCAAAATGCAACTGAGAGTTTTCATTCCTATTTGAAAGGTTAAATAATATTGAATACCATAAGAATTAATCAGCTAAGGGAACTGAAATTTTTGCATTGTAGTTAGTTTACCTACTGATATCTCTTCAATGCTTGCCTGAATTTACAATTTTTTCCTCTAATAGTCTAAGTAACACACTTGTGGGAGTTCGTTTAACTTATAACAAATCATGGCTACATTAACAATTGTCATGATATCCAATAATGATTACTAAATAACACAATAATTTAAATTATGCATTTCCATGTTTTACCTTCATATAAATTATTTGTTAAGAAGCTGCAGTGACACAAGTGAAATGATTTTTTCTGCTGGTTAAGAAGTGTTCTGTACTATTCATTGGAACGAAAGCTATTTCATCATAATTTTATACAAAAGAGATATTTCAGAAAATATAAAAATATAATTCCATTATTCATATTGAAAGTCATATTTAGTTATCCCAAGCAATCCTCTAAATTTTCTAATTCTGTTGAGTTTGAGAAAAGATGAGGCTTACTATATTTTTGGAATCTAAAGAACTACAAAATTCTGCAAAAAATCTAAGTAGCATAATGAGTAGTTTTAAGCATCCAGTCATATACTTGTACTTCTGAGACTAATTAAGGAGTTGATGTTGAATTATTTCTCCTCTGCCACATATCAGAATAGGGTATTTATGTAGATTAAAAAACATATATGTTTCTTGCTGAATATGGCAATGCAACTTAAGGCTTTTAGGTTTAAAATTGTGCTTTATATTTTACTTGAATTTGTTCCTAAATTTGGATAAGATTTATAATTACTGTATATAGATAGATAGATTGAAAAGTCAAGGTTTGAATGTTTGTAAGTCTGCTTACTCCCAAATTTTACCATATTCTATTTTGAAAATTTGATAATAATCTGAATAATTTTCATAACTTATGCTGTAAGGAGGATTACCCTGAGCAAAATTATTTAGAAAATTTCTTTTTTTATTTAAAATTAGAACTTAGAATGAAGATAGTTTTTCTGAATAAAAAACTATAAGTTTTATTAGGAACACTGGAAGATTGCAATTTAATTGAGATATAGTTAATGTGTTTGAAAATTCTCTATGTATAGGAGATGTATATTATTGATTTTCAAACCCCTTGTTAAATGCTACAGATATTAGGACATTAAAGTCTTTGTTTTTCTTTTTAAACGAACTTCATTTTTACCAGTTTTAAGTTATTTGACTTGCTGTAATAACAGTTTAATCAGTTGGTTATTATTCCCATACTAAGATATGTAAAAAAGTTGGTTAAATATAGTAATTTTTGGATTTTAAACTCACATACTCTTTAAAGGGAATCACACAATACTTAGAATATACCCAGACAACTTGTGTTATTGCTGGAAGGAGAACTGGTAACAGTATGAACATTTATGTTCTTGAAAAAGCAATGGACATCAGATTAGTATATTAATATGCTTTGCTTTAAGCTTATTTAAAAAAAAGTTTATTCCTGAACTGTTATTAATATTTGCTCATCAGTGCAAGGCATTGCTTTGATAGTCTTCTGAAATGTAATGCTTTGCTGCTTTCATTAACTGTTTTTTCACACATGTTTAACCATTTTAACTTGGCCAGAAAATATTAAACTTTCATTTAGTTATCTAAATGTAATTGACTAATTCAAAGTAGACAGAAACAGTATATGAAAATAATTCATTCGGTTTTCAAATATTTTTAGATCCCTGCTCAGCTTATATTGCAATTAGTTCTACTAAATTAATGAAACCTATTGTTTAATTTTTTTATATTGAATGACTCAATTATTGTATAATCAGGCTGTTCCAGAACACTAATTTATGTAAAGTGGTCATGGTGTTTTAAGATTTAGTATGTTAGCAGTAAATTTAGCTTAAGCTTAACTTGAGAAAGGTCTATTATGAATGTGTAAGATGGCATATTTTCCTCTTTGTATTTTGTAACCAAGTTATTTAGCGTGAAAAAAAATTCTATCAAGCCTTCCAATGATAAACTAAGAGTGAATTAAGTTGTGAATGCATTTTGTAGCCGCAGGTTGCTCCGATACCGGTGCAAGTCGTGCCCCAACCTGGGGTGGTGGCAATGGTACCATCGGCACCTCTTCCTCCTGCTGCACCCATAACAGCTCTGCCTGCAGCCGTGCCTATGCCAGTTGCCTCAATTCCTCAAGTGCAGCCCCAGGAGAAACCAGAAGCTGCTGAGGAAGAGCAGCCTGAAGAACAGGCTGAAGAAGTTGAGGAAGCTGAAGAGGAGGAAGAGGAAGAAGAAGAAGAATGTGAAGAAAAGCCCGAAGGAAATACTGAAGAAGCGCAGCCTGAATCAAGTGAGTAAAGACTTAAATTTCTTCATCTGTTGCCCAATTCAATTCATGATTTAACAGATGATATCAGTTGAAAAAAGAAATTCCCAGTTTGAAATCTGCCCGAGTTGTACTTAATAGTCAAAGTCAGTGATATTTTATTATTTAATGTAATTATTGTTGACCAAATTATTTTTAAGTTATTTAAGAATTATTAAATTAAATTTTTGACCATAGATCTTCTGATCTTTAAATTGGCGAATTTTCCTCCTGAAATTGGACTTTTTGTGGTCTTGGTTAAATTAATAAAAAACTTAATATTTAAAGTAATACATAAAAGTATATAAAATATATGGCAGAGAATATCTGATAAAAATAATATTTCCATTATATGCAAAAATCACTAAAATTATGTTTCACTTTAGCATCCAATGAGCCAAAGACTTATGCAACCTTGGTGAAGTCTGGGGGCCTAGGTAGTGGATCTTTCGCATCATCAGCATCTGCTATTCCTGGTGCTCCTAGTAAACCACCAACATCACCTGTAAGTATATTATTTTGGTATAATAAATTATAAGACCCATCTGAAATTCGAATTATGACCATATTGTCTTGATCACAACTTAGTATGAATTAGTATCTCAGCTAATTTATATATTAGTGGAGATTGGCTGCAATTAATCTATATAAACTTATAGGTCATTTTATAATTTTATAAATATTGTCATTTACCATCTGTCCTCCAGTTTGTAATCATACATGCATTCTTACAAGTTCAAGTTATCTTTCTAATGTTTTCAACATTCACCTAACACATCATATAAGCACTTGGCTTCCTTAAAAGAAAAAGGATGTTTTGTATTCTGAATTTTATTTTGCTAAACAAATCTGAAGGGATTTTGAATAAAGTACTGTTTTGTATGTCCAGATTTTACTTCAATTAAAGAGGTCGGTTTGATTTATTACTTATTGCAAATTTAATCATCCTGGTGAAATTAAAGATAATCTTCAACTCATTAGTACTAGATACATAAAAAGACCTTGGTAATTTTCATGTATCACTATAATTTCCATCTTCTGTGTATCCCTTTCAGCCACTAATGCCTCGTGGAGATGCAAAAGAAGGTGGTGAAGGACCTTTGCCAGGCCAGAGTCCAAGCAGTGTGGCTGCTGGTACAGGTGGTATGTCCATGCCTCAACCTCAGAGGATGCCAAGGGTTACTAGAGGAGGTGGCTTGAGTCGAGGCGGCCCTCGCGACCGAGGTACTGGCAGGGGAACATCTGACCCAAGTGGAAACACATCTCAGTCTGGCTCATCTTCTTGGATGGGTAACAACTCTGGAAATTGTGAGTCACACTTTGGTTTTTCATACAGTTCAGAAGACAGAAGGAAAAACGGATGTGAAACCAGACTCAAACCCAGATCTCCTGGTTGCTGCCTGGTTCTCTAACAATTTTAGTAACCTTTAACGTTTGACTGTTGAAATGTTTTTAGAATATTCTTTATTTATTTTTCTTTCAGTAAAGTGCTTAGGAATTTTATGTTGCGCTGAAGTTTCAATACCCTAACTATCATGAAGTAGTTCTTATGTCAGCCGAGGTCCTTGTAGATTATGCAGTAACTTTCATTTGCCACTCATAAAATTTCTCATGGCCACCGTTTCTGGATTAAACTGAAATCTGTGAGAGTTACTTTCAAAATTCTCTCTCAGCTTAGTGCAGAACATACTCAATATAATTTTAGTGGTTATACCTTATGTTGCTTTGTAGCTAATTGTGTTCAATATTTAAAGAAAAATTTTTGTACTTAACATGAGGTGAAATGACACCATTATCTAAGGCATTGCTCAATTAAAATTATTTATTAATGAAGCATTAAGTAAGCCATTTTATAGGAGTCAATCTCAATGCTCCTCGTATCATTAATGAAATATTTGATGAAAATGAATTTTTTAAATGTTTATCGGTTCTCCAATTTTTTAAGTGATTTTCTTCACTAAGCTCCATTTGAAGAATGAAGTTGATAATCTTATCTATCAATACTTTGATTCATATTAATATAAGCACAATGATTCACTATGCTTTATGGTATTTCTAAAGCTTTTAATGTATTCAAACTCATCTTGGATGTAAGTTCAATTTCGTAATAGCAGTAGTAAATCTGAATCAACTAAACATAATGAAAATATCTAATGAATTACTCACTAACTTTTGTTTATATTCTTTCAACTACAGTACTTTTCTTTTTGATTGTAATTACTGGTTAACTTTGCTTGTGGTTCATTTGTTATGGTTTTTGTCAGAACAAAAATCTTTCGATTGATTGAAATTCTCTTTAAAATATATGATTAATTTATGTTTTCTAGGGAACTCAGGTGGTGATGGTGATAGAAGGAGGAGCGGTAGTATCCAACAATATTCTGACAGCCAGCAAGTGTTCATGGGCAATATACCATTACATGCAGGAGAAAATGATTTGAGGGTGAGTATGCTGAGTAAATTTCAAATAATTTTGTTTCTTTAAAATCCATTTAGCTATTATTTGAAAATCTGCTTTGATCCTAACTCATGTATGACTTATCTCAGGAACTATTTGGAAAATTTGGAACAATATTGGAGCTTCGGATTCATAGCAAGCAAAACCAAAAAGGATCAACTGGAAAATGCTTACCCAACTATGGATTCATTGTCTTCAAAGATGTATCTAGTGTACAAGAAGTTCTTGGCAATAGGGTAAGATTTATTAGGAAATTTTAAGCATTAATGTGTTATAATATTCATAATTTGTTGTTGCATGATATTTACCAACTTATAAAGATCAGCCCATTTTTCATATTTATGCATGGTTAGTTTCTAACATTATGTTGTCAGGGCTTAAACTTATTTATAAAGTTGTAGCTTGAAAAATGCCTTTCTTCATCTTGAAGATAATTTTTATCCTTCAAGGTAAGGCTTGATCTTACATGAATCATTTGAGAATTTTTCTTTGCGTATGATATGGACTTATTTATATATATATGCTGTTTCCTTTTATGCTGTTAGTTAATCGTTACTGTTAATTTAGTATTCTCTCAAACTGAAGATCTCATTATAGTGAGAATTGCGGAATTGATTTTTATGGTTCATTCCTAACATACTAGAAGTTACTTGATGTCCAGTGTTTCCTTGACTTTTGTTGTACAATTTTAAATATTTGTCATTGAGTTTGGCTGTATAAATAAAATTTTACATAAAAATATTCTGGTCACAGGCCTAAGACAGACTTTAAATGATAATAAATAATAAAAATTTATAATTTTGCGTAAAGAAATAAAGGACATTACATAAAGCCCTTAACTAACTGGGATATCTATGTTTCAATCCTACTTTGTTAGATAAATTTCTTATTCTGTTTAAGTTGTATTGGTAGTTCCTTGTAGAGTTTAAAGCAAAAATATTTAGGAAACTAAGAGTTACATTTTTTAATCCCTTATTGCAGCCCATCTACTTCCCTGCAGAGGGAGGTCAAAAGCTAAACTTGGAAGAGAAGAGGAGCAAGAGGCCTGAAGGTGGTGGTATCAACAACCGAGGCTCTGGGGACCAAATGGGCCGTGGCACTCCACGTCATTCAAGAGGCTCTGCAATGATCGGCATGCCTCGTGGTCGTGGAGGTGGAATGGGTGGAGGCGGTGGGCCAAGTCCATTCTCCCGTGGTGAAGGAGGCCGTGGTGGGGGAATGAATAGGGGAGGATATTCTCGTCGCTAGCAGACGTGATCCATCATCCATCTTCTCCCAATCCCCCACCTCCGACCACAGTTAAAATCCTTCCCCCATTCATATTTTGGTAGGGATTTAACACCTGTCTCTTGTAAAAAAATGCCAGAATGGTTGATCTCGTGACCTTCTGGTCAGTGTTGAGTACAGATCAGATAAATTGTGGCCGGAAGGTGTTTAAAAAAAAGAAAAATAACCCTTTTTTTGAATTCCCAATCAAAACTCCTTGCCTTTCTTGTTCAATCAGTCATCTTTCTAATCCCGTGCGTTTTTCATCTCAGCTCTGTTATACGGAAGATTGAGCATTTGAAGGGGGAAGGCTCAGCAATTGTGTTTTTTGGTCCACATTGTTAATCTATGCCAATCGGGACTAAGGAAGCCTCTGGTACCTTTTTTAAAAACCCCTCTTCCTTTCCCTTTAATTCTTAGCCAATTAACGAATCCTTTGATTGGTCATTGGAAACCCTTGCTCTGAAAACTGTATCTTTCCCATGATCCTATGTATCCTCAAACGAAGTCCTGTTTCCTCCGTAGTACAAATTCATTCTTCCACATTAACCTTTGTATCTGCTCCTTACTCCATTGACCTATTTCTTATTCCTTCCGTATTTGCAGTACATTAATTTTTTTCCTTTTTTGTTTACCCTATTTACTTATTAATGCGATATGTAAGGTGGTAATTGAGTGTGTGAGCGCGCGTAAGTGGTGTGAGTTCTGTTTATTGGAGTTGTTGTGTAAGTGTTTAAAAAAGTGAGTCTGTAAGAACAAAATCAAGGAAAAAAATAGGAAAGTGACGACAAAAATGTCAAAAAAAAACGTAATGTGTCTCTTTGCAAAAGGGAAGTGAAAAAGTAACAAATATTAGCCGAACTCCCTTTTTATTGTTAAGGAAATTAAAAATTTGAATAGGACTGATTCAAGCAAACGGGAGGAAGTTAATGCAGGTTTAGACAACTAATGGGAAAATAAACTAAAAAATTTGAAAGGGGTAAAAAAAAGTTGCATTGTGTGGTGCTGATCTGTCATGGAGTATAAAGAGAGTGCTTTACTTAGAGATGCCAATCAAAAAGTACTATAATGCCTCTTGTATCGTTTCACTGGTAGAATTGATGCAAGAAATCTACAAAAAAGAGAAAATTTGCCCTTCTACTTAGACACAATTTCACAGGGAACTAAAACTAAAGAAAAATATCCCCTCCAGCTTTTTCCCCTCTTAACCTTTTTGCGTGTTTTTTAAATAAGTTATTCAATGGCTAGTGGGTTTAGTGTTGGTTGTGAGAATGGTGAACTGAATCAAAGTGGCTGGCATTAGTTTCGCTGCTGTTGGCAGAGGGTCAAGAAACGAAGATCTTTACTATCGGCTGTGTTTTTATCTACAGTGTTTTGCTGACGTGTGGTATGGACGAATTATGTAGAAGGTTTTTGTCAGTATTGTGGTATGAAGAAGTTTTGGAATTGAGTAATACATGGGCCATAGCTTTTGCATCTCTCTTTTTTTTAACAAAATATTCCTACTAAATGAAACTTCTTGGTGACATTGATGAATTCCCATCGGTTATTTTTTTTTAATTTTAACAACAGTTCGAAGGAATCTGCATATCGTGAATGCAAAACATTCTTTTCTACTCCTTATTTTTCTGAAACAAATATATTGGAGTTGATTAATCACTTTTAAAGCAGAGCGATTTTAGAATTAGCGATTGTAATGATAGTTGTGTGTATTAATTTTGCAAAAAACACATTGCAATCATTCCTCGACACTTATCACACTAGTCGATAAAGTATATAAATATGTATATTCAAATCATTTCATCATAAAAATCAAGGAGCTTTATGTAGGTAAACTGGCTTCTTCCTGGGGTTAGATTGCTTATAAGATAAAAAAAATTCAAATGGAATTTCCTTCTTTGTCAAAATAAAGTAACAAGTAAACAAAGTATATAATGGTTATCACTGATTCATCAAGTATTTTGTTGTGTACAGGATTTAAGAAAAATAAATAAAAACAATTAATGGGGGAGTTGGTCTTTTGGACCAGGTCAGTTCTTGGATGTGCTGTGATTGAAAGTTTGGAAACAATTGTGATTAAGTGATATGGTTCTTAAGATTTTTTCTCCCCTCCCAACCCCTCTTCTGCATCATCCGCCCTTCTGCGCATCTTGTTTTTTGGTTACTTCCCTCCCAAAATAAGATAATTGCGTGCTCTAGATTTAGCCACTATGGCCTTGGACTATGAAAACGAGCTGGATTTTGGAAAAAGTAAGTTTGCTTTGGGTAATTATATAAATAAAAAAGCGTGGTAGAACTATGAAAGTGTTTTGTGTTCAAGCAAAAAAATCTGGAAGAAGGCTGAGCATTTGTGCTGACAAGAGTAACTATTTTTTGTGGGTACATAGAGAAGCAAAAATGTTTTAAAAAAATGTAGTCTTGTGCTCTTTCATGAATTAAAAAAAATCGAGTGGGTGTCGTTTTTGTAAGTACATGTGAAAGTTGAATGGGGAGCTAGTCTTTTTAGTCGAGAAAAACGCAAGGAAAGAAGGACATCGTAAGCAAACTGCCGGCTTTCTTCATTCAAACAATATTCATGTGTTGTGATCCTTTGTGAATGTGAAGGAAGACCACATTTAAAAAAGTGGTTATACAACTGGCCACTTGAGCTTTTCTTTTTTAATTTATTGTTATATTTAAAATAATATCAGTGGCATTAAGATGTTCTTAGTTGATCTTGTACCTCTGTTTTAAAGTAAACTTCATTTTGGCTAAGTTTTTGACCTGGGTCAAAAATCTACTTTGTCTTTAGGGTATTAAAAGAAAAAAGTGTCTTCAGATTGGTACAAAATAAGAAATCTGCTAAGTCTCTGGGATTGAATATCAGTCGTGAAAAATATATACGAAATATAAAATAACCTGGTAATTGTGCCCTTTTTTAAAAAGACTGCTTCTTTGAATGTTTCCCGATAGCTGTTAAAACGTATGTTACCTTGGATCTGTGTTTAATATATTTTTCTCTGGAACAGTTTCCTATTTGATTCTTGTGGGAAGCTAGGCTGTTACATTTATGTTCTTGCTTTCTTCTGGTATGAATTTTGTGGAGGAAATGACTGCATTTTGCACAATGCCTTTAAAAACTAACATCTTGAACGATTAAGAAAAATGTTTGTTCCTTGATTTCACAGATACAGTGCTCTAATCATGCAATATCCAAGTGCTAGCAAATTGTGAACTATTGTAAAATGCTTAGCACAATTTTCCCTGTTTTTGGCTATTCCATAATTTTTGTGTTCGCTCAAAGCATATTTTTTTCCTTTGTGTGTGCCTAAGCTGGCTATCAATGATTTTGGTTTCCTGTCATTTGCCTGATGCGCTAATGATGGGTGCATTTTCAATTTCCAATAAAATATTTAAAAAATGTAGGTGTTTATAATCCTGACAGTTTTGATGTCATGTGTTGCTATCATTACCCGTACAAAGAAATTAGTTTAATTGGATAAATGCTTTTTAATGTTCTCCCCTATATTAATTTTAATGTTGTTTATGAGCTTTGTGAATTTTCAGTCCAACTTTCATAATATGTGACATTCATGATTTAGCTGTCTTTCATTCTATTCATGTGTTGAACTAAAAAAAGAATTCGAGTATTCATGGCTTATTATCATTTTTACTTACTGTGCAATGGCAAACGTCCAGTTGTTTAACTGCCAATAAAATAAGACTACAAGTGTTCTACAATAATAACCATGATTGTTCAACAAATAATTGCAAATATGATTACAACCTTGTTGAAGAAAGTTTCATTTTATGGTAATTTTATTTTATGGTTAAAGACTTAAACATGGTCCTCAAGATAATTTTCTCCTAAAGGACAACAGAGTAAATTATTTAATGAAAGATAATCGGAACAATTCAGAGACAGTTAGTTCCTTTGTTAGAATAATTGAATGTAACAATGGTGAAATCTTTCAACCAGATGCTGCTTTAGTGTGATCTGAATGTTTGAAGGTTTTTCACTTGAAAGCGTCCGATTAATTGCTGTAATTTTTTTTGTGGGTTAGTGTATTTTACTTATTTGAAGTTGATTAAAGATGGAAGGAACTTATTTTGTCCTTGGAAAATATTTCTGAGCTTGATACCATTTATAGTCAAATTATTAAATTTCTTAATACTCTACATCTCATAAGACGTATCTCCTGCTTTTCCACACGTTATCATCGTCAGTTAGCTGAGTATGCAATGAATTTACATTCAGCACTTAACAAAATTACTCAAACGTGATTAGTTACGAGGTAGGATGTAAGTATTCCTACTGCAGAATCATTCTTATTTTAAATGACACAAAGTTTGTCATTATCCTTGTCTAACCGATATGTTATGAGTGATAATATCTTTATCGTTCTTGGTTATGATCAAGTTTGTACCGAGATCTAGTTTTTTCAAGCCATGTTAAGTACATATGCCATCATTCAGCATTATGCAAATTCTGTAATTGATGATGAATAGCCTTTGCTTCTATCCAACAAATTATTATTTTCCATTCTATCCTACCGTATTATAATGAAAAAAACTAATTACAAATATAATAAAACTCGTTTTGGATATTTAAGCAAGAAGGCCACTCCAATGTAACTAAATAATTAATAAGAAAATAGAACCTCTGCGGTCATATAAATCTTCTCTATCGTTTTCTAAAATTCATAATATATACACCAATTAAAAATTGGACTATAGCATGCTTGAGAATAAAATACTGATTAAAACCTGTTCATTATAAAACTTCGAACTCGTTTCTTACAAATGATAGTAGAGGCGCTGTTGTTTATTTGGGCGCCAAACTCGCATGCTTAAAATGAAGTCACTGAAAAGGTAATTTGTTCCCTTCTTTTCTCCATTTGTTTTACTTTCCTCTTCATTTGATACATTGCAATTTTGTCTCTTTTAGATAAGAAACGGTAAATCAAATAGTTTTGTAAAGATAATACTATATGTATGTTACTTCCACTCCGTCGTAACTGATAAGCAGAAATGCCAGCTAAAACCTAAAGCATTTAATCGCTAAAACATTACTTAGGAAAAAGTTTACTTCTCATTTTCTTTCACGAAAGAGAAATAGGCACTGTTTAAAAAGTTTATTTTTGCCATTTTTACAAGAATTTTGTGAAAATGATATTGTAGAAAAATGTCGACGTTTGTGTGTTGATTTAGAGTTACGCATCATTGAAAAATTTTACTGTTGTAAAGTTTATTAATACTAATACACTATCGAATCGTTAATTATAGCGAATCATAATTTATTTTGTTTAATAATATGTATCTTTAATTATTTTTCATACCCTATATGATAATTTATTTAATATTGATGTATTCATTAATTGAAACCTTGCAAGCATGCTAACCCTTGCTAAGGAAGTTCTCTTGGGTTCTCAACCGGGTGTAGATTTAGTTTTATAGGTGTAGATAGGGGTTGATAGGGGTTGAGAACCCAAGAGAACTTCCTTAGAAGCATTCACCGGGAAAGCATCAGATCTTTATGCTAACCCTTGTTTATTTTTGTACATTGTCTTTATATTTTTCTTTATTATTATGTAAAACAAACAATCAAATGTGTTACTCTTTTATAATGTAGATTGTAGCTTATCTAAACCATTCCATCAATATCAATAATTCCATCAATTGAAGTCGTATTTAGGGAAATGTTGTCTGTAATAACGAAACGTTTAATTTCTCCTAGAGATTCTTTTCTTGTTGATTGAATTGTGCATACCTAATTTCGTTTAATTAGAGTTTCTTGAGATTTAAAGTCATTTTAAATATATTCCTCAAATGTCAGTCTTTTAGGTTGACGTAATTCTTTTCGACGTTTGTGTGATTTTGCGTTGAATTTCGTTATCTCTCTCTGTTTATGAGTAGTACATATTCCGTTTTATCTTTCCTGAATGCACAGGACGCAAAAATGCACAAAAGTCACGGTTTGGAGTTCTATTAATATCTCTACCTCCTTGAACAGCAGAGTCTCGCATTCTGACAGCATATGTGGATTCAGTGAGGCATGAATTTTCTGCATCTGAATCCAATATGGAAATAAATTGAATTGTTTTTTTTTAGAATACGAACCTTTTAGCAGGCACCGAATCAATTCGTAACTTTTAATTTTACTACGTTATATCTCTATTAGAATATGTTATTAATTAACAAATTCTAAACCAATATACTTTCGGTCCCGTTATATGCAGCGTCATTTTACACATTCATCTTGGAAATCGAAATAAGAAATAATACACAATTTTAAAAATCCATACATTTTCTCTCCTGTCTAAAATGTTCCAATAATTTTTCCTTGGTATATTATGATATGTTTTTTATTAGTGACTTAACGTACTCGCACCTAATTTAATTGTGCAACGTTTTGGTTTAATTTCAATTATGTTTAATAAGAAACTGTTTTCAAACCGTTATAATAACTTTTTGTAGGTCAAAACTAAATGCAAGCACCAGTCGTTGCCATGTACGCTGTGAAATACGAAATAAACATACGAAACCAATATATGAATATACGTTTGACCACAATGAATGTATTAAAAATAATGGGCACGACTTAGAATGAGCGAGTGCAATGAATTACCAACAAGAGTTGTTACAATTTTAAATTTTCTTAATCATGAACCTCAAATTCGTTTAAATTCGATTTGAAACTAAAAAAATCAAAAAGAATCTATCACTCAGTTATCTAACCAAGACATCGTATTTGTTAACACTATTTCATAAGTCCTTTATTACAGTGTGAGTTAGAAGCACACTCTATAGTGCTACTTTTCATTTCTCCATGTGTTCCTCCTTACATCCCACTGCTGATGGATTGATTGCTGTGGCAATTGAGATCTTCCTAAGCACACGCGCATCCAATTTCCTTTCAGCCGTCAAACCCCCGCTTTGACCAGCTCAATATCTCACTAAGAAATACGCCTTTTACTGGAACAAACGTCCTTTGATGTGGATCCATCTAGCTAATCGGTTTGTTGCCCTTATTTGAGTGAATTCTTAGCTTGATCATTTTTCTTTAAATGTAAAGTATTTTCTAGTAAAAGTAACTTCTGTCACCATTGATTACTTTAAAGATTCATTGATATGTCGTATTAGCTCATGATTGTTATTATTATAGAGTACACATCTTACCAGTGGAAAACTGTCCCGTAGCAACGTCAAAATGGTGAATACATCAGCGCAGTCCACAGCTCTTAATGTGTTATTTGCATTCATAAAAGCTTTAGAGCACAATTTTTTAAAGAATTAATAACAAGAAGAACAAATAAAGTATAGCATCGTTGGAATATATTATTTGAAAATTGAGATTCATCAAAATATATTAAATTTAGTTCCTGTATTCCATCGAAATTATTTTACCATGCTCGGGAGGGGCTTAAGAATGCCTTTAGGTTATTCATTCTTTTAATTTACAGTTCCGTTTACGAGGGAGTATTTTATCAAGTTTTTTTAGTTGGCTCGTCGTACATCTTGGACCTCTCAGCTTGGGCTGAATCTCTTGCCAATTTTGTATACCTAAACACGTCTTATAAAATCCTAGAAGTCCAACCAATTCTCCAAACATTTCCATAGCACTATGGTGTCTAGTAAAACGCCTTTATATACAAATCGATCACTAAAACATCGCTGAGCTTTTTCTAATTAATAAATAACTCACAAGGTGAATCCTAGATTTTATATGATTATTCCAATATCGGTGATTGTGTTACAGTTACAGATGTATCTACCATTGATATCTACGTTAATACCCTCTACAAGTTGCATTTTAATACCTGCAACACGCAGGTTGGGAAACGTTAGCAGATAGAAAATTTGCAGCCAGATTGCGTTTGCTACCTAGGCCGATTCGATAATACGCATAAAATACATGAAATAGATGTTAGGACGAATCGATTTAAGAATTCCTTCTTCCCACGCACGATATTCGATAGTAATAGACTAAAATACGCGATAACGTAAAATAGGTGTTTACATCCCCTGCCACACGCCGAAAGGCGGCTTGCAGGGTACTTATGTAGATGACTTTCAGTAGAGTAATGCAAGGGCCAAGTAAGCCTATCAGTGAAATTAACGAGATGAGTTTATAACATACTTTGTTGCCATGTGATATCTTTTAACGAATTGGCAAAAAATCGCTAGTTTCAAGTCTATTGGAGTGCTGGATTCGTCAATTGATTCGGAGAGCACAATTTAGCCTAGATCTAGAGTCTTTACCGCACCATCTATGTTCGCGGTAATTTTTTGTATTTTTCAATGGAACATACAAGTTACGAATATTTGGTTACTAAAGCATTTGGGATTTGGATTCGCGTCAATTGAATCAACATGATGATCTAATTGTAAGATCTTTACTCGCATCAGCAACAATAAGTATTGCAACAGTCGTTTGATAATTCAAACCTATGAATTATCTAACTACTTTTTTGTATCTTTTACGTTGCTTGTGAGAGTTAATGTTTGTGTAAAAGCAAGGATATAACTACTGTTTTTTCTTGTAAAAAATTTTAATTGAACGTAGGACATTTTCTCGTGCAGTATAACAGCCAATCATAAAAGATACACAATTCGTTTCTATCTTCAAAAACTTTAGTCTTATCTTTGATAATATCTTTGATCATTCTGTTAAGCTGGCGTGACGAAGAGCTTTGCATGAATCCAGGTCGATTTGTAAATTCTTTTCTGCCTCTGTTCAAATCGCTTGTTTCCTCGGTGAGTACTGCTATATATAGGAATCTGGATGGATGCCAGAATCAAGTAATTTTTCCGCTCCGGAGGACGCATCCAGCGCGTTAGCGACAGGGAAACTTGTAGGCCCTTTTATTGTGATTCACTGACCGCTGTCTTTGCTAAAGCACTGTTATAATTTCACCCTCATTGTTTGGCTAATAAAGGTAGAATCAAATTCAAGTGAGGGAATTTAGAAAGATACATTCCTTATTACTGAGTTGTACGAATGAATACTTAGAATGAGTCTTTTCATTGTAGTCGGTAAAGACGATGTATTACAACAATGCTAACAGCAAAGTGAGAGTTGAATCAACGTTTATAATCATTGTGTGGGAAGGTATTGTTATTAACGACCCATCTACAAGAACGAAAGAGCCCCAATATATTATACGGGGAGTTTATTCAATATTAAGAATAAAACGTATATACGTATAATGAATTTCATACACATTTTGGCATCATTGATTACGCTCGTCTTCTCTTAATTCGTTTAAAAAATAGATTTTCCAATACTCGTTGTTTTCTGAGGAAGATTATGTATTATTTTACCTTAAGTTTCTCCAAATGCTGCTGAATGTTTGTTGTAACCTATTTTTAATGACTGGCTTAACCATAATTGTAAGCTGATATTATCAAAGAATGTTGATACTTAACGATTTTTAATTTTACTGCAATTGTGATTGTTGAAGCTTTACGGATGTTACAATTTGCATAGTTGATTTTACCATTTAATGATTCCTTTGATGCTAACTAATCAAACTGACAACTATAATAATAATGAGTTTGGATTTCTGTAACTTTAAATGACACCTAACAATGGAGAAAGACTATTTAATAGAGTTATTACATAGACTAATTGAATAGAGTTCACTTCGAACCACATCGTCAATTTTACTCAACTCTTCATTACGTCACCTCTTAAGGAACACGACTTCGTCAGTTACATCTTAAGGCGTTTGCGTCATCTTGTCTTCAATACACAGGTCATCGCGCTATTTTTTCAGCAATCATCGCTGTGACAATTTAAATTAAATGATTGTCGTGTAAAACTTATTCTTGATGTAATTCGTACGTCATGTAGACGTTTAATGTATATAAAATATTTTATATACGATTTTAATCTATTACCATACTATTGTTGGTTTGATAAGAGCGAAAATATCATCCGTATTCAGACTGTATTTGTTTGCATCCATCCCAATGTCGTCAGATGTCGCGACAATCGTACACCTTGTTACCAGTTAAGAGATTTTGATCAAAAAATTAAATTTGAAGAGATTCTGTAAACAGTGTTTAAATGCTCTTATAGTTTGAAATAAGTAGCGAAAGATGTTTTTAAAGTCAAGTTAATAGATTTAGAAAATTCTCAAGCAATGAAAAGGAAAAAGATGTTTTCAACAATTATAAACTCGAACGACAATTACTGGATTATTGTAATAAGTCTGATTTTTTAATTAGTTTCAGTTCATTTCATATGCGATTGTTACTTATTTATTAATATTATTGTAACGGCTTTATTAAGGGCGAAATTGAGACTGAAAAGTCTTCTCTTACCCTGCCTACATAAAAAATAATGTTTAATAATTAAAGTTAATGAATAAATAGAATCGGAAAAAAATAGTTTTGGAATTCAAAAACCAGAGTGAAGCTTAGGAAAAAGATATCCACTGCAGGAAGTCACTCTCAAGGAAGGGGGTGTGAAAAACTTGCACAATCCTTCTCATAGTATTAATAAAGAAAATGCCGGAATGGTTAGAATGATAATCTTCTAACGCTTAGGTCCTGGGTTCAAATCCCGGATTAGGAGGAAATCTTCTTCTCGGGTTGTGTTAAGTTTAGAACCACACTGTAATTGTCCAAAAAGTGGATGTTTGTGCGGTCTTAGATAATAAATAATAAATAAAAGGCACTATAAATTGGAGGTGTGCAGTTATTAGATGTTAAAGCTTCTATATCGAGTATTAGTCATGGCTCAGACTGAACTTTTTTTAAAAAGCATCAACTTCAGCCTTCAGAAAAGGCATAGATAGTTTCTCTATCAGTAAAACTCTATCAATGTGGAACTCAATAAATTCTGGGTGACCTTTTTTTCAATATCCACAAGTGTCGAAACACCGAGGTCACTCTGTGGCTCAAAATAGTCCTTCGAATGAACGGCAGCAGTTCGAGTTATGCCCAAATTTAGGGACGTACTTTGATCTTCGTCTCATCTTTTGATTCGAGAACTTTCGTCGTCCTCGTGACACCAGAAGTCTTTAACCTCGAGTTTCATCCTAGACCACCATCTGTAGGGAGATCAAAATTTGTATCTTTGAGCAGCCTTGCCAAAAAACAATCATATCTCACACTTAAAGACTAGCAAATTCTTCTAAGCACAGTTGAACTCAATACTTAAATCCAATATAGCTCTAATCACTTTCGAAATTGAATTATAAGATCATTGAAATTAATCTGTAAGACTGAGTTTTTATCCTTCCATTAATGAAGGAACCTATTTGTAATTTTTTAGTAAACATATATTATAATTTAGTTCTCAGACTTTCCTGCTGAATTGAATGTCGTAAACTTTAACTCATTGAAATGATAGAGTATGAATTATATCTCGGGAAATTTCAACAATTGTCGCTCATTATTGGTCATTGTTGATTGTTGTGATATCAATATTCATCGACTTATGAATTTTTGACAATTCAATTCGAATTATAACTATCTTTGGATAGATTTTGAATGAAAGAAAATCCATCAAAGATATACAAAGTTTATTGTTCAGAGTAGCCACGATTTATCGAACAAGTTTGCACCTATGAATAGAGTTACCTTTTCATGTTTTGTGATGTACGCACTCTCGAGTAAAGCATACATGTATAAAGGAATGGTTCAAAGTTTCTTGTCTTACTCTTTAAGAAAGTTATTCATCAATGCAAAACTTCTCGCTCTTTTGTAGGTCAAACGAGTTCACACGCCACAGTTTTTTTTTGCGTATCATATCCCTGGTGACAGAAGCAACCAAACAAAAACATGGCAGCCATTTGATGTTTACAGTTTCCTTCTGCTACTCTGAAGTTAGCATCTTCTAACTACATGAACATGGCATTTTAGCTATACTATACATCCATTACAAGACAAGAAACCTGTTTTCCAATCATTGTAGGAAGAACTTTTCGTCATTTCCGCACGTTATTTGATTTTACAGCTTCAACTGATTTTTAAGGTAATTGAAAGTTGTATGAAAAATAATTAAAGGGCTTCATTTTAGTGATGCAATCTGTTGTTGCATGTAAACTATCTAAGAAGAAAAAAATTAAGAGTATTTAGTAAACCTTGATACTAAAGATGGAACTAGGTATTTATGGTCTTGTAATAGAAACTTGAATTCATATCTGATTGGATAGAAAAGTTTAACTTCGAATATTTTATGTCATACCAACCAGCAGAAGTTTTAGATAAATCCAGGAGTCCTAAACGTATTCAGTATTTGTTTTAACTTCACCCAAGTTTCCTAGGATTCCAAAATTCACCTCGTTTTTGATGTTTGCATAGCTCTGCTTTCTTCAAAAGAATCTCAAATCGAAAAGAGTAGGGGATTATTGGTTGAATCAACTCAGCTCTCTCGGCGTAGCGCTTTCCCGCCAAAAGTTGTTTGCTTGACCCCTGAATTTTTGATGCCAGAGTCAACTAACTTGATTTCTTTCACTTAAGGAACCAATTTTCAAACTATACGTTTATGAATAAGTTGGAAACTTTTCTTTCCGAAAAGTCTATGTTTACCTGGATAAAGTTAGTTTTATTTCGGAAAAACTCGTGGAGTTTTAATAAATTAAAAGTCTTCTTTATGATGATTTCTAATTTTATTGAGTAAAAAATATTATATATATTATATGTATATGCTATAAACTTTCTACGTTTTATTCAGAGATTTCATCCTTGAAAAATGAATTTATAATATAAAGTTTATATTTTCGTATTTAGTTAGATAGAACCGAATTGATAAACAAATCTACAAACACGATTCCTTGGATAAAAAAACTGCTTTCAAGCTCGATACGGTCACATAGTTCTCAAGGTATAATCGAGACGCGTGCATAGATGTGAACGTGGGCTGCTTATCCTGAAGTAACCGTCTAGAATCTTCCATCGACCGTAAGGGAATAAGGGTCGAAACCAGGAAGGTCACAGTTTTGCGTCCTCAAATGACTTAGTTATCATATTTAATGAGATTTCTCTCGTGTGTGGTGAAATTAGCTGATATGCCCAAAAATGTCATACTTCAGAATTAATTATATAATATCAGAATAAAACTAATATATGTATGAATAAGTATAATAAACATATTATATTAGAATAGAGTGGATTTATGTTACATATATCGGATGCATAGTTTAACTTGAGGCTCCCTACTGTGAATTACACCCCTTACGGACGCGTGTATGACAGTCATAGTAGTAGTATAGGACAAGAGTGAAAAGTGTTAGACTAAGTTCTTTTCAACGAAAGGGTACGTTAAGGCGAGCCATCACGCAGCTGTTCAAAGCATCGGTAATATATTCTTCCCAACTGTTCTTATGAACGTAGACTGTTTGAAAAAGAAAAAATAAATGAAAAACATTACCTATAATCGTAACTATTTAACTTAACAGAGCGACCGTTTCCAACGCTATGCTAAAGTAGTCAATTTATATTCCCGTTACCTTTACATACATTAAAGATCTTTCTTCCATAATTGAGCAATCATATGGAGAAATAACCCTTTTATCGCTCATATTATATTTTTTAGAATCCATAACTTAGAGGAATTGACAGAATCATAGTATGTACAGTACATTTTGAAATATTTTTTTGGAATTACTAAATATAAGTTATCCCAATAGAATTAAAATTATTGTTTAGGAATATCAGTAATATCGATGAAAAATATGTTGAAATTCTACTTCAACAGAAAAATATATACAAGTTGGATTTTTTCTATTATTTGTGCAGTTGACTCATAATTTATTTATTTTTTTTAATTATTAATTTTTTGGAAACCTAGTAAACGTACTTTACAAAATCGGTTTCTTTAAAGATTAGTACATGTACTGTTTCATTCTATGGAGAATTCTGCGAACTACTGATGAAGTAGTATCATATTCGTTTAGGTTAAGCAGAAGTGAAAAATAGCGATATGACTAGGATTCGAACCCAGGTCCATGTCACTTTAATCACACAATGCTTCTCAACATGCATAACTCATTAATTATAAGAACTATATAGTTAATTTTACGAAAAAATCCGGCTTCAAATTGCCTAATGAGGTGAAAAGTTAAGCCTCTTAAATCACATTAACCATTAACGATGACAAAATAGAATGACTAGGTTATGTATTTATAAAAATATGATAGGATACAATTTGAATACAGGGCAAGATATTTAACAAATAGTCGATAAGTCATGCACGAGGTAAGTGATTAGGTCATACGAGGAAAGTATATGACTTGAGCTTACCTCAAAAATTTATTTAACATATACTTGATAAGTTATGGACAAAGTATGCGATTCAGACGTATGAGGAAAGTATAAAACTTGAGCTTGCCTCAGAAAAATGAAAATAAGGAATTCAGTAGTACAATATACCGTGCGTGGAAAAATTTTCATAATTGCTTAGCGTAGGAAATTTCTCTGACAAAGTGAACGATGAGATACTTTGAGCTGAAGATTTCCTGTTGAATTTGCCATTTGCCTTAGCTAAATAAAATATGTACGCAAAGATTGCTGAATCGCTTTCGTAAGAATCACAACTAAAATGCTGATTGAGGGTTTGCATAATTTTCCTTTGATCTTAGCCAGTAGGAACAAATGAATCGCTTTCAGCTAAACGTAAATAAGAGATTACTGTTTCGGTCAAAATTATATTGTTCGATGGGTACTGTCAAATGTCGTAGTTTGGTAACATTGTATGCCCATCCCTCTGCGATACGCCTAAAGGCTAATTAAATTGTATTTATTTAGATGTATTATGTAGCATTTTCCAAGCATGTTATTTTACTCAATATACTTGGGAATTCACGAGTTAGAATGAGACCAAGTTTGTACATTCACATTTACCCTTTTGTATGCGGAAATAATTTTACATGTAATATTAAAAACAACATTTTATCATCTTTCGCCAAAATATCCTAAAAATTTTTCTCAACACGCCATAAATTTTCATTTTAACGAATGATAATATTTTAAAAGTAATTTACGCAATATATTAAAATACATGGATACATTCAGAAAATAAACATCCTTTTATATTTCTACTAGACTGAATGAGCCATCGCATATTTTAGTTCAATTTATTTTTAAGATCTCCTTTAATTTAATTTTACTTTAATTTTAATTTAACTACGAAACCGGAGCATCCACGATAAAAATTCATGCTGTAACACTACAACTAACACTGCAACGATCCCTCCAAATTATAATAAACATTACTCTATAAATCTTTAAACCAATCTTTTCCCTTTTCATTCTCTGTTTTGCAGAAATCTGCACCTTTCCGGCTGGAAACCATGAAAAAAAACATTCTTTAGATAACATAAACCGCCGAGGAAAATTTAAAAGCCCTCCGTGACAGAAGCACATGTCCACGAACATCGCACCTCCCGATGCCTTTAGCGGCCTAAAAGAACCGAAAAATCCAACTTCCCGAGCCACCTGCTGCTCTCATCATCTTCCGGGGGCAGTGGAGGAACTGCCCCGAGAGGGCAATCAGCACGTATAGCTGCGTAAGTTTCTCCTCTTGAAGAGGCGGCGCTTTTTAAAAAGGAGAGGACAGGAAGGGGTGTGGAGGGGAGATGGCGTGTGGGAGGAGAAGATTCATGGAGGAGGCAGTAGCCGCAGCTCCAGCAGTCGTGGGGTTGCTTGTGAAGGCGTCGGAAGCGAGGTCTCTCAGTCCGCTCTTGGAACAGCCGCTATTGGTAAGCATCTACCTGCCTCGTGTTTTTAACCTCCGACCGTTGAAGTCTCCCGCGTCTTGGGTCCGAAAGAGACGCACAAGTTGTGCGTTGAGGCGTTTGAAAAGTGCCTCCTTATGAGTATTTTTGTTCCATTCTTCTTTTACCTTAATCCAAAGGTTGGGTACTGGTTTGCGATCGCGTGGGTTGGTGGAAAGTTTGGCAAAGTCCCGGTCAGAGTGGGTAGAGGAACGCAGAGTTGATCTTTTCTTGGAGTCCCGATGTTCGTTCGAGATGTAAGTCGCTTTCGATTCCATCCAAGTGGTTGGGCGTGTCACGACCACCGATGTCAGTTAGAGTGGTTCCGAGTAGGTGCATGTCATCTGGAAGATCTCTCTTATAGGGCTGAGAAATGCAGGACAATGGTCGCTACTAGAAGGAATGGATTAAGATTAGGGTGTTAATCTTTTAATGATCTTTATGGAATCGGTATATTGTTTATATTTCTGTGTTTTGATTCAATGACCATTAGATCAGCTGTAGTTGAGGTTTAAGATTTTCAATTTAGATTCAAATGGGAATGAACTTAGTTAATTCAATAGAACTTTCTGGTATGGGATGAGGGCTTTCTTAATGGTACTGTCATCCAGTAGTATGTAAAGAGTTCATGACAAAAGCCTCAACGCAATGTTCCGTAGATTTAAACGGAAACTGGATTGTTATCTCTCAGTTGCTAGAGTAACATGGCGTTTTACTTTTCTTTCTTTTGTTCCGCAACCATTCAATGGACTAACAACTGAGTTTTTATTCTTAATCATTTACTGGGAAATAAAAAGTGTAGTTGTCTGTAATATTTCGATTAATCCTGCAAAGATATTTGGCAGAAAAGAGAGACAATCTCGGATCAAACGAAGGGAAGAGCAGTTACAAAAAGGAAACGGAAATGATGCTGGTTTGTTTGCTGTCTGATATGAGATACTGAATGTAAAAATGACCTGTGAGACTCGAGACTTATAAGCCTTAATAACGTACTAATTGTTTTGATCCATCACTATGTTGTTAAGCACCAACTTTATATATCTTTGAGGGATATCAAAGCAATGATCATTTTAAACTTGACTATATTCGTTAATTAAAAATTAAGATGTAGAATAAAAACATTTGCTGTTTCATGTTATGCTGATTTCATAAGATAAGGACCATTTCAAGAATAGAAAGTGTTTAATCGAATTTAAAATCCTTTTCTTATATAGATTGGTTTAATCTTAGACTTCATCATAGGCTATTTTTGCTGTTTTTTCAAATTTGTCATTTTTTCTTTCGAGCATTTCATTGCATTTAAATGACGTTTGCACATACATATATATAATTCTATAATTCTATTTTTTTCTAATTTGGAAAAGATGTTATTATCGGTTAGCGTTGTACGTTATCTGAGCGAAGTGTATCCATCTCAATCCTCATCTCTTCGCTAAGCCTCGTTTCTGTATCTTAACTCCCTGTAGCTGATGTTAGAGGGAATGGTATCCCAAAAGGAATATCAATCAATCCAGTTCAGATACAATATTATTTTAAGTTCTTCATTCATTCAAACCACCAGCGTTACTTCCGCATCCCGTTCATCAATTATAGGAGAGATCGTTTTGGGATTTAAAAGGCAGTAGAGATCATTAGGGACTATTCAATATATTCTTGAAAACGAATAAATTCAAACTGCGATGAACAACAGTGAGTTATTAAGAATATTAAGTTACTTGCCACCCGCTGCTATTTACATAATCAACACGAGAGGAATAATCAAGACTTAATCTCTTTTTGCACTACCTAACATTATCAACAGTTGATTGCCATTGTCAACTCATATCAGCTAATTCTTAATTAATTTGTTTAGTTAAGTTTAACATGAGTAAGAAAAATTTAATTTCTTTATGATGATGCCCAAACCTTCTGGAAAAAGTTTAATTACTTGTGTGGTTAAATTATTCCATGGGATCTTAATTTGAACAACCCGGTTTAATCCTTTTATCCTTTTTCATTCCTTAAGCTATTCATCATAACAGATATTTAGCAGGATTTTTTCATGAGTGTCCTCATTCATCCAATATTTCCCTTTTATTTGAAATCTATTTGATTTCTCTAATATAGAGTGCTACTTGTTGCTTAGTAACCCATTAGTTAGAAAGCACTTACGATGGTTCACAAATTCAGGTCATCATAGCTATCTCGTGAAAATTTTAACCTCTATAAAACCGATTCTAAAACTAAATTATTCAAGTAATCTATGCTCAAATTCATCAAATGCCAGACTGATTGTTTCTACATCGAAACCATAATTTAATGCGATTTATTGTTTTAGTTTTCTCCATATTATTTTTTTCTAAAGGATGTTTCAATAATCGTAGGATGCAATCTTTTATCATTTTCGCCGTCAATATTTACTTATGATATTGCAAAATATTTGGACAATAAGATGAATAACTGTATGCAAATAATTAACGAAAAATCCAGGGCTGTTTTCATTTCCGATAATCGTTTAAATTCACAAACGATTCGTTCGTTGATGAGTTCATAATATCTTTCAAATTTTAG
Source organism: Pantala flavescens (assembly GCA_020796165.1). Lineage (NCBI taxonomy): Eukaryota > Metazoa > Arthropoda > Insecta > Odonata > Libellulidae > Pantala > Pantala flavescens. Next base: position 44,829,086 of record CM036881.1, on the reverse strand, counting down.
TGACAACGGTTTATTTAAATTTAAATATACGAACAATCAACAACCGATATAAAAAGAAGCCAAAAAATGATACATTTTCCAATGCAAACTCTGAAAAACAATCCAATCAAATATCTGATTTTTAAAGACTACAATAAGCACTTGATAGGAAGTAACATCGCCTATTTGACTGTAAAATGGTAAAAGAATCTTGAGAGAATATGTGTCACAAAAGCCATAAAAAGACCGTATTTTAGATAAAAATTCGAGGATATTTATAAGAATGAAATAAAGAACATAACAATGAACTTATTTCATTATAATTATGATAAATAAATAAATTAAGTATTATTATTTCACTTCGAATATGACCTCCAACTTTTAAATTTATTCTCCCTAACATTTAGAGGATGGTTTTTCTTCTTAACGATTCATTAATTATTCATACCAATATTTATAGCTCCTATATTACCAAATATGCCTGTTTCACGTGAAATCTCAAGTTGCTCCTATTTTTAGACCATTTTGGTCGATGTTGCATTTTTATTTATATCACGAGTACATATAAAATTATCGTATTTTTATACGTCTTTGAGGTCAAAACCAGTTACCTGAGTTTATAAAGTACGCGTTTAAGAAGAATTTATAATCCATTAAAAAAGCAGGATACCAGCAAGACGAACATAATTCCTACTGGTTTGTGTTTCTTATACTTGAATAAGCAATGAACAGGATTGGAACGCGATGTGTACACTGAAGAGGAACCATTATTATAGCATGCGAACTCGCCTTGCTCTGCATTAATAATGCATGAGTCCAGTTATGATTCGGGGGTAATATATCTTGCAAGAAGACTTTCATTTGCGAAAGAAAAAATGTAGCTTTAATAACTACAATTGTGTGGGAACAGAAAAAGGTTAATGAAACATTAATGCAGTAGAAATGATTGGAAATTCTCTTTGTAAAAGAATATGGATCATTTATTACCTTAGAAGATGAATTACTTTAAATAGATCGGTCATTAAATGTTTATTATTATTTGGTGACTTTCATTTTATCATAAGTATTCAAGTATTCATTATTAAGTGATTACTATTAATATACATAGAAGATGAACGTATCCTTATATTTCTCTAATAAACAGCATTAGGGGTAAATAGGAAAATATCATATTTTAGTTGTTTGTCGAAAGAAAGAGTTCATTTATAGCTACAGCGATATCGCATTATATTGTTAGATAGAAAATTAAAATTGGTTGAGTGATAATGTACAAATGAAAGTATTGTATTTAGACACATTGAACTCGCATTTATTATGATGCGACTTTTATAGAGCGGAGAATCTTATCGATAATTAGCGTCTACTCCGCTGTACTGTAGCGTGACTCATAGGTTGATATGTTAGCCTCTTCTATTGGAAAGTTATGACCGACTTCGCACTGTAATTCAAAGCTTAGAAATCAATGGGGCATAAAAGCTGTGCGCTTTAGGGAACGTTGTGAAATTCGCAAACTGAAACCTAGACTCGCTCAACCGTAAACTGTACAAAGGCGAGATGCTTAAACCTTTGTGATTGAATTATCTTCTGAAATGGGAATCAATTATTTCGATTTGAAGGGAATTGAAGAGTTGGTAGACATTCATCTTTGCAATCAAAGTAGTATCGCATAATAAAGAAAGGGTTTATTATTATAAAGATGGGGTTTATCATTAAATTAGCTGACATTTACGTTGAAACGAAAATAAGTCAACAATAAAGATTGTTGATCAACAATGAAGAAAGAGAAATTATAAATATGGGGTTTATAATTAAATTAACTGTCATTTACGTTTAAACGAAAATAAGCCAACAATAAAGAAAGAGGAAATTATTGATCAAAGGCAATATCTCAGATTACAGCAAAGATTAAAATGAATATTTATTGCGAGTTATATTTTTAAGACCTTACTATGGCAGAGTGATTGAAATAGATAAAAATAATTGTTATCAATGTTTAAATTACTGAATTTTTATAGATATGAAATTATATAATAGTATACGTTCATCAAGATTACGTAACAACATTTCTTTTCCGTATAACGGAATTAAAATTAGAATATAGAATAATAATATCAATTAAAATAATAAGATTTTTGTGTCGTTATAAAAATAAATTTGAATCGAATCATAAAATCTTTTTTATGAATTTTTCTTATTGGAATCGATAAATGTTGGAAGCAGAATAAACAAAGAAAGAAAATTGTGCGTAAATAGCCGAAATCATTGGACCATATGATATCCGGATGAACTTTGACCTTATTCACCCTGAATTCCGTATAATATTCCTAGAGTGCGGCATAACTCCATTCCTTAAATGTTCCTACGAATCTTCTTCTTATCTCTTCTTTCTGCACGCATCTCATTCTCTCTATCGAACACGACACGTGAAACTGAAGTCTTACCCACGTGCTTTCTCCACTTTTCGCGAAAAAATAGCATCGCCTCTTTTGAACTTTCCAACACCGGAAAACCACGACTGCAGCTTTGCCATTTAAGGAAAGTCGGTGCTGATGAGGTCAGCGCTATGTGCGGGCGGAGTGCAAAACTAGACACCTCTTATATTTCAATGAAACTCACTTTCGATTGCTAATTACAAACGTGTGTGTTAGAGGTGTTTGAAGTAATAAATCGGGATTTGCTTAACCGGTTCGGTGCAGCAAACCGTTCGGAATCTATCGCCTAGATTTGAAAGTCTATGACGGAATAAGTTCATTTGCGAGCCGTAAAATGCGAAATTTACAATAAACTTTACGTTAAATTGGGAAACATTGTATCCAGCAAAAATGGAACAAATAGAGTTACATTACGTGATGAGGTCATTGTTGAACGTAATTCGTGGAGATTATTTGTAGCCTCTTATCTTTTATTGCGAAATCACTTCATTGTTTTATCCATGCTGTAATGCGTCGTAAGAATTTTCCGATTATTGTGGATACAGAAAATAAATTTGCATTGTTGAAGATTAATATTCTGAACAATATATATGTTTTCAATTTAATTTATAAAATATTTACTAATTTGTTTGCAATAAACTTCTGCGTGACATCCATTGTTACTCACTCTAAAGTAGAATATGATATTACATAATTTAATACGAAGTAACTCAAAATTACGTAATTCAAATGTATCAAGACGGGAATATCTCATTGTTGGAACCTTCTAACGAAAGAATAGACTATTAATTGACACTTTTTCGAGTTAATTTAATAATAATACGAGTATATAAAACTCATCTTTGTAAATCTTAGAAGAAAAACTTATAGAAATAAATGAAATTCACACGGTGACATAAGAACGGAAGCTTTTTTTCTTCTTGAGATAAAATGCTTTATGACCTTTTTGCAATCTCTGGAAAGAACTAAGTAAAGAGAGTGCTGCCAGTATCTCTCATGGAAAACATGGGGTCAAAGATACCGGGTCATCAGGAAATATCGATTTGAAGCACTTCGCCGCTTTCATTCAACGCGTTTACGGGATGTTATCCGTAACACGAGTTTTTTTACGATGATCGATTACGTAACATTAGGAAAATGTATTATTCTAATCTAGTATTAGTAGTATTAGAATTCTAATAAAAAGTCTAGATTAAAAGTAACGAGATATAAAAATTAAAACCTTTCATTCGAATTATTAATTTTTTACTTAAATACTTGCGAATGCAGTTAATTTTATAAAATTACATTGGTTGCTTTCAAAGGAAAAATTATAATGGACTTTTTAAAAGGATGCAATGGAATTATATTTGTCAACCGACTAAATAAATCATTCATACAGTTTAACTAGAGCTTACAGAAGCTTATATTTCTCACTTAAAAGAGAAATTAGACAAACGTTGACTCATTTAAAAATATGAATATAAACACAGTTTATTTCAAAAAAATGGTTTCATTCGTCGAAACGAAAATTCAATCTTTGATAATGTTTTAGAAGACTGCAAACTATATACAGTCTGAGTTCACTTTTCCCAGTATGTTATATGAATGATAAGTATCCGGAGCATATATTGAATGCCTTTATGTATAATGTATATAATATATATTGGTTAATCGTTTATTAATAATAAAATCCTTTAACCGTCTAGTTTAAAGGTTATATTATTTAATCTTTTACGTTCTACGATAAGAAATTTTCTACAACTCTCAAATAGTAACTAGTAAAATAGAACTAGTAAATAGTAGTATTAGGACCATCTTTCGAAATACAATCCCTCCGCTGCAACCCGGCATTCTCGGTTTGTTAGAAGATACAGCAAGTCCGGATGGTTCATTTCAACTCTTTTTTCCCTCGAAGCTTAGTCTTAGAACTCCATTTATAACAGTTTACGCAACCAAAAGAGATTTGAATGGATGGTTGACTCCAGGCGCGTTTGTTGACATTACTTAGCACATGGGAAGATGCATAAAAAAGGGAAAGAGCTGGCGGATGTCTGCGGAGTTATTTGTTTCTTATTAGCTAACACACTGAGAGTGGATGGAAGCCATAACTCGTTATTAACAATGTGTTCCCTATTCGACAGCCCTGCAATATGGAGTTCACTCAACAATGAGGTTGCCATGGGCGAAAGTGATGTGAGAATTTTTAAAGCGATAAATAAAAGAGGGATCAACGATGTTTTGATTTGAATAATTCATTCTCAGAAATTAGTGTCCACTCTATAGAAGTTTTATATTTCATTTATGGATTAAAATAAAGTTTCGATTCGTTACTTTAGCGCTTCCATTGTCGACTTGTTAATTAACTGATACAATAAAAGAAAGGAATTCTTTCGTTAGTCTTTGTTTAGTACGGTTTGCTTTGTTCTAGAGTGAATTCATTTTTGTTATAATACTATGTTTTCTTCGTTCATTTTGTTCGTGTAAAGTTGAGTTCATCTCGGAATGTCTTAAAATATAGGAATATATCACTTATTGTCTTATTTATTGATATATAAAGATATGGGTAAAATCGTAGCAAGGATATTAAAATGTATAATTATCACAAAATCGGTCATGTTAAGGTTGGCTACATTCTTAAATATATGTTTCATCGTATCTGTGTTCATGTTATCATTCAAGAATTAAACTCCTCCAAAGCAGACATCAGTATTGTCAATATTAAGTGACATTTTTTTGACTGTTGAATCTTGTCAATATTTTGGATTCATTCCCTTTAATGACGGATTAATTTCTCTTGTAGTTATTTTTTTCATAGATTTGGTCTTTTTATTCTAAGGGATTTTCATGCTCTTTATTTAATGATAGGCACGACTTCAATTAAAAATTTATCGTTGCTTTCTCAGTCTGAATTGATTCCATTATCGGTCTGTTATTATTTATTGATAATTTTATATATTTAAATCTTTCAGAGCTTTATTTATAATTTTGTACCTCAACCGATACAATTCGTTTCATCCCCAAACAATAGCAAATAATTACCCTCTCTGTTGCCTCATTCGAAACAATCGCCCTCATATTCGACAATTAGGAGTGAGTCGATCACAAAACAATTCCCCCCTTAACGACCGAATTAGTGTTCACGAACGTGAATTCAATGTCATCAACGCGATGAATAACCGCGTTGCCCTATGGTGCGTTGGGTATGAAAACGCGGAAACAATGCATCGCTGTGTGCGCGCGTGTACTTGATATCTGAGAGGAAGTGGGAGTCGTTGATACAGGGGCCCTTTGAGATGCTTCGGAGGACGGAAGGAAACGGATTGAACGCCCTTTGTGGTAGCCTCTCGCAGAGCCTCTGGTTAAAGCCACTATCTCCCTTCCGCCCGCCCACTCAACACGCGAACATTCGCGGACGCACTTTATCGCGACTGATGCAAGCTTTTTGCCGAGGGAATTATTGCCCCTGGGATTGCGTTGTTTTTTGACGAGAGGGGGCTTGGAACTGTGGTTTCTGAAAGTTAAGAACTTGTTAAGTTTTCTTCATGGGTCGAATTCTATATCGACAAAATTAGGAATTATAATCATCGTATGAGTCTTTAGCACGGTTTGACTCTAATGTCCAACAGGTTGCCTATTAAGATTTAAGAAATAGAATGGTTTAATCGCTTTTATATGCTTTTAATATAAATAATAGATCATATTAAAATATCCAGGAAAATGCTGATTTATTATTTTCAGAGTTAATATTTTATAGCACTTCAGTTAACATGATTCGATTTTAATTTTGGGAATCTTATAAGCGTATTTAAATCGAAATTTTGAAAATCGATTGTCAATTGTTAAATCAGAAAACTATTCGTTAAGCAATAGCATACTTCCAACTACATGCATGTACTTCTTTTAATTATATACATGTAGTTTTGTTAACTATATACATGTACTTCCGTATACTTTTGTTATTTTACCTTTAATAAATTCGATTGTTACTCGTCACCTATTAAGCAAGCGATTGTTGTATGCCACTCATATTTCATACTCGATAAGAACCCATTCTCACAAACAATAGGATTCTATCTTAATTTAATCATCTCGAAATGTTTCTCGAAATATAATTGTCTTCTCCAATAAAGGGTTGAGATTAAACGGATAAATACGAAGCGGGGAACATAGCACGCTATAGTGAAAAATTATCTGTTCCTCTACGGTCGGCAGTTTAGGGCAAACTTTGAACGGGAAGTTGTGGGACTTGGCTAACCACTCCATCAAATGCGGTCCTCGGTCTTGATTGTTAATATGTTTTCCCAACTTTTTGGAGCGGACATTTCCCCGAGTTAGAAGTGTCCTCAAAAGTTCTGTAATGTTCGTGGGCGATGCGTGCCCACTTGTTACACCCACACCCTCTCTCTTCTGAGGCCACAACCCTGTTTTCCGCATTCGCTTCTATCCATGGACCAATTTTGGAGTCTCATACGGCATTCTTCACTAGAACGAAAGACAGATCTTTAACTCACAAAGTTAGAACATTCCTATCAGAGGGTGGGTGTATAATAGTTACCAATTACGTAAGTTCGTCTGTTTAAGGCGTCATGTATTTTAGCTTGACGTGTTTGTGAGTCATCCATGCTTAGATCACAACAGTTTTCCGAATTTTTTTTTCATTCATTTCGCTCATGTTTATAATTCAACCCAAACGTACATTACGTAAATAATGAAAATTTTGAATTTTCACATATATATATATATATACCGGAATCATATTCCACATATATTCATTGTATTTTCATATATATTTTTCTAATTCGCTTACATTCATTATCGTGTTTTAGAATCATAAAAGAGATGTCAAGAATATATTAGAAAATCAAAGTTGGTCCATTCCTAAAATGAATCCTTTTTGAATAACCTCATTCAAGGTTTAATGAAAAGAAACCTAGGTCCGTTCTAAGTTCGGCCTAATCTTTTCCTAGACTTTTTTTTAATTATTTCCTTCCTTGATTTCGCCGCCTCAATTCATGGTCGTTTAATTTTAAGAGTCCAAAAGATAGTCTGAGTTTCTTATCTTCATTTGGAACCCTCTCACTACGAGTAGTTTCACAGAAGTCATGCCTTGAGTTGTGGTTTCCGGGAAAGTTTTCTCTTTTTTGATAACTTCCACTTCATTGAGATATCCTCCATTTCTTTGAATGAGTCACTAATTACAGTTTAGGAATATTTTGCGTGTCGTGTATTTATATACACGAGCACTTCTTTGAATGTTTTGAATCAGTGTTCTCAGATTTATTTGGATGATAAATAGGTGACAAACTTGGTCTATGTTTCGTGTAAATTAATATTAATGGATTCGTTAAAGTAAAATCATTTCAGCATTAAAATTTTAATACGGTTTAAATCACAATAATATTCTATTATGAACATCCATAGATGTTCATGTTTTCGTACTTTGATAATGCATTAATTATCTTTTAATTACGACTCAAGCATTAATTTCTCTGCATATATCAATGTTTCAGCTTCAATAGGCCTTATTGTTAATTTCAATTGCTTTTCGAAAATTTTTTAATCGATATTGTTGCCATCGCGTTGCTATGCGACACTTGTAGCGAACGATTTTTCCTTTCCCGCTTTCCGCTCAGCTGCCTCCCAATGGAGTTAAATTCGATCGCTTGACTCTTCTTAATACAATTACCGTGCATCGTTTGAATTTCATCGCCCATCGGATGAGATGCGATCCGTTGATGAGACGACGGTTGATATCATTCGTAGCATTCGATTTTTAGAGTGACTCATGACATCGGGGGTCTTGTAAGGCATGTCCTCAGGGTTCCTTGCCCTCCGTCTCTTGGTTGAAATGCACTTCCGGTCATGATGGAAAGAGAAACGAAGGCCTGCACGAAGCTAATCGAATACAAGTACGGTTTCTACTTATGATTCAGCGTGTATGATAGAACTTATAGTTGATTCGTCAAAAGTTGTTCGATCAAGCGATTAGTGAAACTCATTTCCAAAAGAAATTTAGCTATTTCTTATGGAGATTTAATAAATAATTTTATGGTTAACATAGTTATAGGTATTAGAAAATTTAATTTAACGTAAATGACATAATTTAATTACGTAATTAAAACCTGAAAAGCAGCCAACAGATATATTCTCGATACTTCCTTCCTGTGACACGAGAATTATTCGTTAGCAAATTTACCATTCGTGGTTTGTAACGCCATAAGGATAATATGACCTCAGTTTAACCCTCATTTAGCAATTGAGTGTTAATTTTGGTTTAAAAATAACTTAAACATATTGCATATAAGTTGGTTTTCGTGTGAAATTGACGGTGCGACTCGCTTTGGGTGGGATCCGCGTGGTGGCGCGACAGTCGGACCTGCGTTCCAATTAAAGCGTGTATCAAATGAAGATGATTGCATGCTCAGTGGTTAACCGCTGTCCATCTTTCTCTGGAAGGCTTCCTCGTAGAAAGCTTACCCCAACACGAGTTTCTTCTGCGAACTCTCTGGTTGTCATAAGCAGAATTTGCTTTCTTTGGAAAAGTTACATTGTAACATTTTGAGAAGCGTTCGCCTGCGCAGTTGTGAACTAAAGTTGACTTTTGAAAAGAATTTTTTTAAAACTTTGATGTATCTTTTATTGCAAAAAATCCATGACTTTTTGCACTTAAATTATCATTGGCTTTCAGAGTTAATTTTATACCTTTTATATTTTTGAATATATTTTTAATATTTTACATCTGGAAAGTAAGAATTATTACATGAGACTTATATAAATTGGAATTTTTGTTGATTCAACATTTATGAAAATTATCTTACATCTATATCGAATTTATAACCTTTAATCAATGAAAAAATGGAAAATTTATTTCACAATACGTGATTGACAATCGTTTTAAATTTTGTAATTTTAAACTGCGATTAAATTACCTTAAACAATTTAGGATTTCCATTGAAACGATTTGAATTTAAAATTGATTTTATATTGATTTATAAAGAGTATTATACCAATTGTTAATCATGAACGAAGGATGAGAATTTCTTTTGAGAAAAAAAAACATTAATACGGTGACCCTAGAATAAATATAAAATAGGAAAAAATCCAAAATATGAGACATTACATTCGAAATAAATCTATCTTTTAGATTTATTAATAAATTAGCATATCCGATATCAGTTCGCGACCCAAATACAGGTCTTGACCTGTGTCAGCCATTGATGGAAAGATAACAAACTTTCGAAAGATCTCAATTTACAAACTCAAATTTCTGCTTTTACCGATTTGAATATCGATGTCTTCAAAAGTCATTTTTTTAGAGTGTTTTGCTTCAGAAATTATTAGATTCATTGTTTTTGAATAAATTGAATGAAATTTATACAATTAGATATTAGTACATTTTTAAAAACCGCATTCGACACCGTTTTGTTTTATTTATCACAATATTTTTGTCTGTATTGAATTTAAGAAACCTAACTCATATAAATTTGAACAAGGGAAAGTGGAGTTCAAAAGTTCCGGAAAATTTATTTTTTGAAAATTGATAGTATTCCTTTTCCCATAAAACAATGATTACATTGTTTGATCAAAGTACACCAAATTAATGGGACTTTTTTACATTGTTTGATTCGAAGACATATTCAAATATTCCATTTATTGTTGACAACATTATTGCCATATTTAGGATCAACGTACTACCGGTTTTAATAATAGAACCAATTAACATTTCTAATTGAAACTTCCAGTAACATTTCTAATTGAAACGAACCAGTATTCTTGTAAACATCCACAAGGAGCACATCACGTTCTAAAGTTCGATCAGACTTGCTGCCAAATAGATTTTAAAAATATTTTCATCGGAACTTATCTTCACGAAACTTCTGGCTTATCTCGCCATTTTTATAATACCATAAATAAACAGAGGAGGAAGTTTTTGCGTCGCCAGTTTTTCTTTTCTTTGCGACCCACTGACTCCATAACCTTTGATTTTCCTTGAATTTTCGCCCACGTTTTGGGTATAAAATTTTTTTGCACACAAATTTTGCTTGTTATGATTTTTTGGCAAAAAAATTTGAGGAGATTGAGTGTTTCACATGACACATTTAACGAGGTCGAATTCCTTAAAATTCTTACCCATCTGTCAAAACAGCGACATGGAATTTTTTGTGAAATTTGAAAGTGATTCGTCTAATTAATTTAATTAATAAAATACTGAATCAATCATTTTACAAAGTCTGCAAAATACAGCACAACTTAAAAATCCAAAGTGTATCTTTTACAAACGGTTTCCCTTTTGACGTTTGATAAATCTTGGAGTTTATCATTATGAGAAGGAGTGAAGAATTTTCAAATAATAAATTCTTATCGGTATAGATTTCAGCTATGATGGAAATGTTTTACTTTCAGTTTTTTATTTCGCGAAAACACCAGGCAGAATTGTTTTGAATACGAATAGAAAACATTTTTCAAAAATAATTCAGAATAATATTGTGCGAATTATAATTGATTTAAATTGCTTGGATTTAAATAATTTATATTTAATATTGATTTTATTTTATTATTTAATAGACTTTGTTGTTAAAATATTCTTTTAAATATATACGAGTGTATATATATTCTTTATCTCTTCATATTCATAAAAACCTATACCTCTTTCAATTTATTTTAAATGCTCGTACAATCGATTGATCCCTTACCGGAATTGAGGTCGCTCTAATTATAATTTCGAGCTAAAAAATTGGACTCCGAAAAATTGCATCAGATAAAATCACTGCAGACCTCATTGAAAAGAGAAGAGTTTATCCCAACAGATTCTAATCCAAGGCCAAACAGTTTATCCCGTAAAAGATGCTACCAACTTGGTGCAGACGTATCCGTGAGAAAGACTTCATCTCCATCTTTCATGACTGGTGCTTTTTTCCCCTCCGTAATGAATCATCGTGCATAGTGCTCCAGTTTTCTTAGCGAGTACCAGATGTCTAAAGTAATGAATACGGCGGTGCGTTGAGACCGGGAAGAGAATCTGATGGTATCTCCGTGGTTTGCGAGAGATGTTCTTGAACACACGTGTAAATCTAGTAAATCAGAAAGAGGGGAAACTAATTTCGTGTTGATGAGTCAATTAGTGTCGCTAATTATATAAGTGAAGGGATGATATAATGACGTATAGTATTGTTGTAGACTAAGCGATATTTTATTGATAGGCAATTGTAGTTAAACGATGTGAATGTACTAGTGCTTACAACAATTACCGATATAGCATTAAGAATATTTTGTAACAATCAGTATAACAATATTCTCTAAATCTTTGTAAGATGTTTATATACCTTTTCTTTCCAAAATTTATTTCTAAAACAATAAAAATCTAAATCTAAAACAATATTAAATCATGATTTAAAGCAATCTGCAGTGGAAATCATTCATCAAGAATGGAGAATTAAAAAAAAATTCCTCATTCAATCGTTTCTTTTATCTATAAATATGTATGAATATGAATTTAACTTCATTAAGCGAAAATTTTATATGAATTTTAGTTTAAGCTTACATACGTGAAACTTCTAGCTCATAGATTTACATTATTTAGGTATTCCGGAAGGTATGCAATCAGATTATAATATAAAATCTACGTAAAAATCCTTCGTGACTAATAATAATTATAGTATAACCTCTGCACATTTTGCCTGAAGACTAAAATAAGTGAGAAACAAATAAAAATAATGAGAGAAGGGATTTCAATCCGTGGATAGCATTACAAGTTTATAATTCGACTATTTAGAATAAGAAGATGTTTCATTCACAGAATTTCTCGTAAATCATATCCTCTATCCTTCGCGTTAATTACACGAATATAAATTCGTTCCTCGACTTCAAAGAGATAAAAAGAAAGATCGGATGAAATGAACTGCCGAATTCGAGTTTTGGAGATAAGAACTCGTGTCGGCTATTCACGAGTTCTCGTCGTTGATTTTTTTGGAGAATCGACCGTGTTTGTGACCTTGTGAGACATCGACTTTGCATGCCGGGAAATGGGGAATATGAATGAGTCCTTTGAAAGGACTGATAACAAGCTCAAGAGGGAGATTTGAAGTCGGAAGTGCGCCGTTGACTTCCAAAGAGAGCGCTGCACTGTGGAGAGGAGGAAGAGACGGAATGAATATACGCCGCTGTATTTTCGTGCATTTCGAGTGTTTGCGTATCTCATGAACTTCGCGTTGCCATGGCGACCGAATCGCTACGAGGAAAAATGTTTGAGTTGTTAATTGGTGAGGTATTTTGCGCTTAACACCCGTTGAATTGGGCAGACGAAATGCATTTTGCGAAAGAGACACTTTGAAATGCAAAGAAGGAATTTGGAAGCAAGATGGATATTCAAAGTATAAATGCAGACAATAAACGTTATTTTCGACAAGAGAAATAGAACGAAATTAAAACAAAATAAATAGAATATGATTTTAAGATATTTCAAATGATAGAATAGTAAATTTCCGTAATAAAATCAAGATTATATCTTTTGAAAAAGTATTACAAAGAGTTGTACATAAATGAAAAATATTAAATTGAAGCTAACATTATTAAAATTAAATATAAACGTGTTTTTGATGTTATTATATTTAATTACTTATGCATTTAATATTAAGCGTTTATTATTAGTACTGTATGGGTCCTTCATCGCTTATATATGTTCTTCGAATTACAAATTTATTGTTATAATCAAAATCGACGGAACATTAGTCCTTTAATACAGAATTAATCAAACAGCTACGAGCAATGAGAGTTGGTATCTCTTTCCACATTTTCCAGCCATTATTTCCATTTGTATTCCTCGAGGATGGCGTGTAAATGCAAATTCGAAACCTTTTCTCCATATTCCACTGCACTCGAGTTGGTACGCATGAGTCATCCTCCGCCGAGAGAAACGTTCAGACTCACGGAATGCGGTTCTCTGCTCTTTATGATCCAGTGGACTAAGCAGACAGCAGAACGGGTCCAAGCTTAACAAAGGGGTGAAATTTATGCGACGAATTCCGATTATCATAATCTTTTTTAAGCTATCCTGAATTTCAGATTGTTTTTTGTTTATTATCGATTGTTGGCGGACTATCGATTATTGTTGGAGTATCGATTGTTGTATGATTAATCGATTGTTGTATGATTATTCGATTGTTGTATGATTATTCGATTGTCGTTTGATAATTCGATTGTCGTAGTAGAATCGATTGTTATTGCAGTATCGATTATCATATGTATCGCTTGATGACGTGTAGTGCTGTTTAAATTATTCATCGATGATTTTTTAATTTATGACTGACTTATCGTTTATTATTATTCTTCTTTCTTAGAACTATCGGTAAATTTAGTAGCTATTAAAGTTAGATAAATGTGAATATTGTTGTTTCTCAGCTACTATTGTAGGAAGAAAACGATAGTTGTGGAATCGAAGTGATGTTTTATTGATATACATGTAAGTACTTCTTTTGAGTATTTGTATTAAAATTTTTCATCTTATTTTTAATACTTTCATTCACATTGATATTAATCATTTGCAATTTTCGCTGGTAATTTAGCCAGATGTTATTTTTGCGACCTTAAGTGGAGATAGCACATAACCATAGTCCATAATATATACCAAATTACGTAAGCTTAAACCACCGCCAAATCAGATCTGAAATTTTATCGAAAACCCTTAAAATTTCCAACCCACCCTACTGCATTCGTAATGCGTAGTTCATAGGTCAGGAAAGCAGTTGTAACTGCTTCCCACATCGCCTCGTAGGGTCTGTCCGGATGATTCTTCGGGTGTTATCAAGGCGCTCTCAACTCGCGGTTTTTGTTGCCCTTTCTCGAAGCTTCCACGTGGCCAAGTCGCGGAAGTTTTAATCTCAACTCCGTGGAGGCGGTCTCGAGTCCTCCGGGCACATCCTCCCACCGCCCACACGGCCCCTCCTTCACCGAATTCCATTGCCCATTATGTCACGATCTTTTCTTCTTTTTTCCGTCATTTGTGCTTTTTTCATCACTTCATCATCTCTGTCCGAAGACTTTTGGGATGCTCTGGATAATAACTTAGAAAATTGATTGTTGCAGGATTAATCATCGCTGCAGGAATTGTTGGTTGTTTGATGGATTGTAGATGGTTGTCTTGGGTATAGATTCTATTTTGTTGATTGTAATTGGATTACATTGGATTGTGTTGGATTTGATTAGTTTGCCTGGGAGATATTTTCTTAATGTCTAATGTTATTTCTTTTGTTTATCGCTGATTGCCTCGTCAATTAGTACTCAGTATATCAGTATAATTTGACCGTATTGTAAGCTTTCTGGATTTTCGATTTTTGTGCAGATTATTGTTTGAATCAATGTCCATTAGTTTCCTATTTGATTACTGTTTAGTTTAGCTGTGATTACTATCGATTGCTGTTTGAGTATCTGCGTAATGAATTCCCCTATCGATGTATCTTCCGCGAAATATGCTCTATATTTTAACTAGTTGATATTTGTTGGGTAAACGTATAAATTTCTATATTACCACATACGTAAATGATTTTTAAGTTACGACATACTTTTCCATGTTTCGATCTTTCTATGTTTCCCCTTCTTTATGAGGCTTTATCGTGTGCCTCACACCTCAATATCTGCAAATTAAGACACACCAATAAATCATCTTTTCGCTATTATAAGTCGAGTATATCCAGTCTCTATAGCTTAGAAAGACCGCCTCATAAAAGGATTTATCTTCGTCGGTGAGTCTCTTATCTAAATTCGGAGAAGAGAATGGAATTAAGAATACCTGGAAAATTCCTTTTCTTAAGAGAATGTCTTTTTTACGTGTGAACGTGCTAATGCTTTTCTTTTGAGAACTCAAAACTGATAAATAACAAGTTGGAAATTTTAAGTCGAATATTGTTTAAATATTTATTTAAAAGAAAAATATATGTATTATAATTTATGTTGTTGAATAATTGTGATAATTTATTGTAGTTAGGATTTTTTTTCGAATTCTTTATTTATCTTATTTACTTCCTATCTGATTTTATCATTCAGTAAATTTTAGATAATATTGGGAAAGTCTCATTGTAAACATAAATCAATTTTATCGCAGAACTACCAATATACAAAAAATTATTTAAGGTCCTAATTCACGCTTTAAAGATCGGGTTATTTTTATTTTTCACCAAACATTGGATCAGAAAATTACTCATTTACGACATTACATATAGTAAATATCAATTATTTTAGGACATTAATATACGAGTTTAATAGGATGTAAATCTTCAAAAAAATATCGTATCAGAAATTAAAAAAAAAATAGTTTCCACTTCTCCAACCATATATGATACATAAATTATATTTAAATAATGATAAAATTAAGTATTTGCCGTAGTGACTCATCTTCTTTTGAAATAGCTGCAATACTTAACAATTCCATAAAAAAAGATTAATTCGAAGTACGTACGTATAACTGAATGCTGCAAGTAATACAAGGATGATATCTCCTTCTCCATCTTATTTAATGCGTGATAATGATGAATGCTTGTTTAATTAACCAGAAATTTAAGCACATTACAAACGCGTGACTTGGGTTCACTTTTTTACGCACTTCCTCACGAATGATGGATTGAGAGGTTATCTAAGATTTGGGACCTCATTTCCGATGGTCCAGACGTAAAAAGGACGCGTCGCAGAAACTTCTCGAAATGTAGCGCTCTAATCTCTCTTCATTTGTTTATCGTTAACGGAAACGGACAGGCGTAAATAAGGCCTAAATATAGTCTGCATTCCTCCAGATAAACGGATGCCATTGGTCCATGCTGTATCCTCAATTTAAGGCCAAGGATCTTCCGTCAAAGGAAGCTGACATTCAGACTAAAGAAGATATTTGTGATTTATTTTACATAAAGACGATTTCGATGCTTGATTCTAATGACTGTTCGTTGCGTCTACTTCAAAAGATTTTATCATGTTCCTCCATGTAACGTATTGTATTCCATATATAAATTATTCCCAGAGAAAGATTTATAGATGTATGGATTTCATTGATGTGTTTAAAAGCAGAGGTTTAACTGAACTCATTGTTGCACTGACTCAATTTCAACAACAAGGAATTTATATCATCGTTGAGATTTAACAATTGCAAGCGTTTGTTAAGCCCGGTACTAATGTTAGAAATCAGAGTTTCTGGATCAACAATGATGCCTTAATACCTCATTGTTATTATGTAATAAAAGACCAAATGTTCTTTTCTGTAGTATTTAAGTATAGCCTCTTGTTACAAGTCTGCATAATTGCAAATCTGTTTATGTTTTCCCTTTATAATTCTTGAATGTTCAGGATATATAAAATTTAAATCTAGCTTCTATTTCCAATGCAATCATCCATCTGGAATCAAGTCAAAAGCTGTATAAATAACCCGTATCTCTCTAATATCTTCTGCACATGTATTAAATGGATGCTAAAGTCCAAGCTATCATATGAAAGCTCTCTCGTTTAGTTCATTGCAATCGATCGGCGCAGCTTTCGAATTGATGAATTGAACGTGTTTACAAAAGAAGCAGCGCCGAATAGAAGATACAGGGAGTGCCTTATTTGCATTCGTGGAACGACCGTGTCTTTTGAGCCTTGCTTTACGAGGAAACCAGCCACGATACACGGAATTAAACGGGTGGAAAACGATACCACAAAAAGACAATTACGAAGTATTATTACAAGACGCTGTTGATCGCTGGCGTAAATCAAGGATTTCTGATAATTGAAAGCTTTTTAACAATGCAGAATAAGCGTTGATACATCTCATTAATGTCTAATATATACCCTATAAGAAATGGAAATTTTTGTATTGAATTTTATGATTCTGAATCTTTAATTTACCTAGAAATATTAGTATTAAATCCTCGAGGTGATATTATAAAACCGCCTACAAAAATAGAATTAACTGTTGCATAATCTAACTGTTTTTCATAAAACTTTTACTAGATTTCTCTTATATATTTTACAAGCTAATATCAAAAAAGGCTAAAACCAATATATTGAACATGCTTTCATTCCTCTCACTCCGTGAAGTAGAAGAAGTTTTATCGTCTAAATAAAGCCCTATATTTGTGAAATTAAAGTAAAGGTTTTACGACAAAAACATGCAGACATTTCTGCATAAATACAACACGGCTTAAACTGAAGGGATATTCATTTACATGCATGGGTTTGTACGCTAACCTCGCGTTCTTGACTCGCTACGTACTTATGGGTGAGTTTAAATGATGGGAGTCGAGGCCCGTTCACCGTGAGGGCACAACCAAGTTCATTCACATCACCCACTGTACGCACAGATATGACTTCTCTGCTAACATGTTTCACGCCTCACCGAGGCTTTCCCCATACCACTTTACAAGAGGGCAGATGTTCCTATAAATTGAGAACTCCAAATGTTTTTGATCGCTTTGCCTTTTCAAGTATCCTTGGAACAACAATGAGGCATTCATTACCATAGAAACGGATAGCTTGTTTGTTTCCTGTCGTGTGTTTATAGAAGATTTGTAGGAATTACAAGATGTTATTCACTATCGTACCACTATTTTAATGATTAGGACCGACTTCTGAAAGGATCAGACTAGATTTTATCCTATGAGCATTCAATAAGCCAAGCTTGTAGCAGTATTCGAGGAAATTATATTGATGTAGAAACAAATTCCATTTGCATAGATGGAAAATATAATACAGTAGAATAAAATACGAAAATGAAATTATAGAATAGATTTTTAAAATATTAGCTATGATATTGTAAAAGATGATAATGCTAGGTGTTAGGAGAATCCGTAAAATCCTAGAAGCATTTAATATTACAATTTAGATTTAATAGTAAACAGTTACGGTAGTATCAGAAGTATTATTATTGACGACATTTGTAGCTATTAAACCTACAATGATGCATAAAAATTAACATCGAATGAAATTTAAAAACACCGTTCATTATTATGATTGTTCTTGAATATTTAGCGGGCTGTAACGTCATATTTGCCGTTTTACTTGACATATCGCCTTCATTTTGTATTCATTCCACACCATCGCTTGAGACTTATCGTGCTTTTCGGGTCATTTATTTCCATTGTTGTATGAAAGGGGAAGGAAGGGTGACTTCCCTCCGTTTTCGATGACCTTTTCCCATCACTTGAGATTTCATTTTGACTTGACGGGATGCTTGAATCAATACCATGTTGAAATATCGGTACACGAACTTTTAAACATTTGCTATTATTATCAAGACGTAACGTATTAAATAAAATTGAATGAGAATCAGGATTTTCAGTTGATTTATTTCAAGCCTCTATTCAATTTTTTTTCTGGATTGACATTTAACTCTATGGATCGTAAGGTATGGCTACGGGTGTAAACAGCCTTATATTTTAACCTTTGAAAGAATCTGTTATGTTCTTTTTAAATGCAGCGATTAAATATAATTACAGATAATGGTTTTTGAATAAATACGTAAAAATTGCCTCCTGATATTGTAAGACTTTCATAAATAAGCGAATAAATATCAAAAAGGATCAATTATACCATTCTTATATATATATACAGAATGAATATTAACTCCAATTGTAATGAACATCTAGGATTACCATGTCTCACTTTTATTCCAATTTCCATCCGTGCTTCCAACGACGATGGAACACATTAACCCCCTCAAAATGACATTAGAGTCGATCGTCATTCACGATTCGCATACACGCATTTAATATCTAAAATTACCGATGGATGACACAACAGTTCGCCAACTAGCATTCAAAATGACTCCATTAATTTACCCGCCCAATCGGCCGACAGTCATTTGTCTTTGCGTCCGTGATTTCGCAAGCACGGCAGTGATCACATCTCTCATCTCCCAGAATCCTCCACTTCCACTCTCCATTGAGTGCCACAAATAGGAATGACACTGGTGAGATAAAGCACGTTGGTTTAGCGGGCGTTGAAATTCCCCGAGCGGAACTGGTTTTTGTCTCTTTACTCGACGGATTCCCAGAAGTCCCGAGGCGGTCGTTCCGGTAAATGATTGAGGGAATTTATGTCTGAGAACTGATCCATTTTGGTCCGTGAATCAGAGATCATAATCTTACTGTTGAGGTTGAAGGAGGTGCAAGTATTACGGTATAGGTTGCTGGAAAGTAAGAGTTTATTTGAAAGTGAAACTTGTATTGATGTTTTCATTAATATCAATCATTAAGTGATAAATAAATGTGATATAGATGAATCAACGGATAGCATATGGTACTATCTACAAAATAATAAAGTAGTTTTAGACAGAGGAAAATCAATCCATAAATTAAGATTAAAATTTAAAGTCAAATAAATTCTACAACTTTAAAGCTTAAAAAAATCAACAGACTTACTTGGTAGACATCATACATGTTCTAACTGTTATTTCCGCAAGAGAAAATGAATATATATGCTCAATAGTTCGAACTATTAAGTTTCTATTTCATTTAGCGTTGACTTAGTTTTGAAGAAGAAACATTTTAGTAATCCTTGAGTTATTCTTCCAATTTTATAATTAAAAAATTAAATCTTGGAATGAGACTTGATAATATCCTTACCATCATAATTTTCTGTAGATATCACCAAATATATACGTTTCTATATTTTACTTTATCGAACGATAAAAATACTCGAGTAGTTAAAGAATACTTAAATAAAAATTATCAGGAAGTAAGAGAGCGATTTGATATATTTACTTCCCTACCGAATTCCTACACACCATAGAAAATTCAGTAACGCTAGGTTTAAAATCGATTCGTAAAAATAATACCGAGTCTAGCTTTACAGGCTCAAAGTGCTTTCAAATGAATCTGTCCTTCTCGATGCAGTGGATTGATGCTTCTATAGCCATTACGCATCGCTTGAGGTCTTATGATTTAACCTCATTCATTTATACCGCCATTTGTTATCCGTCGGTTGCGAAATCGCATAATTTGTAGTTCATTGAAGCTTAACTCTTTCAAACAACACTTGCCGATTAAAACTCTGTTAATTTAAACGCTTCTAAAGATAAACATTCTGAAAGATAATATATGTAAATATGTAAGTTTATGATTCTTGATAATTTAGCTTACGCACAGTTCTGATATACAATCGATTTATCTATCAATCTAATTATTTATTTGATCATTTTAATGATAGAAATTTGTTGTATATTTTTTTAAAAATTTCGTATTTACATTTAATGCTCACTAAATAGGTATAATAAGGGAGAATATCACAGAAGAATCTCTTGAAATAGATAGGCTATTAGTCAACTTTATATTCATGGGAAAGCCTCATTGGTATGCGTGGACGGTAAACCGAGAAGGAAGGCCTTCAATGGACCAGCAGGTCCTTTGGGCATCTTCGGAGGCTCACAAAGGGCATCGGGTTACACCGTCTGACGCACGATTAGTAGTCTGCTAGACCAATGTTTTATGGCCGCGGTGCTAAACTTCTCCCGGTTCGAAAAGTCTGGATAGGAAATACCTTCTTGAAAAGGTCTAAATCACTCCTTAAGACGCATCTTGAAGCAGGTCAGGATTGGTTCAGATTCGTCTACGTTTATCATAAGCGGGTTTTTCTGTACAAATTCAGTCTAAGGTAGGTTAGAGCTTCTTCTACTGCAGAAACTAGGAGAAGAAAAGTGGTAAGATGTGTAGAATGAGGAGTGAGTCATTTTGTTCTTGCATTCTTCATTAAGCCAGGATATAGCAAACGAAGGAATATAATTACGGGATTGTAAAACATGTATTCTAAAAATAATATCTACTTTAGCATTGCATACGAATCAATTGTTAATATATTATAATAAATTTTGTTGACGACAAGTGACTGTTCTTAGAAAACACCAGTAAACATTACGTTATTACTATACCTTTGTGAATTTTATTGAAGTACAGTAGTTTATGAATAGTAGAAAGTTTATAAATTAATTAAGATTGTGGTTTAAATCTTACTCATAAAAACCGTGTTGTTTTCGCGATAGTGTTTCTATTAATTATGATGATATTTTTGCTGTTTTCGCCATGCTACGAAGAATTTCCCGCGTTGGAGTATTCCGGGTGGGAAAATTTGACAAACATAAGAAGTTCTTTCGGCCATTTTGAAAATTCTCTTTTCTGAAAGATGTCTTCCAAAAGGAAGTGTCTTCGGCTGCAACGAGTAGCGTCGCAAGTGAAAGTACCTGCATTGTTAGGATAGGTCAAAAAAGGGAAGGTCGCACACCCTTGGGTTGTCTGTCTTCAGGACCCGTCGCATACCACTCTAATTGGACGAGGGCCTTACAATGATGCTTCTTACTCCCAACAATAGAATTCTATAGTAGCAGATATCGTTCTTTTGTAGCAGCAACGTTGATGATAGTTGAATTGGTTTCTTGTTCGATTTTGAATAGCACTATCGCTGTCATAAAGAAAAAAATTTGAATTATTTTGGAGTGAATAGTGTTTAGGGAGATACGAACCGAGACAATGTACAAGTTTCCTTTAAAATTTGTAGATTTAGCAATAAAGGAAATAGCTCTAAGGAGATTTCACCATCGCCTCGGTGGAAAATACAATATTGAAGAATAGAATTTCTTTTTTTGATGACTATGATCATGCAAACCTATTTTCTGATCAATGATAATCGTTCGTTGTAAAGTTCTACGATCTATTGTGGTGATTCAATTCCGCATTTCCTTTTTCTATATTTTTATATTTACTACAATAATTATTGATGAATTGAATTATGGCTAGTTTTGAATCATAAATGCAATCCTCATTATTCAGCAATGAATAGCAACTATTGAAATTATCAAAGCGTCCTGTTATAACATTCGTAGCCAGAAAGAAAGAAAGTGGTTATTAAGTAATCTTACTCTCGTATCTACAGTTGACAAAAGACGGAAATGTTTAATGTAATTTAAAATTGGTACTTAGTGATAAATGATAAAAAAACACGCGATTGTTTTAAATCGATAATCAAGTTCTTAAAGGAAATCCTATTTCATTTGATACTTTTCATTACTGGTTTAATCTAAACATAGTTAATAATAACTTTTGAATACTAACGTATCTGTAGTTTATTTTTTAATTCGAATCGATAAATAAATCGGTAAAATTAAATTAAGAATTGGAATTTAAAAGCTTTATATCAAAATTCGACTAATACCTGTAAGGGTATTACAACATATAATTATTTATATCATATGCTCGGGAGAATATTAAAACACCACATCCAACTCCGAAGTCAATTCTTGGAACGCTTGCTATAACTATATTGTTTTATAATCAGTCGTAAGCTGAATATGAAACCTAAAAATTCTTAGAAAATGAATGATGAATAGTGAGGTCCTCATAAGTATTTAAATCGCTGTAAAAATATCTAATGAATAAGTTACTAAAGATTTTTTCAGATTATTTAAGAAGGTAATATTATATATGTTGCTATTAGTGATGCACATATTTGGATATTATCGAACGATCTTTTATATTTTTAAGATTTGAGATGTATTTTTAAAACATCGTTCACAGTTACCATAGAAACGATGTATTTCAAGTGAATAAATTAAACAATAAGCGTGTTAATTGTATAACAATCACGATGAAAACAAAAAGAATGGAAAAATAACCCATCAAAATGTCAATTAGCAACGATTGGGTCCATAAATTTATTCATTAACTCCTCTCGCAGGTTCATTAAGCCGTTTAACGACTGAATGAAGCCTTCCTCACATCCATTCCAAACAGTTCGTTATCATTTACGGGTCTTCGAGTCAGCTGCCGTTCCATCATCCGTGAAGTTCCCCCTGTT
This sequence comes from Pantala flavescens, assembly GCA_020796165.1. Taxonomy (NCBI): domain Eukaryota; kingdom Metazoa; phylum Arthropoda; class Insecta; order Odonata; family Libellulidae; genus Pantala; species Pantala flavescens. The sequence goes on along the minus strand of CM036881.1, from coordinate 44,805,894 downwards.
TTAATAAAAATCCCCTCTCATTCCGTGAACTGGTGCACCATTGAAACGCGTAGCAGTTTGACCCTCCGTTTTGAAGTCTCCCTTCGCCTGTTAACCGTTCCCAGCATTCCTTCTCCTTAGGCCACTAACCTCCCTCCGGTCCCGTGTTTAAAACCTCAAGTCACATCGACCAATGGAACCCGATGAGACCTCCTCGTTGCCACGAGATTGTTTGTTTTCTTGTTTGTTTCCATGCTTTTGCATTTATATATTCACATGCTCGTACAATGTCAGTCAGTCTTATGCATACGTGTTATGTTATTTTCTTTAGCATGGTCGAAGGTCAAAAGTTGTTTCGATGGTTGTTAAATTTTTCTCACGGTTAATGAAAATGGAGCGAAATGGATTTGAGAGAAGGATTTGTAGAATGGTTTCGTGAGAAAATAGTTGTAGCTCATAGATGTGCATACTTATACAAATACCATTAAAGAACCGTGTAGCATATGGCAGTGCGAACTTGTTTGTCCGTAGATAAATATATTGACTTTATTTGAACGATTGAGAGATTTAGAAGAGCTGTAATTCACATTTAAGTTTTCGAATAACGCATTATTTTAGTTTTATATTAATTGGTATTACATATTTATAATATAAGATTCATAACGTTATTAAATCAGGTATAAGATTTTACCCATTTACTTCTACATGTGCGTATAATCATTGAAAGAACCTGTCGTGCTGAATTATTCAATATTTTTTTTTACATTTACATAAGTATCCCACGAAATGCCTTATGGGGTATGGCAGGCGGAAATTTTATAGTGTAATATTCAGGATTATTGTTTAAAATATTACTTTTTATTCTTCTAAACATCGTTTTCCTATCCCACTGCGTTATACGTATATTAAAAATTATACGAAGTTTCTTTCGTCGATTCAACTCAATATCGATTTAGGAGAAATGAATGAGAAAAGTTTCGTGTGATAAAGTTGGTGATAACATCAGAAAGTATAAGCGTGTTCCATGATTAATAAATGCACGCAACTTCGCTTCTTAGAATAGTCACCCAAGCGAAGAATTTGTTTTTCGTTCAAAATATGTTTTAAATTTACCTTAAATACACTATAATAATTATTTTGATACATATCCATTGAAAACGAATAATATAATCATTAAGTCATAACTCTTTCGTTTATTATGTACGTTATGTATTTAGAAACTGATATTTGTGTCTTTTAAAAGTTATCTTTCGCAATTTATTAGTAAAGGAGTTTATAATATACAGTTTTTTTAGAAAATTGTATGCGAATTACCAGGCAATCATTTCCTTATTATTATTATTATTATTACCTCTGTTAAGTATTTCAGTAAAATTTTTCCGTAAAACATATTCTGAAACATATCCTCCCACAGTATGTATTAATATTCATAAATTATATTACGTAATGATGATACGTAGCAATAACGCATATTATCGACGTTATAGGTCATTCCGTTGCTATGGTTACATCTCCTGACGTCATCGACGGGGAAACTTCCCTGTGTATCAGATGCGGTCCTTTTTAGACAAGCAAAAAAAAGTAGACCGTAAAAAAGGAGATGGTGTCTGCATCGGTCCTCAGCATCTCTCCCCCTTGATCGTATCTTTACGTGTATACTCTTCCTGGTCCGGAGAGGAAGTTAAATCTCCCATCGGTATCACCTTGCATTCGGATAAAACCGCACGCATGTGTGCTCGAGCAATGAGATGGAAGATGCATTCACATATGAGTGCATTTAATTTTAGATATTGAATGGATTCTTAGATCGACTTTGTTTGTTATTTCTAAGCTCTCCATAAACTCTTGTCTCAAAACAGAGATGCGTGCAAGACTCACGGTTTTTTTCCCGGAAGTAGTCGACAAACGGGTCCCAGATGGTCAATATATTTGAATTACGAACATCGAATTCGGGGAAAAATCCGTTGCTAAGCAACCGCTGTTTGTGTAACACACGATCTATGCAGCTGTGGTGGATCAATTGTTGTATTAAGGGAAATAAATTAACAATTGCGTGAATTTACAATATAAAATTTATATGCTTAAATAAACGGTATAATTGGATTAAACAGTGAAGAATTTGCGTTTAAAATTACATTAATTAACGGACTTATCTTGGTTGTTGTATAGCTTATTTCAAGGATAAATAATCGTGAAATAGGTAAAAATTAGGAATTCGAAAAATATGAGAAATGAAGTAGTTAATAATTTTTTCTTATAATATAATTACAATAGAAATAACGATTGTGTATTGTTATTCGTGATAAAATTTGTTTACCTAACACTGTCTTTTAGTTTTTACGAAATTTTCACGTAAATGTGTTGCAATTATATCATTGATTACTCGTAGTTTTACATTCATCTCCACACTTTTAATAATAAAAGAAATTAAATGAATTATGGAAGATGAAGAATGGAGGGATTAACGGAACCTTTTAGGTATATAAATGAAACTTTTTAATTGGATTACACCTCTAAAGAGATGCATGATTCGTAAAACAACTCAAGCGCTTAATATGACTCGTTGGGGGATTATCGTTCATGGAATCCGGTGGTTTGAAACTCCACAACGCCTATGCTTTTAGTTACCGTTCTGTCCGCTGTGGGCGCATCGCATGTCCGATGTCTGGCATTGGAAAATTGCGAGCGAAATATTGACTTCGGATATCCTATCGTCAGGGCTTGATACGTGGGAAAACTCAGATATTGCCAAAGTTTTCGGGGACACCGTCATGGGAGACCGTCTAGGGAAAGGCTACAAGACGAATACATCAAACAAACAGCTTCAACAATCGTTTAATAACACGTTTTATACGTTTGTTTAACAATGCGCATCGGTAATCAACAATGATCCACTCCATTGGCTCCTTTTTTACGTACATAACAATCGATTTTGAATCATCCTCTTCTTTACGTCTGAGTTTAGCGTTAGATAAATTTAAATCGATGTAAATTGCTAGCTATCTCTAATGAAATTTCCCGAACTAGGTGATAGTGTAGGTATCTGTGTTCCTGAACTAGTTCTACGTATTTCAGCGGTGAGGAATAGTCGGGAAGTAGGATAATATCGATTCTTAAAGGGAAACCTTTGAAAGATATAGAGCGATGTGTGAAATGCATAGTTCATGAGGAAATAAAAGCTTCAATAGGAAGGTTTCTAGCAATTTATGATATTTGATATTACGTGTCAACTGCCTGTACGACAAACGAGTACGTAACAGTTTCGCTCGAAAGCAAAATATTTTTTCCTTAATCAACATTCATGTAAGATCATTACGAATATAAAAGGTGTATTTTTGTAATTGTACACCTCTCGTATATTATTGAATGTCAGGAAAAATGTAAACGAAGAATTGTTGTAACAATGAGCTCTATTTATTGTATTAATTTTTAAGTAACTGAAGTACTGCTAACGAGTATGAAGATACATATACTAATGCATTGTATTTAACATAAAATATGATTCAACCATTTCGAAATCCTCCTCATTATGGAGTGTATATAGAAAGTAGGACATTTTCCAAGTAGTTTTTCTCACCTTAAGTCTCTTTACATGTGAAAGGATTGGAATGCTTCCAATAAATCTTCGCTACCAAAAGGGTCGCATTATCATGTTCAGGTGTTTATAGAACATTTAATTATATCTTTCGCATTAGACCATATTTAGAAACCTTTTGCGTGATAATTGAAAGTGGCGCGTTTGAAAACAACGATGAAATTGGCTGCAATATTTATATTAAGCATGAGTTTAAGTTCGCATTAAAATTTTCTTTTAAGATAAGTTTATTTTGCATATGTAATTTGACTAATGATTAATATAGTAAATAAGATAAAAAGATGTTGTATTTCAGGTAAATATTGACATAAGTGTATCAAAAAATTGATTAGAATAAAGGTAGCATCGTTGTATATAAAGTAGCTTTAATTGATAACATTTTATATTTATTGTAAGTTACAATATCGGAAATTTAAAATTTGATGGACTAAGCTTACTGCCGCTTATTTGAATTCTTGAATGCGTAATACATCTTTCTTTCCTCACACATCCCTAGTCATGTTTTACTATCACATTGCTGATGATACGTTTTTAATAATTCCGTATCAAGAAGATATCGATTTTAGTCTGCATTTCTCAATTCCGTTGGATTACAGCAATATCCATTGTCTCCCCTTAAGATAGTCTCCTCTTTAAAAATTTTTCGAAAACCTTCGCCAAAGTCCCCCATGGAAACTTTTTAAAGCATTTTAAGTTTTTTCCTCTCAGTCGAAGGGATCCAAATGCGCAGCTAAAGTTATCGAATGGAAGCAAACCGAATCAGAAGCGTGTCGAAAACAATGGTACCTTCAGAGAACCATCTCACCTCTTGAACATTGCACTCGGTTCGCCACGAAACAATCAACTTTTGCGATTGCTGCGCCTCATTGTCTTGACAACGACGCGAAAATAATAAAAGACACAGATTACGGAAGAATTTTACAGGTGAAAGTTTCGTGTCACGATGACAACAATTGTTATTCTTTCCGTTCATGCAATCTTTGTTTCCTGCTAGCATTGTTCTTATTTAGCTTTCTTAATTTTTAAATACCGTTTCTAACACCAATAATTAGAATGTGAATTTGTGCTAAGTATCGAATGGCTTAATATAATACAATAATATAAAACACAATAATGGAATTATCAATCCTTGTTGATTATTGAAAGTTTTATTTTTACGATAAATACATATCACGTACAAAATTATATAATATTATTGACACAAAAAAGTGAATTTTAATCGCTCATATATCACCAAAGTTTCGGGATGCTAAAGTAAACTGTATTCAATTTAACATTGAAGCTTTATTCTATATTTTAGGCTCGTCTTCGCTGATTTGTAATCTGATATTATCAGATTGTATAGATATTATTGTGGGGGTATAGCTCAGTGGTAGAGCATTCGACTGCAGATCGAGAGGTCACCGGTTCAAACCCGGTTGCCCCCTGCGTTTTTTAATCTTATTACAATAATCGGTAAATATCTTGCATATTGTCTCAATTGCCTGGTATATCGTTAACTTATTTTTAACTTTTTTCGTTGGTACTTCTGACTTTAAATATTTATAAATAAGGAAGTGCTCTAATCTATTAGATTAAAGATGAATCCGCAATTGTAATACAGGACAATGTATGTTCGGGGTATTAACAGAAACTAGTAATTAAAGAAGCAGTGACTTTATCTATCTAACCATCAGAAACATTGAAACTTAATTTATCAATTACTCCAAGAAGACAATTGAAATTACATTTTCACTTTCATTAATTACGAAAGTCTATACTTTTTAAGTTTCAAACATTAATAGCATACGTTGATTGTTGCGATTGTCATTATTAAGCGAGAAAATTATTGACTCAATGCATACAGAGAACAACTACTGAAGAAAAATCTAGAAAGGACTGCTTTTGTTCACTGTGAATTTTTCAATCAAACTAAAATGTGTTTTTTGTACCATAAGTTTATGAAGCTTTAGTTTTCAACTTGCGTTACATAGTTTTCTCGGACAAATAAAGCGGCATGCAAATATTCCGCGTTATAGACTGTGCTTTGCTTGCTACCAACCTTTACGTTTTTATCGCCAGAATGGGCAATCTAACCAGTCGCACATCAATAACACATACGTTTGTAATATTATTTAATATCTAATTCGTGTTATGATTATCCATTTGCTATCTGCGCTTGTGAGTGATATAAGAGATACGTTGCTATAGAGATAGGAATAAATGAACAATAATAAATGAACTCTCAATAAACAGGTTCGTCTTCATATGTATATTTAGCTTGGAAATTGTGCTTATTTCCATTGCATCATTAATTCATCACATGGGAATCAAAGAGGAAGATCATTCTACGGATAGAGCTAAACATGTGCATAACTTGATGGAAAGCCATGAATAAAAAAAAACTTTGTTATCTTCCCAGGATTATTTGTAAAGTTTCTCTTTCATTTCATATTTATTTTGATGGTGTTATTTATTTATTCAATAAGAATTGCAATTGCACCAAGTTCATGTAAAAGTGCTCATTGTCATTGGAGTTTGAATTGGCAGACTTCACAAAGGAGTACAAAAATTTGAACTGAAACAGCTTGTATTTAATTGTCAGTGACCGTACTGGTTTCTTCCACTTCAGTTGAATGCACCCATGTGGAATGAAACTCGGTCCCAATTTTATTAAAGGTGATCGCCGTACCCTTCTGCAATCCGGTAGCCTTCGCCCCATTATTCGCTCTCGAAATTTTTTCTTCCTGTCTCAGGGGACAATTGGACGCGTTAACCTGGAAACGGGGGGAAACTCGGAAGTCAAGGGCGATATCTTACCCTCAGTGTATGGGGTGTTTTGAGCCTACTCCGTTACCTACCACCAGTAAGGGCGTTTAACCCACAGGGATGAGAACGTACCATTGGCGAGGGCTGAGGAAAACAGGTTTGACCCTCAGCGGGTATTTTTTGTGTGAAGGTAGGCAGGAGGAACAAATCCAGCTGACTATCTAAGATGGGCTCTCCTCCTACGCTTTGGACTTTCATCTATCACAACCAAAGCTTTTATAATTGTTGATCCCACTCCATTAACACCTCAGCATTTCAGCGTTATTCGTCGCTCGATTGTTGCAAAGACGACATCTGGATTGTTGACTATTCCTAGAACCTTTTTAATGATATATATACACTTATGAGAATAACATTTTGTTAAAGTAGGCTTACCTATCGCCATTTATACCAGTATTTGTTAATAGAGTAGTATTTATTTATATGAATAAATATATATACCCCGTGCAGTACCCAAATCCCAAGTTTTTACCTTATTTCAACATCACATCTTCCGATATCAAGAGGATAGAAGGATATGTACCCAAAATCTTCCATTGTTTCAAAAATTTCCAAAAAACTATCGATATTTTATCATTGATTTACCTTCCCTCCATTCTCATGAATTTTCATTCGATCTTGCCGAAGTTTTTGTTTGATACCGATCTCCCAACAGCCACCTCATTATACGATTGTTCCTCTGATTACCATTCCCTAAGGCAGCACTTGCATTCACGCCCTGTCCATCCAGCCCTACAGAATAAACTTCAACTTCCAAGTTTATCTGGTAAAGTAGCTTCAGTTTTTGAATATGGAACCGTAACATTTTAAACGATAGCCATGAAATCGCATGATTGATTAAAGTAGCGATTTTTAGGGTGAAAATGGTGACCACTGCATAACTCTTTCGTCCATGACGTAAGTGCACAGAAAAGGGAGGTAAAAAAAGCCTCTGGGAATGCTTTGCGCCTTGCACTTGTATGAGAGGAGCTGTGCAATGACGTCATCCCCTTCCCACACTTCTTTCCCTCTGGATTCTTAAAGCAGATGTTTCCTCAGCTTTTCCAGCGCGGATCGCGTAATGGACTGCCCAGAAATTCGCTCGTTCAAATCAAAATGACGATGCGCTATGCGATTGTGTCAACCGCCTTAGGGCGCAACATTGAAAGCGGCGTCGTTGTGTCAACAACGGAATTAAAAACACACATGTTCATTCATTAAACGATATATCTGTACCAAGCAGTTAAATAATACGAGTTAACATTTCGGGTAATGTTAGCGACCTTGCTGATCATAATTGTATGATTCTACGGCATTTATAACTTATAAAGTCTGCGATTGTTGCAACTGATTCGGTACAACAATGAGAGAACGTTTTAAATATAATGTTGAAAGAATTGGAAACGTTATCTTAATTAACTATAAAATTAGACTTTTGTATTGTTAAAGTTTTAACAATCAGTTTGATTGTTAAAACAACAAGTGATTACTTTAAGTAGACGTTTTTCTATCGTATTGACTACCTAATAATCTGGAAATAGATGTGAAACATTCTTCACTCATCATTCAATCCGTACATCGTCCATTAAAAACTGGAAAACTGTTTGAATATGAAGAATTATTTCTAAGACTTATGAAGACTGAGAAATTTACTTGACTAATAACCATATAAACATGGAAATCTGTGTTTCTGTACAATATAACTATTGAAATATTTTTTTAAATCGTTCAATTACTTTCGAAAAATAATCACATGGAGGAATATTGAATTAAGAATCGACGGAAAATCTTGTGAAGAATAAGGCTGGTCTATTTTAATGATTTTATATAAAATTTCTTATAATATTTTTTTTATAATAAATTGAAATGTAAATGATAAAATACTTCATGAGCTTCTGTTCTCTCATTTATATGAATTATATTTATTACACCCTAACACATTACTTGCTCTCATTGAAATATACATAGAAAGGGATTGGTTTAGTCTTTCAACATTTATCGACGTCAATTGAAATTGAATCCTCATAAAGCTATTGAACAATGAAAAACATTAAGTTATTAAGATGAAGAACAGTTTATATTAAAATGTTACTGTGGTTTTAGCATTTTAGTTTGTTTCGTGTTGGACAAAAGGATTACTAATATTGTATCACGTGAATAGAATGATTCATCTCGTAATTGATAGTTTTCCTAATTCGACCACTATTTCTCGGTTATAGAGATTAATGTAAAACTCGAGCTCTTCCAGCTCGAATGAGGTTCACCTTTAGATCATTTTTGGGTAACATCTGTCATCATCACGGCATCACTTTCCCGGTGGCGGCAGGCTGTCAGTTTTTTGCCATTCTCTCACCAGCCTACGATCCTCTTTGGATGACAGCCAGGTTTTTCCCTCTATATTCGTTTCAAAATTTCCATTTTCTTGAAGTTATCGATTATCAATTCAAGAGGCGTGTGCTTTGGAAAGATTACCTAACATAAACAGGCGGTTGTATTTTTTTCGCGCGAAAGATTGCATTCGGATTTCCCGCAACACATACTTCAACGCAAATCGTTGCTCCTTGCGTGCGTATCTTGTGGTTGCACGTGCTGGACATAATCGATTCATAACGAATCTCCTAAAAGGGATTAATATGCGTGGTCTTATGGGTGTAGATGCAGATTCTGCATTGATGGACCATCAGGTACTTGGGAAATGTGTCAGTCGTTACTAAATCATGAATAATTTTGGTCCAATAAACCATTTACGTCCCGTTTTGCTGGATGGTGTGAGTTCATTATGCTCTTTTTTATTATTTCAGGCGCAGATTCACAATGAAGGCCCATCTGGTTCTTCTGGCAGTACTTTTGTTCCTCCTCTTGGCTGATGTCCATGCAGACAAGCCGGTAAAGACCTAATGATCACAAATTTTCCTTTAACTTTCGGAACTTAGGGATTTTATATGTTACATTTTTATCGCGAATGAAAGTAAATGACCTCGAAGCCATTGTTACAGATGCCACATATGCACCTTATGGTCACTTGAAGACCTCAAGGGTTGTAACTGTGTAGTCACTAAGTACGCTTTTCGTTATTAAATAATCATGAAAAACTGATAACTATAAAGTTAGATATTAAAATTCAATTAAAGACGGAATATTTACGTGTTCCGTTATTAGACTTCATTATATTCTTTTATCAATACATTTATTTTAGACAAATTTTAACTTTTCTTATCAGTTGTTTCTTTTATGAGAATTTTAATGGATGTTTCGACGTTTAAGGAATATAACACTTACTATACACGTACATTCGCTATTTCAGAAAAAGTACAAGAAGGTGAGACATAAGCATAAGTCCACCACTACAACGACCACAGAGTCGTCTGCAGAAGACAGAGATGTTTTCTCAATGATGGAAGAAGATGAGAAGGCTTCAAAACTTGAAGAAGATTCTAGCAAAGAGAATTTAGATTCTAGGGAAGAATCCATGGAAGACAACACCGTGTTACAAGGTGATTCATTTGAAAATGAGCGTTTTAAATCAATATTGCGTTTGTTTCTTTGGATTAATTATTACTTTGAGGTGTTGGTTAGGATTTTCTGCTTTTTTTTAATCCTTAATTTATATATGCAAGATGTTGAAGGTTTTTAAATAGATAAAATTTTATACAGCAGATAAGATTTAATATATTCATCAATTCATTACACATTCCTAACGTTGACAACTAAATCAATATCTGAAACTGAAACTACAAACTTGGTTAATACTCAGTGGAAATGATATTGTGAAATTTGCTTTAACTTTTACAAGTTGCAAATTTATATGAAATTATGATAACAGAATTTGTTTTTGGTTTACTATTGAGAGAAATATAGCTTAATTCATGATGACATTTGGATGCAAAGCCATCTAATCTTCATCCATTTAAGTTTCCACTTCAGTCTTTCTATTATAGAGAATTTCTGCTAATTAGAATGAAAATTTTCAAAATAAATTTCATATGTATGTTTTGTTATTATTTTCTAGATTAATAGAGATAGATTAAGTGCTATCTTAATATGTGCAAATAACTTAGGCATAACATTTATAATATCCCTATAATGATATTCTTTTTACTTGTCAAATTATTAAATTAATTTTTCATTATGGTAAATATAACATATTTATTGGTGCATTGTATTAAATAATTTTAATTCTAAATTAATTTTCCTTAGTTTTATTTTAATACTTAGTATTTAATGTCATTAAATTCTTTTAGTTTATGTCATATGTCTAATTAATTATATATATTTCATATTAAGTGTGTTTACATGTATACCTTACATATTTTGTAAAATTTTGAACATTGGTGTAGAATTTAACTGCTGATAATGGTTTGGATAATCAATCAATATTTATTTTATTACTCCCATAATAATTCATGAAATATCTTATACTTCTACAGTGGACCCTTGTTCAATTAAGCACTGTGGTGCTGGTCGTGTGTGTGACTTGGATGAAAATGGAGAAGCACACTGCATCTGCATTCCAAACTGTCCAGTTGAAGTTGAGCCAAGGAGGAAGGTACCGAAAAGAATCTCTAAATTTGTTTTTAAATGTTATGAATGCAAACCTGTAGAACTGTACATATTTTTGGTATATAATATTTAATAGATTAAAGTCAACTGTTTTTCTAGTAATTAAATTTAGAAGTAATTTTTTCATAGTTTTGAATTGCTATTTCAAAAAATCTGTGTTACATTAAGGTAGATTTTTAAAAATAGTCTCTTAATTAACATTGATTGGTAAAAGCATTCACAAAACTAGACCCACTAGTTATTTTCTGTAAATCAAATTACATAATTTTTTGTTATTGCTTTAGGTTTGCACCAACCACAATGAAACATGGGGATCTGATTGTGAAGTCTACCAAATGAGATGCTTGTGTGACAGAGATGACGAGAAGTGTTTGGGAGAAGAGTTCAAACACGTCCACATTGAATATTATGGAGAGTGCCGGGATATGCCTGTATGTTTATTAGTCTTTTTTATATATTAATCTGTTATTTTTTGTTTTTTATACTTATAATCTTAATTTGACATTTACAATTTTCCACATTTAATACTATGGAGAATGCTGGTATAATTCTTTATATTTATCATAATAATATTTATTATTTTGATCAGACATTCTAAGCTATGGAGTTGTTATATATTTCTTAAACACCCCTGAAAAATTTTCTTTGAAAGTACAATGATCCATTATAACAGTTAAATATGAATTACATTTCAAATATGGAACAGCTTTTGTTTCCAACTGTTTCTATAATTCCTCTTTCATGATCAAATATTAATTTGATAGGTACTGTTCCTATCATCTCTTTCATTTTTATTGATTGGTTTTAACTTTTCTGTAGAAATCCCTGTGGTGTGTTGAATACACTTGGAACATGGGAAATTAAGGGGTTTTTAATTTTTTGGTTCCAGGATGTTAATGTCATTAATGAGAATGGAGTAATGCCTCTAGTAAACTATATTTTATAAAAAACTGATATTTTTTATTCTTAATGCCTTAGGGAATTTGAGTGATTTAATTAGGTATGATAAAATTCTTTGTATCAAAGACTTTATTTTAGAAATAGACTTTATTCACAAATATACATGTTCTTAACTTTTAAATCGTTGTAGTTCAAATTAGAACAATATCAATTAAAGAAATAACTAGTTTCTGCTATGAATCATTACATCATAAGTGTTATAAAACCTTGTATAATTATTGAACTTCATGAAAAATTTCTAATATATACCTAAGAAAATTAATAATTGTTTAGGGATTGGTTTTTTTCAATATCTCAAAATAAAGAAACAAGTGACTATGCATGTCAAAAGCATATTTATTGGTACAAGTGATCTAAATTATTATGTTTCCAAGTTTTAATGTTGTCCAAATATTTACTTGCATAACATCATTCTGTGCTCATGTTTTATTTATTTCATTGTTTAGGAATGCTCTGTAGAGGAAATGGCTGATTTCCCACGCAGAATGCGTGACTGGCTATTCAACATCATGAGGGATCTTGCAGACAGGCAGGAACTGAGCCCACACTACCTCAAGATGGAGCGTGAGGCTGAGACCAACCTCACAAGGCGCTGGAGCAATGCTGCAGTGTGGAAATGGTGTGACTTGGATGGACATCCTCATGATAGGTGGGTAAAACATGATGGGTTAGTATATGTTAGACTCCTAAATATAGATTATTGTTCTACAAATCAATAAAATCAAGCAGAAATAAGTCATCATCATCATTTCTATCATTGGGTAAAATTTTATTTGTCCTTGTCTATGGATCTATGATTTTACTTTGATTTAATTTTTATCAATTTATTACTGGGTTATAGATTTAGTATATTGGTTAATGATAATGATAAAAACTCCATAATTAAATAAAACCCTTATGGTATTTAGATTCAAATTTAGGGCTCTTTTGAATTACATGTGTAAATATGAAATAAATTAATATATTTTTGTAACAAGATAACTTGATAGGTTGATAATAGTGGTCTATTATTATCATCCTATGTTGATTAATGTACAATAATTTTTTTTTTATTTTTCACTATGTTTGTTATTTGAAAACCGTTAAAATAATGACTTTAATAAATATATTACTTTCTTGCTCTGAAATTATATTATTTACAATTAAAAGTAGAATTAAGCCTATGATTATATTAGTTGATATGTGGATTTGTCAAATTTCTTAATGTATTTATTATCCTTGCATTCTATCTTTAGAAGTTCATGAAATATTTATATCCCTTAAGGTTTTAAATTAACTTTTTTATGTTATCATTAGAGGAATTTTATTATTTTTTCCTTGTAGATTCAATTAAAGATGGTAATAATTATTATAAGATCCTAACTCAGTTCATCAGGCAGTATTATTATTTTTTAAAGCATATCAGAAGAGTTCATTTGATATGGACTTCAGAATTATTTTCTTTCCTTCAAAAACGATTCCTGAAATATGATTAAATTTCTAGATATATTATAGATATATTTCTATAATTTCTTGATATACAAGCAATGCATTATTTAAAAATTTTTAAATAAATATATATAACAATTTTTATTCAGGTTGTTTGCTAGCCACCTAAAATTGATTTATAGTCAACTAGGAAAAAGTTATCTTACTATAAATATACTGTATGAAATTTTGTGTAAAATTCATGTAGTTTCTTTAACATATAAAGAAATTTCAATCAAAGAAAGAAACATAAAAATAGATTTATTTTTATATCAATTCAAAAGTTTTTTAAAATTCTCACTTATAAAAGGAAGACTTTTACATTTTTCACATTTTACACAATTTTCATAGGATTATTATTTTTCATTTTTGAGGCAATATTATTTGTTTAGGGATATTATTTTTTCTCATAGAATGATGTAGGATAACTTAGAGCTATTACAGAACTCTATGTTAAAGATAATCAGTTGTTTTTATTCTGACACATTTCTTGTATAATTCAATCAAAGTGTAAAGATATTGTCTCTTTTACATGGATCTACATATATTAATATCCATTGATTTGACCAATGATGTTCAAATATTTATCCAGTGCATCTAATTGGTAGTTGTGTTTTTAACTATTATTATAAAAGAATTGGCGGTGCACTTAATGGAAGACTATAATAAAGGCCTCATCATTAGGTTTATGTCAAATATCTTTTTTGTATGAGAATTTGTTTATTTTCTTATTTTAGGAGGGTTTTTTATTAAAAACTTTTTAAAATTTTTTATACAAGATACTATATACTAGTGTTGCTATGCCACCAGGAAGGTTAAGGAGCATTCCTCTTTTCCATCAACTGCAATGCATAGAGTTACCCTACTAAATTTTTTGCATATCACCTTTCATGGTGAGGGAAGCAAATCTGTTTGTTTTCTGATCGAATTCTGACTTCTTTTTGTCACTATATCACCTTAATTAGAAGGAAAATTAATCAGTGACCTTAACATGTTTTAGATTTTTTCTCCTTTTTTGATTTTTTATTTATGTCTTCTATCCTTTTCCAAGTTTTTTTATTGTTATTGTATTGTACATTTATTATAACATATCTAAGTAGTTTTTCCTGTACATGTTGCATAATAAATAATATTAATGATAATCCTAATATGTCAATATAAAATCCTTTAATTATCATGAATTGAAAAGAATAATCACTAAATTTATGTGAATCTTACTTAAATCCCACACAGTTTATGTTTATAGTACAGCATAAGAAATTATTGCTTCATTGAACTTCTTTTGACTTTGGGAAACATCAATGATTTTGCATTTTATTCTTTTCTTTCTTGTAATAATTGAATGATGAATGATTAAATGTCTATTTTCAAGATATAAGAAGTGTTAGTGTATATATATAAATATTCTAAGCTATCCTTAGGATATTGAAAGTATCACTTAAGTATATCATAATTTAAGCTTCAATGTGATATATGAGGACGATCAATAATTTTCAAAATATTATTGGTGCTTGGCTACTATCAGATGTATTTGCAATGTGAAGTAAATATGTTTGGTAATTTGTGCTAGTTATTGTTGTCTGCTAAAATTATGCTTGTCTGTGTCTTAAATTCATCCTCTATATTAAATACTACTTATGTCAGACTCGTCATATAAATTGAGGTAGCAAAGATCTGCAATATAATTTGGAAATTATCACAGCATGTGATGTATTTGATTAAATAACTATACAAATTGAATAAACTTGTCCTGAAACATATGGTGTCCCTTGTCCCTTTTTGTTTTTTCCCCTTTCTATGTAATTATTGTAAGTTTTTATTTACTTAGAAACTTATGTTCGTTAAAGGAGCTATAAGGTGTTATTTGAACCATATCTTAGTTATTATTAAAAGTATAAATCAATAATTCTAGCATTCAGTTTAATATTTACAATGCATACTGTCAAATTATAATAGAACTATTAAGGTCATGTTTTATAGTGGTAATCAACTATACTGTGAGATATTTTTTGATTATTCGAGATACTAGTATGCTTCATTACATAATATTTTTTAATTAAATACTTAGAATTTGATGACCTCTTGCCAGTTAAGTTGTACTATCCAACTTTAATTGAATATTTTTTTTGAAATACAATTAATAATAATTTTACATAAGACTCTTATAAGTTTTCTCCTTAATTTTTATATGCTAGTTGGTTATATTATGCATCCAGTTAGTTACTTAAGGGTTCAGAATAAAACATTAATATGATGAGTTTAGGCAAAATATAAATTGAATTCAAGACATTATTTCAAAAGAAGTTTTTCATCATGAAAGTTTGTTAAATAACTGTTTATTTCCCATTCAAAAAGATTTTCTTGTGAATGATGTAGATCAGGTTTAAAGAAATTTAACCTGTTCTGACAATCTAATAACTGCCTTTTAATGAGAAAATTGGATTGCTCAAGGTAGAAATATGCAGTATTTTTAGCAATTCTGTCTGAAATAAAATGTTAAAATCATCACTTCTTAATTAGCATATTTATAGATAATGAAATACGTAAGAAAGGTTATGGCAGATTTAAATTGTACTGTTATGCTAATATGCTTGATTTCTGACTCATTTCATGCCTTGAGTTTTATTTTCTATTCCATATTTGTATAAAATGTATGGTTTTATTTTCATATCTCAGGTTTGTCTCTCGTCATGAACTGTTCCCCATCCGAGCTCCATTGATGGCTTTGGAACACTGCATAGCACCATTCCTAAACAAATGTGATGTTGATGATGACCACAAAATCACTCTTAAGGAATGGGGAGTTTGCCTTGAATTGGAAGAGGTTAATATGAAAATTTATTTTTTCTTCTTTGTTTCTTTTACTTGGATGATGCAATATCCAACCGATTGAGTGCTAGACAATTTATATCATCCTTAAATGTAGACTATATGGTGGCTGATTCATCTGTAAATGGAAGTATCATAATAGTATGCCTACAGCTTTACATACAATGACATCTAATGATTTATATTTGATTTAATCATTCTGTCTCTGTTTCAAATAGCTGCGTTAAGCTTGTCGCATAGTTTGCACTTTATTGCATTCTTTTTACAAGTTATTTCATTTTATAACTTATCGCACATCTATTTTAAATGAACAGTATTTAATTCATGTTTGCAGCCGTGGAAACTTTAAATGGTGTTTAAAAAGTTTTCATTGAAGTTTGGAGAAAGATTCTAAAGTCATTCACGTTTTATATTAATTGACGTTCACATTGCTAAGTTTTTTCAGTTTTAATGTAGCCGTTTTCACCTACCTTATGAATTTCATAATCATAGTTTTTCCTTTCTTTTTCAGGATGACTTAGAAGAGAGATGTGACGAATTGAGAGGAGAGTGATCTACCGCGGTGGTGCATTGCTGAAGTTAATTCTTATTTTCAAATTTATAATCACTAACAACGTCCGTTGGAAAGGGCGAAAATTTGAAAGAAAAATTATTGGTGCTATAGGATAATTTTTGTGTCAATGCACTTTTCCTTGAAACCATCGTAAGATTTTTATATTTAATCTGATATTCTTAAAGGATAATTGCAAGTACTTCATGTGAAATATCTTCTGATAAGATGTATTAATGTGACTAGTTTTTCTATTCACTGTAACTGTACTTGTAAATGAAATAAACACTGCCAGAACAGATTGTCGTCCTATTCTTAACTGACCCGTTCCTTATACCCGTTACTGACGCATTGACGTCTATCTTCAGTGAAAATAAGCTTTAATTAGAATGATTAAAAGTCTTAAAAGCTACGAAAGGAATAACGCTGGTGAAAAATATAAAATTCTTTTGTGAGATTGATGAAAAAATAACAATTTGATCAGCTGAGAAGAAAAGTAAAAAATTTAAAAAAGTTAGCATACAGAATTATTTGCTTTAATAACGTACGTTTGAGGACGCCATTTTGGGTGACTCAGTAACAGTCGTTTTGATCAATAGATGGAGCGCGTCCCGCGCTAGTCATTTCAAAAGAACCGAGCGCTCATTGGCCGAAATCGGTCACGTGAACACTTTCATACTTTCATCAAATCGTTTTGTTTGGCGGGCACGCAGAGCGTTGGTAGCAGTTTGGTCAAGATAGTCGTAGCACAATGGTAAGAATCCAAAGTTATTATGGTTAATAATTGTCATCGGTTTCTAATTTTTTCACAAATGGAAACTTTGATCCATTAGCTGTTCAATCCTGAAATTTGGAGTCTCTAGCTCGAAAATTAACCCTATATTTTGTGAATTAAAGGCAGGAGGAAAAGCGGGTAAGGATTCCGGAAAGGCTAAGGCAAAGGCTGTGTCGCGTTCGGCGAGAGCTGGATTACAGGTAAGTTTACTTTGATTGTACGAAGATTTGAGGGATCAGCTTTATGTCAATGAAAGATTTAAGCTTGTACGTCATGTCGACAAGCTTATTTTTGCTAGTCATCTCGTTATTTTTGAAATTATTGACGTATAGTCGTTGGCATGCGAAACACTTGCTGATAGTGCATTGTTTGCGTTCTCGAATCTAATGTTGACGTATTTATTCCTTCATAGTTTCCCGTAGGAAGAATACACAGACATTTGAAAAATAGAACGACCAGTCATGGACGAGTTGGTGCTACGGCAGCAGTTTATAGCGCAGCAATTCTGGAGTATTTAACAGCCGAGGTGAGTTACATCTATATTCAAAATGGCTGATGCATAGGATTGTTGCAGGGACCGGTATTTGTCAAATTTTCGACCCAACCGTTTGAAATACCTTGTTTCGTGAGTGGGGAAGTAAATTCTGTGGAGTTTAGTATTAGAACCGTGAGAAACCGGTTAGTGTCAATCTCGATTTGTGACGAACAAGGGACTTAGATATAACGTTTGGTTTGTTGGTTTTCAAATTTGGCGCGAACTCTTCATTGTTGTATATATTGTTTAATTGATGTGCGTCTGGTTGGTAATTGTTTTAATTATGTTAATCTTATATCGGCATATCTGTTTGAGGTCTTTTATTTCTTAATTTTTGATTATTTGGAAGTAAACCAATAAAGTGACATTGCTTGGCCCTCAGGTTCTCGAGTTGGCAGGGAATGCATCTAAGGATCTCAAAGTAAAACGTATTACCCCGCGTCACTTGCAACTCGCCATCAGAGGAGACGAAGAATTGGACAGCCTTATTAAGGCAACCATTGCTGGTGGTGGTAAGTACATTGTTATGATTTCATTTAAAATTATTTATTTGAGGAATGGAATCTCAATTGTCTTACTTTCGTCTTCGTTTAGGTGTCATCCCACATATCCACAAGTCGCTCATCGGAAAGAAGGGTTCGCAAAAACCGGCATAATTCTCCCAGCGACTTCGAGAGGAGACTTAACTCTAAAAAATTTCGCAAGATGCTGTGAAACAGAAGATAGTGTGGTGTGTTTCATCAAATGCCATTGACTTTGTCCTGCCGAGTTTTGCCAGGCGCTGTGTTGTGACATGGTTGTTAAGCTCGAGATTATGGACGCAATTATAATTCATATTGAAACAACCTTAAGATTAATCTAATTTTTTGCATTGTAACCAGTGTTTTATTTTTTCTATAAGGATAGCTCACACCATTTCTGGCCAAAATGTTTGTTCATTGTTCTCATTTAAATGAATGCGTGTTGTATGAATTACTACATTAAGGTATTGACCAAGTAACTGCAGTACAAATTGTTGCCAAGCATGAATGAATCTGTAATTCTGTTTTCGAAATTTTCATTAGATTTTAGATATTACATTCGTAATGTGAAGTATTACTTGTAGGAAATATTCATTGAATAAACTTAATTTGTGTAAGAATTGTTTTTGTGATGATAATTGGTTAATCGTAAATTGTTAGAGGGAATTTGGAATAACTTGCGGGGGTATATGCCAATGTGGCAGGACGCTACTGTAAGAAAATGGAAGTAATGCCAGCTGGTGGTAACGCTACGCGGATGACGATGGACTTAGTTGGCGATTCTCACGGTAGGTGGCGTGGGCATACACTTTACAGCGATGGTGTCTCTGGTGGCATTCGACAGAAGCAGGTAGTAGTCGGTTTGGTTCGCAATTCAACCCGTTGCGCCCTCTGAAGCACTTTCAGAGAGTTCTGTTCTCCGCTGGACAGCGTGATGTGCGTTGGTTCAACGGAGCCTAAAAGGGGATGGCACGGTGGAAATAGTGTACGCGGAGGGTAGTTTTTGGTTCCTAAGTTATGGAATAAGACACCTCGAGAGTTATCTTTCCGATAAACATCCTCCCACTAATAGGTGTTTTTGTTAAGTTGTGTTTTGTTGTGTTCTTCGATCGTTTGACCGTTTGTCTCGTGCTTAGTGATTTTTTATACCAGTGTTTTGTTTCATCCCTACCTCCTAAGGGTATATTTTGGTGATTAATTACCCGGAAGTTTTTAATTAATTTTTGAACCTGTCCTGCTTGTTTGGGAGACTAAGAAACCATTATCCGCACGTCTCAACAGGTGAGTGTGAATCATTAATAGCTGCTTATTTACTTCTATAAGGTCGCTAGAAACTTTATCATTATTATAGTTATTAGTTATAAGCAATCTTTTTGAACTTATTGAACTACCAAGTCCTTCTAGAATTCAATTTAGCAAGGGTTTGTTTGAATATTGCATTGCGAGGATTCCGTAGCTGGAATGTAGATGTTTTGCATTGTTTACACCATTACTTCGCGTCGTATTATCATTCAAAGACGTTTCTAAATCTGAAGATTACCACAAAGGCGCTCGCGGTTTCCTTCGCCGCACCGGAAATTATTGGGAAGAATCACTTTCTAAAGGTGGTGACTCTTTTTCACGCCACGTCACGATTCTCATCCTCCGAATATCTCATCCAATTTCACGTAAGAATTGCTTTCGTTCTTCATCTGCACGGTGTCGTTAATGGCATGGGAATGATTGAGACTACGCTGGTTCCGTGAGGATGAAGATTGCTCTCTCTTATTCCCAGACGCTCGAGCTGCGTTCCCTTTCTACAGCAAGTCTTTCACGGTGCTCACCTGTCGTGGGAGGCCACTCACTCTGGTGCTTCTTCAGGTTCAGCCTCTACCGGATTCCTCCGCGCATACTTTCAATGTGATTTAATCGTTCGCTAGCCGATTTAGAGGTGCTTGACATTTCCCTCGTCTTTTTTAGGGGCCATTCGTCTTTCAAGGTCAAGCAGGCCGTCTTCAAAAGGTGGTCTTACCTGCAAACGCTCACAGCCATTACTCTGCCTACGTTCTCTTGTGGAATTCGTCACGATGGAGAGTTACCTTGGTTCAACTCCGTCTCGTCAAGCATATTTAAAGCAGTATGTGTTTAATTGACGGCTATGGTGCGCTCGTTTAAGGTTTAATTTATCTAATTATTCATTGATGAATTCTCTTACCTTTATCTCTTCGTATTTTGTCTGTTTTTGTATTTTGAGCCATTATGACGGACTGTTTACCATCGTTGCTATGCAGTTGTTTACGTTATCAGGAAGCGAGCCGAAAGTTGTTTTTCTCATTACAGGACTATTACCATCTCATTACAGGTGTTTATTCCTTCCAAAAGTAGCATCTGCCGTATTTGTTAAGTGTTTTTTTTTGTTGTCGCTGATCATTGATTTCAAATTCGACTGCATGGATAATCCCATAGCTGAAAAATCATTTTAGCCTTTTTCTCTTGTTTCGCCTGATTTCTTTCGTGGCCTTTCATTGTCTCTCCTATTGGTTCTTCGGCAAGGCCGTAGAATGTTCGTTTTCGGATCTCGACGTGGAAACTGATACCGTCCCTCATGGGCTGTGCTCTGAAAGGTTCGGATTTCCCTTACTTGGGGATAAAGGTAGTGGTAATACAATGCCAATTGGGGCTTTCTATTTTGTACATTTCTACTGTAATTTATGTTTCTTAAACGTGTTATTTAAAAAGGACGTGGACGTCTTCGCAGACGTCTGATATGTTGGAGGAGTTGTTAGCTTTCTAGGAGGTTCTAAGAGTTTCAGGGTCTTGACGGAGACAGACCGCCTGAGGATTAAGGGGAAATGTTAAAATAGGCAGTTTTGAAGGCCACTTTTTTAGGCTGACTTATTTTGCACTTTTAAGCTGTATATTTAGTTATAGAAATTGGATTTGTTTCATATGTATTATCTCGATGAACAGTTATCTACTCAACTACTACGAGCGATATACGCTCAAGATCTATGGTGAATAGATAGTTTATACTTTGTATTATTGTTATTTAACTTCGTAAATGTAAATTGTCGCTATTTAAACTTTTAATTGTTGTATTTTTTGGAACTACCTCTTTGTAATGTAACTAAATTGTGGAATATTTTGAAGAAATAAATGCATAAAAACATTCGAAACAAAAGAAATGAGGAAAAAATACTGAAGAAGGAATAAACTAGAATAAATAAAACTTATGTTGGTTCTTTTTTTATTAGTGCCCTTTTTATGTTTGAGTGTGGAGAGAACGTATACGATGTAGTGTTCTTTTCCACGAATATTGTTTTACCATAAAATGATCAAAGGATGGCTGGAGTAGATTAAAGTTAGTTTGGGATACATGGAAATATCAGGAAGCTGTTGTTACAGGAAACATTTCACTGCTGCTGGAAAAGTAAATTGAGGACGAGAAGTAATCAGTAAGATATTAGTGCTGTGTCGAGTCATAAGAAAGATTCAAGTACCTTTTGCCATATATTGTTCGAATTAAAATGATTTTGTATGCAATTAATAGTTAATATTTCATGTGAGCTAAAAATTAATGACTTCGATAGTATTAAATAATCAATTTCTTTTAACGTTCTCAGCGAGTTCGAAAGCAGAATTCCATTTGAATTCACATTCACACAGCAGAAAATTTCTGGTTAAATAACCAAATTTCAGTCCGAAACAATCGTTCTGGCATTCGTGAACATTCTTGCTCAATCAATTGTTTCGCAATAAAAGGCGCTTTCAGCAACAATAGAGGAATTTGTAACGAGCGATTCTTGTTCAATAGGTTAATAATCTGGAGCGGAATTAAAAGTGCTGAGTGACTGCGTATTGTTGCTGATGACATCTTTTTATTGCCCGCGCTCCTTTAATGGATGTCACGGGAAAATCTGCATGCATTTGCAAATGCGCGCAATTGGCGATTTAGAAAAGAATTTAAAGAGTCCTACGTAATGAGAGCATTTTTTCCGAGTCGAATTAAAATCTGTTCCGCAGCTACATTTAGAAATCAGTTGACAATGTTTCGATAGCTTCCCATTTTACATGGGCGAGCTGGATAAAGTTATTGAATTGAACTTTTTCTACATTTACTCTTTACAAATATTTTAAGATTGTATTTATTCCTCATAATGGGTCTGGTATCATTAACCATTTCACCTGGTGTATACGTATTTATTTCTTCGAAGCCGAAGCTTATAAAATTGATTAAATATTGAGTGGACTGTCGAGTATATCATAAATATCCTTTAAAGATGACGAAAAATTACTTTCCCTGTCTTAACGGTAAAATTATTTTCATTCATTGAAGCATAGCAAAACGAAGCACGATATTCTACAGTAGGTGGCTAGCATTATAAAAACACAGAAAAGCAATACCTACAGAAGATTTCAATTAATTAGTTTCGAAATTAACCTAACTCGCCTATAGCAGAGGTCACTAAATTATTTCAAGGATTAATATTTCATTTGCTATGGTCTTAGTTTTTTAAGAATCCAAGTAAATTAGTCTGTTCATTGTTATTTGTAGATATGCATTGTAAATATAATATATATTTAAGTTTTTAATTTAGTATTTTAATTATTATAAACGTATTACACAGTCTTTTCTATCCTTAGAATCGGAGGGTTATGATATTCTCCGTACGTTATCCTTTAAGTGAATTACATTTCATGCATATCTCTTATTGTTTATTGTCGATTATGAACTTGGCTGGTGCGGAGATTCTTTTTCATCCTCGCATTCATCATCCAGAAGAACGATAACGTGTAACGTTTTCTTAGGTTATTGTCTCCCCAAGAAGCGTTCTGCTCGAATTAAATCTTATGGAAGCTCATTGGTAGGCGAAAGCAGTGCCAAATCTTAGCCGTTGCCAGGCAAAACAGCCCAATCCCTGGAACATATGCCCTCAATGGCTTTTATGTACCATCTCGCATTTGTAAATCCACCATTGAGGCCTGAGGATAAATGGCGTTAAATCGGAGAACTACTTTGACATCCAAGTCGTCCTTTTTTTCCGGAGATTATATCCATTTGAGAGTTGTGTTGCCAACGCTTCGTCTTCTTGTTTCGTTTTGTTTTGTTTGGATCCATCGGGAGTTTGTCATCTTCTCGAAGTATTCACTGTATATCGGTTATTCCAAAATTTTGTGAACGGCACGAAGAAAGCTATGCAACTGAAGTATGGGAAGTTTACTCATGAAGCAGAGTGAACATGGCTTATAAACAGGCAAAGAAGATTAAAATAATTAATATATCAATGAATGGTATTTTTGATGAATTCTATGACAGATGAACATTTATAAACCTTATAAATTTAAAATTATTACAATTTACAAATTTTCACGTATTTATATTAAACTTACAATTTATTTACAATATTTTCTATTTCTTTTAAGTAGTTGATTTTTTGTTTAGATATAATAATTATATAATACAAAATCATTGATATTTTTTCGTAAACTGGAATGAATTCTATGAGAAAATATTTTTTAACAGCTCAATTTATATCGTGTGATGCAATCTATTTCTATTTCAAAACAAGAAATATCGCAGGATATGATGGCAATAAGGAAGAGCTTTCATATCGACGGATTATTTTGGGTAGGGTTGACGTAATTTGTGATATTTTTTATACTTTAAGTCCTTGATAGTTTCCGATTTTTTTCCAATGTTGAAGAATCGATTCACAGTGAAAGGATTAATCCAAAAACTCGATAGATACGAGGATTAAAAGATCATGCTATACTTCTACGATTTGTATTTTCACATCTTACACTGCTGTCTTCTGTACTTCTGAAAGATTGATTACCAGTTAACATAACCGGTGGAAAGTATCTGTTTAAAACTTTTAAAAGTTAATAGAGGAACTGCTCATGTAGAATATTTAACTTATTTACTCCATACTAAGCACGGCTTAGTTTTATTAAACATAACTCATCTTCTGGCTCTTTGGGTTACTTTATTTTCAAAGGAATCAGTATATAAACCATGCCAATACGATCAAAACTCAAAAACTATTAACGGACACAGGGCCTTCCTGATTCATATCTTAGGGCAAACCGTTATTTTTCCAACGATATATGACACTGAAGAGCAAAAACGAGATGAGTTAGATTTCTGTCATCCCTGTCGATAACTTTCCCATCATTGAAATCTCTCGGGTAATTTGAACGATCGATTCGTGCAGACATCACTCTCTCAGACATTTCAGCCGCGAATACTTTTTCTCGAAGCGTCAATATCCCATCCTGTGCTTGCATTAGATTATCTCCAACTCCATGGAGGAATCAATACGGACGTACATTATTCGATAGCACTGCACCTGCTCTTGAACGATATTTAATGGCGGATTTTCTTCTTCCTTGCACTTGGCTTTGAAATGGGGTTAGGAATCTATGGGGTAGGTCGTGTCAACAAACTGCACCATAATGAGTCCTCCCAGTTGGATGGTATTGTACCTTCCTAGATTTCGGGAATGAATGGCTTTTCTTGCGGGAAATGGATCTTCACATCTGGGCTGGATGGTTTAAATCGAATTTGGATGAAATAGAAGACCAATACGTCTTAGTCAGTTATAATAATTCGTTCCCAAAAGCAACTTTCGTCGATCTCAAATTAAAATTAAGTTTTCATAGGGGAAGGTTGTTTATTTAATCTTTTGTATTATCAAATAAAGTAATTTGGAAGATAAGCGAAAGTTTTCTGGGAAGATTTTTCTTTGTTTTGTTAAGATACTCAGTTATTTCAAGGAAAGATGAAAGTAAAATACTATAGAAACCATTTTTGTAAAATAATTTTCGAAAGTTGATATTTTCATTATAGTTTATAATAAATATGGTTGAATTAAATAAAAATATTATTCGATGCTCAGGAGGAGCAATAAATTAAGAATAAAATATACTTATACAAAATTGAAATCAGAATACTAAAAGATTTAATTCATTAGATTGTTAAATATAAGTTAAAAATAGAGCGATAAGGTCAAAAATATCACCAGAATATTACAACAAAAACACCGGCTGCTTCAACAATGATCAAAAACATCCACTTGTTGACAAATCAAGAGCTTCGTAGAGAAAACAATATTGGAAAAGTAATATAAAACTCTTTTAGGACAACATTCCTTTCAACAAAGAGTTAAATTAGTTAATTTAGCAACACTAATAGTGGATACAATGTCATGTAACAATAATGGTAGGCGTAGAGTAAGAAGTAATTTGTAAAGGTCGGTAAATTATTTTATTGTTATACATTACTCAGAAGGTCTTTTGCTTTAAACAAAGTATGAGTTATATTTGTCTATCGTGTCTGAAAACAGTTCACCATTTCGCTATTCTACGTTGCTTCTCATTATTCCTTAGAACCCAAAACGTTTTCAAAGGAACTCAGGGAAAAATGTAAGCGTCCGAGATATAACAGAGGGAAAACAAAGGAGGGTGAAATAGTGCAGTCACTTGTCTTGCGAAGGAATTGCGCTGATAAACAACTGCGGGGCGTTTTCGAGACATATTCGTGTGCACCGCTAAGATAATCTTTTCGCGTTTTAGAAATTTTTGCAGAAATAGAATGCCATCTACATGGAGAGTGTTCGTATAGGCTTCGTAAAGAATTGTTGTGAGGATTTTTTGATTTATGTTCAGAGTTGGGTGGTTCTTTGTTTATATCAATGCATCATATTTATGTGAAGTTCCTGAATGAATCGGTGTCTATTTATTCAGAATTGTAGGAAATGGTAAAAAAGAAGAAGTGTAGGGTTAATGAACTCTATGTTAAGGTAGACGATGGGTATAAATGCTTTTTACTCTTGACAAAAAGAAACAATTATAATTATAGATCTTATGAATTGGACATAAGGATAATATCATGGATTCAATATAGGAATAATAAAGAATAATATGTACGAAAGAAAAATTAAAAGGAGCTGTTACTTGTTTATCAATAATACAGTAATTATAACACTATAATATTAGGCCCTAGACGAGAGCAATAAATAATGGTTACGATTAAATCAGTTTCATTATTCACGAGTACATAATCAGTTTCCCAATAACCAAATTCCATAAAAATAAATTGCATATACAAGAGTAGTAACTTAGATCTTAGGAATGTAATATCGCTGTTATGATCATCAACTATACTTCAAAGTAATGTATAGAGTAGCAACGTTGATTCTATTAAATTTTATTCAAAAGTTTCTTAAAAAGATCTACGTGAAGGAATTACATTTTAAAAGGCATATTAAAGATTTAGGAAGAGTTTGTCGTTTCCTTTTCTATGAATGCGGAATTCTATCCCCAGAAGAAAAATTCTCTTTGAATATAGGACTTTAACTCTTCCGTCACCGAATTTAACCGTTTTTATTGGAATTCATCAAATTAACTAGCATCATTCAAACCCAGAAAGCATTTGTTTCATTATAAACTAGTGCATAACAGGAAACATATAATGAAAAATACGATTAGCACAATTTTCGTACCTAGATACTCATGAAAAACGTTACGTTCTTCAGAATATATATTAGGTGGACCTTTGAAGTTCCACGGGCACACATTTTTCATTCCCATAGAATCTACGATTTGATCTCCTGTACTCGGAATGTTTCTTCATAATTCCTCCTCCTCAAGGGAGGCATTCGGCTCTCTGAATCCGTGGATAGGTATCTTGAGGATGATGGAAGATCCCGAAATTTCTACTACCATTGCGAAGGGAAACATTGTGCTTTCCCTAAAGGATCGGATTCCGCCCCCTTTTTGTTTGGAAGTGATATAAGGAGATGCAAATTGTATTAGTTCACGCCTTCTAAATCAGTTCCCTTTAGAAGCCTCTTTCCTTTCATCTCAAAGGATAAAGCCCCTGCCGAAATGGGATGTGTTTGGTCCATTCTTTGCGAAGTGCACACCGATACAAATGGTATTGTGTTCAAGATGTACTAATGGCTTTTTCACCAATGTTTTGTATACATTATTATCTTATTGTTGTTGTTGTTGTTAGGTTTATAGATTTAAAGCTCAGTGTCGGATGGAAATGAGGATTGATCAGCTGTTGGCGCAATAATCAGATGTTGTTGTTTAATCCGATTGTCACACTTTCACTTTATTGTTTAGGCAATTGCAACAATGTTTCGCGACAATATATCAATGTGCATTGTTTTTTTATGTAAAAGCTGTATTTGGCCAAGCATCATTATGTTCAATATTTTGGTTTTTAAAATGTAATGTATTTAATCATGGCTACTGACAGAACGTGAAAGTTTCATGAACTCAATAAATTAATATAAATCTCTTTTAAATTGATTTATTTAGGAATTATTCAGTATTATGACCATTGATTAGTATTTTTAAATCGATAACGATATCACCAACATAAGTTATTCAATCATTATCTATTTTACCCATTGCTTAATTTAAATAAATCATTCCTGTCAAATAAACAGCTTAATTTCATTCGTTTATTTCACCTGACATTCTTCACGTTTTGTTTTCATACACGCTTAATTTTTCGAACGGTTTAACTTGTTGATTATACGTCGTAAGGTAGTTTCAAAGGTGTATGAGATCGAGCTTTGGGATTTTATTTATTAAAAATAAAGTAAAACCAAATAAAAATATCCTTCCAAACAATGTATTTTACTATGCAAATGTCTTGGCATTCATTCATTCATTCGTTGGCCGATTCAGAGAGGATTATCATAATCCATAAAATGGCGGAACGTTCTACATAAGCACTTCTCGAAGGTGGATTTATTGCGATTACTTCATTCGCTCCTTTGTTTTCTAAAGTACAGTAAATAAGTCGAAAACCACGTAAGAATAGCTGCTAATTCATTTTAGCTGATAACTCTCATCGTCAGATGATTAATTTAGTTGTAAAATCGTTAAAGTTACTATCTGTAACAATCAACACGATTGTAAACAGGAAACTAAATACCACTACCATTTTAAATGGATATTTTAATTTGTTACATTCGTACAGCTTCCTATTCTTGTACATCACTCTCGATCTCTGTGCAGTGACTAGATGCATGCCCATTTGAGACGGCGTAGAATTCCTTAGCCTTTCTGGATACACTTTCACCGCAAACTGTTCTTAGCAACGCGACTACTTTCCTGTTCTCGCAATCACGGAATCTACGTCATCTGTTTAAATGGAGAGATGATTTTCCTTAAAGATAGTGCAGAGTAAATGTAAGAGGAAAGCCGCCAATATGTTATAGTATATGATACGAGTTTTTTAAATATAACGCAGAATAGTTACTTTTGTTCTCAATGAAGTTATTACTTGGAAATATCGCTTATAATATACTCTACACGAGAAGGTATTACCTCACGGAAGGCTAATGCAATGAAAAACCTTTTCTTACGATTTCCGTTTTGTGGAGTGTACGAAAGATTATTTTATCAATTAGCTTTTCAAGGCGAAAATGTTAGAGAAGTTAGTCGATTTAAATTTATTTGGATTTAAATTTGAATATATTACATTTCTACCAAATTCTTTGAAGATGTTATGTCGGTGATTTAAGATTTGAATCAACTTTTGAAATTTAATAAATTTCCTAGTTATTCATCATATTCTCATTTATCGGGCTTGATGTCAATTGTATAGTTTAATTTACAATAGATTTAGTCTGACTTTTATTTTTTAAGTTAGTATTTTTACGTCTGTAGAAATATCGCTCATTAAAAGTAAAATTTTTTGCGTCTTTATGATGTAATATAAGGAATAGAACGTATAGAAATTCTATTTTGATAGCTATAATTTAAATTTAAATAAAACTTCAATAAATCGAAAATTAATTTCTTGTCATATCTTTCAAATTCTTTAAGGAAAGCTTTAAAAAGTTTATGCAATTGCACAATATTCTTCTTTCTGATTTTGCCATTATTGTTGAGAAAGGAATCTCTTAAATCAATCATTTTGTTAATTTCGCAATGAGAATTAAGTTCAAACCAAAATAAAAGTCTTCATAATGAATGAAAGGTATTGCATTTTCTTTGTTAAATACTTCGGTCAAAAACCTCACGTTCACTCTCGTAAAAATGAAGTATACCTTAGACGAAAAAAAGATTAAATGCTCATTCGTAGAATTGTGTTTTTTAAACATCAGAATCAGCAGAATATATTTTTACCTCCGTTTGCTCTTTATACAGGGACGATTGGTCATTTAGGTATCACATGATTCTAAACCGTCTGACGAGCTGAAAAGACTTCTTTATTTCCACTCTATTCACATCAGCTGAAAGAAACACGGTTCTATTTTTTTTGCAGAAACGCTTTTTCCTTCCTTTCTCACTCCAGCGCGTGCTGTGGCCGGAGTTTTTTTCGGTCGCGGGAAAAAAAGTTGGAAGTGTTTTGGGAAAACTTCGCTAACGCGCGCAGTGGGAAAGGAAAGGCTCAGAATTGGAGAAAACTGGAGATTTCTCTGTTGCTATCATCCACTGAAAAGGACACTTATTGTTGTGTCTCTCTCTGGTCTTCCATTGTTTCATTTTTGAGTTGTGTTTTGAAGTCTGAGATTTTCTTGTGGAAATTGTTGGGCGGAGAAGTAATTGTACCTATGTACCGAGATTGTTATGCTGGCGTAACAAGGACTTCTGTTTTTCTATTACAACGATTGTATCTTCGGACTTGGTTCTATTGTTGGGTAATAGTGAGATCACTGCTGCATGTTTAAAGAGCTAATTATTTGCATTTGTCTGTTTTAAGGTCAGTTATTATCCCAGACTTTGAATTACATCTTTATTGTTGTTATTACCTCAACTTTACCTTATTTATATATTTATTCTCGAATAATTTTGATTATTCTATTCTCTTTGCTATTGTTGTTGTATTGTTTTTATTTTAATCGTTTGTATCTCATTCCTACATTGTTGACTTTGTCAAGCAGCGATTGTTTCTTCATTTGCTGATTGTTATGGTTTGCATCCGGTTTAAATATTTGTAACCATACGGAACTGTTCCGCTCATAAAATTATGATAGACCAAAAGCAATTGAATACTACACTCTTTATCTATTTATTTGAGGCTTTAAAATCGAAATAAACGATAAGTTTTTTAGATATTATTGTTATTGAGATAGTAATGAGTTTTGTAACTTAATATTTAACGAACTCATTTATTTCTCATTAAGAATATAAGCAGTCCTTAACAAGTACAATATGTATATTTTAGGTTTATTGTAAGGTTTTGCTAGTTACATGTCTACTTCAAGACTCAGTTATGAAATATATCTTCTGCTTATCGTCATATGTTATCTACCGCAAGTGAACTCAGCAACGAGCAAATCCTATTTATGTTTACCGTAAAAAGTGGGAAAATTATGACGTGAGGATGTGACGCGTGAAAACAAAAGAACTCTAGATTCCGAGAGAGTTTTGCGAATCTCGAGCGATAACGTTTGTTTGGATGGAAAGTCTCTCTTGGGAGATAAACTAATGGCGTTGCTATGGAAATGTTCGGAGATGCTTTTTTGTTCGCTTAATGCACGGGTGCTAGGGAGTTACATTTCACTGACTTAAATTTTACAAGCGTGGACTGGACATGTCCATATTGCAGATTCGTAACCACTACCCGGAAGGTATTCCGTTTTTTACTTTAAGGCGAAAGTTTGTGAAATAGAAGCGCAAGTTAAACGTTCTGTTAACTGAAGCCAAAGTTACTAAAATTACGAATTTAATGTCGTATTTATGCGTGAATTATGCGTTTGAAAATTTCGTACATCAATTTGGTGTGAAATGGGTATTGTGTCGTAATCGAATTCTAATCATATATAATTTTCTCAATAGTTGAATCTTTAATCTAGCACAAGTGGCTTTATTACTGATAATGATCTTGCTATTTTTGACATAACAAATAGAACCCTTAATTTTCTATGTTAAAAGAATTATTCTAGATATTACGATACTTTATTTAATGAACTTTATAACTTTTTTTTGCATATTGTAAGAACCGTATTCTCTATTTTTCACGAAAGAATGTATAATATTCTTCCAATCACGGAATGTGTACTGTTTTATGTAATCGCATCGTCAACAAATTAACTAGTAAGAACAATCCTTCCCTATCAACGTGATTTATGGCACCTTAATTCATTCGTTTCTATGGTTACTCCTCTCTTAATCTACTAAAGTCAGAATATACGGACATCCCAGCTTTTCGAGATTCTAAAAACATTTTTTATTCTTCCTCCAAACTCCTAAACGGAATTCTCGTGAAGAAGATAATCTCCAGAGGTATTTTTTATTCACGCTGCACGGATCCCAGTCACGTTTTCACGAAACTCTTCTCCTCGTTTATCCACTCGCGACCCCAATTCTTTTACCCTTCTGATGATGCTGTTCACAGCGACACAATTCCGGGTCGCCTCGGTAACGGAGCGAGGTTGGTCCACTCTGGAGTCATTATTTGCCTCTTTCCATTCGCTGCGATTTGTGGTGTGCGCCTTGAATTACCCGTCTGAAGATCGCTGTTGTTGTATTAGTCGTTACCATGGATACGGGGCTGTTTATTTTCTCTTTAAAGGCTACTTGACGTGGGGTAGGCCATGGTATAGATGGGAGAAAAGGTGGGGTTGATGTACGTAGAAATGTTTCGCGGAACTTATATATCGTCATCTTATATATTGGTAGCTTCTTTATATCGTTATAGTAGATCACTATGGCTAATAGTCTGTTAAATTTCACATTATAAAGTGATTGATGCCCGTTGATTGGTTATGATATTCACATTGGTATTATGGTATATTGTTGTCATACATTTAGAAGCAATATATGTAATTTGATGATGTAAGCCAATTATACTACAATTAATGGCATTCTTGAATAGATTGGTCCCTTTTAGAGTAAGGCATTTTTATTTTGAATTTCTTATGTAAGAACGTTTCATCCATGAATCAAATAATAAATGGACAAAAATGCAATGAAGCATAAAGAACTTATTTGCGTATATTACCATAATGACGGTAATAAGTTTTTCTCGTAATACACGTCTTTCACTTTATTAATTTTTTCCATAATTCGCTTGCATAACTTCCCATCTAAATAAATAAGCATATTTGAAGTTATTGAGTGTGGAACTCAGTCAATGTAAACCGATCTTTTTAACTCAAACACCCGCATTTTTTGTCGCAGACTTCCTGTCTTTTTTTGGGAAAGACTATGTAGTCGTCTTGGGCCCCATGAAAAGGCCCTTGCTGGCTCCCTGAAGGGCCTGAAGTCTACTCTTTAAGGAGCTCTATATTTCTTCAGTTAGTTATGATTCACTTCCTACTTGCTCTAAGACGTTGATGAACTCATCTTAAACTTAGAATGTCATTTTTTGTCACTCCAACTTTGGAGGTTCGAACCATAGAAGCTTATTATAAGTGATGGATGGTCTTGTAGAACGAGCTTTTGGAAGATATTCCGGAGTTTGGCGCAAGTTTCGGTCGATGAAGATTCCATTGCAGACCCGGAACCCTCAATTACAGAGGTCTCAATTCATTGTTATGGCTGAGTGCTCTAGAAAATTGTCTTGTTCTTAATGATGCATTTTAATTTATTAATTATCTTCCTTCGATAAAAATGTGGATTGTTATTTAAAAAAACTTCAATTGTACGACAGGTTCCTTAAAATTCTTTCTTCTTTTAAAATTCTTAAATCGCTCTTGTTCGACAGGAAATTTTACAGCGTTGTAGATGAGTTGTTGTATATTGTTGGTATTAAAAGATGCATTAATAAGATAGTAGGAATTTTGGATATTCCTAGTGAAAGTATTCTTTTGTCTTTTAGGAATAAAGATGCGTTCTCAATGAATGGATTTTGTAACAGATTCTATCGTTACAATGTAAGATGCAGCAACTTCTTTTGTGGGCTGTATTATTAAGTAATTAAGTATCATTATTCAAGACTAGTTATTGAGTGTAATGATGTTAAGCAGAAGTTTATTCTCAGGAAAGTTATTCTTGTATTACTGTTGATAAGAGATTGTTGTGAATAGAGTAGAATTAAAATTGTACGCAGTGCCCTGAAAGAAAACATTGTGACCACCTAAGAAATATTTTTTACTGTAGTAATGTTGTTATGTAGAGGCCTCAATTGATTTTCAGTGGTTTAATACTTGTTTTAATTTTTAAATATTTGCATAGTTCATATAAAATAGTTTTTATAACGTAGAAATCCGCTCTTCTGAATTTCCTATTAGCTATAATTTTTATTTTATGCCAATCAACACATAAAAGTGCGGAATTTCATTAAAAAAGCGATGACCGAATCTTTCAAAAGCCTCTCAATGATTGAAATGTAAAATCTCTTTTAATTGGAACGAAATTAACGAAATATATCCGCGGAATTCGCGCCAATATTGCGAAATGGAAATTCGCCGATAATTAATTACGCGAATTGTTGCATAAATCGGTTGCGGTTAAGCTTCTGTGAGTATCATATTGCATTCCACTTTCGACTCTCCTTGACGTTGCTGCAATGTCTGAAGTATTTTAATTTGAGGGAAGGGAAAATATTTCACGAGAATAGGTGATTGTTTTCGCAGCTTTCTAAAACTCCCTTCTTTCAGCATTATGCATTTTCATCTCTAAAATTACGACCGTATAAAATCGAGAGTAAGCGAAACTTCACTTGAGGTTACGAAATACCAAGGACATACCTAGACGATATTATCACGTTTCCATGACAGAAAGTCCTTCCCAACCATTGTTGAAGAATATTAAAAAATTAACTACCAAATTGTTGATTCATTCAATACTTTAATCAGAAGGTATTTTAAAACTTATAGTTCCGGTCTACATTTAATTTGCTAAATTTTATATGAATCAGAAATAAAGTTGAAAATTAATCGTAACACTTTGAAGGAAATATCGATTTTGTGTCAAATAAAATGATTGAATGATTTAAAATATGATTAGTAAAAACATGGGTGTAGAAATCTATATTCTTGGTGATTTTTCAAGGTTATAGCTAGGAAGGTTATTTGAAGGTCATTATTATTATTGCTTTGAGCATTATATACTATTGATAGTCTTTTGTTGATTTTTGCTACAATAACCATTTATATTCACCTTTTTTTGGACCGAATTGACCTCTCTAGCATATCTAAGTTTTTATTCTATCATCGCTTTATCGATAGTTCATTTTTTATTTTTTAAGTAATTTTTTACTTTCACTTACTTATATGTTTAATGCCATCTTATTTATTATGTTTTTTATTCTAATTATTTTTTGAATATCAATGAAAGTCTCATTTACATGTACAAATTCATATTCATTATAAACAGAGCTTTAACTATTCTCCGCGTCATTCTATTTATCGAATTATAAATATTGTAATATAATAGTTTGTTTTACTTATCATTCGATTGTCGCCTTTCCATGGGAACCTTTGTTATTTATTGTTACCGTTACAGACGATACAACTGCCTCTTTGTTTCTAACTCAATTAAAGTTAACATAAGAACGATTGAGATTTGAAATGTATACATTTTCGTGTATCACATTTATCATAGCCATTGAGTACCACATAATACGACATTTGAGTAGGTTTTATGGAATTACATTGAGATGTCTAACTCCTCTTTCCTCTCAATGGAGAACTTTTAATCAAGGGACAAAAGTGAGATAAGAAAAGGTTGCCAAAGGAGACAGCTTCCCTAATGGATCGTCTCAGGAGATTACTTAAAACAAAGAGCGGTGGATAGAAAAGGAGACAAAGGGAGTAAAAGGGGTGTGTATAGGGATACCGTAAGAGATAGAAGGATTGCATTATCTCGGTTCCGGAAGACTAATACGTCTAAATCGATAGGTGGTGCAGAAGGAACTGTATACAGTCCGTCAAGTTTTACTGTAGGAAGTAGACCAGAGGAATGTTTTTTCCCCTTGGATAATCTAATATTTTTTATTTGTTATGTGTATCATTTCGATGTGGCTAGTACGGTTTTTAATGTCAAAATTAGGTTGCCACCTATAACACACTACAGACTACATCTATATGGATAGAAGCTCAATAAATGCCTACAGTATAATAGTTATTACTGCCAAAAGTTGTTGGAGACATTTTATTCCGTACTGGAGTGATCAGCTGTTTTTGTGAAGGTTTTTGTTTCAGATAGGTACTGTTTTTAGCGATTTAATTAATTATTTGATATAAAATCAAAAATCAACAATAGAATCAGTTTCCTAGAGAACATGGTTATATTAATTAGAAGCTAGTCTGATTCATGGATCACTTCCTTTTTATCCAATAGCAATCCATTAAATTAACACTTTCAGTGTATCATGACGAGGCTCCTAACACACTTCACTGGTTCAAAGACTGTACTTTCACCTCAAAGAAGACAATTACATTGAGCGAATTTGTCCAACTATATCTGCAACCATTGTTGTATTAATGAAAGTTTAGGAATTCTTATTTCTAAGCTTTCATCAGCAGAAGGACCTTCTAGACTGGCTCTCTAACTATCACTATAAGTAAATTGAGCGGATGCGGAGTTCGTCGAAAAACTCTAGATTCCATTTAATTAAAATTTCGCCATAGCAACGTCTCTTAGCAACGCAATCGCAAGAACGGTTGATTGTTGAAGATTGCAGCGATCGGTCGTTATGCCTTTTTCCTCTTCGTCTTTCCCGTTAAGCGGTGGATGGGTGGAATTTCCTGGGAGGAGGGAATTACGTCCCATTGTGGGCATGAAAAGATGTGCATAGATGAAAAAAGAAGCTTCCATTGACGAGGGGGTAGCCAATTGGAGGAGAGGACCGCTTTACTAGAGGGCCTTTTATGTTACTCCTTAATCTAGAAGAGAAAAAAAAGAAGGACGATTAAGATCACGCGATGGGTATAAAAAGGATACGCTTTCTAGATGTCTATCACGAATCGTGAGTTATCCGAAAGAAATATCGTTCTAGAAGAATTCGGGGTGATTAGGCGGTGAGGAATTCCTTCAATTTGTTGCCTACACGGAATTGGTTCTTTTTTAATGAAATTCTCGTATATCATTTGTAGCAATGGTGAAGCTATAACTGATTACAGCAACAATTAGTTTGACAATAGAATGCTCTCTAAAGGAGAAAAAAGGAACTAATTGAAACTATAACAACAATAATGTGCATTTATTCTATACAGAATACAATCATGTAATTAAAACAACGCAATTAACTTCAATTGAAATGGTTACGTAAGATATATTTGATGGAAATAAGCTCATTGAATCATTTAACAGTCATTAAAATATTTTAAAATTATGTCAAAGAATATTAAAGGTGCAGTAGTTATTGAATTATATACACCAACAAACAGTTTATTCACTGTGTAATAATAATCGTTATTTAGATGAATATATTTTGCTATAAAAGTGAAACTTTTAACGAAAGTAAGCGTAAGAAATACACAGTTTTCATAATTATCCTTCCAATTGGTATGACGTATCAGGATAAACGGTAATGAGAAAACTTTAATAGTTTTAAAAGTGATTTCCTCATGGCTAAAAAGTACGAATTCTATATTGATCTATTATATTTTTTCTTTCATTTCGAATTATTTTTCTTAATTACTGAAAATTGACGAAATAATTTTTCAGACTTAAAATTTAACTAATTAATTGTTAAAATTCAGTGGAGAGAGAGAGAGGAAAAATCACCAGTCTGAGCTAATAAGTTTCTTACGCTTCTCATTAGAGAAATCCGTTGAGCAGATAGCGAGATGGTGGCATCAAAATTTTACGCGAAGTCTCCTGAATTTTTCACTAATTACGAGTGTTAAAATAGACTTTTAACGGTGAAAGGAAGTGATAATTTTCGATACAAGGGACAAGGAACCTGAGCTGAAAATTTGATGAGAAAGTCCAATCAAGATTTCATGATGGGGAATGTCTTAAAAATCTCCAAAAATTACTTCCGTAAATTAGAGAAGAATTCCTGAATCATCGTTGTTCTTAAAGATAAAATCTCCATTATTTGGTGGATGAAAAGTTTATATCAGTTGTATATATTAAGTTTAGATTGTATTAAAATTGAAGTTGAGTTTTCGGTCTAATTAAAATCTTTTTTTTTTAAAGGTACGTACTTTAGATTTGGATGATAAAATCACTATTGGAAAATGCATGTATGTATTATGTTATGACTATCTATTTAAATTCAATATATTATTGCAGTATAGAATGTATAATTATAAAAAATAATTCTGTATAGTGTAGAGGAATATTTTAATCAAATAATATATTATACAACTCATCTGTAAATTTTACTTCTATATACGTTCGAAAAAATTTACTTTTTCGAAAGCGGAATCATACATTCTAAATTGCAGTATTCTTTAAGTATAATGTGAGAACTCATTTTAATTAATTAAGGATATCTTTTACTAAATTTGTCGGTAAAGATCGTTTAAGATTGGTATTGGAAGGCATTATGAGGGTTCCAAACAACTGCGAAGAAATTGTATACATTTTTTTGTTAAATTTAATGACTTATTTGGTCATTTTACGTAATTAATCTTAATAAACACAGGCTAACTAACTTACAAACAGCAGATTGTAACTCTTCAGACTTCTTATTCGTATTCCACTTCCATTTTTCGACTAGTTTAATTCCCTTCCTCTTGTCATTTATTCGAATTCTGGACAGCTGAGTTGATTGCGCTATTTTTTTTTTGGTTCCCCACCGGTGCACGTAATGAAGAATGGTCCTCGTGACTAATAGGAAGTCCGTCCTAGTTTGCGATCTCGTAAAAATAGGACAATCAACAGAAAAGCCAGCCATTAATTCCCCCTGTCCTAGCACTGTACCTTGGGGTACTCTTATCTTCAGACGGATAAAAGAATTTTGCCAGAATTCTCCGCAGGAATCCGGAAATCCAATTCCAAACAACATTGTCACAAAAGAAACTCCATCTTTCTCCCATATGAAATAGAAAAAGTAAAAAAATTCGTTTTCGTCTGTCAACGAATCTCGTTATTACGGTACGAGATGATTAATGATACGCACACACGTCTGTGATAATAAAATTGGCAGGAAATGCACATTTTTTCGAATCTCGTTCCGTGGAAAAAATACAACCCCCTTTCGCTTTATTTATTTTCCGAAGATCCTTCACATATCTGGATTCATTTTTCAAAAGGTCTCCTTTTTCGTTGCTCATTCATTATTCAACGACGTTTCTTCAGAATCCCTCCTGGGGATTTGATTCCTTCCTTTTTGTTCCGTGCGATGGTCACCTTAGTAACATATCGTCCAGTCTTTTCGTGGGTCGTATCCATGGAGACGCGGGTGGGCGGTGGCCCTTTCTCTTATTGTCCATCTATTTTTTCTCCTCTCTTCCGATGTATATTTATGCAGGCTGTCATCAATCACAGCCAATAAGGGATTGTATCGAGTGTCTTGGAAGACGAGGGATTGCCGCTGGAAATGGATGTATTTTCGGAAAATATGTATCTAGTTTCCTTCTCTTGAAAGAAAGATTGGTACCATAAACATACTACGATCGCGTTTTTTATCGCTAGGAAATTGATTGGGCGGAATAAGTCATGGATCCAGAAGGATTTTGGAATGATATTGTATCCTTAATTTATAAATATATTCCTCCTTCATTACTTTAATGCATATACTGCAATTAATGTTCAGTCCACTTTATCCATCTTACATAACTTCACTCTAAGTTGAGTACTCAGTAACCTGCCGTCTAACGTGTTCTTCTTTTATAAAATACGTATTCCGAAATCGATCCCCGGTGGAGGCACATATGGTCCAAATGACCTTAACTGTAGAGGCACTTTTGATAATGGTTTTCCATACTTTAACCCTTTTACTGCGGACCGAATTTTCGAGGTGTATGCCAAAACTGCGGAGGTATTTCCCGCAAAAATGCAGGTTCTTGTTTAATAAATTGTAATAATTATAAATACCACTATTAATCATTATATTTTTTACCATTTATGTATCATATCATAAGGTTCAAAATGAAAAAAATTGCGCGCTTACCACTTTTATTTAATATTATAAAAATTTATAGATATATAGAAACTAATAAATAATATTACAAAATATGCATTTTAACGATAGTTTACCCATATATAATCAAAGGAAATGTTTGTTATTTCACATTTAGTCAATAGCTTGGTCTTTTAACTGTTAAAATATAAAATTTTAATGAAAAAATTGCAATAGATTTTTCAAAAGTTGCACTTTAAGAAATATCTACCCTCTGGCACTTGTGTTGCGGGAAGCATACACCATTAAGTCATTTCTTACATTTTGCACAAACGGTGCGTGCACGTCTCCTCTTTCCTCTTTTACTATCAACTAGCACACTATACACGTCTTTCTCTTTTCTTTGGGGTAAATTTTTAAACCTTTACTTCCCCAATAAGGGATTCTTTTGATGTCCGACGGGTGACCATTTTATTTGAAGCCACTCCTAGGATAGGCCTTATATAATACTAATTACAAACGAAAAGTGTGTCATTAGTTTCATGCCTGCGGGTAGATTTTCTTTATTAAGAACATAACTAGTCAAAAAACGTGGTAGAAAACGTTAAAAACACCATATTTTCGAGTATTTGAGTGCAGGCCGCTCATCGAGATACGTATATATCATCATGTCAGATAAATACTAAAATTAAAGATGCCTAATTCAGCACAACTATCGGTTTGTTTCTAACGTATAAGCACAAGAGATAATAAAGAAGAAATCAGAAGTAACAGATACACTCTAATTGAGGAGTTCTGCTCAGTAGAAAAACAGGGCCGATAGATCGGCCCATCCGCAGTTTTCGCATAAGCACGCCGGGCCGATAGATCGGCCCATCCGCAGTAAGAGGGTTAATGTCCGTAACTGTCTGAAGTGATGGATAGCTATTCTTCTGTCAAATACAATTCCCCGGTATATTTATACCTTTCACCATTTACGCTAAACAGCATAGGACTAGAAATATACGTAGCTGTAGTGACAGAGATGAACCAAAAAATCCTTAAATGGAGATAAAATAAGAGTAAATTAAAACAGAAACTTATATTCTATTTACAAATTTTTCCTAATCAATAGCAGTTCGTAATTCTTTGAGCTCAGGAAAATGTGCGAAATAATTATTTAGGAAACAATATGTATGAATTTCCCTATGAATACGACAATAATATGAGTAACAATGAAGTTGTGAGAGCTAAATAACAATTAGAAAAGGGTTGATGATTCTAAGTGATCGATGTTTAACAATCAATCAAATTGATAAAAAATGATTGAATAAATAAATAATTTAGGTA
Organism: Pantala flavescens; assembly: GCA_020796165.1. Classification (NCBI taxonomy): domain Eukaryota; kingdom Metazoa; phylum Arthropoda; class Insecta; order Odonata; family Libellulidae; genus Pantala; species Pantala flavescens. The sequence goes on along the minus strand of CM036881.1, from coordinate 44,765,093 downwards.
TTTAGATTAAACTTAAGGGAATAGGATTTTTTAAAAAAATGGGGAGCATTATTAAAAATAGAATATATTATCAGGATTACGAATGAAATCACTCAACAAAGACTTTTCCAATCCAAAGACGCCTTATTGTCATCCTTAATAAATCGGAAAAAGCTAACAATGCGTAATCGTTACAGTTAGCATTTACATAAACACGCAATAATGACGAAACAAAGGGAAAAGTGATCGACCTCAGCAAAAGGATGGCTGTCAGTGAATGCGGGAATGAATAGAGACAGAAAACGAACCTTATCGCACGAACAGTCGGTGGATAAGAATTTATGGGCCGAATTCCGCTTTGATGGAGAGTGGTCAGCCTTCCATTTCATCCGTATTTCAATCTGCCAATCTGCAGCGCTTTTCTTCCGCGTATTTCTCTCGGACCATTTCATATGCCGCCACGCCCGCTTTTGCAGATTCCTCCAACAGTCCGGTGTTGCGAATATCTTTCCTTCCTGCTGAGCAGACAGAAAATGCTGCAAGGCATTCGTCTGGGAGTATATAAATATATATATACGGGTCGCCCACCCTCGCCTCCGGTACTTTTTCTGCAGCGTGGTGGATCTAACATATTTCCCTTCTGGTATCGCCCAAGACATCTTCCCTCCAAATGTCTTCAAGGCGTTGCGTCCATAGTTTTTTACGTCAATGTACCGTCCTTTTGCGATAGCAGGGGATTGAATGAATCGGAAAGGAAGTTGGATTGCGAAGTAGAAATGTGTGTTCCTTGTGAATGGTGTAGGAAATAGGATTTCTACTTCTGCTAGATCTATTGGAATTTAATATGAGTCGGCTTTCTATTCATCTGCTATGCAGACTTCGTCTCACTCGGGTTCCGTGTTTTTTTTTGTTTTGAAGGCTGGATGATGTAGTTACAACGGTATGTTATGATAGATAACCTATCCTGACATTCGAATAATACTTTTCATGATATATGCATTAAATATTTCTTTTTTGTCGAGTGAAATATTTTTCATCGACTCTGTTACGCGCACAGCTTTTTATTTGTATTTTCTCTCACGAAAGAGTAGCCTTGGACGTTAAAATGTTTCAGATCAGATTTTTAAAAAATAAAAGCTATAAACTTACAGTAACTGGGAATTTTCCGATTTCATGCTAACTAAATATAAATGAAAAATATCGCAGTATTGTTCATTGTACTGACCTTGGTGATGTTACATTCTAAATAGCCAATACACATAGTTGAGTTTCATAGATTAAAAAAGTATCGACTTACTAATGAAGTATAAACCGTAGCAGTTCAAAATACGCTAGAATTATTACAACTCCTACGAATTCTGAATTAATAAGATTTTTTTAGAACAATATATTAGAAAAGATGACTGATAATTATTTCTCATTAGATTAGGTTTCTATGGTGGTGAAGTTTCCCAAAGAATAGCATAGATTGATAATCCTATGATGTTAATTGTGAAGCTATGAGTCATCTGTAAGAGTTACTACTTCTATGAAGTTTATCCTTCTCAACTCTAGCGGGTGTAAGTGGCGTTTCCATTGTGCTTTACAATAGAGATTTACTAAAAACAAATGGCAGTAAAAAATAGTTTCGACAAACCTAGAGTTTAATTGGGCATCGCATCGAATGCACCAATTTCACTCTACGAAGCCCTTCAAGTGTTACGCAAACGAAAGTTGACTTCATTCCACCACTTGAGAAAGGCTCTAGAAGATCCCAGAATCCACAGTTTTTTTATACGTCGCCCATCGAAATTCTTTTGTTTTTTTTCCTAATAGGGCTTCAAAAAGTCCTTTTGCACCCGCCATTGTTGGAGCTTTCGATCGTCGACTCGAATGGAGTTGTTTGTTATCGGTTCATTTTTTTCGTAAAAATCGCGTCATCGTAATGGATGGTATGGAGTGACTTTGTCCGTCTGTCAACTTCACCAAAAATATATAAATTTTAAGGGACTCGAGATATTAAAATGGGAGGATATGAATTTGGGAGTTGAAACACATGTTTTATTTTCGGTCCATGGGTGTTGATTCACTGCATTGAAATTGATGTGTTTTATTGATTTTTTTCCTTCATCGTATATTTTAGGTATAAATGAATTATTTCGAACTAAACTTTTGTTTACGTATAAGTTTATACGTTCATACAGGAAATATTAAAATGAAAGTACATTGGGTGTATAAAATATTATTTTATGCCAATAATGAGTTATAATCAATGAAAAGTATGATATTTACTCAGGGGAATGAATTAATTGTAAAAATGTTACGATACAATATAGTTGCAAAACAAGAAATAACATCTTTGTCGTGTGTGTATTTAAGAATAATCATAGCAGAAACAGTATTATTAATATCGAAAGATGTTCAATATTTTGCTTAAATAACGTTGGAATAAATTAATGATTATTCTTTAAATAAGATTAAATCTTTCAATAACTTATGATTGTATATTAAAAGCAAGATCATCCTATTATAACGTCTGTCACGGAATACTGTAGTATACAAAGAAATAAATCTTTGCGAAATGAACATATGAATTAAATCATAATTTATAAATCAGTGTCAGTGTTAGTGCTCCAATAGGAAAATTTGTCATTCAATCTTCTTTATTTTCAAATATTTATGGATGTATTTTCTGTGCTGCGAATTGAAAAATCCCATTTCGACTATAAAAGTGTTAGGTGACGTTCGATGCCATGACAAGCAGTGACGCTGCGTTGATTGGTTAAAGTTTCTATGGAAATATTAGATAAATACGTTGTTGCTGCTTTTAATCCAATGTAGGACTCTTTTATAATTCCATTTCGTGCGTCTCATATCCTAGTTGCATCTGAATACTTTATGATTTTTCTTTTCCATCCAAATCTGGTTTTTCTTCTCTTCATGTAATATAGTTGACAGCGATTGTACAATATTTACCTTTCTGAGCTTCTAAGCCTATCTAGACGAGATATATTTTATATGTTGACATTATTATTTACAATATTTAATCTACAATGTTATCGTTATATGAATGTGTGCATAAATTGCGGGATGAAAGAAAATTATATTCTTCATTACTTTAACATATTTTAATGGACATTAAAGTACGAATAATTCATTGTCATTGTTATATTAAATTTAATCATTCTTTAATATTTTGTTATTATTTTAAAATACTTTAGCGAACATGCAATATTAAGAACGTTAAACTTTTATTTTGTTCATTTCTATCCTACGTGATATTAATAAATTACAGAATGCAATAATATTTAATATCCAAGATTGGATGATCTACATCCGTAGTAACGTACGTACATACATATATATCATTATACTGCTTCTATTACACTCTATTTTCAATTTAGGAATCGGCTGGTATATATCTATAATATATATGCTCTCTGTACGTAGTAGATTATTTACCAACTCGGAGTGTGCACTGTTTTCCTTCCATCAGCGTCCACGAGGTTGGACAGGTCACTAGGAAAGCACAGTGAGATACGTGCATCGCTTTAATTATTCACGAAAGCATACACGTCACGAGCGAATCACGCCGTTGAGCTCTCACGCGTTCATGTTTCTTTCATCGTAACCAGGGAAACCTTTCAAACATTCTTCTCCAATCATTTCGATATCGTAGAATTTTCATCGCGAAAAAGTTCACCATTTTAAAACACTTTTTTATAGAGTGTCACGTTGCCCCGAATTATTCATCCTATCGGAAAAAATTCGGGCTGTGCTTTCCGAGAGTGCACCGCAAACACAGATGCGTCCCGCGTTTCTCTTTTGTTTCAATATCTGCGGAATTCCGCCCGCACATCATCGGCGCTGTTGTCTTTTTCCCCCGATATAAACTTCTTCCTTTTTGGCCCAGAATTATCGTCCTTCAATTGCTTTTTCGGATGGCGATGCTGTTTTTTTATTTCGTGGTGGTACACACGCTACGTTACTCGATTCGGCGTTTTTTTTAGGACCATCCCGTGATCAATTACCTACGTCAGAGGGTGTGATACGTCGATCCACCGACAGCTGTGCTTTTCCCTTAAAAGTTGGAACAGTGTTTTGATTTCTTGCCTTAATTACCTTCCTGTCATCCTCACAATCGTCCGTTTCTCCCGGAATTGGTTCCAGAATTGATTTCCGTGGCGAATTAACGAAGAGTACGTCATCGGTCACGACAATGTGTCCCATTCTATGTGTGGAGATGATTATAATGGCAAAAATGGGGTGATTATTATTCAAAACAATCGATATTGTTGTGGGAATCATAGCTACAGTAACATGTGGTTTTAATCGTGACTATCAAAAAACAATTACGTCAATTGTATCGGAGAGAGGAGTTCATTCATTCTAGAATAGTATAAGAAGTTGTTGCTCTTAATCTGCCACTAATACAAAGAAAGGTTTTGTAAACCCGTTGAAAACAAGTGAAATTGAGATTATTCCGTGATGGCGACTTTTATATAGACATATTGTGTTTGTTCTAGCTACAATCGTGTCCGTAATTATTGAATTTGTAATAGTATAACTTGTAAGTTTCCTGATAGAACGCGAAAACTCTTTTCTTAGGTGTGATTTGTGGCAAACACAGTTTTAAATCTTTATAAATTCACTTCCTTCGTGCGAACCAATAAAACCACATGGCAAGATTGCTTTTTTAATCATCTGAATTTTTCATTCGAATCTGCCCTATTTCTTACTTACAATACTGTTAGTATTCGAGTCATCCACCTGCCTGAAACATTGATAATTTGATTAGCATTGCAGAAATTGGCACCTTTACGATTGTATTTTGCGACCCTCGCTCTAGATTGCTATGTTCCCGTTAAATCGTCCATGATTATTCCATTAGGAAAACATCCGTAAGATTTTATGCACTATAATCATGTACGTGTTACATATTTAGTGGTATTATGCCTATTATTATGTCTATTTATCGTTATTTCTTTGTTGCAAACCTCTTCTGTCACAGCTAATAATGAAGTATTAATATAATTTTCATGTTTAGACCTATCTCAGAATATATGGATCTATTTTAAGCTCTTTGCTGTTCATCGGTATACATGCTCATTTGCTTATCAATGAATAATCATGATACCATTAAAATGTTTTGATCTTTAATATTTTCCATCTCATTCTAGTTAAAAGCTTAATCAAATAAATACGAAATAATTTATACGGAAATCAAGATTTTCTCTAGGCATCCGTAAATTTTTTATCGCAAAATTTATCTCCTCTCCCAAGAATCTCCAAAACAAATATTTGCACTTAAATTTGCGAATGATCATACATTTTCTAACACTTCCCTACACACTATAAACCCCTCTATCGGCAGAGATTCGATGCAGTATCAAAAAGTCCTCGCATCTCCATGGAAACACGTTCCTCTGCGCAACTGTAGTCATGTGAATATTCCCCCATCTTTCACGGCCTTTAGTTAACCCGCCGCTCCGCTCCCTTCATTTTTTTCCCTCCCCAATCAAATCATCAATCCCGTCGTTTAACTTATTAGACATCCGAAGGGTTCGGCCGTTACTTCTGCACCCGCACCAGAACCCTCACCAGCGTCGTTGTTGACACACCTGAATTTCCAAGTTCGATCGTAAAAAAAAGACGAGAGAATCGCGATTGCACGCCGTTAATTAAGAGACCTTCCACGTATATGCCGCCTTGGGTCGGGTTGCGCTGTTGCCGATTTGCGTTCGTGCTTTTGCAACGGTGAGCGACGCCCACGAGATATCCTTCCGTGCCCAGCTTTCGCCGAGGAAAGTGCACGAAGATCTTCTCGAGGTTGATGTCCTTCATCCGTAGAGTTCTGGAAGATGCGTAAAGGTGTTTCGGGCCAAGCGTCGAGTATCTTGCTGGAACGTGTAAGGAAGCGTGGTCTATAGAATGAGCTATAAAGTTGGTTTATGTCTATAAATAAGCGTTCAGGTATCTAAATGGTTTTATGTAGCGTTTGATATGTAGTTTGATACGTATGTTTCTCATAGCTGTTGAAAAGTCTTTTATAAAGAAGTTTTCATTGTCGCTAGTATTTGCTATGATGTTAGGATGTGTGTATGAAAGTATACACATGTTCTAAAACGGATTTACGTATCTGTATACACGCTCAGATTGTCATATGTTTGTCATAGTCGTTGAAATCTGTCGGTAAAGAAATCTGCAAGGTCAATGTACAGTTAGGTTCATTCTAGATATTCTCATAGAGGTTGAGTTTATTAATAAGTTGAATATCTGATTATGAGAATAGAATTCATGAAATCATACTTTTATGAACTCAATAATGTAATTTATAATGTAATGAAGAAAATAACAGTACATAAAATCTTATTTTCAAATATTCGTGCCTGTGGCCTGGATGAAAGCTTACAGAGACTTTTTCTGACAAAATTTCGATGTAATTTCGTTTAAATTATTGTTTACCGAAACGGTGTTTATGTAGAAAATTACTTTCTATTGTTTCGTCAGCTTTACTCCTCCTATAAACCAAACTGTGCATGAATAATTATTGCTTGGAAACGAGGATATAAGGAAAGGAACATATAACAATGGAACGTAAGATTTAAGACTTGATAGAGCGTACTCGATTGCCAATAAAAATTTCGCGGAACGCCTCTCCCATACGTGACTCATGCCAATACCTGGATAAGACATGACTTATTTTCACGTAACCCATATAAATAGCTTGTAAGTTTTATACGTCATCTGAAACTTTTGAATTCTTTAAAAAGGTTGAAGGCTATTTCCGGAAAGAATACGTACGAATTTGGTAAGGTAACGGTTTGAATGATCTGATGATATATTTCCATCCTTGACCCAATTTGGGATGAAAGTAAGATACGGTTCTTGGATGAAAGTGCATAAAGCTACAAAAAATTACCTTTTTCGCACCTTCGTAATAATTCAAAAACTGAAACCTTATCTTATTGTATCGATGGATGCTTTATCTTTATATAAAAATCTTTGGTTGCTAATGCTGTTCATATTTCTTCTACTTTCACTGAGTCTTCTAATCCCGGATCTTTCCAATATATATTTTCTCTCTCTCTCTTTCTCGGAGATCATACGTATTTATGCATGCGTGGTCCAGAGGCCGGAGTCTGCATATATGTAGGTCATCACGTCTCAACTGGTCACAGCAGTTGAAACCGGTGTTGGCTACAGAAGGGGTTGATGATTGAGCGGCATTTAATTCCCAAAACATTATCGGATAATTTCCCCACAGCTTTGATTTCCATCGAATATTTCGATTGAAATTTGATTGCTTTTGGTTTTATTTGAAAGTGAGCGACAACTCTCCTGAGTTGTCAAATTGCTCGCGATGGAAATTAGAATTGTTCGACGTGTCACTTGATAGTTTTACATTTCCCTTTTCGTTCAAATAATGGTTAAATTAATTGCTATGAATAGTAAAAATACAGCTCGTATTTACATTAACTTTTATGAGTTTTATGATATGTAGAAAACATGTTAAATATATATTGTCTTGAGGTATGTTATTTTATAATCTTCGGCAGTCATTCATCTCGTGAATAGAACACTAACTCTCATACCTACTTGTCACTGACTGACTTATAATAAGTTCCTTTTAATGTGTGAAACATTGTTACTAGACAAGAATATGTAGATGAGGGAACAATCCAAATGAAATATTGTTGCTTGAAGTAATTAACTAACAATCAATCTATATTGTTGTTACTCTTAATTTGGTAATGAACTATCAATTAAGCAAGTTACGTAAAGTAATAGCGACAGGAAATATATAACAACCGGTGAGGTATCTTCCTCACCGGTTGTTATATATTTCCTCAACCAAATGGAAGTAATGTCACTGGGTATAAACATATTATAGAAATATTATTAATCAGCAGTAATCAATGAATTCATAAAATGAAAAATGAGTTCTTTCTCAATTTGAAAAAGAAACATCGAGCTATTTCTATTTAAAGAAACTCATACGTAAAGGTAGATATTATATTTATTGATTATTCATCTATCAATTTATGTATGACCAAACCTTATCTTTCGTGGTATTTCACCGCCAAAAATTTATAACTTAACTCAATAAGGTCATTAAAATTTTGGCAATACCCAATATTCGTACAAAAAATTAGAACTTCCATTATTCTGACTAATCTACCATTGATCATTACTTCTAATCGAGTTGTCACAAAAGGAGGTGAATCTATAAAGAGATGATAAATCGGCATAGGGTGAATTTCCAGTGGTTGTTATGGAAACGGGACGGACTAGTACAAAGCAGTATTTGATTATTAGAAAAGTTTATCTTCTCCCTCATTAATAGACATAAATTCGATCATTTAACGCCTGTGTGGAGGAAATATATTTAACGTAATTTTGAATATATATAATCTATTGCGTATATCTTTTCACGTTTACAGAGTTCGTATTTAAAGTCAGAAATCCCATTGTAGGTGTTACAAAGGGAAGGCAATCCATTTAGTTTTCCCGTACCCATTGGAGTGCCTATTATTTCGAAAATCACGAATCATCGAACGAGATATCCATGCTCACGAAATTCACTTTTAATCACGAAAAATTTCTATTTTGGCAGTATACGGAGACCCTCTATACCGAAGCTGACATTTAAACACGGTTTTAGAGCTTCAAAACTAGTTACACGTTCACGAGTAATGACTTTGTACGTGAGTGCGTTACGATACAAACATGCATCATCCGCATTTAGCGATCGTCAACATTCTTTTCCCATAGGAGAGTTAATAGGTGATCGGGTCCTCATTAAAAGCAGGATGATTTGTTTCGGTGCATATGAGATTATCATAGAGAACTCTATGCTCTAGTGCGCACGGATGCAATGATTACGTGTCCATTTGAGAATCGAAAAAGTCCCATTGCTACAGGCTTTGTCGCTATGGTGATGTACGGAACTTAATTACCAGCCGGGGGTATTGGCATTGTTGTGATTAGTCGACAATGTAACGTAAAGTTTTAATGGCGCAGCAATTAAGTAGAACTTAAAATTTTGCTTTAAAACTGATCTTCTTTTGAAACATTTTACAATTATTTACGCTTGATATTCACGAATTCTTTCTATAATAATTTTATTGTATAAATGGTATTTTTTAATGTCAATTCAAGCATGTTAGTCATTGGATGGGAAAGAATAGATGAAACGTAGCACTGTACGTTGTGCGGCTTGTCCACAGAAGTTAAACGGAAGTGAAAATAGCAATATGACAGGGACTCGAACCCAGGTCCCCTACTTACTGAATATAGAAAACTTGCCCAACAGGTAGGGGAGCTGGGTTCGAGTCCCTGTCATGTTGCTATTTTCACTTCTGTTTAACGTAATGTTCTCCATTGTTGAGTACAATTATTATGTTTATATGCAGATATTGTCTGTTCATCAATCAATGACATATAGTGAATATATCTCTCATTGAGAACAAAATATTCTTTGTTCATGGATTTTAGTATCACTACAATCTCGATCGATGCAAATCATTCCTTTATCTGCATAATCATGCTTCGCTTCTTGAACTCTTACCTTTCGAGCGCTTGTCATTTTCGCAAGCAATGTTGCCAAGATTCAAGTTCTTCGGCGAAATAAATTATTCACCATTCGCCGATTCCGTCTCGAGAGAAGGTCGTATCCATAGCGAGGCGATTAAAAGAAGCGTGCTTTTGTAACCTTTGCTTAAGAACGCGCTCCTCTGGGACACCCAGTGCGCCTCCGCCCTCCATTTATCTCCCATCGCATGACCCCAATCGCCCACGCTTTCTATTCTGTGCGTTGTTCCCTTCTTGCATCCATCGGAGGGTGGGCCTTATCCTCTGAAATCCGCCGCCTTTTGCGGACTTTTCTTTTTTTGCTAACTGCGGAGAACGGTCCATTGTTGTGCAAGTTTTCTGTGGAGTGTTGCGTATGTCGTTGCTTAGGAAATGCATTGGACTCATTGTTTAGAGATTTTTTGCCTCTTATACACTGATTTATCGTGGTATGTGGGATTTATGCGATACGTATGAGGTAATGATAAGAAATCATATCTATTTTTAGTATTAATGAAGGCAGATTATCGTTTCAGTATAGGAATGATAATTGATAAGAAGTTAGTTAATGCTCCGATTTTTATATTGTACGGGTAAGTAAGGAATGCAATATCCATTCCATTACCGTTTCTTATCTATTATTAGTAAAAAGAAGAGTACGTAGATCCATTTAGCATTCATAGTGCTCGATTATCTAACAGAAAATGTTTCGTTATGGCTTTAGTTTCTATTAATGTAAAGTTTAAACATAATTATAATTGAATGCCATTCGTGAACTTATTGTTAGATATACTAGATAATAAGTACGTAAATACGTTATATGACCAGAAAAGCTGTTTTTAGATTCGTAAAAATTTGATTAAATATTGAATGGAAAAATGCATACTTGATAGTGAGTCGATTATGATTATTTTTTGAATTACTTGCAATTATTCCTGAAGTATTATTTTTCGTAATATTATGGATAACATTTTTTTTCGCTGTATTAAAAATTATATAATTTCTTTCACTTCTAATTCTAAGGAACTCGTATTCTGTTCGAATGTTCGTCTCGCAATAAATTTTCCCGAAATATATAACAGAATCATCCATATTAAAGTTTCTATCTATCACCCTTGAGTACTGTCTTATTCTGTGGCAGAGCAATATATCTTTCGGTCGAACGAACTACTCTCTAACCCTTCACAATTCAATCAACCCTTTGGAAGATCACAATGAAGCAATTAGTAGCACCGATTTCGCGGAAATAAGGATCTTTTGGGGAACTTTTTCTATAAATTTCCTCTCTTTTCAATATCTTCTTTATGGAAATTTCACGACCATTTGAAGAGAGGAGGGGTTTCATTAAGAGGAATCGCATGGAGCATTTGCAGGTGGCGTTATTTGATACCCATCCATAACGTTCGGGAAACTTTTTAAAGGGTTCCGCCGATTTTGTTCAGTTTTTTCTGCGATTTAAGGATCGCAATTCATCGGAGCGAATGTGGCATTCGACCTTAATTAATTCCATCAAAAATTTAACGCCACAGACCTTTCTCTCCAACTTTATTAATGTAGGCGTTTTGGGGGAACATTACCTGAGAAATTCAGTGTGGAGAAAGGGGAATTTGATGGGTAATAATGCGTTTCATTAAGCCTAATTCTATTGTTTCGTTTCGGTGCCATAGTGATGAGCAACAATGTAGATATTGTTGTTTGGAATTGTTGATCTATTTTAGGTCTATCATCCGAATATACACATAAATGCAATAATATAAAATTGGCATGTCTGTGTTTATAATTTTGTTAATGCCGGAAGTAATTAATTCATATTAATATAAAATGCGTTTTTACTTAGTAGGTTTATTATTGAGAAGTAAATTTAGGAATAATTTGTCTCTTAATTTGAATATTTGTCACGTCGGAAATTCACTTTACTTAATTTTACAATTGAATCTGTTTGAAAAATACAGCAGTCTACCAAAGTTAACGATGTCTATACTATACATTTCACTGAGATATATGGATATTTTTCAGCTTCTAAGTTCAGTAATTATAGATATATTATCTTATTATATAGTTTTATTTTTATTTATCTTTGTAAAATTCAGGAACGAAGGTAAACCCCTAATCCTCTAACTTTGACTCCTTTTTGTAAAATATTCCGTTAGCTCAATAATATTAACTTAATTAATTTATTAACTTATTATTTACTTTTTTCCTTTGATATTTAGACCTCGATTTCACCTCCAATTGACTCGAGTGATTCGTTCATTTTTATTTCGTGTGTGACCATTTATATGAGATGTCGTATCTCCAAAATGAAAAGTTATTCTCGGCACTTTAACCCTTCATGGTGAAGCGAGCGATAACTGCCTTTTATTGGCTAATCCCTCGATTATGCGAACTTTTGGCAACTTGCGAATTATAAGTTCTTTTTTTTGCCTTGAATCAGAATCAGCCGTACTATCTCCCGAGATCTCAGCCGAACTTTTGGGTCGAACTTTGAGCCGATGTCTCCGTCAACTGCCGAAATGACTGAGGTACGAATATTCAATTAGGAACTTATTTTGGGCGGGAGACGGATTCTCCCGTTTCCGAGTGACGAGGCGTTGGTCGCCGGGTTACGTGGGTAATTCTCATTATTCGGAGCTCAACTACAGGTATCTGATGCAGTTTAGAGTTAGAAGTGGTAGTTGGAAGTTTGATCATGATACGTTGCATGTTTATTCAGAGGTTATTCGTTCTAATATTTAGTTGAGTATTAGTAATGAGGTGCTTGGTTTAATAATATTTCCGTCTATTGTACCAGCGTAACTGTTGTAATCTTTTTTATAGTCTTTCTTGTGTTTGTTTATCCTAATAACTTTTTTGAGCTCCTCGATCTTAGCTTTTTCTTTTACTTCCTTCATTCTTCTCAGTGGTTATTTGTAATTTAATGCCATTAAAAAGTGTTCTTAAAAGGTAAATTTGACCAAAATTTTTATATCGTTTTTCCTGTAATGAAATAATGATTACTCTTTACTATTTTCTGAAGAAATTCACTTAACTTCTATTTTAGAATTTCTTTCTTTTTATTGAGGTGTTTCCCTTACTTCAATCCTGAATAATGATCTTTATTAACATTGAAATTTTGTTATTTTAGAATTAATAATATTATTTCCTGAAGGGATTGTTTATTTACATATAGTTATCTTCCTTTATAATTAATATTACATATATTTCTATTCCCTTATAAGTAATAATGCGATTCTATTCTTCACAACAATGTTTGCTCCAGGCGATTGTTTACTGAGGCATAACCGCATAGCATTTGTTGCATTAGGTTTTACTCACGCATTGTTGGAGTCGTTCTTTATCTCGTTGCATTGTTTACCCATAATTTCCATCAAGTTCGCGATGCATTAAGCATATCATTTTCGTAAGGTGTTGGTACGTACCCATACATGCAAAATTCTCTTTATTTTCCCCGAGTGCACCCTATGCACACATTTTCACGTGATATAATGAAGTCATTCGCGCACGTATACATTTTTTTCCCTCTCTCGCATTAGACTCCGAATACTGCTCTTTTCCAACGCAACAAATCCTTCATATAGCTCTTATTCTTTCCTCTTGAGAGTTCTTTTCATTTAGAAAAACCCTTAACCGAAAGCTTTCTACTTTTTTCATCATCATCTCAAATGGTTGCCGTGGGAAACTGCATAACACTTCGCGACGCGATTCTCTTTTTTTATTCTAAATCTTCCTCTCTAATGGCTCTTTCCAACGCTGGAGAAAACTGCATAGGAATCTGGATAACGTAGCAGGAAATGACCTCACTCCCCATGAACACGCTTTTCCGGTGGTAATGCTTTTGTTTTCTTCCGGCAGAGGATTCTTCCGCAGCCTCCAAGACTGCTTCCTTCATCCCTTTTTGGGTCATTGTCGATGTTTTCTTTTTGGGTGAAACTTTCCCGAGATAGTAGATGTGGATAGTAGAAACTAGTCTTACGGAGATGGGAAAATGTCGCTTGTGTTATGCATGGAATTGAGATTGAGTTTATTCTAGAATGGAGTTGGTATGGAATGTTACGGAGTACAGTAGAAAACATCGTGGTTGTAAATTTTGCTATGTATAGATGGACTACGGAGAGTAATTCAAATATTGCTTGGGATTGGAGCTGTCTTTTATGATATACATATTGTTTATCGGAAAAACACTGTAGGTAGACGGGTATTGATTATGTAGAATGAAAAGACACGTAGATCAGAAGGAATCACTTAATTCATAGTCTTGAAAAAGATATTACGCGACTAGACTAGACAACTCGTATCTCTTGGATCCCAATTAGAAGATCCGGGTTTCTAATCCTGGTCCTATCGTACTCTTTTCAAGTCATTTATTTATAAGGATAAAGTTTATGTAGTTATGTTCTATAAAGAGAGAAAATTCGTTTACCCAAGTGAGTGGTACTTGAAAATTCTTGAAATATACGCATGGAGACAGTCTACGTCAGATTGAGTTTTTCATATACTAAGTTTTTCCTGAGTAAGATAGGTTGTTGATAAGAGATGATATTAAAACAAAAAATAGTTTTGTTTTAAAATACACTTATTTATTTTTGATATTCATAATCAATGATCAATAATGAAATTTATTTTACAGCTTGTACGAACAAAATTATTAGATTATACGGATTATTGGTCGAAAGTATATCAACTTATTGTTGGTATAAACAATTCTTGATACAATACAGTAAGTTAGGTGCTTTTAAACTTCAAACTTTTCCTTAATGAATTGTAAACAACGAAGATTTTTATCGATTCATTTAGCTTTTCATCAGGTCAATATAAAATTACGCTTTAATTTAAGTCTTGGATGTTTATATGCATCGAAATGAAGGTAGCTTTCATAAATGTAAAGAAGCCTCAGAGAAGATGTGTCTGCGTATCCCTCATTAGTCGCATTTTACCTTCGTCATAAAGAATCCTTGCCAAGAATAAAACCTCCCGACGACTTCATAACTTCCTTGCACTGCGCACTGTAATTACACCCCTCATAACTTTAATCCCTCCCGACTTACGACCCATCACGTAGACGCTAAACTGTTCTTAATGGTCACAATCATATCCCTGTTGTGTAGCGGCGTTACCAGGGAGATGAACGCAGGGAGATGGGAGGATTCTGTACCAATTTTATCTTATCAATCATCCCGTAGTTATGGACGATATCCCGTTTGCATCCTTTCCTATCGAAGCCGACCCCGATTCCATTGTGTCCCTTATCACGATGTTATTGATGTTCGAGTAGGTAGTGGATCTGCCGGCGTTTATCATGCCATGGTTGTTTAGCGGGTGCTCGGATACCGTGCGTACATTGTTGGGTGCGGTATCTATCGATTTTTCTCAGCTAATGAGGGATGTTATGGTGATGCGATTGAAATGAATATGTGATCAGGGAAAAGTGTGACTCAAATTTCGTCCTGATTAATGAGTGATTAGATTATCGTTAAGTACATGGAAGTATTATTAAAGGGATAAGGCATAGTTAGAGTATAGAAATTTTAGCATTGAATATGAAGACTATTTTTTAAATACTCTTGTGATAAGGAGATTCTCATCCCTAGAAAAAAAGATAACTTCATCTTTTTTTAATTGGATTATAATGT
Organism: Pantala flavescens; assembly: GCA_020796165.1. Classification (NCBI taxonomy): domain Eukaryota; kingdom Metazoa; phylum Arthropoda; class Insecta; order Odonata; family Libellulidae; genus Pantala; species Pantala flavescens. The sequence continues at coordinate 44,749,932 of CM036881.1, read as the reverse complement.
AGGCAAGGATTTGGAAAGTACTTTCTTATCGTTCAAGTACTGCTGTGAACATCGTAGGATATTGCTATGGAAACATAATTCTATGAGATAATAAATAATTCAGTTTTAACAATCAGTTTTATTCATTAGTTTAGGATTGTTTGCTTTAAATTGAATTAATAATAATTAATTTATTAGCTGTTGGTTAATTAGAATCTGATCAACGAAGGCGAATAAGTCGTCGGCATAAATTAAAATAAATCGAAAAAATCATCATAATAAAATAATTGAAAAACGCGTCAATTGATACAATGTTATTGATTTGTAAATCTTTATTAATTTAGGGAATGTTTAAACGTAGGTTTCGCGTCCAAAATCTCCCCTATGATTGACTTCATCTTGGTCAAACTGTGGGAAGGACGAACTTTATCAAAATTTCGGAGAATAATGGCGTGTCAAACAGAAATCCCTCGCGTGTCTGCCTCGGCACGCTTTCCCCAAATCACGTGCCATTATCATCCATTGGCCGTAGAGTGACACGAATAGCCCAGCGTGCGGTAAACAGTAAACCGCCTAAAAAACTCAATCCCCACTCAATTTAAAGCAATCTAAAAAAACGGTTCACCGATATTATACAAGTGGAGTGCTATTTTATATTTAAAATCACTTAACCCAAATGTGACCCAAAGCCAAATACTTTTTTGGAGATCTTTTAGTGGTCTTTTCCGATAATCGTATTTTTGGAGGACTTTTATCGAAGTATAATTAACTTTTAACCTGGTTGCTGATAAATTTATTTTTATTAATCTATAACTTACTTAAAAATAGATTCTCTCAACCAAATCATTTAAAACTTTGTTAAAAAATTTAAATATATTATCCTGTCAGTATTAATTTTAAAGAGATTGTATTTGTATATATTTCCTGGCTTTATGTATAGGTGAATATAATCTGTGTTTACAAATTATGCTTAGAAGATTATAATTTAATATTTATATCATGTTGCGCCTTTTTTTCTATTATTCTATTTAATTCATTATACTCTTTACTAATATACCATTTTATTCTTTTTTTCTTGATTCTATTAAATTTCTCATTGCCTTCTTATAGCTTACTATATTTGGACATTTTATTGTTTGGTTATGAACACAGTATTAGGTAACTAAAGAATCTAAGTTTTCCTTTTTTATCCAACATTTACAAAAAGGTAATCTCTGATTGTAATTTATGAAATTTTTTTCATCGTGGTGTGTATTCGCAATTATTTAATTTCGAAGGATCTTGTGGGTAAAGATGACTGTATTTCTAAAGATATTTTTAATCATAAGCTGCAAAGAATTTAAGCCATCCATCCAAACAATAAGAAGTAAAAGGCTTTGCTCCTGAGTACTTGAGCACGGAATCCTCCGCAAAATTGCTTATTTAGCCCCAAGGCGGTAAATCGGTCCCTCAAGGTAGCAATCTAGGACCTCTTTAATTTTTTTTTAAATCCGCTGGAAACATCCGATTTCCTAATCCCCAAATATTTTCCTTTCCTTATCACTTTTTTCCCTTCCAATCCCAGATTAAGAAGAGAAAATAATCAACCCCTGTCCATAAAGTCTTCAGGAGCACGATCTCTTGAAACTTAATTTCTTAGCTGCCCGGACGGAATTCCAATTACACCCCCTCATGCCTGTTTGCATCATCCCCCATTTCACCCTCTTAATCCGGCAGGTTCCTTAGCATCCATCACTAAGCCCTCCTCCCTTATCTATTATCGCGTTCCCCGGGAGTCAAATGGGGCCTGTTCCAATCCCTCTCCCGTACGCCTTGTTTCGGTATCGGGATTAATACGAAGCCCTTTTGTATTATCTCTCTATACACTCGGCCCGTTTACTACCTTCGCTCATCAACTGGAGAGTTTTAATCGGGGATTTCAGGGGACTAATGCCGCCATATTCGTGGAATACGTGCAGACCTCGGAGACGGGCAGGTGGTGAAGTGCTGAGGAACTGTTCGAATTTGTTGGTCATTGTTCCTTTGATACGCTCCCATTGTTGTAAGATATTCGTTTAATTGTCGCTGATTTTGTTTCTTTATTGTCGCCGTATTGTTGTGAGTTATACTAATTATTATTACTAAATTTGTCGAACATTACTTCCCAATGATTTATTCGTTGCGTACCTGCTGTGTTTATTATAAAGATTAGTACATACCACTTCCTTGTTCTCTCTTTTCTGTACGCACAGTGTTTATTTTTATTCTTTTGATTTATATTTTATGTATAATTTTAATTCACAGATTTATTGTTGATTCTTAGTGCTATTATCGTGCTAGTCAATTATCATAGATATGTGCTTATTTTTTATCATAATTGCCTCTGTGTCCTTGTTTATATTGTTTCCGATATCCATTCTGTTGAAATCTCTTTATTGTAATATTCTATACTTAGTTTGCCTATAACTAAGATATTTAAGACACATGCAATGTAATTCGAAATAAGAAGAATATCTTATTTCCATGAAATTGATTTTATTGTGGACGATATCTCGATGAAACTGAATCCTAAACATTCAAAGACGTAGGAATTTGTTTGGATAAAATTTAGAGCCAAGATCTTCGTTTTGTAGATTGATTAGGCATTAAAATGTTTTAACATATGTTTTTACATGACGGCTGGAAAGTAAAATATAATTTACAAGGCCTAAAGTGTTTTAAACAGTATATTAGCATATACTGATGAAAGATTGAAAGATATTAAGGAGGTTTTTTAATCCTAGTTTACGTCCTAGAAGTTAAAGCCAAGAAGATATCCTTCTACTCATTTGTTATTCTTTTATCAAGTTTACTGGATTGATAGGACATCTCATTGATATATCGGGTCATCGTTTGAATAATTTTTAATGCCGTACATCCTTTTTTGACGACATAAACATCTATAGAAAGAAACCGAATCCTTGTCCTTCCTTTTTCATTCCACTGACCGCTATTTCCCAAGAACTCTTTTATATCACAACGCAACAACTGTTCACAGAAATACCAACTGCCACTCGCTTTATGAACTCCGCTCGTTTGCCTCTAGCGATTTTCTTTTGATATTCAAGGGATTAAAAAATAATACGAACGTAAGGGACAGAGCTCCTAAAAAAAGGTCAACTTTTTTAAAGTGAACTTTTTCTCACATGCATCGGTTCGCGAATGTTTCACTTTAATACTCTCTCTTTTGTTTCTCTTCTGTTTCATCCCCGGGCTTTCTAGAACGCCTTGTTTTTTGTATTTGTGTTCTGTGATGTTTTGGCACGGTCATCAAATATTTTTTTGCGAATGCCAATCCTTTGTGCTATTTATTTTCAACGTTTACTCTTTTTGGTCCTATATTTACCATGGCTGCGAAATTGGTGCATTTCTTTTATCGTGCAATAAATGATTTATCGTTTTTGTTTTATTCCGAGCGATCATCGATTATCGATTTTCTTTTGTTTAATCTTTTCCGTTGGTTCTGTTGACAATATAGCTGTATATATGAAACGAGCGTTAAATAAAAATGACCCTATTCAAATTTTGTATTAAAAATTTAAGTTTGTGATTGGATGACGTACGAGAGATTTTTCATTAAATGCTGAAACATTGAAAAAGAAGCATTTTTGTTATTTGTTACATTATTATTCCATTATGACACGCACATATGTTAAAATCGACAGGTCGAGTATTGTTTGGAGCTTCTGTTGCCTTAACGACATTAATTCTATATTCTATAATTACGAGTTTAAGTCGATTATCGTAGATTTTAGCTGCCTTATTGTTGAAATGAATTAAGTAAATTACGAAGTGTATCTGAGTGGACCTTTCCAGTTCTTCTATTGTTTGAACAGAAATTTAATTACCTTCAGTATTCAAATACAGCTCGATTTCTTTCCGATTATCAAATTACCTTATTAGCTGTTCTTTTTTAAAATGTTCTCTGCCACTGTTTTAATTGTTGGTCGATCTCTACGTATGCTGTTGTTGATAATGAAATTGTAGTTCTCTTTCAACTGATCTAGGGAGTATTGTTGTACTGTATTGTTGCAAATATTACTCTTACCATATTAGTGTTTCGTTATTGTTGTATCTCACATTTATTGTAAGCATTATGTGGTGGAATAGTAGTAAAAAAATAGTAAATAAATTTAAAGTTATATGCGTGAGTTTTGATGTATTATATTTGTCTCTATTACAAACAAATTTTTGCAGATTATTTGAATAGTAAGCTAAGTAATAAAATTTATTGAATTCATGATACACAAGTATTATTAAACATAGGATACCATACTCCATTACATCACATCACTTAAAATTGATGTATACAATCGCGTAAAAATAGAATGCTATACTATGCAATTATACAATTCCCACAATTTCCTTCCGCATACATGCAACGCACTCTTATTCCTATCCTAAGGCATTGAAGTAGTGAAATCCGGAAGTCAACACGTCACACCTTTAAAAGATAAAATCTCCTTCTGTACTTAGCAGGAATTCGCGGATTTTCCTCCTGGAAAGTTCGCCAAAACATCCTTCTTCATATTATTCACCTTTCCTCCATCCTCCACATTGTAGAGGGCTGATGAGGTCATCGAGAAATATCGTCCCGGATTTTATTTTTGTATACCTCACGCCGCGCGGTTTTAATGGTACTCGAGCGTAAAAAGAGTTCGTCTTCAGGGTTCCTTAGGAGTGCATGCAAGAGCCGTTTGTTCCGCGTTGGCGTGCTTATGCGTGCACATAACGGGGCGCGTCGATGGGGTGACCAGTGCACGTCTCGGTTGGAGCGAGAGGATATTCGCGTGGCGAAAAAATACGTATATTCAGAAATGCAAGCAATGACGGTGCACCATGCGGTTTTTCAAGGGTTTTTCTTCTTTTTTGTTTGTTTTGGCTTTTGCGAGGTTTGTGGCGATGAGCTAGCTTGCGGGTTGTTTGCGCGGATGTAGTATATATTTTTTTATTTTTGCAATTTTTTTGCAAATTGGCGAATTTTTAGGAAGTATGGAAATTTGGAAGGCTGTAATTTTTTAGATAAATTTTGCGAATAGAAATGTTTCCAATAGGCAAACATAAAATACTGACATCTTTATTTGTATATTTTCAGGTTTGCCCTTATATTTATTCGCAAATGTTTTTCATTGCAAATATTTGCATAGACTGCTTTACTTTAAATATATATTTGCGATGTTTCTGCACCTGAATTTGTGCACAAATTTGAGTTTATTTTTTCATTCCCAAAATTTTAATGTCTCTAAAGTTAACTTGCTGCTATCTTTACTTTTAATTTTTCTCTAAATACCTAATCCATAATAAGGTTTTGTGCTTGTGTGATGTTTAATGTGTTTTCTTTTTGTTGAATGGAATAAGTTTTCAATATTTATATCATTATAGTGCTATGCTCATTAAACATCTTCAACTGTTACCAAAGTTTTAAATCTACAATTTATTAAAGCTGAATTACGAAATTTAATGCCTTAACGTTCATGAATTTGTAGTCAAAAGAAGAAAACTAAAAAATATTATCAGGAAGTAACCGTCTGTTGCTGTTACGATAAGAAGTAAAACGAAGCATCTTAAGGCATTGTTGTAAAGAGGCGAGGTTTTTGGGAACTCCCGTACGGAACAATGAGTAAGAATTACTTTGGTAGAAGTAGCAACGAAAGTTGTCTGGTTACTAGTTCCTGGTATCTTCAGTTAAAATAGGCTTCCTTCCTCAGAAATGAAAGTCGTTACAGTGGGAATTTACCACAAAAGGTATTGCAGTTAGTGAGAGTTTGTGCAAAGGAATTTTTTCCTTAAGAATTTTATTGCGTATACAAGGATTCTTACGAGATAACATGATGAGTGAACATTAGATAAGATATCTACTTTTGGGAACTCCCGTACGGAACAATGAGTAAGAATTACTTTGGTAGAAGTAGCAACGAAAGTTGTCTGGTTACTAGTTCCTGGTATCTTCAGTTAAAATAGGCTTCCTTCCTCAGAAATGAAAGTCGTTACAGTGGGAATTTACCACAAAAGGTATTGCAGTTAGTGAGAGTTTGTGCAAAGGAATTTTTTCCTTAAGAATTTTATTGCGTATACAAGGATTCTTACGAGATAACATGATGAGTGAACATTAGATAAGATATCTACTTTTATGGTGGTTTAGAGAGCCAACATAAAAATACATATGCTGTATATTTAGTCAGATGACGTAAATAGTATGCAAACATACGGAAGTGATTCTATTATCTAATTTTATAATATAGGGCTATTTAATATTCCTATGGCAACCTCATTTTCGTAGCTAGTCGAGCTGTGAAAATTTTAATAATATTAATAATTTTTATAAAAATTGATTTTATTATTGATAGACAGGGAAATAGAGTAATATTAATTTATGCGAATGTAAATATTCAAACTGTAATCGTATTTTGTATGAGTACATTTTATAACGTACTATACATTAGCATAACTGATATTTTAACTTAATGTGGCAGTAAGAATCAACATCCTTTCTTAATGAATATTTAACATTAATGATTAATTATATAGTTTTATGCATTTCTTCCAAGGATTGGCATATATGGAAAGTTAGTCTGAAATGATGATGAATCAAACACGGGTCCCCCAATTTGATTCGATAGTTTAACATTAAACTGTCTCAACAAAATATAAACCCATCTAATATAAATATTTCTTTCGTGTTACAAAACTATAAGTTATAATTTTGCTCATTGGTCTTTGACATCATAATCTTTATCCGTATATTTCACGAATTAATCCTCAATGCGTGTGTTAAATCTCGGTGAAATCTTATTTTCAACAAAGCACATAAGTTTTCCGTGATCCGTTAGATAGAACTTCGACCCCATTTCGTTTATCAACCCTTAGATTTCGAAAACAACCCCTTCATGCACTTCCGATGGAAGTCTTCGTGCAACTGGGTCAAGGGGATGGAACCCTCAAGAAGTTCTTGCACCTTGCACTGTAGAGCCTTCAAGTAGCTCCCATTCAATTGGCGTAAAGTGTTGTTTCAACGGTACCCCAACCACCGCGACGTTGAGGTGTTCGTCCTTCATTTAAACTTGACCCAAGAAGGGCCCTGATTTCCCAAAGGAAGGAACCGAATCTCGACGAGAAATTATGGAAGAGTTAAGCGACGTAAGCGAGTTTAAACAAAGGTTTTCAATTGTTTCCTTTCGTTACGCCTCGGGTCTCTATGGGAGACCGTCCCATTGTTGGAAGGACTTACACTTCGTAATTACATTGTGGAACTCGTTTTACATTTTGGTGAATTACACGGCAGTTTGCCCTCGACGTGGAATACCCTTATTTCACGGAAAGGGACTTGTTTAATCTAGTTTAAGTTAGTTTTGCGGCTTGCCTCGTTTCACTCCAATATTTATTCGTAGTTTCTGAAGTCATACTTCCGTTTTTGTTCGAAATCTTAACCTTTTTTTATTCTTTCGCGGTAAAGTAATCTTGGAAATGGAGGTAAATGTTTGCTCATTCAATACTTCCCTTCAAATATTACCATCTTTCTTAACGGTACGGTATTCCATTCGTGATTCATTTTGCTGGATCAATTTCAAATGACGTAAATTCTTAAGATTACGTAACTCTGTAGCTTGTAATTATTTTTACAACTTTAAATTTAAAATTTTTATATTATTACATCGAATCAATGGCTATCAATACGCAATTCTAATTTGAGCCTATTAAAATAATTTTTTGATGTTCCTTTAAAATGCACCAGTAAGGATAACACTTTCGAAATACTTATTTCTATATTGCTTTATTTATTATCTAATATTAGATTTTTTAGTAATTAATATTTTTATATATTGTAATATCTCTCAAATGTCATTAAAACTCATAAAGGTAATTGAAATTCATTGCTTCGTTATTAATCTGTATTTTGGGGTAGAAATTGTTCAATTATTAGAAATCAAATTATATTTAATCATATTTCAGTAGCTGAATAATTTCTATATATATGCCTTCTCTAAGAAAGACTCTACATTCATCGTTGGTTGTTGGTGAATAAATGGGTTCATCGGAAATATCATAATCATGATCCTTAGAATTATAAATCTGAGAGTTTTGAACTATAATACAATATCGAAATATTGCTACGTTTTATTATATTTTGAAAAATAATACCCAATTTTATGTTCTGTCTAATGAAATATTTCCTTCTCTTTTCAGGTATGTACCTCTTGGATTTCTAAATTGCTGTAGATTTCTACCGAATGAATGAATTAATGAATGAATGATATTTGTATGAAATAATCATTCCATTACAACAAAATGTAAGTGGATTTAGAATACTGTTTTCTGAGTATATCTAGTTTAGATAATTTTTATATCAGGGTTTACATTTTCATAGTTAGAAATTTTACTAGAAATTTGAATTAATTTATGAGCTGTTACTCTCCTGAGATGCAATTGAATTTATGCGTGTTTTCATCTTTTGTTTATATGGTGAAGTTATTGGGAGGCTTAAAAATGTCTAATTATTTACAAATATAATCACTCATCCTTCGAATCTGAAAATGTATCGTGTAGTATGAAATTTGTATACAGATATCAAGTTAATAAAAGTGCAATTATGTTTAAGATAATTAAATCTGATAAATTGAACATAATATAATTCATAGTATGATAATTTGCGGCGGTAATTTAAGAAAACCACTAATTGTTACTTTTAAATGAGACAACGTAAGTAACGATAAGAATAAAAGGCATTGTTCATTAACCATAGGCCTACAAGGAAAAGTGGTATAGCTTTCATTAAAATCTCGGCAGTTTATTCAATTACAGCTTCATTTTACTAAAAATGGGTTGATTGAACCCTGAGGCTAAGGCTCTTTCATCTTCATCTTAATTTTGAGAATGCATCGCTTTTGTTAGCCGTTAGATCAAATTACCTCCAGTTTTAATTATTTCTAAAACAACTATGGCGATAAAGGGAAGTTTTTAATTATGTCTCAGACGCCCTTAGGAATTCGTACGGCGTATCTTTTGCAATTGCGGTGTAAAAAGTAAAAGAAAAGTTTGTTGAAGTACTTTCTCGTTTCTAATGAGCTCCAGGATTCCGTAAAATATCGTTACTGCAGCCAAACGCTTGTTGCCTTTACGTCCCGAATTTCATTTCCTTCCAACTCCAGACTTAATTGAATCATCTCGAAAAAATAACACTTTTGAGAGCGTGAGTTAGCCTTCACTTTTTTTTTCGGACCACGTACGGCTGTGGAATAAGTAACGGCTTCGGTGCGCTGAGTCATGTTTACGATTGTCCCTTTCGGTTTACCTTATACGTGTGTGTGCGGAGTTGCCAACACGACGGCGTTTTTAAGGTTACATCAGCGCGTGTCAACAAAGGTTATCAAGAGGTCGCTATAGAGATCCTGATACTGCATATATTAGAAGATAAAGCACGCGTTGTATGTGAAATGTACTGGATAATCAATAATAGGTATAATAATGGTGTTATCTGTTTTACTGCGGTGTTGTTCATGTTTTTCTTTTTTTGAAGCTGAGAATTTTTTCATAACCATCTATTGTTACGTATTTCTAGCTTAATCATGGATAAAACAGTGATATTTCTTTCATTTTCAATGATACTAGTTGGCAAAGATATCTTCATAATCATATATCGTTAATCATACATAGTAAAAAAAGTTTTTACAAGAATGAAACAATTTCCTTTGTTGCGATGTATATATGGTATTGATTTCGAAAATTTTTATTGTTGCCTTCTGCAATTTTCTAAAATAGTAACTCCACACCTACCAGAACTGATTCCTATGCTGATTAAATCATTAATTATAATTTTATATTATATTAAAATATCTAATCACGATCTTTCTAAATCCAGTCAACACATAGACAGAGGTTTTTCTTAGAGCAACCATATACGTATTTCAGTTTATTAATTATAGATTTTGATCACATCAATGACCTTTATATTTACGCAAACCATGTGAGATTGATCTTAGAACCGCTTTCACTCACAGTTGATGAGATTAAACCTATTTGTTTCATACTGAAGCTCCCAGTAACTTCCTCATTATAGCCATCCATTTGTTCCGTGAATTTCGGAGGGAAAGTCTGGGAACGGAAAACTTTTCACGCAACGTCAAGCATTTAATATTAAACTTTTGATTAATGCTCCCATCGTGGTTTATTAATTACAATCACGATTCACGGTTTTGGCAAATCGAGTCGAAATCACGTTCGGTGACGGAAAGTCACTTTTTTGCCAAGTTTCTGGTCCACGAGGTCACAGTCGTTTTCAATAATGACCCTTTTGTCTTCCTCATGCTTTATTGATAACCGTGTTGTGAATTTTGGACAGCAGAGGGCATCATTTTTATACCAACGCGTCTCGTATTCATTCGTTTGAAAGGCGGATTGGGTGCCATTGTTCTTCAGTCTCTCCCTTTCGTTTGCGATACGACATAATTACTCGTATTCCTGACGCGGGTGTGTATTCCCGAAATGCCCTTCCACTTGTGCTTGTTCGTTGGATGGCTGATGATGGACAGAGGATTTTGATTTATCGCCCAATGTCCTTTTATGGAAAGAACGACAGCTTCTGCTTCACGTTTTGACGTAGTTGTTTTTGGAGTAATTCCGTTGTTTTCCGTTTCCATAAGAAGGAGGTTTCCATGGCGACGATATTTGAACTATCAACTGATTTATTATCAAATTTATTCGAATCGAGCGATTTCTATTGTTTATGGTACTATAAGATTCAATTGTTTACAAGAACGATTGTTGTTGAATAGTAATATGCTGAATTTTTGCATATCTTCAGGCTTCATACAGTTTTTCAATAAAACCAATCAGAACTTTTTAGAAAATCTACGTGTATGTGACAGTAGATATCAGCTTTTTTCACCTCCTGTCGTATTTCAAAAGACGACTTATAGGTCGTTTAATTTGTTAGAGGACTGCTTGCAAGGTAATTACGTCAAAGCAGATATTAGTACACCTAGTAAGTATTGTTAAAAAGGAACATAGAAGACGATAAGATCCAAGAAATTATTACAGTTCGCTAAAGTTAATTTTACTTCTATAAATGTTATATACACTCACACGAAAATTGCAAAACATCAAGCAGCAAAGAGAATCATCTTTGCCGTCCGCGAATTCTCAAATCAGCGAAACGGCCTTAAAAACTCCTCGTTTGCCAAATTCCACATATTTCATTTGACGCCTCACTTCTTTTCGAGGTTCATCCAAAAAGGAAAACGCGACCGAATTTCGAAAGACTATAGGAAGGGATGCGTCGTGGAGCGAGAGATATAAGGTTTTATCTCTTTAAAAAGCTCGACCGACTGTCAGTTTCCACTCCGTTTAAATAAAGAAGCGCAACTTTTTCTTTACGTCATCGGTTCCTCCATGAGATAAGAAGTTCCGCTGCCTTGAGTTATGAAGGAAGTCAGCCACGGTCTGTGGCCGATGTAGTCCTTCGAAAGATTTACGTCTTCTTGCCAAAGAGATCGACGGATAGATCATAGAGTCTGCAACAAAGTAACTATTTCATTCGGGCCAAACAGTCGTCACAATGGAGCGCAACAGGTGTGCTGTTGTACGTTCCTGAATTTAGTTAACATGTCGCTAATTGTTGCCTTTATTGTTTTGTTACTGTGCAGTAATTGATTTGTTTCGTTTAAAGCATTTACGATTTTGATTGAATGTATGGTAGTTTCGTTGCTTAGCAATACACTTTCACTGATGTAACATATACTGATAATGAATTCCTTATTTATAATTAATTGTAATCAGGTAGTTTAACTTAACATCCATTTTAAGGGGAAGTACGACAAGAATGAATTTATAGTTAATGAAAGTTTATTTAATGGTTAGACTTCATTATAGTAGTCGGCTCTTTAATACTTTCTAGTCGCTATTTCGTACCGACAACTTTCAATATCTCTTTTCTGTTAGTGAATAATGGTTTAGATTGGTCCCTCAAGGTATCTTCGTAGGTTCAAAGTAGTTAATAAAAATCGGAAAATCAACATTGTTCATTTTTTTTCGTTTTTCGCTGTTATTTCGGAAAATTCTGTCAGAGGACAATTCAAATGTTCAAAAGGAAAAAACAACAGGCTTCGTCATGGTATGAGGATGCTTCGTGTCGATGCATCCCCTGCCATCCACCATCGGTCGTTTTTGGGCCAATAATGTGAATTTGAATGTAAATGGGAATAGGGGACGCGAGAGGCATTGAGTGGAAATATATTGCTCTTGAGAGTGATTGATGAGAGCATCAGTGGAAGAAGACAGGTGAGGGAAACAGAAGACAAAAGTTTTGTCGAATGATTATATAAAGATGGCGTTGGTAGTGAAGAATTTGAAGAAAGTTAAAGCAATACGTTTGAATGATTCATTCATAAATATCATTCATGACAGCTATTTAGTAGGTTTTTTTGCTTCTTTTAAAAGGAAAACTAAATAGGGGACAATCAACATCATACAGCTCGTGAGTTATACCTATGCAAATACAGGGTTGTGTCATGAAATGCTATTTGAGAGATTTTATGTTTGTGTAAGGTGTGTACACGTATCTTTAAAGTGCATACTTTGAAATAGAGCATATATATTATTATTATGATTATATTGATCTGCATAGCACTGTATCAAATGTAGTTCTACCGCGGATTATTGTTGTCAAGCAATGGTCTCCTCAAATTACTGTCGATTATTATAATTTGTATGAATCGTGACTTACAGTTTGTTTGGTAGACATAGTTATTGAGGTTATAGAGCTTATCTATTAGCTCTTTAAACGGAAATATAGTTTTTAAGTACGGTACCTAAGAAATACGAGAGTAATTTTAATTTTTAGTAAAATCTATTGTATAAAAATGATAAGTTTAAATGCAAAAGTGAAAGAAGACTCAATATTTATTCTTTACTGGACTAATTTTGTGTCAGATGTTTAATCAATCATTAGTAAATAATCACTTAAAGATCAATGCTAATTTTTTTCCCCATAACTGTAAGTTATAAGCAATTCAGAGCTTTGTGCTACAGCACTAATATCTTAGACAACTGAATAGGAGTAATAATAGAATAAATCCATTTCGAGAAGGTGCAACTTAGGTGTTACCAACTATGATATGCAGAATATTTTTCGTCAGTGAAAACATAACACTCGAGTAACTTCTCGGATATGCATCCATTTCCTTCCAATCCTTGCTGCGAATAGGTTCAGGAGATGCTCTCTTAGGATAGACAAGTGCGAACGGTGAGACTAGACAATTTCATAAGACCTAAAGGAAGCCTTTGGAACGGTTAAAATGGGTTTGCGGTTGGCATAGTCGTCTCTCGGATATAGCGTCTCCTTGGAAGCGAATGCAATCGAAGTGCAGAGTGTCTTTGGCTGCGGTCGTCCCCATGGTTACATCCAATCGCTCGTGCGACGCAGCACCTGCGTATCCCGTTTCCCGAATGCCTTAATGGGCCCAGGATAAAAGAAACGCCACCAGGGTCCTCCTCCTTCGTGGATTGGAATCCTTAATGACGAAGGCCCTTCCCTTTTGGGGAAAAACTACCGCTTTCTTTTTCGGTGTACCTTAACAATGAAGATGTTGAGTTGTAAATGAGATGTTAAAGTTATCACAGTGTTGATAGTAATCAGGTACTTAGAAAAGGAGGTCTGAGTACTGTGTTCAGGCAAAAAGCGTTGGTTTATTTGTGTGTATTTTATGTTTTCGTAAATTTTGTGGTTCATAAATAGACGATACGTATAAATTAAAATAAGCAGTGTTTAACTTACATCCTATTTTATACCTATTCTCTATAAATGCTTGTAATGCCAGGATGCGATGATTGTATTTTAACTAATTGTACGTCTCATAAATAGCCATTGCTCATCTTCTTACGTAATAAAAAGGTAGGTGCGCAATTGCTATCCTATTGATTAATACTGTATTTCGTATCATTTTTCCAGTTATTATTTCCAACTTTTTTAGTATAATCAGTAATATTTATTAAAGAAATAGGCGATTATGATTTGTCTCAAAGACTATTGTCGTTAGAAAGACTATTGTTTGAATTGTTTGTTCTACAGAATGGTTAAATATTCCATAGTTATGAGCTTGCATAGAGACGGAATAATCATTCATAAAATTTGATAAAAAATATCCTTTAAATGAGCAAAAGTACATAAGAAGTTTTAAGCATCTCATATGAAATATTGAACGTTTATCATTTATCTTTAATTTCCCTCCATATTCATTTATATTCCCTCCTTGAATATGTAATTTCAGAAACATTCATATTTAAAATTCAACACCAATTGCTAATTCAGTCTTTACTAAATTTTATTATTAATATAATTTTGCATTAGCACAAGTTTCCTTCCTTTCCTTTTAACTTAACTGAATCGTATTTTTAATCGTAGATCATATATTCACCCCAAACACACAGAAATTTTACTTTAATGTTTTTACATCACGTGTCATTCAAAAGGAAGAGTAGGGGAAAGTTAGTTCGGTATTAAAAGAAGGGATATTTAAGAATGCATCGACTCACACCAGTAAGGTCATGGGTATTTCAGTTTGGAAAACCACATCCTGAAAATTCAATAAATTATCGATCTCCTTTTCAGTGAAATAATTCATGAAACGTTATACCCAATATTAGTATATACGCTTAGAATAAAACCATTTCCTCCTCTCTGATAAGAAAGTTACATAAATGGCTGAATCTAGTTTAGCACAAGCGCTGAATAATTACAAAACTCCCAATTTGGGCGGATATCAACCGTTGCCACGGGGAGTAAATTCTTCACATCGAATTTGCGCACCGCCCCATCATGCCCCGCGCTTATTTATAGTCGCCGTAAAAGCGTTCCAGTGGCACTGGATTTATTCTCGTATTTATGTATCGCCGCCATTAAAAGATGCCTCTTAAATCTCCCCGTTGTTAAAGCGCGCGGGTCACAGCTCTCCCAGGCGCATTAGCCCCGCAAAGTAAATAACTTCCCGGAAAAATACGCGCGTGATATATCGAGGGGAAGCAAGTTTTCGCGAAGCGTAAATCAAAATAATATGCGCTCCAACTTGTTTATAGAGTTCATTTGTTGCGTCCTTTCGCAGCCATAATCTACGATTGTAGTTTCTCCCCCTCCCTCTCGAAGGCAACGGGAATTATCTCCGGTGCGTGGGGGTGTATCGGGGGATAATTGATCAAGGTGGGGTCGGTTAACCTAATGCGCGATTAATTTGGAACCATCTTCGGACGATTATGTCGGAAGGACTTTTAACGCTGTTAGGTTCATTGGATAGGTAACGAGGTGCATTTATGCTGCCACAATGGAAAGTGCCTTCTTTCGTCCGTGAATTGGATCTGCTCGATTACGATGTTAACACCGGAACAGTTTATCATCCTGTTTTTCGATGGTGTTAAATAGGATATTAGAAGTTTTGGCGTATAGAAAGGACGATTTTAAGAGTGGCGAAGCTTTTTTAGTTTACATTTTATGGTGTAATTTTCTTTAGAATGACAGAAAGAAAAGAAAATATGTGAAGAAAAGTTCAATAAATTTTATTGTTGCATTATGTTTATCTTGTTATAAAAAGGTCAAAAATGAAAATTCCATGAAAAGTATATTTGAATGGTAAAATATTTAGGAACAGAAAAATTTACCCACGAATTCTCAAGATATAACAAGTATTAATGTTTTTACATAGGTATATATTTTTATTCCCAAATTATCAAAATCTGAGCGGATAGGTCTTCTGCTTGGGCTTAGAAATTCCGGCATAAGTATTTGATGAGTCTTCCGATAAGTATAATGTAGAGAAAAATAACGGGTCTTTCTATTGAGAGAACCATCTTTGGAATAATCTCATGAATTAGGACGGAATCCTGTTTTGTGAATCGACCGTTAGATTTTCAGGAAGTTTTTATTCGTAACTTCAAGTCGAGTTAGGTGATTTATTATTTTGTTGACCAAATTTTTGAGGAATAGTTTTCTGTTGGTATCTGTGTCAATGGTGTACAGTATTTGTGATAAATGGTACATATACCAAGATTTGATATCTTCACTTAGAGTTTCGCCATTAAATGAATGCAGTGAAAGTTTTAATTGTGCTCTCTATGTATTTTTTCGTACTTTTAAAGTTATTGTATTCAATCTCATGGTGAATTGAGTAGTCTGGAAAGAAACCAACGTAGGTTTGAAGTTGCAGTTGATTTTAGCATTAAGCTTATAGCATTTATTGAAATGTATGCAATTTAATCATTGATTGCTGCCAATAGAAAAATTGTAAAAATTTCAAATACGTAACTATTTTGCTTATATGATTATAATTTTAAAATTTCTATGTTCATTATCCTATACATAAAACGATCACAGAAACTGTTTATTATTTTAAATACTCTTGCTGTTTTACTCTACGAAATAGGAATGTTGATATCTTGAATAGAGTTATGCAGCCAAAAATACGTCTTTGTAAGAAAATATGTAATATAAATTTAGTTACGTTAGCTAGACACTGTTTTCAAATCAAGTTCGTATTATTGTGTATTAACATGGGATGTTAATTGTTTGCTAAACAATCTATTGTCGTGTAATAATGTTACGGATATCGACCAATAAAAATTCGACAATACCAGAGACATGACAATCAGATACAAATTTATCTTACTACGGACTACCATGGGTTATTTCTTGGACACTTTGTGTGTAGTAAATCATAAGAGAAAATGGAAATATAAACGTGTTTTATGTAGATAGGTCGATCGCATAATATATGCCACTTTTTGACATATCATTCGTAGGCTTCCCATATAAGGATTCGGTTTCATATTGAATGAGCTGTTCATTCTCGAGAGAGATAAACTCTTGTGTTGAACATTCAATAGAAACGTGTCCACATGAGATCACCTTTACAAATCAAATCGCCTAAGAAGCCCACGACTTTGGGGGGTAAAATCATTACATCGTTATCATTTCCTTGCGTTCCCTCAAGGGAGATGGAAATATCCATGGAAAGGAAGAGCCAACGGCTTGGAATACGATATAGGGGTCATCTTTGGAGGGCATTAAAGTGACCTTTTCATCCATCTAGGATGTCAGGCAAATTGAATAGGGGTTTGGCGATAGGAGGGTTCCTTGCGGGACTCCGTGGACGCCAATTTCCTTCGAAGGGTAGACCTGTCACGGGTTTGAGGTTTTCCTCTTCTGGAATTGATGGGTTGGCATTCATGGCGTTCCCTTTTCGATACCCGAGCGGTGCAAGTGGGCGGAAAAAGGGTTCCTTTCATTCGGATTGGTCGTTAAGTCTATACCCGATGGAGTTGACCTCTTGAGTGATATTAATCTCTTGATAGGATTTGCGAAATGGTATGTCTTGTCAGGATTGAATGGATTTAGGGTTTTTGAACCAATTTGATTTGGGGAGAAGACGATCTTTCGTTCTTTCCTGTTATTATTTCCATAGCAACCGCAGTTTTCGAATAGCCACTAAAACTTTATTATATGAGACATAGGAGTCATAGATGAAAATCATTCAAAAATAATAAATGAAGAGATTTGAGTGTAAATATCAAGGTAGGAGTAAGGAGTATAAAATATATCTATTTAATTTGAATAATTTTTACGTTAGATGTTGTAATAATTTTCTTTTCTCTTTGTTCCAACGGGATGCCTGTTAATTGTTGTCGGAAAATGCACCAACCTGAATGTTTTAATTGCTTAATGAGGGAAACTCATTATTTCCTTGATTGTATTAAAGTTACCTCAAATTTAGAGGTAACATACTTCCGGGAATTTATTAAGTCCGTTGTCCGAATAAATAAAAAAGAAAAGGATAACCTAGTGACGTGCAAAATGGAGTAATTATATTCAAACTTTAATAATCAGACAGGGTTATATCTCTTGTAATTTTTTTTGTTATAGTTATATTTTTATAAATTAGTGTTCGATCAGGTTATATAGTTGGAACTTCTTTGATGTTAAGATTATTGTTTTCAATTGTAGCTCTAAAAAATATTTTGCCATTAGCTCTGACACAACTTTTAATATTATTATAGTAACAGTAAAATTATGTTTTTCGGTCGTTAGCATTAATAATGGATAAGTAAATTATATTAGTCATAGAGTTAATTTTGCTAATACTTTTAATACGAAATTTAATTGATCGCTTTAATTTAGTAATGTAGTAACGTTATTAGATCTTCTATCAGTTAATTGCGATTGATGAAAGCCTTATAATTGCATTGAATTAAGGTGAGATACAGTAATATATTTGCATATCTGTAGAGTTTAGATCACATCAACGATGATGCAGGCACACACATTGACACACGATTTGAATTTAACATCCCTCAAATTGCTTCTGAAATTTTCAATGTATTTGCAACGCAAAAATTTTTGCAACCCTGAATTTCTGAATTCGCAATTGTAGATTCGCAATCGCACGTAACCCGGAGTTTCCGGCGCTTGAATTATCAACGACATATATCGCTTCGTGAATTTTCAATCTCCCAGTCTCGTCGTTACTATTTAAAAAACGATGGAATGGCAAATGAACCGATTCCATAGGTGGGGGCGGGGACATTGCGAAAAATTTTCCGCAATCGTGGATAATCGCGAATTTTGAAAAAAATCGCGCATCAATAATAGAAATTGGAGATGATTTATCCGTCTCGTCATTTGCGAAAGCGCCATTTAGCACAAAATGAAACATTCAGCGCATGTTAAAGGGGTGATTATGAATTCAGGCTTCTTAATGACCACCCGTGGTGAATGTTGGTCTTTCATGGCATTGCAGAAATACCTATCGCATAATGAGGTGGCGAATTATCAATTTAAGCAAAATTTGGAATGATTTTCAACTCAAGAGAATTCAATGTAAAAAATTAAAAATATGTGATGGCGATTAAATAGGCTTTCAATTGTTTTGTTTGGGAATGTGTTTTTCTTCTATCAAGGTCAATCGGGTTTTAAATCTATAAATTAGAGAAATTCTGATAACATCCAATTGTTGTTCTTGGAGTTGATAGGTTGTGACTTCAGTTTATGAAACAGTTACCATAGCAACGTAGTTAAGATTTTTCGCGAAAATACAAAATTTTTATACTGTTATATGAATCACGGTTTTAATTATGTTTTATTACCAATAATCGTAACAGGCATATATGATTTGATATAATGGTTCTATTTAGAAATATATTTCAGTATTTCCTGTTAATGTTAATAATGATGTTCTCATCTTGTCGAAGTTACCGCTGCTTTAAGGAGGAACTCCACAGTAACCAGCTATTAACTTACATATGCATTTTGATTCGCTTTTGAGATATAGTAACCACTAAGCATGTTTGATCATTTAATTTAAGCATTGTATATTTCTTTATAAACAATGTATAATTCTGTATTTTATCTTATTAGATCATGGTGTATACGTGTTTTAATCATTGTACATTAGAGAAATTACGTTAAAGCTATTATAGACCTATGATATTTATCGTTTTATGAAAACTAACTTTTCACTTTATTTATCGTATATCATCAATTGGAGCTATTTAAAATCATTCACGTTTATTATTGAGTTAATAAGGTGAAATAACTTCAATGTAGCAATCCTCTCGAACGAACTTAATTTGAGGTTAAACGTGCATTTTCTCTCTTCAATAATTTTTAACTCTCATTTCTCTAATTTTGCGGAAAAATTTTTCACGTAGAAAAACAAAACGGAATTCAGTTTCGAAAGGAATTTTTCTGGTGAAATGATTTTTGACTCCTCATAAAACTTTCCACCAGCATCCATGCTTTCATATTATTAGTCCGTACATATTTTCGTCATTTTATACGACTCGAGTGAGACATTTTTTCGTTTTTATTTCATTTGAATTCCGTTGCGATATATATTTTCTTTGGCAGTGCAGTCGTTCGTCCATTTTTTTCACGTCCAATTTCAAACGCATTAATTAGCCGAGCCTTCAGGCATACTTTTATTTTACACTTACAAAAGCTATTTTTCGATTCAGGCATCACTGAATCATTTCTACGAATAAAGTCGAAGATGAATGTAGAAATATTTGTTTGATATGATTTACGATGGAATTAATGTTGTGAAAGAGACTAACGTGTATCTTTTTATTATAAATGGACAATATTCTTTTTATGCGATGTAAATTTTATTGTGATCAATTGCTTTATTCGTCTATTAATCTTCAGAAATAGCATAAATATCTAGATGATACTAGATATATAACAGAAGGTCTTTATTAACTTAAAAATCATTCTATATCTTGGAAATAAATTTATTAGTAGCAATGGATCAGATATATTACTTGAGGATATATTAGAAGGCTTAAGGATGGAATTAATGGATAAATGTAACAATTTGTTACAACAGTATACTTGTGTTTGGTTCGATTGTTAGTAGTTAAATTACTGTTTGCTTGGTACGGGTAGTAATGTACTTTTTTCTATTGCTGAACCTGTCCGATTGATTGATGGATAAAAATTTGATAGAATCTTTTATCAACTTAAATCCATGGGTGAGGGTAATTTATTGGTCTATTAAGTTTTAATTGAATCGAGCACGAAAAGTTTGTTAGGAATAAGCTTGTCATAATTGAAATGTATGGTTGAGATTATTGTAAGAAGTCATTTAATTGTTAGGAAATTAAACCACCTTAATTCGGAAGAGTTATCGATACATTTTTCCTTCACAACGGTCCAATTCCTAAGTCGCAAACGATTGTAAAAATTTACGTTCTTTATCCCCGACAACTTCGTCGCGTAACGGAGAAATGTTCGGAGTTTATGACCCGTAATGTTGGCAAGACTGAGCCCCATCCCTCTTCCCACCGCGGCCCCATTACGATTTCAAAGCAGTCCGTAAAGTGACGAGAAAAAGGCAGCTGGAGAAATATCGTATCGGAACGTAATTACATTGGGGAAATAAATGACAGAGAAAAGAGCGCTATAAACTATCCATTATTCCCTTTTCAAGGAGGCGTTTTCCGGAAGATAAACCGCCTTTCGCAAAAGTGCCCAATTACACGCCGTGGAGGCGTAATGTATAGGAGAGATATTAATGTCGACTGCGGACCCTTGAGCATCTGTACGATATAGGCTGTGAATATCCTCCGAAAAGGGTTTGGCCGTACCTTCGCACAATGGGAAAGTTTAGTCGGGCTTTTGTGACCCTAACAACGGCTGTTGACGAAGTATGGGATTTATAAACAAGCTGCAGGAAGTATTTCAGAGGAAAACAATCTGAGGTGACATCGGCAGAAGTGGGGATATTCGGAAGTAGTTGCGTCTCCATGGATACCGCTGTGTTTTTTATCTCGGAGCCGGCCAATCGATAATCATACATTGTTACATAACTTTTGTTTTGAATGGGATGAAGGATTCGTATTTATAATATGCAAATGTAATACATGTATATGTATAATATACAAATTACCCTTTTTTTTGTTAATGTAGTTTTTCTTATCACGTAATTTTATGTATAAATAATTATACACAGTTTTTTTGAGTAAAATACTTCCAAAATTACAGAAAATTTTTAAATATTTGAATATAATAAATTTTGTTTCAAATATCTTATTGAGTATATTATCTATTAAAACTGTTTTAAGAAAGGAAAAAGAAGGGTTTAGGTCCTTATAATATAGGTTAAGTATAAGTAATCAAACTCGGAAGCAATATGCCTAGATAATTGGATATGGAAGAGTTCTATCTTAAGCATTTAAATTTCAATGGATGGGATTGGTGAAGAATGAGGATGGAGGAAATATCACAAGAATATGTAATTCTTTTTTTCTAGTTGGTGAAATAATTAAAGGTATTCAGCAATGAATTTCCTTAAACTTGGCATTTTTGGTGTTTAAAATACGTAAAAATAAAGACGTTATATACTTATCTCAAAGTCAGTTTTTCTCAATAACGACACGAGAAATAACGATCAGCTGGAATAGTCTATCTAACTTCTTCTACACTCCCTGCCATACACCAGAAGATTTTTGAAGGCTTGCAAACTAAAAATTGAATATCAGCACATTTTAGATTTTAAATCTCTCTCATTATTCAAATGTTTTAGAATATATAAAAACCTCATAAATTTTATCATAAAAAGGAGGTATTCTTGAATTTTTAAGATCTATGAAACTATGGTTAGATATACCATAGAAACAGTTGTATAGTTCTCTGAATAGTCAAGGGACGAGCTAGAAATAACATCAGAGGACAATCATCGGTATATAGCCCGGAACTCGCCACGCCTCCGGGAGAAGTACTTTCCGGGAAGTGAGTTCCCATCCGGGCGTCATGTCCTCAATCGATGCTCCTGGAGATGCCACGGGAGTCGAAGTTAAATGGGCCGCCAAGTAGAGTTAAATGGGCCTGACCGTGACATCGCAATAATCCAGTCCCTGGGACAACGAAACTGCCCCTTGCTTTTTGCAGCCCCTGTGCCAAAATCCCTATCTTTTTCTTGCAAAAAAGTGTTTCCGGATTTGCGATGGTTTGGTAGCCGCCTAGCGCGTGATCACGATGGATGAGCACTGGCGATGCTCACTTGTTCTTTTTCGAGTCACGATTTGCAGTATTTCCTTCCTCGATACAGTCAGGGCGTGACGAAGGGGTAAATAAGGAATGGAAATAGCCTCTGGGTACAGAAGGAGATGTAGGAAGGAAGGGCATATAAATAAGGATGTGGGAATGTAGATATACGCGGTTGAATTTTATCCATATTATGGTATTATTTAAGAATTGTGTCGTAAACAAATAAATAAGGAAATTAGTGTTTTCGTTGAATACGATTCGAATATATAAATAAACGTTGTTGGTGTCCAGTAATGGATATCCAAGACCTATAATACTTTTAAAAAATACTAAATTGTGAAGAGAAATTATCGCTAAGATTACTATTAATAATATTATGTTGTGATCTCAAAATTTTATCGTAATCAGAAGAAATATTAATCATTATAACGGATAAAAATGTTACTGAAGTTTGAATTTTTAATAATCATTAATCAATAATTTTGTATAGTCATCGGACAATAAGTTTCTATGGTAGACAGTTTTAATTTACATAAATGTAAATAAAATTACTCTTATTTGATATACTGAATTAAATAACTTAATGGACTGCAATGAAGCTATTTAAGGGTTTTAAGAGGTCTATCTTTAATCAATTTTAATAGGTAATTTTCTCAATGTATTCTAACAATGGTTATATTGAATAATCTTCAATTGTAAATGTGTATTGTTTTAAACAAAGTAATCCCTCGAAAATTATTACTCTATAGAAATACTGCGAATTAATATATATGCACTTGCGAAGTACCTATTTAACAAAACTTCCTTTGTGATAGCAGTTTCGTTAAGTTTTGTCGAATTATTTCACATTAGATACTTCAGGAGTCTTTTGGAATTGACTTGGAATTAGATTTCGAATCAGCAGATTGCAAACTTACGATCATCAACAAATCATATCGGATCAACGTTTCCATCGATAGTTTCATAACTTTCGATTAATCGATGCAGTTCGACCCGTGGAAGAGGCGGTGACACGGCAAAGGAGGGCAGACGGAAAACTTTCCCGCCTCCGAATGAATAATCAAACCTCATTTCGAAAACAAACCAAACCGTTAAAATTCACCGTCGAATATACCAACATTAAAGTTGAATGGGAAACTTCGTTGCCGTGGCAACGAAAGCAGGACTGTTTAAACGGCAATTTTTATTTCTCTCCATGGAGACGGGAGAGGCAAAGAAAGTTTTCTCTCCCGAATGTCATTTTCGCCGCCTCAATCGAGCGATAGCGATAAAACAGCGCCAGCCAGCGGATGGAAGAGGAAATTCGTTCGGTGGGAAAGGCAGCGCGTGTTGGAGAGATGCCGCGGGAAAATTTTTTTTCATCGAATTTATTATTTTTTTCCCATCGCGGTTCCCTTCGACAACCTGATGTCAGAGGCGATGCTCTTTTTTTCTGCAGCAGCGCCACCTCGAAAAGTAGAAGTTCCGTTTCAATTTTTGTCCCATATCTACCTACAGTAGATGTGATATTCGCAATTTTGCTTTTGCGAATACGTTCCTACGATGTGCTTCTTTGAAAATGCAGTATTTTGCAGATGGGATAGGTATACATGTACTAACGCATGATGGCTGTTTTTACAACTACGTTTCGCTATTCGGCTTTAATGTGGTAATATTTGTGCATATTTTTACGTAAATATTTCATCTTTATCCTTAAATTTTACGTAATTGTAAAAAATGATTTATTTGTCTGAGAAAAAAGAATTTTGATTTTCACATTAGTATTAACACGAGAAATTATACATGTCTACTTATTGAAAAATATCACAATGTAACATTATTAAATTTGAGCATAGCTCCTTTATAAATCAATGAATCCTAGGTAGTCTAACGTGTAAATATTCTTTTGTATCAGATCGATAACTTATCTTTCTTTTGATTACTACTTCGTGATGATTAATAATGTTTCGGAAATAGTCGTGGAATCTTAATCTTATGTTAATTATAGTATTACGTATTCAACATCGAAAATTATTCTTCGGTTAAAATTCTAATACGATAACGAGCCTGTCACTTCGGCAGACTTTATTCGTAGACTTCGAACAGCTTTAAAGCTTTCAGACAGGAAAACCATGCCATCATGGAAGGAAAACAAACTCTACGAAGTTCTTTAATAAATGCACCTTTTTCTTGGGAAATTTGTTTGCCGATTGAGTCCAGAAATGTTTGCCCACTTTCTGCTGAGTTTGCCGACAATGAATTATAGAGATTCCACGAAATAGCTGTTGGATTCTAAAATAAAGTTGCCTTTTTCCGAGTGATTGATTTTTTTCACTTTTCCCATCACTTACGCTCTTAATGAGTCCATTCGTGTATTATTTTTTTGATATTGTTTGGTCAAGTGAATGAAATGAATGAGTGTCGTTAATTATAGACTCTTATAGCTTCGAATGTGTAATTGAAATGGCTCCGTGATTATTACTTTATCTTTAGCTTAATTAAGTCTAATATCTATCAAGAAAAGCTCTTTAACGCTTTATTTTCATGCCGTTCCTATGGTAGTAACCAATTTCAATGATAATCTATTCAAAGTCATCAGTTTGAGAAGAAATACTATTATAGTACTTTAGATTAAGGGAGGTTATAAATGGAAATATATCTCAGTCATTACCTGGTTTGTGAAGTATCATTTTTAATTTAATCTTATCTTTTGGATAATGTTCCTGAGAATTTTTGGATGCATTCGTAGGACATTTAATGTATACATTTCTCATCATTAGACTCCTTGAAATATTCATTCACTCAAAATGTTGTTTGCAGTAAAAGATGTTCCTTTTGAAAAGCAATTTATTTCTGAATGATATTTTTTCATCTCTCTACACATCCTTTGATTCTACTGACCTTAGAAGTGAACTTTGGAAAATTTACTTTTTTGAGAGGGTCGATGGAATATTTTCAAAAGAATTTTGGCATAAGGCTTTCATGCAAATAGCATGCAAAATCCTCGCGAAAATGTGCAAATGTGCATCTTCCCAATCTCGGGCGATTGCATTGTTTGTTCAGCATGGAATTCGCGCATCCTTTACTCGTTAAAAGGGAGGCTACGGAGCGTTGAATGAGGTTTTCATCCGTAGTGGTCCGTATTCCTTTTGAGTGCGAATTTGCGTCATGAATAATTCCTTTCTGGTTTACCCGGTTTATAAGCCACACCGAAAATATCTCTCCCTCGAGGTTATGCTGTTTCTCGTGCAGACACACGAAGATCTGTTTTCCTTTAATTTAGGATTATGATGGGACATTGAATGGGACACAGGGTAAACAGAAGGGGTGGAATTTGGAGAATTTTGGGATATACAATTTTGACTTCTGGTACACGAAGTGTATCAGGTTTGGGTGTGGCGGGTTCTAAGCGATGAAAAGATGATAATTCTATTTTTAAAATTGTGATTATTTATGCACGTATATGAGATTTATTTATTCGTTATTCATTGTTATTTTTTATCTTTTGATCAAGTATATATATATATATTAATATATCTTCAGTTACATGGGGATAATGAGATAACTTTTTGTAAACACAACCAAAATTATTTGCGCATGCATTTATGAAGTTATTAATAAGTTTATGAACTACATCCTCACATTTAATGAAGGGGGAATAATTTGTTACGTCTACCTTTACCACAATATTAGAAGTAAATAATTATTCCCCCTTCTTTATGCAGAACTACCATGGAGTCAAAGCCGAGTTCGCAGAGAGTATCACTCACACATAATTTAAAATAGACTACTCTTTGAGGTTTTTGAGTTAAAATTTCAAGTTATTTATTTATTATTATAGTATATTGTTTTTCAATTTACATAATATTGTTATTTATTAACAAAACTTAGCATTGGAAGTTTATTTCCTTCGTGCTTTCAATATCATCAAGAAACATCGGGAAATATTTTTACATTATTTGTTTAAAAGAAGCTTACGTATTTAAGAGTAGCGCCGTAGATACTTCTTCTCATGTGAAGTAATCAATAGATTAAATTCAGGTGGGTGAACAAAGACAGATTCGCCACTCCTTATCCTTCCCAGAATGCCTTGTTCTCTGTAATCCACAGCATTAATTGAATACCCACGGAAGCGTGGGGGTTCAATCCATCGTATGAAATTAGTAGTTTAATTCAGAAAACACCAACACCGTTTAACTTTCGAACGATTACAGATAACCATAAAACATTCTTGGGCTAAACTTTCAGCTGCAAAAACCTATTCCACCACGAGCAGAAAGATAAGCCCAGATTGAAGTGTATGATGAAAATCCAAAATTGCTTTCCGGTTATATGGTTATCCCGTAGGTTTTGCTGATGAATTTTATCCAAGGCTTCGCAAATTGATGTTCTTTTTTTTTCTCGAATCTCCGTTCCTTTCGCTCACTTTCCCATAGATGGCGCCCATTGGTATGCAGAAGCAAAGTGTTATTTACATAACCAAAAGATATAATGAAATAAACTTGGTCGCGTTCGGAAATGGAATCATGTTGTGATGCAAATCGTACTTTTTAGATTCCACGCGCAGAATATGCGTGCGTAGAGATTGAGGTAAAAAAATATTGCAGATGGATTTTGGATTTAAAAAAATTAAAAAGTATTCGGTCCCCGTTGAATTCAGTTATTATTCGTATGCTGATGCATTTCTGATAAAATGTACGCTTTTATATTTTAGAGGATGTATTTTTAAAAACTTAATTATTACTTTTTCTAATTAAAAGGATCTAAATTGGATTAAATAAAAACTAGCTTCAATAGTTTGATGTCTCAGGTTATGTTTATACGAAAAAAATTTAGTTCCTAGCATTGGTTTTAGGATAATTAGATTTAAATGAAAATCATCATATTTTAATTAATTTCTAGGAATCTTTTAAATAAATAACATGGAGAGAATAAACATATAACATCGTCAGATTTAAAAACAAATGTCACATTAATTAACATTATTATGGAAGAAAGCTTTAAAAATATAATAAGTAATTATATAAAATAATTTTCAGAAATATTAATTTCAAACTGTTGTAAGCCACTAAAAATTATCAAAATATAATTAGAAATTTATAACAATTGACTTATTGACAATTAACTAACTAATTGACAATTAACTTATTTACAATGAATTTATTCTCAAAATTTGACTGAATGAAAAACAAAAGCAGGCTCTTTCGCTGTCTCCGTCATGCCAATTGAATATGATTTCTATATTTTCCTTTCGTTTCACGCACCGATGCCAAACGCACTTTAGATTGAAAACCGTAATGGACTCAGCAGAGCGATACTCCCAAGAGAAAGCAAGCGACGATGAAGAGGGCGTTTTAATAAATAGGAAGGGAAGCGTGTCACTGCAATATGAAGACCCTTTCCGTCATTTTCCGCTTCCTGTCCCAGTGATTAAGAACGTCTTTTCTCTTCTTATCAATCCTAATCAACAGCTTACATCGTCATCAGCTTTCGTGCGACAGGGACTTATGTACGTCTTAATTTCGGAGTTGCGGGGGAGGGCGTGTTTAGGAAGTTGCGAGGGATTTTAAAACGCGAGCAAAAACGTTTGATGGGAGTGAATAGATTAACTTTGGGGAAGAAAGATAAAGTGACTTTCTCCTCTCTTAAGGTAAGGAGGCACTTTCAGAAGCTCTTCCCAAAATGAAATTCTCTCTCAAGAAGCAAAGTAGTGATCGAAAATGTCTTCTTAATAAGTTTAGTCAATCAACAATATATGCAGTTATTTTTTATGGTTGTTGTGATTTATATACAAACAATTGTTCTATTGATATATAATAATATTTTCCTCGCAACAATGGCTAAACTTCAGCAACAATGTAAACGTAAGAGTAACAAATAGAAAGGAAAATCTATTTTATTGAAAACCATTGCATGAAAGTGTTGTATCGTCTATAACGAACTTAATATTATAAATATAACAATAAAAAATATTAAATTACATACTTAATTTTATATTATAAAATATGAAACTTTTATTGTTAACGTGTAATTTTAAATTTATGGTTGCTATCCACATTTTTCCCTACAATATCGTATTGTTTCACTATTTCATTACAATGAACATAGACGTTAGAAATGTTTGTGAGTACCATGGAAATATCCTTATAAAAACTATACAAATTTTACCATCCGTAAGTGTTAAATGTTTACTCGGCTTCTTCTAAACTTATTACTTTCGAAGTGGACAAAATCATTATTTTTCAACATCACCAACCGAAGCGATTTCCAAAGTGTCTTTTCTTCTTATCCTTCCATCCCATTATTTGTATTTCCATTCCACTCCTTTCCATCGAAACCTTATCCACTTCATTTCCGTTCCCTTTCCGAACCTCTTTTTCTACTCTTCTTCCTTCCTTGTCCAATTACCAGCTCTCTCTTATTTCCTCACACTTCCAATTCCATTTATTTCCCTTCTGCTTTCGTGTTTTCTTCAGTATCTCCGTTCCGTCCCTTCTTTGTGCGTCTTTGTGTACGAATGATGGGTCGAAAATGAATGAATTACTCCTCATTCCGAACGATTTTGGAAGCTATTTTTTTCTCCATTGTTGCATTAAGACAGCCCCAGTGCCGATCGACTTTAATTGATGTTGTGATTCTGTCCATTCTGATTGTTATTGATCAACTGTTCGCTAACGATTTGTATCATTGTTATCTTACAAATGGTAATTTAACTTCTAATTAAATTAACGCCTGATTCAGCGCTAATTGTATTATTGTATGGGATTGATTCTTCATGGAAATCTTACTTTCGATTTGGTATTCTATTGCTGTTCTCTTAATTAAGTGGCGTATTATGCTTCTCTGTACGGGTATAATTGACTTTTGACGTTTTTGACTTTCTATTAATGACTTTGATGCCATATGGATTACAACGAGCTCCGTCATATTTTATGTTTTTTTTTAAACTTGGAATTGAATTTTTCTTCTCTAAGATATTTACAATATATTTAAAACATTGATTACGTGATGTGCATGAAATCACTTGAGTGTTTTAAGTGTTCCATTAAGTTTATTTAAACTTTAGTATTAATCCTTATATTATAATCAACGTATCAAACTTTTACGATTATTTAGAAATTTATTAAAACTAGCTATAAGTGTAACATTAAGGGATTGATTAATATAGCGAATATTAAATTTGGAACACATCGATGTTTTTCATTATCATTGTAATTTTTACACGATTTTTCATAGGGAACGGAAAAAGTATCCTCCCTTAATTATTTTTATTGATCCCTTGATTATTATGCATGAAATTAATGCGACCTGTAACATTCAGATTGGAGTTTTACTCCTCGAAAGGAATCATAATTTCGATACTATGTCTCATATCTCTGTATGGCTCCGTTTCCACAACAGAATCCCTTTTCCTATCAGTTGCTTGTTATCTCTAATCGAACCCTGATCGATTCCGTGGCAACATATTGTTACGATGTAACGTAAATAAGGGGCAATGCATTCCTTACATTCGGAGAAAGTCATGGTTTTTCTGCCGATTCTTATGCCGCAATCTTCTGGAATCGTGAGTGAAGACTGAGGGATATCGTTTATCTGCATTCATTCCTCCATATTTTCCCTTTTCCCAATACGTTTCCATGGTTCTATTTCCCTCGATTCCTTGGCAACGATTTTCCCCAGATTTTTATGCGATCTATTTTCCTTTTTTATTGTAGTCCAATTCGACGTGATTTCTTATGATATCGTCTTTTAGAGGAATTTTATGTCGTAATTTTCATAGTGAACGTTTATATTTTACATTTCCCTCGGCGGTTTATGTGACGACTGATGGTCGTTACGTATCCTGTTTTAGAATGCGTTTCTTATTAGTTGGTAAGCGCACAGATTGTCTTATTTCCCGACTTACGTCTTATTGGAATGGTGCTAAACTTTTTCTCGGGTGGAATCTTCGATTCTGCTATCTTCAAGGGATCTATAGTCATACATATCGTGTTTTATTATGTAATAAACTTACGGAGAATATATTTTGAGTTTTATCGATACTCATTTCTAAAGAGCTGCTTCATCTGAATTTTGATTTCAACGGATTCCTCGATCCAAGGTTATCTTCTAGGTCCAGTTGTATTAAGTTTCTTAAAGGCATAAAAGATGAAGCCGTAATATCATAAAGAACAAAATGGTAATAAAATAAGCGGATATAAATAAATATTCTAATTGAGTGATATTAAAAATGAAATGATTGAAATTAAAAGGAAGTTAAGATATACTTTCGACTTCGTCTCTTCATGTTCGTTACTTAATTCAGAATCCATTAATATTTAATTCCACTCGGTTTTACATTTATGAAAACTTTCGTATCTCGCTTATATTTTCATTTGCATGGCTAAACAAGAGGAGTCACTTTCGAAATATTCCCCGTCCTTTCGTAATTAAAATGAAAAGCTAGTTAATAACGAAGATAGCTTTCAATTTCGCATTTTACATTAGCTTTTAATTCATTGTCTGTATTAAATTCGAGGAATTTCATATTTTATTATATTGTAACTTTACTTTTCATCTAAAACTTTGTTAAAAGATGAACCTTTGTGCAAGAATTAATTATGGAGTAATATATATTTAATATCTCGTTTCGAGTCATTCCAGTTATTGATGAAATTAAAGGCAATAATTATGAGTGTTAGTAGAAATGGCTATAATTACTTATTTTTACCTTTTCTCAAATTTAAATTCCTTTGACTTAAAAAAACGTTTTTACTTACTGAGTTATCTCACACTTCCATAAAACCGTAATGGAGTAAAATATAAACATGAAGGATCCCCAAAGATTATTACTAAATACTTTGCTCTCAACATCCTAAGAATATAAAAAGGAATGGATTTAACCGCTTCTGATGGTATGTTCAATGAATATATTCCTATAGTTCGTATAAACTAGCTAGAGAAAATTTCATGACTTCCAATCTCAAAACCTCACGCTCCCTTGAGAAGTATTAATACAAAAAGGAAAGAATGAGGCTCAAATTATACCTGGATTAAATTTTTCATAATGGCCTATAAGTTAAATCGCTGTGATTAGTCAATAATTTAAACTAGACACCTTCCATACCTCTACTGGTGTAAGGTTCCCTCCCCCTGTATCCGATACAGGGCGACTGATCGTCTAGGGTGTAACATCCAGGATATTGTACCGCTACGCACCGCCACATCCGTCCTCAGCTTATCTCTTCCATTTCCTCTCATCAAATCCCCCTTTTGGATTCCTCAGTGGCTGCCAGAATAATTAATTGCTATTGGAAGCTTGATTAGAAGATGATGAGTTTCACTTGTTGGTGCGGAAGTTTAATAGTCCCGTTGTTAAAACCTTCCCAGATGAAGGAGATGAAAAATAAAGAAAAAAAGAAAGGCCCTGGGAAATAGGATCTCCTTTCATTCAAGATCCGATCTGCCACAGAAGACGTCCTTGTTTACGAACCACGGGGTTTAGTGGATCTTTCTTTTAGCCGCGTATTTATCCTGCTATCTCCACCATGTCTTATACTCGTATCCGGGTCTTCCCTATGTTTAATCCTGGATTTTTGAAAGCCTTACGTTTTTGTACGAACTGAGCCTTAGGATTAACTATTACGATAAAGCAAGCTATTAAAGGGGCTAGAAACATTTTATATCGAGTTCGTTTCTTTAATGTTTGCTGATGGGTTTGTATTCTGTTCAATGAGTGGGGTGGCTAATGAAAAATTTTTATTAATCCAATGTCGTAACTAATATGAAATTTATCCTTTGAAATATTGATAGAGCGTACTTTATATCTATTGATTACTTTAATCTAGCTTTTCTCTGGTTGTGTATTTTAGTTTTTGCGTAGAATGGATATTAGTCCCTTTGGGGAAGATGTTTCATGCTCAAGTTGTACTAAATAGCAATGGTGAACCTGAATTTGTATGGATCTATGCTTTATTTATTATTTTGATTGAAATAAAAGCGTAATAATCCAAATATCTTAATTTATAATGGATCAGCCGCACTGAAAATACCAAGAAATATATATAATTCAGAATTTTAAGACATTTTGAAAGATTATATCCACTTTAAACTTAGAACGACTAGTTCTACTGAATGAACTAGCTTTGTATTGTGCTGACATAAATTATAATTAATTAATGAGGCGCATAAAAGTGTTAAGTTGTTTTTTTGACCATGAAAATTTGCTTATATTTCTTGCTTTTGGATATTCCAACTTTAATTCTTCGTCTCTCTTCAATTCTGTATCTTCCCAATTGTATGTGCATACAGCTGATATTTTCAGGAACAATCATTACCCATGAGAATCCATCAGCTAGAATAAACAGACCCAAAAACTGTTTGCTGTCACTCTAATCAAGCGCATCTAATAATCTAATTCATCGCCTCACTTTAAAACTTCCTTTTGTTTATTCTTCCATAGTTACTTTCAATCAAACACTTAAAAAACTTTCGATTCCCTTTAGCAAAGAAGCTGTACCGCCAAAGTTAAATCTTACCGATAATCCAATTCCCCGCCCCATTTAACTCCACCCACCCCATTAGAATCCGCCATCTGTGATTATTTTCCTTTGGTTGCCTCCTCCATGGTTCTCTCCCTCAAAAAAAGAACCCTCCCTTTCCGGAGATGACAGCACTCTATATTCCAGTCTTAATTGTGTCCCATTCAATCATGTACCCAGTCTCCGGTGTTCATCTTCGAAAGCTAATATCGCGCAGATGAAGGGTTCAATATAAGCGGAGAGAGTGGAGTTTCAATTTCTCCCTAATAAAGTCGTTTGTCCCATCTTCCTTTATGCCTCCTCCTCCTTCCAAAGTCTTCGGCAATTTCCGACTCGAGGATCTGATACACCCACTTCCTAATAAACGTCTCTCCCCCACCGAGTTGATTTGACGATATCATCACAGGATGGGGTGGAATTCCCTCCACTCCTCTTACACCCCCCGCCGTAGACCACTTGTAGTAATTGTGAGGACGGCAAGAAAGAAATCACTCCATTTTCCGGGACGTAGTTTGTTTCCGGACTTAATTGGAAATATCGTCTCTATCCAGGGTTTGGTCCGGTGTGTGTGTTAAGAGG
Organism: Pantala flavescens; assembly: GCA_020796165.1. Classification (NCBI taxonomy): domain Eukaryota; kingdom Metazoa; phylum Arthropoda; class Insecta; order Odonata; family Libellulidae; genus Pantala; species Pantala flavescens. Next base: position 44,716,335 of record CM036881.1, on the reverse strand, counting down.
GAACTTGTACTACAAGAAAAGGACCCGCTGATAATTGGATTCGTCAAGAGAGGAGATGTTATCTATTAGGAAGGAGTTCATGCTCGGCGTAACAATGGTGTTTTTGAATGTTAAGACATTGTTGAGGGACGTCTGATGCTTTGTTGATGTCGCACTTATAATTGATTATAATTTAATTCGGTTTTTAATTAGAATTTTATTTGATAATTATTTTTCTCAATTAACTTTGTACAAAAAATTATATCATCCATCGAAGTTTAAATTTTTATGATACACTTTTGAATATCAAACATGTAAAAATATAGTATTTTAAATTCATAAGATCGATTCTTCTTTTTTATATTAGTCTCTTAATCAAAATTGACTTATTTTAAGACTTTTTTATGGTAATTTATGTTATCTTAACTTCGTATTATAATTTCTTCATCGCTACTTAATCACAATAAATACTTATAGTTCTTTTGTTCCCAAAATATATTCTAATTCTACCAGAGTAATATGCGTATGGGATATGAGTATCGTGAATTCGATAGATCATTAGAGCTAGAGAGTAGAAATTGAGTGTACTGAATTTGAGTGGAAATTTTAAAGTCTTTTTTCTAATAATACTATAATTATTAAAGGACCAAATTGTATTAAGTCATCTACTCCATTCTTTTTACCAAGCGTGACGAGTAAAGACATGTTCGAACATGGGAAGATTACGGTAAAATGATTTCCTTCTATATATAAAATAAGGAAAATTTTACAGAGTACATACTGAAATTTTACTGTTGTTTTTATCTATTAATTGTAATATAGGTATTAATAAAGAATGAAATTAAATGTGTTAAGTTTGACCTTATAGCGGTTCAAATATTCTTCCTATATTTCTTTCTTTATTAAAATTTAGCTTTATTGAACAATTGGGAAACTATTAATGTTAATTAATCTCAAAAGCTTCGTTACAACAATCATTCACTTTGTATTACAGCCTTAAATGAATGAAGTCACTTTCGTTTGTTGAACATCCGATTCTTTTGCAACTAGAGGACAATGCATGGATTGATACAGTCCGTGTCTGCTCTTTAACATGTCCTTTCATAACCCAGTGTAACCTCACATGGTTCAAACCCCATCTACATCGTGTCATTCAGCCTTTCCGGCTTCCACCATTCCTCACTCATTGTTGGAAGTAGGCTTTTCCCGCCATCGACCGCTCAATGTAAGCCTTCATCGGGTCATTGTTGCGACACGCGACCGCAGCTTTGTTGGCGGTTCTCAGGCCGACACGTTTTTAAAGTCCCGTTTTAAAGGCAGCGGGTGCAGCATAATTTAGCGGCGATGTGTCCGGAAGCTGTTATTATGCCTTGCCGCAAGAGGGAGAGACCGAATTCCCCCTGCGGGAGGGAAGCCCGCCTGCGGGTTTAACGTCGCCTAAAGAAGGCCTTAAACGATGGCTTTTCCCCACTTCCTCTTTTTCCCTCGTTTGATTTATCGCCTTTGTTCCGACCGCATCCATTTCGGTCGTCGATTTGTTATTTTTGCGGGTCCTAAGAAAGTGAAAGTGGATTCACTGCTGTTCTTTTATGACGGAGCATTCACTTCTGCTCGAATTCCACTGTCGCGTGCAGTATTTTATCTACGATCGCCGATCTTTAAGGTGCCACACAAGGACTTTTGCTTTCTATAACTTTCGTAGAAAAAGTGAAAGTAGACGTAGAGTGTGTTTTACGATGTGGGATTCAGCGATGCTCAAATTTTGCTGACACCAGCGGTGTTTTTCTATTTCAGATTACCACTAATTTATTAAGCCATTTATGGAATCGTTTCCTATAACTTCCGAAAAAGTGAAAGTGGGTTTTTTGCGATTTTTGTTACGATGAATGGATACGAAGCTGCACTCAGTTATGGTCATCACTAATGCAATTTTATCTTCAGCTTTAATGATTATATCAAGAGGTTTCATTATGCTTCCGTAACTAATTACCATAAAGGTGAAGGAATTTTCATATGATGTAAATATCACTAAAAATAATGGAAGTGAAAGCAGTAAAATATTTTAATTTTCGTTAAGCTGTTAGCAATTTAGCAGAAAAATTCCTCATGAATATTTTTTCTTGTGTGACTGTGAAATAAGTCAAATGAACAATGAAAAATGTAACCATGGTAACCCAACCTCTAGTTAAATACTTCGAAGATTGTAATATTATTTTAAAAGTATTTAAACGGATCTTAATATTTTACTTTGTGCCAAACCATAGAATTCTATTACAAAATGCAACCTTGATATCCCATAGAGTATATTATGATGTTAGACTTCAGGCATTCTCCATAGTTTAAATTCGCCCTCAAATTTAAGGTAACCTATAATTTCACCCCCTGAACATCAATATCGTCTCTCACTTGTTATTTCCCATTTCCTTTTCGTTTGCGCGGGAGGTCACGCCCAGGTCGAGGGAGGCTACCAGGAATTCCTCCGTCCATTTTGTTTTTCCGACGATGATTGGCATAGCAACGGAATCTAATTAGTTTTCCGCCTAACTTGATTGCTCATCTCTCTTTCCCCTTTCCCGTGACGTATGCGGAACTGACGTATTTATCGACTGGCTGTCGAAAATCGAGCGCTATTCCCTTCGCTTCCTATTAATTTCACCTCCCCGAAGATTATCGGTCGTCAAGGGCCGACATTTCGTTTATTTTTTGTTTTATTTTTGACATGGTAATGGCTCGTCCGTAAAATATTAAGCCGGGTTGTCTGTATGGACCATAAAACCTCAATATTTGCTACCAATGGCTTTAGAAGGGGATGAGACGTACAAGATGATGCGTGGTATTTATAAAACCACGCTTTTCAGCCGTAGGATGTTTTTTATGTTGTACATTTTAAGTGAAAACTAAGAATACCGATTTTACTCTCGTTCCATTCATCGATAGCTTAATACGTATGTGAGGAGGGAATTAGTAAATTAAGTTTAAAGGAGGAATGTGGTGGTTGCAAGTTTTTTCTTCAGTATCATGTGCCATAATGGTTGGCTAAATATACTTGGACAATCATCTAATGAAGTTTCATAAAAAGTTTCAATGAAAATATCAATTCAAGTACTAATATTTTAACTCCAATTAATATGTATAGAAATTATCAAAAGAATAGCATATCAAGGAAACAAATTCTTAATCGCAATATCTTGGTGACAAGTTAGTTGCATTATACTTTACTTATTTATAAATATTTTATTTAAAAATATCTATATTTCTGAGAAAAGGAATTGCTAGCTTTTGGCCAAAAATAATTTTCCTGACTACCATATTTCACTTTCTTTAAGTAAATTATTTTTAGGCCCCAGATTTCTCGATTATATACTCCTTAATAAAATTTTTAGTTCCCATGGAGACGAAGAATTTTCAATAACTTCCAGAATATACCCCTCATCCCATACATAATCATATCCTTTATTAGATAGTGTTCCTATATTTTTCTTGTGGGTTAATTAAATTACCGAAATATTTTTTTATGAATGTAGAATGTATTTCGGGATTCGTTTTTTGGTCAGTGAATTTTTTAAATTTTATGATTTTTACCCTTTATTTACACAATTCTCTCTCACAACCCTCATTTTTCATTTCGATATTAATTAAAATAATAATTTAATGTTTTCATTATTTATACGCAATATGCCGCTCTTAATTTTCATATGTGATTTTTTGTCTCATTTTTTCGCGTTTCAAACTCAATCTAGTAGGTCCCCAAAATATATATATATTTTTTTATATCTTATATTTTATTTATAAATTTTAGTGATGAATATTTTTGCTCGTATTGTTATGGACCCTTTTATTAAAGGGGATGTTATCGAGTATTTAATATTGTCCAACATTTTCGATATTAAATTCTTTACTAAAATTTTTGTACAATTTCTCTTTCTATAGGTTCTTTGCATTCAACAAGTTACTCAATTTGGACAGAAAGGTCACCTGCTGATCGTCATTGCTGAGAATCATTAATTGGTGAGTTGAGAATACCTGCTTTGATGCGTAATTTATTAGTATGTAATATATTTTATAGAATTTTTCCGTTAATTTTAGTGAAAATAATGTATTTTTAAGAAAAGATGAGTTCTTTTTAACCTTAGATACTGCAAATGTCTGCATATGCACTACTTATATCTTTTATTTATTATAAGCATTTTTTTTATTTATTTATTCTATAAATCATATGCTGTTATAAAAACACCAACATTTTGTATTTTTCGTATGAGAAAGTCATTGTAAGTTTCAATGAAATACTTTTCTGGCCGATATTCACTTAAATCGAAGGACGAATCGGTAATTTCACGTTACTTCGAAACATTAAGACTATTAACCTATCAGTCATTCTTGGTTTTGTGTAGTTAGACACACTAGGGAACGAAACACCTTCTGAAACGATCTTCCTGTAAGTAGAACTTTCCCCGTTATAATGTTAGTTAACCGAACAACTTCTGACCAAAACATTCTGCTACTCAAAAACTTCCACCTTTACCCGCCCTGTATCCCAGTAACACTTTAATACACATCGCTCAAGTTGGTTACCATGAGTACGGGAAAATACCACCTTAATATCTTCTGCTTATTATTCCAATGGCTTTTGGGTTCCGTAAGAGGGAAGGTCATTCACTCGGTGGCAGAGGTCCGTGAACCTGTCCATCCATTCCTTCCTCTTTCGTTAGTCCTATACTCTCGCGTAAGGTGTGCCCCCTCCCTAAGATAGACCTTATGGAAGGGAATTCCTATGCTTTAAAAGGTGTTGGGATTCTCGCCTTTGAATATCGTTGTGCGATAATCGAGAAGGAACGGATACGGTAGCAATTTAAAAGTACTAAAACTATAGGCCAGGTCTCCTTATATCCGCAGTAGGTAAAGGTAAATAAGTTATATTTAGGCAACTTTATCTAAATTCAAGTCTTATATTGTGAGGTTTATTTAAGCGATAAATTTTATGCATCAATTCCGTTAAAATATGATTTTCATTTTTTAAACTGTTCGATTTTAGTTGAATGATATTCTGTTTGCTTCGATCATATGTAGTACTTTTTCATAGCTCCGTATTGAGTTGTAAAATGGTAGCTATGTATTTATGAAATGTACTATTCCGTAGATTATTTTATTTTCATCTCGTTAATCATCTTTTACGCTTAAAATGAGTTTTTACTCCTTTATCATTAAGTACTTGATTATAAACATATCAGACATGTTAAGTATTAAATTTAAACTCGTGAATGTTTCAATTTCTATGATTAAAACATTGAACTAGAGTAACGCATTCCAATGAAGAAGCTTTAAATAGAAATATCTACTTTGATGATACGCATCATAATCTCCTCTTAAATAGTAAATAAACGGCAGAGTTGCTTTCCAGCGCAGCCATATTTTCTATATAAATAATCAAATTTATACTGTAAATTTACACTCATATTTACTATGAATTTACACGTATACTCTAACTATAACAAGTTATTTAAAGATGTTCAATAATGGATGTGTTTGAAACCATCAGTTTTGAGAATAGCAGGAATATATTATTCAGAAATCCCGTTTCCTTGGTAATCATGCAAATCTTTTTATAACTCAAACGTTTTCATTCTACCTTGTTTCTATAACCACGTACTTTAATAAAAACATTTTAAACTATTGACCTAGCGGAGAAAATAGATCTATAGGTATATTTACCTTCATAACTCCATGGGCAGTGCATTCCAACCCAAATGTTAAGCCACCCTAAAGATAAGCTTATCTCATAGGCACCGGAATAAGAGAACACTAATTAGGAAAGACTCCACGCATGGCATTTCCCTCCGAAAAAAAATTCGGGTGCGTCCGTAATGGGAGGAACGTTTCCATTGAAGAGAAGCTAACGGTACTCAATTCCGGAAGCAGATATCTCAAGGTCCTCGGAGGCACTTTATCGCTTCCTCGTATCGAAGTTAAGACATTCGCGGAACTAAGTTCGCACAGGATGTGTTTTGCGAACTTATTTTAGCACAAAAGTATCGCTCAGGAATTATAAGAGCGTCACCGAACTTTGCAGCATAATTTACCATATAGATGAAGTAGAATGAGTTATGTGGTATTCATAGTGTATGTTTGATTACAAGAGATAAGAATATTAATGAGGTTTCAAGAAGGAAGTGTTATCCTATGTAGGATCCTTTGGTATTAGCGGGATATTTTGTAGTGAATATTAAGAATTATTGCGCAATAAACCAAAAGGAAGTGTTTAGTTTGCTGATATATTTCGGTACAGTTACTATAGTTAAGTGTAGTAGTATTTCATTGATGAGAACTGAAATATTGAATATTTGAACTGTTTGTAAATATTAAATAACTTATACTAAACTTTAAATTTCCGTAAAATATCTTTAAGAATATGTCAAATATGTAACTGTTCTGTAAAAAGTTGTTAATGATAATTTTATTTCGTTCTTCAATAGGACACTAAAAAATACCCTTTTGAAATTTTTGCTCTCTAGGTTTTTTATTGAATATTTAAAATATATTATAATTGTTATTCTTCGTAATATCATTGCGTTACAGAAACGTCCTATTGTTCTGATTAAGAATTTTTAATCGATGAGGCATACAATATAAAATAACCTCTCTTCACATCTTATTCCGTAAACCTCATTCTTAAACTAGCTATTGATAGTTTAAGGTATTAAGTTCATAAAATAAGCTTTAGGGTGATTCAACTTTATTTGATTATACAAATTGACGCAGAGATTATAGCAAAATAGAGGTTCCGCTATTATTAGACTCATGAATAATATCTAAACAACATTTCATCGATATGATTGAGGAAGTTATATGTGATTACTTCACTCCATAGAAGGTAATCTTTAAGCGGAGCCATAAATGAAAGTTCACACGAGAGTTCAGTTCTAATGAGAATATCGAGACAAAACAGGAAATCGTTATCATATAATCTTTCCGCTATCTTAAGAAAGAATGCAGTATACCGTATGGAATGTTGAGCTATGCGTGTTCATGGTTTATTAATTTGTGGAAATGGAAGATTCCTCAACTTCCACAGGTAACGATCAGGTATTCGGACACTAATTGTGTTCTTAGGGCTTTCAGGCTTGATTAATTCGTTTCCCAGAGACCTCCGGCGGAAAGTTTGCCAAGTTCTTTGGGAAGCCGTTCTTTAGATTGTTTAGTGCTGAAGGTCTTAATAGGTTAACGAAGATATTTTCTCATTATATCGGAAGGAATTATTAAGCCAATTAATTTTTTTAAGTTACTCAGCCGTTAGTTTTCTCCATCTAGGTCATTTTTATATTGCTTTTTCTTTTTTAATTTATTCTGAATTGTGAAACCGGGTTCTAATCCAGCTCTTTCTGTAATTCCAATTTCAAATTATTCCCATGTGAAATTCCCAATTCAGTGCCATAGATAGCGAAAAAAATTCAACATATGTAAAACTTGTGAAATGAAAATACTTAATAATATTTTTTTTTTAATTTAGAATTTACTTAAATATTTGTTCGTTACGATAAATTTGACATCTTGTATATATTTGGTTTTCGGACCGTAAGATATCTATTTAATATCATAAGTTTTAAGGTGAATTTAATATGTTAACGAGTACATGCTAAATAATATCGTAAATAATAATGAATTTGCGAACATATAAATATCTACAATCTGAAATGTGCTTGTGGTCTTATGAATAATATCTGTTTTAGTAATAGAATTAGGAGTTTGACTTTTTCTAGCATTCTGTGCATTGCGTGTAAATGACTTTCATGCCTGACCAAATATGGAACTTTTCAATGAAATGCACTATAGCTGTAGGATGAAACATATTATTCCAATTTTAAACCCTTAAAAGAACTTTCCAGAAATTGCCGATTTAGAAAAAAAACTAAGCCAAAAATGTTTGTAAAAAATTTCGTGTTCGAACGAAGCCTTTTGCAGCAATATGTTTATATTCCTTTACGAAAGGGAAACAATTTGGAAGATGAATTCTATATGAAAGGAGACTTGACAAAGTCTGAAGCGATAACAGTAGTTCACCTTAATTTCGGCCTTGAATCATACTAAACGAGTAACCACACAAATGTAGCTGTTTAAGGAAACTTCTTACTTATCCCCCTATTCTACAGTGTTTCGGCATTCCTGCTAGATACGCCAAGTTATAATAGGTTGCTGGATATTCCATAAGAGATGCCGGCGCCCAAGAAGTTTTGAAGTGACAATTGACAGTCGACGGGGAAACCCCTCTTAAGCCTCAAAAGCTTTTGTCTGAGCGCCGAGTGGTTCGCTGCAAGGCCGCTCCTAACCTTTTAAGAGGCGATGACGTCATGCCACAAGCGAAAGAAACTTTAACGTCCGACTTGTTCTTAAAGGGAAGGGAAGTTGGGGAAAAGACATAGCGCACGCTGGAATAAGGGCCATATCGGATGTAGTGAGATTACGTTGCTGCGGAATGGAGTTCGTAGAGTGTAGTTTCTCGCTGATTTAGTGGTTTATGCAGTAGGATTTCGGTACGATTACGCGCGTATGCCGTGTTGGGTTGTAGAACTTTTGGCATTTCATCATTTGTCCAAATATTGGTCTTGAACGAACTGAATTTGCGAATTATGTAGACGGCATTTGTTACATTTTGTTTTGATAGAGTAACAAGTCGATTTTATCTGTTGTCAGGGTGATACATAATCTTTTAGTGATTTATTAAAGTTTCGTAGTATTTTTTTTTTACTTTCTAATTGTTGATTCTGTTGCTTTGAAGTTGTTGTACGATAGTTTCTCAGGTTTCAATAAAAATCATTCTTCTTCTTCTTTCACCTTTCTTCCTTTAGAAATCATTTATCTTAAACAGATTTTTTCAAATAAAGAAGTTAAAAATTGAATTTTATCAACCTTCCTAAGATATTTACTGTTTCCGTTTGCAATAATGACATTTTGGTGGAATAAAAATCTATTTAAGGGAAGATCAGAACAGAAATGTCTCATTCTACTAAAGATTCATACTTCGTTCATTGAAAATCGATGAATATTCTCAAACTTAATCCAAATGAATGATTATATTTTTCATGACGTCCTTGATATTAAAGTTTGATGCATTTCCTTGGAGCTTATCGAGTGAAAGATAGTTGTTGGAAAGCAAGGCATCTTCGTCGAACCAAGGTCTACCAGTTTTCGTGCAGATGTTCAATGAACAACATGACAAACCAGTTGCTTTCCGCTTTAGGGATTATGACTGAAGCATGTTCTGAAAGTGAATGGTAAATTCATAAATGAGAAGGTGCATCTGTGGTTAGTTCAAAAGTTTAACCTATCGGTAATCGAAACTGTGTCTGCTTGAACCAGAGGGAAATGTACTTCCTAATATTATGTAGAGTTAATCTTAATCGAAAGCATTAAACGGTATGTATCGATATTTCTAACTTAGTGTGTTAATAAAGAAACAGATTATCTATCTACAGCATTTGAGCTCCTTATATTTTTGATGTAAAGTATACGATATGAATTTATTCTAATATGACTTATATTCTTAGACAATGAGCTTGTGAATACCTTGCTTATTAATCCAAATCCTGAAATATTGCCAGTTATTTAAACTTCTTAACTTAATGTGATACTTGGTGCTTACATTTAATCCGAGTTATTTTCAATTATTTATATCATACCTTTTTTCCACGTAAATTTTCACGCATAATTCCGAAAGATTTTACTCGGCATACGTACACAGTTCGTCTATAAATAGCTAATCCACTCTAATTATAAGATTTCGCAAGTGCGTGGATTAAATTCTTGTTCTTAAGCCTCCATTCTACGCATAACCTTGATCCAAGCCTTAAACATCAGCTGGAGCACGCATTAAATTTATAATCTCCTTATTCGTATGTGCCAAGCGCAGAGGTTCGTTTTTGCGCAGGATTATGGGTAAGGGATGAGGATAGGTTCTGTAATGAGATCAGCAGGCCTCTCTAATCAAACACCTTTGGGATCCCTTCAGAATAAGGCATTCTCTTCTTTCTCCCAAGAACTTGAAGTTCCGATTGAGAAACTTCTTAGTTAAACTTATCTTTAAGAGGCGTGGATCCCTTGGGATACTCAAGGTTTTGAGAATGGATTTATAAGCCTGGAATTCGCTCAAACAAAGACCTCTTTATGGAAGCTATTCTAATTTCCTTTAAAGTTTTCCCTCGCCTCCACGTTGATTGGTTACACTAACTGAGGGCGTTCCAGAGGTGAAAAAATTGGGTTAGGATTTTTTTTTACATTCGGTTATTCCAATGAGACGCGAAAATTCTGAAGATTTATAGCTTTTTTTGGTAGAACAAAGTTCGATGTTGGTGTTTTTTAAGTTTGCGTTTGTTGTGATTGTTATCTAAGTTTCTTTCTTTGAATTTATGTTTCCTCTTGAGACCAGTATCGAGTTAGCAACTTCCGGTATAAGTGTACGTTTATGATTGAAGAATAAAGGTTGTTGATACAGAGAAAAAGTATATGATCTTATATTTGTATGCTTCGTATTAATCGATATAAATAATCTGACGTATTTACAATAAAATTTGAACAATATCAATACTTTTCTAACAATATTAAAACGATGTACATATTGCTAGCATAAAGGCAATATTAGTTTAAATTATAAGTATAATTTTATAACTATATTTGTAACTGATACTTTTAAGGAGAAGAGAATTCTTAATCTGCAAACTTTAATCCAAATAATTTAATTCTAATAGGCATTTATAAAATATCATCCTCTTTCCTTGCGTAAAGTAATATTGATGTAGTTTCTCTTACAAAATGTAGCTTGAGTATCAGTTTTATCGTTTCAGTAATTCATATTATTTATGAAGGATATTTGGAAAAGAGAAATTTTAATATTTAGGTTATTCGAGATTATCGTGTAACCAACTACTGCTGTTTACGCAGATATTGGAATTTTAATTAACCTTAATCAAGCTCCAGGTTCGTTCCTTTAACATTACCAACATTTCCCGCATTTATATCATACGCCCACAGTCCCTTTTGAATTAATATTCTCTGTCAGGTACATTTAGAATTTCTTTCTTGACACTTCGTCTTTCTCCGTTTGTATATATCTTGTGTGTGTATATATAACCAGGTCTCTCTACCCACGAAGCTGTCTTTCCTTAAGCCGTTTGACGCATGATCTTTTCTCTGTCCAACTTCCTGCTCCTTTCACCAACCTGAAGGGCTCTGCAGCGCCGCGCGTTCAGTGTACGAACTGCAAACAGAATGCGATCTAGAGGCGCACTGTTTCCCGATGAACGAAAGAAACTACGCTCTGAATGAGAATATAAGGTACTTCGAAAAAACCCCTGCGTTGCCACAACAAAGTAACCCAATATGAATAAAATGTTTACTTTTCATAGGACCGTTTCCATGGCGAGTTGGCCTTCTCGACGCGGTTTTTATTCACACCTTAAGAGATACGTCTTCGACTCAAATCTTTGAAATACTTTCTTTAGGGGATCAAAGCTTTAAACTTGCTGGTTTTTAAGTGGAATATTTCAAACTTCTTCGTGGAGAGCTTTGGTTTGTCTTTAGGAATGAGGTGTCCGGTTTTTTAAAAAAAGCTCGCGAAATTTTATTTAGGCGTTGTTTGGAAAACCCTGGATTACTTCATCTCATTTCTGTTGTCATCGAGTGGGGGTACGCTTGCGTGAATACGTACGAAAGGAAAATCTTGCTTGCTTGTTAGGAATGTAATGAAATCATTAAAAATAAGCAGTTTCTTTAGAAGTTTATTCAAGAAAGCCAAAGTCATGATATATGGACATTTATGTTTTCTTATGAAATGCTTGAGCCAAAGGAGAAGAACAGATTTTACAAAATTTTCAATCCTAAAGTTATAATTAATACTAACATATCTTTAAATAAGAGAAACCAAATTATCTTAGCTAAAATAAAATTTTAAACTTGATGAACTATAATAAAAATTGGACTATTCTTTTATAATATTAAATTAATATAAAAAGTTAAACGACAAGGCAATTTAAGGGAGATATTATGCATACTTAATATTTTCTTAAATTCAATCCAGTGATATTTTAGGTTATGGGATGAGGCAAAATCATTCCTCCCCTCCCTCCATCTCAAGAAAGGTTTGCTTCGAGAAATAATCGTCTCCAACCCTCAGAAAACCTCGTAAAGAAAATCTGCATTCTCTTTGAGCGAACAGGTTCATTAAAATTTTAAAGGCGCGCTACACCATTAAAACAATCTCCACAGCCTCTCTTAATTTGGATTCGGATCAAAGGAAATCTGGTCGTCCAATGACGATTCTTTGTCCCCTCATTGTTCGATCACACGTTGCATCCTCAAAGGGATGCTAACGAGACAGTGGGAAACGGTTGCTTTGGAGAAGAAGGAGAGGTCTCCTTGGTTACACCACGACCTTGACCGGAATTCTGAGACTTGTTCCTTCATCGTTTCAAATTGTACTTGATGAATACTTTTGCGAGTCTGAGACATTTACTGAATTGGAAAGATTTCATTAAAATAATTTAGAAGTTTCTGGTTCCTTATTCAATTTAATGATATTATTTGCTAATTAGACTAAATAATTTGAATTTAATTTTGTTTTTTAATTAATGGAAATTGATTGGAGATAACATCCTTAAACCATTTAGTAAATTATCTAAGCAACCTATTAATGAAGACTTCTTTGAGACATTTTTTCTATTATATCTAATCATAAATTAAATATAAACATTTAAAAACGATATGAAATGTAAGTCTTATCCTAGTACTACTAACTAGTCCATATATATTCGGCGATTAACAAAACAAATTGATTCGCCCACGCGTGAAAAAGGCAATGAATTACAACATCAGAGAGGACAGGATATAAGCTGATAACGTTGCCTTTCGAGTAAACAGCAGACCTTGAAGGGAACTAAGGTATCTTAATGCGTATCCTCGTCGCATATCGTTATGTCCAGTTTTTCTGCGCCGTCAAGCGTGAGAGTTGTTTACAAACAACTCCGGCAGCTGTATCCAGGGAAACGGACCCGAAACTGACCAGTCCACTCTTTGAGCTGCGTAGGCATAAATGAAGTTCGAGAGGGGAATGACATTTAAAACTTGAGTTCATCAAAGGATAAAGAGAAAGGATTAAATGAAAAGTTTTTAATTAGCTCATAATGAAAATCTTCTAATTAAAACTCGGAGGGATAAAAATTTTTTCATGCTTTTCGAAATTTTTATTCTGATTTTAAAAAAGTATATCTAAGATACAGAGAAATTGGTGGGGAAAAATATCAGAAGTATTTTTTTGTGAATTGTCTTCTTCGAATACAACAAGCAGGTCGATATGGTAACGACATTTCCCTATCGATAATTCCTCAGGCATGATTATATCCTCTTCATGTCCGCGAGGAAGGTACAGTTTTAATGAAGCAATGGAAGCCTTTGCGCCAAATATTCTTTTTTGAATTTATAAATACTTAATTACGACTATAATTCGTGATTTAGGTCGTTATGTTTACATATCTAAACAAAATGCCATCTATGATATAATATTCAATAGCTCGATTTAAATATACCATAAAGTTCTAAATATCATAATTCATATGAGTCAACATGTGAGTTCAAAAATTTTTTTATCGTGCAATTCTATCACCAGTGTTTTTAAAAAATAACGTTACTAAAACCTAAAAACAAAATAAACATAGTTATCAGTTTTAGTTTAAAGTTTATTTTAAATCTATCTCGATTTAAAATTAATATAAGAAAGTGTTAAGTTACATGGTATGTCAAGGAGGAAAGCGATTTGCTCAAATTTCAGAGCGTGATTTCGTTCTTCCAAAATATTTTAGTTACGCTGAAATTAATTTTTTTGTAATAAGACATTAATATATTTTTATTGTTATGTTAATTCAAGGAAGGGAAGAAGGTTTATCAATTTTTCCTTCGTTTGTTGAAAAGTAACATGATATTTAAACTCCTGGTGGATGATATATCTAGAGATTATCTATCTTAGATTTCCCTCATTATTGATTACCATGGAAACAGTTTTTGTATGTATAGTTAGTCATATATGTCTTCGTGCCTTTTAATCATGCTTAAGGTTAGAAAGGCTTCATTATCTAACCCTTCATCTAGCTTAGTAAGTTACAAGACTCTTACATCTCATCCTTTGACTATAAGCGAAGGAAAATTAGAATTCAAGACCAGACATTTTGCTTCAGTCTGAATGTTAAGTATTTACGTTAATAATCAACATCAGCTATATGAATCAAAGTTCACAATAGCATATCAGTGAATTAGGTATTAATTCAACATTATATTTAAGGAAAGATTCATATAAAAAACTTAATAATTTAACCATAAAATATCTTTAATTAACAAATACACTTAGCAAAGAAAGGACCGCTTTCGACGAATGATAGTCATTGTCTGGTGCAAAAACTATATTATACACTCCTTAAATAATAGTTCGCTAAAAGAGGATGGGGAAAAGAGGCGGTAGGAATGCATTGTTGATTGTTTCCTAGTAAAGAATATTGTTCATTTATTTATCATTGATATGTTATATTTAATGTGTCGTTATTGTATATAGTAAATGAATGCATATACTTGTTTTTACATAATCTTACTAGAAATATGACTTTCTCTTTGGGAAAGGTATTTCAGATTTTGCATTTACGAAAGACAGATCTTTCTTTTGAATTCTCTTGAAGAGGAAATGCATTCAGAATCTTACTTGCCTGCTTTTACTTTATGCGGGAAATGAAAGGCATGAGGTATTAAAACATGAAAAGGAGTCTTTGAAGTTTTGTCCTATGATAGATGTGAAAGATGACTATTCAGTAGGATAGTACGTAATCCCTTTCAAAATATTCGTTTGCCTATTTCGGTTATAAAAGCTAAAGAAAGATAGTTCTTTACTTTTCAATAAAAGAGAAGCTTAAAAGTTACTAGGAATATATAGGAGTTGTAAGAAAAAGTTAATTAAATAGTATCTGTTTTAATAAAAATAGATATTTATAGATAGCTAATTTATATACATGAAAGTACAAAGAAGTCTATTAAAATAGGAAATATAATTTAAATTTATATTATAGGAAATATATGGCGAAAATAAGAATTGATTTTTTTGTCTTTACCAGCTTAATCTGAACACCATAATTTAAAATTGTCAGTATAATATACCCTTCATTCGAAAGAATTAATTTATTATTATATTAATGGAATATTTTTGTAGTTAAATTCTCAAATTTAATAGTCGTCTTATACCTCTCGCTTTGTTGTTTATAAATGTAGAGCGGTTACATTTACGATTAAAAAAAATATGAATGCAGGACATTTTGACATCAAGTTCTTGTACTTAGTGATGCATGAAAAACGTTTTTTAGCTGAAAATTTATCTTTTTTATCCACAAATTTACTATATTAACTATTATTTTAATAACATGTTCAATTAATTGTCACAGAAAATAAATTAATTTTAATGGAAAATACCATAAATTCAATTATCTCTGAATTGCATGTCAAGTTTTATAGTATTATAAAGTTAACGAGAGCTTTTATTAAAAAATTTTTCTCTCAAATTTGAATTTGACGCGTATAGGTTCTCGACTATATAGGATTTCTTAAAATATATTTAATGCAGTTAAATATACTAGATTTTGAAAGTTTGACAGAGTAAAATGTCAATTTATCATATCATTTGTGATCTTTAATCTGAAAAGAATCTACTTCAGTTTCAAACGTGAAATGTATAGCATCATGATATTTTGTGTTTGAC
Organism: Pantala flavescens; assembly: GCA_020796165.1. Classification (NCBI taxonomy): domain Eukaryota; kingdom Metazoa; phylum Arthropoda; class Insecta; order Odonata; family Libellulidae; genus Pantala; species Pantala flavescens. The sequence goes on along the minus strand of CM036881.1, from coordinate 44,700,584 downwards.
CTTTTAAAAGGCTTAATCTCAAAATTTCAAAGACTTGATATTTGCTTTTAATCTTCGACATAAAAGGATCTACAAAATGGAAATAATAATCGAGTAAATATTTCTCCTGCACAACCTGTTAACTCGCATCATCTATTCGTTGGATCAAAGTGAACTCGGACACACTGTTTCCCCTTCAAAAGTAAAAAGAAACAGTAATATTCCATAAATTCCTCTCGAATTATTTTCAAAGACAAAAAGTGTTATAAAGTGATAAAAAACGAGGGTTAGTTATATTATTATATCACGATCAGAAACGATTCTTTCACTACATTTGAACTAAAGTGTATTTGATTACAAATTTAATTTTTTCTTGAGTGAGTAGTTTCAAATATCTTCTCTTATATCCACAGCAATTTAAAAAAATCATGTGATGCCTGATTTTGACTTTTTATGTTCCTAAAAATATTGAGATCAAAAGAAATACTTTTTATTACTATATCTACTACTATCAGTTTAAAATGATGATATGCACAAAAAAATGCATGATATAATTTCTCGGATTACAACAGCTCTTCAGTCCGGAGTATAATATCCTCCTATAGAAACCAAAATATATAATTTTTAAGATTTATTTTTTACATTAATTTCATTTCTACTTGTGTAATGCAAGTTATCATGTGAAGGTTTATTGAACATATTTAATATAATGTTCATTTTTTCGGTTTCACCATGTAAAATGTTAAACATGCAACTTAATAATTATTTGCTCTCAGTTTTAAAATTCTCAATAAAATTCAACAGATATTAAGTTTTCTATTACAAGCGTTTGTGAAAAATGTGTTAATAAAGTGATTTTAAAAATAGAAGTTTGAAAATTGTAGTAGTGTTATGTATCAGATCCAAATCATTCTATTGCACATAAAATATTTTTGTGTGATTATACGATGTTCCAAAACTCTGATGAACAACTTTAAGAATTACTGAAAATGATAAAATGTAATTTCAGAACAATTTGTTTAATCGTGTAGTCAGTTTCCCAAACACAAAGACAGCCCCTGAAAATAGGCAACCCAACTAACAAAGATGGAAGTTGGGTTGCCTGCTCGACAGGGGCTATCCAGCTGAACTTGTGCCTTTTCATCCCTATCTTCGTCACATTACTTCACAACAAACAACTCTGTTATCCTTCCTCTTTCCTTTTCCAGAAACCCGATTTCAGCATCTCTTTCTTTTAGGATTAAGTTGTTTTTCGTCGGCTTCTACAAAGTTCTCTCATTCACCCCAAAAACACCTCTGCTTTAAAGTCCTTTAAAGGCTGACGCTCAGCCGCCTCTCACTGCCTTTCACCCCAAAGGTGCGTGGTACGAAAAAGTAAAACCGCCTCCGAAAGGTCGTGGAGGCGGCTTACCCAAGTTTATTACACCTGGGCGTCCATTCCGAGTCTCAATATTATGTACCACACGTCTCTACGTGGCAACCACTTTGTTTACCCAAACATACATACCTCATTCCGTTACGTTTTCATATGTTTGCGGAATCATCGTCTTTCATCATATGAGATATCCAATGAGCATGAAATGGATGGTTTAATTGTGTATTTTTAAAATTTCATTTATTTTTTTTTGTCAAGACTAAATGTAGACACCTGGTCAGGTGTTAGTCATTGAAGTGTTCGTTTTAGAAGCTTATTTAAATAACTATAAATCAATAATAATTGTATGTTTATGTATCAATAATTAATATTTTAATCATTCAAATTATTTTGTAACGAGTAAACGTATAATTGTATCATATTTCGTCAAATATGTGTATTATTGTAAAGTATAGAAATATAATTCAATAGAGTGAGAATGTGTTTAAGATGAAATTTTGTTAATAGCATAATTTCAAAGTTTGATGGCTCATAGTTTAAAATTAAATTGTGTATAAGTATTTCCTTATTTATTTTATTATTTCTGTGATGGTACATTAATAAAATTAAGACATCAATGACGATGTTGTGGCATTAATCATTTAGCATCAAAGTAATTTTGTTTTTAGGAAATCGGTGAATAAATAATAAGTTTAAGTTTAATTTTATCATTCCTATTTTTAATACAATGTATATATTTATTATTCCTAAGAACAATATTATTATTTATGCTAAATAAATTAGCTACTAGGGAAGAATCGATCACATAATAAGTGTCTGTCAAAAAGTTACTCAATTTCATATGTTTTAGACCAAACACTCTGATATGAAGGAAACTCACTGGTTCTTTTGAATACCCTCTTCGCAGAATAGATGGAAAAGGAAGGCTTTTTTTGCATAGAGTTAAAGCTCCGTTTGTACTTTTCCGACTCTTGATTCACTCTTAGTAATCATCCGAACTCTTTTCTTTTTGTGCGCCCACGCCGTTTTCAAATTCGACCATTCAGTTCGCCCTTTGGAGCGGAAATTTTGAGCGAAATGAATTCTGACAGCTTTGATTCAAAGGGAGTGACGTTTTTAAAGGATTTTATGCTCTCGATTACCGCTTTCGGAGCTCGTTCCTGTGATATGGATCCGTTCACGAGTGGGTCGCTTATCTTTTGCCATTCTTCACTAAAATCTTCGGGAAATGAAATGGAATATGTGCGCGTTTAGAATTTTGATGCGATTACTAACACGAAATGGAAGGTTTGAAATAGAAGGAATACATGGAAATCTGCGACGGAGTTGTAAATAAATCGGTGGTTATCAACGTAGAAACACCATGGCAACAGGTAAACAGCAACAAGGAAGAGATTTGGTGCAAGACACAAGACATTTGTTTCTATAAAATTGTATTTTAATACGTTCCGTAAACGTATTTGAAAACAACATTGTTCTTTATTGAAATAACAAAATTTACATTTCAAATTTCTGGAATTAAATATGACATTTGTAATTATATTGTGTCCCATTTACGAGTTATATAGCATATTCCTCTCTCAAGGAAGATATTAGTTCCCTAATTGAAGGCATTTTAAAGCGAAATATCTCATTGTTTTTCATTGAATTTACGATAGCAACACTTTGGAAAACTCCAGGGCTAAAAGAAAGAGAACTATGTTGCTAGTGATTTTAATTATGGTATTAATGACTAACCTTTTAAGCATAAAAATTAGAATAATTAATATTCTTTTGCAATCGCATTTCATTTGAGAGCACTATCGGTACCCTTTTGTCTTTAATAGCTATAAAACTTTTCTCTCTAAGCAAAAACTCATATGGAGTCGAGCACACCAAGGATCGCCTTCAAAATTAAAAATGACAGAGAGAGTGAAAAAACTTCTAAGGCTTAAGAGATCACGCTATTAAAATCGGAATAATTTTTCTCTGACATCTATCCTTTAATCTCGTGTCTCCAAAGCTTTTGCAGGGTCGTTCTAAATATAGAATAAAACTCCGAAACCCGGAAATCTTTCCGTCTATGAAATCGTCCTCTCTTAAATGTTGGAATAGTTTTGCTCCAGTGGGCTTTTCATTATTTAATTGAATGCCGAGAGAAAAGTGGAGGTTTTACTTTTGAAGGCGAAGTTTTCTCCATTCTCATACATGGTGAATGGCCTTTTTAAACCTCTACTTACTCTTTTTCCAAAGGCGCCCAACTTTTGCTATATATTCCAGAAAAACTCTCGAGTGGAATATTATTCATGTCAGTGATCATGATCTTAATGGTTGCTGAGATGAGTTTGAATTAATTAGCGCTTTTAAGAACGAGATTTTCCTCATTGAATGTACTCCTTAAACTTATGACGAGTTTTTGAGACGACATCAAAGCTACGCTCTTTCTCTGAAAGTTCCATTCGTAGAATTTGAGCAACGTTAATTATTTTTCGTCGTAATTTTTAATCTGATTTCTTTATTACCATCTGAATCAAGAGTAGGTAACTTATATGCCTTAAAATGGATGATTTTAAGTGAAACATGGATCGTGATTTGAAAGTTTTAGCCTATTTAATCAAATGTTAGGTGAAATGTTTTATAAGCTCTCATTCTGCTATACATCGCGTATAATTTGTGAACAACGATCATTGTAGCTCTAAAATTCGTCCTTTTTTAATTTGCTAATGGAGCTATACAAGCCCAGGTCTTTGAAAGGCATCATTTAAAAGGACCGCCTTAATAAAGGTTCTCAGACTAATTAAGAAGTCGGAATTCTTTAGAAATTTAATAATAATTAGTTATAATAAGCACATTCGACTTCTATTTATTTAAGTATTTTCATGGTTTAATTCTTAAATGCTTATATTGCGTCATGGTGGGAATTTAGTCGATTCTTTTTAATTTTGCTAATCAAATCTTCAATGGAAAAACATTTATCCTTTATTATTTTAATGTTACTTCTTATGACTAATTTATATGGTATTTGAAATATTCATAGTAAAGCCTTTTTAATGTTATAATTTATCTTTGTTGTATTCTACTATAAATACGGGTATCACAAAAATGTCAGGAACGCCTTCAGTTTTTTCACTTAGATATCCATTTTTTGGATCTTTCCATTTTTTACTATATTTCAGACCTCTTCTTTGTTCAGAAGACACCATTTTAATTATGTTTATTATGAGACCTCTGTATTTAGAGTTTTTCATTTTGTTAAATATCTATTTATGTCGATTCTTTCCGTATTCCCTTAGAATTTGAGTACGTTCATTATGTTTATTATAACTTTTAATAACTCCTCATGTTACATAATTTTTATTTGATCAAATATAGAACCTACGTCAATGTTGTATTATCATTGCATTCATCTGTTTTGCTTTAATAGCACTACATGAGGTCCCGTTGCATGCATTTCAATCTATGTGCTTTGTTTATTTTTCTACTTGTAGTTTCCAAGCACTCGAACATTCAAATGAAGAACGATAATCCACTCATCAAAATTCCCGCTTCATTCGCTCTCTTAATTGGCGAACGAATAATTTCCCGTTACAAAGAAACAACGAAGATCTCGTTAAAGCGAAAAAAAATCAAAAATTTCACTCGCGCTGATCCGTTCGCTCGCTTATTGACCCAATTTCCACGGAAACGAAAGTTTTCGGAGTAAATAGAAGAGCATCTATTTGTGGTTAAGGCAAGTTAATGGGGATAGCAAGTGTATGAGTAATTCTGGTCGACTTGTTTGCCTTCCGTCGTGGAGTGGGTACCTCGTTACACCCCCTCCCCCTCCGGTTAGGACGGGATTTATTATAAGGACCCCGACGCTTTCAGGAGGCAAAAATTACTTTAAAATACATTTACGAGGGACCTCTTCTGCAAATTGAATTTCGCTACCCGAGGATGCCGTCGTCTCTTCCCGTGTGTGTCGGACTCCTCTTCCCCCGAAGCATTTGAATATTCGGGGAAGGAAGGCCTCTTATTCCGCTTTAAATTCCTTGATTCATTCTCTCCGAAATGGGCTGTTTTTTTCTTACGGGAATTTCTGGGAAATGGGCGGGCGTTTAACGAAGCGTAAATTGGCCAAAACCGGGTCAGAAATGGGATGGTAATTCTGGAGAGATGAGTGTTTAATTAACATAGGAAATGTTTCGTACAAGAGGTTGGAAGTAATAAGAAATTTTAATATATATTTATGTATTGAAATACCATTTTGATTGCTATTTTAAACTGAGGTATATTTAGAGAGGGACTGAATATAGTTACGCGTTCAGTTGTTATTGTCTGTCTACATATTGTTGGCTGTAAATCCTTTTATTCTTATATATATATATTGAGTACTGTAGATCAATAATATTGTTGTTTCTTTCTCGTAATTAATTTGTATCACTATCTTCGCAAATAACTCCAATGTATTGAGGATTCATGATCTGGTTCTGAAATTGCGAATTTTAGAATTGAATATTTAAGATTCATTATTGAATATTCAGCAAGTGTATAGTATTGTTGATTTAAGATAGTATATCAAATCTCGAGTGCAGTTTAATGGTTATTAACTCGAAGTTAAGGTAATTAGAAACGTACGAAATAACGAAATTTCCATCGCTCAAATTCACGACAATCAACTAATCGAATTTCATTCCATTAAAAGACATTCCACAACCTGAAGCTGCATTAAGAGTGATTAAACGTAACGCGAGTGGATTACATACCTCTGCGTAACGAAAACGATTCTGCAGTTCACCTTTTCACCACGTTTCGCTAGGCGTTAAAGTAAGTGGAAAAGGCGGCAAAGGGAAGACGGTTGCCATGGAGGCTGTCGCCCATAGTTTCAAAGGGACGCCGAATTTAACGGTTCACTTTGTCGATGTTAATGATTGCGCTTCTGGAAATGCGTCGAAGATGCAAGTAAATGGAACACTCGCTGTAGCTTAAGGGAATCCACTTATGGGGCTCCTAATTGTTCAGCGTAAATCATGTTTGAGGCCTCATCAGCACTCGGTGCTTTTAGCAGTCTTTTCCGAATGCCACGCGATTTATTAACGTCTACTCAAGTGTTGCCCATTAAGAAGACGCGTTTGATGTTCGCGGAGGCTGAAGTATGGAGTTAAACGAAGTAGATGGTATTTAAGTCTTTATGGATTCTCTCGGTGCTGGAGAAAAATTTATCCTTCATTCGTTCCTTCCTTTTTAATGGAATACCGAAGGAGGTTTGATTGATGCTTTGCGATTAGAGTAGTTTCATTTAGAATGCTATGTGAAGTGTCTCTCGCAGAATCATTGTGTGTTACGAGGAATTGTTCAATCAAAAATATCCAGATTATGTGATGAAATGAAACGCTTATACTGCCATTGATCAGTACGAAAGTAATCTTAAAAAATAATGTGTAATACATAAATTCCCTGAAATTGAAATTTATTTTGCATCACATAAAAATAGGCAGGAAAATTTTTATTACCCAAGTATACTACGGTGGTCTAAAATATTCGAGTCATATTTCGCACATTGTCATAGGCTAATAATAAGAGCTGCAATACACGAATCGCACGGAGTTGGATTGAGAATTTTTCCTCTTTCGGTGCCCAATGCATACCAATTTCCGTGGCCGCGTCTTGTAGTGACAGTGCCAGAAAACTTTTCCAATATAAATTTCCATCGAGAACCCTTTCTTATGTATGTGTTGGGCTGGCAAGGGCCTCTCCTCTTATGGGAAACGTACCACTGCAATTTCGTTGACGTCTGAATTTAAAGGGAAATTCTTCGTGTCGCTAATTTGCTAGATTGTTTTGAGCATTTGAAAGAACTGTATATGCATAATAAAGGGACATAATATACGTTTAAAATGAAGGTTCGATACCGTTATTTTTAGTGGATCCATTTTCGAATAGAGCTGAATTATTATCTTAATTTTTTGATTGGAAAAAGGGTAATTTATCCAAAAGAATCCAATAAATTTAAGTCTTAAAGTCTTTCATTTGCTGACCTTGACCTATCAAGAGATATTCAATGTACTTGCTTCGTATATGAGGGACTGTGAGATGAATTAAGGATTTCCCTGCTGTATCTGTGACAGATTTGAATGAAAAATACATGTTACATGTATCACAGTAAAATGCAGCTTTTCTCTCCATTGAGGGAAGTTGTATCTCTACCGTTACAATCTCTTTGTTACCCATAACTGCACGTTCTGCATCGAACAGTTACTTTACGAGAGCGTTGAAATCTCTTGGCTGCAGCCCTTACGCTGGTATTTGTTTCGATTAAAGACTCCACCCCTACTTACTGTTATACGATCTGTTTAAATCCTCCCAATGGTTTTGACTTCTTTGGAATGCGAATTTCCGCAAGATTAATTGGAATGCAGCGCAGTCTGGTATTTGGATGGTTTCCAAGGTATCGCCTGCATTGCAACTGCCCTAAGTCCAGTTTTGTTCTCTGAATTACTCGTTTTATATGGCTTCAAACTTCTATGGATTATTAAATTGATGGAATCATAAGTTTTGCTGTGTGTGATTCAGTGTGGAGACAAACATCTATTTAACCTCTTTTTTATTGGCAGGCATAACTTGTTGTTCGGGGAGTGTTATCTGCGTATAAGTATACATTACGTAACAGTAACAAGAATGAATTTTACTAATGAAACTATGTGTTGAAATATTATGTTGTGCTAACAATTGATAGTCTATTGACAATAGGGAACTGTTGAAGTGTTTAGTTACCTACATCGTCGCATATTAGATGAAGGGCTGGTCTAAAGTAATAATAATTATCACCAACTTTTCACTGACAGATAATCTTCGTTTCTCAAAAATTCTAGCAGGATTTGTGTATTATTTTATGAATAATTAAGTTCAAAATAACGCCAAAAGGTTTTGTTTAACAGTTTATTGAATTTTTTAGTATAATTAGTTGCTTTTCTTTACTCAATATTATTTTATTCTTTGGTAAGTGTATGCGTCTTGCATCCCTAGATAATAAAATGAATGTAAAGGCTCTTGTGGAAGGATAGAATAACTTAATGAAGGAAGAGGGGAATTAAGTATGCTAGCCATGTTTCAAGGCATGACGTTCTCATAGAAAATGCAGCGGAAGGAAAATCCTCTGTGGGCAAGGAAGAGAAAGGCTCTGGAAGAATTTGGTGGCTTTCAGAGAAAGTATCCTGTGTGTGAAGGTATTAAATATTGATGAGTAGCTTTTTTTAAATAGAAGTCCTCGCTACTAGACTATATAAGATATTTATCAGTTAATAGAAGAATTAAAATGACCTTCCCTCGTTTTAATTAGGAATCTTAATCAATTTTATTTTCAGAATTTACGTTTTCAAAATTCTCTCTTAGAATTGAATTTTTAATTGAGTAATTATCATCTCCAAACATCTACGTTGAACATTCATAGAAAAGTTTGATTAAATATTGATTTTTATTTTTTTTTAAGCGAAAGAACTTTAAGACTTTATGGAGATTGCAAAACATTTTTATATTTCTTACGCTCTTTAAATGCGAGTGTAAAATAAACAGTTTTCTGAAAAATTTATTTTTTGCAAAATATGTATACAAATATTTAAATACTGCATATTTTTATTTTTTACCTTGAGGATTCACTTACTATGCTCTGTATGTTATAGTTTTTCGTGTAAAATTTTAATCCTAGTTTTCAGAGGTTCAGTAAGTGATAGTTATAAAATTAATATTATTCTCTATTTCAATGAAAAGTTCGTAAAATTCTTTTCCTAGTAGAATACAAATGAAATAAGAGACAACGCTTGGACTATTTTTTTACTACTCTTGGAGTTAGTAACCATAGAGATAAGCTCAATACGGATCATAATTCTTCACCTAGAGTTTAACTGATAACAAATATGACTCTGCTTTGCTTAAAATATTCCGGGAAAGAAATATTTACAATTTAAAGCGGTTTTAGCATACGTAGCGAACGCATAATTATAGCTGGAGGGAGTTCTAAATAAACTTGGGAGACCCATATAGAATTTGTATAGCCTATCTCTCTTTAAAATCAACCACGAGTGCTTGGACGAAGGTAATCCTCTGGACTTTACTTGTATTACTGAAGATTCCTAACAATGAATAGATACTAAAAGAATAAGGTAGAAATAATTTATATGAGATTATTGCAGAAACATTTAAATATTCTAAAGCTAAGATTTCTCTCTTCGCGTATCTTCTCCTAAGTGAAATTAGCGCAGAATTCTGCCTTTTATGACACTTCCACTCATTTAAACGTCAGAAATTTTAATAGTGAGGTATGTTCGCGTCACTTCAATTCGATTTAATTACAGACCATTGTGCCAAAAGGAATACGAAATCGGAGTCAAGTTTGACGCAATTATTTTCTGTTATCCCGACATGTTAATTAGCATCGTTGGAGACCGTTCAATGTTTCGGTGGAGTTTTAAAATGTTTTCGAAAGGGACTGGCGTGTTTGGATGAAATAGGGCACTTGAACATTTTTTCGTTCCCATGGAAATGCATTATTTATCGCATCGGCCGGAGCTTAGCGTTCGCTCATCTCGATACGGTTGTGTCGAATAGAATTTTTAACTCCTATTTAAACTTTCGGTGTGCAATTTTGTCGGTATTTTATTGACCTACAGCCTAAACATCGTGATAAATTTATTACGGAGTAACACCAGTACATCATGTTTATTTTTCTGCTTATTCAAATTATGTATACATTCTGCAAGATTCGCATTGTGAATTTAAATTAGCATAATTAAAAAAATCAGATGATCGAGGTATTACTAATGCAATAACGTATTTTTATGTATATAAACAACCTAGTTTGTGTTTGGAAATAATCTCTTTAAACGATGAATAATACTCAAAGATGTGTCAATGTATAACCAATGATGGGAAATGAATATTTATGGTATAAAATTCAGGAACGCTTACCATAATTTCGACAAATACAGTATTTGTATATTTGCTAATTTTAACTTCTATTTATATGTAACATTCCATTTATGAGCCGGTAAATATATTTTAAACAATATAGTTATTCCTTGAACTATTTCTGCGAAGTTATTATACTAATGATTGATAAAAATATCTCGATCAATTTACATCAGGTTTTAGAAAACAACGTCTGAATGTTATAGTATATTCAATATTTTGATAATGTTTAACTAATGATGAATTTATTTTTATGTTATACGCATATAGACTTTGAAATAAATGTTTGATGGAAGTTTATATTTAACAAACATAAGGTTTCAGCCACGGAAATATTTAGACTGTCTTATAGTTTTCAGAAAAAATAATTCTTAACGGGTATTTTCAATAATCAAGCGTTGATTGACAAGCATATACAATAAATCTCTGTTGAAATAATTCTTTATTGAACTTAAAAACATGTTTTTTGATCTTTTTTCTATCATCAGTGCGCATTATCGATTTACGCCCTATGATCAAAGTTTTATATCGACGATAAACTCATAGGCGAACAAAGTCTTGGAAATGCCTTACACCAACACAGTTCACGTCTCGTTCCCATGACAACGCGTGGGCCATTCATGAGAACGGGGCAAACACTATCGACTTAAGGTACAAATAACTTTGAGCTGTAAGTTGAACAGAGACGCACAAAAACAGCTGAGCATTCAATGTTCCAGCATTGGGATCGCAATTCTCAGTTTATACTCTCGGCGTGTGTTTTCGTTCTCTTGTGTCCGGAAGGCGTCTTTCGTAGAAAATTTCGCACTTGCACCCTTGAGAGGATATCTATCTGTATGGGGTCCATTAAACGTGACCTATTTCAGGAGAACTAACAGGAAAAAGTTTAATTTATCGAAACTCTTGAAATTGAAGTCACTTATGGAGTGAATTCGCACAAAATTTCTGTTCCTGGAAAATTATTATACCATTATATATAGAAGGCGATTATAGATTATGTTATTAGGTCTTAAGAGGGTACAACTTGATAAGACGTATCCAGACGATATACACTAGTAAATGTTTTTGTAAAAATTAAAATGGTACACGTAAACGATTTTTAAAACAATTCATTTGATGTAGTCAATGCTTATACGTTTTTGAATTCGTGGTTCTATTATTTTATGCATTTCCCTATTATTTATGAATCTATTTTATTAGAATATTTCATACTCGTTATGAAAACAATTTGTTTGAATATGTAATTTTTAATGCTACAAGATCATACGTTTATTAATTTTTTTTCTCTCGTCCTTCGTAAAGAACTTAGTAAACACCAGAAATTACCCAACTATTACTTTCTCTCTCACCCCTAAATGAAAAAGCATTAAAGGAATGGATTGTAATTACCTTCTATGATTTTTCTTAACCTTTCCGATCATCGAAGTATGTGTACGCTACAGTTGGACATGTGATCCCATCTGTGACTCGAAAAAATAAGTATATATTGAATTGAAGTGGTGAAATAGCTAAAAGGGATTAACTTTGACATTGATCAGTTTTAAACCTTTGAATAATTTTCATTTCTGTCTAGTTCTTACACGAACGGCTTTGAAATTTGAGAGATAAACAATCCTTAATATTACTTTGAAATATAAATAATGGTATAGATAAAGTAGGAATGTACGTCTATAGGACACGATATAGGAGAGTTTTTTTGAATAGTAGGAAAATTGCTGGATAAAATTGATTTATTTACTTAACTTTAGTTTACGGAAGATCAAGGGCTATCCGTTTTATTGTTATTAAATATATTGTATGAACAAAATTAAGAAGAGCAAGATATTGTCAAAGGGGATGTAATTCTTCTTCAATATCAAAGCAAGTATATTCTTTAGCAAGTATGGAATTCTTTCACCTATATATGGATCGCAAGTATCTGAAATCGATCATAATCATCAAATTTATATTGAGCAATTTAGTCCTTAGACTAGAGAGGTTTGCTAGCAATATCCTGGCGTCGTATTACGCCTGTATGTTCTGCACAAAGGGACACCAAGGATTTAGGCAGTCGTGTAGGGATGTGCTCGTCTCTTTGACCCAACACTGTTAAATTGGCCGGAAACTCTGAGCCAATGCCTTCGAAACCGTAGCACGCTGTGGTGACAGCGACAATGGAATGTTCTCATTTGTTTTATGCTTGTGCATTTTCATCTATTGCTCGTTATAGAATAGAATTTCGACACTCTTCAATGAAAAATGAGTCTTGTTTTGATAATATTATGTTCTTTTGTATTTTCTATTTTTCCGAGAAAGTCTATTATAGACGAGAAAGTTATTTTTTAAATAAGAATGACTATTTAATTATTATATGAAACGCTTTGATTGAAATTAGAATTCGTTAACTTAGTTACTGGAGGAATGAAGAAAGCAATATTGTTGGTTGCTAAGGTTACTTTAAGGTTTAAAGATTTTGGATTTAATAATATTTATATTATCGAAGAGATGTACAATATATCAATTTAGAAAAGTAAACCATTGAAGTAGAGAATCGTGATGTCTGCAGATATTATGTAACTTACCATATGGTATTTTTGTTTTAGAATATATTCTTTATGGCTATCATATATTCTTGTATAACGAAGAGATATTGAATTATCTACTCTACTTAGTTTATTACCAAAATAACAAAATTAATGACATGTTTTAGTAAATATCAATTATTAATATTTATCGACAGTAACTATGCTTACCCTTTATCTACAGTGATGTACGAGATTTAATTTAAATGCACTTCTAAACCTATCTGTTGACTCTCTTTTATTGCTATGGTTTTATTATTAATCTTTCTTTATTATATCCTGATCGATATAAGGAATTGGTATCACCATGAATATAATCTATTCCATATCACCTTATTCACTTCTCTTACTATGCAAGTAGGTACTTGCATTCCACAGTTAAACAGTTTTATACACCCCAAGTCGTCCCTTCATCAAGTCGTCGAAGGCTACGCATTAACGCAATTGGCTTCTCATTGCAATTGGGTCGGAAAGTTCACCGTGCACGCCGTAATCCCAAATCCTCCGGTAATTTGCAGTTTCCGACGCAACGTTCACCGATAAACAGTCCAATTACCCTCGGCGATAAGCGCAGGCGGACAAGGGAAGATGGCGTTCCGCTAGACGTAGGATCATATTCCGCCGAATGGAGAGAGGGCTGGGAAATCGCCTTCAGGTGACGCCATGAAGATGACAATTGAGTATCGCAATGCGTCGCCTAATCCGGGCGTTGCTTGATTGGACCCGGATAAGCGAACGGGTGCCTCTCGGGGAATTACCAACTCTCGTGGGCTCACCCTAATTCATCCGTGGGCATCGCCTTGCCGGTAATCCCTCTTGCCGTCAGCAACCGAACCACGGACGTCGTCGGTTGCAATTAATGCTACGCTGTGGTGCCAACGGGGTGTTGCCACCTGGAGATAAGGGCCCCGGATTCAATCATGCTGGGGCCGTAACTAACACGTTTGGCAGATTGGCCCTTACGATATTGGCCGATGATAGGGCCGTGGTTTAGCCTTATTGTTGCTAAGGACGGGATCGGTCGAACAATGAGATCCGAAGGATTAAAGCGCTTTGGTAACAATGTGAGAAGACATTGATCAACTATCGCAGGCTTCAGGAATTACCGGAGCGAGCTGGCGTTAGAGATTGATTAACAACGGACGCGTACATGAGTGGAGTTTTTCATCTCATATTTATCTTCTGTTTATCTACATTTATATTGTTAGCATTCCTACAATAAACGTGCAAAGAGTTCATTATTGTGTTTTAATTTGTTAGCGTTGATAAAATAAGAATGCGATAAGTTTATTATTGTTTTCTTGCTTGGTGGCAATAAGGAAAATAAAATTCCATTGTAGTTTTCACAATTGGATTCAGTGATAATGGTGAATGAGCAAATAGAATATGCAGCTGTTTATTTACAACTATTTTATTCATAAGTATCACATACGAGCACAAATATGAAGTTGTGAAGAGTGGTAATTGAATCTACTTATTTAGTTTTAAGTAGTTCATTATATTATAATGTCTTGCAGTGTAATATATATCTTATATTTAATTCTTGTTATGATTCCCTAATCACATATGAAATGTTGAACTCGAGTATAATGTTATTATAAGGGTATATACTAGAGTGAGTAAATGTCAGATACAGAGTATTTACTTATGCATTTTCTCATTACCGTTTGTTTTTATATTTAGTTATTCGATTGTTTATATATTCGAAAAAAAATTGACCATGTATCTTCTTTCCTTTTCAGGTGAGTTTCTTATCTCCAGTTGTGATCTCTTAAGCTTAGTATAGCGGTAATTTGGTGAGTTGTCTTCAAAGTTTATTTTTTAAGAAGTATTATTCTCCGTAATCTTTTAATGTTGAACACGGGATTTTTCCCAGCTTACATTAAATTTTGCCAAATTTCAATCACAATGGGATGGCACGTAATTAAAACGGTAACCTGAGTCTAGACTGCTCCATTATGCATGAGTTAACCTCATTAAGTCAAAATCTAATGAATCATCTCTCACATTAGTGTTTCTGTAACCTATGAGATAATTATGGACTGAATAGCAATTGGTGCAATCACATGATAAATGAATTTTGTTGAGGCATTGTTGTACGCTTACCTCGGTGAAAATTTATTGGTAATTCGTGAACTAACTCTTTGTTAACAGCACGCTATGTTGTCATAAATTTCTGGGTAATTTACATGATATCAGGTAGTACCTAGATTTATAACTCGAGACAGTAGTCAATTGTTCTAAGAGGTAAACTTTTTTCGTAACTAAAGGTTTTAAATTGAGTAATTTATATATTCAAGGTATTTATTTTATATTTTCCTTATTCTAATTAAACAGCCATAAATTAACGAATGAAAAATTTTCTCGTGTTAATATATAACTATTCATTACATTACATTGTTATACGGTAATAAAATAATTTTAATATAAAAATCCTAAATCTTTTAAAAGATTTTATTCATTCCATTAGTGTAAGAAACTTCAATCAGGAATTTTAAACCTAAATAATTGCATAGTAAGCGGGCTAAGAATAGAAAGATATCTCTCCTAACTAAATGCATTTATATTGTTTTCGTAGAGCGAATTAAATTTTCCTGAGCTGGGGAAAAATGTAAAGATACAATCCATTGAAGTCTGCACATGGAGGAATTCTCAAGGAAGTATGGATATTAAAAAAAGTGGGATTCAAATTCTTTTGTTCTACAAACTAACGAATGCATTTTTATATAAACTATATTTAAAGGAAGCTTTAGTTGGTTTCGCACGATGTCGTACTTTTAATCTGAGATGAAATATTTAGTTGTTCATTTTCCAAAGTAAATTATAATATATTCCAAATCAGCACTTGTATAAACGTAAATTAGAAAAAAGTTAAGAAGTGTATATGAAGGATCGTTCATTTAGACTAATAATCTCTATTTCTCTACCAGTTTCCAAAGGAATTTTTTATTCGTTTTTTCAATCAGCAGGTGAAATCACTGGAGTATTTGATTAACAATAGACTCCCAGATGAGAACTCCCTATTGTTTTTATTTTCCCAATTCTTTAGACACATTTCCGAATCCACCTCCAATCCATTCCTAGAATCCAAGTGATTAAAACTCAGAAAAGCATTTAATCGAGCAAGCGCAGGTGCCCATGGGAAATTTTCCGTGCGAGGATAAAACAGGCGACGATCGCTTGAGGCGTCTCTTAGATACCAGAATTCCCTCATACCCCGCCTCAGGGGCACATTCTCTCGTAGAAAAAAAGATGCTCATCCTCACGTGGAAATGATGGAAAAATGTTTTTCAAATGTGACAATGAGTGGTGAAGTTAATGTGCGCTGTAAAAGTTGTGATTTTTAGGAGACAACTGATGTCTGATTTACTTTTCATGCTCATGATGTAGTTTGATAATGGAGAATACTGTTGATCTCTATGGAGATAAACTTTTATGGAGATCTTAATGAATTTTTTGTTTATCCTGTTGTTAGGAGAGTAGGTTTTTGTTGATTAATGGTTGATCTATGTTTAATCAGGTGATTTTTGAGAACAATATAGTTAAAAAGTCTTGGATGAACGAAATTTTATTAGAAAAGTCGACGATATTTGTCGTTTGAGAATTTATTTATAATATTATGTTTCCTAATCAGTTCAGATATATTTGATTTTACGAACATATGACCACAGAGATTTTTTGTTCAGGAAATGTTTAACCAAACAAATGTTTTACCGTACAGTTTTATTCCTTATTTTTTCAATTAATGCATAATAAGATAGATATATTACCCAGGAGAAGTTCTTTTCCTTAGGAATTATACTATGTTTAAGCTGTTCACGTATTTAATTCTGGCTGAGAGATAAAATATGACTATGAAAACTATAAAATATAGTTAACGTTTTTTTTGGTGACCTTTTGAAGAAATTGCGTAAATATTATTTGTTTGGTGCGATAGTAGAATGAGAATTTGTCGTTAAAATCACAAAGAAATATCTCTTGATGGCCGAAAGCATTTATGCAAGATCACTTCTTCTTTGTAAAATCCACGATAAAGCTCGAAATCATTCAGAGAAGTTAGAGGACAATAAAGTTTGACAAACAACGTCTTTAATGCTTCGTTTGCCAAGCTAAGGGTCACCAATTAGGGTCGCGAAGTGCTCTTAAAGGAGAAAAGCGTAGTTGCTGCATCAAGTTGAAGGCTCGCTTCCAAATAAGATAAAGGAAGGATGAAGGAAACTGCAATTGCAGCAGAATTGGACCATAAAATCCTGTTCTGTGCTTTCTTTACAAAGAAGGTTGTAAGCTCTTTATAGACTACGATGGCTTTAAACCGCCTGCATACTTCAAAACAACTCTTTCTACAGGGTTTTTATGTGCAGTTGATGAAAATTATATCTTATTATGCCGTAGGTAATTTCAATAGAACTCTATCACTTTTATTATTGTGCACTTTTTCAATTAAAGTGTATAAATAATTAAGATGCCTCTTTTATTCAAAAGCTTACAGAGTGTAAAACTGATGTACTTATTTATAAAGGTATATATCTTTTATAAACCTTTATAAATAAGAACATCAGTTTTACACTCTGTAAGCTTTTGAATTCAAAATTCAATATAAATTACATTTATTATAATTTAAATTCAATGTTTAAAATTATGGTCTAGGAGTATTTATGTTTTTAAGTAATTAAAATTCTGATTTGGTCTACTGATTTAGACAATTCATTCGAAAGTTATAATACACATTTAAAGAAAATTTATGCAGAATAACATCCAAAATCACTCAGAACAATTGTGATATACCCTAACTTTAAAAAAATATTTTGTGTAGAAGTTACAGTTTCCATTCTTAAGCGTAAAAATTGAAAAGTAAAAATATATACAATATAAATCGAATAAATATGAAACTGAAATGAATGCTATAAATCCATTTAAAAAACTTAATTAATGGATTAAATCTCCCATGTTCTCCTAATATATTTACTAAGGGTTTTATAGTTGTACTTCCTGACGTCCTTAACTTTAAAATTCTAAGGAGCCCAGTGAAACTTTCTCCTTCCGCACAAAAAAATAGCGCTCATCAACTGCCAAACAGTCGATAAAGCGCCGTCCCTTTTCCTGCGCAGAAAAACTAAAAATTCATTAGCAGCGACAGTTAATTCCAGTTCGACTAATTAAAAAGTCTTTCCGCTCCGAGATTTCAATTCATCTGGGGGCCATTTTGTTTCCTATAAATCCGGATGGCATCCTTACACCGCCGATTTCGAATCATGACTTTAACGGTTGGATATTTTATAGTCTCCTTCCTTTGTTTTCGGTTTCCATGGATTCCATTAATTAATTGAATTTCCTCGATGAAGGAAGGTTGGTCATTGTCGATTCAACTATAATTGGGTGCCCCTTGTAAATGCAAGGGGACGTTTCCTGATCAAATGGAAATTTGGACGAATTTCTCCTCTCTTTTAGATTACATTCCTCTCTTGGTTTATAGGAAATACGTCCTGATTCAATTTCCTTCTGTCAGTCTTTTCAATCAATGACGAATAACTTGTCGATGCAACAATGTAACTTTCATTGCGAACATGTTTGTTGAATGGATTCATTAAGTTCATTATTTCACCATTATCTACTATTTATTCAGTCTAATTATGCAATTAACGACTGATTAAACAATATGTAAGTATTCAAAATATTCTTGCCTATTATTGTTAAAAGCCATCTAACGTAATTGAAGATAGTACTTCGTATTTTCCTCATGTACCTGTTGTATAGAAATTGTTGCTGTGTTTACGATAAATATAAATTACTATCTATGTAAATGCTTACAATAATTCCTTTTTTATTTGCACGATATACGAGAGTATAAATTCGCTATAGGTATCGCAGAAATTATCTTAATATGCTCTTTAAATACGTACTGAATATTAATAAACCTTATTAAGTATACAACTTGAGCACGATATCATATTTAGCAAAGTGCTCAATGTCCTAATCCAATAAAGCAATCCAGATTGAATGGTATTTGAACCTGGGAAACAAGATTGTAGCAAGTTTTTTTTATATCTATTATGGTTACAAACTCACTCAGTGCTACGTTGTTTTCGTCTAAAGTATCGGTTAGATAGGAAAAAACCCAGCGTTACTCCATCCGCCTCTGTATTTGGTACAAAGCAAATTCCATCTGCTTGGAAAGATCCCAGTCGTAAAGTAGCATGGGAGCCAAACGTAAACTTCCAAAAAACCCTCCATAAAGCTCTATCCTGCCAACTCGAAAGCGTGTTTCCTCTCTAAATACAGTTTTTTCCGAACAACTCGCTTCAATCCGGAGTCAAAACTTTTTAACTTTATTTAAGGACTAGAATCTCTGCACACATACAATCCCGTGCTTTAACGCTCTACTTAACCTATGAAGTTTTAATCCCAGCATTATCAAGGATGTAAGCAAAGCTAACACGTGCCTTATCCGCCTTGTTGTTACCATGGTAACGGCTTTAATGTTGTCCCATTTGATTCTTCTCTCTCTCGAGTGTTGAGCTCTAGGATTAATTAATTTAATCCGCGAACTAAGAATGGTCTTTTTTGATAATACTGTAGTTGTAGATTGAAGGATCTGATTTGTTGTTTCCATGGATACTTCGTTTAATTGTTTACGCTTTATCTTTATTTGATTATTTTTGAAGTTGACCAGAGGGATTAAGTTTTTTCAATAAATAATAAGAATGATTAATCAACGAATTTTAACTTTGCTATGCTTTACATATGTAGTAAAGTTCTCCACTATTATTTATAAAATATAAGCAATAAAATAGCTATTTATATCGAATGATATATTTATATGCACTTAGAAATAATAGAAAACTATATAACTTTACGTTCATTTAATTTGAATGATATGTTTTATACCGTGAAAGAATTTCGTCCCAGTTTTTGAAAGAGACAATAGTAAAATAATAAAATAAAATAATAATAATAATAAATTTACCATACTTACACATATTTATTTGAGTTGTAGTTCTTCAATCTTCTGGGTTAAAATATAATTTATTTGAACTAGAAAACAAAATTTTAGTATATTTTCAGCGATACCATAGGTCATTTAAAAAACCTTTATGGCAAATATCACTCTTCATAAAATGTTATTTGGAAAAAAAATCACTTAGGAGACGTCATTTTCCTGTCAATATATCCGGGGAGTTGTGACCTTGTTTGAGTATCTTTTTCCGGGAACAAAGCCGGTGTGAAGCGTATTCAATGAACCAAATATTTATTTATCGAATTATATCAAACCATCTGTTTTATTTACCTCGTTAAACATCACATTTTAATCAATACGAATGGAAAATATACCCTCATATATGTGTTAACGTGTATTTACTCGTACGTTTCGATATTTGGAAGAAATTAATATTTTTTATTTTCAAGTTTACCAATTCATTCACCGTCAATCGTATACGAACAATGAGGTATAACAATGGAGAGGAACAATAATAAAACTTTAATTTAGTTGACGGCATAACATTTAAAACAATGCGTTTTAATAATAGCTATAAACAAGACGCAACAATTGGTTTGCAATTAATAACCACAGCATTTGTCCATACATATTGTCGAAAATAAAATTTTATTAGCGATTTATTCTACTAAATTGGTCAATGATTTATTTTTTTGGTATACTTAAGCACTAAAATTTCGCGGTATCTAAAAGTCAAAGGATAGACTACGAGGTGAAAAGCATAGCGTGTTCCCCTTAAATATAACGTGCGGTTAAAGTTGACTTCTGGGATTGATTCGACCCACCCCTTGATTCAATCCGCCCTTAATAAATCGTCTAAACTTCCCCTTAATCCTATTATAAGCTCATTTTTGCCCGAATATCCTTTCGGGGCATTTCCTTCGCCATAAATCATATCGCGGAAATGTTTAATCCTTTTTAAAAAAAGCCGCAGCCACTCCGTTCATCTTCGTTATTCCAGATTACGAACCTTTTTTTTCTTTGGACGTGTTTAGCTTTGAGTAGGTCGCATGTGGGCTCATAGGATCACACCGGGGTGTGCTCTCTCTCTTATGGATGTTTCAACAAAGAGGGAAGTTTAATCCAAAGAGGCCTACGAAAAGCTAAATGTAGTATTATCGTTGTACCTTGATTATTTTATCGCTCGATTCTAGTTAATTATATTTCAGTCAAGGCACACTGTTCCAAATGAATCGCAAAGGAATCGAGTCGATTCTTATGAGAGGGTATTGTTACCTGATACGATATTCAGCTTTAATTCATAATGTAATCAATTGTTTATCAATGCTTTACTGTTTGGTATTGCATAAAAGGTTAACCAGCAAATAAAATCATCATAAGTAATCGCTATTTTTGTTTCATGGTCTTCTAGGTTAACTTTTTAAAAGTCTTACTAAATAGACAAAGAGCTATTAGTAAATGCTAAAAAAATTATGATGAAGAAAGCTTAGAAATTCTCATATAAATAGAAGCTTTGTATATTTCTGCGAGAGATTTTTTTAGCGTATGTTTAGGATATCGTGACACTTATTGGAAATGAAAATGATCAAATGCTTTGTGGTCATTCCTTTTTGTCATCATCCACTTGGGTGAACTTCCCTCAGCAGTCATATGGAAATATGTTTTTACAGCATTATAGTAAATGTCCTTCGAGTGATATGTCCATGAATTATTTGCGCCAAACTAATTCTAGAATGAAAAATATTGATTATATATTAATATAATACTTATCTTGGAAATTAATTAAGTGTAGATGTCTGAAAAGTCTTAAAAAAAACATCAAAAAGAATATATCGATGTGGCAAAACGTTCCACAAGGAAGGAATGTGTCTTGAAGTACAGTTTTTGGATTGAAACACATGGACGACTTGTCTAATAATCAGCTAGGTGAATTTATCAAGGACAAAATGTCTCTTGAACGTGGGATTCAAACATTTTTAGCGTAACCACCTCATTGATAGGCATACCCTCTCCTTATGCTCGGTTTATCCCAATAGCTTAACCCCGCTTCGCCAAGACTTTTGTGCGGTGCAGATAGCTAGATTTTCGCGGAGAACCGTTTCCTTCTCTTCCGAATAAATATACATTCATAAAGCCTCGAGGGGTTTGGAGACATCCTCTCTGGAACACCAATAATTCTTCCCCCCGCGTATTGCCAAAGCCGAACACAGCCTCTAGCCTTCTTTCCTCCTTATCTCCAATCCTCTTCTCGTATGTTTACATTCCCCTTATGTGTTTATCCTTTTCTTGGTCCTCTCTTTTTGTCTTCCTCTTTGAACCTTTCGCCGATGTACCCCCAAATGATGTAGTTTCGCTAAGCTTCGTTCTTCATTAAGAAGTGTGTATATCGTGTTGTAGGGAGAGAATCGGAATTTTCACTCTTCAAGAACTCAATTCAGTAGTTATCGTCGATTTGAATATGTGATAATGATTGCGTTGATTCATTGAATAAAAATGAGGCATAGTTATTAATCAATAATGTAGTCGTTTGATTGAACAATGACGTATTGTTTTATGTATTATAATTGATTCTAAAATTTGTTTTTATTATACTAATTGTGTCATTATGCTTGGGGCTAATGAAATATGATATGTCATTCGCTAATTAGAAATTTAAGAAGGAATATGCATATATTCTATTGCTTTGAATAAATAACCTTAATTAATATCTTTAATTAATCTAGAAGGATGTCGAAATCTTGAAAGAATTGTTACTATAGAAAAGTTGTATCTAGGACTGTTGTAAACGACAAAAATATTTTTAAATGTTGCTTTCATTTAATCCAAACAATGTAGACTGACAATGAAGTATTACATTGTAGTCGTACATTGTAAACTTACATTGAATGCTTACATTGTATTCTTATTCTTCTTAACTCACAATCAGTCTAAAATCTAAGTCATATGTAGTCGTCTTACATTGTATATAACGAGTATTTGAGATAATCTAATCGTTATACCTTTTTCTATCTTCAATATTATATGATGTTTTGTATCATTTTTCTATAAACCTATAATAGCTGTGTAAGAAGAGAAAACGATAAAATACATGATAATCAAGTAACCGCCTCATTTATCCTAAATAAGGATTCAAAACTACTAAGACGCGATAAAAATATGTATCTCGTATAATCTGGAATTCCCAATGTTTGTTCTTCCTCATGAACGATGCATTTGATGGTGGAAATAGCTTTTGATGGAAACCTTCTCTTTTGATATCGTGACTTTTTTGTATCTCAGATTGGCTTATGAGATAACTTGATCACCTGACGTCAATCGGAGGCAGAAATCGATGTTCCTTTCGTCGCTCACTTGTTTATTTTTTTGATTTCCGTTCTATTTGACGTGTTCTCCTTTCGTCAACTTGTTGTCTTTCTCGATAAGCGCCTCTGATATCTCAGTCATTTCTGCGCGATACACGGTTTCGATTCTCACCATCCAAAAACAACTGACGCGTATCTGATGAGTTTGCCTCCGATTCATAATCCTCATCATATGTTTACATCTTTCGTAGGCCGATTTGAATGTGAATTTTGTTTGAAACAAATCTAAATATACGTAATTATACTATTAAACTAATATTACCATTACCACACATATACCACCATGAATCATTTGTGTTGCTCATTGTAGTCCAAATACTTTCGTTTTTACCGATATACATGTCATGAAATGGAATGAACTTATTCTTATGAGTTAACTTATATATGAATGAGATATTTGCTTTTATATTTGAAACTAAAGTAAAAGGATTAGCATTTATTAAAATGGTTTCGTTAGAGCTAGTGATGAATGAATATTATTACAGTATTTCTATGATAGATAATTAGATATCAATTAATCTTAAATTGATCTATTTGGGTTCTTTTTTAGAATTGAATTATTATGTATTTAAAAGAAACTTCTTTAATTTATCATTAGAGTTACTATATATAACTAGGTGGTTAATTAAATTATCTAATGTAATTATTAATGGTAATTTATTAATTATGTTTATAGCTATTTATTAAAATTTTCAACTAAGTACAGTATTGTTGTCCATTATTTAATTTGTTTATATAATTTACTTTCATTGAATTTTATCGACAAATTTTTGGAAATCCTTATTTTTATTGTTACCGCCATAGCTTATTGCAATTTGTTCTCAGCAAAATCACGATCGCTATCACATCCTACTTCTTTAACTATCAATCAAAAACCTTCTCGTCTCCGTAGGATCGTTCCTAGCCGCCGGTTTCCACTTTCGAATCCTCCATCAGATTCCTCCGCTACCTCTTCCGGTACGAATTTTCTTAGTACATCCACCCTCCATCTTTATGCCCTACACCCAGTTCGCCTCACTCCCACACATCATCCCGTGCCCTCAAACCGTACCCTTCACTCCCAGATCCCATCATCCCCTCTTCCCGTCATGCCCCATCGCTCTTCCCACCCCTTTTTACACTCCACCAATCCGTTTTGATCTCTCATCCTTCAAATCAAAATCAACGTCAAAGCAATCATGTATATTCTGGACTTATACATCCTTATACTCCATTAAGGGAATACCTCGCCGAAAGATGTTTCCATCTTCTATTTTCCCCAGAATATGTATCCGGAGAAAAAAAGGAATGTAACCTTTCGATAGGCCCCCGAGAAGCTCCTGCGTATACGGTTAGCTGTGAGATATTGCGCTCGTATGGTATCGATGGATGTTTATGGACGGAATGGGTATTATAAGTTGTGATGGCGTTTTTATAGGATACGGATTTACTGTGTTACGTAACGAAGAGGAAGCTTAGCTACGTTTGATCGATCAATGATTGGGAGTTTCCATGGATAGATAGTCGGTATCCATGGTGGATTATTTAGGTTGATTGTTTTATTATTTGTGTACTGTTTATTTAAGAATAAGCGGAATCTTATAACTAACTTATAATAGATCCATTGTTGGCAATTGTTAACTTATTTCTGTCTCTATTGTCACTTGTTTTGTAATAGTGCAAAGTTCAATTTGATATATGTTTAGTAGAGTCAATAGGTCTGCGATAAAAGTAGATCCACCAACTAAATAAATACAAGTATATCTATCATTTTTATACTTTGTAGCACAACGTATTATTATAGTGTTCGTTCAGCCTGAAGCGACTACAATTATCAGTAATTGGACGCAAAGTATCAGTAATAGTCTACAAAGGAGACTTGTAAGGGGAATATTGGTTTTGTGTCATGCCTAATTGATAAACGTATATCAATTAATCACAATTATATTCCGAATTTATCTCCGTATACGTAAATAACACGCTGTGGCTATTCGCAGAATTTACTTTCCGCCTTAAATTCCTCCCGGAAAGGGCAGAATCCCCTTAAACGCACTCTCGCAGTTAATTATTTATGATTTAATAGCATCCACGTTTTAGTACAGTCGCATAATGGAGACAAATGTACACCCACCTGCACCTTCCGCGACCATAACGCAATTACAATAATTTCTCAACCCCTAGAACGACCCATATCTCGTCCTCAACTGTCCATATTTCTAAGGCGTAAAAATCGATGATTCTTTTGATGGTAATTAACCCGGAAAAAAACGTTCGCATTCCTCAGAGCGTGAAGAATTGACGACTTAATCGTGTTATTTAATCCCATCCCTTGGGTGGATGCTTTTCGAGGGGAAAATTCCAGTCCTAGTATATTACGCTAGGAAATTCTCCCCTTCTGGAAAGCGGGTCCATTCCTCTGATCCCAGTTTCATCTTTTTGCCTTTTGCCCGGATTTACTCGAGTGTTTCTAAGGCTCTAAAAAGCGATTCGCACGGGGTCCTAATTTTGATCCCCCAAAAGTACTATTCACCGCGGGAATGTATGTAGTTTTATCCCTGTTCCTAATCTGGAAAATATCTATCTCAGTTTTTCCTTTTAATTTCGGTGTATACCTTATGATTACAGTCTTTATATTTTCTGTTTTCTCCTTGTTGGAGTTCTAATAGTGATATTTTGAAATGTTTCGTTGATACGTCTTCAAATTTACTATGAAGTAAAACGATGTTGAGCTTTAATACTAATAATAACTAAATATATGTCTTTAACCTAGCCAAGTACATTTGGTTAGCAAACTTAGATGCGATTTTAATTAATAATACTAAATATTCGTTAATGATAATATCAAATATCGATGGAAAAATATAGAACGCTATAATAATTTATTTAGATGGAAAAATAAAAGTAATAAAGATAACATCAGAGCTTAATTTTAGTAAGCCTTATTTCTTAGTGTTATAGTCGGAATTGAAATTTTATAATTATACTATAAATATGATTTTTAGTTACTATACCTATAATATTTTTTATCACAATGGAAAGAATCAGTGATTTTC
This sequence comes from Pantala flavescens, assembly GCA_020796165.1. NCBI lineage: Eukaryota > Metazoa > Arthropoda > Insecta > Odonata > Libellulidae > Pantala > Pantala flavescens. Next base: position 44,674,398 of record CM036881.1, on the reverse strand, counting down.
ATCACACTTTAATTCTTTATTGTTCGTGTAACTAAGGGGTTAAAGAATCAAATTTTCCGTTTCCAAAAAGAAAGAAACAATTGAAGGCGAATTTTGAGAATCAGGTCATCGTGCCATCAAAATAAAACTTTTTGTCTTTCTTTCCCAGAGCTTCTTAATTTAATTGTCTAAGCCAATTTCACTTTTATTTTATACCTGTCCCCATTCACTTTTATCTTTATATGATAATGATCCGCTGGAGCTTAATTTTACTCGCTCTTTTCATAAATCACACAATTTGCATTCTATCATGACACCTCTCACAGCTTTCACTATATAATCCACTTTCTAAGTTATGCTTTCTTTAACTCCACGTGTCACTTTCACTCTTTCATCTTTTAATTGATACGTATTCTTTTAATGATTCATTTCCCTTTTTACTACCTTTGTTTTATTTCATTCAAATACTACTTAGTACACTGATTTAACTGTTTTTGTTGTAGTACAATTTTTATGACCTAGAAAGCAATTTTATTTTTTGAAAATTCAGGATCTTTGCTTACATTAAGTCTTAGAGGTAATATTTAGATTACAAAGCACTAATAAGTCTTATATTTTCCAACCATAGTGGCTTATTTTTACTAAATTAATAAATTTATAGTTATATGTATAAACTTATTCTTATGTTTGTCCTGTATTCTGATTCATTTTCGTTTAAGAAGTTCATCTAAGCGTCGTTTTTACTGTAATTCTTATTTAAAATGATTTCCTAACCGATAATTTTATGATTTTTTCTAAATATAATAAAAAACTTTAATTTATCATAGAAATCTACTCCTTTTTAAAGGGTTTAGTTTTTTTTGCTATTATACAAATTCTCAAACCTTGTATTTGAATGTGAAGTCTCATCAGTATAATCTCTCCATTGTTACTATATCTGAAAAATTCTTTTTGTATGGAATATTCTTTCCTTTTATATAATCCCTATGTTTTTCTTTTGGAAACAACCTCTTCTGTTATTTGTCCGTCCTTTCTCAGCTATTTTTGGAACCTGAGTTCGCTGTTTCTTTTTTTTTAACCTATGTCTCAACCTGCTGTCATTTCCTTAGATCTCGAAGGCTTTTATCCTATAATATAATGTTTTCCTAAAGGGAACCTAGCGACAATATCATCAATATTTCCCTGAACATTGCGCTCCTTTCAGGAAATATATTTCTCGATAAGTGCTTTGATTCTTTTTCTTGAAATTGTGTCCATATTTCACCGTCGAAGATCAAACAAACATTCGGAAGGACATGGAGCAGTACTTGACCGATTTTATTTGGATAGTGATACTTCAATATCTCATGGTGGAAGAAGCGAGGATATATTTCATAAGAATTTGAAATAGAAATACAAAGGAAAATGTACTATGTGTATATGTACGTAGAATTTTCTTTGATTTCAAACGAAAGATTGAATTATTTTCGATCTGTTCTGTTGCTTATGAATTTACTACGGACGATCTTTAGAAAGAATGTTTAATACGGTTTCCCTGACGCAAAATTGCTACGATGTTAGTTTTTTACAATGTAAAAGTTTAGCCAAAATCGTGGGAAATTATATTATGTTCACAGTTTTTCTTGAACTTTTATTGCTATTTAAATTTTAATCTTATCTTATGAAGAAGTTAGACAATTTAAAAATAATTTATTTTTAAATATAACCCAGAGATAACTTTTAGAGATAATGTATGCAATCTTATATGGTTTGTTCCGCATCATGGTTATTAATCAGTCCTTCGTGGATTATTAAGAAACATTCATGCTTTCTTGAAAGAAATGAAGTTGAAAGAATCTTATAATAAAACCTTCAGCATTTACGGATGACCTATTTGATTCATAGTCCAATTTATTTAGCTACAAAGAAAGTTTCAAGGAGCTGAATAAGGAGCACTTTCTTTCCTCTTATTAATTGCCTATCTCGCTGTATAGAGCAATCAATCGCGGTACGTCTTTTCCTAATCACCGATCCCTTTACGCCATCCATCCACCTTCCCATCAGCCAATGGGTGAATTCTCCGCAGATAAAAAGAAAGGCCTCGCTAAATAGAGTTCACCACAAGCGCGTGTTCCCACGACCTCTTCAGGCTTCCGGTTCGCTTGCCAAAATCAAGAGCCTTCCACGAGATCTTCCAAGAGAGCGGCTTTCTGGGACGGAAGGAGGGGTGCTCTGCAGTGGTCAACCGCCCCCTCCAGAGGCATTTATTTTTTAAAGGGGATAAATACAAAAAGAAAAAAAGGGTATTGGATGGAGAGTTGCATAAGGGGAAGGGTACTATGGATGGAATAGTAATATATTCAGCTAAAGGAGCGTAAATATGGTAAGGGAAGTGGGTAAGGGAATTATGGGCTTCGGAAGTGATGCAATACGAAGGAAGATGTATTTAAGATACGTCTTCGATGTTTTAGAAAGAATAAAGAGGAGAAATGAGAATAGAAGTTTTGGTTTTAGATATGATAGGATTGATATAGGAATGTATAATAATCGGTTTTATTCTTTGAGTGATGCTATTCGTAATAATGAATGATACTTAATAAATATTAAATCAGCATTATCAAAGCTAAGAGTGAAAATTTTATTAGATATTCAATCGGTATGGAACGGGAAATATATTCAATCTAGACGGAATAATTACAACACAACAACCTAGCATGGTTTTAATTAATTTATTTAGGAACTTATTATGAAATCCCTGAGTATCATATCTTTTAGTTTCGAGGAGTAATATTAATTTTATGGAAAGTTTTTTAGTCAAAGACGTAACTTTCAGTAATGTGCAGTAAAGTATAGAGTATAAAGAAAAGAAGTCCAACTAAAGAATCAATTAGATTTACGATAAATTAATTCGCATATCTATCATATCGATAACTAACAGTGAAGGGAAGATGATGATTCACGTTTATTCTTGAGCAAAACTAAATCCAACTTCTTTCATAGTTAAAGATCTAGGTGTCAAATGCAGCCATTGTTAACGTAATAGACATTTTTAACTTTACAAATATCGTCGGCATAGCAACCATTGTTGTAAGTTCGCACCATTCTATAGATGGCGCAGCGAGCTATCTCATTGTTGCCTTTGTACGTCTTCTCTTTCTTATTTTCTCCATTCGAGGAATTGTGACAGCTTACTTCTCGTTATTCTATATTCGGAACGTTATCGTCTTTCATTTCCTTCTTTCTTTGAATTGTGAGATGATTTTGGGTTTTGCATAACAGCTGCGCCCTTTTAACGTATCCTTGCAATTCAACGTTATATCGGCTTTTTCATCCGTTCCCGATAATTTCCCATTGAAGATTGTGAGTTACTGCGTTTCTGAGAGATTTAATGAGATTTTTTGCAAATATGCGTCTTTTGTATTAGGACATTCTTAGAAAAAGTTGGTTTATTGAGCTTGTTTGAGATTCATTTTCTAGGTTATTTAAAGAGTAAAAGAAAACAAATATAATAACATAATTACTTTCTTTGCTTGTAGTATAGGAAAGAGATAATATCGCCTTTTAATACGTTGCTATAGACTCATTATATTTTTTCTAGATAAATTAGCTCTATTTTGCTTGTATATATACTTTATTCCTAGGTATTCCTAGATATAACCTAGACTAGATGGCATTTTGATTTCTGTATTTTATTGGAGGTGTTTATAGTTTCATAGAGTTACTTATTTCATATATTTTTATGCCTCTTAGAAATATATTTATTAGTACTTCGTTTGGTAGAACTTGTTGTGGAGTTTTTCTCATAATATAGTTCTGTAACATCAAAGTTTTGATTGATCTCGAGAGAAAATAAAAAATGCGAAAGTGAATATTATAGTTTTAGTGGAGTTCTAGAGCAAATAATTAAGAATACCATGAATAGAAAATGTAGAAAGGAAGAATAATTTAATATAAATAATGAATGAGACAGTTATTTAATTCGTACAAACATTATTGCTGTGAGATGCGTAGTATAGATGACTGGATTCGAAATAGATGTTAAAATTACGAATATCCTTTAGTGCACGAAATTGAACTTATTAATTTCTATATCTTAGTCCATTATGCGTATGCTGAATAACCCCCTCAACTATGCATCATAGTTGTTAAGGAATACAGGAGGAAGTTGACTTCTAATGAAGTTTAAGGAAATGACTGAAAACTTTCAATAAATATCTTCGAGTCCGCCAAGGTATCTTTTTTCACTTCAGTAGAAGAAAGGGAGAGAGTTTTGTGTGGTATTTATGAAGGACTTAAAAGAAGGAAATTGCAGACATAATCTGGACGTGAAATCTTAAATCATCCTGTAGGTATACAAAATTGATGTTGACCGTTTATAAGTGCGTATACATTTGAAAGGTAGATAGTGAGCGTTAGATATACCCATTAATACATTCAAAGACATTAATGTGATAATATGTTAGTAATTAGAAACTATGTTCCCTTGAAAAAGTTGATTTTAGTGATATTTATTATAAAGTTTACGGGCGTTACTATTATTTTCGTTACCTGGACGTAATTGTAGTTATTGGACATATTTTACTCTTATCATTATTCTTTTTTGTTAATAGTAATTTGTGCTGTTGAAATGTATCTTAAACCCTTAATTAGAGTTTTTGAAAAGAGAATGTTAATGTCAATGAATGAAAAGAGTTAGTGTCCGGTTAGATATTGAAGGTTTAAAGTGCCTATTATGTAGTAGGGAATTCCAAACGTTTTCTAATTTATTGGTATGAAATTTACTGCTATTTTAAATTCTCCTAAAATAAAACCTTATCTATTTCTTTTCACATCGATAAAGTACGTACTTTTACCCAAGCACCATACATGCAAATGCATCCTCCCATATCAGCTCGTTTCCCATAGCAACCATTCACTCTATCCGCGTCCATTCACGCCAAAGCAAAGAGCCCTGGACACACCGCTCATAAAACACGATTTTTTCCCCTCCGGCCCTCGTGTGTAAGTCGTGTGGAATGGTCCAGGGCTGAGTGTCGTTTACTTATTCTCTGTCGGACAAGAGCTGCATATTAAACCAGCAAAGAGATAGGGGGAGTGTGTGTGTGTGTGTGTGGGGGGGGGGGATGAGAGCCAGGGTCAGGTGATTTTTTTCTCGAGGGTGGCTCGTTGATCAATATGAAGATCGAAATTTCTGCGAACGCACCTGCTTCAAGAACATTAAAGGAACCCCTTTTCTCTACTTCTGTATTGAGGGTTGTAATCTGAATCTAAAGGTTTTCCATTTGGAATAGGGGCAACGGAACCTGCTCGGATTATAAGAGTGATATATTGAAAGTAAATGCGATTTTGATTTTGCGTAAGTTGGGTCGAGTTGCTGCGTTTGTTGCCATGACGATCTATTAATGGTGATGTATTGTGGGTATTGATCTCGTGTTGTTTTTTTCAAAGGGATTAAGAAATGTTTCTTATTACTTTTACTACATTGGTGATTGAACTGGAATGTACGATGTGGTTTAAAGTCAGGAGTAATGAATAATATGGGGTCTTAAAAAGGAAACATTATAAGTTGTAGGAAAACGAAGTACTATTTATATCCAGCGACGATTGAAGATGATGTTTTAAGTGTCTAACAGGAATGGAAACATTCAATTGAATTCATCGATGTAATGTGTACTACATCTGTCGATTGTTAAATTATCAATCGTATGGATATTAGTGTACGAAAAATGCTGTATATAAGACGTAAAACACTATTATAACTTAAGCTTGGGTTGACAGTCACTAAAATGTGTTGATCGTCATGAAAATTTAGATCAACATATCGTTCATTAACTACCTTGTAAAAATTGAACATTTAAATATTCTCGTAAGAAAGATGTTGTGAGTATAATCATCCTACGTTACCCATATGTCGTTTTATATTCAAGTTTTTAACTGTATCTATTGAGTCAGTGAATCGTAATGTTCTTATACTTTCAATGTAGATAATACTGTGTTGTAGCCTGCGCTTGTAATAAAACTCCTTAGTAATGACAAAATTCACAATACTGACATCGCTAACTTTGTATCTTTTTTGTTGGCTTCTCATCATTACATCATTTCGATCGCCGAGTTTTGTATCGAAGTGTATCAGAACAGAAGGCTATTGTAGACTCGTACCCATTGAGTCGGTAATTGAATCATCTGAAGTCGAAAATAATTGTCTCGACAACAATGAGTTGTCGCTACAATTATGTCTCGCGTAAGACTTCCTATTGTTGGGGAACAAAAAAGGCGTCATTCCTCCCGAAGTCGGGCGGCATTCATTCAAACGTGTCGTCTAGTTCGAATTAACAATCCACACAATGGAACTTGTGCAGTTTCACTTCTCGAGCGAAAGAGTTCACTGCGATGAATAAATGCGGCAGAATGGAAGTTTAACTTTTGATGACGATCGCTTCTTTAGCGATGCTCTTTTGTCTTGCCTATGGCGTTGCTTTGGCGTAATTACAAGGCGTTTTCTTTTGAAAGGGAATGAGCGAATTGGAAACCCTATGAAGTTTATTGTCAATTTTTTTTCTTAATGGGGTTTTTACAATTGTAGATCAAAATAATGCACATCTTCTCTTTCATTCGATCGATTTAATAACTGATATCTTAAATTTTATTACTGAGGCATTGGCGATTAATTCATATAAGAGTTCAACTTTAAAAAAATCATTCTTTTTTTAGTGATAGCCATATTTTTCCAAATGTGTCAATTTATCAATAATTTCATATAGTTACAGATTCGAAATATAAGTCCATTATTACGTAAATATTCTTTAAGTATTTATATGTACTATGGATTTAAATTGTTATCATTATATTATTGGTGAAATGAAGCTAATAATAGATAAGTTTTGGGGATAATTTCTATTGTTCTTTACTTAAGAAAGTTGTTTTTCACTAGTATAGTTAAAATGAATGTAATAATATCCTAAGGATGTAACAATATTATAAGAAAGTAATAATATTTATGGATATAATAATATAATGAATGTAAGGATGTACTATATAATTTTATGAAGCAGTTTCAATTTGGTAGATCTTCTAACGGTGATTTTCTTTTTCTTTTAGGTAAGTGTTCTGTCCCTTGCACTACTATACGTTGAATGTCAAACTTATGTGTCATATTTGGTAAGTATTCACTTTTGATATTTCCAATATGATTATAGGCGCTTAACCAAATACAATATATTCATTCATAGATTTAATTTTATCTTCAGCTATATTGTAATCGATTCACTAGTGAGAGATATAAAATAAATCTCATAAATTAATAGTGCTCGTTCTTTTAAAAAAAGCGTCGAAACCCTTTTTTTGGATTCAATTATCGTCAAGTCCACATCTTGAAGGGCTCTTATTTAATGTCCAAAATCTTCGCAAAGACAGTTTTTCACAAAATGCAACATTCGTTTCCGAGAAACATCCCCAAACGTTTTCCTTCAACGGCTCTTTTTTCCTTCGAAAATCATAATTGGACGTCTTGACCATTCCGCCATTTTTTACTCCTTCAGGAATCAGCTTCTCTGCCCTAAAGGGGAAAATAATTAATGTCTCTCCACCTTTTTCCTTTCCCGGAACAATCCATTCACTTCTCGTTACTTTTTTTCATTCGGGTTCCCACATCCTTTAGGACGATATTTATTTCTTCCCGAAGAAAATTCATCATTTTCTCCTCATTACCCAAACCCCTTTGCCCTCTGCCACCCGAACAACGCTCTTCCGAGACTTTGGTGGGAATATAGAGATGTATTGTTTGATGTCTTATTTTAGGAAAGAATTGGAACTTATTTTATTTATTTAATAGCTTTTTCTGCTTTAGAAGTATGAAATGATGTAAGGATTATTGTTTAATATTTCGCCCATTATTATATATTTTGTTACAGTTTATAAAAGTTCGATTGTTGACTTATTGCGTAATATTTTTATTCGGAGTGATTTTCTTATTGTTGATATCCTCTTTATTGTTGAAGATTAATTACTTAATTGTTCTATAATTGGAAGTCTTATATGAATAAAGTTTTCATTAATTCAGATTTTATTATATTAATAATATAGTAATAGTTGATGAATACATCTCACGTTTCAATATAGAAATTATATCTAATTTTACTAGGGTTATGACAGTATTTCTTGTACGTGAGTCTTATCATTTTTCATTTTGATCGTTTATAAATATTCCGAAGCTACTTCAATTTTAGTACAAATAGTTTTATATGGAGTCAACTCTTTAAACTCTACTATCTTAAACTCTTTATTTATTCTTTATTATTACCTAATAACTACATGTCGATCTTTCATGTGGTTTGAAAAATTTTCATTCAAAGAGTTCATAAAATTTTTCTTTCGAAAGAGTACCCTTCAAATTATGAGAGAATAATAGGGAACTTAAAGATATATCCTAGATAGCATAGTCAATTTAAACTTCACTAGATTCCTATTTCATCGGTGCTGACATTCATTTATGTATCATTTCCAAAGATAAAAGTAAGAGTTTTAGGTGCAAATACATGCCGAATTGATACTTAATTTTCTCGTATTAATTTCCTCCCCGCTGAATATCATTTCAACCACATTATCCAAGATATTTAAGAGCATCTCTGCGGGTCCCATTTGACCTCCAAACATTCCCATCCCAATTTAACCTTCTAAAAACTAGCAACACCCTGAAATTCATCCTTCTTCTGAGATATTCCTCTCTTTATTTTCTTACGTACCTTTTTCTCCACTAAGATATTCTTCCCAATTCCCATTTCCTCTTCTTGTGTACGCGTAACTCAATGGAAAGGTGTCTAAATATACGGCGAATTTTTATTCCCTCTGAAATGCCAACATTTTCGAGAGCGAAATTTTAATGCGATTTCCCTTTTCCCATTCCGTTTTATAAAAGCCTTCAACAAAAGGATCCTTATTTTTAAAACGGAGACGGCGTCTTACTTAATAATTTTCGCGAGTTATTTTCATGCAAATATCGGCTCTTCTTTTAACGTCTGAATGAATCATCTCTTACCCTTTTTACGGAATAATCCACTTCGCTCGGCAGAGCTATTCTCGGATACCTTCAAAGTAACAAGGAGTGTTTGAGTTGCTATGTGATATTTTTGCTCCCTGATAAGGTTGAGAACGCTTCCCGATTTTTGAGTGTTTCGTTATAGAGTTGTTGAAGTTTCGCAAAGGTTCTGTTTATTTTTAGGAGAGGAATTTATTTTGTTTTGACATTTCTGCTTAGTTTCTTATTACTTTCGATGTTGTCAAAATTCTTACTATTCTTTTCTAAGGAAAATAATGCGTATTGGAATATGTAATTTACGATAAAATATTGGATTGTATATTAAGAAGAGATGTTTTAAAATTATGAATAATATTTTTTTATGATCTTCTCTTAATCTCATTCATTAAATAATATGATTAGCTCAACAATAAGCTACTTACGAAGATTAACTTTGAACGAGAATAGTCTACATTGATTAATTATCTATTGTAGATTATTAGAACGTAGAAAATAAAAGGCTTGTCATCCTAGATGAACGATTTAATAATTTAATGGGCTTAATTAGGATGAAAAAAGCTTTAAAATAATCGATTCTCTGGAAAGGAAATTCTTTATTCATAATGTAATAGATTATTTGATTTGTTTATTTGTTAACTTGTTTTCATTTTTAATTTTATATGTTTCTTTAACGCTAAGTTATTCACGTCCGTCATTTACGTTAACTCTGAAGGTGTTCCGTTGAATGTATAAATACATCATTTGTAAATTCACAAGTCATTAAAAAGGATGTAAGCACTTAAAGGAGATCAAATACTGTATTTTAATTTCCAGATCAAACAAGATCCAAGCAAATCTCCTGAAAACATTTTCTCGACTCCTTACAAAAAAATTAATCCTCACCGACAAAAGAAACACTCCTGAAGAGCTCAATCTACTGGAAAGAGAACGCGTTACAAACGCACAATAGCATCCTTCCCACCCCCGTCACCTTTTTTTAACAGCCCTTAAACTTTATAGAGGCGACCCTTCCCTAGTCCCTTTTTATATTCGCATCCTACATCGATCCGTGTGGGTAAGGATTTTGGCTCACTCATTCATCCCGGCTTGTCCCACATCGTAAATGGCTCGGTTTCCTCAAAAGTCTACTCAAGACGTTTAAAAGATGTTTCGTACGGGTGATGCGTAATCCTTTTCTTTTTTTGGGACCATCTTCTCTCCTTCACTCCCTTATCTTCGCGAATGACGTCCTCAACTTTTCCCCACGGCCTCGAAATATCCTCTCCTCCAAGAGGCCCTTTCTTTGCTAACCGCAGGTCCCTTTATACATTCTCCTTTCACCATACCTTTTGCCCGAACCCTTTAACCTGACACTTATCCACGGAGATGTCGTCCTTCTGTTCTAACATCTCTCCTCTCCCTGACTTTCCTTGTATAAGCGCCCGGTTACATTACTCCCTCACCATTTTCTGGTTTTCTCAGTCGTTATCAATTTTCCTCGAAGAAAGAAGAGGACCATAATATCTCTTTCAGACTTGTTCTAATTCAGACATTATATACTAGTTCCCTTGAGCCGCCATTTTCTCCGGAGGGTGCTCTTCAAGGTTCGTATCTTGGACCGCTTTTGTTATTTATTATTTTTTTGCTCAGAACTCTCTTTACACCTTTCAAAAAGGAGAGCGTTTCTTAAAAACTCTTTCTGCAGCGGAAAACGTTGCAATAATTCTGTCTAAAAATATCATCCGTGTACTGCTGCTTCTCGAATTGGGTGCTTCAAGTTTTATTTTTAGCTCCGTTCATTTTGAAGATATTTCTGGAATTTTTTTCCTCTGAGATATGAAATAAATTGAATGTTTTTGCGAAGGGTGGCTAATTGATACAAGCTCAAAAATTGGACGGAAATTTTCATTTTTAAATCCGCTTGTCTGAGCTGAAACACAAGTTTTTGAGGAGGCGTATTTTATTCCCTCTTAGCCGCTAATTGATACACAAGATATGGAATTTTATTTCTCGTTTTAATCTGTCAATTTATGTGCGCGTGTAAGTGAAGAATATTCTTTTCGAGTTATTTTTAGAATGAAGGAGGAAAAAGGATTTTAACATGTAAAATGAAATAGTCAATCAAGCTATCAGTCACCTTCTTTTTTATTTTTAATTTTTACGAGTCGGATCCATAATGCTGATTTGATTTAGTAAAACTCTTGAATAATAATACTTTAAGAATTACTTGTGTTTATGGTTCTTACTTAATTGAATGTTTATTATTGTAAATTTACGAACATGTTTAGATGAAAATACGAAAACTTATTCTACAATATGAACCTAGATTAACTTATAACTTAAGTTAATTTAAAAGATGAAAGAAGTGGATTTTTTTATATAGTTCTATACATTAAAAACCAGAAATTATATGCGTCTATGAACTAATTGTTCACTTACAATTATATCGAATTTTTATAGTCGTTTGAATGTGAATAATAAGTTCATAATACAATATATATACGAAGCATTTCTTTTAATGAAGTGCGTTAAACTATAGTCGAAAGAATATGTAAATAAAGAATAATCAGAGAAACATTTCTGTGCGAATTATGGTTTGGAATTGGAGTTTTTTCAGCGAAAGCATTAATTGTTTAAAAACATTTTAATTTTACACCAATGAGTTTTTGTATACTTATCCTCATTATCAAGACTCGTTCATCATTGAATTCTATCCACAATTACGTATAGAATTACATTGAATTAATCCGTGCATTGTCTGCTTAACTTCTATTATAGTATACAATGTACATACAATAGTAGAAGACATACATTGTAGATTTTACAACCCCTCGACTTCCCTACTGTAACTCAAGATGGTAAAGGGAAAGTGAGAGCCATGGCTAAACCTCTCATGCGAGAGAATGATCTCTCAAGATTCCTACCCTCTCTCTAGGAAGGTAACTGATGGTATCATTTCCTTTACTCTTGTCCGCCGACATCTCCTCCCCTTCCGTTGATCCTCCACCGGAGTGTCCGTCCATTGACCCAATTTCACCCCATCCACTTCACATGTAAGCGTCGGTCCATCCCATTGTGGAGGCTTACCTTCTAAATCCGTTCCCATCACACCACTTTAAATATGCACACCCCTCTTTCCAAAAACCCTAATTTCTATTCTACCTTACAAATACTGCTTGTTGAGTCCCTGAGAGATGTTCCCGACCTAAACATATATCTCTTTTATTTCGCATTTCCTCTCCTTTTGCAAAAGGGGCAGTTTTTATTCCCTCGTACGTCATCAAGGAGTTCACTTTATTTCTTTGTGTTAGCACGTTATTCCGCAACTCGAGAATCTTTATGTTTTCGCGTGTTTGTTTTTGTAATGTCTACGTTCGAGTGGTTAAATGTCGCTGTGGTGTGGAGTCAGATGGGTCTCGAGTGACTTACGGGTTGCTAAGGTGCGTTCCCTGGATGCGTTTTATTGCGTAAAAATGGTGATTAGCATCTTAAGGCCATAAAGATTTTGTTGAAGCTGTTTTGGAGGGTAATGTAATAAGGCCTTGTTGAGATTCATTGGGAATTCTTTTGAAACTGCCATGAACACTTATAAATCTTCGTGTTTCGTAGGTTTAGCTTTAAATTAGATAGATTTAAAGTATTTGATCCCTTAGCCCTTGTAATAGTACGTATAAGGTTGATATTTTACGTGAAGGAATGAAGGAAGGAAGTGGTAAAGCTTTAATTTGATAACAACTTGACTTTTATATATAGGTTACAAAGGAATAATTTTTAAGAATAGGAACGAGTAGATATATTTGTTCACTAAGGGCTATAGTTTTCATTTGAAGGAATAATGTAATTTAAAGGGTAAATATAGTAAAATTAATGTGTTAATGAAGACTTCTAAAACCGATATTACTTTATTGCTGTAGCAATTTTTAATCGTATTTTGAAATGGATTGGGAACCAGAATCTATTCGTGCATATACTTGGACTCATTTTATTTTCACATGAATAAAAGGTATCAATTGCGAAGTACCGTTAGCTTTAAATCTTTATGATGCGTGTATATTTACTGATTACAGAAGTATTTTAATATCTATGTAAAGATAAGGTTTATACAAATTTTGATTTTGAAATTAGTTATCGTATTAGTTAATCAAGCTTATTAATACAGAGAAATGAACCGAGCAAAGTAACGAAGCCTTTGTTGTAAGTCCTTCGCAATTATATTTTGAGAAATAATAGCTTTAAAATGTTTAAGAGTTAAAATAAATATATACGTGTTTTAAAATTATTTAACAGTACAAATGAATTGGAATTTGTTGCCAAGATTTGTTATGACAAAATCTCTCGTAAAAATCTAATTCCCTAGCAACGACTGTCACCATTGGAACCAAAAGTTTTCGATACGAGATCATCGATGATAACGCACTTTTTGTGCAGTTTCATTGCTTATCTCAACTCCTAGGATCGTTGGCTCTGATGCCGTTTGATGTTTGGTCAGACGTTATGCAACCGCAGTTATGCATCCGTCCTTTTGCATGATGCGGTTCACCGATTGCGCGGGGGCGATGATATTTCAAATTCTCTCATTCGAACGATATCTCCCTTCTTTTTTTAGCGCGCTGCGGTTGGGCGTATTCTTTCCACTGCGTAGATATGTATGCAATCGGCGTTGAATAATATCGAACGCAGTTTTCGATGCTTATTTTTGATCTCGGATATTCTTCGTATTTATCTGATTCTAAATTTAGATTGTGACTCATATGTATTTGTCTGTTAATGTATATGGGATATTTTTAAGTATCTATAAATAAATCCTGTAATGAATTCAAAGAAATCGAAAGTGGTTAATTGATTTATATTTCTTTTAAATTAATTGAAGGTTAGCTTTATTCAGTGTGCGACATTATTTGACTTAACTAGTTGAAGTAAAGGAATTATGGATATTTTCGAACCATAAAGCTAGGAGATTTTCAATAGCTAAAAAGTATGAAATGTAATACACATACTAATGATGAAAACATTTGAATATATAAAGAATCTTGAATAATGTGGACGATGGTTTTTGAAAAGTTTTTTTTTTACAATAGATGTATCTTTTGGCTAACAATATCTGAAGTAATGAAAATCTTATTTTGGAAATGAAACTACCGTTACGTATTTCTGTTTCCACTTATTCTGGTACCACAATTAACACAATTCATGGTACATCTACCATTGTTGATAATAACGCTATTTAGTATTTAATTAATTTAATTATCAAGAACTGTATTTAGTGTATTAGATTGTTATTTTTCTTACTCGCTTCTGAACATATATCGTCATTTATCACTTATGAATCAATGGGAATGGTGCATCTGTGCTCTTCCATTTCCATATATCGCCCTCAGAATGGATTCTGGGATCCGAGGTCTTCTTCGTGCGCTGTTTCCTTTTTCTGAGCCCCGCACACGCAGGAGCTTCATTTGGTTTGGGCAGACCCATAAGTTCCCAGCGGAAGTATGAGATAAAAACAAAGTGGCCGTTCTCCTTTTTCGGAATAGTGAAATGGGGCACTTTTGCTCCAGATCCGTACGTCAGGTGTCGAATTTGCCCCATTTAACTCCCTTCTTTAGGTATACGAGGAGTGGAGGGGGAGTATAAATTTTGTCTCTTTCCAATCCCCGCTTTCTTCATTCAAAGCATCCAATCTGGCAGAACGTTTGGATAAGGGAGAAAAAAAGGTTCCTTTTTCTCCATTCCTTCTTTGAACGTGTGGATTCTTTCTGGATGGGTTTTCATAGTTGTGGATAAGAACGGAATTTTCCTTACGGTGCAGAAAACTATATGTTCTTATCACTTACTCATATAGTAGCCCATGCGTAATAATACTAGAAAAAAATCAAACCCAATTTATTGAAGTTAAAAGATTTTAATTATAACATGTTCAATTAAAATCAATAAAGTCTTTCTTTATTGGTAAGGTCTGTATTTTCGATATTAATTAAAGCCTATGTAACTTGATTGTTAATTGTTCCTTTTACGTAAATAGCTAATGAAATACGTAATAATAAACTTGTTTATTTTGGTTCAAGAATGAGACCCGAGTCTCTTGCGAGATCAAACCCCAAACGTTGTATAACCGAGTGAAAATGACTTCATACGAATTTTTGATAATTAGATTATCATGTGCTAATCTAGCTTCCATGGGCTGTTTATTTACTTACGCCTTAGTTACGTGATCCAATCCGTTTCGTTAATATTTGTAATAGATTTATTGTCTGAGTATATATATTCTCTCTGAGTGAAAACTTATTGAAAACACCACTTCGTAAGAAGAAATAATATATCACTCATTACCATTGCTAATACGGCTAATGTCCCCTTTCTAAAGTATTGATGTTTAGATATGAAGATTATGATTTCAGAGAGCTAGAGGTTTTATTTGAACTTAGGGGAGATTATTGAAATCTGAATATTGTATTTTTACCTATAGATATTAAAATTGTAGAATTGAGGTCGTATTTAAAAATTCCATTGGTTTGAATTATTTTCTTTTCCTTCTTTATTTTTTAAAAATTACGTTGTACGTACGTACTATGTATAATTATAGAATATAAACCGAACGTTCCTTCCATCATTTCTGATGGATTTCACAAGACTGCAGCGTCCTGTGTTATGACGTGATTGGACGTGATTTCAATCTCTTAAGACGCGAGGATATGTACATCGTCACGCGCAAGCACGAGTTTTATCTCGCAAGCACCTTGAAATCCGTTTAATTCCGCAAATCGGTTAATCCTGGTACCAGAAAGTACACGGATTTAACCTTTGCTTCACCTCTTCAGCGAAACGCTTAAACGCTTCGGCCGAGCAATTTTTCATTATACGGGTCTGCTGGTGCCACTTTACATTTAATTGGAAGCGGGTTTCATACATGTAAAACAGGAACGGAGTGTGAAGAATAAAAAGAAACAAGTTTTCCTCTTTACTGGTCGTGAGCGCTACGTATACGCGCTGGTTGAAACTTGTAGCTCGAAACGACTTGTTTTAACCGAGTTCCTTATAATTCATTATGCGCGGATTTATTTGCAGTGTATTTAGCCCGTTAACAGAGTTTTTCTTTACGATGATTCGCAGTTTAAAAGTTTTTATTCCGATTGTCTTTTTTGTGTTGTCACGCATTGTAGATAGCATTATATTTTAATTGTAGCTGCTTTTCTTTATCAACTATTGTTATTAAGTTCATCTATCAACTATTTACTTACTTTTGTTACTACCCAATAATGTCAATTTCATCGATTTAAATTGTTGCTTTGAATTGGAGGTACTTTGATAATGATAATGAACGTTTGAATCGAGTTAAAAATTAACGATTGGAATTTAAATGTAATTAAATTAACTTCTACGTAATTATTGAAAGTAAAAGTCGTTGAATTTTATCATATAGTTCAATTAAGTGGTAAATTCTTTACATTTGTACACATTTTTAATTTAAAGCATCAATTGTGACTTTCATTACGTATATCTGAATATTATATCGATCACTCTAAACAATAACTGTCACATATTTTAATAATACGTATGAATGGTAATTTTTGTTTTAACATAATCATTGTTCCGATTTTTTTATTATTACTTAATAACTCATAGCTGTGTATTATGGTTAATATAGTGTATTCATACCTAATGTTCTTTGTCATTTCACTTATTCTTGCTTGGTCGCACTTTTACAATAGCCCGTATCGACGATCACCCACGGATACCGTCTTCCATAGTTACCACAGCCAATTCTTGAACGTCTCTCCTCTTTTTGCGAAAATTCGTGCGATTTATTCGTAGAGAGGGACCCAAAGGAATGCCCTTACGCCAGCAGATGGTCAAGAATTTAACCTCTGTCTCCGCTCTTGATCGGAAAACTTTCCCGAACTCTGCAAAGTCCAAAAAGGTGCGACATCAGGGAAGTAGCACGTGCTGAGGTCCACACATCAAGGAGAGCGGGTTTCGACACCAGTGGGAGTCCATAACTCCATAAGACCTCTCGCCCACCATAAATGAAGTCTGCATTTCCACCCCGTCCACCTCACAATTGACTCCCACAGACGTCCTTCAAGGAACCGTACCTCGAGAAAGCTGTTGATGGTTAATAAGAGAGAAAGCGGTTTGAAATGCGATGCTTAAATGTGTTGGTGGGGAAAAACCGTTGTAATTAAGTGAGAGTTTTATGTTATATGTAACTAGGAATAGAGATATTGCATACATAAAGATAGTGTGTTAGGGAATGGTATTAATTATTCGTTTTCAAAAATCATTAGGTATATAGCAAACAGAAAAGCTTTCATTGGGTAAAATAAGATTCCAATTATCAAATAATTTCACATGAATATTGCTACTTTTTGTCTCATAAGGTTTCGATATATTTTTAACATTCAAAAAGAGAAAATGGTGTATGATCAAAGGAAAAATATCATTTAGTATACTAAGGTTCCATTATGCGGTAAAAATTTATCATTGCTCGTAATTACTATCCCATGTTTCAGTTACAGTACTTACGCAAGAATTTTTTTGTTGTTTTAATAGTCTTTTAATCGTTGCACTCATCTTTGTTATTGTCATCAAATAGTACAATGTTTCAGTATAATCTGCTTTTTTCCTACGTTTTTCTCCGTAAAATAATCTTTAACATTAAAAAAGTTCGTCTTAAGTTCGTTTTTTAATTCTGTCGCAGTTTCTTGAATAACTAAAAGAGGTACAGGAAGGATTCGTATCTATATTATAATGCGTTTACTTTAAATATTTACTTACTTTTTAAGTTTTATTCTTTAAATCTTCGCAATCTATTTATAAAGGAAATAATTAACTATCAAGAACAATTATATTGCTACTAAAATTCGGGAAAGAATGGTTTACATAACTCTGATTTTTGAATTCCCCAACGAAATGGCTTTCTTTCATCTATATAAATGAGAAAGGTCGACTAAGACATCTCACTGGCGATTTTTAATAATCCATTATGATCCTTTAATAACTCAGCTCGTTTATACATCGACGTCTCATTTTTAACAGCCGAGACCTTCATCACACCATTTCGGAATCGAATTCTCGTGTCGTTAAAACTTCAGTCACAAAATTCTCTCGACTTTCCATTGGCGATGCGAATTAGTTTCACTTTTATTCATTTCGCTTAATCTCGATGTCATTTAGAGCTCTTCAAATTACCATAAACTCTTGTCCTTTGAAATATAATCTTCATGGGTCCTTGTCTTAAAAAGTGTATGATCATTATATTTATAACTTACTAAATGAGAATTTAACTTACTTATTATTTAACTACTTTATCGTGCTCATATGTTATTTAACGGTATTATTTCATTTTTTACATTTTAAGAATAATTGTTTTATTGATCACGTCTTATTGTTAAAACATTAGCGAGCATCTTTATCTTTAAGACGCAATACTAGCCCCAATTCTGATGGTAATTAAGTATCTGAATTGCCGTCTCTCTCTATTATTGTTTTATGATTCATTTTCTGTTACCCAATATTATTCTCATTGTTTCGTTGCTTAGTTACGTATTCAGTTAAAATTGTGTTGGTTATTATATATATTGTTGATTGACTTTCGTATCGTATTGTTCGTCATTTTGTATTGTTTAAAAACATGCTTCTTTTCTATTCCTGAAATAGTATTTTGATAGTAATATTAGCAATTCATATTTTATTATTAGTATTGATAAGTAATGAGACACTTATGAATTTATTTTATGTCCTTGTTTTGCTATTTTTTTATCGTTGAAGGTAATTTTAAAGGTCTTATTTGATGAGATTGCTAGTCTAAGTCTAAGAGCAAAAAACGAATCGTAAATAAAGACAATACTAATACCCGTTCTGAACTACTTCCAGTTAGCAGTACTTTCAAAAACCTTGACTTTATTATCTCGTGATTCATGACCGTCCTTTTTGAAATCATGAGCGCATGAAATGTTTTCCGTTGAGTAGGTTTATTAGCTAAGGCGTTCCTAATCCAATGCCTTGGATACTTATAGCTTATAAAAATTTATTTTTTATTGTATTTAATCGAATATCTTTGGTTATTTCTATCAGTCTGACTTATCAGTAACATGTTGAATCAAAGTACTTTATGAGGAATTCCATCCATTTCTGACCCAACCATTTCATCTCCTTGTTTTATGAGATCAATCAAAAGTTCCCTTTTCCTTTCTGCTTTGATTTCCTTTCAGTCAAAATCATTATTTCAATCCCATCTTTGAATTCCACATCCACAAGGAATTCCTTTTTTATTTCATGTCCTCTTCTCTCACCACTAATGCTTTACTTTGATTCTGTGAAACATTCCCGGATTCATTGGTAGCATCTGAATGTCTTTGTCTCTCCTTAATATATTCACCGAACGAGTGTTCCTTTGTACGAGATCAGTTGCGCATTCCAATACTTTTATCGTGTTTATCTCATAGAGATTTATATAGAGAGGAATTTATCTGTAAAGAATCTACTTTTTTGATACTGACCGTTGTTTAATCTGAAGTTTGTATGTTTCGGTCAATCTCTCTGAGAAAATTTAAAGGAAGAAACTAAATGTAGTTTTTGTCGGAAACTAAAGTATTTTTATGTTCTTATACAGCTGGATACATTTGAGGAAGATTTTATTCTTTCTATTACCAATGCATATATTGTTATGAAAGGAATTTGTGGATTTTATAATGCAAAATTAAAATATGTATCGTGGAATTAATATTTAAGTATCGGAAATTAAAAGTCAATATTTACAAAATTTTTCTCTATTATCAGTAATATTAAATGCTGAACAGAAGAGAATTTCAATAAAAGGGTTATTTATTATTAAATGTATCGTATATAATACCCTTAAATAGAGGTTGTTGATGAGTTTCGACTAATAATTCGTTACTTATAACAAACAACTATTCTCTAACAACACTTAATTTTATAAAAAGAGAATAGATAAGCAAAAGTACAGTTTTAATGACAATTATTTTAATAGCGAGGTATAATATCACTCATTAAAATGAATAGAATGAAAAAGTGTAACTATTTCCAAAGCAGCAAGTAATAACGAAGTGTATTCTTATTGTAGAAGTATAAAGAATGAAAAAAGTTTAACTAGCCTTAGCAACTTAATCAAATGAACAAATAAAACGTAAACCCTAACAATGTATGACAAAGAGAAACTGTAATAGTTTCTCACGTTACCCCACTAAGACCGTACTTCTTCCTTAATAGCATACCCAGCACCAACTATAGTCAACTTGCTATGTATTCAATTGTTACTTCTTATCTATTATAAATGTGTCCCAATAGAGATGTAACATTTCGCTGCGGCGTTTCTTTAACAGCACTAGTGTATCCTCTTTGGGAGGGATTTTAAAGGGGCTATCTCCACCCAGAGAGAGTGGTCCGCCGCAAAAAAATTTCGCATCGCGAATTATTCATAAGTCATCGGGGAGATGTGCATGTATTCTTTCGCAAATCGGCTCGTATTTTAAGGGGGTCGGTGTGAGTTATTCCTTCTTCTTTCCAGACTCAATTAGCAGATGGAAGTGGCCCTCTTATGCGATCCGGTGGTTGGTCGAGGGCGTGGTTTTGCCGTAGCCTACGTCACATCGCCTATCGACCGACATGGTGATATATAAACAAGGCGGAATTACGCATCCAACCAATCAATTGGCCGTGAACTGGGATTTCAGCTCACGATTAATGCCGAGAATTAAACGAGGCCATTCATTCAAACATTTCCTTTTTAACGGCCTTTTTAAGAGCGGACTAGTACTATTTCGCCTTCCCCTCGTTGTTGCTGAAAGATCAGTCATTGTTGTCCAGTTGATTGTTTTCTTCAACTGTCGTTGTTTGTTGTGAAAGTAATCGGAAATTGGAATTTCATAGTTCATTGCTTAGGCCTTTACAATCGTTAATTGCCTCGTTTGTTGATACGAATGTTGGTTGTTGTGTTTAAATGTTAGTTGTTATGTTAAGTATTCATTTGTACAGACAAAAGCAACTTATCGGAGAATATCGATTATTAATGTGGCAAGTGAATAGCGAATTAGTAACAGATAAGTAAAAGATTATTAGTACATTAATCCTGAATTTATTTATTTTTTATTAACTGTTCATAAAAACGTGCTATAAATAGCATTATTAATCTGTATTGAGTGCGTTCGTCACTGTTACAGCGAATTATTCGTTTATTCTGATTTACTAAGTGATTATGAGGATGATTAGCGGTTATTGTTGCGTTAATTATCGAATTCATTTATTAGACAATCAAAATGGGAAGCTGCAACAATCGGAATTTGAATAGCTCTCATTACAATGCAATTGAAGCCTTCCATTGACTTGTTATACAAAATTTGGACTAGTTAATGGACGGATTATGCGTAATCAATCTGGGTTACAATGTTAAATCCAGCTTTCTATCTGCCGATCCTACGAGGAACGATTATTTTCATTTTGTATGGCTATATTTTCACTCCAAACACTGTAAAAAATAGTAAAAACGCACATGACTCATATAGATGATGATGTGCAATAATTGACGAATCTCTGTTGTAAATGATTGAAATTCCAATTGTCTATCATGAAGGAATGTAGAACATTCGACGGTTCATTCCCAAAGGGAATTAAATCTCTCGGGACAATCCAAAATTACGAGGTTTCATACAGAGTTTGAGAAACTCTCTCTCGGGAAAGGTCTTCTATATTTCCATTCCCAACGCATACGTTTCGTACGGATTTCGTTATTAAAATCATTCCTCAAACTGTGAGCGGACCGCTTAAAAACAATATGAAAGCGATGTAAATTTGAATCTGAGGCCGTTTCGAGGGAAGGAAACTTCGCCCGAGCAGATAACTCGGTAAGATGAGAGTGACTCAAAGAGATGCAAATCATTCCATTCCGCGTGTGTCAAGAAAGGTTTCCTAAGAGAAATCCCCTCAACCGTTGCTATGTGACGGATTTTGGCTATTCGCCATTCTCTAGGATATGGACTCTGATGTATTATGGATAAGGGGTTATCCTTCCGTACCTCTCACGAATTGTTTGCGTAATTGTTTTGTATCAGATGAACAGTCTTAAAGGAAATCTAAAGAGCTCGTTGTTTGTTTTCTTCAAAAGGCAAAAAAATTATTATTATTATTATATCGTTACGAATAATAAGTAGGATTGAACCCTGAATCTCGTTTCTAGGTTATCGTAATTTCTTATATACTGGTTATTTTTAAAGAATAAATGTCTTACAAATTTCTTTCTCAAACCTATCCTTAATATTTATTTCCATTATATGTCATTATTATTTAAATATGGAATAAACTGTTTTATCAATTATTGATTTGCTTTGATTTTGGATTGTATTTAAAGTTTACGGAATTTCCTAATCAAATCGATGCTTCGTATAATTATCCAATGGGAATATATTCTAGAAATACGTTAATGAATAGATGGAAAATGCTTCTTCTAACTTTAGTATAAGCCAGGAGAATTCTTTAACATTAAGTTTACTTAAACTTTCCAGAATAATTTGAAGTAATACCAAAAAAATTGATTTTAGAATTCTTTCGACGCAGTTGGCATGAACAACAAAAGTAAACAAAACCCAATACTTCAGATTCCTCTCGGGAAATGAGGAAACAACTTCCGCAATTTTTTTCAATTTACACTCGTCGAAACTTCAAGAACATCGCACGCCATTTTGACTCCACATAATTGTAAGATCCGGAAAGTTTTTTCGCAGTGTAATAGTGCAAGTTAAATACCAAGGGACGAGGAAGAGAATGATCTCGTAGATGTGCCCCATTTTACTCCGCTGAGGGGGAAAAAGGGATGTGCAAAAAAGATTCTTCCCGGATAATTAGATTTTAATCTCTGCACGAGCCCGTGATTGCTAGCAATTGTCATTTCTTTCGTTCCCTTTCTTTTCTTTATCTTGTACTCGGTAAGACTAGCTTAATCGGTTCCTTCCTCTTTTTGTCCGCCATTACCGGAAACGTTATCGCGTCATTTGCCCCATTTAACGACGTAGAGAAGGAAAAAAAGCGGAATTACGTACGGGTCACGTGTTGCAGTCTCCAAGGAAACTTAATTTCGGTAATTGTAACCATTGCTCCACGAGGTCCTTTAAACGTTCGAGAGAGAATGTATTGGAAGGAATCTGTTGCATTATTGCTGCCGGGCGGTGATAAAGAAAATGGCGGGAAAGGGTCCTATTTTACTGCGTTGGAGCAATGCCCAATTCCGATATTTATTAACGAACAAACGTTAGGGGAATGGGAAGAATGATTCTTCATCTCCTAAAGTGGCAAATATACCTTTCTGGATGGTACTCCTAGCAGCTTAACGATGAGAATGAAGCAGTGCTTACATTTGGAGCCATTTCATAATTGGATGTACAAAAAGTGGCATATATAAGCTACGCTTTAACGAGATTTCGTATAATGTTCTCTCATTTTATATTTTTTGTTCTCGGTTAGATTTATCTGGAAGGAAGTATGTAATAAGCACATTTTCATGATGGAAAAATGATCTCAGAAATTAGGTCAACATTAAGATTATTCTGCTTTGGATTATTGGATGCAATTAACTCCTGTTTACTCTTCTAAGAGTTTTTTAGAGGATTAATGTCCTCTACGTATACTGATAGATGTCTCTCGTTTATTTATCTCCAATTTCCTTTTCATTATTGAGTAATTTGAATGCATCCGTTTTAATCATAATTTCTTCTTTTGCAGAGGATCTGAGAAGCTGATGCGACGTTCATCAATAGAATCGCCGAATCATCAGCTTTTGGACTCCTCTTCAAATAAGGTAAGTTGTCATGAGAATTCTATATATCAATATACTTTGGGGATGATATGATGATAAATGGGTGTTATAGGCGGGGTATTTTTGCATCTTATTCTTACGTATGTGACATCTTTATGATATTTAAACCAATTATTCGGATGATGCAACGTGTCTTTGGCTTTGAATTCATTATAAATCATGTTTTACTCCTACTACTTTCCGACATTATAATCTATTTAATTTCATTTCATTTTTTATGCGATATTCAGTAACCATGCTACCATTAGTCACCTTTTTATAAGAATTATTTAGGCTTTTTTCTTAAGAACAATTCAGAATCATACCTTTAAGAGTACTTATAGTAATTCTGGTCATTACCTATCATTTAAGTTACTTTTTATAAAGATTAACGCTTAATTTAGCTAAGATGGACGTTGTATTCATATACCTTGCATCAGAAATCGAAACAGAGCATTGAATGTCATTATTTATGCTATCATGTTTTTATGGTGACAAAACATTAAAATATATAATAACTGTTATCATGTAAAATTGTATAGATATCCGAGCACATTCAATCTATACCACTTATTACCTAATGGGTTACCTTTTGGGGCAAAAGTTTCCCTAAAGATTTAGCGTCCGCCGTCGATTGTATATGGCCGTCAGATGCACTCCCTACCTCCATACTATGGCAAAACTTTCGGAAAAAAATGTCACCTCCCTTTCTACGGCGAGAAAAAATAATGGCTAAATTCGCTCTCTTCAGAAAAAATATATATCGAGAGATGTGTAGGAAGGCTTCCGGAATGGACGACCGGTAACCATGGGGATGACAAATAAACGATCTCTCCACGCAGAAGTTGATGGTCCTTAAAGTTTTACGACTGCAATGAAACGGAGCGAACGTGATCAAGAGTTATCGAAACAACTCGTTCCGTTCGCCGAAAATTGATTTTATTATCGCCATTCTATTTTTTAGCTTTATCCGTCATCCTTTGTAGATGCGGGTGTTTAGATACTACGCTCTCTTCTATATAAGAATGGAGTATATGCATCACGAACGATTGACCCACAAATTATACGTATATCGATTCGATAAGAAAAGTACAAGTGGAATTTAATTTTGATTGATTTTGTGGCCTTAGATTTGTCGCTTCTAAATTGTAGGCTGTCAACGAATATTTGATGGAACGTTTCTCCAATAATGTTATTTTTGGATGATATATTTCATGGGGTATTTGTCACGATTTGCTGAAATAGTATGCTCTAAATGAGTTCCTTAGTAGAGAAGCCGATACGAGTTTAAGAGGTTAGCTGGCAGATTAAGAAATGTAGATTAATAAGTGATGGTTGCTAAGGCTATTAATAATTTGATTTAATCGATAACCTTAACTTGGAAAATACATTGGAAGGGTTGCTATGTAAATAAATCGAGCAGAAAACATCCAGTTCAACAGACGACAGCAATCGAATAAA
This sequence comes from Pantala flavescens, assembly GCA_020796165.1. NCBI lineage: Eukaryota > Metazoa > Arthropoda > Insecta > Odonata > Libellulidae > Pantala > Pantala flavescens. Next base: position 44,649,166 of record CM036881.1, on the reverse strand, counting down.
AATTAAAGAACAGTAAGTAAAACGTATTGTTTAGTCAATTTAATTTGTTACTTACTAAACAAACTTTCCTTGCACTCCATCCTTTGCATTCATTACTAGTAGATATAGTATCATTGATATTCTACCCATATATACGTATTCAATTTAAGTGACCCTCACGCGATTAAGGTGATGGATGTAGCATAAATAATAACCATTAGTATTCGATTATGATTAGAGTTGCTTTTAGTTGATGATAAATTTTAATTATTAAGTACATAGGCGAGAGACTTTTGGAATTATACATGTTATAAAAATTCGAAATCATTTTGCTCTTTGTACTTAAAGTAAATGAGATACATTTGCAATTTTAAAAATACTATTTTTTACTCAGGATTAAATTTCATGGGACTACAAAGCTTATAGCTTAAAGCTTATACAAAAATTATAGATGATAAATAGACACAAAAGGTTCTTTTTACTAACAATGTTTAAAAGCCCTTTCCCAATGTATCATCCCATTCTCATCGTTTAATTACCTTTTTATGGTATGCTTAATTTTATTCTGAAATCGCCTGATTTATTACAATAATTCTTTGTACCGAAATGCACAAATCCTAATAGGTGAACGAATGTTCACATTATTTAGACTGCACTTACATAATGCGAATTTGCACACGATAATAAGGTTTTAAAAGCATTACGCTTTCACGGAATACTCTTTTAAAGCCGGAGCCTAACAAGGGCGAAATAAATGCGGATTATCCATGCAAATAATTTCGCGAATAATTCGAAAAAGAGAACCGAATCATCGTAATGAGTTTGATTAATTTGTCACGGCGACCTTAATTCAACCTCCATGAATAACGGTGTGTTAATATTATTTTTGTGATTCATTACCCGAAAGTTTTCTCTATTGTTGTGAACGATCCAAGCTTATTATCATTTCGCAGCGTTGCCATGACAAATGTCAGTGTGAGGTGTGAAAGATTTAATGGATGATTCCTTCCTTTGTTGCGTTCTTTTTTGATTATTAATTTGTAGCGAAAATTTGGAAATGCGAATCATTCATTAATCAATTTAATTGATGTTTATTGTCTGGTATTATTTGCGGGTAATTGTATCATAGGGATGAGGTGGGATTGTTAATTAAGCTGTTTCATTCGCAGTTGAAGTACTCAGAGTTTTAATTAGTCTCTAGTGTAAGAATATTATCGAATGAGGAAAACGTAATGTTTCAGGTATTATTTTTTAATATCATTTAATGGAAACAAACTCAACTATTCAGCAAAAATAATTAATAGAAAGTATTATTATAGTGATAATTTTTTAATTCGTTGTTAAGCTTGTAATAATTCATATTTATTTATACCAATTAATCTGAAGTTAAAGTTATAGATTCATAAAAATGCCGACGATGTATTTTTAAAATATAGATATGATGAAACATTCATTAAAAGTCCCTATCGGATTATTCCCTATCCAGTTTCCAATTTGATTCGCAATTTACTGTTAATAATAACTATTTTAATTTAACGCATTACCGATCCAATTATTATCAATCAAGTTTTATTATTCTGAGAAATTATGATTTGGAATAAAATACTGTTATGGGTATTGGAATGCAATATTTAAGTCACTTGAGAATTAATTTATACTTTAATATTTCACATCCCGACGGAACTATTGGCAGCGAACATAATTAGAATAGATTTTCGTACACATATAGTTCAGAATATTATTTAAAAACGTCGTTAGTCTTATTAAATTATCTGTTCAAGTGTATTTTAATCTAATGAATTTCTGATCATCATAAATTAGTTTGTATATTCTTTATTTAAAATAATAAATCTATCTTTCTTCTTTTGTTGTATTCGAGTACAATTAAAACAGAGACAGTAAAGTATTAGTAATTTCACGTAATAGTATGAATTTAGAATTCAAGAAAAATATTTAGATAATCATTTCGTAGATATATATTTTCCAGATTAAAATTAAAGTTTTCAAACTCCAATTTCAGATTAAGTTTTCAATATCATTAGATATTGATAAGAAATGCTTAGCGTAGAGAAATACTTTAATTAATGCTTAATTTAATTAGTAATTCACTTAAACTACGATATACCTAGATAAAAAACTGCGGAAGCTCAATATTTGAAAGGAACTCGGAATTTCTATTCTATATCATTTAATAATTAAATTTCTATTCTATATCTATTGAATGGATCGATTGCGTTGTTTTCATGAGAAAATAGAACTAATCCCAAGCTTTAACAATCATCTATCTTTAAGTACCATAATAAATTATTCATGCACATCTTAGCAACCAGGAAAGCCTACATTTTCGCATGCTCCAAGCGAATCCAAGTTAAAGGTTTCCCCTTTCTAGAACACCCTTAACGTATTTTTCCAACACCCTATCTCCTTAGATAATTATAATTTGATCTCTTTGGACGCACGGCCGGGCTCCTTCCAATGTTTTCCTTATCCGCCTCCTCCCGTTTCCTTGGAAACTTCCAAACGAAAGAAATACATCCACAAAGGATTCCACCTTGTTTAGCTTCGTCCAAGTGGATACAGAGTTTTCTTGGAAACTCTTTCGAAGAGTTGAGGGTTCTGCAACCATTAAATAAAAAAGTGGGCGAGTTACGCATCTGCGAAATTGCTGTAGTGATCAGTGATTCCAGCGGCGAAAAAGGGTTCTCTAAAAGATATCCAGGAGATGTGGGAATATCTGCGCGGAATATAATGTAGCAATTTAAGGCCCGTTTTGATCCACAGAATCGACAGCGAATTTACGAGTCTTTTACACCGAACGTTTCCCTTTATGGTGGAGGAAGATTCAAATGTCCTTACAGTTCCGTTTTTACATCCTTTTATCTTTCCAGAACGTCCTTTGTTCTGATGGAATTCTATATTTTTACGTCTCTGAACGGTTGTTAAAATTTTATCTTACTATGTTTTAGATGAAAGTTTATGATTTCCATATATTTAATTCATAATTCTTATATTATATATTATATAGGAAAGCTTTCTTTCGTTGAACCAATTCCTTACATTTCTCCAAACGCAACGAATTTAGCTTTCATCATCTATTAACAATTTTAAACTTATTTTCCTTGTTCTCATTAAAATGGTTCGTCGTATATTTTTTATTCCATTAGTAAGGAATGGGTTAATTAGAGTCAGTGAACATGACAATTTGAGGTTGGACTCTCAAAAGATGAGGAAGGGTAATTCTGTAGAATCTGGCGTAGGAAGAGTGAAATTCCGACATTATCCGAAATATCTTCCACTGCTTGTTACGTAATTGTAGCCCAAAGGAATGTACGTGATTACTTGAAGAGTCTGTAAGGAAGAAGTCTTCTACGAAGTCCGATGGGTATAGAGAAGAAGTTTTAAAGTTCACCGAATAGACGACTACATAGTTACATTTTTGCGTAGCTTTGATAAATCTGTAAGGATGATGCAAAACTTACTAATTGATCCCCACGGGTAAGCTCTCCTCTGCATGTTACATCTCACAAAATCTTTCATAACGTCACGTACAGATATCTTGAAGTAGAAGCTTTTAGATTCTGGAACTATCTTTGCTCGTTAACTACTGAATATTTTTGCGATACATATATACATTATTTTGTTACATTAAATATGGCTAAAATGCGCCAAGGGCGAGCGAAATATTATGACTTCTGGAACATATAATGGTGCTAATGTATCGAAGTGATTTTTATCAAAGTTATATGAATTTCTCCTGGTTTTGCCTTGGGTAGTTATGAGTATGAGTCATTAGAAATCATACAGTAACTCAGGTCTCTAAGGTATCAAAAGCATTGAAAACAATTTCATCTATTTTCTATTATTTTTGTGTACTACAGATTTGTAATGTGATGTGCAAAAGTAGGAAATACATATTCTCATAGATTCCCTATGGATTTAAATGAAGCAGGTTCATTGTTATTCTGTAATTGTTCATTATGGTAGTTGCTAATAGATTTTTTGAATATATTGTTGGATTTATATCATTCTTATATCCCTATAATTAGGGCAACAATCGTCTTATAAGTGGGCATCATAGCTATACTATTGACGTTGTTTAATCAAGACCTAGTGTACGGCTTCCACTGAATAGGACCTTGAAACTTTAATAAATGGTATTGTTTAAGAGTGAAAGGACTAGTCAGTTCTTAAGCGTCAGTAGAACATTTGTTGCAATAGAACACAGTATATAGTAAATCAATCAATCATTCCATAGCGTATTTCAGTTTGAAAATTGCAAAAATGTCGTAATGAATTTCGCATTAGCTATAATTAACGATACCATGGAAACAGATCGTGTGATATATTTATGCTTACATATTCCGGAATCTGGCTAAAATTTACCCTCCAGTCACTTTAGATTCATCCGCTTTTGGAAACCACTCGCTAATCTTTCCGATATCATTTACCCCATCTGTTCTCACCTCACGCCTAATTAATCCTTTGGCATAAATCATGACCCCGATTCCGAGCATTTTTTAAAAGGATTTCGCCATTTTATCTCCGTTCATCCATTTTTAATATTCCTCCGAAAAGTTTCGAATTTGAGTTAAAAAGGGAGGGGTAAATGGTTATTTATTCCCACCCCTTTCGGGAATTCCGACAAATGCATTTCCCACTAAAATTAAAGGCTGGATTTAAAGGCAAAAAAGGAATAAAACTCAAGAGTTGTGCAAATATTTAACCTCTCCTCTAGATGGATCCTTACCGCCATTACGGCTATAAATAGATTACCGTAAGTTATGCGAAATGGCTTCCAGGCCGTGTATCATTCCTAGTCTAATTGTATGGCGGAATATTTATAGTGCACGGATACCCAATGATTCATCGCGAATTCAAATATTTGCAATATTATAGTTATTTAATGCAAATTCTCAAAAAAAGCGATTTATAACCGAGCTCGCTTTTATGAACCAGCGTATCGAATAAAAGTGGCTTTTTGGACTGTAAAACTGGATGCGTTGCTAGGAAACGCGGTATTGATTTCTCTGCAGAGAGATAATTTCGCGTATTAAATTATATGGTTTAATTCCATTTCCTATTCTGCCTAATTTTTTTTGCTCAACTCGTTGGATATCTGATCATGAAAACTTTTGTGCCCACTAATGTACTCCAGATAGGACGTGTTTAATAATTTAAATTATACTTATATTAACTTGAAAATGGAATATAGTTGCTAGCTTTATTATAAGTGGAGCACGGTTCAAATGTATCCTAAAGTTCGCATTGAAATTTATGTGGATTGAAGGAATACCGAGTAAAAAATACAAAATATATTATAAAAGTCGTGACCCAATTTGAATTCAAATCAGAATCAGCTTTAACAATCAGGAAATTCGATATCACCTTTTAACAATGAAATTTTAGTATGTTGGTGGGGTGTATTGAATCAGTTTAATTGTGTCAACTGAATTCCAAATAAGATCAATTTTCGATTTTAATGAACTCGAAGCGAATATAAAACGTCGATCGTTAATGAATTGAATGTGAATACCCACTAATCTCGATTGATGCAATTTGAGAGAAAATTATTTCCTAACAAAGTTTTGTGTGGCAGCGGAAGATAACTGAAAATCGCTAAAAACTCATCATGTTCGTAAATGTTCAAACGAATTTTGAGTCTTTTCTGGATCATTCCGTTTAGCTTTTGTAATTCGATATTTCTCTATATATATCTGTCATAAAATTTTTAAAAGGACTATTTAATGTTTCCTATGTGGACGGAAATCAATGCTCTTTGCTGTATATTTCAATTAGATGTAATTAAATTAAAATTATGCAAAAAGACATATAATGTTGACTAATGATACGAGTTTATATTGACTATAAATAATATAATCTCTTTAGTCCGGATTTGTATCCAGATATTAGTACAGTAATAATTTCTTGTTATTCTAAATTAAAACGTTTTAAACGAAAAGCTTCATGATTTATAAAAAATCGAACTTTAAAATATCACATGATTATAGATGTAGAATTATAGTGTCAAGCGACGCTTATAGATATAATTTACGATCGTTTTGACTTGCATTTTAAAACTTAGTTTTTGTATGTTCCAATATATTTTAATGCGTATAATCAATCAATGTTTACTTCCCAATGTTAAAAATTATGCACCATTAAATATAGAACAATTAGTATAGTAAATTTTAAGATTTTAGGCAGCATATCAAAATTAAAAAGTTAGTATTTTTATGTATATAAATGATTTTTAATTCCTCTCAAAATATAATAGGGAAATGTAATATAATATCTAAGAACATAAAAAAGGTACTCAAAATTGTCACGAGAAAATTTTAAGGGTGTTTATAAGCTACTATGATCAAGTTTTAATCGAGCATTTCATTAAATATTTATTTGAATATGATCATATATAATAAAGCATTTTCCTTCTGCCATTCCTAAATCTATCATAAGCACACCTTTTGCAGTGATGCTTATTCTGTTATACTTTCCACTCACCAGCATCCGAATACAACATTTCGCATAAGGGAAACGAGAATCGTGGAACAATAAAGTATGCGTCAGTTAATGAATCATGATTAAGGAGAAGGAATCTTTAAGGTGCGATATTCCCACCTTCGGAAGAAACATCGCCTTGAACTTTTCCGAGTTAAAAAATTGCTTCATTCGGACGCCATGCATCAACTCGAGGATATTACAAAAGTTTCGGCAAACAGGTGTATGAATTTTTCCCTCCATGTTTAGAGAAATTTCCTCTCGCCTCGTGACAGAAAGGGTCTTGCAGGGTTGAAGGAATAAACGGAAATAAAAGGAGAGGGCGTTTTTTTGTTTTTTAAAAAGGTCTCCCAAACGAATGCATAATGTACGAGGAGGATTTAAATTTTTGAAAGTGGTCTTCGGACGACATATGAACGGACGTTTTTGAAATCGTCGGAATTACATCCCTCTTTTTGAAGTATTCTGTTTGTTTGTGAAAGTACAAATATGGATGTCTGTTTGGGGAGAAATTTTAAGGGAAGCATATTTCGTGTACTCTGGCTAAAGTTTGGTCTAGTTCTGGATTCAAATTATGATATTTCCGTGGAGACATTACTTTCTTTTGTTTTGATTGTTATCTTTATTACTTGAATAATGATTGGAGCATGCCATTGTTGAAGTTAGTTTTGCTACTTAAGTAAACAATCGCTTTTAAAAATTACTTACGTATTATTTCTTATTATTATGCGCTTAGATCAATTATTTATTGTCTAATAATTAATATACATCAACATAATTGTAGGTTTAATATTTTTTACCATTTGTTAAATAATATAACCAAATTTTATCAATTATAATATTTTATTGTTTTCATCAATAATTAAATTAATTATAAGAAATATTTTCGGTTTTATATCCAATATGATATTCATTTTAAAAAATTTGTTTGGCTTAAATCAAAGTCAGTTAAATAAAATTCTTTTGGTTGATAATAACTCTCGAAGAAATATTTTTGTTGTCAATACGCAAAAAAATAACCAGAGTGACCTCGTCTTTCTATCAATTAAGTTTTTGAATGTCAAGGATCTTAGTCTGTTGTAATGAATATGCCATTTCATGATTATATAATCATTGTTTCAAGAATATTTTACGAATTCACATTCATATATCTCATTACGAAAGGCAAGGTCCGCTAATGATATGAAAAAATATTCTATTTACATTAATTCTTGTGAATGAGTGAATGTATTGTAGCTATAGGAACCGAACGAAATTAAGTTAAAACCAATGAGCACTCATTGTATAGTTCTGTTTGACTTTGTATTCCTTATTTCCTCGTAAGTTCCTTTGTTACAGTATTAATTAATGACAATTATAAATTCGTTCACAATAGAGATAGAGTTTACTCTCTCACGGAGCGGAAACAGCTTAATTGTTACTATAATAACTGTCAGCAATAACTTAATTAGCTATTGTTGCGAAGTTTAAATTCATGCATGTACAGCAAACTTCCGTTCGCAGCGAAGTGGCGCTATGGTATTTACTTTCTCGTTTTTACTCGAAATACCTTCTGCCATGATGATTCCATTTAGAATTTTTTTCTCTCCCTTGAGAGATTACAATTTCTCATTTCATCCTCTCCTCTGCTCTCTGCCTTTTTAAGATTTTCAAATGGGAAACAGAACGAAATACGCGTTTTTGGAAGAAACGTGAAATTACTGTAAACTTAAAAGCGCTCTTAGACGAATTAAATATTTATTAATGTGTCTCACGAAGTAAGAAATTGCGAAAAATACCTAAAACATTTTTTTTATTTAAAGGACCCTTGTTAATGACGTAGGAAATGTTTTCATGTTTATAATTTAAATCAAATTATTCACGAGTATCGTTTAGATTAGATATATTTGCTAATTGTTCCATTATAATTAAATCAACCTTTTTAGTGGAATTTATTTGGTTAATTTTCCTACTTTTTCAAAATAGGGGCTTAAGTATACAAAAATGTAGTTAAAGTAGGATTAACACTTATTTATTGATACATTATATCCTGATTGTAATTTAATAGTCAGTGAACAAAAAAGAGTTATTTTATTAAAAGAGAAAAACAAATCTTATCAAATTTTAATTTAATGAAGTTGTAATGCAATAGTATGTATATAATGTTAAAAAAATAAAATTAAGTGCTGCATTTTTTCAAATTTTCTATTACAATTGAGATGTCTATTGGTCTATTGTTAGTGTAATAAAAGTCATTTTACTCATTCATTGTCGTTAGTGAGGTTTTTATAGTTCTTAAGTAATTAATGATGCCTATTCGTTTCCTGCTTTGTTTTGAACTGTATTTTTAGCAGTCATTTATTTGCTGAAGAACAAATGTTAGGAACTAATCACTCGAGAGAAATGGAATATTGGATAAAACCTATATTTAGCTCGCATTTCGTACTTCATCTGTCGATTACTCGTTCATTAACTCCGCGTCATTTTAATCCCGGAAAACCACTCGCAAAATTCAAACACGTAAGAGCTCATTCATTCTAGCATCAATAGGTATGCAAACATTATTCCACACAAAGATTCTCACGTTATCTTTTGAAGCATAGTTACATCGAACCGTTAGTTTTTATCGGAAACGTGTAAAATAAAACGTTATGGCGAGAATATTTTTGCTTAGCTTTGTTAGGAGGTGTGTAATACTTTAAAGGGTTTTTTTATTTCGGGGCTTATCCACTCGTAAAACATATCCAAACGCTATTTCCCAGTTCGTTCGGAGCTTTTATCTCGTTAACCCGAGAGCTGGACTCATTTCGACTAATCGAGGAGAAAATTTTTGCCGGTTACATTCGCATGCGATTTTTTTGCGGAAGATTAAAAAAAAAAGTTATATCGATTCGTGTAGCTTTTCACGCTTGTTTGAGGTTATTCTTAGCATGTTTATCTCAACGATTAACCGGCGATATTTGGAGAGGTGTTTATGCATTCGTATTCTTTTTTTATAAAGGCCTATTAATAGTGAATTTATGGCTGATAAGTCTCGCTTAATACAGTTGCAAGCGTAAAAATATTGAGATTTATTGTAAGGAATTTTTTTCGTATTTATTGTTTATTTCGACTAAAAATGCAGAGTTTTTAAAAAAGGTTAAATAATGTACTGATGTCTAATAAAATCCTCTATATTACTGCCTTGCTACTTAAAGTGGATTAAGAAGTTTATCAATGATTTACGTTTATTATTTCAGGCATGCTAATTAATATAGAATAGAAGATAGTATATATTTAGAAGCTAGTCTATAGGTAACGTTGTATTATTTATTAGCAAGAAAAATTTGCGAGTTCACGAACGATATATATAAGTACATTTATCAATAACAAAAAGGAAAAGCACCAGAGTGTATAATATTTTTATCATTTCATTTGATAATCGAAGTCAGTTTTATATTATTCATCAATACAGGACTATTGCAGGGAATATAGCATGGTTTTTCCTGTGATTAATCTCCAAATTATAAAGAAATGAATTTATTTTTGACTCTGTTTGAATTAATTCTTTTGTTCACATTGTGGTAATATTTGGCTTTAGAATGGTTAGAAATCCTACTAACCAAATTAAAAGGATTATACATGCGGTGTACGAGAATTCAGGCAGGTGCATAACATTATAATTTTCCCTTCCCTAAATGGGGTCATATTCATTCATATCAAGAGCCTTAGAGCCCACGTATTATTCCAGTAGCCATTCAAGTTATGCAATAAAATTAAACCGAAACCAAACATCCAATCTGTATGGACCACCATAATGCATAAGTGAAGCGTTTTGCCATCAATTACTCGTGACGACTCTATACGTCAAACATTTCCGACTTTGACGACAACATCCGTCGCACAAATTGGAGCGGTTAATTGGCATTCGAGTGCGGAAATGAAACGTCCCTTTAATAAAATGAGGCCCTCAAATTGAGCGGGCTTTCAACTACGGTGACATTTCCTTTCAATTATCGCGGTAGCGCCTAAAAACCCTTTTCGCGCGTCCCTTGTTTTCGCCAACGACTCCCTCTATCTTCGGGCTCGCGAAATCGACTGTCAAAACGGTAAAGTATGACGTTTTCCATTCGTTCGACCTCTCACCCTCCACTTCTGACGACTAACGTGTCATTTCCACGAACCTTTTTCCCATAAATCTCCTCTCAATTCAATGAGAGAATCAAATATCTCGCGATGATCCCGAAAGAAGTGTTTTTCGTTGCTTGGTAACCTATTGATGGAGGTGCGCTCGACAGCTACAACGTCGTCTTTTAATAATAAGGAGTGGTGCGGTATTGTTTTGCGTAAAACCACAAGAGACTTTAATAGCTGTCGGGTGAGTAATGATGCTCATTAAAATGGAAGAGATGAGGTATTTCGGTTCGATTTTGTGACTAAAGGATTATTGAATAACGCTCTTTTGGCTTAAGGTTCGGTTAAGGGAAAGAAGATTTTATTAAAGTTCAGTTCCTTAATTGTAATTGTTTTGAATCTTATTCTTTCTTGGCTGAAAAAGATGGAGAAACAATTAAAAATTCAGTTATTTTTAATTACTATTTTTATATTTAAAAGGCTAGCTTGAGTAAAAACGGAGTAAAAAAGAAAGTAATATTTATTTCTTTTCATAATAGTTCTTTGGAAATGTTAGAAATATTTAGAACCTCTTCAAATTTATTTAACCAGAATACGAGACAAATTTTATAGCATTTAACTTCGTGAATTCATAGAGCTTAACCTATCGTGTTCCTTCCTAGTTATCTTCCTGAATTATAAACAGTCCTATTCCTATAATTCCGTTTTAAGACTACATTTGTATACTTTCTTTGTATCATTCTACAATTTCGATTAATCAACAGTCGTATAAAAGAAGGTTTCAGTACTATTTCTTCCTTTTTATAAATCGCTCTCAAATCCCGCAGTCTGCATCTCGAAGGCCTTATTTGTCTTCTGCAATTAGATAGACCCAAGAGAGAGAAACTAATGAAATAGAGGCGATCCAATAAAAGGCGAATTAAGAAGGTTGAATCTTCGGTTTCGGTAAGGCTTCGTGAAAATTAAAACTGCCAATTATCTTTGTTTTTGCTTCCCAATTGGAAGAAAAGAGTGGAAAGAACGTGGACTAATTCTTTGGCTAATTTGTCTGCTAATTAGGGTTGAACGCGACTGAGAATATCTAATTGAGGATGAATAAGTGATCGATCGCTATGTTTAATATAGTCCCTTGTTCGTTTATATTAAAAGCCATTGATAATTTAATGAAGTTGATGTTCTTTTATTCTGATTTATGGAATCCTCTTAATTATACCAATTTATCGTGTTTCGGTTCGAACAGTTTGAAGTACAGATTTGCCGCGATTTAGAAGATTGAAAATTTACAAAAATGAGAAACTTTATTCATTGAAGTTCAAGCGATCATTAAAAGCAATTTTTTTTCTATGAATAATGTTTAATGGATTTCAAAGTGTATAATAATCGCATTCTTCTTAGAAATAATTAAACTACAAATTTAATTTATTAATGAAAGTAAATTTTTCTTCATATTTTAAGGGAAATAAATAAATAAATTCTTAAATAATTAGATGAATCGGTTCTTAGAGTATCAAGGTATACATTCTCTAAGTATTTTCATGGATAGAACCTTAAATTCGAAAGGGCGAAAATCAAATTAATATCAATCGAATGATAAATATATTGTTCCTGTTATTTTATCTCTGTGCAATCACGTATCACTACATATTTTTCAGGGGACAAATCCCATCTGTAATAGTCAATTGATTATTTATAATAATAGCTACGCAATTCATCACCTTGGTGATCGAAGATTCAACCTTCATGGCGCTGAAAACTAAACTAATGTCGGGGGACACTTTTTATCATTCAGCCACTGCCGTTTTATTCAAGGGGTTGAAACAAGGAGTGGAAATTCGACCGGTCGCTGATTAACCGATTAAAGAAACCCGGCCTCATTCTCAGATCCTCGATCATCCCTCTTTTGTTACCCTAATAAGCCATCCCAACGGATAGATGCAAATGGGGGTTGCGAAGCGATAGAGCGGAAGAAACAAAAGAAGCGAGTTTATTCGATCGGAGAGAAAACTCTTGGACAAAGGAAGTGGAAGAGACTTGATCTAATTACAGCCAGACACACTCTCAGAGTTTGTTATTCATTATGATCCAATAATATTTCTCCTTGAAAGGATATTTACCAGAAAGGAGAATAAAATCTTTAAATGGTGGTGATAAAGATTCCTGGAAGGAAGTGTGAGAGGGAGGGTAGTTGGCATGTATCCAGTCTTTTCTTTATTTTTTATCCTTATTTCGGATTGAACTTCCCTTAGCAATTCTCCCATTCAATTAATTCAATCCCTCACTTTTTTAAGACCCCGCGCTAAGGTTTATCCTCTCAGCTCCTTGTGTGCCAATATCCTGTTTCGGGGTTGCCCAGGGATACTGTCCGTTAGGGGAATGTTCCCACTTGCGGTTCAGAACGCGGTGAACCGCATGGAATTGTTTCGCCTCCGAAATTTCATCGCCCAAATTTTTGGATCTTTCTAAATATAGCATCGGAACTTAATACAAGTGGTGCATGTAGACATCTTCGGTTACAAATAGGGGTTTTTGTCGAATATCTGTGGGGAAGTTTTGAAAAATACAATACGCCGCTTTGGTTATAAAGGTTTCTTTTATTTGAATTGACTCTTATTTTTTATAATTCCAGAAACATCTTATTAATAGATCTATTTCAAAAGATTTTTTGGCTCAAATCGTACGGCTAACATTTTTTCAATTCCTAGAATCGAGATTTTTTAGTTTTTCTACTGAAGGGGTTTCTTTTGCCTTTAAGTCTTTCAAGTGGATGTCTATTCAGTATCTTTCAATGGGATGAGAAAAAAGACAACTCTTTGTGTAAATAATTTCTATTTCGTTTTAAAAGAATAATGCGGAGTGATAAATCTATTTCAAAAGCTTAATTATTTGAGTGTATCTTCTTAACAAACCATTCAGTTATCACAATTAGGCACAATAATTTAGATAAAATTGTGAACAAACACCTCTATTTAATGGTAAGCCATCGTTCCTATGTAGGTAGATTATTTTTTCGGCAAATTCAAGCGTCTTTAAATTTTATTTCAACAGATATTTTCGCATATTTACGTATTAAAATTTGCTAGATGCAAAAACTTTTGCAGAGTACGTGTGTAAAAAAATTTAAAAATATTCTTACAATCGGCATTTAATCTGGCAATTCTAAATTTCAAAATATCCTTCCAATAGAAAGATGATTTGAACTCTAACCCTCGTTACCAGACGAGTTCTTTCACCGTGCTCAAGTCTTTAAGATGAAAGGTATATCCATTTTTTAAATCGGGAAAGAATATTTCCACCAGATGTCAGCGCAATCTTCCCCCACAGAAATACAGATGCATTCCTCTTTTTCTTTGAGGGGAAAGGAACGCTTTCCGTAATTCCAAAGAGTTATTCAGGCGAAAGATTCTGCATAATCGACGAATCCTGATGACTTGATACCACCCAAACTTCTTTCATATCTTTTCCGCTGAAAAGTCTCAGATTTTAGGGATATTCCGCGATGGGATGGGGGAAGTTCCTTTTAATATTTTTCACTCACAGTTTCCACCAATGGGTGTCCTTTCTTTTGGAATTCCCACTTCTTGAAAAGAGGCAGGAGACGAATACGTAAAAATCGAACATGAAGATCGATTATCGAAATTGTTCGATTAATCGAACCTATCAAGGCTACCACTATTAAAAAAACTCATAATTACTTCTCCTGGTGAATATTTTTTCTTCCATTAACTCCATAATCATTCGAATTTCCGATCGCCTGATATATTTTTTCACTTCGTTCAAGGGTGTAATCTTGCGAGATTTATGCCCAAGGGTTTTTTTGGTTTGATTAATTAATGTGAGGGAATAGATGTGCTTTTAATAGGGGTTTGGATTCGATAAGGAGAGGGATTTTGTGCGGAAATGGGACTTTATCCTCAGGATGAGAGATTTCGTTGGAAACCTCGTATTTGGGGGCCTTGCAGTATAAATAGAGTAGATGGGATTAAATCCTGCTCTTTGATTCGTTGGAAGGAGTACGTATGAAGTACGGGGATTTACTCGAGATAAGCTCCTCTAGACAATAGAAAATTCCATTCATCATTCACAAGCACGCCCGCTACCCTATCCAAAAAGAACGTAGTACAATGAAAAAACACAAAGCGAAAAATTAAAATCTTACTTCGTCGAAATCTGTTTGAATTGGTGGTGTTAAACACATGTTTTCCATTGAAAAGAGGATTATAGATAATAAAAGTCGGTAAACTCATGGTAATACATTTAATAGGACAATTCTTTTTATACAATCGACAATGAATTATAACAACTAACTTTGATTGTAAACCTATTATTTATGCTTGTAAGAGTATTCATAAGCAATAAATAGCACTGATTTGTAATTATTAAATCAATATCTCAATTCAGAAGGAATTAAAAATTAGTACAATTACACAATAATTATCTATAAAAGTCTCGTAACAAAATAGTCCTACGTCGTGTAAATTAAATGTCAGTGTTGAAGTGTGAAATTGTTCATTGTTATAAATTGTATAAAGCATCACACTTACGATTAATTGTTATATATTCAACTGGTAAGAATACATCAATTCACTAATTAGTTGATTGGAAGTACACGTCATAAATATACACAGTGAAATGAACTATCAATTGTTTATGAAACGTCTGTTCATATGATTAATCAGTGCGTTTCTTTGTTCATAGCTGCGTAAGGTATTCTCTATACATATTGAGGATGGTATTCTCTATACAAATTAGGAATCTTAACTCAAAAAATCAATAATATGCTGTGTTTGATTATTGGCCATTCAAAATTAAAAGATAGGATATTAATTTATTCTTTTGTTGATAGTATTGGATGAAAATGTGATTTCATGATCAAAAAAGAATATTTTCAAGTATTTAATATGTTTTTGTTAATAAATTTGTACTGTAATGAAATGCATTTCATTACTCCCAGTTATCCATTTATCTCGATAAATACAATTAGCTTTGTATAGCTACTATCTATTAAAATATAAATCGTAAAAGAACATTTTTTCCATTGAAAGTTTATCAACAAAGGATGAATGAGAGGAAAAAAGTTTTTAAAATTAAATTTATTGCAAATTTGGTCACGTTAATTTTTATTCGTAAATAGATTCGTTAAATGGCACTTACGTATCTATTTAAATCGTATTTGAGCGTTACCCATTCGTATCCTAGCAACCTGTGGAGCTTTTGCTTGTTCATTATAGGTTCCCGCCTCTTTGCTGTCGGATTTAAAGTTAAAGGGGCGTGAAGTCATTTCGGTAAGCAGTTTTGAATTTTGCTGCAGCGCTTCTATTATGGCGCTTGGGATAAATTACTCGCCCCTTACGATGCGTGGCGTCGAATCTTTCACTTTTTTAATTATTTATACTTAAACTTAATACACTTTTAAATGGAACACAGCGCCTAATTATCATTCAATCTATCAGTTGTGTCTTGAATGATGAATGGTGTTGTTTTAAACCCAGTGAATGAGGGACGGGAATAAAATCTGTCGAAACCGGGACTCGAACCTGATTCTTCCAATTTCCAATCGGCTGCCTCAACCATTGTGCTATCTTGCCAGAATAATCAGACACGCTGTCAAGGGAATGTAGGCATAAATAACCTTTACCCTATAACCTTAGTATTATTTCTACGTATTGTTATCCATTCATCTATTTAGTTGATCTTAAGATAGAGTTTTATATGATGTGAGTGCCGATTTGAGTAAGCTCTTTACCTTCAATCAATCCATTTATAGTTTTCTGAGAGATCACAGACATCATAGCTAGTATATATACTAAATATAAATAAACTTTATGTTTTTATAATACTTTTACTTTATACTTATACTTTACTTATAATATTTATAATTTTATTTATAATATAAATAAATATTTATCTAATAATTATAATTATAATGTAATATTAATATAATTTTTCTTTTACTTTCAGGTATGTCTTCATTTACTCCATTCTTATAGCTGTAATTCTACTGAATTAAGGTCGGTAAACTATAAAGTTGTATAACTAGTTTTAGAATCAAAGATTATTTCGTACTGCGAATCAAGTCATTGCTCCATATTCTAATTAAACTTGGTGAATTACCCAATTGTAACTCGACATTCATAGGTCTTTTTAGATGTAATTGTTTTAAAATATAGTGTTAAAATTAACATGATTAGTATTTATGAACCTACTATAGTTAGTAATATGATATTCATGAAATGCATCCTTGTTTTAAGATAATCATTTTTTTAAAAAATACATCGCTAGAGTAGTATTGTCGAAAAAGACACATAAGATAAGGGGATAATAGATAAGGTAATATTTCGCAAAATCATATTAGGAAGGGTGATAATGTTTTGTATCAGAGTATGCACTTACGCTTTCGGAAAATTATATGTTTAAAATTTGTTTGTATTTGTTTTGTATAAATATTTCTAACTAATTTACATTTAAACTCATTTTCATCCCAAAAATTCTCTCGGCAAATTAAAAGAGATAACATCAACGCCGATTACCGATTTCCCAGAACCTTTCATCGTTATTCCAAAAGAAGTGAGGGGAGCAAAAAAAATCTTTAGGTTAAAGGCTTTGAGGTTAAAAAGCCTTTTTCTTTATCTCCTTAATTCCAAGAATCAATCTCATCGATCGTTGAAAAATCCATAGAAACGTTCCGCTGATGAAACGCATCGGAAAAGGTCCTCACCATATGTGTACACTATCGTAGTATTAAGAAGAACCATTCTCAAGAATCGAAAAAGATTTTCTCCTCTTTTATTGAGCGTCTCCATTGTCGAAGCGCTGTCTCTCTCATTGGATGATTCGTGCCATTGTTGCAATACGAACCCTCTCATTGGATTACTCAATCCATTGTTGGACGAACGCCGGGTCGTTCCCTCATAGAACCATTGCCATCCCTGCTCTACCTTTGGATTGGGTTGTGACCCTAACAGTTCACATTTAGGACCCTTTCTTGCCCTTTAAAATCCGTCCCTTTCTTCTGCCAAACCCTTTTTCTTCCTCCCCCATTATATTTTTGGATAATTTCTTCGCCCTCCCTTACTCGGCGGAATCTTTCCTAAATGGTTTCATCTCGGTTTTTTTCATTCCATCTTTCCGAATTCAATAAGGGTTAATTCGCAGAAGACCCCGGCGGCAATAAAGGGTTTTTAGAGAAGGGTACGCGTCTGGTGGAAGGAGATGGTCGCAGCCTAAGCCCATCAGCAGTTTTCCAAATGGTTAGTGCACTTTTTATCAAGCGGACCAAAAGGTTAAGTCGAGGGCTTTTTCTGCAATAGTCCCTTGTCCGGGCGATTATCATTCCGTAGGAGTCCAATTGAGTGTCTGTAACATCCAATTTGGATGGACCTGTCCTTTTTGAGATGAAGTACCGCTTTTAATATAGTTTTACGTATCATAATACTATGATTTTATGACGTATTGGGAATTTTTACAAGAATTGAAATCCTCCTTTATATATATTTCTCGTGATTGGTTTCTGTATCAAAAGCCATTTTATGGAAACGAAAATAAATTGGAATAGGATTATAGACCCTCATTCAGATTAAATTTCCCAGAAATTTGTCTGTCTGGATTCGTAATTATGAACGAGATAGCTATTATCTCTTCTTACGGATCACAAATTATTATTGAACCCTCTACTATCCCATTCAATTTTCTCAATTGATTCCAGAAGTACGTTTAAGACTTCAGAGTCTTAAAGGACTGATTGGGAACTTAGTTGGTGAGTAGACGAAAGGAAATTTAATGGAAAATATTAATTCAGATTGGACGCTAGATATTGAAGCTATAATCTTCAGGGCTTAATTGAATTCTCTACGAAATGAAAAGGAATGAATGATTGTTACATATCTCTAGAAATCCCCGCAAATTACTTTTTTAGTGTCCAGATATCTTACCTTTGAGTTATACGTATGAATCTTCCAAATTTATACCCTGTTGCCTTTTAGCTAGCAATCTTCTCTAGATTAATTCCTCAAGCAATTTTTCTCAACCCACACATTTCCTGTGTCAAAAAGCTGTCATCTTCTATATCTTAAGATTTAAGGATTCATTAATATATTCTCTATAATAGCAACCATCTACCATTCTCTTTGCGCTTCTAAAATGTTTAATTTTTACTGAATTTCTCATCTTATGGTTATGTCTATTATTCACACACCTAGTATATATTTCATTCTAGTTGAACAATCCATCCGCGTCCTAATTATATGAGAATCATTTCCCAATTCTTCCGTAAGATACATCCGCCATTATCATTGGTCATCAATCTGCAGTTTCGTTCATTAGAGTCATCAAAGCCCTCCTGTCCTTTGCTAATCTCTGCTCATAGATCCCAGTTGCGTCTTTCATCAACTCATTCTCGTAGATCATTCTAAACCATCTGTTGTCTTTCCTCCCTTCATTACGTATAAATCTTTCTTCATTAAACGTGAGCTCCTTTGAGATATTGCCAAATGTATTGCATTGTGTTGAAGGCGGTGAAATATAAACGGAAGGTAGTTGTGCAAGATACTGTGGTTAAAGATTTCGTATTAGTAGATTAGTATATAGTAGATAGTACCTTGTGTAAATGTTATCGAATAACTGTAATAGTGTCCTAATTGTAGATAATGATTCTTTTTCCATAATGAGAACTTCATACATATATGTGATAGTAGTTAAAAAATGAATCTTAGTTGAATGAATCACTCGAATCCTCAATTTAAATCCACCATACATCGCATTTTTAGCCTTATCTATATTCGTTTATTTTTAATTCCTCTAGATTAAATTCCTATGTTTTGAACAATTATCTTCAGACTTTCGTCAGCTTATCAAAATTGTTGAAAGAAAATCTAATCAAAGATACAAAGATTTATCTTTTTTACAATTCTACCCTATGTTTTATTTTATTCATCAATATAATTTATTTCTCAAAAAGACTAAATATAAGTAAGTAATTAGAAACTAATTTAAACATAAGATCAATACAAACATACGTAAATAGATGTTTATTGCTATTCTGATCCTGTCAAGATAATTAAGTATTATAATGTACGTTATAATTCTAAATGTGAAGTGGAACTGTTGTACGAAGCATATACTGAATTTCTTGGCAAACTACATGTAGGACACATTTTCATTTTAAATTGTTCTAGTATTTGTACTGTTTGACCGAAACTTATCATTGTTCTCATCCACGCCCCTTAGCAACGACCGGTTAATTAAACACCGTAAAGAAAGAGGCTGAGTACGAATTTCATCGAGATGTCTCAAACACAATGTCTTCCACGCTCATTAATTTCCGAGCTATTCCTTCTCTGACATCATCAATATCGTTTCGTCAACATCGTTATGATGAATTGTGCTATTCCCTATCCATCTTCCTGGAGGCGTCAGCAATTTAGGGTGCGCTTAATTCATCTCCAAGTGGTGGATAGGGTGCAGGGCGTATGCACGTATCCACGGGGAGCGATCATCGATTGTGGAAGTATGACCGACGGGATTAATTAGAAAGATGCAGAGGGGTTGCCATTGGATATGGAGATAGCGCCCCAGTTGGTTTTGTTCAACTGTGTGATTTTATGTGGAGTTGAAGAGGGTTGAATTGGGGATGTAACTGAAGATAAAATGTGATATAAAAGGCCAGTTTTTCAGGATTTTATATTCTATACGTAATAATAGAAGAATGTTTGACAGTTAATGCCAAAATTTGCGTAGTATTTTGGAGTAATAGAATTGTTAAAAATTGACGGAAGAAACACAAATGCCTCAGAGTAACCTTTCATGGCTTAAAATAGTTCAATGTTCTCTTATTTCAAGCAAAAGAGTTGAAGAAGCTATTCTAAGGATTGTTGTATGGCTTTGATGTCCCACAATTTAAGATTAATTCTAACAAGAATTTATTCCTGAAATTATTCAAAAAATATTTTTATTTCTATAAAATTTTTCTTAACTCGGGAAAAACTTATTCCCAACAAATCTACCGATAAATTTCTACCATAGTTGTGACAATGTCGCTTTTACAAAATTCATGATGGTTCATAAATATTTTTTATAGAAAAAATAAACCGGACGTATCTGGGACTTACGTATATGCTAGCTATACACTAGTAATATACTACCCCTTTAGGGATCGAAACCATCAGCTCCCGTGAGATTGATACGTACGTCATACGCCTTTCCCTTGACAGTAGTCCTGACCGGGACGAACTAGTTACGTATTAGGCCTACAGCGCATATGGTCCATCACTCTCTCGTTAATTATGAAAAGCTCAAGATACGGAATTAAATATTACTTGCAGAGAATCAGCGAGATGGATGCTAGAATATTCTTACGATGCACTATATCCACACATAATTAGGTAACTCTATCATATTAAAGAATACTTAACATAGGGACTAAGAATTTTCCTTTTATAAATTCTATGTTTATACTTATTATAGAAACAAAGGAATTGCGAATATAAGTGCATTTAGAGAGGAGAGTTGTAATTGAATCTTTTTTGCGTATGAAAAGACATTAAGATAAATTAAAAGTAAACACGGAAAAGCGATTGGTTGTAAAATGTGGGATAACATTGTTGAGGGAAGACAAAGGAAAGGGACAGTGTTATTATAGTGGGAGTGTTTCCCTAGTAACGAAATATATGGCTATGAATATGTAGTATTATGATCATTGAACCCACCGCAAGATACGTACGAGCTGAAAGGTCAGATAATCATCATAAAATCATACCCATTGACCCTCTGTTTACATAACAGTTCCGGTGAACGCAGCAAAAATGAAGGGAGAAAGTAGAACCTTTCCTTTCTCCAAGAGGCATCTCTTAGGGTAATTACGTAAGATGTAGATGTGATCCGTGAAGGTCTTCCAAGGTTTATCCTGAAGGGAGGAAGTTATCTGGCAATTTAGGAACTCCTTTTCCCTGTTTCTGAATTATAGGCCTGACCCCTATCTCCTTCAGTCCACTCCAATTATGAGCTCTAAGGCGATATAGTCTCGACGTAAGGTCAAATTGGGCAGCGTCTGTTTGCGTCACAAATGGTCTTCCGAAACTACGTTCGGACCGTTAGTTCCAATTGGGTTGCTCTTCAAGTGTATTCAAGAGGGCTACCCAAACATTACTCCGAGGGAATTTCGCTTTTTAAGGGCTCGTAGGAAATAAAATACAACGACAAGGATGGCTATACAAGAGTGTTCTGGGATGATACACGTTTCTACGTTGTATTGGAGTTGTTACAAAGCCTCCTAGGATTTTGTAAAATTGTCTGTATTTTTTAGTTTATATTGAAGCATCATTAAAGGTGGTTCTTGATTTAATTATTTGACTAGCAACAAGATGTACATTATGTGTTGCCATGAATGTTACCTTGACAACGCCTCTCATTTAATTCATTTTTTTGTTTAACTGTAACCTCTGCACTGTTGGATCATGTCATTAAATTGTTGCTTTATAAGAAAAATTAATACATATAAATAAATGTAAAATTTGATGTAGTAATTGTAGTGAGAAATTTAGTCGTTTTATGGAATTATTACGGGTTATCTACGAAATATAAAGCGGAAATAAAAGTTTAGTCATTTATATATTCAAGTAGTTGTATAATTCTCGAATATAAGTATTATTTTGCTTTGTATGGAAATAAAGAAGCGAAGGATGAGCTATTATTTCCATTATGATGAATATCCCACTTTTTGACATTTCTGGTTTTAATTTTTTTAATTGAATGCACGCATATCAAATTCATAACCGAAATGAAATGAAGTTTCAAAATTTTCCTGGAAATAGAAATTGGAATTTTCCATAATTGCTCAAAATTTCTCTAAAAATCTCATATTCGTCCCTTCACACGTTCATGGTCGTTGTCAGTGATATGGAAATATTGGCCATTTCATGGCTTCTGGCGAATTTAAAATTGATACGAATTCGATTTCGTATCACCTTGCCAATTATCAGGTTAATTAAAAAACTGCAATTCTGCTCGTTCTATTTGCTCACGTTGCAGAAAATTCGAAATTATATTCCGATCGTATCATGGGCAAAAAACAAAGCGTGCGTTTAAATTTTGCACTAGTCGGCCAATTTTGTATCAAATTATAATTTCCAATTAGATCACCCATTGTCGCATTGCAAAAATGGCATTTGCTGCAATGCAGGTCCTGTTTGGAAATAAATGCACCGCGTAATTTTATTAAAAACTTATTTCCTTTATTTTTTGACATTTGAAGTGCAATATGAGATAAATTAGAATCGCATCCAGGATAGGGAATATTAATTTTATGGTACGAGTTTTAATAAATATCTTTTCAAGATGCTCTTTAAAATTCCCTCAATAATAATATAGTAGCGCCAAATTTAGTACTCTCATACGTGCCAGTTATTTCATTCATTTTAATCTCAACCATAAACTGTAGCTATGGAGGAAAATCATTTCACTTTATTAAAACCCAAAAATTGGAATTTCTAACGGAAATTAACCCTTATTAATAACGATATATATTGGCTATTAATTGGTTCAGCTGCGATATATTCATATATATTTCAGCCAATGGGTATGTAACGAATGATTTTAATTAAATTCAAATCTTATGGTTACTTCTTCATTTTCATCTCTAATAATTCTTAATAACTTTTTACGATGTTATATATCTAGCTATAATGATATAATTTTCTAAATTTCTTTTCTGAATGAAGAAGATTTCCAAGTACTGATATAACGTATTAAGTATTAACAGCGAATAGAATGTTTAATGAGAATATTCAATAACATTAAAAAATCTAATAATATATAATACTTGAATTAAGCAGTATGCAACATAAGTGTAACTTTTTTTCATTTGAGCTTTCATTTTTAACATGAATTCAATTATTTAAGTATAATATAAAACTCCTTTTGGTAGCCATCTTAATTTTACCCTTACTTAATCGAACATTCATATTTACTATTGATAAATTATTAAATTACATATTCTATAGTACGAATATTAATAACATGTGTATAACAAGTTAAATTAAATGATGCTTTCATTAAGATATAATAATAATTATATAGATATTTTACTCTTTAATACATTCATTTTAAACTATTTAACTTAGTTTCCTATTGAATAAAGAGCTACATAACATTTAGACCTTTGGAAACCCTATGGTTATCACAACAGACTTATCCAAAAGCAATATCGCCTTGAAAGTAAGCCCCTAGACACACACGCAGCCTTCTTATTACAGAAGGACCGTACTATCGATTACCTTTAATGGTTTTGCTCTGACCATCGTTCGATCTCCTAGAAAAAGAATGACAGGGGCAATAGACCCGTATAAAACTCGGCACGATCGTCAATGAGATTTTATCCAGACCTGGTACTCCAAGATTAAGGTCTTTTGTTATTTATTGGCGGTAATGACCGAAGCGGAAATAAAGTATGGGAGGCAAAACGTCCAAATAAAAGGTTTGAAGTCATCCAGAAGCCCTTCTCTCTCTCAAGACACTGGGTATTGACAAAAAGTAGACTTGACATCTCCTCCTACCCCTTCCACGGAGTTCCGCTTGAATTCACCAAATTTATCGTTCAATTCCTTAGAAAAGGAACTGCTAATGCCTTCCACTTTACACTCCCGATGCCTTTCATTCTTTGGCGTGGAAATTCTTTTGTCTACTCCGAGGAAAATTGCTCTATTTATGACCTCTTCCATTCTCAGATATTATCTTATGCGATCCAGGAACCAAACGTTTTTATACTCCACTTCTACTGGATATCAATGAAAATTGCTTCAGGTGAAATATTGCCAAAATTTCTTGAACGGAGGGAATAGCTTTGGGGTTTTATTTTAGGGGTGAATGTGCTTTTGAAATTGATTTTATTAAATAATTAAGTTTAACGGATGTTTATTTTACGAATGATGTATAACTTACCTAAATTATGGGAAAATAATTCATTTGTTTTAGGTAATACTTTTAGGAAGTGATATTTTTGGACCTAGATTTCTCAAAGCCAAGATTGATCATCATTAGTATTATGTATAGAAAAAAGTAAATATGTGATTAATGTTACTGTTTTTGCGATATTTTCCCACGCATTTGAATGATTTTCAAAATACTGATCAAATTAGATCATTAATACATTCGTCTTATAAATGCTTCCTTGAATGAATTTGGTCGATATGTTTTAAGCATTGAGCTAATAATTTATGGAAATCAGTTGCACAAACTTCAATGAAGCATTTTGAACTTATTCAACTTCTTTCCTACAAATTTTATTCCCTTCGTTTACTTTATATCACTTTATCTTTAAATGAGAAGGATTAGCAGGTTATCGCTTAGATGAAGCTTCAAAATAAACGATAAAAACATAATTCGATTCCTTTATAGATAAATAAGTAAAATTTTTACTGAAACTCAATAAAAGACTTATTCTCTCTCCATATAAATTTTTTCTAAGCTTCCAATATGTTTACTTATCTATCACCTTTGCAAATCAGAATGTGACGACATCAGAATAGTGTAGAAGTACCAACCGCACTATAGAAATAGAAAACTTAATAAAGTCCAATTACACCTGAGTGCATGAAGTCACACCACTCGTGTTCATATCCAACATCTTCCTCCTTTAAAACTTCCCCTAAAGTATTGCACTTTTCCCCTTTCTCCTCCTTCCTCTCTCTTTGGTGTGGTTTAGCGGCACATAAATAAAGCCCACTTTTTTTTATTTCCCCAAAGTTGGTAACCCTTATTCCCTCGAGATTGAGTAACTGCCGTTGCAAACGGAAGGGGATTTTTTTCCCGTGCTTCCAGAAGCCATCGAGTGCTTCACGTCACGGCGTCGTCGTGATGGGCGGAATGGGAGTCAAAGGTGTTTCCAGGGTCTCTTAAAACTCGTGAAAGCATCCTCCCTTTTTTTCCAAATATTCCAGCGCAAAAAAAGGCGAGAGTGTGCTCTTTTAATGTGAAGATGTGTCCCTCCTCCAGTGGAACTGGATTTATCACTCGAGTTGCACAGGAAGTTATGTTGGATTATTTGTTTATTTATGCCCGCGCGGGAGAATTAATGTTACGGTTGTCAACGCAAGGTCCGCCGGGATTACGCGGGGAGTTTCCCCCAGTTTCCCGCTAACTTTAAAGATTTGCAGTCGTTTCTAGTCTTCCACGTGGTTACGCTGCTTAACTATGTTCCATTTGTCTTATGATTTCGTCTATTTTTACGTTTGTTCTAGGAAAGCATGATAGCTATGATAGTTCTACTATAGTACACGCATTGCCTCGTACGTTAAAGGCAATTGGAGTATAAACTGTAACGCTATTATTTGACTTTAGTATATTCATATCTCTTATTATATTACATGGTATTATTAGATTATATTCAATCCGACGGGTAGACATGCGGAAAATTTGCATTTTACCATAATTATTGTAATTAAACTCAATCCAGAATAGTTAATGAAGCTGTCAAGTGCGTAATTATTGCCTAGAACAACATTTCGCATCTCTGATAAATTTATTTCCATAACTTGTAAAAACAGGATTAAAGTAATGAATTTATAAATTGCGAATATTAAATGATACTGTAATATTAATGGGTAGGAAGAGAAAGTTCAGAGCTGGTAAGAGTGATTGAGTGCATTATATATCGTTAATATGTTGCTATTAAATTTTATGAGGTGTTTTTATGTTAAATTATTTATTTTTTGTTTATTCTACTTTACTCTTTTGTAAATTTATTGAATATATACCTTTATTTTTTCATTTATTGAGGAATTAACTCTTAAATTATTTTGATGTTAAACTACAATAGGATGATTTATGGAGATGATGAAAATGCTTGTGATGTAAAAATTTTTAGTATTTTTATAATTTATAATGAATCAATTGTATATTTCCTACAAATATCTATCGGTCAAATACTGTAATAATTCTTAAACATGGCTTCTTCATTTATTATTAATTAGCTTCTCAAAATAATATATCATTTCCAAAAATTTTTCCCTTAAAATAATCCAAATAAAGTATTAAAGTATTTTATTCTCATACAATATTTTACACTTTATGTAAATATAAAATTTTTTAACGAAATAATTTTGAACTGAGTTCGGAAGTAGAGGTTGGTACTTAAAAAGCCATAATATATCCCCTTATACTCAAAGTCTTCGCGAAACATACGTTGCTAGGGCATCGGAACTTGTTTATTTACGATAGATACGCCACTCTTTCAATTCATCCTTTCTCCAAAAAATCTGTTGCTGGAGTCGTAACGTGTTTTCATGACCCTAATCACTATTTAATGGCGATATGACATCGATTCCACAGCGTTACGCTTCCGTCGAACTCCATTTTATATTCTCGCGCAAAAAAATAACACGAAAATGAAAAAAGCTAAAACGTATAGCAAAAAATATTCTCTCGTGTTTTTGTGACCAGAAAATCGTTCGAATAAATTTAAACGCTCTCCTCCAAAAACGCTTTTGTCCCAAAATAAAGAGAAAAGAGGGAAAATTTTAGAAAGTCATATGCGGTGGATATTTTAAAACTTTATATGTAATCAATCGAGGGAAAGTGCATTCACGGGGTGATAAGGTTGCATTGGAAGTAATATTTTATCTTTTATCTGTTGTGTAAAAATGTTCTTTTTCCCCCCTTTTATTCACGCCAATATCCCTGTATTAAAATGCCGTTGAGTTTTATGAGATAAGAGTATTTTTGCATCGCTACACTGGATATATGAGGCTGTTTCGCTATCGCAAGTACATCAGACGTATACAAAATGACTTCCTGTCTCATAGGTTATACTCTTAATCGAAGTTTCCGATCGATTTGAGATGGTTGCTAAACACTTTCTTAAATTATACCTGATATGGCGGTATTAGTGTGACAATACTTCGTTTTCTATATGATTCGAAATGATTATCTAACGACCCAAGCCCATTGTTGACAAAGTTTGCACATTAAACAGGGAAACTATCGTCTATGTGATATAGTTTATCTATTATCAGCTATTACTGTGTCTAGAATTTTGATGTTGTTTATGATTAAACAATTGGTTTCGATTAACAACGATATTGGATGAATGGATCGTACTCTATTGTTAACCAATAATTAGTGTACAAGTAGATCGTACATCAACAATTAGAATCTATTATTGATTGTCGATTGTAATCCAACAATTGTCGTACGTTAGCCACAAAGCCAACAATCGTCTATCAACAATTACCATTTCAGTCACCACTAAATCAACAATTAGTATTGCTGGTAATCTAGTGGAAATTATTGGTATTTAATTGGGTCAAAGCAGTAATAATGCGATTATATCATCCGTAAGTAATAGCTAAGTAGGAGAGAGGTTAAATCTAGCATCAAAGTAATCAAAGCTTCTTCATCTCAAAGAGCTGAAACATCGAAAATAAAGATCCCTAAAAGAGGCGATATAAACAATCGGGCCTAGATTATTGCCAACAACTCTTTCATTCATTCATTAACGTTACTTCTCTCTAACCATTTCCACCGTTTTAAATCTCCAATTTCCTCCCCATCCGCAAAAACCCATACTTTTCCGTTTGATCCCATTATAAATTCCCGATTCAGCTTGGTGGGCACCCTAAATCAGGGGATGCCGCTCCTTTTCGGTATCTATCTGCATTACCTCCCACCGGACGCCCACACCAGAATCTTACACTTCATCGCTCTTCCAAACTATCAAAAGGGAAGTCCTTTTCCTATTGAGTTCTTTTTTATGCCTCTAGTCCACCGCAAAACCTTACACCTTCCCTCTTCAGAGTCGCCAATCCGTTCCCGTCACCTCGCTTTTACGGCCCTCCGTTTGCGAAGCGTTAATTTCTGCAGCACAAAAAGAAGGCCTTTAATGGTATCTCCACTTTGATTTCCTTCATTCCGCCGCTTCCTGTTTCTTTCTTATAAACCCTTTTACGTCTCTTTCTCCCTATTTCAGACCTTTTCCCGATAATTTCCTTCAAAAGAAAGGTGACGGTCATTAGCAATCAATGAAATAAATCTATCCATCGTGAAAAGGCTATCTAGGGTTGGAGATTTTGCGCTGATGAGTGGTACGTTTTGCCGAAGTCCGTTTTGCCGAAAGACGTTTTACCG
The DNA here is from genome assembly GCA_020796165.1 of Pantala flavescens. Lineage (NCBI taxonomy): Eukaryota > Metazoa > Arthropoda > Insecta > Odonata > Libellulidae > Pantala > Pantala flavescens. Next base: position 44,620,486 of record CM036881.1, on the reverse strand, counting down.
ACGGGTGTTTTACCGACAAAAGTATCGTTGATTCCAAAGATGATTGGCCGGTTAGAATTCTTTGATTTATAGCTTGAAATTATAACGCTAGTAGGACAGTATAAGTTGTGAGTATTATTCTACGATTCATTGTAAACTTTTATTTCCTATAGAAGGAAGTGATTGAGATGTAGAAAATAATTCTTCTAATTCTGTATTTGTATCTATTTTTTCAACTAGTATCATCTTATTTACACAGATTACTCTTGAATACTCCGTATGGTATCAAAATGTACTGTGCCTGTACCGGAATATTTTTTCCTCATGAACATATTGTAGGTGTTGGATCATGGAACCATATTTGTACCTTTATTATGATCAATCTTGAAATCGTTTTTAAAGCAATGTAGGATTTAAATTAAGATAATTTAGCAGTTAAGAAATTATTTATTGAATCGAATAATCAATGAATTATTTCAATACTTAATTCTGTACATTCCGAATTTTCATTAGTGTTTTATCTCTTTTCTCCAATAATCATCCAACAATTCCTTTCTTTCACGAAGATATTTCTGACCCCCAAAACGGAATGAAATAATTTCACTCCAGGCCTGCGTATTCATATGGCTTTGCTGCGACCTGTTCGTTTGAATGATAAAACTCAAATTCAAACGAAACTTCATAACGTTTCACCAAGCTTTGTGAGTTTTACTTGTATATCGATTGCATTCCCTTTTACTCTGCGCTCATGCGTAACGAGAAACAGTCGATCGTAAAAAGTATCGACGTGAGATCTCAATACCTTCTATTTTTAACTCGGGCCCCCTTCATCTCATTATCGCCGCACTCCCAGGGCTCTCCGCCCACAACCCTTCGCATCTGATTTCCCATTCCTCCATCCACAACTTCATTCCATCTTCAACCCCCTTTCCAAACCACCGCACTTCCTGAGCCATGCAGATGGTGTCAAGTGGTGGAGGAGACGGGCCCTGTTGCATCCAACCAGCCTTACCTTAGGAGCAACCCGCAAATAAATGGAGTTCCTGTTTTACTTTCCCAGGTCCCTATGTCGTTGGTCCAAATACGTTTTACTTATTGAAGGTTGTCTAAGGTTTTTTGCCATTCAACTTTCTTTGGCTTTAGTGATGGTGTTCAGTATCATGTTTAAGGGATTCATACTTCTGTCAATGGTTAAATGATAGCTTGACATCATGGAGGAATGTAAGGGAAATTAGGGTATACATTTGTGGACCATGCTAGGAAGCTGGGCTTACAATCTCTGAATAAGCTGAGATGTGAAGTAAACTATCCTTTCAGCGGAATCTATAATTAGTTCTAATTCATAAAATGAGTTTCAGTTTTGTCAATCTCTTTTCATTTTCGCTCTAGCTAAGTTAATGAGGGAGTTCATTCTTTTTCAATTCTTTATTTATTTACGTTATAAAATTGATCTGTAATTAATGTAATGAATTATTAGAAGAATTCAGATGAGATTAATATTGTCGTGAAATATTTTTGTTCCCAATAAACTCATTAAACTTCCCAATAAACTATTCTTGATTGTATAGATATTTTTACTTTTTAATAATTCTGCTTATTTTGGATTTCCGTGCGTGGTAATATAGGCGGTTGTGGGCGGATTTCTCAAGAAAACATCGAATTAAACCGATCCGTCCCACGTACGTCTAATTTTATTTTTATTGTATAAGAAAATTGGAAATTGATCCAATCGCTTGCTGAAGAGGTTAATTAAATGTCAATCTATTCAAACAATTCTTGAGATCGCAGATGCATTTTTAGAGTAACCTTTCCCCCCTCCGCTGACCTCTTTTGATGTAAGTCAAGAGAAAAATAAGCTTTAATTAGTTTCGGAGCAGGATTTTCTTTCACAAAAGAATTTTTAATTTGAGAGAGTCAAGATGAATTTTTTTCGAGTCAAGGAGTAAAATATGATATACATTGACTCAAAAGTAAATTAAATACGAGTATATTTTTAAGAAAATTAATAACGAAAATTCTTTTGATACTCAATGTAAATAGAAGTAATCATTTAGTCGTGTGGAAAATTTTTCCGCACAAGTACACCCACAAATTAATTTATTCTATTATTTGTTAAAAGTGGGCATTTTATGGCCGTTGTATTGTACGAATCCATCTTAAAAATTTAAAGTTCGTGTTAAATATTCATAAACTATAATTATTATTCTAATTCATAACTATTATATAAAGCAATTAAATGTAATGAAAATATTTAGAAAATATAATAAAATAAAAAAATACATATACAAATAATAGTGTAAGTATTACATGTAGTAATAATAGTATAATACTAATAGTTCTGTAGTACATTTTTTAGTCTTTTACTTAACCTTTTATTTTTCTTCTCAATAAGCGTATAATAAAAAGTAGATACATTGTATATGACTAATTGAATACGTATAGGTTTAAAACCTTGATCTTCCATATTCTTTTCTATAATTTGCAATCATATATTAATTTCTCCGTTAATCAAACAACCGATTGCCGTATTCTAATTAAAAATCAGCGAATTCTTTTGATACGAACAAATCGATGTATTGAGACCAAGTTATTAATTCATCTACCGAAAAAGGTTCGATATTTTTGCAGGGAAGTCAATCTTCCCTTGTGGACAGGGGTGGTTGGAAAAACATCGGCCCTCTATAATCCTACCCTTTTTCTTTCCCCATCAATTCCCATATAATTCCCCATCTTTTTGCATCCCTTCACAACTCGGTTTTTCCTTCCGATATTCTTTTTTTTCCGAACGATGATTAAGCTCTCAGATTTTCCCTTAATCATCCATCCGTTCGTTGGAAATTAATTGCAGTCGTTCGTCCCATTCCTCAAATCTTATCGCCTTCCAATCGACGATAGGGTAATGACTTAGGGAACGAGACCGTCATCTTCGTGGGAAGAAGGGTTTGTCCCCATGGTGATATTTTTTTCATCCTAGTTCCGATGAAAATTTTGGGACCACTTAATCATGTAGAGTTGAATGTCAATGCTGAAAAGGATACGGGGTTCGGAACATCCACATGCTCATTAGAGGAAAGCTATTGACGAAATCGCACTGATACGGAGTAACGATGAGTTGCTAGGCAACGGGAGTTCGGTGCAGCAGCTCTCGTTATTTTGAATGATTTGTATTTTATTGAGGTTGTATTTTGGTCCTTCTGTATTCATAGAATTTCTTCATAGAAAATATTCATAGAAGAAAGTCATTTCTCGGACTATATTTCACTATCTTAGTTTACTTATGGTCATCATTAGTTTTTATAATTGCATTAATCTTATTTCATTATTTATCATTTAAGGATCCATACTTAATGAACGTTACTTACGAGTAATTCTTGAAAGCGAAAAGATACGTTTAATAGTTCGTATATCAGTCTTATTTAACTCGTGATGAAAATATTGCGTAAGTTTTCATTGCGTATTGATATTTTCTTGAACTTTATAATTGGTTACATTTGAATCAGTGGTTTTTGATTTGATGATTTGATGTTTTTAAAACTGAACATCTCATCGTTACTAACGTAGATACAGTTCTTAAAAATGCATACTTAAATCTTTTACATTTTAGACTAAAATATTAAATTAGCAATACATTTTAAAGCGTTTAATTGTAAACAAAGTAGGAATTTAAAATACGCCAATGGATTTATTTAACCATTGTGACATTAATCCGATTCAAATGCATCTGAGTTGTTTCCCATCCCTCACCGAACAAGTAAAATGACCTTTGTATCAACGTGCATTATAAATTCTTCAAAAGACAAGTTCTCTGACCATCCAACTTTAGCGAATTCCAAAAGGATTCGTTTAGTTCCACGCTTATGGGCAGTGCAATCGTGACCAGCAAAGATAAACACAACTTGAAAGGGAAAACCCTATTTTCGAATATTTTTGCGGTCCAAACTTTCGAAATTCCGAAGTTGGACCACTCCTTGATCTCTGTTCATATTTTATCCTCAACATATGAATTCGCTGAAGGGGAAATGAATGTAAACACGCGATTGGTTTGAAAGGGGCATTGAAGAAAAATTCATGTTTGCTGTTGGTTATCTTTGCTGCGCAATACAGGCTTTTGCTTTAATAAAACGGTGGATTAATGTGCCCATGAAATCTTCAAAGGTTTTGATCATATGAGCTTAACCGCGATTTCCAGTTGTGAGTGACTTAACGTTCATTTGTGCTTATTAGTTTGGTATCCCTTGGTGACAATTATAACCACATCATTATGGCACTTTAAAAGGTCATATAAAGATAAGAGTTTTTGCATCTATCATAATTAGAATACTTGACATTTTTGTATTAATAAGAGAGTGAATGTATCTAAGTCTTAAACTCTAATAATTACTCGTTGTTATAGAAAATCTTCATTTTGATTAATTTTCGAATAGTTTCTAATACCGATTTCTTTTCTTTTCAGGTAAATATCAATGCATCTCTCTACCTAAACCGCAAGCAAGGAAATTTTTAAGGTCTGTAATTTTCTTTTGCATTAACTTTTAAAGGCAGTACAGTCGTTCTGTAGCTAAAGTGAAGCAAAATGTTTTTTATTGAAGAATAATCTTGAAGTAACTTATTTCGTAATTAAATAAAGAGGAATCGTTATCCAGTGTGAAAAGAATGAAGCGTGTACTGAAATCACAGCCACAAAAAGGCATAGGTCGCGTATTTGTTTTTGGTAGTATTTTATCTCATCTCTCTTAGTAGATTGATTTAAAGCTTTCCACTCAACATTCCCAGGTAACAGGTGCCAACTCTCTTAACCACAAACGAATGAGGGAAAATTAGGTGTAAAGGAAGGTGAATGGTGGGGAAATTCGTAGCGTTCTATCTCCCTCCTATGAAATGATTCCAAAGAAATTACTCTTTTGCACTGGTATTTTTACAAAGCACCTCTAATAAATAAGGAGAGGTTTAAATTTTTAAGTCTTGAACTTCAAGCAATTTAAGTGACCTTATATTCTCATTTAACTTACCGATAAAGATACTAGAATTAATGATAATTTTATCTTTATCCATAGCCAAGATAACAAAATTTTTATCATAATATACATTCGATATCATATCCATAATATGCTTCAGGAGAGCTATTGTTACAGAGTATTACTGCATTAGCTATAGACGCATTTTTTCAATTTACTTTCTATTAGTTTGATTATATTCATTTGATTACATGAATAATCAAATTGTGAACGTTGAATTTCTGATTAATGAAAGTCTTCAAATTGTTTGGGACTCAAAACAATGAGCTTGAAAATAACTAGCGATGTATCTGTAAGTGTTGGATAAAATGATATATCCTACGACTATTAAAGATCTTTCCTTTATTCAACTCAAAAGCTTACACCTGATTTTACAACTACTCCGTAGTACAGTACAACTGTAGACTCGTGAAATCGCAGTGACCGAGTCGGCCGAAACTTAACGGGCGTTTCCCATGGTACACTTCCTTCTCGTTTGTCCTTTCCTCAAATACCCTTCCTTAAAACTCATCCTCTGACTTCACATTCCTTTTTTCCCATTCCCTTTAGGCCTCTGTCCCTTTTGCCAACTCCAAGCCACGGTTTGTTAGCGAATATGAAAGAGACATACGTGGCTACTCATCAATAAAAGGAGTCGTTGTGAGAATCGGACTCAATCCATCTCTAGTCATCGTAGATTCCTTCAAATAGCACTTACGTCCATCCCTTTTCAAAGGGAAAGTTGTGCTGAACGCGAAAGGGGTTTTCTTCGTTCGCTCGGGGCGTTCCAGAAGTTGTCAGAATCAACTTCTAACCGCGATGGCGAAAAGTTTGAAACCCGAGTGAAGCCGAAGGGCTATTGTCGTGATGCATTGTTGTACGACTCGGACAATGAGCGGTTTCCCAGTCTGCGACAATGAGATTGTGAAACGTATTTCGAGACAATAATGTGTCTTGTTTCCAAGCGTAATTTTGGATTATGATTAATTATGCGGTCATGGATTCCCTAAGAAACGTTGAATTGTTTAAGGAAGGTTACCAGGGTTATTATTGATGTCGAGCATCAGTTACGTTTACAACTGCTTCTAATATTAAATAGTTACCCTATTCGGCTAACCTTTACAATTAATTGAGGTTGGAGGCGTAAAATTTCTAGTTATGTACCTGAAAACATTTGTGTTTGAGAAAGTAGGACATATAAGTTTTTTGATATCTATTTTAAAGAACAAGAAATCGTTAAGGAAATGAATAAAGTCAATGTAAATTAATCTATTAAAGTATCTAGCCTCATATATTATTTTATGCAGGGAAATGATAAATTTACTGACCTAATGTCAGCCATTAATTAATTACAATATAATGTATTTATGCAGTTACTTTATATACAATTATTTAGTATATTTTCTCCATTTTAAGATGGAGGATTAGGGATTGTTAACAATCTCCATTTCAAGTAAGTTATTGAGTTTTTTCAGGCAATATAAATAATTGTGAAATTATCGTTATCTGATTTTCAATACCTTATATTTGTAGCAAACTATAAAGTACTTTAGTGTAACGAGGAATCAATTTTTATGTCTTATGAGAAATATTCATGCGGATTCTGTGACAAAATCTCTGTGACTCTCATTGTGAGAGTAGACATGCATTTTTCGTCTTGAGCTTGAATTTTTAAGCGGTCCCTTCGCCTTTACTGCTAACCCTTTGAAGTAAGGGTCACCTCATACGAACACAAGGCACCTAAATTTTGTGTTTTCGATCTTTTCCTCGAACTAATTTATTATGAGAAATATTCATGCGGATTCTGTGACAAAATCTCTGTGACTCTCATTGTGAGAGTAGACATGCATTTTTCGTCTTGAGCTTGAATTTTTAAGCGGTCCCTTCGCCTTTACTGCTAACCCTTTGAAGTAAGGGTCACCTCATACGAACACAAGGCACCTAAATTTTGTGTTTTCGATCTTTTCCTCGAACTAATTTATTCATCCGCATACAACCTCATTCCCTCAAATTAGTCTCTTTATGGTTGTTTTGGGACGTTAGATCAAAGTGTCCCTCTCATGGTTACACTCGTAATCTTTCGGATTTCTCAGTTATGCGGTTACGTTTCGTTACGTATTCTGAAGTAGAATGTATAGTATACGGTTAAAAGTACGTGTGTTTGATTGAAAGAGACTTATGAGAAAGCAAGCAAGAGAAATCGACGAAGTGTCCAATTTGACACAAAAGGAAAGATTTATGAAAGGAAACGTGATGAAGATTTAGAAAAATTGGATGTGGCAGGGTGAAGGATACAGGTGAAGAAATGCCAGGATTAGGAAAGATATGGGGTCTTATTGTATTAAATTGAAGGAAAAGCCATATTATGTAGGAAATTCCTAATGGAGAAATAGTTGATATAGATTTAAGCTAATGTGTAGAGATAACTTTAGCAAGATGAGAGCACACGTATACATTGACGAGTGGAGATTTATTTTTATTATAATAAAGATTACCTTTATTTTATATTTACGGCATCTGTTGCATTCTAGATGACTTATTTTCTTTCAACTAGATTTAGATGTCTCTGAAAGTCATTTATAGGGCAGGAGATCCTGTTTGAAGAGAAAATATATAGTTAATGGATAAAGTAATATTAGGATTGAACGGAGGAAATAAAACTGATTTGTTTGTTTTCGTAGAAATTTCGTGAAAGCCATCCATTCTTTATTTAATTGAACGGAACGAGAGTAATGGGGCGTTTTGTATTAATATATGAGGAAGTTCGTAACTGAGATGTTCAGTAGCTTTTATTAGAAATAATCTACTTATTTGACAGTATTTGTGCTAATTTCACTTATAGATATAAATTTCAAAATAAACTTATCGAAATCTATCAATGAACATGCATCTACTATGGGAAGGGTTTCCATTGTTATCAATTTCCAACTAAAACTATGTTGCATGGTTACATTATAACAACCCTGTTTTCAGTGATTACAATTGAGTATATTTTCAACAATGTTCAACAATGAATAAAGTTAAATAAATGCCATACTTTTGCATGCGTCTTTATTGTTGCTAATAATTTCGATTACGGAAATACTTAATCGTCTTTTTAATATCTTCTTATGTTCTCTATTATAAAACCAAAAGATTTTCTAATTTCGCGATAATTACAGAATTAATTTTACAAAATTAGAAGTACATTTTTTATCGAAAATCTTCGTCAGCTTCATCGTCAGCAGGACTTCATTCAAGAGAAAAAAGATGAAAATTGATTTCATTGCTTCAACTTTCCGAACAGCTGTGGACGAAGGGAAAAGATGATAAATGAAACATAAGGAATAAACGATTCGGAAGGGAAAGGCATTAAGAAGATCGTGCGAAAGGCGAAAGAACTATGAAAAGAGGAAATGAAGGAGCAAAAAGGAGAAGAGATTGAATCAGTTTAGTTAGAAAGATAAGGAAAATTTAGAAGATTAGAATTAAAAGGGGTGGGATTGAGCATTTTATGAGAGTCGAAAACTTTCCCGCGCAATTACCATAATAAGGGGATTCGTAAATACGTTCGGAAGGGAGAGATTGGTCCAGCGGATGCTGGAAACTTTGCGGATGCTCTGGCAGAAGTGGCGGATGAGTCCTAAAATTTAATAAATGACAGACGCGAATTACGAGGGAAAACCCTTGAAAGGGATGATGGAAATCGTTTTCATTTCTGTGAGTGTTTTCCGGCAAAATACGCTTGTTATTTGTGCATCATCCAGTCTTTTTTTCATACTTGATTATAATTTTTACTTTTATTGTTGACTCTCTCGAATTCATGGTTCATTCATGATTTTTGTCGTTTTAATAGAATACAACAATGAGCTTGTGTCACAACAATTGGATTAAAATGATATTGGTCCCTGTAGATGTCGCCACAACAGTTAAATTTAGAAAAGTACGAATGAGGTCTTCAGAATTAAAATAATTGGAAATTAAATTGAAAAAAAGAAAGTAATTTCTTTTAATATGAAAATTTAGTAGTGAATTGTTCATTAAGATGGTTTATATTTACGAGATGGTTGATAAGTAAAACCTTTTTCCTTTTTTAAAAGATGCTTAAATCATTGGAAAATAGTTTTTAAAAGTCCCCATTTATGTAGCTTTTACAACGACTAAATTATGCCTTATATCCAAAATATAAGATATGTTATCATAAAATTGAACGGAAATAATCTAAATTTTTCATTGTATTAAATAAGATAAGTAGATCTTAACTTACAGTTTTTATGTAATTCAAAATATTTTCAAACTTAAGTATTTAGTCACGATATGAATATCATTCACGAGTTGAATTTATTTAATATCAGCCCTAATGCATTAAAAGATTCTGTAGTCATAAGATTTAATATTGATGCAAAAAATCGATCTTTTCCAAATTCTTTCAAAGTTCCATCTGTTTCTATTCATCAGATCTTTAGCGTTTTTCCCCTCGTTTAACTCGAATCAACCAAAAAGCGTTTCCCTTCACTTCCCAATCATTTCTCTCCTTTGAACTAAATGAATCTTAATGCCCTCTTCTTCCCAAGTTATTCCCTTCAATTCCCAAACCTCGCCTTTAACTTCTTCATTCACCCGATTAAAGATGGCTGAAAAGAGAGCTTCCTTTCAAATCTCTTTTTTTAATGTGTTTTAGTTTCTGAGACCGATTTCTCTTTAGCTCTTCTACTTAATTTACTCCTAAGCTGCTTCGAGACCATAAGGTCTTGATGAAATTCGTTCTATGCCGTAGACGGTAACAATTTCATTCTATTTATTTTTGGAGATATTTTGCCGAAGTAATTCAATGGTAACGTCTCCATAAATATGGTTATATTCTTTTTTATCTTCATTTTCTAGATTCGATAAAACATTAATCGCGATAAAAAATAGTTCCAGGTTCATGATTCCATAATCGCATTAGGCGTTGCGTAGTAACTGAGGTTTATTTTCTTCATCTTGCATCTAAGAAACGTGAATAATTTTAAAAAATGTTTTCAAACCAAAATCTACTTACTAATATTTTGTTGTATAGCGAGGGCTTGAATTAATTAACATGGCTTATTTTTGTCATTTAAAATGGCAATGTAATTATTGGAATCTTATAACAGATTCGTATTTTATTTTACTGTTGAATTGAAATGTATCTTTTTGTTGGTTTGTAAATGTACGTAAATGTTTTCATATTGTCTTTCACCGCCTGACAAATACTTATTGACGAATTTCACGCTTTTATCGCACGTAAAACTTATATTTAATGAAGTGGTTATCTTTTAATTTACCGTTAGTTTATCATAATCGAAAAATATATACTCAAGTTACCGTTACCTAGCATATACATGTTTATACAGAAACTGCGTAGTGCAAGCTCATTGTAAAACAGGTCTTATTTTTGTTATAAAACGTTTGTAAAACCAGAAACCACAATCTGTACTCTCTCACCGTTTATGGAGACTGTAAAAAAGAAAGGATAAAATGGGAAGATGAAAATCCTAATCCGTATTTGACGCGTTTCGTTTGATTTATCGAATGTCGCACGTAACAGAGGAATACGCATCCCAACGTAGATTTTGACATTTTCTTTCGAAAAGAACTCCATCTACCGTTCGAAAAAAATCCAGTTAGGAGATATTGAAATTCCGTCCGACGCATTTCCCAGAAACAATTGAACGTCTGTTACTCTTTCGAACGATATCCCCTCGTTCCGAAAGGCGTGAACGGGAAGATAATCCTGCGCATGCGCGGGAAATCGGCAATAGCAATCGTAACGGAATTTCTCTCGTCGCGAAACCATGGAAACGGTTTACGAGGAACTTTTTTTTCGTTCGGCTGCAGCCATAAGAGAAAGTAATGCGTGCAGGGAATAAAGTCACCTGTCATAAAAACGAACGCTTTTAAAAGCATCGAAATAGCTCAATTGAGGTGCTCATATGCGGCGTAGTTACGTACTTCCTGTCTCGGTCGCTAGGATACGACTGCGTCGTAAAGCGAAGAAAAGGAGTTTTTGCATCGTTGCTTTATGGGGATTGATAAATGCTTCGAACGCGTATATTTTGTTGGTTGGTAAAAGTAGGTAGGATAAAGAAAGAACGATTATTTCTATATTACTGTTCTTATTCATAAATAGATAGTTTTTTAGTGAGAAATATAATGTCTAATTATTGAATAGGTAAAAATTTAAAGTTCATTTGTTCGATGATGGGCTTGAAAAAAACTATATTTTGTTTTAAGAAAAGTATCGCGTTTTGAAAACATCTAGTAAATGGCAAAAATAAGAAGAAAGGAAATTAAAGCTTATTTAGAACAATTATAATCATTAAATTGATGGTAAGTTATTAAAAAATTGGTATTTATTAGTACGGTACGGCTAAAATTCTAAGATTGTTTCAAGTTTACAAGCAATTAAATATCAATGGTGTCTGGATGTTTATTCAAAAATAAGTTACTTCTCCAACTCCCCTAAATGTTCTTGTTGTCTTATTTACCCTATTAGTTTTAAAATATGGATTATTCTTCATACAATTTCTTTATAAATCTTTCTCTAGCTGTGTTACGTAAAAAATTCGAATCGCCATGGCAACGGATTTAATTCAAAGACTTTCCAAGATGTTTCCAGGGCTTATTATATTTGTGTAATTTACGATGTTTTTTTCGAATGAAATAACAAGACGTTGCTGCGATAAACATTTTTCGCATGGCCAGTTTCATTCGGAGTATACACCATCCTTTTACGTCAAGGCATTAGCTTCGGTCCCGTATACTTTAGCGACACTTAAAATGGCACACGGCGGTTTGGACATGTTTTACGAAGCGCGAAACGACCGAGAGAAATGAAAATTTTACGATTAGAGCATTCGGAAAGAGAGAGGCATCGCGTAGATACGGCGAAGGAAGTCTTAAATACAAAGGGAACGTTTCCAAAAAAGCAGTGGTACTAAGAGACGTGGAGAGTATAGCGTATTTCAGGTTGATATTTTCGGTCTCCGGGTTTCAATTTCACTTCTTCCAGACCTTATGCATAAACAATCCTAGATTTACATTCAAATTGCGTTTAAATTTACGCACGCAAATTTATTCCGCATTTTAAGAGTTTGTGAAGGTGTAGACAGATGGGATCTTTTAGCGGATGATTTTTCTAGGAAAACTTTTCTCATTTCATTTAAAGTAGTATGATTGTATTAGGATTCGATCAAAATCAAAATGTCCTTTAATTTATTGAGCTTTGACTAAAATACCTACGTATCAATTAGCTTCCATTTATGTTGTAAAATTATGTTTCCGCAAATATTTTTTAAAATATTAAGTGCATACAATTGAATTTTGGAATTTATAACAGCAGAACATTAGCTTTTCAAGTAAGTATTGCATATACTACAATTATGGAGTCAAAATTTCAGTTATATAGAATATCTATAGATAGCTATATTTACATTTATTATATCATAAATGGTTCATATACTGTCTACTTAACTCATTAAATATGTATATAGTGGTATAGCTTTGCATTTATATATGTTAAGAGATATATTTATTTATTTACAATCGAAATAGTCATGATGGCTAACAAGTTATTGCTTTTAATAACGAATGTTATCATGTTAAGACTCATTGATCATAGTTTTAGTAAATTATTAAAAAGTATGATTCTATTGTACGAGTTTGAGTTTCATTCTGTCCAAAAATTGCCCCTAGTTATCAAGTGGTAATCGAATATCCATGGCAGCGTATTGTCATTGCAATTCCCTCAGATTTCCCTATTCTCTCTAAAAATCGTCTCTTTTTCTGCTGATGTTCTCCTCATCCAGATAAAGGGGCATTCTTTCCCCAAACTGATGTTTTACTTTCACTTTCATTTCTCCTCCGACTTCCTTTTCCTCAACTGACAGCGAATATATTCACTCGGATTATATTCGTCTCCGAAATATTAGGCGCGTGATGGATGCACCGGAGTTTGTATTCACAAGCCTCCTCTAGCTCTCATCGAATCTCTTTTTTTATTTTCCTTCGCTGCCACGAAATGTTTTAAGGGGACATTTGGTTCGCTTTAGGGAGTGACGAATGTTCCCGAACGAGTAGACATTTACTGGCCCTTTTATCAAACTCGATTTTTAACAATGGGCGGGAGAAGATTGTCGTGACTTTATCGACCGTGGAATCGTCTTTAAAGTCGACTTTGTTTGGCTATTGTTGTCCTTCGATAAAGGAGTGATACTTAAACGCATAACTGAAATAAAAGTGCTCAAAATATACGTTTTGAAGGGTATTTTAACTATGAAACAAGAACTTTAGTTTGGGCATTGTTGACGACAGGGACGACTCAATAGTTGACTTTGTTTCCTTATTTTTGTACTTAACTTATTTTTTGGATACGAAAGTTAATATGCTACAATAATGATAATATATTGATCAATAATTAAACCCATAAATGGTATATCTTTAATGGAATTGTAAATTTATTGTTAAAAGAGAAGTCGTAGGGGTAAAAATGGTTTATTGATTGTTCTAAGAAGCCAAAAAAGTGTCCAGACAATCAAGATTAAACCCACAGTCGTTAAGTAACTAAAAAAGTAAGACGATTAGCGATCAGATTCCAATTTACTCTATCGTCTACTTCAAAATTTTGGAAGATTTTATTGCAATAAAGTACAATAAAATAAAGTGATTCATTATCACCAAGTACATGAAAATAAAATGTATTGTGGTATAACGTACAGCGGTCACTTAACCTAAAAGGTTTAGAAGAGATTTTACTCAGTGCCATCAAAACTTTTTTGCACCTGTTTTTATCGCAGTTTCCAGTGTTATGATAATGAACTCATTCCTTTAAGAGCTTAGGAATTCGCGAAGTACTTAGCGAACCGAAACTTCCGAAAAAAATGATGCATTATTTATGAAGAAAGGACGGGAAAATACCGTAGAGTTTTAAGGGACGTACAAAAACTAGACTGATATACTCCATATTTAACGTCTTCGAGAAACTATGGCTTTTTTTACCTAGGAACTGCTATATTCTAGACGTTAGAGCAGCAGAAATATCTTTTAACCATTTCTCTTCTTTTTTAGCATTTCCTTGATTTTTTCATTGCTTTAATATTAAAGCTTACGATGTCTTTTTTAGTTTTATAATATTAAGATGTGAATGTCTGTTTTTTAATCTTGGCCCCCTATTAGTTTGTGTCTACATGTAATCTTTTTTTGTTTCCATACATTGCCAAGGGTATCTGTAACAATGTAGAATTTTACTCGGTTTTTCCAAGTTAGGAGTTCACTCAAGTTTACTCCGTAACTATGTGATTATATTAATGAGAAACTGGATTATTGTATCTAATATCGTAATCCATATCTTTAATTATATTCAATTGAGAAAAACATTTAATTCCGGTACTGATTATAGGTTGGTAGTTTTCATTGATATAGACTGACTAAAATTCTTCTCATTTCTCTTAGTAAATATTGAAGTAATATCTATAATGGAGCATTCGGAGAAAAACAATACGATCGATATTATCTGGCAGTCACCCTATCAAAAATTCTCTCTATTATTCAGAATCAAAAGTTTGCTGAAACTTTTCCTATCGGTGAACTAGAATCGAAGCACGAAGGAAAAAGTTTCCTCTGCGTTAATATTTTATCTAATCGCTAAAGGTACCACGCCCTTAAAAACAAACGAAAAATGCAATCCGTAAAGAATGCTTTTCTAATTAAAAATTCCATGAATGTGAATATATAATTAGGTATGAAAACCCATTTTTCATCGTATTTTCTCCTTTTCCTTTTACGTAAAGCATTCTGCATGTTTTGTTTATTTTTCCACGAGCGAAAATTCTCGTTACTTATCAACACGTAGATTTGTTTTTATTTCATTCAGTTCACGTTTTCTGTTTTTCCAACGCGTTTTGTTCTTTTAAACTCTTGAAGAAGCTAACTTGCTTCCCAATTACGTAAAGACCTTCTCCAACCCTTCCCCTAACCCCCCTAACCCCTTCCCACGCCCCTCCCCTCCGTCCCCACTTCAAAATTGCATCTCTTCACTCGAATCCAGCGCACGGTAAATTCCCGAAGAATAATAAAAAAAGACTCCGCCACGAGCACTCTTGCTAATCAACAAATTAATTCACTCGTGGCAGTCAATATCGTTCCCTTTTAATTCCATTAATTAGCATCCGGCAGTTTTTCCTCCCTCTCGAACAAAGTAGCAAAGTTCTTTCGCAATCCTTTCGCTACTTGTGACCCTTTCTTCCGGTCCCTAGAAGATTACGAAGGCCCACTACGTTTTTTTTGCTCTCTACGCTTGATCGATGTTGCTAGGCCCCATCCCATTTTTCAATAGGAATATCTTACTACGTCCAAGGCTTTTTTCTCCCTCCAGAGGCGCGTCTTTCTTGCTGAACTTCCCTCAAGGGTTTTCATCTGGTAAAGGCTGCACTCCTATTCGTTAGTCTTGCGACACTCAACGCTAATTAGTCTCGCTTTTATTTCGCCTTTCGATTTGTTTTTGTTTTATTTTCGGAGCGTAACTAGCGAAAAGAATGAAGTTTTCGTTCGAAATGCGATTTCAGCTGGGACCTTGCGTTTTTTATTTTCTATGGGGTATTGTTAGGAGCTCGAATAAACCCGAGTACCCTTTCCAATCGATGACAGCATTAAATGTGGCTTAATTACTTTCTGAGGATTAATTGTACCTAAATATTGTAATGAGGGAAGTAACTGAGTGCTAGCGAATTTCTTTTGTCGAAGAATTAGCTTAATTAGTGAAGTAAGTATTGGTTGAAGTGAATGCTGATTGGTAGTCCAATGAAGTACCCTTGTTTCTCAAAGCATGTCAATTAGATCTTAATTATAGAACCAATCAACGGTAATATTAGATGGAAACGATTTTCAATGACTAGTCTAAGATATTAACGTTGAGTATTATTACGTAGTACGAGTATTATGGAGGAAAGAAATTGTACGTATCAACAATTAGCACAGTTAGAGAGAGAATCATTGTTGTATGTACTCGCTTCTAGAGGATTTTTTATCCCATAGTATATTAAGATTATGTGATAAAGTGCACCAACAATCAATAAAAATGATCGCAATTTACCTAAGCATAGCTTAACCCTTCTATTGTCAGCCCATATTGAACTATGCGGGGTCTGCCAAGGCTTTCAACCGTAAATTTGCACGGCTCTAGATTTTGAGTAATTCTTTTGCTTAATTTTATTGAATACTTCTGTTATTTTTTCATTACTAAGTATTTATTTCATTACTAGGTATTTAAGAATCATGGGAATATTATTGTTGGTTCAATTATTTTAGATAGGGAAAACAACAAATGGATTACTTTATCTGTAAGTTTAAGGAATTTTTCTTGGTAAACATTTATCTTATTTAAATAGCTCTTGAGCCTTAAGTATCTTCTTAATTAAAACAGATATTTCTTTATCTTTACTCCAGCAGTTTTGCAATATTTCCAAATTTAATGCGATTTTAAAACTTTATCTTAAGAGAATATTAAAACATCCATACTCAACCATGGTTAATATTGCTTCAAAATCCATTCAGCTTAAGATATCCTAATGGAACCAATGAGTGTTGAAAATACCATTTTACCATGCGTTAGCACTCGATACATCCACTTTAAGGTGTGTATCCCTCACCACACATCGTCTCCTGAAGACGTATCTACTCACGACTACTTTCATATTCTTCATTTATCTCCAACCCCTTCCGATCTTGAGAGCTTTCAGAAGAACAAATCGCTCTTCCCAACTGATGGCTTCTCTACCCCATTGTTATAACCGCTCTTTTTCGATGGGAATTCCAACAATGGCCGCTTACACTGTTTCCACACAGAGTTGGATTGGCCTCAGCTATCGTATGTTACATACATTTCTACGTTAGCCTTATAATTGTGACTTTTATTGATATTTATTTATATGTATGGATTTATTATATTCATTCCACGAATTTCACTTTCTATAAGGTTACAAATTAATATCCTAAATTGTATCTTTGCTAACTGAAGGCTTATCCTTATAAATTTTTGTATTATAATTTTATACGATACTTACTTATAGTTTGTGTTAATTAAATATTATTTTAAAATAATTTTAATACCTGAATTATTTAGTCTTAACATAATTATTTTATTAGTCCATATAATAAAGTATTTGGCTGTATCTGAGAATATAACAATTTTCAATAATATATTACTGGCACGTAATTTAAAATTGTTGTATATTGATCGTATTGATCGTAGCATTTACGCCCTAAAGGATTGTGTTAATGATTTTTAGTATAATTATATATTTTCTATTGTTTCTATATATAGTTACTTAAATGTCAAGTAATTACACAAATTACGAAATTGAACGCAAAACTTTTAATTCTGTCAATGTATAGGCTATATTTTATTTCAGTTTGAGTATAGCTATAGCTACCTAAATCTACACTTCAAATATCTTTGTATGTAATTAATTGTATGTCCAACCTTTTCCGTAATAATTATTTTAATTTCAATATCGAATCTTTTAATGCGTGTGTTTTGTGCCAAGATCTTTTTTTAACCCTTCCTTTACCTTTAAATCCTTTTCACATTTCAAGCTTTCTCGCATATGCAAACCTGTACTTTGCATGAAATCCCAGCCTATTCAATTCATATCCATTCCGCACAATCTCTCGACATGCGCATCCCTTCTCAAGATAAGTACCTCTTAGTGTATTTCGGCCGGTAAATAATCCGCCCAGAGATTCGTTCCGGAATCTGGATCATGGAGTACATATCTCCAATCCTCACTCTCGGACCTTTTTTTCTAGCGATATATATCTCTCGAAGCAGTCGATATCCGATCCACTCTCCCATGCATTCGATATAAAAAAAAGAACCTCAACTCCACCATCCCAAAATCATTGGCCCCATTTGACGGTACGAGGTCGACTACGAATCCGCTCACAAGGCTTTTATTACGGGGCGAGAAAGGGGTGCGTTGTGCGGTGAGGAATCGGTCTTGAGATGGGTAGTTAAGGGGAGCTGATAATGGATGGATGGATGTGTAGTTGGTGTGGGGGCGGTCAGAATTGGGCAGACGTGGACTGATAAGGGTTGGGTCGAATTGGATTGGATCCATAACTCAGAAGGAGCCCATGAAGGAAGGACAGAGGGCATCGAGGTCCTTTCTCCAACCTTCCGGCCCCAAAGCGAGGCCCCACCATTATGGGCCTTTCCACTCTTCTTACCAGGAAACCATCAGCACCCAAGCGTTCCTCATTCTCCCCCCGCAAATTCTTCACCAATGGATGCGTGAAGGCCCTCGAACGCGTGTCTATATATCTCGGTGCGTGTTGGGGAGGTGTCGGCGATGTGGGCGTGTCGGCGAAAGGGCGTATCGGCGTAAGGGGATCTCCCCTGGCGTGTGTCGGGTGATGAGTGGGGGTTTGTAAGTGGTGTATTGATTGGGTATGAACCGGTGCGAATTGTTGTATGTCTAATGGCTTAAAAACTCCTTACAATGTATTGCAGGGGGAATTCGAGAATACTCATTTACAAGTATAGAATATTTGATTTATTGGGGTACTTAGTCTTAAAGTGCTGTTGATATGGATTAAGGTTCAGTTAGGTCAGTTTTTGTCATTCATATTTTCTCCCTGTATTTTTCTATCTTATTAGTCTTCTTTAATTATTAATTTATATATTTAATTATTGTCACTTAGTCAGATTATCATATGATATAAAGCTAAAATGAACTAAATAAATAATATTTCACCATCTTTTTTACTACCGTTCAATAGTAAGAGATAAATAGCTTTCGAGTATGTTAACTCTAGAAACTTATTTTGGTGTTTATAATAATAAGCAAAACAGATTCTGGTTATGATATAAATATTATTCTGTTTTCCTAATATCTTTTAGTTGTTTTGATGGTTGACATATTTATTTGTAAAGTTCTCTTTTAATCGATTTTATTTTATTTATTATAATCGACTTATTTTATCATTAAAGTCAGTTACTGATAAAATGGGCCAAAAGTAAAAAAGAAAATAATAAGAAAACAACGTCCATAGAAAGTATTTAATTTAACAAATCAAAACCAAGTTGAAATTAGCCTGACTGTATAGTAAACAATGAGAGAAATATTGAAATGAATATTGGTAAATCTTAAACATAAAAAGAAAATGTCAGTAGTACCATGCAGATAATGCTACCAATCAATCACCAATACGATACAATATTTGTGAATACGCAAGCTTACACTTCATAAATGTATAAACATACGTTTGACGTCGTATAAACTAAAAACGAAAAAACGCTATCAGTAGAGGAATTATTTCATACCATAGAACAACATCGCTCATAAAGAAATTGCACCATAGGGTTAGAAACACTCTCACAACCGCATTGTCGCGAACAACGGCGATCGAGGGCACCAAGAAAAGGATGCTCAATGATATAGTATTCGAAGATTTGGGTGAATCGTTCTTTTGAGAAGGGAACGAAAGAGAAGACGGGGAGGTTTAGCGGAGGAAACTTTAAGAGGGAAAAGTAATAGGATCGAAGTCTGTATAAGGGAAAGGGTATTAAGGAAATGGTTGTGCGTGGAATGGGCAAAAGGAAGAGCGCGAAATACCACAAGAAAGAGACCGCCGAGCGGGAAAATTAACTCCAAGATGGCGACGTACTAATGACCGCTTGGCGAGATTGGAATGCGTTTGAATTACGGATTTTCTCTGCTCTTTATGTGTACCCGTCTGAGATTTTTCTCACGTGTGGAGGTGACTGTGTGTACATACGCACTTGTGGATAATCATACGGATGGCATGCAAGGATATGTGATTTTGATATCGAGCACGTAAATATTAAAGTGGAAATTTAAAAATTCGACTTCCACTTTTTAGACCTAATCAATTCTCGAAAGTTTAATTTTCGATGCTAAAATACGTATCTACGTGTTTTTGTATATAATTGCTAATTTTATTTCGCATCAAAGAAGACTGTTTGAAAATTGTTGAAAGTTTGTTATTCTAGAGGCTAATGGTTATATTATACTTAACGTGTTCAAAGCAGCTAGCTCACTTCGAAAATTAATAAATTAAATCTTATTACGAATATAGTAAACTTAAGCTAGAGTAAAAAAATAAATGTATTTCTAATGTATCTTTCTCTCTTCTTTCAGGTATGTGCGATGCTTTCGTTTACTCTCTCAAATGGAAACAAATATCCGTCAGCTAGAAATCCTTTTAACTCCATGTAAGTTTATACTTTTATTATGGTATTTTTGCTATTTTGGTAATAATATTTGGTTCAAAGAACAGTACTAATGTGCGAATCCAAAGTCAATTTTTTTGCTTGTATTTTATGGTATTCTCATAGTGTTTCTCAATGTAATAAAAACATATTACATTCGAATACAATACAATAATTCAAATTAATATGACTAAGAATTAATTTATGCATCTGTTCGTAATTGGATGCACTTGTACTTAGAGAATTTTACCGCAATATATCATCTTATATTATGCAGTGCTCAAAGAACACACTCTTTGGAGTATGAATAAATATGACGATGTAAAGACTATTTAGCGTTCCTCGTGAAAGATTTATGGAAGTATTTTTAATTATACCTTCAATTACGAAAACTTCATAGCAACGAGATCCTTCCAGATTCAAAATTTAAACAGCAGAGCAAGTGTAATTATTTCAGTGTTATTTTTCCAACTCTCAAGTGTAGTCTTTTTCCGACGAAACCGGCAAAATTAGTTATGGTATGAGAAAATTATGGGAGTCAGGATAATTAGAGGTTAAGGAGAAGATTGTATGAGTTCCGGAAATGGAAAAAGAAATTGGGTTCAAGATGTGAAATTCTTATTTCATGTACACGTGTTATTTCCAATCAGAGCTATCTTCCAAGTTACTCAGAAAATCTGATTACATCCCGATGCTCATATATGAAGGAGGGTTAATGATATCTTCAAAGTTCCAATCCAAGATTCACTGTCAGCCACGAATTTATGGCTGATTACTTTCACCAAATGTTCATTGGAATGTTGTTCAGTCAATTGGATCCTATCCTGGGACATTTATAGTTTTCGCTATTATATAGTAATTAGCCTTACAATAATTATGAGTGTGTTTCTTATGTATTATTTATCTGCGTGGTATCTTAATGATAGGGAATTCATTTTATTTTGCCGATAAAAAAGGTCTACTATGGGTTAAGTAAGTATATAATTCCGTTCAAGATCCATCTTGGATTATGACTCAAATGTTTTCCGTGGGAAAGAAGGAATTTTACAAAGATCTATCGTAGAATTATGAGGACTTAAAAGTGTAGGTTTGTATTTATACTTCCATTAAGATTTTTTGCGAGTAATCTATATTAAAGTTTTTTACATTCCGATTATAATATAATATTGCAATAAGATATATTCTACGGATTTACTTTTATAAATTCATCCCTTAATTATTGTATCCCAAAATTTGATTGCTTTGAAATTAAAATACTATCCACCTAAGTTTTCATCGTTATCCAATATAAATTTCCTATACTCGGAGAAAGAAATGAAATTTTTCTTTATACTATTACCCGTAGTATTTATAAGTTCAGATGGAATTTTTACTTCCTGTTACGAAAACTAATAAAATCCTAATATTGAGGTTTGTGCCTATAGATAAGAATGGTCACATACCCAATTAGTTCCAATGAATCAGTCATTGATTGGATTAGACAATGAAATTGAATTCTAAGAATAGCTTTTGCCAATCAGAACTAATGACGCATGTTGGAAATTAATGTAGCCGAATAGTGATTGAATTTCTGTGAATTTACCCGCGATAAATTAACTCCGAGAAAAGGTATGCTAAATTAAGGCATTCTATATGTACATTAGGATTTATTATGATCACTTATTATCTTCTTCCGTATCCTTTGGCGTATTATGGATCAATCTGAGCTTTCAGCTATTTTATAAATTTCATTTTTAATGTTTTAATTGTCATAGATATTTGATCAAATATTCAAAGAAATTATATTTATTCATCTTGCTTATTTTTTTTCTTTGATATTTCACTTTATTTCCCAATATATCTCTTTATAAGATTTTCGGTCACATTTCCTATTAATCCATTTCCTCTTTATATCTGACCCATCCTTTCCCTCTATCTTAGTTTCACCTCCTCTGAAGAAACTTTTAACTTTCACATTGCACTTCTTCGTTTGTTTTTCTGTCTACAAAACTTTCCAGACTCCGTCAAACCCACATCTAGAAGACCTTCGGCTTTTATTTTTTTTCTTTGGTCTGTTTTCTAGTCGGGTATTATAAATCGCTACAGACTGCGATATCATCAGATTAGTATTTTTGTTTGGTCGCAGAGTCTAAGTGTTTTGATCGTTGGGTTAGCCTGAATCGACGTATATGTTATTTCAAAATGAAATATCGACAATGGAATTATAATTGATCGGTCTTATGGCCTAGATGTCTGCTTATAGTTATCAATTCTAATTTTCTTGACGATAATCTTCAGCAGAAAAAAATTGTTGAATGCATTATAATTTTAACCCTATTAATTAATCTAAGCATTAAACTAATGAAATTGAAATATTGGAATCTATAGTTTAAAATAATATTCTCCATAAATTAAATAATACTGCAATAGTTATTTTTATTATGTAGAATTATCAAATATTTAAATATTATTTCTCTAATATATGCAGTAAACTTGAGTTATGGACAGAGAAAAAAATTATATCTTTGCATAACCGTCCTTTTTCAGTAAACAACGCGCATTAACGCTGTGGAAAGTAGGTTTAAAAGTGTTGTGTAATGAAAACATATGCGTAGTACATAATAAATAGAAATAAAGTAAATCAAATTGAATATAAACACCTGCATGAAATATTACTCTCGATTTGTTTGACGCAGGATCACCACAAGATATCAGCATTACATATGAGCATATGTTACTCAGCATTCGGAAAATTTTGTTCTTCTTAATTAGCTTTCGCTATGGGCGACGTTGCTACGTAAACGATAATTACAAGATGCATATCGAAAAATACTGTGGTTTCACAATTACATTAACTCCCCTGTACATTGAACTGGCTTATAGCCAGGGTTTCCTTTTACGCACAACCCCTTCCTTACCCTAATAAGGAATCCAATCCTTAACGAATTCAACCATATCCAATTCAAAGCGATGTAATTCACTCAGGACAGCCACTTGAGAGCGTAATAAAGAGAAATTAAAGGTATGGAGATGATAGGGTTAATGCAGAGTAGCGTTCTTAGTTCTTCTTTGAAGACGAGCATCGGGAGATGGGAATTCTTTTGAGGTTAATGAAGAAAATCCAAGTTGGGTCGTAATGAAGGAACGGGGTGCGAGAGATTATTTAAAAAGAGGCGTTGAGCAATAAGCAGAGGGGTGGAAATATTTGTACAGCTTAAAGGGGTTGATAAAGGGTTTCTCGAAAGGGACTCTTCGGAGCAAGAAATGAAAGGGGTTTGGGGCCTAATTAAAGCGAGATTCGGATCTCCCAAGTCCGTCTGCTCTATTCCAACGGATTAACGCCGAATCTTTCACAATGACGGGTCATTCTCAGAATTATTGTTATCCGTAAAAGTTTTCGGAGAGCCGTATAAAAAAGAGATGGTCGGAGTTGGCAATTAAGAGCTAACGGTCGACGAGGAAAGATCGGCTTTCTCTCTCCGAGAGGGATAACGAGATTGATAGCGAAAAAGTTGTACCGGTCGAGAGATAACAAGGTTACCAAAAGGGATGGTTTCGTTTTATAGAGAGTTTGTTGACCGAAATCCATTTTCATTCTCTTCTTGACGAGACCTTTTTGAGATTCATATTTATGGACTCTTTTTGGTCGACACCTATTCTGAAGGACACTTTAAATGGACCAATTTTATCGGTGGAGGAGAAATTGACATTTTCTTATAATATATCAATATTGCTTGTACCAATTTGATCAATATCTAACGGTCTGCAATTTATTATCATTATTTACGAATATTCTCGTTACACAAACACTCATTTTGCCGATATCTATTTCACAGATGTACCTTTGACGTGTTATACCATCAGAGAACATTTTATTGTGTTATATTTCTAATATTTGTTTACTTATAAAATGAATATATAACTTTTAAATTATTATTAATACTAGAGAAAGTAAATTAATGTGATTATCTAATAATCAAATAATTGAACAATTTTCAAGGTACAAAAGCTCAAATGTAAATTAATGTCCATCCATCCAAGTAGAAGTATTTGCTTCAATCTGAGATATTATTCCCTTGTTTTAATGTTAGAAGTTTCATATTCCTTAGTAGCTCATAACCTTGAATTAAGGAAGGCTTATCAACAGCTGTATTTTAAGGGTTATGAAACTGTCTTTAATAATCGCTCACATTGAAAAGTGTTTTCCTTCATAACTGTGAATAACTACTCCAAAAGTGTTTATGTAAATAGTACAGTTTAAGTTTCATTCTCGTTGTAGGAGAATCGGGAATAATTAATGTTTCCTTAATAATAAAAGAAACCGAATCAGAAAATTTTTGTCATCATCGTATCTCTTTCACAACTTACTCAATGCATGAATTAAATTTTTGTGTTATTGATACCTCAACAAGAGTACTAAGATATCATCCAATATTGTCAATTTTTCACTCTCGAAAAATCAGAGGGTACGACAGAAAATAAACCCCAGCAACGGAGAGGTGCGGTCACCGGTCCGCGGTGGTTAAGGGGAACGGAGAGTATCGGTCAACGGAAGCAGACAACGTAAAAAGTCGTTCGGTAGCATCGCTAACAAGGCCTCATTCACGACCCTTTCTGCACGTTGAACATCCAGGGGCTATATAGAGGACCTTCCCTTCGATTTTTTTAACGACCGCCGTTTATTTTTGCAGAATTAACGATCCCCATCCCTCGCCGTACTATATTGTTGCTTCGGAGGTAATAAAACGGGGTTGGGACTTTCCCGGTCGAGAATACGGAATGCCGCGTTATTGTACCCGTGGGGACATCAACGGTCGTAAGTCCAGAGTTTTATGGTAATAGCAATCGATGATGTTCCGCTGAGGAAGGCCGTCGTGTTATCAGCGAAGCACATTTCGAGGTCGCGGAGTTCGTTTGGAGATGGTGTGGTTGAGAGCTATAGGCGGAACGGGGGTAGAAATTCATACACTGCCGTGTAATGTTTTAGATAACGGTCTGCACTGGATTAGGGAGTGTCTATAAGTGGTTAGGGGAGAGTTCAGCGCGTGCCTACGGTGTAAATACGCTCGTGGTTGGGAGATCTGGTACGCTTTCGTTAGCTGCGAACTCTCTCGGTTGTGATTTTGTGGTGTTTTCTTTACTCTGCCTTTCGATCGAATATGTTTGATTAGGTATGTTTTATGTATGATCTGAGGGACTCAACAAGATGAGTCTACAGTGATTGATGAGGTTAAAGATGTACGCTATTTACACTCGTTCTCTTTAGCTTGCTGACGCAGAATATATTGGAGAGCGCGAGTAAACAATCAGGATCTTAGTAACTTACCTTAATTTAGAAGTTTAATAGTGTTTTTAGTGAAATATTTTAGTAGTAGTACTTGATTAGTAGAATTTATTGTTTCAGATATCATTTTAGGCAATTGACAATGATTTAATCGTAAAATATACTCGTATCTTTATGTCGTCCCGTTTCATGTATATAATTATTAATTTCCATTCTCTTTGTATCTAATCAATTAGATGTTCTAACCCTTGGGTAATATTTATTTTAATTGCAATATCCCACCTTTAAATGCGTGGTTTTTATGCGTGAAGTTTGATCCTTTTCATTCATGCTCTCTTATATATGTGTGTATTATGTCGTGAAATCCACCCTATTCAATTCATATTCATTCTGAGCATTGTTTTGGACATTTACTTTCATTCTTAAGATAAGAACCTCCCTAAAGTACTTTGTTATTTCATTATCTAATAATATCTATTTCGCTAATTTTAACATTCACGGACAAATTGACATTTTTATAAAGAATTTAGTTGCAGAGGTTTATTGGATTTTTTAAAAAACAACTAAACAATCAATATCTTACGAAACGAAAAGTCTTATAACGAACGTCATGTTGTCTCTCGAAAAAGTTCCTTGTATCAGGAAACATTGAAAACAAAAATCATTTTTGGATTATTACAACTAAAATGATTAGGATGTTTTCCGCAACTAATTTCCAATTATTTGATTTAACATACATCAAAAGGAATATTTGATCCTCGAAAATAAATGTTTCGCGAGTTAAGTTAATCTTTCCGAAAGTACATCATGTGATTTTGTTTGTTAAAGTTACTTTTCGACCTTTATGTCTTCTGGACTTAAAAGATAATACCGTTCTACAAATAAGTAACATGTTCACAATTACCTGAAGCAAAATCCAGAATATGAACTCTCATGTTTACTACCGAAAAATAAACAACTTTTCTTTCCTTCCATTGAGGAGAATCTTTTGATAGAAAAATGAAAAAGAATCCGCTAAACCTTTCATATTATATGAACCGAATGCGGAAGCAATAGGCTGTGAATTTCATTCTGTTAAGAGAATATTTGTGACCCTGATTTAACAATCAACATCTTCCATATATTCATTTCCTAAAAGAATTCAAGAACCTATTAAGGTTTGAATTTAAAATGTCTGTGGCCAAAATAATTGAATGAAATCACATTATCTCTTTTGAAGGGGAACTTTTCTGTTCTTCGGAAAATTTTTTCAGAGGTCTGCGAAATGAAACAATGTTTTAGGTAATATATAATTTATTATTATAAGACGTAAGATGAGACAATGAAAACAATTTGAGCAGAAAGGAAAATGAATAACTGTATACGAATTCTACCTAATATATTATATATAAACTTTAAAAAAAATTGCGAAATGAATGGATAATCATTGTAAGAAAGGGTTTTTAAATATTCTTCCATTTTCTGCAAAATCATTAGTTATATTTACTTCATCTCAGCTCCGAATTCTGTAATGTCAACGTCAAATCTATATGATGAGCAGAGCAAATGAATCCGTTTAAAGTTAAAAGATTTTACATTAAAAATAGCTCCTTGACTAGGGTAAGGTAATGGAAAATGATTCAAAAATAACTTAAAGATATCTTTTATTTAAAAAGTAGCATAATTAACATTAAAGTATCACAATTCAATCACGTCTGCACATATTAGCCAAGGTATATTTCCCATTTGTCATCAAATGACGAAGTGTACAGTCAGATTCTAAAATTTAATTATCCTTTCTATCGTTCCTTTATCGATTTCCTCTCCTGAATAAACCTGAAAGGAAAATACGATAACAGCGATTAAAAAATAATACATGTAAAGGACATAAAACATATGGATATTATAAAAGTAGATTTCCTAACAAAATGTAAGGCAAAAGAAACCAAATACTAGAAAAAAAGAGAATAAGCAATACGGTAAGACTACAGAATCCATCAAAAAACTTAGAAGGAACTTAAAACAACAAGAATACAAGACAAATGACCACCTGAAATATAAAAGAAAAACGCTGAAAAAGGTACATGAAAGAAACAAAATAAGGAAAATTGAAAAATTTTAATTCTTATTTCCTGGAACTGAAGACTAAAGTATAGAACAGCTCCAGGACAAAATCCATAGTAGGTATTTACAATACCATATCTAGGAAGAGGAATAGCATTGGATGGAAGGAGTGATAATCATCTGTAGCAAAGTAGTTATGGCCCAAGCCAATGAAGTCTTTTGAAGGAAGATTCTTCAGCTATTCATCGCGAAAATATGTTTGATTAAAATTAGGCAACCTACAAGTGAGTACAGGCTGTAAGCATTCCTTAATCATTCGATTACACTGAACCAACATGGAACATGATGATGTATGGGATTGTTCCAAGAAGAAGGAAAAATAACAAAAAAAACTTACCGAAAATAGAGAACCATGTTAAGAAAGTGATAAAGCCAAGTAAGACACATTAATAAGTTTAAATAGAAGCAATGAATGGTACGACATAAGCAGACATAACTGTGGTAAGAAAGGCCAATGACAAAGAAAGATCATAGCTTCATTTCAACTCCAAGATACACCTTGATTTTTCTTATCAACTAAAATATATTAGGTTCCCTTTCCAAATAGATAATATACTTTGGATAACATTATTTTTTGTTCCCAGTCAAAATCTGATTACATGTAGATGGATAAGATGAAGAAGAATTGCAGTGTATTCTTATAGAATATCATTCAATAATTTCATTTCCACCTCTTTAAAAGACTTCATATTTGAAGTTTAAGATAAAAAATACTCACATGATGAACGTTGAATTAACTTCTTCCACTACCAAAGGAAATGATCGTTAGTTGCAATCCATTTGGCGATCACAATCTGTGTTTAGTTGGAAAAAAAGCGTAAAAGCTCGAAACAGAAGACACCCTGAAAGTAAAAAAATTATAATATATTTAATGATCCATATAATTTCAAGGTAGCGTGGTTACCTATAGCACAAAAACCCTGTGCAGAAAATTAAGTTGATAAGAAAGCGATTCCTCTTAATTACTTTAAGGAAGACAAAGTTAAAATTAGTTTTAATTTCAATTTAAATTGGAGCAAGAGCTAAGAGCTATGTGAAGAAGTTTTAAAATATACAAATTTAAATATATGAAATATAATCGATCGGGCGTATTATGAATAAAGGTCCCCTTTGGAACTATCAGAGCATAATTGAATAATTTAATTTACTGTTCATCATTTTAAAAGTTTAAAAATAAAGAACTAATAGTATTCATTCTCCCGCTTAAAAAATTATCTCGATTCTGATTGGCTGAGGGATATACCACCGCTGTCAGTGCAAGCGTTGTATTATTAAAATATATGCCAAGTATTTCTTTATCCAAAAGCCGATTGAATATCACCAAAATTTCTCTCCTCTTTTATGTCGACCGCGAGTAATGGCGGTTTTCTCGAATTCAGAGTATTTAGTTGACGATACATCATGAAAGTAGTAATTGCGTCCAGCAAGACTCACGTAGTAGGGAAAAAATCATAATAAATACAAGTATTAATGAAAATTTTAACGGTTACGATACACCTCAGGTTATTTCTTAAAAATCTAATTGCTATTTTAGAATCCCGGCGGTACAAGTCACACTTCCTAACTCGGTTGAGCATATCTCACTTTCCTCATGGATCTCGCGGTGTTCACATCGGTCCCATCAAGAGACGTTACTTTACCCGTTATTTCAAAGTATAAATATAGTATCGCGGTTATTATCATCCCAAATCGCACTATTTTGCCTTTGAAATATGTTCTGTAAATAGAAACTACTCCGATTACCTTTTGAATTAGTGCATCGAAACAATATATTACGTATCTATATGCAGTAGATAGGAGGGGAAATTTAGCACAAGTTCGATGTAATTTCTCTCTGAACGCATTGAAATATTAACGATGCCTCTTCTGAAGACGTAATGGAACCTATGTCCTCGTTCACAGTCGCTCCCAAACAATTCTCGAAGAAAAATTTGTAAACACAGGCAAAGGGCGTTCGGAATACCTTCCGATGGGCCAACGTTTCTTACCTTAATGCTCCCTTCGAACTTCGGATCCTTACTCAAAGCCCTCCCGCCTCACTCACGATCACATGCTTCCTTCACTGAGCTTCCGTATATAGCAAACCTAATATTATTCTAATAACTGATGCAGTATCAATTCAGATAAACACTTCACTCAGAAATAAAGTCGCAGTCGCTTCATCGAGGAGGAATCGTCACCATTTCATTGCTAAAAGATACACACGCAATAGAAAAATAGGAAGGATGAAGCTTCTCGAAGCACATGCTAGCAGAAGAACCTTTGCTCGAAAGGTAGAAACGCCAACTAACAGCGGAACTTGAAGCAAAACTCCCGCCATCTGTTGGGTTGACGTATATAATAATTCGCAATGAGAACAAGGCGATGGACGTCGAATTACTTCACTCTCTTCGTTTAAAATTCAGCGGTACCTCTAGACAAAATATGTTTTTCAATCCCTTTTAACCATCACTTTTACGAAGGAAATATTTTATGGAAGATTGTTGTAGCTTCTTAGTTTTGCTATAAGAATCCATTTCTTCTAATTGTTGCGATTTTCATTTCCATGGAGAGAAGGAATTAAATCTCAACGTTTTTAGGGTGGATGCAGTATTTTATCTCGGCGTTTCATAGGTAAAGCATGGATCAGCGTGAAAGAAACCGAATTATATAAGTGAGTTGTAGCTTTTTTTTTGAAAGTATATAAGTATGTGCTAAGTAAATTGAATGATAGAAAGTGTGAGGCTAGAAAATCTTCTTCAAGCCAAGTATGAAACAAATTTTGAAAAGATGAGCTATTGAATGCGTTAAAAGGTATTTCAGTATCACTTCATTAACAGTTTGAGGAAAAAATAGAATCGCATGATGTTTATTGAAAAGGTTTATTTAAGCTAAACCATAATGTACATCGAAACGGTTACATTTCATATTTTTAGAACATTGCAGCTGTCGCACTCTTCCTTAAATGCGTTTTTATCTTCCAGTCAGCCATCCAAGTTTTTCCATCGCCCCTCAAATCGAACCTTATCCTCCGCTGTTAATGGAAGAACCTGAAAGGAAATAGAAAAGTATATTTTTAAATGAAGGCACTGTCATTCTTTCTTGGTTTTCGCCCTCAGATTAAAAGTGCTTATTAGGATAGGTTGAACAGACAGTCAGTTTAGCCACATTTATTCCAGACTGTTTGAAATGGAAATCGTAAATTTTTCGGTTAGGGTATTTCAACAACATCAAAACAGATTCGTCAAAGCTTTCATGCAATCTGCTACTTTTTGATAATTAAAATGTTCTAAAGCATTTAACTTTATCTATACAATCCTGGGAGATAAACCTGAAGCTTGCAGATGCAGGCACATGAGAATAAATAACTACAAGGCTATTACCATTCCTCCTTGGTGGTGAATACAGATACTCTTGAATCTCTAAAGAATAACTACAGGTATGAAGTAGTAAATCCGGCATACTCAGCCTTGGAAGAAAGCAGCATGAGATTAAACGAAAGATTAGAAAATGTGCAATGTAATTTGCACATAGGATGAAATTCAGGGAGGGCAACTATGAAACCAATTCGAAACATGGTTGCCTATGAAAGACAAACGATACCTAATGGTATAAGGAATTACAATCAGTGAGCAGGTATGGATTTGAAAATGAAACGAATGATGTATAGCAGACAAGGACTAAAAAGAAATTACAGAAACAGAGACTAGCAATGGATGTTTAGACATTAGACATGGTCTTAGCAATATACTAATCTAGAGACATGAGAGAGATGCATTTCCAGGAAAATCATCCCTCCTCTCTTCCACTCCGTAACTGGTGTAATGAAAAGTAAGTGAAAAGCAGGTTCAACAGACGATACTTCTTCATAAAAAATATCTGTACACAAGTAGATACGCTTACCCCTCTTCTGTGGCATGCATAAATTGAGCTCGGTGATAGCTAGTTATTCCAAATACTGGGAAAGAAGAGAATAAGCTTAAGGATAGGAACCAAGACTCCATTGATGCTTAGAAAGGACTCAAATCATGAAGAATTTAAGGAAATTTGCCGCCTGAAATATGCAAAAAAATTGTGAAAGGTACATGAAGCAATGAAAGTAAGGAAACTTGAAAAATTTGATTTTGATTTCCTTGGATTGAAGACTGAAGTATATGGAGCAGCTTGAGGAGACATTCCTTAGTAGATATGAAAACTTTACCAAGGAAGAGGCATAGAATAGGAGTGATATCATGATCAGCAAAACAAATATGGTCTAAGCCGAGGAAGACTTGGTAGCCAATGCTATGGACCATGAAAGTGAGTCTGAAGAAAATAAAGCAACCAACAACTGAATGCAGACTATAATTTTTCTTGGAGAATCGGTTCATGAGCAGAAAAGTTATTGGACCACAAAATTAATAGAATTGAAAACAAAAGCCTCAGAAGTATTGTTATGTAGTTTTTTAGTTGTTATGTATTTGTAACAAGGCTAAAGCCTTATTGCAGTGAAACTCACAAATAAATAAAGAAATAGGAACTTTGAGAATAAATTAAAAGTGTTCTTCTCATAATGTTATATTTGATACGCTATTTCTTAGTAACTCAAATGCATTTTGATCCTTCTGAAATTTGAAGCGTCCATAGTAAAGCATTAGTCGTTCTTCTTCAAATATTGTTAAAGAAAATTATTAGTACGGAGAAGTGAACTATATTTTAGTATAAACTCTTTCAAAAATAATAATTTTATCTCACAACTGCCTGCTTCAATGAAAACATGTTTTGTGAAGATAGTAATACTCACATGTTTGAATGTTGAATTAAGTTCTTCGACTACTACAGGAATATATTTACTATACATTTGGCAAACACTGTCACTCCTTCGTTGGCCATAAAAGAGTAAAAGCTTGAATCAGAAGGCTTCCTGAAATTAAAATATTATTTATACATTGAATGAAAAATTGCTGTAATGAATGCTTTCATGTACCACGAAAACACCATGTATGAAATCAAGTTGATAATGTAACGAATTCTCTTAGAGGATTTACTTGTA
Organism: Pantala flavescens; assembly: GCA_020796165.1. Classification (NCBI taxonomy): domain Eukaryota; kingdom Metazoa; phylum Arthropoda; class Insecta; order Odonata; family Libellulidae; genus Pantala; species Pantala flavescens. The sequence goes on along the minus strand of CM036881.1, from coordinate 44,587,907 downwards.
AAAGTCTTAAATTCGTTTTTAATTTCAATATTAATATATCGTAAAGGAATTTTTAAATATACAGAATTACTAAAATTAAATCTATTGGAAGTTAACAGGATATACATTTCTTTGGCGGTAGCAAATTTAAAGAGATTTATATAATTTTTTGTTTAGAAATTTACAAAGTTTAATACTAAATAACTAATAATATTTATTATCCCGCTTGAAAAATTATCTCGATTCTGATTGGCTGAGGGATGTACCACCGCTGTCAATGCAAGCGTTGTATTATTGATATATATGTCAAATACATCTTTATCCAAAAGCCGATTGAATATCACCAAAATTTCTTTCATCTTTTATGTCGACCGCGAGTAAAGGCGGTTTTCTCGAATTCAGAGTATTTAGTTGACGATACATCATGAAAGTAGTAATTGCGTCCAGCAAGACTCACGTAGTAGGGAAAAAATCATAATAAATACTAGTATTCATGAAAATTTTAACGGTTACAATACACCTCAGGTTGTTTCTTAAAAATCTAATTGCTATTTTAGAATCTCGGCGGCACAAGTCACACTTCCCAACTCGGTTGAGCATATCTCACTTTCCTCATGGATCTCGCGGTGTTCACATCGGTCCCATCGAAAGACATTACTTTTCGCGTTATTTCGAAGCATAAGTATTGTTTCGCGGTTAGTATCATCCATAATCGAACTATTATGCTGCGGCAACATGTTCTGTAAATAGAAAGCACTCCGGATTCTTTTTCATTTATTGCATCGAAACAATGTCTTACGAGTCTATATGCACTAGATAGCAGGTGAAAGTTAGCACAAGTTCTATGTTATTTTTTTCGGAAATATTTACGATTCCTCTTTGGAAGTCGTATTTAAATCTATGTCCTCGTTCTCAGTCGCTTCAAACAATTAGGAGATAAAATTCTCGAAGCAAAATTTGTAAACATAGGCAAAGGGCGTTCAATATACTTTCCGATGGGCCACCGTTTCTTACCTTAATGCTCCCTTCGAACTTCGGATCCTCACTCAGAGCCCTCCCGCTTCACTTAGAATCACATGACGATGTCACCATGCTTCCTCAACTGAACTTCCTTTATGTAGCAAATACAATAATAATATTCTAATAACTGATCCAATATCAATTCACATAAACACTTCACTCAGAAATAAAGTCGCAGTCGCTTCATCGAGGAGGAATTGTCACGATTTCATTGCAAAAAGATACACACGCAATATAAAAACGAGAAGGATGAAGCTTTTCGAAGCGCATGCTAACAGAAGAACCTTTGCTAGAAAGATAGAACCGCCAACTAAGGGTAGAATAGCGAAGCTTAAAGCAGAACTTGGCCCTCTGTTGGTATAAAGTATATAATAGTTCGCTATGGCAACGTAGCGATGAACGTCGAGTTATTTCATTCTCTTTACTTTAAATTCCGCGGTAGCAAATGAACGCGTAGGCAGAGTATATTTATCTAACCTCTCTTAAAGTTCGGTTTTTGAAGGAATATTTATATAAATATCTTCTAGTTTTTTTATCTTTCGTTTTATTAATTTATTTAGGACTGCTTTTCTTTATCCAGCGATTGAAGAATGTTTTTAATGTAGTAATATTTTTATTTGTATACAAAAAGAAAACTTTTTACTCAATATTAATTATTTTTTCGATATATTTTATAATAAGCTTTTTTAACAAAATGTATAATCCATCTTTTAACTAAAATCTCATAGAGGAGGAAATCAAATGCTATATGTTCACGTTTTTATATCAGGGAATAGTTTATCATTGCAATTGTTTTTTTTTCTTTTCTAGCATGGAATCATATAATACCTTTTTGTGAGGTATTATTTATATTTTTACTACTCAAAGCTGTTGTACTTAATTTCCAATACAGCGCATTGTCAGATCACTGCATCCATTTACGTTTCGTGCACATATCACGTTAGTAGTTTACATCTTAAAGCTAACAAGCACTTGCAACTAAATCGCCCTCTTCTAATTAATCATCCATCTGTTTCGTATCTTTTTATACAAAGGAGTGTCATTTTGTTTCCCTTTAGTCATTTCAGAACGCTCAGTTTCCCCTTTGATTCTAATGCCCAATTACAGGATGGAAACGTAGTCCTATGCCTTTCTATTGGTCTATCAGTTTCTTTCATCTGGTAATTACCCGATTATGGCTCAGAGTTTATCGGTCTGATTCATTAGTTTGGAAAGGTGTCTTCCAAAGGAATTCCGCACACATGAGTGGAAAGTTTCCCTTTGGAACAACACGGCAGATTGCCTATGATAAAACTGGTTCAAAGGAAATGTTTCGGGTATTCCAACTGGTGATAGAGGCGTTTTTCATCGCCTATGAACCAAAGGTTCGTTTTTTGCGCAATTTCAGCGACCTGGTTAATTTTCCCGTAGAGTGGCATTAACGCGAGTATATTGGTGTTCGGGTCCCGATTTTCAATGCGTTCCATTGAGAGGCGTGTGTGTGTGCAGATCTGAATGGGGATCAAAACCATAGAATAGATGTTTTGCTGCGGTTTGGAAATTAGGAGTTTAAATGAGATTTGTTGGTTTGATAGGGGTTGGAAGGAATGGTTTAATTGAGTTTTTGGACCTTTTGAAAGGAATCGATTTATAACTTTCATTTATATGTGTCATTCATTTTCTGCGAATTTTGTTATTATTTCGCAAATTATTAAATGCCTTTATTTAGTATATTTCGGTATTTATTGGGAGTATAACAATTGAATTTCCTAATAAAAAAGTACTCTCGTACGCTACTAAGTTATAATTAAATTACATAATCTACAATACATATTTTGCTGTACTTGTAAGGATTTCATATTTCGTCATGAACGAAACTAATGTAGCTTGTTTGCTTTTTATACATTACTTCAAAATTCTACCTGTTGTTTCTTGTTGAATGCATTTTCCTCTGTATAATCGTTTTTTTTCAAATACCATATTTAAGAACTATATCCTTTATTGGTTTACGATTGTCATTTCTATTTTACGCGTGCAAAGAATTTCATTTTGAAAGATGTATTACAAAACGAATTTTCATGAAAGAACCTTACGTATATTATGGTATGGGAGACTCCGAAACACAATAGAGGAAGAATCATATTGGTGCTCTGTGTGATTCGGTCCGAAACACGCATTTCCTGCTGCTAATACAAACAACTCGAAAAATTCTTGGAAATCCTATGATTCCCAAACTCTTTCAAGAAACATAGTTGTACTTTTGCAGGAAAACTACCCTATTTTGATGATATTGCGAAATTTTATTTGCTACGAACAAATAGATGAAATTGTTTCCACTGTACAAAGCCCTAGAAAATGTCTCTTTTCCTTTACTCTTCTCCATGTTTATACTCGGATGAATAGAGGAAATTTTCCTGTAGTCCCTATCCCATAACATAGATCATTCAGCTATCTCTTTGTGTGCGAGATGAAACAGGCGAAGAAGTTATTTCAGAGTCAAGCTGCAGTTTCGCTTCTCAGTATTTCTAAGCTTTAGATGAAAGACTCATGTTTCATTTCCATAATATCCTTTGATACTGCATGTGTATTCTATTTCGTTGCATAGTTACGACATCTCAAGTGCATCGATTTAGAATTTTAGATACTCATAACTTAAATATTCCTTACTCATTGCTACGTGAATATTGGCTGCTCTTCGGCATATTGGATAAGTATTTTAAATAATGTATCCTAGTTTACGTTTCATTATATGAGGAAATACCTTAATTTGAGATACCCTATCCTATTTTTGTGCGAATTTCTGCAATAGTAAATTAGCATTGCACTTATTTATCTCCCACTCTCTACAAATACTACCATACGCATTATTAAGATTATTAGTCATTTTGTGGATTTGAAATTAATTAAAATACACCTCTGAATACGTGAAATATTTCATTTTTGAATTCTTCTCGTATCTATAGCTCCCTTCAGCATTTGTTGAGGATACGGTGACTGAATAGAAATTAAATAATATGTTATATCTGTTTTACATGGTAAACAGCTATGTTGGATTAAAGAGTGTATAATAGAAACCATTCTTAACATAGGTTTTCCACTCAATCGCCCGCAGATGACGCAGGCGGTTAAGCGAAAATGAATTAGGTCACCTTTCCCATCGGACAATATGAGTGCACAAGTCGGCACTTGTGGCTTTTAAAGGTGCCATTTCCCCCCGCTCTTTTCACGTGCATTCGAGTTCAGCTGCGCCGTTGATTAGATGGGCAAACGCAACCCAAATTCGTGCCTAAATATTTGGGAAAACAAACCTTTTAGAGGAAATTCCAACGAAGCGAAGGTCATAATCAGAGGTCCCGTTTCGTGGGCTATTTGACGGTCACGAACGACACAGATGCACTAATTGCATGCGTCGCTATGTATTCACCGATGCCGTCCCTTTAATGCCGAACGGAGGGTCAAAAGAGAGAGTAAAGGTGAGGGATGGAATTAATTATCCCTATCTCATTCGTGCAAGTTTTGTCTCCAGGGAAACCAGCCTCGATTGTTTCCATCGCCGCAGTTTCATCTCTGTTACTTTCTATCCCTTTCACCGAAATATCGCTTCCTAATGACGAACTTTAATTTGTCTCTCGAGAAATTTTCTTAATCCTCTGCCTGGATGTATTTTTTATTCTCTAGTACCGTTGATTCAATTTCCAGGTATAAATATGTATTTATATATACACCTGAAAACTATGTATACATATAATAAAGCAGTAGCTTTATTCAAAACGAATTTATTGGCACTGAAACTAACTAGCTTCTAATACATTAATTTAGTTACAATTTATTGTTTATTTTACTCCTTAACTGTCAACTTTAATTGAAAACTATTCCACCGCTGTCTTTGTTTACCTTCTCAAATAATGGCGAACACAATCCGCGTCAATGTTTCGAACATTGAGTCTTTCAACGTTTCAAAAACATGAGAGCAAATCTGTTCTCAAATTGTTTCTCTTCTTCATCTCCATTTCAAAGAATCATATTGTCTTCAGCTATGAAAACGCTTTTTCCCACGCGCATTTCCCTTTTCTTTGCTCATTAACACTGCTGCCAACCCCTCAGTGCTTTTACGCGCCTTCCTTCTTCTTTGCTTCCAAAAACCTCTTAATTTTCTTCCCCTACTTAAAGTCTTAAATATGTTTTCCTTCCTTCTGCCTGTCCCCTCTTCTTAGGCTGTTCTTCGTCTTCTTTCGCCTACCTTCCCTTTTCTAATTCCTTTTCTTTTCTGTACTTGTTTCTAATTCTTACTCATTCCTATTGTCAGGTTATTACCTATTATTCGTTACCTCTATTGTTGCTTGGTCCACATTATTACCCTATATCTATTCTAGCCTTATTCCCCCCATTCATTACGTCATACCCCCTCTACTTTATTCCCCATATTTACTTCATTCCCCCTTCTTTTCTACTTCACTTCTTTTCGTTACCTCCCCCATCTCCTCATCATTACCGTATCTTCATTTCTTAATCTAACCCCACTCCTTCGCAGCATCCTTCTTTGCTCCTCCTTATTCATCCCGTCTTTTTTGTCTCCCCTTTCCAAAATCATGGCCCGACTTCCGCTTGTTTTTCTCTCATATAATTGCTTCTCCCGTTCGTAATTCCCATCACACGCACTCTCCACTCCAACTTTATAATCTCTTCTTTCTAAGTGAGAGAGAGTTCTGCTTTTGCTCTCTGTTTCTATGTCTTCCTTCTAATTCTCTCTTCTCTTTCTCTGTCTAAAGTCTTTTCTTCTCTAAATCTTCTTTGCTTTCTCTCTTTCCATTTGATACTTTATTGCATTCTCTTCTCCAAGTCTAAAACTCTTTTACGTTTTATATGAATTATCATCTCATTCACTTCATTCACAAATCGACCTTTGTAAACATATTGGTTGTAAATTCTAAATATCTATAGTGTTTTGGGTCGATTTCTCTCATTTTCTGAACGTTCAATATAACAGGCCGTGTGTATTATTTATTAAACGCCTTCTGTGTACCTGGTTTCTCTAAATGTATTAAAAAATCGATCTATTATTTCATCTTTTAATTATTTCCCTTTGGCATCCTGACGCATCTAAAATTGTTTATAAATCGTTTTCTTTAGGTTAAGTTAGATGAAATAATTTTCTTTCGTCAAGTAATTCAGCTTTAACCATTCATGCTACTTTTTGTATTATTTTCTTCAATGTTTAACACTTGTAGTCGAATATTATTCATATTTACCTATTATAATTATCCTATTTATTCGTTACATATTCCTATTTTCTCCTTCTTTTGATGTATATTCTGATTTTCCAATCTTTCCAATATGGATTCTTTCCATGGACCACACAGCCTCTTTCTTTGTTTCATTTTTTCTCTTAAATCTTTCGCTCGAATGATTTAACTCTTCATTTTCAACCCTCGTGACAGTAATCTCCATCTTGTCTCCTTCTATGCGAGTTTTTTCTCATTTCCGGCCGTAAAAGTACACGTATTTCCGGGTATCCCTTTCACTTTTATTATTTTCGCGTCCCGCGATTCCCGACTTTTCATCTTTTCCCCATAATACGGGAAGCTAATGAATATTTTCTTTCTCAACTTCCTAAATAATACTGTACCTGCTTCATGTTGCTATGAAGATGAAACATTTTATTTTGTTGTTTTGTTTTGTTTCAAAGTATCTTTTTCATCAAAAGCCCTTCTTTCACTTAGGTATTCATATTGTTAAATCTAATGTAAGTTGAAACTTTCTTACGTTAATTTTCATTTAGGTTAATTGAGTGTGTTTTTTTGTTAGGGAACTGAAATCTACGAAGAAGACTTTTCAAATTCTTGGCTTCTTATTTATTTAGATTTGGTGCATTAATAACAATTTTTTTGGTAGCTACCGTCAAATTACTATCTAAAGCTACAATCAAATTCATATTAATGAAAGCTAATTCGAATATATTGAAAAGGCATCGTTATAAAATCTTTAACCATATTGCTGGTTTTATGAGTAGAATCTTCAATTTTGAAAACAAGATAATCTCTTAACCGTATCACGATGTTTATGAAAAATCAAGGCCCACAGACTGTGTATCAGAAAGAGCCAATCTTTTGGCAAAAATAACAGGAATAATATTTCTCTACAGCCGGAGCAATGCGTTTCAATGGTAAACGATAACAGTCACTCCTCTACGAGAAAAAACGATAATATTGCCGCCATTAAACCTCCCCAATACACAACACACCCGCCTCTCAACATCCTTTTCCGATCCATGTATTTTTCCATTGTTTCCCCTCCGTACGTCTACAAGTTCAAAGATAACGCCTTTCCTTTTTCCACTCGTTCCGATTGTTCTTAGTTTCAGAAATGCGTATCGCTTCTTTATCGCCCTAGCTTCCTTCCTCCATAGCGCCTTCCACATAATCGTTACTTTCACGCATCGTCTTTCTCAAAGCTCTTAAGGCCTCGCACGGGTTTTGTATCTTGTCCCGAAGACTCCATTTGCCACCCTTTCTTTCGGTCTGCACACTCGTTCCACGTCTCGATTAGTCTGCGGAGGTTTATTCTACGCGATCAGAGTCATACGCGCGCGCTGTTTACATCCCCAAAATGCTCGGAACGTGCCATTTCGTGCCGAATTCGATTATTGGAGCATATACAGGGAACGTGGATGTTATTCTCTCGCGTTTCCATGGAGTTTTAGTCGCGTTTTTAGCTCGGAGAGAGTTGCTCGTGGGATTTTATCGTCTCCGCGAGGATCTCTGAGATTTAGCGAGAGCTTGTAGGCGGTGTTTGCTGTGGTTCTTTTACGTGAGGGAGGGATGGGAGTGGAGTTCGGTTCTACCTTGATTCCGCGTGGGTGTTTATTGGAGTGCTGATGTAATATTTTACGTATTCTTAACTACTGTTCCCTTTAATAATATTTCCCAAATTTTTCTGTCGATGTCTGAAATTGTTATGCAGTTGTTATTTCGAAGTTTCATTTCGCGAACTATTTTACGCTATCTTTATTAGGTAAAAAATTATTTGTGGGTTTATTTAATTTAGGAGGGAAAATGAGCGTTTATTAATGCTTATTGAGATATAATTTAATTTAATTCAATCCTAAAACTCTTAAAATTTTTCTAATGTTTTACTATTAAGTGTGAATGGATTTTTTATGGTGTTATATTAAAATAAAAGGGATGAAAGGGATGACTTCTTCGGCTTACTAAATACTCAATTTATTCTCTGATAATTACATTTCAATAATAATTTCCCGTATCTATTTATTCATGCAATTTATACCTTCTGGATTTAGTTAATGTTAATAAATTCCTAAGTATGAAATCAATTACCCGACGCTGATTGATATTGAATTTGCAATTTAGTATTTTAATAAGTTAATCATCACACGTTTCTAGTTTAAGTATGTCATATACAGAGGTGAATAATTAATATTTCAAATCAATTTAGATTTAATTAAATTTGATGAGAACATTATCAATTAATTCTAATTTTATATAAAAATATTTAATTTATAACTTTAATATGTAAGGTTTAAAAAATTAACAACTTATTTCCAAAATTAATTGAAATTTCAAATAAAAATGTTTGCGAGCATTGAAACTTAGAAATAACATTCCCCACGTTTGAAATAGTACCATTAAAAACTATCCTTGCAAATGAAACTCATTAATTATTTAGCTATATATATGTTGACTAAATGTCAATATTTGTATCTAAACAAATAGCACTTGTAATGGTATCGTCAATTATGAGTATTTACAAGTTTCACTTATTTTCGTAATATATTTATTACGTGTTTTCTCATTCGTTTCGTATAACTTAAATTTACATTTTATTAAACGAGCAGCGGATTTATTTATTACGCGTGAAAAAGGAAATGTCATAATGGTGAACACTTTATGGTAAACGGATCGAATAACTCATTCAAAAACGTTCCTCTCCATCTATACGGAATCGGTGGATCCATTTCATGCGAAAAGTCGAGTAAGAAAGCTTTAAAAAGGGCTTAAGCATCGGTGCAATCTTCTGCAGATATGAAATTTGGCAGATTTTCTTTACATTGGGCGTGAGGGAGAAGTTGAATTGCCTGAGAAATTCACGATCCTCGCTTGAAGTACGAGGCACTGCTTCCCTTTTATGGCTCAAGTTTCCGTGTTCAGGTTTTATATCTATGGATGGCTGGAATACTTCGCTTCTTGAAGACATTCATCCTTTCGAACACGCTGGAATTTCACCACTCCCGATTTTATTTTGGATTGAAATATATTTTTTCCTGCGAGAGAAAATTGAGTGTGGGGTCGTCAAACGAGCAAAATATTCTGGATTTCATTTAGTGTTATTCTTCGCGGAAAGTTTCGAGATACAAGTTTATACGATGAGCAAAAGTTAGGAGATGTAAAAGGTATAAACATGACTATATTAACAATGGAAGAATTGTTAGAATGGGTAAATATAAAATAATTATATTACTATAGTTTTACGATTTCCCATAAAATAAATTACAAAGTTATATAAGAATTAGGATGTTATTGACTTAATTTGAATTAACAATCAGAAAATTTCGGAAAGGTAAAATTTTAATCGTTAAAAGTATCGTTCATATAATTTCTATTTATTTAATATCGTATTTTTCAATTTGTACTCTCATTACTTCATTTTTAAAGGTTTTTTCTTTATTATTTCCTTGATTGTAAAGGGTGCACATTTCTGTATCATTCCCTATACATTTTGTATATTAAATAAGTAGTAGATTGTACTTTACTGCTTCAATATCGCTCATTAAATCCTTTATGTATGTATTTGAAAGATTGGTTTAGTACTTTAGCGTAAATGTTGAATTCCTTTTCGTTACTGAAGTCAGATTAAGACATTTAAAAAGTTTTATGATGTTCAATATAGAATATATTAAGCCAAGTACTGAAATGTGGTAGAGATTTTTTTTTCAATATTTAAGCATAATTTGAATGTCACAGTGTAAGAATTTCACAGTGTAAAAAATAATATTGAACATCCCTATGATTCAATGCACACCCATAAAAGAAATCTATACCTATCCATCCTTGTTAGTTATTCATTTTACTTCATAGAAAGGTACAGTTTAATATATCAACGAATAGGTAATCTAACTTAGGATATTAGTAGTTGGGTTGGAAGAAAAATGCACCAACTTTTTCCAATTAACCCTTTGGAAGTCATGTATCGATAAAAAGACGAGGCCTAAGACAAACCATTTTAATCCTATCGCGAATCGACCCTCAGAGAATCTCACGTCTCCTATCGGATAGAGACAGTGCACAGGGGAAATTCTCTAGCTCAAGTGGCGGAGCGATTCAGAGCTCGAATATCCCTTTCTCCCCAATCTTAGTTCCCTTCCTTATTAAGCCGTATCCTTCGCACGCACCTTAACTGGCTCTCTAATCCGTAACAATGTGGTCCGATGTTTGCCGAAGAGACTTGAGGCTGAATCAATTTCGTTTTCTTGCCATACCCTTTCTTCATAAGTTCGTGTTCCTTAAGGAGCTTGTTTGAATATCAGTTTTCGGAGAATGGGCTCTAAATTTGATTATGGTTTACTCATTAAAGTAAGGAGTGTGTGGGTTTTTCGTAACTTTAAAATTTGAGTTTGAATATGGGCCTATATTCGAATAAAGGAATATATATGTGAAATAAATTGTGAGGTATTTGGGGATGAAAGGAAATTACATATTAGAAATAAAGAAAATAATGTCGTTTGAAATTTCTAATTACTGATACAGATTTATATGGAAAATTCAAATAGGAGGTATTATTAATTGTCATATATTATCAACTTCCATATCATATTAGACAATGACGAGGCTGAGGCATTGTTATGTGAGAGGTTTATATCCACCCTTCAGTGTAACAATTCATAAATCTGTATTCCTAATTTGAACCTCAGAAATTTTTCTCTGTACAGCACAAAACGATTTCTATATCGAATTTTGAAGTATCCAGTACAAAATGATTTTAATATAGTATTATTTATACGATGTTTTACTATCCTACAAATATTTTATCTATTTTAATCTTACATGTAATGTAAATGTGTCTAGAGCTATATTATTTTCCACGAAACATCAGTTTCATATAAATGAATTCTATTTGATTGATTTTGTATTCTACATATTTTCTGGAAGAGAAAATGCATTGAATCACGATAAACTATCACTTGAACGATATCAATTTATATTTTGCAATACGTACTATTGACATATTCACAACACCCAAGTATATAATTTCTGTCATAAATGCAGAATATCTGATTCATATAACGTAGGAGTGAAAGCCTTAAAGGAACCATTAAGCATTTCTCTTCCTCCGCAGAAATCCTCTTTTCGAGGGAAAATTGTCTGAAAGCCGCCAAACGCATATCAACCTCGAAGCCGCCAACTTCCTCAACATCCCACAAAGACCCGCCTCACTGAGCCCTTTCTATTTCTAGCCATAAAGAGGGGAGTGTATTAGATCCATACCCGTTCAGCAATAGACTTGTTTGCCGTAACCTTAGCTATTCAAATCTTATTAGGCTTAATGAACTGAACTATGGTGGCTTATAGGAGATGGGAATTAGTATTGGCAATGTGATCTTGCGCAGATAATCAGGATGAATGGTACGGCTGAGTTAAGCATCTCAGAATCAACCCTGACAAATAAAATTGCAGCCGAATATTCTGATCAAATTCAGATTTATTAAATTTTAATGTGTTTTTCATCCTTTCTTACTTTATTGTCGAAAAAATATTACACATTTTTAAAGTATTTAAAATTTTATTTTATCGTTTCATTCTCTGGATAAATAGCATTGGGAGTTTCATTCTACTTTTAAACCCTTCAAAATCCACGTCTACGATTAGTTTACGTGAAATGGTTTAAGTGTTTTTCGTATTCTATTTTCATGTAAATTTCATTTTATCAATTCATTTTCGTAATCTAATTAACTATTTACACAAAAATAACGATGTACCTAGAAAATAATTCAGACTTTTTTTAGTTTAATCTTAATTTGCTCAAATTATACACATTTTATGCGCGTGTCATTTAAAATTTCTAAATTTCAATTTTTCTATGCATCTTTTTCAACTTAAAGCTCATCAACTCCTTCGTAATACATAAATATATAATTTATCTGTGAACGGTTAACCTATCTTGATATTTTGCTACGTAAATCTGTCTTGAATCGTAAAACTGAATCTATTTTAATCTTTCATCGTAATAGCTTGGAATTGTTTCGCAGTAATATCAAAAATTTTCATCAGAATTAGTCCACGTAAATCCCTGAATTTCATATGACGATAGCAAAAATGGAATTTTCTTGGAATTCTATAAATTCATCTCTCATAAAGCTTACGTATTCCTGGGATAGTTTTACCAAGAAACGTTAATGATGATTTTTCCCGAATTTTGTTTTATAACGTTCTTCCTCTTATGTAATCCTTTCTAATATCTTCCACTTAAAGGGACAATCTTCTTATATTGCCCTTAATACGAGATGTTTTATTGTAGAGAAAAGCCACAAAATATGAATATCAAGAAAGCAGAAGAAATATTTCCACGAAATACGAATACATTCTAACACCAAGGGTTAAAATTGAAACGAATGTTTCTTATTTTCTCGAATCTATTTCGGAAAAAGATTTCGAAATATCTCATATTTAATTCATAAGATTTTCAGTGCAGTTAACTGTCTGAGCAATTATCATTGCCATGTAACAAATATGCGATGATATTTTATTTTTTGTTTAATGGAATCGTGATTATTATGCCGATATAGTACTATGATGAAATAATGTGCCGTTCAAATGTGGATTTTATTATTTTTACAGATATCTTTCTCACGCTATTGAAAATTTCGTTCAAGTTTGAGAAATAAGATGTCGAGGGTTCCTTAATATGGTTTCTGCTGCATCTTACATATTAAACTTCTTTTGGATAAAATTACAGCTACAAATTATATACATGTAAACCTGAAAATTATATTCTTATATATGAGTAATGTCTAAAACTTATCTAATTTCTTACTTGTGTAATTAATGGTCCTGAGACCTCTTCATAAGTAGCCTCATTAGTCAAATATATCAATGGACAATCACTATAAAGCAGGAGTTGATTCCCACCCTATGAAAATATCACTGTTTTATACTTTTCTTATTTTTTCTAGTGAAACTTCTAATATGGCATTTATTAGTAATAGGTTGGACAATTCGCATTAAAACCCAAGCGTACAATTACAAACTTTTGTTACATCTCTTTTTTAGAGCGTAGGATTAAACAGGGATGGGTTCTTGATTCCCACATCTCACCGGAACTAAGTTCTTAGTCTTCCATCCCTTAACTCGTCCTTCCATCTGTCTATCCTTCATCCGTTTAGCAAATCCGCAACCTCTTGCGTTCCCTTGGCAATCTAGGATCCTCCCACCGCGATCCCCATCTCAAGTGCCTCATCAACAAATAGCTTTGTTTCTTCTTCAACATATCCCAACTCGCTCTTCCAAATCCCTGTAGCAACTCCCCACGTCACGTCCTACCTTTTTATTCCTTAAAATCCTTACTCTCTCTCACTATCTCACCACCTTCTAACTCCGTTCCCTGCTACTCATCTCTCCGGCGCATAGAGTCATTCATTTACATTTAGATTAAAGCCACTCTCCAATGAGGAAGACACCTTCCCGTTCCTTATCTAGTTCGCCTTCCTTTCCCCGCTCAGAGCATCCCTTTCTCTTCCTACGCATCCTCTCAGCACGCATCGTGCTCGAGCGCGGGACTTGCATTTCGCTGGAGTAGTTCTCGTTTTTTGTTTGGAGTGCCTCAAGGATACGTTTTAGGTCCCCTCAGTTTTCACGTTTTTTTTTTTCATTTGTGGTTTAAAGTTTTAGGTCTTTTAACTATCGACGTGTCTTAATTACGAAATGCTTTATCGATCTCATACAATCTGATATCTTTTATTTATATCAAATAAATTGTATTTATTTTCTATGAAATAAGTATGACTAAAATGCCATGAAATAGTATGAATCGATTTTACAAGTTAATGTGCGATTTAAAGAAAATAATAGATTATATACTATTATTATTATAAGTATAGAGTAATTGACAAGAAATTTAAGTGGAACAAAAGTTTCTGTCTCATCAAATATCTCATTTTACCTTTCTAATTTACGGTAAATTAAAAATAATCCTAAAGTAATCATTCGTTTACTGAGCAATTTACGAGGATAAAACTAAAAACCAAAAATAAACGAGGATATATATTTGGTATTATAGAAATAATAAGTATTTTAGTTTAATCCCTGAATCCTGGATAATACATTTTAAATTATCCTCAATTATACACCTATCCTACTTCTTTCTAACGAACTCTTAGTATTAATCCAAAGAAAGACAGATTTGGAGTTTTGAAACAATTAAAATGGTCCATAGAAACCATGGGCGTTAACATTTTAATTGAGCTTAAATTATTCTTTTCTTCTACAATAGGGAGAGGAATTTATTAATTCTGAATCAGGGAAATTGCAGTCTTCGAAGACAATTACCCTCCGGCAGCCCAGAATTATTCCGTCGAGTTCTTTTCTATTCATCTCTAGCCGGGAAGTTTATTAAAAATTTTTAATCGTTTTCAAGCCACATTTTCTTTTCCATTTAGCATTCGATTAAAACAGTCTATTGTCATCTGTGCCCTCAATTTTTTCCGTTGGATTCAGTGACTTGAACTGTAAAATAATAATAGCGGGGAGACGAGGAAAATTTTATGTGGACTTAATTTGGTTTCTTTCTTCTGCTGAACAAGTAAAAAATACAGTGTGGATTGACGTTACTTTTGCATATTCAGTGGATGAGATTATTGTACTTTTGACGCACATATTATATTGAATTCTTTTACGTGGGCATGTTAGAAGGAATGTTTCCTCTTTGTTTATGAAAAGACAAGAGGATTATATTCTTAAAATTATTATATTCTTTGCCTTACGTATATCAAATTAAAAAGATGTTAGTTCGATATTAGAGTGTATTCATTAAGGTTAATTAATTGGAATCGATTAAATACCTTCCCATTATCACTGAATGAGATGAACTTATTGACCTGTGATACTCATCTGAATATTTACTACTTCAACACTTATTTTCAATTATATATATTCTATTCATAATTATTGTATTACACAATATTAAACGATTCATTCATAAATACGATTTGTTTGAATAAAAAAAAGTTTTTATTGTGTTAAATATTGTGTATAATAAATTTAAATAACTTTGATTTTTAAAAATTAATAAGAAATACGATTTTATTGTAGTTATACTTGGACGATCTCAGAAATAGCTGAGATGCATTTGTGCAAATTTTTCCCTACTAAGAATTAAACCCGGAAGCTAAAGTTATGTTTATATTTACATAATATATAAACGCTCATCTAAGTATCATAACCACTTATTTACAATATAAAGATTATAAAATATTAAAGCATTCTTAAAGTTTTCCACTGATTTTGAATCGTAATATTATGTTTTAAAATCCATGGACGTTTTATTAATACTTTCGCTAAGAATAGTAATTAATTCTCCTAAAAATGACTCCAATTCTGTTACCCGTTGACTTCAGCTGTTGTAGTACCCTTCAACCCATAGTAGGCTATTTAAAGGAAGACCTAGACCCTCTCCAAGCAATGTCAAATTGCAACAAACGGAGTCACATTTTCTCACGTCCGTACACCATAGAGCTCTCTTGGGAAGAGGCCATATGCAAATTTTGTTTACGTCCAATGGCCCAGCGTTGGGATTGAAATCATTCTTCACCCTCCCAGTGCACGCTCTCCCAAAGTTATTAATAGTCACGGCAATAAGCCGTTCATTGAGCCGTTCCGTGAGTAATTGCCCGGAAAAGAATCTGTCGTTTGCTCGTTAAGGTGTGGATGTGTGTGAAAAGTGATACAATACGATAAGCTTTTTGAAATGCCCATGATTTAACGGCTGTGGAATTCATTGAAGTATGGGTTTATACCTGATTTACTATTTTATGATGCTTTTGATTGCTTTTTAATTTTGAGTATAAGTAATTAAGTTTTAAGTACTTTATTATTTATTTCCGAATAGAAATTTTGGCACATTTATTCATGGTTTTTGTCGTTTACAATGGAATTTGTGTTCACAACCATCATTGATTTGATTATTGGCAGGGGTTTAAAAACACATTAAAGAATGTATTTGCGTCAATAATACCTTACGATTGAGGTAAGAAATAACGGATGGTATGTAGCATATCAGTAATTTCCTTAGAGGACATTTAAGTTAAACATCTATTTCCTCCTTTCAAAAAATTTTCTAATTAGATGGCCTCTTTAGGAGAATATTCCTCTTATAGTTTTTTGGTACTTACTTGTAAGAGACCTGTTTACCATTAAAGTACTCGTTAAATATAAATCATGTAGAATAGTTCTACACAATGATAAATATTTTTTGAAAACAACCTTTTTTAAAGTTTTCTCTGAACCTCTTTAATGCCTCCCAAGCGATATTTCAGTCGAGAAAATATTTACATTCGCAATTTAACGAGAAACGAAGGTATCTTCTTTTCGCGAAGTAATCGCTTGCTAAATTCTCACTAACGAAGGGATTATTCACTTGAGAGTCACGGTTTGTTAAATAAAAAATGCACGCTCAGTACCATCGCACGCAAATGGGTACTTTAAATATGATCTAGTCGTTAGAAAAATGTATGGCCGAATTTATTTTTGCTAAAATGCTGTGCAGTAAGGGTATGGAAGACTGCGTAATGAGTTCTCTAAGCCCCATGCGTTTTGGAATCGTTAAATACATTTCTCGGAACTGAATAAGAGCTTAAGAGTAAAGATGCGATGAGTGTTGTGGGGCTTAACACAATGGTGAGAGACTTAAATTTAAAATTCACGGTAAATGTTTTGCTTTTGAGAGTGTTGTTATGGTCTTAAATAGTAACGTATTTTGAATTTCTGACAAAAACTTGAACGAATTCTTCTATAAATATCTAATATATGTTTAATTTTGTTGCGATTTTCTTTCTATCTCTTTAAACCATCGGGAATAACGCTTAGTAATAATTATTTTAATGCCGTATTCTATTATCAATTCGTATTCTATTGAATTATCTTTCAGAAATATTTAGTATTCAATAAATAGATTGATATTCATGTCGTATTGCTTTAAACATTAGTTGACAAGATTAGAAATACATAATAAGCATTTTACTTATAAACGAAGGCTTCTATTTTTGCATTTTTTCATAAACAGTAGTGAAACACATCTCTTTCTAAACTTTTCGTGAAAAGTCCTCATTCTGAACTGTTTAAAAGCGTGACACATCCATGACTCCTTCCTTTATGATAACCGTTGATCTAATGTCCTTTGCCTTTCTGGAACTTGATTTTTCTCATGCCTTTCAGTGCCTGGAAGGCTTCATAAATTACACCGGTAGCTTCTCCACTGACCTTGACCTATGAAGCGAAGACTTCTCTTTTATCAAACAAATGCATTCCAGCGTCTCTGTGTATCTCGAAATTGCCAGAAGAACTGAATTAAAGCTTTGTAATTAAAACGGCTTCTCTAGCGCAAACAACGCCATGGCAACGCAGATGTTTTTGTTAGCTCTTCATTCCTTTATGCATCACGCTGAGGAGGGAGATTATGGCTGTTATCGTTCTCCTTGCAGCTAGAGAGATGCGAGTTTCGAGATGACGTATCCCCGATTATAAGACGTCTCGCGTTTTGTGCTTAAAATTTTCTTATCTTAAATATTTCGCTGATGCATTCATTAGCTAAGTGATTTGGTTTAATTATAATTTTTGTGCGATTATGCGATGCGATTTCATTAGAGTTGAATTGATTATGATTAGTAGTCCTTTAATACGTATTACGTGAATATTAAAATTTATTCTAAAGTTTTAAAAAATTATAAAGGACAATGTATTCTATTTAAGACATACGGATGCACGAGATGAATCAAATGACCATTTCTATTCTCTCAGAACTTAATCTGCCTTTAGGAATTTGGCATCCTAAAAAGATATGAAATATCGTACATTTTTTGTTTTTCTTAAGCATCGTATTCATCAGTCATTTATTGATTTTGATAAATCACGTCAACCGATCGAGATTTTGTATTTATCGAAGTGTCTCATGATATTGAATAGTGTATCATACTGGCCAAGTGAAAGATTTGTCTCTTACCTATAACGGATTTTGGATTATTCCAAGTTTGAAGAAAGTAATAATTCACGATCTGATCGATATATCGTAAAATATATCTTATTTATATGTTAATTTAACGTAGCTAGAGATATATTAGTTTAATTTCATATTGATTCGTTACTCGATCAGGAAAAATTCCTCCCTTTATGTATTGATTAGAAAAAGTACTGTAAATCATCGTTTCCTCCAACAAGTAAATAGGATTGGAAAACTATATGTTTTATTCTTAAAATAACATTTTATTTTCCCGAATGAAGTACACGTATCGGTAGCAACGAATTAAAAGTTGCATCCTATAGGGTTACATTTTTAATTCTGTCTAATTCTCGTTAAAGCATTTTTTATCGCATTCGATGTTCATATAGGATTATCCTAAATTACTCCGAACCAAAAAACCATTGTTAATTTCATTTGAATTCGCATTTAAAATTCTTTCCACTCCATTGGGTACATTACGACACCTGATACATCTATTTAATCCCTCAGTGCGATTAACAAAATCACATTGTTAACCTCGTCGTCTAAAATTGGGTTTGAATTAATCGATAATAAACATTTACTCTTTTATTATTTAATTCAAATATTTGGAAAGATTCCTACATTGCGATCTATCTTTGAAATTTGTTTAGGGATAATACGAATAGAATGTAATAGATAAATGGCTTATTTAGATATTTCTTTCTCATAAGTTTCCATGGTGACTAAATGTAATTAATGATTAATTTTTTAGAATATTAACAAACGAAATCATATTTATTTGTGAGTGATGGAGGATTAGGAAATAATCTCCTAGCTTTTAGTAAGGCTGCAGCATTCTTTTGTACAAAAAGTTTTAATTCCTTAGTGAACTTTTTTAGATATCCATAGTAGGTTACTCTGAAAGTAGGTTAGTTTGCCGTTCTTATCTTATCTACCGCTTTTCTACTGCAACTATTTTTTTTATTTAATTTTTTGGGATGAAGTGTGTTTTAAAAGGAGATAAGACTATGTATCAGAAGTTCTTTTAAATGATGATGCGGAATAAATATGTGAATTAAAATGTCTTTATTTTATCAGTCGATTAGTGATGTAACCCCCCCAAATTTTAATGAACTTTAACTAAATTCCGATGTATGTTTATGAATTACAAGTATAAAATAATATTATAAAAGTTAATACATAGTATTGCTACGAGTGACATAACTATATATTCAATACGACTTCTAAGAATCATAGCATAGGCTCTACCATTAATGTATCACGAGTAAAATTCCTTCTTATTTACTGTTTTCTGTGGAAAAGAGAGATGGGAGACTGTGCATCTTATGATGAGAGCAAACTTTTGAAACACATTCTTCATTTCGCTCACGTAGTTTTCACTCAAAATGAGAAAACTCTCGGCGAATTAATTGCGTAAATTTACAGCTCCCCTTCTGACCTAGTTTCCATTTAGGGAGGTTTATTTTTAATCATAGCATCTCCCGTATCAGAATTTAATAAGTAGAGAATTTAGTTTTCGAAATTAAAAATCAAGGGCAAACGTGAGGCCATATATACACTAACCGTGAATTCTGAAGCAAGAAATGAATATCTAAACTCTTCTCACGATAAAGTTGGTAAATTGAAGAGCAAAAGAGCAATTGAAGAGCACGGAAAACTTTTGACGGTTCATTTTCAACTAGAATATGCTCCAACACAATTTAATGAGGCGAACGTTTTTCCACGAAATAACAGACAATACTACGAAAGCAAGAGAGACTAGTGTGCGTGGGAAAAGTTCCTTTCAGAATATTCAAACCCAAACGATGCAGTTCCTGACGTCTGTATCGGCCTTCTGATTACCTCCATTGAAGTTCGCTTTATAACTTGTCTTCCAAGTTGTTCGTGCATAGTAAGTGAAGAGAATGTTAACTGTTCCAGTAAACGTGACTTTCTGTGGAGGTCTTGTACAATGAAACGTGGTTCGGTTGGAATTATACTGAAGAGATGATAGACGATGGATGCTTATCTCTTGAATACAATGATACATCGTGTCAGACGTCTATGTCATTCATCTGATCTAAATATATAAATAAAAACTATAGAACATTATATAGAGCTAAATATTGCCTAGCTTATCCATTAAATAGCAAATGTTAAGCTTTCATATTCATTTAATTCTTTGTATGATACTCAACCTACTCTATTATATTTATTCTCTATTTATATTATTTATTAAATAAATAATGGATGATTTAACAACCGTTTTCTTTCTCTTTTCAGGTATGCACTGTTCTGATTACTGAAATATTCAACTGTTTCTGGAGTTATATATTCTCTGACACATTCCCAAAGAATTTCAAGATCTTTGAAGTAAGTGAATATGTTATGAATCGAAATACGATACTATCCTATATTTAGCTCATTTTCTTGTTTTTAAAAGTTATTATTGTATGATGTTTTGAGGCCGAATGAATATTTATAATTTATGTTGATGAATTTAAGTTGAGTTATCTTTATCTAGATATACCGGAAGTTGATAAATAATTTATAATAATAATAGGAAAATTGTGTTACAGTAAAGAGTTATCGAAAGAGATATTTTATTCTAGACCATATAATATTCTTCAAGAATACGACTCGGTGACATATTGATACGTTTCGATATTATTCGATTTATCGAAAGTAAATGTCGCTGATTATTTGTTTTCGAGTTCTTCTTTTCTTAAAGCTCTATGGCTGTGTAAAATTTTGATCAAAGGATAATTCGATATATCGAAAATTCGATCGATTGAAAGCCACTGCATCGAAAGCTCTTAACCCATCCTAGATCGTTCAAAGTTTTGATTGGCATTGTCACCAAACTCTCCAGCCAAAGCACATTTCGTTAAAAGGCAATTTATTGACAGTGATTTCGAGTCCTCAATCCCTTTTTACTGGAAGACGACTTCTTGGAACGCTTTCTCCAAATCTTTGTGGGGCTCCTCAAGTCTGACCACGTCACAACTTCTTCCCTCACAACTGCGGTAGTTCTATGGTTAGACGAAAGTTCGGTACCTTTTACAGCTCCTTAAAGTCCGTGGGAGAGATATGACGTCCTGCTCCGTAGCTTTAAACCCTTTTCTCCATTAATGCAAAACTCTCGCAGTAAATCCGGGTTCAGTGGAGAGCTTTTTATTGCAACTCATTTTCTTTTGTTTCAAAAAGCTTTACTGGCAGCGATACGTCCGTAGGAAGGGCAACAAAAAAGTAGGAATTGTAGGGATCTATAAGTTTTACCCCTGGATCTTATACGGCCGGTGGTACACTTGCCCCTATGTGGGCTACATTGTTGTTTCGCTTGTTGTTCCTATTATTATAATTATTATTGTGAACTTTGAGCTGCAATAAGTTAATTGCTTTATTATTGTTGTTTATTATTGAACTGCAATATTTTTAATTGTCTGTTATATTGCAGTGTATCATAAACGCATACAATAGATTTAATAACAATTGAAAAACAAGCAAATACGTCAGAAGACAAATGAGTACAGAATAGTATTACTTTTTGAAGCTTTCATCATTTTCCTGTAAGTACTTGAGGAGCTTCCAGGTAATTTACTCCATGCCACGATAGAAATTTTACGAAAAGAATGATTTTTATATCCATTCTTTTCCACGTAGCTTAAGTTTTAAATCGTGACTATATTTTTCTATGAATTTAGGGTTCATTATCAACTTTTTAAAGTCCTTAGCAACGATTTATACCTACGATAATATTATATACGATTTCGAAATGGAGGATTTATTTTTTTCATTCTTTTCAAGAAGGGTGTACCGCATCCTAAAACGAAATCTGCACAGAACGAGCGTTTAAGACGGACCACTGATCTCCTTCGTTTTAATAGCCAAGAGACTGACTTGGCCAGTTCAGCTTAAGAGGAAAACTTCCTCCAACGACTTTATCTCTCGTAAATTTCTGAACTGCCACGAACATTGAAGAGAGTAGTGGTTCCTTTAATTTCACTGCTTGCGATATCGGCCTTAAATAAACACTCAGATAGTCGCTTTAGTGTTGTTGTCATGGCGAAAGTTTTAAGCACTCCTTGATTTTCAGATAGGATTAATTGTGTTGTTCTCATCGAATAAAATGTTATGTTTTGAAGTAGATTATGGGCTGCTCTTAAGTCCTCGAAATTAATATTTAGGTGTTTTTTTCAATTAATATAACTAGTTTGACCCTCTTCCTTACGAAATTAATTCGTCTTTAAGTTTTGAACACGAATTATATATATTATATTAAATCGCTTTCATAATATTTTCGTTAATTTTTTTGAGCAAGTTATATTTGTATATATGCAGCAACTAGATATTCGAGATTGTTTTTTATTTACCTTAATTATTAGTTATAACTTAAAGAGTAAAAAAAGTTCATTTTGTAGTAACAGCATTTATAAGTGTATGATTTCTTAAAAATAATGGATTTTATTTATATTCGTGTATGAAATTGTATGTATGTTTTTTATATGGATAAAATACAAATAAGGAATTAACTTACCCCAACAATGCAAATTAAGCACATCATTGATTGAGATAACAGAAAGAGATGCAACAATCCATTGAGCGAGGCATTTGTTGCTTCAGCCAGAACGTTCATTGAAAGTCTTTATTGTTGAATCCGGAATTCATTAGAGACGCGTCACGCATTGCGAAAAGGCGTGTTTACCTTTTTCCGCTATCACGCAAAGTGCTTCACCATGTATCGCTTTAAATAATAGGACGTCCCCGTTTTCTAAAAAAAAGCCTCTGACAAATCGCGTCGCTCTAAAACGGACGTGCTTTTTTTATTCGCTCTTGTTTGTGTACGAATTTGAAACGGTAATGGCGTACGCTGCGATTATTCGTAGTTTTAAAACCTCCGAACGATTTCGCGAAGCCGTTTGTGGATCTGAATAATCCTTTGAAACCGGCTTAGCAAGGACACGCCAAGGATTAGCGGGAATCCCTCCAGCGCCCGATTCGATAATCGTCCCTTAACTTTTTTCTGCTTTCATTTTCGGGCAAAAGGTTTTGATATGTTTGACGTTTACCGCTCTAGTTTCCCCACCGCGTTTTCTTTACGCAGACGTTTATGTGAGTTTCCCGCACTCCCGACTTTGTCCGTGTAAATTAAGGGTGAACTTTTTTTTCTGCGCCCTTTTTGGGTATTTGGAGCAGTTGATCTGCGGCCAAATCTGAGGATCATGAGGAAATTGGTGCTCGTATAAGTACGGTGCATCGCATCCCTATAAATCATCGTTTTATTCTTCTCGTTTCTGCGAATTGTACTCGTGTACTAATATAATTTGTTTTGAGGATTGTTTATTTTGACATTCCTTTGAGCTTGTTCATTTGAGAATCATCCTATCAAATTTATTTTCATTAATAAAAATTCATGGCCAAGTCGGTAAAAACAAATTTAAAAAACAAATTCGGAGGAATTACTTTAAAAAATGATTTATATTGTTTGAAGTTCTAAGTTACTGAATTGAACACATTAAAGTACGATATAATAATTGACCTACGATAAAAGAATAATAATAAATGCGTAATATCTTATGTTATTTCATGGAAATTACGGATAATATAATACAGATTGTTACCGGAAATGTACGTATGTACTCAACTTATCTGTGGGTAAGGTTATCTTCATTTTATTAATCGATACCCAAAAAAAGTTAATTGGTTTATTCATTCGTTTGCTCTTTAATACAAAACAATTTGATTCTAATCATACCTTAAGGAATAGGCTCAACGTATCCGAATGAATTCAATGGGGTTTATGGGATGAAAAATTTAAGAAGTGAGCAATATAAAGAATTAAACTCACATCTATTGTGAAATCATCTCATTTTAGTTAATTATCCATATTCTATACCCCCAAAAAAAGATTAGAGGGACAATATTCATGGAGAAAAATATAGGAGCGAATATAATGTATATATATTGAAAACAGAGCCCTCTTGTTAAATATCGACAGCTAGAATAGTGCCAATTCAATTAACCAACAATTGTTTATTGACGATTCACTTAGTATGAACGGTAAGTTTCGTGAAACAGGATTCGATACATCTAAATTGTGATTACGTACGTGGATATTGCTTTGCTCTG
This sequence comes from Pantala flavescens, assembly GCA_020796165.1. Lineage (NCBI taxonomy): Eukaryota > Metazoa > Arthropoda > Insecta > Odonata > Libellulidae > Pantala > Pantala flavescens. Next base: position 44,563,598 of record CM036881.1, on the reverse strand, counting down.
GGTACAAGACCATATTATCCCTAATGACGTCATTAGCTCCCATTTTTTTATCCGCCCCTGCAAAGAGAAGAAGGAATTCTCATCTCACCTGCTTCCGGTTTCCATAAGGAAATTCCTCATCTCCTCGAGACGGTCACAAGTCAAATCCTCAAAAAAAAGCACTCGCGAAAATAAAAAGAGGCACTTGACAAATGAGTGTTGCGAAACTTTCGGCGACGTCCTTTCGGATAGTAAGAGTGACGGATGTTCGAGAGAAAGCGAAAAACAACATTAGGAGAATCTAAAAGAACGCATCCATCAGAGACGTCACCTGACGGACGTTGCCAGATTTTTTTGCTGCACTATTAGCGAAGCACGGTTTTTTCGGAAGTGTCAAAGCAGGAGATTGGATAACGTATGCGGCGAATGTCGTGTGTACGTGCACCGTTCGACCAACCACGAGTGTCCGACGTTGCCCTGGAAAGGGTTGCTTTGGCAATATGAGGAGTGGGGTGTTTTGGGCTAGAGAAAATTTACATTTAAATGGCACTCTAATTTTTTTTACGTATTCTTTTTTATAGAAGGAAGTTAATGCCTAAATATTGTATCACTCGAACCTGATTATATTTGCATATTTAGATCTGACGGAATATTTTAAATTCTATCAATATCGATAGTAAATTATGATTTATTTGATTCGAAAGGGAAATAACTAAGCTAAAGTCCATTTAAATTAGGATTAGGACGGAGTTCCAAAAAGTAAAGCTTTCGTTAGTTCAATTTATTAAAATTTTGCTGTTTTCATACCAGAGATAACAATGCCTTTAGCCAAACTAATATATCTATACGTTTTTCTTTATTTCATTTCAATATTTCAACTGAAAGCCTGTCAATATTTTATAATAAATAGTTGAATAATGTTTACAGATAGACTGAATTTGCATAAATTTAAACGTACCAAATATAAAGTAAAAAGCTACTAAAATTTAAGGATCAATATTTGTAATTTATGTAACAAAATCATGTTGAAAGATGGAAGATTATATTAAATGATCCTGGTACTTGAACAATACTTACATGTGTGTATAAATATTTCCTATATACATGTTGTAAACTAAAGAGAACATTTTTCGTAATTTTTTTTTACTCGTTACTTTTCATGTGGAACAGCTTCAAGCATTTCTACAGCTGTATGCAATGTCTAGAGTTTTTTCTTGTGGTCTCGTAGAGGGTCTATCATTGTTGCTCCGTTGCAACAACATGTAACCAACATGTAGCGATGTTTCCATAGCGACCAATTGCATAGTTTGTTTAAGTACGTTCTCTAGTAATAGTGAAGTACTTGAACGAGGAACGTGTGTTATTTTATGCTAATAGACCGCTATCATTTTCCTAAGGCTAAGCAAACTTTCGAAGCATAATGATACAGTTACTCTCAGGTCAGTTGTCTTCTTTTTTCATCTGCTGCAGAAATGCATGGCGTTTGTTTTGGACCCATGTCAGTGTTGCCTTCAGCGTACATAAGATATCTTCTTTTCTGTACGGGACCGAATTTTGTGACCTAAAATGTTTTCTTTATCTTTATTAGTTATTAAAAAATAAATGTTTCATTCACCGTTTTGAAAACTATTATTCTTTATTCTTCTTTAGTTGTTTGCTTCCTACTTATTCCTTACACCATAATTCTCTCGTGAAATGCATCAATGTATTATAATAATATTAAGCTTCATTTAATATAATAAGGAATTAATTATAGGCCGGTAAAATGATATTTACTTTTCTGAACGTATATTTACCCGTCACTTGAGAAAACGTCAATCTTCATCTATAAAAAAGGAAATAATCCAATCGCACTCCTTTTTGTACGTCATGGAAACTCAATCTGTTCCTCCCAAATGGATAATATTTCTTCAGAAAGAAAGTTTTATGAAAAAAATCGTTATGATTTATCATCAAGTCATGTACAGGCAAACAATCCTTGTTATTCGAATACATTTTTAGTTCCTCTCTCTATTCATCGATAGAAATTGTACTTCACTATTCAAATATGAATTATACAGCTTTTGAGATCATTCGAACTTGAATTCTCTTTCTGAATAAGTGGATCATAAAAATTAAAATGTTTAGAAATTTTAGGAAAATCTGTTGATAAAGAATAGTCATTTAATATCCAGGAATACCTGACTCTATACATTTACGGCCTATGGAAGAGGAATTACATTTGTTTGCCAATATTCGCTGAAAAGGAAATGCACGGTTTCCATGGTGAATCGAGAGCTATTGATGCATTCTCCAATGCCAGCGGAAAATCAAATTTTTAAAGGAAAGGAAAATCAATAAGCGATGATGGCAATCGAAACTTGATCATATTAAAATGAATGGATGTTGAGTGCAATTATGAAATGACGACTGGGAAACGAGTTTCAAATCGAATTGCTTGAAACATTTCATGAAGGATTTATTGTGAAGGAAAGAATGCACATAAAATGAATGGGTCGTTATTGGTTACGCCTCCAATTAAAGATGCAGTTCATTACGTTTGCGAACCTCACGAACAGTTTATCGTTAGAAATTTATTGATAATTAGTCATTCGTTTCGTGGAGATTCGATTTTTGGGATTTACATGATGTTATTAAAGAATTGAAATGATTTCTTCTTTAGTTAAACGGGATTTCGTGCTATTTTAAATCGTGGCTAAAATTTCATTTATATTTCGTTAATGTTTGTAGAACTTTTCGTATTATTAATTAAGCCTTTAGTTTATAATACATCATAATTAATCAACTCATAACACTTGGTTGTAAGGCTTTATAACTGTTTTTTTTTATATATTTTTATACATCTCCGATACGCTACTCATTACCAAGTTAATGTAAATAATGAAATCAATATGAGAAGGCGTGACTTCGTGGAATGCCATAGCAATAAAAACAACTTTGTAAATTTCCACAGAAAAATTGGTATATTCGCGACCGGTTTCGTAATATAAAGATGTAATTTTATATTACGAAACTGGTCGCGAATATACCAATTTTTTTCCTTGGAAATTTAAAAAGTTCTTTATTAATATAAATACTTTAAGTGTTATCTTAATATGATTTAATTAAAGCAAATTAATTTGAACAAAGTTAAAAATAAACAAAATTTACGATGTAAATTGTTTTCCAACACAATATTTTTGTATACAATTACTTAATTTAAAGAATATGTTGTGAATTAAACAAAAATAAACTTTGAACTACATAAATAGATAAAAAATGAATGAATAAATAAGGAAAGGTTGGTCGTTGTTGCTAGCCCCTTAATTACCCCAATAGTAGTTAAGATAAAGTCAAAGGAATGTGGTATTGCTTTTAGCTATTAATCGCCATCAAATATGTTGTTTACTTACGCGTTACGTTTACAATGTTTAGATATTTAGAGGCCCATAGTTCTGTACCGCACTATGCTAACGTATATCATTGATATCCCTTTCAATTTTTTTAACGATAAGTAATGGATACACTTCCGAGTGTCTTTCCACGAGATTTCCTTCTTGTCTCTGCGTCACAAAGAATCTGGGTCATGTAAAAAAGCCCTCCAAGGAATTTATCAAAGTTCATCGCTCCTTCAGGATAAATGGCTTTCTGATACGGGAAGACGTCGGGGAAACAAACGAAGGTTATTTATGCCCAAAATCCTCTTTTATTTAAACGTCAATGTTCTCGCGATCATTCTTTACCACTTTTTCGGGACAAAAAGAGGATCTTTAAAACGATAGATAGAGGCGCGAGTAAGTGAAGGACGTCACAGGGGCCGAATTCGGAATCTGGAAACAGATCTCTCAATACAAATTGCCTGCACCTTTTATGTGCGCTTGGTTCCGTCCCAACACATGCACCGTAAATACGGGTCATCGCGTTTTTTTCCGCAGGTGAATGTGGGCTAAGGTGGTCCAGATATTTCTGTTCTCGTCCAGGTTTTCAAATATGCCTAGTAACTGTCGCTTATCATTCATGGGTATGGGTTATCATACAAACATATGAGCTTGGAAGAAAATTTAGCTTTATGCATTAGCATAAGTTAAATTTTAAAGGTATATAATCCCTCTTTCTTGTAGTAATTCTCTGTTTGATTTGTTGATCAAAATCTCTAAGATTATTAGATGTTATTGAAATCTAAAGTGGTTGTTGTAATAATGAAATCTGTCTCTTTCTTCATAAATTAATACTATCGAATCACGTATCGTAAATGTATTTCAATCCGTTCAATATTAAAGATAATGAAAATAATGAAAAATCCAACGAACGTTTTTAATGTGATAGGACTTATTTTTCCAGAGTGATTTCAATTTATCTCATGGTCGTAAAAGTATTCCGGGAAACACTTCAATTATTTTCTGTATTAGTCTATACATTTTGATTCATTTTTGAAAAATCGCCCTAACCAAATAATATATATTTATTTAATCACGGATCGTATAAAATAAAAAGGTTTTTAGCTTGATGAATTATGGAAAGCAAAAAATGTTGATGAGGGTGCGTTAATTAATTATCGTAATTATACTAATATGAAATAATATCCCACGCAAATTTTCATCATTATTACGCCTTACTGCTGTTTTAACCACTGGAATTCATTAGGCTTATGTCGCATTATACCTATTGAATTGAGTCGACTGGAATTATTAAAAAGTTCTTGTAATACTTAATTTTTCAGGAAATTAATTAAGTGCTCAAGAATAATATATTAAATTTGTTAAAATCTTTGTAAGGGATATTATCTGATTCTTTAAAGATGTTAAAGTGACAACTTAACTAAATGGTTAGCATTAGTATGTTCTACTATTTCCAAAGTTAGAGAACGGACTTTAGATTTAAAATACCGAGTTATTTCCCGTTATTCCATTGATATTAATATTGCAATCCCAAGAATGTAAAAATGGCTTAATTTGAAAAAACACATTACGTTAATCTGAAAGGATAGTGTATGACAATCCATATCCACCTGCTTGAGGCTTCGGCTGTTGTAATCTTTTCCCATACACCAACTCGACGAATACACCTTGCAATCCTCAATAACCCATTCATCGCAATTGTCAAAAGACGCCATTCAATTTCGTCTCCACGAAATTAAACCATTCCGACGACAAAGGAATCCAGGCGCCTTTCTTTCTCAAGAGAAGACCTACTTGCCGCCTCCTTACTTATTAATAGCCGAATTTCGTATCCCTCATCAATCGTTCCACCGCTCGCATCCATTAACGAAGCTCCTGCAACGCGATTACCTCAGCACCCGATTTAATATTCCCATGGAGACAAGAGGGGGTTGCGAGTTGTTAATTTTCCCCGCGCGAAATTGAGCCGGAAGTGTAAAAGGACCTGAATGATGACGTAATTAATTCCAGAGTGAGTCCTCAACTCCTTGGACGTTAAAGGAGAGAGCAATTAGCGAGGGTGAGATTAACCGGGGGAAAGAGTTACTTATATAAGATGTTGCAGGGGAAAAAGGCAGTCAAATGGGGCACATGTCGCAGTGCGGTTATTTAGCGTAGCCGTTCCCGGAGGAAGTGTCTTATAAGAGAGAGAGAGAGACCTCTGGTGGGATTAATATGCATAACGGAGGTGGTGTGAAAAAAGCGCGGGAAGGTCCCATTTGACACCTCCCGGGGTGCCATTTTGGAAAAGTCGGAGTTTTCGATGGCTCGTTGCCTCCGGTGTTGGCTTTTTATCTCATCTTCTCTTTAGAGTGCCCACGGAGGGGGTGTTTCTCGGTGATCAGGGGTGAATAAGTGACCAATAACTCTTTTAGAATAGGCTGATGAAATTTTCAAGTCTTCTGGTTTCGAGAGATGTGTAGCGAAGATGGTGCTAATGAAGCACTCTCTTCGTGCTGAGAAGAAATTGCAGGTTCTTCTTCTCTAGATAATCTGCCGCGATTTATTCTTTCCCGGTTTAATTCTCGTGAAGTTTGGAAGACAGCGCTGAAAAGTAGTTTCTAAAGGAATTTGAATAACTCTTCTTGAAACTGTGTTCATTCGGTCTATTGGTTTCCTTTAAAAATTATGTGCAATGTAGTGTATAAAAATTTGATATATTAATACATAATAATTGGCATATGCGTAACAAATATAGGTGATCGTATAGTACGTAGCAATTTCATATTCTTCTTTGGAGCATGTTATGCTACCTATGCAAATTAGCTCTAAAAATTTATATATTTTCTTTTTTTTGGAATTCTTCCTGTATTATAAATTTTATGAAAATATTTATGAAAGGGCTGATTTGATCCCCAGCGTCGTATATATTCATTCATGGGATAAATTTAGGGCTGATATACACTGATTTCACAGGTTCAAGTATTAATGACAACTAAGCGGATATTTTAGGTCTTTCCTGAAGTCTCTTGTTTGGTTTTCAGTGCTGAGAAATATTAATAATCCAAGGTTGAATTTTTAATATCTTGTAGAAAATTACTTCTCACACTAGTATATTTACTCACTCACATATAGTTTATCCTTATTTAAACACCCCTTTTATATCTTTTTCTTTTGAAAGTCCCTAGTTCGATTCCCAGTCACGTTTGAATTTCTTTTTTATTTTAATCCCACATTCCTGGGTTTCTTATCTCCCACTCTTTCTTATATTAGTCTTTTTTGTTGGCTCATTATATTAGTGCCCACGAGAGACCCAAAAATCCTCGTGCGAATCTTTAATTAATCCTCGGAATGTTGATGCAAGAGTCATAATCGTTTCTGGAATGCGCCTCAACCTAATTACGGGTTCGCGTTAATCCTCTCTTTTCCTATTCGCCTTTTTCGGGGACTTAATTATTTTCCACGACCCACTCTTCTTTTAATCCCCCGTATCATCCCGAATTTTAAGCTTTTAAAGTAAGTGGTGTTATGCCATCTCCCCCCCCGCTTTGGAGGGAACCCGGAGATTTCTTTTTTTAATCTTGGAAGGTCAGCTTCTCTCTCTCCCGCTGTTTCCTTTCATCTCCTTCATTTGCCAGCGTTTAAATTGGGCGAAAAGTTGCGCGTCTCGAAGTATCCATGGTAACGTATTAAAACTGATGGTTTTTAAGTGGATTAGAAATTTTTCGGTTGATTAATTTTTTACAAAAGTGGTGTTTTTAATTTTGAAGATACTAGTTTTTGATTTTTTTTGGGTTTTAGTGTGTGAGATATTCTTATTTAAAATGTACATCTCTGTGATTTAGTCTCATGTCATTTTTTGTGAAGTTAAAATATACTCGTTGCTATGATACACAGTAGACATGCTGTACACTCCGCTCCTTTCCTGCCTAGTGTAGTTGTAGAAGGTCATGAAAAATTTATCGAGCTTATTTTAATATTATTAAAGTTAAAATTTGATTATAATCTGATATTTTAATCTTATGTTCTAACAGATGCTGTTAACTATTAATATATTGTTATTGTAGAAAGGAAATTCCTATCTTTTGATGGGTGGTCGTGAAGGTACATGAGGCTTGTTTCGTTCTGTAAATAAAAAGTACGTGCTCAGATGAACGTTGAAGGGATCGCATTGCTTGTGTAGCATCTAATATCTCGTGGTTACGAGGCAATCCTCAGAGTTTGTTTATTTAAGCCTTTACATCTCCTTGAAATTGATTCGTCTCTGTTAAACTGAGCAATTCCCTGCTATGGTCTACTGGAGCTGAGTTAACAGAAAACGTTCGAATTTTACTTCGTTTAAATTTTATTCGTTCGTTTATTCATCTTACGTTCGATGTTTCAGTCACGAATTTTTTTTTTAATTTGTAAAAATGTATTCTAAGATAAAGTAGGAACTTTTGAAAGATCTAAATGAAACAGATAAAATATTACCCTGATATTTTATAGAATGTCTTCATTATAGAATGAAGGAGTGGAAGGTTTGGAAATATTCTCTAAAAGTAAGATAGGAAGAACTTTCATTGGAATCATAAAGTTCGTATAGAATAGTAGAAATTTTAATGGTTGGAGTCATACGATAGAGCTTATAAAAAGTATTTCAACAAATGCTAGGAAATCTATTCTTGTTCCTTGAATGAAACTCAAATTCATTAAAGATGTAATGAGATATCTTGGCATCCATGTTACCCGTTTAATAGAAAAATTTAATTACGAAATCGTAACGAAAAAACTTCTTTATAATTGGGAAACTCCCTTTGAAAGAATGAGCAAGAACTCTAAGACTTATTGCTCGTTCGAATAGGTTATTAAAGTACTTTTGCCATTTCATATTCATAGTCATTTAATAAAAAAGTTTATAGATACTTGAATCATCATTACTATATCATCTAGCACTACTTCTTCACTATAAATTATTCCTCGTTATACCAGCACGTGAATCGTTTCTTTAAGCTACTTACGAAAGGTACTTTAAATTTTTGAAATCGTTAAGTCTTTCATGAAGTTTATTTTAATGAGAAAGTTTTATGAAAGTATTAGATTGAGTTGTTTCTTGAAGCATTAGAAGAAATTTCGAAGAGGATTATTTGCTCTGTTTCTGTATGGAATTATGTCTTGGAAATAGCATAGTGAAGGAGTATGTTAATCGGAGTGAGTAATTGTTTATTTCTCCTAAAAATCAAATAACTTTAGAGCCTTAAGTGATAAATTAAGAACTTAAAATGATAGGAAAATCAATCCTCTTGACCTTTAGAAGAAGATAAACTTTGTTCTGATTCTCCTACGAAGGGTCCCCAATTAAGTTTATGTATCCTTCCCCTCACTTCTTGCAAACTGCCCCACTTCCATAATATAAATGTTTGACTTTCTCTACTGTTATTTATTAGCTCAAACACTATTAAATTAAGTATCCAAAATTCATCAATGAATTCTTTTAACATAATTATGAAGAACTATGTTTATTATTAAATCGTTTAAAGGTAAAATTATTATTATTCTTCTCTAGCGTACATTGGATGGAGATGATTTTATCATATTTATTATCATATGATCTTTCTTTTATATTTAATTCTATCACATTGTAACTATTCGAAACGAACTTGTCCCAAATTGTTAGCCTGCCATTTACATATCTGTCTCCTCAAATTAGATTTTCAATATCATAATCTGATTTCCAGCGCACCTTTACTGTAGTACGTCCTCAATCCATCCATCTTTATATACGTGTATTATAGTTCTTCATCGTATTTAGTAGATGTAAAGGAGGAGTTAACGAAAACCCATCTGAGTCGCTGAGCGGATCGCTTCGAGGGAATCCTAGCGTAACCACTGCATTTAGGGGCGTGAAAATCGGCTTTTTAACGCTTTCGGAACCTCCGTGCTCGCCCGTGATTGACACGGAAGAGCTGCCACCACGAGTCATTGCGTTAATAGTTTCCTTAGTCTAGTCACGTTTGGGGAGAGACGAATCTTCAACGGGGTAACGAACCAAATGACGTATATTTAATGTGAAATTTGCGCTTAAGTATGGTTCTGAGATTAATGGTGAGTAGTTGCCTCTACTGGGATATTCGTAGCGTTATTTTATGGAATTATCTTTTTTTAATTCTGTCGTTCATAAAACATCGCGTACGAAACAGCTTGGTACCATGACGTTGTTGGTTTGCAACCTGAGGTAAAATATTATCGTATTATTGTAAAGCTGATTATTTATAGTAATAATAATAAATGGATTGTATCCAGTTATTTATGAATTATATACATATTACACTATCTATACATGTCAGTTCAGTTGATAGTTATATGTTCGTTCGTTTCATTTTATTCGAGTCCAAAAAAGCACTTATCTGGAAGTGACTCAAAGGCCGGAGGGGACATTTTTAATGGAGTGTGTTTGCCCTGAAGACATAAGGTTCCTCAACTCAGCACTGGGTCATAGAAAAAGTCGGGAGGTCTAGAGCATTGGACCAGTGGGTCAAAATCGAAAAATCCATACCGAGCTTTTGGGGCGTGGGTTTATTTAAGGTGAGGTAGAAGAGGAGGATTATTTGATAGTAGAAATGATTCAATTACTTCGCACAATTATAGATTTTATTAAGAGACAAAAAATTGTGATTGTGAATTGAGTTAATGTTCATGAAATGAGAGAAGCTAGATGTAAGTTATCACTCTGGGCTGATTCCGTCATGTTGAAAATCTTGGTTAAGCATCAGATTGAACAATATACACCTTGTCTGTGAACTGCAAGAAAAATATTTTATTTATTAAAACTTATTATCACATTATGGCTTAATTATTGGGCACGGATTCAAATATACATCCTTTATTTATCTTAATAAATATAATTTGATTGTGGGATTGGGAATTAAGACGGATGCACGGCTGTAAAGAATAACTGAATGCATCTCAACAACTGTGTTTTCCAATACACTTGGTTAATTTTGTATACATGCCTTTATTTTATGAAATGAATTTTATGAACATGTAATCAAAATGTTATTTATTCAATGAATTGATTTTTCTTGTAATTTCAGAAAATCAATTTCATTTTACTGTTATTATTATCGTTTTGAATGAATTATTTAGGCGATATATGATTATTGTATTTTATACATAATGCAATGAATACCATAAAGTACCACTGAAATCAAATGTATTTATTTAGATAAGATCTAATATTACGTCTTGTCATTACGAGACTCAGTTATCTTTTCACTCCACGTACCCGATTCAATAAAGCTAGGACCGTACGAATCTCAGCTCCGATTCATACTCAATAATGTTATTCGGGGAATACTAGAGTTTGTGCGAAAAGGAACAAATGGTATCCAAGCAGCCGGTGCACCCAGAGAAATCGAGTCAACCTGGTGTTCTCATATGTCCACGTCCTTCTGTTAAGAATGGAGTGTAAATAGAACGGTGGAATGATGGACACGAGAATGTTGTATTAAAGGGAAACAGAGCGTACAGACGGAGCCATTGGGTGTGACTTGAGATGGGAAATTCAGAGTCCAGAGGTTTGGAAGTTTAGCAATCCAAGGATGGCTATGAAAGAGTACTGGAATAACAGGACAGTCAGCCGCGTTCCCATGGATACGGGACGCCTCGATATGAGGGTTAACTGTTTCATTCGGACGAAGTGCGACCCAAGATGTGGGTTGACCGTATCGGTGTGAGTTTTGGCGCAGTATTATCAGAGAGATGCATTCATTAGCAAAACACGTTTTCGGAGATAGACTGGAATTGCGTTAGCAATTGGTTAGCTAATTGGTAGCAGTTAATTATTGGAAATTGGTATGAGTTAAAGTTATAATTACTGAAAAATTATTCATTTTTCATGAATGGACGTTAATACACAGTTCATCGTAAAAGTATAAATGTTTTGCTATGTATTAGTATGGATTACTTGCATATTATTAGTAGAAAACTGAATTAATTTTACTTAAAATAACTGTTAATGTAATAGAATCTTTAACACCAATACTACAACGTTATTAAAAATTGACTTAAAATTTGTTAATGCTATATTTTCTAACATAAAAGCATTCTATCTTTAATATTTTCATAATTTTAAATATCAGCCATTTTAGATCGCTTTCATTATTTGTTGCCAATTAAGATACTATATTGAAAGTAAGGCTATCTATCCATACATCATATGTGAAGGTTTTACGGTCTTCTTTGTCCGTCTTTAAAAGTTAATGAGACGTTTGATAAAGAGTTGAAAATCGTATCGTTTGCGAAAATATGCTATTATTTTAATAGTTGAGTGATTCCGATTCTTTTGTTCAAGAGGTTATATTTGGATTTGATTGGAGTGTGAATTTCATTTGAAAGGAATGGTATTTTATATATATTTTCCCGTATAAAATAGCTCATTTGTGATTTTATATCAAGAAACCATATATTCTAAATTTCATTTAAAAAAATCCTCTTCGGATTAGAGCAAATGATGACCACAAATCGAGCGCTACTTACTCTCAATAGCTGATTTATGCGACAGCTAACCATCGGTGTTAATGAAGTCCTATTAATCACAAGATTATTTTGCAGCCCTATTATTCAGATATGAGTTGGAATATAAAACATACATCCTGAAATGGCCATTCTGCAATCAAAAAGGTACAGCAAGCGCGCAATCGATCTATAATAGAGGGAATATAATTTTCAAGTCCTTGTTATGGGCTGTGCTATGTAGCTCGCCTATACCGTTCGCGAGTTCAAAATGTTGCAATGGATATCATTAATCTAAAGACTTAATCGTTTATCTCCGTGTGCCGTTAAACCTGTCAGATTCCGACCAAGTTCAAACAGGTGCGATCCGTACCATTTGACGTTATTACCCATTAAAATAGCCGCTGTTATATCCCTAGGAAGCATCTTTTGTGATTGATAGATCACCCGGTTACGGTTATCTACAAAAGGCAGAGTTACTTTATCATCCGCTAAACGAGGATATAGGAGGCATTATGTTACTTAGATTACCTCAGTTTTGCAATTTATAACTTAACTGGACGCCCATAAGCGGATATTTATGATAACACGTCAAACTGTGCGATGCCACGGGAAAATTTTCGCTCATAATTTACTCTAGCAAAACAACTGGGTTAGATATTAGGTAGGATGTATCACTCTATTAGTAAATTTTGATTTTTATCGTTCACTATAATTTTTACACCTCATTACGTATATAAAAATAACCCATTGCCTTGGTTCCGCTACATGTATTAACATAGAGCAGGAAATATTCTAGATAAAAAAGTGTTAATGGTATAAAAGTGGGACCAGCTCAACAGACCAGACTTTCTAAAAATGGTTTGACTCATTTTAAATTAAGTAAATGCATCCAAAAAGAAAACATATGCTTGATTTCAACTGGTTATCATTCATCTTAATTTATTTCGTAATTTTTTAATTAATTTACAGCTTCCTTTTCTTCAAAAGCCTTAAATTTCCATAGCAACGCTTGTGCCTGACAACCGATGTATTAATTTCAAAACCCTTGGATGCTTACGAGAATCTCTTAATATTTGACGCCCTTTTCCTTCAATTTTAATTTTTCCTACTTCCACGCCCTTCCTTTCCCCTCACTCTGAAGGGTGTTAATATGATGTTTACCAACAGCCAGTCCTTCTGAGGAGGGAACTCATTACTGTCTCTCTCGTTTCCAATCCGCAGCACTTTTTCAATGAACACATTCCACTGCAGCCGTTCTCCCCCCCCTCCCCCCGAAGTTCCACCCCAATTCCCACTTCGCCACCTGGAAACATCCCCCTGGCGTCAAATCCTAACTCTCTCGCACCCACTTGTGCCCTCTTTCCCCTCGGCTCTTTTTCATTTCATCTCTCCCCCTCGCAGTTTGCTCTTTTCCTAGAGGGTGGTTCGCAAAAGAGTTTGACTGGTAGGGGAGGATTTGGGGTAGTGACGGATTTAGGACATCCTGAACTCGGAGGAACTCTAAAGGATATATAGTTCATCGTGTTACTTATACTCCGCAGGCTCCCATATAAAAGGGATTATACAATACTCCAGTCGCAATTGCCCCGTATATGGGGTCTTTCCCGGAGTCCCTCAAGGTACAGTTCTCGCACCACCTCACTTTCTGAGTTATATTATGGAGGTATTGAATGGTTTTCGATGTGAGAAATCGGTCGAACGAAATGCCTAAGACTCAGTTATTTGTCGTATTTCTTTCTGGATATGCTCTGCTTGAGTACGAAGTTATCTTTTTCAGTGATTTATGTTTCAAGGTTGTCTTTAAGTGATTTTTATGAATAGGTAGATTGAAACTATAGGTTCATGAGTAAATGTCATCAAACCTTAAACTGCTAAATATTAGAGTGTAAAAATTCATAAATTAAATGAAAATTAATTGAATAATATAATTTAATAAATTGAATTATAGCAATATAAAAATGATTCATGAAATTCTCAGTAATTTAAGTAAAAATCGATGTGAATGAATGAGATAAAATAATTAGACTCGGCTGTGTATGTTGAGAAGTAACATTTTGAGAGGTGAAGAGTCGCTATGGGTATACATTCTCTTTAATAGGTCACGCAGAAAGATGACATTTCCTTCTATTTTATGTATGAAGACTTAATCCTTGAGTAAGATGTTGCAGATGGCATTAAAAAATTCAGCTCTTTCCTTAAAAGACGTTTTAGTTGTCAAAATGATGAAATTAATGAAAAAATTGATACAGTCTTATTTTTCATTATCAGCAATACATTTAAATATGTACTATTGCTATTAAATATCACTGTATTTACTAGTCTATCATATATGTATTTATATATGTATATATATGTATTTATCTTATCATATAGTTTATATCTCTATTATTGGTAACCAATAATTGACGTGATTTTATGTGAATTAACATAGCGCGTTCATTAACGCGTTACGTTTACTTTCATTAGCATAGCAACGGATTACAGTTACAATGGTTCAATGACAGGATTCACACCTCCATCGAGCTGTAAGAAAACAGGAGATGGGAATTCAAAGGGGCGAATTGACGCGTAAACTACAGAATTTGAGAAAAGGTCCAAGAATGAAAATTCCATCCGGAGCGGCCGAGTTAGGGATTCAGCGGACGTACGATCCGACTTCCATGAGAACCCATTTTCATTTCGCAATATTATATCGCGAGGGCCGGACCCTTGTAAAGGGGGTGGGTTTTTAAAAAACCCTTCATTAAACTCATTTTCATCCGACGCATATTTTTCCAACGTCTGGCGCTGAATTATTAAAAAGGGTTTCTTAAAGAACGCGATAAACTATTTAAGCGCAGGAATCCAGGCGAAAAAAGAAGGAAGGGGTTTTCAGGAGATGGTTAAGAAGGAGAGGAAAACTCAATTTTTTAGCTCCTTTTTACGAAAAGGGGGCTTTTTTGAGAGAAAAGAAGCTGGTATTAATGGGCGATATTAGCCCGCGACGTAGGCATCTGTAGTTTCTTTCGCTACGCCATCCTTTTAAGAGCTAAGGATTTTTCAGACATTTGTTCGGAGGATTAAGGAAAGTTTTTAATCCCCAAGGGGTCGTTGATTACTAAGGATTTCACGAGACGTCTCTAGGCTCTCTAGGTTCACTTTGTACTGTGTGCGCGAGAATCTAGTTGCAGCTCTGTTTACTTTACTGAAACTCGGAATTATCTCGTTAGTGGTTGCTTATGTTGTTTATACAGTATACTCACTTAAATGTTGCGGGTCATTGTGTATACGAAAACCAATGTTCTTGATTTTAATTGAATTTTTTGATATATAGACTTGTATGGAAACTCGTGAAATAACTTTCTGAAATTTATTTCAATTTAAGCTTTAATTTTCCCTATATTCTAACGGTTAATTTACCATTAAAGTCTTTTGTATTATATTTTATTAATATTTTTTATTTGGTTATTTAGAAATTTCGATATTTAGTATCCTAGTTTCAGGTGAAATCTTGATTTAAGCCGTACTTTTGGTCTAATATCATGTATTATAATATAAATTATCAGGCAAGATAGCTGTGTACGTTTTTGTGACAAGAATACGCGATTACTCTTATGAATAGTCTCTTTTATGGGTAGATGAATCTTCTATTGATAGTTTCCTTTCAGAACTTAATGAGCTTTGTGATAAATAGCTCTTTTTCCTAACGATGATGAGAATAAACAGTATTCTTTTATAGGTATTATCTATGACTATTCTCAAATTACCTTTTCTGTTTTCACTTTTTCATTCCATCCCACAGTTAAACACACGATTGAATCACCCTAACAACAAAAAAAACAACTAAAAGCGCAACGAATGGATTTCGCAAAATTCCCTGCATCACGAGGGTAACATAAAAATCGATAATCGACCCTTTTAATAACAACTCCGCATCCCAAACCGGAAAAAAATCCCTGCATAATTGATCATAATGAAACGCGTTAGCGGTCAATCCGCTGAAAATTTCGCATCCAAATGATTCGCGGATCGGAAAAAAAAGAGACGGGAATAAATGAATAATTTCCCTGGTGATCGTCTGTCTCCCCTCACAGCTTTTCCACTCGAGTTGCATTATAAATCCGTCCAACGTGACGTCATTGTCCCCCACCCGTTTCATTAGTAACCGGTCGTTGATTAGGGATCTCGATAATCCTGTACGGAGAAGTGGGGGAGGGTGATAAAATATTGGAAACAATTCGCTATTCTTCCATTTTCATAATTAAGGAATTGAAACGTTAAAAAATAGGTAGTTTTGGTTGCGAATAGTATCTTTTTTATTATAGCATCCTAATCTTCTCAAGCTTCGTTGAAATCTCTTTGGTAATTGAAGTCTCCGAATTTTAATGCCCAATAATAATCACGTGTTATTATTTTGTTTTCAAATTCTTTCTCAGAATTGTTTTCGATTTCTATGAAAATGAAATTCAGCTTTTTCTTCCGAAATTAAGGTTGGGACGTTTTTAATTCCGCTGATATGACGTATATAGGGAAATTGGGGAATTGCTCTTTTTAATTATTTTCGCCTGGGGAATTTCAATCAGTTTCATTGAAAAGGGAAACGGGAACAGGAAGTAGCGTACAGTTCCTCCCACGACCGGATTTCAAAGGATATTTCTGAATGGATGGAAAAGAAGCATATGGCCAATTATGTCCAGTCAAATTTTCGTTTATTATTTTCTTTTATCAATTTCTCATCGTAAAAAGCCGTGTGTTTTCACAAGTGGAATGGGTTGGACATTGCCCTCATAATTTCCTTTCAAGGTCTTTCTTATCATTCACCGTTCTCGATAGCATCTTTGAACGAAGTCATCAAACGAATCATCAAATTGTATTAAAGATTATAGATCTTAATTTTGATCAGTTAGTAAATGTATTGGTTACTATCTCAGTGCTATTAATAAATTCTTTTCTATTTTTGAAATTATCGGTATCCCTTTTATAGATATTAAATCATAGACTGCAAAATGTAAATTGATCTTCCATTAATGCTGCTAACTAGCTGATGGATAAAAGTTCTCTTTGAATATGCTCTTTTAACAGTTCTTATGTAAGGATTATCTCAGGGATGCATGTATAAAGTATGTGTATGAATATGTATTCTGACCGATAGCTTGATTAATTTTAATTTGAAATAACTCAATAATATTTCATATAATATGATATAAATAGCATGATTAATTTTCGCTTAATGTGTTACAGTACATTTTTCTTATTTTTTATCTTCTCTTCTTTTACAGGTGCGTACTGATTGTATCCCTTCACCTTCCGAAGAAAGAAATTTATAAAAAGTGAATCCGTTCGAACTGTAAGTTTTTGATCAATGGAATATTCAACTTAGAATGATGCTAGATGCTACTTTTAAAGGTTAATTCGATCCCTTACTCGGTATCTGAGGCTCTTTTAATTGATAGAGAATGACTTTTTCTAGCTCACCTTCATAGGTTTTTGAAGGCAACATTCTTTAAGATCATTACCATGTTCACCGTAAAACAACAACCTTCAATTTATTATTTGCGTTTCAGCAATAGTTCTGTTTTCATACGATAGTTATAGAATCATAGTGTTCCCATTTCGATGCAATACCTTCCGCTACCCCTTGTAAAGAAATAACTGTCTGTCAGTGGGTGGAGTTGCGCGGGAGATACTTTTCATCGGAATGCGTTAATGCCTCCCCATCCATCACAAGACATCCTCCGAGATTCGGTTCCCTGTGAGACCCTCTGCTGTCCGCTTTATATTGCCTTTGGGAAAATGGAAAAGTTCTCTCGTGAAACTCTTTTTTACGGCCCCAAATTTCACAATTTGTATTCGATTTCAGGGCCACTTTCACAGGGGTTTTTTCCTCATTCATCGTTGTTTTGAAATTTTGGAATTGACGTTCCTAAAGTATTCAACTGAGAACAAAACATTTTATGACCGAATGCCTTAGCATCTCCGTTCGGAATTAAAGGGAACGGATCGGGATCTCGTGGAGTATATATAGGTTAGGTTCGATTTTAGAGGGTTTGAGTTACTTGTATAATAAATGAGAAGTCAAATGCTCTGCTTAGTGGATGCCTCTTTCTCAATGTTTGATGGCGCCTTTAAATCTCAGCTTCTCTAGTAGCGAAGTGAGTAAGACAGCCATATTTCGTTTGTGACCTTGTGAAGGCAGACTAGAACAGCATCTCTTTCACATCTACCTCATTGAATCATAGTAAGGGTTATGAAGATCGATTCATTTCATCAAATTCTTTTATAAAGCAAGCTCTCATGATGTTTTATAAATTATCAGAAATTTAATATGGTGATGAATAGGAGAATATAAATGTTATTGAACATATATTTTGGTAGAAAAGTGATATTAACATGATTAAAGTCAATTAGAGAAAGCACAATTAGAGTGAAATTTGATAAAATATATATTAGAAAATAATTAACATAGAATTTAATACAACAAAGGCTTTTCATTTCTTATTTCAATTACTAACCGTACATAAAGAAAGAAAATTCTTTTAAAGATCCTCAATATTATCATTATAAAGCCGGAAAATTTAATCTTACGTTAAACGTATATTAGTGGAACTAAAATTAAAACATAATTGAATCCGAAACGTCTTTCGTCTAATTCAATAAGCAAAGGGATGGAAATGGGTTTAATTTCGAATTCTGCCTTTTCCGATGGTCTCCAGGCAACTAGTTCCCATTCTTTAATCTTCTCGGCTAATCATGTCCTCTTCTCGAGGACTTTCAATGCTCAGTGACTCGTCTCGAAGCTCTTTTGTAATGTTCCCCAAAGATTTTTCCACGCAATCCTCAAAGCTCTTCTTATTTAGCGTCGAAAGAACGCTGGATTAATTCAAAATATCGCCCTCAAACGAAACGACGGCCGTTCTATTTCTTTCTCGTTCTGTTCACCGCCTTCAGAGGCCTCGAATTATTTCTTTCCGTGTTTCGGAAATGAGGGAAGGGAAAAACAATAACTCGACGCCGCAGCATTTTATTTGCACCGAAAAGGTATCGGAAAAGGAAGGGTTTGTTTACTTTCTTGCTCCTTTCACCTCATCCATTGCCTTCTTTCTTTTCATCCTCTTTTGTCTCCCAAAGCTTCAGATGTGTCCGTCCCTTTTTCTTCTTTGCTTGCTTGACAGATCTTCTACTACTTACATAAAATTTATGGGAGTGGCATGAATTTATTCATACGTTTTTTGGTTTCCATGGAGAGAAGTGGAGGGAGATTCTCAAAGGACCGGGACTTGAACCAGGGTCTATCACATAGCGGGTACGACACCTTTCAATCTATTCGTATAGGAAGGAAGATAAATGTGGGTGACTATAGTTAGGAATTGGGAGCTAGAATTCTTCACCTTCCGTAGCAATTTTTCTCATCAATATTTGACCCATCAATACTCTCTGTTGTCGCTTAACACCATCTCTTTACAAACTTTAAGACTCTTTCATAAGTGTAGTAGATTTACGTATAAACAATTCAAACCCGTCTCAGATCATGACGTGTGTTTAGTAAACACTATGGCAACCATCGAACCACGAGTCCCTTTTTTCCTTTCGGAAAATTTCTTTCAGTTCGAACCATTTTCTACCTGTCTTTCTTTCCTTTGATTCCCACGCACCCCTTCCTGCGTACCATCATTTTCGGCGACCTTGTTTCTCGATGATGAAAAGACATTCTGGTCCTTGTGCCACTCCACGAGCACTTCATTTGGCCCTCTTCCGAAAGTTCCATCTTCAAAAAGCCCGAATTCCCACCCATCGTTCGGTCGCATCAAAAAGTCGGATTTTTCTCACTCGAGAAGAGAGGCAAAGGGGGGTCGGTTTTGTTAATGAAGAGCTTGTATCCCGCGGAGATGAAAAAATGCGGAAATTTTTCGAATTTGGATATCCAATCGGAGAGATGGATCTCTCTCTCGACTTTGCTCTCCCGCGTCTCAATTGTGAAGGATGTTCCGATAACGTTAAAAACGCGGGGTTTAATTTGATTTGCGAAAGGTCTCCTGCTGAAGACACATTTCATGAAAGGCGGACGTACCGCGGAGAGTTGGAAATGCGAAAATATTCCGCGAAATGTGCCTCACATCTCCGCATGAATTGCCTTTCCGTACGAGGTGGATGTCAACCGGATTACAGACCGAGTTTTGAAATTCTTTCGGGGTAATTCTTTATAAGTAGAAGCTGTTATTGGCTACTTTGACTGTTGCCATACCTTTTCAAGGTATTTCACCGAAATTTGATAAAATTTTGAATAAATTTAGGTTTTGTAATTGTTGGTTGGAATTATGAACATTAAGATGATATATTTCATGCTTTTAGAATGAGAAATTCTGAGAAAAAATAAAGCAAATGTAATTTAAACTTGCCACATTTCCTTTCTTTCAAAAAATTATATACCAATGTTATTTCGTTGATCTACGTATATTATCAAACTATTACTTCACCTAAGGATATAGTATTACACATAATATTGCGTACTAATAATATCTTAAGTTCTATTAATTATACCCTAGGTATTGGTAGATATATTAGTGATAAAAGAATAAAGTACCGTCAGAATTGTAATAGTTAATAGATATTTAATTAATGTACGTAATGTAGAAATCAGAAGGCAGAATCCGCTTTCCAGTAAATATGATTAAGGTAATACCTTATCTGGAGAAATTAGAGCATCATATGGTGATGTACTACGTATTAATCTTAAAAAATAATTATTTTTTGTACTTTTTTATTAAAATACCCAGTTCGATGATGAGAAAAATGTTTCCTTTCTTTTTTTACCGAGAAAAAATTTCGCTCACCGTGCCAGGTCGAATGAGATACGCTCGACTGTGAATCCCTAGAGAAGTCATTGCGTTGGAAATGATTTGACATCAGGTAGCGTGACGCCTTAATTCGTACCTACCCTTTTCATTAAAAGTCATCTCCGCTCTCATTGTTAGGCGCCAGGTTTGAATCGAGCCACGTTGCCATGACAATTTTATTTTTCGGAATTAATTTCAATTCCGGGAAGGAAACGTCCCCTTTTCCGCACCAAACGCCGAGGTTAATTCTGCCCAAAGAAATATTTCCGGAGACGGCTAGCATAATGAAATCACTCCCACAGAGAGAGAGAAATAACCCAGGCGTGCATCCTGGATCGAAGTAACCGTTTTAATTACTTTACGACCTCGCGAAGGGGAGGAAATTTTCCATTTAGAAATATTGGCAAAAGTTCGCGCAGTTTCATCCCGGGAGTGATTCCGCGCCGATTTTTTTCCCTCGCAGTTTCATTCACTCTCCGTTCACTTTAACGTGTTTGCGTTCCTTCTTTCTGAAGGACTACGCACGCATCCGCTCCCCCACTGTCGATTCCCCCGCTTCCTTCCTTCTTTACGGGTTTTCTTCCGCTCCTTCCCGAGGGCTGTTAGAAAGGCACCGTCAGGACACAAAAGGGCCCCATTCCTTCCTCCCCCATTTCCCCACTTTTGCCCTTTCCTCGCTTTTGTTACGCGCGCCCGACGCTCTTCCTTTGTTTGGGACCTATCTCTCTCTCGCACGCACTCTATTTTCCCCGCATTCCACCCATCCAACTTTTCTGGAGACTATTGCAAGTGCTGCGTGAAAGGTGTCCCCTACCATACAAAATCCGGATGACTTCTCATGGACGAACTCATCGGTCCTTTCTGCGCGTCAAAGGTTCTCTTAGAAGATGGCCACGGAGGGACACCTTTTCCACCCCCACAAGTCCCCATCTCCCTCCAAATCCCCCTCCTATTCCGCCCCTTTCCGTCGCGAGTGGTGTGCCCCAAGGTATCGTATTTTCTCCACCCATTTTTTCGATGCTCATTATCAGCTCTTCCGCTTATCTCTCGGTCGCTTCCGTTATATGGCTACATTCCCATTCTCTTTGAATGCGAATCTCTCGCTATCTGGTCCATTCGGAGGAGCTCGTAAAGATTCGTCGCTTTTAAAACTCGGTTATCTGTTGGTTTTTTAAAGTGTGACACAGGAGGAAAAAAGATTTGCCGATAAGTTTATTCCGACCCTAGTTACAGAGAGGGAACTGATCGTATCAATGAGTATTGCACTTTCGCTTTGCTTATGATGACTAAATATTGTGAGATAACCTTATTTTATCTCCGGTTGACCTTTTGCTCGAATCTATTGTCATACAACATCATTCAGCGACCGTAAAGTCTAAGTTGAACAAGTTGTATCCAACATAATATAAACTTTACTTTCCTCATATATGGAAAGATGTTTTCCTATCAGTAAAAGTTTTAATTAGTACAGTTTCCCTTATATATATTTAAATCTCTATTTTAGCAGCATAGGCTAGAGTTTTTGACCTTTAAAAATTGCGCTTTGAATACGATACGATTCTTATAAGGACTTGAAAAAAGTATTTTCTGAATTTGCATAATTATGATTAATATAGAGATCCTGAACAGATGTAAATTTTAAATATGTTTTTAACATTCTTCTTCCTTTAAATTTATTTATTTTGGTATCATTCATCTTTAAATTTCTCTGATCTCTTATATCCTCAAGAGGTACCAATTTTGTAACGACATGTCTGATCACTTTCTTAGCCTCCTTTTGGTTATTTCATCAGCTGATTCCCTTTAACGCATTTCCTTTCCATCTCTTTCCATTTAGCTCCGTTTCATCCAAATCTTATCTTTCTACGTCTTCTACCCAATGGTAAGTAACGGAACCGTTCCAACCGAAGCTTTTACCTCCCATTTCTCAGTACTTTTGTAACTGCTTCGCCATGCGATTTTCTTTTGTTTCCAAAAATCCTCGTTTTGCTCTCCCATCATTGTTTCAGTATCTCTAGTATTGGGAATCCTTGGGAGACCATTTCCTTTGAAGAGATCCATTCACTACGCTTAATCCTTTTATTCACTGCCTTCTTCGGTCAGTGGGCACTGCTTAGATTTGCCATTTTGTTCCTTTCATCTACTTCCTCTACCTTTCTCATCTTCTTGGTTCTACGAGGCTGAAATTGCATCTTCAGGGATAGAATCTTCTGTCTTTTGGTACAGCAACGAGGTAAATACGATTTTTGTCTTCGTTTTGTTCAAGGTATGCTGTAATAGGTTCTCAAATAATGCTCAATTTCAAGAAAATGATTGGTTTCTCTATATCAAGAGAAGAGATATCATTATTTAAATTAGATGAGCTGAATATGTGCCGCGTTTGTTATAAGAATTTCAGCATGATTTTTCATCATTTTTTTTTAAGCTTCTGGGAGTTATTAGTTCAAGGTTTTGGCATTTAAGGAGTCTTAGTGTTGGTTTCCTTTCCTATAGACTTATATAGAAGTTTATAGATTCTTCTTTTTTAAGTTCGAGCTGAACTTTTCAATATGCATCACTTATGTTTGGTTGTTCCATAATTTGATGTCCATCAACTTGGTTTTATGATAATTGAAAAATAATTAAAGCCGAAGTATAACCTTGTTATGTTATTACGATTGAATTAATATGTATTTTAGTTATTTGGTTTGTTTTATCTCGTTAGAAAAAGTATAATTTTTCAATGTTTACCTTTTTATATCTAATAGTTGTATTCCAGTAAAAATTCTAATACACTCGTAAGAAGTAAACTATTGCAAATCGATCAGGAAAAATAACTGGAAAAGGGAAAATGAATCTAGAAAAAGTATCTGAATCCTCTATTTACAATTTTGCAGAGTGAAAACAGGTCTTTTCATCTATCAGATGGATATTGTGTCCTTGAACTTTAATCTCAATATTTCATATTGCTTCAGCGACATCTCTTTCCGAAGAGAAGATTGACCTTTTTCCAGATCAAAGCGATAGTTGATTCGAGAAGGTTTAATGATCTTCGAAGGGATTGTTTGGTATTCATAAATTCGTATTCTTCTTGTATATATCTGACTTTTGATATCTTTGCCTTGACATTTGGAGTATCTTCGTTTTGTTTGTCATTAATTCGTCCTACCTTTATTGCATCTTTCATCTTTGAATTTCATCTTTCTCCCTCTGACATTTAATTCTTCAGCATATTCTTTGCGTTATTACGTAAAACTTAATACAATACAATAATACGGGTTTCTCGATCTACACCTTTCCCAAAAACGTTTTTAATATACACATATGAGAGTTATAACATTAAAATCTCTCATATCTAATCTTGAGAAACATCTTCATTTCTCAAGAAAGCAGGACTTGCTTTATTTTGCCGCAACTTATCATTTTGGATTGCGTATTTAAGCTCAACGTATTTTGCATCACGAAATACGTCAGAAACTTGGAACAAGCGAACCGTTTCTATAGAGACCACATTTCTCCGCTCGCCAGCTGCTAGGCTTTTGTGCTTGAGTGAACTTACCTGCTAAGGCCGGATTACTACTCGTAGCTTAGAAGATCAGGTGTCCGTCCTTCATGGTTGGCCGGATATTCAAGGAAGGGACCAGAAAGATTTCATTTTTGAGGTCGTAAAGATCTTATCACGTGGGTATTGTATGAAAAGCCATTGCAGATAATTTACAAGATACTGCATGAAATATATATGAATTTCTCGTGTAGAAAGTAAGAAGTCATAACTTCTTTGAGCGCTTTTATATTGATAAGATGGAGAAAATTGTGTATTATTACATCATATTTACAATTATTCTATTTTAAATCAGTATCGAAAATCGTTTCTAGCACAACTTATTTTCATTTAGCCAGTAGTTTATTTCTTTCGTATGTAAAAAATATATATTTGAAATATTAATTCTGTTAATACATTTTTATCGTAATATTTCAGTGAGACCAAAAAATGTTTAATATTTGTACACGTTTTGTCATGATATATTCTAGATACTCAACGTTTTGTGCTTTAATCATTCATATTTCCAAGCAGTACTGATTTTTATGGGGTCCAATGATCCGAAAATGAGAAAGCTAAAAGTTTTGCTCGCCCAAAATGATTGACAGTGACTTTATTCACTATGATGGAGTTGTAGTGTTTTTTGAAGTAATATATTCGATACTGATATCAGACGCCATATTTCTATTGAATTGTACGATAGAATCTCTACCATACATTTGGAATGAGAAGTTTTTATTTTCTCTTAACATTTATTCATGTTTTCATCAATTAGCAATGTTTTCAAAGGTGTGTTTCCTTCTTAAAAGACTTGGTAGACTAAAAAATCTTGTTTACACCAAAAATTCTGAATAAAATATATAAATAAAGAACAGGTAGTTTCCGGGGGTAAATATTCTCGATAAAGGAAGTCTATAAACTTATCGAAACACAAAAGGAATGACTAGAAAATTATATAAATTATATACAGTTCGGTGTCAGAAAAAAATCAGTATTTTATCAGTTTCGCCATCGTCAGCAATAAAGTTTGATTTTGATTGATTTATTTATTTTGATGATTTATTTATTGATATTTTTACTCGCTTGCCAATAAAATGACAAGAATCTCTTCAAGTTTTATCCACAGGTGCTTTCTCTCCCATTGCACAATTTTTACATCGTATGATCCCCCATCCATCAATAGCATTGTAACTCTGTTTTCAGTTTTCCATTCTTCGTTTTTCCTGTACTTTTCAGGAGTTTACCCTCAAACGATCCCATGTGCTTGTTAACACTCCATCAATTCCAAAGGTCTTACAGCTCTTATTTAACCTCAGATATACCTCTCAATTCCCTCCGATTCCTTATATTCCACTCCATCTTCATATTACGTCCTGACAAGCCACAAACCTTGTTTTTGCCCCATCTTATCCTTTAAGGGTCCTTGTTTCCTTGCTTTCATACTAGGACGCTACGTTTTAGACAACGTTGCCTAGAGGCCTCGTATCACCGTGCATGTGCTATTTTAAGGTCCAATTACAGCGCGACAATGAATGTTCGTAGGATTATTGTGTTCCTAGAATGATTTATGATTGGTTACGTTGAGCATTAATTGTCTCTGTAGCTGTTTAGTATGTTGTAATTATGTAATTTTAAACTAGGGCTATGAAATGAAAAGGATTTGTAAAGAGAATATTAACATGAAGAATATTTGTTAGTTAATCATAAATCTTATACATATTATTTTGAAAATATAGTTTTCTCAGCCATTTTGCCACTCATCGTGGCACATGTTACCTTTTCCCAATTAACGAGTTAGTTTCATTTTATTTATTTTAATTATTTTTCTTTCACTCCGACTCCTAGAATTAATTTTCGAGGAAGTCAAGGAATGTGTCATATATAAGGGAAAAATTAATTTTAATTTCAAAATGTCATATAATTCCGATTAAAATGTAATAGCTATGAAATTCAGGATATTCTTGAGTGATGTATGAATAAGTATTCAATGAATGATATGAATAATAGCATTAACATTATAGTAATTACTTATTATAATTTCCTCTTCCTTTTAATGATCTAAACACTTTTATATTCATTTCAAATATAAATTAATGCTTAGGGAGGACTTAGAATATTAAAAAACATTAAAATTATGAAATATTTTCGTTCTTATTCAAAAATTTCTAAATTTACATCTTTTAAAAACATTAAATAACATCCTCTAGAATATAAAGGTATAGTATCTTACAGATCAGGTCTCACACATACCAAAGACGCTCGGGAATATCCAATCATATATCCTATGTCAGAAAACGAAGTGTATTCAGATATGTGGAGGGAATTAAAACCGGCTTCCTATTTAGATGATCTTGAAGGGAATCCTTTATGCATCGAGGTATCCGTCGATTGTAATTACCATCTCATTTTTCCTTATTCCTTTTCCTTTAATTTTAACTCCCTTTCCGTCCACCATTCTCTCAACGGCGCCACCCTTTGTCTCTAACCGCCTTTCTCCTCTATATTGTCACTCACTCTTTATCTTTCTTCGCCTTTCTTCCTCCAACCCTCCCCCCCCTCCCCAAATCCGCTCCTCCCTTAAATCCGTTCCCTAGAGATCACGGTACCCTTTGCATTCGGGGAAAATGACCATTCTCCCATTGTCCCGCTACGCCAGCACCCTCTTTCACGAAGCGGCGCTCGGAGGAAGCTCATATCTTTTAATTTCGTCACTCAATTGTTCCGACTCCGAAAGTACTTTTTCTTAGCATTCAGTACTTTTTCTTTGTTTTCATTACTTTATTTTTGCTTTCAGTACTTTATTTTTCTCCGCTGAAAGATTTTTGAGTCCCTTTTAGTTTCTCTTATCTCGATCAGATGACTGCTTCAGCTCTGGAATAGTTTTCCGAAAACTTTTTTTTTGTTTTTCTTTCGTCTCGAGGCGGATGTCAAAAAATGCGGTGGGGTTGGAGGCGGAAGCGGTCCTTTTTTACCGTTCGAGATGAGGAGAGTTTTGAGAAAGAAATTTGAGGGAGATTGTTCTCCTCTTGAGGCTTGATCGATGGTTTGAAAAGGTTTTAAGGGGATTTGAAGGATGAAGTTCTCAGAAAGAGTAAATTTAGGGAAGAATCGTTTTCTTTTTCACGATTGAGTTCGTTATATAGCGGCTGTCAAGGGAATGTTAGATGACATAAGAGCCTGTCAACGTCCCAAGGTATTAAAACTGCGGCTGATTAATTATTAATTAAATCCTAAAGTTCTTACTGGGTTCCCACGTGACTTGCTCTGTTGTGTGCTTTGGTAAATGTATGAGCACAGTTTGATATGCCGCAGATTGTGTGAGGGTCTTTTATACTTTGTAGTACCCAGTTCATACTATTCAAAATATAATGTTGCAAGAGTTACAGGTATAAGAATTTTTTTATAAATTACTTTCGTCGATTAATAAATGCCTTATTTTTAGTCTGGGAAAACAGAAATTCTGAAAAGAATATTTCGTTAAAATAAAACAATTAATAAAAGAACAATTATTATCAACATTAATAAATTGTAGTTAATAAACTTCACTGAATCAGGCGAGGTGCTGTGATAAAAGTATAAAGATTTTAGATAGAGAAGATAAAGATAGGGGTTTTAAATTGTTGTTAATTTAATAATATGTATGTAAAATATGTTAACCTAGAAAAATAAGAATCTAATGCTGTGCTTAAATATAGACCCACCTATTTTGTATAAAATAACTATTTGCAAATGAGTTTTATTACAAGAAAATCAGGTGTACCTCTTAAATGTTATAGATGTTTCAACCATATATTCAGCAATTAAAACTTACAACTTCCAATAATTGTATGTATTTTTATATTTGACTATTATAATTACCAAACGAGATACCGTTCTTTTAAAAGTGATTTTACATTCTTATTGAGCAATTGAACGACGCAACGGAACGTGCAATTTGTTCCGAAAGAGAAACCGCAGTGAAAAAAGAAACCATTTTCTTTATTACGCAATATCCCTGGGTGTCCATTGAGAATCGCTCGTAAACGTATAATCACGTGGTATAACGATCTCGCAAGGGTTAATCGAACTTTCATTTTCTTTCTCCCTTTAACTGATTACCCTGGAATGCCATATGTACATTTCGAAAGGGAATTAAAAAAAGTATTACTGCGAAAGTGTTAATGGAAAAATTATATTTTGAAATAATATATTTTCTATTTATTTATACTTAACAAACTAAGTGAGACACCACCTTAAATCAATAATAAATTAATTTATATATTAGAGGCTTTTTAAATAAATGAATCCTTAATAGATTTTTCGATCGTAATAAACGGATTTTTAATGAATAGTTTGCGCTCATTTTCTCATCCCGTTCAAAAGTTTTTAAAATATTGAGCTTATTTTTTTAGTTTCTTTTATTAATGTTTTGAATCCCAATTTAGTTTTTCTAAAGAAATGGAAATAGTTCCCTCAAAAGTTGTTTATCCAAAGAAGCGTTCTTCGTTCTACTATTTTTTTCTATTGAACTCTCATTTATTTAACAGTCCTTTCCGAATTTACCTTAGTTTTTGTCTAAGGAATATTTTTTCTCGTTTCCTTAGTTCTATTCATCCTTCATTGCAAACAATTTTTCGTTGTATCTAAACCGATGTTTTATTTACTCTCCTTTAGAACGTTGTCATGGTAGCTCTGTTTGTCCCTCTCCGCAGAGCGTTGCCATAACAATGGTATACCTCCAGGAAAACAGAATATTATCTTGCTATTGCCTCCTCAAAAACAATTATATTTAGAATATATTCTATTCCTCCTGTTCATCTTTGGAAAATGTTTATGGAAGTATTTCCGATTAGTAAATTCCATTAGAAATAATATTCATACTTTACCGTATATTAGTGAGACAGTGAAATTTAAAAAAAACGTAAAGAACTGTGTATATTAGAGTATTAAGAGTATAAACTGTAAAGAAAAGGAGGAATTATAGAAAAATATATTATTAGTTTATAAAGTACATATAAATAGTAACTCGTAGATATTTTAAATTGTTTAACCGTTTACTATACTTTTTCGTTCAAAATTAAGTATTATATTTTACCATTGAATCATTATGTATATATATTCCTTTTTAAAGTTATCATTCACAATATTTATATGGCGTTTTAGTAAAAGTTTAGGTATATTAACAAAAAAATTTTTCTCCTAGTTTCCCTATAGTAATAAAATAGAAAAAAAATTAAACATTCATACCATAGGAAACTTTTCATCACCCCATTTTCATTCTCATGCATATTTCTTCCTCTTCTTTTACCCTCAGATAATATCTTCCTCTCCTTACCCTTCAAACCCCTATGAAGGCCATCTCATTGATTCCACTGGATAATACACCATTACGATGAAATTGGAGTAAGGCAGCCTCGTTAGGCGGGTTGCATACTCCTTCAGGTGCTTTTGGGTCTATAGTCGAATGGAAGAATCCGAACTCAGGGAATAGGGTTACTGAACCATGAGAAAAGATCTTAAGGTATCGGGCAACGATCCTTTGAATCTTTGAGGCCCCTTCTAAGGATCCCATTGTCTTCCGATATGCACCTGGAACTACTCTTAGAGCCCCATTAGACCGCAGGGGGATCTTAATAAAGTGGGAGCTCGGAAATTTTTAATCTTAAGTCGACTATCCTATCTACGGTACCCTAAGTCTACAAAAAATGTATTAAAAATTCTAATGAAGTATTATGAAGAATTGAAGAAGTGAAATTAGTATTTTAAACAAGGAGAATCTAAAAAATAAATTTTAAAAATGTAAAAAAATATATGTATTCTAATTTATAAAGAAAGAGATAATGTCACATTTTTATCGATACATGCATATGAGTAAACTTTAGGGTATTTATTATTTATTTATTCAGTTTAAACAGAATAATAATGAAAATAAAAATGACGTATTTACAGTTAGTAATGCATTACTGAGTAGTCGAACATTATTTATATGTAACAAAATATTATTTAAATTATGTTCTATAGAGAGAAAAATTTAGTACTGCATAGGTCCTAGTATGATACATTGAATCAATCCAAGCCTTTCAACTCAATCGAAACAATAAAATATAAAATATTTTGCTGTCCTATTTCAGTATAGACCTGGAGTACATTGTTTGTGATTTCGGTAAGATAGTGAAAATTTTTGAAGTACATTCATTATTCATGATGGTGTATTTGGAATAATGATACAATAGTGTCTCTCTTTCCAGGTCATTTACGTATTTAAATTCTCAATGATATGACTCGGAATTTAATTTTACTCTATAGGGTCATAGATAAAAAAAACGATATATTTCGGCTCAGATTGAAAACGGTATTAACACTTGACAAGTACATTTTCGTGTACATTATTAGTTCCAAACGAACAGAAAATTTGGAAGTGAAAGTGGCCGAAATGAAAAACAGAGAAATTTGTGAAAATGTTCGTCAGAATATAAAAATTTAATAAGGAAACGTTACAGAAAAACGAATGAGGAAGTCTAAATAAATTAGGAGTGGCGTGTTTTCAGCGTGAGAAGTGAAAGAAAGATTTTTACCGGGAAAAAGTAAATTCATCTCGAAGAGACGAAGTTTTATTTGATAAATGTACGTTTCTTTTATCGTGGAACTCCGCAAAGTCGAACGTTCTTATGTTTGAGGAAAAGGTGCTATGAAGGCAAAAAGATGAATCAATGTTTGAACAAGGCACGGGGTTTGATAGAGAGCAGAAAACTACTCGAAGCTCGAGACGTTTGCAAAAAGAACTAGACTTCGACCAAACGTTGAAGAGAGAGGAAATTGTAACATTAGAATATCAGGAACTTTATTGAATAAAAATCTGACCCTATGTTACAATATGAGGAAACTTCTATCCGACGAGATGAAATTTCCCTCGATGAAAATTTAATCCTTCGCAGAATTCGGGATGCGAAAGATTTTCGATGTACGAAAAGTGAAAGTAAAATTGATTGAATGAGAAAAAAATGCCCCATCCCGAAGGAAGAAGGGAGGCTAATTAAACTTAGCATTATGGGAACAGATTTCTGAGAAATGAAGGGAGGATTTTTTCTAGGGGAATATTGTATAGATAATTGGTTTTAAGGCGTATTCGAAGCAGAATCCAAATTATTAATATCATAACTTTCCCCCACCCGAATAAATTTAATTTTCTAGCTTATCATAATAACCATTACATCATTTTAGTTTAATTCTATTGTGTTCATCTTAAATTTGTTCCAATTTTAGTTCATTTAATTCATAGCTATTTTTGTTTTCTATGATGATAGAATATCTTTTCACTTACTAATACGTAATCGATTAACTGCGGAGGTAATCAAACTTAAAGCTAAAATGTATGGGCGTATCCTAGCAACTGAAAAATCTATTCCCTATTTATCCATTATTAGCCTTTAAAAGTTAGTTAAAAATTATCCAACTTTACTAATCTAGAATTGATTATTGTAATTTTCTCTATATTACTGTTATTTTCCGTTAAATGGATAAAATATTTATAATTATTCATATTTATTTACGTTTAGACAACTCTTATTATTATTAAGGATGTTATACAATATACGCACGATAAATTTTGTTCGGTAAAAATGATATATTGAATTCATATATGCATTATATTCATGATTATTATAATACCACTAATTCTTCATCCACAAACTACAGATATAAATATAAATATTATAATGCAGAAATATGTACGCAGTAGGATAGCGTACTTAAATCTTTCCACTAATTTACGTGATATTATAACTGTGTATTAGTATGCATAATCTATTATGTAAATCTTTCTTGGAAAATTCCCTAATCTACAAAATATTTAATACAATATTTATAAAAAATTGTCGTGCGTAAAACAACATCGCTTTCACATCCCATCAAAAAAATGAATAACAAGTCCATAAAGCTCCCGTATTTTTTTATACATTCGTTTCCACGGCAACACAGGGAGACTAACTGCCCTTTTCCCATATCCACGTCAAAACCCTCCGTATCCATCGAGAGATATCATTTCCACAACTCTCAATTGGTGGAAAACAAGAGAAAAAAGCTGTTCCGCAGCCGAAACCTGCGTCATTCCCTCAGATTGCCCAACAAACCTTTTCTTCGCGAAAATAATAACCGGCATATGCCCATGGCAGGAGCATTCATAATCATATTCGGTGGGAAAAGGGTAACGGGAGATTTTTCCACGGCTGCATCTGACAGCCTTCGGATGTATCCCTGGATGGAAATTATCGCGAAAAAAGAGGTTTTATGAGTGTTGCGAAAGATGTGAAAGCTGTATCGTATCGATGGATGTATTGCGAAAGGTAGATATACAATGCTTCAATGTGTTAAACGTGCTCTATTAATATTTATTGAGGTGATAGGATAAAACGAAATTGATCTATAACATAGAGCTTATTAATTTGGAATGGCTTGGGTATATGTAGATGATAAATTTTTCGTTAGATATTTAGTTTTTTTTAACAGAAATCTGATTCTTTTCGAATATGATTAAATTTATATATGTTTTATCAATCGCATTTGAAATTGTATGCTCGATTTACTGTAAATTAATAGTCAATTTGAAAATTATTTGTTTAATTTGATATCCTCTGTATAAAATAATACGTTACTCCTTCAATAATGAACGGACGAATAATGAATATAGATTTATCTATATTTTATCTACGAAGTAACTGAGATCGATAAATTAGACATCTGAACAGAGAATATATAGCAAATAATGTTATCCGGTGTTAGATACCTACATAAATACAGTATTATACGGAATCATTGAAATACAGTTACTATACTTTTCTAAATGTCTGAGTGAATTACAAACTTATTGTATGAATTACTTGATGATTTCATCATTTAAAATTTACTTTGAAGTAGGTGTACATTAAATAGCTAAAAAGCTATTCCGATTTTGTTATGACTTAGGATGGATACCTTCGTCTACATAAATACAAATATTATTTTCTATATCAATCAATCAGATGTTTAAATCAAATGAATAAACGGGGGAACAAAAAATAATTAATTAAATAATTTTGGCCCAAAATAGGTGGGCATGTTAAGGAAAGGTTTCGTAGGGAAGAACTGGGAGCGTTTAAGAGTTGGATGGGTGAAAGTAAAGAGTTGACTTATTGATATCGAGGATAAGGAAAGGGTGATTTTTAATTGCATGATTTCTTTTTTTGCTGTTTTAATAAACGAGGTAACGTAAGTTCAATTTCTGAGGAATTTTATGAGTGAGATAAACCTGCTGATAAGTTATTACAAGATAAGATTCTATAATAAAGAAAGTAATTAAAGTTAACATACGTACGTTGTATTTATCAGCCTATGAAAAATCGAGAAGTTCAGTTTGAATTTATATCGAGAAAAAGGGAGTACTTTACGAAGTAAAGGAAAGGTCATTAACAGCGGAATTTCACAGCACATGAACCTTGCTAGAGGTAATCGACTCACGATAGATTGGCGAAACTCTGCGGAGCACCGGATTTAATTTCCTGAGTCATTGAATTTTTTTTGCCATCCTCCCTCGTTTTCCGATAATGGAATTATTAAATTCCTCAGTAAATGGGAAAGCCGTTTAAAGTTTAATTCAACGTCACCTGAGGAATTCAGACGTTCAAATAATCGAACAACTTAAAAAATTCTCATTATCCAATTTAATTTTCTTTACACTCCTTTTTATCGTCTTCATTTATGATTAAATTTCATCAACTCATGGCGCAGAAGTACAGGAAACCGCTTCTTATTCATCTGACGGCACTTTATTAGAGAAGGAGCAATAAAGAAGTACCTTCCTCATTCCAACCGTAAAATTCCTTCGATATAATCAGCGGATAATATGCCATCTTTAGAAGGGGAATATCAGTAACCAATCTAATAAAGCATTCCGTGTTCTGCTTCGTAAGGCTCGAGGAAATTCCGTTTCAGGTATTTCGGAACATGACCTTTTAATGGAAGAGTAACTTCCTGTCTGAAAAATAAGCACGGAATCTCAAAGTTGGTGAATTGCCCGTATGCAACTCTTTAATTAATGCCATCAAGTGCAGATTTTGAGATTGGCAGGGAGTTGAAGGCAAAGGGTTCAAAAAGGAACGGCCCATTTTGTACTTTGAGGATGACTCGCTGTGTTATTAGTTTCTTTTGTGGATTTCCTTGGTAATTACTCTACTGGAGTGCTTTATTTCGGGATAAAGTTTGGTTATTTTTAGAATAGATAGGTTTTCTTAAGTATCCACGATGCATTACTCCCGATGACGTCCTGTTGAGAGAACAAGGAAGTAATCCTTAAAGTAGAGTATCCATGGTGAAATTGCATATCATTTCAACAAGATTTACCTTATATCCATCCGTACGAAATTCAGCTCAATATCTATAATGTAAAAATCCATTATATACGTATTTTATTTAAACGCTAAAGCTAGATAAAACTTATGTCCTTTTAAAGATGAATACATACGCATCAAAGTAAGAAGCTGAATATTACTAATGAGCATCCACAAATATATATTAATGTTAATAAAAATTTACATATTATTGGGTTTAGTCACCATAGTTACAAACCTATGAATATAAAAGAGCTTTATTCCTGAATGGAAAGCTAAAATTTTAAATAGAAGAGATTATTTCGTTACCATGGTTTCTGCGAACGTATCATTTGCTTGCATCTCGAGATAAAATTTTTTCCTCTCATTTTTCAGCGTGTTTCATTTAATCGCTGACGGAATTTCATTTCGTAAATCCACTCTTCACTTCGCCTACTTATCATCCTTCTTGTTTTAGAGAGCTCTTGAAAAAGTTGCTCTACGTATGAAAATCGTTTTGAACAGTCGAGTTGTAATCTGCGGAATGACACGAGTTTACGAACAATCCCCTGAATGTTTGGACTGAGTTCTTTTTATTGTGAATGATACTGAAAGGCGGGTGGAATGCGCTTTCAACCAAAGCTGGAATTAAGTGGAGGATACAAGTATTATCGATCCCTATCTACTTTATAAGCAGGCTGTGTTAAGGGAGTTTGAACGAGATCACTTCTTTTAAAGAGCTCGTAAGCTCTCGTTCTGGAATGGCGGTCTTATTCTGTCATTTTTTAAACTCAACGCAATGCTTTCTTAGATAAGGAAATAAGAGTTTATAATTTTCTATTTTTTGTCTTTTTCAATTATAAGCAATGCAATTTATCTAATTCAATTTTTTTATCGTCGAAAGAACTCATCTGTAACTTATATTGCCTGAAGTAGGCGTTTGATTGTATGTGCAATAGAAATAACGAACCAGTTTCCAAAGCAATACCTTATATACATTATCCAAACATTTCAAAGTATCCATGAGGGAGACTAAATAATAGATTGATACACTACTCATCTGTTTGTAATTATGTTATGAACTAAGTACTATACTATTTTAAAGGCGTAGTTGATTATAACACGTCTTTTAAGATAATCATTTTAGTTATAACTAAAAATGTAAATCTTATGACAGTGCTTAGCAAATTTATTGTGATTCTCGTTGTTTTTACATCCTGTTCAACTAATTATTTGATAGACTTATTCCACAATGTAGTAATATGCTATTTATTTAATTTGGTCTTAATAATGCAGAAGATTTTAAGGTCTACAGATAAATTATTAGAGTAAATTAATGGGAAGCAAAGGAAATGATATTACTGAGAAATCTATATAATTAATATCAGAAAAGAAATTTTAATTGAGTGGGTTTAACTCGTATTGAAAATTTTATAGAGTTGAGCGAATAGCCAGAACAACTTTTCTAATCAGCTAAGTAGTTCATAGAAGTAATTGAAGGAAATTCCTTTAAGGCAGCTTACCAAAAGCTATCGCAAAACCTCAAAGTTCGGTTTTGCTTGGATGCTGAATAGAGATAGTTTCGATGGACCAATAAGAAAAAAATATTAGATGGATTTCATACAGTTTGATGAAGAGCCTAGAGAGAATGGGCCTCTTCAGAAATTAATAAGACCTCTTGAGGTGCACCTATCCTTCGTAAGCATCAACGCATCCCTTACCCACTCCATAAACAAAAGAAAAGCGCTGTTGTAAGCGGTAGCCAAGGAGTTCTCTCTAACATGCCCTTCTCTGTTTTTTTCAGGTGAGCGCATTCATCTTACGTCGTCTTTTTCTACGATTCACGGTTGACTTGTGGTGAGTGCAGACCTTTTCTGTTCTTTCCTGGGAATGGTCTTTGATGCCCGGATGGGCTAAAGAGCTGGACTCGTCTTCAATACGCCGTCCGATTCACTGAATGCGCAGTTTGACCTAATGAACCCACACGCTTTTTCCCAATGCTCGGAAAAAAAGTTTACGAGTCCGTTTTTCAGAAATTGGGGCACCCGTAGTTTTTGTTTCAATGGGTGCAGTGTTATGTCGTTATCTGAAAGCATGGTTTATCGTTTATTGTTTTTGTTTTTTTGAGGTCGCACAGTTCTTCAAAACGCGATTCACGGAAATAAAAGAGTTACGATGTGGTCGAAGCTTTGGAAAATCGTTACCCTTAATCTAGTTTGAGGTTGAGTATAGTAGGTAATATTTTGTTTCGAAGAACAATCCTGATATTTACGCAGTTTTACTTTACACAATTGTGTTATCAGTTTATTAATATCACTTGTAGCATTAATTTATATACTCTATAAACATTTGCGTCGATTTTAGGTTTATATGAGTTATACATATCTTCCTCTAGTTTATCCTTTATTTGTTTCTTTTAAATGTTTCTCTGTATTATACGGTTAAAAGAAGAATTAGAAATACTAAATAAAAGTGTTGTATCCCTTTTAACTTTTTCAAGGTTTATGTAGAAATAATATTCAAATTTTTGTATTTATATGCTTCCAATCGGTAGATTTATATTAAATGTTCAACGTATTATTCTTAAACCGTATCTATAAGGTTGCTCTAATTTATTTAATTTCCCATTTCAATGCATAAAATATTAAGGAATTAGTTTTAATTTGTATTTTTCGTTTGAATTTCCTCGGGATTGATAAGACTTTCGTGTATGAACATAGTATTTATTTTCTATTTCGCAGCTGTAAATTCTGGCTATATCTTCCTATTCTTACGTAAGAGATGCTTTTCTACGGTAGCCTATCTGCCATTGGGTAGCGAGATCTTCGCTCTTTGGGTGCTGTTTCCGCCTTCGCAAATCATATCTTCGAGGGCAATTCTTATGGGAGATGACCCCTCTTAGCAACCGATCGTCGCATGTTTTTTGATCCTCGATCATCGATTCCCATCCGTTACCACGGCAACGCTGTGCATTTATCCTCTGCATTTATCTCCTCGAACCCATCAGTCGGAACTTTCCAGATATTGAATACCGCTTTTTTTTCCATCGCTTTTGCATTCATGTTCGACGAGGGGAAATTCTCCGCATGCAGATATTCCCCTTCTATTTTCGCCAAATACGGTTACAACTGCGTTTGTTGAGAATGAAGAATCCCATTTGAAGTGAAATTTAGTAGTGAAGTAAAAAAAAGCACTTGCGATTGAAAACTAAACGCTGTTTTCTAGAGTGGCATGTTCAAGGCTTCAAGAGTCTGCATCGTCTATTTTGTATTCAGTGATGAGTTGCAGTGCTTTTTTTTTGAACGTCGAGTACTCTTCGCTGAAGGATTGATGCATAGTAACGTTCTGAACTAATGAATTAAACATTTATTTACTGTCCCAGAAATGCGCTTCACCGGAAACGTAAATAATGTAATATGTAAATGAATCGTATAAATTGGCAATGGGTAAACATTTTCACGAAGAAAGTGTTGTGGAGGACAAACAGTCGTTGAAAACATTTGTTTTAAAATAAAATACTCTGCATTTCAGTCTGTAAGTGACCGTTCTGCTGTTTAAAGTCTCTTGAACTATCTCTAACTATCAGGAGGATTTTTATAGTATTTTTCTATGTTTGTTCTGTATATTTTAGTGTATAATTTTTCAGTATTTTCTTAAAAGTGTATAGTTTCTATTTTGAGACATATATTTATAGAATGTTATTTAACATAATTATAATTTCAAAGAGAAAATATATACTTAAAAGGATTATGTTACTAAAGAGAAATATGAATTATATTGAAATAGAAATGAAATAGCTTTTATAGAACGGAATTCTATTAATTTTAATGAAGGAATTCAGGTTAGGAGAATTTTGAACAGATTTTTTCGTCCTATTTGTTCCTTAATGACCAATATATTTGATGAAATATATCCTGAGACTGTCATTTAACGGAAATAAGCACAGTGATAATTACTTTATTTTACTGCGTATATTACTTAAAATACCTATTTTTATCAATGTAAGAAAATCAATACGTAAGGGAAGTTTTGATCAAACATTGAGATACGGGTTTGAAAAATCATCTCGTAACAAAAGAAGATATAAACATTTGTAAACCGGTGAAGTAAATCAAATAAGTCAATACAGAACTAATGGAGGGATACGGTTTTGAAGACAGAAGCTGGAGAAACGTTGGAAATTGGAGGAGTACAATTGGATTATAAGGGATACGTTTGAGGGGTCAGAACTCACGAGGGGTAGTAGCGATTGGAAGGTAAAATAGCTAAGGGCAGCCATTCGGATGCCTTACTCATAATTATGAATAACATAGACTCGTGAGATGTATGGCATTACAGATATATGAAAAACTCTCGATTTAGACTCCTTTTCACTCGAAAGCAGGAAAAAGGGTTTGAATGAAGATTCGTTTCCTCATTTTATCGAAAAAGTTCGAGAGAAAACCGATAACGAGTTTCCCATCCAACGGATAATGCAAAAACACGAGCTGTTTTCGGAGGCGGGAATGGAATAACGTGACGCTTTTGTTTTTGTTCTCTCCGATTGGTGGAAATCCATTTGAAGAATACCTGAGCAAATCTTTCATATTTTCTTTTCTCCCTCAGCCAATAAGGTCCTAGAAAAAATGGACGATCTCTGGAGATTTATTCGTTTGTTCTCTGTTGGTTCTATCACCGTTCCCTAGCAACGGAATTGTTAAGCGAATTCCGTATTAATGAATATCCATACGTTATCTATATGTGATCGACTTGATCTCGGATGCTAATACGAGTATGTTTATCTTTATATGATCCTGTTAGGTTATTTATTCATGGATCTGTTAATCGCGTACAGCAACAAAAACAAATCAGTGATTATTTGGGGAATGAAGTTAAAAATCTAATATGATTATTTTCACTATGTATCTGTTAATATTTAATCTGCTAATATTTATTGGCTTGTGTTATTATCATTCCTTGGAATATTTCTCCTTTTTAAGTTTCATAAGCAGCTTTTATATTTATTATAAAAACAAGATATCTAATAATTTAGGCAAAAGTAACTTCAAATGGGAAAATTATGAGTTGATTATAAAATAATATTCCGATGAAAATATAGCAACACCTTAATCATAATATCGTAGAATTGTGAAATAGAATAGCCTTTTTTGAATAATATCATCATAGTTACCTTGAAGTTAAGGCAGGAATATGAGATTTGATTTAAGGCAGAAGAACATAAAAAAATATAAATAATTACGGATTTCCGTTAAAGAAATTCAGAATTCATATACAGCTACCAGATTAGTCAGTGCTCAATGTAGATGCAATAATTCAGTTTCTGCTCTCCAACTACCTAGTATGTATCATCCAATTTTCAAGCACATCATTGAACAACTTGTAGAAGGATCTTCTTCAATGAAGGGTACAGCACGTAATGAACGAATTTAATATTTAGTGAATCTCCCAAGAGATTTTCCTATCCTTCTTTTTATTCTTTCCATAATATTCTTAGAATATCTGCTGCCAATGCCAGATTATCCTGAAGCAAATGATGAAATTCTAAAAAGGACGTTGTTTGTGGAATATAATGGTGATGGATTGAGTTTGGCTTTGAAAGGGGTTGGAATCCTTTTACTCTGCGATGTAAAGGACTTCGTAGGGAAGGGTATAAGAAAGAATAATGGAGTAGATGGGCGTGATTTAAAGCACGGATAGTTCAACCATGAATCCTTTGTTGAGCCTCTGAAAATTTATGTATAGTATTTGAACAAATATTTTAGGATTATTAAGGAGGTAGTTGGACTTTTTAAAATTTCTTAGAATTAGGAAATAATGTTCTAATATTGGGAATTGATGGGGTTGAATATTATTGTATTTATTTATCTTGATTTAAAATATCGTTCATATACTGATTTTTAAAGATTCAAGTACAGTTCTAATATAACTCAACTTTTATTGTCATGATTAATTATACGTATGAATTTTGATGAAAGTTAATTTTCAACGAGGATTACACTTTTATTCCAAAATAAATTATTAAAGAATATTGAAATATATCTTTGATCGTGGCCCCTTATCTTCAAATAATATTTTCAATTGTTTTAATGAGTAATATTCAATAAATATCCTACATAAATTCACGTGCATCCATTGACAGCGAATATATAAGTACGTTGATATAAACCTTTGTTACGACAGAAACGGTTACAGTCCCCATGGGCGTAGTTGAAACGGGACTTTTCCGAACTAAAAACAAGTGAAAAAAAACAACGACGTAGCGATAATTCCCTATCCTCACTTCCCTAGAATTTTTAACGAATTTGTTCCGTTTCTCTCCATTCATTCAAAGCTGCCAACCATATTCTGCGCGATCGTTCTAGCGTTATGACGAAGCGAGGGTATATTTCACAGTAGCGTATATTTCACGAAAAAATAAAAAAAACCTGGTCATTTTCTCCTCGCGAATATATACGGCCCCCCGACGTTTTTCACATAAGCGTTTTCACGGGCATTATTGTCGGAAAACGTTCATGAGAAATGCCACGGAAGTGCATATGCTTGGGATCCATGATGGATTTTTATCGTTGCTATGCATCACGGCCGTAACAATAGGATGGAATTCCCCCTTTTTATTTGGGAGATATTCGGACCGGGCTGTTCTCGTACATCGATGGGAATACTCAGGTTCTTATCGAAGTGTTGAGGATGGATTTATACGGCGATGCTTGCCGACAATGTGACGGCACACGGAGGCATATTTCTTTCACGGAACGAACTGCGATTAGGTCGCAAGAAACGGCTGTATAAGCACGCTCCGAAATCGGTGGAGGATCGGTAAATTTTGTGTGAGGAAGAATGGGAATCTTGGAGGAGTTGATGGGATTTTAGCGGAGAATATATGCTATGTACACACTATGTCGCGGTCTATGTACCTTATGGATTCCTATAGGAATGTAGATTATTAAGTACATATGCGTAGAATTAGGTTTAAACGAGTAAAGGATACGGAGGGATAATTAGGAAAAGGGTTGTATCTGTAATGAATGTTGCATCACTAGAAGTTGGTTCAATTTTTTTATTCGTTGAAATTAGGATCTAACATGGGTGAGTAGATATTACGCTATCTTTCGATGTAGAATGATCATTGAGCAAGAAAATATTATCTGGATAATTGTATACCGTAATCCAATGAGTTATTGGATAATAATCCTGAATACGTCGCGTTTTCTTGAATTTACAGGTTAAGTTTTTATACGTATTTTTTATTTAATAGTTTTATAAAAACTAGCAATGTTTTGAAAGTATCTGATAACCTAATTCAATAAGAATGAATTTCCTGATAATTCTTTACTATTACAGTATATTTACTTTAAGTGTATGGGGAGAATGTTTCGACGAGTGATTTTATTGAATTGGTGTTGTATATTTTAAAATATACATTATTCCTAAAGCATCGTCTTCATAAAATTCTTAGCATTTTACAACGATCAAATTATTTCAAAGTTCAGAGCAAAATATAGTTCTTAAATATTATGAATTTTCATGCTACAATATGTCTTTTAATTTTTAATTTTAATAATGGTAATACTATACAGCAAAATTCTTACACTCTTCTAGTTAAAGAAAATAATTCCTTCATGGAATATAATACAGAATTATAAATGAATGATACTGTTATTAATAATCATTTAATGGAAATGAAAGAAACACACATTTCCATTTACAGGCTTAAAATTTTTTACGAAATTTCTTAGGTTTCTCTTCAAAATATACTCCGTATTGTTAATAATATTCTCCACCTTTATTAAGAATTAAAGGAGAAATGCGACCTTTACCGTAATTAAATTCCAAATAGTATACTTCTGAACATTCTAGTTTCCTACTTGGAAGGTTTGCTGAATTAATCTTCTCTACAGTTGGACTCATATTAGGTTTAATATATTCAGCTCGTTTCCATGCTTCGGTTCCCCTGAGTTGTGTCTTTAGTTTAGTTATTTGTCATTGCACTTCATCGGTGTTTCCCTTCCCAATTATCTAATTATTCTTTGACCAAACAGAATGGAGAATCGCTAACTCCAACGTCCCAAACTTGCACGAGTTACTCGAAACTTTTAATTTCATTCAGAACACAGACTTGAGGAAGAAAAAACACACGCCTCATAGAATTTTATAAAAGTGTATTTTTAAAAGAAATAAAGAAGTCTTTTAAGCCTTTGTTGGCAATTTATGCACGAATGCATTTTTTCGTTACTGTTCGCTAAATTTTTGAGCAAATTTCGTTATTCAAATTACATTTTGTCTATATTATTTACATTAATTTACCTCTTCTTCATGTTAATCAGATATTAATTCTATCAATGATTCTTATTTACAGTAGAGAAATTCTTATCAGCTGTACCGGAAACCTTGAACCCTCATAAGACGTTCTATTTCCCCTTGACACAAATACAGACAGACGGAATGACTCATACGTATATGCATATAGATGAAAATGGGAAAATTCTTTGGTGATGGGAAAGAATATATGCTGTGCACATTTGTCGTTATCCTCATCAGATACGTAATGACTATACCCACACGTTTTTGCCGATACGTTTCCTCTAATGTTCCGAACTGCATCAGAATAACTGGAG
Source organism: Pantala flavescens (assembly GCA_020796165.1). Lineage (NCBI taxonomy): Eukaryota > Metazoa > Arthropoda > Insecta > Odonata > Libellulidae > Pantala > Pantala flavescens. The sequence continues at coordinate 44,520,500 of CM036881.1, read as the reverse complement.
CACCCTATAATGTTTTCCTGGAGAAAACAACCAAACCACCTACTTTTTCCCCTTCTACACAGCTAACATTTTTATCCAGAATTTTCTCGAGCAGTTCTCATTTTCCGTTCCAGTTAAAGAAAACTTCCTCCCGAAAGTTTTATTTATTTTTTCTCTTCCTAAAGAGAGACGCTTGCACGTAGGCTCTCCTTCTCTTCCATTCAAATTCAAATCTGAGGAAAAGAATGAGTTGTTTAATATTTCGCAGTCCAGCCGGTTTTGGCAGCTATATCGTGTGTACGTGCTATGGAAGGGAATATTGTGGGTGGAAAGGGGTTTCCATGGATATCGTCCTTTCTGCATATCTGTCTAATGCTCTCTTCTATTTTTGTTTTTGTTTGTTTAAGTAAAAGTTCGGGAAGTATGGCGCAAACGTTCCGAAAACTAAGGCATACGTTTACGATGTACTTATAGGATATCCGATACGGTTTTACCGAAGTATTATTTCCTATACCAACGTGTAATTTATATTTTTATATGGTAATTTTACCTTCTAATACCGTTAGAACTTATCCTTATAATTAAAATTATTTTTTAACGATTAGGTCTATAATGATACTAGATGTTTAAAAATTATTATATGTAAATAATTGAATTTTTGTAAAGGTATAAATTTACTTTAAATAATGCTTACTCGTTAATACATAAACCTTTCGAGAATTCAAATATTAAATATAGAAATATTTAATAAATTACTTTCTTAAAGGTTAGTCGTGCATTAAATTACAATTAAGTGTTCAAGATGAGAAAAAAATATTACCTACACAATCAGAAATTAATATTTTTATAAGTACTGAGAAATAATTAATTTTTTAATTATTGTTGTGATGTCATTCGAGAAACAATTGTGTATAATATTATAGGAGTGTTCTCAATAATATTGAAGAACATATAAATTACATCTAAAATCGCATATTACTTTTATAAAGGCAATAAATGTAATTAAAATACATCGATATCCTGTAAAATTTAAGAAGAAGATGAGTTTAACCTTAATATTCAAACATTAAAATGTTAACAGTTATTCAAACACAATTATGGTACATTTTTACTATTTTTCTTTGTTGAAGCAGCAATAATGACTCAATGAGATTCAATTAAAATTTAAGATTTTGTCTCATATGAATTAATAATTAAAAGTTTTGCATTTTTATCTCACGGGTTTGATAATTATTTTCCTTTAGATAGACTATCTCACAATGGAAACATTTTAAAACAAGTTTACTATTCACTACAATTTGCCAAAATAGATAAAAGTTTTTTTTATGATTGGTGTATTTTTACATATGTGAAATGTATGTTTTACATCATTCAGTTGATAGCTGTACTAGATGATAGAGAGGATTAAATCGAGAATAGCAATATTGTATTTTCTTTGTAATCCATCAGGAACACGCCACTCATTTTGATCTTCATTTTTTCCCTGGCGTATGAAAAAATGAAAATCGTTTATGTCAATAGCCCTGTGTAGGATTACCTAACAACAGACTCTTAAGCGGATTATTTCCTCAAATGCAGTGTAAAAATCATGAACGCTAATCCTCTCCAAGGTTAAGATTTTATTTTGAGAAGTCTTCGAAAAAAATCTCCGATAATAGTTTAGGACGCGATTGTGACTTTTGTTTCCTTTTTCATGGCGTGCTCCAGAAAGAAGAAGCTGGCTTATTAGATTTGCCTCCCGAGGAAAATAAACTCCTATCAAAGCCTTATTCGCGAGAATGGTTCCTAGTTCGACCACGATCGGCGCTCTCGTCGCGTTCCCATGGAGATGAAAAAATGTTTACGCGTCTTGTCTCCGCGAATCCTTCTAAGAAAATATACCTTTCTAAGAAATGAGGTAGACAAGAGGTATTAAATGGATTGATGAAGGAAATTAAATGATAAAGCTCTCAGTTTTGAATCGTTTACGTGTTTTATTTGTAAACTTTGAGGAATTTTAAGAGAAACTCGTCCAAGAGATTAAATATTTATAGATTGATCATTGCAGATAACCATGGAAACCGGCTTTTTTCGCACTTTTTTCTCATACAATGTAATTATTTCCAATCTTATTTATACCGAATACATTTCTATTGAATGATATTTGCGTTTTCCTTATTTTCATATTCAAGGATAGATTTTTAGAATGTTTTCTTTGTCAAGTCTATTTTATTCCTATTATTTACTCGATACATTAGGACTTAACACTTCAGGCATGAATTAATTTTTTTCAAGTATCAACTGTTTCTTATGGCGTCATGTAATATAGTAATTCTTAAAACATATTTTTCCTCCGAAATGAATATTAGTTTGAAAATTTTTTACTACTTATCGTCTACTCTTTTAACATTTAACTTCCTTTTGATCTGAGTACAGTTTTTCTTTCATATTTTTTTAATAATATATTTCAGAATTCAATATTTAATTGTAAATTAAAAGTTTTGCATAAATTCTGTGATTTTATTTACCTTTTGCTAAAAGTTTGACTTTGAATTAATAATATTGATTCTTTAGTACTCGTTTTAATTGTAGCTGTCAGAAAGTTAAATTTCATTATATAATTGTATATTTTACTTCTTTATTTTTCGAATGTCTCATCTCTCTTCTACGAAAAAGATGAGATGAACTTTTCATTCGCATTTAGCAAAAGGAGGACTGAAATATTCCCGAATTCTTCATCCATTCCGTGACAAACGAGTAAAAGTTTTGCGAGTCTATGCAATTCCCAGTTCACATAAAAATTGGCTCTTCCGTGCGGGGGATATGATTTTCGAGTTGGCTGAAAAAGGGCTCCGTTGCTAAGTAGCGAGTAAACAATGCCCCGTGGCGACCGAATTTTTCCCTGCAAAATTACGTGCATTCTCCTCTTTCTTTTTTTTTCGCCTGGACTAGGGAGAAAAAATGGCCGACGTGGAAGGATAGTCTCTTTGTGCGTATGAGCGTACGTGGTTTTGTGAACGCTTGTTAGCAGATTCTCCACTTCTTCCGGACGAAAGGGTCCTTTATCTACTACCATTTCTGCACGCTCTTTAGCTTATTCTTCTCGGTGTTCAGGTAGATTCGCTATAGGTGATATTCATTTCAGTTTGGAGTTAAATGCTTTGAATATTTTAATTGCTCGTGTTTCCTCCACAATTAAATTTTTCTTTTTTGTGTAGAATTAAATGTTTTCTAAGATTTTGTGTTTTATAACGTACCTTATAACTATTTTATTGTTGTATATTTTTTCGTGTCATAATTTTTGCATTTTATTGTGCTGTTATTTTTTCGTTATTTATCATAACAATTTGTATTGAATTATGCATATACTTAATATTTTTTTGATATTTAGGAAAACTATAATTTTTCAATGTTCTTGTCCACTCTTAATTGTATAAAGTGTGACTATTGTGGCTAAATATATATTTTTGGAAATATTTCTATTTAGGTCTCCATAAATTAAGTTTTTCGATAAATTTTATCAATGGTTTCATTATAATACACTAACTTAGATCAAGAACAGAATTATAATAAAAAATTACTACTTAGCTTGCATACAATTTGAAGGAAGAAAAATGTACTTCACTCCCCATCTTCCATTCTGAGCCTTATTCCCCCTTCATAACCTTAAGTGGTTTACTGTTTTGGGTAGGAGCTATAAATCCTTACCCTTACTTTTTTAGGGTTGGAATCAGCTAATTAAAATGAAGCATTACTTAGAGTTTCTTAAGGCTTATTAAAAATTCACAAAGAATTAAAATCATGGAAATTATGATGAATAAATCTAGAAAAATTTACTTTATATTATATTTATAAATGTTTATAGCATTCAGAAAAATTTTCGCCCTAAACCTAAACTCCCTCAACCACGCTCCACTCTGATTTCAACCAAGGGCGGGGAACCATAATAAAATTCCAAAACCTTCCTCAAAAACATTCTTGCATCCTAAGCGTATTAGTTTCATTACTGGTCCAATATTGTACGCTGAAATTCAAGCTAACCCTTTTGCCTCACAGTATCCATTCCCTATACGTCCCTATTCCATAAAGTCCTTCCTACACCTTTTTATTTCAAAGCTCATCCCTTCTATTTTTCCCTACATTTCTTCTTTTTCCTTCACAAGACTCTTTTCCCTATTCTCTCATCTCCTTTTATTTCCCCTTCTCAACTCCAAAATATCCAATTGTGTCTCTATTCTTCTTCTCCGCCACACCTTTTTCCCAAATTCCGCCTTTTATCTTCCTTTTTTATATGCAAGAGAGCACATGCCTCCCGGTATATGCTTCCCTTTTTATGCTCACCATCTCGTCATTTTATTTTTTCTCTCACGACTCACAAGTTTCCCCCGTCGATAGCTTAATTGTTTGCCTAAACTCGCGCTACGTTATACGTTGCTATGGTTTCCAGATGCGTTTCTCGCTCGATTTTTCATTCCGTTCGTGCGTGTTAATTGTTTTCGAAGTCTTGAATTATAGAGATATGGTTGCTAATTTTAGGTTTAAAGTTACGTGTTTCTGCTGATTTTTTATGTAAATTGAAATTGATTGTTGAAAATTGGACGTGCTGTTTTAAATATCTCCGAAACAAATATTTTTGAATAGATTATAATTGAGTCTTATTATTGAATAATATTTATAAGAGTTATTAATCAAATTTATTGTTTCTTTGAAGTAATTGTTTAGTTTTCAATAGAAGATATATTTTTACGCTCACTGAACTTTGATGTAGTCAAAGTTGTTTTCAATATAGGCATTGAATTCATCTCGCGTTTATTAGTTAAAAGATTGCATATTCTGGACATCGTGTTACACCCAATTTATGTAAATTATTATTCACTATTGACGAACGCAAATTCCAGTTCTAGTATGTAATGTATGAGACATAATCGTTAATATTTCTCTTCTAATTTAAGTGAATCCAAAATATGAGTTAGTTTTAGAATTACTTGAATATTTAATTTTCCAATATCTAGAATAACATGCTAAAAACTCATGCATTTCCTATTCATCCCCTCCGTCGAAATTTTATGGCAAGAATGAATATCCATAGTTACAACTCTACCGTACAAACACGGCCTCTTTTTCATGGAAAGACTACAGGCAATTTATTCCGCTCATGAATCTTGCAGCTAAACTACTTACACCGGACGATGAATTCCCAAGAGCTCTTCGCTACCGATGGATCAAAAATTAGATTTTAGGTTCATCGTTCATCGAACCATTGTATTCAAATTAGCATTCCCAATGGGCGCAGCCGAGTCAAGGGACGAAGTTGGAACATACTTTGCATATGATGAACGATCCACTCAATTTTCATGTGAAAAACATAAGCCCCAATTGGGCAAATGAAGGCTATAGATATAGCTTAATTACCTCTAGAGAACATGATATTGGGAAATGAAACGAATATTTGGAGCTTGAGAAGCCGATTGAGTTAGAATTAGGTTGAAATACTGATTAACTGGCCGAATAATTCTGGGTCAATAAGATGAAAGAGTTTCTAGAAATTAACGCCCGAAAGTTAGGCAGACCCGCGTAACTTACAAGTGTGTTTGGTTGCCTATGCACAGGATACCCAAAGGCTAATTATGTAACTGTAATGTAAACTGAAATATTCCCCCAGGTTTGTTAATATTTAACTCTTTCAATAGTAACCAATCTAATATTAATGCAGATTCAGCACTTCGTAGTTTATATTTTAGTACAGTTTCTAATGGTATATGCTCATTAAACCAGGGTAATTTTCTTCTTTGAACTTAATGCATATACGTGTAACACGTATACCTCTTAGGGTGTAAGGTTTTTTTATGTATTAGTTACTATATGCTAATCAGTACTTATTACAGTGATTGATTTGTATTTTACGGATAATATTATTAATATTGTTTATCCGGAGAGAATTACGTGAACATTGTTCATACTAAGACGTTCTATTAGCACCCTCCTTGTCTTCTTTAGCTCTCTTCATGTATTTACGGAAGATTTTATCATATATTGGTAAGGCTAATGGTCCTAATAAAACCCATATGCATACTGATATAATAAATTCACTCTATTCAAACTCTATTAAATATTTGTTTACTGTTTACGCTTCCTACTCTTTTTTATTCCATCACTTAAACTGTTATTAAATATATCGATAGCTCTTTTCCATTATTAACGTAACAATATATTTCTATCTTTATGGGCGCTGGTTCGTCTCACTTGTAATATTGCGCGTTACCATGACTACAATAGATTTGCCCGTACTCTTTTCCTCTCAAAGTTGAGACGTCTTCTCTTCTCTTCACCGTCTATTCTTTTCCCTTTGCCCCTAACTTCCCTCCTCTTTTGGCCACTGGGGATCCAGAGGAGTGAGTGCTTTAAAGAGGTGCCCAAGGTGTTTCGGAAATGGAGGGGATTGAGATATGGAAGTGCCTCGAATGGAGTTGGGACACGAACTCTTCAAATAAGCGATATTCGTGCTGATTGGCCTACAGCTGCGCCAAAGGCCCTTCGCTATTTAGACGGTTGATTAGCAGTCGGACGAATTAGCACTTAGCAAACGAAACAAATTAGCAGTTCGATACGGAACGATTCGGGAGTTATATTTGAAATGGGTTTGGATTTAGAGATTTTATAAACTGAGAATCGGATAAATGTTAGGATTTTAATGTCATATTTAGTTAATTTTTTTATGAGAACGGAGCTTAAATAATGTTAGCTTTTTGAGTTTTACTCTTAGCACGCCATCCAAGTGTTTTTCGATTGAATACTTTAAGTTTATTTAAAGTTAATTTAATATTTTTTCCTCTAAGAATTCGCAATTAATAATTTATCAGTTATAATTAAAGATGCTTTTCTTTATAAATTAGAGTATGGGCATAGACATTGGAATTTTTTAAATATCTAAGGAAACTCACGAAATTAGAATGTAATATGATATTTAATAGTATTATTTATAAAATTACTAGATAGGATTCTAAATCACATGCAGTATTTTTTGGCTTATGTTCGTTGTATTTAATTTACTTCTTTTTCTCAAATTTTAATCAATATTTTTTAAATAATATTTTCTTACTTATACAGTTATGCATTTCATTGTTAAATTATTCTTCTGATTAACATTTAGTTTTTACTTTTATAGCACAAAATTGCCATGAGAGTAAGTTTCTCCTAACTTCAATCGCCTTTAGATATTATATAGAAGGTTACGTCAGGAAAAAGTTAAAGATTGTCTTATATTTTGTTATTGATAATTACCTTGGTGACCAATACCACCTACCAACATGAATAAATACAATAGTAATGGTATAAGGGTTAGTTACTTCGATTCCTTCACCCATTTGGAAAAGGTAGCCTATAGAGCTTGGGTCAAATGCATAGCGATAGACACATGTCTGCCCTCTTGAGGAGAGGTGGAATTGAAATAGGTGGAGATAGAGAAAAGGGCATTTTGGTGGAGTGGAAAGGAACTCCGTAAGAGGGACGCTGATGGTTTCTTTCCCTTGAGGTGGGGAATGGAACAAGACGCATGGCAACCCTTGTGTGACTCCGAAAGTGTTGCCGGAGAAAGTAGGCGGTGACGTGTATCCGGTTCCGATCAACCTCTTCTCAGCCAATCCGTAGATAATACGAGGGAAAGGGATGTGGTCATTCGTCTAGGCCTTTCTCTTATTCACCGCCGGTTGAAATGAATGGAACGCCTGATCTAAAGTCCTAGGAAACGGTTTGGAAATCAGAGCTTTTTGGCCTTTATCTGGTCGAATGGAGAGGGTTATTGTTTGATGTGTGTCTAAAGGTATAAGGATTGAGGTTTCCTAAAGGAATTTGAGAGAAGTTTTAAAGGAGTTATAAAACCGTCGTTTGATGTGCGTCATTGTTTATATGTTAGAATGTAATGAGTTTTATACCGTGTTGTTGCTATAGTAATAATGGTGCTATGGCTGCCTAACTCTTCTTAATAGGTTGAAATGTTTCTTAGTTATAGTCAGCTGATTACATTTATTTCGCACCGTCAACAGGTAATATTTATGTTTTATAATTTCAAATTCAGTGTAGTGAATAGCATATTTTAAGTTGGCTCGTCTATACATTTTTGGACGTCCAATATGATAAGCTTTCTTCTCATGGTTCAAAATTTGACCTTTAATTGAGAACTTTTTCTTTAGTTTTTTGTCTTTTCTATAAATCAAATCAATGCAGGTTTAATTTTGGAATTAATAATTCCTTTTTAGATTAGCGTAAAATTAGAATTAATTGCGAAAATAGCGAACTCACACTTTACAACGATAAATGCTGAAAGACCATGCGATAAAGGAAGTAAATCCTTGAACGTATGATAAAAATTCTAACTATAAAGATTATCAAGAGAATAAAAACTAACCTTCTTTAATTTTATCATTCTTTCAAGGCGATAATTTTAAAATTTCCAACAATTAATAAGGTTCTAGAACAAAACGTTTTCGAGGAAAACGATGTGCTCTTACACATGTCTGAAATTCGTGTTGAAAACCATCCTTCCAGCTTACATCTGACCCTTTACTTCCCCTTTCCTCCTGACACACACGCGCACACCAGATTTATAAAACCCTCCCTTTATATAGAACGATCGCCAACTCTTCCACGCCGCTAGGTGTCTCTCTATACAGAGAGAGCAGTATTTTTGCTGAAGAGACATTGTTTCCCTTTTAGAGTCGTTAGTTACGCGAGCTTGTTAGCAGCCGCCCAATGGGATCATGTCTTCCACGAATAATCCCCCCTCATCTGGCATCGCGTTTTCTGCACGAAACCGCTGAGTATCGCAGTCCCGTTCCATGGACCATCCCTATTAGGTAATTAATCTTTCGATGTACCGAAGCTTTCTCGTAGAAATGAGAGTGGGCGGTGCAGGACAAGGAAATCCCATTAACTATTGCATTGCTCTGTTTGATCTCCCCGCTGTCAACGGACCAGGGCGATGGCACTCGTTCTTTTGCATTCCCATAACCTAATTTTGCCACCCGAAATGCATCATGGGATTGGTTCTCCCCCGCCCACGTTGCCCTTTCCTAGTTCATCATTACTTTGAAGCTTTACAAAGGAAGTGCTTCAGGCTGTTCACAGTATATGAATAACATTGGCCAAGTTGCAGCGAAGTTAATAGGCTCTCGCCTTTTTTTTAATTTCGTGATTTTTTTTCTCGATTTATCTTCTTTCGCTTCTATAATTCTCTTCCGTAAAGTCCTAGCTCTATTTTTAAAGCTCCTCTAAGCTCTTTTTTGGCTTTAGAAGTACTCGTTTCGTTTGTCGAAAAAGGCAGCTTACTCCGGCATTTATTTTGCTAAGTCTAATGAAGAGGGAGAATTTGTGGAGTAGTGGGAGCTGCAGTTAATATGAAATGGCGTATTTGTTCCGTCTTTGTAAAAGTTCTCGTGCGGATTAAAGTGGTATTTTACATTTCAAAGCTTTTCATTCAGTTTCCGCTATCGTTGATAGGATTTACTCAAAGAGTTGATATTTTGACGTATGTTTTTCTGTTCATCGTACGGTATTGTTTAGTCTATCGTGAATGGCAATTTTGAAATTTGATTTATTCTTTTTTTGTCAATACCAATGGGTAGCTTTATGCAGTCTATAACATTCTAAACTATGTAAAGTTCTGTAATTGTTGGTGTAGTTTCCATATTCTCCAATCATTATTTATTTATTTTGACTGCTATTAGCTTTCAGACCAGGTATTAAGAGTATCAGTTTTATTAAATTTATTGTTCCAAAATTTGATTTTCATCGAATCACTCAGACTAATCGCTTTTAAAAGGAAAACGTTGAGTAAAATACCATAACTTATATTATCAATTAGAGTTTGATGAGTATAATTACATCCCTTCTTAACTCTATGATCTTTTTTATAATATAAGATATACTATGAGTGAAATATTTAAGTATGCGAAAGATCTCACATTTATTATTATCCAATTGGATGAATCTATAAAATGCAGACTGTAATAAATATTTAGCAAAAAGAGTTCGAGGGAGAATTGTGTACATTTTATGTGAGACATGGATCCTTAAAATTATAAAATATATTCAAATTATTATAACCATTAGCTTCCAATTAAGTAAACGAGTTGATTCATTCCCATATTCCATCTCTCTCATTTCCACTCGTAATCGTCCCACACAGGTTCAGAATCCATTTCGCTGACAACGCTTTTTAAGCCGATGTCGGAAGGTATCTGCGGTTGCCATGACAAAGCCTACGTATCATCTGCGATGTAAAGAGAGTCTCTTTCGAACAACACTCTGCTGGCAATGGACGCCCCTTTGATTTAGGGATTATACTGATTAATAGCACATCATTATTTCCTCAAAATATTTTGATTTTAATTTAATTTGACGAAAGATTCTAATTGAATCAACTTATCAGCACGACGAAAAGAAAAATATGGGATGGATGTCGTACAAACTTACCTGAAATTAAAATAAGTATTTAAAGTAGTGTATAACTATTGAACTGAAGTAAATTGGAAGGGTTTGCAAAATTGACAATATTATAATATTATCAGATGATAAAAATGTGGCATTGGAGGTAGATTCCGAATACTAGTAAAGAATCTTCTTGAAACACTAAATAGTATTTTAACTTTAGTATATAGTTTAACAATATTAAAATTTAATTTTTAGCATTTATATTGTTTTTAAATTTATTATTGGAAAAAATACTTTCGGCTGAATGGCTTCGATAAAATTGTCAGTCAGCGTAACGACCCTTAAAGTAACTAAGTATTCTGTATAGAGATCAAACTACCGAAAATATCCAGAGGAAAAAGTAGGTCGGTTAATATCAGAAGAAGCCTAATTTTGATCGAATAAATGCGCATCCATGGAAACGTCTCTTCCTGTGCATTTTTGACCGATTTAATTTTCATTAAGTGTGCCATTCCCATTTCAGATTCTCAGCAAAAAATCTACCCCGCTCCCAGTTCAGCGAAAATCTATTTTACGGCGAATGCATGCCTTAGCCATTCCGTAATGAATTGTTTTTCAATTTCAACCCATTTTACTGCTAGATAAGGGAGCGTAATGTGTTTTATGGAAGGAATATTTCACGGCTCTTTACCGGTCCGCGATTTCATAGCATTTTCCTCTAAAATATTCCTGCTTTATTCGCAAAGAAAGTATCTCTCAGCATGAACTTTTCGCGATGTTGCAATTCAGAATATACGACTTCTATATTCTCGTTCATATTTAATCTAGAGCTTCATCGGATGAATGATTCTGGGAAATAGCAGAGTGATGGGTGAATATTCCTGGGAATTTCATACTGTGCGATAGTTATTTCGAAATGCTCGAAATTCTATCCCCTTGGGACTAGGCTGTCACTCAACACGGAACTGTATAAAAATTGCTTTTTAAGCTAGATTATTTATTTTTATAGAGCTCTGATTTTACGCTCGAGATTCGAGGATTGTTGATCAAAAATTTAACGTGCTCACCATTCGGAAAATATTTACGTTCGTAAAATTCTACGATTATTTTGAAATATCATGAAGCTTTCGAATTTGTACCTATGATACACGTACCCTTTTCATTGTTTTTGTACAAGCTAATGGAAGGTTAATATATCAAGTTTTAGTTCCCTTTGGAATACTAGTCTATATAAAAAGATTATGATATTTTTAAACTGATAGTATGTGATATCCATGTTACACTACATATTATTGACATTAAAATCGTACTTCCTTCGGGTGGAATTCAAAAATGTATGAAATAAAGTATTTTTGTTAAAATTCAGAAATGCTGAGTAGCATGTTATTAAGAATGTTTACTTTTATATAACGAAAATAATTTTAAATTAATATGCGAAATTACTTAAAAGAGAAAAGGTTGTTTTTAAATAATTTTGTCGAAAGCTTTTTAAGTCTTAACTAATTATGCAAGGTATTGTTAAAATTTATTCTCTTTTGTCTTCCATTCAATCTATTTTTATAATTCTCAACTAGGAGCATTTCTTTCATTTTAGCTATACAAAATATCCGATCTTGCATTCCAATACATTACTTGCAATGCCTTGATACAATCCATGCAATGTGAACAATCCTTATAATGTCCACTACGCATGCTATGCCCACAATCCATACTGAAACCACATTCCAAGCACCTAAGTTCCATGGATACATTCCATGAATCCGATCTGATCGCATGCTATTCGATTGACCGATTTCGACATATATCAGGCATGCATTGTTTTTTTTATTTCCAAGGATGTCACACGTTCTTACCCTTTTATATATATCATAAGAAATACTTTTGTTATTGTGTCCTGCAAAAATGGGTTTGTTATCATTTAATTTCCTCGAATAAATCGATTTATAAGTTTAAATAAAAAATTAATTAAAAATTATCATTCTTATATTATATTTAGATTATTATTCAAAATATTCCTGTAATACTTTTGAATTGAGTTAATTTATTTTGCAAGAGTCAAAAGAATTCAAATGTTCAATTACACCAACATAGAATTAGGCAAATTTTCGATCCTGTTTATATTTGTAGAATAACGGACATTTCTTTCTTTTTTCAGGTACGGTTTGATGCAAAAAATCGCTTTACTATTCTGCTGTTAATCAAGGTCTGTTAATTTTCTGTACGTTATTTGCATTGAAGTTTCTTTGCGCATGACTTCGCTAAGCCAAACGGTTTTAGGCTTTCAAACTTGATTTGCGATTTACAAAGTTATACCTAAGAGTTCCACCATTCTACTGTTTTGGCAATTAATTATTTTATCAATATACTTTGAATAAACTTAGCTATTAAATTCCAATAAGGACATTTTAAAATTAAAGCACACAAACTCAAACCAAATCTGAGTTTTATTTAAATACGGATTTGTAACAATAAATAAATTTGGGTGAATGTTTTACAATATATTGATAGGGTATGTACGTAACCTTTGTTCGAAAACTGTTCTTTTGGTGACCTTTTACACTTTAAATTCTGCCTAAAATAAATAAGTACGCCTAGCATCACTACTTTTGTTTCGATACCTGGAGTTTTTATGTATTTTCGTAGCAAAATTTACAAAATGTCAGTCAACTCAAAAACAAACAAAAAATTCTTAAAGTAGCAGTATTCATTAACTTTTTAAGACCTCCAGCAAAAACTTACTTCAGGTTTTTTTTCCTTCCGGATTTGACAGGTTCAGTAATTATATTGTTAGAAATTCTATGTTTCAGCGATTTTATTGATATTTGAAACATTTGCATTAAATCTGTAATAAGGGCATATCATCATCAATTTTTATGTTATAATTCCCAATTTTACTCAAAGCTCTAAGCTTCGCGATAATTTGGAATTAATTTCATAAATCACTAATTATTTTTGTGGTAATTTCAAAATTAATGGTGTATTTTTGATTTAGAGTTTGGCTATAAGGTCTTACTCTCTTTGTGTCATTCACAACCTGTAAACGGAATGATCTGCTAAGCTGAAATAGCTTATGTGTGACGAGATGTTAACGTGTGTTTGTTCACATTGATATTTAATATCCCATGAGAATACTGATTTGATTGAATTTCCGAAACACCGGAAACACAATTCATTACGCGAAAATGTTTTAGTGAATGTAAATTTCTAAAAGTAGAGTATCGTGCATTTGAGTCTGTTAGAATTTGTCATTGAGTAATTAATCATGTTTACCTTTAAAACATCGGAAGTCTAGATACTTTGTTCGTAACAGTATTAACACGGTTAGTTAATAGTTATAACTAGTATAACTCAATATTAAGGCGTAAAAGATTAAGAAAGAAAATGAGATTAAACATAATTTTTTCTTTTGAATCAGTAATTGGTTCCGATTATTTAGATCTTGAAGCTATCTTGAAAACGATTTATTTATTAAGATTTTTGATTTTTATTTAACGTAAATTTTCTCCGATTGTAATAAATTAATTCTAATTCCATACGCATTCAGACCATCCCATGAATACGTAAAATTCCAGAATAAATCGCGATATATGTATTTCACTCAATTCCTCACCAGTCCAATTTTCTATTTATGCATTTATGTGCGAGAAATTACGGAGCGCGAAATTCCCCCCTTTTTTTAATTTTTCCGTCAACGGAACCTCCGAAGTTTTCCATTTACCCCCCCTTCATTTCGGAGTTCGCTCATTCATTTCGATCGATCCCCCCTCCGGTGGACGGAGTTGGAACTAGGGATAAACGAGTGCCGAAATTTCTTTCCCCATTATTAATCCGTTGCGATGGAGACGTGAGACGCGTCGAAATAGCTGCAGCGGACAAGTCCAAGGAACGCCTCCTGGAAACCAAATCTGGAACTTTTTTTTCTTTCAAAGGAGCGCTTAATTGCGAGGCCGGTCAACCGCCTAAGGGACGGAAGGGGACTTCCTTTTATTTTCAACCCCATGAGGATGGTTATTCTCTCTTGGGATCGGCCATCGATTTTGGTTTGGCATTTTCTGAGATCTTTTTAATGAATAGATAGAGAATGGAAGAGATTTCGCAAAAAAATTGCTTATTTAAAATAAGTAAACTTTAAAAGTTTTAATGTTTTAAACTGAGAGGATTTATAATTAACCTCGAAATTATTTACGTAGTCGGAAAAGTATTGTGTAGTCGTAGATTCAGTTTAAGAATTTTGAAAGTAGTTTTTCTTTCGTTATATATCGAGAGTAATTTATATGATTCTTATTCTCACTATCTTTGTTATAAAGGAAATAGATTCTTTTTTAACCACTTTACACGATTTAACACAGGATCATATAATTTCTATTTTTTGAAGTAAAATATTTGTTTACTGCTGTGTTTGGTGTCTACATTATTTGAAAAGTTTTTGGTGAGGATCATTTTAATAAGAAAGATACCAGAAATAAGGTGATAATAATGAAGAATTATTGTAATCGAATACATTTAACTTTTACAATGTTCGTATATTCAAATTAATATTTTGTGACGTAATAATGCATAATTTCATTTTAGTCGAACTTATATCACCCTTTTACTTTGTTCTTCTTACATTTCTTTTATCTTAAAAATAAATAAATTTCTAACTTAACATCTAATAGAGACGACTTATACTTCTCTTTAAACATATTTAAATATAAAATAAAATCTTATAAAATTTGCTATTCAAGAATAGCTTCTCTTTCATTGAATTCTCAAATACCTTTGTGTTTTTCTCCTTCATTTTTCCTCCTGAATTCATTTTCCTTAACAAACACTCGCTATTCCGTATGATTTAATAAAGTCTATTCTTTTCCTATTCCTTTGTCGTCTCTTCAATGCTAACTTAATTAAATATTCCTAACCGTCTTATTTTTGTTTTGAAATTCTTCACAGCCTCGTATTTCTTTCGTCTTAAAAATTCTCTTTATCCAGATGTTTTTTTTTATCATAGCGCCTTAGTTACGGAGCTTCAAATTTTTTTGGTTATGTTTTATTTAACTGCAATACAAGTCCATACTCCAACTGAGCGGGAATTTATAATGGCATTGCTTAGGAATTGGTTATAAGCTAATCATATTCCATAGCTTGATTACTTAAGACAATGGTTTACCTTCATAATATTCCCGATTGCTTAAGATAATGATATCATACCTTTTGCTTTGGATAATAATGTTCCTATATAATGATAACCAACTACTCTTTTGTTAAGGGTTGTTGTTAATCATTATATTAAATCTTAACAATGATCTTTCTTAAAACCTTAATATTTCATGGATTTTTTTTTATTTGTTTATTTATTGAAATCGTATCAGTGTAAATCAGTATACAGTACATGCTGACTTTCTGAAGTTCATAAATAACAACTTACGTGCAAGAAAAGCCTGTCCATAATAGGAAAAATCAGTAAAAACTAGTGATAAAACTAGTTACCAACAAATAATAAAAACATTTCTCTACATAGTCCAAATGAATATCTTTTAAAAAAGATGAAATTAAATTAAATATTTCATGATTAGTTTTTCTCGGTAATCTAGTATTCTAATAATATAATCTTGGTTTCAATTAATTGTTCAATAACCTTCTCGAGATATTGTTTTATTTTTTTTTCATTTTCATGTGATCTAAATTCAGCTGTATGTTTGATCAAATAGCTCTTTTTACATCAAACTGTTTCTTCATACACGTGTACCCTAAACTCTTTATTTCAAAAAGTACCTTTTCCTCATAGTGAATTTCACATCAATACGTCTCCATGTGGTTCATTCGTCTATTTGATGACTTTCCTCCACGAAATGCATTTCTGGGACGTTGAACACAGTTGGCCAAACCGCATTGGAAACGATATCTCCTCCGTGACCCCTGAAATATGTGACCCAGTTCCCTTATGACGGGACACGTCTTTCTCCATCTCGGAAATAATCGTCACAGCTGACCGACTTCGTTTTTAAGAGGTCCCCATTCATTCCCTGTTCGCCTTTTGCCGGAGAATTTTATAAATTAGTGTGCCTTCAACGAATTCATATTGCTCTCTGCGAAAAAGGGTCGAGTCAAACGAAATTTTTGGGAAAAGTTATGGAATGATTTGTCCTACGGCGATGCACTTAAGGGAAGTCATAGATTCCGAGTGTGTTTTATTTAAAGCGATATATTCCTCTGTATTCCTAGTATTTTATTAAAATATATACTATAAAAATTTGTATATTTGTTTGTCAATAACAAAAAGTTATCATAGAGTAGATTTCTATCCATTTACATTAATAGCACTATTTAAAATATTACAGGAAGCGTTTGTTTCTTTGTGGAAATGTTCTATGGTTTTAATTTATATTTTAATTGTTTTTAGAGCAAATTGTATCGATATTATCTGTAACCATGATTTTCCTTAATTATAGAGACGTATTTTATGGTTTGATATCAATAAAATACGTTTTCTATGTCTTTCGTAAATCATAGTATGCCAGAATAAAGAGGAATAGAGATTATTGAATTAAATACACATAATTTAATGCATTAAGAAAAATGACAAAAAATGGTTACTTGTAAGATGAATGATAGTAAATAGCAAAGTTCTTAAATTTAATGAGTACATTCCACGAAAAATACTCTATTGTATCCCTATCTTAATTGAATTGAGTAGAATCAGAAGTTTAACATCACTTACTAATTCTCTTTGAAAGGGGAGACGTATGTTTTCAGTACACAAACAATTATAGTAATTAAAATTAAAGGTGATAAAATTTAAGAAAATTTTTTTGTGGAATTTATACCTATGGTTTTTTATAAATTTTTTATCTGAATGTGATAACGAGAGTGTCATGTTGTATTCATATCACTCCGAATTACTTAAATTAATTGAATCAATTTGAGCATCAAACAATTCGGCAAGTTAATGAAATATCGGCGAAAGAGGATTTAGATAAACCCAAAATAATTAGCTTACCTTTGTTGATTCGGAACAAAGCTCTGGGTATAATGAAGAGGATCGGTCGCCAAGGTTACAAGGGCGGTTGAATAATTCAATAGTTTGTGGAAAAAGGGAAACGGGAGGTTGTTATGGCGATCGGAGTGGATTCGTATTGGATTTTGATAAGGTTTACAGCCAACGCTTCCCACGAATTTCCAGATTATAGAGTTGGGTTGACGCGATGTGTGTGCGTGATCGGAATGCACTTTGAATTATGGGTAATGGACTGCAAGTTGTTTTAGCTGCAATATATTCCCAGATTTCCTATCATCGGCTGTTTCAATGGACCCGTGTATTGTTTGCAAATGTTCCGTTTGTGCCATCAATTTTACCCATTTAAGCGAATACACATTTGCTGTAGCGTATCGTGTTTTAAGTGCATGATCTTAGTCCGTTAATCACATGAGTTTGAATTTTTTATTGCTAATTTTCGCTCTTAAGGTACAGGAATTGTGCACACTGATGCATTTTTAATGCACGTAGAATGATTTTAACGTCTGAGTACAAGAATTTCAATAAGGAAATCCATCGTACATATATTAAATACTAAAACCATATTAGTATGACATGTTCAATTGGAATAAAATCAATAAAAATTAACTATATATTTATTTTATGGTAATACTGACTCTTAAGGAGTGTTTTTCATAGGAATGTTTTGAAAATATAATAAGGGTTAAAGAAAGTTATATTGAGAGAAATATTATGGAATGCAAGATATTTTTGACGAAGAAGGGCTAGAAAGCTACGCTTATATAATTGTTAGAAAACATATCGTAAATAATATCAACGGAAATAAACAAGTATTTTAATACGTAAACAAATGTGAAATAATCACAATGTTGCTTAGATATTTTGTGTGATCATGTGATATTATATCAATGAATGACTAATTGGAAAATACATTAATAATTTGTATAAATAAGTCAATGTTCTGTTCTGAATTATAATCCTTGTATATTCGTTAGATTATTTAAAAGTGATTACGGCAGATTTACAGAATCAACCAGTGATATAGAGATCGTTATTTTTTTAATCTTTGCATGGGTGACCTTTTTTTGAATTTCGAAGTTGGATTGGAAGATAAATAAGTCCACTCAAGGGATTATGGGACGTGTTTCGTTTTAGATTAGCTTTATCTTTGGAAGAGGATTTAAAAATTTGTTTCAACCGATTGTGATTGTGACCAGCTGAGAAACATTCCAACCTTTCAAATAGGACTCCTCATTTTATCTTACAACGCACCTTGATTTATCAGAGAACCATCTGATACCCCTTCGTTTACTTAAAAGGCGATAGATATCTGGATAGATCATTATGTAGGATAGAATATAAGCACTATCGTTACCACCTTGATCTATCAAATAATACAAGAGCAGTAACCCTCCTCAAACGAAGCATTTTCCAGCATTATACGCCTTCGATTTATTTTCCGTATGATATCTTATGCACTCTTCTTATATAAATCATTAGCTATAGGTAATTTTAAGTTGCACTTGGAGAAATTAATAAGTAATAGCATGTTTGGCTTCCGCTATTTTCCTTTTTCCATCCAGAATCAGTTTATCACCAAATAAAAGTATTTTGCAAAACATAAACCATAATACGTGACGTTAAATCTAAAATCTAAACGCTAATGCGGGACGAATACAAATCGTACAGCTTTAAAAGGCAAATCACAGATAAATACTTTGTCGAGAGAAAAACCTGGACAGCCGTTTCCACTATTCAGGTCTTCTATTTGTGTTTAAGATTCGATCCATTGAATTTACTGATTCTCACACACCATTGGAAAATTAACCGCCCACTCCGTTAGCCATTCGCACTAAATAGACCCTAAAAATAAACACGAAGAGAGATTTTACGTCCTTTTTAACAAATTGCGTTCCTGCCAGTGGAATTCCAGCTTCCGAAGCCAACCGGGTGTTATTTTGTTTTAACGTTTTTTCCCTTCGACAAATTCGCCAAAAATTCGAAGGAAAATAAATCAAAACAAATGAAGAGCTATTTGGAAAAAAAAGGTGGGTGTAAAATGGGCGGTCACCTGGGATATGTGATGCGTTCACGCCCGAGACCACGGCAACTGGCATTCCAGGTCCTCACCGCAGAGCGCTAATCTCGCATGATTTACTCTTAAGCCTAAGCAGTCCCAATATTAACTCACTCACTATCGAATTCGGAGTGGAAATCCACCGATTTTTCCATCGGTAGTGTTTTGTTTGAATAAATATGGTCTGGTGTTATTCCAATCGGGAATTGAAATTTTTTTAACCACCGCTGATTTTGGATAGGAATAGGCTTAGAACCATGAAACGTGAGTGTGTCTATTTAGATGTTTTTATTGGGATCTGCGGTTATTGAATCTATCGTTTCCGCTGGAAATAGTGTCAAAAAATTCGGAAAGGATTAAACCAGTGTATCCCATTTGGCTCTAAGCGTACTATTTTCATAGAGATACACTAGAGTTTTCTAGTCTTCTTCCCGTTAAAAATTGTTATATGTGTATTTATTTTATTTTAAAATACATTAAGATACGCTTTGATTATTTTACCGTATATTCCGATTTCATAATCAATTCTGATTGGCCTTTTAAAAAATATTTCATGAATTCCTCTGGATTAATTGGTCCTAGTTTTACCTTTTTTACATGATAAAGTACAATATAATTTTTATTATTTTCAATGATATAGGGTTATAAGTTGGGCATTGATCTATTGATTCGAATTTGGAATAAATAAAGTACGAGATTTTATTATAAATCCTTTACTGCTTCCTTAAAAGTAATTTTCTGAAACAATCGTATGATATCAATAAAGATCATATGCAAGCTTGAACTGTAGAGACTCATGTTATTTATTTGGCACACGTTTTTGGAATTCCGTGCCACGAATTTTACTTTTTCGTTTCTACCGATAATAGTATCCATTATTTGAGAGAAGTTAAAATGGTAAATGGCGTATATATTTCTTTTATTAATTAAAATGAAACTCTTCGTAACTAATTAGGCAATAAATATAAGTAATTTCAATTTTGACTTTATTCCACCTTTATTTATTATATTATGCCCATATGAATTCACATTAAAACAAAATGATCATAGTTCTTATAATATTAAAATTAGGTTTAATAAGGAAAAACCATGTAAAATGAGATATATTACGAATTGATTGCTTTTACACCTTATGAATTTCTAGGCGGCCTACTCAGCTGTTTCTACCAACTGAAACTTGTATTCAAAATCGCAGTTGAGATAACGTATGCTTAAACTTTAAAGCCATTAAATACGTTTTGGTGAATTTGAACTAAATTTCTGCTCAGTAATCCATTCTCTATTTAACAATGGTTTAAGTACAATACTATTTAATCCTTACTGTGAACTGTAAATTTTACGCGATTTCTCATCAGTCTATACGCTACATTGGATGATCGGAAGGTAGCAAAACTTCTTCCCGTATTTTATTCCGATCGATTAGCTCGAAATCCTCCGAGGAAATGTTTGAAGACGAGCATAAAATGAGAATTGTCTTAAATTCAGGTACCCCTTTTCCTGCAAGAAATATCAATCCCCTTAGAGGTTAGGCAACGGGCTTCACCCATCCCCCATTCAACAGTCATTACCCACTCGTGATTTCACGCCCCATTTGACGAAGGTCTCCCTTCCAAATCACCCTTAGCACAGTTTCTATCCCATTAAATATCCTTTCCTTAAGCTATTCTTACGTAGGGTGAAAATAGCCTGGAAAGTACTCGTCACATAATAACGCTAGATACTACCTCGTTATTCCTGATTGCAGGGGATTTAAATGCCATTCTGGAGTCTAGGTAGGTGAGTGGAATCAACGCGTATTGATTCATTGCAGGGTTCATCCGAGACCCGAATGTCGTTATATCAGAGCGTTCTACATTAAGGTTGCCTCTCTGGCCTTGAATACGTATTCAGTTTCATACATATCGTTCCATATTACACGTACTTGTTGTGCATACAGATTCTATCTTTTCTATATTTTATCTTCCTCATTGGTATATATAATTCCAAAGAACTCATTATATTTAATAATTAATTTATACTGTTATGATGAAATATATTTATACATTATCTGTTTAAAGAGGGAATGTAAAGTCTTTGCAAGAGAATAAATGATTAAAAAATGATAGATATATATTTGAAGACCTCAGGGAATAATAATTTCGATAATAATACCATAGTTTAAAAATAAATCTTTGCAAAATTGGTGACACAAAGTTTAAGACATAAATGTAGAAAATGTGTCAGGTTACGAATTTTGGTTGGTATAGTACATAATGGCACATAAGTTTATATATATATTCATACAAAAATACAGTACAAACTCGTAGAATATAGATCGTTAAGAGCGTTCTTTCTCAAGGATACATTCCAAAGGATTCTGTCAAGCTATTTTCTCGGACCATCTACCACTCTTCACCTCCTTCCCATTTGATTCCGATTGGTTACATTGTTACGATCTCCCCTAACAACTGGATGATTGCCTTCTCTCCACGCGAGGATCCCTTCTCCCGATACATCATTTATCCCTTTTTCTCTCCTTCACTTTCTCGATTTGGTTTAAAGCCTCTCCGTATTTTTAGCACTTTCAATCTTCTATTTTATTGTATTTTCTGGAAGGTTTTCTTTCCATTAGTTTTGAAGGAAAATCCCTCGGTGTTTACATTCATTTATATAGAAAGTACTGGACGTTCACCGGGACGAAGAAATGCCTTTTACAATGAAAGGATTAATTGTATTTTTTTTAGATAGGGTCGATAAGTAAAAGTTAAAATTTAGTTTTTACTTCTGAAATTAGAACCGTAGCCGATTTTACCATATGCTATTTTACTCTGCACATAGTTTTTATTGATTCAATATTAGATATAACCACAGAAAATAATCAATTAAGGAGTATCACTATAATTAAATAATTGAATGCATACTTTTAAAATATGTAATAACTTATTATAAGAATGTAGCAGTTCATAAATTAGCTTTTATTTTAAAGCAACGAAGCAGTTACCTTCATCTTTGTTTTCTTTAACTTATATGTTAATATTATTAAAATTTTAGTTTTATAATCATTTTCATAGTATGACAACAGGTAAAATCTAAGAAAGGAATTCATACTCCCACTGTTTATTAAATATTATTATTAATATTAAGTCAAAAAAGAACTTCTTAACTTGTGGTACATGCAGAATTCATCCAAACTTTCGTTAATATACATTGAAATATCAGGATTAAATGATGAAAGATTAGTTGCGATAATTCTTTGACATTTCCGAATCTTTTCCGACAAAATTTGACATCGAAAATCCAATGTATGTAAACTGATGAAAAATACTAAAAAGGGATTCAAAGTATCGGGAACTTCATTCACGTCATTGGATTCCTTTCAAATATAGCGGAAACTTTATTCGCGTAGGACGAAAGAAATCTCATCTTTTCCGGAAAGGATGCTTAAGAGAGTGGGAAATTGCTTAGACCGATTCCCTCTCCTTTTGTATTTACTTTATCCTTTTCCTTGAGCTTAGCGACTTTCTAAAGAAAACGAAAATATTCTAGAAAAATTACATTTTAAAAATATCAATTTTTCGAGTTTTAAATGTCCGTAGACTTGATTCATGTATATTCGTAAGAATATCAATTTTCATGAAGGACGTTTTCCTTATTTTAATGAACAACAATATGCACATATATGCATTTTTCCAAAACCTCTATAAATGTACGATCTGTATTACAGTTATATTAGATATACTTTGGAAAATAGTCCTTGCAATTGACATAATATCTCTCAGATGATTTTATTTTATTTAAAAGTTACTTAAATTTAATTAAGGTATTGAAACACTAGCTTCTTCATGACATTACTAATTTACAGTATATGACGACTGATTATTATTTTTTGACAAAAATCGTAGTTCGTGAGCTTACGTGGAACTTTTATTTATGCACAGTTTTTATACTCCTCAGCCAATATGGGTTACTAAGTAGTATCCAGGATAAATAAGAACTCATCTCTTTATTGTTAAGAAGGCTTAGTTACGCTTTGTAAACATTGAGGAGAGTAATATCTCCACTTTATTCCCAGTTTTAATATACAAAGAATTTCTTAGAATAATTATTATACACATACTATTCTTTCAGTTAGAGAATTCATATAACATAAAAATCAAATTTTTTGATAGTTTACTGAAACTTCTTAATCTACTTCAGAGTAATTCTCAACCTCTTTTGTTTACCATAGTAACATTAGATCGTCCCAAATAAAACGGTATCCGTCCAAAAAGAGTTCATAATGAATGAGTTGCAATCTTGTGTGCCTCACAAGCTATGAACGTAATTAAGAAATTTTAGAAGGATGAATTAATATCCTTTTTGTGCAAGAAGCACCTTTTGAAATCCAAACGGAAACAAGAGAAGGAAAAATGATGACCTACTAGTGATTTCGTGTGACTTTAAGGCGAACGGATGCTCCTTCCCCAATTACTTTGCCGAAAGCAGGATGGGAGTGTAACATCCGTTGCCTTTAGTTATTGATTGCGAATCGTGTGTTAGTTTTCAGAAGTTTCCTCTCTAAAGTTTTATTTTACTGGGTTACGTATCGATTACCTGTTTCATCAATTTACGAATCTCTCAGTCTTCTAATTATTATTTTTAATCACAATTTGAATTTCCTTGGTCTTTGGCTAGAATTATACTTTATATTGCACCCTTCTTAATTTAGGACGAAAAAAGATTTAAATATTTTAAATGCAAACTTTCAAGCCCAGTACTTTAATACACAATAGAAAGGATGAACTGAATACTATAGAGACTTATGTCATCGATACTTGTAAAAATATTTCCGTTTAAAGAATATGAAATTATTTCAAGCCGATAGATTCTAAAAATGTATTTATCTTTTAATTAAAGCTAAAGTAGCTTAAAATCCATTATTTCGTACTTTACGTATTATTTTTTTGATCATCCCAAATAGTAAACTTACGTCCTAGTAGTTCTCATAGTTCATCATCATCATCATCTCATTCATCATCCTTTTGATTTTTTATTGTCCATAAATATTTTATTTTGTTTGCTATGTGACAAATATTTTGTGCTCTTGTCAAAAGTTCTTTCTTTTCTTAATTTCGTTGGCCAACATGCCATAAGATATATTTTAGTCCACATCCATCTTTATTTTTCCATCAAAATAGACGTTGTAAGACATCTTTCTCTATCTTATCGTATATTTTTTTTCTCCGATATACACTTTTGTAATGACGGATATATAAAGGATGCCTAAAAAGCTCACCCGTATCCTTTTTTCATTCACGACGATAAAATTCGACAGCGCGTGCTGAATCTCTCCGTGCACTTATCTCATTTTCCAGAGCACGAAACCCTCTTTAATTCATCTCCGCAAAAGGAAAGAAAATTACCGACAGAAGCTTTTTACGCCCAGATGCGGGCGGAGTGGAACGACTACAGAATGATCCAAAATCGCTTTTCTTTCAACGGGAAGATAATCCACGCTCCGGTTTCCAAGGAGGCGACACATTCGCATCCCGTAATTGCTCGACGGTTGCTCGGGCAACGCCTCTCCTTTACTCCGCCGGAATCGAATTTTATCTGCGGAGTCCCTCACAGCTCGGCACTGTCACCAGCGCGGTTGCATTTTCCATTAAATTCTCCCCAATTGCGTTATCCTCGCAAACAGCTAGAGAAGTGTGATAACCAAAGAGGAGGGAAAAAGGATTACCAGTGGGGATGAGTGGGAATGGAAAATTCAATCTGAGAAGGAAGGGGATAAGAAGAAAAGAACAAATGGCTCGGAAAAGGAGTGGGAGATCTCGTTACACGCGTTATTCTCATAGGATTTATAGGGCATTGAAATATGGGTGCAGGGGTGATCTTTTGATGTAAAGGTTGCTCTGAGAATGAGTTTATATTTCTGCACCATTTATTTATTAGTTTTTAACTTTTGTATCCATGGCAACAGCTCGTTTTCTTTGATAGAAATCATTTGTGTTTAGCGTAATCGGTGAAACCCTTTGATTTTAAGTTTATTGATTGAAATTGCTTTTCGCCGTAAGCTGTCAATATTAGCGATGTCTTGAAAACTTAAACCGATGTTAGCTAATATTTTGTAAAGGCTAATTACTCAAGATTATCTTATGTGCCTTGTAATCTACATATTGTGCGTTAATTATACTTAAAATATACCGGTGTAGATAATTTGTAATCATCTTGTAAAATTTCATTTTTTCTGCTTCTGATGATTGATATTTGTGCATAACCCTTACTAAAACAATTCCCTTGTTTTTTTTTCGTTAAATTTTGTGGATAGTATTCATAATCGTTATATAAGAGAAGAGATGAAATACAAAACTTTATTTGAGCTATGGGAGTTTTTCTACATGCTGATGCAATCTTTTTATTTTTAAAAGTGATTTAAGTTTTACAAACTATAATTATGAGGAACATGAACAGTTTGTACTAAAAAGTTCAAATTATAAATAATGGATACAAATTACGCACTACATTATGGCTTAGAATCAGTCTGTTCAAATTAATGCAACATTCATTATACATTTGAAAAAAAAGACCGAATATTTTAAAAGAAAACAAAAGATGTCAACTCAAGTGTATCCTCCTTATATTTCAGTCGTTTTATATTCCACAAAATCTCTTTTTCCTCGATTTTTTAAGGAGCTTTTCGAAAACGTTTATGTTCTGATTAATGATGGTCTTGGTGAAGTTTTCAGTAGATATGAAACGTCATTAATCCACTCGGTTTTACAGATGCGTCCCCGTAATCCTTCAGCGGCCGATTTAATTCCACTTTTCGAATCCATTTCATTTTCTTGGACAGGAGCTCTTGAGTATTGACAATGACATGAAGAAACCTCTGGAGAAGTTTATCTTCCGAGTTGAATGTTCAGAGCCCATTCGTTTTCGAGAAATAAGTCTTGTCTTTTCATTCGTTTTATTCGGGAAAGGAAGTAGTAATTATCCGAATAGACTTTTCATCTGAATTTATTCGAGAGGCATTAAAATCCACTGAGAAAGACGTCCTATCGATAATATTCATCTCTTTTTACTTGGAGATGATTTCAAAAAATATTCCAATTCATCAAATTTCAAATATTGCTCTTTAAATATGGTCTATCTACGGATTTTCTATCTATTTCCATTACATAACAGACTTCTTGATTGTGAATCATTTAATTTTCTCGCCATGGTAAATTAGACGCAATTATAGTTAGACTATAAGTTTCCTCGATAGAAAACTTGGCAAATGAGTTCAATCAGGCGACATGTAATTTAAATGAAAATATTACATCTAACTACAAGGGAAACAAAAATAAGGAAGAATAATTTTAATTTTTTCTGTATTTTTATGTAAAATAATCAAACTATAATTAGTGTCATCCTCAACTCCATTATAAAATGAATTAAGTTTACTGTAAAGTTTCAATTTCCTGTGAAAACATTTTTTAAATTTACGTTAAATCAAGAGGTTGCATAATTGAAACTTTAGCTATAATATGAACTTTTTCATTGATATTTTCTATGTTTTATAGGACAAGGGCATTGCGGACAGTTATGTCTAAATATAACGATGACGATAAAATAACTTTCCCTTAAGTTTATTTATTTACCGTGGAAACATCTGTTGAAATATATTTATTAATTATATACTTGGTTATTAATGTACGAGTTTTGATAGCCTAATTCCATCTAGAATACTGACCATCACCGCTAAAAATTGACGAGTGGCTTACAAGGATCAGGTCCACTTTCTCAAGGTGATGAATAAACAGACAGGTCTACACATTGCGAATTCTTGCCCAGCAAGAAGGGAAGAGATCTCATGCATAAAAACATAGGGCGACCCTATTGTATAGAATAGTACGCCATTTCAAGCTATTCCCGATGCTAGAACACGGAAGGAATTCAATCCCCCATCTTTTGTCTCCAAATCTCAATCAATTTCGCTAAATAATTAATTGAAAATCTCCGGAGAGTGAACGGTGACCCATTTTACGATCCCAAATCTTATTTCGAATCCTTTTCATCAATTATTTTAGCGAAATCCTTTTTTTTTTAAGGGAAAGAATCCTTCTTTTATCGGACGTTTGGAATTAGGTTAAGACTCGTCCGGTATCTGATTAATTAAAGGAAGAGCAAATGACGTATTCATTCGGCGGAAATGGAAGATTTTTAACTGAAAATCACTTTAAGTTCAAGTATTTTATGTATCAATGTATGTGAATACTTCAAAACTTCACTTAATACCATAGTAATCTTTAAGATTATTATAATTAGAATAATATATAATAAAGGCTATTTAATTCTACAGTAAAAGAATCATGGAAAGTTAGCTAATTTTATTTACTGCACTTAATTTCTCAGTTTCTGCACTTCAGCACTGTGTCCTATATACATTTGTAGGTGCCTTTCTCGTATGAATTTTAAAAATCATCTCAAATCGTATCTAAATATTCAATCGTTGCTTGCAACACACACTTGCATTACATTCAAGGTGGGTGTAATTCGAAATATACGACCGTATCATATCTCCTACATATCCTCGTATCTGAAGTAGATCTGTAACACTTTGGGACCTAAAACGTGACCGTGACACACATCCGATTTCAATGTCTCTCAAATGCTGGAGTAAAGATGTCTGCTATATCGAGCTAAAACCCTGCAACGATAGAAAACAAGCTTATATAGCAATTACGTGAACGGTACCTATACTGTTTACTCTCTTTAAATTGTTTTTTTTATTAACCGTCCACTCTAGGAAATAGGATCACAGAAACGTATCTCATATTTTTTATGTCCCTTGTCCAATTCGTTCAAAAAATAGGTTCCACTACTTGTTTTGCTAGTGAGTATGATTGGAAAACATATAGAGGTACATTTTTTCCAACGCTTAGATGTGCTATCGAGACAGGGCGCATAGCTGTCTTTCAGACTGCTTCTAACCGGAGATGCACATGAAGAATTATTTTCTCAGTGCAGATGGATCAACGTGTCTTAATCCTTTCACAATAGCATTTTGAAGTGGATTGGACCTGAATGCACCACCGAATCCATTTCAAATAGAATTGTATTGCTTCGTGTCCCTTTATATGTTTTATGTATTTGTCTCGTATTTTTCTCTCGGTTTTATTTGAATCTTCAGCCGTTTGTTTATTAAATAACACATAAAACTTAAATTATTGCCAATCGTTTTATTTTTGGTAACATTTATCTGAGTGATGTCTCTGTAGATATGGTTATACGAGGAAATTTTGGTTTTCTATTATTTAATTCTTAGTTATAGTAATAAAAGGAAGTACCGAATATAAAAGATATATGTAATCCGATATTCAAATTATATTTTGTATGTATGTATGTAATCGAATTTAATTTTAACCTTAATTAACCTTTTAACCTTAATGTAATGTTTTTGGAAACTGAGCTGGTCGCAACTGAATAAGTATATGTTTGAAATAAGTGACAACTTTGAGAGCAATAAACTCAGTTTTTTGTAAATGATCAGTTATGGCGTAATTTTTAAAATATTATAGCCCATTTAACTAAAAATTTTAATGAAATAATTGCTCCATTTCAGGTACGGCTCGATACAACCCTTTTCTTGACTGGTCTTCCATCATTGCATTAAGGTTTGTAAATTAAATAGTTTACGCTTAAATTCTATCAATTTACTAAGCTCAACTGACCCCAGTTATTATGGGTTTAAAATATTAAAGCACCTAACCTGTAAAAATTATCATTTAATATGTATTGTTTTACATTTTTTATCAGAGATTCAATGAAAATCCTCGTATTTAGTGTAGTGAATTTGAAATTTGTCACAGTATTATTGCTATTCCATGGTATCCATTGTTGAGGCCGTGTTTATAACGATAATACTCAGAGGACCCTATTTGTGAGGCAGTAACCGAAAGTTATCTGCTTTTAATGGAATTTACGAACGTTTCCTCTGATTGTACGCTCAGGGCATTTTTTTCCTTCCCCAGAACTCGACCTGACCTAAGATGCAAAAAAGGGATGAGCCAAAATTTGCATAGCTTAGGGTCTCAAAATATTGATTCTAAAAGCAAATTAACTTCAGAGACAAAAACGTTTAGCAGAACTATAATGGTTTCGCTTTTAAACATTGTTAAACTTCGCTATTATTTCAATGGACAAAAATTCACTCGGTCAGCTTATTTCAATTAAATACACGTTTATGTAGAGGATTAGCGTAGGTTTTGAATTCCTTCTATCAGGAAAAGTTAATTTTGAGAGTTAAACAGAATTAAATTGATTTTTCACTAGATATCTCTTTTTCAATTCAAACTGTATCAGATCTGTTTGTAACATTTGGTGTATAATATGCGTGTGTGTGTAAACATAGAATCATTGTTTGTCAAACTATTATTCTTTTTAATTATGAATTATAATAGCTCTATATACATAGATACATAAATCGATTAAAAAACAAACACAAATTATTAGAAGCTATAACTTATTTTCTTTTAGATTCATAGCTTGAAGTTATATCTAAAATAATTTCATTTACTACTCCTAACTTATAATACTTTAAATTGGTTAATCAAACGACTTAATTTATGCTGAGGCAATTCATTTATATGAAATCATTTGGGAAAATTATGTTAATTTTACGGCTCTTTAGTTTTTAGATTTTTAGCTAATGAAAATAATAACCTATTAATGCAAGAAGTACTGAATTGTAAGAAATATTTAAATTGAATACAGTAATGTGGTAAGCGTAATCGGTGACGTATCCGAATCAACAATGAGGTATAGACAACCCAAATGCAAGTATATACTAATCATTTTTTAAACTCAAGAGTCATTTTAATTAGAAATATTAAAAAGATTATTACGATTTCACCAATGAAAATTCAGTGACCTCGTTCACCGAAAACAGAGCAATACTTTCTACGAAAAGGGAACGATATTTCCTCTGAAGATATTGACAGACTGAAAGGTACGTCATTCGATTAAAAAGGGTTTAAAGAGGCGAAAAATGAAGTGACACTCGTCTCTTTTACTCCCTCCAAAGGGATTAAGCGAAAGAACCTTATTAAATAAAAATTTCCTCCGATGGAATTTGCAGCGATGAAATTTCAAACTCGTACGTTTTGTTTCGAAAGCCGTCTCACCATTTGAAATCGAGAATCATTCCATCTGCGTGGAATTTTGTAATGTCCTCGACTTCATATGGGAGCAGAATTTTTGCCTTTATTCTTTTCAGCGAAAAGATCCGCTGAAATTGGAAATGGAGAAATTCCTTGATTATCAGAATATCCTTTTTTTCTTTCGATGCGAAAGACAGCGTTTTTCGGATACTTCGTTCCAATTTGAATTCAGTCACTCTGCCTTTTCACCGAGAATTTCCTTTCTTAGACCTGAATTGTAGAAACATGACCTTTTCTCAAAATACTAGGAAGAAAAAAATGGATGAGTTTATTATATTTAGTGTTATTCTATAATAAAATTTCTATGTAGAAAATGTATTAATCGAAAATTTAGAGGATATTTTGAGGTAAAGATCAACATTTTTCAAAAATATATCTTATTTGTTACATTTCAATTGTATATTTAAGGGGATTGAGATATCCTGTCTCTTATAAAATGATGCGGATGATACATTGAGGTTACTTTCTAATTCAACTATAGGTAATTTATTGTCTAAATTAATTCAAACATTAAATATCCTATGTTACAATCGTTCATATGCGTTGCGATGGATGCATTCTTATGTCAGCCTTTTCAAATTCGTTTTTAATTCTTTTTATATCAGGGAATATATTCATATAACGAAGGGATCAAGATTATGTTTCGAACATTATTCATGATTTTATCTAGAAGTATAACTTCACATTTTTACCATTTTTTGTAGGATATACAGGATTCGTTTGATTCAGCTTAAAATCATAAATAAAAATTTAATGGACTCTTAAACTGCAACGTTGGAAGAAATAAAATTATCTTTAATGCATGAAGTTCTTGAAAATATTTGGTCTTCAGATCATACAATTGTAAATTCATGCAAAGTAACGCACATTTGGCGACATAACTCTCCTTATGCTCTGATATTATGAACATAATGGTGTCTATGTGTCGCAGATCAATTTCAGATGCGAGTTTTCTGTATTATCCTTATGATAGTGTAGAAATAAATCATCTGGACATTACTATGGCAAAATAGCATATCAATCAGTATCTGACCAGGTGTTTACATAAGGTTAATTTTTTATTTTAAATGGTAATTTCAAAAATTGAACGATTATTAAATCAATTGAATTCTTTTTATAAATTTTAATTTGATGGCAATTTGAACATTTAACGATATGGAAATGCTGAATGAATGAATTTGAAGATATTGAATTAGATCTTAATAGATGTGATGGGACTTCATGATCCTTACATCGATTTCGGAAATTCTTTAACAGAATGGATACATTATCCCTTGTTTTTCGCAGTGAATTAGATATTATAGCTACCACCTGGCCTGGTGCCTATTTGTAGTTCTAATATACAATAAATAAATAAAAATGGGGACCCGAACCTTCAGTGAAAGTCAAAATTATTAAGTAGGATTTGTCCCTTTTGAATTTGTCTACATGTGGGTACAAGAACATTATTATAAACATCTTTCATCCTAACAATCTACGAGGAGAATGGATCAGAATGACACTTCCTGCCACTCTATCCCTTCCATTTCTTAGAACGTAGAGATATTAACGAGTCTCTCCTTTATTTTCCCCGAAATCGATCTTATATATTCCCCCTTTTCTTCAATAAGAGAAACAAATAAACCTCCGTATCTTAGCAACCACCGATTCCGTAGACGCCTGTCACTAAGGGATAGACGTAGGGGGAATAAGGGAGACGCTTTATTCTCTAATAAAACGTCGAATAAATTTCAGAAAGGGTACTAACGTCTCTCAATATCACGGGTGGGTAACGTCTTTCTACAAAATCCCTCTCGAAGAGAAAAATGCGATGGTCTGCGGGACATTAATCGGGCGGTTCCCATTTGACTCCTAAATTCGACCGGAAGTGGAGGGGTCGGATTAATCTCATCCCCAAAGATCCCCCAGTCAACTGTGACACCGACGGAGCGGAAACAGGAATGCTGGACCAAACTGAATTCTTAGCCGTCGGACGTGTGTCGGGGCGAGGATTGGCGGGAAGTCAAATGGGGCGAGGGAAAAATGGCGGGAATTGGGGATGAGGCTCTCCAGAGATCGAGGGGATTAAAATGTAAATCCCTGGTTGGGGACAACGTGGTTATTTCGTGACAGGATCACCAGAGGGAGCGGCCTTTCCTGAGAGAGGCTTTGACGAGGTAAAGATTAGCCGAAATTTACTTAGCTCGCGCATTAGTACGCGTCGGTGCCCAATTTGACAGCTGATGTGGGAATTTTGGCATTTAGGGCAGGTCGCGGAGTGGAGTAATGCACTTCATCATTGAAATTTAGAATGATGGTGCACTTCGGTAGGGATCCACTAATAGATTATACGTCAGTCTATGGATGACAAATATATTAACCTTGATAAATTTACGATTAAGTAGTATTGATCATAAATTTCAAAGTTTTATATATGCAAAATTTATCGTTTTAGTTTAATTTAATTTTATGGAATATTAGGTTGTAGATAGCTGTTAGTGAATTACAGCTGATAAGTGTCATTGCTGTTTCTGATAGAGATCTTAGCAGTTTTAATGTTTATAACTTCGTAAATATATTCAAATGATATCATTCTTGACTTGAATTTTGAGGAACTACATCGAAAGGAAACTAATTGTAGAGTCAATTACTTAAATAGTAATGTTATTTAAAAACCATGGAAAGTGGTAGTATAAGGTCTAAGATGTAAAAAAATTTGATTCAAAATCGTATAATTAATTCAGTTATCTCTAATAATGTAATTATCATATAAATTTTAACAAATTATTGTTCTAGTATATTATATGTATCTGAAATTAAATTTTCAATACATTTTACAACGCTTTTACGTTAGCTATTTTATATATGTTTAAGAATTTATATATATTAATACTTCGATATATATTATGATATTGCATTCCAATCAGTGAAAGTTATAAACTGTTTGATTTAAATACTGCATTTATGAAATGATTGGAAATTTCATTTTCAATTGTATTTCAATGTTATATTGTTCATATACTTGGAATTGGACAGCATGAAGATCACGTTTTTAATTACTACTTTCATTATGAGATGGCTTTTCATTTAACGGAATGATCGATTATTAACAATATGAAATGTACGATAATGAATTCCATTGATTATTGCGAATATTGTTAATATGCAAGGCGCTTCTGACGAAACCGCGGATGGAATTATTTTTGTGCAATTCCGTGTAATTGGTTTCAATTTGCATATCGATTAAAAAATAAACATTATACACCCTCATGATCGGATTCCAAACTTTCTCTTTTCAATTTTAAATTCTGACAAAATAAGGCAATCCCTGTTTATGGTGTTCTCAATTCTGCATTACGTGATTCTAATTGAATGTGGTCGTGTTCATTTCACATTTTCTTGATTACGAATTCGTTTGTGGTAGATCGATCATTTATTTTCAATTTCCCTCAATTCAGTTAAGATCCCATAAAGTTACGATGGAATAAAAATCCATTTAATTTATTTTTAAAACGCTCTTTTAAATGAATATACGTCAAGTGGACGTCACCTGTGTTTTTCGCATTAGGATTTATTCAAATCAAATGAAAGTTCTTTCACCGGTCCAAGCATGAGGGCTAAGTAGTGGTGTATTGTAACTTATCTCCTGCATAAATAGAGGTTAATTTTGTACCAATCATTATCTTAGGTGATTTTCCATCAAAATAAATTATGTTGTACTAAAGAAGGACTAATTTTTATCGTTGATTTGATTTAAAGGTTGATTTTAATTGGGAAATAAAAAGGGAAATTACACCCTCTGTGTTTGTCATTAAGTAAATCACAGTATTATCATTGGTTAATTAATACCTAAATTTATGTTGTTTTGAAGAATTAAACTTCCTAGTATGTCCATCACACTTCCGTTCACTTGTAAGGAAATTGCATTCCAGTAGGTATCAATTCCGAGTCAGTAAACAGTGTGCGAGGGTGGCTTTTTGCAATGGGCGTTGAATTCTTCACATGGGAATGGAAGGGAATTCCAGGAAATACAAATCCAGAACAAAGGGTGGGATCTGATTACTCTAAACCTATAAACATTCTCAATTAGTTCGGACCGGAGCATTGACGTGGAAGGATTCGGTTTACACCCACTTCCGGATCTTAAATAGCGTCAGTGTCGTGAAAGATAGAAATTAATTAATAAAAAACTTAAATGATTGGAAGAGTTTAAATGAAACCCAAAGATGAAAGAGGGTGTATTTTATCTTATTTCCAAAGTATACTATACAGTTAAGTTCGTTAGATTCTGATAATGAGCTGCTAAACTCATTGCCTTTTATTCTACATCATAAAAGAATACGAACTTTATTATCTTAACATATCCTCTACAATTACTTTGAATGTGATTAAATAAACAAACAAAAATATATTACTAAAAATTGTCGTACAATATTTGATTTATCAACTAATTATGACTCATGAAAAGCTTAACTCGAATTATCAGACGATTTGAACTTAAACCTTTTCTATAATTTTTCAGGATATACTTAATTTAATTAATTCAAACGGGAATTAATATTCCGAGAATAATAATTATAAACATCTTTATTAAGCTAAAATATACATCTACATGTATATATTACAGTTGTTGAATGTTTGAAATTCATTTATGATGTTTTTAGGATTATCCGAGCGGAAGTTTTACATTTACTTATTCTGTAAACAAGGATCCATAATAGCAAATATTTCAGAGAAAATGAATTTTCAGCCAGTTTCTTTAGATTATTCAGTGATGAATAATGCCCAAAATTAATACAATCTCTAATAAATTACAGATATAAGCTTCATTGAATTTCGTTATAATTTAAAACTAAATTAATTCTTTTCAATAGTCTTACTTAATAAATTTAAAATCAATTACAGTATTTATGAGTTTGTACCACAAAACTGATGATGAGTTAAGTATAGGGAAATTATAACTATTATAAGACGAAAAATACGTTTACTTCTGTTAACGATTTCTCAAGGGTTTACTGATATATGAATGTAATAATAGGTATCATTAATATATTTTAAAATGCTTAGAGTATTTAATCTAGAGTATGGTGAATATACTTCGTAAAACCGACCTGAAGAGTTATGTGATTGGAATATAAGATTAAGTCAATGGCGCGTTATTCCATCTCAAAGGATCTCTGCAAGCAGCACTATAGTACGGTCTTCACAAAGATGTTGTTCGTTTGGAAAGAATTCGAAAAAACAGACGAAATGGAACTGAGTTCGTGTCGACGCACATTCTTCCGAATCGACTCAGATTCTAAAGGTAATTGAATCGCCTCTCTTTCGCATATCTGAAGGAAATATTCCCAAACTTGGGTCTCCGGCGAAGGTATCCAAGTTAAAGAAGCCGAAAAGAATTTATCTTTCCCTCCGATATCCTCCGAAGAGTTCGGGAAGGGATTCCAAACTTTTATTCCTCCCTCCGGGATGAGCTTATTGAAAGAAACGTCACGTAGGAAACACTGTTGCCATAGATTTCTGCAACTCCGGGTGCAGATAACTCCGGGAGAGGTCGCGGAGCATATTTGTGAGGTTGTCATGCGCTCTATCGTCGGTTTTTGGGAATAAAAATTCCCGTTGTGGAAATCCGTGAAGCTTGTTTACTTCATGTAACGTTTCCTTGTCGAAAGGCGCGTGAAATTCCTAAGGAGTGTATGGCGATGGGAAAACACATTAAAAGAACACATATAAAGCCGCGGCTCGGATTTATGACGTCCCCTTTCGATTTATTTATGGTGGAGCTCGTGCATCGAAGGATTCAGACTCAGCGGTAGTTGGGAACAAGTTTCCATAGCGAAGTTGAGAAGTTGTTACGCAGGTTTGTGTAAGGGAAAGAAGGGAAAAAGGTGAGATAAGTTTACACTATCGTAGTCATAGCGACTGAAGTTTTTCGTCAAGGATAAGGATACTTTTCAAATTTACTTTTTACGAGAATGGATTGGTGAGTTCGGGTGCGAAAGCTGTGTTTAGCGATTTCTCCTGAGCTAAATACGATACAATATTAACCCTGTTCCTTTTAATATCTTGATTGCTGTTTGAACATTTAGTTTCTGAATTTTTCTAATACATCTGTTTTCATCCCCATAATACTAAGAATTGTTAATTTATTACTGAATCAACTGCTACCATATCTTCCTTTATCTTTCCTCTATATAAACTCTGTACATTGCTGATAGATCGAGAAATAATGGCTATACGTAATAGCGAAATACCGAATAAAAACGTTCGTAATATTTAAGCAGCATACCTGCCCGGTAAGTGAGAGACCTGGGTTCGAGTCCCAGTCACGTTTTTCATAATAAATTTGAGAAATCAAGTAAATGAATTATTTAAGAGATACTGTTGATAGATGAAAAATAAATTCATTGAACCCATATTTTTAAGCTTTATAAAACGTTCGAATTGTATTTCGTTATTGAACGCGTAATCTTGACAACCGTTCTCTTGGTTATGAACGTACATTAACGCCTCAAATATACGCCACTCGCGAATTACAAATCAGTTCGGATGATTGGAATTTCGCCACGATGACATCCTCAAATTAACCGAAACGTTGCAAAATCGGAACGTGAAACGGCGCTTCTAATCAAAGGAAGGATATTAAGTGATTTAATCCGGTAATTGGTTCGTTCAATCGGTTCATATTCTCGTTTCGAGATGCACTCCCATTCGACGGCATGCATTGTCGCTATTGTTTGCTCATTGTCGTCAAAAGTCACGGATTCTCTTCGATTGCATCGCGTTAATTAACGGCCATCTTAATTTCTGACTATTCATCGATTATTGCCATTGGTTAGTTCGTGTGCACGCTGCAGTTAAGTTTTAATATGTGGAAATTTAATTACCGTTATTGGTAACTCTGACAACACTGTATGTTACGTTCCATGGAAACGCCATTCCATTAAAGTCACGCCCTAAAATGGGCTCAGTAACTATTAGAAAATGCTCTTGTATCTTTAGATGACCTTGAGGCATCGCCATTTTTAGAATAAAGATTAAATGTCCATGTTTACGTAATGAGTTCTCTAATCAGATAAGTCAATACGGCTGATGTACTTACAAGGATGAAAAGGAATGAGATTCTTCTTTTTTACAGGTAAAAAATATAAAAAAGTATATTCTGGGAGTTCAACTCTTTATCATAATATATATTAATTTTCTAAAGACCTGATACTGTAAAGCAATTCTTTAGTGACTAGCTGAATAGATACCTGAGGCTTTTCTGTATCACATAGTAATAATAATAATAATAATAATTTTATTCATCCCAGAAACAAACACATGTTGGTATAGGACAAGTCAATAGTCATTACAAATATAATTACATTGGTCATTATACAATTACGAACAGAAACAAATCTTTATCATCGTAGACACTTATATGATCAAACATCATCCTAATACATTAATTTTACAAAATAAATTATTATAAATACAAAATATTTACATATTCTTATCATTTAAAAATTCATTCACACTATAGTATGATTTAGTCAGTAAGAATTTTCTCACTTCCTTGCAAAAAAGTGCACTGCTTAAGCTCTTCAAATGGCTTGGCAGCTTATTGTATACTTTAAGAGCCATTATTTCAAAGCTTCTTCCTGTGAGGCTCAGCCTATGGGATGGAGCCCTCAAGAATAACCTTCCCCTGGTGAGGTGGTCATGGTGGTGGTTATGTTGTTCATAGTTATTCATGTTTGACTGAACATGTATAACGCAAGCATAAATATATGCACAAGGCATTGTCAAAATTTCCCACTCCTTAAATAAAGGTCTACATGAATTTCTCCCTCCAATCTTTCCCATTACTCTAAGAACTCTTTTTTGCATTACAAAAACATGCCTCCAATGAGGAGAATTACCCCATACTAATATCCCATAAACCATCACTGTATGGAAAGTGGCAAAGTATGCCACTCTCAGGACATTTAAGGTAACTGCAGAGGTTAGTTTGCCAATCAGGTATGTTGCTTTACTTAATTTTTTACCTAGATATCTAATGTGATCATACCAGTTTAGCTTTTGGTCAATCAGAACACCCAAATATTTTACTGATGGCTGATTTGTATTTGCTACATTCCTGGCAAGAGAGATTTTTAGTGACTGGTATTTGCTTTGGTTTACAAATAATTGATTCTCACTGAACCAATCCGTTATTTTTTTATATTCAGTCTTCATTACAGAGTCAACATCATCATGATTCTTGCTTTTAACTAGGATCACAGTATCATCAGCAAATTGAAAGGTTTTAGCAGTACAAGAATTGCTTAGGTCATTAACATAAATTAAAAATAGAAAAGGTCCAAGGACAGATCCTTGGGGAACTCCATACCTCACCAGAGTTTTTGTGGACAATTTATTATCAACTGACACATACTGATATCTATCAGTAAGAAAACTCTCAATAAGAAGCAAAGGAGTACCTCTTATACCATAAGATGATAATTTTGATAGAAGCTTAGTATGACATATACTATCAAAGGCCTTAGATAGGTCATTGAAGGCAAGAATGGTACTCTCATTGTTTTCTAAAGAGAAGTGTACATCACTAATCATTGACATTATACATTCTATAGTTCCTCTACCCTTTAGGAAGCCAAATTGTGTCTTGCTTATTAGATTATTTACTTCAAAGTATTTATTTAACCGTACAAGTAATGCTTTCTCTATGATTTTAGAAATTATTGGCGTAATTGCTATTGGTCTGTAACTCGAAGGATCGTTCTTTTGTCCTTTCTTAAATATTGGGATGATTTTTGAAAGCT
The DNA here is from genome assembly GCA_020796165.1 of Pantala flavescens. Classification (NCBI taxonomy): domain Eukaryota; kingdom Metazoa; phylum Arthropoda; class Insecta; order Odonata; family Libellulidae; genus Pantala; species Pantala flavescens. The sequence continues at coordinate 44,481,110 of CM036881.1, read as the reverse complement.
TAAGTTCCTTTGGATAAATACCTGACTCAAATATTTTATTAATTAATGTGGTAAGAGGTTGGGAAATTGTATGAGATATACTTTTCAATAAGTTTGAATTCATCCCATAGATATCACAGCTGTTGCAGTTTTTCAAATTAATGATTAAATTACAAATTTCTTTTTCATTTACTGGTTCCAAATAAAATGATTTCAGGGTAGAAAAGTTTTGTTTGTTATTGTTGTTATTAGACAGGTGGATGTTTGAAGTTTTGACTAGATTTTCAATAACATTGGTGAAGTAGTTATTTAATCTATCTGGTGACAGTTCAGTAGAAATATTATTTGCCTTATGATTAGTTTCATTTTTTATGACATTCCACAGGGCTTTCGATTTATTTGCTGAATTTGCAATGTATGTATTATTGGTTTCAATTTTTGCTTTCCTGATGGCTTTCTTATAATCTCTCCTTAATATTGTATACTGAGTTTTTGCATCTTCATTGAGGCCTCTATTGGCTTGTTCATAGGCATTTAACAGTTTATCTCTCATACGTATCAGATCATTATTAAACCAAGATATTTTATGGGAATCAACCTTAATCTTCCTGGTCTTTTCTGGCATACAATAATTCAAGGTATCAATAAGTATTGACCAAAAATCTGAAAAGTTACAGTTCTCATTAGTCTCATTAAGGAATGACCAGTCATGATTGATTAATATACTTTTAAGTTTGTTAATTGAATGCTGACTCAAATTTCTTGAATAAGTCTCTCTTTCTTTTTTACTAACAATAGTTTTTTGCAAATCCAGATAGCTTATTAAACCTAAGTGATCAGACAGTGCAGAGGGAACAATATTTGTCGAGAGATTGATATTGGTGATTACATTATCTATACAGGTACCACTGGCAGGTCTGGTACAGTCATTCACTATATGATGTAAATCAGCTGAATTTGTTACATTAAGAAATTGGGACAACTTTGTGCTATTGTAATCATTAAACTGAATATTAAAATCACCCATTAAAATGATTCCACATTTAGATGCAATTAATTTTGTAAGAATATCAAATAGTTGGTTTAAAAAAATATCAAAATCACCATTAGGAGATCTGTATACAGCTAGTAATATTATGTTATAACTTGTTAATTTAATGGCAGTGACTTCACAATGTACTTCAATTGCCATATCATTTATCTGTTTCATTGGAGAGTATTTTAAGTTTGGTTTAACATAGATTGCAACCCCTCCGTGCTTGGCTTTAATTCTACAGTAACTTGAGGCTAAAATAAGAGAGTCCATTTTATAATGTTCAATTTCATCATCATGTAACCAATGTTCACATAGACAAGTGATATCTATATCATACTTATGCAGAAACAACTCAAGTTCATGCACCTTATTTCTTAGTGATTGAATATTTAAATGTAAAAACTTTAGACATAGGGGAGAACATTCCTCAGATTTTATAGGCACATATATAATATTTTTTGTATTACTCTCAACAGCAATATTACTATTTACATTGGTCTTAACAGTAGTATTAATGTTAAAAGCCTCAATTTTGCCATCAACTGCAGCCCTTAGTGGTTTCCCTGATTCCTTATCAAAGCTAATACATTCTCTATTGCTCTTCCTAATTTGAAACATCCTTTATAATTTAAATGTATTCCATCTCTACTCAAACATGTTTGATCCATAGTATTGTTAGCATCCAAAAATATGACTTTTAGAGCTTCACAGGCCCATCTAATATTGTCATTTACCTTTCTTATGAATTTAAAACTTACGTCCCTTCTAAGTAAAACACCATTTACAACAACTTTTGAGTAACAATAATTCTTCCTTAGCTAGCGACAAAATTTAGTCTAAATTCAATTAAGTACTAAATTATAGCCCAAATTTACCTTTAACTCTGTAAAGAATCATAGACAATCACATCCAGTCCCATATGATGAAAATCCGATCCCCCAGGACTCGAACCTGGGACCCCGGGGGCGCTATCTACTAGTACACCAGTAACTAACTGAAGGAGTAGCTCTAAATCGAATTCTTTTCAATAATTACTCCTCCTTTTCATTTTCTGTTAAGAAGAGCTTCAGTATCTAGACTTTATCGATTGAATTTACGAACTTCGTACTTCTATATCTCGATAAGATCGAACTTCGGTCTTTCGGATCGACCAAAATTCGCGTTGTTCCAAAAAGCGCAGTTGAGGATGGACATGAACCTGAATTTAGGGTCAAATGGAAATGGCTCGAGTATTGATGACGCGAATTGCGGTGGGACGGCATATAAGAGATTAGTAGGCCGCTATGCGATCACAGAATTGATCGGGGTGACCGCGTAATGGCCGCGCGGTTGAGAGGCCGGGCGCTCATTACGTCGTCGACGTACCATCCCAATTTAAAAGGACGTTCGTGTTAATGGAATCTAAAGGATGCACAGAGAACAATAACCGCAGTGGAAGAGAGTTTCGGTGCACAGCTTCCGTTATGCAATCTGATTGAAAGGAACCGAGAGAGAAATTTGCTTGTGGTGGTATTATCACGTGTGACTAACTGATTATGGTATGCTATATCGTTTGTTGTATTGGCTGCAGAATTTCTTTGAGTTTACTTATATTAGGTATGATCAGTTTCTACGCCCATATATAGGTTATTTTTAAGTGAAAGTTGAGTTCTGTTGACTAGTATTTTCGGACCGGAGTTCGTTTGACAATCATCTTTCCATATAGTCGTAAGTGTAAACATTTATATTAGATGCCTCTTTGAACAAAATCTAAAGTATTTTTCATAATAGATTAATGCTATACCGTATACCGCATTGAATGTTAGACGTAAATTCTTGTAAACAGCTGGTCATCTTAAACGGACGGATTTCCCACAGTCTGTTGCACAAAATTTCATTTTTAACTTAAATTTCATGAAAATTTTGTTGATTTGATGTGATGATACATTTCATTTTAGGATATCATTTTGAAAATCGCCGATTTTGCTATATTTTTTACTCATCCATCTGTGCTCTGATGATTCTGTATATTTAAAGATGAATGCAGTATGGTATATGTGCGCATGATACCCGTTAAATTCTCTTAATTATATTCTGTTGAAAAGTTTACCGAAGAATATCGTGAATCATAAATGAACGTGAAAATAAAATCATAGAAAACCTTGTTTTAGTCATGAAAAATTATGTATTTGAGTAAACGCCTACCTCTTGAATGATACTGGAAACCAGAATTGAGCTCTGTTCGTCTACGCTAAAGAATCACATCGGCACAACCAAAATCAGCACTATAGTGAAATGTAGAGACAGAAATATGGAGATGAAATTTTCCTAGACGTCCTCAAGAGAGTGTTGGAAATTCAAAAGTATGGATTTCAGAACTGACGGTTGGCATTTGGATTGCAAGCGGAATAATAAAAAGGCCGTCCAATGATCTGATTCTCTTATCTCCTAGCGACCGAATTTAAATAACCCCTTCACTTCGCAGCGATCCGTTCATTTAGCACCGATAACGATGAACGAACAAAACAAAGGCGATTTTGCGAAAGGATTCATTGAGGAGAAAATTTCTCGCTTTAAATCGAGCGGAAAAAAACATGGCGAACACGTTCGCAAATCTGACGTGACCAGAAAAATTGGCAGGGCTCGGTTTAATATGGGCGTTTTTTAGGAAGGTTTTGTATTCCAACGCTGTTTGTTTATCGGAGAAATTGTCGTCGACTTTGGCAGTTAAATAAATAAATACAAAAGAATAGGAGCGATTAATAGGTTCGTAAAATAATAGTCGTTGAGTTGACATTTTTCCTAACTCCAACACGTTCATAACGAAGCTCACTATTCATTAATTAACTGCGTTAAAAAAATACGACTATTGAAAGTTATTGCCCTGAACATTGTTTTATCGATATTTTTTGGTACCTAAAAGTATTTATTTGTAAATTTGCATTTTATATTCTTGTTCCTATTTTAATCAAAATATTCTATCTAAATACAGTGCTAGTGAATTAGAATAATTAATTATTATCTGTAATTAAGTAAGTATATAATATTTCTAATTATATTTACATTTATTATGATAATTACATTATCACATTACGTATAAAAATATTAAGTTCACAACTAATCTAAATAAAGATATTTAATCTCTTTTCGTTTAAGTATAGATTTTATCTGTTATTGCTTATTAAATATAAAGTCCTCAAAATTATTAACCTAGATTTCCATTTCACACCATATCACTCGCCCTAAAATATATCACTTAAAAACCCTTAATTTATCTGATACTTTTTACAATATCTGTTAATTTACAAGAGAAACTTAGTACCTCTGATAAAAGCATACTCATTTAACAATTATTTCATATTACAATTTTAAAACATATAAACAGTTATTGTAACTAATGTTGATTTATAAATCCTACGAATCTAGCATTTGTAAATGTTACATATGAATTAAAAATTATATGTATTTATGTAAATATTTATATAAAAAGATTAAAGTTGACGATATATTAAACTTTATATAAAATAGTAATATTCAATCATAGCTTACGCAATATCGTATAACGTGTATACTTGAAATCCGCCTCTTATTTTGAGGTAGCACTTGTATGTAGGGAACTGCGTAAGATTCCACTGCCAAATTTATAAGAAACGTAGGCCCAGCTAATGGCCAATATAAATGATTGATTCGAAGGAGAATTAACCCTCGGCATGTGCCATAAAAGAAATGGAGGTCAGAAGCGGGGATTAAGAAGACGCATTAGAGGGGACACGAGGGTAGAATTCCAGCCAAATATTTTTCGGTCGTGCACATAAAGAAGGGTAAAGCGCTAATTATTAAAAACCTCGTCGAAATCCATTTCCTCTCTCCTTTTTTATTTCCGGATTTTACGATTCCCTATGTGTAAAACATCTGTTCTTGTAATTTAATACCGGAACCTCTCCGATGAAGGGTGTTTTTCATGGGCCATAAGTAGCGGAGGTACGACAATGTCCGAATATTATTCTAATGAAAGGAATAAATTAATCCGTGGAATGGTGCCATGAGTGAAGTAGATTTAATCAAGGGTTGAATTTGATTTAAAGGAATTCTGGCGCTATTTTATCAAACAGATCATTTATGTGGATGTAGAAAGCAAAACACTTAAGGCAGAACCACTTGTAAAACTTTTTGTGAAGGATGCACCTAATGAAACTGACAGGTTTACTGGTGATTATTGAAGAAATTCATTCCTGATGCTTTCGTATATTTTAATTCAGTTATTTATGAACTATTTTAGGTGTTTAATTTATTTTAAAATCATATTCCAACTTCACTTTCGTTAGTTGTTTCATTTTTAGTAAAAATTATAGCTAAGATAAATAAACTATCAGTTTCAATATTTATTAGGAATGTAGAAGAACAATTATAAATAATAAGTACACATATAAAAGTGCATGTACGTAATACATATAATAATAAATGCAATGTAAGAGGGAAGCACGATGCCGTAGCAAAATTCATCATGATCCATTATATGTCATTAAATAAATTAAATACCATAAAAATATAATTAAATCCTTCTTTTCATCTTTAATCATCAGTTTAAAATGTATGGATTGATTCACAGTCACAGAAAAATAGTAACTGAATTGGTCCTAAACGTATACCCTGGAGCACTCTATTCAGCAGTGGTGGCACGGTAGATGTTATTTAGGGAAAATAATTTTGAAAATTCTTCAAATCTTTTCTCTTTTTCACTCACCTTCAACTCATCTAATCTGGAGAGGAATTTTATCGGAATGGAAAATATTTCTTCGGGCTTTTTTACATGAATAAGCTAACGTAATCGAAAACCTTTCTATGTTTAGAAAAGGAAAATTATCGGATTCCATTGGCGCACTCTGGCGGTTTTTCTACATTTCTATTTTTGATTGACATTCTGGGAAAGCTTTTTCTGATCCTAGAGAAGTGTTACTGAGTTTAAGTTTTAAGTTTGCTGTTTTCTTTTCTTAAATCTTTTCATTGCCTACAAACCATAATCGCTTGTTCAGCGTTACGTAATTCGGTAGGTTTATGCTTTATGTAGTAAATATACTATAGTATATTAGGAGGTATTTTATAGTATGAAAATAATTATAGTATTGATAGATTCTTTAATAATGGTATAAGTTAATATACTTTTCATGCCGATATTTATTGGTTACACAGGAATAAAGTTAATAAATACATTGATATTAACTGAGAATATATGATATATTATTATTTGATTTTCAATTTTATTATTATTTCTAAGATATTGTAGTATAGTCTTTCTGCTACATAATTTTCCAATTCTTTCATCTATGTAGCTCTTTAGTAATTAGAAAAGAAACATCTATATCACTGAGAGATCTTTTAGCAAAAATATTATCAATAACTGCAGTCGATTCTCGTATTCAGTGTGAGATTCCTATCCACCAAATTATTTTAGCTATCAATCTTGAGCACACATGTCCGAATGTTCCCTTTAGTTATTGAATTTCCTCTTTAATCACAATTGATAAAATTATGTACAGATTCGCTCTTCACCAGCTCCAAATAAATATTTGCTTCTTCTGACTGAACGGCTCGATGTTGGCACATCCGGTTGAATAAATAACTTAAATTAGTTTACTGATTCAATTTCATGGGTCATAAATTGTTGATATTTCCCAACTCATCTTTCCCATCGACCGAGAATCAATCAATACTAGAGGTGAATACTCGAACGTTATAAGAAGAATTAATTCTCAAAATTAGTTCTATGTTTGTTTCCGTTGAACAGTTGTCAAAAAAGTATTAATTTGGAATTGTATATTATTCAAAATTATGTTTGAACTCGAAATTTATTATTTATTATTATCTCTGCCTTAATTCTATTTATCATTCCTATTTTCTATTTACGGTGTATATTTTTATTATACATGTTTCTTCTCATATTCGTATTTTATTTCTTTGCACTAGTTTGAATTTGAAAATCTATCCATTCATTATGTTAAAATGAGCTGAGAGCTAAAGTGTATATTTTATGATATTTCCAACTGTAAGCATAATTATTATGTTAAATTATTTTCTTATGGCTTGAGAATGTGGCCTAGTTATTGCTCAATATAAATTTAACAACGAAGTAAAAATATTAATCCTTTAACACACCTTTTGCTTTAAGATAACAGATTTCCACAAAAGGAAAACTACCTCCTACAAATCTTTGAGGTCACCTTTCACAAAGAGACGGAAATGTCCCGTCCATCAACACGTTGCCACGAGACCTTTAATTCATTAAGTCGCCTAATATCGTTTCCACTCAATTTCCGTAATGCTCCTTAGTCCATCAAAACGTCAAAACCACCACGTATCCAGGATACACTTCATAAACCGCGTATGTGCGTACGATACACACGCAGGGGGATTTCACGCAAGCTTAAACAGGGGAATCATAAGATAGACTCCCTTTGATCCAAATCATCCGCAAAAAACAATCGCCTGAATGTCCCTTATCCCGGGGGAAGTAATCTCGAAAAATTTCCGAAGACAGACACTTCCCCAGGCGTGGGAAAATGAATCCACAAAAACGATTTTCTCTGCTAATCCATAGGGGAAAGAGAAAGTAAAAAAAAGAGGTTAGAAAATGGATCAAAGTTGACGACATCGAATGATGTCCACGGAACAAAAAGGCGAGAAAAAAATCACAAAAAAATGCGCCCGGAAAGCAAACAACGCCACCTATGAATGGACCGAATGTTTAGGATGAATAAATCTCCAGTTTTTTCACCAAACCTTCTGGGGGTTGGGATTTTTTTGAGACAGGGTTAGGGGATAAAGGAGGATATAGACTTGGTAAAGAAGGTGTGTGGAAATAGGATGGATGGTATTAGAAGATAGAGTTCCCAAGGAAGAAGGATTGCCCGCTGCCCTTGATGAAGGCATAGGGTTCTTTACGAGAAGGAATCCCGCCCGAAACCTTCCCTCTTTTTTATTTTCCGTCGGCAGATTCTTCTTCTTGAAAGCTGGATGAGGCCCACATGCTACCCATTCGCGTTAATTGAAATTCGGACGGGAGCGACACAATCTCTTTCCTGGCTTTTTTTATCTCCATCCACCGCCTTTTGTTAGCAACGCCCCCCTCTCAGACCCACGTATGGAGATAGGGAGGGATAAACCTCGGGTAAATTCGATATTAATGGAATCCTGCACTTCCTTTCTTTTCGTCGCCTAAGTGCGTCTCCGTGTTTGTAAATTCATGCGGACGTATACGGAGTTTAAGGCTCGGGACCCGGTATCAAGCGCGCACTTTCAATCTTCTTTTTTGATAGAATAAAAGAACAAAGGTGTCATTGCGTTTGATAATCTTCTCGGTCTACCTGAGAGAATGATGAGGGCTTTATGGAAGAAAATGTTGATTTATAATCTTGTTGGTTTAATAGCGTATTAAGTTCAAATGCGGAAGCTGTGAAACTTTCATAAAAGCTTGCTCAATTTGCATTGTTTGTTAATCCAATATGCGCCAGAAGAAAATGCAAGTTGTCAAGTTAATCTATAATCGCATGATACAAAGGAATAACTGATTTAACTATTTGGGGATTTTTAACCTTCCGATCTAATAGTTAGTGCAAAGCGTTTCAGTCAACTTTCGTCAATTTCATACAAATGTTGTATTTGTAAATGTAAATTTTATGTAAATGTTTGTTTTAACATTTAATTAACAGTGAACTTAAACTTACGAAAATTGTGAAAATTAGAATTTTTAACATGCAATTGGATATAAGCATAACAATGGTAAGAGAATTTTTACCTTCAGCAATCATTTTCATTCAGTTATAATTTGTAAATTCTTGAAAATCCAATGCAAAATCAGAGCCAGCAATACTATAATTATACAAAGGACTATTTTGTAGACAGGATTGGATTCAGAGTAATAGTCCGGGTAGTTAATTGCTGGAATATCGCTGCAAATAAACACTCAGAGGCAACAATCGCCGTGATTCAATCGCTAGGAAACGATATTGTCAATTAGTAAACAGTCTAGCGACAGTTAATACCCTATACACCGCAATGCTAAATGAATCGCGAACGTAAAAAAAACAGACAATGACGTCACACGGTCTGGAACCACGTAGAAACCGATTCGCGTATTTGTTCAAAATGTTTGCATTAGTTCGCGAAGGAGCTTTTACGCAGATGAGGCATTCCGGATCGATGCTCGCGATTGAGTTACCTGAGAGGAATTCCGGGGAAAACGTGACGGAATTCATGTATGCGGACCGCAATTTTACGCGTAGCTGGTTTTGAATTACGCGCGAAATGGATGGGATTACTCGGGCCGAGAAGAATGTTTTTGAAAGTCGGGGACGAGATACCCGCGCGCCCTCATCGGCGACAAATGCGATTAACGGGGAAAACGTCGCTTTGACACGAACACCGCCGCATCGGCGGAATATTTCTATTAAAGGGAAGTTGTTTTCCGAAGGGAAAAGTGCTCGTGTTTGTGTACGAGGTGTTAACCGCAATGAAAAGAGGAGGATAAGTGTAAGTTTAATGGTGATGTTAGTTTCAGCACGTAGGTGTTGGAATGTATGTGGATCTAAACGTAAAATTTATTCTGATCGCTTATTACTGCAAGGATACGTACGCATGTGCGTGATGATCGTTTTTTCTTCTTATTTACTGAAAAAGAATAGCTTTCGCTTGAATATTAAGTAATCTAACTAAATTGATCATACTTACCACTTAGGTATTAATAACCTCAGAAGCTATCAAAACTTCGATTTAAGTTCAAGAGCGTATTCTATTCACGTTCGATGTTCCCTAGCAACGGACTAAAACAAATTCCCGGACAAGGAGAAACATTTTAGAGGAAAGACATTTTACGAAACTCTATTCCACAAAATTCATGCGTAGTTCTGATTTTTATAGAGACGAGAGTAGAAATTGAGGAAAAAGAGAAGGTTTACAGAAAATATATGTATTTTTTTCAATTTGAGATTGTCAAAGGAAAATTCCGTGGCTGAGGAAAAAACTTCTGTCAAGGGAGTTGGAAAATCCGGGAAACAGTGCAAAATGTGGAAATAGGGAAAGGAAGGTTATATTTTTTAAATCTTGATGAAATTGAAAATTAAGAAATTTATGTAAAAATGTAGATGGGAAGGTTTTTAAAGGGGAATGAGAAATAGAAACGTTTTTCGAATAAAATTTGCCACAAGTAAATACTAAAAAATAATTAGAAAAACTTTACGTCGTATAAAATTACAAAAATTAATTTTTACCTCTTGTTATTCACACAGAGTAATATGTGTAAAAATTTTTCTACATTCACAGAACATCTAGAAAAAGCATATATTTGGATGTGCATTGGCATCGTAAATATTTGAAAAATCTAGTTGCTACGGATACAGGAATGTAAACAAATGAGAAGGGAATTCAGACCTTTATTTTATAGACGGCGAATAAAAAACATAGCGTGAATGAAGATGGAACGAAAATCAAGAAGCAGGAAAAGAAAGAGTAAAGTAACCAACCGACAGAACTTATATGATACACATGTACTTACATGTTGCATAGATTTTTTGTGGTATAATTCTTACCGACTTCCGTTTATAATTACAAATATTCGAAGACTTAAATTCCCACGGAGCTTCTTTTCGAAGGGAAATTTCCAACGAGAGATTATAAGATTCATTTTTCTTCGAACCAAACTTTCTGAATAATCTCTTGTCGGTTGGTTATCCTCTTGAACACGCCGAGAGAAGCAACACGTGCTATCGTGTCTAAACACGACTTTTCAGGTCGCATGCTAACCGATTATGACGCTCTATTGAGGATCCAATATCAGTGGAATAACCAGCCGACTTTACGTGGAAGCTCGATCATGTTTAAAAGGAGTTCAGCGATCCTAGTAAAAATTCGCTCCAAAAAATAGTATCCAAACTCCAACCGTAGTTGGAAGCAGAGCTATCTTGTTTGCGTGCGTAGATTCAAGTTCTAAGGTTTGAAGAATGCTCCTTCAATATTTTCCTATGTATGAAGGGATTTTTGAATTTAAGAAAAATATTCAAGAAAAATTCTTTGTAGCTATGCACAGACTTTAGAGACCTGTTGAGTTTGACGTTTACCCGTTAGAAAATATGCCGTTGAAAGTTTGTCGAGCTCAACATTCTTTTCCAATAAACCTACAAGTGTTTCTGAGGACATGAATTGCATTTCTTTTCAAAGAAGTTTACCATATAAAATCAAAATTTACTCTATGCATTAGAAGAAAATCATTAACATGAAAGTTAGAGAATATTTTCATTGCAATAGAGAATAAATTTAGAGAATTCTTATACAATTTTCCCTTTGGAGACGCAATAATTTTAAGTGGCTTTTAAAACACCGTAATATTATCTTATTTGAAAAATATTTCGATATTTAAAGGACTGTAATTCAATTCTGAAAAATAATTAATTTATCATTTATTATCATGTAATAGAATATTGATAGGTTAAATCGCTCTTTGGCGAAAAAAAATGTAATGCATGGAAACAATTGAATTTAAACTCTTTAGATAATATTCGATTATTTTCACTTCTTATAATTTCAAATAGACTAGCTAAATAGTAAAATTATCTAAGAATGGAATGGAAAGTTTAATATGCGTCTCTCTTTTATTTCAGAATCAACTATAATTATATAAAACACACAGCTAATCTGGTAACACTGCCGTTTCATCAGAACTGCTGAATTTAGGACATACATAAAGGTAAGGCTATAGTTTTTTTTATTTTAAAATAATTTTGAAGCTATTCGTCCTATTTACTATTTCCATTTATTATATAGCTATTGTATATTTCTTAATATTAATATTATAAAAATTTAAATATTTAAAATATGTTTCCTCTTAATTTACTAAATCAAGAATTTAATCAAGTTCACAAAATCATATTTCTAATTTCATTTATAATGTTCATTCAAAATTAAACAAGGGATCATAGATAAAAAGTGTCTTTTTTCAAGAGACTATTTTATTATTTGTTTAAAATTATTCAGAAATGACTGTTAATGAAATTAATTTACTTTTAAATTTATTACTCTATATAAATAACTTGGTTATTCTTGTATACAACGGTAAACATGTATAGATATATGAATGAGATACATTATCATAATACGTATATTTTGACAAGATGAAAAAGGACGACTCAATTACACGAGGAATACAATTGGTCGATCTGAAAGCTCAAGAAGCAACCCCCGTCTGCCCCATTCCATTCAAATCCCCTTTTAATATATAGGTGTCGCCTTATTCTTCAAATTCCTGCAGCCCCTCGACCCTATCGATTCCACATATTTATATATATAAATATTCTGTCCCCGCAAGCAATGCAGAGATTAAGAGATCGCGTCTGAGCTGTTTTTGGTGCATTGCGTGGAAACTCACTTATTCCGCTCTCTTTCATTTGGATATTGAAATCCTACGCTTCGCTTCCTTCCTTTCTTTTCCTTTCCCCGAAGAAAAAAGGACTGAGATGTAAGCCTTGATCTGGACGTATATTCAGGTTATTAAAGCGAGTTCGATTTTATTAATATATTAGGAAAATTGACTATATATCATTATACAAGAAAGAACATTCTTCCACTAATTTTAAGAAATAAAATTTGCTAATTATGTGGGTAAAAAGACAATTGATTTTCAGCTATATACCATGTATTAAATTATGTATATTATTTTGCTCGAAGCAGATGATGCTTATGAAATTTGAGACGTAAAATTAGCTTTGTTATCCACCCGATAACATCCAATTTCCCTCATTAACCGATAAAGAAATAAGAGACACGTTTTATGAACCACCTGCCGTTTTCCTTCGATGTAACGTTAGAAATGTATTTCTTGGTTAATTGCTAAACAAACAAGGGTCAAATTTATAAAATAAAGAAAGTATATCGTTAGAGGAAGGAATTTTTATGATGAAGTTTTTATGTATTTACTAAAGAAATTGTAAAATAATTCGATGTCAATGACTAGGTTTCTAACACCCTTCTATCTGTCCACTATTGTATATTTACACAATATTTCATGCGTATATTCTATTATAGTTTATATAAGAGAGTGAAAGGTTTAAAAGCTTTAAGTTCGCTATCACAATAAAGATCTAATCAATGGAGAATTCAAAAAAGTGCAGTGAATATGGAAAATTATGTATAAAGGCAAATTTCTATCAAAACAAACTATTTATTCAATATTTTCGGATCTTTGATACGTCTAAGAGACCTTCAAAAAGCTACATTAGCTTTAAAGGAATTCATAGATATCGAGTTCAATCCTATCCCATCTCAAATAGTCATCCTTTTCCACGAGGCAAGTATTTCAATAATGAAATTCTCTCTAAATTATTCGTAACGTATTAATATCTTGATTCCGCCTGAGGTATATTTTAGATAGTCCTGAAATTCAGATATCGTAATAGAATTTCTGGCACTATGAATTTGAGTAAAGGAACATCGTTTGTATTTTCCCGATTGATACTTCACAAATCCCCTTTCTTGTTTGATTCAAATAATTTCACGGAATGCTCTCTAGACATGGATTCAATTTGTTCGAGTTTATAAAATTTTTCATGCAATTTGAATTAATTTCCCTTTATGGTCATAATATCCGATTAGTTATTGTATATTGGTTCATTATGTCTCTTTAGGATTGTCAATAGTAATATTTTGAGTATTTGAATGTGAGGCTCCATTCTTTGACCAGCTTTAAAAAAATATATTGAATAATTTATACATTTTTAATGATTTTTGAATGAAAATTAATATATAGTCAATCAATTTAATCCAATGCACATGGGAATTGATATAAGAATATGAAGTAATAAAATTCTCCATGTATTCTCAAATCGACTCATTAAAAATCAACTTATGTAGACATTTGTCCCTTCTTTGGTAATATCAGTAATGAAACAGGATCGCCTATAGGTTTCCGCATAAAAGCCTCTGGATATTAAAACTCCGGAGACAATCTTACATAATCAAACCTTTCCCTTACCTTCGAAGAGACATTATATTAAAGAGAGGTGGACCACACGCAGAGATTTCTGAATTCCCAAAATAGTTTCGTTTCCGAAGTTTATCGCCGAAGTAACTTTTTCTTGATTGATAAAGTAGTTTGCCCATCGAGAGACGTCCCATGAGATAATATTGCGTCGCGGAGGGCTTTAGTAGTTACTGATCTGTGGGTCGCAGTTAATCAATCCCCCGAGTGATATATTGATAAGGTGATAGCGGCGGAGTGATCTATGGGAAGGAATGCGGGGAGGAATTCGGAATCAAAGGTGAAATAGGTTAAAGTGGCCGTTCGTGATCTCCATTCTGATTGGCTGCACCATTCTTCGAGGTCATTCCTCTCCTTTTTATCGCGGCCATCCTCCCCCCTCCCCCTCCACACACACGATCCTTCCGTTTTGCTAACGTGGGAAGTTGTAAATCTGGGGAAAGTATGGCGATCGCTAAGTTTGCGGAGGAGCTATTTTTTTTTGGTCCAGATGCATTGATCTCCGGAGAGATGGCGTTTGTTAGGATGCTGCAGACGTGGTTGAAATGGATGATTTGATTTAGTGCATTGTCCAAAAAAAGTTGTGTAAAATTTCACCAATACAGGGATTTATTTTTCTAATGTATGTTATTTTTACGTAATTTAGAATACGAGTCGTTTTGTAGGCATCCACTTTGCGCACACATTTCATTAATTATCATCTTCCTTTACTTCGTCATATTTTAGAATTATTTGTTATTATTTATGGCAACTTAATGTATGTTTCTTACTGAAAGAGCTGGTTAAATTTGAAAAATAACATTATGTGTACGATGAGGTATATTATACATCGGGTCCCTATAAGAAAACATTAGAATAATGTAATACGATTTCCCCTAATCATGCACATCCCAACTTATTTTGTCCATTAGTTACTTACAATACCAAATTCTTATCTATAAATTAGTAATTTACGTCAGTTAAATTCAAATTAGAGTATTTAACGTACGAAATACCCTAATGAACACGTGTAGGTCTTTATAACGACGATCATTTTCAGAATCCCAAATTTAAATATGCTGATAAGCTTCTTTGGGCCTTGAAACACAACCCTCCTCTCTCAATCCAGATAATATTAAAAAGGAAGTACCCCTTCCACAAAATCCACTCGAAGGATAAAAAGTCATCGCTACATCCAGCTTAAAAAATTTAAAACCACCACCCTCTACACCGATTTCCATAGTTACCGGGGTTTCAGGGTACAAACCCCCACTAAATTATATGCATTAAGATTAAAGTCGGTAATTAAAAGAGCCAAGAGTCGAATGGGACCTAGGGCGCAATCCAGCCCCATTCGATCTCCCTCGTTATTTTTATACTTCACATAATTAGGGGCGATTGTTGAAGGAGAATATATGGAGCCAATTTCGGTGGTGGAATTGCCATCTATCCCATCTCCAGAAACCTAATCAACAACGCATCATTCTTTTCCGTCCCCTACTTTTTTTTATCTCTATTCGCAGGAAAAATCCCGGGAATAAAACCGCGGGGAAAGGAATACGAGGGAAGGCCAAATGTTTCCCCTTTTTGCTAATAAAAAAAGGTTGCCGTCTTCCTCTTCTGTTTTCGACACCGGAAAAATAAGATAAAAATGTAAATTTTTCCTCTACCCCGCTTTTCAAGGTGAGGTCTTCTCAGGAAGCAGTGTGGAGGAAGGCGAATGGCTCGTACCCGATTTCAACATCTACGTGACGTTTACTTTTCATTTTAATAACGAAAAGTTTACGTCCGGAAAGAATGATTCTTGAATTAGTACGTTTAACTTTTTACGATCTAAACATCGCTCAAAGTTCTTATTGCGTAATAGGCAGATCCGGTTCTAGTATCTGTACCTAAAGACGTAATTGATTTCCCACTCTTCATGTTGTTTTCTCTTATATGTGTGCTTAGACATGAATATTATGAAACTGTGAGGTTTTACTCTCATTTACGAAATCAACATCTAAAGGTTTCATAAATGATAGCTTTACTCAATAAACGAGTTCAGGTTGAGTAGATAAGATTTCATTATGATTGCAACGAACCAAAAATTTTTGAAATAAGGATGTCATAAGAATTCATTAAGACCTTTAGAAGGGTATAAATGCCACCTCCCTCAGTTTCCTGCTTAAATTTCCCAACATCCTTTCTTTGTGGGCAATAAATTCAGATCCATAATCTTTGATAAAGAAAATTCGCTTTTTAAGGCTAATAAATTTCAGTTTATCCTTGAGTTATTCATCGAATCAGTAAATATGAAAGCATATCTTAAAGTTAATCTATTATAGATTAGATAGAGATTAGAATACGCTTTCAACGGCGCATTATATTGATTACTCTGTTAATGAACGGTCGTTTTAAGTCAATATTTCTGGGAGTGTTCTCATTAGCTGTATCATCAATGGGTATAAAAAGCTGTAAGTATCCCTCCGTGCTGTTACGTGGTAACCGTAGGCGATCATTATCGTTTATTTGGTTTTAAGATCCTTAATTTGATATTTCCCTTCAGCTATATAGTCGCAAATATCAAGGGATAGGTAAATTTATTCCGATATTACATACTTCAGCTGCATACTATATATTTGTGGTCGTATAATAACCATTTCAATGCAAAATAATGCATATAATTCGCGCTTAATATATGCATTTGATCTCTATCTGTTCTCAAGAAAGCCAGCTGCCAGATCGTGTGTCTTTTGTGTGCGTTTCCTTGTCCTAAAGCAAACCTTGTTCCCCCTCCACCACCTGCAAACTTCCCCGAGGTCCTTATCCAACTCCGCCTACCGAAAACCCTTCCAGAAGCCAAACCTCCCTTATATCTGTCCCTGGGGTCAAGTACTCACACTTTGGGCAAACGAGACAACTTAAATGCAAAGGCGCCCCAAAAATCTCTCTCTTTTACTTCCTTTTCACGACTCACTCCCTCATCTCGGCTTTTCATTCCTTTCTCTGATATATATTTATATATATATGTTGGTTGGATGGCAAGAAAATGGGTCATACCTGCATGAAAAGGGCCCTCCCTTCAATGCTGCGTAATGCGGGATTGTTAATCTAAAAGAAATGAGACATGAGTGGGAATTTTTTGAGTAAAGAAAAGTCATAGGTTTTATATTCCTGTACCCAAGAAAG
The DNA here is from genome assembly GCA_020796165.1 of Pantala flavescens. Classification (NCBI taxonomy): domain Eukaryota; kingdom Metazoa; phylum Arthropoda; class Insecta; order Odonata; family Libellulidae; genus Pantala; species Pantala flavescens. Next base: position 44,463,945 of record CM036881.1, on the reverse strand, counting down.
GGAAACACCAACTAAAATGGAGAAGCATGTGGAAATCTAAAGATGGTATTAGTTGGTAGGTTTTGAAAGAACCCTTCTAAGATGTGTATATAAATATCCACTAAATAGCTTTATTCTTCTCGGGAAATGGTTTCTTCAAATATGTAATTAATTTTTCCATTTAAAAATTTGACTTCGTTGCCCTTTCTAAACATATGATCAAGATTCTGTAATTTTGTTAAGCATCTCGATATATTACTATTCTATAGCACCCAAAGCCAACTTAGTTTATATCTTCTGTTTTCTAATGCGATTCATACTTTTACATTTGTTTTAATGTTTCGTCGTATGTTTTACTTTTTGATGAACAAAATGTTATTCATAAATTCAAACGATTTAGCGTCCATGAACTGAAAATCAAAATAACTGATGAAATGGAGATACTTTTGCGTAATACAGAAATATATGTTTGCCATTTCCTAACAGTAAATGTTTTAATGAATTCGGACAATCTACGTGGCCATTATTTATTAAAAGAATTTGACGTTATTTGGGAATTTTCCATTCTATGTTTTTATAAATAATCGGAAAGTAGCTTGTTATATAAACATTTCTCTGAAGCCTATAACTTAAAGCTCTTGCGTACCTTGGTGTTTAGATTGATAAGTATTTAACTCTGAGTGTATATATGCACTCATACTGTATAATTTGCGAACTAACCCGCTCTTTCTTCATCTAATGTACTCGTAGAACAAGTTTCCCTCATCTGTTGCCTAACGCATATGCGATTTCCCACTTTTCTACGTATGAGCGGTGAAATCCGTCTTTCCCTTCGCCGCTGGCGTACACTTACACTCGAAAGTATCGCACACTTTTGCTCCCTAAACTTTCCACCTTCCCCTCTGCTTTCCTCCCCTCTTCTCTTTTACACCGTTCTTTACGTCCTTCCTTCTTCCTCCGCTTCATAACGAAGCCCATAAAAAAGGGAGCGAGAAAAATACTTCCTCCGAGGCTTAGGATTTCCCGTATTTTTGAAGATGATCTACGCTGTTTCACTCGTAAAAGCGCGTATTGTGAGACGGGGCCGTTGCCAACGGATGCCTACTCTATGGAGTTCAAAAGGCATGCCTCGTAGGAGACGTCATTTTATCCAGGTGTATACGAGACGCACTTCCTATAGCACTCCTTCCATCCGGAGTCACGTAGAGTGTAGAGATTTCTATGTATTATTCAGTCACGAGGTAAAAGCTTCAATACCTGCAGCGGAGTACAAAAGGAGGAATAGCGCATTGTCAGGGATCTAAGACGCACCCACCTTTCGGATTCAATGCAGAGGAAATAATGATGGACGTATCTATTCAGCGCGGTGCTTTCTGGAAATAGCATACTCCATTGTTAACGGTATACATCATTAATATAGGATCGCTTCTTGCTCTTTGACTCGCATGTTTTGGGAAAATATCGCGAAAAACTGCCTCATTAGAGGCGGATTCTTTTGGCACCGTACTCTTTTTGTGTATCGTATCACTGTACGTGAATGAGGTGAATGTGTTTCATTCACGGAAGAAAGAGAAATATGTATCTTTTATACACATTTTCCAATGTATTCTCGTAACCTTAATGCTATGGAAACTATAGATATACGCATAATTAATGCAACAAACGAGATATTGGTTTGTCTTTAATGCTGTAAAAATAGTACGCTTAAAGTACGTCATCTCGCTCTTCCTTATGTATTGTGGTTTATCTAGAGAAAAATGAAAAATTATTCATTCCTCCTCTTACCGGATATTCCGAACTCGTGACTATATTTATGAAGGTTCCAATCCGCGCTTAACCTAAATAGGAAACAGAAGTACTTAAGTTCCATCAAAGGCTAGTGTTTTAGCGTTTTATTTCAGTAAAGATCCTACTTATAGAGAGGAACTTAACTAGAAAACTTCCTTATTACGGGAAAATACTTTGAAAAATCACATTAAAAACAAGGAAAAGCAGAGAACTAAGAACATCATGCCCTAAAAATTGCAATGTATGAATATAAAAATATTCATCAGTATAAGTTATCAATAGGAAATTTTAGGGGAATATGAATGAGAAATGTCTTGAAATGATGGCATTTGTTTAGCAGCAAACATCTTACAACATGCATCGCTATGAATTTAGATCGGCTATTCCATGAATATGGATAGAATTCTTCATCTCATAATTTTTCATTAATTTAGCTTAGTTTCTGTCAAAATTCATCTGTTTTGAGAATTAAATACTAGTTTATTCGTGTATTAAATTCAGTGTGTATTCACACAATAGAAGAATGATTATCACGCAAGAATTACATCGAAGCATTTATACCTTCTCCTCACAAATTACATTCAGTTGGATGCGAAATTATGCTAATAACAAGGCGCCAACTCCTCTCAAACGAGTGATTTCGCTGGGCGAATTCTCCCAGGCAAGACTGCATTGCAAGACGCACCCCTTTCCGAATCCATCTCCTATGACTTCGGTGATGTATTTGGTGAGCTTAGGTACTCTTACTTATCCGGCACAATATGCACGTCACGTTCCAAAAGTGTGATTTCCTGGAACTTCACGGAATGCTCCCAATTTCCCTACGGAACCCTAATATGTTACGGTAGACACACGCGCGGTAGATCGGCGCTTTTCTCAAGAAGCACTAATTAATTCTCAGACTTGAATAATGGAAGAGATCAGAGTCCGTTACTACTCTCAGAAGTAGGGAAGGAAAATATTTCACCCTATAGCTCACCGAGAAACGTGGCTCGCAAAACATCCGTATAGACAATATGTTAAACGTATGAGAAGGGAAGATACTACTCGATCCAATTGTTTTGGATTTAAATCGATATTGATTAGGATAATTTATCACCGACATTTTTCAAAAGCGAATTATATTACTGTAATATTCTATTCCAGGAATGCGGATAAAATATCCAGATACTGAGTAACGTTTTTAAATTTTACGTAACCTGAAATTTAAGGTTTAAATACTGATGTATTTGGTTTTAATATTACCTATAGTATCCGATAGTTGTAGAAAATTTAATATTTTAGACGTTTATACTGTTATACTTTCATATATTATCAAATTATTGTTTTAAACGTTATTTTTACAAATTATATTTCCCATGTCATGTTATACGAAAGAACTCGTGTTGAGCGATATACATGGTTTATTTTCATTAAATTACATGCATATTTTAAAAGTATTTTATAGATAATTAATTTAAAATGAATAATAAGTATATTCTAACATACCAGCTACAGTGCTTTTCTGAAGAGAAAGAATAGAGGTCAACTGCAGTATTCTTAACATTTGAATTTTTACCATTTATAGTACGAACTTAGTTAATTTTATTGGAATATTGGAATATGGAATGTGTTTACTCATATATCGCAATTATTTTATTCATTTAGTATCCATCTAATAAACTAACTCATCTAGTAATATGTATTTATGAATGTACAATTCGAAATGGTCCTCATTAGCATAATACACGTATTCAGGCTCACATCCCCTGTTGATACGGAATTCCACACGAGCAGAGAATTCACGTCAGAGGACTGATCTTCGGGGGAAAGGAAGGGAAAATCGTTTGAAATTTTAATGAAGGAACGGATTGCGTCGAAGGTGAGGCCATAACGTTTAATTAAGCCCTCCACATTGCAACGGACGAATTCCTTCCCTTGTTTTCTCCGCTATTTTTTTATTTCTTGTAAATCGATCGTTTAAGAGTGGTCCAGCTGCACTCTCGTGACTTAATGAGTTCCGTTGCTTCGCTGAAAAAATCCGCGAATGCAACTTCGGGAAACGAGTGGAAAGCTTTCAAACGGCTTAGGCTGTCCTCGCGAAATAATTAAATCCGTCCGTAGAGTTTTTTTTGCGGGTATTAGTTTTATTCCACTATCGCAGGTGGTTTTGATAAGCCCAAGGCCCTACGTAGGATGGGCTCTTGACCTTCCGAATGAAGATAATAAAAAGAAGAATCAAATGGGCCGCACAACGTAGCATATGCTGTGCTTGGATAGGGATGATTTTAATTCTTCTCGCTCTATTTATTTGTTGGTACGCCTACTATGAAATGTGTTAAGAGAGTAGGAAAAGTATTTTTAATCGTAGCTGTATAGTCTCAGTCTATATTTTATGATCGTTGCGGAAATTTGTTTTCTCGGTTGTTGAACCCGAAAACATTTTAATACGAAGTAATGAATAAATGTTTGAACGAAACTAAGGAAAGATTTTGAATACGATATCACTCAATAAAAATATTTAAACTTCAAATATATAATGGCCCTCGTATGAATATTTATTGAAGTGAGTACAGAATATTATAATCTTACTCTCTTTATTTCTAAACTAGATGATCAAGAATTGTTCGAAAAGTTTCATCTCATAAGTATAGCGTGTTTTTGACCTTATGTATTCTTGTTTACGATGAAACATGTATTCCATGATGAAATAAGGATTGAATGTATCTTAAATTATCTTAAAATAACTCCTGTGGAATCGTTCAGAATAGTAGCTGATTAAGTATGTCTCGAGTTACGGTTGCTAAGTGTTGAGGTTAACTATATATAGCATATATTAATAATACTCGTATTTATTAGTGGTAAGTGTTTGTAGGTAGCCATGGAACGCGTATATAATATAGGAATAATGACAACCATGTACTTCTTATCATCCTTTTTCCGTAGCTCTCAGCGATTAAGACTTTCAATACGAATAAATTATTAATTACATAGAAATTGTCTTTTCTATTTGAGAAGAAAAAGAAAGAAAGGAAACGAGTAAAACATTAAAGTCTTGAAATAATCATTGTGAACACTCATAGTCTTTAAGATCAATCTAACCTCACTTAATCCTTTTCGTCGTATCTCAACTTCTTTCATTGCGTCACCAATGGTTCACTTCTAATGTCAACCCATCATGTGGAATGAACCCTCTTTCTGTCCGTCCAATCACATCTAAATCACCGCTCCACCCTTTCTTATCCTCTTTCGTTCCTCATCTCTTTCTCCAGATGCGTTTTGATCATCTCTGCCCCTTCTCTTATACCCTAATATACCTCTGTCACATAGGTCCACTCTTGATTCCATTTGCTCCTTCTTTGTTGTCCGTTTCCTCCTGCATTTCATTCTGCAATCTATTCTTTCTTTTGGGCTCATTTTCTCCACGTGTGTCCTTTTCCTCAAACGATCTTTTGTATCCTCCTTTCTTCAGTTTCCTCACGTTCTCTTCCCTTTTCCCCACCTCAGCCCTTTCCTTTCTTTGCCTCATCTTGTTCCGATGTCTTCCATTCAGTCCCGCCTTCTCTTTTTTGTAGACTTTGTTACTTCTCCGTCACTCCATTTTGTTCTGCTTTGTTCCACGTAAAATCGCCTGCATTTACTCTAATGTTAGCTAGCTAGCATGCTCAGCTTAATTGCCTTTTTATGCTATTTCATTTTGATCTGATTGATGGTTAAGATATCTCTTTCATTTTAATGCATTACTTAATTATTTGTTGTTTATTTGTTGATTTTACGTAACACTTATTGTAAAAACAGCTTACGAAAGAAAGAAATAGCTATGAAGAATGAATTCTATTATTCAAAATAAATAACATAGTTACATCCTTAACATTATTTAATCTATTTCCTCATATATTATAGTTATTATACATCTATTATTCGTGTATTATCGTTATCATTATATATTCACTTTTATCCAATCGAGAATGATTTGTTTAAGTTCGTATATATTTCTCCCTTTTGTTTACGTTACATATGTAAAAACTCATACTCACGAAGTAAGTCAATACTGGAGTTTTATTCATTTAAAGTTTCCGTTTTTTCTTTTCACTGATAATAGAGTGATAAGGAAATACTTTCTTCTTTCTATCTTTGTTTCATTCGGTTCATCTTTAGACATTCCTCCTTTCCATTTACTTACGTCCCATCTCTTGAACCGTATTCAACTTTATAAAAATATCTCTCTCTTCTGTCCATTTCCCTATTTGTTTTTCGGTTCCATTTCTTCCTTCATTTTCCACTTTTTCATTCAGAATATCGTTGTCTATATGACACTACTCAACTAGGCAGCTCTAATCCTCGTCTTGCTTTCAGAACACATCATGCCAACTTCCTACTCCGCGTCAACTTACTTTCATCTTTTTCATATCCCTTATTCATTTTTAAAGCACATACGTTCTGAGGATTTAAGTGAGATTTTGTAGGAATATTCACTAAAAATTTCGTTTTCATTGCCGGTACATTCATTCGTTCTTATAAATATGAGAATTTCGTTTACCATAGTTTCATAAAGTTAAAGGATTTATTTTAAATAATATTAGAATTATTTCCTATTTTGAATGTTTACAAATCTGTAGTAAAGTGAACATTTTAGAGGATAGAGTAGAAAATGAAGTAGTCCAAAATAATAGGGAATGGACGCCTTGTGGTTAGACTACCCAACCTACGTGAAAGATGTGCGGGAAGTCTTTATAAAAGTAAAGGAAATTGTCCCTGCTTATATCAGGTAATGCTTGAGCCATCAAGTATGTATTAATTTCAGATAAAAAATTTTTATCGCAGAGAAATAACTAGATGAAACGGTAAGCACAAGAGCCTGTAAGCACATTCGTTGAACATAGATGTATTAGAAAAATAGATCGTGACGTGGAAAAATCACGAAACGTAATCTAGATGCTTTTCATTGCATCTGAGAACTTTAATTTTATATTAACCATAAAATTTGGATCCGAATGGCAGGTTTTCAAAAAATAGTTTTTAACTTCTTCATTGAATGAATTCTATTCTCAATTGAAAATCTCATCATTTTTAGGAGACATGAATCTCTCAGTTCTTTTTCAATCTACTTTTCCCTCGAATTTCATATCGTCATACCTAATTTTGTTCCAATCACTTTTTGAAAGAAGGTTTCCAGATGATGATTTGCATTTCTCAGAAATATTCCCCATCCTCCGTCTGACCTCGTAACACATTTTTTCACTTCCTTTGTTTTAATGAAGTCTTCTAAACTTCTTTCCTTCGCTCTTTTGAAAAGTTACTTCAACCTCAGGCTTCATTCCTTTCAATCATACTCCAATTCCCATCACTTTTTTCTTTTTTTTCTGTCTCGTTAGTTGTCCTTTTTACAGCGCCGATGAATTTTCAGATGTTTTTCCCTTAAAACGTTCCCAACCTTTTCCTTTTCCCGCTATCCCTTGTTACTCATACCATATCCGGCATGAGCCCAATATTGTTCAGATTTTAAGGCTCTGGATACGGGACGTGTATGTTTAAATAAGCCCTTAGAGACGACTATAGTTTCTACTTTAAATGGGTCACAATTGAATATAAATATCAGTTTTCATGAGGTTTTGTGCTAAAATGCATGAGTGACCAATTTAAATCAAAATTCATGTTATAATCAGTGTACGAGTGCACGTATATATATATCTAATTGTCTAATTGTCGAGAGACTTTTCTTGAAGATATTCAAGTATTTAACTAACAAGAATATTTGTTTCATGTGTTTCACTTGTTTTTTTTTTTAAATATTTATTTCACCTCTAAAGAAAAGTTAACGAATGCTAGGTTGGAAGAAGTACCAAAAATAAATTTATCAGGAATTACTTTCAGAAGAGAGTGGTAATTATAATTTATTATTCATTCTCGTTAATCAGCATTTATAAGCAATATCATGTATTCAATTTGTGAAGACACTTGTTATTTATATTCTTTAAGCGATGTGATTCAGATAACTCATGCCCTTAAGTACACCATGTAAATGATGAATTCATTTTTAAGCTGTTACCCATAGAAAACAAATTGAAGTGGAACTATTGGCTTATCAATGGTACAAAGGAATACACAGTTTTATTTTCATTATATGATGTCATTTACAAACAAACAAAACAATTTTTTTTATTTTTCATTCGGTTTATTATTATTACCTAAGGATTTATCAATATACTAATAATATTATCACCGACTCGTTATTGTTTCAATGAGTTTCTGTTATTTTTAGGTTTATAGCGAAAGAGGTGATTGCAATATTGTCCCGTGAAAATTTATTCAGCATTGCTTGTTACTTTCGTACGTATATGGATATAATTCGAAGAAATTGTGGTGTATCTTTTACGCTAACATTGACAGAAAATTTTGATAAACAGATTCTCTTACGAGCAGAAAATTCGTACACTCAAAAGCTCGGAGATAGACGAACTTACCATTTCATTTTTCTTTTTCTATTTTTCGCGCCACCTCCACCGAAGTTCTGTTGGACCGATTCCAGCCCGAATTTCTCTCCTCGCTGGAGAAAAATAATAAAAATTATCGCGAATGGGAAAGTTAGATTTTTCAAAGGATCTCAGGAAGCATAAACTTTCTCCGCATAAAGAAGACGGGGTATTTTTTGAGCGAGGAAAGGAATTTTACGTAGCGTCTCCCTATTTTTATTTATCAAAAACCATCCGCAAAAATCTCTCTCTTTCTTCCTATCTCTCCGCATTCCTTTATTTGCTCCATAATTTTTCCTGGGCGGACGCGCGGGGAGCAGTTAGGCTATTTTTTTCCTTTTTTATACACACTCCGACGTTCCCCTCCCCGCTGATTTCCTGCATCCAATCCTCCTTCAAGAAAGAGAATAATGCATACGCCACTTCTTTAATTCCTAGTGAAGTGCGATATAATCTTTTCGTTTCCACTTTTTCTCCATTTGAGTTTGAGTTCTTGAGTCGTCTCTTTGCTTTTCTTTCGTTTTCCGTGTATCACTGTCATTGGTTATCGTGAGCACTGACAAACAATAACTAAAAAAACATATGAATATTAGAACTGCTAATCAGATAAATGTGTTTCATGAGCTTGGAGTCATATATTTAACGTAATATAGGGCCGATAGTGAGAAAAAATTTCCCTTCCAAAAATCTTGTTTTGAGGGTACTACAAGGATTAGTACTTGGACCACTACATTTAAAATGCAATTTTACATATACATGTTTATATGATGCTTGCTATCAGTTTATTCTTCGCTTGTTTCTATCTATGTATCAGATCCACCCATATTTCAAAGGGTCTCATGTAGTATTTGAATGCAAGTGAATCTATCCCTGCATTGGTCGTAATTGCCTATTTAATGGGAAATTTCAGATTAGAGAATGCACTCTCAAAGAAATAAGTAATGCTGATGGACGTATGTTTATCAGAGATTAGTTTACTGATATCGCTTCATCATCTATTTTCGTTTATGGTATGAATAATAGGTCGGAAATAGCTAATTACAGTGGATGGTTCATTTGCAGAGTGATTAAAGTGATGGGTAGTTGATAGGATTCACGAATCCATATCGAACTGCTGATAGATTAGCTATTAGATATGTAAACAGAACGAGTTCGATCAATTCAAACCTTGAAGTTACATCATAGAATATGTAATGTAAACTAGAATATAGGTATGAAAAATAGACTTTTTAGTAAAAAACGTGGATTGTAATAATACAATGCATAAAGGAATCATTTTTGATGATAATTAACATACGATATCCTAAAAGTTTCAGATCTAAGCTCCATGAGTACTGAAGGCTAAAGATTGTGTATGAAAAATGTTTTAAGAAAATAACAAATACATATATATATAAGTAATAAGAAATAAAAATCCAGTATTTCATAAATTCAAAATTAACTACCTTTGCCTGTGTGTAGTTCAGAAAATATCATTAATACTATATCGAACTGAACACTACTTGTGTTTGATGTATCCTTTATGGAAATATCCATCCCTTATTTTCTAATTAAATTGACATATGTGAGTTGTTTTTAGACATTATCTAGTGAGAAACATAAAAAGTACTTCTTTACGGGTAAAAAATAATTTTATTTACTAAAATGTAGAAGAATTACGTAATCTATCCGAGTATCATTTATAAAAATCTCTTTGATTGTTATCATCAGATGTGCTGAGAAGTACGGAAGGAAATTATTTGATGAAATCATAGAATATTTGTTATTCAATCAATAAAAATGAAACTATTCTTTAAAGATTAGGTAGTTAGTTGAAGTCATCATACATGTATTTAGACAGGAACTTCCTGTGTACTGGACAAGAACGCCATACAGAAATCTTTCTTTCACAACCTACTTGGCCCTAGATTTCCGAGAATTTCATCGATACAAAACTGAGTCATCAAAAAGTTAAAAAAACTTAAGAAAGTAGTTCGTAAGTAGTTCACTGAGTGCGTCATTCGACAAACGAATTTCTCCAAAATTTTAAAACGTAAGAACAGCGCGAATAATTAATTTCCCTCGTGAGTCGATCAGGCTGTAAAAACCGCAGACGTTTCGCCGAAAGCGGTTTTCTCAACCCAAACAGCAGACGTGTCAAATCCTCCTCGGTTTTTCGTTGTTCTTTTGTCTCCTTTCATTATTTTCCCTCTCTTTTTCCGCCCCTTTCACCACCCGTCCGCTTTTCCAAAAACTTTACCTTCCCATTATACCTTCCACCCTTTTTTTCCCTTTCACTCAATGTCTCGTTAGTCCCCCTTTTTCCGAACGTGTCCCTTTCATTGCACTCTCTCCCTCTTTACGTGTCTACCTTCCGATGCCTTTGAAGTCCATAGAACGTTTCAAGCGAGTACAAACATCGTTATAACTAGTGGAAAAGATGGATTGGGCTAGAGGAGGAGGGACTACTAGAAACCAACTATTTCAACCAGTTGGGTCGATGGGAGTGGAAAAACATCGCGCATACTTCCGTGTGTTTAGTGCAGTTTGTCTATCACCATCCTCATCTCTCTGTGCTTCAGTTTCCCTTGGTAACGTAGAGCAATAAGCAGTTTTATCTTCCTTTTAAGTTTATTTTCATACTGTGCCTCGCAACGCGATTTGCTAATTACAAAATTACGCTCGACGTTGTTTTTTTGAACTATCTATTTTACTGTTTATCGAGGCATAATTGATTTTTACCTCATTCCTTTTTTTAAGTTGATTTTTACGATATTGCTGGTGAAAAATAATAAATATTGGAGTATTGCTTTTTTTGCATATTTTCGCCTATATTTTGTTGGCTTTTGATCTTTTCCTGAATCAGTGATTCTCACGAAAGAGTTTAGCAGTGATCATTATATTGCTAAAGGGTAAAAAATTGTATCGCGGATATGGATTTTGCTTCACGGTGGATGGAGGTTACTAGGATAATTTCTATTTTTTATCTGTGCATAAAGTGATTTAAGAAAAAATAAATTGCATTTCATCTTTCCTAAGTTATATTCGTTTAAAAGAGTTAGCTTACTGGCTAACTTAATTTCCTGGGACCAGGCTGTGAGTAGAATTAGTTCTTATAAATAGTTCATAAATTCTACGATGCATTTCAAATAATTTATTTTATCGGAAGAATTGAGTAAATCCTCCTTATTTATTTATGAAAAATTTTGTATGCAAAAACTTTTCTTTTAAATTTAAATTCCTTTTAATATCGTACTTCATTGTTATTATACAATTAGATATTACTTAAAGTATTTTATAGGTGTATTCTATTCAGTTATGTACTCGATCATGTATAAATAGAGTAGAGAAACACAATATCTTGTATGATTTCAGCTTGAGGAAAACCGTATACAGTTGGTGATAGAGAATAAATTGAGACTTTATCATCAATTTTATCGGTTATGAAATGTGGTACAGGTTATTACATGAAATGAAATGATGAGAATTACATTTATCGTGTAAAACGTATCATTTACCAATTAAGGGATTAGTTATTTACTTGTTTGCTTTCGTAAAAATCGATTAGGCGCCCATGAAATGGACAAACGGAAATCTGCTGAGGGTGCCCTAAGACATGTACAAATATTAGCTTGCAAAAAATGTTTGAAGGAAAGGGGTCGTTGAAACATGTTGAAGAATACATTAAGCAGATATTCGATAAGGCTCATATTAAGGTATTACGAATTCCCATTTACGGATCCTTTTTTTCTAGACTTTTTAGTCGAATAAGAATTAAAACGATCGACTTTTAGTCGATTGTAATTGCTTACGTGGACACATTTAACAGTTTATAATCTCCCATAACGAAGAATATTTGGTCAATTCTTGGTGATAAGATCGAACTCCATGTGTTTATATTTGAAGAGTAACTTGGCAACCGTCTCAAAAAAAGATCATTCTGTGTGTTACTGAATTTTATTAAGTATTTGAGATAAGTTCTGTTAATATTTCTTTGATTTACATTGTTAATGTTATGATCGGTTCTTAAATGCTTCAATTTATGCTTTAATATGATTAGCTCAATATTTCATATGTACCCTCTTGATTATTTTACCATTATTAGTTCTTTTTCTAATACTTACAGATTATGTAGGTGAACATTCAGTTATTACGAGATTTTTAAAGACTTCCGATAACGCAGAAAATGAGGAAAAATCAAATTTATTAATTGTAATATGAATTTTTAAAATACATAAAAATGAGTTTAGAAGTAGTCCTCACTTACAGAGCACAATGTATTGACTTTTCATCATGCTTGTCTGTTTCCTATTTGTATTCGTAGAGGTGCATGACAGGGTTTTCATTTACCTATTCCAGAGAACTTAAATCACATATTGAAAATAAAATAAAGAACATATATTTCATCCAAAAGTTAAAAAACTCTGAATCCATCTCGACCCATCGGAATATGCTTTGTACTCGGTCGCCAAGCAACACTGACCTACGATGGCCCTTCTCCGCATCACAATGGAGTAAACAAATTAAAAAGCGCCATTCAATCAACGTCGTAGCTACCGGTTTAATAGTGAATAAAGTGCATGCGAACGGGTCAAAGTTCCACTCCTCTTTGTTCCCGCGGAAGATACGTCGTCCTTTGAGCGCAGGAAAAAAATTAATCGCCGGTCTTTTCAATCAAGCGACGTGACTCCATTAGAGCTCGTATTTGCCCAAGTCCTGCTCAATGCCCTTTGCCGTTAATTTGCGCTTCGATTGTGTCCTTCAAGAACTCCGTAATTCACATACCTCTTCCCCTTTCCTTTGCCATGACACGGTTTTGCCCCGATGTATGGTCCGCTGGGTTTTTTTCAATCCGCAGACCGACCGGTTTAAGGCTTGGATTTTTTGATAAATGAGGCTTATGATTATCGTGCGCTTAAATTTATTAATGGTTTATAATTAATATAAAAGCGTTCCCATGTCTGTTAGGTCTTATTTTATTGTAATTTTTAATTATGTAGATTTTAAAGGTCAATAAACCTTTTACGTGTTTATGTAAAAGTTAACTGGATTAATATAAAGGGTGTAATACTTTAAGCTGTCTCTTTCTTTATTTAAAAGTATTTTTCCATAAAACTGACGAGTAAATCAAATTTTTAAAATCGTTTCCTTCGTTTATACATCGCACAGTTAATAATCGACCTATTGTGATAAAATAACCAAACTCAGGCAATATATAGTTCAACTATTGATAAAACAATGAAAAATACGAATTAATCCTTAAAGTATTTAGCGAAACGTTTGTTATTAATGTTAGGTATGTGTTTAACAGTATTTGAGTAATGTTTCAAAGATGTATCACTTATCAAATTGTATTGGTAATTGTTAAAAAAATTTTTATATAATCTATAAAATATATATTTGTACCTTGTTACCTCTTTGACATCTGTCTTCCTCGTTTTTTTTCACATAATAGACAATTTTGTTATATTAGCATTACCCTATAACATTTTACTATTAAATTTTGCTTTTTTATGTTTTTTAACGTACGAAAATATCTGCAATTCTCAACCAAATTAAGACAGAGATAAAATAAAATTCCTCTTCCAGATTCTATCTCCCGCACGAACCACTTCCCGCAGAATTCTCACAAAAGAAACCATCTCGCAGACGGAAATTAAACCGATTTCTCCCTTTTTTTCGCAAAGCTAAACCCAGGAATTTATATTTTTCTCTCCCTCCCGTTTGAGTCGACTTAACATGATTTTCCTCCGAAACTTCGGATCGATGAGGCGATGAAAGGAAAACAGATGAAGGCAGATAAGCGAGATGCCGCGATATGGGCAAAAAAAAAGAGAGCGTACAGAAGTTGCTGATACGGTTACCATATTCCAAAAAGGAGAAGAGAGAGAGAGAGCTCTATTTCCCAAGGAATCTGCCATCTATAGCAGGTTCGCTCAAAGCTATCACTTGCAAAACGAAGATTATCTGAATGCAGTGTGTGGTTTACAGTTCAAGTAATCATTTCTAGTATTTTCGTCTAATTTTTACTTGATATGATTATATCATTTATTGTACTATTATTATAAGTTAATATATCTATAATATTAGTATATTTTATGGAAGATTGGTTCGAAGGTTGGCTCTATGGGTTTGATTTCTCTCTACTGTTTATGCGTTGCTTAAGAAAATGGATTCTGAACTGTTTTCCCATGTTTCAGTGTATAAAAGGATTTTTCCATATATATTAGGCACTAATCGATCTATAATATGGCGAAATGTCAAAGTCTTATCATTAATTTTTAACCAAATGTTTAAAATATTATCAATTTAGAAGTTAATAGTATATTACCAATTTTCAACCGCGATGACTGAGATCATTATGTATTATTCACTTAAAAAATAACTTGCTACAATTCAATTTTATCGATTAGTTAGTTTATTATAGATTAGATAGTTCATTATATCAGCTTTTCTTTATCATCTTATGTCTCTGACTATTTGAGTTTTTTCCTTAACTATAATAGAAAAGTCTGTTGAGTTAAGTTTCGAGATATATTTCTTATTTACGTTACTGTGTTCATCAATCTATTCTTCAAACATTGTAAATATACCTATATTTATTTGAACGAGTATAAGTTTGTTGAAGTATCTATCAAAACAATACGCCCACATCACCTTTTGTTTTTTATCTTTGATCGAAGTAGAAAAAGATCTATATCCACAAACAATCATCCGTTAGAGCTCAAAGAACGTGGAATAAATGGACACAAAGTGTGGGATGGAATCAAACCGGAAATAAGGCATTCTTGGTGAGGGTTAACAGGCTAAGAGGGAAAAAGTAGGCGGAAAACAACGTGTTTACGTCCGTTCGGAGAGGGCGTAAGTTCGGTGTTTTATTGCTCGAATTGGGCTCGAAGAGTAGAGGAACCTTTATCAAGTAGAAGTATCCCATTTTACTGCTCTGCTCTTAAAACGTTTACTCTCAGCGGTTCTTTCAACACTCGGCCGCTCCATTTTCTTTCCACAAAGAAAACTTCCACGTATCCATTGGATGCGGTTCGGCCCGCAACCAACACTTTTCGAGTTTTTCCGCAGGTGTTTTTTTCGTTTCGATCCCTGAATTATTTATGGATTTTCTTTGATTCAGGGCTCAATCGGGTTAGGAAAACACGGGTAAATCGTCGGATGCGTTTTGTGCCCAAAGGAATGGAACGTATTGCCTCTAACGTAATGGTTCCGCGTGCAATTGAAGCCTTGTTTGAGGTCGCAATATTGCGATACTGTTCTATGCGAACGATACGGTAAAAGTTTATATGTCCCTTCTTGTCACGTACTGAATATATCATTATATTTTTTTGAATATATATGTTGTATTATATACGTATTGAACTAAATGTATTATTTTATATGCTATACTGAATTATTATATGACTGTAGAACTTTGACTTTGGAAGATACGCTATTTTGATTACAATTAAACTTTTGACGGTGTAAGTTGCTAAGTACTATAGTTAGGTACATACTACTCGACTCCAAGCCAGAATTTTTTGCATTCTAAGTACTCAAAGGTCCCCGTAGTTCAAAGAGAAAATTAACCCCATGATACTTTACGTTTGTTATCACAATTACTTTTAGGAAACAATTAGATGGAAAATAACGTTATATACATATTTCCATTTTGACATTGCAATGTTTAAATTCAGTTCCCCAGATAACTTCTTGATCTACGCTGAGTTGACCCCTGTATTGTAATTACACGAAGTTATCCGTAAGGATCCCTTTGTCTTTGTACAATTAAAAGAGATCATCATGCATCAATGCACAATTGCGAGAGGAATACTCCAAAAATTGGCCATTAGAAGATTGAAGTACGTGAAAAAAATACTTCAAATACGAAGCAGTTATGGACGCAAATCCCTAACGAAAAAGAAATCCATCTCTTGGAACAAACACAGGTAATGCTACTAATTGCCCAGTCCGGAATCACTCCTAAAAACTACCGATAAAAAAGTGTAAACAGTTCTCATGACGACCTCGTTTTCAAAGGATCAAAAAGAAGGCATTTTCGTGCCGTGTTCATCTCCCTTTGATTGGGAAATAAAAACGAGAAGGGATTGATACGTCGGACCGGAGATTTTCCAATGAAGGTGGAGTAGGAATGCAAAGCGGCACTGTAAATGCCATGATTAGGGAACTTTCAAGAGTTCCCATTGCATTCCGGTCGACTGTTTCGTGGGAGCTACGCATTCCTGACGTCAATTCGTCCGTTACCCTTTCTACCGAATCGACCCCCTCCCGTACGTTCAAACGCAGTTTTACCCCATTCTGCGGTCCATAGCAACTCTTTTGTTTTCCAAAGGTTGTCTGCTTCCATTAGGCGTGGGAGTGAAGGGGGAGATTTTAAAGGGCCGTGAGAAGTTCTGAAGCATCTCTCGGTACTGCTCCAGTGGAATTTCGGTACCTTCTCCGGAGGAATTTAGGCTCCCAGCGCCGGTGCTTCGCTGATTATGAAGCTCTCGTCGTGGGTGGATTAGAGTTCGGCGTTGTTTCCAATTAGCGCCGGTGTGCCGTCTTCATTGGTCGAATTTTCAGTCTAATAAGACGGAGGAACTATTCGGAAAGTTTTGTGAAACCGCTGATTTCAGGAGTGAGTCCTAAGATGTTTAATGTAGAACTACTTAACAATGCCTATTGAATATAATATTACGGTAACATCTTTGCGTATGACTCTGACTATATTTTCGCTTGATTTATTGATATCTAGGAAGGCAATGAATTCTTATTAAAATAGGCTCTATAGGTACAGTTTATGGCTCCATGCAACCAGTAGGTTCTATCATTGTTTTTATCAGAATTATAAATACTTAAATTACTGTCTTATACGCCACTTGTCATTTATACTTTTCGTTGTTCTCCAGTCTACCCTTTCCAAAGCTGATACAATATAAATAGATTATTGCCCTGGGATGCAATTCTTTCACCCCAACAAACTTCTTAAAAGCTAAAGGATTAGGGTCAGACAGAGGCAATAGGCAATCTCCCCTTAAGGGAACACAGGACAATCTTCTCACAATCAACGCCCCGTCTCATCGGCTGCAGACAGCCACACCCTTAAAAATGGCTTAAGAGTTATCCATGTCATCTTATTCATCGCGTCTTCTCTTTTATACACGTCTTGGAAACTGGATTTGCCAATATATGACGCCTATGTTTCGTATTTGATTTTTATGTATGATTTTTATAAGTTTTACATTTCTCTTAAATAAAGGAAACCATTTTCCCTGCTCATACTGAACCCCAAAAGTTTCTTTTGCGTATATTACCAAGGATATTTTCCGAATATATCATTTCCAACCCATAATTTTATATTTTCCATTGTTAATTTATAATATTATATAGTGCCAATATCAATCCATCTTTCAGTTATGTAGCCTTACATATTTTTAGCCATTCAGAAGGATGTTTTATTATTTTTTGTTCCCTACCTTTAATGTGTTAACTTTTTGCTTTAACTTTCGACTTTTAAAGAATTTTTTGCCTTTGTGTGAATTATTTTTTGAGTATTCTATTACTCCTGAATTATTCTTATTCTCCTTTGTACTAAATTGAAGCCTGATTAATAATATTTTCAATCTATATTCAGAGTATGAAAAGTAGTTGTTTTCCCACAATAAATTATTAGTTAAAACCTTAAAAATAATTTTTATATTTATATCATTTTTGGTCAGTATTTGTATATTTATAGGTAGATACTATGACTATACTTTATCTTACTTATCTATCAACAGTTTCATGGCCCTTAAGTTGAGAGTTTCGTACATCAACTCTTATCCTTTCACTTCCAACCAAAACGACAGACTGTTATTCTCCCTCCACATATCTTTCTCTCGCCCTTTACCCCAATCATTGGAAACCATCGATTCATCGGTCTTTCCTTTTCCCGATTACTTCTCACTCAACGGCATCGCGGTGCCTCTCAACTCCGCAGGTACACTTGACTACCGTTGACTTGTTTCCATTCCCCTCAACCCTTTTCCCACTTCCCCTATTCGACCTTTTTCCCTCCCCTATTTTCACGGCCCATATCCCCTTCCCCCTCCCAAATACCCCCTCACCTCCAACCCCTCTATCCCCTTTCGAGCGCTTTTTCTCTTCGCAGCTGTTTTTTTCCAACCTATCCGCATCCTTTGCCGAATATCTCTCTTCATTTGTTTTCGTCTCCGAAACTTTTCTTTATTTTCCCTTTGCAAAGTCCGGTAACTACGGATGCTTATGTTTTTCAAAATACGCACTTCTCTCTCTCTCGCTAATTAATAGGAAATCGGAGCGGTTTGGATGTCTCCGTTTCCACGGCGACGAACAAACGAGAGAGAATTAGCGGGTTCGAGTGGCCGTGAGAATTTAATTCGGATCTGGAGCCGTTTCGGCGGAAAAAGCCCGATTTTCCTGATTCGGATCGGAATTTTTTAATTACGCAGTCCCTTCGATATTGTAATTCGGGCTCCGTTCCTTTCTTGTTTTTTTTTATTCTAAATTGGGAGAATGGGTGTATTATGTCGAACGGGCGTCGGAATTTTGCGAAAGGGAAATTCTCTTCCACCCCCCGATCGGTCTTTTTTTTACGAAAGATATCCAGAGGCGTGCGTGGAAAAGAGAGATCCGTCTTTTTCCGGATCAATTATAAATATTTCAACTCGTCGCAGGCGGAGGTGCTATTGTGCTCGTCCAGAATCGAAATACAAATGAGCGAAGAATTCATTTCGCGTTTCTCTCCGTTTTATTTATTAATTCCGTTTTTCTTTTTTTTTGGTTTCGATAAGTCCTTTCTGAAGTGGAAAATGGGAGGTAATTTAGGATGAATATGGTACGGAATTAAGGAATATTTAGAAGGTGGGGAATAATAGAGGATTTTATTTATAAGAGTTGAACTTATTTACAGAGTTGAAGGTTGATAAAAATGGTTTATTTCCATGAAAATACATTCATAGAAGTATCAGTCGTTTACGATAAGTAATTTACATTTTCAGATACGAATTTATTGTAAAAAATGTAGAGTTTGAGTAAAAAGATCAACTTTCATCTATTTAAATACAGAGTATAATATTTTCATTTGATAATTTTGAGTTAAAATACTTAGTATATCAACCCTTAGCTACTGTACGATATTTTCATTGAATAGGAAATCGCGTTATTATTTTCTATTATTAAATGAAATAAGTCTCTTACTATACACTAGTTTTCTATAATTTATCTAATTATTCATAGTAAGCATCCTGCAAAAAATGTTCAAAACTTAAGTATTCCGTCCTCTTATTTTAATTTTTGTTACGATTTACTTTCACGAAACAAAATCTATCTACTTTTTTCAACCTTTTACCTACAATTTTACCTTTTACAACTCTATCTATGAGACCAATTACTTTGTTACTATAGTAAAATAATTATATATTTATGCTACATTTAACTATTAAATAATAAACAAAATCATAATAGAGAGAGAACATCCTCATTGAAATATATGTATCTATGGAAAATAGGCACATTAAAATCCCAATAAAAATGTCGGAGCTGTTCTTAAAGCACAGGGAAAATAAATTGATGAAGCTTAGCATAGTGTAAAAATGCTCTCATGCTAAGAGAATTCTTCAGGATAGTCGTTTCTTTTCGTTTAAGGTTAAAGCATACGCTTTTCATCCCAAGGAAGAAGATGCTTACTCTTACGACCGAATTGCTCGTTGCATTATCACTCCTACAATATGCCATCCTTTCGGAAAAATTTCATTTTCGTCTGATTTTTTTGCGCCCAACGCTTACTTTTTTTACTCTCTCATTTGGTGGCTTCATACATATGAATGTATTCAAATTCTGCGTATGAATGTATTTTTATCAATTTGAATAAAGAATCTAACTTGATGGAATATGTTCTTTCAGAGCCTGAGGATGGCTAAATCTCATTTTCCCCTTCTTTCCTTCTTGTCTTCTGAAGCCACCAATATCCGACACAAGCTCAGCGTATCGTTCTGCTATTTCCTCAAAAAGCTACTTTATCCATACTCACATAGTTGGATCGTTATGTCTTCAAAATGTTTATCTCAGGTGGATTCGTTACCGTAAACAACTCCATAGTAACGATGACTTAAGCTAAAGACATTTTTCTGCATGATATAAATAAATGTTATTGCAAGAGAGTTAACGCAATTAAATTATTACATAAGACCCAGATCAGAATTGAAAGATTTTAAAGGATATTTCCATTATTATTAGTTGGAAGTTTAAAATAATTAAGGAATTAATTATGCATTTGCCGGAGAAATTTTGAAAAGTCTGCTCTATCGTACTTGGCATTTTGTCATCCTTGGTAATTTTAGCATTACCTACAAACAATTTTGTATTCTAAGATATAAAATTTCATTAATTATCTCTCTCAAGAATATCATTTTATCAACTAAGCACTGATACAGCGGATGAGTTTTTATCCATTAATTCAGATCAGTATTATATTTTACTATTATGTATAATAAATAAAAAGAGCACAATGAAAGCATTGCCACTACTTATAATTTATATAATGAAAAGTGTTCATTACAACGCTCATTACGATATGACCTTTACTGTAGTTTTTAATTTCCTCTTTACTTTGTAATCGTCTTTCAATGTTTAACTTGTATTTAGTATTTTGATTAGTAGGAGTATCTTAAATTCTAACTAGTTATCCCTTTTAAGAGGTTAGTTTAAATTGAACTACTCCTATTATGGATATTCAAATGATATCATCTGAAAAGGAAAGAATACCTCAGTTTTATTAAGTTTAACTCATAACTCAACCTTCTGTACCTATTAGCTTTTGTTTAGAATCTTCAAACATGCATTTACAAACGCACAGACTTTCTTTTCACAAACGGTACATCTCCCCTTTCTCTTTCACCGCTAATACGTCTTCGCGGTGGAATATTGTTCCATTCATCGAAGACAAGGGTCTTGGAGACGCACGCTTTTGTGTCCCCACACCCTCCTCTGATGGATGGAGGTTACTGCTTGCTTCTGTCGGACATCCCTTGCTTACCCTCGTCTCTCCTCAGACACGGAATTTGACGATGTCCCTGTCCAATCTGTCTTTCTTCCTTGCGACCATTGGATTCCGTTCCGGGGCAAGGATTTTCATAATGTAGGCATCTCTTTATCTGTATACATTCCTTCCACTCAGTCACTCATCTGTCACAAATAAGGAGACTATGGCTCTTAGCGTTTGATATGATGCAATAAATGCCTTGGATGAAAGGCGTTCTCTATGTATATAACGCCTCTCTATCAAAAGAAGGATCAAAAGCCTTCCCGACAGCATTTGAGATTTATTCCGATTGTGGTACGGGAAAGGGACCAAGTCATCAATTAGGGTATTTTATCGACTCTTATTTGTCATGTGAATGACTTATAGAGGAAATAGAGGTCTGGTTCAATTTATAGATTTAAATCTACTCTAAGAGAAAATAAATAATAAGGTAATAATAAATCTTTCATGAAAAAGGAATAAATTTAGGAGAAAGAAATAAGTAGCAATATTATAAATAATCTATAACTCTAGTTCTTGTTCATTTTGGATAATAATCATTAAATTATACAATCTTTTTTAACGTATAAAGTTGAATAAAATTACACTCTATTTGGGTAAATAATAATTGATTTGTGTGTGTGAGTGCGTAGTGAGATCCTATGGTATTATTTCATTATATTAGAGAGCTTATAGTTACTTTTATAATTATCGCAAATATGATTTTTCCTTTAACGTCTGTTACGAGTTAAAATCAGGATTTATGTTTCAGAATTTGATATATGTCCCTTGATAGGATATATATTTATTAAGAAAATTTTGAAAATAAAAGTTACCTTTACATAAGGTTATTCAAATCAAAATTATGTTTGATACTGACATCAAAATCCTTTTACCTTGGTTGGAATAGATTTAAATTTTTACTGTATAAAAGCGAAAGAGTGATTTATAGTACCGCATCATTGTGTGTGCTGAAAAAAATGAAACTGCTTACGGAAAGAAAAACATAAAGTTAAATGTAGTACAGGAGAGAAGCCTACTTTCCCTTGAAACTTAAATTAAAACGTGACAAACGAGTTACGTCATTTGTTAACGTTTCCTCTCTTGTTGTGAAAATCGAGTAGAATTTCATTCAATCTCCAGCTGTATTTTCTCGTATAAAAACGATGCCGTAACACACACGTCATAACCTATCATTTCCACGAAATATCAATTCCCGCATGTATGTGTGTTCCCATTCCATCCTTCCATAAGTCGGTATCGGAACCTTCCTCTACTCAATACCCCATTAAAAGAACATCAGTTCTAGTCGGAAGCATTTTCAGAATGGAGGAATCGCGAGCTGAGAGGCTTTTCGTGTTCACACGCTCACATAATCATTTCAGCGACGATCCACAGCTATTCTCCATTCCGTATCTATGTTACCGGGGATACGGTTGTTTTGCGTCGCTAGGATGGTAAATAACTCGTTTGCGCGGGAGAGGAACTCATGCCCTCCTTAAATAAGAATCTACAGGTACCGCTAAAATCGATACACGGAGATGATGCGCTTCTAAATATACATGGTGCGCGAAATGATTTTCCAATACGATTAGCGCACAAGCGACGGAGTCTGAATTCATATATACAGTCGGAGGCGTGTGATTCGCTGAACTTGCCCTTCAACTGTGTGCGCAAATGTGGATGGTAGTTAGCGGCAAAAGATATACAAGTGAGTTTATTGGGAATGCTTACTGAATGTGTGAAAAGTAGCGAACGTCATAAAAAAAATCTAATAGAAGTATATATAACAAAGAAATATTAAGTAAGATTGCTTTTTAATTAGGATAATCGAATGATGTCTTAAAAAAGGATAATTAATAGCCCTATTTATGAACTTACATCTCGTTCTACCGTGCAATTTACTTATGATATACGTTTAAATATTTGCTTTATATCTTAATCCTGCTCTTAATAACATGTATTTTATTGAAAATATACGATTATAATACTTGTTTTCACGAATAATTTTCTAGTGAAAAAATGACACAGTAAGACAAAAACGCATTCATAT
Source organism: Pantala flavescens (assembly GCA_020796165.1). Classification (NCBI taxonomy): domain Eukaryota; kingdom Metazoa; phylum Arthropoda; class Insecta; order Odonata; family Libellulidae; genus Pantala; species Pantala flavescens. The sequence goes on along the minus strand of CM036881.1, from coordinate 44,440,664 downwards.
TTTATAATTGATAATTAACGTAATATACTACTAGCATTCCTAAAATAGGTCATTCTAAAAACTAATTGGAATTATAACATATCTATATTGAAACTCTTTGATGAAGGAAGGGGAATACGTAATTTAGGAATGAATTCATCAATTTTTTGTAGATGCTGAAATACTTAGAGAAGAGGCTAGTATAATCTAGTTTAATGGAAATATAGCCATACTCATTTGAAGCTTCGTATTATAATGAAGTTTGCATTATATTACGACTCAAATGAAGGTAATGATCATCAAAGAAAAATGAGCGAAAGATGCATTACATCACGTACCGAAGCACAAACGAAATATATCCCATCAGGCAGGAGAAGGTGAAACCAATATCCTTGTATTCCAGCTCGGATCCCATTTTTCACTTCATTACCAAAGCTAAGGATTGCGAAACTTTGGCTGAGAAGAGACGCGCCTCTGTTCTCAAACAGGAAGCAGTCTCTTTCTTTTTATGCTCCTTTCTCCAATATCCGACCTTTTTTTCCTCTCTTTCACATCCCCCATTCATCTCTCAAACACACGTTTCCCGATGCCGAATAACCAACGTGCTCCGCCGCGGAAAAATATCCAAGCGCATGTGTTTGCCATCGATCCCCGAGTGGAATTATAATGACTGCGGTGAATGGGATTCAGGAGAAGATGAAGTGGGTGAGGAGAGCGGCATCTCTACCGCGAATCCTATCAGCTAAACAACTGGGAACGACGCCTGATTTATCCGAGCGCTAGGCGTAAAGGTGAGGCTCATTGCGTTCCATTTCCTCTTTTGCCGACGCGCCTTTCAAACCCTTTTGTCTATAGAGAATGCTCGTTTGGATACTTGAAACGTACGTTTCAAACGAAAACAAGACCTGGTGTAACTCGAGCCACCACAAGGTAAAATCTGCATCACACGGTCTCAGTCATCATCAAAGTCAATCTTTCCATGTGAAAAAGATGATGCATTATAATATATTAACTTAACGATAACAAAAGCAAATTATTCTAGCTGCAGGATTCGAATCTGGATTTCCAAAGATGATTATATTGTCGTAGATATTCGTCTATCGTTCCAAGGTCACGCAAGGTATCGATCTTGGCCCTATGCTCTTACATGAATCTTCTTCCTCGGTATTAACACATTAAAGTTTGGATTCTAAAATAGTACATCATTATTAATAAAATAATTCTTTTTACTTTCTAAATATAAAGATTCATGTATTAGATATGAAGCCTATTAATTTAATGTATCCGCTTTCGTTGGTTCTCTATGTGCCGTTGAAAATTCAAAAAAAATTATGGCTGGTTTGGATCTAAGCTTACAAAGCAGAGTGGGTGTACAGAGTAAGAAGCTTAGTGCAATTAGTGTGCGCTAAGCTGTATTATAACGGAGATCAAATGGAAATTCCGCGTAGAAGAATTTGCAAACTGTTTTGAAGCTCATGTTCCATATCATATCAATCTCTCTTTTACGTACAAAGTAAGCTAACAAATTAATGCTTCTGATACCACTGAACGTAAAGCTGCATTTATGAGTCGATAGGTACTGTAATTCCATCTAAATAGTCATTCCCCAAATGAATTTCCGAAAGTTTAAATTTTTCGATACGCTATACAACATGCTTATGAGCTTAATGTTAATGTATTTGCAGATAATTAGGTAGTTGGTGAGCTAATTTTAGCTTTTATGGTATCGTGTAGAAACTGATAGAGGTCTTAATATGTATTTTCGTTAAAAGAAACTTACTACATTGCATTTCTGTATATTTCACTAATGTCCACGTACTTTAGCATTAGCATTTCTGCCTGGATAATGTAAAATTTGCAAAATTAAAATAGTCAGTTGGCCATTTAAACAAATTTCAGCAGTACAAAGATGAGAATATGGTCAAGTAGATTTGATCAGCTATGTATGAGGTATTGATTGAGATTGTATTTTTAAAATTACTGAATGCCAAGAATATTAGTAATGTTTCTATATGTAAAAATGCATTCTTTATTATATTTTGCGACCTTCTAGTACCTTATAATCGACAGAGGCATACGAAAGATTGGAAAAAGTATATATGTTCTTCATTATTTTCTTTAGTCCCTTGAAAAATAATCTTGAAATTTCTGTAAATCACTACCATACCATACCATTCTTTTAAATACTCAATTGATAATTAAAATGCTATTCGAACATCTATGCCCCGTTATTAAGAGAGTTCAAATTATCCTAGGTTCAAATAGTAGCTTAATTAAAGTTTTCAATATTTTACATTTCAAGTGTCAATTTAAAGCCGTATCCAGTGTATGCCCGTTCCTGGCGCACGAGATTTTCCAATTTAGGTGTCAACCGAAGTTGCTATGGTCAGTTCCATCCAATCAGTCAATTAGACGTGTTAAATAACAGGTATTCGCAGTAGCTGTTCTACTTGTTGCGTTTATTTGTATCGTCTTCCGTTCGTAGAAAAGTCTACTCCAGATCGTTCCGTACGCACAATGGCTTCGATAAAGCTTAAGTTGTGAACGAGTTCCGTTACTTCTTCTACGTCTACGAAGAAGTTGGCTATTCTCTAATTTCGTTCCCTAACTTTAAATTACGTTCCAATTTGATCTTCTCCAAGAATTTTCGTCTCGAGTCCGTCTGTATTCGTAGCGCAACGTTCATTTCTCGCTCTTTTTCAAATAAAAGACTGCGCCTTAACTTGGAATCTTTTTTGACACAGCTAATTCTTTACCCCGAGGGTTGGCAGAACCTTATTGTCAAAAGGAATACCCAAGAATGTTATTAATTTACCAACGAACAAATTTCGTCTGCATCTGTTTATAATCAAGGCACACACAGTTATTAGAGTACATTAAAAATACTGTATTCACCAAAACTTGCTTTATAGCCAAGAGAATCTTCACCATTTAATTCAGCTCTAAGTCACTTCATTCATTGAATAATATAATAAGTACTATATCAAGAAGGTATTCGTTGGTTAACTGAGTGTCGGTCAGTTGTTTTTCGCTCCGTGGGATTTTAAGATTATACGTCTTATTATTATAGCTTTCATATAAAAATATACGCTTGATACTTCCATGCAACCTCCATGATTATTTCACTAGTAAGATTAGAATCCAAGCTATTAAATATTATTATACATGCATAAATTTTTATGAATATTAATAATATTATATAGTGAATACCTGATAAATAACTTTTGACTCTAAATATATGCATATCTATTTATCAATACGTTAGAGGTCCTTTGGTTACATGATGAAGAAAATAGATTATAGTTTTATTGTTTTAATATACAATTAATTTTTTCTGACATACATCTCTTTTAATTTTACACTTTCCCGATTGAATATTATAAAATAAAGAGTAAGCTATATGTATGCATCATGGCCTCAACCGTAATCCAACTCGTGTCATTTCTTAAATTCCCTTGAGCACATTTGTATCCAAGAGTAAATACAAGTTTTATCAAGTAGGTATCCCACAGTATTACTCGCGTTTCCCCGGAGTATAATTGTACCCGAAGTGGAATACCACGAAGAAAACAGCTTAATAAGCCTCGAAGTATTTACGAGCAAAGGAAAGAAATGGTTGGAACTCACGAATTTGAGTTAACTATGCACTATATCTTTTCTTGCGAGTCAAGCGCCCATTTCATCTCAAGACGTATGGTTATAGACGCTTGATACGTAAAATGTATTCAGAAGAAAGATTCTAAAACGCAAAAATATTGCGATGAGTGCATAAATTATTCTATGTATTATGGAAATATTAATCTACTACAGGAAATTATATTTCAAATGAAGTTTTGACCAGTAAATTTTTATAGTTGGGTTTTCATCCAGTTGAAAAGTACACCTTTTAACTTGTGCGGAAGAGTAATAAATCTTTCCTGTAATCGTTTAAAATCCCCATATTAACAGCGATTTAATTCATATGTACATTATTTAATACCGTTCTAAATCCTAAATTTTAATGAATCAGCATCGCCCTTCTATAAAATACGTACACGTTTATTACGTCATCTCATCATTTATTAATGATTCCCCGCAAAGAAATGCTTTTCGGATTAAAGGAGCGATAAAATTCTCTCAAAGAATTTATCCTCCGAAATCTTAAATGCTGGCAAGTCTTAAGAAAACTTCTTTATTTAAAGAGGTGACGGAAAGTAGGGGAAACAAGATAATAAAACCTTTCTTCGTTTTTTCCTCGAATTTACAGCTGACTATAAAAAGTTTCTCAGCTAAGGATTTCTTGGTCCAAATCCTCACTCGTTAAATTGTCGTCTTTAAAGAATCGCAATGGATTATTCATGGATATAAAACTTAAATACTGCTTCTCTATCAAGCTCGCAAAAGTGTAGGTGGGATTGTGGAAGTAGAAAGGATATTATATATGGAAATGGTACGATAGATTGGATTTTGTTATCTTTCATTCGCCATTCATTTCTTTCTATATTCATTTACTTCTTCTTTAACATCCAGCAACTGTAAATTTTGGATTTGAATATTAAAAAGAGCTTACAGGTATTTAGTCCGAGGCTGGAAAATTCTAATCAGGACTCGAACCCAGAACTTTGGGATGAAAATGCTTGTACATAAACTGGTGCACCACTATGTATTTAAGCTTTGCCATTTTTAGTAGAAGTGCATTTCTACAAGAAATTTAGTGCATAAAAATTCTATGTAAATTATTTTCTTTACTATGCTTATATGTGAGCAGAGTAAGGTATTTTTCTGGACAAGGATTGGTAGAAACATTCTAATAGAATCTAATTTAGTAAATTTACAGTATATTTTTAATAGGCCTGACGTAAAATCTATGCAATTAAAGTTGTGAGTCAATAACTCCTTTGTAAATCAGCTCATCGAAAGAATAATTATTTGGTATTATTTATATCTATTAAATATCAATGAATGATTTATACACAAGTCTATTTGGTTGAAAAACTAGTACCCAACGTTACATATCGAAATCAGCCGAAGGTGCTCATTATAAAGGAAAAACTCTTTCACGAGTGGGTCCGCTTCGTTAGCGGTCGGCAACAAAAGAATATTTAATGAACTCGTCTGAGAACCTCCCAAGAGAGTAAAAAGGGAAAGGAATAGTATAAAATTAAAGAAGGATACAGGAACTAACTCTTCGGCACGTACTAATTGAGACTGTTTTTGACGCATCCGATGAAGAGGTTTGACGATTTTGCCTCAGAAAGTCTCATGAATGTTAATTGTCTGTCTCTAATGGGTTTCTCTAATTGTGGATGCTGCAGTTTTAATGATCTGGGAAAACAATTTCGAGTAATGGAAGAATGACATATTGAAATTTAAAAAAGGTTTAATTGAAACAGGAACGTTTCTCCTCAGTGACAGCTTATTTTTTTTATTAAAAGCTACTTCAATTCTTTTAATATTAATAATATATTCTCCTTCCAATAGCATTCTTCTCTTAATTGATGAATATTATTATTAGATCAAGTAAAGATATATTTAAAAGTTATTGTTCTGTTTCAAGCTACAGTCTGAATTGAAAGTTTTATTTCTGCTCATGAAAGTTATTTAAAATCACATTTACTATCCGAATTTCGTCTTTTATAACTTCTGAACGTATTTGTTGTTGCAGTTTCACCAACTTTCACTAAAGTTATATCTCGCTAGTAATAATTTTGATGCTCATCTTCCATAGTTTATGCACATTACCTCTTCGCCTTTGAAACCAGCTCTAAAAACTCGCTAAGTATCATTTTCAGCCGTTCTTTGCGTCATTTAGATACCCTCTCGTGCAGTTAACAGCTCCACTGAGCTTTGTTTCTTTTCTCTCTCTGAAAGTAGCACGAACTCGGCAGAAGTCTTATGAAAATTAACAAACTCGAGGGTCGAATAAACATAACGGTGAAGAGAAGAAGGAAAAATTTCCGACTCTTTAAAAATTAATAGCCTCCGCATTAGGCCTAGCTCAAGGGATCTGAGAGTTTATCCCCGGTGGTAAATCGCACCTGAAAAGTGAATGTCGCTGTGGGAGGTACTTAACACAATGAAAGTGGAATTGAATTATATATTTGTTCCTTTGGGAAACAGAAAGCCAATGGAATGAGAGGGGCAAAAAGTGTACGTCTGCCTTCCTTACTCAACTAATTCGCTAGCTGATAATTCTCTAGCACTACTTTTTATACTGCGCTTTAGATAGGAACATTTCACTTGTGTTAGAGGTTACCCTTAATTCTAATACGCCCGACTTAGACTACGATTCAAAACTTTTTACAAATTCGCAAAAATTTCGCTATCTTTATCCGTAACATTTTATGTGAAAGGTGATATAATATTCGGTGTATAAAACCTAAGTGACGCTAAGTAGTTACCTTCTTTTATCGAAAATAGAGTTTTCGATTTGTTTTACAAGATGTTATAAAAAATAATAGATGTTGCATGATTTATCTTATGGTAACCTCATCATAAGTTCAAGATGCTATCTTCCCAGCGTTAATCTCTTCAGAAGTAAGCTAAAGCACGCATATAACCAGTACGTTTTCACCAAAATATATATTGCTTGAAAAGAGTGAGATTATATTTTTATAAAACAAAAAATGACTATTAAAGATAGGACTGCTGGGAATGTAGTAGACTCCAAAAATATACGCCAGAAAAGACGATTTAGTTGACGTGGTAACAAGGTAGGGAGGAACTTTTAAAGTAACTCGATACTGTGGAAAACTCAATTACGGGAGGACATATTTATAAAAACCCTCACATCACAATTCCTCAGAAAACGAGAAGCCTGTATTAGCAGGAGATTCCTTTATATCACTTCGCCATTCTTACGCGAAAATTCGCAGGAAACGGCGATGTGACGAAGCGACGTGAAAAACCCCTTTCAGAAGGGAGGATGCTGCATCGGACAAAGGGAGAATCCAGAAGGGGGAATATAATTGAGGAATTTGAGAAGACGTGCTCTTGCACAAGTCCGAAATAAGAAAAGCACGATCTTTGTTTGCTTTGGTGGTCTCCAAGAGACTGCAGCCTAACACGTAACTCTGGCCCTCGGAGATGAAAGCAGGATGCGTGGTACAAAAGGCCATGGAATCAGTAGTCGGCTCGGATACAATATCTTGAGCGCATTTCATTAACGGAGAAGACAGAAGAAGGCGTGCGATACTGTCGCGTCTCCGTTTGGATCTATTGATGCATAGAATGGGATTCCGAAACTCTGTTTGCTACGGTTCCATTCCCCTCTGATGGGATTAATGTACATTGAAGGGATTAGATTTTTAGTAGATTTTTTAAAATTCGAATCTCGGTAGAATTATTTGATAATATCTGAAGGTCTTTGTACATTATTTATCGTAGTAAGTTCCTAATATAGACTTATTCTTATAAATTACATTTTGATGATTAATAAGTGGTATCGTGTTTGAGTTACATACCTATTTTGATAATATAGTTTGACAGTTTGCATATATATTTTTCCAAAAGAAACGTGCCATAATAATCCACATATTTAAGTTTTAAGGGAACCTAATGTATTAGTTGTAATGTGTTTACGTTTTCCAAAAATTAGAAATTAAAGAATGCCAGTCGTATTATTGAATGAGCGTTGAGGAAAACTGAAAAAGCGGTAATTTAATTTGACATTACGTCTAAAAGTTATAGATTTATGAAATATTTTGATAGTAGACTATTGATTATGAAATTGAAAAACACTATTATTACTATACTTACAAGGAAAAAGGTTAAAATGTTTAAGTATCTTATGTATCGTCGAATAGCTTCATGTTTAGGTGTATGATTTGTCACTTTTTAACGAAATATATTCATTAATTGGACGTTTTAAGGTTAATTCAAAGAGCCCGCTCGCTTATTACGTCAGCAGAATTTTTTCCAACGATCATTTTAGACTAGATATGCATTTTAAATTTAGCATCTCACTAAGTTTTGTCCACATCCCTCCCACGCTTAAGTGTTTGGCTTATTTACTCTCCTTTTCTTAGGTAGCTAATAAAAACTAAACGTATGGGAAGTAATATCCTCAAGTTATTGAACTTAGATCAAGTCTTTTAAATGTAATAACATACTTTTCATGATCAAAAGACGCGATTAAATTCTTGAAAGAGCGCTCAAGTAAAAGTACGGGGGCGATTAATTGCTTCTCAAAAAGAATTTCTTGGATGGAAGCTTTTATTCCTTGACTTTCGTCTTATAATTTAAGAACTCATGAATTTCAAAAACAAATAACTATCATTTATGCTCTTTTTAAGGATTCATGCTCTAATTAAGTATTCGGATATAGTCTCTCTCATAATATAGGAGATGAAAAGGTAATTAACAAGAAGTGTGAATTAAGTTTCATTGCACGTTATCTCCTTTCCTTTCTCTTCTTTAATTTACGTTATTATGAAAGTAAAGTTTACAAAATAGGTTACGAATCAGATGTGCATTATTAAGCACCTTCATGAAATAGCATCCTTAGATATAAAAACACGTTTCTTCAACGATGACGATCAATTCATTAGCATGAATATTTACGCACGTCTATAAATACAAACTTAAAATTTTTGCTCGATTTCTTTTTAATATTACAGCTTTAAATTGGATAAAAATTTTGTTTTGATTTATTCTGAAATTCTAGTATGATTTATACCTTGTATTTCATAACAACGCTTTTGATTAAATGTCTGTGCTAAGTGGAATGGTATTACCTTAGTTTATTGTGAAGTCGCTTACTTACGAGACGAAAAATATAGTAGTTGGAGGTTCGCCCACGATCGAATAAATCCTTTATGTTTTTTCCTTTTAGGATAAATTCATAGAACTATATCTTTCAAATTTTATCCATCATCCTTTATCTTGAAGCCTTTCAGAACAAGACGAACGTATCTAGGACTCCATCGAATTGAATTGAGATACATCTTCCGATATTTCATTTTCCCTATCCGCGGAAACATCACTTGTATTTTAGGAAATCACGGAATCCCTTCCGATGCACGCACGATCTGGACGGAAGCTCCCTCAGATTTCCATCGCGTTCTTCCGGGATCAACAGATGATAGCTCCTCGGTAAACTCAATTTATCCTGAATACCAACCTGGTGAACTAAGGCTTCTCAAAATTCACGATGAATACCTGCTGAGAGAAAACAATAGGAGCTGTTTTGAATTAAGTTCGACTCCACTCTGAGAGATTTAAAGGAGAGAATACGACAGAATTCAATGCGTAATCGCTTCTCTTGGGTAGCGTATTTTGTATTCTAATACAGCAAGAGGATAAATACTTGATTTTTAATGTTTTTAGATAAATTTATCTTGATGTCTCTTTGTCTTCTGTTGTTTTTGGTTGCTTTAATTGTTCTTACGTAACAATGGTGTAATTCTTATAACCATTTTTGTATACAAAACCTTTTTAATGTGATGCGTATGTATTGCGAGCTGTATTTTGGTTACTTAATGTTATGACAGAAGTTCAAACTAAGTTTATCGCACTATTTAATCTCATAAAACATCCGAAGGATAATTGAACCGATAACACTTCCCATCTCCGACTTCCAATACGATTTGGACACAGAGTCCTCTAGGGTGGAGACGTATGTTCTCGCAAAACTCATTACTGCTTTATCTTTCGGAGAAAATCCACGCGGACGCACCAGAGAGAATATATATACATCGCATTTTTTCTCCATCTCCAACCGCTTCTCTTTCGATAAACATCTTAACAAACAAAAGAAGGGGAGAAAGCGTAATCGAGTCGCGGAAGGAAAAAAAAAGAAGCATCGATAGCCATCCCGCGTTTCGCGAAATAGATTGGCTCGGAAAAGGGGCGGTGGGGAAGGCAGCCAATGGGAGCTCTCGGTGTAACCATGGCAACGCGGCGCATCGACGGACGCTGAGAGGGGCGAGTGTGGGGGAGTCGTGGGTCCGTTCGTCGGGAATCACGAGCACACGATCGTGGGACTCCAAACAGTGAAGAGTCACCCCAAAGTCAGTGGCGATCGACGCGCCCTTCGGAAGGTAGGTGGGGGTGCTTCCAGACGTTTTCTCGGACGGCGGAACTTTACGAGTCGGTGCTCTTAAGAGCCTCGCTTTGTTACGTCTCCGAAGTTAGGCTCTCGGAGATTTGATGGAGGACGTAACTGAGAGTTAAGTTGGTTTGGTTTTCCGCAAAATCTCTCTCCCTCGGTCTTTTGACCGAGTTGTCGCGTCGTTTCGTCGGACTTTCAAACAGCTGCGTAGATCTTATTTTCTCTGGAGATTGAGTCGTATTATTCTAGAACTTTTTTAAAGTGTGTTCGATGGAAGGGATAGGAACAGATTCTTCGTTACTTTATAATTCGACTCAGTTCCCAATATTAACTCAATTGTTAAGTTTTTACGCGCAATCGGGGTAAATAACTTTTTTGGGTTGTTTTTATTGAAAAATGTACGTAACTTTAATGCAGTTGTCATCTTCATCATCAGTTTATAGTTCTTTCACAGTGATTGTTAGGTGATATTCTATTGCGTTTTGTGTTATCGCCGCAAAACTACAGATGATAATGTAACATATGGATGGTACTAAATGGAATCGCTAAATTGGATTTTCTTTATCCTTTTAAATAGCTTTTTAGAAAATTCTTCGACTTATTCTTACTTTTAAAAAGAACTTCTACTTTCTGGTTAAACTTATTCAAACTCTGAATATGTTGATTTTGGCAACGATATAGTTCTATAATACTTTATATCACGAGTTTAAAACTATTTAAAGTATATCCGCTTTCGATCATTCTTATGTTATTGATTTGACATGGATTGTTTCCGTTTATTTATCCACCATACGGATTCTCTAACTTTTGAATTTTGACCTAACTATAGATTACGTGTTGCCGTAGTGATGTTACATTGTGAACTTAACATGAGAACCATTTCCGTACGTACATTTTTCAATTTACCGGAATCCTTCCACAAACAAGTTTTCGGATTGGAAAAGAGTGAACCAATGCGGAATATATCCTCCGAAGGGAGAAATGGTGTCGTCGAGAGGAATTGATACTTCTCGACTCCTCATTTTTCCACGAAGTCTAACCTCCATTTCTTTCTCGTTTACAGGAAGTCGATCGGAAACCAAGACTTGTACACCTCGAAGGCTTCTCCTCAAGATGGATTCTTTTACACGGAGGAGATGGGCTGCTCTGTGTCTCCTGATCCTTGCAGCATTCCAACAAGGTGAGTTTTTCCAAACGTTTGCTCCCGCCCATTCTGTGTTTCCCCCGACGACATTGAGATTCCGGGTTGCGCTCTTCTCTCCCGCTTCTGAAGGGCTTTGCCACGGCGGAGACTTTGCGCTCGAGTTCACATAAAAGTCCCAGTTGTGAAAAAGCAGGTTTATAGATGTTTCAGAAGTGAAGGATACGTAAGATTAGTTCCTCATTCTTCATACGAAGCACAGAAATGATTTTTCTCTCCACTTGCTTGAGTTGTCATTCGAAATCGGTTTTGAATTTGGTCTTTCAACTCATTCCGTCCAAGCTGTTGAAATTAGTATTAAAGTACATACATATCGACTTTATTTCACCAAAAGTAATGGAATTATTTCAACATAGTTATTTATATAATTGCCACGAGTTGTGTTTTCGTTTCGAATGAAAGTTACTTCACGTTTTGAAAATTTTATCTCACAATTCAACCTTTGTTTATTATCTGTACTAGAGATACATAATATGCCTTCTTTACTTCCCGTCTTGCATAGTTCCATTTTAGTACAATTTAATATTGCAATTTTTCAAAAATTATAGCTTAAAGATCACTTTAATTTTTTATTTAACTTGAGTATTATCTCTTGCAATTTTTTCCATACATTATCAGTTAAGACCAATACAGAATTACAATTTATTAGTAGACTTTTAGTGTTTTTATTTTGAGTGCCTTCAACTTTACTGTGCTCTTTAAATTCGCAATGACTCCACTCTTAGAGCGACTCTTGAAAACTCTCTCTTGATGCACTACGTTTTGGGGAACAACAGGTTGCCTCGGAAGTGCGAATAATTTCGCGCTTTCAACACCGCAATCTTGAGATCTCTCGCGGTTTGGAAAAGTAGAAGGAAATAGGGAATTAGATACTTCATTGATGCTTATTTGAACTGATTCAAATTCCAACATGGAATAGTGTTGTACTAAGTGCTTATTCAGTGTCATGAAAATGTACCACATACAATCATCCATTTGCTCCTGGTTTTTTAAAATCAAATTTCTATCTTTTTTTTAAATCATATATTTTTAACAGCTATATGTTCTTCTGTTTTTTGTCTTTTACTTCAGGCAGTTGTCAAAAGTAATACCTTAATCGTTTACTATTATTTCCTAAATAAGCTGTCCTGCGTTTTACAGTACAGTTATGGTTACATGGTTTTAGCTGTTGTTTCATTTAAAACTCGGAGGCAAACATTATGTAAAAGCAATGAAAAACAAAAATCTAAAATTTAGTGGATATAGATAGTATATTTAGTAGTAGTATGGATAGTAGATTATTTTGAATTATAGCGCAGTTTATTTACTACCCAAAGACTCATAAGTATTTTAGGTACGACAATTTACGTAACTCAAGTCATATTGGTTTCTCAACATTTGGAAGAAATTATAGATGGATCGATGTGTGTTTATATTATTCATATGTTCATTCAGATTTCAATAGTATTTTACTTATTCTTTAATTATTATTACCTCTAAAGAAATTATACTTCTCTTTTGTGTAAACCTATATTCACTTTTCCGCTCTGTGGCAATGAAAAAGAGTGAAGGTGGAGTGCAAAATGGAGAATGGTAAATATGTTCGCATTCCTCATCCGAAACCCGAATCAAAAACAACTCAAAAGAATCAGAAACAGATTATAACAAAGCCGTTATCGAAGTGCTTCGGATGGGAGGGATTCAGTTACCATTCTCTCTTATGACCTTCATTCCGAATGATTTAGAACCTCGAATATCCTCTAAAACCGTTTTTACAAATGATGAAATAAGCGCAGATTTTCACGCTAAGCGTTTCCAGATTATGTCGCTTTTTCAGCGAAAGTTCGTACGCAGGTGGTTGAGCCAGATCTCTCTTTCGAAAGTTCTTTAGTGGAATCGATGTTTTTCGATACAAGTGAGTGATACAACGTTCTAAATCTTTGTTGGTCATTAAGAAAGACATACATCAACTGAGACTCCAGTATGGACGATTTTATATATAAATTATGTTATTTTCATAGTTTTTATTTCCGAACGTAACATATGGAAAAGATCAGTCGGAAAGTTTGGTTTCGATGAAATAACTTTTTAGACTATGAGCTTTAAGAAGTAGATATTAAAATTCTACTTAAAATTACTATCGAATTATCATGGAATTATGATTGTTGAAAATTGAATCTACTGTTCTAGTGATTATTATTATAATTTCAGTAATATCGAGTAAAAAACTATTAAAGATAGATTCGTTACTTAAACAGTTTCAAAGTCAGCTGATGGCTGCAATATATCTTTTCTAATATCATCAATTTTCTTTCTATTCTTTTTCTGCGTGAAGAGCATATTTTGTTTGATTATTTATCTTTTTCAATAATACGTATTGAAACTTGATACGTAGTGAAGCTCGTTTACCATTTGCTACAGATTTTCGAACAAAATATTTAATTTTTTTATAGTTTTTTATAATATTCATCTAATTAAGGAATATATTACGCTTTAAGAACATCTAAAGAATCATACGCCATTGTATACTACCATAAACGCATAAAATGTCAACGACAGGGAAGTACGACTGTGTTTAAAATTGGTGCAGCGTTTCATTTTCACCGTTAAAGTACCTGTAATTTTTCCATTCATTACGTGATTCGTGCTTCATTAAGAGCCCTGACGATTCTCTCCTCGTTCGTTTTCGCGAGTGGATAATTATGACTAATGAATCCTTAGAGTGTATAGCGATGTTGCCAAATGGTGGAGTGACTCCGGTGTGGAGTATTGTGGCTGGTTGCGGCGATGTAAGGGCCAAAGCCCAATGTGTTGCGGCGAATCCGGGGGACGTGTACTGCTGGTTGCAGATAATTCGGGCTGAAAGCTGTGGTGATTTCAGGCTCCCGATCTAAAATTCAATCTCAAACTCCACTGGCTCTGCGAGCCGCTTTTTTTGCGTAATTTCATCTGCTGGAGTAAGAATCCTCGAATTTTTCGTTTCATCCTCTACTAGAGAATTCAGGAATTGAAAAGATCTCATTTCACGGAATATTGCATCGTGAAGGATATAAAAAAACTAATCTTTTTAAAATTCCAACGTTTTACTGCTTCATTTCTACTGGTTTGAGTTTCTTGGAAGAAGTTCTTCCGAATTTTAGAGCTATAATTAGATTAAGGTTATCCGATGAAACAAGTCATATTTTTCTTAATGCAAAAATTTTGCGCATCGTTAATATCACGACTGTATACATGTGAGGATTGACATGTCGCAAAATAATACTGATTATGACTTCATTTACTCCGTTTAGAATATTCGGTATGATAGTTTAGATAATCCAAGAGTAATCTATTACACTTCAATGTGGATATATTTGACTACCGTTGTTTTTATATTTACAATCTTGTATTTATCATTATTTACGTAATTTATAATGAACTTTATACCTTCTAGAAGCTATGTTACATTAATATAAAAGTTTATTGTTAAATAACACTCTTATGTTTAAGGTAAATTTTATATGCACCAATAAAGACTGCTCGTTGTATTTACTAAACTTATAACAGATATATTTACTTTACTAATAACTAATCAAAATAATCGTTTTGTAAATATTCTCATTTGGCATTGAATCTATTTGCTTGTCGGTACACATTGATTTTGTTTAAATCATCGTTTGCATGGATGATTGAGTTCGGTTGATTTAAGTTGTTGCACGAGTACCCTCATTAGGAAATTTACTATATATATATTTATATATTTACGTTTATTATCAAAGACTATTACAACTAGCAGCCTACAAAGAGACAGTAGTCCTAGTTACTCGGCAAATAATTAGCATCAAAAAATAGCAGAAAATTCGGAAGCCGAGATAAATAAAAATTCACCAATACTTAATTAAATATATATCTGAAGTGCTACATTAAAAAGCTTCTTCTGATATGAGAACATCCATCATCATCGTCATGTCGTGACACTGTCCAATCACAGGAGCACTGGATTCAAACTCGTCACACCATTTTCCTTTTTTTTCCGTGACCCGCCGAGTGGGTGCAACTCCAACAATTGCGTCCCGTTCATTGTTTGCTCACATAATGCCCACCTTTGTTTATCGGAGGTCTGGCTGTGCCCTCGTCAAACACTCGAGACATGATTAGCATCGCTTTTACCAATCGACCCACTTTCTTTTGTTGACAGTTCACTGACTGCTAAAAAGTTATTATAATATACTGTCCTCTCATCAAACCCTTGAAAATTTTATAATGATAATGTAACAGTGTGAGTTACTCGTATTTGCAGAAATGCGTTCGAACTTGTTGGTTCTAAAGCTGAGCTTAGTGATGTGGTGTGAACTTAGCCATACGTGGAACTTCTATCATATGTGATGATTTAGTACCTAAGTCCTTCTTATGTGTAATCCTATAATGATTGTTGACTCTCAGAGTTGTTTATGTTTTATCGAAACAGGCACATCTCTCTGTATAGTAGATGCTTTGTAAACCCTTTTTAAGTACCCATCAATAAGTATTAACAAGAAGATAAACAGGGCGAAACATTTTCGTTCGTGCTCTTTTGGATTCTTTTTTTCATTGATTTTTCAATTTTAGTTTTCAGGTTTTAATTTTTGATTTCTCTCATACAACGCAATTTATATAAATGAATTACTATAAAAATTAGTAAACCATCAAACAACAATCTTAAATGAAAGTAATCAGGGGAACATTTTAGGCACATTCATCCTGTAAGTTATACAACCGGTGAATGCTTATTCGTTGCGCGTGATGCCTATACATCAGGATGCCATTTCTCCCCTACGCTGTATTCATGAAATCACATGATTCATTCATCCTCATCATATTTCATCAGATTTTATCGTTTTTGTATTCACATTCACTGATTCAATGCATTAAGGTTCAAACCTAAGATAACATCGGTTCATGTGGTTGAATACGTCCTTCTAATTTTTACGCATTACTTTCATTATTCCTATGGAGCACTCTCCCTTATTCTCCATTTAGTTTTCTTTTCTGTCGATATTTGTTTCTTCAGCATCGATGCTCCGAAATTCATCCCGATATCCGCGAAGTATCCGAATTTGCATTGCCTTCGTGGAAATTTCTCGCTTCAAATAGTACTCCCCTTTAAAAGTTAAGTCTGCCGTGCGCCATCCGTCATTCTCATGCGGTTTCACACATTTCAACGCAGTCGACCGGTTATTCCTTTTCCAGAAAGTCTTTCTCGCTATGGGTGCGTTAACCTTTAGGAGAAAATATGAGATACAGAAGGTGGAATTTTTAAAATGTGTGTATCAATCGATGTCTCCATACCATACGAAGCTTTCCTTTCCCATATTGAAGGATCGGTTATCGTATAAATTCCATGATGGAATTGTAGGCATTTCGAATATTAACTCTTTAATTCTATCGATATTCTCACGGTGAAGGCAATTTCGTATTTTTTGTCTTCTTGAAATTTATATCGATACAATACGATAATTTAGAATACGAAAGATAAGCCATTCAATGAATAATTACAATAATTCAAAAATATATTTATTATGACATTTTAGTATAAATAAATGTTTTAATCGATTTATGGGTTTTCAAATAGTGTATTTTGTCACAGATCATTGGTTTGCGTAGCCTTTGCTTACCAGTTCAAAGAGATAACTTTGTAAAGAGCGATACCAAAAACTTAAAACGTATATTTTCCATCTGCATCTAATTATTTAAAGACATGAAATTCTTTATCATCCAGATATTAATTAATCCATGCGGCGACCAAATAGCAAATGTTTTAACATCTTATTATGAAGACTTTTAAGGAGAGAGAGAAATAAATTTTCAATATATTTTTACCTACAATCTTTCTTTTCTAATTCAATAACTTAATTAATAATATTCAGTAATAATACTCAATAACGTATTTCTATTTTTTTAGTTTTTTTGTTAGAGTGTATCTGCAGAATATATAACTGTGAGTTCCAATTAACATCATAATCGTTACAATATTATATATTTATATAAATTTGATGTGAACATTTCCGTTCTATAATAGAAAAGGGAAAACTTCATTTGCCAATTTGTATCATTGAACCAATGAACGATCGAATCACTAATCAGTATTAATTATGATTAAGTTGGGAGGTGAGAGATATTCACTGTCATTCAGATAATGATTAAATATAAAATGATATTTAAAAATGTTCTCTAATTAGGGTTTTCTTTCAAAATAAAAGATTCATTTAATTTAATGATTTTATAGCGATTAATGATGACATATAATCAATTAATTAATGTCGTATAAGATACAAGATGTCTCACAGGACTATACAGGATGCATTTAACATGATTTGGATGAAGTTTGTCCCTCCCTTACGAGGTAGTAATGGACACATTTCTTTTCTATAAGTTGAGCTGTCATACATGCCATGTCCTTAACTTTCCGTGTCCAACCCCGAGCAACAGCCCAACCCTTGTTCTACATCAACCCCTCGGGACAGCATCTTGTTTATCGATCATGATGTAGCACTCAGCTCTTCTAATATGCCTTTTAAAATCGTGACCTTTCGCTTGGAATCAACCCATAGTGCGCACTTAATCGCATTTTCGCGCTCCATTCATCGACATCCACAAAAGGGGTCTATCGGTGCGGTATGCGGATGTAGCCAAAGGTTCACTCTTTCCGTTATACACTTCTATCAGCCTCTTCAATCACTTTATTCAGCATGCGTTCATCTCACCGGCTTCTTGTTGAGGCCTAAATAGATTGGAAATTACGTTACATTATGGCTAATTCTGTTTCTAATGTCCCTTAAGTGTGAGTTTTACTTGTGATAGTGGAATAATCTCAAATCCAATGCTCTTTACGATTATTATTGTGAAAATTCTGTTTAATTTATGAAGAAATTTCTCTGAAACATACAAGTGCTCATATACTTGATATATAGCACAGTAATGATGCTCAACGGAGTCTAAGTGTGGCTGTATTTAAAAGAAAATAACTTTCTACTCAGTACTTTTATTAGTAATATAATATTTTTTAGCATTCAAAGTGTTAAAAGTTTTATAATTCATCAAAAGATTTCTCCATAAAAAAACGTATGTATATTACTGAAAACTATTTTTTTCTTTATTTCAATTGTTTACTTAAATATGGGATAGTATTCTTTTATTCTTCTTTATGAATATAGTTTCAAAAGTAAAATATGAATTCCATAATTGGTTGCTCGATACGACCAATGATCTTAAAAATAATATCTTCGGAAGATTTTTATCCTGTAATGATTATCATGAGCCATTTTTTCTAAATCTTATATATATAATATAATCCTATATCCTACAATATATAAAATGAAAATATAGAAATATGTAATAAGATGAAGATGATATAATTCATTGAAAGATTATCTTTTATCTAATCGAACACGATATAAGATTAAATTCGTAAGTATCAGCAATTTGAGAAGAGTGGTTCGAGAGGTGACATCCACATTCTGAAGCACCTAACATTTCGAAAAAGACGTCTCGGGATCCTTATCCCTTACATCTTCCCGTGTCTAGTCTTAGACTTTGCGTCGTAAAAAACCGCCCGTCACATGCACACACATCTTCTTTGATAGTGGAGTGAAGAAGAGGCGCATATACCGGACGCCGTCTCTCTCAAAAATGAACGCGGCACTTAAATATTCATAACCGCTTACTTCTCTTTCCCATCATCACGTCCTTAACCCATCCGTGTGCTGTCACCGTCCTTGCGCCTTATTTTCTCCACAAGACAAGTTTCCTATCTCTTTCGCTAGTATAACTCTCTAAGAGATACCTTTTTCCAGTGTATATTACGTTGATCCACGTGTGTATCTGTTTTTTTAGTGTCAATGCGCATATTCATACAGTTTGATCGACATCTGTGGAATATAAGATATTTCTTTTGAGAAATATTATTTCATTTTCCAAAACAAAAATAAAATGCCGGCTAGATTAGAGAAAACGTTTTTATTTTACATTTTTTGACATTTTTGTAGCATTATCTTGAATATTTATCATTATATATATCCTAATGTATTGCAGTAAATTTTATTTTATTTTATAGCATTGTATCGCATTTCTTTACCTGTAGTTTGATTGTATAGTTTATACATAGATTGTATACAGGAAATTATGTCAATCATAGATTCTAAGTTAAAATAATGATATGTATGATATTGTAAGGAATACTTTGAGTAATATTTTATGAGAAAGTTTACCTATTGTAAAATATATAGTTAAGAACGTAACTTCATAATATTTAACTTTAATAATAGTTTAAATAACTTTTTATTCATAAAATATCCTCATTGTTATAATTTTCTGTGAGGAGAGTTTATTTTCTTTCCTTTAAAATTAAAATGGACAAAATATGACATCTTGTTATCGAAGTGGTTAAAAGGCTTTCACGCTAGATTTTTTATGAATTACCTTCGTGGAAACGTTGGTATAAGAAACTGAACTCTAAATGGGTTCTTTTTACGAGAGAAATAGAATTCTAAATCCTTCATCATTATTGCTGAGTAACTATTCATTATTTAAATTATTTTAAACTATCTAAAATATTAAATTTATTTATAGTAAGTTTCTTAAAAATTTATCTAACGTGTGCATGATAATCTAAAGAGAAAATGCTCTTTGAAAAACGTAAAACAGCGTTTAATCCAACTGCTGTTCTCAAATCCCCATCTTCTAAGAGCGGCTTCACTAGCGCTTTTATGTAAAAGTGTAACAAAGCTTATGCCGCAAGAAATGCTGCAGACACCCTTGACGATGTGGGAAGCTAGTTATCATTTATCAACCTCCCGTATGAACTCAACGCCTGCTCTCATGCCTTATTCCTTCGCAAGCTCGTATGGCATCTGTTCTGATCGTTTATCCTGAGAGAGGTCCACCCCTCTCGAATAAAACACACGGGTTCCCCACAATGACCTCCTCTGGAAAAACCACTTCCCCTTCTGCGAAAGACTAAGCGATTCTCCTTTCCTCTTTATACATCTCGCCCCATAACCATGGCAACCCCTTACTTTCTCCTCGCTTAGATCAAACCTTCTTGTAGAGCGGTCCTGCCCACAACTCTTTAACCTTTCCCCTCCTTTTCTTGTCTTACTTATTCTTCACTCCTTCGTGTCCCATTTTCTGCACTTTTCAGAGGGAGTTATTTAAAGTCCTCCATGTAATTATATACGGATAGTTAAATTATTGTTGTATTGATATAAAGTAAATATTTTATTGTTTGTAATTGGCAAGATAATTATTATTCTTATATATATTCTTTTTAAAAGATATCCGGATATATTTTTATGATATTAAAATTATATTAACTTTGAAATCGAAATCTTAATTTATTAGGTATTTCAGTAATTAACAAAACGATGAAATTTCTGTAGTTAAAGAAACTTTGTGTAAACTTTTATGTAACTTTTATTTCTTCTATTATTCCTTTAGTAGACAAATATGTCATAGTGTTCTGTAAAAGTATACATTTTGTGGTAAAAACTTCTTCGTCATGTTTTATTATCACAAGTATCATCTTCCAGTTTTTAAATTAAAATTTAACGATAATTTTTAAGTATATTTATTTTTATAATTACTATTAATTTTAAAAATGATTATTTTAATTTTATTTATACCGAGTTATAAAAGAAAAAACAGAAAACATTTTTATTTCAACATTTATAACGTTACATAATATTTCTGCTACGTGAGTTTCAAAATAAGAAAAGCGTGTAATACATTCATTTAGGGCCTTATCTGCAGAAGATGTCTAGAATTTCATTCGCGAGACAACATTCGCAATGCGAAGCGGAATCGGCTGTGACATCAAAGCAGAATAAAACAGCAAGGTCATGAATATGTACTTAAAGATCTAATCCAGCCTCAACAGCTGCATTTCATTCTCCCTTTTTGGAAGGCGACACATGTTTTCGTCGTACTCCGCCAGAGGCCCTCAGCGAGCGTTTCCGAAATTCGCGAAAAATCTTGTCGTACGCATTAAAACAAAATGAGCCAAATATTTTTGGTGGGACTCGAACATGTATATTCTTGGAGTGGAGAATGTGAAACTGGGACAACAGCTTGAATTATTCCGCTACGAATTTAATATTTGAAAAGTGGCCCTTGTCATTTAGACTAACTACGAGCGTAATTCATTTCTCAAATCGGTAAAATGTTTGTGACAATTTAATTAAAACAGTGCCGTAAAATTATTGCAAGCGAGTGCATCCAGATTTATGATTTAATGTAAACACGCTACTTTTATACGGAATAATTTACGTTTTTTGTACTCGGAAGTGAAAATTCTAATTTTAAATGTGTCACGTGTAATATAATTGTATAAAATAACGTATTGTGTAATGCTACAATACTTAATGAATATTCAGTGATTTAGAAGAGGTTATTTTTTAATTTAATGCGTTAAATTACACGATATTTGAAAATGATTCATCTGATATCACGGCTTAGAATAGATTTTATTTATTTGCATTAATTTTTTTTGTTTCTATATTTAGAAATTAACGAAACAATTTTAGGTAGCCAATGCAGAGAACTGAATATAAACACTTGAATTAGGTAGTCTAGTGAAAATATTACATTTATCACAGTATATGTATAGCAGGCTGGAATGGAGAAATGGTTGCTATGGTTATGCTGTGTAAATAGGTTCTATTTACCTCTTCTCAGTCATTGTGAAATACGAGTGTGTCAGAGCCGACTGTGTCTAGAACGTGTCTAATCTCTCTGTTGAATCTTTCCTCTTGTTTTCTGCCATAACATAACCCATAACCCGTATCTTATCGCTTCGCATTTAACATTTTCTTCGTTGCGATTTCTATTTTAGCTTCAGTATCCTGCTGAAAACAATATTCTTTTTAAAAGCTTTCCTCTTAATGTACTGATAGTTAAAAACTTCGAAAAAAATCCCTTGAAATTTTCTCTTTCTGTAATCTATACCTAATTTACTAATATTAAAAGAAATAATATTAAAAGAAACTTGTAAGTACGTAAGTCCGTTCTATTTTAACTTATAGATGTAATTTGACAATATCGTCGTCTTTCCTTAATCTCATTCCTAACGTAGAATTCACGTAACGTACAGCTTAAAAGTAAATGTGTATTATTGCGGCCAAATTGGTAGTACTTAAGTGGTGAAAATCGGGTTCATACCTCACTGGCGTGTATCAACGAAGTTTTCCTCGTCACTATGACAGCACGCGGCTAATTAAGTGTTAAATCCCCTGGAATCGGTGAAGCTTTGATTGGATCTGTCACACAGGTCCTCCTCGAGTTTCCTTGACACCTCTCACTTTTTATTTTTTTCGTATCTCTTTCATTAGTTCCATTTCCTTCCGTTGGCGTCGCCTCATTTCGTCCCCGAGAAGATCACAATTTTCTATGTCTATTTTCTCTCTTTCATTTCTCGACCTTTTCCTTATTATTTTCTTTCTATTTTGGGTTTGGGAAATGTGTTTTTTTTCATATTTCCTATCCAAGGAGAGTTTTAACGCTTACGGAAAATTGATCGTGTATTTTTATCTTCACGTATCATCCCTTTTATCTTGTATTCGTCGTTAACAAAATGTATTGCTTAAGAATCATTATATTCCGTTGACGTAATACTTTATAAATTATTAGCCATTTTATTTTTTTGCGTAGGTTTTAGAATTTTATGCATTCTTTGATTGGAAATGCGATGCACATCGAGAGGTATAATTACTTTTATTTAATTCTTGCTCAAATATTTGTATTTCCTAATATTTCTTTCGTCCTTTTTAACTAGCTTTCCTAAATGATAACATGATCCACGAATTCATAACATAAAGCGGAAATATTTTTTGCACTCTCTTTAGAGTCTATCTCTTTTATGCCATAGATATTTAGAGAATAAGATAATTTTCTACAAAAAACTTGTGTTATTGTATCTTCGAAATCAGTAAAGCACTGATATTGGGAAAATATTGAATGTTATGGACAGGACAGACAATAAGGTTATACTCTATTCACAAGTATGAATATTAAAAGTAAACTTTTTTAAACTTTTACGATTATTACGCATAAATTTATACCGTCATAGAGGTATTCATCAACTTTTTCCATTGTTTTTTTCATCACACCTGTATTTGCTAATAGGAATGGCTTCAATATCATTCACCTATAATTAAAAAAATAATAAATCGAATAAAACTTTGTCATCTGCACTCAATACATTCAAGCATTTATTTTTTTGAAACGAAGAGACCGAATGTTTCTCGTAGAACTCCTTAATTTAATGTCCTTCCAGAAATTCCAAATTGTTTTTTATCTTTTTGTCTCCCAGTCCAGCTCGGTCCCAATTTTTTGTGTTGTTAAAGCCTTAAATTAATTCAGCAGAGGTTTTCGCGAAATGGGACCGTATTTTTTGCACGGAATTAAGTGAGCTCCGAAATGCAATCGAGTTTGGAAAGTAAAGGAATCCTTCCCTTTAAGGAGAGCGACGAATTTTCGGCGACCTAAGAAAATGGGTTATAAAAGAGAAGTTTTTTACCAAAGGAAAGAATCAGAAAATTTAATACTACGATTGAAAATCCCTCATCGCATTCGATTACTGTACAACGTTTTTTGTGCAATAGAAAGATTGGGGAAAAATGGGCTAAATTTTATACCTAATCCACTACGTTTATCAGGCTTTGAAGAGGGTGTTTAAATTCGTTTACGAAAGTAAATCCTTTTAAAGCTAGGTAGAGTCTTTTTGTAGCCCATTTAGTGTTAATGTATTCTTTTCAAAATAAAGTTTGTACACACGAGATGCGCTTTAAAGCATACAGAATACGCGAGAGTTGTAAATGGACAGCAACGCTACAATTAGATTAATAATTAAAACAAAGAGTAAAGTAGTTGAGGTAGTACACGAAAGTTAGAATGATTGTGGAGTACTGGTTCGATAAGTGATGGATCTGGGTTCTTGTCCCTGTAATACGTTGAAATTCACTTATCTTTTGTATTTTTCTACACTTTTATATTTATTCCTTTATCAATGTAAAAAGAAACTTAAACATTCAAGAATAAGCTAAATTGATACTTTAAATTTAACATTTCTATTTTTGAAGTATCTTCTATTGTTAGGCTTGCTATTATATTCAATCTATTACAACCATTTGATACTTGAAAACCCTTATCTAAACTATAGAAGCTGAATGTATATCTGAATATAACTTTCAGAATCAAAATAATAATATATTATCTATTATTTATTGTTTTTTGTAATTGGAGATTGTCATGAGTATTAATCTTGGCGGAGTAGTGTTCCTTATGTACATTTTTACTCTAAGGAAGTATAAAAAGCTAAGTAATTAAGTAGGATAAGAAATATTCACCTCACGAGCAATCCAAATATGTTTTATGATACCCTTTTATTGGAAAATAATTATAGCGTTATTTATATTTGTATGAATAGACTTTAATTCAAATTAATATTAAAAAATTCCCTTTTATCAATAAGTTTATTCTTTGTGAATTCATGACCTAAAAAATTTAATTTAATAAACTAAATATATGACTTACTAATGAAAAATTATTTATATATCGATACGTAACGTATTACCCAATTCTTGAATCAGCATGCATTCTTATCCATCCGTATTTCTACAAAATGATTCCATAAATACGATACGGGGAAGTTTTTCCAAAGGACTATTTTCTCATCCTATGTGTAGTCCACAAAGGGATGTTCTTCCAATATCTGCACTGCAATACTTGAAGTCAGGCCGCTGTAGCTTCATGACATCGGGCTCCATCTATTCCTGGAATTATTCCCTCAAGTGCACCCATTCTTATTTTCCAGGGAACAGGAATTCATTGTTCCAATTTTAGAACATCAATCCATTCCCAAAAATACCCGGAATAGGTTGGCGTTCTTTTCAATTCAATGAAACCCTTTTATGAAAAGGATTTCGTTTTGGAAACGAATGGTCCAGGGCTATTTTTGTCTTCTATAGGATTAAATTTAGGCTACGAATTCGAAATAAACCCACAAAGGTGAGAATTAAATTCAATGAAGCAATCAAATGCCCACGTTCCGTTTTCGTTCGAGACAATTCTGATGAATTAGAGATGCGGATCTTTTAAATAGCACCTATTGTTATATATTACGAGACATTTATATTTTTACATATACAGTGCATGAGTTTCATAATAATAAGGAATAAGAAATGATGAATAGTTCAATTCAACCGAAACGCTATTCTTGCAATATTAAATTTATTAGCTAGAATAACTGCATGTTCACGTAGCGATAATTTAAAATGCTTTTGAAGTAGTATATTAATCATTGAATTGTTCATTTATAGCACACGATAAATAATGTTTTAAATTATATAATTTATTAATTATTCACCCTACTAGTTGTATGATGAAATGGTAATAAAATAACGTTACCGTTTTTTTATTTTTTAAAGAAAAATATGAGGTTTTATTATACATTACTTGAAGATCAAAAGAAGCAGTCCTTGTGCATACTATTTATCAGTCTATAAGCTACTCTCAAGCTGATATTATAATAATAATGATGAATATGCTTATATTTGCAAGCTTCTACTTAGCGAGCAAATATTACGTTTCTAATAATTCTCAAAGCACAAAAGCTGTGGTCCTTTTGCTATGAGGGAGTTCAGAACGTAAACCCTAACTTCACACTAAACTGGGGGAAGAGTAAATCCTTTCGCAGAGCAGAGGTTGCCATGTAAGTTCTAAACGTATCGAAGTTATAAGTGATTAATTCCTCTGCCGTGTTTGCGCATCGTATGATTTCACAATTGAACTTGGAGGCTGAATGCAGCGAAATCGGCTTCCCTTTCCTCCAAAGACAATAAGAAGTTTCCTCTCTCAGTGTGTATTCTCCCCAACGGATGAAAATCTAATTACGAGGAATGGTTATGTGGAGGTTCTTTTGCGTACGAATTAACGGCTGGAATTCAAAACTCTCTCGGGATCCAAGTGGCCTAATTATGAATTGGGTTGCGTCTGGGAAAAGTTTGATAACTCGCGAGAAAAGTAACTGCGTTTCTCCTAATAATAACCGTATTTGGAGAGTAAGAACCTTTTTAACTTACATTGCATGTTTAATTTACGCGATCCGAATAGTAGAATGAAATAGAGCCATGTTTAAATTTTCCTACGCTATTATTCATAATTTAAAGTATCAACATAACCGTTAACGATTTCTGCCAATTCCTAATGCACATATTAATAGTTTCAATATTAATTTTTTCAAATAGTTCCTTCAATGCAAATTTACTCTGATTACTTAAGACTACTATTACTAAGACTGATTACTAAGTTCCTTTAATGTCCAAGTAACCTCAATTTTAAAAGCTCAAAATCTTCTTGAATTTTAAACGGAAATTAAGTCCAACGGAATGAAGTACGATGTGGCCTAAGAAAAGATTATATTTAAGTTTTTAAATGACCTTAATGAAGAATCTCTTGTGTAACTAGAATTTGCAAAAAGTATTTTCATCGTAAATTGCGTTACAATGAGATTACAGCAATTACATTTTTCGTTTAAACACTCATTTTATGAAGGAAATGAAAGACTACCTGTTTTATATTCTTTCCTTTTTAAGAAATAAGTACATGGAATTAAGAATACTTACAGTTTTTGTATTTATATTTTAAAGTTTATCTATCCGAGGATGAACGTATTACTTTATCCAGCACAAAAAGATGATAAGTCATAAATTTAAAATGCACTCGTAAAATATAATCCTATGAAATATTCGAATATGGAAAAAAACATTCTTTATAGATTTATTTATCTGTATTGTGATATAACTCGATGAAATGCATATAATCGCGTTTAATAAAATTTCTTTTTTTGAGACGCGTTTTCATTTTTCAGCCAATCAATTAAATCAACGGTGGAATTGAATACATTTACAATGAAAAATTTCAAACCTCTGTATTTCCTCGTAAGATTTACTTCCAACCCATTTCTTTGGTAACTGTTGATGCTTTTGACATTTTTCGTAAATGTTGTGGCGATCATTCAACATCGAAATAGTTATCATCAGCTAATAAAATTTCGTCAGCCAAAGTTCGATTAAAGCTTCTCAATTCTATGATATTTTACTAACAAATTGACCTCATGAAAGTTGAAAACTGAGCAATTGTATAAAATAACGTATTATCTTGCAATATTCCCTCAAATCAACAGACGTTAAAAAATCTGACATTACCGGGACTCGAACCCAATTGTACCAATCACAATCACATTGTATCACAATGTATATGTACGTGAATGTTTTATGTGTCTCTTATTCGAGGCCCATCGTAAGATAAGGAAAATTCTTAGAAATGTTACAGAGGGTATTATTTGTGATTCTCTTTTCCGTAACTCATGTTACCAAATTCTAAGTAATGTGTACTCTAAGGATACAGTTTCTCAAACTCATTCTTTTCGTCTGTGTTCCTCAAATATTCCATCCCCTTTCATCTACATCCCCCTCCTAACCAATCCCTACCCTCACATCATCCCAATTTCTTCCCAGAATCCTCCTCCGCATGTCACCTAACACTAGCCTCAAGCCCCATTCCAATACATCCACTCACAGCGCCCAAGGCGATTCCTGAGTTTGACGGAATATAACGTCAATACCAAGACAGGATCCGACAAAAGTCAACCAATATTTTTTTACGCTTAAGGCGGGGGTTGCCTCCGCCTCCTCCGCGAAGGAAAATAACGTCTCCCGGGGGAAAAATCATGGCGCTAAGACCTTTATATTCCGTTGGGTTTCCCTTCGCGCGAAAGGTGGCGTAAAAATCGTTAACGTCTTGAGCGGAAGGCGAGGCAATTGTGAGACTTAGAGAAGGGCATCCGGGAGCGGTCTGAAGGGATATTAAACACACTGACGTATATAATGCAGGGCATTCGTGTTGGGCTATCCATTACCGCCCGCCTAGCCGTTGCGGTGGGCGGCTCGCATTTGTTTTCCCTCCGCGGTGGCGATAAGTTAGTCCGCGCGAAAAATAACTATCCCGAAGTTTAATTACGCGTTATATCTTTCGGAGGTGTGAACTATTTCGGGAGTGGGTAGAGCGTGTTTGAGGGGAGGTGTAATTCCTTTTTCCGACACGTAGGGGCGCGAGAAAGTTTCCTTTAACCAGGAAAAATTTTCGTCTCGAAACAGAAAGGAGTTTTTGAGGATAATTGTGCTCACTCAAAACGCCCGCTTGATGGAAAAAACGGTGAAAGAATCAAAGAAAGGTAATCGCCGAGGGAAATAATTGTTGCGGGTAAAGTAATTTAGTAAAAATTTTTTATAAAATGACCGCGCACAATGGCTAAAGGCGCTTTTCAAGCTTGAAGAGGAATAAAATGACTGAATTACGAGAGGAAGGATTTTTAATCCGCGGATGAAAATAGTTCGAGCGGAAAAGAAAAACAACAATCGCCAAGTCTTTCTGGCTGCTGGAAAAGGGCCCTTTTTTCTTATTTATAAAAAAAGAGAAGGGTTGGACATGTCAAGGCAGTGCTTTGCGTAAAGAATCACGGTTCAGGGTGGAATGTCTTGGTGCTAAAAGGCCGCGGAATAATACCAGAGGAGAGAGAAAAAAAAGAAGTTGGAGAAAGCTTCTTGCAGACTGCGGAGGGATTTTTTTTAGTGGAAAGGACAAGATGGAAGGAAAAAAATATCTGTCAAGAGCCAGGCGACCAGTAGGGAAAGGCGAAGAGAATCTGCAAAGAAAGGACTAGAGTTTCCAACGTGCATATTATTTGGGATTAAATAGCCACTAGCTTTCTTGCCCTTTAAAGAGAGAAAAAACTTTTTTGAGTAATTACGTCTTTTTTTTAGCATTACTAAGTTTGCTCTGCTCACAAGTATAAATAGGAAACTTTGTGTCTAAATCAGAGATGAGTAATTCCGCTTTCTATGGTGGCATGGTTTTATCCACCCATTTTAAGCCTTCTGTGTATAAAAAAGTATATATTATGATCGTATAGCGACTTAAAACTTTTCCAGTTTAAAATCTAAAATGGTTTATTTTTTCAAGCAACGGATTTGATGGAACTATATATATTTATAATATATCGCTAATGATCAGTTCACATACCAGTACTAATTAATAAAATTTTTTCATGCTATTTTCTTACATAAAGTAGAAAAAAAACAGTTATCAAATATCATTTATAGCATTCTCAAATCGTCTGCATAAAACAAAAAAACGACAGTAAATTTCTTTCTGGTTATCTTTAATGAGTTCATATGTAGTAAATAGATTTTGAGATTCATTAATCCTATCTATAAAGAAACGAAATATGATATAAAGTTTTAAAGTCGTGAAATATGTCAGGCTTTAAATTTCATCAAGATGATTTGGTTCAGCACCATAGATATAATCAATTTGATCTTTTCATTCTTTGAAAATATTTTATACATATTCCTATACACTACTTGAGCAAGTCGAACAACTTTTGAAACTATTTCAATCACGAAACTTCAAGGTTTATCCATTTTTCTATTCTGTTACCTGAATACCGTAGAACTTTTGAAGGTGATGAAGAATGGGATTTCATAAACTATGCGCTGTATTATTAATTACGAAAAGTATGCTATGAAATTTAATCGCACGTAATACTTTCGGAAAATTTCATTCGGTAAAGCTAACTTATATTAGGTAATATCATCTTTTACCCCCACCCTCTATTAAAAGACTGACATTTTAAGTTTTCAAGACGTATATTATGCGAACGACAGCTCTCCATTTAGGCTTTCATCATATCTTAGCTTATCTCTCCTCCCACCATAAAATTCACTTCAAAGGAAGTATGGATTCATGTATTAATAGCTTATCCGTAAGAATCTCTTTGGCTGAGCCCGGAAATTACAGCTCATCTGATATCGCATGAGTTGGATGCATGGTTTGAATTTTTCTCGATGGATACCGTTTTTTAATTTGCTACCTACACTGTAATATAATAAGGAGAGATATCTTTTATTAATTTAAAGACTCTACATAGTTGTTGAGATCGTGTTCCATTCACATACTTAGGGGCGTATAATTTTGAAAATACTAAGAAGGTCAATTAATTTCTTTATAAAAGAACCTTATCACTCTTTTTCTTAGCTCCTTTGTACAACTTGACTAGATCGTTTTCATTTACTTCGTACGACCTTATATATGCATCCCACACATCTGTCAAAAGGATAAAAAGATGGACCAGATTTTATAATAAAAATCTAACGATTAATTTACGCCAAAAATAGCTTTTATTCTTATTGAGAAATCAATCAAATGTAATTTTTTTTATTAGAACAGGAGATTTTGTCAAATTTATTTCCTTAAAAATCTTGTAATAATTAAAACAATGTTTCCCTATAGTTGAACCAAACAGTAACTGAATAATATTCCATTCATATCGGAATAAAATTTTCGTTGATGAAGGGATTATTTTAAAAAAATAATTATATAAATATGATAACTACATTTTTATATTGCATATTATATATATAACCAAAAATAAAGCGATTTTATATTTTTATGCAACATTAGAACCATAATTTTCAGGAAATATGAAGTGCCATTTTTGTAATTACCCAAGATTACTCATTAGTTTCCTTATTTTTCTTAATTATTTTTTATCTCATTACTTCGTACCACAATTATAGATCAGACCAATTGAAGTTTTAGTATTTCTATGACATTTAATGTTATTTTTCGTGGAATAAAGCATCTCAACGTCTGAATGAAGTAATAACAAGTTTCTTCCACAGAGAGTAATAAAAAGCATCCTAAGATAATAATGAATGATACATATAATAAAGTATTATTGTGGGACTTAATTCAACAGTATCCTTTCCTAGAGACTAGCATTCTTACCAACTCGCAACCAAGGTCAGTAAATCAACTCTGACATAAATTTTCAAGATTCCCCTCTTACTAACTCCTTAAGACTCCTTGTGTAATCGGAACATCATCAGTAACGAGCCATTGAGCTATAAGTGGCCATGGATGGGGCAGTTTGTATACCATCAAACCCCCCCCGAATCCGTGCTTTCTTCTTGTATAGTTCCCTTCTTAAGACCCCTGTCTTTTCTCCCCTCCATTACCTCCCCTTAACATTTCCCCCATCTCCATAGCAACCCATCCTTTATCTCTCATCTTTCCCCGCGACAACCGAACGGATATCAACTCCATCACCCACACGTACACAAAAGCGACCCAAAGCTCCCTTTTCCCCCATTTTCACACAAATCCAGTCGGAGGACACATCTCACGTCCTAAACATCCATCTACAATGGATTTGCTCCACCTACTCCGACTCCCTAAATCTCCCTCCCCTCCCCCTATCTGTCTATTCACCTTCAGCTATCCTTCTGCCCGATCTACCGTATCTCTTTATCTGCCGAAACCTATCTCTATCCAAGCCATAAAGAACACTTATCCACGTCCTATTTATTACCCGACTTCGCCACCAGAGCGGCTCTCCTGTCGTCTTTTGTTTTATTTATCCGAAGGGTGATTCTTCACTTAATCTCGTTTCTATTTCCTCTTTAACTTCTTATCTCTCTCACTTTGGCCTCTACTTAAGCTTCTTGCGGTAATTTATTTACTTCCTGGTTGCCATGGTTTCTCTTTTGATACGAGGAGCATCTTAAGAGAGCTCTCTGGGATGTGATAGGATTGTTCGAGTGCTTATGCTCAGTACATTAGGGTGTTTTGATTTAAGTTCTTGTAATGTCTCTTTCTATATAAGCTCTTTTAGTAATCATGTAGTTCTTTTTGTAATTTTCAATATTTATGCTTTAAAGACGTAGAAATTTACGCATATATTTCTCAATGTATACATTTCTAAATAACTTTCCTTTTTTGCCATCAGTTAACTTCTATCTATCTACAATATCTCCTAAATAATATTTAATCGGGAAAACAATCAGTGTATTATATAACAAAATTACGATAAATTATAGTCAAACAATAATTATTTCTTATAGAGAAGGTGATTTATATCAATTTTAAGTTATTACAAGATTTTTTTGTTCATTGATACGAATCTATTTGATCTATAAACGATCTAAAAACAAATATGTAATGTATCTTCGATCAGTAACGTTTATATCATCAGAAAAGCTGATCATTTTCACCATATATATTCCCTTCTTAACACCCTTTTCTCTCTCTCCTTTCATTTAGTGCTTTATTTACTAGTCTTTGACCTTCTTCCACAAAATATCGCACCCTCAGCGTTCCTACTCCATCACCCTACCACCTTTCTCCCTCTAATTTATCACATCAATCTCTACCTCATTAACGCCCTCTTTTGGTCTAATTTTTCTTCTCCTTTCCCTTAATCGTGTTCTCTCCCCTGACCATGCTTCTTCCCCACAACCATCCCTCCTTCAACTCTCCATCGGAAACCACTCCACGAACCGTAGTTTTCTTCTGTTTCGATATCAATCACAAAGGGTTTCACCATCGCGTAAAAAAGTTATCCATCTTGATGGACTCTCAAAGGAAAAGCTACTTCATTAATCCGCTGATGATTGTAATTGATTCCATCTACATTGGCCATAAATGTATTGTCTTTGGTTAAATCTTTTATAGGATTAAATACGCTAATAGTTATTTCTATCTGATAATGAGTCACAGAAAGGAAATATTAGGTGCTTAAGGAATCGACCTATTTCCATCAAAAGGGATCATTATCTACTATTATCCATCGGCTTTAAATTGCACATTCCTTAAGATCATTTTTATTAATTTATATACTGAATATTATTGAATTAGATTATTAAAAAGACTGTATTGTATCGGTATATTTCGTAACTACAGGCCCTTCCCGCAGTAAGACCTTCACATCCATTCCTAATATGTTAATGATTAAATATATCTTTGATTAAATTTAAATTAATTAAAACTTGATCTCTCATTCCAGCTTAAAATGACTGCAATTCAGTGTTATTGATATTAAATCGAAGAATGTATATTAATATTCTAGCTTTTATTTTTTTAATAATTATGAAATTTCACGATGATATTTCATAATTTATAATAGCATAATTTGGTACAAAAATATAAAATGTGTAAAATTTTGAAAATGTATATTAAACAACAGTAAAATTTTCAAAGAGATCTATACTTGTCTTCATACCAACGGATAAAATGTCGGTCGGGTGGTCTCAAAACAAACGATGGTATCTCAAGGCGGTGAATGTGGCGATTGTTTTGGCTTCATCCACTACTATATATTACTACTTCACCTACACCAAGGCTTATGTCTCTTTAGCCTTATCTAAATATTCATACATTTAATTAAATACAGTTCCAGCTAGTTGAACCTTTAAAGCGCTCTAGGCTTTAATTAGGAACGCTCCTAGACCATTATTTGCCTGCATTTAATCTCGTGGACGTAACGATGTAAAATGCACTAATGTTCCTTTGCTGTTCAGGACTTTGTGCATTCATATATCATACCCCTGCGATATGAAGCCTGAGGAGATGTCGTGAATAAATCTCTCGTTAAATTTAAATTTATTCTAAAATGGGACTAATTTTAGGGTAATGAAATGCTAAATATAATAACACCTGCATGTTTTTATAATTCGAATGACTACAAAGTAAATACGTTTATTTTTAAGAGAATATTTTATAGAATTAGCTAAACCTTTTGAATTAACTACGATAATGCAATAAAGTACAGCTCAAAATAATTCCGGTGGTAAATATTTTTATAAAAGTAGTAGAATGAGATTTGTTGATTAGTTTTACTCTTTTGATAAATTTCAGATAATCATCATATTCAAAACTGAAAACAAAATTTTAGTAATTATTCAGTCCAACTATGCATTGCATTTTAGGACGATAAAATCGTATATTGAATTTAATTTCTTCACTATTTTTGTACCTGTTTAGTGTTATATAGGATGAATTACTTGTTTGGTTGAACAGAGGCTTTTAAAGTATTAATTCCTACATCTGAAATTGTCTATAGAATTCATTTAATTTTTTCATTCACGCAAATTCAAAAGTAACTTGTAATTCTACCTACATTCGGCGAAAAACTGATAGGAAATAGATACTATACGTAACAAATAGCATATGAATCATAGCTGAAGACATGTTTTACATAGTATAACATATTTTAAAACCTTCTTTCGTCCAATCTTTCCCATTACAATGTCTCCTTCTCGTAGAGGGGTTTGCTCTCACCGCCGCAAATCGAATCACTTGGCCAAAATGTTTGAATTACAAGAGGTCAAATAAGGGTTGAGTGCGACAGTGAATGGATGCTATCTGGTCATCTGACGTGATTGAGGGCACGCCGTTGTCACGACTGATATGCCTCCGTCACGGCTCTCTCGCCAACGCACGCTAATGGATAAGTTGGATAGATTCGATGGATTGTTCGCACGCCCACAGACACGGCTCTTCATGTATTGACCATCGAAGGGAAATGCTTGAAGGATACGTTTATGTTTGTTGCTATGAAAGTGTATTGGTTATAATAAATTCAGAATCGCCTTTAGTTTTAAAGTTTAAACTCTCAAACGTTTGAATAAAATAATGAAAGAAGATGATTTCATGGTTTTCGTTTGTGATATTTGGATATTTCAGTAAGCTCACTTAAATTAAAAGAGATCGCGTCAATCAATTAGTATATAACATTCTATATGTTTAAACGAGAAATATCTTTCTTTATCTTCGGTTGGATTGTGTCTTAATTCGATTATGTACCCTTACAGTAAATATATTTTATATTTTTCTTTAGGAATTGTATGTATGTATCTTCTGTAATAGTGTCAAAATAATGCTAAATGTCTATACATATTATTTTGATATTAAATTATTCAAATAAAGCTAATTTTGTGATTTTTTTCTCATTTTAGGTATGTACCACTCGTTTGACTGCCATCTTTAAACTATAGTTTAACAAACCTTGGAATTTCAACGCGTATTAGCGTAAGTTTTTTTATGATTTAATTTTTGGCTCTTTAGTACTAATGTTTTCTTCGTTATTTCTTCTGAAAACCTTTGATAAAGTTTTCGGCTTTTACGTATAATAGTTTTGCACTAAAACTCCATATTATTTATCAAATTATTCTATGATAGAATTTAAAAAGTGTTCTAGCATTACTTTCATTTATATTTTTAAATAAGAATTAAAGATAAACGATAAATGATACGATACCAGATAATACCACATTTAAATTATAAACGAACTCACTGTTTTCGGCCTTATTGATCGAATGAATTATACATTTAATTTTAGGATAATGTAAGAAATTTTTTGATAAAACAGGAAATCATTTCAAGTTATTGAGACCGGCATCGTTTGTTGATAGAATCTCAAAGTGAATCCATCTTTTGAGTGCTTTTTGATGGTTTATCTTCAATCATCAGGCATTCAGATAACTTTGTGCGTACATCAGATTCCGTAATCGACTGTCAGCATTCAGTAGCTTATCACACGCGCGACCAACATGGGGATAAAGCCACTGCAGACGAATGGACCTCATACCGCTTATTTGACCATAAATGTATCTTAACATCGCTCTGCTTATGCAGAAGAGATTAAACGCTGCAACACAAGGGATAATCCACTTCTTCTTCTTCTGCTCACATTATCCAACACGAGAAATCAGAACATGCAGAGTTAGATAAGTGTAGCCCTAGGGCTGGTGAAGCAAGAAGTCTCGTCTCGTATCATATTCACGTTTTGCTGTTATATTCGCTCACGATTCTGTTACGTTAGCTGCATTGCTGCCTTACACGATGCACCCTTTTTTGTTGACTCTATCTCCATGGAGATTTTCCCATGTTAACTACGGTACATAAGTGAAAAAATGCATTCGTTTCTGGAAAAAGTGGACGCCCTCCAGGTACGTCGCTGTTTTAATAGCGTGCTCTCTTTCTCTAGTATTTTTTTACGTGTATACAGGAGGAAAGGTTTCCGTTTTGTGATGTACGTAAACGTTAATTTGTGATGCTTCTATGAATATTTTTAAGTGAGATAGTGATCTTAGTATACATGTTGTTTATTTTTTCAGACATGTTTTCTTTTAATGATGCTGTAAAGATATTGATTTATCGATTGCCTCGATATATAATACGGAATTTAATTTCGTTGTAGTGGTAACCAAACTTTGAAACTTTAAGCCTGTGAGTTTACATATATAGTTAATACGTTAGGTTATGTCTGAATTTAAACTAATATAAAAGTTGATAAAGTGATGATAATAATAACTTATCTGTACAT
This sequence comes from Pantala flavescens, assembly GCA_020796165.1. NCBI lineage: Eukaryota > Metazoa > Arthropoda > Insecta > Odonata > Libellulidae > Pantala > Pantala flavescens. The sequence goes on along the minus strand of CM036881.1, from coordinate 44,404,238 downwards.
TTCCTGATTGCAGTCTTATTTCATTTGCGACTATTTTTCAGTTTTCTTACTTCGTATAATATTTTTATTAACATTAAATTATGAGAAAATTGAAATACGAAGTAAATCAACTTAATCATATGCACATACGTTTCGCCTTAATCTGAGGTGCCTTAATGCATTCTGATATTCATTTCATAATATTTATAAATAACTGTGTAGTTTTCTAAAACAAGTACAACGGTGAGCAAATAATTATCGTGTTCGAATATACATTTTCACTGACTTCCTCTAAAATTAACACATTTCTTGTTGAGAAATCCCTAATAATAACGTGGAATGCGCGTTGAAGGAATGCATATTAGAGCATTAATGAAATTCTTGACTACGTTCTAACTACTGTGTACCTTGAGAAGACGAACCAACGCAGTTATGAGGAGCAGATAAAATTTAACCCTTTAAAAATTTGAATGAATTCTATTTTAAAGATTGCTTCCTTTGTGGAATTATCATTGCAGAGAAAAATAATTTTAAGAACTGTAGGAATTTTTATGAGAAACAATTTGATAAATCTTGCGAACTATATGATATCGAGTATGAAAATATATCAAACAAAAAATCTTTAGTTTATTTAATAATTGAATTATTTTATATGTGTAAAATTTTCAAAGGAAGCATTATTATGCAAGTTTTTATCATATTACACCGATTCTTTAATTTTAATTTGACATATGCACATGAATTTATATATTAGCAAACAAAAATTTAAAGTTTGATTTAATATTTTTTATGAAGTTAACTTCAAATCGAGTTCTTTTAAAATTAAATATCTTTATTAATTTCATGAATACATTTATGATATACGAAAAAAATTATATGTTCACTCACATACATATTAAAGCCATCTCTACCGAGATGATAATAGATTCGCAATCAATGTTTTTGCATAAAATATGATAGTTAAAAAAAGATTCAAATATATTTTCCCCTCCAAATTCAAAAAAGGAAAGAGAAATGCACCAATAATTGGATCACCTGCTTCACGAAGGCAAACGTTTAATTCTCCCGTCGAAATCATGAATAAACGATATCCTCTTCCGATTCTTTCCGAATGTTTTGTTCGATGCAGCGGAGGAGGGCAAATATACGACCGCATGAATATGCGAAATGGGTCTGAAGAGGAGGATGCACTCATCTCCAAGAAAGGGTTCGGGAGGAAAAAATGAACACGGAAATAAAAACGCGAATATATCCGCGCGATTATTTCGCTCCCATGCGAACCCTTCTTCTTGGAATTCCTGTGCGATTCGAAAGGGCCCCTATTCACCCACCGGTAGCAGGAGGACTCTTGCAGATGGAATTCCACCATATCCCCAAATTGCATGCGAATTTGCGAACGCGTTTTGCATAGATGGGCACTCGTGGAGAATTTTTTTGAGCGGTTCATTTTTCTTTCGCTTCGTGCTTGAACATCGAGGCGCTCGAGTGCGTACAGCTTCGGTTTTTAAGCCTCGCAAAACTTAAGGGTTATTTCTTCTTCTGTTATATTGAAGATTGTTATAGATTGTGAGCTTATGTTTGCGTCCCAAGCGGAATTTTCTCGCTCGTATGATAATTAAGGCTAATTTATGGTGCGTCTAGAATTAAGGTGAGGAATATATTTGAATTAATAAATTAAAAAGAATGCTTACCATAGGGAGGAAGTTTTTTATGTAAAAATGTAAATACGGAGCTTTTTCTGCGGAAATATTTTTTAGCAATCGGTTATAAAATTCATTGTGGGATAAATTGTTCTCAGCTTCAAGTAATTATTTTTAATATTTTAGAACTATCTCATACCTCTTCTGTCTTAAAAGGAAAGTAAATTATTATGTTTTTCATTTCAAAATTTATTATGAATGACCATAAAGCTATTATTTATCATAGTTGTAATGATACGTGTTTATCATGTTTTTTACTTACGAAAAAACATTTATTCAAATTACATTGTTTCATTTAAGAATTAGCTTAAGGCACCATATCCCTTATACTATTTCAAAAAAGCTAACCTTCTTTTATTCAAACAATACCAACTTAGGAAAACCTTTTTGTTTTGATAAACATTAAAATGAACTTAATATATTTAAAGGCCGTTACAGTGAAAATGATGTCATACAATACTTAACTCGGTGTACATTTAAAAGAGATATGCATTAGTGTAAATATCTCTCGAAATCTCTGGGCTCGTAGTATCACTTACTCAGAAACTAATTTGAATAATTGGAATATTTGATTCGAATACGTTGAAATTTAAATAATATTGAAGCAGAAGCTGATATTTTGTTTTCTCGATGCGTTACTATTTATAAATTTATCCGCTTGTAACTGATTCCGTGAAATATGGGACTAATAGCAATTGTTATTCATGATATGATATACGTAGTTGAGTATTTCCTTAATTATGCACGGGATATTTGCCATCGATTCTAAACAATATGCATGATTAGATTAAAATTCTCATCGGTGCTGCGTGATCTGTAAATTTTACGATAATTAAAAATAGAATTCCGTGGAATACAAAATAGTCATAGCTCAGTAGTTAGAATTGAATTTTGAAAAAAATTGGGCCGAATCGTGAGGAAACTCCGGAAAGTAATTCCGTACGTTTATAGATTCAAGCAGAATATCTAAATAAAGCAATTATCCCCATAAATTATTATATCCCTATATAACAGAACTTTATAATATATCACTTAGAAATCAAGGTAAATAAAGTTCGCTAATTTTGATATGTATCGGAAAGAATGATATAGCGTAATATCATAAAAAGTTGGTGACAACCTGTATATAATATAGTACAACACCAATATATACTTGAAAAATAAAACATTATTACCTAAATAAGTAACAAAGGAGGAAAGTATCTCTTAATATACGTAAGAAAAGCAGTATGTTACATAGTCTTTTAATGAAAAAACTCAGTGATCTGCAGTTTCGCAAAGTTCCATCTTTTCGTACTAGAAGAAACAATAATGGTAACCATGAAAAGAGAGAAGAACTAAATTATTGGTACCATATAATCCCCCAATAAAAGTCAGGAAGGAATTCATTTGTTTCTATTTTAATACCAATGCGGATAGCAAAAGCACGGATGTAAGCAGGTTCGTCGAATGAGTTCCGAAATAGAATTCCTAGACAAAACATAGACGAAGTAAAGTACGGATATTTGAATATGAGTAGCAAATAAGTCATGCACATGTTACATATTCCGTATTTCCCAGCCAATGGTCCCATAGTTTCGAAATAGCTTTTGAATACGATATGAAATTTCGCCGTTTAGATGGTCGTTATTATCCCCAGCCTCTTTCGCATACCGCATAAAATGATTTTGCAAGCCAAATTCAGTCCGTGTGCATAATTGAAAATATCGCATACCGTCCGTGTTCCGTTTGTGAATTGAAAATGCAGTTTTAAGTTTTACCGGTCAATGGGATCTGCAGAGGGAAATACGAAAACAAAAACGCAGCGCATTTATAACTCGTATCTCTTGGAAACGGGCTATCATTCGATAGGGACGGATGGGGTACACAGAGCGGCAGTTGAAGCATGAGATAAAAATGTAAATCATCGAGAGAAAGAAATTGATGGAACGGTATCTTCTTCTTCGGAAAGATATTCAGTCGTACAAGAATAACTCCCTTGACCCGAAAAAAAAATTATCCGAACGATATGTCTTGAAATGAAACGGGCGAGTTTAGGAATGCACTCGCGAGATACTTCTATTTGCAAATACATAAAACTGCGGGCTCTTGCCTCGGAATTTTCATTATTAGCTAGCTATACAATCCTGGGTTACAAAAGCACGATTTCTGGATTTGTTCTTTGCGGCCGTTTATTGAGGTTTGTTGATCATAATGATTTAGAAAGTAGACGCGTATTTATTTCTTTGTATTTGTTAGTTTCTGGTAGATGTTACTCCGTTATTTTTCTGAATTAGTTGTTTTTGTGTAGATGATCTTATTTAGTTTATAGAAAAAACAATATTCCTTTGATAATTTAATATTTAACTGTCAAATAAGATGTATAATAATTAATAAAAATGGATCTTTAATTTTTATTTAAAGTTTATAGTTTGAAATTCTTAACTTTAATACAAAATTTTTATTTACAAATTATGTTTAAATCATCATTAAATTACGACATTTACTGTAATTTCAATTGTAATATAAAATTATCCTTGTAATTCTATATTAACTACAGATTATAATCTAACTATTAAAGCAAAATATCTTATTAAACATAGTATATTCTTGTATAAAATATCACTAACTTATCTAAACCTGGTCTCGAGTAGAATCAAAACGCATAGTTCCCTCTTCGATGCGGTTTTAATGCATCCTCGGAACTTTAAGCCCCGAATCTCTCTAACCCCGGTCTCCCTCGTGATATCAGCGTTAATTAGCGCATTCGGAGATGGGAAATCGGCTTCTAAATGGTTCCTATGGCGACGGAGCGTTTCCGAAGAGCCCTTCGTGACGTAGAAGGTGTCGTATTATTGGATGTCGTTATGAGCGGCCTCTATGTCATTTCCTCGCCGTGTGCTCCAGACCCTTCACATTAGGCAAAGAGCCAACTGGATACGAACCGCTTGCCAACTCAAAAAGTTCGCTTTGCAATGCGCCAATCTCAATCCGAGTCGCGCACGTACTGCAAAAGGGTTCTTCCCTCAGATGGTCACGTGTGTGCAGAAGGAGTTCTGCTACTGCGACTGTTCCTTTTTTTATTCGTTTCCTACCCAAGAGGGGTGATTGATGCGTGTTTGGGAATATCCTCCCATTTGTTTATTTTAACATTACGTGGCTATTTAAGAGTAACTTTATTTGTTTTTTATGTGTTGTGTAAGTTATTTTTTGAATCTGTATTAAATTTTTGTGGTCATTATTATTGAAGATGATGAACTGTCTAAGAAATAAACACTCTTAGAATATATATATATATATATATATATATATATATATATATATATATATATATAATTGAAGTCTAAGTATTCGTAAGTGTCGCAATTTTAATTGAGTATTATGTATTTAATTAAGTATAAATTGAATGGGTTTGACTTGAAGTTTTAAATGAATTCTTCCCTTACCTTTATGTATACAAGATTTCAATGTAACACTTTTCTGCTATAAAGTTTTCATTCCCCATAAAAAATTATAAAAAATATCAATAATAATTCAGTGTGCGATGTTTAATTTAGAAAAGAAAGTAAATGTGATATTTTCTTTCGTTAAGCTTAAAGTAATATTGCATTTGTTAATATAAGTATACTCGCGTATTTCTGTTGGCATTCTGATACGTTTGGCAAAGTAATTTCCTGCTTTAGATAACGGGTGAATACTAGAAGAATCTATCAAATAAACGATATATTAAATTTGCTTCACGTATGTCTGATATTAACAGCAGTGAATAAACTAAAAAAACGTTAAATTGCTTCCACTTTGGACTGGGTATTTATAGCTTCGTCACTTCTACGTAATTTCATTCATACGGTAATTAGATAACCGAACAATTAAAATCCTCAAATGAGATTTCCATTGACGTATATGAATCCACATTTAATGCGTACCTTCGCAGAAAAATAGCGCACGAAAATAGTAGTCTAATCACACCCTAAGTACCATAAAGTATTCATTGACAGTTACCCTAATTACGCTCAAAAACTCCGTAGTTACTTGTTAACGACCCACCTGCATTGCCAATTATATTTATCCAATTATCTTGTTATCGCAAAAATTTTCTGTGAACGAATCATTGGAGTGTTTTTGTTTCTGGATGCAATTTATCATTAGTTTAAAACGATCTTTTGCCGAAACGCGTGCAAAAATACTGCTAAACGATTTGAGGACAATGTATCGGTATAGTTTATATCCCTTTTTAGTTCGTTATCTGTTCCATTCGCAAAATCAAGCTGATCGTTTCGGAACGCAATTCCGCGAAAAACCGGCAAAATATGGGATCGGAAAAGTTGCATTTTTGCGATTTATTTCGCCGATTTATCGTTGGCGGCCCACGTAATGTATCGGTGCGTTTGTGTTCGCCCACTAATAGAAAAGACTCGGATGTATACGGATCGGTCGCTTTTGAGGCAATAATCCCCCGCAGTGGTATTTGATCGGAAAATTCAGCATTATGGGGACGATATTCCATTCATCACGCGACTGACTCACTCGCCTGAGAATAAAAGCCTTTCGAAATGCGATAGTAGCGGAGTCGCTTAGATTAGCACAGATCCGATTCTAGAATCCGCGTGCGTAGGACGAAGAGATCGGGTGGAAAAAACGTTTTGAAACAAGCTGTAGTCGTATGCGCCCCAGATTTATGCTGTTTCCAAGCGGCTGAATGCGGTTTTTGCACCGCGCGGACTAAAAAACATCGCGAATGTGAAATATGAGGCTTAAATGGAGAAGTTTAGGTTGAATTTGGTAGACTAGGTTTGTATTTTTAGTAGGCGTGGTTGCACATGTGTGGGAGTTTTGTTTGGTTTTGTTCATAAAATTTTTTCCAACTTTATTTTAATACTTTCGGTAGAAGAATTCATAATAGTAGAATTTTTAGGTATTAATTCAGTACAAATATTTATCAGGGATATGTAATTACTTTACAGGAATATATTAATTAACTTGTTTCATAGTATACTAGGAATTAATCCGTTTGTTTTCCATATGTTTCCATTTCGTTGTACTTAAGATATATTATCAATTTGAAATTAGAAATTAATCTCGTCTTCATTTCTGTTTTTTTTGTGTTGAAATTACTACGGAGTATAAGTAATTCGAAATCTAGAAAATTGAATTAATTTTTTCTTATTTCATTGCCCCCTCGATTTTTTGAGCATTTTAGAATCAAGAATATCATCATCCCCAGTTTTCTCTAATATTTCAATTCATATCTGCATTTTAGAAGCTTCCATCAAAAATTTTTTGCTGTCAACATTTGGCTTCTGTATTCATATCGCATTCCATATTGTAATTTAAATAAAAATCTTTAACGGCTTGTGTCCATAGCACGCTTTGAAATGCGTTCCACTTATTCGAAATTTTTTATTCTTCAATGCTAATTATAACAAGCAGATTTATTTTCTGTTGGGTTAGTTTCGATCTTTATACAAACTGAAATGTAAAATCATAAAACTAGTCACGAACGTTCATTTATATTTTGAATAGTTATATCTGAAACTTATTGTTACATGTATAACATTTCTATAACACATAAAATTCTCTTTTTTAATGTATATATTTATGATGAGTATCATAATTAAATAAGTAGAAGTAAAAATTAATGCATACATAGAATTACTCGTATATACCTTATTTTTCGCTATTTATCTGGAAATAAATTTTATCACCTTCATCAAAGTTAAAACTTTGCTTAAATTTATTCAAGAAAAAATGTGGATCTATAGAGCATACAGCCTTATAAAGACAGTTTGAATTTCGGAATGATTCTGCATGAGAGCGAGCGTATGCAGTCGACACGACTGCTCTCTATGGGAACATAGGAAGCCAACTTCCTCTGATTCGTTAAGTTTGCTCAAGACTCCTCCGCTTCGAAAGCAACGGCATTACGATGGCTTAACCCAGAAATCCGATTGTTGAACTTCAACGCACACGATCTGAATTGGAGAAACACAATGCAAATTAGGGACTTGATCTCTTTCATATTAGCTTTCAACGTTCTATGCACGTGCGTCTATTACATTCATAGATTCATACTCATCACGTTGCTTCTACTATATTCATAAATTCATACTCATCACGCTTTACCTTTTTGCATGATACTATTATGTTTTTTTACTGAAATTACATCTTTGTAACTATTCATCCTAGCATTTAATTTAAAAAAGCATTTAGTCAGGTATCATCCGTTCATCTTTTAATTTAATACCAACCATTTTTAAAAAGCCAAATATCCATTCAATGTTAGTATCTGAATTCTTCCCATTTAATCATATTCCTATATATGCCAGCTTTTTGGTGATTTTTTTTCTCACAAAATTGAGCTTTTTTACAATTTTACGTCTGTAGATGATATTTATTCATACCTATATCGATATTTAAGAGAGAAATTGCCAGGAAATCTGAAATAATTTTATTAAATTGCCTTATTTCTGCAAAAATCTATTAGAGCTAATTTTTTCAGTAAAGAAACTGTAGGTTGTAGAATAGTTATCACAGAGCGGTGAAATATACTTTGATTGGTCTCATAAACACATAAGATGATCATAAGATGAGGTTCCTAGCACACATACTGTTCTTAAAACGTAGATATTCCATAGACTTCAGGAAAGTAAAACGGGAAATAAAGTTATTACTAAACGGGAAAGAGTAATGGATTGAGGTAGTAAAGTCTATGAAAATCCATAATCACGCCGTATATGTCGTCGAAGAGTACATAATTGTATGTGAAAAATGTATACCTTTCAAATTCATATATTTATTAGATTAATTGCTCGCTAATTTTCAAGATACAGCCATTTAGAGATATGAACATTTTCAAACTTAACGCTGTTGCTTAACTGAATTTAAAACAGATTCTAGGAACAGGCACAGACGCCTGGATAATCCAGTAACCTTTCAGCAGTTATCCTAGCTTTTTAAGTCTCTCCATCCAGAAAATGCATGCAATCAATTCAAGGGAAATATTCAATCCTTACGAGCATTCAGAATGAGATGGGACGCTAACGAGGTTTTTCGTGCGGTCGCAGCGTGGTAAAAATAACGATCTGTAATCACGACCGGACGCTCGGTTGATCAACCAACGGCCCCGTCCAACGGCAACCGAAACGAACTTTTTTCGGAGCGCGGTTGCCATGGAGACGAGGCGGAATGACTCATCCAATGGCAGATTGAAAAAAATACGTAACTAAGAATGCGTCTGAATTGAAAACTCCGTGAATGCCAATGTTGGGCAAAGGTCAGGAACGAAACCCGATGAAATTTCCAATTAGTGCGGACCCTGAGTAGTTGCGGAATTCCGATACGCCGAGTTATTTCACTCTAGCTATTTCGAGTACAGGAATTTCGCAGCGCTATCGGTCCGTGGTCGAATTCAATATTTTCTCCCGTGAGATTTTTTTTCGCTCGCAAGACTGTCAATTAATGGAATTAAAATGGAATTACAATGGATATAACGGAGTTAATTATGCGAAACGTTCCGGGATTCATATATTTCTACTTTTAACGTCTGTCATATTTCTGATTAAATATTTTAAATGTGCAGGATGATAGGCATTGTAAATATGCTGTTTATGTAATGAATTACGAGTTTAGTTTTATTTTTGTGATTCGGTTCAATTTTTTAGGGTGATTTTTGTTTCATCCAAGTTCTCTATTTTGGATTCCCGTGAATCGGAATTAATTAATGTTACAAGCGCACGTAATCCAATGTCAATCATGCATTAGTATTTATAAAAATTCTGGTGCATTAACAATGAGTAAATAGTGAACAAAATTAAATAGGGTAAACTAGCCCAAGTATATTTTTATGATTTTATAATCAGCAGTGGTCCCGTGGGAGGAAGGAAGATAAAACAATAACAAATTGAATATAAACCGTGATGCATAGTCGATAATTAAATGCATTTTTTTAAATTTATGAACTTTAATGAATTTCATTAATTCTTTATTCATTTCCATTATTTATCTGTTCGTTAATGTATTAACTTTACCTTAATAGATAACAGTGTAATCTATATTTTCACTAGCCTTATTCTTCCTATTGTTTTATGGTTCCTGAATAGGGATATATGTTTCTTTCATCATTCAAGTCATTGACACCATAGACACGCAATCGATAGCCAAATATCTCTCTCTATACACACCCGTGCTCCAATGGACAGTATTCCTTCGATCGAATGACTATGACTCCATAGCCGGACTGGAATTAGCACGCTTGGGCAGTTACGCTTTATTGAATAGCAATCGACATTGGAGGCGGCTCTGAGGGATTTGATTGGTTGATGGAGAAAGGGAACAGCGCCGTCCAATACAGAGATACTTTTTCGCGGTTGAATTGCAAACTATCTCTCACGATACGCATTCGTCTGAGAGGAATTCCACTCAGTGTTTTCTTATATGGGATTCATTAATAGGCAAATGTATACAGATATGTGAGTAGATGATTGTTTATCGATTTCTCTTTATTAGATGTACATTAATATGGAATGAGACCTATTATGAAGCTTTAAAATAAATATTAACTGATTCAAGAATTAAAAGTTACTTCTTTGTGTTCGTTATCATTGAGGAATAGTATTTTATAGAGGATAAGTTTTATTGCTCGGGAATATTACTTTTCCTCTTAATTCTAATAATTTTCGCGGACATTTTATTTTTTAAAACATACATTGTTAGTGTTACAAACCCAGTTGCAAACACTTGGGCGTGATTATATATTCTGTTGGTTAAAGTAAAAGACTTAATATTCTCGTATACATTGACATTTTCTTTTATTACCCCAAACGAAACCAAAATATTCTTCTTTCGATTTACAACCCTATTAGTCTTAAATACCAATCCATGAGTACCTTTCCACTTTTTACTCATTCGTATTAATCGAAGATGTTCTTTGAAATTTTTTATACCAAATATCCATTCTTCCAACTGAAACAGTAAGAGAAAAATAATGTTCCCATGGCGAGATTCATTGTCCTTATGTATATATTTTTGGTTAATTCTGCAACAAGTTGCTGATTCTTATGGATAAATTGCAATTGCTATGAATAAAATATATCATAAATTAAAACGTTATTTTAACTTTAAAGAATGTGTTAAATTACGGATACATTTTTGAACAGATTACTGGAAATCTACTTCTATTTTAGTAATTTTTTAATACATTCCATTCTCTCATGGTGACAGCACCTAAGATACGTACATTAGCTAATATAAGCTACATTAATAATGACAATGGGAACAAGAAATTAATCTATCAATCAATCACGTTTATTCATATGTTTCAACTCCACCTTTGAAAACCATCAAAAATGTTCCCCGCGAAGAAAACTGGTCATCCGTAATGGGAACATTTCAGTCGGTACGATTCGGGAACGATTATAGATTTTGCACATCCGGTCGTTCCAATTATGCGGAGTGCATTCCCAGAGCCGAATCCCGAGCCTGTATTTCACGTGGACCCATATATACGTCCTGTAGATTGGGAGCGACGTTTCACCAAATCCCACTGTTGAGTTATTACTCATCTTTAGCGACTCAAAAATGAAATAGGACAATGAATAGAAAAGTGATATCTCAGAGCGGATAAGAGTGAAAAGTAAGAATATACGGTACTAAATAATTTTTCGCGGACTTATCCCACCTTATTTTTCGCAAAAAGGGCATTTTAAGCGATTTTTTGCTTCTCGCATACCTTTCGGTTCCATCTGGAATCCTTTTTATGAATTCACGTCCATTTAAACGATTCATAGAGAAAGGTCCGATTGGAAGGAGCGAAATAAAAAACTCCGGAAAAAATTTCAGGGCTCTCAAGAAAAGTTACGTGATGTTATGAAACGGATTATTTCACTCTAACTCTCCAAAAGTATGAAAGTAAATTTGGGTTTATCGCTTCGATGAAGTTGGGCGATCTTACTTATTATCGATAGATGCGGAATGGCTTGGTGGAATATGTTATTCGTAGAAAGGGATTTGAGCCTCTTCCTCTCTTATTTTAGACGATAATGCTAATATAGTTGATGGAGAATCAATGAAACTCAATACGGTGCAGAAATGGAACTGATTTTTATAAATTGACTCTGCGTACTTTCCCTTTTTTTATCTAAGAATGTGAAATGATATATTCGTCTTCTTATTGTTGCTGTTTGATTCAAATTTCCTGTATGTAAGAGACTTAATAGAGCTAAGTTATTAATCTGATTGTATGAATAATCATTCCCTAATTTTATAATATAGGAACCTAAGTGTAAGTAGAAAAAGAATTTCGAATTTTTTATCAAATTATCATATCTGATATAAGTTACCCTAAATTGAGATGGCCCGAATTAATTTTTACCATATTTTCAAGGGATCCTGAGTTCAGCTACTATTTACATTATAAGGCTCCTAATTAATACTCTTTATTAATTTTCTTACATAATTTAAATATCGAATAAATTAATTAGCGTTTTATTATTACCATATATATCGAAGTTGCCAGAATATTTTACAGGTCGTATTTCTACGAAAATATTTGATTATCTTTCACTTTCGCTTCGCTGATTTTATAAATGAAATGAGATTTTATTTTATTCTGTATTTTATTTTTGTTTATTTTATAATGTTAATAACCGTTTCAACCGTTCTTAATATCAATTTTGTATCTTCTTTGTTTGATGAGATAAATTTCTAACTTTGAAATTTCCTGGGCCTTCTGAAGGAAATAAAAAAGGTGTTAGTAATATATATAAAATAATTGTTAGTTGTGTATTATGATGCTTTTGCTGGATATTTCATTCAATGCTTTTATACTTAATCATACACTTGAACCTTTCACTACTTGCGAAACGTGAGACATGCAAGATAAAAGGATGGAAAACGAGCCATCCTTCATCCTTTTTTATAATCTTCCGCATCTGAATACTTGTGCATCGGAAACTTCAGACGCTCGTGACCTACCATTCATCAAAAATCAATGGACCGAATCCAATCGATTGAGAACTTCCATCCTGAGGCCAAAATACAGACTTTTTCATTCGTTGGTGTCTGAATAAGGAAAGTAGATCTCAATACGACATCTGCCTTCACTCTCTCACCTTATTAAGTATATGGTATTCCAGTTTCCTTTAGTTTCCTCTGTAGTCCATATAGCAAAAATCTATAACATGCTACAATGGTGGCAATTTTATGATCTATGGATTTAGGCCTAGTAAATTGGAAGTATTATCACTTGAAATATACTTAGACTAAATGGTGTGTATAACAACTAAGAATGAATTCGTATAAATAGTTTACAATAAAAATTACGGAAATGGATGCAAAAGATGTATGCGTTCAATACAATTTGTTAACACATATATATTGTACTTTAATTCCGGAAATTATTGATAAGTCCTGCATCAATCAATTCTGATCATACCAGCATTAGTCAATTTAATATATGTGATAATAATACGTAAAAACGCTGGAAATATTTTGACAATTTCAGATATAATTTTGTGAATATAAGGTTTAATTTACTCGAATTAACTTTTGTTTTTAGTTGGTTAATTTATGTTGTTTTGAAGCGTTTTGTTGTAGATTGATGAAGAATGGTTTATTTTATAAATATTAGAACAAAAAAGTTGCAAAATATTATAATTTGATACGATTTCCTTCATTCAGAGTGTTTCTATTGTGTTAGAGAGAAAGCGCTATTTCACAAAGGAGAAAAACAAATATCCCTTGTATTTAATTTATATTAATTTCTCTCAATAGCTACAATTAGTAGGAATCATACCGACAGTAAAAATATATCAATTTACTTTCTCTACCCTTTCTTTGTTGGATACAAAATTGATATGTGTATTAATCGTTCCAAGTTCAGAATGTATTCCAAATAGAAGAACGTGGATGAGCGAAGACCAAAAGGAGAACTTTACCTCACTCCTCATCTTCACAGTAAGAATCTCATCCACCTCTCGAAAGCTTATGGTAGCTTATGCTGAAGAGGATTTGAGCTCTAATCGGCCTTCGGGATGAATAAATACTTAAAGATCCAATATCTTTCCGAATAACAGTACTTGAAGGCGAGCTTTTGAGCCATACTTCACGAAGCGAACTTTTTATACTCCCCTCCACGGAATATTCATAAGATAGCTAATTTTGCAACCGATATATATTTCAAGAGTTCAGCCACGCTCCAAGGCAACCAACTCCTTCTTCTTGGGGATGATGCATAGTCTAAGGGTCACGTGGTAAACACGCCATAAATTACGGGAAATTTCCACTTTCTTCTTCCCCCACCACGGCCCAATATCTACCCATTCATCTTGTATTTTTTTAGCTCCTTTCACCCTATTTTATAATCCAACGCCTTCCGAGGTAACTATAGGACTTCTTCAAAAGGATGCGCGTGAAAAGTTTGAATGTTTTAAACACTCTCTCGAATTTTTTTAGGGTTGAGGGTTTAGTGTCTGGATACGTCGACACCTTTTTTACGTAAACGAAAAAAATTGGGTTTCGTAACTCGATGAGACGTGAGGTTCTACGCTTTTTTTGAAAGGGTCTCTGCCCGTATGACACGCGTCAGGAGGCGTGATTTAGCTCTCTCCCGTGCCTCGCGTTAATGCTTGATGACTTTGCGAGCGGGGCCGAAGCATTTATATCCTGTTCCCTTTTTCCCACGGAGGTCCCGAGCGAATTTACGGGCCAACTTCGATGTTTGATTTCCCCGTTTTTTTTTCAGCCCCGGGCTTACGGATACAGGGAGAAACATCTGCGATGGATATTGGGTCGTTATTAAAATCCTGGAGCGTTGATTTGCGCTCAGGGTGTTGATTTGGAGTTTTATGAATAAGAAATCGCTCGGGAATGATTTGAAACCCTCAAGTATGGCGTGTACGTTTGTAATCTCGTAGTAGAATTATGAATTCTGTCGCTTTCTCTACTAATAGTATAGAAATAAAAAATATGGACACATTTTCGCTATTAAACTTAAGATAATATTTCCCTATTTAAATCTGCCTTCTTAATTATTAATCATTGGAAACTTATTGTTTCCTTATATTAAAACGTTTATTTTACTTATCCATTATCTTTATTTGCTTTTTTAATTTAGAAAAAGTCACTCATGCTACCTTGTTAAAAATTTGAACTTTTCAATAACAGTGAAAATTATTTATCAGTTATTCTGTGTAACATTTTAGAAATCAAAATTTACTTCTTTGTGTTTGGAAGTTTTTTCTTAAGCGCTTCATGGAGATTCAGCATTCAATATTTCCTAAAAAGATATTTTTATTCTCATACTATTATTTGCAATTTGATGGTTAATGAAATCAAAGCTCGAAGCTAAAATTTCAGGTTTAAACTATCTGATTCTAACCGGCACAATCGTGTTCGACTATTTGTTTGGATTTACCCAAATAGGCTCATTTTGGAAGAATCAAATTTGCGTTTATCATTCAGGATAACCCCTTTAAATGTACCCTTAATCGTTCCTGGACCCAAACATTATCGCATCACTTTGGATACGGATTAAGGAAAAGAAGTTATCCTCGCAAAGGGTAATGAGCACGCATATCTAACTGTTGTAGGTCTGAATTTATACTCGTGCGATGCGTAACTTGCTTCAAGCTTAATTTGGATAAGAATTAAGCCCTTGCTGTAAATTCTGGACGTTAAACTAAGCTAAATTGCAGAAAGGGCTATTTAAGCTCCAATTGCGAAATTTTCCTGCAAGAGAATTTATGTAATTTGAAACGAAAAACGAAATCTCTCCTTTCCGTTGACCGAGAAGTTTCTCCGACTATGAAGCTTGTTTTTCTCCCCTGATAGTGCTAGATTAATGTCATAGGTCTCTTTTCCGGTAATAATTTATAATAAATAGCTCCTCTCTCCTATCACGCCAGCAGTTTATCATTTCTGCGTCATTAAACTCGTATTACTGGAAGTAAACATCAATTTAACACGTACAAAGGTCACTTTCTAATCATTCCAAAAAAAATCCCGTCACTTATTTAATTTCCGCCCGATATGCCGAGGATCTTTAAGGAGTTTCCCAACCGACTTAATTAGCCTCTTTAACTTACGCAAATGGAACGGAAGATATAGCATTCCCTCGGAAGAAGAATCTTGGTCACGAGGGGAAGGGTTAGACAGTTTTTCGGTTACCTTTGGAACTGGAAGGGGTTTCTAAGAAGGGAGAAAGCGAAGAAGGAGAGAGAGTTTTGGGAGAAATGGAGTTGGTGGGGGTGGGAAAGGAATCTGTGGGAGTGGTTAAGGTTTGATTTACGGCTCCGAAGCGATTGCAATGCCTTTTCTGGATGGTTTCTCTCCCTACCCGGGGGTGGCGTTCCAGAAGCCCGTGCGAAGATGGAAATGAAGTAGAAGAGTGGTAAGCAAAGGGAAAGAGGAGATGGGGCGTGACGTAAAGGTAGGGTCAAAGGGATATAGAACGTTCGATAGGGGAGAACATGGGCGGAAAGGGGAAGGTGTCTGATGAGGTTTTGGTGAGAGGCAAAAGGAAGGGGTCCTGTCCGGATGGAACCCAATACCGCTGTACATTCGAATGAGAGGAAAGGAGAAACTTGATAGCGCCACC
This sequence comes from Pantala flavescens, assembly GCA_020796165.1. NCBI lineage: Eukaryota > Metazoa > Arthropoda > Insecta > Odonata > Libellulidae > Pantala > Pantala flavescens. Next base: position 44,387,987 of record CM036881.1, on the reverse strand, counting down.
TGGTTTCTGGAGAGGGAATTCGCCGTGTATCATCTGCTCGTGTTTATCGCTCGCTCATCCTTCATTAACAGTTCTAGGGGTACCGCAAGGTATCGTTCTTGGTCCCCACCTTTTACCATTCGCCAGCCTCAGGGGTCGTCCTGTGTAAACGAGAATGGGCTATCCTTGGATTGGTGAAAGGCCCTCGTTCCAACTTTTATTCCCAAGGGTTAGGACTAGGGTGACACTTAGCAATTATATTTGATATGTACCCATATGGATGGATTCCTACGTATGAATTTTTCACCTACCGTCACTAGCTTCTTAAAATTAATTACAATGAAACTTTACGATGCTATGCTAAATTTATTGTTTCCTATTGGCAGGTTAATTGAAATTCATAAATACTTTTATTGTTACGCTCATTTTGGGTAGTCTTGGAAAATTTATAAAATTTTACCCTATAAAACTTGGATGGAACAAAATCTATAGCTCTATTATAAAATATATCTGTGTTTGCATTGATATAAACTCATCATATCTTTGCCAGTTTGGAAGAAACTATTAAACTCTTTGCTTTCAGATTTAAGAGTGTATACACTGAGCTTATAAAGTAAGGATAACGTTAAAATGTGCCAATTTCATGGATCGATGAAGTCTTGCAGTTTAATCTACTTTTCTTATCGCCCCATTCCGATTCAAACATTTGTTCACCACCAGAGATTCTAACATGAGTAAATACGTTTCGAAACTCGACGACGTACTACTTAAGGGGATGAGATTTCCTTAAAAACTACCAAGATAAACGAGATGGCGTAAATTAGGACTTCCACGAGTCGGAATCCTGAAGAGGATGGAATTAGAATTAAATTTACATCCGCGAATACATTCTGGAGGTAATTTAAGAGGCCGCGTATGCGATCTTCTCCTTCCTTCTAGTTTCGTTTGTGCTGAATAGTTATCGCAATGGCAAGATTAGAAGCTAACTTAAGGTTACGTTAAAGTTATAAAAGTTTCTGTGCACGCATTTGTAAGGTTATACTATTACCAAAGAGTGTTTGACATTCTATGAGAGAGAGCTGCTGTGATGTTGTACGTTGGAATGTGTTTCTTTTATATAAAAATGAGTATATTTCATTTTCAAATGGATATTAAACTATAATTTAAGTAGGTCTGTTAGTTAACTATCGGATGTGTATTCCCGGGTTCAAATCTCTTCCTTCTCTAGTTTTCCACGCCCTTTTCTCCTTGGAAAGATCTATATGGACCTTTACGTCCAGGACAACCTATCATTCTCTCCCCCGCAGATGTCAATTTCCACGTTTAACCTCCTCCTTGGCCGAACCGTTCCGCGGTACGAAACATCCATTTTCATCAATCCGAGGACATTTCGGAAAAACGCGCGTAGATTTTCGGGATCAAATCACGCGACCACAAATGAAATTCTACTCCTTCGGATGATTTACGAAACGCGGTCACACTTTACGGGTTAAAGAAGGGAACGGAGAAGAATTCCAGTTCCCGGAAAGGGCGACTAAACTCACCGATGTAAGGTGAAATGGGGACTCGGGCCCCGAATCGTGAGATATGGGGGCATTTGTGTTTCGCAAAGGGTGGAAAGGAATTCCTCCTTTTTATTCTTTCCACAATAAAGCGCCCCTTTTTTACTATATTTCTCTTCCCCGCTTTTTCCAGCGCTTGATTTATCCGCCGGGAGGAAAAAAATGAAGATCGGGACGCGTCTATTTCTCTCGCCTTTTTTTGCATCGCCTCCTTCGATTAAGCCATCAATCATCTAAGAGAACCCTTTCCGGCTATTTATTCCCGTGATTCCTTTCTTTTCGCCTTTTTTTGGAATAAGGAGCACCCCCCCCATACCACCCCACCTCCAACTCGCGAAGATTTCCCCCCCACCCCTTAATCTCATTGGCGCTTTCATCCGTCTCGCATTACAGCCTTAATTGCCTTATTTTTCCAGACGTTTTGCTCTCCTTAGAGGTCGTAAATTATACTCCAAAAAAAGGCAGCGAGTGCCACTTAAAATCGCTATTTTTTTTCGGGGCTGTTATCAATCGCTCGGTAATGAAACATCTCAGGTTGTTTAAACATTTAAGAACGGTCCACGAGAAATATCCAGAACCATCACCAAACCTCTCCCACTCCTCCTTCTTCTTCTCCTTAAAGAGGGGCATAAATCTCAAGGAAGAGTGAAAGTTTTCCATTAAGGGACGCATTTCTTACGTTTCACGACTTTTTTTTTCGCGTTTATTCCGAATGCTTTTTCCCGCTCCTGGAGATTCTTTCCGATCCTTCCTTCAATTTCCTGCAGTCACCTCTTCAAATTTTTCTTCCGAGGTCCTCGAGGTTTCTTCTCCAGAATGGTTCTACTGGAGTCGATTCCGCACATCCAATTGCCTTCCATTCGTTATCTGGTTTTGCTCAGGTGCTCACATGGATGGGTTTGATTATTAATTTCGAGATATTTTAATTTATTTTCGTTCTGTATGAGTATTATTGATTGGATTTTTTCTTTTAATTTTTAAAGTATCGGTATTCCTCTATACGAGTAATATTAATATTAATTACTTGTAGATTATTTCTTTTGATTTTATCATATCAGTATTGTTATAATTATAGAAATTCACATATTCTCTAAGCAGTATGCAGATATTGTTACGTTGAACCAAGTTAATTAACTTTAATTAAATTGAAATTTGATTGTATAGTGATTGATTATATGCCAAATATTGACTGCCGAATCTGATTTATCATTAACTATATATCTGCTGAATTAATTAGCATTCTTTAAGTACGTTTAAGGTAAACTTAATGAAGGAGAAGGATGCGTAAAGTTTTCATGTACTTGATTTGAAAATAAAATTCATTCTCTAATCATTTTCTGAGATATGTTTGGAATTTTTTGAATCTTCAATAACTAATTAATATTTTAAATGAAATGTTCAGGAACTCGTGGGTACAGGATAACTACGTTCCAGTTTTCAACCATATCTTTTTCAGATAGTTTTACTTTTATCAATCCACCTAATTATGTTTTCTGATTATTTATTTTAATAATTATACTTGCTTAAAATTTTATTTGAGAAATATGGCATATTTATATCGCTCCACATGATTAATTATTAAAATTTTATTTCATTTTTAGAAGTGATATAATGCTTTTATTTTTAATATGTAGTTTCGATATTTTATATATCTCTGTATGTTATTTCTTTTCCCGGATACTTCACACTTTCCAATTTTCGTTTTGGGACTTTTACATCTTATACTCTTATATCGCATTTATCAGAATATATCTCTCCATTTCCTCCACAGCTCTCAATTCCATATCTCTTCCAATGTCCCCATTGACTCCGGCTTTAGATGTTTTTTCTACATTACTCTTCATTTCCCGTGCGATATTCAATTTTTCCACTTTCATCGCAGTATCGCATTTCACCGGCTTATATCTCAGCGAGGCTGTCTTCAAAAAGAAGGATATCGATCGCATTGATTGCGTATCCGATGAAGACAAATGACGAATGGTTTCGGAAGTCTAAATTCGAAATTCCCGGGAGTAAACAGTTACGATCTCTTTGGAGTCGTGTCGAACGCGCTGCGCTCTGACGGCCGGCGTACGAAATTGAGAATTAATCCAAATTTAAGTACCTCCCAGAGAACCTATTCCCTGAACTTTTCCAATAAGCTTCGACATGCCGTTGTTTGTTTTCCATTCTTTCGCAAATTCACGTTTTCGTAAATCTTTCAATTGTGACGCGTACAGCTCTCAAGCGTTTTTTTTTCGCGAGATGAAAAATCAAATTCGCCTGTCAGGAACAGTTGGTACATTCAAAGTTATTTGAACTTTCCCGAATACGTGTCCGTTCGTTTTACTGCAATAAATCAACGTATATTACGCTGCATGTTTCTGCTATTTCGTCATACAAAGCGTATCGAGGCTTGATTTTGGAATTTGAGTGGTTGGAAGTTTGTTGCTTGGATATTTTTATGGGATATTGAAAATTATCCATCTATTGAAATTCTTTGCGCTGAAATCAGCTGATTTTACGTGATATATATATGACTATAATCGAATCCTTTTTTATGTATTGGATGTTTTTCTGCGCCATAATCGAAGTGGAAAATTGAATCTAAAGCCAATCTAATATTATCAACTGAGCATTTCAACCGTCAAACGGATAATTTATGATGAACTCCTGAGTAGAAGATTAGATAAATAAATATAACAATTCCTTTGGTATTATTAAGTTGGCCCATTTTACGTAAAATTCTTTTAATTTTATTTTTAATATAATTTATTATGAAACTTGGGCGCTATTACCTCACAAGGGGTAAACAAGCAAACATCAAACTTTAACTTAATATAGCAAACCTTACTTAATGAAATTTATCACTTATATTAGTTTCTTTCTTAACAAATATCATAATAATCAACGCTACTTATTATTTATAATAAATATAAATGCAGAGCTATTCAAAAATACGTACCAGAAAGGACGAGCAAATGATACAAATATCGTTAGCCAGAACCCGGAGCATTTAAGACCGAACCGTATGTTATAAAAGCCTCAGTAAATGTTTTATCACCAGGATAATCTTATTCAAAGCTCAATCCCAAGTACATCCACTTAGAAATTTAAAACTGAGCATCCTCAGATTACGGAAGATGAGAGAGAGATATCCGAAATCTTCTCCTTCCTTTTTAAGGTAAAACCCAGACGCACATTTTAACCCCTCGAATACGCACCCACGGATAATCCGTCGTGAAGATATCCACCTTAAGTCTCCGTTGCTCGCGATCATTCCAATCTCCCGAAGTCCGATTTAAAACAACATTCTCACCCGAATAAATTAGGCCCACTTAATTAATCCCCCATCTCCTAACCCTTTGGTTCTTAGGGTATCATCCCCTTCCCGTTTAATTAGCCCAGCACGTATATCGTGTTTACATTACCCGAACGAAAATCTTAATTAATTCTGCTCTCTCGGAGCCATTTTCAGTTGCAACCTAATCCTGCTTTATCTCTTATCTTTTTACGGATCCTCGGAGGAGATTTCTTTCCCCGATCCTTATCCCCTTTCCTGCCTTTTCTCTGGAGAAACATTTTCCTTCTCCTAAGGGTTCCCCGAAATCATCGCTGTTGGTAAAGGGAAAGAGGCTAAAGCTCCGGCGGTCCAAGGATAAGGAAAGATACCACTTTAGCGTTGCCTGGAAACGACTTGAGACGAGGCTTCTCAAGCGGGTTTAGCTCACTAACACAAATGCTTCGTTTTGACAAAAAAGGCTGCTTTATTTTATAGCTGCACATATTATAGTATTATGTTACTAATTTCAGCTTTCGACACAAGTGTCGTAGTAACTTACGATGCAATCTGGTTTACAGTTCAATTTTTTCATGTATTTTTTCTGATAGACTATATAATGAAGAGCTTCATTCAAAACTGTAAAATCTGTAGTTGGTAATATGTAGAACAGTTTATTATCCTGAAGAAAAACGCAGTGAAAAGATCATATTTTGCGAAGATGTTCTTTCATGAGTTAAACGTATACATGATAAAAGTCAGGTCGCTTCTCTTCATTTTGTCATCAAGTTTTAGAATTATATTACTTGGATACCTTTAATGCACACTATTAAAGCCGTTACGTGACTTGATTCTGTACCTCATAGAATGTCATTTAACTTTTTTCAAATAATATTCGAATTTGATATATATTAATTCTATATATTAATTTCTATATATTAATTCGAATTTGATATATATATTATTCTATACCGGAGAATTTAATTGGTGAAGATGATATTTTTGAAAAATAATTCATATATTTTTGTCTCCAATTATCTCTTCTCTGTGCTATAGCAAAAGCATAAAGGCAAGTTTTCTCTGAATTATAGGATCAATTTCTATCTACAAGAGCTTCATTTCATGTATTAAAATATTTAGATACTGTCCATTAAAATTTTCTTGAATAGAAGTTTTCTTAACTCTGAATGTATGGCAAGTAAGGGTTATTCAATTATTTTCTCATCTCAGCATACGGCGGAGCCTACGTATTAATTTACGTAAGAAAAGATTTTTTTAAGTTGGTTACCATTAGCAACGAAATAAATTAGAGAAGAGAAGCTAGAAAATAACCCTAATTTAAGGAGAACCTTTTTCGCATCTCTCTCAACGCTCTGTTCCTTTCCCAGCATCCCTTTCATAAAGCTATTGCTCCATCTCAGCCTTCCTAGAAATCCCGTCTTCTCTTACCTCATTTGTCCCTTGAATTTTATTCCATCTCTTCTTACGCTTCTCGAGTTGCGCTTTGCGACAAATTGTTAGCGTTTCTCCTATCGATGATAATATCTTCCATTATGGATACTTCTTTCGTTTCATATCGTTCTTTGTGACACAGTGTGTAGTTGACATAGTTCTCATATAATTTCTGTAGAAAGGTAAATTATTTCGCGGTATAGTTGTAATGAAAGATAGTGATCAGATGTAGAATATATATTATAATATTTTATAATGTATCAAATACAAAATATTTAAATATTAATATTCAAAAATTCTTGGATGAATTCTGTTTTTAATATACTAAGTTCGATGTTAATAATATTATCGTTGTATATTATTAAAAGTCTTCTTTCAATATCATTATCAATCGAATAGGCTTTCAAAATTTCAATCGTTAATTATCAGCAGCCAATACTGTGACCTATACGGTGTACAATTTCATTGGAAAAGCAAACAGAAGACAAATTTTTCCTGTTCGGTCTCCATTATAGTCGGGAAGATATAATATTTATTACTTTAACATTCTTAACACACTAAATACGTTTTTATACTTATATAATTTGATAATTAACAAATTTATGTAATAAGTAATGTATCCAAATGAATATTAATATAAATTGCATTTCTATTTCCATACGTATTTCAAATAATTAAGAATAGTATTTCCGTAAGTGATGTAATATCCCATCTACCTCTGAAAGTACTCTTATCACTTTCATGAGGAACAATACCCAGGACTAATTTAATTAGATCTATATACATCATTCTATATCTATGGGATTCCATCAATGATGATTACATTAAGATTAACATCTTCAAAAGAATTAAGATGGAACTATTGATTTAGCAGTTATAATTCCGATTGAACCTATGCTACAATACGTAATATAAGTCCGAGTAGATCGAATACCGTACACATCCCAAGCACCTAGAGAAGGCTAAAGAAGTCTACGTGAGGATATCGAAGAAGGAAGAGGCGTTCGGGATTATGTGAGGCGAAGTTGCCAAAGTAGGGTATGCGGCGTAGGTTTTTGGGAAGACTTAGAAGAATCCCCCATTTGGGCTCCCATGAGAGGTTCGGGAGGAGATTTTTTGGAGCGAAAGAGCGGGAGACAGACAGATGGACAAACGAGTTTTGCGATGGAAGATAAGGGATAAGATTAATGTCTTCATTCGGAAGAAAGGTTAAGGCGGGAAATTCTTCTGCGAATCCATCGTCCCGTAATAATTTGCTCCTCAAAAGCATACTTAATTAGACCGAGGAATGCGGGGAAGTGGTGTGCGTTGTCATGGAGATGAAAGTATTCGGTGGTTGGAGATCGTTTTATCAGCCATTCGTCTTCATTAGGTTGTGATTAAGTGGAAAACGATTGCTATCGCTTCAAAAAACGTGTGAAATATCCATTACGTCTATAGATTTATATTAAGTGTTGTAATTTGGATTCTACGTTGATTTCAGTTTCAAATCATTCAATACGTTCATGAATAAATAGCTGAATATCGTTGCCAATTAACCGCGTAAAAAAGTAGACAGTCTTGTATCCTATAAAGATGTGATTAATTACATTAATTCTGTGCTAATTAATTATAACTCTTAAGTCATTTAATATTTGTGCTTTTTTCATCCACTCTGCCTTTTACTAAGAATTCCTCTACTCATTACCTTATTGGTTGATTCCTCTGTTTAGTATCTTAATTATAGGTTCCCTTATTATTTTATCATCTTATGAGTATCTTTGACGATTTTTGATGTTTAAACCTTCTCCTTTATATTCATCTTTAATACTACCACATTTTTGTATTATCAAGAGTTTATTTTCGTCAAAATACTAAGCTGACATAAATATAAGAAGTTATCTCTTCATTAACGAAAACAGAAACGTCAATGTCATCTATAAGTGAGAGGAATAAGTGAGATATAATTCTTCAAATAAGTTCTCTATCTTGAAATGTCCCCGCACGCCAAATTCGCGTAATTTTGTCCCCGCATTCTTTCGCAAAATGTGCACTCAGTGCAACAAGTTGTCCGAGTCGACAAGACGCGTCGAGCGTCGTGATTCCACTTCCACCCACCAGAGGACGCGTTTACTCGAATCTTACTCGCGAAAAGGAAATAAGAATGGGTTTGGAGATGGTGTCTCGGTAGAGATGCCCTTAATAGGAATCGAGAGTTCTCCTTCAAAAGAGCTCTGCCGAAGTGATTAAGGGGAAATGCAAATGACAAATTCGAAGGAAAGTCTCCTTAAGTAGTTCGGAAAACCCTTTCGACATAGCCTCTCTAGTTCAGGCGGAGATTTCGACTCGGAAACTTAAGAGGGAGACTTAGCATTCATTTCGTACTCGGGAGGTTATAAAAGCTTTAGCGCTGTTGAGTGGAATCTGCGAACGTCTACTACGGCCTTTTTGTTTCTATGGAAACGTTTTTCTCCTTTTCAAGCGAATCAGCTGACTGCGAAATCATATTGCAGCTGAGAAACGGGCCAGATTATTACTGCTATTCTCAGCTGGTATAAAAAATTCAAAGTTATTATTTAAAAATAATACATGTCTGTATACTTATTCAATATTATTCTGACTAATTGCATAAGTTATATTTTATCTTTATTAGTTGTCCAATTTACACATTTTCTTTATATTTCATACTTTTATGAGACTCTTCCTTTGAAATAATCATCTTAAGTAGGAAGGAAAGCAAAAACATCAGATGAAATTGCATTGATTTTATTATATCATATTATATTTAGATTATTTATTGCTGAAATTCACCTACCTTCTCATTTCTAAGTGCATAAATAAAATTTTCCCTTCTATAATTAAAAATGAGACATTTCTGTAAATGGGCTCCGAATAATAATAAATATTGCGAGAATTTTTACGATGCATTACGTTAATGAGATATAATGGAATGTTTAAATGACTGAAGTCAATATCAATGCTTAAGTGATCCTAGAAATCTCTTGAAAGAATATTTTGGTATACCATCGTCATACAAGTATTCCTCTGAGTTTAAATACAATTCGTATTATCATCATTTATTTCTAGTTGGAGTATATAAAATTTAGAGCAGGATTGAGCTTTCTATTTTGTTTTCAACGTTAATTTTTGAAAGAATATTTTCTGATGAAAATGAAAATAATTATGATAATGAAAACTTGGGATCTTGAATAATATCTCTCTGTTAATATTTTCTTTCGAAGGAAGGTTAATGGAAAAAGCAGTGCCCTCCTTAGGGACTCAGGGTACATTTTCACCATTATGGCACTCTGATCTGAAATATCTGGCTTGGCTTTCAGATTACTACAGATTTTGAATAATCCCGTTTTTTCACCATCACGGATAAGATAATTAACATGAAAACTTCGTAAACATCATGCGCATGGAATGAACCCAGTTGGGAATATATCTGCGATAAAAAAGTCGATTTAAATTTTGAGAAAGTTGGCTATGACTTCTTATCATACTGTATTCCATAGAGTGTTTATAGAAATCCCGGGTTTTGAAAAGAGCACTCCGTTTTTAATTCAAAACTTGGAGCTTATTCCTTCTATATTTAGTAAAATGAGAATCTTTCCATCATGAGATATTCATCCGACTGTTTATTGTTGTATAATATGGTTTAAAAATATCCAAATTTTAAATAGTTAAAATATTATTTAGAAACTCACTTTTCAGTGTGAAGCCATACATAATAACTTCCGGTGCCACTTTATTTATTTAAAGAATAGGAAAAGATATCTTCCAGATCTTGTAAATGCATCTTTTTTGCTTCGAAAACTCAGTATTCGAAGAACACTTTGAGTCGCTATGTGCACGTAATCTACTTCTCTCAGATCCCAAGAGACCAAGCGCATCTTCACTTTGTTAGCTCATAGCAAAGAATTTACTTTATTAAAACAGCCCTTTTCAATGTGGATTGCTTTAGTAAGCGAAGAATCGTTGTCTTCTAGAGTATTCAACAAAGTAATATCTGTTTGTGGTTTTCCCTTTCGATTGCACTAAATATCGATGGAAAATTTTCGATCTAAAACTTAATAGAAAAGTATAAACTTCTGCTTTCAATTTAATTTAAATGAATTTCTTATTAAACGTGTTCAGTTATGTAATAATCAAGCTTGTTTAGAACTTCACTGAAACTTACTTCAGTAGATATTATTCTTCTTATACTATGGACGATTAGCTTTTCTCGGAATTAACGTAAGTATTTATTAAATCACGGATTGTATATACGTATCTAAAAGTAGACCAGTGTCTCCGTAGATGCGTAAATCTTGCATTCTAATATAAGCGAACAGTCTTCATTTTGTGTTACTTCCCTTTGGGGAAAATGTTAAGGAACAGTTCCACCTTAAATATTTATCTCTATCACAGAACAAGAGAATGCTTTTATCAAAGTATCTTCTTGAACAAAGGGCATCTCCCATAGGCTTTAAGATGTTCCAGCTTGGGCAGGGCAGCTTGAAAAATCCACCATTGGCTTCTATTAAGGGATTGACCCTAAAGGGCGTTAAAGGATCTCATCGATTGTTGGAAAGGCCTTCGTTGGGGTCAAGTGGAAACCGCCATTCCTCTCACTTGCAGAAACAGGGCCAATGAAGAAATCTACTCAACAAACTACATTCTTAAGATTGTCCTTAACGAGTCCGTCCGACATATGTACACACTCACTACTTACTCACAGTTTAAATGTGGATAATCCAAAAGTAGAGCGGAGTATAGGAGTTGAATATAGTTGAATGTAGTGAAGTATAAATCTTTTTATTAATGTTTTATGTATAAAATAGAGTAATATAAGTATATATAAGTAATATGAGTATAATAAAGAGTATAAAGATTTCATTTTTCTTGACTTCCAAATATCAAAAAAGATTGTAATTTTGTTGAAGGTTATAAATTGAGAGAAAAATAGTAAAATTATCGGGAATCGAACCCTGGTCCGTCCTTAGTTTTAAGATGTTAACTTTTCTTTTCTTTTAATCCCATTAATTCTATTATTTAGAGTCCAAATGTGAATATTAAATGACAGTTCATGTAATAAGCTCGGAAATCAAGTCTTAAACATAATATTTAATTAATTAATTGATATAATCACTAACATTTTTGTAACTTAACATTTCTTCATTTTAGATAAAAATACAAAGTATTTATACTATATTATATTTATAAGATATTTTCATAATAACTTAAATCTGCAATTTAAGATCGAAATCTTTGAATTATGCTCTGCCTTCAACTCTTGGTTATGGAAATCAACTATTACAAAATACGGCCTCTATCTTATGAGAATAAAAAATTCGCTGAACCTTGAACATTAAAATGTATTGCATTGCTTTACCTTACCCTATTCAAAATTTACTGCGAATTTTCGAGCAAAATATCTTTAAAATATCCAGTCAAGTTTGACGTGTAATCGCTCTATTAAATCAATTAACGTCTCTGGTTATGCACCATTAAATATCCACGACGCAACTGCAATGTTCTTACCTTTGAGTTTCCTAAACAGGTAACTTAAATTAAGGCGATGTAAATGTTTCAAATTCCCTTAAGTATTCGATAGACGTGCCTCAGGATAAAGGTTAAGTGGTACCTTTCATCTCGTCCCTTAATTACCTTATTTAGGATAAAACGTACACACTTTCCTTCAAGTGCATTTTTGAGCTAAAGGAATTAGGTGGAACATGGAACGAAATCCCTGCTTTCAAAGAGCGGAATTTACTTATTCTCGAAAGGTTCGCCTGCGTAACACTATTTTGCAGTCGCGAATCTTAAAAAGTTAAACATTGCAAAAGCACTCGAGAAGACGTGGGATAAACTGGCGTTCCTTAATGCGAATCTTGAATTTTTAAGTTGCTTACCTTACCCCTTGACTTTTGACCTGATTTTCACTCGAGTTGCATCTCTCTTTCGTCACAGTTTTGCAGCACTTTTAAATGCTTTAATGCCTTTGACATCGCAGCTTTGCCGTTAATTCATTTATTCGATAAACATCTTTGTGAATCGTTCCGAAGTAAGACTCGAATGCATTCGACTCGTTTCTACAAAGCTGAGTGAAGGAATTTGTAGGTCTAAAGTTTGGAGAATTTAATAAACAAACATTAGTTCCCTGGCAACAGACGCCTCTTAGATCTAGCAGATTGTAGGTTAAAAGAATCCCTATATTTACTAAAATATGACGAATTTTTATCCTGAGAAATACCATGCTTTGAATCCACTATTCACCTTAAACCTTAGTTATATGATGTATTAGTAATAATTAAAATATTGCAATGATTTGGGAAACATGGGACCTGAAAAGATCGGCAAGAAAATGTATAGCTTATTTCTGGATAAACATATAGCTAATCTATATATATATATATATATATATATATATATATATATATATATATATATATACGTATATTGGTAAAACTTATAATGTATGAGAATATATGTTCGATTTCAAGTCACAGATACTCAATTCCAAATATTTTAATCATAATCCATCCGCTAACAGAATCTTATTTATGTTAGACAATTCCTGCTAATCGTATACATCGCATTATTTTCTATCAAAACTTTAATGCTTGTCTTCCTCGTTCGAAACAGCTTCAGGTTTTCTTCCATTATGTAAAGTTTATCCCCGTAAGATGATATGCAAATTTAGCAGCATTCAATCTAAAAATCGTAATCAATCTTCCTCTTTTCCCTTTCACCAATTATTATTTGATTCAGGTTTCCTTCCTCCAACTTTTCCTTCTCCATCACCTAATTTGTTCTCTTTTCTTCTTCATGTATATATTTCCATACCTCCCACGTTTCTTTTGGACAGCCTCAAGGTCTTCGTACATTTTCCTCTATTCACCGTATTTCTAACGCACCCCTTTCCTTGTGGATGTTTTCAATTGCAGAACTTTTTATTCCCATTGAAATGTTTTTTGTATAGCTCACCCTGGACACATTCTTGAATTTTTCATCTTTTTAACAGATGAATGATTTAAAGCTTTGAATATGGTTTAGATGAATGATTGACTGTAGAAGAAAAGAAATATATTTTCTCATCCCTTTTACGTGTTAGAGGAACATTTATACCATCCGTCCGGATATCTTATAGCACTGAAATTGAAAAACTTTTTAAATTGAATATTTTATTAATTACTCATAGAAATCCATCCTTATTGCTCTCAGAAATCTGACGGTAAATACTTCAGTCATGGGATACTACTATCTTAGTTAATGTTTTGTACAAGTTAATAAAATTATTGTTGCGAAATATATTCGAAAGTGAAATGCTTGAAATCTAGATTAAATTTACTATGGTAAAAGTGAATAAATACACACTCGAAAGGTAGGATATGATAAGATTGTAATAAACGAAAAGATAGGAAATTAGGTAATGTAGGATGGTGAGTCGACAATTCACTCAGTAAAATTTTGATTTTATCGTGAAAAATGTTATGAATCGTGAATAATTTTATACTGCTTATTTTTTTTCTTGGATAGCGTAATACCTTTTTATTTACTTGTGTATAATTTGGTGATTATGATTAATTATTTAGAGAATTAAAGCCTACACATCACTATCAAATTCAACGGATTCCCATTTCTTTAATCACTGCTCCAACATCGTAAGGAATAATTGGATTATTAAAACCCACTTGTCGCATCATTATCAGGGTTTCCACTTTCCTTTTCTTCCCGAAACGTGGGTAGTTGTTTAGACAGTTAATGAGGAAGTCAGTAAACGTGTATTGAAGCGTCATATCCAATATCACGCCCCCTGACCACCGTTATCATTAGAACACAGAGATAGAGCCGTAGACTAATAGCGATCCAATATCCCTGAACTCGCATCGTGCATCATCGCATCACGGAGGTCAAACGCTGCACAAAAGGAACGTAATTAATCGGCAAGAAAATCCATCTCGTTCACCCGTAAAGAGGTTAGATAATGCACGTGCATCGGAAAGATAAGCTACGTTTTCATCTCCATAAGCCCGCACACGAACAAATGATCTCTCCAAATCCTCAAACGGAGCATAACATTTCTTCCGGCGTTTTTTTTTATCATTACCATCCGCTATCAATTATGGTTACATCCCAACCCTCGGAACATTCATCATCTCCATTTTTGGATCTCTTCCCACGGCCTCAGCGCTTGACGGTCGCTTTTGAAATATGTTCGTGGCGTAGTGTCCCTTTCTCTGAATATCACGTGGGGAGTTCTTTGCGGTGAAGGTTTTGGGAGACGTTGCCATGGTATTATTTGGTCATTAACGATATTCGCCGCTGTTATTACTCACGATTAGATCCCCGACTTTTTCGCGTTTGTATGTAGAAGTTTGACATGATAGTGTCCTAGTATTTGAAGGGATATTTCTAGTTCTACGGAAAGTTTTATTATTTCAAGAGATAGAATAGGATGTGCCCCTTAAAATGCGGAACAATCTGGACGTGAGCCATTATCATTCACGGGATGAATTCGTTTCCGAAATATCTTCCCTATTCTTTCAACCGACTGACTTTTTCTAGGAGCTCAGAGTTCGTTGAGTGGATAGGAAATAGTGGCCCTTGAGAATTATATTTTTTGGAGTTTTTTAAGATCTAATTATCATATCCTTTCGAATGAATGAGTTGTGATTATTTTGCCAAAATATAGGTTTTACTTAGAAAATCCTTACTTTATTTTTTGCTAAACCCAATCTTAGATACAACATCTGATTTATTTTTTGGTTAAGAAGCGAATTATCGGTTAATTTTTTAAATGTATTCATGTAATTTCATGAGTGAAAAGTGCTTTTTCGCAATATTATTTTTCGGATATTTACGAATGTACGCTTCATTTAATATCAAAACGAAAATTTTTTCGGATTCGATACGAACAGTGGTTTTTCCATATGATCATAATTGTAAAAGAAGCTTGGATGTATAAGCGATGATTTATGCAAAACAACCCAAGGGAAAACTAATGAAATTATACTTTATTGACCTATTTAAGCACTGAATATCAGATTGGCTATAAAACAAAAATCGTCCATGAAAGCTTCTCCGTATTCAGCATAACATTGATTTCATATATTTTACGCATGATGAAGCACTTACTCTAATCATCGGAAAGTAAACATGTTTTTCTGAATTTGATTTTTTTAGGTCATTTCCATTAAAAACGAGAAATGTATGCATGAACTTCCAAGTTTTGAAAACATGATAGAGAAAAATACCTGTTAAATCAAACGGAATATTTACAAGCTTCATAATTAGCATTCATTCTGAAAACAGAAAAATATTTTGGTTAGATTTTGTGACTCAGTTGAGATAAAATCTTATAATAATGTTTTGATATAGATCAATAGTAGAACTAATGCGTGGAATGGTAAAATGTGTACTAGCTTCACAGCGCATAATTTTAATCGTAGATAAAGTCACTTCACATCGCTTTGTATACTTGCATTATGTAATGATATTTGATTTCAAATCAGAGAACTATTATGCTAGGTATATAATCCATTATGGTTAGTAATTAAGTATTTAAAATTACCAATTTATTTCTATTAATTTTTACATTTTTATCGAGGTTAAAATACAGTATTAACTCTTCCACATGTCGAATACAGCGATCAAATTATACCGTAAGTGAGTAAACTACATTATAGTTAACTTAAATCAAAATGCAAATCAATCAACAGCATTTATAAACGATGTCTATCCATTGGAACGGAAACTTAGGTACTGTAATTTCAATTTAACACGAACGTACTCGGAAAGCTGCATCCTCAATTAGAATATCCGCAGTATATATAGTCGTAGAAACATCGAGTCAAAATCCAATGGACCAGAAAGAGCATAATTGCTGCTTATTCTATCCCACTTCCCTCGCAATGATTTCTAATGATAATTAGAATGCTTCGTGACCGTGAATCGTGCAGCCAATGCACCTCGCTGGATCGGAAACGGGTATTTCACGAACATTCGAGGAAAGTTCGTTCGAGCGTTAATACTCGCACCAAGTGGAAGCGATGAGTATAAACTTGAGTTCGGAATATTTTCGGAGCGATCGACTCTCCTGCGAATTCCGATTATCGCGATGCTTCGTCTACAACGCCATCCTCTCTTTCTCTCTCTTCGGGCAGCAATGGTTAGCTTTCGGGAGGAGAGGCATTAATCATCCAGGGAGCAACCGAGCGGATGCTAAAGGTTGCATTACCTTCGGACGCGTGCGCTCGGCGAAATATCCGGAAAATAAATAAATAAGGGTACCGTCGGCGGATTTCCACGCGCCAACGACAATGGCTAAGTTGGGAAAAATAGGAGTCGCGGTTTTTGTAATAAATGGTCCATCTCTCTCAGCGGGGAGAAAAAAGTGTCTCTCGTGGGAATAATCAAAAAATCGTTCACGGATCCATCTGTTTCAACCAACGCTCCATTTGGACGATGTGTTTGCTCGGTCCTAAGTTATCCGCTATTTTTACACGCAATGTATTTTGTATTTATATATTTAACTAGTAAAATAGTGCTATTTTACTGTGTATTCAAAGAGTTATCGACGTCGGTTATAGATAAAATATTTTGATGGCGTATTTGTTTTAAGTATCTAGTAATATTTGAAATTATTAATCAGTAAGGTTATATATATTTTCATAATAATATATGGGCTATTATTCAGTATCATGAGTATGACCGTTTTGCCGATTGTACATTTGACACAGATCCTATTTGAACCTTAGTATTCACTTCTAATTTCTTGCTGTATTTTCAATAAAAATTTTTCTTTTTATCAGCAACTTATTAGTTCTAGTATCTCTCTATATTATCTCTCGTTAGAGTGTTTAGAACGATGAATTTTATATAATGTGTCATTTCCATACATTTAGCTCCTTGTAAAAATATTAAGTACATAGAAATAAACTATTTTGATAATATAGCTTCTCTACAGTTGTTAAAAAGTTGGAGTAAGCGAAGGAATGATATCTTAAGGTTCCTAAACGGGTGTACTCAAGCAACTTTAGATATCATAATTATATTGTATACATGTAGGTAGTTGAAAGTATGGGAAGTAATTAATGATTTCTACTGTTTTTAAAATAGGTAATAAATTTTTGGAGACGTTTCTTAAGAAGAAGTAAATCAGTTAGATAATAAATATTTGTGTTATTAATTACTTCAGCTAACTCTATCCTAAATTTGCTTCAGAAATGGATTTTGAACGCTATTCCCATTAATATCACGCTGCATCGATATAGCTCACCCATTGCACTCAGGTGGGGCCATAGGATATGCCACCTTTCATAGGAAATCGATTCCCGGACCAGATTAGTTCAACAGCGAAGGCATAGTTTAATGGTTTCCCAGACGGCAGCTCCATGCGCAACCGGCATCGTAGTAGACCCGATCACAGGAACATCTGCCGTACGCCCGAATGTCGAAAAAGCCCCACGTAACCCCTAGGTATCCTGTAAATCATGCGACCCGCGCAGCAGACGTGCAGTTCCGTTTGCGGAAGTTCACGGGGCTCGCATGGTTTAATGCCTTTGGAACGACACCTATACGATGTCTCCATATAATAGGATCGGACGCGGGCATAAAGCCACGAACGGGAGAGCAGAACGGCGTGTGGAAGCGTTAAGGGACGTAACGGCGATTTTACGGAAAGATATGGAGGGCCACGAAGCGATGTGAAGAAGGCTTCGAAGTGGTTGTAGGATTGGCGGTTTATCCATTGAGATGTGAGAATGGATGTTTGAAGGGATGATTGGATTGTTCGTAGTTGTTTTGTACGTAGGTGTTCTACCTATCCGTTCGTTGCTAGGAAACCGGTTGGCTCATAATTTTCACTTAGTTCTCTTCCTTCCTAACCCTGTGTTAATCTCTTTCATTTAACATCATCTAAATTAAACAAAGCAATTGATTCTCTTTAGATAATTCCAAAAATATTAAATGTAAGATTTGATTTGTTTATTATGGTATTTATTTAATTGATCTGGACATTTTTGTGTAAAATTATATAATAAAATAAGGTCAATGGAAGAAATTATTTAATACACAAAAACGCAACTATGTAAATATTTTTATTCCGCTAATTGATTGTTGATGATTGATGCTATTTATAATGGCTTAAATGAACATAATCTATCATACACTAAACTCTTCCTTTAGACATTTAGTGTTGCAAATTTATTCGTTTAATAATCACTATACCATGAAGAATTATTCTGAATATCAGTTTGTAGAGATTGATCGGTGTTTGTTTAAACTAGACAATTCTATAAACGAATTATTGGTAATATGAATGAAGATATATTACCCCATAAGAACAATCTCGAAAAGTTATAATGCTTTCAAATTTCATAGCCATGTAGCTCTCTACTTCTTTCAATGTATATTCGTTTTGAATTCTTTTTAATAACATTGGGAAAAAGTTTTATAGATGAAAATGTTATTCCTAAATTTCGTTCTCTCTGTTTCTTTACGATCTAATTTATTATTTATTACATATAGCTATTTAAAAATATTTTTGTAATATATAGTGTCCATTATTAAATTTTGAAATAATTTGGCTTATTTTCCTTTTTTTGTATTCTGACTAGAGTTTAATGAAATACGGACTGAAAGAGGTCCCTATTTAAATGAGCCATATTTTCCATAATTTTTCATTCATATTTTCCTGACTGTACGTATCCCAGATCAATATAAACTTCCGTCAAATTCAAACAGCCATGATTTAAATTCCGGCTGTGAACACCGACTGTGGGAAATGAGTTTCGCTCACCTTTGAAAAGCAGCTTTTGAGGACAGGAACGAATAACTCATCGCTCTCTCGACAACATTTTTTGATCGTGTCAAACTGAAAACGCACGCCCCCTCAACACACGCGCGTATATTTTAAGTCCCGGACGCGCTTTAACCCTTCACAGGAAAGGGTCAACCGGTGTTTCCGGCCCTCGTTCAAAAACGTCAAACTCATAACCACATCGTTTGCACATCCGAAATATTTGAAAATTCCATTAAAAACGTCGCGATGAATGATAAAAAGGGACGTTTACGACCTTCCGTAAACAAATATGATCTTCTAAGAGGGGATAGAGATTAAAAATGCGAAGGGAAAGCGTACGCATTGAGAAGTGTTTTTTTACCTATTCTCAGGTTATTCAAAATCAGGATTACTTTATTACTTGTTGTATTAGTTACAAATGCCTTTGTCTATGATCTGTTTCTTTACTGCTTTTTGTCGAATTTTTATTCATATTTTACGTTACATTTACTATTCACATTTTCATCTATTATTTATTGCAATATTCATTGTAATGTATTATTAATCATTTTCTCTCGAATTTAGCATTTATTAACATTTTTCTCTCTATAATACATTAAATTTTTGTAAATAGTATGATTATTTATATTTATATTTTATAATTTATATTTAATAGATATCTTAACGATTATATCTTAAATTATTTTTCTCTTCTTTACAGGTATGTCAACGATTAGTAAATTCCATGCCGATGAATCTCTGTTCCGGATATCGTATGTATGTATTTATATCCTAGTTTAAAATAGAACGAAGTTCAAAATCTATAACAGATCAAGTTAAGCCGGTTTGTATGACTACTCGCACCTGATCGAATTTCCATTATATTGAATCCAAAGTTATATCTAAAAATGAAAGAACGGTAATCAGGAAAATGGATTTTAGTTTTGTAAAAGCATCTTTATACTATATAATCCTATTCTTAATATCAAATAAAATTTAATAGAATATTTTTTAGTGTCAGTGTGAGACAGATTTGATATAGTACACTCACTTGTCTCACTCACTCATTCTATATCCAAGAACGACAACGCACAATATGCGTGGGATCACAACAATGACATAATAAACCGACACCTCATGAATCTACCACATTGAAAATCCTCGCGCAAAAACCTATATGACGCTTAATATTGTCCGAACGCACAAAAAAGAACTCCCGGTCTAATAGCAGTGCGTGATTCACGCAGCATAGAGCCGTCAAAGGCATCATCAATTCACATGCACACAGAATAGGGGGGTCAATCTATACAGCCAGCGAAAGGAATGACGAAAAAAACTAGGGAAGAATGGCTATTGTAGTTTGAAAGCGAAAGTTTGACGGTGTTCCAGTGAAATACGTGAATGGAGAATCGCGACAGGGAGAGAGCCTTGTCTCGGATGATTGATGGATCCCGGAACTCCTTACCGTTTTCCGGGGATGTTAGGACGTCGGGCGAGTCAATAACCGGGCAACAGGTGCGTTCACGGTCTTTTGTTTATAAATGCCGCCCGAAGAGGATTCGGTAAGGATACACAAGACGGCTGATGTACGGCCGAAGGTCAGGACTCGGAAATGAGCGGAGAATGGAATTCGCGGTCGATTGCACGCGTCCGTGAACAAAAAGACGCATTAGTTTCGAGAGGGGAAAGAGAGAATAGAGTTTACATGGGTCGTTTGTTTGGTAACCAAGTGCTCCAAGGAGATGTAACTTTAATTCTTTCCGGTTTGTTTGCGTATCGAGTGTTGATTACAAGTCTATGATTTGTCAACCAAAGCAATTTTATTATATAATGTGTCTGACTTACGAAATATCTTGCTGCTTAAATATTTATTCAGGTCCCAAGTTGTCTAGAGACACGTAACTAACAAGCTGTTCGATAAAAAATTCCTTTCGGGTAATAATCATAATAATTAAAATTACTCTATGAATCGAATTTAAAGATAAATATAAATCATTAAAAAATGTTTATTTGTGTCTTAATAATATTTAATATATTAAAAGTAATAAGTTGATTAAAATATACCTCGAAGGGCTCTTTAGTAAATATATAAAATATAATATTTAATTAATATTTTCGCATTCATATTATTGATGTAAATAATATAATTTTAATTTATAAGATTTGTTATAAAGCAGATTGGATAGAGATCAAGAAAGATTAAGTTCAATTGAAAAGAGATATAAAGATTACGAGAGTTATAAAATGTTGTTACGTAATTTTGAATTTAATAAGTTTTGTACATTCCCTTTCCTTTTATACCACACCAGCATAGAGCTATATGTGTTACCTACCATCTCTCTCTTAACCACTACTTTCCTCCTTAATCCAATATGAAACACATTAAGAAGATGGGCTAATACTTATCTATGAAAACTCACTTCTATGGAACAATTGAACAGCGTTAATCTGATTATCCATCAAGACTTACCCGCGTGTATATAGCCGCCCCAAAATCCCAGATAATAGAGCGTATGAGTTAATCTCCCATTGGAGTGCAAGTTGCATTATGGGATTATTAAAGGATCATTTCTGTGGGGCTTTATTGGAATCAGGAAGTATTACCTGTACATACGAAAGAGATATATATCTTCAGTGGGCTGCGTGAAGGTCAGCAGAATAGATAACTTTGGGCGAAGGTTCAGGAAGGGTAACATAATTTGTGCAGCGAGTGTGAGATTGCTAATGAAGACACAAGTGTGCCTAACACTAACACTAATCCATCCTTTTCAGTGGTTCCCTAAGTGAGGATCTGTATGGTGAAGTATAACTGGGGATAGATTACTTGGCTGTTAACTTCATTTCCCTTTCATTTTAAAGCTATTGTCTAACCGTTAGAGTATACGTATAAGAGCATTAAAAACTTTGTTTATGAGTTTTAAATGTGAATATTAAAAGCTTGATGGCCTAGATCAACTATTAATTAAGTGTATAAAGAGAGCAGTGGTATTTGATATGGAAATGTACGATTAATGTAACGATATTACTTGTTTTTAAAGAAAATAAGCATTGAAAATAATATAAATATTTTATTATAATATTATTACCAGTAATTAAGTATTCATGTAAATTTATAGGAATATAATTATGAAAAAATATAATTTCAAATAATTATACCTACACTAAAACAGTATAGAATTGTAGTATGAATACCTATATCATTTCTCAAGATTATCTATAATATATTCTCATATCGATACCTATATCCTGTGTATATTTTGCAATTTACTATGAAACAGTATAATATTATCCGAGGAAATTTATTGCCTAGTATTACCAAACATCCTTTGTTCTCTTTTTATTTCTGATAATATGAAAACAGAGCAAAAATTCGATACCCATAAACAGCTAAATAAAATCCCGTTTCCCTTACATAATTCCTCAAATTCTATCTACCCTTCGTGGTTTTTATTTACCCTCGCAACGTAGTGCTTCAATTCGAAAACGCAAGCATATCTCGTGGCATTCAAATCTCCGCAATAGAAGGCTTAATTCTGTCACACGTCCGAACGATTTGATTCCATCCTTTCATATCCCTCGAGAGACGCACCCAGACATCCGAAATATCCGAATTCGATCCAACGGAAATCCCCTTTCGAAATTTACGCTGCGTGAAAAACTCCTTATCCAAAGCTAGCACAACCTTCGGGCGAATATGGGGTGTGCGAATAATTCACTGTGTCATGGTGCTTCCCCTTCTCATGTTTCATTCAAGTATTCGCAGGTGGGCTGCGAAAGAATGCAGCAATGATTTGGGGTCTGAAAGGAGAGGGATCTGCGAGGATGTTCTCCCACACACGGATGTGCTAGCGTCTGGCTCCAGCCGCGATGTATTTTTCATCTCGATTCGGCATTCAGGCGTTCCCGAAGCCGTATTACGACCAATATCACATTTCTTCGTCCATAAACACTAGAAGGAATGATGAATTTAAATTCTACGCGTATATTGTGTTACAAAAGCGTTAGAATTTTCTTATTCACTTTTCCTTTGTTGAATAAAATTGGACAAGTCATTCATTACTCCGTTTAGAGTGGGAGTGTGTATATATTCGTTGATATTTTATGTATGTAATAATTGCTTTTGCCTTTTTAATCTCGAAATAGTTATTAGATAATAAAATACGACATAATTAAGTCATAGTTTTGAAATTAATAGTTAGAATTCAAATTTATGTAGTATATTCTATGATAATTGTACATATCGAATCCTTTTTCGTAGTAATCAAAGTTTACTCTGTGATCCTTGTAGCTATACAACTCTTCAATGAACATAATTACGAAATTAACTTCCCATTAACTGAAGTGCTAAAAACGAATACTAAATGATGGAGTAAAGAAAGAACTTTTACGAATAACTTTTATTGTACCTCCTATCACTTACTGTGAGGTACAAAGATCTTCGGCCAAAAGTATTGGATTTTATCCTCTTTGAATTCTAATTTCGTCCTAGTTCTGATTATATTAGTTTTGCCTACATTTTCGGTAGAACCTTTGCTTCCCAAATCCTTCACCAGCATTCCATCCCATGATTGTTTCGTGTCAGTCGTAAACTCGCTGCAAATTCGTCACACATTAGCAGAAGTGCGTTCGCCCTCTATAAATCGCACCAAGTTCGACTTGTCGCGTTGACCAAGAGTAAGCCTCGTTGATCTCTGAAACCGCGAACTGTGGCAGCCCTCCCTGGGAACCTTGATCCATCCAAAGGGAATACGGGAGATTTAACCGATCAGGTGGTCATTTGTCAACGTCAAATTCAATTAATCTGTGGGTTACGTTTATGAAGTTCATTAAAATGTATCTGTGAGAGAAGAAATGAGGTTATTTGAAGTGATGACCTATCTTAGATTGAATTGCATGTTAAAGTTGTCTCTTAGCAGTTTTATGAATACTAAAACAACTGCTTTACTAAAAACATTATTTAGTAACATTTAATTCAGCTATTACTTTATGTATGGAATTCATCAGGTAGAGTTACTTAATATTATATTTTTATTTACTTCTTTGGATAGATTTGGATAAATTGCATAGAAAGGATGCATCATTCTACCAGTTTCCTAGGAGTTAATTTGGATGATAAAATTCATGATAATTTTTCCCCTAACCTGTATCACTTTTCGTCAACCCAACCCTCCATCAATTTTAATTCGATATTATTAATGCTACGCATCGTGGTAAAACGACATGAATTTCGAAGATGAATTTTCGATGCATAAAATAGATCAATATCATCATTTCGACAGAAGATGAATTATTAATTTACTTCGTTCGACACGCGTCACGGAATGAATCATGCACATTTGATTCAGTAAACGTGCATTGTGGCTTAAATCAAACGTGGCATGTCGAAAAATATTCATACCCTGTTCATATTCCCGTATTTACACAGTTTCAATCCCAATCAGTTATTATAACTCATCGAAAGTTTTATTTGATGTACGAGCCCAGGAGACGTGCTGTGTAAACATCACTCTTCGATACATTTGGGAGAGCGGGCACAATATTTCATTGTGTTTCCATCAAGGAATATTTCATTACATTCGGTTTTGATTAATAGTTATGAGGAGTTTTTATTACCAGCGTTTTATAGCCAGTTACAAGTTTCTGGGTTCCATTTTATGGGGATGAAAAATTTGAACGTAATTTATTAAAATTTATAAAGAAAAATGCATTCCTTATCTTAAATATAAACATTCGTCACTTGGAAATTCACGATAAAAATATGAGCTAAATATAGGATTATTAGGATTATATTCATATTTCAAGCGATAAATTATGGATGAAAAGAACTGCACTCCCCATAGCAACGTTTATCGATAAATAAACGAATGTCTATCATCCGCAATATATATTAGTATGAGCCTTCATAAACATTCCGTTTCCTTACTTCACATCCTTTCAAACGATGAATTCAATTAATACCAGAACATTAAGTTTTGTTCCTAAAAAGTTTTTAATTGGGTTCAAATCCTCATTTTACATTAGAAAGAAACTTTAATTGAAAGCCAAAATATTCTATTTCTCGCACTCCATCCGTTCGTTACAACGCGTTGGGGCTCGAAGAGATGGATTCGAAAACGAAGTGCGGCGGCGAAGATGTAGGATAACAAGGAATTGATGGGACTGAAATAAGTGACGCGGAACGAAATGTTCAAACTTTTTCGTTTAATGATTTCCTTCAGAAGTCTCGATTTAGGTCTTCTCTGCCCCAAGGGAGCCAACCGTTGAATGAAGAGGAAATAGTTGTGTGGTTGGGAACTCTTTCTTCTCGCCTACTTTGAGTGAACTTCGTTATAACAGTTCTAGAAGGGCTCAAACTTCACCGAATGATATGTTGATAGTTGTCCCATTGGAGGAGATACTCTTGCGTAAAGCCCATCCTGCGAAGAGGGATCTGTACAAGAGATGAATGCACTTTTTAACAAGTTTTATTTGTTGGTCTCGTTGTTTATCTTTGCAGTAGAATGGATTTTTCTAAATTATATTTGAGTAAATAAGATTGGGGAAATGGGGTTTCTCCCACATACAATCAACACAAATCCCAAATAGTTATGAGCTTTATATTATTAATATTGCCTGCATAAATATGTGCTGGGCAATGTTCTGCGAAGTTTTTGTTTTTTAAATAAGATTTTATTATAATATTGCCAATAAATGTCGTATAATATATATTTCGGTCGATTAACGATGAAATAGCGTCTGCAGAAATCGGTTCGAAATCGTTTTATATTCAATTAAAATAGTATAATATCGTTGATTATCATGTAAATTACGAGTATCAGAATTTTCTTCTAAAATGCTCGATAATTAACAAAGAGGCATTCGACTGAAATTTTACAGAGACTAATTCAATGCAGCTCACTCTTAAAATAAACATATTTCTATAAAGATTTATCCTTTAACTTTCAGCCTTTCATGTATTATATAGAACCTTTGCAAAGAGTAAGTTTCGGAGCGTATTTTTAGTGCTTAATAGCGACACAATAGCATTAATCAAAGCTCTCCCATCAAAATACACGGAGTGGCACTTTGTCCTTTGATTCAATTAGCAAAGCCTTCCTTTAGCAAATTCGGCGGACATATCTCGGAGTGGATTAGCGATAAAGCGTAACCGATTCGGAAAAGGAAGTTAATTTTTCGGATGCAAACGACAAGTTAACTCAATAAGGCCTCACCAGAGGGATTTCGCCAGAAAACAAAAGAAGCCGTAAAGAAGAGGGTCCCGCGCGGAAGGAAATAAAACGAAGTTTCCGTGGTAACGAGAGTAGGATTTCTAGGGCGGATTTAAAGCGTTTCGAATCGGGAAATTTCGTATCCCTTGACGTAATAGGACGCGATAGGTTACAGCGGGCTGAATTTTAATCGGGAAAAAGACAACTTTTTGATTGTAACCGAAACTTTTCTCTTACGTGGGGATTTTGGCGCGAAGAGGAAACTTTCGCTGATTGAATATTCTGAAAACGTGGAAGGAAGTATTCGATTATTCTTTTTAACTAGATCGATTTCCAAAAGGTAGATTTTTCTCTTATCAATTACACACGTAAAATTTATTGGATATATACTGCTATTAAGTTTATTTATTGATGCAGATTCAATTGCATCTGTGTGTATAATTTTACCGAAGGGAGTGCAAATAAATATGAAATCAGCCCTCGGTTTCTGTGGCAAGAAAAATTGAACTATGAGCGGGAATCGACCCTGATACTCTTATATCAGAATATAATATCATTTTAAATTGTGGGACATGTAATGTATTGTGTAAAGCGAACTTAGAACCTAGGTTTAAAAACCCAGCTGTGTCAGAAATTTCTTTTAGTCAAAGTAAATCTTCTCTTATCCTTTAAAAATCAAATTTCATGAAGACAAGAGAACGGATTATCTTTTAATTACTTTGGAGGAAAAAGAGGAAATTAAATGAGAAGTTATTTGAAAGTTATATATTGTAATAATTCGCTTTAATCTGATCAGAACTGGTTACCATCTAACTTTTGATGAAGGTTGATGAACCATTTGCAAGTCATATTTTTGAAATTGGATTTTCTCTTTAATTCTATTTTATCTTGTTTTAATTCCTTTACAATACGTAATAAACAGCGCTCTCTTGTTTTAAGAGAGAAATGCGAGCCATTCTCGTCGACTGAGTAAACTTTCATCTGCACGATGCAATCATCAAAGACAACAAATAAACTAATGAAGAGTCTGGTAATTATCAAAAGCATAAATAGTTCTGAAGCTGAAAGCAACGCATCGAGCAAAGTGGAATGGCTTTAACTACAAAGTGAACTTAGCAAAGGTACATTTGAAGTCAAAGTACACAAATATGCTACCATTAGTAGAAATTTTCCCCTTGAGTGCTTTGCCACCGATGAAAAGCTGTAACTTTCTCAATTCTATATTTTTTTGCATCGGGTTCAGTGTATTTCATCATTATAATTCATGTCTACCTCTCATTGATGTAACATTAGTCCAAATAACGACGCATCAACTTCCAAAATTGTTGTAAAAGCGATATGTGTGGACTTTGGTATTCAGTTCAATGATCTTCAACAATCGCAGCTATTTTTTCCTAACATTTTTACGCATCAACTTTTTAAAAATTTTAGTTTGACTCTGAGAGTTCTGTCGCAAATCAGTATGGAGATCAATACTGGAGAGAGCCATATATTCTGAAACATCAATGTCCAATTTTATTCTGATCAGTACTAATTTATATATAAAACTTAATAACAATGACTGTTAGTGTATTAACATTTTCTCACCCACATTAGCTAGGAACTGATATACAACAAAATAAACTCTCTTCTTTTATTGACCAATCATAATTGATTAAATTCTTGTTCGAATTATTAAATATCTGTTTATTAATTCACGTAATTAATAATCAATTAAGAGCTTTGAAATTTTAATTATTTTGGGTTTTAAATTTTTGATTGAACGATGTAGTTTCATTTGATAAATCGAAACTAATCTAAATAAAAAATAAAAATCGAATAAAAATTGTTTCGTTGAATTATAACCCAAGCTATTTCTTATTTAATCATACTATTTTACATTTTTAATGTTTAATATTTTCGAATATTATGAAGTGATATTTGTCACTGAAACTATGAAATATTTAGTTTCAAACACACGCCCTTAAAGTCTTTTCGTCACTGAACCGAATGCTTTTTAAAGCAGCGCTGCACTTCCATCCAATATCACATTTTCCTCTGAGCAGCTCCCTCCCTTGTCAGCATATCCTTTGCCTTAAACCCGTGAACGCGTCATCCCTCAAGCTTCCATATCTCCACATCAATTGACACTCAGCTGTCCCGGTGCCAGAAATATGTGTGTAGAAATCAAACGGCGCAGGGTGAGAACTTTCTCATATCGAGGGTATACATATTTCATCATCGCCATTTAATGGGAAACTTCGGGCCGCCCTGACCTATAGCCGGGGATGAATACTGAGGGATCTCCTAGCCTGCATTTCTCACTACGTTATTTATAGACCCTTCTCCTCATATATATTTCCTTTCCCGGCTTCTTCATTGGATGAGAGTGCACTGAACTCTGGCAGCAATCATAAAATAGGTGATGAAGTTTTGAGATTTTGACTTTCTCTTCTCACCTCGTGTATTTTTAAATCATATGTGTTTCAAATTCAAATTTACGTACATTTATGAAATTTGATGGTGAAATTATCTTCAAAATATATATAATTCTATATTATTGTTAATATATATGGTGTTATTAAAATAAATGTAAGCGTGAGGACACTGTTTAAGTTCGAGCATAAAGATTTAAATGTAGTATTCTATATACTTACTTTTATAGTTAAATATGTCAACTAGAAATTAATCGTTAATCGAACAAAAAATTATTGATAAATTTGATGCCAGGAATCTATTTGGAGCATGAATTGATTTAGTATTACTCGAATTATCGTAAAATTTTTTTAACCATTTTTACTCGGGAATTTTCAATTAATATTTGATGCAAACTTACAATAGTTCATATAGATAATTATGTTTTAAAATGAAAAAATTGTGTGAATTATCATTGCATTTATTGAGCTCGGTTCATTAATAAATGATGTAGTATTTGTGTTAAATATTTTTTTAATGCTGTTGGAAAGTAACGAACAAAAGTAATTGTAAATCTTTAATTTTACAAGAAATTTTATGTCAATTCCTTTCAAAAAGTTTAAATGTTAGTCAAAATTACTATAGACTGCTGTGATTAATGCTACTACTCTAAAACTCATTCATTCTTTCAATTATGTATATGTTTTCTTTTTTCATAAATACGTATCCCCACTTCCTGTATAATAAATCATTCAGTTATACATCCTACTACAATTTATCTCACAGTTGTGATACATAAATTAAAGAAAAGTGCAGCGTAATACACCTAGTAACCGGAAGTTTTCATTTTCACAACCATTTGTTCTCCCTATAGCACTCCTCAACGTACCCTAACTCAAATACACTTTGTACGTCGCGAAAATAAGACGAACTGGACCCTTCCGCAGAGAGGCCGTTCCTCTCACCGGAGGGCCTTAATTTTAATCTCCGGGCGGTAAATATCCCGTCGTCAAGGAAACTGCCATCCACTCCATATTTTCCAGCTCATTCCGGTCAAAGTTCCTCCTCCTGTGCCGTCTTCATCCTTCCGAATTCCCGGAAAAATGCCGCTCACGATTCCCGTTCGCCTATCCTTTCTTCCCAGATCACCCATTTCCCTTACTCCCGCAGCGTCTAGATGAGCAGGAATAAAATATTCCCACGGCGTGCGCCCTGTACAACGCAGACATTTCGATGCTCGCTTATTTTTTTCCGAGTCTTTTCACCAAAGGTGTTTCGCGTCGAGTGAAATTCTGCCTTCTACGTGAAAAAGTGATCTTCCGAGCAATTTTAGTTTCCTGGTATTCAGCCCTCAAGTTTGGCCTATGACCTCTTTATTGGATACGGTTCTTTCACGATATTTGAGTCTTAAAAAGGGTAATGTTTTCATTATGTTGCCGTTATGTGTTTGTGTACTCGTTGAAAATTGGAAAAAGGAATTAAATTGTTGGTTGTTCTGTACCTCAAAAGGTGGTTCTAACTTTATTTTATTTCCAAGCTTGTATTATAATGGAGATTTTGTTTGTATATATTTATAGGCATCAACTTTGGTAATGGTATTATTATAACATCTCTTCACGTGTTATTGCGCTTATAATATAAACTTCGTATTTCTTTTATTCCCTTTTTCATTCTATATCTACTGTATTTATGATAAAACTAAGTATAGAATACTTTACTTTTAGTATTTACTTGTCATTGACGCCTTATCATTTGTGTTGACTCTATGCTTCTATGACGTATTGATATACATCTCTTAGCATTATGTTATGAGCATATTTGTCCACCAGCCAATTGCATTATACTTAACAGATAAACATACTGGTGTACGGATGTCTTAACAATGCTTCGAGGTTTATTAGAACGTGGTTGATACAACGAGCATATGTCTAAATAAGTAACATCGTAAGGAAGTTCAATTATAATTATTATCTTCACTAGTATATTTTTATTATCTCTAAATTTAATATAAAAATCGTATTTAATTTTAAGAGCTGTTCATAACTTTCACTACCGCGAGAAAATACATCATTATGATAATTCACTAAATTCGATATCACTTAATAATTTTTTTCACCCACTGGTGGAGAATTGGATTAAATAAAATTTATCCAAACGAGAATAAAGATGTTAACAGCCACCACGTACTATATTATCATGCCCTCACATCTTCATTGTGACATCCGTCCATATTTTTCGCGATTCATGGAAAATGGCTGGAGTTAAACGACCCACAAATATCAGAGATGCTGATTGGCCCAACCCCAGTTACTTCCACCACGTCAGAGTGAACCCCTTCATCGTATTGAATCCATCAAATCTCTGCCGCTTTTCTTGCCAGGAAAAAGTCTCCAAATCCGTTTTGAAATTCTGCCAAAGGAAATCCGTGAAAGGGATTAGAATGAAACGTTTGGCGGTAAAACTTACAGTTCACGAGGCTCTCACAATAGTCTTATCTTGCATTACAGCGCTAAAGAATGTTTGCGAGATTTTATTCCTGCTGATCCGAACGAATTCTCTTTTTCGACGGATAAGGCTTTTCATGTTCGCAATCAATTTTTTCTTATTTTTCCCATTCGTGATAATGTTCACCCCCTTTGTACTACCTCGATTTAACGAGAGACAAAGTTAGTTGTTAGAATAATATCATAATTAGAAATACCCATTAGTATAAATTTGATAGTGTAGAGCAATTCTAGATTTGATATTAATACCTAATAGTAATCTTATTTAACCAAAAGAGTGGATACTTAATCACATGAGTTATTTAGCTATTCGTTTCCAACTTTTTCGTGTTACTCTTATAAATTTAACCCTTCTTTCTAGTGCACGCAACCATTTTTTAAGTTACAGAGAAAATTTCAGGTTAAAATAGGAGAAAATCCTGGCTGTCAAATATAATATTCGAGATGACGCATGGCTATAACTATTTCGTGTTTGGAGAGGTCACATAAATAATAAACTCATCTAAATATATGAATATTAATCTCGGACTTTTATGAATAAATGAAAATGGGAAACGAATATAAATGGACGAATTTAGGTAAATATACATTTGCATGAAAATATAATAAATTTAAATGATGTTTAAATAACCATCTATCTTATAGAAATAATTTCGAGGAATATAGAGATCCTGATTTGGGTATAGAATTGTTCTTAAATTTGAAATAGTCGTCAGAACATTAGTGCCTGTCCACTACGTACGAATCCAATGAGAGTTTATCATTTTTTTCTGTATTCTTCTGTCTGTAACACCTTTCCCTGTCATCCATACCCCACGCACTTCCCCTAAAAAAACACACCTCACATCCGCTTTATTCTCCTGCTTCCTCCTCCAGCCACCCACGTCGCCCCAATCTCTCGTCCCTGGAATCCGATGCCATTCTCTGGATCAATCTCTACTTAAGCATTCTGATCGCACCCTACCACGTCCCTTTCATCTCTGTCCCAAAACTCTTTCCCCTCCAAATCGCCTCCTCCTTCCTTTTAAAGGATAATGTCCCTTCTGTGAGCTTATCCAGTTTAGCTAACCCCGTGTTTGCCTTCGGATGTTGCGATTGAGAAGTTTCTTTGGTCCGCGCCTCCATTTACTTCGGCGATGAATGGAGCGGGTTCGGTTTGACATTGGAAGATGCTCTCGCTGAGTTATATTCCCCATGAAGTACTGACGGAGTCATAAAAGTATCACATGAATGTCACTTTCCATGCTGTTATTGAAGTATGAGATGGATGGGAAAGACGTAACAGTTGCGCGTTTAAAAAGTTTGCTCCCATAGTTTATATACTTTTTCTTATTGGAGTCGACCTAGAATCGATCCCAGTACCGCTTTCAATAGAAGAGAACAAGTTCATCACAAGGAAATTGATAATATATATATTTAACGAAGTTTTTCGTGTAAAAATCGTGAGAAATAGTATGCAATATCAGGCTGCATTCTTTTCTTAAACTCCTGTGCGAGATTTGTTTTCATTAATACCGGTTTTTAATAAAAATTGCATTTGCTTATATGAAGTCTATCATCAGCAATTGCTTTATGTATTCACGTGTATGTAGCTAATTATTTTATGTTTTTTAGTTCAAACATGCTTTGAAGACATTTTCAAATAGAACTTTAAAGTTTAAGGAATATGTGATTGCGAATTATGTGCGTAAATAATTTGTAGGAAGCCATAGTTACGCGTAATTAACAATCTTGAAAAACATTTTACTTCTCATAATAAAATTGCTACTAGAGCGTATCAAAGCTGCAAATCGTAAATAAAAAAGTTTCGGAAACACTCAAACAATTCCAACACCGCTGCATTAAAATCTCTTCCCTGTTCTCTTCCTTTTTAGTGGATACATCGTCCACATAATGTCTCCTCTTTC
This sequence comes from Pantala flavescens, assembly GCA_020796165.1. Lineage (NCBI taxonomy): Eukaryota > Metazoa > Arthropoda > Insecta > Odonata > Libellulidae > Pantala > Pantala flavescens. Next base: position 44,354,974 of record CM036881.1, on the reverse strand, counting down.
TTCCCTCAAAGCCTTTTCAGTCTCTGTTTACTCTCCACTCCTTGTTGTCCCTCTTTTTTCAACTTCTCATTTTTTCCTCAGGAATCTCTGTTTACGCCCCTGTCTCTCCCTTAACGCCTTAAGGGTTGCCGTTTTTTGACAACCTTTTCTGGAAGACTGAAGTTCCTCCTCCTGACCCTAAAAGCTTAACGTAATAACTCCAGCTTATGACAGAATTTTTTGGAGGCCGTCAAGGGACTAAGAAAATTATGAAAATTATTAAATTGCAAACATTTTTGAGTATTTGGGAGAAGTTTTTGTTTTTGAGGAATGCTTAAATTAAAATGTAGCTAATGTACCCTTGAATAGGTCTGAGCTGTTTTAATTATTTTTCTAAATCCGTTTTCCACTAAAATACTGACAAAATAGCCTTTTATTTTTTCCCAAATTAATGAAAAATATAATTATATTTATATAATTTATAATTTCATCACGTGATTTTTTGATCGATTTTATATTAATTATATGCCTTGTCATTAAAGCATAGGTAATGTTTACTTTTTTTCTTTCTTAATATTCTTTTTTATTCAAGAAAGTTAAGAAAATATACACATATGTCATAACCTTATTTTAGAATCTTAATCCATTTACATAGAATCGCTAAAAATAGTTTCCGCAAGGTATTACAAACTGATCATAGATGAATCTCACCAAATATTTTCTTACTTATTCCGTATTTTACGTCCACTGAAATTTTTGTTTCATTGATGATTACATTATAGATTATGTTTAAGGTTTCTGATGTATTAATTGATATTAGCTGTAAGAAAACATCATGAGTTTAAAGTTAACTCTAATAGAACTTTTCAACAGCTCTGCCGAAGCATACTTGCAACTCTTTATCCCAAATTTCACCTCTAAGGCATATTTGATTTCTTTAAGGCTCGATAAAAGCCGTCCAAAGTTCGTCGTGTTTGCTCTAGTAACTCCCCTTACGTGTTAGATCACTCACTCCTTATTGACCCAAAAATCCGAAATCGCTACTGGGACACTCTACGCTAATGGCACGCATAAGTCTTCGTGAGTCTTAGATCATTCCTTCGGGTACGTGTAGAAACTTACCAATTCCGATTACGTCACTAACGCCTTTTGGAAGTCTTTTTAAAGACGCCATCCGGATCGCTTATTTACGCCGTCGGAAATTTCATCTCCTCCGTAGAAGATTGTCGGGCCTCGTCTCCGCGGATGGGAATCATCCTGTCATCTCTTAGCAACGGAGAGATACCGAAATTTCAGACGTTTTTCTCTATTTCCTTCGCGTGCGCCAAATGCGTGAACGATGTCTGACAAGGGAAGAGGAAATCAAATTTATGAATTTCATGAGCGACGCGAGAAACGTCACGGATGTGAAATTTATGGAAGTTTCAGCCCAAACTCATTTGGAACTATATGACTTCTCAACCGGGGATGGATTTCTTTGCCGTCGCGGATTGTGTTTATTCATGCCTTTTTACATTTAGATTATACATTTTAAGGAGCCTTTTGAACGAAGGGCGTGCGATGTATTGTAAACTATAAACAACAATTTATCTACAATTTATGAAAAGGTGTAGCTCAAAACAATTTATTCCGCAAATATCAGTGATGGATTTTTTGCGATCTATAGATAAATAGATGTTTCGAACAGTATCGCTTTCAGTAGCAATATACTTATTCAACATCTATTTAATTTTGTTTAATTACTATAAGAGATTTTGATGGCTGAAAGCCCATTTATTTGGTAAAAATAGTAATGGAAAAGTAATATTAATTAATTCGACTAATTCGATTGAGAGTAATTAAATGTATACCAAATAATTTAATCTTAATAGTGAGTATTAAATTACGGAAGTATGGTGATGATAAATTTTTCTGAATTAATCAAAATTAATAATAAAAAGTAGCTAATTTTGATTGGTTAAAAGTAATAATATAACAAGGCAAGGAAAAATTAATCTATATTGAGAAGAAAATTTAGACAAAAAGGCTGATGAAATAAATAATTTTTCAAACAACTTTATTAGTTGTTATCATGTGTCTTTATCATACATTAGAACTATTTGGATAAAAATATGGCCTAATAGAGAAAATATTTTCAATATAGCGTAGAGCTCGTCATTAAAGTTTTATTATACTAACTTATTTATAGTAATTAACGTAATAAAAATTATTATTTTAAAATAATATTTAATTACAATATAAACGTAATAAAATTCTCAGCACATTGATATTAGAATAAATTCATCATATTAATTTACTTACCAATAAAGGGAATGATTAATCTCAGAAATTCATTTGAAGATAGACAAAAATTCATTAAAAATTTATAGGAATAGGAACTTTGTCTCAGTTTGCATGATTGGCACAAGGAAATATGGAAAAAATGCCCGCATTATTAGATTCAGAATCTAATCGAGTAAAAGAAATCAAGCTCATATTTCACACCACTCGAATGCATATCTCGCTCTCTCTGAGGCCATAAAATATGAGTTCACCGGCAGGAAAACTGTGCACGGTGACACAAAGAAGTTAATTATAGTTCGGCGGCTGGAAGTCACCGAGTCACTCGCAACGATGTCGCAACCGCTTTAGCCGTAGTACGTACTCTCTAAGGAAAGTTCCCACGACGGTAATTGGCGAATCTAGGGATTTGCAAAAATGTCACCGTCCTACCCACACTTCTTTGCAGAGGCGAAAAAAGGAAAAAGTTCTTTATGACGAGGAACCTTTCCCATTCACAATGCGGATCTAATTGCAAACCTTTCCGAGTAGATCCGCAATTTTCGTCCATAGCTCACCATTCTATATTCCACGGCCCTCTCCGCAGAACGTGTTTTGAATCCTTTATCGTCCCCACGCTAAACTAATATTTTCGCCAAAAGTATATCTCCTCTTAGCGAAGGAGATTTTTACGACGCGAAGTTAATGTTCGCTTTACTTTGTGCGATCTTCGATTGAGCCAACGCTTCAAAGTTGTCGACTCCGTATACTTCTCAGGGGGATTATCGTGTCACCATAAATCTTGCTCAATTTTCGAAAGTAGTTCAAAATGAATTAGATTTGAAATTTTATATATAATTTTGAAAAGAGTTTTCCGAAGTATCTAATGTATATTCTATCTGATTTATAAACATTGTATATATTTCGTGATACCAGGATAAATATTTGGATACTGTTTAGTAGCTGATATGGTTTGTGTCCATTCTGAATGGTCGATTATTACTTAGGTAAAATATAGAAAATAATAAATTTAATTTGAAGTTTCTGAATATAACAATCGAGCTCTAGTAATTTAGATTTAGATCTTAAATAGTACAGTAAAATATTTTTAGGTATTTGATCTATTAGGACTAGCTGTTGGGTGGAAATATTTCTAGCTTCTTTTTTTGGCAATTTGATGGTCATTTTACATTTTTATAACTCAAACTTTATAAATTCAGTTTAAGTACAATGAATGCCTGAAATAAGTTGATTGAGATGTATTAAACTAGTAAACATACATCCCTTAATGAGGCTTAAACATTATTGAAAACGTTTTATACGACCCATTCAATTTCAATTTTCGTATAAGTTATAAGAATTCGTAATATTCAGAAATTGTATCGTATAAAGTTCTCAGATCCTTTTCCTATCATTGATTTATTTTCATTCTATACGTTCTGCCTTATAATTGTGCCAAAAATGTAAAATCATACGGAATGAGATTCTACCTCCTATTCTGCCTTTATGATGAATCTGTCACGCATCACTTTTCTATTTATATTCATCATTCCAACTTATTATTATAACACTCTATAAATCCTCCAACCTTTTAATATCATCCATTTTCAAATCTTACGTTTTTATTACGAAAATATGCGGGGTTTCACATATACATGACATTCAACCTCCATACCTTTTATAGAGATCTGTTTTATCCTAGACCTTTCTTCCCTCCATTAAATTTTCAGTTGCCCGAAGCGTATTCCTGAAAGAAAATAAAAATGTCTGATGTTTTTCTTTTTTTTGATCAAGGAATCCATTATAAAAGGTCTATGTCTATCTATCTTTGTCTATCATTGTCAAGAGGATATGTATAAATAGAAAAGTCAATTTAGAAGAAGCATATTCAGATTAAGTGATGAGAACAATTTTTTCTGATCCTTTCCCTTTTTGAGATTCTTGATAAAGCGATTTGTCAAACCTTACGAAGAAGATCTGAAGGTCATGTTGACAGAATATTTTCGTCTTTGTTACGAATATAAAAGATAGAATAGCAATAGTCCACACACATTTAGTTCACATATCGAACTGATAAACAATAATATAGTAAATACATGATCCTTATATTTATCAGCTATACAATTTTATAGAATTACGTGTAAAAATTCAAAAAATGACAGGAACAGTACATTACTAATTGGTTTAAATGAGTGTTAGCAGCCTTTAAGATGAATTTACTCTATAATTACTTACATTGTAAAATTGAGAAATAAAATTCAATGCTTTAGACTCAGGGAGAATTAACCATGGATATTGTTTTCTCTTTTACAGAAATATGATTATTATGAACGCTTATACAATTATAGAAAAAAGAAATTAAATAAAGACGAATAGTTTTGTACGATCATAAAGTGTAATAATTTACTTAATTTAAATTTTTATCAACACTTGAAACAGTTCCTTTTTCGAATAAAATGATTTAAATCAAATCCCAACATTTCAGAACTATATTTCTTACCTCATTCATAATCACGCCATATAGATGCACGTGAATGCATACGTCGAAATTTTCAAGACCATTTTGAATAATTGCTTTCTCCAAGCGAGTGTGCTTTAAATTTATCACCAACTGAAGCAGAACCCCACTGATTCCTAATTGTTTAATGGTAGGACTTTGAACATTTCCCTTGGAAGCACCTTTTTGCCTCTCGCCCTAAACAAAATGGGATGCTGTGATCTGAATCATCAATTAAAAGACTCGCTATAAAGGGTAACCTTTTGGGATAAGAGAGAGACACATCCTGCGAAGTATTGCAGACATTAACAGCGCCTTTCAAAAGCAATCAGTGTAGCAATTAAACTTGAGAGTCATTAGGAGACATTAAGTAAACGGATTCTCAAATGAAAGCCATTCACTGCGGGGAAAACTCTGCTAGTTATATATAACTACCCCATGACGCGCAGAGAATCTTGCCTCAACAGACCATTGAAAAGGTAGCTGTCATAAGAAACGAGTTCAGAAGACCTACTGTATAAAATGTATCATAGTTCCCTTGAGCCGTGATTTAATTTAGTTTTCGGAAAGCTCGGATATGAATTTCTGCCTTACATTATTACTTTCTGTTCTTCAATTGTCGTTCCTAATGGGATAATACGTATGTATTTCTAGCAAGTAAGCCAGATCATGTTGTGTTTTCGAAAATAACGAAACTTGATTACGTTAGACATCAACCTTCAATGAGCTACTTATCAACTCCTACTAAAGTAGTACTATTACTAAGTTTTACTATGAAATTAACAACAAGTATTAATATAACAATGTTATAATTTTCTAACTTCTACTATAAATTAACAATTAACTATAAAATAACAATTTTGTTATTTTCTTATGACAATCAACTTAAGAAGGAAAGTCTTAATTGACTTAACTTGTCTCTTCAGTCTAATTATCAACTCCTACTAAAGTAGTATTACTAACTAAGTTCTACTGTAAAATTAACAATAAGTGTTACCATAACAATGTTATAATTTTCTTGTGACAATCAACCTAGGAAGAAAAGTCTTAATGGGCTAAATTTGTCTCTTTAGTCAACTGAAACATCTTTTTCATTCTTTATGAAAACTAATGGAAAGCGAAAACTTAATCCACCATGTTTCAATTTTGATTATTACGTAATAAGGTACGCTAAATGTTTCAGAAATCTTCAAACTGAACGGATAAGAACTATTTTAAAATACTGTGCATTGTCGAGAATCATTGTATTTAACAGAAAATAATTTAAGTTCTCGATAAATTAATATATTCAATAATAAGATGTAACTGTTGTTCCGGACAACAATCTTCGTCTTTCTGTTTAACTGTTGAACGACCTGGTGTAGTGAATCAATATAATTTAAGATTTAAAGATGCTGCAAAAATCGGAATATATAGCTATATACATAATGGAGTTGTAAAATCACATCCAAAACGTATGCAGAGTGTCATCTTCTATTCGTATAGTATAGTAAATTTGCTACATTTCTCAAGGGACAGAAGGGTTCTAATTAATAGTCATAATGACACGTTCTAGATGGAACCCTGAGAAATCCAGATGTGGAATAAAATCAGTTTCGATTGGAGCTTAAATAATCGTGTCTCCTTCATGTAGAACAAGTGTCATAAAACAGAGGTTCCCTCATTGTTCGCCAACAATGCATTAACAATGGAGAACGTTTCCGCCGACCTCCTGATGAGAATGGAACCCTGAGAAGAACCTTCACCTGTACCCTTTTATCCCCTTCCATAACTTACCCTTTTCTCAGGGCCGTCGGTTCGCACACGCTCCTCTCTGCGGGCGGCCCTGGTTATTAATACGGTTAGGTATACTTGTGGGTTTCTCCAGTTCCTTATTCGAACTCCTTCCGGCATTAAAATGGGTCTGCCATTGTCCCTTTTCCATGACGCCCTTTTCCTGTCCGACCTGTGTCATCTCCCCTATCCTCTGGTGTTGATGCGCCTCTGAATGCCATGTCCACGAATGGATACTGAATCGTCTCCTTTAGAATTTGTACTATGTTCTTATCATTTAGAATGGGTAGTGTGCAAATTAGCGATTTGGGATAGCTTTTGATTTTTACTACGTAATTTACTAATCATGAATCGAATTATAAATCAGCATTTATCGTATTACTTTCCTTGTAAGTTAGAGCTGAAAGTTACGTTTTGAATCGCTTTAAACTTATTATATACTCCCATTAACATACCAGTTTACAATTATCCTTATACTACAATATCCTAATCGAATTTAGTGTTGATTTAAAGGGATAAATCGGTAGACCAGAATAGTCCTTCTACATAAAGCCTGATTTTGATTGATACTTAATATGTATATTTTGCCAAATAGCGTTATCTCCAAGCATGAATCAGTTTATTACGCCCTAATTCAAACAAATATATACCATTTAATTTCTCGGAGTTGTAAAGTTGCCCTGTTAGGAATTTATATGAAGCTTTAAAAAATTCCTGGTGGATAAAGACTTTCCTGTTCTAGTTTTATAATTATTGTATAAAATAATGAGGCAAAAATAAAGAGAAAATCGCAGGTCTAAGGAAGGAAAAAAATTGTTATTATTTACGCTCGAAATCGTTTCGAAACAGACAAGTACCTCATATGTTCTCATCAAATTATACTCTTTACAAATTGCTTTTAAACTGCAATTTATTTTTCTGCATTTAACATCGTTACCTTTCTCTTTTTTTGGAGACAGAAACACGAATCTCAATTTCGTCTTACGTATGTCATTTGTCTTTCCACCCTTATTTCCCTCAAATCTTCATTACAGAACTCCCATTCTGAAGATTTGACTTGGAAAAGTTACAGTTTCATCCTTAGAGGAGAGTAATCTTAATTTTTGTGTTCGATATTAAAACATTACATACAAACATTCTGAAAGAAATCGAAGTATGTATAACATATCGTTGAGTCATATCAGTTTCCTGTTATCACCTCATAGCTATTATAATAATAGTTCATTGAAACGGCTTTCAAACTTTTTAATACTCAAACTGCGGTGTGATATCTCGTCAATAATTTCATCTTATCTTCCATCAAAGAACTTTGTCCTCACCACTTTTCCTTTCTTACGCCATCCTTTCCTCTATGGTTTCAATCTTTCTTTTCCAACTTCTCCACACCACTTCACCCTTATCTCTACAGCTTCCAGATTTTTCTCTTCTGCCTCTTTATGCCTTTCTTAACTACTCCATCTCCAAGTGTTCTTATGCCTTTCCTTCGACTCTTTTCATTATCTTCTCCTTATCGTCCCCATTAATTCTTCCTATTTAAACATCTTTCTCAACTTCTTCCCTTTTCAATGGGCTACGCTCACATGCATTTGACTACCCTAATTCGGAGATGTCCCTTTTTACTGTCTTCTTTGATTTTCTCGTCCGTCAGATCCCATCCTTTAATCTTTTTAAACTTTAACTGCCTCGTAATTTTTTCTCTATATTTTATACTCATTTAAATTGGTTCTTTTTGGTTCTGTCCAATAAATTGAAACATCCAACTCTCTAGTAAGTCCATTGCTTAGAAAAGTTGTGGTCCTTTTTGATATATCGAGTTTTCATTAAAATTACGTAATTAAAATATTTTTACATGTAACTTTACACGTACAAGAGCAATACCTGCCTTGTCCATTTCTGTATACCTTGTCTTTTGAGTAAATAATGAAGATATAAGCAATAGGAAGGTACGTGAAACATATCTTAAACAAATGAGTAGTAGTAATAAAACATTCGAATTGATTACCTTACTATACACTTACCTTTCTATTCTCAGAAATTCCAAAAAATATAAATTATTCGACTAAAGTATACACCATTTTAATTCTAAAAACTCACTTCCGCATTTAAATCAAAAGCCTTAAATTTTTAAATTTAAATTTGCTGCAATAAAATTCATTTTGTATTTACCATGAATTTAACTGCATTATCATAGAAAAATTTAATATGAAATTTTAGTTCTGAAGGTATCACCATATTCTATACCAAAGATTTTAATGAATAATCTGTAAATGGAAATGATTAATTGGGTCAAACATATGTTATGTATATGAATCTAAAATACGCAGGAAAATACTTCATATCAAATTTTCTCTTATGATTTGCTGGGAAAATGGATTTGCTGGAAGTGAAATTGGCTTCATCCGATTCTTTAAACAGCCTTCCTCCGGAAATTTCATTTCATAGAGTATGATTGTACTTGTATCATGGCTCATCTCATTATTTCGTACTCAGATGTGCACTTTTCAAAACCAATTTTAAGCCATTTTACTAATTTCCGTAGATGGGTTAATGTTAGCAGTGTACACACATTTGTGAATTACTGCACCCAATTTTACTCCGTTTTAATGCCCTCAATTTTTGCTCTTTTTGCCCAATCACTGCCCAAAACGCACGCTTTAAGTTACAAACACTATTCATCCGCAAAATCCAAAGCGCTCCATTTGACGAACATCCCAGAGTTGATTCACTTCCGTTATTTATTTAGCCAATCAAGGCGGCTTAATTTCCTCAAATTTTGTTTTCCCTCCAATCAAGGATCCCTCCAAAACGGGAAACTCAAAATTTTCCGCTCCATTTGACCAATTCTCTACGGCCAGGTTAATTTTCGATATGCATTCATTTCGAAGGCAAGAAATTTCATCAATACTCCTTTTTTTGTATCCTTTTATAGATTGCACATTATCAAAGGGATTGGAGATTTTTTTGAAAAATCGAATGGGCCGGGGAATTTCGGCCCCATTTGACCGTGCAGAAATCCAATCGGAAATGAATATGGTGTGGGTGCTTTGAAAGGTTTGAGTGGCGATGGAATAAGCGATTGGAGTGTTAGAGGAGCTGAATATTCGCTCTAAACTGCTCTTCGCGCGGTATAAAAAAGGATCGGTCTGCATTAAGGGTACTTTGGTATTCAAACTCTCTTTCTCTATCTATTTCTCTTCGCAAAAAGTACTCCGCCGATGCATCGCGCTCTTCTTTTGTTTCCGATGCAAAAAAGGTGCACCCGACGTAGTTTTTCAAATTCGTAAACCCCCAAAAAAACGAGTTTTAAGTGCACTGTTCTCTTATAGAGTACAAAAGGCTCGGTAAAGGAGTGATACCGGCACAGTTCATTATGATTATAGTTGAATTGTTTTCGTAGAGGATTGATTTAGCGAGATTAAAACTTTCCCGTGAAATCCCATTGTCTGTTAATCTAATCGGAGTATCGTAATTTAGGATAATGTGATTCAATGGGCAAAAGTAATTGGTATTAGATCATTCTCGTAATTGGAAGATACTCCTTTTTACTTAGGGTTTATTCGTCCAGGTCTTTAAATACATCTAAATCAATCTGAATTAAGTGATAAGTGTACAGAATTTTTAAATTGCCGTACGGTCGTTTACAAGTTAAGTTGGTGAATTAATTTTCTTTAGAATTTTTAATACAATTTATGCATCATTTACTAAGGCTTGTAAATTTAAAGTGGAGCCATGCTATACCTTGTAATTTCTTTTTTCCTTTGTTAGACTATTTTAACTTTCATTACTTAATTCGAAAGTCATAAGAGTACGAGTCTTCTAGGTGATTAATTTTAATTATATCATAAATACAAGTAAAATGTGAATTAAAAAGAAAACAAATGTTGAAAATGTATAAATAAATCGGTCGATATAAGCAGCTTTCTATAATAGATGATAATAGATTTTACAATGGTATTGTACTGGATATTTTTTAACAATAATCCAGATAATTATTTATTAACACAGACAATACAATATGCCTATAATTTGATCAATAGTCTTCCTAAATATAATAATAATAAAACTGAAATTAATATAATTTTTCTAACAATGCTTGTAATCATGTACATCGTAACTTAATTTTGATTTAATCCGCAATTTTTCATCTTTTTCGGTAACTTTTCATCACTTAAATGATTCCGAATCATTTCTTCACAAATTCATCATCCCATCCAATTAGAAATAACATATAAAAAAGTTGAACATGTAATTCCGGAACTTCTCTTTCCCTTTCTGTGTATCTCCAACCCGTGGAATGTCGATTTTTCTCAAATTCCACTTTCAATGATGTTCTCCATGAAAGCTGATATTGGTGAGCGAAATTCCTCAACGGAGTGTACTATAAAAGAAGTCCAAAAGTTTTTTTCAGCAAAGGCCTCTTGTACAATGTATGAGAAGAACTTTGACGACTACGGAGTTTGTCCAAGATTAAAGTGTATTTCCCATTTGAGCGTTCCACATCGACCATTTCGGCACGATTGAAATAGTTTCGCATACCTGTGCTCAAAAGTTTCCCTTCACCATTTTTCATTCTTTAGGTCTGTGTCCCTATCTTTCGGTTGCCCTTTTTCCAATACTTTCCGATATTTTCGCCTATACTTACCCCTTTGCCTTTCTAAGCCTTTCCTTTTTTAATTAAATATGTTCAGTATTTCCTATAAACCTTTCTTTTTTGCCTATGACGTCTTACACACACAGCTTTAAAAGAGTGATTCAATGTGACCAACTTAAATAGTTTCAGTAGAAAAAGAAATTTTGTATATTGTTACATGCAAAGCAACTGTATATTCGCCATGAATACCTAATTTTCATTTATGTTTGTAGAAAGTTATTATGTTACTTTGCAACAATGAAATATGTGGTATGTTTTACATTTTATAATAGTGAGATTTGTATAGACTTGTATAACTACGAACGTGTATATTTGATATTTATTTTTTATTCCTTACTCTCATATATAAATTGTGTGGATAAATTTCTTCTAAACTCTGAACTTAATGAGCAAAGTTACCACTCCTTAATTCTGACTTTTATGCATCAATTTTCTGTGTAATTTTTCCGTTGATATATTTTCAAATTTTTTACTTGGAATTTTAACGCTTTGAACATTTTAACGTTTTCATAATCAGTCGTTCTTCATATAAACGTATCTTTCTTCTATAAAAACTCAAACGTATATTTTTGTCGCCTTTGTCATCATCATGAAGTCCCCCACTTTCCCATTTACATCTTAATTTTAGTTATTCGTTATGTGTTAGGTTGTAGAAAAATCTACTATCTTGATTGTAAAAAAATATTTCCAAAACTTTGTGATTGTCTATATTTAAATTCAGCTTTCAATGAAAAGTAGCTTCCACAAATAAACATATCGTCTATCCCATTCAATTAAGCGTGAGATTGATTTAAGATATTCCATGGAAACGCAAATAACTTTTGGCCATTCATTCACGCATATATGTGTGCTAAGAGATAAGAACCTTTGTACAAATCCTTTCCTTATTTTTGCTCTTCCCTTCGAAAGTTCCACTCAAAAGCTTTTTCATCGTTCCCTATCTTGGAAACCCTTTTTCCCACTCCCAGGGTCATCTTGTTCCTTTTGTTTCCTTGGACAGTTATCTCGTTATCTCTGTGTTTTCTGCTATCATCAAACACACCCACTCGCAATCTGATTTCTCTTCATGGCCCCATCGCAAAAATACACCCCTTGTGTAATTTCCGACGTTGTTTGGATTGCAAAACTCAAACGAAAGGATTTGCAAAATTCTCACGCCTCCTACTTAAATATGCCGTGGATGAGTTTTTCATCGCTTCCTCTGCAATTATAGGGCTTTATGATATCCTTATTTTATAGGATACTATTCCTATTACTCTTTTGATGGTTCTTTCGTGAATAGTTGTATGATTTTTAATTGTTTAAATAAAAATAGAGCTTAATTTCTATGGCGAAATGTGTTAATAATGATTTCAAATAAAATTTGTAATGGGAATTAGAGAAGGATCGTTTTAATGTACATTCTAATCAATATTGAAATCACTTCTATATTTATTTGTAAATTTTATCTCACTACTCAATAGTTCATTTCATTTACATCAATATTCATTAGCTTTTTACTCAAACAGATAGATGATTTCAAAGACGGAAACTTCACTTTTATAAACTTCTATTTTATCTGCTATGTCTCAATATTTATTTTATAACAAACGAGATCTTCTCGGTCCTTTTTGGTTTCTTATTATTCTAACGACCAATCAAATTCCTCCCAACTATTTTGTTATCATAATTTTAGAGATTATACGTTCCCTTTCTTTCCGATCATCATTATAATACCATCATCCAATTCATAAAATTCTCATTGGTAAAGCTCTTTTTCATTCTTTACTAAGTTATTTCTGAAAGACCAATTCCTTGAGTTGATGTCTTATGAGGAATTCGTATAGATAACTAAAAAGCTTCAGGGCTCTTAGACCTACCTAATAGAATTCAAAATGAAAGAGACAAAATTCTCATGGATGAAGGGGATATTATTAAATATAACTTTAAAAATAGACAGATAAATTCCTTTTAGAAATATTATTTTGTTACCCTGCATATATCTCTGTTCCTACACACTCGCCAATCTTTTCATCTCACTTAAAACGGCCAAATTTTAACTTAACGACAGCAATGACACTATCCACGGCAACAGTAAAAACTATAGGAATATCAACAATCATTTCCAGCTCGTTCGAGCGTACTTTTCCATTCATCTGCAATCCAACTTCCTTTCCACCATCTTTCCAAAATTTGGAATTCGATCCTCATCTTCTTGATTAAACTCATTCATTCGTATTCCAAAAGCTCCTTTCGGAACAGGACTCCCCACTGGCCCTCCCATTCAGATACGTGTTATTCGCTAAGTGATCTCCATTCTTCATTCCTTCGAGGGTACTGGGTTGGGGAGGAGGGAAATAAGCCAATCGGATTTGAATCCGATCGGAAAAAATTTGCTCCCCATATCCTCTGGGAGAATGCGTTTTTAATAAGCATCCTAGCCGTGGAACTCGATGAAAGTTTTCGACGGACCCATTCGTCAAACGGAAGCGCCCCATTCGACCGGCGTTTCCGGCGCGCCCAATTCGATTTCAAAAGGCGTCCACGATGAATCCTGCAGCTGACGTTTTTGCGAATTTCGCCCCGCGTTGGAATCTTTTCGCGCACTTTTGATCCAACACTTCTCCGGTATTTTGCACTTTTTTTGAGAGTGTGGGAAAGAGATGTGACGGGTTTGCAACCGAATGTACCGCAGCGAAGTTGGAGTATTTGAAAGCATGTGATGTTGGAGAGATGAAAGATTTTTTGGAGAGATTCCAACTCGAGAGATGAGCGTGAATGGTCTACTTTTCTGCACAGAATCGCTGCCTAACGCGTTCATCTCTCATGGATTTCTTTTGCGGTGGCGCAAGCAGTACATTCGACTACAAAAGAGAAACAACTATTGCATAGTCCATTTCTGAATTATCATCGAAAATTAGCTGATGTTTGTTTGAGAAAATGATACTCAAAGTTTGTTCTGCTCGGAATGTTAAGTAATACCACTCAATTTTATTACGTTTTATATCCGAGAATGAAACATTAACTTGCTGAGAATTTGAGCCATCGGCATATTGCTGGAATGTTATTCCTAGAGATTGGTACGCTCACGTAATTATGCTGTGGCACACCTGTTGAGGATCGCAGTTTCAGCACGACTATATGGAACAGTGTGTTCGTGAATAGCACTCGAATGTCGAACATTGAATGAATTTCTTTAACTTATGAGTATCGTGACCATGTTTGAATGTCTATTTTAGTTGGTAAATTCTCCGATTGTGTAAAGGATTGCTTAATTTTACCACTTCCTGTGTTCGTAAAAATAGAAACATCAGAAGTATAGAACCAAAGACGGGTCACTGAAGAATGGGCAAATCAAATTAAGTAAATTATTTAAGATCAGTGACAATTTTGAAAATTTTACAAAACGTAGAAATTAATTTCTTACCAGGTTTCACTTGTTTGTAACTCTATTTCCCTCTCGTTGTTTAAAAAAGAAGTGTTATCTGTAAGATTCTCATATATATTTATCCTATATTATGTTATCATTTCGATTTTATGTTGTCGTTTTATCTAATTTAATATTAAATGTAAAAGTTTTAAGAGAATTACTAAGGAATCATATATTTATTAATGTATATGTTATCCTAATCGGTATTATATCTTGTTATCGGATTTCTAAATTTGGAATCCGTATCCCATTCATGACAAGGGGAAATTTATTAATATTTCATCTGACTGAAACAGTATTGTGTACTGTTTGAGTTCGTATACGTAAATAGCCCGCTGTTGATTCTGATGATTGATAGTTCGTTCAAAGCAACTTCATCCTTTTCTTTGCAGCCGAGGGCAACCAGGCGCCCACCCTCATTTCCGAGGACAGCACCATCACAGTGGACGAAGGGACGGAAGTGGGCACTGTCGTGTACAGAGTGAACGCCACTGACCCCGAGGGTTCCCCCATAACCTTTGGCCTCAAAGGGACGACCAACTTCACCATCGACCCAACGACGGGAGAAATAAGGGTGGCAAAACCCTTGGACAGGGAGGTGAGTCCCACCCATTAGTCTTCTGTGTTTACAGGTTCGTCAAAAGATGCAAATTGAGGTGGGCTTTTAAACGGGTTGGGTTTATGAGCGTTTTATTTCATAACAGACTCGTTAACAGGGTGAGGTGTTCGTTGGGGTGCGAAGGGGCTGTTAATTGTGATTATACGAAAGAGACTGTGGGTTGAATTAGTGTCAGAAGTGGTTGCGTTAAAAGGACGGTTTGGTTAATGTTATGTCGTAAATAGAATGGGTTTTGGAGTTGTCAGATTAATCCAGAGATGAGGTAAATGTTCGTGCTTATAGTGGTTGTCTGTTATTCTCTATATTCATTCATAATAGGCTTTGTATCTCCCGTTACGAACTAATTTATTTTTTTTATAGTCATAAACTGGGATCGAAATAAAGTAAACGATAAAAAATATTCCTCATTTTATTTCCACATTGATTGAAAGTTATTATCTACCTTAGAATTGAAAGCGAATAACCTGAATATGTATAGGTATTAAGTAACACAAATGATAAATTTAAAGTTATATCAAGCTCTTTATCAGTAGGATATTGAGATTTAAAATTCCCTACTTCGTATGTATTAATAAAGTGTAAATATATTTTATATGAAATTTAAAGAAAAAATTAAGAATTTGAAGAATGTAAAAAAACTTGCCGTAAATTTAGGAATTATTCTCCAAAGCTGTAAAATCTCCGCAAAGAAGTGGGTTAAAAACGAGCGAACAAAACTTTTTAAGATTATAGGGCATATTTAAATTTCAACATCGTAATGAAAGGTAAAAATTCAACGATTTGACCTAATTTTTTCCCATTTAAATGTATTCTAAACAAAGGTTATTATACTTCTGCAATGCTTATTAATGGAAAGAGGAGAAAATTTCCTATTTATGTAGTTATTATTTTTTCTACATCAAGTAGATATGAGATGTACTATTGCTCCATAAACTATGATGTATCTGTATGATGTATCAGTTTTTGTTTTCCTATAATTTTCTGGAACTATATATATAAAATTAATCTTGACATTTTTAAGCTTCGGAAGCCTTAGGAAAAGTTATGAGTAATTTTTCGTGTAAGACATTGATAGGTGGAACAGTATGCTGTATGATAACACACATGTATGAATGCATCAGATACTAATAAGAGACATCCTTAGGGGCATAAATCATAGTTGGAATGGAGGATACCATATGAAACGCGTGTAAAGATACAATCAGAGCAGATGCCGGGTCTTCTTTTACACCGTTGTCCCAGTTTCCCCGGCAACCTCATATAAAAAGCTTTGGAAGGCAAGAAATAAAACGGGTTTACTTTCGCCTTCTCCTGGAAGAAGCTTCTCGTTTTATGGTCTCGAAGCATTAGCGCCGAGACCAGACGAAGAGCGGTATCGTTTCTAACAGATGTGTCCGCCTCCTTTTACATTTTTAAAGACGCCACCCAAGGCCAGGTTATTGCACCGTAAGAAGTCAACATCGCATCTTTCGTGCCCTTTGGGACAGTATTTTGCTCGTCGCTAAGCAGTGGTAGTACTTCGGATCTCTAAGCAACGGTGGAGAAATGACGAACTACTCTTCCAAGCTAAATGCTTCCTGACACCTCATCCCTTTCAGGGTGTCATAAAATAGTATGCCTCGAAAGGAACTAAATAACAATCTTAGGCACCTTTCAGGGATTTTTATATTTATTTGGCGATTCTGATATTGCGCACTTTTAAAATTGTGACGTAAGAATTGAGAGGGTCACTTTTAATAAGGATTTAATTCATCAGTATGTTATCTTTTATTGTCCTTGTATTTCTAGACATTTTGAATTAAATTATTTTATTGATTTCTTATGATTTCGACGGTGGATTTACGTACCTTTTGGTTAGACAAAATAGCAACTATATTCAAGTTGTTACGTAACGATAATTATTTAGTTCCTAACCGTTCTGCAGTGACATTATAACTACATCCTTATTGTTAAATAGCCCTCATATGTTTGTTATTTGGGCGTTATTAAGTACAATAGACATGTAGTCAATATCAGTTGCTACCTAAGCATTAATCTATTGTAATACTAATGAGGTCATGTTTATGTTATTATGTGCTATTACTTCTTTAGCTAGTGTAAATTTGTCAAATTATTAATTACGATCCACGCTCATAGGCAACGATTTAGTTTTCTCAATATTTTTTTAACCATAAAAAAATAAAGTCACTAATAATGATTGTCAGAACCTTAAAAACTAATTAGTCAGACCTTAATGTCTTTTAGTTCGTACGATAGAAAGACGAAGCGAACTATTCTTACTCGCCTCATCTCTTTTCAGTTGATAACATGAATTTCCCCACTCTCTCATTAAGAACACAAGGTAGCATCTGAAGTATTACCCAGAGATCGATTTTATCTAAATTCCAACCATTCTCAGCGAAATGCCAATTAACCACCAAAAGAAAAAAATCGTTCATTCGTCGAGAGAACAAATAAATATCCTTCGAAAGAACTATCTGTAGGCTTCGACCACTCTCAGCCGCAAAACCTCAGAAACTTTTCATCCCTCTTCGTTCCCCATGAGGTTTTTATTTCCCTCAACGTTATGAATGGCTTCGGATGGCCATTTTAGCCCCACGCGCTCCTAAGACAGCAAGATGAAGCGAGATTGGAATGGAAAAAGTTCTCTTTCGGTATCGAAGGAAACTTCCCGAGTTGTTTGCTCCGCCTCTCGTTATGACTCTATTTAAGTTGACACTTGAAGGACTGCCTCAGCCCAAGTTTCCTTTTCTTTGCATTAAATTTACGTTCAGATAATCTTTACGCTAATCCGTCTAATCACTTTGCATTGTTTATCATTCGTTTTCGAAGTTTTGAAAAGCCTGAGCTCTCTGTTACGTCGTTGGCACTACAATAGTCCTTCCTTTCCCTATTGTTGATGGATTAACGCTGTTCTATTGTTTACTACTTTAGTGTACATTATTGCCGTTTTATTCTATTGATTGGATTGGATTGGAAGGATTGTTGTATCTTTCCAATAATATGTGAGTTTTGAAAAGTTGAAATCTATTTATTGACTGTGTTGCTTGCGATATTCATTGAATTAGTAATAATGTTGAATTGGTAATAATTTTTTATCGATTGTTTATGTATTTTAAAAATCGTTTAAAATTTTTAATTACAGTATTAAATGTCTAATTAAAGTAACAGAATTTCATTCTTAAAATTTCAAATACATCATACGTCTATAATTATTTATATTCTCGCTAAGAGGTTAGGAAATTGATATGGATGAATCAAAACCTAAAATTTTGATATCTTATATATTATATTTTACCTTATATTTCTCTTTATTTCTTTAGTTATATATTTTAAATTCTAAATATATTTTAATTTCTAGCTTTCTAGGTGAAATGAATAAGCAGTGATACTGCTCTTTTTGCATTACTTTTATCATTTGACATTAATTCAATAGAAAACTTTTGATGCAATCATTTGCATATGAATATTTTAAATAAATTTCCTTCTCTCTTCTTACAGTACATAATTGAATAGAAGCCTTTCATTTTGTTCGAAATGGCCTTTACAAGTCGTGTCTTTTTTATTAAAGAAAACATACGTCCTGTGACCAATGCGCTTCGTAATTCGGCGATGTTTCTTTGTTCTGTTGACCCAATTCCATATCACCATCATTCAGCTCCAATAAAAATCTTTCCATTCAATATCATTTACCTTTTTCTCGGAATAATCTGATCAAAAAGAGTCGTCTTTTAAAAAAATTAGCTATGAATCGATTTCGAAGGGGAAAATCAAAAGGAAATGTCACGGAGTGGCTTTTGAAGTTTGCTCATTTGCGTATAACTAACATTTTTTCGGTAAGGTATCATTTTATTATGCCTTAGAGATGGAGATTCGATATACTTCGGTATTTTAGCGGATTTAATATTCGATTGCATGATTACTTTGTAAAGTCCGGCCCGCTTTTCCTCGAATAGAAGAAATTGGTATCATTCCCAATTTCAATTCACCAATAACGATGTTTTCCGCTCAGCTTGAGTACTAGGAAATGCTCTTGGTTATTTTATTGTTTTCGTATTCGAAGACCTTTAAATGACCCACCATTTTATTTTCATCTCGGATTGCGAATGAAATCTTACTGGATGATTCCCCGAAAGCCTTTGTTAAGAACCTTTCTTTAGGGCCAACTTTATCAATTAAGTGAAGCTATTCAGTCAGAGGTTTGATTTCATCTATCCGAAGTCTTAATTTGTTGAATATTAAAACATCAATGGTCCCATAACATGTCCTTGGGGTACACGTTTTTAAAAAAGTCATTCCTCATATCCAGTGATTATTTTTATCAATATTTTTTTTTAAGAACACTCGAAGGACTATATGTTGAAATTTCTTTATTAGCGAATTACTTACTATTGAATTATTCAAAAATTTAAAACTTACTATTACACGATTTTAAACGATTTTCATTGTAAGCATTGTATGAATTATTCATTATGTTAATTTTCGGATGGAAAATTGATTGATTTGAACTGTATTGAAGACGTTATTTGGAATGATTTAGGTCGATTCTTTTAGGATATTAGAATTAAATATTCGAATTGGTTTATTAAAAATTATCAATATATATCAAATTGATTCATTTACTTTTACTTCTTTATTTTCTTAAGGACATTTTTTCTGAAAAACTTTACTCTCCTTAGTCTACGGCAACTGAATGACCTATCCTCTTTCCAAAATAATATTTATTAACTTTCTTACTTTAAACTTTAGAAAGATTCCCTCATGAAATGATTATGATATATATTATAATAATAACTTCGATCTCAATGTAGTGCGCTGAAGTAGGATACACTTAGTTAAGCATACTACGATTTCCATCGTAATGTTTACCCTAAAATCGCCATGGAGATCTATCCCTTTAAATCACTGCAGTTAGAAACTCCGGCTTGTTTATTCACCAGCTGAAGAAACATAACGTTCGGTATCTCACCCACTTCATTAAGCATGGCAAAAATAGCAATACCGACCACACTACGCCAAGCTGTCAAAGCAAACTTCCGCTGTTGACGAGAACTTTCGTCCATGTCCAAGTTCTCCCTGCTGATGCCCGCGTTACCATGTTGATGCGGGGCATCCTGCAAATGAATTCATTCGGTTGAATTTCACATGAGTGTCTCGCTAGCGCATATCATCCCTCGAATGAATTACGATCGATTTTGCGAGCTATTATTCATTCCGGCTGCAAGTCAAAATGTCTTGCCCTTCCATTTTGCAAAGAACTGGATAATGGTTGGAGATCTACTCAGGAGGATATTAGTTTATCTTTGCTCTCTCTCACTCAATCAGATATTCTTCAAAATGTTTCAAAAATTCTGCTACGAAAATATGATATAGTATTCCCTTACACTCGAACTGTGTTACATATTGAAATTCAAATATAGTTTTGCTATCTCAGATTGGTATACAGTAATAAAGTTTTGTATTATTTATAGACTCACAAGCTAAATTCTGGAGTAAATCTTTAAAATTATTTGGCTTTCCTCTATATTTCTTTTAAACATCCTGGGATGTTATTCATCATATTTTATTTTTGAACTTGATATTTATTCGTGAACAATCCTCTTGTGCTACTTTATTCTTAATGTTCATACAAGTATTATTAACTTATTATTTGCCTCAAATTCCTAACTAAAATTCAGTTCTCTAGTAACATTGATAGGAAACTCATCTTCTATCAAATTTAGGATGATTTAATTATGAAAATTTATTAATATTCTTTTATTTCGCAAACGTTGGAAATTATCCAGCCATACACCATTTGGCGAATCAAGGATTGAAATTCTAAATATAAAATAATCAATTAAAATAACACCTATATATGATCTCTGTAAATATGATCGCCATATATACACCATAAAATTAATTTATGCTCATTCAGTAAAACGAATTTGTCAGAATTAGGGAATCGTTATCCATTTGAATTCTGAAATGGACGCATTGCATGTCTATAAATGGTTGAAATGAACTCATAAACGCTCAACGAATTTCGTGCAATTGAACCCCGTTTAAAATTATCTTTATGGGCAAAGGTCTCTGTACGCACCAATACGTGCACGGGGACCCTTCTTGTATGGTCCTAACATTTTGGGAAGGGCAAAACTCCTGGGAAACGAATCTCGCAGTAATTTGCAGCTTTGAATTCGGACGTTAACAGGAATGGAAATGGGAAACCGGTCGTATTGCGGCCAATCTCGCGACGCCTGCAATCAACGACATGAAAACGAGATCTCAATTAAGACGACGCGATCTTTGGTCACGTGAATTCGGGAAAAAATTGGGACTTGATGCTCCGTAGTCATTTGATCGTGCAATCGACTCCCAATATCCATCATTGCTTCGCGAGAAGAAAATGCCGTTCGGGGTAAATCACCTCGTTTGTGGCATAAATTGGACAATTTCGCCCAATTCTCGGACGAATTTGTATCTCTCGTTTTCACCCATCCCCCGATTTGCGATCCCCATTTGACCGCCAAACGATTCGCTTCTTTTTTCCATCTTGTTTCGTCGTTCGGATGGTTCGAATCAGAAAGGCTATTCTTGGTATCCTTAATCACTCTTTTGATTGCAATCTATCGAAGTTTTTGGGTCCTAGGATGATAACTTGATGAACGCCCATTTGTTTTCGTTTATTAGAGATGGGAAAGAGGATCTCTTTTATCATTTCAAGGATATTAGTTGCTCTGATATGTCTTTTGGAAGTCGATAAAGATTAATATCTATGCGTTTTTTTCGAGTGTTGAAACCGAAGAATATTACATTAAAAGTGAAAGATTATCAGTTAAAAATTATTGGTTATGCAGAATCATATTCGTGGATTTTGAATTTATAATAGCATATACACCTAATGGACGGATCTAAAGTAGAGATGCAATCCAAATATAGTTAGAGTTAGGGATATAATCCTAAGGATATATCTAATAACGTTGACAATGCTATTTTATTCAGCGAATGCCTACAAGAAGTATATCTCTGGATATCCAGCAATAGGCTCTATTCAAATAATTACTTCTTTTTTTACATCCGATTTGTTGTTTATAGCGTTAACGATCGTTGTTATGTTAAAGGCACATCTTTTTTCGATCTGTTCTCAAACATCTTTTTCCTTTTTTCTTTTCAGGTCAACGATTCCCTGAGCTTCACGGTAACGATAGCAGATGACGTGGGTATGAAAGGAGGCAATGCCCAAGGAAGTGGTAACAATATACTTGAAGTTGCTATGACCGTTATCATCGTGGACCAGAATGACAACGCTCCTTCCTTCGTCAAGGTAACCACCTCCATTTCCCCCTTCAGCTGAAAGGCCGCCTCTCGATTTAAGATTCAGACACTTTCCCTTTCAATTGACGATCTCTTTCCGAATTTTTTCGATTTCGTTCGACTCGAAACCGTTTCTAGGAAAAGTGTGAATTGTGGTACGGATCCATTTGGAGATCGACATTTTATAGGGTTTCTATGGAAATTTGAGAAATAAATAGCTAGATTTACGTTACGAAGACTCTAACGTTACCGAATTTAACCTTAATTTAAGAGGTTTTAAAGGAATATATTGCTGATAAATAAATGTTACAAAATTATTTTTATGGATATAAATCATAGCTATTAAGTGGAGGCATAAGATTGGAATGATATATCAATATTATATGATATCAATTAATATAATCAAAATTAATATTGCTGGCTAAAAAAATATCAAAGAACCAAAATAATGTTGCATCCCTTAAAACATTTACGCTTAAATAGGTATTAGGTTTCACAAAATGTTCATATGTATATATATGCCATTCATTTATATACCTATTTTTGTATGAAATTATCGATTATATATGTTAATTTCTATTTATTAATTTTTCATTCGTTGTTTACCATATTCTTATCTTATTTTAAGTTGAAATCTTATGCTTGAGATGAAATTGAGTTTTATTCATTGAGACTAAATATTATTTATGTTTTATTATTCATAGTATTATTTATATATTTATGTTATTAATCTTTACATTAGTTAGTGTATTTGTTTATTATTTGATTTTTTATTATTATAAATCCAAATTGTTTAGTAGCATAAGACACGTATTCCATGAAATCCCAACGCTATCGAACGAGTATCAGCTTTTCAATTCGATCTTTTTTAAAAATCACACAGCCAATTCGAACGAAAAACTGAGATGACCTTATTTTCATCGAAAAAATGAAAAAGTCATACCTTTTCAATCTCATTGACCTGTACCAAGGACTGAAAAAAATATCAGTGCTAGTTCAAACCACTTGGCCTCATCTTTTTTCTTTAATTGAAATGCATCGCATTCCGTTCCCTCATCACTCAGCCGAGGCTCAGTTTTATTCTCAGCACGTATCGATTTCTGCCCATCGAATTTTTCTTTTCATTCCCATCAATAGGACAAATAACGAGACCCGTTCCGTCTGAGGTTAGCCTCAATGATGATGGGCGGTGATATTAACAAGCGCGTTTCAATAGACTTCATTTATATCACAGTCGATTATTTCCATTCAACGCGGCACAATAAAAGTGATCACAGAAATAATTGGAGTTCTCAGGAAGGTTTACAATGCTGGGATTTAAATTACGGTGTTAAAATTCCACTATTGTTTACAGCGTAACAATCACTCGTACGTCAAAATAGTAGCTTTTTCATCAATTCATTGATTCGTCTATCTTTTGCCTTTTACGCTTCTCGGATTACTAATTGTATTGTTTATATCCAAGTCATTACGGTATTGTATGACAATGAATAATTTAGCCAGTAAAATTCAATGATATTATTTGGTGTCTTGATATTATCATCCTCGACATTGTATACAAAAGAAAAATGAGGTGTTGAGAATATTTTCATATCTTTCGCCATATTTATTGTTTAATCATTGTTATAATATATTTCTCCTGTAGTTATTTCCATTGAAACAAATGCTCTCTAATTTAGGTCAAAGTTTGATCAATTATAAAATCTACTCCATATTCAGTACTCGCTGTATAGTTGCAATTAGAACATTATTGTCTCAAAAATATACAGGCATGGTAATGACATTCAATTATAGATTAACGAAATAATAAGGCTCGTTTTGCGGGATATTAGTGCTTTATTATTGTCTAACCTTCGAATAGAATTTAGCATAGTGTTGGGGATAGCTACCATGCATTATCAAGGAAAGTACGTGTTTACTAAAATCACGTAATTTTCACGTAGCGCAATATTATTTGTAACTATGCTGTACATATAAGTTTACTAATAATTGAGTGTACTGAACTGATATGTGTAAGGTGACATTTATCGTAATACTGAATAAATGTGCATATGTTTTTCATTCAGGCTCCGTATGACTTCATGGTGGCTGAGGACGCAATAGTCGGTACCACAGTTTTTCGTGGCATAACAGTGGAGGATCAAGATCTCTTGGGCGAACCAATCACAGTTCGCTGTGAAGACGATACTAATGGGGCGAAGAGCGGAGGGTGTGCCAAGTTCACCATCATTCCAATTGAGGACGAATTCGAGCAGACGGAAACAAGAAACTTCCGGGGTGCCATCATCTTGAACCAAACCTTGGATTACGCGGAGAGGAGATTCTACGAACTGACTCTCGTGGCATCGGTGAGTTGAAACACTATCATTGCTCGTTTGTTTTCCAGTGGAATGGAATTTTCGATTGTGCTTCGTTTCTCTATCGTATTCAAGTTAATAGGACGCTTGTCACTTATCAAAAACCCTGATTGTAATCTTATCTACTATTTAAACTATTATCATTTTAGAATTTTTTTACTTTTATTTTACTTTTTATTTCATTTTTTATTTTTTTTATAGATTATAAACATAATATGATATTTTTACGTAAAACTCACTGATTTCAATTCGCATTTGTCTTGAGGTAGATTTAGACTTGTTCTGCTAAACCGACTTTGACTAGAACTATGTTTTGCTTCAGATCAAATCAAAATTCGCTTCTTAGATAGTAAAGATGATTAGGATTTGGGAAGAGTTTTACCCGCACAGTAACGTTGCCTCAGTAAACTTCTATCTCTGTGAGAATGTCTATGAGACGGGTAAACATCACGTGATAGGTAACTAACTTGAGAAATCGCTCGCACGATATAGGTATGCTAACGATATAGGTATGCTAACGAGATTCACAAATTTGAGCAAGTCAGACTTGCAAGATTATGCAGTATTCACCCGAAACTGTCGAATTGAGGTTTTGTTAGATCTTAGCAAAGCATATAATTTCGTGTATGGATATGATATTCATACGAAGATTCTGTTTAGAACATTTCCGAAAAAAATACTGTATATACAGTATTAGTACAGTACTGTGTACTCTTACAGCATTTTTGTTAACTATCTGCGAGCCTCAATAAGTGTAATAATCAGGGAAACTTATCGTGTTTATTTTTATGAATAATAATGCACTATTATAAAAAATTAAGAATCGATTAATAAGTAGTTAACGTAAAAACGTATTCCATTTTACTATTAATATTAATGTCAAAAAGTAATGTTAAGTATCATAAAAATCAAAGCTCGAAATATTTATTACTTGATTCTTCTTCTCTTGCCATTCATTTCGTATAATAAAACTATGATTGAAATGCAGCTCTCTATGAACCAAACAATGTCATCTGCATTCATATATTCAGTAGTAAATCACTGCAATTATGTATTAAACCATCATTGCTTCAAAATCCAACGAATAAATTTGCTATAATTGTTAATGGACTATTTAAAATAACATAAAAAATATTTCATCCAAGGATGTAATATTATACAATACAGAATTATACTATATATTTCGTTAGGATGTTTCTACTCTTAGTTTTATCAATTTCTGACTCTTGGTTTCATAGCCTAAGCATCTATAGTGAAAAGTTGAAAGAAGCAAATGGCGCGTTGTAATACTTGTTTTGTATTTCCATGGGTTTGCTTCGTTTGCTAACGAACGTCGCTCACTTAGTTTCTTCAAACATTCCCACTTCCGTTTGTAAGCCCTTCCATCTGCTTCTTGTTTGTCCCATCAATTTTTGTATAAACAGACTCCTGTGAATGTAGATAGAGCACTATCTTTTTATAACATCGGACAACAGCGGTTACAAATATTTGCTGCCTTTTGTGGAGCTATGGAGCGGAGAGTTATGTGTTTTTAACTATAATATTCCTGTAATTTCAACAAATTTGCATTGTTAGTTTTCTTTTTTTTATATTTTAATCCTTTGCTCAGAGCTGAGTTAAACGAGGGGCAAAAAGTAAGGGAAATACGTTTATATTATATCAACATTTGAACTCCTATGTGAATGTTCAATTTCTACCTTATAGGAATTTCGAAATCAGTTTTTTTAGTTGATCAATATGGCTTAATTAAATTTAATTTATTTTTGAGTTCATTTTCGGAGTAATTAAAAAGATACAGAGATATAATAAAAGATCATATATCATCAAGTTTATTAGTGTCGAAGTTTTACATTCTAATGATTGAAAACTGAAAGTTCATGATTGATATTCCACAAACTACAACATTGCAGCCTTCAGTAGAACGAAATAATTTGTCACTGATATGTAAAAGTAAAATTAATAAACATACATTAACAAATATTTCGTAAACATCACACAACAATTTTAACAAGAATATAAGTTAAATCATTTGCCTATGAAGTTATATAGAATAAGATGAAAAACTTTGGATAATTACGATAGTAAAACTGCGCGTAATAATTGAATTTCAAATTTATAAGGAATAGAGCAGTTTAAAAAATAATTAAATTTAAGTTTACTAATAGACGTAGCTATCTCGGAGGGACTTTGCATCTTAATCTCTGATGGCTTCAAATCGCACTAATTTATTCATCGCTACGTAACGTGGACTATGTTTGCAGAGGTGCAACGTAGAGCTATGAACACACACGGCACTTACGTCTCCATGAGCGTATGTCGGATCTAACCTTGTAGCTTTATCTCCCTGCGCTTCCTTTGGAAGGAAAGGCTTTTGGAATTCCTTTGAGGATAGAGAAGGTTGATACATGAGTCAGGGAAATCATCTGGGAGAGCTGTAACCTCCCATCTTAATGGCGAAACTCAAGGGATGACGACCTCTCACGGAATAAGAAAGATTCTGTGCGTAAGGGAAGAGGCTTAAAGATTCTGTTCTCGATAGGGTTTTTAAGCATTTATGGAGGATAAAACTTCACGTCTCTTATATTATATATGTTATTTTTGTGCTAAAATACGTTTAATTACAGCCTAGAGGTTAAAACGATTGAATTGCGAAATATTTTCGGCTTAAGCTTAAAGAATTAGGTAATTGATGATTGTTACGTCAGAACTTCTGTTATCTGATTGTTCTTATTGAATTGATACGATTATTACGGATCTTAGTTTCTTATGCGATTGTTTCACTGTTTTTTATACAATTCCACTCCATTCCCTCGATAAACAGATGGGTTAACAATAGAAGACATTTTTACACTGTTTATTTTCACAAACGTACATACCGTATCTTGGTTGTTTCCATGATGCAATATTGATTTGAATCTCAAGCTATTTTATTACCCTGTCGCCGTTTTTTATAATTGAAATTTTGCGAGGATTTTCCGCTACGAGTAGAATTATACCTACGCTATCTAATAGTTTCTTAATCAATTTAATGTTAATGTTGAAATCAGACCATAAACTATATCGATGTCCATAGTATCCTGCATTAAATCATAACTATACTTAGTCTTAATGAAGTTATACATAATTTTCTATCCTCTCTTCTTATGAAACATATATATCTTTTACTATAAAATTTACATTAGTAAGTAAGATAAGTTAACTAGTCTTTGGAATCAAAAGGCGAAATTTATATAATATATATTATTATAATATATATATTATTATATATATAATATATATAATATATATATTATTATATAAAATATATATATTATATATAATATATAATATTATATATAATATATATATTTTAATTTTGTATTAAATACAAAAGAGACGAATAAAACTTCGAGAACCTTAATATTTCATGAAAATACTGTACTTGATTCCGGAGGTCTTCGCTAAGTCCTGGCATAGGAACGGTATTGACTTGGAAGTAAAGAGATCAAGCTCCCTTGCTTCCGTATTGCAAGAGACCTAAAGGCGTTTACCCAGGGGATGTGCGTCACAGATCGTTGGATTACTTACGAAGGAGCTGAATTTTTTATTACCGGTGCGTCCAAAGCGGTCGTGGATATGATTTTTATTTGGGGGACTCGTTTTAAAGATGTTTAGCGTACATAAGGTTGATTTGATTCTATTTCAAAATTTGCTGTTGGGCTTTAATCAGATTTAAAAAAGATTAATGGTTTTATTTCTTCAAGTCGTATTTAAGTTCATGATTTAGTCATAGAATAATGGGAATGTAACTTGGTATAGGATGTAATTTTATAAACGAAATAGTAATTAGTAAAGATCTTGAGACAGACTAAAAATGTAATCTTTTTCATTAAATTCAACTGCATACTTGATGCGACAATTAATGTTTATTAATGAAAGAATACTATATTGATACATAAACAAGATTTAGGAAAATGAAGGATATGTATTGGTAAAAATTAAATTACGTGACAAAATAGCGTTGGAAACACCTCCGCAAATCCTTCGATTCTAAAAGCTATGAAGTACAAAAAGTATGCAGCCGATGGAAATTTATAATTTATCAGCATGTTTAGGTATTATGATAGCAAGTGCAGTCATCTTTGTGTGTACCTGAGTGAAGGAAAAAAACATCGATAACCAAATGCACGAAGTATATTTAAAGATCGGATAATAAATTATTGAAGTGTTAAGAATAAAATACTGGATCTTCATAGAATTGAACCCTGACCATCCTCATGAAATGGCGAACGTGATAAAAACTTTGCTCCCTAGTAATCGGTGAGCAACCAGTATAATTTCCATAGCCGAGCGAGGAAATACTGCACAAAGAGAAAATCATCATTGCCCATCTCTGTCGAGCCCACATACGTAGCATCCTCCATAAACGAGTGAGAATTTTAGGAATCCACCACAAAAAGCGTCCGTCATAAAACTAAAGCGCGGTCAACCAGCGATCAGCCGAGATTTCGCCTCGGCTCGCGCCCGCTTTCATTACGACCGTGATTAAGCAACCCCTTCTAACACCCGCCAAAACAGAGAGAAAAAATTTCTTCCCCTACAGACATTCCTTCGGCACTTTGGGGTCCCAACCGCCTGACCCAAATCCCTTGTTATGCGTTCCAGGGAAACAAGCATCGCTTTATTCACTCCCCCCCCGCAAACGATTGCGAGGAATTTCATTTCCGCTCGGGCCGCAGATAGTCTCTTTCGAGGGCCCCACGGCACTGTGGGAATCATTACCCGGTGCGAATCTTCCCCTCCAAAAATCTCCCCTTAAAAAGGGTACTACCCCTCCCCCATTTCTCTCGTGGAGTCGAATGCGCCCGCACGCTGAGGGAAAGGTGGCATTTGACTGCGGGTTTCAAAATGGACGGAGCTTGGCTACATCCGTGTCCAAAAAGGGAACTCCGAAAGTTACTTTGAGGTGTTCCTTGCAGGAGTTTGGCTCTCTGTGGAGTTGAATGAATTAAACGGTTGCCTCGCAACTGGTGGGAATGTTCCGGTGAACTAGAGGCGATAGGGAGCAGAAGGTAGGCACCATTTCACGCATCGTCTTTTAGGAATGCATTCTCTGATTAATTTGGAAATTGATGGGTTAGGGAAGAAACATTGTTATGAAAGGGAAACTGTAATACTTTGAAAATTTGCACGAATTATTACAAAAGATTTGGCGAAAACATCAACTGAAGTTGGTTATCTATATTTTAAGAATACAGAAATTATTAACATTGACTTTTTCGAATTCATGTAAATTTTAAGATTATCTTTTTAAATAAAATAGAGTCAAGAATTTTAAAAATTCTCAAAAAAATGAATATGTACAAGTATGCTTGATTACTAAGCCATGTTCAATGAAAAGGAATCTTAATAGCACAGTAAATGGCATTTCATCTCGTTTGCCAAAAAAGTGAACAGAAGAATGATATTTATAAAGATATGGCTCAGAGATACTGTATGATAAGTAGAAAAAATAAGAGAATATTTTAGCATAGAAAAAGACTAATCTTAATTGATGTATAGACAAATTTTTAACTGATCAAGTTTCCTATTCAATTAATTAGTAATAATCTAAAAAGAATTTCAATGATGATTATCGTTACGTGGTTTCGAGAATAAGTAATTTAATGGCGCTTATTAAAAAAGGTATGTGAAAATATAATTTTAAAAATAATAGAACTCACTCTTAAGAAAGACTTTCCTAATTAGTTTTTCCTACATATTATGTAAAGGTGACAAAAACATTTATTTTACAGATCACAGCGTACTGGAACCATTACGTGCCCGTATCATTTTCATTCATTTATTCCTCATTCGAATCATGCTGAGGTATTATAAGATTAGAGCAGACTTTGAAAGAATTTTCATGGAATAAGTTGGACGCAGGAAATTGCATTAGACTGCCACAGCCTGTGTGCAGCCGAACTTATTCTTAATCAAATCTGTGTGTGCTGCAGAGGACACGGGGAGAGAAAATTTTCAAATGTAATCAGAAGATGTTTTCTTTCACCGCGTCGAGAAAGTTTCTCGTACCGGAGCGTAATTTTTTCTCCTCAGCTAATCTATTTAAAAAATGCGAAGTTTGTCCACAGCCGCAGAAGAGCTGTGTTAAAACTTGAAACGAGTGGGAGCTTTTTTTCGGTACCCGTGTATTGCGTTAGGTTTTTTTAATGTTTCTGTTGACCTACATGCCTTAATTTGACAAAGAACCCAACTTCGGTGCGGTGTGATGTTTTCTAAGGAGGATGTTTGTGATTAAAGGATAGCAGTGTAGTTGTGATTCATTCAAAAAAAGTAAATTTCATCAATTCTTTATACATTTACATATACATTTTTTATACTGGAATACATATATATATATTTAATACTAACATATACTGGAAAGACATGTATAGCACTTCTTTCAGAAATACGTTAGCTTGGTGATTAGAGAATAAGTTAACGAAATTTGAAAATAAAATGTTTCATGAAAGGAAGATACCGCAATATCGATGTCATTTTCTTTTATACTTCTGTATTAGTCATTTCAATTTATTGATTTAATCATCATATAAAGACCTTATATCTTATTTTTATCAGCGTATATCAACTCTTTCTAGGCCGCCCGATTACGTATCTGTATATATGATAAATTCTTAATGTTTCCACCCAAACATTTGCATTCTCCATAAATAAATTACTAAGACACATATGCATATGGACGCATCAGAGTCACTCATGATATATGTAGATTCGCAAGATAAGATTTATTTCGAGAATTCCATCAAGCGAATTAGCCCGGAATGTATTCAGTGGTTTTCCTTGGAGCGATCGAAGCGCACTCTATCGAGTCAAGACGCAAAACACACTCTTTTTCGTATGAAGAGCAAATTTATTATTGCGAAAAGCTGCGTTTTTTTTCTTTTCTGAAGCGGCACTCTTTCTGATTGTTTCTTCTCCATGGAAACGCTTTTTGTTTCCGCAAAACAAAAGATACACACAGAAAATAAGAGGATTGGTTCCCTCCGTCTTGATTCCTTTTTTTTTCTAAGGACCCTCGACGGATTTTCCTTGTAAAGATTCGAAAAAAGCGTTTTCGATTCCTCGATAATGTAATTGATCCATATTTGCGATGATTTATTGATATTTTTGGGTCTTCATTCTGGTGATTAGACACCATTATATACTTTTTTCTTTTCTTTTTTCTCATAAAGCTAAATAGGCTTATGTTTTTATCGAGATTGGAAAAAGATTGGTTGTCAAGAAAAAGTTTATTTTGCAATTTCTTGTATCAATCAAATCGTATTGCGTCTGCAAATCTTTAAATGATCGAGTCTACGTTTTCTCTTTCTCCATAAAGAAATCGTTAAAAATCCGACTTTTCAACCAAGTATTTTTATATTGTGTGTGATTTGACTCACCGGGTAAAAGCGTCCGTTAGTTCCTTATAAAGTACGTCAAAGCACCAAAGAAAGCAATAGCACAACTATAAAACTACGATCAAAATCGACCTGTTGAATATAATAATCTTCTTATACCTTTAACTATAGCAATTGCTTTTTATTTCAAGTAATTTTCTTTCAAACATTATTTTAGAATGAAAAACAGCAATATTCGTATCAGACTAAATCATAACAACAATTTAACTTTACAATAAGAGATATAACTGAACATCAATTATGAAATGAATGTGATTAATGATGAATCATTAAATCACATTACACAATGAAACTTAGAATACCTTAGTATATCAGAGGCTGAGGCCTTATAGAATGAGATTTAAAGAATACTTTGGTAAACCACAATCAAAAGTATCTCCTAGAAAACGCATAAAGCTCGGAAACAGTTCTCCTGGCTTAAGATATTTGTAAGCAGATCTCAAATCTCGCCGAATTTATTCCAATATAGAATTGAATAACTTGATCTGGTCTCGGTTGTAGTGTTCCATTTTGATGATTGATAGAGAATCTTATCCCATGCTGAGTACGTACAGTTTTAAATAACTCTATTCCATTCTTTCTTTTTTACATTCTTTATTTTAAAACGTTCGTTGTCAAGGCATAAAATGATTTATACTAATATGCAACAACAAATCAACACCATACGACCCTCTTGAGCCAGTGAAAGGGAACACATCGATTGGATGAGAACAGGGACAGCGGGCGACCACCGTACACTCCGCGCAATAATTGAAACCTTTTCATTATTGTAATCTCTCCGCGCACTCAGTCGGACGGTAATTAATTAGAGGTCGATTGTTGAATCGACAATCACTCCTAATCCACGGGGACAGAGCGTTTATTGCGTACAGATGCACCTTTACTCGTATCGCGTGAATATCGAAGGGGGGGATGACAATTTATGGAGATATCCTCACGGTTGTCTGCGAAAGTGTCCTCGAAAGCGTGTCTGCCCCTGACATTACACATTCACGGTGAGATAGTCTGACAAACAGGGTGTGTTCTCCACTCAAGGACTTAATCATCGACGATCGATACCTTTTGTTCTCCACACGCTCTCTCAGACGTCCCGTTTTTATTACGTCATTTCATACCCACGTGTCTCGATTTGTTTTTTAATCCCTTATCCACAGGTGTAGTATGGAAGTATACGGATTTTATACAATTCTAGCGGAGTATTAATTGTATATAATAGGAAAATCTGTGAGAAATTATACATTTTAATGGGACGTACAATTCAAAAAGTTTTACGAGCACATCGTATCTCAGTGGATTAAGTCAGCGTGGTTACCGTTGTCAAAATGTAATCAATCATGAATGTAATCAAATTTTTGATAATTTACCTATTAATATCTTCTTTTGTCAAATAATAATGCGTTGATTATGAATGGAATGAATGTACCAATTTTATAATCTATTTTTTGTTTTAAACTAATATTTTTTTATTTATATTTATCTACAGTTTAATTAATTGAGAAATATAGTTAATCATTTGATTTTCCATTATCTATATGTGCAAACATTTTTTTCATTGGATTATTTCCAGAACTCCTAATAGGAAGTAATAAATTTGTCCATTTATTTTAAATTTGATTATAATTCATTTTAATAGTTATTGACGCTGTGAGTCGAATGATGACACAATTTGATACGAAGTTTTAAAATAACGGTGAATATACATTTAGATATAATTGATATTTCTTTCCTTAGTATTTTTAAATAGCGTAACTGGAGTATAGAATAGAGAATTTTAAAAACCAATTACAGTCCTTATTGTCCAGTGATTCCTTGAGCGACGCAATGCATTCAAGAACCTTTCTCAACACGTAGTAATTTTAATATAAATACATCGCACTGATAAAAGAGATTCTTTGTATTATTAACTAAAAAAACTTCTCGGTATCTTCAAGTCATTGTTTATGGTACTTTTGAAGGTTAACTTAAATTGACGATATGAGTTAAGGTGAAATAGCAAGATCAGCAAAGATTAGGTAACCATCCACTCCAACCTAGACGCATTAATTCAGCATAGAGATGCACTAAGTTCCAAACCACTATTTGAGTTTCTCTGCAAATGCCCTTCGAAGTTAAAGGATTAACAGATGTTTGTAATCATTTGGACATCGTCTCCGTGCTCTGCTTAACTTTGATTAGCGTGTCTCATTGCTTATGTGTAGGATGTAATGATCGGATTAGATGTCTCCCCACTATCGGAGTAGTAGAGTTGGTAGTTGTTTGTGCTAATCGTATCTTTGCAGAGCTATTTTAGAAGTCCAAAGAAGTTTTTATTGAATTTTTGCTATTAAATTTAATCATTCGACTATTGCTTTTCTATCAGTTTCAATTGTATTTTAATGCTGACTTATTTTTTTACATTGTTATAGCTTGCTATATTTTTATAGCTTGTATTGTTATATAGTTATATTGTTATAGCTTATCTTATTTTTGCTTTATTGTTGGCTTTTATCAGATTATTGTTTATACTATTTTTAGCCTTTGTTGAATTTCTCTTTTATCTCTGTTATTTTCTATATGTAATATTTTGCATTTATTTGATCATATACAAATAGATTACTTATCCTTTGAATTACATATAATATATTTAGGTTATCAGACGATAAATTTACGATGTCTTTATTTTAATTCTATAAGGGAATTTTTCAATTATTCCTATTCATGGCATTCATAGTCTTACTTAGTTATCTCAATTGTAGACTAACCAGGCGGCCTAAATTTCTTCCGAGAATTTCCTCTGTCCTGAATTGCGTCCATCGTCACAGAATTAGATAAGTTTCTTGTCCAAGAGGATTAAGGCCCGCATTGAGGGTGCAAACCTCTTGAAATGTTCCTTTTAAATGTTTTTAACCCACATTTCTGATGACGTGGACTGCTGTGGGATTGGATTATATCGCGTTCACACACTCGTCTGCTCGCGTTACATCTGTGGACACTAGATTAAGTCTTTGGACTCAAAATGTTCGTTCATGGTGGTGGTCCTTGGAAAGACAGTCTAGTTCCCTCTAATATACAGCTACTATTATATATCAACAACTTATATATACAAAACTCTAATATTAAATAAAAACAACGGACTATTTTTCTATTACCAATAAGCTTCATCATTTAGTGTTCAGTAACATCTTTTATTAATTAAACTACGCCCCTAAAATATATTTTTATTGCTACCTTTCTACTTGTTGTATACTACAGACTCCTGAAGGAAGCCTCATCCTCGAAACGTAATATTACCGAGAAATGTTGTCTCTATTATCCGTTTAAATCTCTTAATTTTGTAATACCATACTGGTTTAATACTTTCAAGTTAAATTTATAAATACGTGTTTATAATACCCTTGTGCCATTCATACCATCCTTTAGTCCTAGTAATAGTCCGCGAACTGTCGCATGTCCCTATTTTTTACGATCAAACTATATCTACATAATTATTGACCTATTGTCACTATTCATCATCAGTTCAGTTAAGTTTCTCTGGTTTCAGTGTATTAGGTTTCCAATCCATTTGAAACAGATGTTTTGATTATAATGTTCAACTGTAGCTTTAGATCTCTCTCAACATACGATGTGCTTTCTAAGTTTAACTTATATAAAAGGCTTAATATAAGGGTTTCATACGTACACGTATTACCCATACACGAGCTTCTGTAGATTAAAAGGCAGAATACACGCTACTCGTCAAAAACGGCAAAAAAAGAACCCATTCGCGGGTGGAGTGATTCCCGGACTTGTTTCAGCCACTGTGAACGTTTGACATTTCGTCCCTAATCAACGCCGGGAGATGGAATCATAGATGGAAAGACAAATGCGGAGAGTTCGTCGTCAGGAGGGAGGAATTCAGGGGAAGAGGGAGTATAAATGGGACGAGTTGCGAAAGGAGCAAAATATGTGAATAAAGTGAAAGAGAGAACGACTTCATTTCGCGAAATTGAATCTGTTCCGAGACTTTTTGAGTCTAATCCTCTCCCGAGGTGCGAAAGCGCGCCTAAAAGATGGATTTTTCTCTTTCACTTTCATATTTTTAAGTGCCCCGTTGCGACAATGTTTCTTTGTCGTTCATAGTTGCCATTGTTGTCAGTGCGTTTGATTGTAGCATTGTAGAAGTTTTATCTCGGTTTAATTAAGCACTATCTTCCATTGTTGCAGATTAATAATCAACCTGACATCACATAATAGTAGTCATTGTTATTATATTTGATTTATTTTCTTCCATTTATTAGTTTTATGCCTCGATTTTAAACTTTTTGCGACTTAATTGTTTCTACCAATCGACTTTTTGCCTAATCATTATCTCCTTGTTGCATTAACAATTTTTTTATATCTATCTGCTTATTTAGGCTCCTTTTGACCAGATTTTTCTGTTTATTTATCTCGTTGTTTTCTGTTCAGCTCATCATCAAAAGAGTTTATTTTCTCCTCAAATCTGTATGGGAAGGTCAAAATACTAAGTCTTCTTTGATAATAATGCATATTATCTTTCATCTCGTATATCCTTTCATCATATTTCCATGAATGGGATATTTTTACCTGCGTCTAAAAATTTGGATAATATTTCCTTCAAGTTCGCACGTCTTGGTTAACTATATACTTGAGAGGTCGTGTAATTATTTTGCTAATGTGACAACGATAGCGTAGACAATTGGCAATAATTATCTTAGAATTATTATCTTAAAACAAAAAATTATATAAAGTGAGGTTCAGATTGTTGTATCATTGTTAAAAATGAGTTGCTGATAATTAAACTCTCCTCATCTTTGTTGTTGGTTAGAATGCTCTTTTCATTGTTTCATACGCTCGGCAGGTAGCGAAGCTTATTTCAGAAAATATTCTATTTTCTACGCATACTCGACGATGTTCAGCTTTCTCCTTAGTCATTCACTCATCATCGGTGCATGAAAAAAGTTTAAATTCCGCTGGATAATACATTATAATCTTCAAAAGAAAAATTTTACTCTATCAGAAAAATGCTGTTCCATAGTTCTCTAGTTTTCTAGAAAATGAGGAGAGCTAATTCTCTCAAAAACTACTTTTACAAATCCTATCAAAGGCTCAGCTGTATGGAGAATGAAAATAGCATCAAACTTTCGAGAACTTTTCGTATTCTACGCAAAAGTACCTGGTATACCTTGAATGTAATTACTTTCAACCAAGACCTTCCAAAATCTCTGAAACAATGATAAAAGATATAAAATTATCTCTTTATTTCTTTCGTAGTGCTGTGCACTGTGTTCTTAAATTGCTCAAAAATTATTAGGGACTTCTTTTAAGATCTTATATGCATAATATGAGTGATATTCTTATAACAATGATTTTAGGAAATTTTGAATTCCGAAAGAATATCTGATGATGTTAATACTATAAATGATATTATTAATATTCATTAATAATGTTTTATAAAAAATTTTGAAGTAATATTTCGTAATCATTTATTTATTGATTATAATTTAATTAACATGTTCTTTAATTGAGCGAAAAATTGAAACATTATCAATCGAAATTGGAATCAAATATTCGTCATGAATAAAATAAGTTGATGAATTGGTAGAATTAAATTAAATCTAATACATAACGTAAACTGAATGTGAATGGACCTAATATGAATCTCGTTCAGTTAAACTAAGCAAGTATTCAACCTTATCCGAATGATGAACTAAACAATAAAGTTTTCACTGACAACAATGCTAACAATCGGTACTGTAGACTGTCACAACTCATTCCCGACTTTAGTTTTCAATCAACTGACGGATTCTCATTATTGTGAAATTTCAACAATCAGAAGGGATATTTCAATATCTTCCTCGTTAGGCAGTTCCTCTCTCTCATCTTGAAACCGTGTCGCCCCCCTTTGGGATCGCGGCCAAACTCGGTACTCCTCTCCCTCTATCCATGTCTCCGTAATTTCTCGCGAATTCCCAAAGAGGGCTCTTCATTAGGAGTGTTGGATCGGTCATCGCGCACCTGTGCAGCGGAGAGCACGTGGTCTCTGAAGAGGAGGCGCATAAATTGCTGAGGAAGGCAAAGGACATTTTATCTGTTCGAGTTATGAGGGAGGAGTGGGACTAACAAGAATGATATGGGAAATAAAGGGGAGAGTAGAATTGAGGGTTGTTAAAGGGGAACAAGTGAAGGGAATTGGAAGATAGCGGTAGATCTGGCAACAATGTTACGCAGGTAGAGAATAGATTTGGCGGTGGTGTATTTAATAAAAGAATGTGTTAAGAATGATAAGATATTATGCATAGTCTCATTGTATAATATATTTGTTATTATCTCGATGAATAAGATGGTTAAGTAAA
The DNA here is from genome assembly GCA_020796165.1 of Pantala flavescens. Lineage (NCBI taxonomy): Eukaryota > Metazoa > Arthropoda > Insecta > Odonata > Libellulidae > Pantala > Pantala flavescens. The sequence continues at coordinate 44,316,366 of CM036881.1, read as the reverse complement.
TTCAAGTATAACTTGAAAAGAGGATGTTCCAGTGCTATATGGTTATTGTTAGATTAAAAAATATATGTATATTTTTGAGTATGCAAGTTAATGATATATTATCATTTGAGGAACTGGATGAAAAGGAAGATGAAAGTGCTAATGTATTAATTTAAAGCATGGATGTTGTGAGTTTCTATGGAAAAACTCAAATATCCTTTATTGTTAAATTTACGCTTGTTTTACTATAATACCATTAACTATTGTTGTTTACAAGTAGTCATTAAAGTAAATTTAATATCGTGGACATGTAAAAATCGTAATAGCAAATATTCTGTCAAAATTAATATCTTTGCTCACTGTATGACTAAATTAATATCTCAAAAATAAGAATTATTTAATATTTTTAATTTAATTTCAACTACGATTCACGAAATATTACCTTTGAATCAGTTGTAGTGAAAAAAACATGCTATTTATCATAAATATTTATATTTATCATATTTATAACCCGATTATTAACAATGAAATCACTCAGCCTCAGCTTCCGATCCGTTCCTAGTAACGTAATGATCATCTAAACAGGAAACGCGCTCCCTTTGGCTGAATGAGTTTCGAATTGTTAAGAGTATCCCAATATCCGCCCTTCTAAGAATTCTCCCGATTCAGGCGAAATTTTCCGCTCTTCGTCCACAATATTTCACCGTCGCACGCGTGACCTAGCCCACCCTTCAGTGGAGCGAGAAGTCTCGCAGACGCACAACAACGATCGGAGAAAACCATGGCAACGGACAGACCGAAAGACCCGAAATCATAAGAGCGTATCTTCATACCAGAGTATATAAATAATGAGGCCTCCAACGGATAGGGCTTTCCAGAGACCTCATGGTTGAGGCAGGCCTATTTCCTACTGTTGGTCATTCGATTAATAAACGAAGAGATCAAGTAAGATACGAATTTCATTAACTCCAACTATGCCCCAACTTCTGCGGACCAGAGCTCCAATTATTATGTTTGTTTGAAATCCTTAGTCGATCTAAAGCTAAAAAAAAAACCGTTCTTCATAAGATAAGTTTTTAACCAGGACGTACATATTTTTACATCTGATTTTCCCTTCGTATATACCAAAGTCACCCGCTCGGATTTGCATATTTCAAATGCGAAACTTTTTACGAGAAGACATTAAAAGTTTGTCATCGCGAGAGATAAGTTTTTTTGTTTTCGGTTCTCAAAAATCGTGGTTTTCGGAAGTTTATGACAATGTGCATGGACCCAACGGGATAACCTTGTCAGGGTATCTCAAGGTTTAAGGAGTTTATGGTTGTTGCTGTGGTAAAGATGCGCAGTAATTATCCGATAGGGATTATGAATGCATATCTTCCACTTACTCCACGCTTCCACTGTAGAAAAAGGAATAAAGAATACATTTCTTTATCATGGATTCTTTTAAAGTATTGGAAGAGGTTTAAAATGCTGCGTCGCAGAACGCGGGTAGATAGTCAGTATCTTTATGGGACGTTGCTTATTTCGATCGTTTAATCATATTATGAGTCTGATAATACAGTAGCTGAAATAAAACATAGCTCGTAAAATGTTTTCCATTAAATTGATCCCCTTCTCAAAATTTTAAACTTTCCCATTCTCATTGATCTAAGTATATCAGAGGTTTGAACTTAATTTATCGCAGTAGATAGTAATCTGATATACGGAGGCTATATACCCCCAGCTTTGGCTTTAAGCTCTAAATTCACTTGGTCAATGTATGGTGCAAGGAACGGTGGAAATTTTCCGGAAGTATCGAGGTAACGCTCTTAGCTATCAATAATTCTATCCCATAAGGGGTGCAAAATCCAGATTCCTCGTGAATGCATCGCACGTACTTTCGGAAATCCTATAAAGTACTTCGGAAACCGTAGATGATATTGAGTTTCTTCCGTGTGTGTATATCATGCCATAAAAATCCATCGTAGGTGCAATCACTTAGGTAGATTTGAGTCATTATTTAACTTTGTTCTTTCCGAAAATATAAATCCCGTTCGGATGAATAAACATTGTATATGCAACAATAATACGTACGTAATTTAAAGTAGATACGTTGTTTTGAGTACCTTTTCGGGTTTATTATTTTTGGAACTATATGAAAATTTGTAGAACGGTAGGCTTGTAGAGCCCCCATATACCAATGTAGTTTAATCGTAAAATAATACGTACAGATCCAAAAATATAAATTATATACGAGAGGCCTACATATACGTTTTTTGTTAATATTTGGAGTTTGTTTAAATAATTTAAAACTGTAGATAGAGAAACACCTGTGGGTGTAATTATTTATTTATTTTTACCTCCCAAACATGTATACATACTTTCGATCATGTGACACATGCGTATAGATAGAATAGGCATCGCAAAACACTTCAATCAAAACGACCAAACTGTGTGGAGTCATTTGACAGTCGATCAAATGGGACAGCACCACCGTTCTAGGTGATTGGATGGGAAACATTCCGCTTTGAAATGAAATGCCATCTGCAGACACCTCTCCTTCACACGTCACACGTGGAAAAAGAGATTTCCGGAAGATTATGTCCCGTCGATGGGCCTCGAAAGGGTCTTCTTTCGACCAATCGACGGGCGGACCAATAACGAGGCTTCGGAAGTCAGATTCCAATCCACGGAGGTTGCTAATCGACCTCCCGCCGATTGGAATTCCTCCGCTCTCCATTTGCAGCCTCAATCGACGCTCTTCTGGAATGCTTTGATGTAGAAATAGCGTGGTGACGTCCCAGGTATTCCTCAGACCCGCTTTTTTTTAACACCCAACCTCCGAAATTCAATATGGAACGCGTCTCTTTCGGTTTTTCTCGTTTCCCGTTGCTAGGTGGCGACGAAATTACTGTCCCTTCCTGTTGCCAAGCAACGTTTAGAATCAGATCTCCGAAACTGTGTGATTTTCTTTAGCTGTAACCACTGTATTACTGAAATGAACAATAATACATATTGTAAGCCCAGGTCACCTTTAATTCCGTAGGGATTGTTCCCGCAACTTTAGTTATTTACTTTTACCTCTTTGACATGTCGAATAGGTAGTTATTTCGCGTAATTATTATCTCTTGTACTAACGAAATTATATCGAGTAACGTCCTCTAATGGCTGACGTAATATTTAATGAATAATTCATTAATTAAATCCTGGGAATTAGTTTTCTATTCTGGTTATGACAGGAATACAATTGCTCATCAATTATTCTAATTATGCGTAAAGCAATTGATTAATCAATTAATCTGGTAAACAATATTTTTTTATAGTTGATTGTAATTTTATTTGGTATTATACAGCATTACCCACTTACTCGAAATCCAATCCTGCCGGATGCATTATTGATATTAGATTTGTGCAAATTAAATTATGATTCAATAATTTTTGGAAACAAAATTTTTATAGAAAAGTGAGAATTTTATTTTATACACTGTCATAAAAATATTGCATCACAGAAGGTAAACTTTATTTTTAAAATATTATTGCTATGAATTATAGACACAATCTATATTGATCCTATATTATGAAAATAGCAGTATTGATGAAAGTAAGTCCTTGGATCGATACGCGTTGAATAACGACAGATTTACTGAAAATAAGATGTCTTTAATCGTGTAAAAATATACTCTTCGAAATTATCATCAGTGCTATGATAATTTGCCTTATTTTATATTAATAATTTGATCCTTTGTTCGTTTTTATCGTTCTATGTTTTGCTCTACTATTTATTTCAACATTTTTCTATTTATTAGTCTCTTGATTTTTGTTATTACTCAAAATGGGTGAGTTTAATCTGTTTATTTTTAGGATTTAATAAATAAATAAGTTAAATGAGTATCAAATATATAGAAGTTCGTTTAAATTACTGGTTGAATACTATACGTTTCGATCATATTTTATCTTCGAATCACAATTCAGTTACCTGCATCTATCATCCACCGTAATCAACACTACGAACTATTTTCCGTGGCGTAATGGACTCGTATAAATACCTTTTAGCTGATGAATTGCCCTTTAGATTCGTCGTAAATAGCCCATCCTTGGAGATTTAACCTTTGCGTCGGACTTCTGCAAACATAGTTCATTTCCTGCGAGTGATGCATTGGGAAAATTTAACTCCCGTCCGCAAAGGAAGGAAGCAAGATTGGCCGGCTTACTGGTTCGTTTTTGTGGAGAAGCAACGGTGAATGTAGTCAACGGTCGGAGTGTGCTATTGACATCACAGATTGCCCGTAGGAGTCACTAATTCGATAGCTCAATGAGGCGGTCGAGATAGAATTAGCTAATGGAACCTCACTGAAGGATTCCATTTAAATTGGACCTGTTTTACTGTTGATTACCAAAGCGGGCGATAGAATTTCAAAATAGCAGAAGGCGCCGCAACGATTTTTCCTTTGTAATTTGTTTAAAATTTCCATGAAAGGACGTGCAGATGAAAATGGGATTAAATCTTCATCCCGCAGTTCTATGTTGTTAGGTGAGGTAATTAAATGGAATTCGAAAAGGTGTTCACAGGTAGACACAAATCCACAAACTCACATCAAATGGTTTCGAAAATGAGTTCAGTTTCGAATGATGCTATGTAGTTTGTTTTCAGTTACTCCTTATTTCAGACACATTATTAATACTTTAGAAATTAAAGCTCGAGTATGTAGGAGTATTATAATTTAAAAGAACAATTCTCTGAAATACATAAAAAATATTCTTCCGGACAAGCGTCAACCAAACGATATAATTCAAACTTCTATTATAATTTTTGTAGTATTTTGTTATAGGTACGTTTACTTTAAAAAAAATATTAAATTATTTATTTATTTAATTATTATTTTGATGACCATGTTGCAGTTAGATTAATCATCCGGTAGCAACATAAAATACATAATAGTAAAACAACACATAAATTTAGGCTAAATTTTAACTAATTTTTGCATTCTAATTACCTTATCATCCCAGTGTGTATGTAAGAAAACTTCCATAGACAAATAATAATTTTAGTTCGAGTGTTTTAAGCTTTACGGTGCTTCTGCTTCATTTACAAAGCCTGAATTTTCAAATTTTACATTTTCCAACGTTATCCTATTTCAATTAATCTCTATAGCTTTCGTAAACTTCCAGTCTAGCTTCAAACATGGGTTCCACCCCTCTTCATATCACATTTCTCCTGAACGTCATCTCTTTCATGGAACCAGAATATGCTAGAGATTGTCTTCAGCAGAATTATTTGTGTACTGAACCGTGCGTCATTGAGCTTATCTCATAAATAGTTTCCAAAAGTTTTCTATAGTCATATCCCTTTGTTTGAACCAGGGTAAACTTCGGGAAAATTAACTCAATTTCCTTTGATTAAATCACATACTCTCCCTTTACCCACCTTGAGCATCTTTTCTGGAGTTGGAAAGTTGGCACATTGTAGTCTAAGCTTACAAACTAGTCTTTCTGTTTACCCATAATTAGAGTGTCAGTCCTCGTCTTTATGTACACTTTAACACTTAAATGAAACGAGAATCTCTCTTTGAAGAGAGGATATTGAGTCGATCGAACGAACTGATAGCTGCCTCCGTCAACTCTCCCAAATGAATAATCTGTTTACGAAACTTTTCGATTCGAAAGCGATAATGAGACTGCAAGAAGTAGCGAATCGCTTCCGTAGCAACAAACTTGGAGTCTACGTAAATAGCAACTCAAAGTGACGTAAGGTAATCGTGAAGCTTTACTTAAGTTTGATTGGATTTCTCGACGGAATGTTCCAAAAGTTTCCGTTGAAGGATAAGGGTGATGATCTTATATCGGAATAGAATCAGAAGGTTGTTTACTCAACAAAACTTTAATCTATTTTTTCATTTTTACTTTCTAATAAACGTGCATTAATGAATTCTAGTTTATGTTTAACTTCACTCACTCACTGAACTTCACTCACTGTAAAATAATTCTCGAGACGTACAACTGAGTCAATAAGATAAAGGGCCTATATGCACTTCAATCGTAAATGTGAAAACTATCATTTAATATATATTACTACTACCAAAGTAATTGAAATCCGTAAAAAAATGCACGAAGCGAAATTCATGGATATCAAGAGTACAATCGCTGAAGTGCTGCGAAACAATTTTTGAATTTCAACCTTACAATTTAAGAGTTTTTCCATATAAACAGATGTGGAAAGTACGTATCCGATGTAAAGATTGATTTAGAAAAACGAACATGATCAATGATCAATGGAATATTTAATATTTGAACTTTGATTTTGCCTCCTGATTATTGACATCTTTTCTTCTCATATCCCAAAAGGACGGAACCCACGAAAGTAGGACTTCAGTCGCCGTAAGTGTTGAGGATGTGCAGAACAAGGCTCCTGTATTCGAAGGCCCTTTGACGGGTGTTGTGAAGGAAGACGATCCTGTTGGCACATTGGTGATGACTCTCAGGGCAAGTGATGGAGACACCGGTAACCCTAGGAAGATACTGTACGAGTTGGTTACAAGTGAGTGTTCAAATTAGAACTCTTAGGAATTAAAGAAATGAGAGTAAATTAAATATAATAAATGAAAGATTAAATTTAGGTATTCTTATTATTTTAGAAGAATAATGATACTGTTAGTAAGTATCTAAGTAAATGACTCTTTACCAGTAATGTCAATTTAATATTTTTAGTCTTTTGTTAGTTAAACGACGCAACAGGTGTGTGAAATAGGAATGTGAAACTAAAATCACTAACGTAAACAACGCTTCATTAACCAAAAAGAATTCTAACAAACTGATATTTTGAGTAATGCTAAATATAATCATACGAGCTTATTATTAGAACATATCCTGTAGTGTAGGCACCCCGCGTTACAGTTATGTATCCAAAGTTGCATATTATCCAGGCGTCGCGTATTGCGGGTTGCCTGAGATGAAGGATATAATATTATAAATGTCAATGGTAAAATCAACGTTATTTTATTAATTGAAGTATTCATATTTCTGTATATTTTTTTACGTTTAAATCGGTTGTCAAAACTAATTTATATTAATAACTTTGTCTTTAGTTTGAAATTATACCAAGATATTCTTCACCTTTCTAACTACCAGGAGTGACAATTTATTTGTAAATTAAAATGCAGAACGCAGTATTTAAACAAATAGAATTCAGAAGTTAATCGAAATTAAGTAACGATAGGCGTTTTAATCTTTAAATAATCAGATTAAAATTAAAATCAGATACCACCATTTAGGTCCCGTGGCGTATGAAAATATACCGTCAATCTTTATATACTCCTACGCTTTGTTATCTTCAACTGTATTGACGGATATTATCTTTTTTTTCCCACAGACCCTCATGACTATTTCCTATTGGACCCTCAATCTGGAGAATTGCGTACAGCTAAGCCACTGGACAAGGAAGCTCTCGAAGATTCCTCTGGAGTTTTAACGATATCTGTCAGGGTAAGTTAATCTATCCCATTTAAATATTTCTATTTGAAAAGTAGGGCTAGTACTGCCCTATTGGACAGTAGATGAGCATAATTCTATAATTAATGAATTTAGCTTTATTGATTTTAGATAAGTAAGATTAATATTTAATTATTTAATACTGAATTGTTTTTTCACCTCGTGATTTAAACGAAATTTATTTTCTTGTCATATAATTTGATAGGTCTGAATTTATGAGAAATTTCTACCTTGATTTGAAGTGTGATTGAATAAGAAAACTTTTGGAATAAATTGCAATGAAAATCCGTTAAGGATGTTTTCGTTTATCTCGCACTTCGCCGACTTCACACATCTTTCCGTCTGTCATCCGAAATCAAAATCTGCTTAGCAAAGACGCCTTGCAACTTTGACATTCAGGGCTTTTCGTAAAAGCCGGATTTCTCATAAGGAAATGTTTCCCTTAAAATCATTTCGGTAAGTAGGTCGCGAGAATTAAAAACGAAGGAAATTGCTTTTCCAAGCGGAAATCCTTCCAACCCTTATTTAATGCGATTATTTCGTAAGGAAAGAAAATTTTATTTCCAGATCTTCATGTTGCGAATTCCGGGAATTTGGAATTAGGGAGATATTTTAGCGTTCGAGAAACATTCTTATTAATCCTCAAGATAAAATGTTCGATTTTATTATTTTTTTGATCCTTCCGTAGATGTGGACAGGATATTTTATGAACGGTGGACCAAATAACGGAAATATAAGTAATTGAATTTCGTATTTTTGTTCTTACACATGATATTTATCTCTACTCGTTTCAGAGTGTGCTAACATTCATGAACGAAATTATCCTTATGTATTTTCAAGGTAGGGTTTTATTCATATTTGGCGTAACTTAAATGTTGTATAAATTTATTTAAAATTGAAAATATTTTTAAGGAAAAATTAATATCCGAAAATAAGATAACATGTTTTCATATTTACTCCGTGATAATTCAGATAATTTTTGATGAGATAAGAGTAATATATCTATTACGCTTCATTCATTGAAAAAAGACTGAAAATTGTAAATAACAACATACTTATATTTTGAAGGAAACCAAATAATGTTACTTCCATCATAAATTAATGTATCTCAAGTGCTCTCTTTCTTAAATTAACACATATTTTTGGATAAATTTCTAAAATCTGCGGTTTAATCTTCTTCTTTTATATTTTCAATACTTTATCATAGGCCGTTTGACATTCTGGAATATGTATTTATATCCTTACTGTCACAATATCTATAGTCTTTATAATTCAATCCTAAAGCGTTCAACATCCTATAATAGCAAAGTATAGATGTAAGAAAAGGCAAAAAGAATGCTTTTAAAACAACGAAAGTCAATTGTCATTTACCACAGAAACTTAAAATTCAGAAAACAGTTACTGCAAACAATTCAATGAAAAACACGAGGAAAGTTAAATCGAGAGTAGATAAGTTAATTAATCCTTGAATTTTAATCGGTCCTTTATGCAAATTCAATGTTTGCCTTAATTCCGCCCAACATAAAATTGAGGAAGTAATTAAATCCTTATCCTTTGATAAGCCTTGAAAATAATTACAAACGGAGAAGTAAATCACAGTCAATTAAGCACTCTACCCCATCATTAGTTTGTAAACGAGCCTGATAGCTATCTCCAAGTGAGAGGAAGAAATATACGGCTTCAAATACCCCACCCAAACGTCACCGCTGAAAAAAAGGAACCGACTCGAATCATAAGGTGAGTCGCTGCATATTTATCATCCGTCGCAGGTTTATCTCGAGATTGCTTTTTCGTAGGATATCCGTTCATTTTTTGCCGAGACAGTTTCATATCTTGGCGGGATTGCGTGTATCGAAGTCAGCTCGTGGCACGTGCTCCGGTATGAAAAAAGAGGATGCTTGTTTAGATAAGCGACGGTGCCACGTGCATTCTGCTCACGGCGCCATGCGTGGCCGGAGTTCCGAAGTGCTGGGTGGAATGGAGTCTCCCGCGCGGTCAAATGGACCCCCTCACGTGGACTCCGCCATCTTGACTTAGGGCCCATTCGACGGTTGAATATCAATCGACTTTTGTCGAATAGGGTTTACGGTGCAGATGTTTCTCAAAGCATCCGCCAGTGAAGATCATGATTAGTATTCAAGCTTGCGGTAGGTCCAGATGTTGTGGACACTCCTTTCTTTTGGTAGATTCTCCCAAGCGATAACCGGACATCTGTATGACTTCGCACATTAACCTATTTTCTGCTTGTGCCAATCGCGCATGGATAGCTGTACCATTTGGTGTAGCGAGTGGATCCTAAGAGAGTACTCGTTACCCAAGGGTTCTATCGAACACTTTTTCGGCAGATGTAGAAATGGGAACACGGAATAGGTTCTATTAGGTGCAGCAGTTTTATACACCATAGAAAACTAAGTAGCCTTCTTTCACAACTTTTTTTATATATTTAATGATGGGTTCCACAAGGCCGACCATAAATGTAACCCAGTGTTCTCAACAATATTCAAAGTAATCAGTTACTAGATATTAATTTTATTCATGAATGGTATCAATTAATACGGTGCTAAACCCGTAACTTTGCCTAAAGATACAGTTTTTCGTGAAATTGATAATCTATTTTGAATCAATATACAAATAAATCCTCATTGCTCTATAAGCAATCAAGAAGCAAATTATGTATATAAATCTTGTTATAGTTTCCTTTTCTAGTGAAAAGAAATTGAAAAGAATAGATATTTGACGAACTAACGAATTATTAATATTAAGCATAATTCTCATGATACGGAATAGTTTAATAAAAATTAACCTTTATGAATATCGAAGATTTAGTTAATATAGGTATTCATATACATGATCTTTCTATTTGAATTTAATTTTCTAATTTCAAGTTAGCAAATAATCAATCATCTATATTGCTAGAAAACTCTCTTAACAGATCAATTTAACAAAATATTTGCGAATTCTCTCAAATTTAATGGAATATCGTGATTTTTTTACAACTAACGAGATGATTTCTAATAACTGGATTTGAACTTGAACAAAGTTTTTCATTTGAAATATACTTTTTTACAATAAATGTTTTAACAATCAATATTACACGCAAAGTATTTCTTGGAAATGTATTTGTTGTTGATCTACGTAAATTGCAACTTTGATTCCAGCACGCAAATTACAATCCTAAATTCCCCATAGTCTCTAATCATACCCTTCCCTAGAGTTAGACGCTTAATTGAACTTCGGTGTAAATGATATTTGCATCAAGGCTTCCGATAAAGCAATCATGGCGTCGCATTTTACTCTTAGTTCGCTTCTCATTTATCTGCTGCCATCATTCCATGACTAATCTTACCCTTTGATAAACGTGAAACCATCCACGCAGCCAATTAATTCCCTCTCGTAGGCATCTTGTATGAATTTGATTTCGCCGCAAAGTACGCCTCGAAAACGGTTTAGCCGCAGCTGTTAGACTTCGGCAAACTTCGGCGATATTAAGGACTCGAAACTATTCACAATCCAACGAAATGAGCTAGAAGTGATGAAATTAACCCAGAAGAGGAAGTGAACGCACGAAATAAAGAACTCTGGAATCTAGTGATCAGCAGAGAATGTAGTGTTAATGAAGCAAACTCTAATCTACCGCGTAATTCGATTTTCGTGTTTCAAATTGCAGCGTTCCTTTCAGATACTCTGTTGTTGATGATCTGCAATCTGGATGAGGGTGGCTAATTGGGAGTTCCAATTCCAAAATCCTCCAAATCTCCTTATCCTGCGATAGCATTCATTGGATGCAGACGGATTCTATCGAAAGAGTATCTCGAGTGTTTGTTATTTTAGGAGATTTCTTGTAAGCAGAGTACTGTTGTGGAATGCTGGGAAGTTATCATCCACGAGATGAAAATGACGGTTCTAACTCGGTCAGTCCTTTGGAAGATTACGCGCGATCTTCTACTCTTTAAAAGAGTTTGTGAGTTATAGCTGTTAATTCAAAGTATTATTCTATTTATAAACATTATTTTATACAAATTATCTCTAATTTTCAATTGAATATTGTTTTGTGTATAAAATTTCGTTAGATAATTGAAAGGATGCAAAGCTAAGCGTACACTGAAGAAGTTAGGCACGGGATGGGGAAACCTTTTAACAGCATTAAAAAGTAAAGATTTTCTGTTTAAACAATGCGTACAAAGTAATTACGCATGAGTACATAAAATACAAATTTCTTAAGCCAAAGGTTTAGTTTAAATGATTGGAGATTTTATTCGTATACATGAAATTCCTGACAATTGCTTTAATGTTTGATATCATTAATTTATGAATTAATCATTGCTACTGTAACCAAGTATGCAGCGTGGTCATGATTGGTTGTATCAGTCCGGGGTTCGATTTCAGGGAGTTAACTCTTTTATTTAGCGAATTTTCTTAAGCAATTGAATCACTGTTACAAATACACAGATATCTTTCAATTTGTGGATTATCGGATTGGCAGAATTACTGTAATAGTAACAGAACGTAATCAATCTATCGAATAAGTTTATATGTAATAGACTAATAATCTTTCGAAAGTCGCGGGAAACTTGCAGAATTGATTCGCTTCTTTAAGAGTATAGAAAAGACCAACATAAACGACACCTATAATTATGTTACCGATTAAGTCACCCAACTTCGTGCGAGAAGTTGAGAGGTATTATTTTTACACCTTTAAACCCACTGAAATCCATCCTTTGGATAGAACGAGGTAAAAGTTGGGAGAATCTCAACTTCGCAGCATATAAAGCAGGCACATTTTACTCATTCTTATTCTAGCCCAATTTAATCCCTCAGATCTCACTACCTGTTCAGTCTCTTTGTCTCTTTTTAGTAATAAAATCGCGGACTATCGAGTAAGGAGACGAGGGTAAACTCATTCTCGATTCTGTAATACACGCCGAGAAGTACAGGAAGTAGTCGGGAAAGTTTCGGAGTTGTCTCAGAGAATAAAGGGGGATACGCATAAGGGATTCGGGAGCAGAAAGGATGTCAACTCCTCTTTATTAAATTCCTCACGGGCTACGATCTGGAGGGACTGCGCGATTGTAATTTAATCGCGATACGACTTCTTCCGAAGTCTTGCCCAATAATAGTCACGGGTCTTTCGGCTGAGGAAGGGATGTGAATGTAGTTTATGGATCTGATGCGAAGAGGGCAGGAGTGTTCGTTGATACCGTCTTGTCGTTCTTTTTTTATAATGTTGGCCATCGTTGCTAGGAAACGTATTCGCCATTTTCTACTATTGAAAATCTCATTCGATTTGCATTTATAAAGGAATGGTTTTAAGAGTGCAATAGGGGAATAGTTTCTGCTACTGATCTAGGTTCGGAGCGTGTGCTAATGCTGGTAGTTTTTTTGGGATATTGAAGTCTGTTTTTCGCAAAATTCAGGTTTATTTATAGATTCACAATGCATGTTGGATATTCCATTACATTTTTTATCGATTTTTGTTTAAAAATTTTTAAATTTCAATTGCACACATCGAGAAACATTTCGTTTTATTATAATCGCGAAATAAAAAGAGACCAATAGATATGTCATGCGTTTATCAGTACTAGAAGCATCATATTCTCAACACCTGCTCTTTTCAATTTGAATGTTATTAAAAAATTTTCAACCGCCCTTATAATGGAACACTTTTCTAATTTTTTAAATGCTAAAATGAAATCCCCGATCTTTAAGTGAATCATTGGGGGATAATGGCATAAAATATCAATTCAGAATTTACTTTAAATTATACCGAACAACATACATCGATTTTATAAATTTAAACTGAAATCCGTGGATTGATTTTCAAAAATTCTTATTATTGATGAGCGTTGAAAGTACTCACAGATGTTTCAAGATTAGAAATTCAATTATTAGTAGTCTAGGGCGCCTATATTCTCCAAAAGGATAGCCTTACAAATTAATATTGAAAGAATCGCTTCAATAGGAAGGATAGACGAAGTTAAAGCGTTCTCAAGTACATCCGGAAAAGTTCCTTGAAAAAAATACCCAAAGCGTGACTCGAATAGCAAATCGCCAAATGCATCGCTTGCAAAATAAGAAGGGAGAATCACTCGACTTCATTCAGCGCGAAAGTATAGTATAAACAACCATCGTGACATGTATCGCCGTAGTGAGAAAAGTGCACCCTTCGCGTTTCTTTTGTTTCCCTGCTTGTATAGCCTTTAGGTTACGAGAGTCAGGGATTGGAATCCCCCAACAGCCATGGAGATAGAACGACTTGCGCAAACTTCATGGAAAACAGCTCCCTTCCGACGGAGAAAAAGTAAATTCCCTCCGACGTAAAATAGCCTCCTCAGAGGATGGAAATACCTCTGATTTCCTCCGGAAAAGTAAGTTTCTATTTCGCAAACTGCCTACAGATAGGAGTGAAAAGGGCGGTGGTGGAAAGAAAGCTAGGGAAAGATACGTGTATTGGAGGTATGATGGTTCGTGAGCAAAAAGGTTCGAATGAAATGACGTGGGAGGAGGAATATTTATCGGCAAGAAGTCGCAAGATGTACGATGGAGAGTTTCGACTTGTTTAAGCCGAGATGTAAGAGGTCCAGGTGCTTCTGTTGTTAAAAAATGAGTTGCGGCCGAAAGACTTTCTCCCTGCGTGTTCGGGCGGTAAAATTTCTTCCGTCACGGGCATCGGTTGTGCGTCCCATCGTTTGAAATACTGCGGAACTCGCGGAAATTAATATCCGAGTGCGTGAAAGTGGAAATGTTGAAAATGTGTGTCGAATTGCTCTCGTGAATGTCCAAAAGTGGTTTATTTATGGTGGATCGTAAGGGGTGAACGGATTTAACAAATGTTCTTCACGAAAAAGAGTAGCGAACGTGTGTAAAGCTAAAATATTACGAGTAATCCATCAAAGAGAAAATGCGTATTTCACCACTGGAAGATGCGAATAGCTATTACGAAGTTCAGTATGACTTCTCAACGAAATATTAAAATACTGCAATATGAGAATTGATGAACTAGTTAAATTGATTCTCAATATATAGGAAAAATGAAGGGTTTAAGGAGATTATTTACGTGAAATTCTACTTTTTTGCTTTTAAGTGAAGTATAATAATAAATCGACTTTATTTAGGGAGAAGTTTACATGATCAATCTTTTTTCTCGTTACATTCTAATTTTTATTGTTAAGTACATATGCTCTAATTCTGATTACTATTTTTAAGTCAAACTGAAATACTGTCTTTGCCTATAATTAGGGGAACTTAAACTCACTCATAAATTATTGGTTACTTAATTTTTTCCTCTTAGATAACTGCTAGAGATATAAACCACTTTCCCGAAAATTTTGTTTAACAATTTCTTCAAATTAGAGAGTGATTTTATCACTTAACCATCAGTAACGAACGAACATAGAACGAACTCTTATGTGTTTGAAATCAAGTTTTCGTATTACCTTCTCATTTCTATTAAATCCAAAGATACTATACCGCTTAAGGAACTTTCACGTTGGACCATTTAATACTCGTCACCTAACAGGCTGGACTTATGTCTTGGAAACATCCATCCTTAGATTTACTCTCCTGAGAACTTAATCTACACTGTCAACCTCCCTTTTACAACTTTGGCGTGACATCCGTAAACACCATGTCGTCATCAAATAGAACCATCCTCTCTTCAGTTTTAACTCGATCTTTCCTAAAGTATCAACGCCTTAACAACTTAGATGACCAAAAGAGACAACTCGGATCTTTCTAGACGCCTCTAATAAAGGTATTAGCCTTTGTGTATCCAATGTAATTATTTAGCTGCTTCACTAGTCCGTTGTTATACGTACGTCACTATAAGAAACACATAGGTCCGTGGCTCTTTGAGGAGTAAATAAATACGAATTTACAACATGACAAATCAAGTGTCCATATTCAAACATTTGGGTCATATCCTTTAAAATACAATCGAATTTTGTAGGATAACTCTTCTTATTGCATTTTAAAATGATTTACCGAAATTGGAAATCATTTTTATCTCCCATATGTAAATATTTACTCTCGAACTGTCTAGGAGTGAATGAGACCTTGTGGTACGTAATGGGATAATTTTATCATTTTACAGCTTATACTTTAAAGAATAAGGTACCATGAAAGTAATATAAATACCTTGTTTATCGATAAAATATAGACGTTTATTTGCTAAACAAGTTACTAAATGCATCAACAATCGTTTCATCCTTATGTTCATCAAGGATACGTACTTTGCCCTCCACAATTTAAATATTCATCGTCGCCTATACCTTAACGCACCCGTATATCAAAACAGCCAACGATATCGCTCAGTTCTAACCGAGCGTAAATATTATTATAATTTAGGACAGGAGTTTAAAAAATAATCTGTATCTCGACTTTTTCAAAGCGAACAATCAAAGGCCGAGGAAATCGGAGTTCACCTGTTTTTTCGCTCCCTAATCCGGCATCAATAGCAGGCTTAAACGCTCGTATAAAAATAAATAAACAAAAATATCCGTGACGACAAGGAAGCGGTACATAATGGAACGCGATAAAAGCGATAAATATGGGGCGGCCGCCTTTCTTTTCATCACCCGTAATCCTCTTTAATTCTCGAAAAGCGGCGCTGCTCCATAATTGATTGATCCTCTCCGGCCTTTTACATAGCCCATAAAATCCCAGATCCAAAGTCAACTTTATGCCCCTCTCCTATAACGATTCCCGTGTTCATTTTCTTCACAATTTCCCCAACTTTTCCAATCCGGCGATCTCTTTCCGGGACAGAACTTTGAACCCGTTCCCAAAGCGCCCTTGACCCTTATCAATTCTCCTTTTTTATTTCCATTCCCGTCCGCTCTAATTAGAGTAAGTAGTCGCTTTGCGTGGAGAGTGCGGGGCCGTAAAATATTCAGCGGATCGGTGGCGCCGCCCGCGAACGGAGTCGGAATTGATAACAAGCGCTCGTGATCGGAAAAGGGTGGTGGAACTCTCTTTGGCTTTGACGTTTGACGTCAGACTTTATAGAAGGATAAAAAAAAGTTTAAAAAAATCTTACCGTACATTATCGTTATCCAATTTAAACGTTCCACCATATTGCGTAGGAATATTATTTCGCTGAGTTCTTTTAGGAAAAAAGATCGTTTCGCCATTATGAAATTCTGCAATTACGACAGTATTGATGACACTAAAGGTGAACTCGTTTTCAAGTTGCCTCAATAGTCACGTAATATTCCAAATTCATATGCCGAACCAAATAATTTATTGATATTATTTGTATTTTCCATTCAGGATAATGAATTTGTTTATAACCTAAGAATATAATTTTTAATTTCGTTAAAGTTAATGTTATTTAAATTATTATTAAACTTTAATTATTATTTTAAAAACACTACTATTTTATTTATTGAACATTTAATAAAACGGTATTTATTTGTATTAAATAAAAAATAGTAATTAAATTAGAAGTTTAGCACGTACAATTAAAGTATTATTGAAGTATTATCAACTGAATGAATCAGATAATAACCAATTTACAGTTATCTATCAGTTATCTGGAAATAATCTACCATGGATTATACATGATGTTTCATACCACTTATAAAAGTTGGAAATCTGTTGGAAAGCAACATTTTAAAACAATGGGCAGACTTTTTCAAAGAACGTCATTGCTCGTATGAATTATACGTATTAACCCCTCACTATCGCAGATGATAAAATGAGCCCAAAATTTAAGGGGAGCTCTCAAATATCCTTTTTTATCTTCGGAGACAACTTTTGTTTCCATCCTTGAATGCTCATGCGTCGGAATCCCAGTGGACCTTCTCACAATCGACACCCTGATCACGTACCAAATACCTCGACCGATTTCCAACCAACTTACCCAATTTCTTCAGTTTTTCCCGCGGCACGAACTTTGAATCTACCAATCTTCAACGCCAGACTTAAAGTTCCTCTATTGGAAAAGGAAATGTATATATCTCTCCTTGAAATATATAGCTATCTTCTCTGAACTCTAATCTACATGTTGTGGATTTGGTCGCCCTTAAAATTGAGTCAATTTCATAAGTATCTTGTTATAATTTGTTTAATTTAACATTAATTATACTGTGGACGTATTTACTTAACAATCTATAATTAACACACTCATTAAAATTCATATATATATATATATAATTTATATATATGTTTTAATTTAATTGACGTATTTTTACATAGAAGAATAAAAGTAATATAGTAACTTTCAACTATATTGTGTAAAATTATTTACGAATGACAGTATTGCTTAATTATTCGAATTATAAAGAAAGCTTTACTGAATTTACTGACGAGTTTAATAGATTCTTTTCAATCATCTGATTAATGCATTTTCAATTATTTCGTAGAGAATCTAGTAAAAATTATGTTTTTATTGTAATTGTTAGTTGGGAAAATAGTAAAATCAGCCCAATTAATGCTTACACCCTAATAAACCTGTGACATTCAATACAAATTCATACATTATAAAGACCCAATTAATATTTCAGTTGTAAAGCATTGAAGAAGATCATTAGTAGTTTGAAAAGATCTATTCAATTTTAAAGCGATATATGTGAATTATAGATAATAAATTTGATGGAAATAATCCTTTTGCGTCGTAATTACCATCATTTTTGATAAATTTCCTTTGTGAATGAATGTGTTAGATCATGATATAAATAATTAAAACGTTAATAATAATGAAAGCGAGTATAATATCAGAGAAATAAATACAAATTAAGTAACGCTAATAACCAAAGAATGTCAACAGTTAAGCATTCATTAACCTTTAAAAATAAATATAGGAGAAACAATGAAAGTGCTAAGCGTGTAATAATTTAAATACGATACGTTCTATTTTCACGTTCAAAAGTTTCACTCACAAATTTGTACGCTCTAAAATAAGCGATTCATTAGGAAATAAAAATGTCACGTTCTGTTACGTGATTTTGTTCATTTAAAGTTGAGTGTTGTGATGTTCATAACTACAACAGATAAAAAAGCAGATGTTTTCATTATAAGGAAATGAGGTGTAAACACTTCAGGTATTCCAAGAAAAATGGCCAATTGAATGATAAAATAATCATTAATTTAGAGTTAAAATTAAAAATAAAACTGAGAAAAATTATTCAAATCATAGCAATGTTCAACAAATACACGTAAGTTTTTTATAGTTTCACTTGTTTATGTCCCGTACCTTATTATGTCGTAACGGGAGGCATATAAAACCCCTCGCTTACCAATCAGTTTAAAATACATGCTATTTTAGTCAAAGGATTAAATTCTCGAAATAGCAGAGAAAATATCTCTGCCGTAATGATGGATTTAATTGGGAAAGTAATTTAGCTCTCCGTATCAGATATCAACTGTTTTGAAATGGGAATACCCGCATTAAATTTTGGGTAATTAGAAGAAGAGGAACTTTCAAATTTTTTTTAAGTCGTTCATTTTACAATCTCGATAAATCTTCCTAACTGTATTTTATGAGATAACGCGTTTCATGAAAACATTAACTTTTAACATTCAGCTTAATTTGTCGGAAAGATCTCATTTTAGCATAACATATATTGAGGGTAAACTGATATGTTTGCAAGAGATGTTTTGTCTGAGAGCTTTGTTTTGATTAAATTTGGCGAAATCTATTTTAGGAGCTGCTTTTCAAACAATATCAGTTCTTTGTTTCGAGATACTTAACACTATTTCTCGTCTGCCCAAATTCAATAGACTTTTCAAAACTTTTTAGACCTAATATCCAACAGAATACTCAGTTTATTTCAGAATCTGATCAATGATATAATTTAATAATCTTTCAATTTTGATATTCTTTAGCTCTATACAACTTTATCGTTCTCATATTGTGCACAGTAGTTAATGTATAAAAACAGTTTATAGTCTCTATTAACACCTGAAAACTTTATAACTAGACGTTAGAAAGAAACAAATACTTTATTGCATTCATTATTATTTATACCTATTAGTTTAAATAGATATGCACAACGAGACCAAGTGCATGTAAAGTTAGATATACGTTCCTTATTTTTTTTGCATTTACCATTCTTATAGAATGAATTCATTGTAATTATTTTTAATTTCGCCGCTTGAGTCGTATTTTTTGTTTCGGGCGATGAAAATTCTTATAATGATAGCACTTTGGTTGTAATACACCAATTACTAGCGATGAACATAATTTTACTTTTGCAGCATAGAGAATAAATTTATCTCTTGGTGTGGTTCATCAACTCTAGTACACTTGCTGGAATTCGCCACACAAGATCAGCTTCAAGTTTTGCTATTCACTGGATTCCTTACGATCGGTGAAATCTGATATCTCCAATGAAACAGCGAACTTTTAAAGAAGACCGAGAAAGTTTTCCAAAGTAGACTTTTATCGGGAAACTTCCGCTCAGAAAAATTCGATAAGCGTTTCCTAATTAGGTTCCTGTCCTGGATATACTTTAACGCAAAGCTGCGCGAAAGTTTAATTTTCGCTCGACCAATTAAATCGACATTTCTCGTCGCTTTCCGAATAACAAGCTTTGGCGAAGTTAATCTGAGGAGATTGGATTCCGCACTTAAGAGAAACACACCTCTGAAAACACGAAACGTCTTAAGAGCAATAAAGATACTGTTTTCATAATCAAATAACCTTTTCTATGACTCAAGTAGCGATTGATTCAGGTTAGGAGTGAGCTCACAAGTGTATCTATATATACTGAATTTCGTTATCAGAACTTTTTTTGTATGTGAAACGTGGTATTTGATTTGGCTGCTATGCATATCTTGTGTACTTTCGGAGCCGTCAAGCTTCAAAGAGGTATAAACTTTATCAAAAGGGAAGTTTGTGAGGGAGGCAAGTTTCTAAGTCATCTCGCTTTTCATCATAACCTCATTCGACCTTCAAGAGCGGAAGGATTGAGTTGACGAAGCTGGAAATTGGATAATAATATTCCTTAATGTGAATCATAACACTTTTAATCTAATTCAATTATCATAGTAGTATATCAATCAACTTTCTGTCATATTTTAAATCTTCATTTTTTATCTTTTAAATGTACATTTATGATCAATTATTATAAAGTATTCTACTGCATGTTTATGAAACTATCCGCTCAATTTGGCCTTTCACAGATTTTACCATTCGTGATGAAATCAATTCCATTCTGCAATGATCCATCATAATTATTTCATTCAGTTCGCCTCATCTATCATCCAATTGCTATCTAAAATGACTACTCAACGATCCTATTACTTCTATTTTGAAACTGAAAATTCTCAAAATTTCTTTGAACCATACGTATATGTTCATCGCATAAATAATAGCTTATGAGAGTTTTTTTTACGTAAAATGATGTTTGGAAATTTTAAATTTTTTCTTCAGTTTTTTAAGTAAAAGCTACTGATTGAAATTTATTATTCTCCAATACTAGATTAACTTTTGATTAATGAGGTACTAACTTTCTGTATGGAATAATCGATACCTTGAATAAAAACCTTTTCTATTTTAACAAAATGGCCAGTACGTCGAGTTATTTTAATCATTATCAATTTTTGCGTTGTACATCAACTCTGACAATTAAAATGGAATTATAGCCACTGAAATTCTAAACGTTTTATCCTCTTTAAAATATTATCCAGAAGATTTCAAAAGTTAATGGTACTAAATTGATAGAGCATTGTATAAGTTCTATTCTCCTATCCAAAGTATTAAAAATCCGAAAGAACTTCACCGAGCTTTCACATGCTATTCGATATGGACGAGCGTGATTTGATTCGCCCATTGATTTTATTAGTCTCCCGTTTTGGGTGTGAAAACCGCTCGTCTTCTTTTTTCTCCATAAAACTTTATATGAGGTCTGACCTCAATCGACCGTTCATATTTCCGAATTGTTGCTCCCCTATCGACTTCCCAGTTTCGGTGCATCGGAAAATACTGAATTTTTCCCGCAATTTTTCTATTCCGCGAGAGCAATCGAACAATATTTTATCGTAAATTCAAGTGGCTGTTCATTATCAATGACCTCTTTTCTAAATTCATTAATTTATTGCCCTCTGTTACTCCACATAAAATTGCAACAAGTGAGACTCCAATACAAAAAGGTATTAGTAATTCTTTTATGATGTTCATGCTATCGATCAAAAAAAGACACTGATCTCTAGAATTAAAAATGGTATTATAAAAATATATCTTGTATCCAATCGTTCATTGGCTAAAAACAGTGTTGGGGAACGTTGAGACCCACCCAAGAATTATTAATACCGGTGATAATGTATGTTGTTTCTTTGTAATTGTAGATATTAATGTAAAATATTTTCCTCTCTCCTAATTAAAAATAATTTCTTATACTTATGTTTTTCCTATCTGTTTAAATTAAGATGCAATCTAAATCTATGTATAAATTCCTAAATTCTGTCGAAATCAGGCCGTATAATTATTGAAAATGATCAAGTATTTCGTAGAAATGGTTACCAGGGAACTATTGGTTATTTATTTTTCTTTATTTATTTTATTTTATTGGTTATTTCTTATATTTACGTAAATACTAATCTGAGTATCTCATACAAGTAAAAGTGATGTTTTATACCTCGTTAAATCTTTTCATCTACACTATTACGACAAATTTTGTATCTCAAAAGACCTTTTAAGCCTTCAACGTCGAGCAACCCATCAATCTATCATCTCGACACCCTATCAAAGCCTTTTCGATAAGCTTAACTCGATAGATCGGGGAAGTAATCAAGAATCGATACTTTACTCTCGCCCTTCTTCTCCGGAGACACTCCAAAAAATCTCATAAGATAAATACACTTTGAAGAAGCTTTTCACTCGTCACTTAAAAATGCGTTTGATTGAAGAAACCTTTTGGAAGACCTCTTAAAACAAATACTCGGTCTATTTCAGGCGAAAGAAATGTACCGCGGGCAGCCCATCGACGGTTTCCTGACGACCACCACTCAAGAGGCCACGGTGACCATAAGAGACGTGAACGACGAGCCGCCGACGTTCAACAAGAGAGAGTACTACGCATCGGTTCCAGAAGGGGCCCCTGAGGGAACGCCGCTGCCCAACCTGGACTTGACGGTCCGGGACCCAGACGTGGTGAGTGGATGTGTGGAGGTTGGCTATGAAGGGTTAATGGTTATGAGACAGGTTTCCGGAAGAACTCGATCGCACCGTAGATTTTTATTTCACGGCTAGACCGATTACTGGGGCTTCCACTGCGTCAGCGACACCTGCAGATCACGTTGCATCCATCGTGGACTTTTTTCTTTTTGGACATTATCAAGCATTAAAATCTCTTTTTGTTCAATCGCCGGATTAACGATTTAATTTGTCGTCTAAAACTCGTCTTGTGTAGACTATGGTAAAAGTTACACTTTTCAATGCTTGGGAGAAATACCCTCTTTCAGCATTTTTTATTTGCTTTAAACTGTTACGGAGTGGGCAACTTTATCGTGATTAAAGAGGGTTTTAATGAAGCCGAGCGATTGAAAATATAATTTTATTTACAATTTAATTTTTTATTTCCGTCTGGCTTCCCGGCTTAGTTCATAAGGTAATTTTGTAATGGGAATGGTGAATACTCTATTAAAATTATTTAATGATTTTTTTAATTGTATTATAAATAATATACGCCATAAGCTTTTTAATCTAGGTTTCAAGTATTTTATACAATCATTAATAATTTTTAATACTCCGTGAATATGAAATAGCTGTGATCGATACATTTATATGCGTGGATTGATTTTAAGCATTTTAATTTAACTTTACCGAACATCATTAATTTCGTCGATAATCATCATTAATACCATAATAATACGCTGCTTCACCAGTATAATTTGAATTATTAAAGTGTTTAATTACTTAATTAACGCCATTCATAAACTTTTTCATTAAATGAAATGATTAATCAAAATTAATTGCTTCGATTCGAAATCGTTCGCGCTCAATAACTCAATAGAAAAGTTTATTTCGATAATATTTCAGGTTGATAATATTTTTGTGCAGAAAACAGGTTCTTTTACAAATTGGAATAAATAATGTATAATTTAAAAGAGGAGAGTTAATGGTTATTTTCATTCTAGTCTTTATTTCTCTAAACACTTACTTCCAGGGTACGAACTCCGCATTTACCCTTAGACTGGAAGACGTTTCTGGTGCTTTCACAGTGGAACCTGCTAGAGCCGATGGTTTCACATCCGTCAGTATTAGAGTAGCAAACGCGTCACTCGACTATGAAAACCCCAACCAGCGGAAGTTCATCTTATTGGTAAGTGAAGAAATGTATATTGATAACGATACACACATTGTAAACTTATATGTATAAAAATATCCTTGAAAAAAGAATATTTTCTCCTCAGTAGTTTGGAAATTGTCATTTAAGTTTTCATAGGTTTTAGAATAATGAAATATGGAGCCTAATGAAAGAGACATTTCTCTTTTTCATTGCAAGTATAATAGCTCTCCGAAAGGAGTTGATAGCTTAATTTAAAGATGATGTAATTCTACCTTAGTACTGTCTGAATATTCAATGCAGAGACACGAGTTTCCAGTATCAAGATAGGTTCACTCCACCTAATATTTCCAACCTTTCCATCCTTGCCTACCCACTCTCTTTTCCCAAAACTTCCATCTATGTATTCCCCTCAGTCTTTTCCATCAAACCCTATGTCCTCCTTTAGCAGGCGCTCTTCTGTATTAGACCCTTCATTTCACCAGTCTTTCCCTTTATTTCTTCAATCAAACTTCTCCCTTTTCCCGCTATCGACAGCACTTCTCATCAACTCAATTTCCTCGGTTTCCACAGAAACCACTTCTCGAATTCTTCTGTCTGATGTTTCTGATGGCTATGATTTTCGTTCAGACATTCACAAATGCAAATGGAATTGTATTCTTGTTATCAGACACGTAACGTTTATTAGTGGACGTAGTATGATTACTAGGATGTCATAATGGTTACGTAGTGTAATTTTTCTTCCTTTTTACGGTATGTACGTTTCCGAAAACCCAATAATATTAGTTTTAAGGAGGTTTTTTTTTTTAAAGAATGTACAGAATCTTCGAGGACTAATTATAATAATGATTCGTTTGCTTCAGTATCCGTCATTCATTTTTAATTTATTTTATTATTTTTTTAAGTCATTAGAGATGAAACTTTAATTAATTCTCCTTCGTTTACTTAAATTTTGGGACGAAATATATTTTTCAAGAAAATTCGCTTGAATTTTTTAAATCAACTTCAGAAACTGAATCCTTTCAGAATCCAGTTGGAACGTTGTCTACTATAAAAGGTCGCCTACTATTAGCTTTGTGGCGTGTATAGCGCACAGCGAAGTGAAGTTAGGATGTTAGTTGATCGTTTTCGAATAATAAGTAAGTAAGAAGTATTTAATTTTCTAAATATGTGATGATATCACGATTGAAAGTTTTCTGTTTAATTAAAATACAGTTAACTTTTGGCATTGAGTATTTTGGTCCTAAGAGCTATTTCAGCTAATATTAAGGAAATCGATTCATTAAAGAATAAAACGTCTGTTATTCGATACCATTATTCTTTACTCTCAAATTAAATACTAGTTACTTCCAATCAGGTTCATCGTGATATTATGATCAGTAGTAATGGCCATTTAGCAAATAGTAACCTATTAAAAAGAAGTGTTAAAAGATTACACAAAAATACCTCGACGCTGTGGGAACACGGAATCCAACAGATTTCTCTATCTCCAAATACATAAAGAATGGATCATTTGGCTTCGGACGGAAAACGGTCTAATTGTCTCGGAAACCCTAAAACTTCAACAATGAAACCCTTGGAAACAAAAACAGACCGGTTAAAGCCACCCTTTTCAACCGAAACAGGATGCGTAACTCTCTCCAGAAAGAAAACGTACAAGTATCGAGAGAAAAGAGACACGATAAAATACGTGCGTAGCCATTCTTCGCAGTGGGATTATCGGTATTCTACGGACGTTACAGAAACCCAATAAGGCAAACTTCTATAAGCGTCAGAATCGAGTTTGCGACACGAGCACCAAATCCTCAGATTAGCTTTGGGAAAAGTTCGGAAAGAGGCTGGACTCATCTTCCGCCTTATTGTTTCAAGGAATAACGAATCCAAACATAATTTTTAAGCCGATATCATCACCTTGATGACAGAGGCGAAGGAATTTGGAGCGAACGGTAGCTGAAGATGTCTCCTTTAAGGTGAGATGAACAGGTACCTTAAAATAGCCCTACTTATTCCTGTGCCAACATTATAAGCGTTAAAAAATTCGATAGAAGTAGGTCATTGAATAACCTTTAACGTCTTACTCATTTAATCAGAATTCATTGAATATTAAAAACAAGTTTTCATTTTAATTAAATTTTTAATGTGATGTGGAATTTAATTAAGTATTATGTTCCTTAATCGTTAGATTATATTTCAGTATATATTATGGTAAATCGTTTTATCCCTGTACTTGAACTCCTCGTCAAAAGTATATGAATGGCAGTTTGTAAAAAAACTCATTTCTAAGTCTATAAAAGAACAGTTTTCTGCTTTAATTTTAAGTAAAATCCCTTGTTAAAAAGTAAAAAATTAGAAATATTATTCTAAGATTAATACGTAATTTATATATGAATAAAATATAAAATCTTACAGTATGAAATCGAATAAATTAGATACTGATGCATTTATATGTATCATATTTACGGTATGAAAATTTTGTTGTTGAAATAATTACCATAATTATAAATAAATTTCAAAAACGGTTTCAACTCAAAGATAATTTTTTTTCCCAAGATCGAGTTACTTTAATTTCTGATGCATTAAAATTCAAAACGGGTATGAATGACTGCAGATACTAAGGTGTATTAAAATGCTTGATAGGATGATCTCCTAGGCTACGGGTGGGGAACAGGTTGAAGCATCCATTTCACTTCCAGTTGCTGATGAGATGATGCAATGAACGCTGTGAAAGCCTTAGAGCTCTTTAGAGCGAGAAACTGGGATGAATTCATTAGGCGCGTTCAGTTTTACTCTCTTTAACGAGACAAAGAGTGTTTGAGTGTGACTTAACAGAGCTTTCCGCCGCATCAATCAAGACTCAATCGGAAGGTGAAAGTTTCGCTTGTCTCGAAAGCTTTCAGAAAGCGAAAATTATTTATGACATCTGCATATTAATGCTTCTTCAATGTAAGCGGACGGAACGCTGACAAGACGCAAATATCCCATTCCCCGAATTTCCATCGAAAATCAGCTTCGATTAGAATCAGCATCGTCTTATATACCTATTTTATAGTATAACGTATAATGGTAAAACCGTCCCACGATGAAATAAATTCACAGTTTTTTACCGGTTAATTATCCTTGTTTCGTAATCGTATAAAAAATTTTTCTTTAAACTGTACCCCTCGCCTTGGTTTTTACAGTTTCTATGGTGACGAAAGTTCACTATTTTATATAAGTTCACTAGTTACTAGAATTTATCTTCCACCTGTCCCAACCTCATTGCTAAAAATCATTCAAAGATCGCAATAACGTTTTCATTTGATAGCTTCACGAACTATCGAAGATGCTTTTCAGTTAGACCAATGTGATATCATAAGTAAAATCACGGAACTACACTTAGTCTAGAAAATCCAGTCTCGCCTGTGTATAATCCATTTTTGTCTACTACATGGGGCCTAAAACGTAGCATTATGATACTCCTTCGAAATATCTCTCGTATTAAACATTCTCTATTACTATACATCTTACTAGACAATGAGATTCTTTGGCATAATGTCTATTAGTTTAAGTCCTCCTAAGCGAATCTTATATGTTAAAGTCTTTTGGGAGAATTATTCCTTTAAGAAATGTCTGATAATGAACCTTTATTTTCATACATGGATGAAAGTTCTTTTCTATAACGTCCGTAAGTTCAAATGTATTAAAGATAAAGGTTAAATATTCCCAGGGAGATCAATCACTTGGTACCACCGTCCCTCGAACGAAACGTCTTTTATTTCCAAACTTTCCTCCTCAGGTCATCGCCGAAGAGGAGTTCACATCGCCCAAGCTGTCATCGACGGCCACGGTGACCGTCACCATCATCGACGAGAACGACAACGCCCCCACTTTCAGAGGTCGCGAGTCTTCTTTCGCAGCTTCCGTGTCGGAGACAGCATCCCCTGGATCCCCAGTCACGACTCTCACTGCCACTGACAGGGATTCGGGTCGATTCGGGGAGAGCGGCATTGTCTATCAGCTGTTCGGAAACGGGGCGGAGAGGTAAGCACAACAATCGCGTCTGATCAAATTGCCCCATTGTTACGCGGCAATTGTTTACTCGCGGCGCCTCCAGCTTCGAAATTCGGTTTGCCACTCGGTCGCGTT
Organism: Pantala flavescens; assembly: GCA_020796165.1. Classification (NCBI taxonomy): domain Eukaryota; kingdom Metazoa; phylum Arthropoda; class Insecta; order Odonata; family Libellulidae; genus Pantala; species Pantala flavescens. Next base: position 44,288,569 of record CM036881.1, on the reverse strand, counting down.
TTCATTCCGGAACTTTCATTCTTGCGCTTCGAGCGGAGCAATTCCTTTCATCTTTGCCGATTAAGTTCGCTCAAAAAGAAAAGCCCAACGTTTCTTATATCGTCATCATTATTGATCTGTTACCGCGAAATGAAACTTGGTGAAGATTTTTGATTCAAATTTACTACCTAAAATTTAAATGATGTTTTATTTCAATCGTTTTATTTAATTCCAGGGCTATTTTCCTTTAAATATTAACTCAATATTACTATTTTTAACCTAAGTTTCCTCATAATCAATGAAATAAATAATCGTAATTTTATTAAAATTCAAGAAATTTATAACGAATGCATTTATTTTGATTGTATCGATTTTTACTAAAGGTTTAATTTATATTCAGTTTATGGAGTTTCAAGTATTTTTATTTGATTATATGTATGATATAATTTGACTTCTTATTTACTTGTTTACATAGTTATTTTTAATTTAACGAAGAATTCCTTGAGAAAACTCGATTAAGTTTAGAAGAATAAATTACGCGTTTTTTTACAGTCAATTACATGGAACATAGCAATGCATTAGCCTAAGTGCATTCGTCGATATTGGTTACGAATATTCATTTATTGATCGAGGAATCTACTGATAAATAATTGCAAACGTGTGAACACCTTGATATTTAAACACCCTAACTCGGAACATTGCATGTCATACTGAATGTTGCGCTTCGATCTATTTTCAGATTCTCCGTGCACAACAAAACTGGAGTGATTACTGTTGCAGACTGTCCGACTCCTGGCAGGGGTGAGTGTCTGGACTTCGAAACCAGACCTGTGTATTTCTTGTCTTATAAGGTAAGTTGTGAGAAGTCTTAGTAAATAACCATGTGTTCTCCTTACAAACCAAACAGTTAGGAGCTCTTCCATGCATTAGTTAAACTAACTGATAGTACAAAAAAATACCTTATAGTTTTACTTCGAGCATTAATATTTTCAGGTATTTAATTCCTTAAAGTTCATATTCTTATAGTTTCGACTCATTTTGACATCGAATTATTCGACATATAGAATCTTTTCGAACTAGAAAAAATTAACTTATCTTCGTAAATCGTTAACATACAAATCGTCATAGATACACGATAAACAACCACAGAGCGACGCCGTAACTTTCATAAATTGCGTCATTTCAAATGCAATATGAAATAGAAGGATTTTGTTTTCTTTAGAGAACGTGACGCCTCGAGGAAAATAATATTAGCATCAGTCATTTCCATCCCTCGAGAGCGGATCTGATGAGATGCGGTACCAAGTAATTTCGGCTCTAATTCAATAGCGATGATTGGGAGATGAAAGGAAACATGTTCCTTACGGCAAGTCGGCGTGAGCAGCGCCTCTAACGCCTTTGTCATGTACTCCTTCGTTAACGCGATGTAAATTATGGAGAGAAAAGGTTTCGTAAAATTGGAAATTCAGCGGAAGATGATCATTAGAAACTAAGTATAGACATGGAAAGAAAATGATCTACCATTTATTTTTAACAAGAACAGGAAGTCTATTGTAGAAATTGAGAAATAGAATTTGATCTTCGCCACGTAAATATTTATGTCTCTTTTTATCGCGTGACACTTTTTTTGTTTTTATATTTTGTGCAGTGAAAATAAATAGATAACTGACGTATGAAATATGTATAAACTTGCAATCACTAAATTGAAAACTTTGAATTTATTCTGTGTGATGATAATCCAATCCAATCACAATCCGTTTCGTGAAAATCATCGTAAAATATACATTACAGGTAACCCAAGCTTTTTCATCACATTCGAAGTTAAAAAAGTGACAACGCATTAAACCCAAGATAAATTCAAGAAGCATAAAATTTAATTTATAATAGTTATTCAATATTTTATTGTTAAATCATTCATCCAAGAATTTTTCCCCAAGTCTTAAACTTAATGAAATTTTTGTCGTATAAATTAGGCCAACGAGATCAGATTTTCATTCTTTATTTCAATCGAGGAATCTTTCGGACGACACCATGACGTTGGATAAATGCTTCAAGGCAACACGCTCCCAACAACTAGGTTAAAGGTTCACCTCCAGAAACTTCAGCTCGAAGTTTCGCCTCAGGTTGTGACCTATAGGAAATATTTTCATTCAATTCCCTCCTTGTGCCCTCCGGGTTCAATACATACCTGTCCTCGGCATCCAATATCTTTCGAAGTCCGCATCGATCGAATCTTTGGATATCGCGCCATCAACAAGTCTCAAGTTGCACGACCTGAAAGAAGCGGAAGCTCCTTGCAGAAAGTTCATGTTCCATCCATTAGCACGCTAGTCACGCTCTAAATCGGTGAAGTTTCACGAAAAAATAACGCCGGCACATGCGCAGAAAGTATATTTTTGTGTTTGAAATAATCCTTTGTTTACGTGAACAAAAATCCTAAGCAGGAATCTCATTGTCGTGAATGAGGAACTATGTTTTGAGCCATTGTTTCACTCGTCTCCGGTATTGTTGTTGCTTTTAATGATAGCTGTTTCATTAGTTAGACATTGTTATCATTAATTAAGTTTTCTGGCATTCATTATAGCAAAGACGCATTTGATTAAGTTGAAAAATAAGATCTTAAATCTTGATTCTTCAGCGAAGAAATTTTCAGAAAATCGTCTATCTATAAATGCATAGAGATTTTAGGCAACATATAATGAAATGGAATTTTTAGCTCAATTTTAATTTTTGCCATCAATACTCATTGAAATTTTTAAGCGATCTTTCATCCAATTGTTTTTTATTTTATATTTTTTGTCGCTGTTTTTTTTTCCTTGATAAGTCGCCGTTCATTCGAAGGAGTGGCGTAACTTTTAACTTTTTAACCCGCGTTAATTATGACGCGCCATTTTCAAAAGTTCTATATCAAACTTAATATTTCCTTTCAGGCCATAGACGACGAGGGAACCGGTAAAAGCGCGGTCATTTCCCTCAAGATTTCTCTGCAAGATGCAAATGACAATCCTCCTCGCTTCGTTCAAGACAACTATCGCGCCAGCATCGACGAAGGGGCGTCCAGGTTCGAACCAAGACTCTTTGTGAAAGCCGAGGACCCAGACGAAACGTCCCTCATCTCGTATTCTATTGCTGGTGGAAATGGACAGAACCTTTTCTCTGTAGATCGCCATTCTGGAGAGATAACTGTTGCCAACCCAGAAGGACTCAGCATGACCAAGACATCTGGTGATTTGGTAGTCCTTACCTTAGAGGTGAGAACGCATTAAGTGTATATTACAAGCAGAGTTAAGGTTTACGAGGTAGAGAGTTGTGGTGGAAGACTATTGTATTTAAGAACACTAAAATAACTGCAAAATCCTTCTGAAATCATGAAAAAACTATCTTGGTAAATGAGTAATGTTATTGTAATGTAAAATGTTAATGTATTTGTTTTAATTAGGTAACAAAGAAGTCTCCTCTTGAACAAAGAGAAATCTTATTATTGCTAGTGAAGAATATTTAAGTAGTGTTTTCAATGTGGAACATCTGTTTGAATGAAGCAAATTAATTTTATTGCAACATTTATAATATTATATATTTTGGAATTGGAATGGAAATATGTTATAATTGGAAAGAACTGGTTGTCTTATTCTTCTTATTCTTTTCCTGCTATAATTTTTATCTTTTACATTATTTTAATTTATCTTATGATAGCATTGTAAAAAGTTCTGGATAAATACAATGTGATATGTAATCAAATTTATTTCCACCAATCTTATACATCAACAAAAATGTTTAAATATTTAATAATGATAGTTAAAATTTAGGTAATTTATTTACATCATTGTTATATAAATATTTGCCATTAATCAATTGCTATTTATTTGTTCACTCATACCTCATACAAGTTTTTTTATTTCACTACAGGCCAGTGATGGCACTTACAGTAACACAACCAACGTCCGGATATCAGTAAGAGATGTGAACAATAATGCTCCAGAATTTGAAAAGTCAAGTTACTTTAGCTCAGTTCAGGAAGATGCGCCTATTGGTAAAATTTTTTAATACCATTGCACTTGTGTGAATTCTGTATTGTTGAAATGTATCCTTAACTTCCCTTCTGACAAGAAGATCAAAGGTCTTGAATGGAAATTTAGAATTTTGAAATCCATATATCAAAATTGTAGTATTTAAAAATTATCTATAATGGAGTAATTAAGAAAGATTTTGTTTCATTTATTTATTTCATTATTAACAATTGGATTTGTAAATATTTCACAGGAACAACTGTTGATCAAACCTTTGCTACTGATGATGACACAGGCATTAATGCCAATTTGTATTACAAGATACAGAAAGGATCTTATGATGACTTCGGTATTGATGAAAAGACCGGGATTGTTACAGTAGCCAACAAGCTGGATTTTGACAGAAGGAGGATGTACAATATTGAAATCATTGCTGCTGACAAAGGTATTATTTTCTATTTATTTATAAATAATTTTCCTCTGATCATAATATAAATGTATAATTAGTAAAACATTAGCATTTGGTCATTTTTATTGTTTAATGTAATAAAATTTCTAAATTATAAACTTCCAATTGCTAAAGATAAATATTTCATAGAAGTTTACTTTTACTCTCAATCAAATTTAGCTTACAAATACTTCAAGCTCATTATTGTGATATATATTTAGTAAATTTTAGCAACAAAACTGTTGATTATATTAGTTAGTACCAGACAGAATCAGATATAGAATTAAAATTGATCCATCATTTTGTTAATTATGGATACTATTTTTAGGAACACCTGCATTAACTGGAACCACAACCCTAACTGTAAAAATCCTGAACAGTAATGATAAACTTCCGTACTTCAAACCACAAACACAGAAGGCTGAGGTAGGTTATTGCAGATGTTATGTTTTCCATTATTATAAATTGAAAAGTTCAGATTTTATTATAATTTACTTCACTTCCAATTAGGTATCTGAAGATGCTCAGCCAGGAACTGTATTCTACACTTTGATTGCTGAAGATCCAGATGTAAACAGCACAGATGCATTGAATTTCAAAATTGCTGAGCCAGTGACAGCATATGACAAGGATGGGAAACCAATTCGTGATGATCAACAAGTTATGGTAAACCAAAGTTGAAAAACATTATCATCCACTGTTCAGTCCTCCAATGAACTGCAGTGCACTGATTTAGTGAAGAATATACATGCAAATATAAAATTTGTTTTCACATTACCAATCAAATAGCTCCAAATAATAAGAGCTTTTTATTTTCATCGGACAGTACCATTGAAGTGGATTGAATTGAAAACACTCTAACAATTAGTATTTTATTCTTTTAAATGCTATAATACTAACTTACAACTAAGCTTCCCCTGCAACAAATTAATTTGGGCATTTCCATCTTAGTAAGCTAAGCAACGATAGATTATCATAATTCCACTGATTCCTCTGATGAATAACTTTCTTGAAATTTATCAAACTCTTAAGCAAATCATTGTTTGTGTAATTAATTCTTGATTAACATAGCAGAGGATCCAAGTCCAAGAAACACTTGTACAAGAGTCATCTACATCTTGGTAGGTTCATTTTCCCAATAATTTCCCAAAAAAATCACCTCTCCTTCTTTCCAAACCTTTATAACAACCTAATATTTTCTCTAAGTTTTCCTTTTTCCACATTCCCTGAAAACCTATTATTAATTCATTTCTGTAGAAATACCTCCCTTTTCATTATTTGATCCACCCATTTCTTATTTATTCAGTGAATCCCCACTCCTCTCCAAAATTTCCTCATTTTTTTATCAACCCGAATTGTATTTTTGTTTAAGCCATTCCCACATTTCAAAGACCTCCAGACTTGTATGCCATCCTTTCTGAGGCCCCCCTAAGTTTCCCATGCAAAAAAAAAACATTCCAGACTAAGGATTTTACTAGTCTTTTCCTGGTATCTTTTTGAAGGCACTCCGTCATCAGTTTCCTTTGCATCATGAAGTGATCCATAGCTACTGTTTTTCTTCATACGAACTCTTTTGTGCTCCTCCAATCCCAAGAAAGAGTACTGCCCAGGTACGGGAATTGGTCCAACTGTTCTAACTTTTCTCCGTCTGCCTTAAATGTTAACCTAGCTTCCCTTAGCTAATCTCATGAATTTATTTTTTATCTTTATTTTACCCCAAAATTCCTTGCTTAATCGTTTAGTGCATTGGCTAGTATTTGCAAATCCTTTTCAGAGCCCCAATCTTTGTCGTATGCTTTGTTGTTGCTTAATTGTCTGCTTTGTCATCTATTATGCCATCTTCTTTGTCATCTACTCTGTGTCTTCTCAGTTGTTTGCAAATCTTACTGACTTTACTCTTTTTGCATCAGTATTCATTCCATTTCCATTCATTGTATTATATGCGTGTTACTTTAATCATATACTCAGCATATAAATCTCAAAATGCTGGAATCAGAATCAGCTTTTCATCATTCTGTTCTAAATCCAACATCCTGGAGGTTTGTGGTTGTTTCTTTCTGGAAGGAAAATTTTTCCTAAGTTGGACATGTCCTATGCATTCTAGCATTCTTTTACAAAGATAAATATAATTTTAGATTTACAAAATTCTTGAAGTTATTTTTCAAATTATGTACTTAAGCAATATCTAAATGAAAACTAGATTTGAATAAGCGTAAAAGATCAAGAAAAATCTTTTTTGTGTGTGTTATTTGCTTTGGCCATTGAATTATCCTGTTAGAGGCCTTTCTCCCATTTTATTATTTATTTTCCATTTCATTAAAACTACAACAATGCCTACTTTTCTGCTAGGCTTCCTTTTTATTATCCTTATTGCATTTTAGGTCTTGTCTTTTCTTTAAGTTATCTACTATAGAATATCATCAAATTTTCTGATTCTTTTGTATTTTATGAATATTTTCCAAAGGATGACAGATAAGGATTAAAATAAGGGGACTGTAACACAGTGACCTATAATTTCTAGCTACAAAAGATTTTGCAGTTGTTTACTTTTTTATATCTTTGGATTTTCTGCTATTTTAGGATTTAAGATTCCATAAAAATATATTTATTTCTTTCATTAATCTTGGTACTTCATTATGGGCTCAGCAAGGAGTTGGTTCATTTTTTTCTTTTGCAGAGTTCAAATAAATATTATAAAATGTGGATAGTCTATCTCATCATAAATTTTCCCTTGTAGACTTTAAATAGACCTTATTGCTTTCTCAAGGTTTTCAATGAACTTCTTCTTAAATATTGTCATCAAACAAAATCTTCTGTATATAAATATATAATTAGTGCTCTTTCCAGATGATGACTGTTTTCTAAGTTCAACATTGCCATCTACTTCCTGTTCACATTTTGCCTGGATGAAAGTGGTCTTTGATTCTTACCCTAAAAATGCCTCCTCATATTATTTCTATCTTTCCCTGTCTGGATCAAATAAAATATATCCCAGGGTAGCTTTTAAATTGTCATTATATTGTTAGTTTTGTTGCCACAATAAAATTTTTAACTTCCTTCTGCAAAAATCTACCCAATCATTTTCATTAAACTCTTTCATAAAAATTGTCTCCTTCAACCTTTCTCCTTTCCCAAGTCATTTTCTTTCTTAGCTAGTTGTTCCATACCTTGTATGTTCTTCTCCCATATAGTCAATGTTAATTCGTTTCCTATTCAACCTGACCCATTTATTAAGCATTTATGCCATTTCCCTTGGTTTCTTTGTTTTATTTTGCTACAAATGAGTGTGAGCACTTTATGTGACACTGCAAGTTTGCCCGCTGTCTATAAACTTCTCTGTGACCTTAATATATCTGATTATATGTCTTATCTTTCAAGCGATTTTCAAATGCCAGGTTACATGATAATATAACGTATTGGTAATATCTGAATAATTTAACAAACAAGAACATTGGTTTTCATATAAAGTGATTTCTTCTTAATTCATACTCTTTAACAATTGCTTCACTGAATACTTGATTAAAATTATTACGATTTTGTCTGATGATTAATATGATTATCTTAATTGTCAAAGACTATTTCTCTGATGTTGCTGAAATATATTCATATGTATTTTATTTGGAAGATAATTGATTAACATTTGTTTTCAAGGAAATGAAATAAAATAAGTATGAAAGCAATGAAAAGTGATGGTCCCATCACTTCAACCCTACATTAATTTCTTTTTAGGGATTTTTCTCAGTTAACCCAACTACAGGTGAAGTTTCAGTTGCACAGCCTTTAAATAGAGATATTGGAGCACTCTTCCGTATCCCTGTCCATGTCCGAGATGTTAGTGCTCCAACAATTCAGGAGGGACAAGGAACCCTTGTTGTGACAGTTGTAGATGTGAATGATTCACCTCCAACCTTCCCCCCTCCCTGGACACCTGAGAATCCTGTTCTACCACCTGTCTCTCTCCAAGAAGAATTAACCATTGGGTCTGTAGTGGCATCTTATGAAGCCACTGATCAGGATTCCAAGATCTCATATTATGCTCTGGAACCAGAGTCAGAATACTTTGAAATTGATAGAATAACAGGTGAGAAGAATTATTTGATAAGACTTAAAGGATCAGATCTAAATACTCCAGTTGATGGTGATGACTATTAGAATAATGTTTGGTATTTTTGGTTTACATAAATATAATTCTTAACAAGTATTGGATGGAATATTTGTTTAACAGAAGATGCAACAGGTGGTTATCAAAATTCAATCAAATCAAAAAGGATGACTAACTTACAAGCCTAAAGCAGTAAAAAAAAACAGATTTCTGTATAAAAACAAAATGAATTACTTTATATACCTGTAAGATGCACCATGGCATTCAACATTCATAATCTTTTCATATTGTTGATTTAGCATTTCTAAATATCGATTAATATTAAATGATACCTATATGTTTTTAAATTTTTATCTAGATACTGTCATGTCCAGTTAAAATAATATTGATCATTTTAGATTTATAATCTTTATTTTTTACAATGTTAATAATTTCTTTAGAAAATATAATGAATGTCTGTGTACATTATTTGCTACTGAAGTATTTCATTTTCAATATCTTTAAATGGCATCTATATTCCTGAAAGTCATACCCAAAATACTATTCACTTTTATTTAGGTGTTGTCAAAACAAAGAGGAGGATTGATTATGAGAAGATAAAGGCCCTTAACTTCACTGTTGTGGCTTATGATTCAGGAGTACCCCAGTATTCTGCTTCAGCCAACATCATGGTAAACGTGATAAACATAAATGATATGGATCCAGTATTTTCAGAGGTAAGTATTCTCTTAATCAGCAATATGATTTAGCGGTATCTTATTTAATAATATAAGTGCTAGAATATCTTATCGATTAAGAATCATCACATAGGTTCAGCATAAATATGGTCTTATCTATTTAAAAGATTATTATTCAAACTTAATCTTATATTTAAAATTACATGGTAAATTGTTAACTTCCTTCAATCATTAAATTTATGGACGCTATCTACAAATTTGCATTGAATTTTGGTTTCTTATAAAATATTCTCTTCCATTTTGTATTATAGCAAGTCTATCATGCCACAGTAAAAGAAAACTCTCCTGGTGGAACTCCAGTAATTGCTGTTAATGCCACAGATGAAGATGAAGGAGATTTTGGTAAAATACATTACAGTCTACTTGGAGAACATCATGAAAACTTCCGTGTGCTAGATTCTGGCAACATTCTTGTACTGAATCCTGGAATATTAGACAGAGAAGAAACTCCCACTATAGTTATCCAAGTGAAAGCTAGTGATGGAGCCCCACCAGAATCAAGGAGGAGTATTGCTGTTCCTGTAAGTTAATGAAAATATTCTTTAGATTCTGCAATAAGAAAAATATTTATTATTGTACTGGTTTGGCAATCAATTAAGATATTTTCCGCATTCTTATTTAACACAAAAAATGCATTGATGCAGTATAATCTAATTCTACAGTCTAATCTAGTTCTTCAATGGATATAAATTCAATATTTTTACTTGCAGAAAATTCTGATGCAGTTTTGCTCTTTTCTCAATCTCTAGTTTATATGAAGTTAATCCTCCACTCCAAATATTTTCATTTTTATATGTCGAATCAATTATTTTAATATAACTTACTAATCTTCAATACATTACCATTCATAAAAATTCAGGAATGTAACCATGCAATTACAAAGAGATAAATATATGTCAGTTATATACTTTAGCATGGATTATATGTAATGTTTACATACTTTTATTGTACTCTTCTGTAGGTAATGATTCAGTTGGAGGATGTCAATGATAATCAACCTGTATTCAATCAACGGAACTACCCTATATCAATTGTGGAAAATATACCATTGTCACCTCCATCACCAATAGTTAAAGTACAAGCTCATGATGCAGATGAAGGAATAAACTCTTTAATTGTATATTCAATTATTGCAGGAAATGAAGAAGGTGAGTTCATTGAGATACTATTAGTATTCTAACGAACAACTTCTTCAGGTACAATTTGAGCTTATAAATTAATCTTTTCTTTCATTTACTGTATTTATTTTTATATGTTATACCTAATTAATCATAATATAATTATAAAATTCTTTTTCCTCAGCAAGGGTAAAGTGTATTGCATACATTTTTATACACATGCTTTCTACCTTGAACTCTAAATTATTTACCATTTGCTACTTAGGCTTATTCCGCATTGATCCTTCCACTGGAATAATATATCCAGCCAAGTCACTTGCTGGGAAAGGAAAAGTCTATCATCTCACTGTTGAAGGCAGAGATGGAAATGGAACTGGAAACTATTCAGACCAAGTCACTGTTATCATTACTGTGCTTGATGTCAATCAAAACAAACCAATCTTTATCATGCCTGCACTAGGCAATGCCACTGTTGAAGTTCCTGAAGTTAGTATTTTATTCTATCATAATTTTTATTATGGCATGCTATAGATGTTTTAAATTTCAAATGTTATTGTAATCATCATATTGTATTCTGGGATAGATTCTTACTAAAACTATTGTTTCACCACTGTAATAATGTTATCCAATGAATTTGGTTTGATAATACATTTTTAATAATAGTTATCATCTGAAATTTTCTATTATTTATCTCACTATATTTATAAGAATTGTATATCAAATTACTGCTAAAGTACACATCTTTGTTGTTGGTATACAAAAACTGACATATTTAATCTGTGAAATGATATTATTTTCAGAAATTATTTTATTTAACCATTCTTCTTACAAGTGTAATTTTTCATTTTTTAGAATGCAGGGTTAGCAAACTATCTGGTGATGTTAGTCAAAGCAAAAGATAAGGATGCTGGGGAAAATGGACGTATCACTTATCATTTCAAAGTGGGGAATGAAAATACTCAGGAAACCAATGAGTTTGTTATAAATGCTGACTCTGGAGAACTGAGAACCAAGATCATACTGGACAGAGAAGTTAAGGATAAATATGAGGTAAGTAGATAAATCTGTTCATCAAAAATATAAGAGCTTTTTCATTAGAAACTGCAAAGATTCAAATGTACCATCAAATAAAAATTGATTTGCATATGATTTTGTGAAAGATAAAGTGTATGTTTATGGGATATTTTACTTGTCATTTATAAAATGCAGTATATTCTTATTAAAGTTTTGGCAAAATAAGAATTTCTTACTTAGTATTTGAAGTACAGAAAATGAAATTATATATGTATATTATATTTGGATCACTTCTAATTTGCTTCCAGAATGAATGTATTGCTATAAACATAACAAGCTCTAATCTTATCAAAATATTGAATAATTAAATGATTTATTATTAACGTGTATGTTTTGTGTGTGTTTCTGCACAACATTGATTCAAAATTTGCAAAATTGGGCTCCTAAAATGTTATATTTAAGCAGTATCATCTAATTACCTGCACCGAAGATAATTAAATAGCAGTATTTATTAATTCCTCTCTAACTCTTTTGCAGTTGGTTCTTGTAGCCCGTGATCATGGCTCTCCAGTGTCATATGAAACTCTAAGGTTCCTTACAGTTTTGCTTGTAGATTCAGATGACAATATGCCCGAATTTCAAAAGGATGAAATGACAATGCCCTACCGCTTTAGAGTTCCTGAAAATGAAGAAAGGGGTATCGCTATCGGTAAGAATGATCAAAAAGTAATGAAAAATTATCATTTAGAAATATTATTACATTTATTATACCAGTAAGAAATAATATTCTACAACATTATGGTGGTAGTTACATTGAGTCATTCAATTAATTCATTTCCTTCATCACAGGCCGTGTAAAAGCAATTGATAGAGATGAAGGTAAACACGCAAGAATATATTATTACATTGTTGCTGGCAATGAGGAAGGGCTATTTTACATTGGTAGAACAGATGGAACTATTTATGCTAATGGAACATTTGACAGAGAGAAGCAAGATTCTTATGATATCTATATTAAAGCGACAAACAATCCAGATTACAACATTTATGCAGTAAGTGTTGTCAGTTTACTTTTACTGAGTCTTACTTATGAAGTTTATCTTTATAAAATGATGAGAGTAAATTGAAATTATAATCATTTATTAAAATAATTTTAAAAATTAGATTTATCAAAGTTGTAATAAACCTTATAAAGATAAGTAGTAATCAATCTTACTAATAGTCTTAAATCTTATGCTAACTTTCTCTTAAAATCTCCTACTATGAATTAAAATAATTTTAACTATTCTTATTTTATTTTCTTAGCGTAATTTTTTATGTATTAAATGCTTTGTCTTGAGTTATTTTATTATCATAGGTTTTTCCCTTGTAACTTTCATTCTAAATTCTTTACAGCCTGAAAACCAGTTCTTCCCTGATGAATATAACAGATACCTTAGTATTGCTCATGTGCACATCACTGTTCTTGACAAAAATGACAATCCTCCAGTATTTGATAGATCTGACTACTATGCTGGTAAGTAAGAATATACTATGTAAATTCCACAATAACTCAACTCAAGAATTAGAGGCTTGTATTCATTTATGAGAAACTAAAATACATTTAATATAATTCATGAATATTATTTACCTTTATATTTATATCGTTCATTAGTATTACCCAATCAAATATCACAAAGATGCTATGGCTTATAAAATATGTTCTACCAGGAATTAATTGATTTAATATCAAAATCTTATTATGAATTAATTTATCTTAGGTATAAATGCAATGTCCAAGATTAATGAATTTGTAACCAAGCTCTCAGCTGAAGATCCTGATGAAGGTGTTAATGGAACTATTTCATATCTTATCCTGACATCAAATTTGTACAGGTATTGTTTCTCATTTTAGTTTTTTATATTTATTTCACAAATATTTTGTCTTAGAAAACTAAAATATATAAAAACTCTTTATTTTCAAGGTATGGATCCAATGTTTCTTCAGGATCTGTTGTTCCATCTCCATTCAATATCACTTCTGATGGACGTCTTGTGACAGCTAATTATGTGACTGAGTACAATCAAGATCGTTTTGTACTTGATGTAGTTGCACGAGAGAATGCTCCCCCAGAAAGAGAGACTCATGCCAAAGTGCATGTAAGTTTATATGGTTATGTTGCAGTTCCCCAACTCTTTCTCTTTTCTCAAGAATAAATCATTTGAGATTTAATCATTTATCATAATGTGTGTTATTGAAAATAGTTTCTTTCAAAAAGACAAAAATGTAACTGCAAGATCATTGTAATTAATTCAACAATTGAATGAAATTGTTGAAAATTATAATGTTGAAAGACAGGGTAATTCATGATTTCATCTAGGATTTAAATCTGCAAAAGTAATTATTGCAGTCAATAAGCAAATCAATAGCATATTATTATCTCAGAAAGTTTGATTTAAGAATGAACTGTGAATGCATATAATGTCAATTTTTTATTCATCATAAATATTTATAACTCTTAATACATCATGACTGTTAATCATGATTGCTCATTATTCAAACTGTAAAGCCTATACTGAAAAACCTACTTAAAATTTTATGACAACTTTTGACTTTTTGATTGAATTGTTTTTTCACAGTAAAACTGAACTTCTTAATTTTTTCAGATTTGGATTTATGAACCCCAGCAGCTCATTAGAGTAATCCTTTCAAGATCTCCAGAAGAAGTGAATCAAGAAAAAGATGAAATTGTTGCAGAGCTGTCTAATGTCACACTGAGTCTTGTGGTTATTGATGACATACGTTATCATGTGGATTCATCTGGACGCATTCGTAGAGACTGGTAATTAATACAACCATGCAGATTGGAAGATTGAAATAAATCCATATTCATTCCATTGAATTCATGATGATGAACTCTTTTATGTTTAGGTGTGATATGTACTTGCATGTTGTTGATGGACCAACACAAACTATTGCCCAAATCCCTGATGTACTGAAGGTCATTGATGCCAAGTATGACTTCCTCAAGGATTATTATGCAGGATATGCAATTGAAAATGTAGTGGTAAGTTTGATTGTAGATGAATTAATTTTGATGCTGAATTCATTTATTTAAATATTAAAAGTATAATAATTAATGAACTCAATGTATTTCAATACTTGCATTATTGATTAATTATTGTGAGCTGCAGAATCTCTCAAAAGTCTATTTATCATTGCAGCCTGCTTTTATTGGCATAAGAGAGGAACCTTTTGACCCTGCCCTAGCAGCACTTATTGCTTTGGTGATAGTTCTATTTGTTGGACTTATAACATTTTTGGTTGTCTGCTGCTGTCTTAGACACTGGTGAGTTATTTCCTTTTCATGTAAAAATTATTTCATAGTATTCCTATTGCATCTTTTACTTAGAAGAAACTAATTTTAAGTTATTGTTTCTAGGGTTATTACTGCTCCAACTGACTTAAAGAAGAAAGAAACCTTAATAAAGAAGGAGATGATAGATGAATTAAACACAACTGAAAATCCGTTATGGATTGAACAGTAAGTGCCTCGAGGGAGTAAGAAAATTTAATCCAGCTGAAAAAGAATAAGTGTTGAAAGACCAAAATCCAGATCCATAGTCAGTTATTGCAATTTATGTTCACAGTGGAAAATTCTGGAGTTTCCAATTCACTTAGATAGAAATATTGAATTTAAGTTGAAAGAATTGAATTATGATTACCAACTTTGGCTCTATATGGTATTTTTAAGCATCAAATTTCCTTGTTTATAAAAGCAATCATCCATTTAGGATCAATATACTTTATTTATCTTCTTAGTCCGTAAATGATTTGCATTGTGGAATATTTTTCAACTTCCAAATTTTAAGATTTTCTTATACACGCTGTTTTCTCTCAGATATAACTTATAATGATTGTATTTATTATAAATTGTATAATAAATGCAATATTAAAAACACAAATATACATGTATAGCAGAAAATAATGTAATATATTTATGAAATACCTTAGGATTTTATCTTAAAAGAATATTTTTCTAGATGATTCTATTAATTATAACTTTCTCCTCACAGGAAGCTAAAACTTTATGAAGAGCAGGAGTTAACAATGCAAGTCTTCAGTGAGCCAGAACAGCCTGGCAGCATGGGGTTGTCCCCTCATGATAGGCGTGACAGTGTTGATTTCTCTCAGGTTAGTAAATATTGATTATTTGCATTAATTACTTTTAAGTAGCTCTCCAAGAATATTATTCTTGATCACTAATCAACTTTCAATGTAGATCTTCTAAAGATTTAATGAAGTATTATAAACATTTTTATTATATGTAGATAAGTTACTGATGAATGGAAATAACATAAAAAATTGATTTGCTAGCTAATTCCTCTTCATTCAAAGTCTACTTCTAACAGCACTATGGAATACCAGAACCTCTGAAGGATTTGCATAATTGTGTTTATTATTAAATTTAATCATTAATCTATATTAGTTTAGTAATCATAGTTATTCAATATGCTGCATATTAAAGAATATTTGAATTTTAGGTTACTATTGACTTAATTTTTTGTAAACTAAATTTAAATTGCTTTTATATAATATAAATTTTATGACAGAAACTTGAGATTGAGTAAAACTAACATCTGTGGTTCTAGATGGATGCTCAGAGCAACACATATGCAACAATACAACTTCCTGGAAGACGAGGCTCCCCTGGTAATGGAAACAATAGAGACAGGGGAGATAGTGTTGCAAATGATGGGGCAGATTATGCCACTCTAGGACGTCTTCCAGGAGGTAGTGGCCCTCACAGTCCTAGGGGTGCCGGCTATGGCAGGAACCCTTCAGGAGGAGGGTCCACAGGAAGCAGTGGAGGGAGTTTCAAAGGAACTCCAGGAGAGGTAATATTATCTTATATTATTCTAAAGTTTTAGTATTACTTTCATATCTGCTTACTATCCTTACTTGTTGATGCTTTTTGTTTATGCTTACTATGTACTTCATAAATGATTTATAGATATCTAAAATGGCTGTCCAGAAAAAATATACAATACTAATTCCGTTGATTGATTATTATCTTAGTTATTCTATCTTCCCTTTTGATGTGTATGAGGTACTATTATCTCCTCTGAACCTAGCATCTTTATGGAGGACTTAAAAGTACATCCTAACCTCCACAACATCTACTCCAAGTGATAATGACATATGTCAATGTTGATGCTTAGAGGTCTATGTTGTCTTAAGTCTGGAGCAGAAGTTAGGAAGGTGAGAGGAGATCCTTTTTTCTCAGTTCAGAGGAGATAATAGTAGCTTATCTACATCATAAGGGTTAATATGTGATTTATGTATCATATAGCTTGTATTCAGAATTTGTTGCCACAATTTATTATTTTTTGAGTATTTTTTCTTGCAAACCTTCACTCAATCACATTGCAGAGGCATTGATACTAATATTTGATTCCTTTGATTCTTAGGTTTACAGTGAGCTTTTGAATTGCCATGGTGATATTAATGAGGCAGCCATGGGATTCAGTGGATCAACCTTCCTTGTGCCATCTCAATTCAACCCTTCTTCACTTCCACGCCGCAATGAGCCTGCACAATCTCAGCCTGCATCCGTACCAGTGAATGAGAATGGTGAACCAGAGTTTGTTGCAGAATTGATCTAATTATGTACTGCTGGATATTGTGAAGTTGCTCATTCTTTTTGAAAGTTTGTAATTTGATATGAAAAGTCCATAGTAAAAGTAACAGAGAACAAAGAGTTGTCTCATGACTGGACAGACTGAGCGAGACAAGTATTTTGTGATGAATGAAATGAGATTATGGGGATACTTCACTTTGATGATGAATTGATATTAATTAATCCAGTTTTCCCGAGAAAAAATATCTCCCTGAGGTTTGCTGGAAATTTCAAAGATATTATTGATGTATGTGTGTAGATTATCTTTATGGTTGTATACTGTCAAATTTTAGATGAAGTGGCATTATGTCACATATTTCTCTAAATGCCTGAAATATATGACATGAAAAAGTTCAAAGTCAATCACTTTTTTTAGTTTTATTTTATATTGTGAAGATCTGTTTTAGTTGTAATCAGCATTATACTAATTTATTTGTGTTGTTATCCTGAGATACTTACTAACTGTCAATGACCACACCGATTAATAGTGGAAATAATAAGTGTACATAAATGTTCCCTAAAAAATGTAGCCAATAACTTTAATTTACAATATAAACATGTGAAATACTTCTGTAGGGTGACAAATCATATCAAAATTCTCTGACAGTAGTGGCTGGATTTATGTTTCAATCTAGCAATCAACAAACATGGTACTTAAATATAATTGATTAATTTTTAGATTGCTCCCAACTTCTAATTTTATACAAAAATATATTGTCTTTGATGCGAATTTGGAATAAATGACTGCAACAGAAAAAAATGTCAAATTATTCTTGTGTATTCTGAGTGATGCAATCTCTTTGAAACACCATAATGGCTGTACTGTGTGTAGCATTTCGGTGTTTTAGAGTGAAAAATAAAATACATATACAGAAACCTTTATTTGTAAAAATATTTATTACAGTAACTCCTTAAATATCAAATCAACTTGTACTTAATGCAGGAGAAAATCCTGCCTTACATCGTATCTTAAGCTGCATGATTTTAGAAGGAAATTTACATTTTCCACAAAATTGAAGATTAAATACTGACAATTATGATAATATTTTCTATTATTTCCATTGTTGGATACCATAAAATTGTTTATTCAAATAAGCATTAGAAATTTCAGTTTGCAGTGTATTTTTCCCATTTAGTAGTTATTAACTTGTTTGTAAGTTAGAAACATACAAATTTTATTTGTACAGATTACAGCCTAACAAATAGTTAGAAATTACCTCACATCCTAAAAAGGTTAAGTAATTAATACAAAACAAAATATTGCATTTTCTTTTACAAAATGTTGAATTTTTTTACAAAACATTGAATAGAATACATCATTACTAGTTAGAATTATTTAGGCCCTGCTTTACATTGTTACATTACATGATACAGAATGGTAAATCCTTTATAATGGAAGGATTGAACAAACATTTGTTTTACTCGATAAATTAATTTATTAATACAATAAGAGGTGTTTTTTAAGAATGGAAATTACAAGAGCACTTTCTAAATGGAGGTTACAGGTTTTATCACTTGTGAGATCATAGGTGATCATAGGTACATCATTTTCAGTAATATTTTGTCATATGAATGACCATTGTGAACATTTTTGCACAATAATCATTTATTTTAGTAATAATTTGTAGGACCAATATTTTTCCTTAGACATTGAATTTTTGAATCAGTTAAGTTTGATGAGATGAGTAAAATGTGTATTTTATGGTGTAATTGGAATGAATTGTTATAAATTTCTCATTCCATTGTATTTTTCATTTGTTTTTTATTCTCATTTGTTTCTCATTTATTTTCAAGTTCTTTAATAAAATCATCAATCAAAAATTCTTGCTGACAGCAACTTCTAGCAAACTGAGTAGAGCTCTTTAAAAATGAAAATTATAATAAGAAGAGTAATTAGAGATTTTTTTAAATTAGTAAAAAGAATTATCGATGACAAGATATCAAATCCACTTGAAACTTGCTCTTCTGATCTGAGGTAAGTGCTCCTTTTGGAAGGCTGGTAAATTGAAAATAATTAAATATGTTAAAGCCTAGAGAAACCATTATCTATTACGTATTATTTTAAATATTTTTACTAATATTGTTCTTTTAACTTTTTAAAATTGTAACTAATATATTCTTAGTTATTTCCATTTGTTTTCCAATTAAGAAACCTTATTGAAACTATTTATAAGGCCATTATCCAGCTTATAATCCATGAGATGTACTATATTTTTTAAATGTTTTATCAAGTGCTGATAAGACTACAATAAGTATGCAATTATTTCTGCCACATAAAAATCTAATCTATGTATTTGTATAGATTTGATTATTTATACATTTTTTTTAGACTGGTATTAGCCTAAGAATTACTAATTTGGAAACAAATTCCTTTATTATCACATTACATTAAATATATATAGTTTATATAATGCCATAACTTTCTGCTTTGTTTTATTATAATTTGCATGATTTTCTTAATATCCAAAGTTAGCCATAGGAACTGTTGATATTCTCATGAACTTGGCAATTCTTATCACAGTCACATTTTAAATCTTCAGTTTTCCTTGGTGAATAATTTCCTTGGTTTATTGCAAATTACTTGAACCTTTCTTGTCTTACCAACTGATTCTAAGAATGTTCTCTAAACTCTTTGTTTATGGGACAGTTCATTATTTTATCATTTGCTTCATCCCTAGCTTAATTTTTCAATTGTGAATGAATCATATAATATTTCTGATAACCATTCTATGTTTTTTGTAGTGAATCTATTATTTGTAGATGAATCGTAAATTTCATTCATAGAAGGTAGAAAGAAAAATCATACATGGTTATTAATCAAAAAGAAAACTGGAGAACCAAGAATGTTATTTTCAAATTAATGATTTCAAGGAAATAATTCAAATAAATAATTCCATCACTATCTTTTGCAAATTAATTGGAAAGAAATAGGGCAAATAGGGCAAAATTGGACATTCCTCTACAAGAATGCATCGGCCGATTTTGGAAAAAATTTATAAGGTACTATTCAATTTTTATGAAGTTAATTGAGGATTCAAATTTTACACATGTATACAGAGGCCTTACCGCTATAAATAACTGCTATTTGTTTCCTACAAATGATCACGGGTTCGATGCCAGGTGGTTTATTTTCCTTAAATTAAAAACAATCAATGAAAGACTGATATATAAAAATCTCGTAGTTATATAAGTATTTATTATTCAAGTGCAGAAAAATATCAACAGGTCTATAGGTCTCATAGGTTAGATATCAAAGAGCTGTTAAATCGTTAATTTTCTCGTAATTTTATAATCATTTTTACACCACTTTCCGAGTATTTAGAAGATTCTAAATTCACATGTCATTAAAATGCCTTATCTCTACATTAAAAAGAATAAGTTAAATAGGCATTGGTTTAATTGAAAGAGGCGGGCACTATATTTCCATAGAAATACATGGGAAGATCAGAACTTATTTCGAGGTACTTCCTGAAGTTTTTTTTATTTTGAAATTTGAAAAATGTCCAAAGACTATCATATTACTGCGAACGAAGAAAATCTTTGGCATGGATTTTTCTTAGTTCGACGGCCTGGCGGGAAGAATGCTGCCATAAGAAATACACAGGAAATTGAACTTAATTCGACATACGCAGTCGTTCGCATGTCTTTCAGTTTAGCTTCGCCAGTGTATGAACATAATAAAACATTCGGAAAGTTTTATTTATTGATTGTTAGACGTTTCGACCATTTGCTTGCAGTTTGCAATCGAGCTTTAATTTGTATATAAGTGTGCATAGTCTTCGGAACTTGCAAAGAAGATGTCTTTAATTTTATTCCACCCATAGAAGATAGTACATAAAATTTTAAAATGGATATGTATTTCTTAATTACAAAACTTGCTTGATATTTTTGAGTTCAATTAATAGAGATAGAAAGGATAAGCAACTCCTTTTAATTCTCAGCGCACCACTTTCTTCGCGCTCTATTGTACGCCACTGACGAATTATAAAATCTCTAATTACCTCACTTGAATAAAAGTGTCGAAAGTGCATTTAGGGTATATATGCGTAAAAGTTAACGTAGCCGAATGAATCGAAGCAGGAGGAAGGAACTCTGCAATAAATATTTAATCATGTTTCTTTCGTCCGTATACGGTAAAACAATACAGATGCCACAGTTAAATCATTGCAATTATAATACGATTTTCATCTTATTTAATGCTTAAACATATTCTTTTTGTCAGTCCTCTAAGTCAGGAGGATTTGAGCGAAACAAATACCTCGCAGTATACATAATTTCGTTTGATGGAAATCGACCTATCGAAGAGCATTCGTTGCTTTGTCAACCATTGGGTCATTTCTCGCGCGACATTGGAAGGTGATGAAGCAGGGAACGTGAATATCTAAGATGTCAACTGTTAAATACATGGTTATGGCATGGTAACAGGATTGGGCGATTAGAAGTTCTGTTAGTTCGAAAACTCTATAGTTGTGAGTATTAATGTCTTCTAAGAGTAGTAAATGGAAATATATTTTGTATTTAATTAGTTCTCACATTTAATGCATGTTGACAATTCCATGTTCCAGATTCATCACTCCTAATTAATTCACCGAGGAAGAACCATATCCTTTCTGATTCATCACACCTTTTACTACTTAGATCGTGGAAGTTACTGGGACCATCAAACAAAGTTGGCCATTAATTGGAAGGATGTGCGGTATTCCAGCATGTTACATTCTTAACAGTGAAATTTCTCGTGATTGCCTTGGAAACCTAGTAAAAAGAGGTGAGCGAACGATTATCTTGGATAATTCACCTTTTGGCATCTGTTTGAAAATTTATCTTTGTTCTAAGACTGCGGAAGCCATAGTATACCGAATTTCATTATTTTTTTCGAGCCGCTTACACACTTACTGCCATGCTTCCTATCCACCGAACACGTGTTAGAAAATTCTCGAAATTGAAAGTATCCTATTCATTATTGAGCGTTTATTTTCTAGTAAAGTGAAATACTACATTCTTCATAGTTCTTGTCAGTGGTTCAACTAGTATTTAGAGTAGAATTAATGAATTACAGGGATGATTTTGAATCATCATCACCATATATAGTATGATTGTTACATGGAGAGAAAAATGAAGAAAATGTTTTAAATCAAACTGTCATTGATCTGAAAAATTAAAAGGGTTTGCAATGATCAAGTAATCGTTAAAATCATGAAAAATTTATAATTGGATAGAAGGTTGATAGAAATAAATTCAAGGAAGTTCAGTTATGGTATTTATTATATCAATCGTTAATGAGCATTATAACTTTTAATGTTAATGTTGCAAGATAATCTAAAGCTTAAACTTAGTTTCTGAGAGTTTTATCTTTTGAGGTGCTGTACTTGATTATAATTATTATTGCTGTTTTAGGAAGTGTAATTACACATTTTGGGAACAATGAATACAGTGTTTTAAATCAAACTGAGTTAACTTAAATCATCTGAAATATTAAGGATTTGCATTGATCAAATAATTGTCAACCTCATGGAAAAAAAACATTTATTGGATAGAAGGTTGATAAAAATTAATTAGATAAGATTTGATAATAATATTTATTACATTAAAAGTATAACAATTAATTATCGTACTGTGAGATTATGTAAAGTTGAAAACTCTTATCTGGATAATACTCCTATTGTTGCTCGATTAGGAAATGTAATTGCACATTTTAAGGCCAAATGGATTAATTAAAGTTGGGGATTGAGAATTAAATTACTTTCATTGACATATAATTTAATGTATTAGAAAGTGAAAGCTTATGTCATCAAGGAAATAGAATGTGAAAAAAAATCAGAAGTCTGGTCAGATATTTTCATGGTATTGGAAATATATATTGGAATAATGAGTTTTAGAGGATTGGATTTTATTGCAGTAAGAGACTTTTGGACTGGAGTTAAGTTTAAAGCAGCAGAATTTTGTTAAAGGTTAAAAAAATTGGAGTGCTACAGTAAAACATTGCTTTGAATAGACTGAAATGATATTAAGGTACAGGAGATAAATAAGATGGGTTGAAGTTAGTCATTACTAAGGTGATGGTTAGGTAATTACATTAAATTGCATAGATGAACTACATACTCATTTCTGATTTTTAGCTCTATCACATTTATTACTCTTTTGAATTCGCAAATGTCTAATTATACTTTTAAAATAATTTGTATAATTCTACAGACAGTTATTAATATATTTGATATTAAATAGTTTATAGCTTTATAATTTGAATTGCATGTATGATTTTTATTGAGTTAATGTGTCATACTTTGGTTTTGTTAATGGGTAGAACTAAAACAGAAAATGGAGGCAGCGGAGATAGAGCACTTAAACAATCGAAAAGTGAAATTAATATTGCTACAACATGTTTTTTTTATTAATGTATATTTTAACATCAAAGCTTTGTCAGCAAATTCTTCTGATTTCATCCATGTTTATTGATTTGAATTAGTATTGTTCTAAAATTAAATCCTTAAAGAGGACATAGAATATTTCATCCTACATGTGTAGTCATAAATTGAAATTAAATTTTGTGAATCAAAAATAATACTATAGGACTTTCATTAGATGTTTTAACTATATAGGTTATTTCAATTTTAGATTTGTTTAACTAATTGATATGAAGGTGTACTGAAGTACTTACTTAACCTGAAACTGAATTTATTCATAAAATTAATTTGTCTGGCTTTACAGTATCATTCTTAAAACTGTGTTTAGGATATATGATTAATAGGTCAAACATTTGACCCTGATTTCTAATGAAAAATACATCTCATCTTTTTATGTTAAATTTTAAGATTCACAAAGATTGCAATTAAATTGACAGTATCAAGGAAGTTGATTGGATTTTAGTCATAGCAGCAATTGAAATTATTAATTTTACCATTTATTTAACTTAAATAAAGTAATTTTGAATTAATATTTCCTAATTCAGTTTCTTAAGATGAAAGAGTATAGGTATATATGAAGTATTTTAATTTTGTCAATGTTTTTCTTTTATTTTCAGGCGCCTGTTGCTTGCTGGCATAGGAAGTTACGAGGTCAATTGTAGATGAAGACAACACTTGATGGAGTTACGTGATTCTTCCCATAAGATTTTGAATTGGACAAGTTATAGTCTCATTTCAAATTTAAGTAACTATGGAGTGAATTGCAATTTAGTTGATTCCACATTTGCTGCCATTAGTTATATGGTTTTTATTCAAAGTAGTAAAACAAAAACCATAGAACTAATGGCAGCAAATGTGTAATTCACTAAATTGCAATTTACTCTATAGTTGTGTTTTAAAAATCTGGGATGAGAGTGTAACTTGTCCAATTCAAAGTTTTTGAAGGGGAAAAATTCTAAGTATGAAAGTTCTGTCATCGTACAGGACACTCATACTTAGAATTTTTATTATTATAAATGAAAAATAATAAAGAGAAAATATGCATGATATATGTATTTCTAAAATTTTAAACTAGCAATAAAAAAAATAAATGCTGGACTTAGTGCAATTTTTTTTCCTCCTTTATTTATACTTTTTTTCACAGCTATTGCAATTTTTTTTTTCTCAACCATTTATTTTTTTTCTCCTCTCAAACTGAAAACCTTATTAAGATCTTCATCTTTTTCTCATAATCAACTGGCCTCCTGAAGCAGCAACTTGAACTGTAGAAGGCTGTTCTCCCTGAAATTGGATAAAAAAAATCCTGTTAATAACATTGTTCTGTTTAAAATCTCATCTAGCATGAACAAATAAAAATAATGCAGTTCAAAAAAGGCTCATAAATGGAATATAACTGAGTATTGGAGTTCAAAAAAAAGGCTTGCTATGATACTGTTACTCCATAAATTCTCAGTGGAGAAACAGCTAATTAACTTGCTGCCATACTCCATTTATGAGCCTTTGTCTAAATAGCATGCAGAATGAGCATTAACTAAGCCAATAAAAAGTAAAGCACTTAATTCTAGCACATAGGAAATCGTTATCTATCGTTGGAAGTCCCAAGTTCATGCACAAATGAGATGATGAATAGGAGGAGATGAAAAATAATCTACATGAAATTCTTAAAATTCACGGTAATTGTTCTCAACAAATGAAAATTATAGAAGTTGCACTTTGAAAATAAATTCTGAAACTTTGCAAATGGGAAGAAACTATAGTAAGCCAAATCCCATAGTTTAGCTTCATAATAATTCAAAAGTAAGATATTAGGACGTATAAGTGGTATCGAGTTGCTAAATGATTAAATACCATATAGGATACTGACTTCCAACGATAGACTAAACTGAGGAAAAATTCAAATTTCCAAGAAAATGTTTTCTATTCCCTTTTACTCACAACTCGTATTAAGTAGAAAAATGGGAGTGAATTCCCAGAAAATCAGCAAATAAACCTTTTAAAACCCACGAGAAATATAATAGCTTTTGATAGGAATAACTCCAGAATAAATTTTGACTAATGTACGCCATTTAACTACGGTTGAAGTGAATATAATAAACCCATCAAGTTCAAATAAAGAGGGGTTTCAATGAAAGTTTAATTTTCAGTTATTCGAAGGATGTATTACAATAAAACCCTAATAGCGTCGCCGCATAATGGTTCCCTGAATGTCTATCGTTTCGAAAACGTGCTCCGAGAAAAAATTCATTTCCTTAACGTTATTTTCTCATCTTCAACGTTTTCACTCGGATTATATTATCAATTGATTTACTGCTCGTTTCCGCGTAGAATTAAATTACATTTCTTTGAAAATTCAAGTATATTTAGCATTTAAGACGAGTAGAAGACAGAAAGATAAGCAACACGTGCTATTCTGGTCATTCACTTCAAAGCCAAAAGTTCCACCACTTTAAATTCTTTCCCTTGAAATTTTGAAGATAATTTACGATAGCTAATATCAAAACACCGATATTAGGAAGAAGATGTAGAAAGATCGCCATGTTCAGAAAAGATGGCAATTAACGTCGATCAAACTAAAGTTCTATCATAATTACCAAGACTGCAGCCGGTTAGTCCAACTCCACCACTCCCAGGCAAAACTCAGGAATAATGAAGAAAATGATTGTTATGGCGAATATTACGATCGATAGATCGAATGGCTCGAACAGTCGCTTGCATCGATCAATTTGTTTGAACAGCGCTCTATTTTTGAACACCACCTGTGCATATTAACTCATTTTAAGAAATGTTAACGATAGAAATACATATTATATAAACTAAAAATTATTCTCTATTTAAAATACGGAATCTTCTGTCGGTCATATATTGTATCATTTCATATAATATCGATATTTACATTTATTATATATCCGTTTCCAGACAGATTGTCATCGCAATATTGTATGAATAATGTTATAATCGTACGAGTATAAAATTTTATTTTTCAATGTAATTTTTGAGAAATTATTTGGAAATAGCACAGTTCTTGGAAAAAGTACAAATCCCATCTGTTATTTTATTGATCATAATAATGTCTATACCAGAGGTTTCCAAACTTTTACGCGTCGTAGACCCCTTGCCACATTTATCCGTTTTTGATAGACCACCTACTTACCTGAATTTTTGTACATTTCTAACTGTAGTGAAGTTTAGTGTAAAAAATATAAAGTAAAAATATATGTTAAGTTTTATATATGTATTAATTGAATTTAAATTAAAACTACTCAAAATAAAAAATCCGATTTTTTTTCTTGCTGATCTAGACCCCTTACAGGTTGTCATAGACCCCTAGCGGTCGATATAGCCCACAGTGGGAATCACTGGTCTATATTATATATTTTTATGAATGTAGAAAATAATTTCTGTATCAAAAAGGATGTTTAACATCAAAGAGCGATTTTAAATGTTAACGGTATCCAAAGATTTTAGTAATTTCTAGTGAATTAATTTGCACGACATTTGTGATTCTTTATTCATATAATTCATAATAATCTAAATTTCATACCTTGTATGTATGGAATGAGCAATTTGGAAAGTTAGATATTAATATGTCACTGAAATAATAGTCTTCCATTTCTGATGTCTGTTGCTGAGTTAAAGCATTCTAGACTAGTTTCTTATTTCTTATGATTCACTATTGGCATTCCTGCCAATATCTCTGTTTTAATAATTCTGCTGAATCATATTATTGCAATGAGAGAGTAAATATTTGGAGTAATCATATTATTGCCTGAAAAGACTGATATTTTTTTACAAATAAATTAATTATATCCTTTCATATGATTTTAGAATCAAGTTTATCAGCAATGGTGATTTTACTAGAGGGCATGTATGAAACCATCTTAGTAACCTACCTTTCTGCTATTTGCTATAACTAATAGATGTATAGATGCATACTATTATTCAACAAGACATACCTTTAGTCTTCTCTTAATCAATGATTATATATTTCACTGAATTTCTTTGAAAACTATGAAAGATTTAGGATGTAAGCTCATTTAATTTCTTACAGCTACAAGGATTCTTTGAATGTAAAGGGATTTTTTCAGATATTTAACAGTTATATATTAGTAAATAGCAAGAGAAGTAAAGTAAAAAAAATATGAACAGTGTAGTAGCCTACATTAGCAATATTACCAAAGGATCTCTCTGAGTGAAATTTACGATCACTCAAAATCATTGTGCAATTTTCTTTAAGGCAAAACTGCCTTACTTCCATGCGGTGATTTGATCTTGATCGAATCCTTATGGGAATTCCTGCTGTCGCTCCATGTTGGACATGGAGTACCACCTCAGTTCTACAGAGGACTATAACATATGAACTATAACATGAAGATCATCCAAGGGCTAGCAAGGCAGACTGAATCTTGTATACCACCTGACCAACTACAGAGGAATGAAAAAGAACTCTCCAAAACCGTTCAAATGGGGAGTCAAATTAATTCCAATCACAACTCTTCCAAACAATCCAGAAACGGTAACTAACAAGAAGTCCAACCTGTTTTTACAACCTTTTACCTGAATGGCTTTCAATACCCTCAATTAAAATCAAACTTTTTGACAAATTTGTTTCCACCCTGAACGTTTAAGACACTTTTCTTTGGAAAGGCAGCAAGGCCCTCACTAAACAGGCAAATACCTCTCAATCATTTTGTTTTATATTAAACTATCATATTATCTAGAAGAGAAATCCAATTTTGCAGCTAATCTATATAAAATCTAAAAAAATTCAATCAAAATCAATGTCCTATAACTTTCCTTATCAAGAATACAATGAAATTGTTAATACAATTAACCCTGTTTATTAATATATATATTACTGAATTATATAATATATTGCTGAATCAAATCTTATCACAGCAGACTAATGAATTAGCAGAAATTATCATTTTAATTTGATTTTTATTATTATTATGGTAAGATTGTTTTAATGAGATAAAATCATTTACTTATTTTTAAAGGTAATGAAAATATTGTGGTAATTGAAGCTAACAACAATGTACCCAGCACCAAGTTTTACAGATGACAAATCACAACTGTCTACTGTATTTGCACCTAGCTCCAAAGTCAATGCCAATGATAATGACTCACTCACCTCATGACTGTTATCCAGTGTAGATGTTTCTGAGCTGCACATGACTTGTACTTGCCTTTTGAGCCATGTGTTTCTTAACTTGACTGCTTGTGACTTAAGTGATAATTAATCCTTGTATTTTGTATCATTTGAAGATGTTTTCTCAGCAGACTACTGATCACCCTAAGATGTTTTGTTGTCTTACTTACAAATGGATATATTCACAGCTTGTTTCTAATTTTATATTACTTATGTAATTTATATAACCATGCCATAGATGGATATGGCTGATGTCCTTTGAAAATGAATTTGCTCAAAATTTTATTTTGGAAAGAATGAATCATAATATGGTTATAAATCAATAATATCATTATTTATTTTTCTTTTTTTGATAAAGGATAAAGAAGTACTTTATCATTATAGTAGTTAATTTATTTATCTTGTATTCTAAGGATACTGATGCACCTATAAACAGCTTTACTTTGACAGTCTTTTTAATTTACATTTTTTCATAAATCTATCATGGTGGAATGTAATGTGAATTTTATAGATGATTGAAAGAATTATAAATAAATCTCATTTTACATTGAAGTGAGTTTGAATAACGTTACCTTTTAGATCTAGAACGTTAATTGAGATTTTTATCAGTTCTTCTGTTATAATTCATCATTCTATTTGTTTTCAAGGTAAAAAAGAAAATTACTAAGGCTCAGATTTACCTATTGCATACATATTGTTCTTTTTGCCTTTATATATTAAGAATATTACAAGTTCGAAGCATTTGCTTCTTATTTGTCTAATCTGTTTCAATGAAAAAACTATAATATACTTATATATACATAGTTAGGTTCACTATTTGTGCATTATAGGATACCAAACATTCAAATTGTTTGATTTTTTAACTAGCTATAATATAATATTTTAAATAAGAGAAAATCACTAAACTTCAGTGACTTTAATGTGGTTAGCTTTGCCTAGAAAGTAAAAATCTAAGTAATGTTTTTAATTATCTGTTGAGAGAGATTCTATTGAAATAAATACAACCTAATGATGACTGTGATAAAAAATATTAACTGTCTAGTTTTTCAAGGGAATTCTCTCAAAATATTCTTTATTCCTAAAAAGCTATTTTGACAAACGCTTATATTCAGAATTATCTCTGAAGAATTGGAAAGATCAAGTGAGAGAGGTGGTGGAAGCCAGTTAATGACTTAATCTTCTTCTAAATTCTTTTATTCTTTTATATATATTTATACATTTAAAAATATAATACTTAAATGGACCATGTAAATCATTCTGGACTCATATTTGATTTTTCTTTCTTATCTTCCATACTCCTCTCTTTCTATTCCTATGAGTTCTTTTATCTATTTTGTCCACTTTGACCCTAAATTTAAAAAAAATCCTTTTGGATTTCACATTTTTCTTGTGGATCATAATTTGGTGCATGTCCTCATCCACAGTTTCTGCTGGATATATTTGCATCATAGTAACTTTAGTTGTTTTATCTATTGTACTGAGAATTCACATCTTGTATGTATGTAATGATCTCCTTGGTGAGTCTTGTGTTGAAAATCTGCTGAAGTGCCAATGAAACCTTATATTTCTGATATCTACAGTCAAGATGAGCATTTTTTTGGGTTTTTTTTGTTGGCAATCTAGACCCCTTCATCTAATAATTTTGGGAAGAAAATTTTCCCAAATATGCTCTCTGATGTTAGTATGTTTTCCATGTAATTTCTTGAATGGGATGTAAGTGGCTTACTTGCTTCTACCTTTGGCTTATTACTTGATAGTAGTGAATCTGTGTATATATTAAGCTGCTTTGTAACACACTCAGAAGGGGCTGTACAGAGGTTTATGAAGAATAATACAATTCATTAGTGTTCAGGAATTTATTATTTCTTCCGGATTTGTGAAAAATTTAATTGATATTATAAAAAATTATAGTTTCTTAGGAAAAGCTTTGAAAAAATACATTACCTTTTTAACTAAAAGTCAAAAAATTACTTCAAAAATTTGCTATTTATATTTTAATACATGTAAAAGAGAAATTTAACTATAACCCAATTCAACTTAATAAATTAAAACATTGCATGTAGATATCTAAAAAAAAAAATCAGCTTTAAGTTGTTCTTTTTTCTAAGTTGCAACATTTTGTTAGAATTTCCCAAGCATTTCTTTTAAATATCCAAAAAAGAGGCTCATTTGAATTGAAATGTGATCTAGAGTTAAGGGTTTTTGTCCTTTAATGATAGATCAAATTCATTACTGCTGATTGGTGAGCCTAATATGTCTTTATATACTTCTTCATTTTCTAGGTATTCTTTATGGTCACCTAATTCTGGACACACAATTATTTTCTCATTTTATTTACATAATTCCTTCATTGATTCCTTCCATCCGTATGCAAAATCATGAATGCAAAATTTTCAAAAAAATGTAGTTTCATTTTTGTTCTTTACAATATTATGTGCTCATTGGGCAAAAATTGTGATGTGCAATATGCTCATTGGCATTTTAAGTGCTGTATCTGTACCTTATTCTTTAGTCACTATTGTAAGTTAATACAAAACATCCAGGAATATTGGATAGGAACAATTGTGTTTTTAGTTAAGACGTTAAATTAGATGGTGAGTTTATTGCGTAGCTTGCTGTCATTTAAACATATTTTTCTTCTTTTTATTTTTTATAGGGGATGATTTTGAATTTTGAAGATTTAGATTGGGTGAATCTTCTCTTTATTCTCTTTCTTTAGGTATGTAAACCTATATATTGTCTACATATTGGTTTTTTTTTTTTTGAATCTGTAAAATTGGCCTTGAATTTTATGATTAATTTTGCTACTCAGTTTGAAACGGTCATAAGCAAGTAGAACTGTTCGTTTCTGAAGTGTGACCTCTGAAAGATGTACCAGTTTATTTCTTGTGGTTACTGACCATATAAGTTTGTTATAGTAAGTTTTTATTTTATTGATATTATTTTCAGGGGTATTAAATGTTATGATGGTTGTGTATGTTAGGTGAGGGTGTCTACCTAGATATATATAACATTTTTATAGTTACCTATAGAATAGCTCATTTAAGCAATTCACAAAATTTTCTGGATCCAGTTAGAGCAGCATGTTGGCTTTACCTCAACAAAGAACTCAGGTCATCTGCCATCTGAATAAGAAAAGAGTAGAACATTTTTAGAACAAAATTTTAGTAATTTTTTTCTGTTCAGATTACCTTGATTCCAAGTATTTAAAAAAAAAAATTTTTAGCAGTACTTATTTTATATTTCAAAGAATGAATGAAAGTGATTGGTAACTTGAAGTTTATAATTGTTAGTTACAAAATGAAGAATAAGCTTTACTCATAACTATAATTATGAATGTATAAATCATTAACAAAAATTGAAAATTTAAATGAGCAAAAATATATTCCCTATTTTGTCATTCAAATTTATTTTTATATTGCATAATAACATTAAGATATACCTCCGCTCTGAAATTAACCCTGATTTCTTACAGGTAATAGAGCAACAGAACCACTTGAAATTAACTTTGCCAAGCTAATGTGTTGTTACTGGGCTGCATAGAAGATAGACCATTGACTGAGATTGATTGAGAAACAGAAAAAAATCCAAAACTCTTATTTCATTATTGATTATAAAAAAACAAAAAGATGCTTTTTGCCTTACATGTTACTTATACTGGGCATTTCTTTGACATTTTATAAATAGTCTGTGTACAAACATCATTCTTCATGATGTAAAATATATATTTCCCCATATTCTCATTGCTCATCTCATCATCTGCATTTTTATTTAAAGTTTAGAGATATAGACATTCTTATGCTATCTATAATAATAACATTACAACTAAGAGCGCTGTCTTATGATCTCAAGACTTTTAGTACTGATAAATATCCAACAATAACACAGTAGGTACCCCATTAGTACTTCTATTACTATCTGGAGAGACAGAGACTAGTTAATAGTTTTCGTTCTTATACTATAATTCCACACCATTATGAACGAGTGAAAATTAAATTACTTTTTCAACACTCGATCGACTGCTACTGTGAATGGTTTCATTGGCTAAGTACTATAGGTTCATCTAATCTTGCATGTGCGTTTTAATCGATAAAATTAAATGGATAACATTTTCAGTTTCCGCTATATTTTAATCACCGATTCGTTTCCAGTCTTAAACTTTCAACTGTTAAGCTTTGATACGCTTTAAAATGATCTTCTCCCTCAAAATTTTTCATTTCTTTGATGAAAAACAGTTTTGATCGACTAAAATATTTTCGAAACATATTCATGTATATACACTCTCCTCATCTAATTACCACTTTGATGATTAAATTTATATTTTCTCCTTCAATTATTTCGAGATAGTTTTTTTATAGACTGCTCAAATATAATACACACACATTCTGGTTAAAGGAGAAATTGGTCGGCCGTTAAAATTTTAAGAAAATGTGACGTAAAGTTTCTCTTCTTCTGAATAAATCCTCCACCTCGTCTGGGTTTTAATTTGAATGACAATGGGAAAGTGATGAGGTGCGGCTATTCTCTACCTGAGACAGGAGAACACGATGTCTGCCATCAGAAGGGAATTTCTCACTTTTGCGTGGGTTGCGACCTCTCCTTCGCTCAAAGAGAAGGATGGATCTCCCGACCAAGTAACTGATGCCTTCCCAAGGAATTTTTCTGACATGGAGTCAATGGGAGATTAAGCTCATGTGCTGAATATTTACAATCGCTCGTGAAGTATGACAGCGGTATGACAAAATCTTTATGGAGCGATTTTTAATGTAATAATGTCGTGGGAAAAATAAAAAAGGAATGAATAAATTGGCCGAGGCTAATCGATTACTTTCCAAAGTAAATTATCATTCGTAACATAGAATGTATTACTTTTCATACAAAATGTGTTGATTTTTAAACGAAATCTACTATATTGTAGATACTACATGGTAATCCATTCATGAATTGAAGAAGCTAATGTACATTTTTCGCTCAATTTGTGCTGTAGGAGGGTTTGCAAGCAGTAGTTCATGCTGTAATTTAACTGTAAAGGTTATTCATCAGCGATGGTTTTCATTACCAACAAATTACTGGGTCTCCTGGGTGCCCATCAAAAAATACTTGCGTACAAACTACTTGCGTGCTGACACGCTGAAAAGAACGTCAATTAATAGAACTTCGGAAACGTCAATCATTACAATATTAATTAATTAACTCGTCTCCTTTCAAATTTTCTCTCTCTTTCTTTTCTCTGACAATATTTCTTCCTCTTATTTAAAGAGAAATAAATTTGTCAGAACTTTTGAATTTCTTAATTCTTTTAACAATAACCAAAATTCTTGCCTTTTAATTTTTATCGTTGAGCTCCAAATTCATATTGTTTAATCAGATTGACGATTGTTGCTACCAGAAGTCGTCGCTTTAGCTTCTACCTACAAGCGGTTACAGTTCTTGAAAAAGGTCATTCCCATAGCGGATTGGATTGGAAACGATACGAAAAAAGGTCCTGGAAAAGGATAAACGATACCCGTCTTCTTCCTGAACTTTAAAAGACAAGAAATATGAAGAAAATGCGGGAGGAGCCCGTTGAATTTAGTTAAACGGGATGGAGGACTCAGACAAATGAGAAATTTTCTACATTGTCCCACATATCCATATTTCAATGTCCGCAGACGAGAGGGGCATAAAACGTAAGATATTGGACACTCGGAGCATGACAGCTGTAGACATTTTACTATCCTCCTTTTTCCTAACCCTAAAGCTGTTTTCTTTTATTATCTGAGAGAAGTTAATGGCGATTGTTGATTGCGATGGTGCAGCGGCACGAAAGTTTAGAAAAAGCTTCGTTGTGCCGTTGTCCAGGTCAGGGAGCTGAAGGAATAACTATTTTTTTCGTACTATCATCCCGATATGATATGCTGTGTTAATTTTTTATCT
This sequence comes from Pantala flavescens, assembly GCA_020796165.1. Lineage (NCBI taxonomy): Eukaryota > Metazoa > Arthropoda > Insecta > Odonata > Libellulidae > Pantala > Pantala flavescens. The sequence goes on along the minus strand of CM036881.1, from coordinate 44,254,038 downwards.
AAAGTTTGAAAAGATGGCTGGGTGAAAGTGGCCATCGTTTATTAATGGTTCGGATTTTCACCTCTCCATTGTCTTTTATACTCATCCATTGACGAGATAGATATGGCAATTCGAATTCCGGAACGGTCCACATCGAGATAAGGCACTTATGATATTATTACGAGATTATATATTATGATACCTGCCATCTTACCAATTACGTTCATCATAGAGCTATACCGTACGCATGAACAGACAACCCGCTTTATCGGTGCCAAATGAGTGGTGTGAGGGAGGAATACAGAAATTGGTGCTCCGTAAGTGAAGATATTCTAGACAATTCCCAATTCTTCCTTACCTGCAATGGAGATTGTGATGGTTATGTTCGCTCTTAAAAAGGCATATTAATCCTCTTTCCTTAGCTACTATAATAGTTAATAGAATAGAAAAATATATAATAATAGATAATATATATAATAATAGATAATATAATATAAATTATATAATATTATATAATAAATATATAGATAATAGAATAGCTAATCCTAAAATTATTAGTTCCACAATCATTAATATGTATGATAATTATTAGTCATTTGAAGTTAGATGTGCACATTCCTCATTGCTCTAAAATTTTCTTTATTCTGACTACCGTAGACGCGATATCCCAATACTCTTATTATTGTTTTTCTTTAACGTTTTTTATCCACCCTTCGGTCTTCTAATATTATACATAGTATATATTGTATAGAACAAACGTAGTTTATCATGCTCGATAGAGATATTGGAAAATTATTTTCAGTGACACTTGTTCATTTGCCAAACAAATTTAATTTATTTACTATACTACACAAGCAAAATATGAAGTATTGCTATCTCCATTTGTTAAAAATTTTGTAAGTTAATACCATTACATTAACGAATACAGATTTTTGGTTCATCAATTTTTTAAAATTAATTAACAGTCAAGACGATTATTTAAATGATAGTATAAGTATAATCACTACATCATTCTAAATAAAACCTAACGATTTCCTCGGGAACATATCTTAGAAAAAAAATTTAAAAACTGAATCGCTGTTCTATTGATTGCATTATCAATTTTAAATAACGTTAAACCCATTTTTACATCCTATATCTACCGCTTCGTAAACCATAATATCCGCCAAAATGAATAACGATATTTAAAATTTTAAACTGTAATTATTCGAATCAAAAAAGGGAATACATTTCTGTTTTTAAAATTTCACTCCGAATTGGTATCTAAACCTAGTATTGAGCTTCAAAAGCTGTGGTTAAACGTTTTGCAAATATTTTACGTTCACATGATTTAAAGCGTGTACTATTTACTGCGATTTTTTAAGACTGGAATCGTGCTATTTACCTCCTTCGGTTCCACGCTCTATTCGGAAGTATCATTTCCCTATCAATTCCGATTATCAAAGCAAAGACTTTTATTATTCCATATATAAAAGTACCCTTGTAATTGTTCGGAAATGAGATTAAACCTTTTGCCTCGCGGCACGTGAATCCCATCCATCCACTTTGCCGACAGGTTGATAGCACCGTGCCCTCTAAAACCTTTGGGGGACGTATATTAGCAGAAATCGAAGCATATCAAGGACTCCGGAGGGTCTTGTATGTATACAGGGGTAAAAAGGTCGGCCAAAGGGTTTTTCTCGGCCTACCCTTGCTTTGCTCAGACCGAAAGCCTAGGTCGGGAGCTGAATACAATGGAACCCCATGCGGAGCAACCCGGGAGATCTGCGCAACAATGGGATGGAAAGGGCGTCCGGAACATCTGCTTCGGAAGGAGGGCGTTAAAATAATTATTAGTGGTCGAGGGGGTGTAGATTCCCCGATGGACTTTTTTTATCGCAAGAAGAGTATCTTGCCGTTCACACGGTTAGGAGAAGTTTACGAAAAAGTTATGATTTAAATATAATTACGGCTTCTTCCAAATTACTCTTACTGCTTTCTTAGATGATTTAAGCACTGGCGTAGGTGGGGAAACTCAAAAACAATTGAGTTTAGTGACATAAAAAGGAATGTATTGTACTATACGTCGCCACATAGTAGGCAAAAAAATCTCGTCCTACATTCTTGATTAACTGAACAACGGTTATGCACGTCGGAATTCGAGTATGGGAAGTGATATTTTTACGTTAGTTCATGATTGATAAACTAATAAATGTATATTTTGCTTTTCCTGATTCTCTCGTTGAATCAGGAAATTCTGCCGTATATTGATCTCGCTTAAAAATAATCTGATCTGATTATAACGAAAAAATTCGAAAGTTTCTATTATAATCTCCAGGGTCACTCCGTCTGATTCTAATTTACAGTACCATATTAACATCTTTCGTCATCTATAGGAAGCAGGATGCTTTGACACCACTTATTTATTTATTTACAGTATTGTCGACGTTGGTCTCTAGGACTGGTGGCGACCACTAGCTAAACAAATTTATTGGAACCGTACCTTTAATAAAGCAATCGCGAAACAAGCAGAAGATTCAAAAGAACATACCATATTTATCTGGGGGTATTATTTTAGGCATTGACATAAACGAAAGAAAATACAAACATGCGAGACTTTCAATAGGGAAAAACTGAATATTTAGCGGTGTTTGAGTGGTGAAAATACCAAAAGGATGCGTATAGACTTCGATGGTATTGCTAAGATTATGAAAAAATAATTTGAATCCACGAAACGTGTAAATTACTCCTACAATGTTACAATATGTACAATAAAATATATAGACGTTCATTAAGGGTTCTTATACCCGTGCAAAATATGGATTTATTGCAAACAAACGAGAATTATTAGTTAGGAAGATATATGTTTATAAAAAAATACAAAGGCTGGAGGATGCTTTGGTACTTTTAAACAACTAATTTTGTCAATATTTATGTATAGAAAAATAAATAGGATATAATTGAAAGGCTGTCAACATAATAACTATTTCAGTAGAAAAATATACCCACACGCTTTCACACTCCTTTCATACGCGCGATGATTGTTTTCGAAAGGCTACAGTCGACCCCTCTTCACCGAAAACCATCGAGTTCATACTTGGAAACGCTAAGTAGATAGAGAGGGTGGGAATAGGCAATAGCGCCAAATTTACCGTTAAATATTACCCTCTCCCACCCAATTTTACTCCCATCGAATCTTCCATTGTCACCCCGCAATATCCCTGAACGTCAGCGGCAGACATCCCTCTGGAAGTGATGCGGGAACTCCCAGAGGAACGTGCGAGGCCTTTGGGGGGAGGGGCGCGTGTCTCCCGTTAGGGGTAAGTCACTTTACCCCATCGCAATTGTCGAAGCCGCCGATTAATGATGTTTGACTTCCCGCCTGCATCTGAAGAGAACTTCCGACTTTGTACTGTACGTCTTCTGGGAGAAGAACCAGCGATGATTACAGTGGAAGTCGGAAGAGCGACTCTATCATCTACATCTACAAAATTATCTCGCAGACCAACTTTCCTTGGGTGGCAGGAGTTGAAACGTCGAGCGTAACGGCTAATTTTTCAGCCTGCAATTATGACACGCCGCGGAAAGAACTCAAACGACTCGTCACATTCAAGCGACACTTTCACTTATAGTTCGCTCAAATATATAGTAGAAGGTCGCACATAATCTTCAACATCCTTCGCAAACATATTTTCCCGAAATATCTCGAAAAATCGCAGCCTAGTTTCTATTCTCCTGATACCTAAAATTCACAATTTGTCTCTTAGAACATTTCGGTAACACTTTTCTGTTATAATACCATTTAACAAATTTTTCGTTATCTTATAATTATTCAACAGATTTCCGTTGTACTTTCCCGATATTGCGGATGTATGTTTTATACGCTGGATACCGTATACTTGACGAATGTTCCAAATGAATACAAATAAACGTTAAATACTGAATAAATTACTCCATAATTTCCATAGATGAATAAAATAAAATTATCCGGGGAAAGTACGAAGTTATTTATTCAGTATGCTTCTATCCCACAAAGTAACGCTTGATCATTTTAACTTTAAAACGTCAAATTAAAGAAGCGACTTAAGTGATCTGCATCAGAATGTTTTCCAGGAAACCACAGTGATTTAGCAAAATTTGTGATAATGGACATCACTGAATTCATCGTTGCTTTTTCCTTTCATCGAAAAACTTGAGAAGTACAGATTTGTGTCTATTCCTTAAATTTAGCATCAATATCTATGAATTTAAATGTAAATGGTTGTTAGTTTTAAGGTGACTCCATAGGCATTGTTGACCTTTATTTATTTCAGTTCCCTCTTTTTAAACGTGAACTTTTAATCACGTCTGAAATCTCAGTAATCGTAATCTGTAACACCTTTAACTGTATTCTTAGTTGTATATGAAGTATATTTCTGTACTATAATATATATTACAGAATAGCATAGCATATGGTTGATATCGCGGTCAAAGATAAAAATGAAAACAAAGATGTGGTACGAGGAATATCAACTTCTCCGGATTGGAACAGAAAATCGTAATGAAAATTAGACCAAGTATAGCTATGCGAAACGTTAGCTAATTTTTATATCTTATTTTAATCGTCTTTAGATGATTTTTAATTAAATATCACGGCTGATTAATTATAAAAACTTCCTATTTCAGGCATCGCTAAAACTTAATTCGCGACTGTTTTGTCCATACGTCCATTGTTAAATCGATTCCTCAAAGGTTACATATCCTCCCGTCTCGTTCTACGCCTATCTTCATTTCGATTGGTGAAGGGTATGAGAAAGTAACGGAAGGTTGATTTTACGATATTACTCGTCAAAATCTGCGAAGGTCTCAATAAAATTCGCTATCTCCTGCTGGGAAATTTGTATCGATCGTCTCAACTCGGAATGATGAGGAATTCAGAAACTGGCAGAACCTTCGTGTGGGCAGTGTTAGATTACATCTATGACGCTGTTTAAAACCGTAATGTTATATTCGGAAACATTCGCACTCGTCTTCCTTAGCAACGAGTCTCTTTACCTTTTGTGATTAAGTTTGATTGATGTGTGACGGTAGATAAAATGATGAACGTAGATGAAGGATACCTATACAAGGCGGATTGAGTGCGGTTATTAGCATTGAAGAAGAAAAGAATGAAACAATAAGAAACTGCAGTCATATCCTCTCATAAACTCCACCATTCGTAATTGTTACTCAGTTCTTCTGGAAGGGCGGAAACATTTAGGACCGAATCATTTTCAAATATAGATTTACTTTGTCAATTAATGGAATTGGCATTTACAATTTATTTACAAATCGAATCCAGTTCTTCTATGCGACTATATTGAATCTAACGAGTTTATGATAGGCATAACTATTTCGTAGGATCAAGCGTTCGTTCCGGTCTCTTTATTCGCCGCAGAGATCGCTTCTTGTATCCGTGGCAACGAACATTAACTCTTTTGGGAATGGTGACTCAGCTTCATCCGGATCTCCGGTCGGAATGACTTGCTCAAACACCGTATGAAAAAAAGACGTAGGTGTGAACACAACGTATTCTATTTATCTCGCCCCGATTGATATAATTGGATTTCTTTCATTTACTAAACGTTGGGTTTAATGAAGTTCCTTTCGGATCATCCACACCAATTTGGATCACTTTGCAACACATGATATACGTATTCTTCTGTAGGACCCCGAAGGATAATAAATACATATGAACGTATAGAAAATTTTCTGTCATGTACTATTAGTATAAATTACCATTATATTTTGAAATTTATTATGTATAAATATAAGCATTTCTACGATACTTTTTTCTATAAGTCATTTTATCAGTATAATTTTAATTCTTTCAGAAGTCCAATATGGTTAATATTTGATCATCTGCAGAAATACCTAACTTAGGATAACACAATCTTAAAAGAGAATTTTATTCGTAAAAACGCCTAATTTCACTGAGAAGATTTAAAGATCCATTCATGAGCCTAAAGTTATGGTCCATAATTAAGCAAAAATTCCAAAATGCCAAATCCCAGTCCATCTATTTCAGTTTCCTAGACTGTTTCCTATTCGATACGCAACATAACTGAGTTCCGTCGGTATATCGACCTTTTTTTGTCTATAACACATCTTCAGTGGGACAATAATGCGTCGGAATAGCTTTAGTTATTGAGATCCGGGTGTGGTTTCCATCCCGTTCCTAAAGTCGTCGGATCGATATGAACCCCTGGATGGCACCATAAGCCCTGTGAGGTGGAGAGGTAGTGTCGAGCAGTCATCTACCATCGGTCTACCCATCCGCCTCTTTCCATCGACAGCGCGCCTGTAGATGGAACAATATTTCCGAATACTCACGAGGTCTGATTTAATTGATGTTTCCGAACGATTTCACTCAGCGTTTACGCCTCCTTTTACCACTTCACCCTCGCAGAATTTCGGATAGATATGGTTTCCATAGCAACGGAGAGGTTGACATTTCGTCGCGGTTGCTAAGGAGACTGTCCCGCCTGTCTATCGGAGGGATGAAAGTCATCCAAGTTGTACGCCCCCTTAATGAGATTCCTCGTCTTCGGTAGAAGTTTGTTTCGAAGTCATCTCGGGAGGGCTTTGACTGGGATTCTGCATGTTGACAATAAAGGCTCACTTGGCGGATCTAAAGGATGCGTGACATGTCCTTCGTACAACATATTTTGAGTGACGTGATAAGTTTCGAGCTTTTTCGACACTAGTTTCCACAAAGTAAGCCTTAAATCATCACACTTCCAAAGTTCCCTAGTCGCTAAGAGTCGCGAATCTTCGTATTGTATAATTTATGGGTGAGAATTCTGAACTCTTTCACATCAAAAGTGCAGCACGCCAATTGAGATCTCTATTCCTTTACAACTTAGTCCTGAATAAAGTTAATGAGAAGTGGGAAAATAACCCAAAGAAACATAAAACCAATAAGACTAGGACACCTAAAGATCATGAGGAAATATCAAGCCTCTTCTTTTGCAGAGAACCTAACCACCCCCAGATAATGAGATGACAGCTGCCAAACATTTTGATGTCCTCTAGCAATGTTTGGAGAAAGTTGACCAACAGAACCAAAAGAGCAATAATAACCCATAATATTCCTTACTAATATTCTATGCCTATGTATTTTCAACATACAAAAGCAGCATATATATACATGTATATCTATCTATCAAAATCCTATTCCACAGTTTCATCAAGTTCATTTGTTATGTAATATACAAATATGATATGATACCCACAAACAGAGGAATAATGGAAATAATCTTATGAAAAAGGGATTGGATTAGAAGACTCAAGCTTAATTTTTTTAAAGGACAGTGTATATTTCACAAATGTATTACAACACAGAAAACTATGAAAGATAGATTAAAATAAATAAGTTTATGAAATAAGGAAAATAAATGAATTATTGGCATAGTTGAAAATATTATTTTTAAATTTACAACATTATTTCAGCTTCATATTTTATATAGTTTCAAAGCATTTATCATTAAGTAAAGGTTGATATTATAATTTATTAGTTGTATTCAGGGAAAATCAAAAAATATTAGTCATAAAAATTCATTAAAATTTATGTGAAAGAATAATTATATATTTTATTAAAACTTTGAAAGATATAGCATCCAAGAGAAGTAATATTTTATTCCTTGCAAGAGTTTCATTATCTTGAGATTAAACAAGGAACAGCAATAAATTATATTAAACCTAAAAACATACACTTATTTCAAATGACTGTTTTGCATTCTACTATAAGGCTAACATAATCTAATTTATGGAATAAAATAATCAACAAGGACATCTTAGAGAATAAAAATTATAGTTCCTATCAAATATATGCCTGAAATCAAGCAGCTTTAACGGATAGTCATCTAAGATGGCGGTGAGAACTATATCAATCATGAAAATATAATACAGAATAAGGCATGATTGTTATACACCTAGATTTTATTAAGTGTATAACCTACTCAACCATTGACACCCTTGATTTAATCATGACAAATCATATTCACACTTCACTTTACCCTCAAGAATTCCTCAAACTACAGTCAGATTGAGTCCCCATACTACCTCTCACTCAACAATGCTCTATCTCAATTCCACAATCGAAACCATCCCAAACACTGCCAACCGCTATTTGAAATAATTCTACAAATTCTACCAAAACATTATATAATTATATATTATAATAATATAATTATTACATAATTATAAGTCTCTTTTAGTTATCACACATGACCACCCAATTAAATTCATAACTGAAAACTTCTGCTGAGCAGAAGCTCATTTAACTGACTCCTCACCACAACAGCTTCACTGTACCAAACAACTGCCACACACTTTTGAGCTTCTGCAGCTCTGATTTAACACTGACATCAATATCTAACCTAAAAAGGAACAACTATACCAATCATTTTACAATCAATACAAAAATCAAGTAAGACCATAAATTATGATCGATAGAAGCAAAGGATGGAGCAATCTCTTTGACCACATCGACTTTGAAGATATAAGCCTTCGGAATTGTCTGAAGCATTTTCCAAACCCTCCACTTTTTCAGCTCCAATGATAAATAACCAACAATGGTACAAAACATCTCAGAGCATTTATGTCATCCCTTATCATTGAACTCTGAAAAACTCTCTATTCCACAAACCCATTCAACATAATAATTCACCTAATGAAAGCACTAAAATCATTATCCCTGCAGAAATCTCCAAAGCAATAGCAAATCTTTGAAATAAAAGAGCCTGAGGGTATCATAATCATACAAATTACATTTTATATCTCAGGATTTCAATTCTACATCTAAATATGCACCTTGCTGACCATTGAAAGAAATGCTTGCCTTAAAAACATATTACCACCCATGAACTCCTTCATGCAGTCAAGAATTTTATATTTGCAGGTGAAAACAATTGTACATAAAAGTGAGGGCCCTTATATATAAACATCTTTACCATTAGCAAGGATAATAATTCATGTTTTCCTCAAAAACATAACCTACTAATACCGCCAAGTAAATTTCAAACGGGTTAAAGAATTGAAGGTAACAATCACTCCACTAAGAATATAGAAAAACAAACAACTAGTTTTATTTATTTGGTATAGGAAGAGGCAGCAACATAATATTAAAACCATTCCCATCAGGAAAGTAAAGGTTACCGTACTTCTCTGCGGCTGCTAAGTGGTCATGATTAATTACAACACTCATCAAGAAAGGCAGATGAAGCTTTAACAGTCTTTAGAGACATGCTAGCCATTCGGGCTGATGATGTGATGATAACAATCATTATATTAATGTCCTCAGGAAACATTTGGAGGATTGTGATGCATGCAAATTCATACACAAAAGATGTAATAGCTTTTACTGCAATAGCTATCCAAAACTGATACCAACATTACATATAGGGTGTTGGTGGTTTAGCATTACCTATCACCTGTACTGAAACCCTAGCCACTAATCTCACTAGCCTACAGGCATCAACACCCTTGGACCACAGTACAGAAAACTCAGGTCAAATGCAATGGACCATCAACATAATATGAGAAATTTAAAGTTGATTATCCAAATGATAGATATAAAATTATTCATTCAACCTGAAATTGTATGTTGGACAAAAACTTCATCTCTAAATATTCCACTATTTGAAATGCAAACACTCTAGCTAAAATTATACAATGGCCTAAATAATAGTTCACCCCACAACTGTTTATTTCCAGGATCAATTTACCAAGAAACATAAAAGCTCAACCACCAACACCGTGGACTACATCATGACAAATAATATCCATAACCCACTCTACCCTTAAAAACACTTACACCTCACATCAATATCAATCAAACCAATACCTCTTACTATACTCACTAAACAATGCTCTAACCCCACAATCTCCAATACAGCACAACTATCAGACAAAATTCAACAACACTTAACATATGAACCTCTATAAAAAGGTAACCTTTTGAATTAATAAATTAATTACTTTCATTATAACAGCTATACAGATGTATCCAGATGGCGAAGGCATCAGAGTGGAAAAAAAATGCGGTAAGAGCAAAGGTTGAAGATCCATTGAGAGCTAACATATGCAAATTTACTTAGTTTTTCATTTAGGTATAAAGAGAAGACATAAAATAACTATATCAAGGATAATATATTCATAGCATTTTTCAAGAAGTATTAAAAAATTATATTTAGTTCTGCATTTAGTTTAAACTTCAATAATCACCCATGGCTCTTATAAAGTATATAACCGACGTAATAAATATAAATGATGGTAAGCATTGAATATCGAGAGTTACCTAGGCAATGCACCAAAGTACCGAATAATTGTATTTTATACTGAAGAACATCATATCAGTCATCAAATTCACAAACTGAATTTTGGTAATGACTACTGATTTTATACTACAACTATTATATTTAATTTAAACTTTATATATAGGAAGAGTATATCCAATAAGCAAGGAATAAAATGAAGCATAAGGCGTTATCTTTTATCATTCTATAAGCCTTATTTTAGACACTTCATTCATAGAGATCAAACGCAATCAGAAGCAAGTTGTCACAAGAAAGTATGTTTGACGACATTAAAAAATATCATGAAGAGAAAAAAAAATAGTTGTGAAATATATTGAAGTATTATGAATATAAAAGAATTGATTTAATTTGCATAGAAGGTGTGGAAGATTGTACAAGTAGCACAGGGAAGAAATAATATTGCATTCTCAAAAAGAGTTTTATCATGGTAGGATTGAAAAAGCAACAACAATAAATTAAAAATTATTCAATATTTAGATTTATTTACAACAACATATATGGTAAATCTTAAATTATACGTTTTAATTTATGTGAGAAATTATCAATAAAGACCTAGTGGGGGTGATAAATGATAGTTACTATAAAAAATCATGGCTATCAAGCAGGTGATGAGTATGGTAACCCATGTTAGTGTTGATAATTATTTTGAATTATAAATATTCATTGAGCATGGAGTGGGTATCAGGAGGTGATAACACTTTCTTTAAATCTAATTCCTAAAAGGAGTTTGAGCATGGTATGATGGAAAAAAGAACAACAATAAATTAAAAATTATTTAATATTTAGACTTGTTTAACAATAGTACACTTATTTTGAATGGCTGTTGATTTTGCAACACATCTTCTTTAAGTCTCACGTATTTCAATTTATGTGAGATATTATCAGGGCAAAACATAGGTACCCAATGATAATTATAATAACAAACTATACCGATTACAAGCCCTTGAAGATAATGGTTACCTAAGAGGTTGATGATAACTATAGCAATTATGAAAATGTAAGTGCTCAATGGGTATAAATGAACAGAAGGGAATATTACTGTTAGATCACAAATGCTGTGGGTGACATTACATATCTCAACTTGTGTTTCTTCAACAATAAATCACACTAATCATAGCTGTGAATTACTCTGAAAACAAAAGATAACTGATATGCAAGGACAGGTTGGAATCAAAAGGTCTGGAATCGTGATTTTCATGGGCATACATGGATCGCTTTATTCAAGATAAATAATTTTGCTTATCCTATGAGCAATATTGTTATCAACATGAAAATGTGCTTCAAATTGCAAATAAAGTGGAACTAAGCAATCGAGATTTGTGTACCCAAGTGCTGAATTAGAACTATTGACGGAGGGTTAAGTTTTGGGCTATGATGCAGACACATTAGAAGTATTGATCTAATATGACAGGAAACATAAATATGAAAACTGTCTCCTTTGAAAGTGCAAAGGGATATGCAATGAAACCAAAACAAACCTCCGCCAGTTAACAGTCCACCAAAGTACGACAACCGCTATTTCCGAATTCGACTTTCAATATGTATGACGAATACAAATTGTCCTGATTTGAGGCAACTTGAATTTTTTTATTTGCTCACGTACTGGTAACGATCTAAAAGTTTTGCAAGGATTGTATTTTCAGTATCCATTTAAGCTAAGTGATAGATGAGCGTTCACTCCTTAACAACGCTGGATGGGAGTTATGAGGGTCGATGGAACTATATAAACAATGACCTTTGATACAAGATGGTTATTTCGGATTTCAGAGCTAATACTCAGAGATGATAGTCCTTGGAGTTTAGCGATTAGTGATGGATTAATTCTGAAATTAAAATCTGAAACAAATTTTTAATATGCTTCACAGATGTTTTTGGAATATCTAATGACTTTACATCTACTCCTGCCTATTGCCTTCTATTGTAGTAGGACATCGGGATTGGTTTGAAGCACTATCGCTTTCCTCACAGGGTAATTTTTTATTTTTTATTTCTTTCCCTTTCCCTAACATACAAGGTAATTTACGTAAATACCTGTTAATATTTTTTTACTCTGTCTTAGAAGGAAACCCTGCATGAGGCGTAATATTGCGTGGTCCCCTGAGATTCGATCTCGTGTGGAATACCAGACAGGATATATTGTATGTATATAATTCGTGACAGACTCCAAATCTTTCAAGTTTATCTGAAGTTTTTTATAATAAGGTTAAGATATGCAGCAGCTTTTATTCCCTATCAATTTTGTGGAAGTATATTTAATCGATTGGTCACTTTAATACATTTGTTCATCGTCATTGTTAATTTTAAGTTTGAGGTATGAAGATGCAAGGTAATGAGGTAAGGACGTAAAAAGGTCTGAAAGAAACGGACATTTAGCACGTCAATAGAACTAATGAAATTGGCACAATCTATCATCTTATAGGTCTATCACAATCTTATAGTCTCAGATACGTGGCCTTAAAAATGAAGGTCAATAAATAGATTAAAAGAGCAACAGAAGTGGAAAACTGTTACAGCAATTATCTAGAGCAACCGAATTGAAATATCTAAATTCGGGTCTCGGCCATCACAATTTTTCATCGCTTTTACACCTTCTATTGTCTTAGTTAAATGATACTCATATTTGATACAGAAATATATTAGAACAACGGCTTTATTAATCGATAGGGCATATGAGTTCCATAGCTGGAGGGAGTCTATGGCTTCATAGTTTCAGCTGCAACCTCCGAAGATGACTTTTACATGACCGTGAGGACGATTTGTGGTCTACCTGCCCGAAAGATGGTCTTCAAGATAAGTTGACTCAAAGGTGTGCGAAGGACAAAAAATCCACTGCTAGCTGTATGGAGGGTCCCGTCGGCTACATAAAGACTTTAAGGGGTCAAAGGATATTTTCTTATCCTAGGATCTCAACTAACATATTTTCCCAGCCCTCGAGAACTCATATTTATCGCTTCCAGCTCGTTTTCGGCAATAATTTTTCATTTCTTTAAATGAGATTTTCAGATATTTTTGGAATAATTTTATTTTCCTTCAATTTTCTCTCTTTCGTATCTCCATTTGTATTCGTCTATAAACTGAGTTCTAAAACGCACATTTTTATAGGGATACTGTGTATTTTTCACACTTATTTGTAAATCGTTTTGCGCGAAATTTCCCAAATTTTGCAGAAGGTGTTGGTTAATTACTATTTAAATATGTAAAAATATTTGTTCATATAGATTCTCTTCGTGACTAATAAAGAAGAAAAAAATTTAAAAAAAGATAGTATTGTAAATCAATTATAGAAGAACTGAAATTTTAACGTAATAATTAATTAAAACTATTATTTACGTGTATTATTACTCGTAATCGTTTTCAAACTATCTTTGATTCGCGTCTCCTTCAAATAAAGTTCGTCCGTATGACTCTATTTAAAATTTTATACTCGATTTTGTTTATACTTTTAAATCCTTTTGTAGATTTATCAAATCGGTATTAGATTGAATTCGTAAATATAGTCATACTCGTTATTTTGTCATCCCGTCCTGCACTAATCATGACGTAATAAAATAGCCAAAGCAAATCATCGGCTCAGTGATTGTCAACTATCGCAGAAAAAGCTAAAATAAACTTTAGAAAAATTCAAAAGTAACTTTCCATCCATAAGACAACTCAATCATCCGCCAGCTTTGGACCATCACACCCATGAAAAAAAAAAACAAAAAAGAAATAATAGAATAGTACCCTCAGTTTCAAACAAGAAAAATCCGAATGATTATCCATCATCATAAAAACTAAATAGACAATTAGGCCAAAAGCTAATTCTGAATCAGGAAAAAAAACACGTAAATACACACCATTCAAGGCTTGTGATTGGAATATATTGGTATCAGAGTTGTAACGCTTTGTCGTAACGAGCAATCAGAATTTAATCAAGAAAAAGAGATTCACAGTCATCTTCGATTCAGATTGCAACTGATAGTTCAAATTAATTCTCTTGAAATTACGATACTAAGTTCGCTAGTTTTAAATATCCTCTACGTAATACTTTCGATATGTTCAGATCGGAAGAATATCCGCATCCTTGGGTTCATAGTCATACCTTGAATAAGATTTAGATCGTATTTATTTAAGATAATGTAAGAAGTATCTATCCATCAGGTATCCATCCATTCACCAATACAACCAACCCCTCGGTCACTTGACGGTCTACGTGAGATATGTTTGGGTTTCCCTCATCTGGAAATACAGCGGGCACATGCTCACGTGGAGTGCTTAAACATTTCGGTGAGATAAGGTCCTTGAACAAGAACCCCTTCTGGGTTAGTTCTCTTAAATGCGTTCAGACAGGTGTCGCAGCGTGGCTGTCGACAAAAGGAGATCGACGGGGCGTTGAGACACGCGCATGCGCTCCTTTACACGCCTCTACCGAGAGAACGCTTTTTAGGGCTGCTGCGTTCCGATGGACGTATGCGAGGTTCTGTTTCCAGGGATACTAAAATCAAGTGCTTATTGCGATTGGAACCACACGATATATCTGTAAATGCTTAAGAATACAATATCTCCTTACAACGAATGCATTGAGTAAGAGAACTGATGTACTATTTCACTTAATATATTACATTTTAATATCATACAATAATTTGGAGAGTTTAACGTAATAATTTTCATAAAAGTTACATATTTTAACCACCCAAGAAATCCCAAACCAATCACCGAGCGTACAAGATAGTCAAAATATTGGTTTAATAACAATTGAGTTGAGTTTTACTTAAAAAATCCAAATACTTCATTTAAATAAAACTCATACAACAGAACATAAGGATGAATCTCGAAGGATCTATTTAGTTAAAAGTTTCCGTGATCAAAATTACGTGATATTATACCCAAAAAACTTCTAAGAAAAATTAGAGCAATTGGACACGAGAACTTAGATATTTTCGTTGAAATTTTGTTCATTATAAATTTAACGACTTAACATCGCTGTTTCTTTTAATTCTTCGCGCTTCCAAATCGGTTGATCCGCGATAAAAAACGAACTCAAACGGTAATCATAAAAGAGAGTATTGAGTGTTACAGAAAAGTAAAGAAAGAGGGAGTACTCGGCTCTAATGCCAGGGTATAGAATATTTAAAACCTTTTTACACTGACCACTCCAATTCTTCCCTCAGCATCTTCGGTGTTTTGCGGATGGCTGACCACAATACTGGGCAGCTGCCAACTTTCGCACTGTGCCATCCTCAAGAACGAGAACCATTATCCTCTCTTCAAGAGGGGAAGATTGCCCATTGGAAACTGTTGTCCTCTTAAGTATCCCTTACCGTCCATTCCTTTGGCCGCAATCGAATTGTTGATATTATTTATAGTGTTCGTACGAATGTATGTTTGTATGAAAAATATAGCGTTGTATTCACAGAAGTAAATGAGAGAGAATTCGTAGAAAGAGATAGAAGTACAACTCGAGTTCTATGAATAATCGTATTTAAAATTAATGGAGCTAAAAATACAAAGAGAATTTTGTAATAGAATCAAACTTTGATTCGGACTTTGTTAAAATGGATGAAATAAACGAATTTAATGCATTTATCTCAACTCAAATGTGACTTGGATGTATGGCTGTCTTCCAGAAGGCCCGAATTCGATAACTGGCATGGGAGAAATTTTTAAGCATTATCTTTTTGCCCAGGGAATGTTTTGGAAAGATTATCCCTTAGTAAACGATACGCGATCTCATTATAATTTCGTTTTGTTCTTCTATAGCGCTGCCACCAGATCAGAAAGTGTAATTAAGGCGTTCACTATAGGTAAATAAATAAATAAAAATAAATAACCCTTCCCATTCACTAGTGCAAAGATATTGCTCCTCTGCTATTATCAAGTTTAATATGAAATCAAATACCAAGCCTCTATTATTGCGAAACAATACATAAACTCAGACTCAACTTGACTGAACAAACGGAATTTTTTAAAAGAAAGTAATCATTAGATATGAGGGTGAGAATCAATTTTATCTGCACGATGATTGAGTTGTTTTCACGTATACTCTCTATGGGTTTCGGAACACATTGGATAAATCAATTGCTAAAACTCTCGTTAACAATATGATACACGAGATACAGAGATAATATCGTATGATAAATATATAAATAAATTGGTTGAATATCTCTTTTGAGAGAGGATATGGGACAAAAATATAGCATCCTAAAGTCGCTAACAAAAAACTTACTCTGAGGGAAAAATTACAGATGAACAAGACAAATTCAGGTCATGTAAGGGCAGTCATTACTCAAAATTAAGAAATAACTATGTCTCTGAAATATAATGTAATTAATTTATATTTCAGAACGTTTTGGCCGAGTAAACTTATTACTTTTCCTTTTAAAAAATTTCATCCCATCTTGTTTCCTTCAACTCCAAATTTTCCTGTTACCTCAACTTCCCAATCTCCGGACGGTCATTGCTCATCTGCACGTAAAGCAATGAAATCCAGATATGGATCTCTGTGTCCCTACCGCCGAGGGACCCTCGGAATGTGCCGCATACCCTAGGAGTTGTCATAAGGGTAAAGGGGGATTCCTGTAACTACAAACGCACCGCACAGCGCCCGAGACGATCCGAATGCCTGGAGAACAGGCGCACTTATAGCTAAACACGTGTCACTCGAGTTTAAAAAAGTGGGTATCTCTTATCGCATCTACGGTCTCCCGAGAAACCATTGTTTACCACCTCTTTTTGTTTTATCTCCCGAATCAAGGGTCGTTTTCGGGTTGATTAGTTTTCCCTCCTTTTTATTTGCGGCTAGCCGTCTTTCGAGGGTGGTTTATGCATAAAAAGGAATGCGAGTTTACCGTAGATAAATGAGATTACGTGCGGCACATTTTTGTGATTTTTGGTTCGTATTCTTTCTCGTAAATTTAACTACGCCGACATAAATCAAGAGCGATTCAAAACGTGATAATATTCGTAGATAACTATTACGTGGATTATAAATGCATGATGAATATCATAATATGATATAATGTCGTGGAAGATGCTATTTACAGCCATACTATTTTGGTATTACCATCAATTGATTACGAGTTTACGTAAGCATTTAAATCTCTGTAGTCTCACTTAATACTGACAATACCTGTTTCTACCTTGCAAAATATTCAACGATTTATTCAAGCTATGACAATTACCATGGGGATTAATGAAGTTATGATATTAAAAATCAGTTCAACCGAATGTCGTTTGTTGATAAATGTTATTATCATTTGGATAGTCTTATGAAAGAGGTGAGGAATTATAATCCATATTCATTGGAATTCAACACCGCCAGATAAAATCATTACTTATACGGAACTATATTGATATTATAAGGTACAATCACCACAATGAATTTCATTTAGGTTTTGGGAATGGATACTATCCTATATAATAAAAGTTGATATAAAAAAGTATCTATCTTGGGCGGATATGGATGAATGAATGATGAATTAACGATGAAATCAATGTGAGAAGGCGTGACTTCGTGGAATGCCATAGTAATAAAAACAACTTTGTAAATTTCCAAAGCAATTGACTACCATCTTGAAAAATATTTATGAATTAACGAAATTTTATTCTGTAACTCGACTGAGAAACTAACTTGAAAAGAAATCGAAATTAATGCCTTACCATTTCTTCTTCGTTGATATCTTACAAACGTTTGAAACAAACAAAACGATAAATACGTTAAATACGTATCTAAAACTGCAAACAATGTTGACGAAAATTGTATATGAATCTGCTCACGAATTTAGACAACTTAATTTGTAATTACAGTATTTTTTGGATGATAAAGCACCGGATTATAAGGAACATAAGACCTTATTCATATCAGTAATAATAATTATCAAAATTATTAACTTATATTGCGTACAAAATCCCAGACGAACGATTATGTTTCGACAATGAAGGGAAATTGCTCTGTCGCTTATCTAAGTCGTGATAAAACATTTTGACAGATTATCAAGCACATTATAAGCATTTAAATTGGTTCAAGAACTAAGCATAACAAAGATGCATGGATAAGGCGTACCGGAGTATAAGAGGTATCGTAGATTTATTTAACAGAGTAAGGATTATATGTGCATCTTATAGTGCAAAAAATACCACATTCGATCCATCGGTTTCATTTGGACGCTACTGGACTTCCCCTTTAACAGCGTTATTTAAAGAGAATTAAATTCCTCAAGGGTCATTGACCCTTAGAATTATATCTCTAATTGAGACTGATCGTATTTCCTTTCTTCACCGATGTTCATAATCTTTGAATTACCTTCCAGTCTCCCATAATCTAGCAGCTCCTTATGCCCCTGTGATTCAGGCCACCCGCAGCGTTGCCAAGTCCACAGGATTTCCCCTTGATTCGCAGGCTTGATACGTGGCGGAGGCCATTTTGCCGAGGTGCTTCCCCTCCAATCAAAAAACCCTTTCCCTTTTACGAACAGGAAGGGGAAATTCACGATCAAATGTGTTTGATAGCTTTATTTATAAATATAATATGTTTACGTCATGGCAATTAATCCTTCTTTTAATTATAGCAGCCATAGATAGTAGTCTATAACGAAACATCGGAAATTTCATCAATTATTTCTCCCTTCCGCGAAACAGAAGATAAATATCGAGTTTTCTTGTCTCGAATTTGAAGCGGAAGTACTTTTTCGGTCGCTCCAAGTAACTTGGCGAGATAAAGAAATGGTTTAAAATCGAGTTCACTTTCCAGCTACCACCTTGAAGAAGCTATTCGATAAGATTAATCAGGAAGCAACTTTAAAAAGAGTTTTTGAATTACTGAGGGCAAAATCTAATTCTATACTCTTTGCAAGGAATAACCATAAAAATGAAATGAGGATAACAGTCAACTGCTATTGGGATGATGCTTCAGGATACAGCAATGGAAGTATTACTCTAAGAAAATATTTGGGATACCAAATCGATATATTTCTCCTTCCTCACTTACTATGATAAATATTTGTGACAGAATTGGAGAGTATTGGGTGTTCTTGACCAAAAAAAGTTACTTTTTAGTATTTGATCCATTTTTTTCTTATATATTTTTATTTAAACAGATATTCATACCCGCTTTATGCTGTTTTGAAACATTTCACATCTTGAAAGAGAATTTGGCAATCATAATTTGAAGGCCGTTAAACTTACATTCATTCGTAATATTATTCCCCATCTTTGTGTTCAATATTTAAAGGTGATAGAGTGTAGAGGATGCATTTGGCTTGGAGGAGAATTGGCTTTTTATTTGACCTCAGGATGAAAAATTTTATTTCTCCAAATTGATATACTGAAAAAATAAACATTTTAATCGATTCCATGGTATTGTTTCACCTATTTATGACGATATTCTATTTGTTAATTTTTCTAAATTTTACGTAACGTTCTTTAGTGTTAGACACAATTTAAATGTCCACGAAATCTCGCAGCCAAAAGATGTACATTTCGGTATCATTCCCTATGGTAAAATAAAAATATTTTGATGGATTTCCTTCCAATCCATTTCCCTTATTTTACGCGCATTATTAGGTCGGCCCAGGTGACAAGGTGGTCTCAAAATATCGATCACTTCTTCCGCAAACCTGCCTTTCCTAAACTTATCTGGAAATCGTACTTTAGCTCCAAATATTCTTAATTTTCGGTTTTCTACAAAGACACGAGTTGTAAATATTACTGCAAAACTCTTTGTTAATCCATTCAAAGGTAAACAGTCGCTATCCACGCGGAAACTTCAATAAGATGCCCCTCTGAATTATTCAATTAGAAGGCCAGTTGTGATCCCATTAGCAAGTAAATCTCGTAGAGGAGAATAAGGTTTTATTATGCAAGAGGAGGGGAAGTTGATTCCCTTCTTTGGACTGTAATATTGACAGTTAAAAGGGAAAATCCAAAGCTTAAAGGATATTTATAATTTAATGTTCCTTAGTAAAATATACAATTGATCTTTTTTGAATAACTTATTATGAATCACTCTTCACTCTTGGATAATTAAATGGAAGGTTGGGCTTATTAGTTCTCATTTTGCCGAATCCAGACATTTTATCATTGTAATTTTATTTGAAAAATTAACTAAAACAGTTATTAAAGATCTTAGAACCTGCATAATGAAAATCAGCACATATGTTAAATATTGTCATATATTTTACGTATCTAGTACTATAAGAGTTCAATGTTTCATTTATCACTATATCGGGGGTGGGATATCCTTAAATATGGGAAGAACTAAACGAACCTTCTTTCTTTACGCTGGTCAGGAGTCAACTTGAATATGTATTTAGTCTATGGTTCCCTGCCGAAGTAACATAAGTGAATTAGAAAAGGTGCAACGTAAAGCGATGCGTTTCTTAAAGGATTGCTACGATTAATCAATAAGCGTAACTAAAAGCTCAAGGATGAGAGATGGGAACATTTTGAGCATAAAAGATCAAAGCGTATATTAGATGTACCAAATAAATTCAGAGTAGGAATCTTCAAGGAAGACGTAGTACACATAATGACCTGCCTGCTACATAGGTTGATCGGATACAGGGAATAAAATAAGGAAAATAAACGCCAAAGCTAACAGATTTGAAAATTCATTTCTCCCTCGAAAAATACGAGTGAGTAATCATTTTGGGAAACAGAGTAATGGTACTTGCATCCTTTACAACACATCGAAAAGTGGCTCGCAAGGTATCCACAAAGACACCGAGTCAATTGTTATAAGGATCGTTTCGGTACGACGAGACGAATTTCTCAAATTTTCGGAATTGGGCAGACGTATAAACTACTTCCACCGCCGGATGATTTACATCCTCTTCTCCACTCCATCCACTCCGAACTTCCTTCCCGCCTCTTTTCAGCGCCATCTTAGTAATCCACTTCAGTGCTGCTCCCCGTTGAGCCGCGGTGGTTGGCGGTAGTTGTGAAGAACAGGAGTTGTTGGGGGAGATGTGAATTACGACTCGTACTAGGGATCCAGTCTCTCCATACTTCCTTCTCCTTTTTTTCTCGTAATCGTCCTCCCCTCTTCTGCACACTTTCCCCTTCACGCGACGCAACAAAATATTACGCGAACATGTGGGCGTGTTACGAAATGTTATGTATCACTAAAGAGCATTATTATTTCTTCTGTTCCCATTACGATTTTTTGATTAAGGAATCGTAACTTAAACCTCTGCTATCTCTTCAGAACTCCGTCTTTCCTCTCTAACTTCCAGCATTTATAATTTTATTGGCGTTATTTTTAGGATAATTCAAACTAACGAACGGTTTCATTTGATGATTCGAAATAAATAGTCCTCAATCATTCTGCGATGCTTATTTACAAGGTTGTATGCTATTAATCACTGAAGATCGAAGCAAAACAAACAGAACGTATATAATGTTGTTTACGATGTGAATTATGGTTAACTCTATTTATTTTCATACCGTAAAAAGCACATTAATAGATTGGACAAGAATTTTCCATAGATACCTAACCACTTATAGTATTGTAATTTGATGGTTATATATATATTCATGCACTAAATTAAGACTAGGATTGAAACAGAGGGAGTTCAATATTGATAGTACAACATAATTCCCTTTCGTAAATTACCCATTTCACTCAGAATCATCTCAATTCTGTGCAATGGGATGGATTTTATGATTTAAGCAGTAAATATTTGTAAAAATGTTTGTATAAATCTATATACATCGCTCTATCATATGTCCATCATAAACTCTATAATTTTTAACAGTTCCATTCCTGTGTATCCCTACGCTATAACTATATATATATATATATATATATATATATATACGCTATAACTATATATATATACGCTATGACTATAGCGTAGCTCTCATCTTTCCGAGGAGAGAAGTAAGCGTTGGGTGCGTTTCTGCTCCACATCGACCCGTTGAGTTTCAAGCGACCAATCATTCAAGCCCTCCGTGAATCAATTGGGTGACATGGGCAGACATGGCGAACAGTATCATCGCTTCTACTAAACACGCCTCGATTAAGGCTTTCATACCGATGTTATACCGTTAGGATATCGAGTTAGATGCACTAGGATAACTGTGAATGCTCCATGAAGTTTCAATTTTCAAGGATATACGTAGAATGTTTTTCCTTCTTTCAAGAGATATAAACATGAGTTACAGTTTCCTGGTATAGTATTTCCTATGATAGTAAAAAAACATGAATAAATTCCATCTTTTTCTATAATACATGTTTTATTCAACCCTTCGGTCGGATGGTATTGATTAAGAATCCTTATCACTTAGTTTTTTATTATTATTGTTACATTGCGTTTTTTTGAATCTATTCAATAATAAATGTTTCTCTCTAATGTAAAGCTAAATGATATTTACAATCATTTTCTATTCTTTCTCTTTTAATTTCATGATTAATTATCCATATGATGGATATATAACGAAGCATTATTCGTACCAAAGGATGTATTGCCCGTATTTAGCCGTATAAATTTAGAAGCTCAATATAATTCATTTACAAATTATTTTAATGCAAATCATTTGCCCTTATAAGAAATAATTATTATCAAATTCAAGTAGTAGTAATACCAGCAAGTAACAAAGAGAAAAAAAAACTGCTCCAATATTTTATTCGATTATTATTCTATCGGCTGTGTAATTTCCACCGATTCAGAATTCTATTTACTATTACATGTATGTAAGAGTAATTTAGGATGTAAAATGATAAGGATACCCCTGTTAACAAGCTTTTACTCTTTATGTTAAGAGGATTTATCTAACGGTATAGCATAGGGAGAAATTTCATTATCTAAGATCAGTACTACTCAACGAGTATTATATTGTACATCATTTCACAACAACAGGTTACTTTTTGAGTCACAAGTACTCTATTCAATCTCAGCGATGAGTTAATTTTAAAACGTTCCACCGCACACGGAGGTGCTTTTCCAGTCGAGGATTTTCACTCGCCTCACTTGAACGCTTTTCATAAAAAAAGGACTCTCCAATGACGCTAATGAACTCCTCGAGAGAACTTATTAAAATTCGCCCCACCTCAGCTCCAGTTTCATTGTCTCGCGAATATCTTCCTTTTCCGAGAAGCTTTATTAAAATCCCCATCCTGAAATTCGTTAGTTTTGCTTTGAAGTCCGAGATAAAAATGCAATAAGGCTTGATGGACAATACACAAACCCCCCTTCGCGAGTGGTGGGTGGGATCTCTTATATAACCTTGATGTTATTCGTTTCCGGGAGGGCGTCGGCGTAAAAGAGATTTCGAATTAGGCGAAACAAAGGAAGGTTCGAGTCCGTGAAATATATATCGTCGCTGACGTAGATTGGCTTCTGGTGGGTGGCCAAAGCCGTGCTATAGGCCCTCCGAGGAGAGGCCACCTTGATAGCGCTTGCGTGCGTCCCTCATTCCGATGCGTGATCACTGGCTGAGGTATGATGTGGAAGGGAAAAGAGAAGGGGAATGGATTCGCTCTCTTAAAATACAGATGGTTTTCATTCCGTTGGGCTAATGTCTTCCGAGGTCAATGAATATTACAGAGTACATAGTAAAACAATGTTTATTGGTTTCCAAGGTTCCTAATGTCCATTACAGTAGCTGCGTATTTAGTTTTGATAAAAGTGGTCCAAGAACGAGCCCTTGATGGATGCCATTACGATCTCTTTTCGGGCAATTTACTTATTAGATGTTACTTATGCTATAATTTTGTAGAATTGCCTAAAATGAGACCAAAAGCACTGACTTTTATTATAAGTTGAGTATATTTTGCGCCTTTATCCCTAGAGATGCACTGATATACATTAAATCTACAGCTGTTGACTGAAAGAATTTTGGTGACATGATTCATATTGTAGGAATGGGATTTCTTATTTACTTTTTATAAATTTTACAAGACAAAAAAGTGAAATACATCGGACAATATTCTATTAAAAATATTTCCAAACCAAAAACAAGGTCTTTATGAATTCATCGCAACGAATCGAAAAATTTTCCTCTTTTATTTGCCTGCCAAAAAATACAAACTCCCCGCGGCAGAATATTCGCAAATACCCATATTTTATACCCCCGTTCAAGTTTTAAAAGCGGGTTTCATGTAAATTACGACCGCTCCTTCATTTAAGCAGCCAAGAAATAACCACCCAGGCAATTTTTCTCTCCTCATTAAACAGTGGCGCTTTAACAAAGACTCATGCAAATGCAATTGCCTTTGTTTTACGCTACATTGACCGCCAAACCGCCTCCCCTTAAAATATAATTCGGGCATGCGACGTCGGCCATTAAAAAAAAGTTGAAGGCCGACGAGCGGAAGTCGCGTCATTATCGCGGTTGATATTTTGGTCCATTTACTCTAACGCGGATTGTAATTGTGCCAGAGACGAGGGTCATTTAATTTCTGCCGACATTTCACGGAGGGAGGATTTCCAAAATGAAAACCGCGACTGATATGGCGGATCACGAATCAAAAACAAATGAAGACTAGGAAGAGTTCGGGAGATTTATGATCTCTCTCGCTGACCGGGTGGCTTTCGTTTTAGAAACTGATTTCATGGGTGCGATGCTACTCGTGATGTTTCGGGAAATGTATCTGTTTTATCAGATGAAGTTTCTTATTTGGAGCCAGCTTCATATGTCTTTTTTTTCGTATTTAGTTAAGCGTTTGTTTGGGTAAGCCATCTTTTAATACGATGCGTTTCCATAGGGAGCGTTGTTGTTTTAATTAAGCAAATCGTAACCGTGGCAACGAATTAAATTAAAATACAATTTTATCAAATTTTTTTATACAGCTTTCATTTGTGGTCTTCTAAGGGCTAAGAATTGGCACCATTGTATTCCTGTAACCTCCTTTTTTCTATTTACACTTTTATATGAAGAGTGATAGTTTCAAAACGTTTTAATGCTTCTGTTTCATACTAAGTGACTGATTCTATTATTATTAAAGAATAAACCAAAAATAGTTTTAAGAAATTGTATCTTGACTGAAGTTTTTTAAATTATTAATTTTATTTCAGTAGTCTTCTACTTTTCTTGTTCACGAACATTTTTTCGTCTCTAAAAACGAGTTTAAACTACATAAATTAAGATATTCGAAAGAATATTTACACTTCACAAGATACAAGAAGAGAAGATGAGATTAAAATCTTCCAAGATTGTTCACGAGAAGAATTTGTGTGCCTGTTGCCCACAGGTCGTTGGCTACTTTCTCGGATTTAATGGAGCAGCAATTGTTACACTTGGTAGCACGTGATTATACTGTCTCAACGACCAATGGAGACTTCTATGTGCTAATGAGGCCAATTTCGAAGAAGAAAATTAACAATTACTATCGTAACTAAGAAATCAGATATTTTTCGTAATTAGATACATTTATAGGCGATTTAATTGGAAAATTCAATGGGCAATTAAATTTTTCGTTCCCATCAGACACTTAATTCGCATTCTATTTGTTACGCTTTCATTTATATGTAAAAATATCGCTTTTGATTATCTTAGGCTTTATTTTATCATTAAAATCCTTAATATCTCCACATATTTCCTTTCGAATAATTGCCAACTTCGTCTGCCTAGAATAATATACCTCATACGCATCCAAGTGTCTCAATTACATATCTTATGAAAAACCTGATATTTAAATTACTTTCGAAAATTTCCAGCATCATTATTAGTTAAAACATCAGCAATGGTAATAAATAAAAGTTGGGAGAGATATTTTTAGAAAAGAACCAAAAACCCAAGTAACTTTTTGTAGAAAAGAGAAAATGTTGAAGCAACTGAAAAAAAACAAGCGCTTTCTTTTATAATCATAAACGCTGAATCAGAGAAATGTGCATCTGGAATCGAGCCCCTTTTAGGTTAATGATTTTATCGAATCTTTGACTGATATATACGATGCTCCCATTAAAAATTTGTTTCCTTTCATTTCCTCTGCCTCGTGCTATAGTTTAACCATCTGGGCATCGATTTTCCGACCTGTCAATAATGGAACGACTTCATTGTACAACTTGATCTCATAGATACGCTGATCGTCTATTATCCTTTCCAAAAGCGATATAATCTTTCCTATCGGGGAGATCTCATCACTACCCTCTCAGTTGGCTCACCCAACCCACTCAACAGATTAAATGATTTAATTCGATAAGAGATACGCGCAACAAGAAATATTCCGTACTAGGAGGGTAGTTGCTCTTTCCTTTCGTATTTTATATTTCCTGCTTGAATATTCCTAAATAGAAATACAATTAATTAAAATAGAGGTTATATAAAGCATTCCTAGTTAGAATAGCCTTGTAGACATTCTTGGTAAACCATGGGAACTTGTCGGAGGCTAAATTAAGGGAATTAATAACGATCTTCTGAGATTATGGTAATTGTTCGCTATTATCAATGTCTGAATAAATGGTGATTTCTGGAATACAAACTCAAATATCAAATTATAATTCGAGTAAAGCGAATCAGGGTCCTTGTTTGACTAATAATAGGATTAGACTAAATGAGGCTCTTCATAAAGCTTCGAGATGGCCTGTTTTACTCATTATATCTCTTATGAAGCACTAATGGGTTGGTTTCCCGTAAAAGAGGGCACGTGGAAGCAATTACGTTTTACAAACCCCAAACTTGCCATCTTAGACTCCCACCGATTCAGCCAGCATCATTACAGCTTCCATTGTGACCCTTTAGATTGGCCGATTGTTCGTTGGGCGATATGCTTAGATGACCGTTGTTTTGAGGATTTCTTCGTACCATGATTGGACTTGGAATCTCTCTATTTAGTCCTATCAATTCCATTGCTTCTTGTTATCGAAGAGGTATAGAATCTGCCAAAGCCCGCATTACTCAGTTATGGGAAAACTTTTTCGGAGTTTAATTTGGAAGGTTTCTTTATAACGTGAAAAACTTTATAATTTTAAAGTACAGCGAAATACATTTCTAAAAGAATCCTTAGGGGACCTGTCTGTAATAGAACTTTTAGACCGAAATCAGACTTCTGACCGACAAAATTACAAATTAAATTTAATGCCACGGAGGTTGATCGCAAATAACCAGAAACAAATAACGTTATTAAAATAAAACGGAATTAATAACTTCTTAAAAATTGGAAGTTTCTAATACGGTAGGGTACATATTGTATCAATTAAAAATCTAAAAAGAACGTATACTTTTTGATGCCATCCGCCCATTTCTATCGCTATTTTGATTAAATATCTTGTCGGATTCATCAACAAAACAATCCAGGATGGCATCATAGATAGTCAAAATACGAGAGAACACCTTCTGAAAAAATGTTTGAAAGGATGCCCGAAAATTCTTAAATATTCGGGCATCTTCCGCTAGGTGGCAGCCTCCTCGCCCCCTCCGTTCCCATGGTAACGGACGCTTCGGCAGCCATCTCTTGGAGGCGTTAGCGTGCACCTCTCACGACCTCCTGATTTGTCATCCCACCCCACACCCGTCCCATACTTTGCATCTCGCGAGGCATAATTCAGTCCCAACATCACCATTCTTACACAATTCCTTCCTTTCGCCCGTTCTTTTTTTCATCGCTAGGATACGCCCATCATTTCTTTCCGCTCTGAAATCCACTCCCGTAAAAGATCGCTTAAAATGTGATTCGGATGCATTCCGTACGAGATTCGGCATCGATCTATTTTCCGGAAAGTTTTTTGGAGCAATTGAAGTGGAATTTTGGAGTTTTAAGCATCCTCCGTTGGCCAAAGAGTTTACTAAGTAAAGATTACAGTGTATTATACCGCTGTAATATGCGGAAGGGCGGCTTGCAGGGTATTTATGTCGATACATTCGGAAGGAAGACGATATACTCAAATCAAGCATGCCCATAGAACATAAGGAGAAGGTATCAAACCAATGAATTATGCCCAGAAATGTATAAATGGAAGTCAAACCTGGGTAACCTTCTGTTGAAGTCGTTTTCTGGTTCCAGAAATATCGGCTTACAGTTTCAATATAAGAGAGTGATTATTGAAGCTAAGAATCAAATTAAAATTGTAGGCTCTCTTGCCATAATGTGTTGCAAGTTTTCCATGTCGTGGATAAATTTGATTGTATTTATACTCATTAAAAATCGCAACGAATCAAATATTATACGGGAACAAGGTTCAGGGTTTACGTTTATGATAAGTCGAAGATACAGCTCGGAATTTTATATTTTATGGCTACGTAAGATAACGAACGTAATAACGAAAACCTCTAACCTTTCCTCAGCGGAAAGATAAAAGTCAACCAAAAAATAAAAATTAAAGGAATGTTGCATTCAAAATTGAAATGGAGATTCGAAAAGGTTTTCGAATTCCGGATACCGATTTTACCGATTTACTTTTTCGATAGATCGATTCCCGAACCCTCTCGATGTAGAACGTCTATCGGGAGTGGGTAGCGTTTGCAGAACGTGGATGGACTTGCAGAAGGGAGCGTAATTATTGGAAGCTCACAAGGTGACTGCCATGGCAGCGGGGGTCTGCACCCATACGGGGAGAGGTATTCGAAATAAATACCCCCTTCATACTTTGACCCCTTCTTCCACTCCATCATGTCTAATATCAGCCTCGTATCGCTTGACCCCTCCAATCTGCACCTCGCCTATCCACCACATTCATTTCCACCCACGATGCCCCGCAATTTTTCAACATCCTGCCACTCTACCTCTTTCTTAACCTTCTATCCTTTCACGCCGATTTCTCTCGTGGGTCACACGAGGAAATAAATCGTTCGACAGTAGTTCTGATAGCAAGACCATCGGAACACCTTTTGGAGCATCCACGAAAAGGCGAGCGTGCTTACTCACGTACAGAACGCTCCCACTTCAAAGTGAGAGCCCAAATGGGTCTGCAATATCGATGGCAGAAACCTTAAGCAACAAATTATGTGTATTATATATGTATATATATTATATGTAAACCTATGAGGAAACCTAGCAACCTATTCTTGTAAATAGTTACACAATTACAAAGGTTTGAAGCAAGAAACTAAACTAAAAATAACTGTTCTAAATATCTCGCGGATTTGTGTAAACTATCAGATTCCAATCATATGAACGATATCTTAGAAGATCTAATGACATTGTCTGAGATGAAGAATTATGTTACTGGTTTATGTTACAGTGTTTTTCTCCTCTATTCCTATCTTCACGTAAGGAGAAGTATGTCATGGAAATGGATACGAACTTCTCGTATTATTCAGTGAATTATTTTTAACAATGAAATAGATAGAATTTCAGTATGATGTATAGAGATTTAATTTATCGTTAAAGTTTATAATTCTATATTATAACATTTTAATAAAGGTTCCGATCCATATTCCAATCGCATATTTCGTCCTTTTGTCTCTAGTGGCATAAAGGAAATAGGAACGTAAGAGAAGATTGCTTCAACGAAATATATCGAAAGCTCAGTTTATCATTAAAATCCTAAGATTTATAGCTCATACAATTTCATTGACTTTATCAACTGGACAAATATCAACAGAAAAAATTATTGCATATAACAAGTCTTTACAGATCTAGTTTCATGCATCTAAAATGAACATCGCAGTATGCTCCTATTTTTCATATAAAATCCCTTATATTCCTAATTTTAATAATGCTAATTTGATTGAGAGATTTAAATGTTTATTCGATCAAAATTACGTTAAAATTAGGTTATATTAAAATTTGTTTGACCCACTCTCCAATATTCATCACACTTATAAAAGTCGACCACTCGCTGTAATCGAAAAAGTTAAAAAGCGTTCAGAATATTCCAATAACCCCATGAAAATTGGATGTAGTAACTTCCCTGAACGCCAAGTTACCCGCTGTGGGTTTTATGCCCAAAAAAAGAGGAAAGTAATTCGGGACGAATAGCTCTCCCTCCAATAACACGTCGATAAAAACGTTAAGTTTCGGAAAGATATTTGGGGCTTTCCACTCAATTACCTAATGCCCATAAGCGAACTCGAGAAAGAGTAGATACCCTTTTCTCGTAATAATATATGAGATTTTTTTTTACGCCTCGGGTTAAGGGTTGGAACAGGAGAAAGGTCCGATTAGCTACTTGTGGCGCGTTTAGCTTCGGGGAAATTGTTGTAAGCGTGGGGGCGATTCTTTTAGCGGAAGGGAAGCCGTTTCGGTGTGCTGTATGGGTCCCGAGCACACAGCCCAAGGCGACGGTTCCCTCGACCCTTCAGAAGACGTAAAAAGGGTAGAGGAACCGTCCGCAGTACATTAAGTGGAATTGTTTCCAAATGGTTGGAACCAGAAGATGATACTTTACGGAGATGTTACGGAATAATGTGGGTACGTACATAAATTATGGAAGATGTCATTCGTATTTTTTCGATGCAGTTGAATGGATTTTAAGGTTTTTTTCCCGAATGTCCAGGCTAGTTTATAAGATCGGTGCTCAAAGTAAAATTTATCTTTTGAAATTCTACAGATCCCATTTAAGAAGTCTGCATTAAAGTCAATTTTATAATACGGAAACGCGCTTGGAATTTCTTCTCGTTTTCAACGACTGCATTAATTAATTTTTAATTACCATTTATATGTATAAATATACGTACGTACATATTTTGTATATCCATGCAATATATACATCACATAATATTAAGTAGTTTAATAAACTTATAAACGACCCTTGTATAGCATTACATGTAAAATAATAAGGATAATCGTTTACTTGAGGAATGCGACATAAATTTAAGTAATACGTGAAAAAATAATTTATTAAAATTTGTAAAAAATATGTAATAAAAATATCCATAAAAGCAGTCTACATAAATCAATTGATAAAGATTGGAAGAAAAAAGTCGATGAAAACTATAAGTATAAGCATTCGATCGAAAAGACTGTATACGCAACTTTCATAACTTAGTGATCGAGGCATATTAGGACTGGAAGGGAGCTACTGATACGTCTAGAAAAGAAATATATTTGTTTCTCTGAAAATTGTACTCTGTAGAGAGTATGGCTATGTGGACCTTATTATTCATCTCATTTCCTCTTGAGACTGCTGCCAGCTTAGTGGCACTGCATACATAGGCTATGTATGCAATGTCATTCAATCACTATTTTTACAGTTTATACATTTTCAATATAGTTCATTGCCATTCAAATTTGATGCGTGATAATGAAAATACGAAGATCTCCAGGGTTTGCCCTAATTTAAAGGCAGTAGATAAACAAACTGCGATGATCCGTCCTTCATACTGGTCATCTTCAGAATTGAAATTTTTATTTATAAGAATTCATAAAACTTTTATGGGCATGAATTTTTTCTCTCCAAATTTCGATACGAATCATTCATTCGTTAATTTTTTACTCAAGTGATGAATTTCGATATCGAATCAATCAATCGTCCTTCAATCGGTGGAATTCCTCCGAGGGCAAACCAGAGGCTTCTTTCACTTACGCTCAAATTAGGTTTCTTTTGGTGAAAACCTTCAAACATCTTTTACCCCGGAAACATCCCGAAATTTCTCCCGATGATTTTCGTGCTTCACTTGTCATCGTCACCGGTCGTCCCATCTTTCTAGATCGGTTATTGCCATAAAAAGTTTGGAGTTATGCAACTTGTTGGCGATGGGAGATGAGGACCGTAAAAAAATCCTTTCTTCTCCTTTGGAACAAGAATAATAAACCCCTCGGACCTCTATTCCGTAGCGGAGTGGATGGGGGCAGTAAATTAGCTCCTCAGGCAAAAGGATGACGACTTTTGAGAGATGATCATTTATACATTCATACGCACACGAGCGTTTTATTTTTCCTTCAGGTGGAGAGGAAAAAAAGGCTTTTTTTCTCAAAGGTATCCGGGAAACTTATTCCGGAAAGAAGGAGGGGAAGTTAGCGATGGACAGTGGAAATGACACTTTATTATTTTTATTCTCTTGTCCCTTGAAGCCGGTTTCTTTCGGGGGAAACAGCTTTTATGAAATGTTCACATTCGTACGTCCGTGTTATTTTGTCTCTGCACTCTACGGACACTAAAACAGAAGAGTGCTGTCTTCGGGAAAGGCCTGGTTCGCGTTAAGTCTGACAGGTTTCTTGTCGAGTTGTTATCAGTCGTAATTTCAATGTTTTTCTTGCTTAAGACCATTGAATGGTCTTTGTTGGTTTGAAGTTAATCGTAGAGTTGGAACCAAAGCTCTCGTTCTCTAGGTCATTTCGATGATATCATTATCATCCTCTATTACAGGTGTTTTAAAAGTCGACAATCATGGGTGTCAATCATCCTTGGATACAAATTCTAATTACATTGAATAAACCTAAAAATATGCTACACTCATCAATCAATATTTATAAATGTAAAATTGCGGCTAGGAACTTTAGACCATAGATTCATTTTCCCCTTGGCTGTTAAAGACAGTGTTCACAATACTATACGAATCGTAAATAATTTATCAATCACTATTTTCACCGACTTTCATTAATACAGACGTGCTGTAACTAACAAAGCTTACTCATTCAGAAAACCAATACATCTCATTTACTATACATGTTATCCTTTAGAATATTGTGAGGAATTTATGAAGACGATAAGTTATGACGTACCATGTGGGTATGCGTTAAGGTAAGCTACAATTGGAAGAAAATTTGATGAACTTTGGACGATTTAACAAGTCAAACTTCTTGAAAATTATCCCTCAAAAATGCTAATTTCGTATCTTGGAAATAATTCACTATTAACATGTTAGCATGTATTTCGAGAAAGAAGATAAACTGTAATCATAAATGAAATGTTTATGAATAGGATAAATAAATGTGTTCCCTAAAAAGCACCTGTCAGCAGTATCTGTTCTGATCTCGCTTACCAATAATCGGTCTTCTCGAGTTGGATAGAGCCCTGTTCTGGGGCACCTGCCCTAAATATGTTATGACAAATCATATTATATGAAGGCTTCTTATAAGCAAGGAAATATTACTGATGCCGTTAGACCGTGGACAAGAATTAAGAGAATATATATATATTATAATATATATGTATCTTCAAGAATATTTTGTTTCGATAAGAATAAATTTAGACTTCGCGAACGATTTGTATGCTACTCGTAACCCGCAGGTGAACTTCATTCAAATCAAAAGTTGGCAGCTATATGTAATGAAAAATAAAATGATTATCTATTTGTTAACAGAACTGTTTTTGTTTCTATTTTTCAACAGCTGTTGATATAATCACGTATATAATCAGGTAAGATTTAAAAGTCGAAAATAAATTCTGTATTACCATATACAGATCACGTTTTACGCGTGGCAAAGCAAATAAATGTACCGAATAGTAAAGCGATAAAAGCAGTTCGGTTTTCCCAAAGTGTAATTATTTTCGATTTAAAACAATTTGATATTGAAACTCAATGGCCCTTGCAAGCGCTGAAAAACATTCTGATCTAATTTACGAATTGATGATTTCTTCTTTGAGTCTAATATACACTCTACCTAAAAATAAGGTTAGACTATACATATACGTACTTATGTATACAATTTTAATTTTGCCTCTAACTAAAATTTGAAACCGAAATTTTATTCCTAACAGGTTTGAATTCGCCGGTAAACCGGAATCAACCGGAATTCGGTAAGTATAAAATAGTTTAAGATCGGTTGGAACCTTTAGCCGTATTTTAAACCCATTTTAAACCATATTGGCCCGGATTCATTTGAAAAACACGTAATTATCGATTAATGGATTATAACCCAAAATTCGACTATCCCACGGTTCGCTCCAATAGAAAACAATGTCCTATAGTGGAAGACTAAATTAGTTCCAGGCTCGAGCTTCGTAAAGCACCCTCACTCCTTTTTTTCCCACAACTCCCCGTCTCAAACACCCCAAGGATTTTTCAGCAAATTGAAAAAACTCCCGCGCCTTCTTAATACCCTCAGCGTACGGAGAAATATTATTCATCGTAGGTCCTGAAGTTGATGGATCGGCCTCACGTAGCGGAGGGCAAGGGGAGGGATCAGCTGTAGTCTTCTTCTCTCCATCATTGCTTCTGTACCCCATCCTCATTCCGCACCCTGCCTGATTTATGGTCTTCACTCTACGACCTCTGAGACCTGTCCGAAGGCGTGATGGAGCTTCTAGGCCGCGCGCTTCTTGGAATAGCTGAAAAGGCTCCAGTATCGGAAGCAATTTTCGATGGGACCTCCCCAAAAAAAAGATGCTGGAAGGTCTCTTTTGTTTCCACGATGGGTTTTACACCATCGGATCTATTAGACGATTAGGCGCTTCTTGGTTCGGTGGGAACTCTATCAGTCTAAGTTTTGATTAGATTGGAAGGTTTTGAATTTGAAAAGGGTAATAATGTGCGAAAGAAAGTAAGGCCTAGTTACAATGATTATATAGAGAGTAATAATGCTTGAAATCAATAAAGCAATACTTATCAATCACAGATATGAGTTAATATGAAAGTGGGAGAGATTCTCACATCACCAATTTACTTTCCTCATCTTAGCTTTGCATTTTCTTTAATTCTTATTTTTCTTATAAACACAGAAGTATAAAGTTGAATGGTATTCGATTCATCGAAATGATATGCTATAAGGTTAAATTTGACATACTCCATGCTATCTGCAATTAGTCACAAGACTGATTTAGGTGTGTTTAGAGGGTTATACATACATACATGGGTCTTTATTAGGCGAAATTGGGACTAAAAAGTCCCATCTTCCATTACCCTAAAAGAGGAGAGTTATAGAGATGTACATTTTTTGAATTAAATGATTTTCACGAATTCTAGGAGTTTCTTAAGATCACATCAATGGTTATCATATCAATTAACAGACTACTCAGTTTGGGAATGAGTTCGTCCAGACTCATTACTCCAAATTTTTAAATTATCTGCTGTAAATAATAGTAAATAAAATACCTTTATAGGATATACTGCTCGAAAATTTGCTAGAAGATAAACGCGGTATCAGGCAATCGACCTCCGCGAAGATCGAAGGAGTGTATTTGTCCGTTCGAGTAAACTCAAAAAGGGCTATTAAAGAGTGGTGTATCTGAGAGCGAAAATATTATGACTTTCGAAAAAAAACTAATGGGAAAAAAGTATCTTTTGATTCAATTTATAGGATAAACTGGAATTTTAATAATATTAATGTTTTTTGCTCTTAGTTTCTATCGACTCCCAGAATTTTTTGCAGCACTATCATGCCAATTATTATTGTTTATTCATATAAAACTGATTCTAGTACTTTAAGATTACGTTCCAATCCCCTAAAATTCGATACTAATATCCTCAGTATTAAGTATTGAATAAATCTTGTGCTTGAAAATGGCAATATTTTTAAAAATTCATCCATGCGTACGGAGGTTTTCTACAGTTGTTCATGACTCAATAAAAATAGAAAGATTATATTAGGTATATATTTACAATACTTTAACTCTATCCAATACTTCAAAAACTTCTACCTTTAAACAAGGAAACCCCTTAAACAATTCCGTTTTTTTCTCATGCGATCACGCGTCATTTTTACTACCATGAATTAGGCGATTAATAGGGTCAACTTGTTCCTTTTATTGCCCAATTTTGATCACCAATCACCCGGCATAATAGCTATCTACAAGAGCTGCGTACCACTGTTTGGTATCTACGCAACCAAAGCTAAATGTTACTGGAATGATCCTGTTTACCCGAATGGAAATCGATTAAACTTTGAAGGCTGGTTGTTATGAAGAGGGTGGGGAATTCAGCTTGAAACCGATTAACCGGTTTTCGTTCGAACCGAACGCGATACTTAAACAGACATTGCTCGGTTATGGAATCGGTTTACCGTACCGCACACGTCTTAGCAACCGAACTAAACACTTTCACGAAACTTAATACACTCCGGGAGCGGATTATAGAAACAGTACCTGAGTTAACACCGAATGTGTGCTTGGAGAGGGAGTGATAGGGGAATAGCGTCTGCAAGAAGGGAATGGGAGAGACGTGTGGGAGGGGACACGGAGAGTTCCGATTGGTCGTAAAGCCCCCGTCACGTGACACTCCATCCGGACCCGAGGTTGGGGAAAACAATGAGTGATGATGGCTGAGTCTCCCGCTCTTGTTTTAATCTCATTTCCCTTCTCCAGAAAAAAAGAAGAAAAGGTCTATAGTTGTCCTTCTCCCGTAGATTTGTTTTAGATGGGCGTCAACCTTCCTCAGTTCTTCTTTTTTATTGGAAAGGGACGATTGGGTCGTGTCTCGAAAAGTGTGAACACAGGTACAAGGAATTCAGAGATATTCAGACGATTGAGGTAAAGCGTTTTTCTCCATTCTTATCAGAGGAACGGATCTTTGTCGAAGGGATTGGTCCATGCCCTCGCTAATGGTACCTTTCCTAGAGAATTATTCTGGTGATTGGATAACTATGGAATGCAATTTTAAACTAATATAGGGCTTAAAACAGGGTTACAACGATAGAAAACCGTCACTTATATTGGGAAGAATTTATATAGCTATGTAAGTTATATGAGTTATATTGCGTAATTCAACTGGTTTCCATCGTTAGCTATTTAAGTAACTCAGATCTCTTAAGGAGTGGTTTGCGCACTAGTGCTCGAATGTTGAGGTACCGAGTTCGACTCCTATTAATTAATGGAATTTTGGAAATTATTTTCTTTCATTTGTTGAGTGCCTCGATGCAATCTTTCTCAAAGGGTATGTTTGTAAGGGCTGAGTTAAAGAAATAAGTTAATAAATTGATTCATCGGCTGTTTTCGTTTACATGTATATTTTACGTATTTTATTAGTCTATCAGCATAGAAAACGATGGGAATTTCGCTACTATTTGTGGTAATCAATTTTTATTTCTTGTGATTCCTTCCACGTTTCCAAAGCGGCGGTGATAACAATGTACAAACACAGTTGAATAAAGATTATCTTATTTGCTATCTTCTGAAATAAATTTATAATTATGCTCAGGATGTTTATAACGATAATAAGTAGAGATAAACATCATGAGCCTAATAAGTTCGGTTTAGGGAGTAAGAATTCTATATTATGTATGGAGAACACGAAAACTGTGGTATATCAGCGTGCTGGCTTTTATGAAAAAACTGTGCGTAAATATTTGATTTATTTCATATCTTAGGTAGGATTTCCCTTAATCTTTCTCTAATCCTGTGTCATCAATTGTTTTGAAGTAATTTTGGAACTTTTTCAACTCAAACTACAATTACTAAAGGACATGAAAGCATATCAAACATTGTCATTTATCGTTCTAATACCTGTTAATCTTACTACGTCCGAAATATTTTTTATTCGAAAGTTAAACATGGAATTATGTGATGAAAAAATGAGACTTGAACAGCTGTCCATCAAGACAGAACGCTAAACAAAATAAAGTCATTAATGATGCCTTACTAGAAGGGTTTTTTAATTTTTCATTCCTCCGATTTCACAAGTACTTATTGAACAACTTTTAGCTTATGTTCTAAACAATAATGTATTACGTATTGTATTGTATGTCAATTTCGTTTTGATGATGAATACGAAAATTTGTGAAAGGCTATCGACAAGTAATTTATAAAAAAGCAACGAATGGAGTGACCATGGTCGATTATTACTAAGAGAGTGACCCAATTAAGTTTGGACCACGAGGCATACATCGATTTTTAGGTCATTCAAAACGTAATTGGTCATCGCTCTCAATCACATATGGATGAAAAAAGATGCAAAAATACAAATTAATTCCTCCATGCTCTTCTAAACCGCCTTTATCTCCTGTTTATTTATACCATGGAGTGAAAAATGAGATTCTATATAAAGGTAGACAAGTACTCAATTTATCAAATTAATTGTCACTATGATGAAGTTTAACGCAGGGCGTCCGTGTGAAATTCTGCGGTGTAATTAGAGGAAAATATAAACAAGAATTCGCATCAACGATACTATCTTTATGAAAGGAAAAGATATTCCTCGATTTATGATACTATAGTTTTTACACGTTTAGCGGGGGAGTTTTTCTTCAAAATATATTTTTGAGTTCTTTAAACTTTAAGTTTAAGCATTAACTTTAAATTATACTAAGTACTGCATCAACACCTGTGAATGTTTCCCTTCCCTACAAATCTAAAAGTTAATATTAAATAATTCGTTTAGCTTCATGTACGTAGAAGAGTTTTTCTATGCAAGTACAAAGTTGAAATCAAGAATGCGAGGCAATCAGAATAATGTTTCCTTCAAGAAGTAGATTCGAAAATAAACACCACGGCAATTCTAATCTTGGTCTTTATTTTTGGTTCTACTACTAAGATCACTCCACTATTTTTACACAATATTTATATACATCCCAAGCAATATTATAATAAGACACATCCGACAGAAAATCGGGGTCCAATAGAAAGGTTTTTGAAAGGCTAAATACAATAGCATTATCGAATTTCTATTCTTCTTATTTACATCCCTATAAAAGGGAAATCAACTTGCACTTCCTTATCGAGTCACTAAAATTATAATCAGAAAACAACACTCTCTTATTTCTTCTCTGACAATCATTGAGAATATCAAATTAAGGAAAACGATTTAGTTTATATTGTCATGGTAATGAATAACAGTTTGAACAACTCAATCCTCACCGTTAATGCAAACGTCCTATATTATATAACGTAACGATATTATTCATTAAAGTCATAAACCATCTTGCTCAAAAAGTTAGTAATAGGGCATAAAAATATTATTTTATTATTTAGATGGTAGACATAACTATACAATATGTACCATTAATTATTTACCAACAAATTCAGGCGTCCATTTCAAATTGTATTGGTAGACAATCGAAATGTCGTACAGAATGTACAGTATAGGAATGATTATAAATAGCATATGCATTATTTAGGATTAAAATGCGCACGGTTTTTTGAATAAAAATGGATTACATTACATTGCATTTTAAGATTTATAAAAGAAGAGATCAAATATCTACATCCAGATCCAATAAAGACGTTTATCATTAAGATAGCAGTATTCAGAAAGAACGTGAAATTAATTTATTTTCGAAGAATAACTATCTTTCACTCGCAATAGCGTAACCTATATTTCTCTCATATTTTATTGATCATAAGTTATCCATTAACTGTGGAAATATATAATATAACTATCTCTCATGCCGTAACTTATTCATTTATTTAATTTTCTTCATTCAATGTAATATCTTAATCTAATAAGTAAATTTTTAAAAGTTGAATTAAAAAACAATTATAATTGACTTTGAGTTACAGAAGAAAATTGCCAAAATGACCAATTAGTGCCTTACTTCGCATTAATTTACCTTTCCTTCACATTTCATCCGATACGCTTATTGATATATCGAACTTTAAATGCACAAAACACAATTATTTCTTCGCAGTTTTCAATTACATCCAACTTCCAATATTCTATAAGCTATGCTCGAACAGAAAATGATCTACGCTACGCTCACTTATATAAACAGTGCCGGAGTGTGTAAGGGAGTGATTCTTTCATCTTGAAATGAGTTTATTAATGGCTCCGAATTTACAAT
Source organism: Pantala flavescens (assembly GCA_020796165.1). Classification (NCBI taxonomy): domain Eukaryota; kingdom Metazoa; phylum Arthropoda; class Insecta; order Odonata; family Libellulidae; genus Pantala; species Pantala flavescens. Next base: position 44,214,291 of record CM036881.1, on the reverse strand, counting down.
CTATACACACTTTTACTAATAAAAGTCATTAACTTATTGATTTGTGATGTACCAGACTATACATTCTATAAATCTCTTATATCATCCCAATAATTTTATTACATATTACGAATCACGTCAAAGTGAATTGAGGAAACTTTTTATTTATCTAATATTTCTACCCTAATATTTGAGATATTGGGATAGTGATAGTCTTTCTCAGTGCTCGATTTGTGATACTGTAATAAATAATTTAAAAGGAAAAACACACGAGATTTAACTGCTAATATTTTGCTTCGATTTATTTGAAAATTCCTAATATAATGCCATCAGCATTCCCTAAAATTACTTCAATTATTTCCTAAAAAGGAACCCACGATTTATCAAATGATGCGGTAACATTTGGATTTTCAAAATAATGCACTCAGGAACAATGGTCAAGTGTAACGATACTCTCTGAGTACACTACACATATGATCAAAGAACGTATGGTGTTAAGATAAGCATTCAGATATAAATTAATTATGTAATACGTAAATGCAAATGTAACAGTTGTCAGAAAAAGGTATCCATATCTACCAAATACACTCAAGAAGAATATAATTCCGCTGAAAACGTAGTAGATACTCTCATCGTTTAATCTTTAAGCAATCTATTTCAAGATTGGAAATGCAGCTATTATGTTATAACATCATTATATAAAAACAATCCTTAGCTAAAGACAGCCGCATAGGTGGTATTATAGACCCTGAGAGTAAACCAGTCAGGCAAAAATCTTAATAAGTATAGTGCTACCGATTTTGATATCCGGATTTTTCATTATTATTTGGTCATAAATTTCGTAAGCTAAAAGCCGGTATAATTTCATTCCACGGTTTCTAATTTTCTCAGCTCGTTTAAAAACATAAAAGCTGGGAGTAACATTTTCTATAAATACAAAAATACCACTTTCCATACCTGACTGAACTATAAATTCTTCATTTATAGCTTTCAAAACATTTTATTCGCACTTGAACTTGTGACAATCTTTGGTGTTGGGTTTTGCAAATCATCGCAAACATTTCTTAGATTACGAAGAAAAAGCTACCAAATCTTTACAACAATAAATAGAATTTACGATTTTCCTACTAGATACAGGTTCGGTATTACTTTTCCTGCAAACCGGTAAATATTCCCGGTTTCCGGTTTTTATACCAAAATAACCGATTTCCTTTACTCAAACCGCGAAAGATATCCTACCGCAAACGTATCTCCTTCCTCCATCCTAAGCGCACCACTTAACGATGCCCTAAACCGCAAAACACACAAACCGGGAACGTAATCCAACCCACCTTTACGTTAACCGGATCCTTTCGGTTGCTCTGGTGTCCGATCTTCCTTCCAAAACACGCACCTCTCGTACTCCGACCCTTTGGACGGCCACTTGCCGAGGGAAAGCACCCGCCACTGCCGTCGGACCGCGGCTCCGTCTTCCCCCGCCAAAACCTCCCAATCTGCCGCCCCGAAACGTATGTCTGGTGAGCTTCGTCAGATACACACTCACCCCCCCATGCTGGGGTCCCGCTTGTGGGCGGTACGCTCGATGATGACGTAGTGAAGTCGATTGAGCTCTCTCTTTCTCATTCCTTCTTTCTCTTGTGCTCTTTCTCCCTCCACATCGTTTTTATTACATTTCTCTCCCTCTCGCGGTGGACTCCCGAAGCTTATATACACCGCTCCGTTAACTTCCATATAGTGATCTATTTCGCATGAAAGAGTTTAATTTCGCTATTTCCTTACGATCTATATATATACGTTCGATTAAACTCCACTAGGTTTACATTCAGCGTTACTATGACCGTGTTTTTATGGCTCCTGAGGTCATTCACCTATAAGGTTCGATTCATAAGGTAGCCTTTTCGTAGAATGATGCCAGATTTGGCAAAAAATGTCCATAGCGACCTATATAATGAAAAGGAAATTATTCTCTGGTCGTCATCAGTAAATCTGACTGTGGCGAGGGTAGCGAACCTTTCTCGTTCATGAGTTTTATGTTCCCTTTAAAAATATTAAATCTGTTAAAGAGTTTGAGGCCTTGTGTTTTTATGTTGCATTAAAGTTCGTGGCACTAAAAGAATTCTAGTCGTTTTTTCATTTACTCTTAAATTATTTTTTGGCTTCTGCAATCCACCAATGGAACGAACGTGATAGAATTTTTTATATGAAGTTAAAAGTAAAATTTTTGGTTCCTCTTCATTTTAACACCTTTACTAAACATTACTCTAATTATTTCATGTGCAATGTCAGATGTGCGCGAATAAGCAACTTGAAACTTATCCATATAACAATAGAAGCCAATGGTAAAGGATAATTCATATTAAAATTCTTATTTTTGCATAGCATTCGAGAAAAAACTACAGAATATAATATTATCTACATTTATTATTACGATATACATGCATATACATGATATAATAAGAGGTTTAATTCTAATCGTTACCTTAAACTTTACAGATTAAAACTAAGGGAGTAAAAGGAATGAAATTATGAATAATTTAATAAAGTGGAATCCAAATGACAACATTCATAAATTTCATAAATTTTTTTAAGGTCTCCAATCGGTGGATGTTTTCCAAATCAGGTTTTTTTGCTTCAAGAAACCCTCATCAATCGTGGAATACTAGAAGCATAGGCGTATCGTAAAAGAATTCATGCCTCCCATTGCTCATATTTTCTGGATGAAGTCCAGAAGGAAGGGAAAAGAATCGACTGTGTTTTGGAGAGAAATTTTCTTTCCCCCTCTTTCCAAGTGAGAGAATTGATTCTCGGATTGCTTTATTCTTCTTTCGTGTTCTTCCCGACGAAAATTGAAAACTTCCGTTCGGCTGTAAGGCTGAAACGCGTTATACATTCCTTACAGTGTAATATTAAATTTCTCAATCCCTTTTCCAGTCCCTGAACTTGATTAACTATATTATTCGTTTATACTTTAAGATAATATAATATAATAAAATGCGCATCTGAAACAGTTTCTGAGCTATTAAGGTTCATGATGTGGAATATCATGGAGGCAAAAGATAACGATATTTCCACTCACTTAAGTGAGTAAATTACACATGTCAAATTATTACCCTCAAGAATATTCTAAGCGAGTTTCATAAGACGCAGAAGATAAGCGCATGAAATTGAAATTCAATCACTTTTCAAATCCGAATTTTTTTCATAGCGGCGAACAGTTTAATATTCGTCAATAGTATCCTATTCAATATTCTGGAAAATCGAGTCATTAGAGCCATGATAATCTTTGACATCCATTTATATGTTCTAATACTAAAAATACGGGAAAAATGAAAAATCTATGGTAGTTAAAATGGATTTTCATATGTAAAATCTACATACCTTTTCTAAAATTAAATTCGAGACTAGATTAAAAAATACTTTTCCATTTCCTTTCATAAAATACAATTTTTGGACAGTTTTCTATAAACTTAAAGGCTGATTGATTTCCAAGTCTTCACGCCTTTAGAGGTTTATCTCATTATTGGTAATAAAAAATGACCAATAATTTTTCGACTTCGATAATATCTACCTTAAAAACTTTTACAATGGGATATTGAAACGTAGCACCTTACCTCTTAAGCATCATGGACAGTAGGAGTCGCGAGCTTAACTCAAAATTCTGCAGTCTTTCGCGTCATATTTATCCCCACCCATGAGCGTTAGATATCTCGAAATTTGCGGTCAAGGCAAGGCTCCTAAAACGCATTTCATTACCGCCTTCCTTTTTTCGCTACGGTGGCGCCATTCAGCTCGACGGAAGAGCGAAACACGCCGAGGAGTGGTACCACGAGGAAAACCAATATATTTCTCCACTCCTCCAAAGGCCCCAGAAGATGTTCGGGAGGGGAAAAGAAAAATTGAAATAATATACGAGCTTCGCATAAATATTTCTTTCTCCTCGATATTTTCCATTCTCGGTGGCCGCGTAATTTGGTCGTGACACTTTCCTCTGGGTCAGTGATGTAGATGAGATTTCTAATAAGCGACTCCGGTATCACTACCGAAGGATCTCTTTATGTTTTATATCTCGCATCCATCTGCCGTTGGAACGGGTGAAAAATAGTCCATCCTATCGAAAGAAGGGTTCTTCTTAAATGTACATCATTTCCCATATATTTATCTCCAGGATTTCCACCCCGGAATCCATCTCTTTTATTTCCAACAGCTCTGTCAAGGTCCCTGCATTATACGAACCATGCCCCACCCATCTTCGAATTCCTTTTGGTTTCCATTCCTTTTTTCCAATCTTTCACACGCCATCTTCTTTGTTCGATATCTACCGTGGATGTGACCATGGTTTTGCTTTTGGATATCGCAATTAGTCAATCATTACGAATAGGGATCCACAGCTCGATGTTTATCTATTCGCACTTCGTTCCCAGAGTCCTGGATGCTATACTGGTGGAGTTTATGTTTTGGGATTTATCGCTGTTGCTACGGATTTAATATCGGTAGAGATTTTTTAACTCTAGTCGCGTATTGTGTATGCGCAAACTCTAGTTAATGTTAACTCTTCAAGCATTTGTGGGAGAAATATTCATTTGATAAATATTGATAATCAAAAAAGCAAAGGTACTTTTCACCAATGCAGTTAAAATCCGCCAATCTCTTAATCTTTGAACGTTGAAAAAGGCGATATATTATTGCATTTGCACTAATGGCGGGAAAAAATCTCCGATATCAATCAGAGGAAGATACTCCAACATCTCAAGGAAAAACGCGAATATTTACACTTAACGCACACTTATACGCTTTCGGTAGATTTAGTATTCATTAATAGTGGTACCTCTTAGAAGGACTTCATTTGTAATCGAAACTGAACGCAGAGATTAATTATGGTAACACTACATTAGCGAGAGAATTCTGAAGTCTGAAAAAAGATTTGTATCTCCAGATAGTGTCCAAAATGTAAGTACTTTTTGACACATAATTGGACGCTGTTACTCTTAAATAATGCGGCAAATAATTACGTTAGAAGATTACGTTCATGCACATTCCTAATTAAAATTACTTCTTGCAATTCTGTGTTTGTAAAATAGCAATATAAGACTGTGTACGTTATGTATTCCATTCGCTATGATAATTCTCTCTTATCATATATTTGCACGAAACATAATATAATATGCATACAAATTCGAAACCCGATAAATAAAGATAAAATAATTTATATGTTTATCGCTATGTTTAAACCCTTCATAATCTTTGATAAATAGACATATATTGTACAAAGATCCTAGTCGATTAGTATTTCTCCTTCTTTCTGGCTTTTTCAACCCAAGATTATTTAAATTTTCAACCGCACTTTCTGATTTAAAAATACACCTGACGATGCAGTAAAATACGTAAAGTCTACCCCTTCACGTGATCAAGAATCTCAACTTTTTACCCTAGCCCCTCATCATAAACGCGATAAATTAAAAAGAATAATAGCACTTCCTCACACAAAGGTGCGAATTGCCCACAAAATCCCTCTGATTAAATATTGCCCCCCGTTACAATACACCTTCAAGCCCACGAAGCGGATTTCCGAAATTAAACATCGCAATAGGTTATCCTCTTACACGCGTTGAGCAGGATTTAAGTCGTGGATGCGAGTTTTCATTTTCTGGGGGCACTTTTAAGAAAAAACCTTTCTCGGAAAAAAAGGAGTTCTCCGTGACAAAAGAGCGGCACTATATGTCAGGAGGTAAGTCTTATTAAGACATTGCTTTTGGGATCCTTTGGTGGTGAGATATACGCCAGAACCTCATCCAGTGAGGATTAGCAACTCATGTACTCAAGGAGATCGCCACTAAAAATCACTCGGGAATTTACGACGTGACGAGTTGCGAAAACATGATGCAACGTCGAAGACTTTTACTGCGGGAATTGTGAGCAGAGCAAAGAGTTTTCTTATTCTGTGTCGTAAGGATACATTCAGGCTCGAAGTGAATCCCCAATCGAAAGGTTAGCTATTTTCGTTCCGTACTTCATTCGCGAGAATTATATGGACATATAGAAGTCAAACATTTTTAAATTAAGAATTATAAACAGTTACTATTATGGAAAATATATACCTCTTTAAAGATATATATTTTTATTGATGCTCGTTCCGCTAGGATTGTATTATTTTCGATGACATACGAAATATAACATTTATACCTCTTAAATAATATATTTCCGTTGATGCTTGTTCGTATAAGATGATGTTATTCGATAATATAGCTAAACGTGTCGGTCTTGTTTATAGTTTACGCTAAATATGACACAGAAAAGTGGTAAAGTTTATTATGATTTTTTAATACGTTTAACTTATGCTCAAATGCTTTTAGATACTTATTTTCCTACCAAGAAAAATTATCAAATGAAATCCTGTATCGGTTCCAATAGAATGTTTTTTACTGGAATAATGAAGGCGAAAGAGATCGATTCAATGACTACATACTTATGAACGTGTGAAGTATATGAGTCTTTTTCATTCTCCTCTTATGTGAAAGTGAGCAGTTTATGCGGAGGTTCATTCATGTCTCAGTGTGATGAATGACGCAAAAAACTATTCGCTGGTTGCTCCGAGTTAAATTCTCCTGTTAATGTAAATGGAGTAAAGGCAATCTCTATCGTTTTTTTAGTTCATATAATATCCTCATCTCCTCTCCAAACCTTTTGTTCGTAAACTTCGAAAGTTTAGAGGTTCAAATAAACTTTGAGCAATAAACTATGAATTGATAGCGGAACGAGATTTCCATCATTGGAATTGTCAATAGGACATTATCAACAAAATTCTTATGCAAGAGGAAGTGAAATAAATCTTACCGAGTTATCATGCATATACTCAATATGATAAGCTTCAAAATCATATTAATCGAATGAAAAAAACTTAATTTTTTAATTAAAGATTTAATTGGATTTAAATCTGAGATCTGTGCTCTATACCACTAGGATGCTCAGTCCCACTAACCAAGTCACTGCCTACGAGTCCAAGTGATTTTTTTTTATAGTTTAAAATCATCTAATCCCCAAGCGTCTTTAAAATTTGTAGACTAATCCCTCTTTATGTGGCGTGAAAATAAATGGTTGGGAATCACGTTCAAAGCAAACAACTCTTACGAGGCCCAAAAAGTAAGGGAAAGGGAGGAAAAGAAAAAAGCGTTTGAGGGAAGAGCAAAAAATATAGGAACTGGATCCTAACCGCTATCCAATTCTTATTCGGCCCTCATAATTGGATCCTCGCATCCATTTTGGGAGGCTGCGGGCATTTGTCTTCCGTTGTCTGTTTCCGTGCGTTCGAAGGACCCGGTCCATGCGCCACACCAATTCGTCTGCAGTTAAGTTCTTAGTCGCTATTAGTCAGTCAGTCAGTCGCTAGTCGTGACGATCGAAGTATCCGAAGGAAACCTCCATCTACGCCTTTACTTGGAGTCTAAAACACTCGACTATCTCCTCCAAAATAACGTCCTTTTAATCGCATACAATACCCCAGAGAACATGTAGCCTTGTTTGATAAAACACTCATACCCTTCTCGTATTTTATACAGTACATTCATGCCCTTTCCCTACAAGCATCTTCTTCCATTATTTTCATCAAATTTCATTGTTCCAGTTCATGAATTAAGCATTTATATTTGGTATCAATTTGGCTTTAACACAGGGTCGTTAACCTATAACAATACGAATTTATATTACGGAGTGGTTGAGACTCAATTGGTCTCTTCTTAAAACCAAAAATGTTCATAAGACGATATGCATTTCTTTTTATAATCCTTGTATAGTCTGAGAAGGTATGGTTATTAGGAAGAAATACATGTACCTTTAATTCGATGTTTAGCGTTTATGCGATACAAAAAGAGGGTTCTTTTAGATGTTCTTATCGGCTAATTATCTCCAGTAGCGATACTCAGGTAAGCTTTTTACGTACCCTTCAATTCATGAGAAGTATATTCTTTACTCTCTTTACCAAAAAAAAGCTGAGAGCTTCTCGAAGCTCAAAGTTTTAATGATCAAATTAGAAATTGATTTAAAAACCGGCCTGGAAGGGATCAGTATAAAGTATGACTTATCGTAAATAATGCAGAAATAATTAAAGTTCTTCACATTCGCAAAGAATTACAAATTTTTCATTGAAAATTCTTGAATCAACATGCTGTACATACACCTTTTCGATATTTTTGTAGCACTAAGAAGCCGCCCGCTTGATGAATTTCGGCCCATTGTCCAAGTGGCAACAAGGGAATTGTACAATGGAGTGATATGAACGCATCCCCCGCTCATGAGCGAAGACCCAGTCGAGTGCTAGAACAGACGCAAGATTTGTTGCGGCAAGTTTTCATCGCCGAGCAACGCGTAAACAAAGGCAGACTTTTCTCTCGCATAGATACGAATATAAATCGCACGTCAGCGAGCGGAATCGACCGACTAATATCGCGCTTCGGGCGTTAATTCCTTTTTACGCGCGCGGTTAGAAAAAGCAGTTACAAAGACGTAATTTCCTTTCCTCTCGGTTGGCACACTTGGTGGGGTTTGGAGTCGTGATGCGGGAGGAAGAAATGTGTACTACCCTCTGCATTTTTCCACCGTTTTCTGTGCCGCATAATTAATGGGTATCCACGAGGATCGTGGGTCCATGGATGCCACATTTAGACTCCTCTCCGCGGGAATATATTACGGCCAGACACTGGCTTTTCTGATCGTGCTATTATGCTGAGGAAAAGGCGGACATAAGCGGTCTACTGTCTGGTATGGAAACGTTTAATTGATTGGATACTTATTATTTCGTTCATTATGATATGAACCACTCTTCTTAAGCTGATAGAGAATTCTATCCTCTAATGATCGGGAATTTCTCTTGCTTAAACTTGTTTTATTATTACGGAAAACTTCCGTGAAACACAAACAAAATATTTCGCTTGTACATTGATCATTACTATATAATTGAACTCACCGAAACCAATAATTATCATAAAATCAATAGAAATAGAAACGAGTTTTAAATTTGTTAAAATTCCATATGGGGTCATTGCATAAATTGAGATAAACTAATGGAGAATCAGATCCCAGAATAAATTTGATGGGTCGATACATGAACCAAGGATCCCAGCATTATTCTCCAAGCTTATTTCATACTAACGATTTTATCTACCTGATTGTAAAATAGGATGGTATTAATCCATACTAAGGCAGGCTGTTTAACGATTAAAACTAATTATAATGGCAACTATTAAATAGTTTAGATCCTTATGCTCCATCTATCACTTTTATTGATTGTATCTTTAATATAATGCATAAGAAAAATCAACGTTTCCTAAGCAAGAGATGGTTTGCTCGACCAAATCATCACTCATCCAAAACCAGGAAAGAAAAGCAACATTAAATTTACCAAATAATTCTTAATATTCAACCGAAATGGACATTCATGCACAAAACAAGATTAAACAATTCAATATGATATAAGTACTTTAGTAATAGAAGCAGGGCCTTCAATAAGTAACTGTCCCATGGTTCCTAAGGGACGTCATGCAACTTAGGTCGTGAGGAAACGATTGATATGATAGCATGCTTCTATTCTTTCAGAATACCACGATATACCTATTCCTCCTCTTTAGCTCTGAAGGTGGTAGCATGTTGGTGACCTCCTAAGCTTGACCTCTGACAATCTCGCCATGTGGAGAGGTCAAAACAGTTTCACGGTCGTGCGATTCCCTGCCCCAACACGAGAAACGCCCGTGGAGAACCATTTCGCTTTCATTTGTTTGGCTCCTTCGCTTTTTATAGCGGGAAATTGATGGAACGAGCGTAAATATTACTGGAGGGGGATCCCACGATGACGTATGAAGATGCTGGTAGGTACGTATTACGTGCTCTAGTATCCTATTGTTCTAACTAACATTGAAAGCTCGATGGGGTACTATTATGGATCGGGACTGAACATTAATGGATACTTTGTTTACTTTTTTCTCTATCGAAACCATGACCGTGATATTTTTACTCTTCCTGATCTTTGGTTATCATATATATCTATTTGGTTATCTAGATTCTCCAGAAAAATTCTACAATAGTTAAAATGATTCTTTCACAAGTAGATAATACCAAAAATATTTAATCTAAAAATATATAAAATAATATATTCGAAGGATAAAAAAGAGATGATCATTTTAAAATCTATAGCGCATCTTTTTAGTTATTATTCAGGCTTCAGGATTACCCTCGTGAAACGATCAATCCTCAGTTTACATGGCGTAGTCAAGCAATCCTTCCCTTACTCAAGGAGTCATACATTTTTTATTCTTCGAATTATAGATGAATTGACAAATATTTATTCATAGCGGATTGATTATTATTATTATTTATATCATTAATTTAGGGTGAAGAATTATCAGTAATGGTACCTTCTTCCATACCTCCGTTCCTCAAAGAAAATGTAATATTCAAGTTAAACTAAATTTATAGATCGCTCAAACAAAATAATTTAAATTTTTTTTATAAACTCTTTATCTTATATTAAAACATTTTTATCAACAAATCTATTTTAATTCACTCATTCCTCTTAATCTTTTACTTCTTACGTGGACGAATAAAAGTTTCCGGTGGTAGATAATACTGGTTATAGTTTTTTGTTTATATATCTAATGCTCCCCACATACTTTTAAATGCCCAAAAATAGGGTTACAAACTCTTTGGGTCCTCTATTTAAAACATACACAATAATAATTTTCAACTTTCAAGAACAAAACTACTCATAGTTTGGCACCAAGGATCACCTAAAGTTGACCCTAACCCTTCCTTTCAAACACATTCCTACAATTAGTTTTCATTTCTCAACAGACGACAAATGGACGGACAAACTCTTGACATCATCATCATCGTCATCCTCGGACAGTACCGTCGATCCCTCAGCCATCGGGCGAAAAGAGCACTCGACTGAACGGATAGAAAACCCAAAACGAAAAAAAGAACATCGAAAATTCCTTCCGATGTGAAATAATCGAGCCCTGTCTTCGGAGCGCAGTAAACGTGGTCTTTTAGCGCGGGCGGAATGCCATCGAAACAAAACACGATCGGGACCCGTCCACGCTTCCTTCCCGAAAAATCTCCCGGATGAATATCGAGAATGATTCCTGGAAATGACAGGGGAATTTCCTCTCTCCCGGAGATAAAAAAAAGCGAAACGAAAAAGTGAAACACGGCTACGTAGTCGGGGCAAATCCATCACATAGGAGGTAACAGACCACTCGAATTAATTCGGTCGGGAGATATGTAAGTGCGAGGGGTGGTTGGATGGTATGAGGGGGAGATGGTAGGGTATTGGTGGAGATGTAAGGAGTGGGAATCCGGAGAAAGGTTTCGAGGGGTGGGTGGTAACGCTGAGAGATAATCTCATCCAATCAGATGAGGGTACAGGCGCCCCGCTGTCAGCCATTACTGGAGGCTGACAGATACAAAGACTGGGTCCACGGAGCCTGGTAAAACGAATGCCTTCGCAAGGAGGAAGGGAAAGTAAACAAAGCAGAGATGGAGGAATGGCGTGGGAGGGGGAGATTGATTATTTAAGGCTTCGAATAATACCGAAGCATCGACTTGAAGAAGATTGATGGGACGCTCGAGTGTCCGCTGTCGGGAATCGAGCGTGAGCTCTTCTAGGAGCACGAATTGGGCTGTGTAACGTACTTTTTGATTTTGGGGAATAGTATTGAATGAAGGGGTTCATAGAAGAAGTTGGTCTATCTACTGTACTTTTAATGGATCATCTACGACTATTTGACTATTGCTTATCCCCATACTGTATTGTCACGTATTTATGTAGCTATATTTAACGAAACTTTAATCTTTCCCTTTTCATACTGGTCGCCAAGACAACGCGAATTAAATTAGAAAAATATATGTAAGAACAACCCTCTTCAAGAATTCGTCTTTCCAGCAGAAAACAAGTGAAAATGATCGATTAAGCAAGTAGAACTATATAGTACGAACTCCCACCAACTTATTTATTAGATAGAGAAGATATGTTCAGTTTTTTCTTTCCATGTTTAAGCAAAAAGGTAAGAGAAATACTTTGTTTTATAACTCTTACTGTTAGACCTCTTAATACAACCGCGTCTATGCGTATGGTTTACTCTTCTCTTCGTAGTCTTCTGTTTTTCATACAGTTTCATTTTATATTTCAGTTCTGCACTACGAGTTGTGTTGGCTGATCATGTACCAATCAACCCTTCGAGTGAAAACCAGTACAGTTATCCTCGATTTTTTTCATTATATTAAGAAAGTTATTACTGGAAAGAGTTACATTCGTCCATTAATAAGAATGATATCATAACCGTAAATTAAACGCCTTTGTTATCTCTTGAGAATTATTTTCAAACTAAAGGAGATAGGTTCATTACAAGGAGGAAAGATTTTTCCACGGAGAATGTCTTCGTCCTTTTTATGGTTGAGTGTACTTAACTCCACTACACTTACAACCATAAAAGTTATATTTTTTGAAGATATTTTATACTTTATCATGATTGAGAATTGACAAAAATATAAGAATTTTATGTTGTACAGAGATAAACCCCTCTAAAATTAAGAAGCATTACGAAGCATTTCATTATTTTACACCCAAAGACAAAGAGCAGAACATTGTTGGATGATGCTTCTGCTAAAAGAGCATTTTGACAGTACAAGTGACATATGGTTCCCCAATCTTTAAGAGGCTTGAATAAAAGATACTGGGATCATTTATTTTCAGGACTCCGGTAAACATCCATCATTCAATTCACCAGTTTAATTCTCACCCTACTGAACGAAAATAAATTTTGCAAATTTATTTCATTTATTCAGTGTTCCACTAAACTTTTGTCGAATATATTCCTATATCGATGCATAATCTCGCTACGATAAAATTAATTAAACTTCCTTTATAATTGAAAAAGCACAACATTCTGTAAAGCTGACATTTCCCATGTGTATTACATGAATTAAACTCATAACCTTTTTGAAGCTGCAGTTAATTGAAAATATTGACAGGAGACCTGTTGATGCATACGAATCGCTTTTATATTTTAAACTTTTTCACGATCGATAGCGGTGATAGCTGTGATGACCTAGAACGTACATTATTATAAGTTCTTTTAACTGCTATTAAAAAACACAATTTCAGATATCACTATCACTAGAGGATGATTACTTTCACAATAAGGAATTATGGGTAAATTCGATGAAGTAACAGCAATTATATCTGACACTTCATTTATATAAAGCGTTTAACTATAAAACAACAAATGAACCCAAGTGAATGGACAGTAACAGTTAATAACAGATTGGGACCGGTCGATAAGAATTTGAAAATATAATAGGTTACAGAAAATTCAAGAGGAAGAAAAGCTTTTTAATAAATCTCAAATGAACTTTCTACGTTATTCAGCATGTTAAATAATAATTATGAATGCTGAACTGGAATACGTTACAAAATTTTGAACTAGATGTTGGATGGATATGGACAATTAGGCTTCTTAGTAACGAATTATGACTTATTGAATGTACCACGAGAATAGAAATATTATTAAATTATTTATTTCGCTTATATCTCAAGCTAATGTTTTTTTATATAAGTCACTACGTCATAAAATGTATATTATTAGATAGAATGCATCCCCGATGACCGTTATATTTTAATTTTTTCTATAGATATAAAACTATGAAATTTAAAAGGAGAACGCATATTTTATTAATGTTGGGAGATTTTAAAGGAATTTTTGTAGTATGAATTAAAACTAAAAACTAAAATTCTGTAAGTATTCGCGATATTTTAAGTGATAATTTTAGAAAAAATTTTTTTGTCAGAAAAAGAATGACCGTAGTTAAGATTTATTGCAACGGCTTACCATATAGTAGTTAAGGACTTTTTATTAAGCTTTCCGGTCGCAAAGCATTTGATGAAGGGAAAACTAAATAAACGTTTATCAATCAAACAAACATCGAGAATCCTATGGCAGCTCCCATGAGATAAATTTCCTTCAGTTTCAACCGAGTATTCCTATAAATAATTTTTCACCCGCAAGTAATTTTCTTCAGTCTCCCCTCTCATTCCCTTTCATAATCAAATCCTTTCTTAACCCACCACCCTCATAAGACGGACGTTACGGAATAATTTATCGCCCCATTTCGCTGGGGTGCGAAGGATAGGAAACCACTGGCACATTAAACGTATTGTGGGAAGGCTTTGGGCGCACGCACAGATTTCCCCAGACGTTCATGAGACTGTGACGATCGCATTATACTTCGCGGAAATCCCGGAGAACGGTTAAAAAAGAGAAGGAAGAAGGCGTACGCTCTAGCGCCATCTTCTAATGTGTTCCCCAAGGCACTATCGTGGGGCCTGTCTCTTTATGAAAACTACTAGGAGCAGTAGCTTTCCCCTCGTGGGCGTATGAATAATGGTTTCAATATGAATGCAATGATCCGTCACCGTGATGCCATGCACACGCGTCCGAAAGGTTGGGAAGGGAAGGGGAAAGAATGGGGTGGGTTTAAGAGATGTTATGAAGGGGTGAGGTCCCGCCGCATAGGGGATGTTTACATTCGCACGCTGGAGTGTCGAGTTTTTATGCACCCTCGTAGCGATAACTTTTTCATTACGCCTAAACCTACTAAACAGTCCTAGGGCAACGTCGTTAGTGATTGAATAGGGATATTGGATTCTGTCGGCTATCCTTTGTTATGGTTTGTGCGGGCGACGCGATTTGCATGCGGATCCCGCTTCCGTGGGTTATTAAAGAACGAATGACAGCTTTTGTACTCGAACGAAGCGGGGAAGATATTTTGGCGATTTTGATGCTAAATTTGGCGAATTCTGTGGCAAAGGGAAGCTAACTTAAACGCAGGGCATCGATCACGACTGAAGCCACAGATGATACAATATTATGTGTAATAATATATACCGAACTTAAGCGGGTGATATTACACATTTATTAAAACAAGAAAAGTAGAATTTGGTTCCATTTTTATCTTTCTCTTAAGTCTTAAAATATTCGTAAGAATGCAGCGATGGACAGAAGTAATCTTCATTCATAAAATCAGCATAATTCTTCTCTGATTTGAATTTTATCTGCAATCTACACTGATAAATCGATCGATTAAATGAGAAGATTATAAGTTGCATATGATTACGCTAGATTTGTCAACTCTTACGCACGATTCTATTCCTTAATGCTGTAAAGTAAAGTAATTCACACTATTTAAATAGTTTTAGATTATATTATGGGCTGTAAATTAGTTATATATCTTCCCTAATACTCTTAAACGATTATTATATGTTTACTTTTTATATTGTATCGGCGCTGTTACAAGTTCTGTCACGCGACAAATTTTACATAGTCCTATCAATAGCCAAATTTTGAACTTATGAATATACGTTTTAAAGAAATATTATGATCAATAGATAATAATTATAAACTTAGTATATCACTTAAAATTTCAAAGGCTTTATTCAAAGGATTTTTTCGGTAGATTTAGTTGAATAATTCGAAAGAAAGAAAAGAACTGTATAATGAAGACTAACTTAACTGGGAGGCTCAGTATAATGAAGGCAAACTCGAGAACTAACCTGATAATTTTCAAAGTAGTTTTGTACGTCGCACATCCATTAGAATTGAAAGGAATATGTTGCTTAATTTTTTTTTTAGCTCTCGAATATCATTTTTGGCATAAATGATGTTACGAAAGTAACCAGTGAATGATTATACTTTTCCATCAACAATGAACGTTAAAGTTGCTTTTAAGTGCAGGATTGCATACGTATACGGATTGAAATCACTCGAAATATATATAGTTTAATCTAAATTAAATTACATCTCAAACAGCACCACCCCTTCGAAGGAGTTGATGGCCGAATCACTTTCGATTACAGACTCGTCCGTTATTGAAAAGCTCGAGTTGTATTCCGAAGTCCCTGTTTAGCATCTGAGGGATCCAAATTAGAACGCATCAAGGCTTTGGGGGGATAGGTCGATGTCAGATTAAGAAGATAAATTGCTTAATCCGATTTCCGAAGCGAATTTAAAATTAAATTTCCGATGAACGAGTTCGGGGACGGTAATAATGTGGGATTAAGGAGCTGCGAATTAGTTATCCGGTGTCATACGTGAATCACACGTGTAAATAGCATGGCTTATAGACGCCGCACGATTTACCCGATGACTTGATAAAGATTTTATATTAGCTTATTTGGATATTCTTACGCGCAAAAAGGCAAGCCCAGATTTCGGTGCTGGAGCTTTATTGGATGCTGTGCAGACCCTCAGCCTTATTGAGTCTTAACATAATTCGAGAGCTACACTTACTCACACGATGCCTTCAATAATCCGCAAACACTGCTTTTACGCGCTTAACGCCTTAATCTAAAGTTAAGCTGTAAATGAATCTATTAAGAATTTAAAACCATTTTTATTAAAGTCTAAATTGTTTATGTAAACTGTCTTTTATGCTGATGTATGATGTTTCACATAATGGTTGTTTTTAGATGAGATCAGGAAAAGAATGAGTTGAACTTTTCGTTATTAATACCTATCAATACTTAGTGAATACTTGGCACTTTTATTTACATTGTTAGAAGTTACTCTTCGCTTTAGTCGAATCGTAAGGAATGAAAGCAATGAGTTCTTTATTTACTTTCATCGATCGTTAGAGAGTTTAAGAGACAATAGATAGTATTTTACTGTTATTTTCGCAAATAATTATATCTCTCTTAAATTTACGATTAACAATTCTTAGTATTACGTTGTTTCCAATCCACCTTCTAATGTAGAGTGGAATTCAAAAATCGTTTTATACAAATGATAAAACTCTTGCATTGTATTATTTTTTTGCTAAACAGCGATTTATTTTATTATTCATGTGAATAAAATTTATCTTTGCCCCAAGGGCGGTATGATAACATATTTGTGAAGTAGAAATTCAATCGAGGTAAAGGAAGAGTTGTTAAATGAAAGGAAGCTAAATTTTCCACGGCTTAAAATATCTATGATTTTAGAAGATGTTAAAGAAATTCTGACAGAACTGAGGTTCGAACTCGGATCTATTTCAGGTTAGTTTCCGGGAGATTCCGGGTTGGAGTACCGGTTCCGTAAGACTTTATCACATCTATTAAAACCAAACATTAAATCAGTAATATTGTAACCTCATTTAATTTAAGGCAGCAAACACCACACAGTAGAGATTATTGTTATGATAAACGCACGCCTCATTGAAACTTACTCGTCCCTTAGGAAGTCGAGATAGGGTCCCACGAAAATTTGCACCCCTTTTCATAGAATGCCGATCTGGTTAAAGCCCCGACCCTTTCTTTAGATAGACGTTAGAAGTTGTGTCATTAGGGCTTCAGGATTGACGAGTAAGTAACGCGATTAAGTTTTAATGAAAAGCTGCCTAGATTCGAATAGGTAAATTTTATAGAATACTGTTCTTCTAAGGAAGATATTTTTATTCTCAATCTGAAGAAGTATCTATGACCGTAGTCCGAAAACATATCTCTAAATTTAATTTATGATCTTTTGTACGCTAAAAGGTTTAAATTGTTTTTCGTAGAATTAACAGCATCGAACACAGCATTCTACAAAAATTACATCAGGGCTAAATGACGTCCTTAATAATATAAAAATAATATAATATAACGATCTAAGTGGAGGTAATTTCAATCAAATTTAATTTCGATCAAGTGTACTTTCGATCAAGTGTACTTTCGATCAAGTGTACTTTCGATCAATTGTACTTTCGATCAAATATACTTTCGATCAAATGTACTTTCGATAGTTTAAATTTAATTACATTTCATATTGGTCTTACGTATTTACGATTAAGCACGTATTTAATCAATTATACCGTCAACCAAGTGCACTGTTGATCAACGCGTTCCCTCCAGAACGATACCAGCGGCAACTTGAAGGAACCCCATTCCTCACCTTTCCTTTGGCTCACTTTCTCTCTCAGCATCCTTCTCAAATCCCATCCTCCCTCATCCCAGCCTTTCCTCATCTCATTCCCCCACAAAATTATTCCCCATCTCCATGGCAGCGCCAAGTAGCACGCTCGTATCCCATGGTCTCTCCACCACAAGAAGACTACCGGAGCACACCCCCGTCGGCCGCCTCCATCACGCGGATGAGGGCCTCATATGTCAAAAGACCACGGATAGAAGCCAGTTCTACCCCTACTCATCGTGTCACGTTCCCTCGTACATCCTTCAAGTTGCGAGGATTCCAGCATCCGTCCTTCGTGGCGGCAGTCAAATGCTCCGCCGGCTATATCTTTCTCTCTCTTGACCACGGAGGATCCCCGCATTTTTATACATTCCACAGAGGCTGGCTGGCTTCCTCCCCTCCCACCACATCCGAAATGTATGTTGAAAAGTGTTCGTCGTAACGTATGCGTGCGTAAGGAAGCGCACGGTAGACCCTCGTCCGGTTTCGCCTTCTCTGCAGAGTGTTATTCGTGGATGCCATCTCTCGCGAATCAAATTTCCTCTTTGGGGGAAGTACGGTGAGGGAGAGGGGTAAGGGAGCTTGAAGGCCGAGTATCTTCGATTAATTACGGAACAGGACCGGTTCTCGATTTGAATCGTGCATTGGATGTCCGAAAGTAACCGATAAACATTTAAAAACTTATTTATTTTTTTATGTATTGGTCTACCAACTTTCAATAATACGTAATTTGTGATTTTTAGAGTATATTTACGTTTCGCTTACGTAATTTGATGATTAAATGCGAAATTAATTTATGATTAAATGATCATTATTATATTAAAATCCATATTGATTATCCATAACCACCACTAACATACACGATATATTTACCTTTTTTGAATACAGGACTTATTTTTAGTCACTTAAAATATTTCAATCATCTGTCATCTGGCGAAATCTTTCGTTTTTGAGAGTAATTTTATTCAAAATGATCCATAATATCATCTCATTAAACATGAAAAGTATTCAGAACTGAATTATTTTCATGTACACAAATGAAACTTGATTGATGAACAATAAACTGAACTTACTCGATGAATTCAAGCGACTTTAATAAAAAGATTAAAGAGAAGCGAAAAATAGTGACATAACTAGGACTCGAAGCAAGATCTTCCACTTTCCAGATAGTTAATGCTAATCGTGCTAAAAAAAAGTATACCAGAACGTTACGTAAGTTTCGACTTTCCCTGCAAGTGGAGGACCTGGGTTCGAGCCCAAGTCATCTTGCTAACTATCTTATTTTCTCTCTATTTCACCTTCGTTTCATTGAACGCCTAAATATTATTTTGCTTCCTTATACAGTTGAAGGTATAAGTAACTGGCGATTCATTTAAAGCGGATAACATACTTTGATGTTGCATTTTCATCCAATCAGCTGTGTTACTTTCCCTCGAAAAAGATGATCCTCAATTAAACTCTGACATCAAGAAGAAGGAATGTTATAACTTAAAATTACAAACGCTGCAGCCATTCAAGTTGAATTATGTGTATATTACGGAGGCTATGAAAGATAATGAGTTATGGCTACTGAAGGAAGCACTGATTATCACACCATCTTGAAACTAAGAATATTTTTGGGATAGAATAATTAATTAAGATCATTTTTTCCACGTACGACTATTTATATACTTATTTCCTTCAGCATAAAATACCGTTGCCAAGAAACGAGACAAAAAACAGGTTGATTGGATATGCAAATCAACTTAGTCCAACGATTGTCCAAAGAGTGGGAGAAATAGTTAAGGATATCTGAATGCAAAGTAGACAAGTAAGGAGGGATGGTTATTAGACTGTCGAGGAATTTTAATGTATAAAGAGGAAAAAAATTAAGAGCTTTTTGGGAGGTTGGATGGGTGTTAAATCAGCTGGATAGAGGTGCTTCCACTACGTTTTATATCCATGACTGATAGCCTATTTTGTTACGGATACTCGGTTGATCGTCCTTCTTAGGACAAAATATCATTTTTTTATATTATAATGGAACTCAGAATCAAGAATATTTCAGAAACATATATAAGATATTTATTTAGCAATTTTTAAATATAATTTCATTTTACTAAATACTTACAATTATCTGAGAGCTAGTAGCTTTAATATATTATTATTTGTATTCGTTAAGGTAATTTAGAATTATTAATATCAATTGCATATTACGCTTCTTAAGAATTCACTGCCATCACTTTCCTCTAAGCTTTTTGAATAAGGTCTGGACGTCAACGTATTATTTCATTAACGATAAATATAACCTTAATTAAAATGTGCAATTAATGTATCACGAAATCATCTTACATAATCAAAATCAGGTGAAGATTTAGGACGTTAGATATTTACATTGATTAAAGATTTCCAAAATATTTTCCAGCAATAGCGATATTTGGAAATTTTCGTCATATTTAATTGTTAACTATTTCAAAATCAGACGAATCTTACAAATTAAGGTTTCCCTTACTGAAGCACTCGTTACACCTTCTAATTACAAAACTGCATGGTCAAAATACGAAAGGAACCCTACGTAATATTCCTTCACCGTTCTGTGCCATTTCCTCTAGTATTTTTTGCTTCACTGGTCCATTCATACGCATCTTTCCATTGTTGTCCTTTGGAAGCTCTTTCCTACGTGTGTGGCGACCCGATGCAGAAGACTTTCCTGTTGACAAATGACAGTCGATAGGAATGGTGGAGTTCTTACCCTCCCAACCGCCCCCCGAAGATCTCGGAAGAATAATAGATTGCGTCTTATATAAGGAGTCAATGCGCGTTTTAATTCTGGCCAGACATAGTATTAATCGGTCGACGTTACCGATAAGTTTCTCTTGCCAAAATCGATGAATGGATCATATTTTAACTTTCTATAGAAGGAAGGTCTTTCGTTTTCTATGAACAGAATTTTACTCTTTAAAAACTCGTATGACTTATAAAGGGATGTATTAGAACCATACCATGTATATATACATTATTTAACTTTAGATAGATGTACAATGTCCGTAAAGACCTAATTATTGGAGTGCTGGCCAATAATTACTGAGAGTAAGGTCACACATCCTCATATTCATAAGAAACATTTTGTTCATTAAAAGAGTTATAATCTTTATAATTGAAACGTTGCTTAGCTACTTAAGAATGGAAAATAGAAAATCCTTCTCGTTGTAAACAATTATGATATGAGAGATCGTGAAAGTATGTAAACTCTAATTAATATCAACAATTGTATTGTTATATAATTTTAATACAATCAAACTCCAATGATATCCATGATAAAGACAGCAATCAGTATCTCGTACAAAAGGTTTAAAATCTTCTCAATTGATAAGGCTAAGAATTATTTTCAATACAATTCGGTTGGGCTTAATTAATTCTAAATCATACATAGTTGAAAACTTTCCCAAACCCTTCCGTAATATTTCAACGTATTCCCTCAAAGAGTTTGAATTCAGCCGCTCTTCGTTAAATATTTATCAGAAATGGAAATCGATCTTCCAATGCTTTGAGACGTCATAAATTTCCTTCAACTCGGTCCTCTTCCATTTTTAATGAAAATCCTCGGCAATCAGTATTTCCTTAGAATTTATATTCCCGTCGAATACTTGACCCTATTTTTTAGTGTCTCCGGAAACCAATCCATTTTTGGCGGTGAATTATTTTCGCGAGAGAATCAACTGAAGGAAATGTGAGCTTGTTATTTCAATAGTGATATAGTCTCTTATTCGACGCCATATTTATCTTGCCTTTCCATTGAATTATACGTTGCTATGTTAACAGACTATGATGGTTACTGGTAGCTAGGTAAAGTTAGGAATAAATAGAGAAATCCAATAGAAATGGATTTCGCACGAGGTATTAAATATGGAGATATTGAGATAAAGTAGCGAGTTTGGGTTAAAGAATAGATTTAAAAGAACCTTTTTTATTTTAGACTGAATTACAGTAAGGATAAACGAGAGAAATTTTAATTATCTTTTATAATTATTTTAAATTTCATCTGCCATTAGAAGTTCAAGGATGTAAGGTTGTATTATATGTTTATCTTAAGAAAATAATTCAGTAACTTTAAGTACTTAAGGTATATAGTTTAACTGTAAACTAAGTAAGAAAAATAACTTAATATTGAAATTGCATAGATACTATTTTTTTAAATATAACGTTAATAATTATTCATAAATTGACTCAATTATTACGCAAAAATACATCCAAGAATATCTAAGGAAGGGAATAATTGTGCTATAGTATTTATGACAATATTTGTGGTCGAGATGACTTTAAAATAAACTGTAAATCAGTAAATTCTAAAGGATTAGCATAATTTGTCAGTATTCGAACGTTTGGAAAAAATACAGACATAATAAACATATGGTAAGTGATATTTATGGGATTAAAGGTGTTCTTAGGCTTTCTACTTTGCATCATTTTTTCTTACAACACAAAAGAGATTATTAATAATAAAAACAACTTTGTAAATTTCCACAGAAAATTGTTATATTCGCGACCGGTTTCGTAATATAACAATTTTCTGTGGAAATTTACAAAGTTGTTTTTATTACTATGGCATTCCACGAAGTCACGCCTTCTCACATTGATTTCGAGATTATTAATTCTTTCGTACATCTTTTATTCCCCTACAGTCTAGGTAAAATCCATATTTTCAACTCATTTACATTTTATAAACTCTAAGTGTCCAGGCCTGACATTGAGGAACGCCATTACAAATATTTTTAAGAAAGTGCCTCATATCAGTCATCTTGTTTTACATCTTAAGTTTTTCAGTCACTTAGATTCCCATATAAATTAAAAATTCCTTCCCTCATATTTGCATTAAAAATTTCAAATTTACCTGATTTTATTCATCAGCAAATCGGGCCGATTAAAAGTTTCGGAATCTTTCTAAATTACGGACGTGTTTACATTTATCGATCGGATTTTAGGCGGAATATGTCCTTTAAAAATTGAGATTCTCCCTCACCCCTTCTCCTGCTCAAAAAGACTCGCCCACCCACCGAGGGATGACTCCCAACTTGCTATTTCCTGATCGAAAAAAGAGATGTCAACGGAATGGGACAAGGGTCCAAAGACAGGGGATGAAAGAGATGCTTCCAGCAGGAATGGTGGATTGTGGGAAGGCTGAGGATTGTGGGTGGTTCCTCTTCTTTTTTTCGATACGAATATCCTAAGCGGTGTTCTCAAACCGATGCTCTTTCTGGATACAGATGAATCGAAAGATGTTCACATTATTTTTAATCTTCTCCATGCCTTCAAATGATACAGCGGATGTTCTGAAGTTTGTGAAGATGCTGTTTTGCTCTGAATGACATGATTTCAATTGATGTTAGCGTAATATCGGAGAAGGATGAAAGTGAAATTGGTTGTTGTACGTTAAAAATTTTTTACCATATAGGATATATTGTTATAATATATTTAGCAGCTGTAAAATTCATCAAATTCAATTTTTGAAATATGCTATCAACTATGTATCAAGAATCTACGAAGATAGGATACGTATGAAATAAACGCATACAAAGGAAATAAATAATTTTGGCTGGAAAGTATACCAACAAATAAAGATTCTATTTAAAAGCGAATTTCTATTCGGTTCATTTCTATTTCGGTTCGGTTCAATTAAATGTAAGAGTGAAAGGAACAGTTTTTAACTACACCAATAATGATATGCTAAATTTTACTCCATAATTTATTACACAGAGTTAAAATTCATCCGCATTCGCAAAAAGCATTTGTCTAAATTATAAAGCTTTATAGATAGAAGAATAATATTATGATAAATCTTACGAGTATTGTTAGTCCTAATAACTTTTTAGTGTATATCATAAAAAATCTACGTCAAAAGTGGATCATCATTCTGTAATTGATGGAGAGCTTTATGTTGAAATAAAAAGGAATTATTTCTAAATGATTTTCTAAAATTCAACTCAAAAAATGTTGATTCTATGAGTGAAAGTCGAGAAGAAAACGTTACGCAAAAGATTTGCATTATTTATACGAAACGTATTTCTTTAATTGAAACACTAAATAAAAATAAATAAATACAATACTTCCTTAAGACGCCATAAATTTTATCTAGTATCAAATGATAAAATACGAGTGCAAACGTTAGAAAGTAGTTTTTGTTCTCTGTCGAGGAATGTATTTAACGCTTCAAAACCCATTCGTTTAACCTTACATGGCCAACAATTAAAAATTTCCCCGTTGCTATAGAAATTATCCGTATAAACACCGTAGCTCTCAGCGGGTAAGAAATATTTAATTATATCTCGGATACGTATAAGGAGCAAATGCCGATTATGAATCGCTTTCCCGCACCACTTCCATACTACCTTTTTCTATAAATGAAACACACATCGTTCCCGAGATATCATATTTGAAACGGAATTCTTACGTGATCAGTATCATTTCTGCCGTCCGTTTCGTATCCATGGTATTTTCCGTTAATTTACGGAATCCCACGAGTGATTTAAAGGCTCGAGTTGCATTCGCTAAATACGAAAATTATCCCTTCGCTAATGAAGCTTTTAGAGCAATCAGTGACACATTTCTCGAAGCGGAAAATGAGTAAATTATTTATCGTCGGAGGGGAATTAAGGGCCATAAATTATGAGAATGGTCATTCAGATGTCAAGTTTCTTATTCGTCATTCGCATCTACTTGCAGACAAACAGCGAGCAGGAAATAATGGTTCATTAAATCAATTTCTTATTAACTGTAATAAGTCCCTTTCTTGTAGTCCGCCAGGAAACCTTATGTTTCAACTCATATTCGCAAGAATAATGACATTTACTCTCCAAGTAGCTCTGTGAGGTTGGAATAGTTTTTTAAATGCCTGGAAATATTCTGCTTGTATCGGTTGCTAACAACAGCAATTGGACGATGCTGTACATTTAGAGATTCAGCTTTTAATTGAATTCAGAATAAAAAACATTGAAGAGCTTCCTTATGTGTTTGAAATATTTAAGTATTTTTTATCTTTCAAATTAAATTTTCTTTCGGTTTATATCAAGAATTCCCATTTCTTTTTTCTACAGTAATATAAATTTTGCTAGCATTCGTTTTCCTTCTATAAAATCATTTAATCATTGTAATTACTTGAAAATTATTGATGTTAGAATATCTGAGGTTTTAATGATAGAATTAGTAGATACTGGGCCGTTGATTGTTAACTCTTCTTTAAAAAGTTAAGAGGAATACAATACAGTTCAGAATAAGAACCATGTCAAGTTAGATACGTAAACAAATTCCTTCGGTGAACTAATAATGTATATTTGCACAGAAAAATTTTAGGCCATCAATGAGTCATCAAAAATGAAACATTGCCTCATTCGTATAAATAATCACTGGGATTATAAACTGGAAAGTACCTCTACCTATAGCAAACTCACAACCCAACTGCTCATTCCTAATGATTTATCAATTACCTTTACTTTATAAGAAGGTATTACATTAAGTAATACATAACCAAGCAATCCACCGAGACAATCATAAAGTAATTCGTTTTTATAAAACCACTCTCGAAGAGGATGATTCCATAATGGGTATTTGGTTCCAATTTTTCTTCCACTTTGGTCGTATTTATACAGCCAGACGTAGTCCACACAAAAAACAACGTGAGTGGAATCGATTTATCGTGCCGAACAAGTGGATGATGTTCGAGAGACACTCATTAGACATACTTTAGGAGTACGAATCGGACCACCTTACAGTACGTCAAGCTGACAAAGGGGGGCGAATGCATCGAAACATTTCGGGGATATGATGAATAGCGGAAAAACTCCCTTGGAATCGTGGATCGCTCAATTTTTTGCTCCCGAAGCGGTCAGGAATTCCCGAAAAATCCGGGATGGTCGAGTTTTACTCCTCGCATTTCGTTTTTTTCCCTTCCGAGCGATTTTTAGCTCGTTCTCGACCGTGTAGGAGGGGAGTTATTAAAGATGCGTTTTTTTGTTATCCTTCGAAGATCTAGGATGGCTTCATCTGGTTGATGTCTCACGTTCTCACAGCATCCCATTTCACTCCCATATTCAGAGACGAGACGTCTCAATTTTTCTCCATCGAATCCGTTCGAAATTCGATTTTTACGATCGTCACACGTTTTTATTGTTGGCAGTAATTGCCACGCCCTTATCTCCATGTGACGTTTATTGTCTTTTGATTTATCAGTTTTTTACGCGTCTTCGAGAATTGAAGCATCGGGAAATATCTATCAAGCGGATGTGCTATGATGATTAAATTCGTTTCCTTTTTTGGTTAAATTGAGTTGTATTTTATTTGCATGCATCGAAGCTCTAGAATTGATGACGATATATGAAGTGCGGAAAAGACAAAATATTTGCCGTAACTTTTAACGAAAGACAAATATTTGATGGAAGAAAGCAAATATGTTTGAATTACATGCTATAATCTGAATATTAATTATTTAAAGCATAATAATATTTTCCAATAAGAAATCGTTCTTATAATCGTATGAATTACACTAGTTATTATTCCTAACAATGGAGAATATTTAACATAGGTTTCAACAAATAATTAGCACTACATTCAGTTTCTATCGAATTTATATCAATTGTTGATACTTAGCCTTACTCAATTGTTCTCACTTCTAAAATACTTAAAAAGGTTCAAATTAAACTATCTCTGCATAAAATAAAACAACTCTTGTATACTTCTATAAAACCTTTCGTAAATGGATGGGATGAAGAAAAATAAATATTCTTTTATTATACTAGACAGTGGCCAAAAATTTGCCACTTGAGAGAATCGAACTCTCGACCCCTGGTTTACAAGACCAGTGCTCTAACCACTGAGCTAAAGAGGCAGTTGTACTTCGATTGAATTCGATTATATTGATTGAAAAGAACAAAATATTTTAATCAGTTATGATCAAGCTAAACTTCATGTAAGGTTAAAACTTATATATAAAGGAAGACCTCCAAGTAACTTCCGAAAATTAAATTTATGAGGAATTACCTTTTATTTAGTCTCTTCGTTTATTTATTGTTTTTCAAGCCTTAATCTCGAACGCATCCCACAATCAATATCACATTTGGCAGTTTCGCACGTCTCGCCTCGAAGTAGATATAACTTCATAATAATTTTCCCCGAATCGTTCCTCTTCTTGTTCTTCTTTGCGCCCCTTCAGATTCCACGATTGTGAGCGACGACCCACGCATTTTAAACAGTTCTTTCCCAAAAAGAATCGCTTCTCAAAGGTTCCTCAACTACGAGATCTGAATTTATCATGAGAGTTGCAATTTTTTCAGCCTCTTTCGCATCCAATGGACATCTTGCATTTCCCTGAACATAATCTGTGTACGAAAATATCAAAGAATTTTGAGGGAATTTTAAAGAAATCGTGGGTTGTTTTTCTCGTTATAATTTTTATATTAACTCACTGCTTTAATGCTGAATAATGCATAGACAAAAATAAACTTAAACACTTCAGTAAAACTTTTGGGGCGATGGAATGATAAGATACTATTCAAAATGATTTAAAATCTAAAAGCATTGTTCAAAGTGTCTGGCAAATTATTATTAACTTAAGAATAATTACTACTTTATTATTACTCAATTATAATCTAATACAATAATACCGCTTTGTTAAATTAATACAATGAAAATTAAAATTAAAGAAATACATGAAAATTGTTATCATCTACGGACTGATTATTTCGCGAATTGAAGCAGCCCTTTTATAAATCATGTTTACATTTTACAAACTCAATGTTCTTCTGAATTCACCAAATCTGGAGATACCTTTAATCAATTAAATTAATAATATTTACGTTATATATATTAACCATAATTAATGCATTAAATTAGAGTTGAATGTGAGAGCGTTATTATTGGCTTTAATTTAATTGCGTTTGGTTCTTTGCAATCATAATTTAATCATTTGATTTTATAGATTAAAATTTCCGTAGAGTAATTTGAGATATTCATAGTTAGAGTTGAAATTACCATTATTATATAAGCGTTCTATTGAAACCGTGAATATAGGAATATTATTATAAAATTACAAATATTATAACATAATAATAATAACAGAATACTTTAGAGCATATCTTATGTATTCGGTTGTGAAGAGCAAGAATAAAAGTGAGAGCTTTCATTCCAGTCAGCTCTGTCTCAAAAAGTACTTCTCTCCATCAAAGGAAGAGATATTACGCATTCCTCAAGAGGTAAAAATACGTGAGGAAGAAGTGAATATTGATCAGATTTCCGCTCCATTTGAGGAAAGTCTGACAGTTCTTTAATCGCTCATTAAGAAGCACTGAATTATTAATGCAACGATGGAGTGATTACATGGAACCGTCAAATAAATCAGCATTTTTAATTCTCAGGTGACGGGATGTACAAGAGAAAGATAAAAGAAACATGAATTGTACAGCTAAATATTGAGAAGTTGATGCATTTTTTTGTACTGCTACGAAATTATATATCCCCCATCTGAAGCTGTACGATTTATCTCCGTGGGAACGACTCCATCTTAATTCTGTTATTGAGTTGTTAAAGTTAGTTCTAGTCATAAAAAATACATTACAATCGCCTTTAAGCATCTTTGTAACAGAGCTCATAAAGTTAGCTCGATTGTGATTGTAAAATTCTTACAAAAGAAAGAAGATGTAAAGATTTAGAGAAGAAATATTTAATATATCTCTATATTTTTTCAGGATATTTACAACGTCTTTACGTAAGAATGATTATGTATAAATGCACTTGATTAAAATTACTTTATTGAATATGAATTAAAATTGATTTGATAAACTATTCTGATTTGTATTAAATAAGTTACATCAGAATTCATTCTTTGTAATCTTACTGTGCTTGGTAAATTTTAATTTTTTTCTGATTCAGTTTTTTATAGAACCAATAATGAAGAAACTAATCATAACTCCAGAGCTGATATTTAGTAAAACTTTAAATTACTCTACTGCATTTATAGATGAAACTGATACATCAAGCGCAAAAAAGATAAAAGATCAACAGATAGTTAAAAAAATGAACACGAATCGGAATTAAAATCGACAATCGATGACTCATTACGTTAAAAAAGCTTTCTTTAGACCGATTCCGAAGTCAGATACGGTAATCGAATCCCTTTACCACTTCATCCCTCTTACCCACAACTCTCCAAAATTTCCCGGATGAAAAAGACTTTCGGGCAAAGCATCTCAATCAAGATGGTCCCACAAAATTTTTTGCGCGACACATTTGCTCTCCTTAATTGGAAGAGAATGTACGTCGTAGCGGACGAGTCTTCGCGTCTTCCAATAGATCGCACGTGGAAGACTCGGGAATCGGGACACAAAACGATCGAAAAAAAATTTTGATGGAGATATCTCCATCGGACGTTTCGATCGAAAGAGTTTTAACGAATTAATTAGCGGACTTTGAGAATCGAAATGAAAATCCAGGAGTGGATATTCGTGACCGAAATACGCGATGACTCGATGGTATTCTTGTAGTAATTATGGGACCGCATTTTTTCCCTTCTTCCATCTATATCGCTTGTGTAAATAAAGAAATCACCGCGACCGTGGAGAAATTCGGAATCGGCAAAAAAGGCTATTGTTGCTCGTCTTTTGTTTCTTGGATTTTCCTTTTGGTAGTGCGTCGATGAGCAATTAACCGCATTCCTGGTTAAACGGGCAAAAAACTCGGAAAGGTCCATCGGGGGACGGTAAGAGGATTGCAGAAGCATTCGGTTGCTAGCGTTTTAAAATTGGTCATTTCCGCTCTGCTTCGTTATTG
Source organism: Pantala flavescens (assembly GCA_020796165.1). NCBI lineage: Eukaryota > Metazoa > Arthropoda > Insecta > Odonata > Libellulidae > Pantala > Pantala flavescens. The sequence continues at coordinate 44,184,553 of CM036881.1, read as the reverse complement.
GATGTTTCGAATTGTTGCAATTACTGAGTGCTCACAAGAATCACTTAGGTCGAATATACACTAAATATAGTACAATATGAATGTTTCTCGTACATTAAAATGAGCAAAATGTGCACTCAAGGATAAATTTAATTCAACGAGCCCTTTCTTATAAGAAAATTTTCAGAAATGAAGGGATACGTATGGTCCTCAAAATATATATATTTTCTCTTAATATTTTTCGTGTCTAAAATTAGAAGGATATTATAACACGGATACCACGTAAGATATCAATATTGTACTATCCCCAAGAGAAAGTTGTCTACTCAGGATAATAAGTTCGCTTGTTTATTCTTTAGAATAATAAAATCCGAAGCTATGTATTAAAAGTATGGATATGCTATGGATACAGTTCTGCCTACGACCTTTTTAAAGCCGCTTCTTTTCATAGGAAACTTTAGAAATTGATACTTCTTTTAATTCATTCACATTTCATTCAACTCAATTACTCCTATTTCTAATATATTTAAATAAATAAAAATCCATTTAAACACTCTAAATTCCAATTTAAAGAAAATAAAATAAACAGTGTCTTAGCTCTTGAAACCAGAGGCTCTAAGGATAATAATAAGAAAAGGTACTTTTCTTCTGGAAACTTGGTTAGTGAAAATAAGTTTATAATTGTGCTTCGGAAAAGTAGTAAATGTATATTTATAGTCGTCATGAACAACCTTTTCCGTCCCTTATTGATTTATATAGAATAAATAATTACTATTGGTACGAATTACAATGGACGAAAAAAGATCGATTTTTTTCTTTTCTGTGGCTAAAAGTTTGCCACTTGAGAGAAACGAACTCTCGACCCCTGGTTTACAAGACCAGTGCTCTAACCACTGAGCTAAAGTGGCTGCTATCAATTTTTCTTTCTTTTAATTCTATATTTTGATAATCCATTTCAATCTACTTTGTTACAGCAAGCGTTAAATACAATTCCAATAAAACGAAATTTGCAGGAAAACTTATTTTGTGTTTATCGGGTTTTGAATAAGTAAACCATCTTGAATACCAATGTATATACATGTTTCATTCATAAACCGTAACATTCAGTAATTAACGAAGATAAATATTTTAACGATTGTACAACGTTCTTAATGGCAGCACTAAAACGTGGTCCAGTTGTGAACGAAAGGGTTCTGTGAAATAGTTCGCGTGAGACGTGCAATTGAAGGGAACCGACTGGAATTGAGCTGTTGGGAAATTCCAAAGAACGGGAAGAGAGGTTATTCCAACTGGTTCGTGCTCGTGGCATACCCATTTTGGCAAAAAACACCTCATCTTGTGTTTGTAAAGGGTCGTCCTTGGAGAATCCATTCACGAGAATTCTTTCCAAGATCCACTACAAAAAGAGAGAAAAATCTTGGCACAGAACCGATGGCTGTCTTCTTTGTCTTTGGTGGCATTCCTAAGAGAAGAGCTTGGGGTCCCACACGCGACCTCCGCTTTGGAAGTCCATTCGTCTACTATTTCCAAGTAGGATGAAAATTGGATTATTCCACAAGTAGTTTCTATTAATTTTCGTTATCAAATAGTCATTATACTTCCTTGGTTCGCTGCTGAAATGTCCTGTAACACTCGATGGTTTTACAGCGTCATGGTTTTTATATTATCATACGCCGTAACAGAGATAAAATTGTATGTATAAAATTGTAATCGTAACACTCAGGTGTTTTGTGTTCGATATACTATAAATCCGACTTAATTTATTCTATTCTATAACGCTTACATTTAAAAACAAAGTTTCTGAATCATAAAAGCGCCCGGATAGCTCAGTCGGTAGAGCATTAGGCTTTTAACCTAAGGGTCCAGGGTTCAAGTCCCTGTCCGGGCGACATATTTTGCCCGCCAAGGCTGTTATCATAACAAGACTAGAGTTAGCATAACAACATATCTATAGAACTTTCGAATCCTTGTAAAGGCATGATAATTCCTTTTCAGTGATTCATGGGTTGATCTAAAGTTGGATCAATAAACAATCATATTCGTACCCAATGAAGATTATTTTTTTAATTTTAAAATGAAATCCGTATGTTTCAGAGTTACTCAGTCAAAAGTAGCAAACATTTTGAAAGTAAGGTAGCGAAACTTTTCCATAGGTTTTTCATTTCGAGAAAAGTTTCATCAAAGAGTTAACATCCCCAAGTGGAATTAACTACAGAAAATAATGCTTATTGCTGTAAAATCAATACGATATGGCTAAGCACTTTTTGGAAAGCCACAATAATAATTAGAGAGACAGTAATTTTCAACTAATTTTAATTTGGACGACCCGTATCGTAAGGAGTTCTTAACTCTTAATGGAATATGAAAGTGGATAATTTTTAAGTCTTTTAAATTATTACTAAATACTATATTTTCAACATGAAATTGTTACTGTTACCATAATCTTCATGTACCATTTTACATCCCAAGAGTTAAAAACAATAATTTGTCGTACATTTACTCTTGGTACACTATCCAACTTTTCGTCTCAAATGGTTCACAGACAAATTATCTTCATCCACGAATCCTTATACCGAAGCAACGCTAGGAAAATTACCACCAAAACAAAATCGGGAAATAGTGCGCCTTCTCAAACAACTCGTGAAATTGGTTTCCCGTACCCTTTTCCATTTCCCGGTATTCCTTGAAGTGCCTTCCCAGTTGAAGCTTATAACCAGTATCGTTTCGCTTCATCATGAAAGAACTGTCACATCATAAGAGTACCCTGTAATGATGTCTCTTCCCATTTCCCTGTCTCTCTCAGATTCCTTATATTCCTTTTTTTTCCCCGCCCATCCAGTTCCCACGTGTATCTTCCCTGCGTATGACAGTTTCTCCATAAAGCTCTCCGTTCTCTTCCCGTCCAACATATCCAGAATAATACACTCCCCCGAACTGTCTTACAGCCCACTCCAGCCCCTATCACACGCCCTCCCATTCAATCTTTTCTGTCTCTTCCCTTCTTCCGAAACAGAGAAAACGGATTCTGACGAATTAATCACTTTACTGTCACTATTCATGGCGTGTAGTTCGCTCCGAGAGCACAATGGTTGGAATAAGGAAAGGAGGCATTCGTAGAAAAAAGTGTTTTACTCGCAAATAACTAAATCTTTTGTATTATTCGAAAGTAAAGGTACAACTGAGTATATAAAAAAAGCTCTCACTGAATTCACTTTTAACATTGATGTACGTGTATGTACAGTAATAAATTGATAAAACAATTAAATTACAAATACTAAAAATACTAAGTAAATAACTCATCGTATTTTTTATCGTCTGCTATCTTAATGCATTTGAATTTACTTTAAATGTTTATCAATTAACCACCAAAATATTGGATGAAGTTATCAAAAGTGAGCTTAAATTTATAAACGACACTACACGTATAAGGAAATAGAAATGCTATTTCCTTGGTAATTGTATTACATACTAGTAGATCGATTTGACAATTAATTTTACTAACACAATTATGTTGGCTTGAATTTGGAAATTCTATTTTATCTATATCTTAAATCGGTAATTTAACTAGTGTTAGTGATGTACTTATTTCTTTTAACCTGGAATTATTAAACTTATAATTCAATTTTGTGGAGTAAACGATCTTTACAATATTTTAATACAATGCAATAATAATACAGAACTCCGGAAAAATTTAATATGCATATTATATTAAAAATAACTTTTTCCTCGAACATGGCATATTTTTTTAAATACAAGAAAAAGAAATTTAGGTGAGATAGAATAACCCGAACGTGGCACAAGAGGAGAAATTCAGCCTCAATTTCGCCTTTGATAAAAACATTATCATATTATTCTATCATTATGGCTATAGTTGAACGTAGACTTTTATACGTAAATTATAAAGTACAATGTAATGGGTGCAAATCATTATGTTATCTCCGGGAAGATTAGTGTTATAATCAGTAAGTAATTTAACGAATAATCAAATCTACTTATTTTTCATCAAATTAAACTCAAAATTACCCGAACATAGAATGTCAACAAGGGTGAATGGACCCTTTATAATTACTCAAAAGGCTGCCCTCAGATTAAATACGTAACAATAATATATTTCACTCTTTTTACAACCATGTCTGTTAAATTCGTTTCAGACACAGCAACCTTGGGCTCCTCTAACCTAAGAATCGCATTCATAGGCGAATCCACACCCCCCTGCACTCGTCTCCAAGAGACATTTCAATCGCCCCTTCAAACGCAGCTGACAATGGACAATCTGCTCGTTAGCGACGGTGGTTATTTTTTCCGATTAGCCCGCGTGCAATTGAGCGAGAGGATGAAACTGTCGCAAATGCGCCTTTTGGAGTCTCCAAGAAGTGCCCTTCACAATCAGGCCCCCGTAATTATCCGGGCGTATGCCCCCTCCGCCCCCGGGGCCCCCAAAGAAAAGCCGTGCCCAATCCCATTCGTTGCCCCCACCGATACATATCTCCGGAAGCATGTACTACCAGCTATCATCTCCCGAATGCATATGATCGCAAACGGATTAAAAGGTTATCGTATCGAATCGTTTGTTTAAGAACGCGTCCCGATCGCGATAAGGAGTAAGGAGCTAATTTATAGATGCGTATCTCTCCATTGTGTAAGCTTTTTTGACTCCCATGTCCATTACTGTCTTTCCCCTCACTTGATTTTAATTACCCGTATCCCGTACGCATTGTTGACTTTAATGAGGCGTTCGCTGAGAGATTTTAACGAATGAATTAGCAGAAATGCTTGTTATTACAGTCGATTCAATAGTTGCGAGTACGTGAAGTTCAAGCAGAAAAGTAGTCGTACTATTCATGAAGCAAATACGCTATGAAAATGAATATTCTTTTCTGTATTACTTGAAAGCAGTACGAAATAAAAAGATTCATCATTCAGCACATTTAACAAGGGGTTTTTATTGCTATAGTTTTTAATTTATGGAGGTCCCTAACATTTCATATGCACTTTTTATTGAAGTTATCCTACCATTTATTAAACTAGCAATCATCAGTAATTTTCCAACTAAAGTTTTTCCAGCATATAATCCATTATTTCGGAATATTAATAAATTTAAAGTTAAAGGATATTCATTTCAAAGGTAAAATACGCACATTTATGTTTAGCCTTAGATGATGGAAAATTCCAAAATTCCATTAAAAAAACTCCATTAATTAAAATTGCACTGCTTATGTGTAGGTTCATACCGAATGTAAAAAAGCAGTGCGTCGGCCGGGAATCGAACCCGGATCAACTGCTTGGAAGGCAACTATGCTGACCATTACACCACCGACGCCTGATGTGAGCGTGGAATTTAAGTTTTCGTTTCATGTACATCCAATACTTATTTTTATCAATTCCTCGTATTGATATCGACTTCTTTGAGTCTACAGATCTTTCAAGACAAACATTATGTCTTAAAAATAAATGGTAATCAGAAAATGAATTCGATTGTTAGCTAATTACTTCAACTGCTCTGGCTTGTAAAAAAAGATGATAGCAGAAAATATATCTCGATACGAAGATGAATCGTTGGATATATATGATGATAATACAGATTAAATTTATGATAAATGAACAATGAACACCCTACCTCATAACAATAAACTAATGCTTTCAAGATTCAAATTCAATCCCATAACCAAAGCGAATAGTCAACGTAACGAATCGGTAAATTACTCGAAAGTTATCGGTTTCTTTCGACATTCCCCGGAAATTTTCCGCAATAAACGACAATATCCATTGCGTAGTAATCGAGCTCCTTTACAATTCAGATAAGCTCCTTAGCGAAGCGTTAGAGTCGCATAATGATAAACGCAAAGTCAAAACGTGTTGGTAGGGAGGGGTTAGAACCATATTCGATCCATAAACCGACTGTAGTGGGGGGAAGGGGGAGGTCCGAACTGTGGGGCGCGCGTGGCATAACGGGTGCACGGGTGAGTAAGCACCATTCAAACACACCACCGAGCACCATTTGATGGGGCGGAGGGTGGGGCGGTGGGGGAGAGAAACATATTTCTTCCCATCTAAAGCACACTTCTGGTGGAAGTCGCAATCACATATTTATCCTCCCCAGCTCAGGAATGATATAAGGGTTTTTATAGGGTGAGGGATGGAATCGTACCGATCGACGTTATCTCTTTTGTTTTCCTTCCGTACCGATTGAATGCCGCGCGTGTCTCATGGTTTGTTCGGAGCCCCCGAATAAAGGAGCGGCGTGATCTTCCGGTATGAATTTAATGGACGGTGGTTGATTTCTCGCACTGTTCTGTGCCTGAAAAAAAAGGTCCGTGTACTTTTGGAACTGCGGTTGTTGTGCGAGTGAGTCAGGGAGGTTTGGATCGATTTTGCGGAGTCTTTCCCGCGTGGATTAGCGCGTGTGTTCTTCCAATGGGATTGATCCGGGGAGGTTTTTATGTGCGATTATGATTTATGGGCATGTTCCCTCTCTTTTCTTTTTTCCGACTTTTGTTTCCGTGCGATTCCCAGTCGTCTTAGTTGACTGGAAGTTTTTTTACGTCATTGAGGACGGTGACAATCTTTCATAGCTAGGAGTAGCTCTGGGAGATTGAAGATTTAAACAAGGACTTAAATAATTACGTGAATTTACAGAGAATACTTAAGGAGAGGATGTCTTTAATATTATAATTTCTCTTTTTTTTAAAAACGCGGTTGAATTATCGGAAGTAAAATCAAGGTAATTGATGTAAATCGTTTCGATTGAAAACACATGTTAACTTAACATACATTGTATATATGTATATTAAACGTAAAAATAATAGATTAAAGGCATTAAGTAATGGTGTTTTAACCCCTTGGCAGAAGCCCATAGGAAATTTGAGGAGTGTGTACATAGAAGTTGATGATTTCCTATACGGAGCGAATGTTGAAATATGAATGAATCTTTGTTGAAAACCGTGAAAAAAATGTATTGTATGGCATGATAGTGAGTTGGGACGATCAAAAAGGAGGACAATTTTTTTATGATTTACGATTAATTACAAATATAATACGTGTTTAGAGGCATTGGGACAAAATATATCCATCTTATACTCGACCCTTGTCACAGTATTAGATAAAAAGAATGAAATTTTACTCACAGATAATATAGCTCCTTTGCAGACCGTCCACAAAGGAAAGGGAATCGTTGAATCCTACGAAATATAAAAGAAAGATTTCAGTATATGTGATAGTGATTACATTTAAGATTTTTTTATTTGAGAATAAAGAAGATAACTCTTTGTCAACAAAAAATAACATAATAGAAGATGTATAGAATTCGATACTCTATACATTTTCTACGAAATAATACAACATTTACGTCAAAGATCTGTGGAGAAGGTATGATGAAGCTAGATTTGCTCTTAAATTCTTATCTGACACTGATTCCAATAATACTGAGAATAAATCTACGTGTAACAAATCACCTCAAATTCAAGAAAAATAGACTATGATGAAAATTACATATCAATAACATTCTGTATAACTTATTTGAATTTACTCACACATAAAAAAAGAATTATCAAGTATTTCTGTTCGACTAAAGATAAAAGACTGACCCATCTACCTAAGTTTTGTGAGGAAATATTTCGTATATTTTTCTATTTTCTATCCTCATTCGAATCACGAGAAAAATGTTCTATTCATCTATGGATATGAGGCAGAGACCTACAATTAGATAGATTCACCTCCATCCAAGAATGAGGAAAGAATTCAGTCTCTCACGATGGAGACGCAACTTTCGGAAAGAGTCCACGAAGAACACACACAAGGAAGTTCAGAATAAGATAATTGAAACATCTCGCAGAAAAATCAGGAGCGGTCAGTGAAAAAAAGAGCCATTTTTATGTGAATCCGGTGGTCCAATTCGTCAAGAATAATGTCCCGCATAAAAGAAATCACCCGCCCACTTCGCCCCTTCGCAGAGTGTTTTGTGTGCAGATTCGAATTAGCATACAATCGAAGAAGCGGACTGAGGTAACGCAGTGGAACGTATTCTTTTTTCGTCGAAAAGGGGTCTTTGCGTTGGAGGCATGGTGTTTGGGTGTGGGAAATCAAACAGTAACCAGGTGATGTACATAGATACCGATGAAATGAACGTATTACTAAGAAACTAGCCTATATTTTACTGAATAGGTAATACTTTAATTCTAGCATGAAAGACTATGATAGATGTCCACGATAAAAAGCTATTACGATGTATATTATAATTATAAAATTTATGCCAAGTATCCATTTTTAAATTTCTCATATTCGTTCCTTTTTAATGCTAGAGATTGTTGATATATTTTCAGGCTATTATTTGATTCACAAAACACTGTACAGATCAAGGTAAACGTCTTAACGTAAAAACAGATATATAAAAGAAAAAATATTCGCCATGACTCGGACTCGAATCAATCTATCTCACCCTGGAAAAGTTTAAATTATGATTGTTATTCAGTTACTCATAGCAAAGAAGGTGAGATTATACTGTTCTAGAAGGGTTGACCTTCGTTTCCTAAATCTATATTTGTATTTTAACATTTTGTGATGGTCTAAGGTTTCGCTTTCAACTTTCAAATAAATAGACAATGATTTTTGATAATCTAACTGTTAAGTTTTGAAATTTATATCTCTATCTATTTAATTAATTTTATATCTAATCTATATATGATTTTTAGTATCCCAATTTTTACACATTCTCAAATGTACACAGCTCTTGTTTAGCGTATTTGAATTTTGATTCGTTTTAATTGCATCAATTCCTCCCGCTAGTTCATTTTGAATAACGAAAGTATTTTTGAAGTATCCACATTCCCACCTCATCCGTCATTATTTATTACTTGTACAGCTATATCGCTACATTTATAGACTTGAAGTATAATGAGGTAGTAACTAGGGAAGTGGGACGCACTGTTTCGTGAATGGAGGGTCCATCCAATAGGCCAAAGGGAAGGAGTGGAATGTAACCGTCCTTTCATCAGACATCTCTATCCCCATCTCGTTTTTGATGTCATTCATATTTCGCGTCGGCACGACCTCTTCAAAAAGAAATGTATTCCTTTTTTCGTTGAAGCAGCGGCGAGCTGTGACATGGAAATTCGGATGACCATCCTAATCCAGCATCTCTCCCGAAAACTTATTCCCTCTTCACTATTTCCTCCTTTTATACCTCAATGCCCTTTCGAAGTTATACTTTCTCACTCCATTACAAGATTTCCTTCTTTTAGTCGCTTACGGTTTGCTTTTCTCGCTTTCGAGATGTTCTACGTAAGTTTCAAAGAAATGACTTATTTCAAAATTGCAAGAGATTATGTCCATGTGTTCCAGAGCGAATTGGATTTAGTTCCACAATTGGGTTGTTAATAAGAACTTTTTGTTGAAATATCTATCACAATCTTTGATAATGAACTCTTACATCTGCAACGGTATATCCTATGCATTTTATTATCTTTTCATTTTTGTTATGGAATCATTGTTTATTGGATACTATAATCTAATGCAAGATTTATAAGAACCAATTTTTTCGTTTTTATTTTGGAACCGAATTGAAATAAACATCTTACATTCAATAATGCCCTTATTCTCGATTTCATTCAATACTCCTATATTAGTTCTTAATTTGTGGAACTGTAAAAAATAGAGTAACTCAGTAATTTTTTTCTTATAGCAGTAAATTATGATTTGTAATGGAAATGAATTCAGTCTTTTATCTGCAATACCGTAGCAAACTTCTGAATAAATACGTAAGAAATGATTTCAATGAATTAAGGTTATAAAAAAATTCCATCAATTGTTTCTTTACTTTTATATCGCAGCAAGTTAGAAATGAGGTAAATGCATAAAAATAATATACATAAATATTTCTAAGAGAATAAATATTTGTATCGCATTTTGCGATAAATACTTAAAACAAGTTTCTATGATATTATCGTTTCTAATTTTCCATTTCGTTTACAGAAGGCACAATCTTACACGTACATACATCCTTTGGCGAATAACTAGTACTACTGCTAATAGCGCAAAATCTCGTTGTAAAAGCTCCATAATTATCCTAGAACACCTCACCTCTAACGGCAATCGTGACGCTTAGGACGAGGGTATCGTTCTTTACGCAAAAAAGACCACTGTTTCTTAAACACGAAAAAAATCCTCGCTCGTGTAGCTCATTCCTTAGAAGGACTCGCGGATGCGCGGGAAAAATGGCTGAAACCCGGTGAAGCATTCTTAGCTTAATGAGCCTTCAGAAGGTGTCGACCTAAATTTTAATTTCTCCGCCGCTTTCCTTAGGTTACGACACGCGGGAGAAAGGACGAGACACGAGAAATTATTAGAATTCGCGGTGCGAGATGAAGATGCCCCCGTCTCCGGTTACGAATGCATTCCTCCCGCACGCTCAGCGTAATTCCTCCACTCCTCGGACGCCATTTATCAACTCAACAAACGAAACGCGTTATTTTGAGCCTCCGTGATTTTTCAGTAACTTTTCTCCACTGCGCTCTTGATTCGTTTTTATTCAGTGGCATTGAGATATGACCGAGGAAGCAATATTGGGAAGGCGGCCAGTTTTCGAATCGAGGAATTATTCTATTGTACGCCTTATGTGCTTACCTTTTTTGAATTGCGATGAGGAAGCGGCGAGGATGGGATTGGCGGACGTGTTGCGTTCGTTATCCGTGCGGTAAATTACTTAAGCTCGTCGTAAAACCCCAGATTAGCTTTCCTACTGTATGGTGAGTAGGTAAGACTCGGTGATCTTCTCTGGATTCCTGCGCATGAGTTGCATATCCTGAATGTGATACATTGTCGGTTTGCTTGGAAGAAAGTTACTTTTTTGTTTCTTTCCACTTGCGTGACTGTAGGCCCAGTTTTATTACAGTCTTTCATTTTTTGTCGCTCATTGTAATATATTTCCTTCTAATGAAATATAAATTCCACTGGTAGATTTGATTAGTATGCATTGTGTTTATTTTAATTACTTTTAGCTAATCCTTATGTTGTACCACAAGCCATTTCTGGATGCAATTCTATTTTTATCTACCACATCTACACATTTCTGTGAATTATCCCATATTTTTGTGCCTCATATGAATTTATTTCTCCTCTCAAATAAGTTTTAAACAATGAATGCTTCATCGAAAGTTTGAGGGATTAAAGTGTAGTGTATCTTTTGGAGTCATTTACATCTTATTAATATGATAATCTGTTTCTCATCTTTCGTTGAATTTTTCCAGTTTTGATGATTTCTATGGCATTGTAGAAACCATTGGCGTAGAAAATCCTCAATGTTTCCATTTATTACTGCTCTAACTCATTCTTCTTTCGTGAATTCAGGCTTTATTTCCATCGTTACAAGGTAGTCACTATTGATAGCTCTAAATCAATTGCAGTGTATTTAAATTATGTTATATACTTTCTTGCACAACCAATGAACATTTTTTACTCTATTTGAGCTCTCATTTATATAGACTAGAATAATCAGGATAGTGCCTTCATATGTATAAAAGGTACTGAATACGAAAACTAGTGGTGTGCATTCATGCTAAATTACTTTGACTATCGAATAAAAAGCAGGTATATTTGTATGAAATCACTCTAAAATGAACCTTCTCATCTGCATTCCCATTTTTATTTCCACGTAAATCGAGAATTCTTCTTGGTTACGAACCACTCGAGCACCGTAGCTATATTTCGGTTGATATACACCAAATTTTCGGGGGAAATCTGTTTTTTATCATTTTTTATTCTTCCTCCATCCCTTCATCACACCACTTCTCTCACTTTCATTAAACCTCGTGGAAGAATCGACTTCACGAAAGACCTTCTTGGAGAGGCGTCTACGGGAAGGAAGTTGTATATAACGGCCGGGGAATGTCCCTCGACCAAAAGAACGTATATTTTTTATTTTCGGGGCACGGTCCCGCTCAGAAAAATTATAACGATAAATTATAACTCGGTTTGGAGGACGGATATACCTTTTTCTTCTCGTTCTTTCGGACCTTGGCCTTCCACTTCTTCCTTTTTTCATCCGTTAATACCTCCGCTCCACTCTTATCGTCCTAAGACTCCGTTTTATTCCCTCGAAAAAAGCTCGATTGTGCCCGTTTCCTGCGCAGATCTTTATCTGTATTTCAGAACTCGTTGGCATATTAATAAGGATCAGCAGTATTTTGATGGTACAACTGTCATGAGCATCGGGTAAATAAACAAAATATTTATATACGTAGACTTATACATATATAATAATATACACGCATATATAAATAAATATGTATTTTAAGGAGGGCCTTAGGAGGGAATATGCATGTTCCCAAGTATAATAATGTAATGTTAAATATACAATAATGTCTCTTACGCTATTAAAACTGAAGAGAAAAACCTTCTATTAAGAGTATTAAGTATTGGATTCTATTTATACTGACCTATGGTTGTGAAACCTAAATTTTTAAAACAAAAATAATGCTAATTTTTACATTCTCAAAAATTCTTTAGAATCTTCAACAGACGAAGTAAAATTTACAAGATCAGAATAATTATTTTTGCATAACTAAGTAAGAATTGCAGAATAAATAAGCTCTTCGTCATAAAAAGTCGATTCAAGTTTGCATACATCGAGTGCGATGTATTCCAAGAATGGTGCTGATACTTAAGAGCTTTTCATCTACGAACGAATGTTTCCATTCCTGTTTCTAAGATTAAAACACAGCATTTAACACAGAATGGTTTATTCAACTTCTTACATCCCTATAGCTAAGTTAACACGCGTAAGAATCGAAGTTTATTCAAGCAAGAACGTACGTTTTTCAAAGTACAAGTTTCCTCAAAATACCAGCTCCAGAATCGTCCGCAATTCACTCGAAAAACGAGTATCTTATTTTTTTTAGCTTTTAATTCCTTTTCCCATCCAGTTCCAGACGCTCGATTTTTTCCGAAAACCTTATATGCCCCGTTAATTGCGTCCTTGTACAAATTTCACGGACACGCATCTCGTGGGACTTAAAAAGGGAAGCTTTCCGTTTGACCGAACGAATTAAACTCCCATTTCGCATGTCGACCCGTTCGGGTCCTTTCGCTATTCATATTTATTTCCATCATCCATCTCAACCTTTTGATCTTCAGGGGCCTTGTGCGGGGTAACAAGCGGAGACAATCGACCCCAATCATCTCCTCATACGTTTCTTTGATCGAAGGTAACACGCTTATCTGCCAAATCGAGCGTTCATCCCCTCCGAGAGATGTATATCACGCTGATAATACGCCTTCGTTTCGGCCATTTTCCCTCTCCTATGTGTTCTTCACGTTGATTGATATGTCGTTGAAATTTCTCGTAAGAGGAAAGGGGTTTTTATGAAAAAGACTCGATTTCGTATTTTTATGGTATCAGAGCAATAATGAGCTTGGGAAGAACGGAGATGAAGTTTGTAATAGAGACAATAATTTTTACGCAAGTATTAACTCAAATATTTAAGCGATCTTTCTATATTTCAATTTAATTCTTACATATTCATGTATCATTGCCAGTTTCGCCTTAATATTTATTGATGCATTTCATTTATTAATTGTTGCTTCATTAATAATAACGATTACTACCTTAAAAAAGAAGAAATTGAAATATTTTCCTTCACCTATGTCCAGCTTTATGTGGGTTTACACGATGATTCGTATTCATTCATATTATTGGTTTTTATGTTTATAAAATGCGGAAACAAGTACAAAATGTTGGATCAAGTCTTTTGTTTTTATAGAAGTTCATACTAGTCCTCTGATTATAGCCCTTTTTATAATTATGTCATACTATGTTGGTTTATTTTTGAAAACCAAATTTGATCATTCTTTCTCAATACTTAGTCCAAATCAGCAAAGTAATACTTTCGTAAATTTACTCTAGCATTCCTAATTAATACTTAGACAAACTTTTTCTCTAAACACTCTTAATCATAGAATAGTTGGGAGGTACAGAAGCATCGTATGCCCAAGAGTTAGCAAACACTTCCACCTTTAAATCGGATAAATAAAAATTCACCGTAAGTACTCGTATCAAAAAAGGTCGATTGCTTCATAGATAGCATCCTTTAGCACTATATCACTGAATTATCTTTGGGCTCAATTCATCCCGAACCCCGTTACGCTCTTTTTCTAGTCCCGTTTCTGATATCTGCCCTCGGTGCTTCGTGACCATTGGCTCCGCACCTGCCCTTCCTTTTACGTTGAGACATAAATAAGTGCCCTGCTTAAAACCGTGTTTATTCCTCCATAAAATGTGCCACACTTTACTCAATCCTTATATATTCGTTACCCATCATTGCACCACGCAACGAATTTCAACCAAACCTTAGTACTCCGTGTCCATTAAGGAGTAAAAAGGTTATTGTTGTAGCAAACTGTTGATTTTTTATGATGAAGGGGTGAAGATAACTCCGCGAGAATACCCTACACTAATCGGAATCTTCAACTCAGGAATTCATTTACAGTAAGCAACCAAAAATTTTAAGATCTGGGTTCGAGTCCCGGTGCTGTCATAATTTTTACGTATATTAATTACTAATTTTTGCTATAAACAAAATATAAAAGAGCCAAATAGCTTTGTATTTCAGGCTTCAAGGAACATTATTTACTTGTCTGTATTTTTATAAAGTTAGGTTCTTGAAAATGAAATTTTAAAATTTCCTCTACGTTAGTATATTTCGAACAAATATTAATATTATTATTTTCAAATTCTCAGGATATGTATCTATCTAGACTAGTAAACATTTAATCATCCATTAAAATGAAACAACTCAGAGAAATTCTCGCTGTTGAATAGTTTTACCACGAGGAATCTTCTTAGTGCCATAAGATATCCAAAATAAGACGTAACTAGTCGCAATAAGATTATTTCCTTGGGAAATTTAAGGTAATTTTTCCCATGATCAAAGCAATGCTCGATACAAATCCTCTAGATTATTCTCATAAATTATTTTTAAATATTCACACTTATTTTATAAGCTGAACTCTATACGTGGACGTACCGTTACGGTCGCCCTTTGACACAAGAAGATGAAGTCTAATAGAAACTCTGAAAGACGGGAATATGCCCATCTCCTTTCTCTCCCATTCTTTTGTACCTCCAAAGCGTACTTTCACCTGCTCCCACTGACGAGTGTTGACGTAAGGAATAAAAAGGTCCGTTGTTGATGGAAGAATGATGTCCCCTGCCGTTTCAAAAGGCCCTCCGCATTTTACCACTTCCGTTAATACGTATCGTTTTGGATATTTTAGCCCTGGATGTGCTATGAATATCCTTTCTGTGTGGCGAAGATGTTTCACTCTCCGAGACGTGGGATTGATGAATGGTTCTCGAACAGGTGCTGAATCCGGGCATTGTTTGGGATTAATTCCGGAATCGCCCGGGATTTGAACTCGGTACTCTTTCAAAGTTCGGTGCACTCTGACGAAAGCATCGCATCTTTTGTGGACGCGAAATCTTACTGTTCTATTGACCCAGAATCATTATTTTTTTAAATAATAAACAACCCTTTCGTTTAACCAGAACGCAATGATTGGTATTGCTTACAATCATACACGATTATAAGCCTGCATAATTATTTAAAGCTCAGTTAGACTACTACTACGGTCTTTTAAGAATATTGAAGTGTAAAAGCTTTCAGTTCCATGATTTACTTACAAAGATAGATTATTAAAGGATCAATGTACGTAAAAAATTAATTCCATCCATTAATATTATTCTTTATGTTTTCAATCCTTTGTCTTTTGTTGTTATGTCCTCACGTTCAACTAGAACGTAATGAATTGCATTGATGAAAATCATGCACGATTATATACAGTTGAGTAAAGTTTGATAGGACTACTATCTGCTGATTATCACTGTTACCGTTATTAAAGTTTAAAAGGTTCCAGTTACGTAGTATCTATTTTCAAGGGTGTTTTAATTAAAAATCGTTGTAATTAAACAACTAGTTCTGCTCCAAATTTATCCCTTATTCTTTACGTTTTTTACCGGAAATTCTGCGCATAACCATTATTTTAGTATCAGTATTTAACCATTAACAGCTTATGAAACATTTCTTCCCCCACAATACACTTGGTCAACAGTAAATATCTGAGGGAAGGGTAATCCAGAAGAGGTGTGCAAGTGATATGAATACTTTACTATATGAATACTTTTTGATTACCGACTCTCTCCAGCAAATACGTAACACAATATCCTTCCGGAAGGCGCAGAGGGTGAACTGCACGACCTGATAGAATAGGATTACCCACTTAAACCCATCGCTGTGTATTTAGGAAGCGAATAATTCAACGGGAGATGTACGTTTCCTCCTCAGAATGGGCTAGTTAGTATAGAGCCCGGGAAGTGTGCTCAAGAACGATAGGGTACTTAAAAAAGAACGCTTATAATGGACTGTGGAAATCCTTTTCTTCAAGAAAGTCTACACCCTATGACTGTTCCGGATCGTTATCTCGTCAAACATCAAACGCAAAGGCATCGAACAAAAGGGAGACGCGTGCCTTTTCTTACCTCTTCTGGAATTCCTTCCACCTGCCCCATTGTCACCTATTTAAAAGCGCCCTCCACAGAGCTAACACTCCCGCACTCCAGTTTGCGCTCTTATTAGACGAATTATTGCTCTCCAAACGACAATAGATCTACTTTGGTGAGACTGCTAAAGCGAATTCCAAGTTTTAAAGATTCTTGAATTTGATTTTGATGCTTTCCAATCGATTATCACTATTTTTGGTAATTTACGAAATATTTTAATCATTCATGATATTACTTTCTAGTATGATAATAAGTTATGATCAAAGCTAAAAGTAAAATGTATACACTAGAATAAAAATTGACTTGACGTAATGCATTACAATATAACACAATGTATTACATTGTATCGTAACGTAGCTTAATCCAGTGCAATGAAATTTAATACAATAATCGTGGAATAATCCTCGTTTTAAATTTAAAATACAATGAAATATTAAAACTCTATTTTCTTTTAGCTCAGAACTAAAAGTGATACATTGTATTACATTTATTGATATCAAGTTACCGTGTAACCTTGCATCCCTTCTTATATATAAGATAACGCTTAAAAATGGTTTCTCACTCTGATCAGAGATCCCTGTGTTCTCCTGATCAGCTGGAGAAAAACAGCAATCGATTTAGGGTTTTGCTTTCAATTACAAACTTTCTTACATTATTGCATGTCTTTTTCTCCTTCAGAATTTACATGTTTTCCATTCTTTTCGAAAAATTTACTTCACCCATTCCATAAAGATTCTTCTAAAAAAATTTATTGATTAAAGTTGGAATTTAATTTTGGATACATGGGAGGGAATGGCGAATGATCATTGAAATAAAAATTTTTCTGCGAAAACCTGATAACTTTGATAATTTTCCAGATAAGTTTTACTGAATTACTGATTCTATGAAATATATTAGCACAAAATCATGCTAGACTGAAAGATTTAATACATCATATCATTCCTCAATACAATCCTGAAGAAAATTAATAGTATTCTATCTCCCTTCAGTATGGCTTACCACAATTTACGCCAGATAATATAATTTTGAATTGAACTGTATCATAATTCAATTAATGTCGATTTTCGGAGGGTATGCATCGTAATTTTTCGAATATTTCGTTGCAAACATGCCCAACGATAGAGAACAGCAAACCTTGAACGTTTTAACGAAATATACTTTTCTCCGAATCCAGGTTCACTAATAGAACTCATCGCCTATGATCACAGCTTTAAACCTTCTGTTTCCCGGACGGAGGTGGTGGAAGGACACACGCTGTCACCCAGTGCCGTCTTCACACCTGCCATTCCAAAGAACGTATCGCACTGTCAAAGCAGCTAAAGGAAGTGGCGTTTTTCACTATCCGGAAACGGGTTACAAATGTCCACCAAATGCCGTCACGGCTTAGCTAATTCCTCCCACGCCGAAGCGTAACCCTTCGATTCTTGTGGGATAAATCAGCCGCCTCCCATGACCTTTAACACGCATGCGCAAATACCAGGACTTTTTCCATGTTAAGAGCATGCTAATCGTATAGGGTATTAATATGAATGAGGAGGAATTTTTAGAGTCACGACGGTGAAGCATTCTGCACATGAGTTCTTTGGGTTCTGAGAATCGACAATATCGAACGTTGTTTTAGAGTTATGCAGGGATGATGGAATACTGGTCCGAAGGTCCTTGTTAAGGTCAGAATATTTTTCATAAGAAATGAGTTTTTTAAAACCTTATTCAATAGAGTTAATTCTAAACTCTTTCGTCAGTGAGAGAGAATTTCTATAAATTAAATTTATTCTTGACGATATTTCAGCCTTCTCAAATGTATACCTAATATTCTAAAACATCGTAATTAAGAGGACAGTAGGTAATAATTTGAGCGAAATTTGGTGATTTTTTGTGAATCACTTATTAAAAAGACCGAAACTTTTTCCTTTATACAAATTCATGCTTCGTACGTATATATTCCAACAGCAAAAAAATGGTGAATATACTGAAATTGAAACGGCAATATTAACTGAAATAATAGTATATTTTCTAGCTTCCTTTATTTAATTCGCCTTGTACGCCAAATACTGCAAATTCTATTGATTATATTTTCTGTTGCATTCATTGAATCAATATTTATTGCTCGAAAAAAATTAGAGTAAAATTAAATTTAATTAGAACAAAATTAAGGCATTTGTTGGCCATAATAAATTGCCGATAATAAATATTATTTCACGTTTCAGAGCATAAGAAAAGACTTTCCAAAAAACAATAAGTGATATTACTCGATCACCTTTATTTAAATTTCAGCCCACTAATATAAATTGATGGTAGATTTTTTAATACTTAGCCAAAATAATTAAACCTAATACCAAACTAGCAAATGAATATAGCCAATATTAACATGAAATCTGAAGGTTCAAAATAAAAAATATTACGCCAAGAGATAAATTAGAAACTAAAATGAATAAATATAACATATAAAGAAGATAAAAATCAAGGAAACACTTTTGATGATGAGAAAAAGATTCTAAACACACCTACTATTCTTTGGATGTAGATCTACATATCATCTCATATTACATAATCAAGATACGGAACTATACTTCCGGCGTGCATTCACTTGTTCTCTGGATAGATACATCAGTTCCATTTCCTGGAACGCGTATATCATCCCACCTGCACATCGTACTCTTATTCTCTCCCTACGTCTATATATATGAACCTATTTTTCCATGTAACTCACAAAATCATGACGCATTAAAATTAAACCGCTTGTTTATAGCCATTTTAAACAAACTCGCGGTGGAGATTGAGTTAAGTGAGTCGGCGTGCATTGTTGGGACATCGCCACGGCGAAAACAACCCATTGCGGGGAACGCCCTTCTTTTTTTTCTCGTAGTCGACGAGATGTCGTGCGACCTGGAATTAGCAGATAATGGGACGTAAATTCCACTGCGGAAGGAGGGTCGTCTCCGCTTTGGGCGGAAACCCATACGGACTCTTAATCTTCATCAGCTATGTGTTTCGAACTCGTCAAAATCCGGTTACGATGAGAGTACGTGTTGATATGTAAAGATGTGTAAAGTGAAGCATTGCATTGTTGAAGAAGGGCATTCAATTGTGATGAACTGATGGTGACGCTTTTTCCATGAGCTTATAGTATCCTTACGTGTGAATGAAGTATTGAGTATCCTAAAGGAATAATACGAAAACAAGGAATACAAAATACCTTGAGGTGCATGAAGGATGAATTCGCTTAATCCCATATGCAATGTAGATAAACAATACGAGCAAATTCTTAAATGTATCAATAACAGAAAAATAGAAAAATTCCTCATCCTCCTTTGTTGAGAAAGGTATAATGGTAAGTACTAGAGAATTGGCCTATAAGAATTAGATTGATGTATTTTCTGTCCTTTTGATGGCTGAATTTATATAGGTATTTTTACTATCAAATGCCTGTGTATTAATATATACTTAGTTACATGTACATTCTGCATGATGATGTATTTTACATTTAAATTTAAAGTATTATCAGTTATTAATTGGTTGAGCTGCATAAAGAGCTGCAAGTTTCTACAATGACTATCGAAGACGCTTTAAAAATAAGTTTATATTTCTCTTAATAAGACAATTTTCAGTTATGAAGGAAGACGGGGACATTATTCATCTCGATTAGTACCTTCAAAAAATGCATAGAATAACAATAAATTAATATATGAAACTCTAATGTGTGAATATAATACATTATATACATCATATTCCACAAAAACCCGTGCATAAAAGTCATTGAAACGATCTTTCAATGTACTTGCACTATTGTTTTCATAAAGAGTAATGAACACATACGTATGTCCTTCACACATAACAGTACTTTTTATTTGGGCCGAATTTAAAGCAACGATTCTATAAAATTTCTATAAAGTATACGCAGCGCTTGGTCCATTCCACCGCTTCTAAATCTGATACGCAAAGCGCATTCCACTATGGAATCGATGGTTACTTTATATAGAGAGTCGATCGGCGTACAATTACGTGGGCGGATCTCAGAATAGTGGTAAATGCAGGAAGGCTTTCCTCGCTAAAGGGGTTTTCTTTGGGAAGCGAAAAATTCCCTGTTATCTCGCGGTTGTTCAAACAAACAATCGTCGCTATTTTGGGTTCGGAAAAGCACTCGGCGAGAAATCCACGAGCGAAAACATCCGAGGGCATCATTACATCGTCACTTCCTGCTGTCCGCCTCCTCAAATGATGGCCTATGAGGATCTTGTTTCTAACACGTGCCACTCCAGCGTAGACACCTTCCACACCACCAACTCTTTCTTTATGTACCTTTCCATCGCGTCTTTTTATCTCTCTTCCTTTGTACTCTCTTTTTCCGATTTACTCCTTTCCCATATCCTCACGTAGTAATGGTTTCTTTCAATTACTCGGAAGAATTGTTTGATGGTTGATACGTAAATTACCCAATTAAATTATATGTACTTATAGCAATATACTGCCTATATCTACGATATGAGTAAACGTATATTAATATATTTTTAAAAATTTGTATGGTTATAGAACGTGATATTCATTTACCCATTATATGATTAAAATACGTACTTTTACTATTACGTTCATAAACACATCGGCTCTCAAATAGTAAAGGGTGAACATCTTTTTAAACGTTTTATTAATATCAAATTGTAATTAATCTTATATATAATTATAAATTCCTAAATAACATAGATAACACTTAAAATTTAAATTGAATACAGGTAACTTTATTTATTAATATTTTGACATCCAGTTCCTTCGAATATTTATTTCCCAATCTTAATTCCATAGTGGAAATAAACCTCTCTATTCAACAACAAGGCTTACAATCAGAAGTTAAAATCCACTCAACAAATCAGTTCCACCAATACAAAACCTGCCTCACAACCGATTTTTGTTTACTTTTCCCATTATTCACCTTCTTTGATAGCTTCGTAAGCCACCAGCTTCGAATGCCTTCGATTTGTATTGGGAACCTTTAGATACGTACGGGAATTGTGGGAAATCATTCGCAAGAATTAAGCCTATCTCTGACTTAGGGGAAGGACTAGAACGATCTCTCAATGGCATCGGAAACTGAATGATTCGAGTGCTTTTCATAATGCGGGCGCAAAAAGGGGTTTTCACAAGGGGAATAAAGGAATCAGAGGTAGGGAAAGGGTTAAAGCAGGAGTGAGTGGGCAAAGAGATGAAGGGGAGTTCAAACGGACCAAAAGTGCTTCGGAACAGTGCGAATTGTGTCATGGGCAGGAAAGGGTAATGAAGAATTCTCGAATCGAGAGAGCTTTGAATGCACTCGAACGTAGGGGAATGAGGACTCAATGGGGTTGAAAATGATCAAATTGGACGACTCGCTGTTACTATCGAAGTGATGGAAGTCGGAATGCTGTTTGGTGCACAGGCGCTTAACTAAACACTTCCTAAGGAGCACAATAAACGCCCTCAGGTTTCGCTGAAAGGAATTGATGTTCTCAAGAAGATGGATGAATTAAGGTGGTACTCAAAGGATAGATGATTCTTATCGTTGTTATAAACTTTGTATTCAGCCAGAAAAAAATTCAAAGTTCTGACCGTTTTGATTAGTATGTAATCTGATCAAAGCAGAATTTTCTCGGTGAATGTAAATTTTTTTTCAGAGAAAAAACGAGGATTATCATTATCATGGATGCTCATTTATTAACACGCATTTAGAGAATTTCACGTGTCCTTCAGTAACATTACCAGATCAAAAGCAATTCAAATGGGCAAAAATTGAGTATATAAAATCTAACGATAAGTAAGGCATATTTTACTGTATATTATTGTAATAATTTTTATATGTTTTCACGTTGGTAAACTAAAATTGATATCGATTAATCAATTTCAAACCTTAGAAGAATATTAGATTTATATTCTGAGAAATATCGGTAGAATATCTCATATTTAATTATAAAATTTTAATTTAAACAGTATATAGTTTTACTCTCTGTTATAGCTTTAGTCAATGTTCTATTGTTTGCTGATTAGCCCGTTAACAGCTCTATTTCCTCTCCTCCTTATTAAAATATTGGATGAAATTTCTATGGGAATATAATCCCTCATCCAATCTCCTAAACTTCCTAATTATCTTCTTAATGTATGAATGGTATTACTTAGTACATTGCTACTGAGAATAATCCGCAGAAATGTACTACGAACTTCCCTTTAATAATCCTTCCACTAAGTGACGCCTTCAACCATCGATTTCAATAACAAATTCATCTTGAAAGAGCACGTTATCATTGAAGTACTGTACTTTTTACATAATCCTCATATCACCTTTAACGTAGACGAATCGCACTCTCTCGTTTCATTAGAGAGGAAAGGCTGTTGTAGATTGAAATCATATCGGTTGATTTACTTAAAAGCTCACCGTAGGTAGTTCTCTTGAGTTTTCATGTCCGAATTATGTCTACGTATTCACACAAAAATAACATAGCTTTTTAAAACAAAAATATTTATATTGTAGATATTTAAATGTAGATACTAACATAACCCAAACAAAAAATGAACTATTAATTATACAACATAAAATAATCTACTGGAAGACTGGGTGTATTTTTTACTTTACTTGATTAGTAAGTACATGAACACGCAGAAAAATGTCAAAGACATTTGAATAAGTTTCATATTTATATGATAGAAGAGTTCATACAAATGTATTCAAAGCTGAGGATAAAAGCCTTTTTGAACGTTATTTATGTTTCTTTACATTTTTTCCGTAAGCCCGCTGCCCAAACCTCAGTTATTTATCCATTTCCTGTGCGCCCTCATTTCGCAGCTCAATTCTGCTAATGCTTAACGTCTTCATTCTGGTCGGCACCAGTAACCCTTTCTCCCCCGCCCCCCGACTTCTGCTCCCTTTAAACACTGCTCCCTTGTTTGTTCAGGTGATGAGATCTGACAAGTCTTAGCACCAGCTCCCCACTAAACCACAGCTCTTTAACTCAATTCCAACTTTCCTCTTTTTTTTCTTCTAACCTTTACTCGTACATCTCAATTCGATCTCTTACTCATCCCATACTAGGAACACGATTACTCGGCTAATGAATCTGTGCTCTGCATTCTATGTTATCGTAAGAAATCTGTTTTCTCAAGACATAGTAGGATTGATATACTATGAATGGAATCAGTCGCCTAAGAAGATATCTTTTCTTACAGTTTACATTCGCGTATGTATTATTTCAATCTTCTTTAGACATCATTGTTTAAATAAAAGAACAATTAAATCAAGAAAAAGATAATTAAAAAACTTTCCCAGCCAGGTATGAGAACAAATAAATTTAAAAAATTACCCTACATTACTCCTTTTTTAAATTGATTTTTTTATTGATTGATAGTATTAAATATTTTTAAGGTGCGAACACAGCAAAATTGATACTTATTGATAAGAATTTCCCTTCCAATCATATATTGAAGAAAAATAAAACCAATACCTCTACATTCATCACAAAATATTCTGATTTACCACATAGAATTCTGTAATATGGATAGATATATTAATTCCATTTTTAGTTATTAGGACGGCTATCTGCTACAAAGTTGAGGTCAGAATGCTAGATCCCATAGCAATAGACTCATTTCCATTTATATATAAATTCGAACTTCATATAATGACTTATTCATTCAAATTGTGCATGACGTGAACACATAAACATCGAGTTAGAGCAACAGAGGTGATTTATTCTTACGAATCCCAGCATTCCAATTCTTTGTCCACATCTTTAACAGCAGTTCGGTCCACTTCCTACATCCATACGTCCAAACCTCCAATTTCTCTCGTTCCAACGCAACGTAAATCAAGACGCGTTCTTCATCGGGACGGGGGAAATGTTTTTGTCCCTTTTGGAGTCATTAGATAGTCCCTTAATTCGTTTGCTTCCCTGTCAGACTTAATTATCGCCATAGATTGACTGCCAACGACTTCTTTATTTGTCTTTTTTGCTTCCTTTCGCCCACCATCGTCCCCCCACACACTCTGCCGAATCTCTACGAACGGAGTTAAAACAGGGATCTTTCGGGAGACGGCAATCTTCGACCTGTAACCCTCCCACACGCCAAATACAAGCTTACGAACCCCTCACTCATCATCTCTTCCCACGGAGTAAAAAAGGACTCTTTCAGCTACTCCATAACACTCCCGCTGTTACCATGGGGATTTTTTTCTATTTGCTGTTTTTTCGTGCGGGAGGATGGGTTGTTATTTTTGCCAGGGAAATATCGTGGTATCTCAATTGAAACAAGGGCGGGTCGGACTTTTTTTTCGGCCACGGAAAGCTTTCTAATAGGGATGCAGAGCTAGACAGCGTAGGACATATTGGTGTTATACGGAATGCGAAGGGTTGTATTACGTTACGGATGAATCTGTTTAGTCTCCGAATGGATGAGTTGAGGAACGAAAGATTTCCGATTGGTTTTTTTTGACGAGAGAAGGGATTTATGTATCGGAAATTGTTTTCTTCTATTGTGAAGGAAAAGGATTGAAAGAGCTGGTTTGAATTGAAGATTCTTAGACTAGTGTTCCTCTAACTTAATCTCTTTAACTTTTCCTAAATTCATGAACGATATAACGTTAATTAAAATGTCACATTTAGGGATATGAAGTGCATTGAGTTTCAATGTTTTTTCTTTAGCTTTTTTTTCTTAATTCATTGAAATAATAAATGAAAGAAGTTCAAGTATCTCGTGTTTTCAGGATGAGCCTTACAGAAATGAGAATTGATTAGTAATCTTAAACGAATAAAGAAATCGGCTGAGGAAAGCTTGCTTATTTTGTTTGGAGCATATCAATGATATATACTGCCAATAATTCTTACAAAGCTTTCAATTCAACAACTCTTATGAAGCTGAAATACTTTGGATAAAAATTACGTTCATTTTGTAACGCTCAAAAGGGTAATTAAATTGAAACGTGTAATGTGCATGTACGAGTAATGTGCTTGTTACGATTCCTGCTGAAGGCTGCTATTTATTTGTTTTGTATTACCATGGACATTCAAATAATTTCCTGTCCTAAAAGAGGGTCGAAACAATTCTGTCCTGAATGGACTCAGTCAGAAGAAGTTCTTAAACGTCTTTAAAAGTTTTCGAACATAAATAACCCGCAGCTACACATATGTTGGCACAAGATCTAAAGAGAATCAGTCTTTATAATCAATATAAAAGCTGTATCACCTTAGTAACCTGGCACTGAATAGCTTCAGGAAGATGCCCCTTCATTAGAGAGATACGGGGCGAATAAGGGAATTAACTTTCGTTCATCATTAATGCTCAAGTACCTCGATGTTTTGTATATCTATGGGATCTTTCATACAATTCATATTTTTACTCCAGAGGATACACAATGGGAGAAGGACACACCGCGACTTCCCACAGTGTACGCGAACAATGAATAACTGCAGACACTCCAGTCTGTCTTAATAGTCGCGGTCCACAGTGTGAGAAAACCGTAGTAGAAGTATTTCTTTTTCCCCCACACCCTTCTAGGTTCCCCCACCACCTCAAAAAGAGGTACTACCCTAACCCCATCCTGAGACTCACCCCTAACAAAACAATGTGTCCATTAAAATCTTTCGTTCCTTCCCCCAGTCCTTTCCGGTCCTTTTCCAGTCACTTCTGTCTCCCCCCCCACTCTCATAACAAGCCCTGCCTTCAATGAACCCGCGAGCATTCACATAGGGGTTCAGAATGGTTACGCTCAAAATGCGGGGCGGTTCCGGATGTGCCGAATAATGACCACTGTGGGATATTTGTATTGTCGCCAAAAGCTAATTGTATATCCGATAGGGTTACTAGGTTTTGAAAAATCTTTTCCGTAATTTGATTGAGACGCAAACTTGATTGGAACTGAATGAAAACGAGATTGATGTTTTAAGTTTCTTTTAACTTTATACGAAGAAAAAAATTTCGAGGAGATAATTTAATTACGATTATTTTGTAGTCGAATCTCGAGCCGTATATTGACCCATATTTGTTATCAAATTCAGAAACGAATGAGGAATCGAGCGATATCTTAAATTCAATTCCAAATAAACTAATTGATTGAGTATATTAATATATATAATACAATACAATCAATACTGTCACGATCTTAATATAGAATGGAATTCAGAATGAACCCGAATAAAATCCAGTAGCGATTAGAATGTCTTCTATAATAAAACCTCGGTTATTCTTCCTTTTAAGGTAAAAAATTCTACTTATATTTTACTCTCAAATAAGGGGATGATTACTAAATAGTGCATATCGTGTAATTTTTTAAATCAACCTTTGAGTCGCTTATCAAAAGATGGAATGCGAAAGCGGATCGGAAAATGAAGGGTTATAGCTCAGGTACACGATTTCATAATAGTTTCAGAATACAAATCATAAATTTCGCCTTATGACGGATAAACTGAAATAAATTTAGTATATACATACTACATACATTTCCTGAGTTAGAATTACCTTTTAATACCGTATTTTTTATGAAATGCGAGGGTCGTTGTCCTTTTGTTCATTCGTTAAATCACCGCGGGATAATCGAACGCTCTCCCACAGATATTTATCCGCCCTCCGATGTCCGGAAGGGATTCGGACGGCTCCAAAAATAATTTCCACAGTCCACCAAAAAGCAACGATTGATTGACAGGGTTTTGGGGGGTGTTACTGTCATGTTCCTCCCGTCACATTTTTCCGCGTCAAAAACTTTTTTGAGGAATGCTTTGTAAAGTGAAACCGGGTGAGAATCGGACCGACTTTTCTTTCCTCGCAAATCTATGGACAAACAAACCCACGACGACCTCGGTGGCATCTCCTGTGTCAAATATGTGGTGTGAACATTCTTCGAGGATATTTGCTGGCTACAACTATCCCCCCTCAGCATTTGCTGTTGTTGGACACACAAAGAATTCAAGCCTCGGGCTATTATTTGAGTTCATTTTTCGGTTTTGAGAAAACCCTTGGGCTTATAATATGAGGGCCTACCACGATTGACCTACTCATCACTTAACGGATTATGTTCTTCCCATCCCTCCTTCAACCAACAACCCGAATCAACAACTCGTATATCTGTGTTTGGAGATGTAAGTAAATATTCACGACGACATGATATTATGCTAATATATATGCTCATTGAAGTATCTCTATAAAGTTAAAAGATATATAAGATGAAATTTTCGAATTAACTCCGATGCATACGTATGTAGATATATAACGGTAACTGAATTATTATTGCATTCTATTTTCATCTAAAAGAAATTATTAATATTATCTTATAAAGGATTAAAATTATGCATAAACATCTTCATTTATTGATAATATGAAGCTAACCTAACATTTTCTTTAAAAATACGCTTAGCATGTCAACAAACGTTATAAATTTAATGTTTTTCCAATTCAAAGTATGGGTTTTAAAAACAAATTTGACGATTAATCATAGCTAAGACAACATGACACGCTATACGTGACAACATGGCACACACGCGTATATATATTTTATTGTTTAACCGCTATATTACCGGAAGATTCAAAATATATACGTATAAATTTAAACTTCGCTGTGACAAACTCCATTTAATTGAAAAAGCCATGTTATATCTTAAAGGAATTGGTATCTATTGGCATTATCTTAATAAACGTACGATTGAAGTAAAAATATTTGTAACTATCAACAGAGAATTTTCAACTCATCAAAATTTCGTCGATCTACAAACGGAACCTGCCAGCCAGCGGAACAGCCCGTTCCCGAATTGATACGTTTTATCGATCCAAGTGGAGAATTTCCGTCGTGTTCCCCTAATTTAAAAAGCCGAGCCTGGCGATGAAGTCTCCCAGTGATGGTACTTTCCTTGTCTTTTTAACCCCATCTTCTTCTACCCCCCGCCGTTCCCTTCCTTCGAAGCCCTGTCACTCACATTGTGAGTCTATCGAAAGGAAGTTTCCTCCAACCATCCGAACGCTTGAGTCTTTCTCATATGGTACGGAATAATCTCCTTCCAATGGTGCGCAAGTGTTTGGTTGTTCGAATAGAAACGTATATAAGGCTCGGTCTCATGTCCGATGACATCTTTTTATCAAGTGGATCAATTAAAAGATTCGTGAACTTTCTTCTTAATCAAGTTGTCAGACAATGATGACTTCAATAATACGTAAGAAGAATTTGTTTCGAAACAATGACATTAATTTAGGGAATTAAAGAAATTTCAACTATCAAAGACTTATAACAGCCATTGCATTTCAAATTTAGCTTCATTTAGAGATAGAAACATTTTAATTCTGAAAAAGAGATTATGTGGCTATTAGGATCCTTCATACTGCTTGAAGTAATGCTAGATAATAAAATTATAAGGTCTATAAAATTTAAAGTAATGATCCAGCGAGATAAGTCTTCAATTTCATTCAGTTGAAATACATCACTATTTTTACAAGCGTCGTTCACTTGTATTTATTACGAGATGATGCATTGCTTATTTACAAGTTACTCCATAAATAACAATAATAATTCTTGGTCAATAAATGAAAGGAAATAATCAGTTGCTATATATTTGAAGAAATTGTAAATAATATAATAGCATAAGTTACGAGTTTAAGAAAATGTAAATTAATTTTCTTTTCTTTGTAAATTAATTTTCTTGTTTTGTTGTTTGATTTTTATGTGGATCCAAAACATTATCTAAAAAAATCACAAAGCATCGGGAATTCCAAAATTCCATCAATTCCAATCACTCTTTTGACCAAAATAAGGGTTGATCCACTTATAGCATTATTTATGTTTTTACGATTTTATCACTGGTATATCAAGCATTAAAATCGATCAAGATTTCGAAATTCTGTAAGACTTTTCATTCATTCATTCATTCCCAGATGACATTCATGAAAAGTTCCCATGTTATTGGAATTTCAACAGAATTTAGTTCTCTAAATATTATTCATACGAGCTTTTCATATCACTGGCATATGGGATGGCGAGGGCATCCGGTGTGGTGCACGCTTTCACCGAATGTGGTCCATCGACGAAATAAAATTCTTAGATCTATTGAGAGCAGAAACTTCATTTCCGTTCCTTAAAGAACTTCTCTTTATTTTCCGATTTTGAGAAGGGAGTAAATATTTATACTTTCCGTAATTTACAATATCAAGTCAATTTTAACTCTTTTCTGATTAATATGATCTTTCAGGGGTTTCTTTATACCGAAGAATTATGAGCTTATAAACCAATTGAAATGATGAATTTCGCTTGGTTCCTTTTATCCTGATATATAAAAATAACAATATATGTTGTAATCAACTGTCTTTTTTTAATAACCCGACGGTCCGACGGACGGACTTGATAAGACGGTCGACTAATCATGGACATATTTATTTAACCAAGACAGAGTATGGGACGAATAAGTAAATGCACTCAATTATCACCCTAAAGTTGTAAAAAATATTGTGCACGTACGAAACGGAAGAAGGATTTTAAGCTACGGGAAGTCTCCTCATTGTTTATTTCTAAGAAAAGAAACAGGAAATATCTATAGTCTTTCCAGTTTCCCATTGGATATACCATCCTCTCGAAACTCCCATCACAATGTCTTTTCCGCTGAAGACAAGCAAAACATTCAGCGGAGACATCCTGAAAATGCTATGAGAGACGTCAAATAACCCCTTTGCCACCCGTTTCAGCCCATCCTCATCTGCTCCTCAAATGTTTTCCCTTTCAAGGCAAGAGAAGTCCTTATTTTCATTTCCTTGATGTGATACTGACTGGGTCACAAGTTTAGTGGAGGCTGGTCGGAGATCGCCTGTGTTTCACTGGTCTATATTTGGTGAACGGCGTGAATTGAATGAATGAAGACACAGGGCTTACGGGCTACGTTTATAGTCCACAATTATCGCGTTTAGTTCACGTAAAGAAAGAACTCTGGAAGATTATTGACCAATAAATCGTGTATCTTACTATCGTATTGCCCAAGATAGTTATGGGTCGATACTATCTACCACATCTTTCGCAAACACTTCCCATGAATGTATCCAACAAACGCAATTTAGTTGCTAATATCCTTCGCATATAGAATTCCCAATCTACTCCTTAAACTATTTTATGGAACTTTTTATATCATAGCTCTTATAAAAAATTATATCACTTTCCTTGGTTATTTCTCAAGTTCAAGTTTGTATGTTTCATCCGATATACTTGATGCTCCAGCCAAGGCTTACAATCGTGAAATAGCATCTTTTGATAACTTTCTCTCTTTTTACCGGCAACACGCCAATTCAAACCGATTTTGATAACTGTAAAATGTTTCCGATGCACATGCGTCAATTTATTTTACCAACTACTATAAAATAAGTGAGAAATAAAAATGTAAGTAAAGAATTAAGATTCCTTGATTCCTATTTTACCGTTCCCAATATTCTGTACAATTTATTTTCCCGCAATTACTTCCTTCCAAAAAAAACATTTATAGATATAACTTGTCCTAAGTTCGAGGCAATATTTTCCTAACTACGACTATGTTAGTATTTAACTAAATAAGTTCAATCGTAAAGCCAGATGACTGCACGCCAATTTCTCATACCTCGATATCATCTTGTATTGTATATATCACTATGTATGCTATTGTATCTTCAGTAAAAGAAATGCTTGGCACTTTCGCTTTTACTTTCGTTACCGGAAGGTTATCTGACAATGAATCACCAAATACGTTTACGTAAGAGTCGTTCAGGGCTTCCGCTTTCATTCTGGGAACTTAGTTGAATATAGAATCGCTATCCCTTAAGGCTGCTGTAGCGCTCGCCGAAAACGGCCGTTTTTAGCCTGTCTAATTTCCAAAATTACGAGATTAATATTCATTGTAGAGATTTCCGGTTTTCAGCATTTGTAAGAGAAATGATCGATACCGTACTTTTAGTTTTTAGAATTTAAATTTATATCCTTTTATGGACGTTGAATGCTTTGGAATCCGGAAAAATTAGCTTCTTTTTCATCACAAGTCACTCGCTTACTATGAAAGAATTTGAAAAAATAAAAAGACAAAACCCGACATCAAATCTTGCTATAACGGTATAAGAAAATATGTATGGGGGTTACAGATCAAAATCAGCTGTAATTTGGGAAATGGAAAACCTCTGTCGAGGTAGCTGATTGCGCGACCTCTGCACAGCCTGAAAGTAGGGGAAAGGACTCGGAGGGGAAATTCTCCGAGAGACGGCGATCAGGGTGGCAGCCGTGTTCTTATATTTTTGAAGTGAAGCGGTGGAGACCGAACGGTCTCCTTCACCGTGTGATTAGATAAGTCAATTCGCTATGTAATCCATACGATTCTGAGCGTACGAATTTAGTTACAATGTTGTGGGCACCTGGAATGTAGTTCGTCGCTTCGTCCTTGGAACGTGAATGTGACAATCGAGCATTACGCAGAAACACAGACTTTTCCCGACTAGTGCCTTATAACAGTAACATATTATAAATAAAAATATATTTGGAAGAGTAATCATACTCTTTGTTTAGAATAATTTAAAGGTAGAAAAATTATTATTAAAAATACCAGTACTACACTATATAAAAATTATAATTAAATAGAACTAATAATTATTACTATATAATAATTATTAAACAAAACTAATAATTTTTACTAACAAGGGGACCTTTAGGACTGCGGCACGGGATATTGGATAGGACCGGTATGGATGTGTAGCTTAGATATTACTTATAACAACCTGAAAATACAAGGGGCCAACGCTCCCTCGTTTCTCTGTAATTAATGTTTAAAAATCGTCAATTCTAGCCGCTTCCAATACAACACCCGCGGCAACTTCAATTCAACAAGCAAATGGTTGCGTGGTGCTAGCATGTCAGATTCAACCTGCCGTTGTACGTGGTTCGAATCCGGTTTAAATTCTTTGTTTTTTTTTTTCTTCAATCACCTTCTTTTTTTGGAAAACATTCCATCAATTTAAATGCTTGTCTTATTATTTTATTTTTCATGGCTCATATAATTTAAAAATATTTAAAATAAAAAAATTTTAAAGGACCGTAGCAGATAAATGTAAACGTTTTAATTGTGTTACCAATATGTAGAATATACATTATTCCACAGAAATACACCCAAATGTATCAACCGTCTAATAGGTATTTTTACGGATAAATTAAAAATGTAATCAAAAGCATACAAAACTCTCAAGAGGTGATTTCATCAGCAATATATATATAATTGTACTTCAGTCGCTTGTATTTCAATGATCACCCAAAAATATTTGAAACATTTCATGAAAAGAATTTAAACTTTTCAAAAGTATCAATGTAAAAAAATATTTATAGTATAATGTCGAAGTAACCAAGAATTTACTGCTATTCAAAAATTAGTATTGTGTGGATGATATTTAATTTAATTACAGGTAGGGTTTGGATTATAATTGGAGATAATTTGCCTTGTGTTTTGGTATCTCCAACGACCCTTTCTATTATGAAACACAATTAAAACGTTTACATTTATCTGCTACGGTCCTTTAAAATTTTTTTATTTTAAATATGTTTAAATTATATGAGCCATGAAAAATAAAATAATAAGACAAGCATTTAAATTGATGGAATGTTTTCCAAAAAAAGAAGGTGATTGAAGAAAAAAAAAACAAAGAATTTAAACCGGATTCGAACCACGTACAACGGCAGGTTGAATCTGACATGCTAGCACCACGCAACCATTTGCTTGTTGAATTGAAGTTGCCGCGGGTGTTGTATTGGAAGCGGCTAGAATTGACGATTTTTAAACATTAATTACAGAGAAACGAGGGAGCGTTGGCCCCTTGTATTTTCAGGTTGTTATAAGTAATATCTAAGCTACACATCCATACCGATCTTATCCAATATCCCTTGCCGCAGTCCTAAAGGCCCCCTTGTAAAATATAAATTATTATTATCGATAAATTAATTTTACATTAAATATGTAAAATTATTTTTGAATTCCGAATACGGATATTTGTTCAGAATTATTAGTTACTAAAATGCTCTGATCAAAGATCATCACGAAGAGCAAATCGAACCCGGGACTGCATCGATCGAAGTCGTACGGACCTCAATGAGAATCTCTCCACAATTTCTAAACCCGAATGAGACTGTTCTGGGATAACTAATTCGTCTTCTGCGAGCAAACGAATTCCGAAGATAACACGATACTTATCAATGTATCAATTTCAGTCTTGCTTGCTACTGTGAAGTGAAGAGACTTCCCACCCCTCCAACCTCGTCTCAATCGCCAGTTGGTGCCAACCGCTTCAAAAAAGTCAGCAAATGATCCTCCCTGTGTTCTGTTAGTTCTCTAAGTTACCACTTTTCGTGCTCTGAGACGCGACCGTTAAATTCGGAAATCTCCGAGCGCTACAGCAGCCTTAACAGTCAAACGATTCGCAATGTAACCCCATGCGCATTCGAATACATAGTAACTACTGAAAATCTTACCTCTACTAAACAAAAGAGAAACGAAACAGTAAGTAATAAAATGTAGCCTTACCTCAGCACTACTCCTCCATAAAACTGCAGCACGGGTAGTCTGGGGATTGGGATGAATTTTCGCCAGCTATCGACGGGTTGTTGGCCGAGGTCAGAAGTCACTCAATGAAGTCCTTAATGTTCTCCAGGAAAACACGTACTTCCATTGCGAAGGACTAGTTAAGACTGTGCAGTTCATGAAGTGAGTGTGTTTGAGTGCAGATTATGACACCTGTAGAGTGTCAATGAAGTCTTAAATTGAGATGAAAACTTGAAAATTATATTTCCGTATAATCATCTCACAAGGTCCCATTTTAGATTATATTGTTTTGACTTTCCACTTTCGTGCTGGTATTTTACTCTGTGCGTTATGAATTTGCCCAAACGATCTATTTACTAGTATGACAAATTACTTTTACTTTCATATTCGTCTGAATCCCTTTATGTTTTGTATAACTTAACATCCGCTTCTGCGCTATATGATTGTGCTCGTGTGTAAGACCCGGCATTTTTATTTAATCAGAGTCATTACGTTGTTTTAAAGTCGACGATCCAGAAGATTAGCATTGTATTTTAAGAAACTGATTAATACGACGCTTTGATCTTAATTTTAGTTATTATTATTTATAATTTAGTATTTATTAATTATTCTCTATATTTTTACACGTTGAAAATATCCTTCAAATTTTCAATTATCCGAACGGTAATTTAAGATGAATATTTGTCTCTAAATTCAAAAACTATTTGAATCAATAATCAGAAAAAGAAAATTTAATTTAATTTGAATTTATCTTAAGAAAAATAAATTCTTCAGCAATCACAGCGAGTTTGATATCTCTCTGATTTAAGTAAGCTCTTTAAAGAATTCTTAATTTTAAAAATTAATAAATATATTTGTTGTTTTGAATAGCATTGTGTATTAGGTTTCTAATATTTTATCTTTCAAGCCTAAATTTTGATTTAACAGGTAATTATTGTACTAAATCTTCCGAATCTAGAATGACTTTTAAATTGTCAAGAACATCAATATTAAACGTCGGTTTTTATGAAATTCAAGTCTTTATATGAAACTTTTTGCAAGATCGGGTTCATATCCTAAGAAAATCACAAGTCGTTTGTATATAGATTGGGGAGGTTTGTATTGAGGGGTTTAGTAAAATAAAATAGTCAGTTTTATATGTTTGACATAGGTGGGTGGTAATTTATTACTTCATCCAATGTTGAATTACACAGATGACTTGTGGGAGGAAAAATCCCACAGCATTATGATTTCATTCAGCCTTTCAGAGATTAAATCGCTTTTATACATATTTATATGCACAAGAAAATTTAAGTGGAGAAGCTTTTTTAGTCCTTCCACTGAAACAAGAGTGGAATAAACCTCACCTTTGGGAGTTCGTTTAAAATACAACTTTCACACTCTCACAAAAAATACACACTTCTTGTCATATACATAGTTATTTACACACACTGAAAATATTACAGAAAATCTTAGGTTTCCCAGAATCCTGCGTCATGCACGATGGCATGTTTCACCATCGTCGTCATAAAATTGTTCACATAAAATCATCAGAGACTTTTCTCTCCAAAAGGAAAACGAACCGCGACAATGACGTAAGAAGAACAGCATTGAGGTTCGCATTGGATTGTCAACCTAAAAAAATATTTTACAGCCAAATCGTACTTGGAACTTTCTTTTCCAGTTTATAGTCTCTGAACTAAGATCAGCTGGTATTTGAAAGAAAGACCAGAAGAACCTTTAATCATCAGGAAACAGTGCTATCTCACCACCAGACCAACCTTCTTAGAGACGAATCAAACATCACTTTCGTCACCATCTTTGAAAATAATCGGTGATGAATTAGGTGGTCAAAGCTCTGATCGTTTCGTGCACCTTCTTAAGGCTCCAGCAAGTAGTCTCCCTAGTCACTTCATTCTCAAGCCTTGGCTGCGCGAAAAATTTGGGCAGTGTTTCAGAGTAGCGTCCCTCATCCACCATCCAGGTCGTACCTTCTGTCTTTCATTCCCTCCTTCACTTACAAACTATTGACTTCGTATTTAAATATGTACAAAAAGGAATCTTGTCCGAAAAGGTAGAGGGATATCTTCGCACCGATTGATGGAAAATTTGTGTGAACAGAAAGGGACCAAAAGCTGTACGAGGCCGCTAGACACCATGCAACACTACTGGTCACGTCGCATCGGAACACTGCGTTAGGAAAATAGAGCCGTACACCAGAAGGATCTCAAACCCTCTGAATCATCCATTCCGCTTCTCAAAACGTCCAAAGATCACCACAATTATATAGATTACAGCACACACCAGGCGCGGCGGTTCGTTCACAAGCTCCACGCGTCGAACCGGTACCCTTCCGCGAACGATGCCAGTCCTTCACAGCCCTCTGCATCGTGGTACGCCGCGCCCTCGGTGGGCGAGTCTCAGTAGGCCGCCGCAGAAGCCGGGTGCAGGAGGTGCGGGTGGTGGTGATGATGATGGTGCGTTGGGGGGTGATGGTGCGGATGGTGATGGGGGTGGTGGTGGTGTGGCGGCGGCGGTGGCAGGAGTCCTTGCAGAGGCCCTCCTCCGTGTCCACCGCCCAACATCTGTCCCCCTAGGTTGCCCATGTCCGTCTGGGTGTTGAGACCTAAGGTTGCGCCGTGCAGTGGTAGGTGGTGTGGCGCTGAAGACACCGGTGAATGTTCTGCGGAAGGAGGCGTGGGCATCCCCGCCGCGCTCTGGCAGACGTACCACTCCGAGAGGTTGGTGGTTGCGGTGATGGAGGGCGTGGTTGCGGAGGACGACGTTGAGGATGTGGTGGTGTTGGATGCGGGGCCTCCGGGGGTGAGTTGGGGTGTCATGGCCCTGCTCCCGCCTCCGGTCTGCGTTGGCGACGGCGACACCGCTGAGCTGCTGTGGTTGCTCTCGCTGTCGGAGTCGTCCGAGTCGTCGAAGCCCGGGGGCGGTGGGCTCTTGCCGTGGACCTTCATGTGCTTGCGGAGGGACGATGGGTGGGTGTAGGACTTGTCGCAGCCGCGGATCTTGCAGTTGTAAGGTTTGTCGGAGGTGTGGACGTGGGAATGCTTCTTTCGGTCGGAGCTGTTGGCGAAACGGCGGTCGCAGCCTTGGAACTCGCACTTGAACGGTTTTTCACCTGTGAAAGAGAAATCAAAGGATTTGGTTAAATATCTGCGAGGCATATGGATCAATACTGTAATACGAAAAGATAAATTGTTTAATTTATTAGCGGTTGACTGAAACTTTTGTTAAGTGTCTCATTTTTTTTGACTTACAGTGCAATTATAACTCATGAATCGAATTGGTTACATTCGACCAGACTCAACAAGTTTTATTCAAAAATGAGTTTAATTGCTTCTTTAGTATGCATTATATACGAGATCATGTATGTGAGGGTATAAGGAAAAGATCCATACAGAATCGATCGCCCTTAATAAGTGATTTTTAGATAGTAGAATGGGTTATTATTTACGTATGTTCGGGCAGCTGAATATGACCTTAGGTTTTAACAGTGGTAATGTAAGGGAATTCAACTATAAATACATCCATCAATTTATATTTATGATACGAATTTTATATTACATATAAAATTCCGTTCCAGTCAGTGGATTGGTTGTCACTGTTTTCACAGAATCTACAAAGATCGCAAAAGACTTTTATAACCAATAATTCAACCAATTGATAAGAAACGACAATTTTCGCGTACCGAGACCTTTTCCATACATCTCATCCAGATAACCACGTACCCACACCTAAACGACTCAATAATCCTGAGATACCATTAAACTCTGCCCCTTTCACACGCCTCCCAAAACTGTTGGGAGTGAACCTTCCCCATCCCAAGTCCTCCCAGGTGACGTGGGGTCCCTTCGCCTTGTCCGGCAGTGGGCGAAACTTAAAGGAGTTGGCACCTTCGAACCGTTCATCTTCCATTGTCTTGTGCGCGGTCTCCAGGTGCCTTCGCAGACAAAACGACTAGCACCGGTCCCTCAACCACCCACCTCCTAACGAACGCCGGCCCTCCCCCACCAACACCACGGTCGCACTCGGTCCCTCGTACTCGGCTATTTAATGAACTGTTGCGGACATTTAGTCGCTTAAAGTCGTTGGTTTCGGAGGGGGATTAATACGAGTTTACAATGCCTCGGGAATAAAAGGTGTTGATGCTGAAAAGATTTTATCAGGATGAATCATTCACGAGTGAATTCACGAATTTTATAAATGCCTACGAGGAATCTAAAGTAATCTTCATTTAAATTTTCTCTTTGCTCTTTTAGAGAGTGGATGTATGTGGAAGCGAAATGTTATTGAGGAATGTTTGGAGCCTTTTAACTCAATGCTAAAATTCTACTAAAGGTACTACGCAACGAAACCCAAAATTTTTTGGCCCACTTCCCAACTATGCTAGAAGTAAGAAATGCTATTCAATTTTAACCTCAAACTTCGCTTTCGAACAATAAGTACTCTTGGGTCTATTCAAACACACCCTTAATCCCATTACACTTCTCTCTATTGAAATCGAAAGGAAAACGTAGCACCTGTTGCGTATCATTTGCGTTAAAATTCTATTGCTTAGTACTAGTTGAAGCACTATCTTTCGACCGGCGGACATAATTTCGACTCCATAATTTCATCACGTGATAGGCATATTATTATTAGTCTTTCCATGTATATACTCTAGTAAAACGATAGAATATTCCTGAATGAGGGTAACTGTGAAAAAGGTATCACTTGAAAACTCTTTTAATGGAATACGAGCATTGAAACCCGAGCAATGGAATTCAGCTTTTTCGTCCCTAATATACGCCACTGTTTCGTAGATAGCAATCGTAAAAACGCATGCCTCTACGGACTCGCATAACTCACTTTCCCCGCCTCTGCTGTCATCCTCTAAACGCACAAGAATGGAGTCCTATATGAAGACGGCCCCCTTTCACATCACTTCCCCGGACTCATTTAACCGCTCCGGAATCGATTGTCCACGGCGGATGGCGAGACGCATTTTATTCCCCTGAAAATCCTTTCGGGGCCCTCAAAAAGGGTCGCCGGACTCAGTGATTTGGTCTTTGTCGGAAGGCCGCCCCCTCAATGGGGGAGGTGTTCCTCTTGACCCTTAGATGACCACTACGCGCAGATGCGCTCTTAAGGAGTCGTTATACACTTCCGTGGATTCCGCTCTTTCGGAAAACAACAGAGGCGTACTAGGTTCATAGCACCTTTGACCCAAGTAGCCATAAGATGCCTTACACAGATATGAACGCATATAATACGAAGTTATTCATTGATATTGCGTGTATATGCATGCATATACTAATACGTGTTACGACAAATAATCTGTGGAAGTTTAAGAAAAAAAATTCGTACTATTCTCGTATACGTCTTTAAACTATCGTGGTAAGTGTTTAATAATAGGCGAGCTAAATATCTACTCATTCTGTGAAATTATTAGATCTGATGCAATTCTATTTCCTTGATCGAGTACGTTTATTAATGAACGATTGTTGCCTTATTTTATCCAACTTATACAGATAACTGCCTATTATTGGGATGAGTCGCAATGTGAACAATATACATTCAAAATAATATGATCTCGAACATAAACAATGAAACATCTTCATGAATACCTTGCAAGTCGCCCTTCGGCGTATAGCAGGATATACTCAACTACATCTCAACTACATCAACTAAATATTACAATTCAAAGATTCATTCCGAGTGAATAAAACGCTTATTTGTGTATTCACAACGAATGACTTCCATCGACCAAATAATCACATTTTTATGTAGATAATTGAGTGGAAACATACATTGTGAACGCCTATGACAATCGAAGTATTAGTTACAGATTCATGCACAGTAGAAGATGGCAATCCGTCATCTCATATCGGTCAGAATAAACTCAATAGATCGGGAAAGCGTGTTGGTTGTCATAGGGAAACTTCTATTGTTGATTGATCACAAAGTCTTACGAACTCCACCATATCTTCCACCGAACACAGGGGAAACTTATATTTACGCTGTAAACGGCGAAAGAACGAAACTTCGAAAAGAAAGGGAGCGATTGTTAGTCGGAAGAGTGGGAAATGGTCTTTTCCGATGGTTCTAAAAAAAAACTCCTTTTCTAACATTTCCGAGTATGTTCGCAGTATATGAAGTGTTGGATTTTTGTTCCGCAAGTTGAGTGTGTACTCTTGAGAGGTCATCAATCTTTCCCTTACGCTTGGCCAACTCTAGTGAACGGGAGGGCCTCTTTCAAAACCCTCGGAGCCCACCGGACAGGTGAGAGGCGTGGGTGAAGAGTTCAAAATGGGATTTTGATTAGGTTATGGGAACGAGATGTTTCAGATGGAGATATATCAATGCGTTGTGCTCTAATTAAATCTTCAGAGGAAACCTTTTAGAGTAATTGGGATTGAAAAGAAGCTTCTGAAGACCTTTGGGCGAAGGAAAATAAAATTCTTTCGTCGATTTCATTAGTAAGTTCGGAGATAAATTGTGGTAGATTCATTTTTGCTACACTTGACGAAATATTGTTTCATAGTCATTGATAAAATAAATATGCTAGAGAGTAATTATGAAGTAATCATCTCACGAGTTAAATACAAAATCATTCGTAAATTCTAATGAAAGCTTAGTGAACAACTAGTTCCATCAACGAATCACAATCTTCATAATGAATGCTAACCTAAGTGAACGGCTTACGACATAAGAAAGGACTTCGAAAGTTATGAAGGTATCTTATCTATAAGTTACATTAATAATCAACCGATACGAGGTCATAATCGGTAAGTAATGTCTACTTCCTAACTAAGAAGATTTGGAATTAATAGAATGGAATAAAAGAACTCCTATATCAAAGACAATGAAAAATATTAATAGATTACTATTGCAAACGTATTCATCTCTAAATCAAGACAACTCAATGAAAACCGCTTCGAGACAGCTGCAAACTTTCGAAGACTGTAAATCTTCTTCATACATTCTCTCTCTTCTGAAACCGTGAAAAACCAACTTTCTTTCGCACACACCGTAAGTTTACATACGTTTTGTGTTCCTTAAAGAGGGCATTTTTAAAGAGACTATACTTGCAGCTTGCTCTCGCGGCAGAGAAAAGACGGTCGAGTAAATGGACCACGCGCTCTGACCAAAAGCGAGAAAGAATCCTTTCTACGAAGTCTCCTTGACCGTTCGCCTCGAAATAAAAGAATAATGAACTGCCAGGTGACACGAGTGCAGTTCCTTTTCCCAAAAGACGCGCTGATGATAACAACTCTCAGAGGGCGGATTTTTTCCTATGCTTCTTCTGCAGAACAATCGCCTCCAAAGAGAAAATATAGGCGAAGAGACTTCCCAAAAGGACTGACTTCTGGGAAAAAATAATCTTTTTCCTTTCTGGTCTCGGTGACTTCTCGAAAGCGGAGTCCTCGCTCCGGAGGCACTTTAATAGCTTTCTGGAAAAACCTTTTTCTCGGGGATTATATGGGTCCATACTTGTCGGGGAGAGGCCTTATGATCCGCCTCGTGGGAGTGACAATTGAGGGGAACTGGACTGGAGAGGACTGTGGAGATTCTGTGGGGCATTGACTTCGTGATTGAAAAGAAATCTTTCATTCCGGAGTCAGTGAATAATAGTCCAAAGCGATTTTGGAAAAGGAGTGGAAAATTTGAGAACTGAAAATGCTAGCCTAAATTTTCAGACATCTCAAAATGTTTCGTACAAACTAAGAAGAATTTATAAGTAGAATTAGGAGAATTATACTGCACAACAAAAACTTAAGCGTAAAATTATGGCTCTATATTCACGTAATATTTGGAGGCAATAATTTTCCATATATAATCATCATATAGTGTTAGCTTAGAGGTGAAAAAGTTGGATCAATGGCGCTACGAAACTATAGGTAAAATCTTTAAGTGATTATCATTCTGAATTACCAACATTTTACCTCAATTGATAAAACATTCCATCAAATAAAGAAGGATAGCTTTACTAATTTGAAAAGTAAAATATACAATTTCCTATTGAATTCCATGAAAAACAGTCTTCGGTATTAAATGTATCACTTGTCGGTATTCGTTATGGTTTATATGGAAGGACCTATTTCAAATTCTGCTATATACTGACGAAGGAGAATAGTTCGATATTATTGGATTCTCTTTCATTTGCACAATCACATTGTTTTATCTCGAGTATATCCCTAGGCCCTTCTGGATAACCCTTCAAAAGCAAGTGCCCGTCGGCGAAGTCCCCCCTTGGAGGCGATGAAACTAACCTACGCTGTCATTCAACAGACTTAGTTTGGCCTTCGGCCGTATGAGGGTGCTCCCACACTGTGGGCCTAATCTTTTTGCTCCCTGCATGATCCGTCCCGCATAAACTCGGAGGACCCCACCGTGAATCGAACCCCTACCTTCTACGCTTACGATCCTCATGTATCCGAGTGAAGGTACAAGTTGGAAACTGGGGAGACGTGCCGTGATGTTCGTGTCACGAAGCCACGTGTTCGCTGCCCGAGCGTCCGAATCGTTCGTAAGTCATTCGAAGAGAGATATCGTAAAAAGACGACAAACTTTGCCCTCGGAGGCTTACGGAAAGAGACCGGTTAACGATCTGCCGATGACGGGCTACGGTGTTTATGATGGACTGGAAATGGAACATCCACATCCGTTTGCATGTGCAGGATAGTTTCCCAATATCAACGCATCGTATTTTGACTTCGAGAGTTGAGGCTTCATAACGCACGTTACGATAGTAAATTAACGGTATAAGCAAAATTTTTAGAACGTTCACCTGAAGTTTCAGAATTGGTTTATTGAATGCTCTCTTTCTTTAAACAGTTCCCACTGATGGTAACATACCCTTAAATGTGCTAAATTCTTGGAAAAAGTTAACTTAAAAATCCGAAATAATTTCGAGATGCTTAGAGAATATTTACGATATTTACCAATTCAAGCGAAGTTACGAAATTTTTATGGATTTTATTTTATATTGTTTGACCCCTTTTTTAAACTACGATTTTGGTGTGCACGAAGAATGAACACGTGATAGACATTTAACATCAATGTCGCTAATTTAATAAACAATAAAAAGATTCCTCTTTCATCTCTTAGACGGAGGATACTATTTACTGAATTACCAACAAATTACCCATTCTGTTACGCGCTGCGCAGAGAAATTTTACGCCTCAACCCACCTGGAATGCCTCCCTTAATTCCCCATGTCATCATCGGATTCCTCACCTCCCGAATTATTACAACCTTTAATATTCATACGCGCCTTTATCACTCCCGAGGAACTTTGCCCTTAGCGGCTATTTTTCTCCTCCCGCCCATCCACCTTCTTCCACGAAAAGGACACCCGAAAAAAACACGAGAGCGTGGTCTGGAGACGCCAGCCACAGATAACACAGTCACGTACGGAGATGCTGCTCATGTCGGGGTCAAAGGTCGAGTACTTTCCTACACTACTGCCTCGAAATATGCCCCTCCATAACATATCTCCTATCCTCTCGAACCCAAACCTGTCATCCATAGTCCTTCCTTCTGCTCTTCTTCTGCACAACGCTGCCTCCACAGTACACCTGTCCTCTTGGGGATGTGTCTCTCCCTCCGCGATGTAGTATCTACCGTCGTCCCTTCTCGGAACGAAAGCGGTGAACGTATTAAAAAGCGATTTTGCACGCTTTTCTGTACGAGAGAATGGATGCGAGGTCTTGGACGTCATGGACCGGACAAATTGTCGCTCTCGACGAGAGGATAAATCCTATTCCCTTTCTTATTATTTCGTTCCGATGCGGTATGCAAAACACTGTCCCGCGGAAGACTGATCGTTCGGAGACGTTTTGTGTGAGGAGACGCGGGATGAGAGAGAGTTGGGTTAAAAGCGTGCACATCGATTCGAAACGTTGGGAATTAAGCTTGGGCACGCAGGTGGCTCGAAACAGCGGCGGATATGACTTCATGGAAGTATTTTTCTGGTTGTTGGTTGAATGATATTGTGGGCGCGATGGACTAATTATGTTTTTTATAGGAAAGATGGGATATTCTTTCTTTCTAGGATTGAGATAAGGAAATTATGAGGAAGGAATGCGACATAACGTGCTCGTAGAGTAAGTGGTAATTTTACGTCTCTTTTCTCATGAAAGCTACTATGAGATGAATGAGCTAAGAGGATGAGCTCGATTTCAAATTAACTCTGAATTATTCGAGGCGAAAAATTAGAAATAAACCTTTTTTAATAGTAAAGAATGTATAAGTATTGTCCACTTCAAATTGCGTATATTGCGTTACATAGAATAAAAAGTAATAAGAAAATAAACATGAAAATTTTCATATCAATTTTTGCTCTTAATACTCCCTTACTCTATTCCTCCTTCTGTTACTAGTCCCGTTAACGTTCAATTCCGACTACAAACAGAGTTTGCAAAACGACTCCTACAACCAGCCATATTTCAAACCGTTTTGGTTCAAACGATAGACAGAATACACATCCGTAGAAGTGTCGTAAACATTCGTGCCATCTCGGCCGTACTTTCCCTCGTGCCTCATCCCTCATCTTCCCTCACAAACCTCTCAACACCTCGGAGATGAAAGGGGAAATACTTCCTCGCGTCTTTCGCTGAATATTTCCACGCGTTATTGGCCTGCAGACTTCCAGGCAGTTCTTCACATCGAGTCCCGCAAGGCATCCTACTAGGGTCTCAATTCTTACCAAGTGTCAGATCCAATGCCCGTGCGACGCCAGCGCGTTAAAAAG
Organism: Pantala flavescens; assembly: GCA_020796165.1. Taxonomy (NCBI): domain Eukaryota; kingdom Metazoa; phylum Arthropoda; class Insecta; order Odonata; family Libellulidae; genus Pantala; species Pantala flavescens. The sequence continues at coordinate 44,139,783 of CM036881.1, read as the reverse complement.
GGGGAAGGAATGGGTGAGGAATATGGTAGGGATTTCCCTCAAGTCACGATCCCGCGAGATCGAAATGTCACGGAGGGTAGGTGATGATAGGAAGTTCCCGGAGAGAATGTAAGACGGCGCCATGGGCGCATATCGCGGGGCGATAGATAAGACTCGGAAAGGGAATGAATATCGAAGTCTTGTCGAAAGTTCGTGGGCGACTGATGCGTGTTGATTGGAGTCCAGGTCCATTTCGATCGTGACGGTGGAATATTAACAAAAAATAAACATGAAAAGGAAGGAATGAAGGATGAGAAATGGGATGGATTTCCGAATCGGGTAATGAAATATCTAGAAGGAATTTCTTATTGGTTCCGTGACCGAAGTTTCATCTTGATGTAGCTACGTCGAGCTTTCACGAATTTCTCATTCTTGCGAGTCACCCTCCACTTGATAAGAGGGAGAGTTTGAAGCGTACTCAAAGCTTGCGAAGAGAAATACGAAACAATTTCTGTCCTACCTCGTAAATGTTTGCCGATTGATACGATCTGAATGATTTGGTACGACGTAAATTAAATTTTTTCTCACACTTCAGACAATTTTTCTTTAATAATAAATAAATTTCACTTAAATCGTCACGTTATATATACAGAAATACATAATGCACTTTTTGAATCTCCTATTTATCATGCAATCATTCAGTTTTTCAATGCTCATTCTTAGAAAATTCTAATCGTTTTTTGTTTTTATTAACTTGTCCTTTGTACTTATATATTATAAATATCATAAAATTATATGAAATCAACCGATTGTTCACAAGAAAAATATTCTGAACATTCGAGTTCATTCACTATAGGAATACGACAGAAATTATTAATCTATTTCTTTCTCTTCATTTATAACAAAATCGCGAAGCTACGTATGAACTCTCCATTATACTCCATTATAAAATACTCCAATTCAAGATCACTTCATTACTTCCATCCTCCGTCGAATAAAGAAATAAACTCAGTGAAGAGTGTCATTTCCAACCCATAGGTCGTCGCGGAAGAATTTTCAATATCACCCTTAAAACTTCGTGCCGTATTTTATGGAAACCAGTCTAGCTCGCGCGACAGTTAAATCTACGATGAAATCAACAAATCTCGGAGCGAGATAAATCACATCCCGCCTCTGAGCCTATACTCACGATATATTCGGTAATAACGCCGACGGTCACGCAATGTCGCGGAACTAACTCTCGGAGGCTCCGCGCAAAACCACTGAACGGACTACGTCGAGCGAGAGTTACTTCCGATTCGTAGAAGAGGGAGAGGTGACGAGGTCTATTCAGGAGAATAGGGTGTATATATTTGGTCACGTTCCAAAACTACCCGAGTGTTCGCTATCGTACAAGAGGTGGAAACTAGAATGGCACTAGTACTAGGCCTTGTGAGACTCCTGAGGAATTTTCATCCGAATGTTCAAGCGAGGATATGGGTAACTAAGTTTGAATTATGGCCTCATAACAGCTCGAGGCTATTATCACACATGGCATCATTAACGTTCACGAACATTCAGGAGAGTTTTCCAAGGTATATTCCCCAGTTTTTGGATAGAGAAGGAATGTCAAATAATTTTGTATCCATCTCCATTCTAACACATTTTAGGAAATAATTCATTCCTTACATCATTTAAATAATTCCATATTAACTATCATTATTATTGTAATTTCACAACTATTTAATCAAAAGTAATCTATAATAAAATATTCACAATACACAATGATTAAATATCAGACAAGAATTTTATCAAGAAATTTCGAAGTAGGTTGCGGTGAACGATATCAGTAAGAAATTTGGAGAATTTGAGATATTGCAACAACCTGTACTTGAAATGACAGGTGAGTGTTTGGACGATATATACGTATGAGAAACGACAGTTTATCATCGAACGCAGGAGTTGGATAAAGCAGGAGAATGAGAGGGCAGAACCCTATCTGTTGACATCTCGACCTCCGTGTTTCCGATGGAATGAGGTGAGGGACATAAATAAATGAAACAATGGCAGCCGAACAGGGAAAAGGTATGACTGTGTGCGACCCACAGATCCGAGAATCGGTTTCTTATGGGATATTGTCATCTATCCTACGTTCTGTTTGGCCAACTCGGTGCACTGATTTAATCTGGTCAACGCTAAGACCTAGGGACATTGGGGATCACACTACTCCAAGATTATATAAAACACTTATATTTTCAACGCTATCAATAGAAATAAGCATTATTAATTAGACTTTAAATCAATGTATTTGGACCATGCTTGAGCCATATCGAGGTACGTAATTTAAAAAGTTTAAAATCATCTGAGAAGTTGATTCATAATCTAAGAAATGAGAACGTTCGAATGCTTGCTGAGAAATATCTAAAAGGTACATACTACTGAATTAGTAACGCGTGTAGTATTTTGTTTCTAATATCCATTTTCAATATATAAAAAATCATGCTTTATTCTTTTTATAGGAAGATACGAGTTATTCAAATACGAAATGGATAGCGTATTTTGAGAAACAGATATAAAAGAAACCATGACCACGCTTAAGATTTTAATATTAAGCCGCTGAAATCAACCTAATTATAATTCGTTATAAATATTTAGTATTTATATTTATAAATATATTACATTTGTGAAAGTATCGAACATCATTGAAATTCGTATTTACTAAGGGGATCTTTTCTTCAGCTAGAACCAAGAGGAGAAAAGTATTTCAAAAAGCTTGATTTAAGTAGGATTAAGTTTTCATAATCGAACCTCATCTACCGGTTATCTCATGAGGAAAACCAAATAGAATACCATCGCCAAACATAGAACTTGCGTGTGTTTGATGCGCATTGCCAGAAATCTTATGTCAGACCAGCTGATAAACATGCAATTGCCCCGGTAGATATCCACGAGTCTCTATTCCTTCTTGGCGAACGCTACCATAGTACTTTTACGCCATCAACGCCAGTTCGGGAGGAAGTCGACAGAAAAAACGCCGGCTGAAGAAAGTGAATCGGGAGTGACCATCTCTCACGCAAGACTTGAACCAATCGCGTCGAAAGAGTGGCCATTTTTTCCGTTACATTTACATTCGACAATACGAAGAAGAAAAATCGCCCTCATTCGCTTTTATGGGACGCGATAGCGGGATTAATACTCGGCGATATTTCACTTCGAATCGTCCGGAAAGGCTTTAATATTTTAATCCCCGCCTCGTATATCGCTTCGGTTGTTTGAAATATTATACGTTCGCGTGTGCAAAATGCAAATTTCGCTGTCTTGGACGCACCACCCCACTCGCAAAAGGGGTGTTAAAAAAAAGTCCGATCTGGAAGGCCTGCAAGTCGTTTCCTTGGGGGCTTGTGGAAGGAATTCCTTCTCGATTCGGAGGTCCCGAGAGCTGTTTGAAATTATAACGATTACTAAACGTAAGTTTTCGCTAACGACATAAACGTCTTTTTATTATTATTCCACCGCGGAATTCAGTTCGTAAGCGAATAAGACTATCCTGTCCTCCTTTGGATCACGTTCGCAAATTTTATGGGCAAAAAAGTAGAAGTATGTGCAGGAGGATGCTTGAAAGAAATTCCAGACCAGGGCAAGAATTCATCATAGAGGTAATTCAGTTTTTCTCGGAAATATAAATAAAGATCGGAATGTTATCCACCAAATTATTATGGTAACTTTCATTATAGACATCCTAATTCAAAACTCGTTCTTATTAGAACACTGGTCATACTTAAACGCACGAATAATGAATAAAACAGTTTACGTACGATAAAATTATCGTAAAGTTCATGACAAAATTTTAGATAGCGATATTTTCTTAAATATAGGAAGAGTAAATCATTTACTCGGGAAGGAATGTAAAGAGCTCAAACGGTGACATTCGTTTGACAGCCTAGTTTATACGAACGCAATTACATTTTTTCTGTTCTTAGCGACATTTATTATTGACTTCTTATCCTTGACATTTATGAGCCTGTTTTCACGTTCAGGTATTGTATGATTGTCTCATTTATGGCAGCGTTTGATGTTAACAATACATCTGAGAAACTACTGGACTTAAATAACTAACAACGTTCTCTAAAGGTAGGTGATATCTGTTTTCTTACTTTACTGCTCTCACTTTTTGCATATTTCGTGCGAGATATAGTGGATGCCATGAAAGTACTTACATACATACAATTGTCTTGTGAGAATAAAGCTTTTAATCTCATTGGGAAATCACCCATGTATTCTCATGAGATGAATTGAACGTATGTTTTAATCCCATCACAAACATCTGTGCTTTATTGTGGGTTGAAGATTGACGTTTATAATTGCGGGTGAACTGTATATAAAATAACGTATTGGATATACTAAGGTACATCATAGTTACAGCTCGTCCATAAGATTGCATTATTATTATAATCATTATTATGATTATTACGCAATCAAAATTATTAAACATCATCTCTACAACCATCTGAGAAGAAGACGGTTCTACACATATACTGAGGATAATGCAACTTCATTTTATACATACATTCATACGTACCATAGGCAAAAAATCTAGGAAGCGAGCAAATTTACGTTCTCTGTAAGCAATGAGGAGTAACCTCGATGCAAACCTACGTAATTCAGCATTAGGTGAGCATCGGATTAGATGAGTAAAATCCGCATTGGTTGCTAGGTACTTCTACGGGTTTTTACTTACGAAACACACGTTCGGTACATCCAACCCGAGAGCCGAGTTCATGCAACGACAGCCGCCTTCCCGTCCCGCCTCCATAGACCGCAGGTTCTCCGATACCCCGGTGGTTGTTCCACTCTTTTAAGGGTAAATGCCGTATCCGGTTACATGATCCCAGTGCTCCTTTTCCTTGCATCCCGCTCCCTCACAATGCGTGCCCAATGCATCCCGCTTCCGAGGAGATTTAAGCACGGCGAGAGGACCTTAAATCAGGACACGATCACGAGCGTGCATCTCAGAGAGACCCGAACGATCGTGGGAGTTTTATGGCTACGCATGAAGCGAAGAGGAGACGGTAAATGGGATCTTTTAATACGCAATATCGGTGGGGAATTATGTACGTATATGTGCGTGTGAGACAGAATCCACCGTATTGTTGGTAAGCGATATTTTTTTAAAGAACGAAAATATTGGGGCGTTAAAAATGTTGTGTACCTTATAAGGAAAGGATACAAGCTTAGAAATATTAGAATTGTTGAGTGTTTCCTGGTTCGTATATCTTGGAGGACATTACCCGAATATGATGGCTGTACATAAAAGAAAAAGTCCAATGAATCACTGGCTGAGATGATGTGAAACGATTTAATTTTCGTTGCGTGATGAAAGATTTGACTTTTTATCGTCAAAAGGGGACGATTTTGAAGTAAATGATTCTCTTCGGATCAGTTTTTATTTATAAGCATACATAAGAACTGAACTCTGAATAGGGGTTAAACATCGCATTAAAACCATAATCTCCTTTTCATTGAATTTTCCATTAAATTTGAATTATATATGCAAAGAAACCTACTCAAATATTTCTCATATATCATACAGAATGAATTAGTTAAAAGCATTATTCTAGGTTCTGAGATATTAAATCGGTTGTGCATTTGATTGTCCCGATTCGATCAAGCGCGTAGCCAAATTTCACAAAACTCGACGTCAAATTTTACGAAACCGCAACCAAGAATCGTAGCACATTTCAATGCACCTATGACTTTGTCGTGGCAGCTTTTAGTTCTCAATTAACAAGTCCCAATTTTCGCTAATTGTGAGCAACCCTCGGGCATAGGAATCACCGGAGCAAATCGACCCCGTCCGCCGTGACTCATCCTTCCGCGGAAGAGAAGGTAACAACAACCCACCATCGGATTTATAGCCAATAGCGGTCGGAGGTATCGTACTTCCCCCCTTCCCGCAGACAAATTCCTTCTCGGTTTGTTCTATATCTTGTCCTACCGCACTTGTTCCCCGTCCCTCCGCTGGATGCGAAATCCACGACCGGAAACTGCCGTGTGTTCGTGGACCTTTTCGTGGACGGACGACAGCCATCCATTAGGGGTGGAGGTGGAGGGATCAAAACTGCTATCGTTTGTTCCTCGAATCTTAGGTCCCTCCGTGTTCGACCCGTAAAAGGATCTGACAAGTATGATTGGTGGATGACGCGAAGCAAAGTACACCGACGGTGTCGCCATCCGAGACAGATGGAAGCCGAGAAAGAATCGCTGGGGTCAGCGTTTTGTTTATGCCCCGTTCGTTTCTTTTCTTGAGGTTTGGTTCTGAAGGGGTTTCTGGTTGGATGAGAGGGGGGTTGGGGTTTGCGCAATTTTTATTGCGAATCGAGGGCGCGCTGTCTCGGGTTGGAATGCTGTTACGTTACGACTGGAGACAACCTCGCCACGTGGTTCTACTTGACAGGTTGTTCTGATAATTAGAGTCTGCCACAATATGATCTATGATAGCTTAAATACGGGAAGATGAGACTGAACTTAATACCTCTGCTTCCAACGAGGAAAAGGTTAATTAAATATCTTTATTGAATCAGAACTCCCTTTCATTTCATTTGTATTTTCTTAAGACCAAGCAGTCTAGGAAAATGTACATTTCCCGAGGCGATCATAACTTTAATTGTCATAAGTTATATTGTATACTATTTATTATAGAATAAACACATTACTACACTATTTAAACGAAGAATCATCCTTGATGTAATGAAATAAATATAGAACAAGATAAAGTGGGAGTATATCCTTATGATTCAAAATCGGTTCGATTCTATAAGGGACATGATTAAATACGTAAGTTTGCCATCAAGTCGCACGAAATCATCGCTCAAGGTTTCCTTACGTAAACTGAATTCTTATTGAACGAATAATTTCGGGATATTTGAGATAAAAATGACTCCAAAATACAGGTAACATTTAAATGTCCTCAGGCAAATACTTTGTGTGGAAATGATCCAGAATCACTTTCACACAAATACTAGTCTAATGGTGCAAAAACATTCCGCGATTTAATTGAAAGGTTTCTGTTATAGAAACCCATCCCGTTCTCCAACGTATATCCTGTGCCAATTCGATTCCTTTGATTTATAGCTATCATTTCAATCCCGGGGAGAGGAGTATCATAACGTTGCGATCCCAACCGTTTCGCGCTTCTTTTTAGCGATTGATGGACCGCCTATTCCGAACGGAGAATCCCATTGATTGCCTTCATTACCATTCCATTTGAAAAAACATCCGCTCACACAATGCCCCCTAACGACACCCATTCGATTTCGCACGGACCTAACAAACGACGCAATGAGCTGGTGGTTGCAGAACGCACAAACGGTCAATTATGCATTTACCTTTCGGCCATCAACGTTCTCTAGTGCATCTGCTCAAAATGTTTCCCGACTTCTGACACGTCCTCAAGCAGGCGCCACCGTCGGGTTCGATCACGTGAGTGCGTAATTTCGTACCCCAGCCGTTCGCGTCGCGCACGCACCTTCTCAAGAACCCCTCGATCTTTTTCCTATCGCCCTCAATGGTCTCCCCCTCCCGACGTCTATTCAACCACCGCCATTCAACATCAATCTTTTATTCCCTGCTTTCTTCCTCCGACCTCTTGGACGTCCCGCGAAAAAAAGATCGCTTTCGTTTTTTTTATCAAACCGTACGTGAATCCACGCTCCTGTAAGTGGAGAGAGCTTTGTGCTCGGATAAGCAAACGGTGCGCTCGTGAAACCACCTACGTCTTTCGCATTATGCGAGGTTTATACCGGTGTAATCGATTGGATGTACGAATACGAGATTAGTAGAAGATCAAACGATCGAGTCGTATTTGTAGACAGCGAGGTCATCATCGCAAAGAGTGATGGATAAACGAAGCGATTGGCTCATGAGTATCTAGAGAACGAGGTTTGCGAAATCTGTAACACTGGAAATCCGCGAGGGCTAGGTGTTTCTTCATCACCAACAAATAAAAGAAATCATACCTGTTTTGTGAGACACGGTTTGGTATGAAAAATTACGTGGCAAGAAGTAACTTCTTATGAAGCTTTTCGCACTAGTTATCGACAGAAAAAGTTTAATTCTATATACATCTGGGAACTAGTAAACTGAGATATAAGCCAACAGATATTTAATAGACCCGAAAAGGAAAAAATACATGTACGTTTATGTTCAATAAGTCATCAAGAGAATAATAAAAAAAAACACTTTAGATTTGCAAAACATTTTCTCTTCTCGTTCGAAGTTTCCTACCATAATACCTATTCTCTCGTGCTTTCATAAACATCGAAATTTCTCATGCATTATTAAGGAAATTTGTGGGATAGAATCTAAAGCATGTGAAGTGTTAATGGCAAGTAAAAGATACACAAAAACTACACAATAAACTTTAAGGACGAAAAAGTAATCTGCGAATTAAATCCAAGAATCGCAAATTCCGTCAAAAATAAAGATTGCAAAAAAATCCTATTCCTTTTAACTCTCCGTAATCCCGAGAAATTAATCAAAAACGGAATCCCGTTGTCTCCTTACGAACTCAGAATCCGCACCTCTTGGGCGATTTACGATCCATCTTCATCCGAGAGAAGGCATTGAGTGGGAAGAAGGGGGCCTTATGGACTTCATCAGCTGTAAACCTCTCGGGCGTTAAATGCTTTCCCGAGGCGCATCCAAAAGCGTTCGTGAAGTAAATATTAGCACGAGGGACGCGGAAGGCGGCCTGAGTTGGTGCGGAAAGATGGTTTAGAGTTCGCGGGATGGGATAATGATGTGGGGAAACATAACAAGAGATTGGTGGTGGATTGATGGGGGCGAAGGAGAAAGACAAGAAACAAGAGGGGATCTTAAGTAGGTGCGTAGGACTACTTCTAAAGGAGCCGAGCCGTAAATAAAAAGATCAAAATTAGAATGTTAAATGGGTGAATAGTTTTAGAGGTGGCTATTTACCCAACCTGCGCTACCGCGTACGATGAATCACCCGTTGAGTCACCGCGTTAAAAGACCGTAGCTGCCAATCGATCGATTGCTAATCTTTTTTGGCTTAAAAAATGTTATTTTTGTATGATTCACGTCCCTTTAGTCCAGATACTTTAAACAGGTGATGTCACTTTCTTTTGTTATTGGAATAACTGTAATTTGAAACCCATCCTCCCCGAATCCTATGTCCAATGGTGCCCTATTCTTATTTTAATTGCGCTATTGAATGAATTAGTACGTAAAATAGCAAAACATATTAGCTTTAGAGAAGTACAAAAATAGCAAATAACCAATTGTAGATTAATTATTTTAAAGAGTTGTTTGCATAAATCAACTATTGGCTTTTTTATTATTTAGAATGCGATACCGTACAGCAAGTAAATATCAGTAAAGACGACAGTGATATATTATGATGGGAATTATATATATCTGATAGCTTTGGTAACATTTAACATGCTTATCATTCATAGACGAAACACTTGGTGAATAGCTTTTTATAGACGTATGTTACAAGAAATAGCAATTGGAATTACTGTTTAATCTAGCTTTGACGATCAAGATGCGTTCTATAAACCAGACATCAAATGCCCATATTAACTACAACTATCATAAACGACAACTTTCTGCGAAATCCGAATCTATGGAGAGAATTGCAAATCCACTCGGTTGGCCTAGAATTGGGATCCCTTAAATAAAAGAGGAATATGTACGTTTCGAGGAGAGTCGATGCCTCGAGGGTTGGTCATAGCAGAGGCATTCAAGTTCCGTGAACTGGTCCTTTTCCCTCCTCACAATGGATGGATGGAATGCGGTGTGGCTGAAGAAGCAAACCACGCGCCGTTCAGTGGGGTGGGTGAGGATTCTGAGGCGTGGGTAAGGAGCTGTGAGTTCGAACATTTAACATCGCCAATATCTTTCCGTAACTATCGTATTAAGTTATGATATTGCTTGAAGTATAATGTTATATGTTTAACATGTAATTTTAACACAATTTCCCAGTTTTTCCGCCTTAGATCCTTCTAATAGCTATTAATAATCCCGATTACATGATCATTACTTTCATACTTTTCAAATTCCACTAAAAATATTGCAGTTATCATTAAGCACATTTTGAATAATCTACACTCGTACCTTAAACTATTCCCTTATTAAAAGAATTCTGAAAATATTTTACTTGTGCAAAAGCCGAGGCTTTTCGTATACGACTAGCATAGTAGATTCAAGAAAAGTGAGTAGAAAATCATTTGAATATCAATTAGTAAAAATTGCAATAATTGACTTTAAATTTCTTTTAATTCCAAAATTGTTATTTCTGAAATGTCATTTATCGGGCAAAATTTAAGGCCAAAAAATTTACGAATCAAGTAACATATATTAGCACTGATACGATTGGCAATTAAATTCGTATTTAATAAGATAATAATATAAAATAAATCGTAAAGAAACCTTTATATTCTTAAATAAGTGTCTAACACTGCTTCTGAGCAAGAAACCATACTCGTGAAAATAATAGATATATAGAATATTTATAGATAAATAGGGGAATAAATTATTTTGTCAATCAATTTCTACATGAACATATACTAATTTTGAACATATGAACAACTTCGTATTAACAACTGATAAAACAAGATAAAGAGGTTGCTTGAGGGTCTCTAGGACCAACTGAGCGACAACCCATCCTAGCAGCATTTAACACCGAGAAAAATACGTACAGATATAATAGGCCTCCTTAACACGTGAAAAAAGCTCGGGAGCTAACTAAATGGTTTATCCATCAGCCACAAAAACCTGGGCGTCACAATGGATCAGTCGGGCACCGTATCTTTCCCATCTCCTATGCAACCATTATTGGCCCTGACAGCAGATGAAAAGGTGTCAAACACTCTCGCAGCCTGCACCGAGATCATCACGGAGTTGCTTGGTCACCGCAGATCAACAAACATAGATTCCCCAAAGCCTCTTTTTTCACAAAGCTCGTATCTCTCGCATACACGAGCATCAATCCTTTACGAAAAAAAATCAAAGCTTTACCTCGAGGGATAAACAAACTAACCACGCTCTTCGACTATCGGTACAAAAAAAGTTTCTTCGAAATCGATTCCGGGAATGACTTCGTGAAAGAACGGGTGACGTGTTATCCGTCTAAAAAAAAACCTTTATCCCATTCGCCTCTTTTCTTTTCGGAACATCTTCTGATTGGCTCGCTTCAGATGGGATTTTGACCTTCCCCAAGATTACCATCTCTCCCGTTCCGCCCTACGCTTTCCTGAGATCTTATCCTCGTCTGCATTCGACGTACTTTACCGGTCACCTGGTCCCTCACCCACGCCGTGGTAATTCCCACACGCGCTTTCCCGAAGATGTTTCCGCCGTCTTATTCGGGACGGACGTTGTCTGCACAGTCGATGTAATCTTAGGTAAACACGTTCGCTCGATTCATAAAATCCGGAACGAGTTCTTCTCCGTAATCGTCCGTTCTTTTGCGATGTCCGAGGCGGAGCGTTTGTTTGTCTCGGCCGCGGATGCCTCCAAAAGGGCACGGATGGATTCCCATGAGGTCGCCCACGAGAAATTAGAAAGCGCAATTGAAGTCGACGCGAGTTTGTACGTATGCATTCACTGATGTGATCTGTGTTGGTAACCATTACATACTATGTTGATCATTTGAATGAGTGTGTGAAATCATTAGGGTTCTTTTTTAAATATCTTTTTCTAATCAGAAAGAAAATACGCGTAGGTATCGTATCAAAGGTTTGCTGAATCTAAACATTTTCACTTGGTTGTTGATGGAATATTTAAGGAATAATGAATTCCAAATGCTATTTAAAGTAATGGACTAAAAATTAAGTCTTTAGCCCAAACGTTTATTTTGACTACTCTTAGGATATCGAAAAAAATATTACTATTTCGTTGTATTCAACAATATAATAACATCAAGAGAAACAGCCCATACAAAATAGTGGAATTTAATGAAATAATGCTCGTAAATTCTTATTACTCTCGACTCTGAATTATTTATCTATGGAAGACTCATAAAGCTTAACTATGTTTACGTTCCCTAGCACATTTCGAATATGACTCAGTGACCAACCTTTTTCTGAAGCTTTAAAGATTCAATATATCGTGCTCTGGTAATTGTAGAACAGATGTATGAATACATTTACGCGTAGTTTTTCTCCTAAATACAAGAAATTTTAAATATTACTCATCAACATAATCCGCACATGAATTAAGAGGCGACATTGTTCACGTAACTTCGAAAATTACGTGGACACCCAATACGTAAAGATAAATACACTTACTTTGCTGTCATGACGAGACAGTTTCTTCGTACGAAAATCCCTACCTGTCGCCCAATTTCCCTAAGCCCATAGTTCCTGTTCCCGAGAGAAATTCATTTATTTTTTGGCACTCACAAACACGTAAGAGACGAGCTGGGATTCCAGGAATTCCTTTGCCGTATATAAGATGGGGTTGGGAAGATGAGGTGTTCGTAGCTTCGGTGGTCGGGACCCGTCCCCTGGAAGATCAGTGGATCAGAGTTTTCTGAAGGGAAAACTCCTCCCGTGGGGATATATATCGAGTGCCTTTAAACATTTTCGGAGCATAAAAACCGTGTCTATCTTTTTAAGACTCACCAGAATCCTTATTCGCCGAGTCACCCTCGGGTTACATGGGATGATTGGAAAGGTACAAGGGCTGATGAATTGACTTTTGTCAAGAGGTGAGCCTTCAGAAAGAAAACCATTGGTACCTAACAGCGGTGAGCGATTCCAATTAGTTGGACAGAACAGCCTGTTGAACTAGATGTTTGGTGAAGCTCGTTGGATTTTCCAGTACATTAGCAATTCAAAGAATATAAAAAGTTAGTTCTATAACAAGTTAGAATGGCTACTTTCTACGAGAATAGTTTTGCTTACAAATTCGAGCTTTGTTAAATATCGCAACAGTAGTATTGGAACATTAGAAACAAACAAGGTATTTGTACTCGTTTCTTACTAATGCCCCAAATATTAATTTTATCCAATGATTAAATTTTATCTTCTGATTCTGTACGAATCTTAAATATGTATTTTATATTTAAAACGTGGAACCATGCCTTGTCCCATAATTTTGTTTCCAATTTCAAATCCATTCATCGTTTTTGCATTGATATAAAATGAACCGTTGAAAATTTTCTTAAACAGTGTCGAGGTCAGTTACTGCTAATACACCACCTTGAAGTTCCATTGAATGCCTCAGTATCTGCAGATTAGTACATTATCAGTCGGCAATGAAAACAAGTTGTTTTTTAAACCTTGGAAATTTTATTATTCATCGCAGCACTACGATTTATAATTAGCCTTTCATTCGATTTAAAACGCGGGGCATTTTTAAAGAGTTGGGCGGACGAAAGAGGCCAACGGAATGTGTGTGAATAATTCAACAACCTGCGATACGTTTATTCATGCCAAAGAAAGGATTGGTTGCTCAGAGCAGACGCTATGCAACTCAACAGACCTGAATTTTTATTTGGACTGCTGCCAAATATTCGAGTTTGATCGTCCCATTACGGGCGATGCGTCGTTTGTTTAACGCGTGTGATTTATGCAACAAAATGTCTCTATTATGGCCTTGATCAGTAGATAATATAATCATTGCCAAATTTAGCCATCGAATTGCAAATTATCATTTTTAAGAAGTTTTAGCTCAAATAAAATATATTTTAGTATCTGTTCTTAACGTAATGAGGTTGATTCTGCGCCTATAACCTGTGGTTTATCGTGGTTTAAGACATATTACTTATTATACAAGATCGCGACTTGCAATTGCATAGCATATAATATTTAAATTATATTTACCAAAATGTATAAACATCCAATCATTTTCAATGTTGTCTATTGCAAAAATAATAAGAATTAAAAGCAATTTAATGGTAAAGATAAGCAAAAATCGTTGTCAAAACCGTGATTCGAACATTTCTAAACAAAATATTAACACTTTCCCTAATAAATCCAATTTAAACAGCTCTTGAATTTTAAGCTTGAAACTCTATACAGAGTAGCTCATACATTAAACACTCTTTTAAGCAATAACCATTAATATCAAGGAATAAATCAGTCTAACCACCATGATTCTAAGGGATAACATCGCCTCCCAGCACTAACATTATGTTACAAAAACGTTTTAAAAGGACGCGAGACATATATCAACCTTTTTCCTCCGTTTAAAAACGTCCGTTTCCTTGAGAAAACTTTTCGAACTTCACCTGTTTCTGGAAACTCTCGCGCGGAGGATAGAAAATATGATCGCCTTCCCAATTAGGGCCGTAAAATAAATTTGCTCCACTGCCCAAGCGAGAGGATGCAATAGATCGCGTAGATGGCAGAATGGTCGTGGGATAGCATGACAAAACGATGAACCGTATGGTCCTCTGGAAATACGACCGTATTATACGCGGGTCGTGGGTGGAGGGTCAAAAGCATGGTTTATGGCTCCAACGTGGGTCAGAGTAGAGACAGACTGCTCGGTCCCTCTCGTACAAACCACCTGAATTCCTCTCATACCGATCCTTACATCTTATCTCCCACAGTTCCCTTTCTTTTCGTAGATGGAAATTCGTGCGAACGCGTTCCGCCACGCCTTCAACGAAAGACGCGTCCTTGGCCTTGTGAGTACGCGAAACTTCGAGGAATACTTTCGAAACAGGTTTCCGCACTTTTAATTCGCGCGGACTTTGATGGAGTGGAAGACGGCCTATTGGACTTTTTTTCTCTCGGTGTTGGGAGATGTGATGTTTGGCAGGATTATATGTACCTCCTGACTGTTCGGGATGGTCGATTCGTAGCTGGAAGGAATGCGGGGACCGAGGGAGGGTCGAATCGGGGATGGTGGTGCACACGTAGAATATGAAGTTGGTTGAGATCGGTGCATGATATTGGGTGATGTTACTTTGTGAGCTACACTTCACGGATTAAAAAGGAATTCGATTTAAGTACAAAAAATGATGCTAAACTCGGTGAAAAATAGATAAGATAAATTAGAACTAATACAAATGAAATTATCCTACATTGGCGCTTTAAATGGTCACCACCAACGATAAACTTAGCGTAACCGTACAATGAAATAACGAAGTAGTGGAAAATCTGTGAAAATTCTTCAATAAAATTTCAATAAATAGTAGTTCATTGATATTTATGGAAATTAAGCTTTACATCAATGGAAAACGCGAGGAAGAAGATCAGAATGAAGTTACTTAAAAAAAGAGAAACGAGGGGGAAGGCATATTAGGATTCTATTGAATTAACAAACTCGTATATTCTGGTATATGTGTATTTATCTAAGCCCGAGTATACCGTTGTATTTAAATTTATAAAATTTAATTTGCTATTTCCATTTAAATAACTTAGAAATTAAAGAGATATTGTAAAAATTTGGGTCAAAAAACTAGACCCTGCGTACCGAGTATCTATTTTTAGATAGGTCCCATATTTCGGATTTCGACACATGCAATACAGTCATCTTATGCAAAGTTGAAAAGGGGACGTTTCGAGTTAAAATTCTTTCGGTTCGCGATCCTTCCATGGAGAATCTCACAGTTTTGCCTTCGCAGCCTTTGGTTCCGGGCAGTATAAAGGTCAAAATATTGCCCGCACTAAATCACGGGGCCCTTAAATTGCCTCCTCATTTGAGACTTAAGTACACCCGAAGGTCATTTCCCTCGTCTTCTCTGTGTTAGTGTGTTATTCTAAATGGTTCAGCTGTTTTTGTACGTGTGCGCTCGCCTCGAGTTTACTCTCCTACCTGCAATTGTAAATAAAAACCCTTATGGGCGACATTTACTTCCGGAAAGGCCCTTGTGTCACCTCGTTTTTTTTAACTAGAGGACTCATTTAAAGTCAACAAGGGAAACCCAAAAGCTCTTTTCCTGTGTGCGATGAATAGCGATTCTTCATTCGAACAATTCTTTTTCTAAATCATTTGGGTACTTAAAAAGGAGTGTTTCGACTCACGAAAACCATTTTTCATAGGAGACAGCATTCTCGCGAAAGATAATGGATACTTCGTCGCGTGTACCAACCTGGAAAGAGAAAAGAAAGAAAGTTAGAAACAGAATTCATTATTATTTCAAAAATAGACGATACAATATATAATTTCCTAAACTTATTTCATATCGAAATAGTCTTAAATTGATTGATGTTAACGAATTTGAAATGGAATGAATATTATACGTAAATTCTATCGATTCTTTGAAGGTTACAATGCAGATACATTTCTTTCATTATACATTTTAAACACTTAATCACTAAAGAATACTTTTAGCATTAATTCTGGAAGAATACACTTAACACTTTTAGGTCTAATGATACAATAACAAAAACTGATGACTACAGATCATTAATAGTTTGATATCTATAGTAATAGCATTAGTTTATTGTACAGTTATATGCAATACGAATTATTTTTTTATTTAATAGTTCACATAGAAAACAATTGAATTAACTTATTACACTCTATAGGCACACAGTTCTCAACCTTAAATGAATAAAATAGTATACTGAAAGCACTCAGGAGTGAAAACCCATTCACTGAAATGAATTTTATAATCATTACTATTTAATTTCTGCTTAATCGTACATTAAATCAGAGTGATTTTGAAACGATAAGCTAGATGAGGAGATGCTGGAACGAGTCTCCTAGCAACCTGACATTATAGACACAGCTATATGCATATAACGAAGTTAAACATTCGGACGTAAATAAATTCTACATTTCAATAAATAAATACAAGAGGAGTTTCTGTGGTTCTCATCTGTTTCCTTCCATTTTCTTTTGCGGTCACAGTGGTTCGCCACTCTTTACTCACATAAAAGAAGAACCTTTCGTAAAGGAGAGATCGAACCGGAAAAAAATATCGAAGCAAACAAGCGACAAAAGAGACTTCTCAAAAATCCTTCACAATTTTGCCACTTTCAATGAGGTTTCGCTTTTCTGCGAAGGCGAAGAGTAGCCGACGACCGACAGAAAGAAGTGCTACTTATGTAAGATTAAAGAGAACTTGTTGTGGGACACCTCTCAAAAGATCTCCGCCGAGTGTTAAGTCAAGGATTATTCGGGATATTATTCCTTCTCCCGAAAAGATTCCGCTTGAGATGTGGAGAGGTATAGTGAGTATCTTTTGTGGACGAGAATTTCCTCGCCTTTGGATTTCAATTCCATTCGACGGAAGATTACGTTGCGTTGAATTGGAGGTGTTTTTCGGGTTCGCGTTGCGAAATCAGAATGGAATTCTCGACACGTATGAAAGTTCCCATTTTATACAATTTTCTCGTAAGTGAAGAGACAGAAATATTCTTATTTTACTTATAATAGCTCATGTCCGGATTTACTATAAAGAGCCAAATATATTCACATTACATCGCCCATTACCTTATTCCCGATGTGGTATAATAGAGAACGTAGAAATACGAAGTTATTCACAATTGATCTCATTAAAACTAGGTATTTGCCAAATCGTATAAAAATTGCCTGTAACGAGTGATATAAAAAAGGAAACATTTGCTGATATGTAATGTATGGATACCTTGTAAGCTCCCTTAAGATATATGATATGGGTGTAAATATGATGATTTCCTTTACGTAAAATATTATTTATCGTTAGGGAAAAATTATTTCGGGCCTGTCCGGGATTTGAACCCGGGACCTCTCGCACCCAAAGCGAGAATCATACCCCTAGACCAACAGGCCGATACAATGAAGGGCAATTTACTTATTCAAAGAATCATTGAGAAAATAGTAAGTATATAGTCGAAAGAAAATAATAAACGATGTAAAACAACCAACAACCGTCTACTATCAAGATCAATGGAAACTATGAAAAAATTATATAGCTAATCGACCTCAAGATCCTGATTGCAATTATGTTATTGAACTCGCAAATGAGTCATCGTGATACGTTCCAGATCGAGTCCACGTCAATCTCAACAATGAGACCATGGAGTGAGCGCGTGGCTCAAACGCATTCCAAACAGAAGGTGTTTACGCACTGCTGGAAGGGAGAAACACCTCTTGCGGGGTGAGAGGCTGTGTTTAGGACGTGTTATGAGAGGGCGAAGGTGTGGGGATATACATAGGAAGCCGTGAGCGAAGAAAATCCCTAGTTTCCGGACCAGCGGCGAGCACACACACAATCTCACGGTGGCTGCCACTGGAAGTGTCCCTTAAAAAGACCTCTCATCCTTTCACAAAAGTCCTCCTTTTCATTCATTCCAAGATCTCTCTTGTGCTCGAAGACCTTTTGGTATCTACCTCGTACTTGCTTTAGTTCCCTTCCGGTACGCTTCATCTCTTATGGGGATGAAGAGGCGCTGCCGTCGACGAGGCCGGTGTTAAGGATTTACCGCGGAGGACTTGTGAGAGTTTTCCTCATCGCACTTCGAGAAGAGAAACATTTGTGCCGAATGTCACATCCGGAGACACCTTACGCATCGCTGATTTTTTTCTTTCGGGAATTTTCTTGTTTTGCGACCGTACCTCGGTATCCTTAGTTACTCTGCGGTTATTTGCCGGTCCGGGTGCTACTCGAAAGCTATGGGATTTCGTGCGGTTCGAAGTTCATTGGAGCGGGAAAAAGGTCTATCTTTATATGATGTCGATTATGGACTACCTCCGAGTAGGACCAATTCCTTTCGTGCCGATTCCGTAGCTATGAAATCGGCATCCCCAGTATATGATTCCGATGGAACGAAAAATGATATTTCTTCCACGCTATTGATTCTTTAGAGGGATTATCATACCCTTGAAATGCATTTCCCATTTATAATACAAGGGTCCTCACGGGTTTGGTTAGGGTAAATGTCAGGGTTCAGTGCACAACAATACAAGGATCTGTGTATATAATTTCATAATTTATGTAACCCGGACTAAATTGTAGATGACAGTTTCCCACGAAATATTGAAAATCAATGAGAGCATAAATTGGTATGCTAAGATGTTTTTGGAGAGATATAGAAAAACACGTTACTTACAGATTGTATAAGATCACAGAATAGACTAATTTTCCTATTGAATTAAAATTTATGCAATTTAATTTAGATTTTATATTTTCTGATTGAAAAATTACCCTTTTTTATTTATTATTAAAATATGAATTTATACAGGAAAATTAAATGAATGTCTCGGAATTTAAAGTCGTATTTCATGAAAAAATCATTTTCGTTGTTACTTAAAGCGTTGATCGGTTACGTATCATCATTAAAGCAAAGGATCCCCTTTGATTTAATCCGGCTCTTTTTAATACCCTTTACCAAAGAAAAATGAATACTAAACAGTAAAAAATAAGCAAGAACGAAGAAATTTTAAAAAATAGATGTGAATGATATCATACAAACTTTACGTTATAATCGCTTCAAATACTTAGAGAAAATTACAAAACGTAACTGCATCTTTGCGCACACAAATCACTAATGAAGCATAGACTACAAGTCCGTCGGTGTCCATAAAACAACGCCCCATTTTCCCTCATCCCCGCGTTCTATTGTGTCCAGAAAGAAAACGAGTGTCGAAAACATTCGCACTTGTGGCTTCGTCGCAATCCTTTTCGGCACATTTCCCCGCTTCTCAAACAGCGCCGAGGGACCAATAATCCTCTTTCCTGCATCCTTTAGGTCCAACGCCGACCACTTCACCGTTTTTCCGCACAAAATCGGCCCTCACACAACATCCTTCTTTCTAGTGGCCCTTGGCCCACCGTTCCGCGGAAACGAGATGTACTATGGCTTTGTTGAGGACGTTCGAGGACCTTGTATTGGCGATGCAGGTAGTATTTGTAGAGTGGCTGCCTTGATTGGTCGTATAGGTGTATGGGGGCCCTCTCTCTCTTATGGGGAAGAGTTTGAAGAACGAAGAGGTTGTTTAGAGCCCTCAAGAGAGAGAGAGAGAGCTCACCGTTATGTTATTGTTGTGTAATGGGTATTTGCTGGGAGTTGAAAGTGTTTCTTAGGATGGAAAAGCGTAGAGTTGAAGATGGAGGGCTGAATCGTGGGCTATGCCCCCAAGGTTTACCAAAAGGATTTTTATGAATATATCTTGGATTTAAATAGCTTTTAATAGCCTTTGTATTTGGGGAAACTATCTATAAGCCATGGCAAATGATTCCTTAATACTTTTTTTAGATATAACACTTATAGAAATGGCTTTATTCGTTTACTTTTGGATTTGCGAATTCAACCGGTGGTTGTACTCATTGCTGACATGTTTAAGTGCATATTAATAATAAGTTAAATATACTTGTAAGAGGAGTATTCCGAGCTTTAAATATTGAATATATTATTCAAATTTGGTTACATTATGAATAGGAAAAGATTCGACTCTGGGAAATTTCCCTGACCTTGCCCATTAATTATTTTCTTTTACATTATACGTACGAAATTAAAATAATTTAAACGATACGTTTCGCCTCATATAATCACGATGACGGCCATTTTAAGTCTATTTTACTTCTGCATCGTACAGTATATTATTATTCCATAAGTTTTATGATTAAAAGGTTTTTATGTTTAAATGATACCGAGTGCTAAACAGTGTCATTCACAACTAGACTTATCGAAGGCGGTAGAAATCACGACATAGTTAAGCCACGCATACGAAAGATTTTACATCCCACCTCTACTCCTTCCCAACGAATTACAAAGGGCACGCACTCACTCATAGCCAGCCGTGGGTCTATTTTTCAACCGGCCCCTTTATTAAATCAAGCGTCGGTTTTCGTATTTTTAGCCGCGGCCATAAATACAGGATTACTTTTAATAATTCAACAGCCTTTTAAATATTCATTACGGAAACACATGGCGTAGACAAATTTCCGCGTATTAATACTCTACGGGAATTGAATCCCGGACCGTCGAGTGGTACAGTCTCACAAAGGTAATCTCATCACAAAGGTCGGATTTAAAAAAAAAAGTCCGCGGCGGAGGGAAAAAAGGATTTAGAAAAATGTCCCCATAATTCACTACGGCCATCTTAGGCGACAAACGTACTTTTTTTCCTTCCGGAGACAGATAACGCCAACGTTATGAATGCTCATGACGAAGTGTCCGTACGAGAATAAGGGCTTAATTTATCGACAAGGGTGTGCGATCGTTCCGAACTTATCACAGGCCTCCGAAAATAATGCTGGATGATCAGAATGAAAGCTAGAGGGCTATAAAAATTGGGACCGGTCGTTCCCGGGCCTTGGATGCAGCTCCGTAATCCCTTCGAATGGGGATTGTTATATTTATTCCTTGCCCGCTTCGGTGACGTAAAATATAGCGATACGGAGGTGGTTCTGTACTCTAAATATTGCGACTTCTGTAATAAATATTTCGTCTCTCTCTCGATTCGAGGACTACGAAACGTTTCATTTATGATCTCGTTGGTTCGAAATCCACAAAAATAACTCTGAATTCTTGAATGATATCGTGGAATTCATGACCTAATCGAAAACTTATGAAGTACAGCAAAAATAAAACATTTTCAAATAATGATTATCGTGAATACATTGGCTTGAGATTTCTCTTGCGAGAATATAAATAAAATTTAGTTTTTCTTGCTGTAAATAACGTACCATTTGAACAAAAAAGGTAAAGTATACTGTCGCAAAATTTTTATTATAAGATAAAATATCGTGTATAATAAATATCAATTTGCTATGAGTAAAAGTGTTTTCAATGCTCTAGAAGATGAATGAAAGAAAAAGAAATTAACTTGTTCATTTTCGCTTCTAATTCTAAATAAACACTTTGGAAAACACTCAATGGGGAATACAAATGGTGAATTGAAATTAAGAGCTTTCAATTGCTACTTTGTTTAGAAAGAATATTCTCCTAGCAAATCAACGACAAATCATAAATATCTTACGAAAAGTGTCGTGACACTAGGAAGCAATGATATCTCTCTTGACGGTACTTGATGGCACTTAATTTCAGTCCAAGAAATGGATTTTAATATTCACATTCCTCCCCTTTTTTTCCCTTCCTACACACCTTTTCCTTCTCCCACGCTGAGCTGTTAAGAGACTGGCGTACCTCACTCTAGTGCCGCTGTCATGACATTCGCGCAGCCATTTCTCAGTCCCGAACAACGAAATATGGACACTCGCATCTGCCTCCCGTAGCCACCTGGTGGTGTAGGATGCACCCCAAATCATGTCCCCACCCCTCGCTATCCGCGCCCCTCGCCATTGTTGAAGCGAAATCCACCTTCGCGCGGACGCCATCTTG
This sequence comes from Pantala flavescens, assembly GCA_020796165.1. Classification (NCBI taxonomy): domain Eukaryota; kingdom Metazoa; phylum Arthropoda; class Insecta; order Odonata; family Libellulidae; genus Pantala; species Pantala flavescens. The sequence continues at coordinate 44,117,575 of CM036881.1, read as the reverse complement.
TCCCGTCGTCAATAACGTGAAGGGAGAGCTCGTTATTCACGGGACCTTTTGGTAATTGCTCCTCCGTGGGAGGCAGATATATTAACTGCCGGCTCGTCCCTTTAAAACTGCCTTTTATTCGCCGCCTTAGGGTTATCCGCGGATGAATGGGCGATACCGCGGTGTCCCTAGCGCGTGGATTTATTAGCACCAGTACGTTCTTTTGACCCACCTTCGATACGGAGAGGAAAGGGTGGATCTGTATAGGGTGGGTGTGCAGCCCTCCTGTCGATAATGACCGTATTTCTTTCTAATGATGTGTGGCAGGCTGATATCTCTATGGAGATGAGTTTTTTTCGGATGGTTTGAAAATGAAATTAGAGCTACTGAAGTAGCTAGTTGGCATAAAAGAGAAGTTTAGAGTTTTTCTACAATTAGTATGATAACGATCTTTGATACGTTAGCCTTTACGTGGAATTTGATCTTCAACGAACTCGGGTTTATTATAGAAGTAACTTAAAATAGTAATACTTGAACAGTATTGCTTTAAAGGTTTTGTTGCGATAGACAGTAAATCAAAACTTCAGATTGACGTAAAAATACATTAGATTTGGAGAAGAACGAATATAAGTGATCATTGAAAAAATGATTAAATATTTACAGCATTAAACATCAAGGTTAGAAACAATGATCTATCAATTGATGGAAAAGAACTAAAAAGTTATAGAAAAAAAATAGTTTTACAAAAACAATTGGACGCTCCCCACGGTATAGTCATTGGCCCTATGGACTTATATTTGCCAAGGAATCAGTATCTCTCCCCATTGCGGTTTTACCGACTCGAGTGGACCACTACTCGCTAAATCCACACCACAGAGCTCCCCATCCGATACCTTTCACGGCGATAGACCCATCTCTCCACACTTTTAAGCCCCACCCATCGCATTTACACCACCATCTGGGATGATGGCTCTCCTTCCATAGGGTCCGTTGAGGCGAAATCCAATGAGGAAAGAGGTTGGGACAGAAAGGGAATTTGTTTGGGAAGAAGATTGGCCTATTACTCCCTCTGTTTTGAAATCGGAGCTATTTCTCCTGTAGTGGAGTTGTTAATGGAATATACGCCGATGGCTATGGGTGATTCATTGAACGCTATAGAATGGGTCAACGGTTGAGAGATCCGGTTCATTAGGGGTCCATAAGTGAATGAGTGCCTTATAAGAACCCGTAAACTTCGTTATTCCTTTTGGATACAAGTGAATGTAACATTATTTGAACAATTAAACTGGATAACCATAAGAAATCGTTGAACAATATAGCATACGCGTAAGCAAGGTATAGTATTAGTAAGATTGTGAGCAAAAAACTAAAATTATCTAAATTTGTTCGACTTAAAACTAGTTGAAAGTTTTAAAAGTTATTGGATGGTAATTTTAAGTACATTTATACACATTTTCGTCCCAGAATAGGCTCTATTTTTGGAATCGATAATACTTAAACATCGCGAAGCATGAATTAAGGCCCCTAAATAACAGTAATATACACAGTATATATTACGATATGTTATATTACATCCAGTAAAATTACGAGGCTTTTTTTTACGTCATTTAACACTTCAGTTCGATCGCATCTCTTGAGAATTTAGGCAGGGAAACAAAACATCAATATCTCGACTCCTTCATTCATAGGATATGACGCCACTCCTTTTCCGGCCGTCCATCCGAGAGGATAGGAACAATCGACGATCGTGGCAGATTTATCCAAGAATCTCCGAGGCGCCCCTTCAGTTTGACATCGCGGCTTTGGAGGCCATCTGTCATCCGGGCCGTCTGATTGGATGACAGAGAGGAACGCTGTGTCCAGTCAGATTACCCCTTCCCACACACGCATGACACGGACCGACAACGCTAAGAGGTGAGGGTCGTCTTCTTTTGTTATCCTCCTCTTTGGACAATATCAAAAGTATGCAAATCCCTCTCTCAGGGAGGGTTCTTCTTCGCCCATTCTCTTCCCAAAGCCGCGATGGATATGGGGGAGCTAACTTTATTGAGGATGATTACGTGCAAACATCGGGGAAGAAAGACGAGCACTGGGTCAGAAAGGAATCTACGAGGCGAGAGAGTTTAGAATTTGTACTAAAGTTTACACATCAACTCTGTTGGACTCGTAACTCATAATACGGGTTTTGCCGAGGACAGAAAGTTAACGATTTGCGTTGACACGAGAGACATCTACGATGGAAATGAATATTACCAAGAAATAATAAGTATATAAAGGTAAAGATAGGTTTAAAATTTTTAATTGGTGAATGCAAATTTTCAATAGCCTCCATTTCCTTCACGTATTACACATTATAATATGAATATTTTATTCATATAAAATTAAAATACGTCGTATGAAAGTAATATTCCATTTATAATTATTCGTAGAAACAAAAGTTACCTCACTCTTGAAATGAAAGTTACCTCACTCTTTAATTACGTATTCCGGATAAAATAAAAAAACGAAGATAAAATCGAAAGTAAACATACTACTCACTCTTACGTGTCTATCAATTCACCATAAATCCCTTAACGAGTCGATTTCTAAGGCTCCCGTAACGTGATACCCTTTGATTGTAAAACACGCCCTTTAACGAGCCATCCGCCCAACGAAACATCGAAAGAAAGATGCCGGTAAAAGATCACTCACCCAAGCGGGCATTCCCTGCCAAAATACTCCATTTAGCTAATAAAAAACCCATCGATTACAGTCCATCATCGGTGTCCCGTTTCTTACTCCGACAATATGACCATAGGGTGTCCGTTGCGTCCCCTCTGGTGGTACCAGAAAGTCGCCTCATTAGAAGCTAACGTGGGATGTCATCGATCCGGGAACGCCTCGTCTCCCCCCCACACCCCCCCCCTGCATCTTGCATAGGAAACTAGCAGAGCGAGGATTGGGAGCATACGCCGTTGAACCCCGCTTCGTCCCTCACTCTGCGGGGGGCACAAACTCCACCCCCAAACACGCTCTGCATCATCCTCCGCGTACGCCACCAGCACGCGTGCTCCTTTGGCCGACCATTTTGCGTGGTTCTGCCATCCAAAAGAGCTTGGCACCACTGCCTTGACGCTGCGGAGTGCGGTTTGGCCCCGCGTTTGAATCTCTTGGCTGTCAGGGTACCGACCGAGGTCTACGGGTGGGATGGTGTTGTATTAGGATTATTAGGAAATTAGGAAGAACATCTTCCTAATTTCCCCTAGGTTCTCTAATTAGGTTTAATGCAGTGGTGATATATGGAGGGAACCATCTTCACTATACCCACATTATTACGATGATATAATAAGTAATGAGGGACTAAACATATCACGGATTAAGTATGTTGTACCGCTGCTAGATAATTATCTGCAACGTAGCTAAACTTGGATTTAAATAATAATAAAAATGAATTATTAATAATTTCTAGGTCTTTAGGTGTTGATGATAATATTTATTGGACGTGTTTGAAGGAGATTTAAGTATGATTTGAGTACGATACAATGTGAATATGTCAAAAAATGTACGAATTAGTTTTAATAGAGATGTAAATGAATAAAATAACACGAAAATATGACGTTTAAGAAAAAAATTAATTTTAAAATTAAAAATAAATCGCTTCAGAACAAAAATTAAAGTGATTTCCTTATTTATAGAATTGTTTATTCAATTTAACGATCGAACTTTCATGCTAACGTATACTAATATATATACCACCATTTTGGGTTACGTGAATCTACGAGAAGGTAAATATATGAATGCAATTCTTCCATATCCTTTAATATATTTCAATTCAAATTTTTGCACCACTTTGCTTTGTTGCGAAACATTTGGTCGATGAGCAAAAAGCGATGCAAAAATTCTGGTGACCACTTTATCCGCAACACTTTTTAGAAACGATAAAAGAAATCCCGCCACCTTTTGAATTCGGAAGAGAGTAGCTTCTCCCTAAAAGCGGTCCGTCGGGAAGGGGTATCCAACCGGATAGATATCCCCTCTCGATTGTATACATCCCGAAGTTTGCATCTGTCGGTGGGATCTTTATGAATCTGCCCGCCAGCCTTTTCTTCCATCAGAGTCTCAAGTTTCGGCCCATTCCGGTCAATTAAACCAACCTTACAATGGCGACCCGTTGATTCAGACGTCCGGATATGATAAGACAATAAAAACATACGTTCACATTACCGTATCCGAGGGCACGAATCGACTTTTCGAACCGCACCGTATGAAAACCTTACGTAGCCATTGTAGGCTGTTATATGCATTCGTAGCGTACCTCGTTGCCTTGGTTATGAGCGAAAACTATTCCGATTCCCGACTATGAAATATGGTTGCGGGAAAGGTGTTGCCTTACCGCGAGTTCCTTATTTGAATACGCGCGTGCGACTCGTTCCATGAGGAATATTATATGAAGAGCCGATGAAAGTATGTAAAATCGCACCTGGTAATTCGATATTTTAAAGAGCCAGCAGCTGAGAAGGATATCTCTCGTCTGTTTTAATGTATTCCTAGATTAATATCGGGGAAGATGGTTTACAATCTCGCTGCGTAAGGAAGGCGGGCGATATTTATGAATACGCTCTTACGAAAGTGTTTTTAAGTTTCTATCTTTACGAGAGATTGTTTCCGACAAACTATATATACAGATACTACATATTAGAATAAGAACGAATAATTCAATTCTATACGAGAGGAAACTGTTATACAGTATCGTATAACTGAAATTGTTATAGAGTATATTACATGTAACTGAAAAATATGAAACAAAATTTAACTTCTGTGATTAATTATATAATCTAGATTGAAATGAAATACAAAACTAGCAGACAAGCAGCTCTCAGCGAAAACTATTGATGATGATATCAAAAGTAATTCTCAAACACCAAAAAAATTGAAACAATATAGTATCATAAGCCTTTGTTTGTCCTTTCATCTCTTCTTAAATATAGGGATGTAGGCCATATCTCTTGTATGTAAGTAAATACGTAAACATACGTTGGATTAAATAAGAAATCGAAATCATTGAAAAGTAGGACAACAAGTTCGCAACCCTGAAAACGAAAACTTTTCAATGGAGAACCAGTGGACGTTTATGTAGATGGGCAGTAGATGGAAAGAAAGAAAAAAAAATGGGATGGGAGTTAAAGACAGAAGAAAGGGGATGGGAAATGACGCAAGCAAGAAGATCCAAAGAAGCTTTCAGAACGGACAGCCTCAGCTACGAGTGACGTTTCTACTCGTGTAACCCAAGATTGAGAAAACATTCCCGGAAGGGAAAGGCACTTGATAAAAAGAAAAGAAGGGAGACATCTCTCTTCCTATGGGAATGGCTGCAACAACTTTTAGTGAGATGGGTTTGGAAATGTTCTTCCTCCGTTTCCATCTTAGAGAATGGTTTGGATTGTCGACCATCCTTAACCCTTTGACCTGGTTTTATAAACTGTACGTGGTCATATTTTTAATCAAAAAGATTTATGATGAAATGCACCATAAGCTATTTTAAGATAAATAAAGATGAAAGTATGTATATTTTCTCCAATTTTAACTCGACTGAAATAATATTTACTTTACGTAAATCTAGACGCAAGTTGGATAGTTACTTGCATTTACTTTCAGCTTCATTTTTATAATTACATTTAGTGATAATACAAGAATTCTTGGAGTATTAATAATTCTGAATAAGATATGTATAATCATTATTCCGTAAGTCATTAGTATTACTATAGATACAGTTATGTATGAGAACCAAGAGAATTCTCTTCCCACGAGCCTAATGCAATATTTCGTTACATATTTTAACTCAAACTTAAGCGATTAATAAAGGCCAAGGAGCTTAATCCTATTAACAATTCCCTTTATTAAAATGCGTTCGTTTCCCACGCTCTTTAACTAGCGTAATGAAAACGAAAAGACACCATGATTGAATTAGTAAATAGACATTTACGACCCATCCGAGAAAACCAATCGCAGTTGTTCCCATAATATCATTAAACCTCCAAACACCGTTTAGGTCCCTGGGGTTCGCTACACATCGCTATTAATTCGAAACATTTATTTGTGAACGGGATTAATTCGTGTGTCCCTCCATTTTCCCAGGCTATGAAACCGATATAAACAACCCTCTGGGACTACGAAAGCTCCTTCAGGGGCCTCGATTGCGTTAGCGGACGTTAATCGTGTGCTAATGGAAACGAATGAATCCATTATTTCCGTAGACCCTCTCGACAAACTTTTCCCTCGGCGAAACTTTCAACTCCCTCGAGGGTTATCCGAACCAGTATTCGAACGCTATTACTCCTTCCCATGTGAAAAAAGCACCCTTCTCCAATCAGGATCCCCCCCTTGCCCTGTGCCTCCAACCCCGCCCCGTATATACCCATCCACGGAGCGTTGCTAAAGGCAACAAAACAGTGACCGGATAAAAAAAGCGCTTGCAGCCGGGACCCCCCATCGCGCCTGCGCGGAGGGGGAGCGAGGGGTGAAGACCCCGCCCACCGACGCCGGTTCCCATTGCTCGCGTAAAAAACCGGATTGCGCTGAAAAACCGGGAAGCGTCGGGTTGAAATAAAAAGAAAACTAACGATGAAAGCCTAATGATGTTGATGACGCTGCGGAATGAAAAAACCGGAGCTTTCAATAAACTTGAGAAACAGTAGAGTCGAAAATTTGAGATAAATTGGACGAATCGGGAAAACCGGTTAAACTTTGGAGTGTGAAAACTACAATAAAAGGAAAAGCTATGTAAAAAAACGAATTGATAAACAGATAAAATTCAGCATACAGTGTTGTAAACAACACAATATCCAATAAGATATGACGTTAACGGCAGTAAAGTATCTTCTTCTCATTTGTGTTATAGATGATTTATGGAAATGTTGTTCCTACTGTTATGAAGCCGGTTTCATGAGTGTCATCCTTTACTGTGAGAGACGTAATGGGATATACCAGCTGAATTCGTATAAATTTCCCAAGTATTCGATATAAGCCATTTTGTCGAGGACAACAAAGTCGACGTGGAAGGAATTTCAATGGCTTGTTGACAAGATATTCAATCTTCGGATAAATATTTAGCTCTTCTACTTTCATAATTCACTGATTTTTGGAATTAATTTAGGAAATACGATTCGAATTGGTGATCAGATATTTATAAACACCAATTCTATTTCATGCTTCTAGCATACGAAAATGTCGGTCACCTCAACATAAATTTAAATGTATAAACAAGAACCATGATATAATGCTCTATCTTTCACAGATAGTGTAAACAATGTGGACCACCCACATCGCTAAATTCTAGATCCAATAAAACAGGACTGATATATCCAACCGGCCCTTTTCCGGTGACATCCCACACGGTTTAGAACTTGGCCCCCAAAACTTATCGATAAGAAAAAATTCCAACAAAAATCGTCACCTATCTTTCCCCCACCCCTAAGACTTCCCACTGGGTGGGAGATCACCAACTCATCTCTCATATCATCCCCCGTCATTTTTAATCCCGCTCTCAACCGGTGACACCCAGTAGTGCAATACCAGCATCCGGTGAAAAGAGAGTCGCGCTGCTAAAATCCTCGGTATACTATAAGAGGTAGCCAGAGATCGGCCTCACCCTCCGTCACGCTAAACCGGCAAAAAAAGGAGAAAAAACGTCAAGAAAAAATGCGAAAATTCCCTCCTTTATCACCTCTGCTTGGACCATATCTCTCCCCTCTGGGAGAGGGGAACGCTGACAAATCCACTGGCCAGGAGCACGGCCCACGTCTCTGGTTTCGGAACCATTCATTTCGGAAAGAGGACCACAGTCTCTCCTAAAAAAAGGTTCCCTCTCCAGATAAATAACCCGCTCTTTCCGTCCGGTTCTCCGTTTACCTCTTAAATATCTCTCTCTTTTACCCACCGTGTGCGCTTGCCCATCTTCCTTCCGCCGATCTACGCCTTGCGATGTTTTTTTGACATTGTAGCACTTCTTTGATTTTACGTTCGTGTGTGAAGATGATTCTTAAAAGGAATGAATTTTACTTCTGTTTTTACGCGATTCTGTGCAAATAATTCGCAACTTTACATATAAATAACTACGTATTATAATAACTGCATGCAGAATCCCCGATGAAACAGTTTTGAACGTAATAATTTACTCCGTACCTTGCAACTAACTTTTGATATGAAATCAACAAAAATAGCCATAACCTAGCGTAAATTATTACAACGCAAATACTAGAAGTTTCACTTTTAACTGATAACTGAGATATAATAGCGTAACTATAGAAGAAATAAGATATTCAACAATTGGAGCAACCTTCTTACAGCATCATTTCGCATAGATAAACCTCATATTATTTTATCACGGGTTCTTAGTTACGCTAAAAACATCCCACTGACCCTACGCACGTAAGTAACCGATCTTTCCCCGGAACATCGACTCGGCAATCACGGATACGGACGCAATCAGTATCTCCCAAATCATAAAGCACGTGTCTCAATCCAAACATTCCATTCCTCATGTTCCCCGGACGTCCCTATCTGTCCCCTGCCCTCGCGGGGAAAAATCGGCGGGTATCGCTGCTTTTTTGTCTCGCATCGTAACTCTTTCCCCTTATGAAAGCACCCTCCCCCACGGTCCGCATTCCATTCCTCCCTAACTGTGCTTCTGACTCCAGCCGCACCCCATCCCCGCAGCTCCACTGTCGTTCATTGTCATCTGTGGACTGGACCTCGTGCTTCTTCCAACTTTATCGCGGGAGGAGATCTGGTGATACTTCCCTTTCGGTGGAGGGAGGAAATTCCACTCTGACTCACTCTTTTCTTATGATAACGTTAAGAAATGAATGTCTTTTTTATTATTTAAGGAACTATTGCATAGAACGTTCCGCTCGGGGATGGATTTTTAAAAAGGCGCTCCGCAGAGAAAGTTAAACGCTTTTCATTCCACGAAATTTCCGTTTCGAGGGACCACTTGCTATGCCGTTGAAAAGGAAAGATATTTCGGAAACTCGAGTGGAAAATTTATGGCGAGTCGAGCTAAAATTCGGCCCATTTTTTTGTCGCGGAATTGTTTCGTTGATAAAATTTACCGCCGCGGCCTATTAAATATATTTTTAGTGGTTATGGCCTAGTATCACTCTCCCCCCAAATTTCGTTTCTGCATACCGTATTTATGATATTACGGCAATGAAATTTAGATTGTATCATTCCTAAAAGTGAAACCTCAAGGAATATACAAATATAATGTGAAATTTATTTCAGACAAACTTTTATCGAGCAAATAATTCCCTTTGAAATGATAAAAATATATATTATATGCATCTTTCGCTAATGGTATTATCTAAACCAACTCCACAGATACATAAGAATGAAGATAATTATTATGTCTGGTTCTGAAAACATCGTTAATTTACTGGAATATCCGAGTAACAAAGAATAGATAATATATCACGAATACAATTCGACCTTCCTTTGCAGAATACAATATACGGAGTGACATATAATGGAATATATATTTTACCTTATATTCTATAGAAAAATATACGGGAAAATATAAATTCCAGTGCACTACTTTTTTTGAAAGATGATAACAGTATATTGAAACAAATTCATCCGTTCCTCAATCTAATTAAGAGATCAAGATAATTATTCGATGTCTCAACATCATTTACCCTTACTCGTACTGAAAACATTATAATTCATTTTACAGCAATTACAAATATTTATATCACTTAGTAATTTGTTGCTCATCAACTTTATGGTCTAGTATCTCCACATCCTAAAGCGATCTCTAGAGCAATTTTCCCTCCTTCGAACGAGCCAAAAAAACTTTAATTTACTCTCTGGCATCACGTACTACCTCCCTATACACACATAATCTCCTTCCTTTCTCTTCTCGAACTCTTTTCTTCTCTCGAGGAATTTATATCCTGGTTAATCTCCTCCAAAGATCAGGGTGAAGCAATATGTCACCCCCTCTTTCGGCCTCTGATTCCGAAGGGAATTCTCTCGGAAACTCTTTTGTTCTTCCCGAGAATTCGGCTTCACTCTCACGCAAACGGGATTCACATCAACAGGTTAGAGGAGCAAGAACTCCTTACGGATTGCCGAATTTTAGAGAGAAAGGATATGAAGAACTGGCAACAAGTTACTGTTCATATCAATCTATTCAAGAGTGTAATTGCATTGTTACGATGTCAATTCCACTCGTACTACACCTCAATGTTCAATATTAAAGTACAGTATAATGTAAGAAAGTTTAATCCAAGATGCTCCTCTAACTCGTCTACGAATTTGGTTTTGTTTATAAAAAATTATGATGATTAAATACTAAGTGAAGCAGGAAGGAAGAGCATACTTTGCATATATGGGGACACCTACATGTAATAGAATACGTAGTGTAAGGTTTTTTCGTAGACTTAATTCCTTAAAACAACATGGGAACAACCCAAGCCTATCAATCTCTAAGCTTTGAATCTGGGCGTATGAAACTTTTACTCTCTCGTAGATGAATTTTGAGCGTAACGTTCATATGTTTCTTGAACCAAAGCTTCATATTCCTTATCTAATTACAACTTACCGAAGCGCTAATTTTTGCTACGTCAACTATTAAGTTCCCATCACAATAATTCCACTCTATTCGCCCCGTAAGAAAGACTTCTCCAGCATCCATGTTCCCTTTCCCAGGGCGGTGACTCACCTACGACTGCGTGTCCCCTTTTTAGCGATTTTTTTCTCATTCTCGCGCTTCGTAACGCAGTGTACCGACTCCCATTCCGTGATCTGTAACCATAAGTTTTTAAAACAGCTAATGTTTATGGGCGCTCGGGAAGAAAAGGTCCTTTGTACGACAGAGAGAGTGGTGGTATCGGATGTGAAGTATTTGCACGGAATCGCGGCTCGTATTTATGTTTTAAGGTCCCCCTTCTGAGGACGTTGGTCTCTTTCGAGGAGGAAATAAGAAGAGATTTAGCCCCGATGTCCGCTCCTTATCGTTGATTTTGATTCGAGAATTTTGTTACTTTTTCCTCCTTCAGATTCGAATATTAATTGCTTGATTGCTAACGAGTGATGGATATAACACGCATGAGTGGGACACCATAAATATTGAACAGTGATTTTCATACATAAAAGCGAGTGCTGTTTGGTTTAATTACTCTTAACATTATGGACCGTAATAAATACCGATAATTTTGAGGTTGATTTTACGTATAAATACTATATATATATATTTACAAAAACGGACTTTCTTACGATCACAAATTCAGTTCCGAATAATAGAGTACAAAAGCAATGATTTAATCAAGAACGATAATTGGCGTTTGAAAGATAATTTTAGTTAGCGAATTAAACTTTGTACTATAATAATGTACAGGATATACGTTTCACGAATAATGTTGGGTTGCTATGTATTCTAAACAATGTAACCGTACCACTATACATCACCGTGCTTGTTAACATTCCCGCTAAAAGTTAAGGCAATTTTGGATCGCTATTGAACACAATCAGTTACGTACACAGATGTTAAAATATTCGCTCCACTCAATTTTACTTTCCAATCACGTAATAAAAGGGAGGAAATCGTTGTTTCTGCACGTTACGCGAGACTTTTACTTGACCTCTCTCCCTCTGTCAGGGGTCAAATTCTCACCTCGGCTACTTTTTTCTCTCTCCACTCGCGTATTTTGTACTCGCTCCTTCGCTTACGTGCCGTCTCTCCGCACCCATTCCGAGGAATTCTTTCCGGAGTTCATTTGGCTGCAGTGAGCGGCTCATTCATCATACGCTCTTCGCAGGGATCCCTTCCTCACTTCCCGAAATTCATGCGAGGACGGTTTAATTTGCTAAAGGCCGCTTCTCGGGTTCCTTGGTAACGAGTAAACAGCCGGAGATTCGCGTGGGTTGTTAAGGAGATTTGAAGTGAACTCTTTTAGAATTACTTTACTATTTTATGAAGTAAATTTGTTACCATATATATAATTGTTTCTCTAAAAGCTACCTTTGTGTATACACTGGATTATTACTCAATCCAGAATATACTCCGTACAGTTTGTATTAACGAGTGTTTAGGTTTTTAGAGGCTTAATTTTGGAGTCAAATCATGCAGGTAAACAAGAGCGTAGTTAATATTCGTAAGTTTATCGAATTTAGTGTTCAGAATATAATACTATTTACATTAATGTGTTATTTAAATATCTTATATTAATATTTAGCAATGTTTACTTCATCTTATTATCTTTCATTTACACGAGTGTGGAGAGTTGATTGAATCTGTCTTAACTCCAAGGGTAGATTACGATCATACACAAAACTATTCCAACTAATAATCATCTTATTATTTTCCGTCTATAACAAAAGAACTATAAATACAATACCATCTACATCCTTTCCTCGGATTCCGTTCATAGATTCCATTATTTTACAACATTACAGGAAAATACGATCGTTGGTAAGAGATATTTAATTGCCTTTCCAATAAATAATTATCAGTCAGACCTGGGAATTGATCAGTTCATATTTATTGTTACTACTTCACTTTGAGCGTCCCAATTGAATCGTTCCCAATCGATGAAGAGGCAAGAAAAGGCCGATTCTTAACCAAACGACAAACGAAGACAAAAAGCGGAGAACATCTCCCGATCGGACCTTTTACGATTCTTTTAGATAAGAATCGGACAATCTCTCGGGGGAATTAAACGAGGAGTTGCTAGACGCGGGGTGCGTAAACACGGGCAAATTACAAGACTCCATTAATCGTCTCTTAGCAACGTATCCACAAAAATTACATCTCACTAACACCTTCGACCGTCGGTTCACAAAAAGAAAGCTATTCACCGCGAGATAAAACACTACCACAACGTTTGTGGTCGGAGCGATTTTTTTTTTAAATCATCCCATCGTAGCGGGCAACCGCTTTTTCCCTCCCATATCGTGGAGGCTCACCTTGACCAGCTACTGACCTCCCCCCTCTCACACGATGCCACCCTCATCTTTCTCGTGTTCATAGTTACGGTTTTTTTTTCGCTTCTTTTTCTTTTCGGGAGACGCGAGAGTTGTTTAGGGAAAACTTTACGGAGAACTATACGAAAGGTTTCGGGAAATCGTTCGGCGTTACGGAATGGATAGAAGAAAACATATTGAATACACGAGAGGAAAAGGTAAATAAATACGAAAGTTAAGATGCAATTATAGTTCGGTAAGTAAATGGTCAATCGCTGTAAACGGAACCCTGTAATATACCCTCGCAAGAAAATTTAGGTTAGTTTTATATAGGTTAATTTTAAAATTAAATGATCGATTCCTTCGAGAATATTTCAACTATTTTAATGCAAAAACATGATGATTATTGTAGACTAGATCTTTGTACCAAGTTCCAGGTAATTAAAAGAATTTAATTACGAAATTATGTTTGATAACGTTTTACTTATTTTGATATGAAAAGAACCTAAACGTATTATATAAATTTATCTGTAATTATCCTTTTCATTTACAAACTTACGTAAATAGAATGAAAAATTAAAGAGTTTGAAACCCAATACTGAATCCGATATTCTTTCACTGGATGCATCGATGGGAAAATTAATTCTATTTATATCTATATTATTAATTATTGATCATGTAACGATCTGATCTCTTTTAATTCGACTCTCGACATCTACTAATGATACACTTATGTATAACCATTACCATCCTCTGCAATCGCATTGCATAACAAGGAAAGCTCTCAACTCTATTTTACGAGCGTATATAATTCGGGAATTGCTCTCAAAGTAATTAAAAACGCATGTAAATGCTTCCAGTTCTTTCTTAAGGTGCGCAGGTGCAAATTAAATGGAACTCGGTGAAATTCCTTGCCACGCCACTTGAAAGCAAATGTACCGCGTTCGTGTGTCACTGACGAATAACTTCCTATGACCCAGTTAACGATGCTAAGAGATCTTCAGACAAGGGAGAGGCGATCTTTAACGCGAAATCCAAGGGACAGTAGGATGAGAAGACAGATGATATTGGAATCAGTCACCTGCGAAATAGCTGGGTGAAAAAACTACTTGAAAGAGGTGAAGAGTTTACTCATGCATAATACTTTAAAAAACTGTTAAAAGAGAGAGTTGTTAAGATTCCTTGGAAGACTCAAATATAAAGGCTTAATACTAATACTAGCGAAGTGTATTTCAACATAATATAATACGATAAAACACTGGTAGGAATTGTAAGAAACAGTTTCAATAAGATGTACAAGTGAATGTATGATAAAGAACAATTCTTACATGTATCAAGAACTTCATTTATCCTGTCGATTAAAGGAAGGTGGCTTGCAAGAAATTTATGCTGTATAAAATAAGAAACTCTTTGTTCTTCTCAATCCCATTATTTCACGAAGTGACCGAGAACACGTATCAACATCGGTGTTTCTCTTGTCTTTGTAGACAATATCTGTTACATTGTAGCTCTCTTATTTTGATTACAAATTGACGCAACTGTTCCCGGTGAAGTAAATAATCGATAGACGTATCCGATGAAAACATTCATCGTTTTAAGGTACACTTAATGATGAGACTTGGATAAACTTATTTTTAGGCTTGTGATAGAGAAAGTAAAGAGTTGTAATGGGCATAGAAGACCCTTGGTACGTGCGTTGAATCAGATGATTTCGGAGGGTAAAGTCACCACCTAGATTGTTCTCTAGGCCAACAGCTAAAATCTTCACGTGGAATTATCCTGAGGAAGACAATGCTTTGCATTTGTAAACACACTGGTCCAATCTTATCATCAACGTAAGAGACCATTGTGTCCGAGGCAAGTAAAGCAGAGCCTCTGGGACGTTCCAACGATCAGGCACTGTTCAAGAAGAAAGAAGATTGCAGGAAGGCAGTAGTCGATCTTTCTACAAAGGTCAGGGGTACGTGCCTCGATCCTTAATTGCGTAGTCCTTCCTAAGAGTAATGGAAGGAGGTGCCAGGTTGATGTGGAGGTGGCGGGACATGGGATGGGGGAAGCTGATTGGTTCTTGTAATCGCTTCGGTGACGTCACCTACTTTCCTCCCAGTCTTGACTCGCAGCAAATTACCACGAGGCCAATGGTGTAGCGGAAGGAGTAGAAAGACAAAAGAAAAACTGGATGCGCCCGACGGCGCTGAGGTGCCATTATGGAATCGATTCACCCTGTTTTGTTTAACTGTTGCGCTTCGCGATCTTCTTTTAACACGCTTTTTTGCCCGCGCATTCCTCGTCAAGAATGAAAATTGTTGTCGGCGATGAGCTTTCTTTTTTAAAGAGGAGGTTTTGATGGATGAAGGCGGCGCGACCTTCAGGGATGTAACTAAAGGTAAATATTCCGTTACCGTCCGAGGGACTTTGTTCCAATTTGTCTTCGGAAAATGATGGATTTGGAGGGGTTTTTGAAGAGGACTGTCGATCAAGGTTTGAGACGCAATCATGAATGCAAAGGGAGCCTAAATAGGGTTGAAATAGGTTTGACATGTTACATAGTTAGGATCTATTATGAGGTAATACACGTGGAAAGGTGTATGAATTCTCGTTATATTTATAAAATAAGGAAAGACGGTTAACAAGTATTTTAAAATGAGTTTGTTTCAAATCATTATTCATGTTCCTAACCTTACGTATTCTATAATACAAAAATGCACAGAGAGTAGTTACTATTGAAATAGATAGTATACTGTTAAATATGAATTATTATTTAAGATCTATCATTTTAAATTAATATATCACTAGGTACAGGCGCAATTGAATGTATTTGGATACGCAAATTTTGAATAGCAATCCCCTCAACAAATAACGAAGATTGCTAGAGTGTAGCCAAGATCGTAATCTCCCATACGAAAGGAAAATTAGAAATTTTGAGTGATGAAACGGGATAGAGCTCATAGGCATTTTATGAAGGGAGAACAGCTCAGTTTTGAGGAACCCTTCCCTTCCCACCTACGCCTCAGACGCCCACGGGGGAACATCATTGGCTTCCTCATCAGGTGCGCTGCTTTGGCCGATGGGATTGGGCGGAGAGGCTGCATGGGTGCGGGGATGGGAGCAAGCTGCGAATTAGATGAGAAATGAGGGAAATGGATACGAACTATGTAGGAACAGAAAGGTTCGTATTAGAGGTATCCATTCATAGGATCATCCTATTCAGTTTCAACGCCTTGCAGAGTTAACGAACTGAAAACTTCGCCAACAAAATTTACGCGTCAATCAAGGCATAATTCTGAAACTATTGGAGGAAATGAAATACGTAAGGAGTGGAGAAATTGAATAAATAAGCAATACAGTCTTAAAGCGTGAAAAGTTTTTGGGAAAGATAGCGAAATACATGTACGAAAAACATTGGTCTTTTTGTGATTTGTGAGTGATTTTCTGTTCTTTTATTTTTTAAAAATATTATTTATTAGTTTAAGGAATCTTATAAGAAAGGATATATTAAAAATCATAGCCCTTTATTATTCTAAATACTTCTAATTTTAAAGTAACTTATCCAATTTCAAACTAGAGAAATACGTCGTGTAGATCTCGTTCAAACTTAAAAAATTCGATGTTGTAATTCCTAAACTATTACCTATTAGCTACCTTCAAGTATCCAGAGGCTTTTGTTACTTAAAAATGACTCCAAAAATAAGATAATTATAAATTCAGAGAGAAGACATCTAAAATGAATGGAAAAGAACAGGCCTGCATATTTAGAGAAGAAACATAGAGAAAATGGGTGTGTGTGAGGACGCTGTAGCGGATGTGCCTGGATAGGTTGGAATTCTCGACGAGAAATATGAAGAATGCTTTTAGAAGAATAAGTTTAGCTGGCGATTGGAAGTTCCGAAATGAGAAACGGCCGACGTATAATGTATGAGTGTACCGGAATTGGAGAGTTGAGAGCCCGGTTTTTTTTATTTTTGAAGCAGCCACTGATGGGCAATTAATTTGGAACCAGAGGTCAAATCTCACTGTAACATACGGAAGGTGAGAGCCGTTTATATTCTGTTGAATCGTAAACTATTCCCTTGGAAGTGGCCGTGTCTATCGATCGAACCGGTAGATAGAGCTAAGGTGAGGGAGGGGAACTTGGCTTTCATAGAATGAATCGTTATAAATCGTAATAGGAATAGTGTAACTAGAAAGATAATGATGGTTAATTCACGTGTGAAAGGAACAAGATAAATAAAAAGACTAGTAATTAAATTGTAAGGTAAAAGTAACAGTTAATAGGGAAGACCAGCTTGGTTTATAACTGTAAGGTATCGTTTTTAATAATTGTTAATATCTCGTAATAAACCTATAGAAAATTCTTGCTCCTAAAAGGATTTATTTCATTACGAATATACTTTCCATTTCAGCAAAAGAAAGCAAATTCTTTCTTGTTTATTTTTAAGTTACTTGGGAACGAAGTAGTCAAAACAAAAAACTTTGAAATAACAACGAAAACGTACTCAAATTTTATGAAAAGACTCAAATAACTCTTTATCCTTTGTTCTTTTTAGCTTAATTCGACTTTTTTATCGAAAGTAGAAACTATAAGTTAAAAACCTCGAGCCTTAACGCAACAGGTAGACCATAAGTTACACATCTCAAGATGTTCTCCATTGTAGATACGTTTACCTGCATTCTCGATCGTGGAATGCAAATTAGCTAATGCTTAAGTGGGAACTGTAGAGATTATGAGAAAACAGGAGTCTGGGAACACCTTTTTGAGCGTGGAAGTGGGAGGGTATGGTAGCCTCGAGGATGTGAGCTACGAGTGACGCAACCGGCTAATTTACACACGCACTCCGACCAAAAAGAAGTTGGAGCTAACGATGGACAAGAGAAAAAGAAAAGATTAGATGGAGAGTACGCGAGGAAGTTCTGGGAGACGAGATGAGGATAAAAATTATCTCTAGACTTTCTCATGTGCCAGGAATATCTCGCCCCGAGTTCTTCCATTGAGGAAAAAAGGCTTTTGGTTATCTGGCAATTACTGTTATAAGTGGAGTATTGATGGTAAGAATCGGGAGTTACTCTGCTATATTATGCTATCGTTGGTTGAGGCATAATGCATCTTTCCTAAGCTATCATGCTTCCAAAGGAATGGGTTAATTAATCTTCTAAATGGTTTTAAGATAGAATTTAAGGACTTTAAAGAGTCTATAAAAGAGCAAAGTTTTTCATTATTTCAACTCAAACGTATTTCTTTTAATATTACACTAATTATATATGTTTAATTTTAATTTTTATTGATAATTCCAATTGATATATGCTTAATCAGTTTTCACTTAAGTGTCTTTCACTTTATCGTGAAAAATATTTTTTTAATCAATCAAACAAGCAAATTATTTCTCTTAAACCGTTTCAAACTATATAAAATACCCTGTTTTATTACTTAATACAATCTTGATACAACAGATATGTTGAGGTAAAATTCGGCATCCAGAAATTACGAAACTGCGTCAAAGAACTTTCATTAGTAAACTTTAATATATGAAAACACGATTCTGAAGCAAGGAAGGGTTAAAGGTCAATCCGGGGTGTTTCTGCCGAGTAAGGAGGCAAGGCGAACCAAGAATATATTAAGAAGGTGGGCTGAGGTGTAGTTAATTGAGGAAGCTATGCATCCGGATGCTTGTAATTTTCCCCCGTGGGGTCCTATAATCTTAATCCAGCGTATAAAGTGGAAGCTGGAGGTTAAAAAAGGTACTGATAAAAAGTCACATGAAAAGTAAAAGCAAAAATAAATAACTTAGCATTATAGATGATTAATTTGCTAAACGCTCCTGTCTATAAAGTGTCACTGTAATGTTGAAAAAAGAGTTACTTATGTTATGAATTATGAAATCAGTACGAAATACGCTGGGATCGATTACGTCAAATCGTTACCTTTTGCAATCAAAAACTTTGGGAGATAATGATACAATTTCAATTGTATTATACGGAAAATAATTCAAAACTCATGGACAAAGAAATAGAATGGGATACAAATATTCTAAACATTTCAACGACATTTGCTTGTTTCAAAATCAATCTGTTGAAAACTTATCAAAAATATCCATCGGGATATAATAGAAAACTAGTTTCTTACTTCTAACAATTAGAAACGACAATTAACTTAACAGATAATGTGTGACCCTTTTCCTTTAACCATATCCACAGTTTTGGAGTTGCCAATATCTTCTCTTCCTCGTATTTTGAAAGAGGAACGAGTGCTAAATCATATCTTCTGTTCAGTTAACCGCATCGACCTTTGTTTATCACCTGAGAAACGAGCTGAGAATTTGAGGGGCAAAGAATAAAAACCTCGTAAGTATCGTACGAAGAGAGAGAAATACCCAACATTTCATCTGAGTTATACTTCGACCGAGCCTTATTTTAAAATCTTTGAGGTGGGTTGGGATTTTTAATGATCGTATTTTACGACTGATCCAGCGCCGAGGTTTATGCAGTCCGAGTCGAGTTTAATGGTCCTCTACAGAATATTTTTTATGGAAGAATCGTACCGTATGAATATCGAAGGGCGGGGCATTATAAAAGCACGAAGGTTATGCCCGAATATGAAATCCTCTTAATAATCCCCAAAAGTCGAAAGTATGCGGGGCCAAGGATCGTACCTTGTGGGACCGAATTCTTTGTGAAAACGAAATGGTTTACGTCTGTTAATGAAGTTCCAGGAATGCGCTACCTTAGCAGTAAAAGCTTCCACTCGTTAAAGGTGAGTATTTCCTTAAGTATCGCATTGTAACGACTTGGTAAGGGTAGGATTCATATGGTTTTTTAGATGAAAACTTTTAAGGACCGCCATTTAAGAATTGTACGCACAAAAACTGTAGAATATACTTAAAGTTTGAGAGTCGTGAACATCACTAGGTGATGCTCCTTTGAATAGATATTAAAATTTAACGTAGCAGAAGACTAGAAGTTCTATAGAATAAGCATTATTCTGGAATTATAGCCTGAACTTAAAGAGATCCTTTAGCAGTCGACCCAATGAGAATCAACTTCCATTTCAAACTTCAATTTTTACGTTTTAAGTCCTTGAATGGGATTTAATACATATAAAACCCAAGAATCTGCCAGTAAGAGGATTATATATGAACTTTTAGGGTGATTTATTGATTTTTGTCACCAGAATTTCTAAATTTAACCACATCTATTAAAAATCTACTACTCAATAAATTCCGAGCAGCTTACCGATTTTTCTGTAACACGTAATTATAACGCTACCTAAAATACAGTTTATGATAAAATATCTTCTCGGAGGTTCAATTATATACTAAAAAAAGCACAGGTAAATAAATATGTATCAAATTCTACGTAAGTAACTGTTCTATATAGGGAACTATGACTGATTTTAAAAGCCGAAAAACCGAAATTAACTACTTCAATCCCCAGTATACATTATGATGACATTCTTTGCCTTTAGCCCACACTTTCTACCTCTCGGTTTGGTTTAAATTCCTCGCCGCACTTCAACTGGAGTAATATACGACCGCTCAGCTGGAAAGGAAAACGTTGAACAGCTCAGATCGTTAATGGGCTCATTTCTTTCGCGAAAACAGCAGTGCTGAATCTCCGAGAGTCTAAGTCGAGGGCTCTTACGCGACAACAAAGGGAAAAGTAGTGGTTGCGAAGCGATTTCGTGTCGAGATGCAGTTGGAGGGAGAAGCGGCCGCCTTTCCATCAAGTGTCCCTTAGAAGCGGCGAGACTTCCTTTGATGTTTCATTAGCCGACTGAAACAAACCCCTTCCGAGGGCGCACGCTTACCCTAATTGATTCGTACTGCATATACTCCGTTTGGGTGCAGAATAATAAAACGGCAATTTCGGATTCGCACCTCTGTGATCTTTTTGGGCGTTGCTTTGTGTGGATCCCAGCACGTTCCTCGGTGGACATTAAAGCGTTTAAGTGGTGTGGTTTATTTCTTGGGAAAAGCGTGGCGCGATTGTTTTTACGAGATTTCTCCCCCTTTGTCAGTGGGATGACGTAGACTGCTGATGCGTTCGTGTCGTGGTGGTGAGACTAAAGAGTAAGAATGGTGATGCATTTACAGTCATTTCGTAAGGGGAAATCCCATTACAAAGAAAGCTTTTATGCAGATAATATATTGAGAATTGTATGAGCTGACATTAAATGATTAATAAGATTTATAATTTCACGTTATTTTGGTATTTACTGTACGATGATCCCAACTCACCGACAAACACTTCATTGTCATTGTTAAAAGAAACGACATTTGGCCGACAATTTTCTGTTTACGAAATGGCTGGAAGACTTCTATTTCTTCATCTATCAGTAAATTGTAATATCAGCTAACTTCAGTAAAGTTTAAATATATAATGAATTTAATTTCAAAGTATAAGAACGAAACCTGTTAACTCTCTTCTCTTATTGGATATAATCACAAGTGAAGTGGACAGCGCGCATTAGTTAATACTTCTTCCTATATATATTGTAGGATACAAACAAGGAACTTATTATCCGTTCGTCGCATAAACAGGTCTCGTCTAAGACATCACCCGTCAGCGGCTATATTGAAATTCACTCTCCCCCATCATTTTTCGGAGATTGAATCCCGAGTAGGTCATCAACTTTAAACGGCTATGAGACGATCTTCCAGAAGCAGCCGAAACCGGGCTCGTAGATTTAATTAGCCCAACCCGAAGACGGATTGGTCGTAAAAGAATTTCCCTCCCGTATTAAAAAAACGCAATTTTTGGATCGACTTATGAGTTCCTTGACCTTCGCCCGAACTACGGATAGACAAGCAATTGATTAGTTTCCGACGAACTCGGAACCCTTAAAAAGTGCTTTCGGACGCAGAAACGCCGACAGTAAATTGTTCGGCGGAGTTTAAATCGAGTGAGTGTTTAAAGTTGATCAAAACACTTGGTACCTCAATCAGGCCAGAGTCGGCCAACTAACCGCTAGTTCGGGGAACTTACTTTCCTCGTTACGCAGCTCAGGGTCTCGCGAACTTAATGGGAAAACGCCGCTAAACATTACAATGGAAATAACTGCTTTGGGGTACACTAAAACTTTAACACCGTTTATATTATAACAGTCATTTCATAATTGTGGCAATATAAGGAATAATTCCAAGAAATACCAATATCCTACAAGTTTCCTTATACCGCAAATCGATTTGAATAATACCAAATGTTCTAAGGACACAGAAAGAATTAATGTAGTTATATATTCAAACTTAAAGATTCATATACGAGGAGAGCTGAGCCGATTGAACACCAGCCAAAATTCTTAAGCTCTGACGAAATGAAAATCCGTTTTTAAATTTTTCAATGAACTACAATAATGCGATTTCAATTACTAACAGATACATGTTATACTGACTATTAACCACATTCTTCTGATAAGAATAAGTATGGGAAGATAAATAATAACATTATTTTCTCCGTTCAAAGTATATGAGGAAAAACAGTATAATGTAGCGGAGTTATCTTGATTAATAAATATTCAATAGAGATGAAGATCACGTACGTAACGGTTCTTCACTAACCATGACTCATTTAAACTGTAATTCGTTCGTGTATGTGATAAGATTTCAACTATTACCATCAACTTGTTTTATTTATTCATCTATCATCATCTTAAGGTTTGAATTAAATTTAATTCTTTACTATAAATGACATTCATATTCATAAGTAAAGTAATAAGTAACAGTAGAACAAATAACTATCATCATTATTCTCCATAGTTCTCACTGAGAATCATTACTACTTCTTACAAAACGCACTTCAAAGAGGCAATCTAACCGAAACCAAAATTCGCGGTCCCAGCGGCCGTAGGAACAGAACGAACGGATAACATCGCCTAACAACATCGCACAAAAGAGATTCTCTTTTTATCCGTTTGAGTGACAAATGACGATGCGGATTGAGAAGGCGTGGCGAAGAGAGAAAAAAGTAGGAACCGTAAAAACGCCTTCGTCATCGGAAACAGGGCGTGCAGACGACATTGAGGTTTTCCCATTGAGGAAACTGGGCGTTGTTCTCAGGCACCGATTCGGCACTCGTGGCTAAAAAGGATTGCTCCAACCAATATCGATAACTGGATGCATTTCCTTTACAAGCTAGAAATATCTGCGATTTATGAGGAGCCGTAGAAAAAAAATCAGGCTAGATTTATCTTCTAATATTTACGACTCATCGGAAGAATGCTGATTTGAATACTTCGTTCAGCAGGACATAAGCTCGACTGTCGGTAAAAATTGTATTAATCTCCTCTACATTAAGCGTACGTTTCCGTGGGTGCTAAAAAGTACTAGCAATTCATTTACTTCTCTATCCCCCTTTCCTTACTCATAGTTCATAACTTTTTCCTACAGTACACTCGTTTTTATAATCAGTTAACAAACTATTATATCACGCAATAATTTGAATAGCATTGAGATAACATTAGCGTCGATATATTCCGGTAATTCAGAACTTCTATGCAAAACAATCAATTAAATACGTCCTCTCTTAATCCGTAAGAGAATGGACAAATCCTGACGATAATCAGTCAACATCACATCCGCTAATGCAACTCCTTTCTTACGTAAAACCTCGTAAGTCGACAATCCATTCTTTACTCTCCCGAACAAACACACGAGCACGCTTCCAGTGCGGATTCGGCGCCGGTCTCTTTATATAATTAAGCCCCTGAAACATTCGCGTAAGGTTAAATAGCTGGAGGTACTAGAAGACGGTCTTATCTCATCCACCACGTTACGCGGAAGCCCTTGGCGAGGTAAGTACTCAACCTGTCGGTTAAAAATCCCATCGGCGAAGCACGCCTTCGGCCGCCCCATTCGACCTACGATGAAGAAGGCGCCACTTCCCCGGGACTCCTCCCCAATTTTATCGCTCTGCATTTGTTACGTGCGTCGGGCTGAGTAATGGCGGATGCCAGACGAGTCTCGGGCATGTAGAGAAGGAGAAATTGTGCGTGCGCCAGTAGAAAAGGCGTAAAAGGGAAGACGATAAGGATCGTGGAGTTTATTCAGGTGGAAAGTAGGAAGGGTTTGTGTTAGTCCCATCGCGTGGAGCCTTGCCACCGACTGGATTTTGCCTTGTACGGTTAAATTCGACGCGAATAATCGAGGGTTGCCGAGGTCTATCGTCCGTGCAATCTTTGAGGGATAAGCAAAGCAAGCAATTGGTAGCAATCTTACTCTCCAGCGACGGTTTTAATCAGTGGGAGAAAAGGAAAGACTGTTTTCAAGGTGCAGTAGTCGATTAGATAAGATTAGGGGTCTGTCATTAGAAGAAGTTCGGTTGTCAAGGACTCGTATGTATAAGATTATAGAAGTTTTTCGTCCTACTTGATACTTATCCGCGGGAATATAGTTATTGAATATGAGTGTAATGAATAAAAATTCCAATATCTTCTGTTCTGCAGTAAATAAGGTATTCTACTACATAAATCTGGCGAAAGATAGACCAGTATTACTGCAGTTATTCTATTGGGAATAATTTTCAAAGCTTCAAGAAGAAATGGTGAATTAAAAAGTTAAGAATGCATGTAATCTAGTTAAACGAGCTATACCTTTATGGATTAAATAAAGCGATCAAAACAAAATGTATCACATTCATTCCATAAGGAAAGTAATACTCCCAGAAAGAGATATAATTGACATCGGAAGACTTACATTGAATACCAATGAATCTTGCAACTGAATCAACTTTATTGAGAAACAACAAACAAACCCATTTTACAATATCAAAGAGGGTTTTCCACTATAATAATTTTTCAATTTCCAACATAAGACTATTAATAAGACTTGATCCCTTAGGAGTACCTAGTAACTCCATTGTAACCACTTCAATCGTGGGGAAATCTATGAGATAACAAAATGCACTTTAGGGCAGCTTAAACGATGGAGATATTCCGTTGGAAAAAGCGTTGGGGCAAATGGACCGCCTGCAATGCGTAGGAGGGATAAATTCATCTGACGCAGCATCCCCATCTCGTAAGGGAGTTGGGCGTGTTTACCTCTGAAGTGGACACGCACTACCGAGTGAAGGAGCCGTAAAGATTTCGCATCTCTGATAAAACTCTCCCCTTGCGAACCGCCATACGCTTTTGGGGAAGACATGGCCGAAAGATTGGACCGTGAGAAACTTATCGTGAAACACAAATGGAAGTACAATCAGTTACTCTATTTATCTAAAAACGTAATGCATGGCAGACGTATTTAAAAAGAAATTTATTGGGAAACGTTAATAAGAACTTAATATTGATTTTCACGACGAAACTTGGAGAATTTCGTAGGAAAATTAGGTAACATCTAAAATATAAGCTTTGCAATTACAATATTACGTAATCCCGTAACATTTTCGACATCGAATCTAACAAAAGGAGATATTTTACAATTAAACTACCTCTCTCTTCCCGAATTAATCCCACAAATAAAGTTGTTCTGAAAGATCTATTGAACTTTCCATGTTTTTTATCGCTTTTATGGCTCTTTCACGGAAGGAGGAAAGTAGATCCGGACATTTCTGTACGGAAGAGGCGTCGAATTTGAAATATTGCGCTCAACAGGTTGATAAGAGAGGATCGTTCCCCTCCTTCCTCACTCGGTAATGAGGACGCAGCTGAGTAATTTTTAAGCCGCTATCATTGCCTTCGCTTTAAGACATATGCTGGATCAGTCACCGCTTTCACTCGCGAAAAAGTGGCTGCGTACTGAATTATCTAACATAAGTAGCGTCGAATGGTAAAGATGAATTAGGCAAACACTTCGGAAGAACTTTTTGAATGGGTTTCGAGAAACATCGTAGCGGATTCTAAAGAAACATTAGAATAGGGAAAAGACAGTTTAACCGACAGAAATGAAACGTTAAATTGGCTTTTAATATAATAAATATTTACTGTCGATCGTATATTTACAAATCAAGTAAGAGGTAATGAATAAAGTACGAATATATATGAAGTAATTCAGCGGCGATTTTATTTATTAAAAAATCATTTTATATTCATACCATTAAATAAAAGTGAAGTTGACGCTATTAAATAAAGTACTCGTCTTAGGAATTGACAAGGATCTACAATAATTTGTCAGCACAACTCTTCAGCTTTCACAGCAGTCTTAATATATTTTCGTGATGTGTCCGTCGTCCTTCCGTCGCCGGTCGCCGCGTTTAGAGTCTGCGGCACTCAAGTGGATCGAAGGCCCACAAAGACAGAGAAGAGAGCGGGTTCATTTTAGCCGCGATTCGGCACATAATAAACACCGGCGATGGGCGGGACCTACGGCCGGGATATTCCAGGTGAGAAAAGCGGAGTAGGAGAAATGGCTTCCCCAAAATCTTTCTATTATCTCTTTACATCTTCGTTTAAAAAGAATTTTTACAGATAGATGAAACTCATTATGAGCGTCTCATGGAACATAACTTAAAATAAAGTCGTGTATTGTAGTTCTACTTTTTGCTCGTACTGTAGAATTAAAAACTCAGCATCTGTAAATTCGAGTTATAGTTATCGAAATTAAAACCGTATACGATATAAAATATGCCATCTTTTACTAGTTTTGAACAATAGAGCACAATGAACCGCCATTGAAGAAGACTACAATTTGTTTCCCGTAATATAACACATAACGATTCCCAGGCATATGGAAAGAATATATAAAATATTGTATTAACGAAGTTTTAAGAATCCATAACAATATGATATAATTATTTTCATTTTAAGTTTTTATCCCACCTATAAATTGATTTCACAATAAATCTTTATTTTCAAAGATGGATAGCTTAATACGTAATGAGCCAATCCTTCGTAAATTACGTTCCATCTCATATCTGGGGCTCCAAACCTCAAAATACAATTAAAAAAACACCTGAAAGATGGCAGATTAATTACCAACCCCATTATCGTTGTAACCCACAAATATAAAACTTAAAGATCCGTTCTAAGTGCAGATCTATCGCAGCAGTATATCTTTCTCCCTTTGGCATCATTCCGTCACTCACTCCAGATCATCAATGCCGCTTCCTTTTCAGACTCCATTCAAAACTCGCGTAGTTAAAACGCACCGTCGACGTCCGAAGCAGTGAGGCTATCGGAAGTCGCCGTAGCCGGCGGAGTGACTCACAGTGTTCGACCTGCAACATCACAGAGCCGCGTTGCAAATTACGCATCGAGATTCGTCCGACTTTCTCCCTTTCATAAAGCCGTTGTGTGCATTGGGAGTGAATTAATTGAAGGGAAAGAGATAGGCCGCTTTTAAAGTGGATGGACTCTTTTAAAAGTTTCCACCGCTCCCGCGATGCAACTGTCTACTCCGTGAGCGGGATGTGATATTAACGCGGCCCCAGATCGCGATCATTTTTTTCCGTACGGGATTTATGGTTTTTGCTGTGGATGTGGCCTCTTTTTTATTTACGAATGATTTCCCGCTTTGGAATTGTGGGTGTCCTCAACTTCTTTCTGAAGGCATTTCGAAACAATAGCGCTGTTAAATTTTTCGCGGCGACGTACGTGTGAGTACTGGGAGTGGGGAAGCATGTAATAATATAACGTTCATGGACAGATAAACGGTATCGTACCTACAGTTTAAAGTCAATACGCGTATTACCAAGATGACAAGAAAAGTTGCATTTCCTCTTAAACGTTATCTTAGATAAATTTAACTCTAATGGTCACTAAAGGTTTAAGTGAAAAATAACTTAACTTTCAATGGAGAATTGTAATTTGAGATCTTAGAAAATACACGTTTAAATTGTAGAATTAAAGATAATCGACTTTCAGCATAGGCTTTGATGTACTTTGAGGCACAATACAACTCCATTAAAGTAAAATGGAGAATTTGGTACCAAGATATTAAGGAATGACATCCGATGAACCCGGTTTAAATGAAAAACCGATAGTGAATATCTTTATCCAATATATTCAAGATGGATTTATTACTTGGTTCGCGTATTTATAGCTCAGCCTAAAAATAGCCATTATCAATTTTAAAACTAAACCTGTTTGCAATATTTATAAGAATGAAAATGGTGGACATTGACGGATGAAAACCTCAAAAAAATGTATTAGTTTCTCATTTTATTAACCGATTCACCAACAGGCAACCATTTTAGACACTTAATAGATTCATACTTTCTAACTTCGTCCACTAAATGCCGTTTCTCTAACATTGCCTAAACATTTCCTCCGGACAAATACTATGCACAAAGGATGATTACATTATGTTACAGAACATTATGAAAACAGACCAGTAACAGTAGCATGATTATACTACAGCTCTCTAGGACAATCATTTTCAATAAATTCCCTTCGCAAGCAAATAACTAACAGAAAATCAACTAACTGATCAGAGCCTAAATATTACGCAACCATTTTGTATTACGTACGAAATAAATCATCGTAAGGTTTCTTTCCATTCCTTAATACAGACACCGCTTATCGCCCTAACGGATAGGGGGCAACCGAACGACATCCAGGTACAGCATCACACTTACTTGAGAGGTCTATCTGCTGAAATTCGCACCTTCCAGTACAGCCATTCTTGCACCGAAAGCTAGAACCATCATCATCCCAAGTATTTGCAACATTGACACACAACCGGACGCTAATCTGCCGAAAGGTTTTTAAGGGATAATCCCCGGATACTCTTCAAAAAGTGCACCGCGGTCGATGCGTTGGCAGAACCTTAACCGAACTCACTGGACGTTCATTACTACGCTTCTGCAGAAAAGGTAGCTGCAGAATCTGCCTCGGGAGGGGCGGCATTTTGGAAGAGGAGGGCAATAAAAGACACCATGGGCGGGGAAAGGGTGTTGAGGAGGAAGTCTAGATGTAGTCTAGCCCGGAAGCCAAGGGTCGAGCGTTAGGGATCATAACGGCCAGTGGTAAAAGGGGGGCGTACGGGAGCTGTAGTTGGGTGGCGATTAAGAAGAGGGTAACAGTCTCCCTTTCTGGTGGGGAGATGAATGGGGTGAGGGTTGGGCAATGGGACGTTATTGGACGAGAGGATGAAGAGGGTTGGGAACAGAATGGTATCCGAGAGATTTTGCTTTCGAAGGTGTGTGCGTAAGGAATGGTAAAAGGGACTTATTCTCGGCGATTATCGCCCCGATTTGTATGCAAAAGTTGCTGGATTTCTGGGAGTTTAAAGGGGTATAATCCGTGGAGGATGAGCCTAACCTATCTTTATGTGCAGCTATGGAACCTTTCCGGAAGTTATCTATTGAAAATGTGCGCGAATTTGCAGGAGGAAATCGAACGGTCGTCGAAAACCGTTGATGGTCACCCTTTTCGAAAAGTATGCGGTTCCGAGGAAGTGATGCTACACTTTCTACGAGGTGATCCTTTTTCATAGTGTAAATATACATGCATAATTAACCGAGTTGCTGATTGTATCCTGAGGATTAAACGGATAATCAAGCGACAGACACATGGGTTTAACCGTAAATTCAAAGTAAGTTAAATTTATTGCAAAAGTTCCCAAGGATTAAAATTGAAACCCTATACAGACCCTCAGTGCTGGGTAATGATTAATTCACGAATTCGCCAAAGTGACGGGAGAAACTAAAAGTTGTCTGTTAATACGTATTATAGAAGTAAAATGTTTCTTATGACGTAAAGCTGCATAGATTCCATCAACAACTTCTTATGTTTATAAAAAGATACATTAAGTTAATCATTTACTTACGTATTCTGAAGTTTTTAAAATATCTATGGACTCTTTACAGAATTTCTGTACTTATATTCTTCCAGATAAATATTTTATATTTTTATCCCGCGCATTCAGTAACAATGGCTGAAGTATGACTACAAAAGAGACACTTAAATGAAACCGACTTTGCTTCCAAACGTTTAAGTAAAGTTCATGGAAACTATTTGTCACTCGTGAATCAATCGATTCCAGGAATAACCCTTGCGCTTGTCTCAAATAGGAATAGACGATGCTTCTCACGTAACTGGAACCAACGAGCTCGGAATACGTTCTGAATTTCTTGCAATAGCTCTCAACCGCGGTGGGCAAAAAACTGTACCTTGTGGTGCAAGTAACTAGGCTCGAATAGCTTTAAGTTTACAGATTGCGTGAGAAAAAAGGGTTGAAATTCTGCTTTTTTAGTCCCATAACAACTCCAAATATAGACGTAAATCCATTGGTGAGGAAGGCAGTTACGGGCAAATATGGCGAATTCGATCGGCTTTGGGCGGAGAAGAGAGAAGTTTCCATTCGCAACACGTTACGTACACCACAACTACAATCTTACTTTAGCACATTAAAGGGAATCTTAGAGGAAAGTGGGCGAGGGTCAGCGTTAATGGGTGATATATGAGTTTTGCGTCGCTAAGGTGCGATTGCCGCGAATTGCTTTATCGCCTGTGAAGTCCTTTTTTATGAAAGTTTACTCTCACTTTTAAAGTAAGAATGGAAGAGTTTAAAAGCTCAATCTTTAACCGATATAATGTTAAAAATAAAGATTTATACTAGAAATAATTTTACACTTAGTTCCCTGCCGGAGAAACACAACGAATGAATTTATATTTAAAGAAATTTAATACGTAAAGTACAGCTTAAAATTGACAAAAAGGAATTCGTTTGTAATGACCATACCAATAAATTACAAAACTACAAACTAAATTCTGCAGCAATAAATGATAAAATGATTGCCCATCTACAAAAAGGGTATGAACTGATCGACCTCATGTAATAATTCAGCATAAAATGGCCGTCGAATATTTCGCAAAAACCCGGAAGACTTCTCAGAGACGACTTACGAACGAACATTCCCAAGGGGTCGAAATCGACCTCTTCAGTCCCTCTTTACACCTCCGTACAAGACCCGAGGGAGATGCGCAGGGGAAAAGCGACTCATTTGGAGCAAACAGAGTGAATTGCCCTAAATCAATGAAGGGCAGAGTAAAACCGATGTTTGGAGGGGTGTGAAAACACCACAACGCTCGTGGGCGGAGCTGGAGGGCAAGAGGAATCTGAAGGGGGCGAAATCTTTCGCAGATAGTTTAGGCAGTGAATTAAAAGGCAAACGGGGCGTGGCCGGGGGCATGGGAAAGACAGGGAAACGGTTACGGGGAGAATATGACGCGATGCTCGCTTGTTCCAGAGTATATTTCAATGGGACGAGTGGTTCTGGCAGAGAGCATTGTGCCGACGAAGAATGGTGTTTTGGTGGCTCTGAATTGAGGACGGGGGTGGGTGCGATATATATAATGGAGGAATGAGGTGTTTTATACGCGAAACTCGAAGGAATTGTTGAAGTTTGTTGAAGGGTTGCGTGCCTTCGATCGTGGTCCAAATTAAAAACGGGGTTTGACCCGTGCGTGCTCGTCATTAACCCCCGAAGTTTCTGCGGTGGCGTCGTTAAGTACGTGGGGGAGTCGTGCGTGATTTACGTGGAGCCTATGTTCCGAAGCTGTCGAAATTGGAGGTGTTGTTTCTGAAAGACCAACGTATTGAATATATATTTACGGAAGATTGATATAAAAGAAATAAAATAGGTCCAATAAAGAATAGAATTTGGAATTTTCATTAACTTACAATAATACAAGCTCTCAAAAAGAGCAGAAACAATAGAAAAATTACTATCTATTTTAATTATTAAAATTGCAAAATGATTTTACTCTTAACCTTTGGATTCGATTTTATTAGAAGCTTAATAATTGATTCTATTAATTTATTGTTGAGCGGCATGTAGAAAATTGTAAAAAGTAATTTGAGAATATTCATATTTGAAAAATCTGGATGTGCCCTTTTTATTTTGGAAAAGGTTGCTGTGAAGGTGAGAGATACAATTCGCGTTTATGCGAGAGTATAAGATCATCATTAATTCACGTCATAAATCGTAAAAAACAGTAATATAATTCTATCAATCTTCCCAAAATTAAATTATTTAAAAAAGCATCCTAAATATGTAAATTAGGGTGACCGAAAACTTGACCTTGTGAGGCACTCACATATACCCTAACCTTTATTTACCCCTATACTTATCTTTCGTTAATTTTTCTTACAAATTGGCAACCCATATACGTTGGATACCTTTTCAAAGGTTGAGAGAGATATAATGGACACTATCATCAACTACAAAGCATCCTAAAACATTTAGTAATGACGCCCAATTGTTTGCAGCACCTTGAGGTACTTCCATTACCACGAACAACAATTCTCTTTCAATACACACACACACGGGGGCTTCTAAAATACGGGATGCATTCTTTGTTTACCGCGATGGTATTAACTCGCCGCCATTGTGTACCCCTCTTAGATGATTCACCCTAGATTCGGCGAGAGAAAAATGCATTCGGATAAATCACCCGTTAACAGCCTCTTCCTAGATCATAGAGGGAAGCCGTACGGAACAGCTTCACGCCTACTGAGCGTAGGGGGGGAGAGATTTCTCACATCCCCTCAACCAACAAAACCCATTCTTACGAAAATCCCTCTTTTATGGAAAGGGAGGAAGTTGGTTAAAAACGCAATGGCACCACCCTTCAAGTGCCGAGCACTTTTCAGACGCCCCCATTTTAATTAGTAAAGGAAGAATAATTATAAATCACGACCGCCCGCTGAAATGGGGGGTTGAAAAACTTTATTCGTAAGAATACTTCCTTTTGAAACGTTTCTGCTTGCCATTGGGAGAGGGAGTTTACGGTGCGTTGAATATGGGGGATCGCTTCCTGCAAATATGGAGGGAGGAAGCTCGTGAAAAAAATATAAGATGGAGAAAAAGGAGAATGT
This sequence comes from Pantala flavescens, assembly GCA_020796165.1. NCBI lineage: Eukaryota > Metazoa > Arthropoda > Insecta > Odonata > Libellulidae > Pantala > Pantala flavescens. Next base: position 44,084,909 of record CM036881.1, on the reverse strand, counting down.
ATATATATCAGGGGGTTAATTCGGCGTGAGGAGATCTACTTTTTTCTTAAGACGCTTCGTTTGGCAATCGGATGGCCGTAAGAGGGAGAACAATGTAGCGATATATAAATTTATTGTTATCTAAGAGCCGAATCTTATTTCGAAAGCACGCTTCGAGAAGTTTGGAGTCGAGCAGTTAACTGAGCGAGTTTTTGAGGTCTTTGTTATTTAATTATTCGTGATTTGTATTTTTTTGGCGTCCGGTCCTTCCAAAAACCAAGGAAGTGTTGAGACGTCTTTCTTAATTTAGAAAACAAGGCAGAGTTGTGGAATTAATTCGCTCTAAAGGTGCCATTGCGTTTTGAAAGAAGCGACAAAGCGAGAAATGACGCATTTTGTCTGTGATGCGGAGGAAAAACGAACTAAATTTTACCGAAGATATTCCTAAGTAATAGTCGCGATATTTTTTATAATAATATCGTTGTCTTTACATTATTCTCTCTCACATAGTCGTTCATGTACTTGTTATTATGTGAAATATGTCGCTAAGTCAATCGAAATCGTCACTTCATATTGCTACCCAGAATTGCAAACATTCATTGAAGTATTGATCATTTCAAATACGAGTTAGTAGTTCGTAACCCTTAATTAAAGATGACCCTCCTCGAGAATTTTAACAGCTTTGGTAACATTAGAGTATCATTAATTCTATGTATATAATGCAATAAATTATTGTTTTGTAAAGATGTTGCATTGCGGTTCATTCGTAAAATACTCATTCATTTAACATGTAACAGTTTAAATTTAATTCGATTTTAGACTAACTTAGCATCGAACTAACGTGATATATTTACATCGATGTTTTTACATTTGCGGCTGAACAACCCTTAAAAAATATAACACGAAAAAGGGATAAATAGAACTTAAAGGGGTACATCTCGTTCGTGTAGCTCAACCAAATCGCATCATTCGACCCACATCGGCGTCACAAACCTGACCTTGCGACCTTTTTAAACAAACCCGCGAATCAAAGCGTCTCTCTTGGGATCCCTCAAACGGATCGCGTCCATTAGGGCCAAGGGAACGCGACCTACCCCAAACCGCGGGAATTGCTTACACCCAAAGCGTATTGCCTCCATTTGTTGACCGAAAGCCCTTTTTAGCGTCCACAAAAGGCCTCATCTCCAGTGGCTCCCCCCGCGGCGAGCGTACGCAACGGGCGCGAGATCGGCGGGAAGCTGTTTGTACGCGAAGCACTTCACGCAAGAAAAAGGAAATGAGCGGTCCAGAGTGCATGGGAATCGCATTGCGAAACCAGGGGCGGAAGTGGCTCGTTTTGTCTTTGTCGGTGCGGTTGAATGGGGCGGCGGAAGGTGGTCTAATGGGAGAGATATAGCTGGAGAGCGTGCGCGATAGGTTCGGGAATGCGGTAAGAGCATTCCGGAGCTTATATAGTTCTTCGGCCCGCGGGGATTCCTTCGGGACTTCTGGAATAAACGAAGCGTGCGCGAGATTGAGTCAGATTAAGATGGAGGTTTTTTTCTCCAAAGTGATGAGCTTTTGTCGTCGAATGTTTTCGTTGCCCGGAGCTAGAAGATTTTACGTGTTTTTTAAACGTTTTCCTATTTCGAAAGGGTTAGATTCGTAACGAAGGGGTGTGTGTGTGTTTAAGGTGGGGGAAATTTATGCTGCATCGTTGGAGATGAAAGGTTTTGTTGTCTTTGTTGGCTCATTACTCATTCGTACACTTCAGTTGCATGCGAATTAGGATGAAGTTAAGGAACAAACAAACAAAATACAGAGCAGCAAAATTTTCGTCCTAGACAACGTGATTACTTTAATAATCAAGACGAAATTCAATACTTAGGTTTTAAATTTAAATTAAACTTCATTCTTGTGAAGAATTCCTTATTATATTTGTAAGTATTATAATTAATTATACTTAAAGTACAGGCAGAAAATATTTTGAAAGCACCTCAACGATACCTGTTCTCATGAAACGACCGATAGCATACGTATAGCGAAAGTAATTAAAATTTTATTCCTAGATTAAAGCTATTAAAAGTCATCTTTACACAGCTAATCAATATAAGAAAAAAATGAGTAAAATTATTTTTTGCTAAAACGTTTACCCCCGGGTTTTAAATTACCGATAAAACTCCCTTTCACTTCCAACTGAGGCGCACAAAGATAAATTTACTGAAGCTCACGTGTTATTATGTTTTAGAGTATCCATCAACCAAGTGACAGCTCTCCTTTAAATAACCTTTTATATGCAGTAATTTCAATTCAGTTCATTTAATCGTAGTCCCATTTTGAAAATCCTCTGTAGAAATCGTTCAGCCAGTTGTTATTACAATTCAACGTTTTATTGACGAGTACAAAATAATACCTCCGTTTAAAATACAGAAACGATCCCTATTCCTAATCACCGACAAGGACAATTATCAGCATTTAAATGGATATCGAAACTCTCGAAACATCCGTCACTGCGAAATAACAACCGGTGATTTATGGTCTGAATAAATTCCTTCCAAACAAACAATACTCCCGCATTATAGCTGCGTAAAAATGGCGCAACGGTAGTAAACAATCAAACGGACCATTAAAAATGGATTAACATAAATACATCAATAAATTATCTTGCCGACCCGATAACTTCAATCCGTCAATACGTTGATGAGATTTAATAACGGTCACACCTTAATGTATTGCAAATTACCCGCATACGGAAAAAATCTCATTAGTACTTCTGATCTACTTTCCTCCACCAGAGACACCTTATCCTTCAAACCTATCACCCACGCTTCTCCGTGGTTATTACGATGCAAGGATAACTGGCAATTAACCGATTATATGGAGCGAAACTTTCATTGAAAAACAGAGAACAGACGTTTCTTCGACATCGTTTAGCGGCGCGAGAATATTTTACGTAAAAATAATCAAATGTTCAATCGATTGATCATTATAGAATACGATTTTTTACGAATTTTATTTACTTTAACTTTGGATCGATGTTTTTCTTAGCATAAATATATAAGATATTTCAATGACGAGATTAAATAAAGGTAAAAGCGTTCTCATCCAATTTTTTACTCTTCCATACGGACAAATAGTATTCAGCCCTAGGATTAAATAGCTATTTTATGTGAATGCTTAATGTAAACTTGTCAATAAAATCGGTGCAAGTTTGAGTACACATGCAATCGATTTACAGTTCACAAGGCTTACTCAATCTTGTCGTTCGATTCGTTTCCAAGATTCTATTCGCGACCAAGGATAATTAATTACTGTCACCTTAGCAATGAATGGGAAAAATCATTTCGAGGTTGTTTCCGCCTGTAAAAAACTAGGAAACGAATAGAGTTCTACTTAATTGAGAACATGAGGGTACATTATAATCTATGAATTCGTTATTCGACATCAATCATACAAAAATTTGCTGTCAACACTTCTTAGGAAACATTTGTACGTGATTTAGTTCCAATTGAAGCAAAAAATAAGTTCACATGCATAAAACTCAATCATTAAAGCATAAGTGATGAATTTATTTTATGGATGCTCACTTTTATGTTTGAGATTTAGCAAACACGTTGACTATGATTAACAAGTTCGAAAGTTTTTCAATCTGCGACACGGAAATTAACCATCGCGGATAATTCTATAGATTGAAAGGAATAAAAACTTCAACTAAAAAAGTGTGAAACCATGTTCACAAACGATGTGAGAGTAAACAGATGTTCTAAAATTTCATTTATCAGCGGCTATTCATAAAAATGATTTTCCATCATCCGTTACGTATTTTACAGTTCGAAAATTAGCCATCATAAATCTTCCCTCAGTCGATGTTTACATAAAACTCTGAAGAGCCCATTGTTGCTTGCTGAGGATGAGAAAAAAATTGGGCAACAGGTACCCTCTCAAATCCATGAGGAAAGGCGTTTTTATAACGGAACCGAGAGCTAAAGAGGTAAAGAAAATCGCTTTTGGTCCCTGGAAAGGGATCTTCGGCTGAAACCATTCACGGAGATTGCGCTGCAAGACGATTTCGGCGAAAGTGGAGAATACAATTCTATCGTAAACTAAATGTTTTTACAGATGAATCACAATTCCCTAAGGAGGGAACCAAAATACGTTGCAAAATTTTCAATTAATAATAAAAGCGTTCTTTATATTTGAACGCAATCATTGTCATTCTCCTAAATGGAATTCTCTACAATGGAATTAATACTTCCTATATCTAAATATTAAGGAGAGTCTATAAAAAAATCGATATGATCGGGTGTAACTTTGTGGAAAGCCATTATTATCATTTGCGAGATATAGTAATGAGTGGAAAATTACCAGCATAATTCTCTCAAATCATTAAAATACGTATATTGCTACGATAGGGTTTACTAGATCACAGGTAATTAAGTTAAATTATAATATAACATAGTAATAAAGGACTGAAAGACATTTAGGATTGAAATATGAATATTTAATTACCCAGATAATTAGTTTTGAATCTAATTCTGTAATTCCGTCCATATGTTGTTAAATATTCCATTGAAACGAAATAGTACATAAATCCTCATGATTCCTCAACGAATTAATATCTAATACTTCACGTAACATTTAGTAAACAAAGTTATTGTAATCGGTTGCCAGGCAATGAATAAAAGCACAATTCAATCCTTAAATACTCATCCAAACACTCCGTTCCCATAAACTCACTTCTAGGCACTTAAAAAGTTAAATGGATCAAAACCTTCTTATAATTTTCCAATTGAGCAAGTCTTAGCTTTAAAAAAACCGTACTGTTTTGACAATAGGTATTCGGGGAAAAGCGAATAGCGTCCTTCACAAAATGCTGGGGAGAGGCACTCGGTGTAAAATTCTATTTCCAGAGTGCCATCGATGTTTCCCCAATTCTCACGGAGCACGTAAGTAGAGCTCAAATGGCTATCTAATCACGGCTCCCTCTCCAGGTGCCGTAAAAAGCAGCCGAGTATACCACTTCAGGCAACTCGGAGCGCTGAATTGATTGCTTCGAGTTGCCCTCGAACAAAGAGAGCCTTATGAGCGTTGGCAATTATTCGCACCCGATAATGAAGTGTTTGCGAGGAATGAGTGAAAAAGACTGGAGCTGAAGAAAAGCCGAAATTTAATTCGCTTCCAGAGATGGTATCGTGGATCTGAAGCAATTAAGAGAGTGGAATTAATCGCTGCGAGGTTCTTAAGTTTAATTACGTCAGTTTGTGCGTGCCTAGAATCAATCGATGATCTTAGGGAAGAGAATGGATTGAGAAAGTAGTACTAGGAGCTAAAAGGTATCGATGCAGTCTACCGATCGGTTGATTGACATTTATAAAAAGGATCTCGGCGCGTTGCTAGGTGATTGTCTCCCATAATACAGCGGATTATTACATACTTATTATTTATTACTTGTTTAGAACTTTATATTATAATGGATATGTGATATTCTCGTCATTTAAATAACAGAAACTAGTAAAAGCATTACGTTATTTGTTATTATGCAAAGCGATATTATTTTCAGGCAAGAACGCGACACAATACTATATTATCTGTCGCACAATTTTATGAGAGCAAATATTTGTAAGCTGAAATGGTACCTGAAGGTAGAGCTTAAGAAAAACCAATTCAAATCCTCTGCGATTTTCATGTCCCATTGAAGTTTTCCGACAAAAATATTCTAATCCGAGACAAAAGAAATTACTATGTATTGCAGCCATATAAGAAATAGTCTTTGCCTTTCCACAAAGTCGGATCAGAGATGGAACTTTCTATATCATAATGATCACAGCGTGTACAAATTTAATACAATTTGAACTGTATGGTATTTTGACTATAAAATGAAACTAATTGCTACTTTTGATCAGAGATTGCACTTTAACTGAAATTTCAAGTCGAAGTGATAGTGCTTTTATTGGGCCAATGTGCCATTGAATAAGTATCTCTGAAATAGAATATGTGAATGAAAATAGAATAAAAAATAATGAATTCATATTCCGCTCCACTTGATGTACTAGAAAGGGAGATATTGAAAAGTTGAATGATTCATCATCGCGGGTCATCGACGAGGGAAATAAAAAGAAGTGAGATTTCAATCACTCGTGCAGATCGATTGCTATCCAATTCTGGTAATGAATCCGTTCGGATGGTGGGATGAAATTGCATCACTTTTGTTCCGCCATGAGATCCAATTAGACGATTATTAATTACGGAAGGTTTTTAGACCGACTTAAGTCCTTCAGGTCCAAAGCCTTCTTAGGTAAGCATGACAACATAAACGTTGCAGTCGCCTATCAGAATACTCCCTTTCTTCACCATGCAAATCGTATCTCAACGAATAAAATAAAAGAGTATATAAACGGATAGTAATAAACTGAAACTAACACACGTACTGTGAATTTTAAATTCTGTATAAAGAACGAACTTCGAATCGTATCTTCTACTGTGCTAGATAATCGTTGATCTGAAAGCCTAAGTATCGTAAATAGATGAATACTTTTTATAAAAGAAAGAAATGATCTTTTCACTGTCGATGCACTAATAACTCGAAAAATGTTCACAAGAGAAATCAAAGCCCATTGGTAAAGGAAAGTCCACATGTTTCTAGTTTTAAACAACATTATTGTATCCGCAAACAAATGAAGGTAAAAATATCATACTCAATAGCTATAACTAAATCTAAACTTATGAGATATAGTAAAATTCACAAATCTTTAATAGGAATAGGAATATTACAGTTTATATTTGATTAGATGTTTATAAAATACGAATTCAATCGAATTTCAGCAACAATAGTGAAAAAATTTGGACACGATGATTAAACTGGTATTTTCATCGCAAAAATTAATCAACTACGCAGTCAGTTTACGAAATCGACGTTCATACATATCGACAGGGATACGCGTCCGATGCTAATCATTGTTAAGTTATTAATAGAACCCCTGAGCGGCAGCTGGCGGCGCAAGATATCCACGCAAATGTAAATTCCATCCCATCTATTAGATCCTACTTGTAGCCTCGGATATGCTGGTCCTAAAATCGACCGTTACACAAGGCGAGGGATCGAAAACTATTTATCTCCCAATATCTCCCATCGAAATATCCCATAGACGTCCAGAAAAGGTGCCATCCGCACACGGCGGAAAAATCCTATCCAGATGAGCCGTTTCAGTTCATCACATTAGGACTTAACACGGCAAACACACGCCCTCAGCTATCTTTCCCTTGGATCTCTTCCCTTGCTGAGGAAGTCCTTCGGAAAATACCCCTATCTCCCAGAAAATAGCCCGTGTTGTGGGGTCTCCCACGTCTGAAAGGAACACCTTGCCCTCTTCCATTGGTGGAGGTTGAAAGAAAGGAAAATTGGACACGGTAACCACTTAAAACAATCCACCCCTTGTTGATGGAACGAAGCCCTAGATTTTGGCAAACACGTTCGCTTCAAAGAAACCAAAACAAATTCCTAAATTAAATCGTTACTAGCGAAAATTCTACGAGCGAAGTATGGGAAATTTGATTTGTATATTATTCACGAGAAAACAAATTACCAAAAAATTTAGGGTAAACATATGAGTTGCATAATGGTATTAATACCACTATCATTAAAATTCAGCATAAACCCAATAGAAATTTATCCTTAAGATGGTTGTACGAAGTCGTAGATGTGAAAGCAAACGTGAATGAGTATCATAAAATCAAATTGAAATCCCCACATTAAACTCTAACCTTCCCAACTTCACTTATTTTTAGACACAGATCAAATTTACAAGGGAAGTTCTAGTTCGCCAAACCTAGCAAAAAACCACAAAAGATATCAATTCTTTCAGCATTTCGTACGTTTTCGGAACGATACCAAAACGTGCAAAACATCCGAGGCACGTATCCACCGATAGATACATCTGCAAACGGACATTGGTTATCTACAGAAACCTCATGGCCTACGTACGTGTCAAAGTTCGATAAAAAAAACTGTCCAGAAACGTGGAAAAAAGGACCTGAGGCACGTAGACGGATGTTGATTGCACTATCGCCTTAACGGGTCATAACTGTCACAGTCTCCATCTATTTCAACAGGTCGTGGAAACGCAACTCCGGTAACTATGTACTTTCCGCGGCTGTTGAAAAAATCGTGGCCCGCATCCGACGGAAGGCTTTCGCGAGGGGAGTTCGATGGTCCCCGCAAAATACGCGATCCCAATAACGCGATCGGAATTACGGATGGCGATTGGCGATTTTTCTCTCCCGCGTCATTAGCAGTACGTCAATCAAAGCAGCGACGCCCACATGAGCTGTCATAGAGATAAAAACAGCTACGGAAGAAGTGATTTTTCGCGGTGGATGATTGTGGAGTCTATATGACACCGATGGGGGATAAAAAACAATGGCTGCTGGTAGTGCGGAATTAAGTAGATCGTAGAGTGTTTCCAAGTCTGATTTGAGTGGTAATGAATTTGCGGGTTTAATAACCAATAATGGAGTAGCATTGAAACAAAAAGCAGCATTTTTTATGCTTTTAAAATGCTCTTAAAAAGGATGATCTCAGATTAGTTAAATTTTTAAAGCGATGTACATGAATGAGGTAATGAAAGATCTATTAAGAGATACTCATCAATGAACAAACATTTCGCTGGGCAGAGTATTTGACAATTCAACTGATTTGGCATTTTATGACTAAGCAACGTCTAGTGAACTATGATGTATTATTTAGTAAGTCGTCAGAACTGTATTATTTATATTTATAATTAAATTTCGACTGATACTCCTGTTTAATCGGCAATATTCCTTTTATTGTTTGAAAACATTGTTCTTGAAATCAAATCATATGGAGTCAATTTAAATTAACGTTACACAGAGCTTCGTTATGATATATTGCAATGTTATTGCAACGTTAATACGTTTCTGGCTTAACTAACAAAAGAATAAAAAAGTAATAACAGTGATTTAAATTAAATACTAAGAAGTAATTTTATTCATTTTTCAAACTGAGTTTATCAAATATCAAAACTTTCAGATTTTATTAAAATTCTCTACTAATGCTTGCATGTAGTGAGTAAAATATTAGACTATTTTAATTATATTTAGTGAAGTAAATTAAATAAAACTCTTTTTGATTTTACCCTGTAAAATTCACGACAAAAATTTTAAATTATTTTAGTTAACAGTAAGTATCCAATAATGAGAAAAGTGTTTTGTCGCCAAAAACTTCAATTGATCCTTATTTACTGAAGCAAAATATTCAGTTTATCTGATTATATTCTACATGTTTTAGTCAAGAATCTCAGATTATGAAAACGCATTATCTTACCCTGACATTTTAGTATTAGATAGTAAAATCTAAGACTGATCTACACTTCCCCTAATGAGCCGTTATGAAATATCAATATAGATTCTATAGAGGATTTTGGATTAAAATTATTTTTACCGTAAAAACTGTAATATTCTTGTATAAGAAAGAGTACTCCATAGTTCTTTGGTCAAGATCATTGTTTGGATGGCAAGGTAATAAAAAAGGTAATGACACAAATTGGAAGCTCAAGCGGTTGTAGAAAGATTCTTAATGGCAAATCTGTTGCTAACTTCTGTATCGTGAGGTTCTCAAATACGCTTCACGGTGTTCGTAAGCCTCTAATCATAGCTATTGGTGTAAAGATAGACATGCAGACACCAACCTGTATGCGTCCTTTTATGAATCTTCAAGTTCTCCGACCTCGCGAACACTTTCCCGCAACCGGGAAACGGACATGGGAACGGCTTCTCTCCGGTGTGCACCCTGATGTGATTGACTAGCTTGTACTTCGCCTTGAAAGGCCTCCCGTTCCTTGGACATCCCTGCCAGAAGCACGCGTGAGTCGTGCACTCGGGGCCCCCGACGTGTTCCACCGTCAGGTGCGTGACTATCTCGTGCATCGACGTGAACGACTTCCCGCAAGGCTTGTTGGACGGCGGCTGCAGACGATGGTGGTGATGGTGAGGAAAGCCCATCCCTAGTGGAGATCCCTCCTGGTCCACCCACATGCACGTCATCTCCGTCTTGATGGGGGGCCTCATGTACCGAAAGAAGGCCCCGTGAGGATGGTACGGATGGTGGTGCGGTGGTGGTTGCGGTGCGTGGTGTCCCATCGCCGCAGCCGCTGCGGCCATCACCCCCGCGTGGTGAGGATGGTGGAACTGTTGGTGGTGGTGATGCGTCGCGTACGGATGGTGCCCCATGTGATTCGCGGGGGGAAAGTGGTGGTGTTGGTGGTGATGTTCTCGCGCGTACATCTCCATCCCCGAGAGGCGCATGTGGGGGTTGGCGGGAGAGCCGGCCGGGGACGCCGAGAGCGGATTGCCCGGAGCCGCCCCGGAAGGTACCGTCTGGTCCGACTGCTGAAGACCGGGAAAAAGCAACTGGGCGGAGATCGCGGACAGGGCTGAAGGGTGATGGGGGTCGGAAGCGGAGGTCGGGGACGCCGAGGGCTGTACCGCTGCCCCCGTCGTCTGCGCCGCGCTCGCTGGGGCGGGCGCTGCGGCCGCCGCAGCCGCTGCCATGAAGGCCCCGTGTTCCGCATGTTCCCTCCGGAGTAGGAAATCCCTGGCGGCGTAGGCAGCGTGGTGCGGGTGCATGCCGGGGTGGTGGTGATGGCCCATGGCGGCCGCGACGAAGTGGGAGTGTTGGTCGCCTCCACCGCCTCCTCCGCCCATCATCGGGGGCGCACCACCGCCTCCGCCGAGTCCTCCGCCCCCACCGCCCCCGGTGCCGGATTGAGTGGGGCTCAGCTTGATCCCCATGGGGTGCACGTGATGGTGGTGGTGTCCAGATTCCATAAAAGCGTTCAGCATCTCAGCTTCCGGGGTTTTCGACACTTCGACCAACCGGATCTCCTACGTTAGATCTCAAAACTCACTACCGAACGCACCTTTCACATCCTCCAACACGGTCCACGAATGATATCACGTTACCGCTACCAGATCACAATTAAAATCATCGAGTCAACTTCCACAGAGCATTGCATGCGAGTGTTCAGTTCGCTCTGACGCACTTTTTGGGCTAAAAAACACACCGCGGTGACACTTTTAAAAAAACATCGGCCTTTCCTTCACCTCTCGCAGAGTGAGAGCATCTCGTCGAACTGGGGCTCAAATACAGTCCGTTCCGACGCCTCGATCAACCATGATCGCCTCGTGTACACGTGGGTTTCACCAGCGGGAGTCCGATGGATGAATTTCCCCGGCGACCGGCGGGTCCACTCCCGGCCGTCAGATGGGTCGCTGGCCGGCCTCCCGAGCCCGATAGGATCCCGGGCGTCGAACACGCGTTACCCGGCGACTCCCTCTCGTACCCGAAAATATTCCGGGTTTGAATTAGACCACGGATATTTTTCCGCACGAGCGACAAAAATGAAGGCGGTGATAGAGGCGGCTTGGCGGGATAAAAAAACCACGTCGTCGGGCCCCCAGCTGAGAGATTCGCAGGGCGAAGAAGTCGTGTGTGAAAACTCGGTGCGAGCACGCGGTTGTAAACGGAGCGGTCCCCTGTCCCAGACTGCTTGCTGGTTTCCCACTACGGGATGCCGCAGGCCCCCTGCTACACGGTTCCCCCCCTCCGCCTCCCCTCCAAGCATCCTTCCCCTTCCCCTTTAGCAGACGCTACCCAACTTCCCCCGTCCCTTAAACACGCTGCCGGGCCTCGTGACCACGCCTTCCGAAGCGGGGTTGCCGTTCTAACGATCTTTTTTAATAAATTTAACGGTACGATTGAGTCAAATGCGGTTTAATTGATCGGAAAAGGATGCGGTCATATCAAGCGGTGATGTTTTGCGTACGAAACCGTTTATAGGTTATCCTATAGGAGGTGCTAACAACGTAGGTGCAATTTATTTGTCCCCCATCGTGTGTGTGTATTTTTACGTTTGTCCCGTCGCGCTGTTCTGTGTTCCTTTACGGTCAATTTTCTGGTTCATTTGGAGGTAGGGAGCGTCATATTTTTTGACGGAGCGAAGATACATTCATATACAAAGATGACATTCTGCTTTATTACACCTGAATATATATTCTATTTCTACGATTAAATAGGTCCTAAAATATTTAAAATTAGCTATTCTTATAATAAAGTCAATAAAATTTTATAAAAGCATGGAATAAATAATTAAAATAGACCTAATCAGGGAATATATTGCCTATATGTACTTAGTATATCATACATTTTTACTCATATTAACAAAGAAATCTCTTGCGTATTTTATTTGAATTGCTAGTCACTCTAATTCTATATTCTAAAAATCCTTAGTCTGAGTTAAGAAAAACTATAATTCTTAACTTATCTTAAGGCCAAATTTGATAGCGTATTTTTCATTTGATTTAATAAATTAATGCTACGGTAGAAAAATATATTTTCTATTTTTTATTGTGAATGTTTTCTTGTTGTTATTTATAACATGACTGTTAGAAGAGACTGGCGTATTACCGACACACTCATACCCCTTACTTTGGTCATTGATAAGTTAATAGTTGATTTCCCCCAATGATGTTGGTAAATATGTAAATATAAAGTTAAAATAGGAATTTATGCCAATAGAACTTGCTAACAATACATTCAATTTTTTAGTCATATGTTACAGGAAGAGAATAAAGGAAAAAAATCGAACGTACAATTACATTCCGCTAAAAAACCTAAATTTCTTTCTCATTATATCTCTTCCATAAACGACAAACGAAAGCAGGAACTATATAATCAATTAGTATCACCCGTGAGTTATTAAAAGATCTTGATTATTTACACTAAGGAATCCTCCATGATTCTTTTCATACTGATCCCTAAAATTCACGAGCTCTTTGGGGTTTCTGAGAGAAGATAATCTCTAAATATTAATGGAAAGGAATGTTAATAGCAATTTTGTTACAACAGCTTCGAATCGTTTTAAGCAATGTTCTGCACGAAAATTTAATTTTAACACATTACTCTCTGAGAGAAACTTATTAAATTGTTAATATTAAGTAATATCCCATTTACCATATAATTATTTGGACATTTTACTTATAAATTTGGCACTCTGTATATTCTTAAATACCCTAATCCATTTATTGCTCCCGATATTACGTATCTAGCAAGTCATCATCTTTGATAAGCGTATGATACACATTTGGCAACGTCGCACGTCTCTCGAGAAAGACTTAGGATGATCCGTCAGCCTCGCAGCCTCCGCCTCTTTCTCCATTCCACGGCGTTGCTTTGCTTCCCTCCGTCACGCCTCCGTCACAAGGGAGCTGCCTTCCACGCACCAGCGCCATCTGTCTGCTGGGATCCCTCCCCTGGTTACGTCACCACCGATTCTCACCCACTCTCTGCAATTCCCGCCGACGGATTCGTCGATTCGGAGGGCGGAACTCGATATCATTGGCTCCAAAAGGGGCCGCCGAGCTCCAATGGTGCTCCCCCCTTGTGCGGAAGGGGCGGGACGAAGCTACAGATCGTCTGCTCCTGGGGAACAGAATCTCAGTCACGCTGAGATTGCCTGGGGGGAAAGACGCGTCGCTCCTGGCAACTGAAACTTCTGATTGCGTTACGAAACACCGTAGGGTATACACATCAATGAGCGTTAATGTATCCAAGGCTAAAAATGATGAATGTATATCGAACGATATGATCCTATTGAAATGTTTACTAATTGCTTTCCTGTACCAATAAAGAAGCCTAAACTGTTTTAATGTTAGCAGACAATACATGATAGCACGCAAATGTTAGAATATGGTAAATGAGTCGTATAAAATGTTCACGAACATTCTTAGGATAAACGTCTGTACATCAGGCCCATCATGCGGGCGAGTTATGCGTTGAGAAACCTTGCTACAATAAAATAACCTACTGGCTTAGTAGAATACCATCACAGGATCTTCAAGTATAGGATGGGAATCTTCCAATTATAAAGTTATTATGCGAGTCTTATTAAGATTAAAGCTAGAAGAAAAGCAGATAATATTTATTTAAAATGTACGATAAGATATGTGCCGTATTGAAATGTTCGCTCTGAAAGAAGAACTAATTCCATCTAACTAATCTACCGTCAACCGAATCTCAATAAGGACTCATGTCTAAGTTTAGTAACATTTTGCAAGAAATGTTAAGGAAATCAAACCAGATAGAACGCGCAGAATTAATACTCATTCTAGCCGTTCTTTAAGCAGAGTATTCATCTACAGAAACGTTCCTATGTAAACATAACTAAGGATGTCGAATAATTGACGAGGCTTGTCGCCTTTAAACTAATTTGTGGTGTTACAATGCATACTTGATATACAACAGTTTTTCTGATCATTTGGTACGTTGTGTTTATTTTGCTTCTAAATTCTATAAACTAAGCTGAAAATAGAACCGTAGTTCTTCTTAATACTTAAGTTGTTATGTAGAATGTTACATAATGATCAGTATGAGATGATTCTAAGTGTCCACAACTTTTCGATGTTCAAATATTGACTGACCTCTTACTGTCACACCCTGCAGCGGTAGCCTCTTTATGTTTCCCAATCCGTGTTTCCCTTGTACAGCAGGGAACAGTCGCCTTCGCTGAGTATCAGTGGGGGATTCACCCAGGGCGGGCATACTACCACGGGGAAGGCTTCCTAAAGGTGTTCAACAGCCAGGCACCTCTGTAATTGTTGAATAGAACAATATTTGACCTTTTTAAGAACGATTTTCAAATGAAATATACTGAAAGATATTACAGACATTGAATCAAGGTTGAATGTGCTGAGTTAAAATTTCTTAAACTGTATTCGTTTATATATGTCATATGTTAGGAAAGGAATATTCTACGAGTTGAAATTGGATGTTATTTGCCGTATAACCAATGTTTGGAATATGTTACTGAGATGTAACATAAGGTGAAATATCGATTTTATTAATGAGATGAATGACTAAAAAGATATAAAACAAAATGCTTTCAAAGAAAATATATTCTATCTAAAGCGTATAATTTACAATTTGGAATGAAAGGAAAATTTTATTATTTATCGGCTCTTTTAAAGATAAATCTTTATTATACATGTAGTCTTGTTTTTTCATCGGCATTTTCTAGAAAGAAGAAGCAGCTATTACAGAAATTTTATACCAATCAATATTTTGCATATCAATAAGGAGTAAGATAAGATATCTCGTAGCGGTTCATACTTATATCCAAATATCACGTAATTGGCTTATGAATGTATATAAATAAAAGCTAAATTGAACTCAGATTAAGAATAAGAAGAATAGATAATCAACATGAACAGATATAATGGACAGATAGAAAAGTGCAAATGTACTGAATTGCGCTCACTAGAGCTGGGTTTTGATGAGAGATGTTTGAGAAAGCTCTTTTAGAGCAGAAGAACAGAAAGAGCTTCCTGTGTGGCTAAGTGCAGATTGGTGAGATCCGGTGAATTCCATCTCAAAGGAAATGGGTTAAGAGAAAGAAATTGACTTAGTGCGGCCTTAAGAGGGTCCGATGAGATTATCGGATTGCTATTTGTGGATTTCTTCGCATTGCTTCTTGGAATGGAGCCGAGGAAACAATGAAATTACTTAGGGTTTCAACCCTTACATACTTTGAGAGCTTTCCGGATACGAGAAAGAAGTACTTTATTTCTTCATCTGACAAAACTACTGATGCCTAGCACTCGAAAATTCTTTCTGCTTTTCCAAAAATTTTTCACTCGCGTAATTCTGGGAATTTCATTGTTGTTTAGTCATTGTGTTAAGAATTGTTTCTAAGTACTAGAATAAAAAAATATAATAAATGGAAAAAGTGCCATTGAATGGGAGTTTAATATTATCATAAGATTGAATATACTCTACGTAGGAAGTCTTAAGCGATGTAGTAGCATCTTTTAAAAATATTGTTATATAATATTCATTCTTCGTCTTATCTAGAGCTTCGAGTCAGTATTTCGGATACTATGAATGTGTTGGAGTAAAATAATCAATATATATTATGCCATCACCGGGTTGTGAAAAATCACCTCTTTTTCATAAATGGCACATCAAAATTCTTTTTCCATTATAATTATATAAAAATTGACTACTGCAGTCCTTAGAGACTTAGAAAATTAAAGGATTCTCAAATGTTCATAAAACTCAATTCACGCCCAGTCATTTATCCCATTCAAAGTGATAAGTATTTAAAAAATTATAATAAAGCAAAAAAAACCAAAGAAAAACCTCGATACATTTAGTTGATACATTAATCAATTTGGTTTCATCAGATGGAATATTATATTTATATATACATGCATTTTAGATATAATTTAAGCCACATAAACTAAGAATATTACTATTCCATTATTCTTTTTATCTATAAACAAGCTCTTGTTGGTACCAAATAGATTAACATCATTATAAAATAGATTAGGAGATATTTGAATTCTGAATTTTATTTTAGTAGAAAAAAAACCTAATTGAATCTTGCCAGAGGAAAATAGTGTGTTTTCTACGGGCCAATTTAACAATTCCACACAGGAAGTATACAGTTAAGAGAATTATCAAATAGTTGTTAGGCTAAATTACAAACTTATCTCAGAGAAATAATTTTTGGAATGGTAGATTACCTTTTGCAATCTCTAATAATGCTGCCATTCAATACAAAACCCTTCCTGAAAAATTCTTGACGCTTTTGTTCTTTGAAAAACAATTAAAGCATTTTTGATGAGGAAATGGATTGTCCTGTCCCTCGGATATTCTCTCATCCTTATTAAAGAAGAATAAATTAGGATAATGATTTCATCTTCATTGCAATCATCATCCATGAAAAGTGTTTAGTAACTCCACTTCCGGATAAATGGAGAGTGATAATTAGTATAATAGAATTTCTATTTAAATGGGACTTATATCCCTCATTTGGAGATGAATAACGAGGCATATCTTATTAAATGTTTGTTCGACAACCTCATTTGTCTAGATTAGGATCTGCGAACTCTTCATACACCTTAGGAAGTGTCTACTTTCATTTTGCATTTTTTCAAAGGCTAAAGTATAGCGTGCGGATAAAATATTCAAATACTAATAACATTTAAACGATAAGTGATTTTAAATAATACAGAACATTTAGTCATATTTTTTATGTTCATCTTAAAGAGAAATAAACTGTACATCTGACTTATAAGGCAGGATTTTTAGGAATAACTGCAAAGAATATTCTCATGTAGATGAGTTACTTAGTTTCTACTGAAAGAAAGTGCATAGATAGAGATTATGTTTATGAATTTCTAATGGAAAAGTGATTAACGTAGGAAAAGGTGAATCATATTCAATGGACGCCCTAGAATATCTTAAAGTTGGAGCCATACACCAAAATATTTAAGGCTCTCCAAATCTCACTTTATCACTCACATATATTTTAAAATTATTAGTACATAGAAAATTTTAAAATTAGCTCAGTTTAAATACAAAATTTTAAAAATCTGTTAACGACGATGCAAATTTGAATAGAATTAAATTTGATAGCATTAACAAATTCATTGGTATGATTTTGTAGGAAAAATTATCCCTTAGTAATTTATTTTCAACATCTATTCTTTTTTGCAAGTTTATTTTCATGACGCCTTGCTAAACATTTAGGCGATACATAAATGAGAAAATATATAGTTTCCTTTATTGATAACGTACTAAATAATAGAATAATAGATTCTTTAATGATTAAGATATAAACTAATAAAATTGAAACCTCTTTCTATTTAAGAATTTTTAAAATGTATGCATTTGTTACTATTATTTTTTTTACGTTTCTATCACTTCCATGCTAATGGATGAATTTTTCATATTTACAATGATATTATATTCTAAGAGAATACATTTTTTTCAAGTTATATAGTTGTACTTCGTTTTATTACTCTCCTCGCTTAAAGTGTTGAATTTTATATTCCTCGTGCTAATCCTCCAGTCTTCTGTACGCAAATGGAATATTTCCTGCACAGTGTCTTTCCTAGAATAAGGCTGTAAGCTACCCCACTTTCCCTTTCAAAAGATGGGTTTTCCCTTTCTAAGACAAAGCTCATTTCCTCAATAGAATTACGGAACTTGTGTACCCTCGTAAGATATTCTTCCTAGAATTCTTTCAATACGCCAACTTATCCTTCCTGCCTTCCGTTTCACAGCGTGGAGTCTTTGACGTCACTGTTATTCACTCTTTCGCGACTGCCAACTTTAGAGAAAGAGATTCCTACAAAATTTGAATAAGGATGGAGAGAAGCAAACAAAAGGGGTCTTGATTTTGCATCTAGTTATAGTTCCGAGAAGGAATTTCCGAGTATTCTTGACTTATTTCTAAAAATGCAGGAAAGTTTTTTGCCAAGAGTAACACCACTTATGTGCATCTCCTTCCTTAATATTATTTTATAGGCTACGTAATTATCCTCGTATTCCGAATAGTGCAAGAGTGTTTTACAATAATAATCAATATCGTTAATTCTAATTTGAATAAATTGAACAAGATTCAACGCACAAAACATGACAATTATTGAAAGTATATTAATTCGTGCTCATGTATCTATTTATAATAATTAACAATCTGTTCAGTCATTTTAATTAATATTATTATTAATTATCATCAATTCAATCGAGTCTAGGATATAGTTTAACATATAAATGAACATGTTCATTCATTCAAAAAAAATGAATATTTTTCAACAACAGACCTTCCAGATTAGAATATAATTAAGAGTAAAATTAATATTAGAATATTTTAATTTAAATATTAGGAGGGAACGGGTAATTAATTCAATTTCTCGAAATCCTAAGACGAACTGCTCAGTAAGTTCGAAAACATTAAAAAATTATTCAATTATCTATTGTCCTCAAATCCTCAAAACATATTTTTGAGTATTCCTTCTTGTTTTATATTTTTCTAATATTTTCTCTTAATGTAACTATAACATTTACATTGTAGAGTTTCGTGTAATATGATGTTTATATTTTATTTTTCTCTTTGTATTTTACTTTGATATGCATTGCAGCCGAGCAATCTCTCCCATCTATTCGTTGCGATTATCCCGAATCAAATAAAATGTACCATTATTATAATTTCATTGACTCATTAGTTAGCATAGAAAGTTTCATCATCTTCAAAACGCCATCACTTTCCCTGTTTTGTCGATATACACCACGAGGCCTTTTCATAATGGACTCAACTTTGTTTTGGCTGAAAGGAAGTCAAAACCGGAAGAGTTGGTGCTATCCTCCGCATTCCACACAACGCGACCTTCATTTGCACCCTTATCCTCAAAACCCTTGCAGATTACAACCTGTTTTGCTTCGGAGGCACTCACTGTGCCATTGTACTGCCCCATTATCCGTACACCACCCGCCGTCGCGGCCAACAAATGAGAGCCTTGGTTCTACGAAGCCATCGACGAACAAATATCTTTCCCTCAAAATCGCGGCCTCTGAGATTATCTCGGCCCGTTGCTGGAAATTTCCTCAGCATTCGAGGCCTTCTCGAAGGGCTTAGCGCATAGTTGCTGGATGACTCTCGTCTATTGTAAGAAGCCTTCGAGAGCCACAGTCAAATGCCGCAGGTTCCTTTATTTTAACGCGCGAAGAAAAAGGTTTTTCCGGAATTTTGAATTTGAATGCGTTTTGCTTGGCAACGGACGATGCAATTCCACCGCGTGTAGCAAACGAGTTGAAACATGACTGAGTAGAGGGTGGGAGGTTATTAAGAAAGATGACTAATATACATTCTAAAATATAATGAACTAGTGATTAAAAGTAGATTGATTTCTAGAAGAAAATTAAATTTAAATAAAGAAGTAATAAAAAAAACTTTGTAAATTTCCACAGTTGTTTTTATTACTATGACATTCCACGAAGTCACGCCTTCTCACATTGATTTCATTAAATAAAGAACATCGGTAAATTGTTGCATGATCGATAATTTATTCGTTATAAGAAAGCTCAATCTATCGTGAAATTGAAATAGATATGTATTTGTTTATCCCGAATCGTACCATTATATATTTACTTATACATACACTTTCACTTAAATATCTTCAAAGCTTTAATAATGCATGTTAAGGTAAGGGTTGATGAAGGCTTATCGATTTAATATTCTTTACCGTAAATTTTTAAAAATTGTTTTGCCATCATATTTAGGTTCATTTCAGGACGTAGATTTCATATCCCCCATTTTATTCCTTTTCTAAATATCAATTACCATGGTGAATAGGTTGATTGTATCAACTACTTCTTATTTGAGCTCCCTCATTAGGTAATTGGAGCATTCCTAACCTAACCTCCTCTCCTTGCAGAAACCTTTCTTTCGCCTATCCTTCTCGTGACTTTCTCTCAGAGTAATAATTCTCTTCCACTTCCCCACATAAATTCCTCGCAACTCAAAGGACATCTAGCGCTGAAAGACGCAAATAAACAAATGAAGCGCGCTCTACATTTCTCCCCGCACTTCGAGAGCTGATGGCGGAGTCTGACAAGAGCAGAACAAGTGACGATAGCGAGGCGCATAAGTCACCGTCCTCCTTTCCTCTCTTGCTGTAATTGCGACGGGGTTAACGATAGGATGGGCCCACTCGCTCACCACGACTCCTCTGGCATTTCGCTCCTCCATTGTTTTTTTATCGCGGGAGCAAAAGATGGCGGGATAAAAGTTTCTCCGGAGACGTATTTCCGCGAGTTCTTTTGTTTCGGCTGAGGTCAAAGGTCGACCCCTTTGTAGATCACCGCATTCAATTTTGCTGATATGAATGCTGCTAATTTGGAAAGATTAATTGTTCTTATTTTAGGTTGGTTTATCCTTCCGTGAGGTTTACTTGCTTTTGAGACTCGTCACGCTTTCTCCTAACAATAGTATATATGTCCGAATATTATATTTGCTTGTTTCAACTTACAATTTATTTATTATGACAAATTTTTAAGCGTGTATCAGATGATCAAGCACGCCAGTTAGTAAACATGCAAAAACAACATTCAACAAAAGGATGAATTGATGTAATAGATATATAGTAAGCACTTCATAGATCCACCTTGTTTTGTTAGAGTTTCTGATATTTTGTAAACAAGACACGTAAAAACGAATGTTTGAAAATTCGGTTCTCCTTGCGGACTAGTAAGGTGAGGCCATTACATATCTCTAAGCCAAAAGACGGATTTATATAAAACAAGAAGTATTATATCCTTCTCAGATATATTCACATTATGTGAACCACTATCGGAAATATTAAATTTATTGAATACTAATTTCTGTTGTCCTTTGTAAAGAGAAAATGAACTACGATGTGATAACAATAATACGCTTTTATTTATTGCAGGGCGAAAATTAATCTTAAAAACTACCCTTACATTTAATTCTGCAAAAGACAAACACAAACTTATCCCATGCCAGTGGCAGAGGTAGCAATACAATTCAAATGTATCACCACTTCGTAGATGCAAAATATTGTACCCCTGGGGGGACTCGAACCCCCAATCCCCGGTTTAGGAGACCGATGCCTTATCCATTAGGCAACAGGGGCTTGGATGACTGAAATGTTATACTGAATGTTTATTCAGTATAACATTAATATGAATATCTATTCCTGAACATTAAAGGATTGGTAATGCATCAGAATGCTAAGTTTATACTTTGATGAGAACTATAGGCTTACTTAACATAAACATAGCAAAATTAAGGAACCTTTAAACGAAAAAGCACAGTTATTTAAGAAATGAAAATTATGCGAAAATATGGCCTGTTGGTCTAGGGGTATGATTCTCGCTTAGGGTGCGAGAGGTCCCGGGTTCAAATCCCGGACAGGCCCTATGATTTTAATTTTTAGCCAGTTTTGTTCAATCAATCACAATTCATTGCTTTCTTCCCATTATTCTACTCGATATTAGTCAGATAGACTACCATTTTATTTTATATGTATGTGACGAGAATTTATTTTAACAACTTATTTATAAATTCAGTTACAAAAGTCGATATCTTTTGGCGTTTTGTAAAAATAACATATATATATGAAAGGAAAAGCTAGGTCTAAAACAGCATTTATCATCCATTAGTGGAAATGAATTTAAAAGTGAATGAATAACTGGAGATGCCAAATAATCAACACTTCCCCAAAGCAAAATTTTTATCCCTGGGGGGACTCGAACCCCCAATCCCCGGTTTAGGAGACCGATGCCTTATCCATTAGGCCACAGGGGATTGTCTATCTCTGAACAATGTAAATCGGACCAAATACATGTAAATAGATAGTAAAAATAAAAAGTTTAAATTCTATTACTTTTCAGCTGTATAAAGTTCCCTACCTTTGACCGGTACTTATACCAAAGCGCACGAGAGAGTTCGACGAATCGTGGTTTCTTACTCCCACGAGTGACGCGCTTACGCAGTGAATCCAAATTTGCACCATGCATTCTTCGGGAATTCTGGAAAGAAAAAACACATTAACTACACCGGCCTGTTGGTCTAGGGGTATGATTCTCGCTTAGGGTGCGAGAGGTCCCGGGTTCAAATCCCGGACAGGCCCTTATATTTTAATTTTACAACCACAGTGGCAGATCGTATCTAATGGAAATTAGGAAGATTATTTGTGGTAAATAATTTAAGTGTATTTGTTAATATTACCTAATATAATATGCCATGTGCTTTAAATATTCATTAAAATACAGGAACAAAGGTAAATAGATTAATTATAGATAATAAAAAGAATAATACTGAGTATAATTATTTGATAACCTTAATTGTAAAAGGGTTTAAAGAATTAAATTAGGGTTTTTTTTAAAGCTTACATGTACATTTAATCGGGTGGTTTATTCTAGAAGTAAGGGATGCACAACATCAGGATGCATGGAATAGTTGTAGAAATATTTATCATCACTCGTATACTTCTACTCTATTTGTATGAACCTTGTACAAGCCACGATATTATCACGGAACACTTCTGGACTTCTTCTTGTTCTCTAGAGTGCGCGAATAGCGTATTATTTTAACAAGCCCCTCTATTTCAGCCTCAAGAGAATGTTCGACGTTTACCTCATGACGTAACGTTGAATATCGAGATATGCCGATATGCGATGCCCACGCGCCTTGTTCTTCCTACGTGGTAACTCTAACAGGTACCACTATCATCGAAGGAGATCCTACCCTTACAATGGGCACGTGTGTATATTCTTTAGCGATCTGAAGAATTCCATTAGTAGCTCAGGCTATTGTCTCTACAGAGCGTCTTTTATTTTCCATCATCCAGTTCCGCACACACCCACTTCCCGCCCACACCTGGGCATCTTATCCCATTTCCCTTGTTCAGAGTTCGCAACATATAGGATATAAACTGTGTTCAGACGAAACTGTAATTCGCGGAATATTATGTAGGGTGAGTTCTTTCGTCTTTTGGTATATTCAATGCCATCTAAGGGCTATCATATAGAACTAAAATTATTTATATACAATTATCATACTAGAGAAAAATAATTTTTATTAATATATTCCGTAGAATTTAAAAATCAAGATAGAATTGACATACGAATAAATTAGAACATCGGGGCTTTTTTATACAATTTTCTTGAATTCTTGAAATGAAATTATCATATTCCATCTATATCTAAAAGCTATTTGTGAAATACGAACACTGGAGTAATACCTGCCATAATGGAGTTAATTATCTGACGATAAAATCTTTTAACTGAGTTTCGCTTCCAGTTTTGTATACTTTTACATTCACGTAACTATGTTTATCATTTTAAATTTAACATGTATGTGATTGTGTTGAGAGTGTAATCAGCATAAAATGTCTGGCGGAACGAGTATGGACACATTATCAACTCCTTCAACATAAGGAAATAAGCCTATAATTGAAAGATAAAGAGACGTAGATTATCAAATTAATATTAATAAATTTTTCCAGTATTATTTATCGTCAGTCGAACGAGATGAGACCTACTTAGCAAAATATATAAGAATAAATTATATACCCCTTTTCAGCATAAAGCATATTCATTTTATAAAAGAGATGATTGAACAACTCGTCCACAGGGATGTAAAAAATAAAAATATTTATAAACTAAAGAAAGTCAAAAATAAATCTAGTAAACAAACTCACGATGATCCCAAAATAATGAAGTTACTTAATGTATAGTGTACATAGTAACATCACTCTCTATAGATAAAAAGAAAGCATCAGACAATCATTTGCTGAAAGCTTTCCATAAGGGCGATTGTATAATTAAATAATGCTCTTTTAATTTCTCTTGCAAAGAGGAAACTACCGTTCATGACGCTTCCTTTTATGGGCCTCATTAAGACCTCGTGTTCTTTGCAACTCTTCCATAGCTCATTTATCAAGTGATCGATAACCTGAAGTGCACTTCGTTTTCCAGAGGGAAAAATCGAACACCATTTCCAATATTTACTCTCTCGCACTTGGTGCAATTGACCTCAATGATAGAGTATGTGGGGCGAGGAACTTAACAGCGTGTGGTGATACTGCAATGAGTTTTCTATGATGGAAAAATATCATGAATGAAAGTCCAATGCATTAAGAGAATAAGGGTATGCCCATTACCCTATTTTAATTTCTCTTAATTTAGAAATAATTGGAACGTAAGGTAAAACACGATTGTTTTTAGTGGTTAATTAAGGTTAGATGTTGAAAGTCTAACATAACGATATATAGCAAAAAATTCCGTAGTAATTATGCTTTGAAATCATAACCGACCCCTAACAACAGCTTTAATTTTAGTATAGAGCTTAATAAACACTGAATATACATTTTTCAAACTCCATAGAAAAGATAAGCAAATATGGAGTATTTAATAACTTAGTAACTAAGGAAAGAAGTAAATAAATAATTTAAAACGTAAAAATTTTGGTTTTAAGTGGGACCATGATGTACATTTAGCCATTCCCAATCTTGTCACCACATATACATACTGTTAATTATCTAAGTTCAAGCAAATAAAGTAAGAATGCTACTCGTATAAGTAGTTTACCAATACACAGCCTAATTTCTCTAAAATAAATTGATGTAAATCATTGTTCACAAAAAATTACTCGTTCATATTTTCGTAATAGCTCTTAGATCTTCTAGATTTCAAATCGTATTTGTTTACATATACATTTCCTTTTCCTTAATGTGAATGAACATGGAATAGAGGATTCACCTACTCAACTTATCAAATTTTTTTTAATGATTTGACTAACAGTTTCTATAATGTAAAAACTGCAACAACCAACCAATAAGGAAACTAAGTGGGCAAAGAATACCCTGTGCTAGAATACTACTTTCCCACTAAACGTGAACTTTTTGGAGCAAATAACCTTAAGCTTAGTGTTTAACAGTAACAGATTCTTTATCTAATTCCAGAGTGATCAGTACAGTTTTTATTAGATAGAAAAGTTGTTTTCGTCTCTAATAAAATCAAACCTAGTCG
Organism: Pantala flavescens; assembly: GCA_020796165.1. Lineage (NCBI taxonomy): Eukaryota > Metazoa > Arthropoda > Insecta > Odonata > Libellulidae > Pantala > Pantala flavescens. The sequence goes on along the minus strand of CM036881.1, from coordinate 44,059,540 downwards.
GTACATTTTTTTCGCCGGAAACAATAAGCTAAATAATAACACCACACCTTCGCATTGGTATCTCAACACATGACATCAACGTACGCATATATACCCCAACGTTTAACTCGAAAAAAATCGTATTTAAAATTGAAAATCGCAGCCAACCAACAGAAAAGATACATTATTCCTTCCCCGATAGAAACAGGGACTCACGAAAGCAATCGGACGCCTTTCCGGCCCATCCCCATTTTTATTATAATCGCAATTCGTAACAATGGAAACGGGAAACGAATAATGAGTTATTTCCGAATGAGCGATCGACCCCTTCTGCGGTTGAGAGGTGAACAATCTCGCGCTTTCTATCGCATTTCCAAGTTTACGTGACAATGAAACAATTTTCAACGGAAAAGAATAACCATCGGTCTCTGCTCACGGATCGTTATTACCTTTGGTTGGGGACCCACTCCATCTCGCCACATTTACCTCTCTTCATTTGTCATTGTCTGTGGCTTGTCATGGTGGGTATCTCCCATCGGTTTATCCCTTCTCCCACCTTCTCCATCTCTCCGCAAGAGGGCTTTGGTATCGATCTCCTTAAAAAGTTCTTTTTACGCGTGTACGCGGATGGACACCTCCCTCTTTCTCCCTTTGGTATGTTTGGTCATTTCAGCCCTTCCCTCTTCCCATTTACATATTGATCTTCGTGTCTGCGCGTACGATTCTTTTTTTGCGCCATTTTTCTTCTCGCGAACGCCCTCTTTCCGCTGCTATCTCGTTTTTATTGTTGTTACGTCTGTTACTGCGGCGCTGTTATCGTTTCTACGCTACGATGCTCGTTTATCAAAGCTTCAGGCTCTTATTGAATGCGTCTTCGAAAGGTGGAGGCTTTCTGTCGTTCTAAATATGTTTTTCCATTGGAAAACTCTTGATCGTGAACAAGGCCAAGAAATAAAATTTCATTTCCTCTGAATTTATGGAATCCAATATTATTATTATAGCTTATCTTGCTTCTATACCTATAGTTGATTAAATATTTCTCATTAATAAAAGCGAGCGAGATCTTAGACTTGCTATACAAGCCTTCATCTCATTCTTCACTATGAATAATTATGGACGTATGATATGATTATGTTTTCATAATAACCTTTATATATCTAATGAAACGTAAGTATATGGTGGTTAATAGCAGGCAAAGATAAGAAAGAATGTAGAAGTGTTCGATACCATCCAACATCCAGTAGCAAAACGAATTCATCAAACAAAAGCTGTCGTATAAATAATTTAAAAAGAACCAAAAAATCGCAGTATTTTTGATAGTCAATAAGTGAATAATTAATGCTATCTTTTTCAAAATCAAAAACTTAAACTAGAGAGTTTAAACTGACAAACTTTTAGCGAAAGATATGACAAAAGTTATACCTTGGGCTTTCACGTTTATTGGAAACCCTTACGATGAAACATGTTCCTCCAGATCTTACTAAATAATTGACCATCTACAATGCTTAAATTTTCAGCTGGCTAATGCAATTAACTGTCGTTAATGGAAGCAAATTAATCGACCATTTCCATCATTTCATTCATTACTTTCTCGGATCGATATTCCCCCATCACCTGCCGCACTTATCTTCCGTTCGTCTGTAATTCTCTTCTCCCCTTCGGACGTTATCTTTTCCCCATCATCTGTTTCTTTGTCTCCCGACCTTGCCAATCATCCATGAACTTCGTCTTAATCTTCTGAGTTTAAAATGAAAGTATTGAGCTCGTTTTATGGCAGTAATGATTCCGAGAAACTATATTTATAATTTACTTCTCTTCCCTTATTTTACGGTCCTTAATAGCTCATACATTTAACATCAAAGTTATAAAAGTTCAGTTTCAATTACCTCTATTTATATCTATTAACGTTGCAATTATTTAAGCTCTTCTATTCGAAAAATAATAATTACAATGTCTTACTTATGGATGTGATTTAGACTTCTATACTCCTTTTACATCTAACACGTATCATTATAAATAGAAAGTAAAATAATTAATAAATTTGAAAATAAAAAAGAAAGGAATATAGTAGGCATTTATGTTACCCCATTTAATAAATAGTTAATCAACCCTTGTTAATAAATATCGGCTATAATCAATTATAATTCATAGGTTACATAATACATTAGGTTATTGAGAGAGAGTTCAAGATCTTATGTTAGACATTGTTACGCTAACGGTGATTCATATATTCACGTATACCATTTCAATTGGTAACGATTCGCCATTCAACGAAGTACGTAAAGTAGAAGGAAGAATTAGCCCTCAATGGATTCTCACAAGTCATCGAATGATGAGCAAAGGAAAGGGTTTTAATCAGTTTTGCCGTTGCGATGGGAGAAGGAAGAGTTCCATTGTTTGCTATGGAGATCTTAAAACAATTGGGCCGATAAGGGATTGGTTCGAGTGGTAAACAACAGCAGCGGATCGATTCGTTAATGGCGATAATAGGTTTCATAGTAGAGTAATGATTGGGTACGTAACGATACAAATGGATGTTCGATAATTCCCAAATGAAAACAGATCGTTTGTCATGAAAATTTGGGTATTTGAAACATCCGTAGAGGATTATATGGTGTTTTAATTCGCAGGTGGCTCTTCTGGGAAAAAAGATAGCCATATGTTCTTGATAATTACTAATAATAATTGAATCTTGAATCATTAATTGATGAATAATCTTCTTGGGATTTTTTTGAATTGGTAGAATTTTTTTAAAATCACTCATATCGATCCATATATAAGATGTATAAGATAAGGTTTTACTAATTTCATTTCAGCTTTGTACCTTAATTTTTAACACATTTCACAATGCTATTTACTCCTAGGGCTTTAGTTATTTCAGATAATTTTAGGTAAAAGTATGTATTAATAGAAAAATATTATATATCACAGGAAATAATATTCATGCAAGAATTCCTCATATAACCTCATAATATAAGCGATGTAAATTTCCGCTTAGTCATCTTAAAAAGACTATTAACTCAATACCATCCATTCTAAATTACTGCGGCCAATTTGCCTCGGTTCAAATTAAAATTTAACGGACACCCATTGTTGATTCGAGAAACATATGTGAACTGTCTCCTAGCAATTTTGTTTATCGCCGCGATTCTCAAAATATTTATAGGTCTCCCTTGGAGTATTCAAATGAGGAATTTCGTGGTATATCCGAACTCCATTACCGTCCTCCGGGAGACAAGAAAAAGATGGCCATGCTGCTGTTAGTGATGAGTTAGCTCAAGAGAAAGGAATTTCTGAACTTTTTTTATTTCTTCTCCACGGGGAAAAATCCCGAACGGAATGTGGTTGCTTATGAAGATTTTGTGGGGGTATGGTCAGGTATTCGGGTGATGGAAGTGTGCCTGATGATGCTCTTGCGGAGGGTCCATCGACTGACACGTGGGTGAGACACGTCTACTTTCCGTTGGAGAAATAGCTTAAGGACTTATGTGGGTCTTACATCTACCGTAATTGAAAATATCATGATCCTATATATAAATGATGGTGTTACAGTTAAATGTGGTTACGTAGCTTTGTTCCAGTATAAGTAGTTTCCGAATTTCCTGAAGAGTAAAGTGTTCCCTTTTAATGATAGTGATCTTCTTTCGTTTCACGAAGACAAATCTAGGATGAATTGCAGAATTTATGTGCTATGGGCAAGGTTATTGTACAACTTCCTCATAGGGTTCCACAGAATTGGATAGTTGAAGATTGAGTATATTTGTTTCAAAATTTTAATTCTGAGAATATCAGTATTTATTTTTATTAACAACATGAATAGAGATTGCAAATAGAAAGTTATTTAAGGCCGAATATTTTATTTTAACTACTAACAGCGTTTTCGTAGTGTAGTGGTTATCACGTCTGCTTTACACGCAGAAGGTCCCCGGTTCGAACCCGGGCGGAAACATTTTTTGATGTTTATCTTATACAATTTTTCCATCTAATATAATTTGTATTATATTGAAAGCAGTGGAATACATGGTTTATTTTGACAATTTATAATTCTAATATTGCGAATCAATGTATCTATTACAAAGCTAACATTCTGGCTACTATGTTAGCATCCATAGAGAGAGAATTGGAATAATAATTTTGCCTCGGAAACTGTTTTTAGAGACGCAAAATATATTCATTGGATAGAAATATGTTTAAAGAAACGGATGAGTGAAAAAAATTTATTTATACTTTGATAACGATTGAAAGTAATTGAAATTGTACCAACAGCGTATTCTTGGGAAACGTTTAAACACCACCTATGGCTACATTCTTAATCGCAATACTGAAATGGACATGTTAGAAAACATATATTCCTTATTTTATATAGTTTGAGACTACAATTTATCCCCTGATTGAATAACATATTTCTGCGAATTTGAATCGACTCCCTACCTTCGACATGAATCATGTATCAACAAAATTATTCCATTCGATATTTACCTATAATAAACACACGATAAACAGAGATTATTCTGGCAGGGTAACTGAAGACTAGAGGTACTCAACTCTTCATCTCACAATGCATAGACCTTTAGCATCTTACTCCCTCAATCCATTCGGTAGTGGCCATCGCTGAATTCCCCATAGACAGAGGAATACGTGCGTCTATCACCTGGTCATCGTGACCGAACGCCCCCCGCTCGCGTCGGCCCTTGTTTTACGTACGGGAAAATTAATGCAAGCCCTTTCACGGTTTTCCATAAGCCGAGCGAAGAGAGATGAGGAACAGACCAAGGGAATGAGATGGGAAAAAAATGAGTAATGAAGAATCTCGACGTTGTCCATATATCTGAGTCTAAGATGCTTCATGCTCCTTATCCCATTCCCCCTAAGAGACCATCCTCCTTCACATCATGGCCACTCTTCAACAGTAGCTTAATTGGCAACTCCCTGGGTTTCTGTTGAATAAAACTGGAAGCCCGAGACTCCGTGGATGCTATTAAAGAATTCCCTTGTACTTTGATTTCCCTCGCGAGGTTTTTATATTGACTCAAATAGGACGGCTTTGTGTTTAATTAGTTTGATTGTAATATAAACACATACTTGAATCGGGTTTGTCGACGGAAATTAATTGTTGGCTCGTTAGTAGACACACGAATGTGATTGCTAGTCCGTAGTTTACTTTATCTAGTATTGCAAGATCTACGTAACAGCAATGTAGTCTTTCCTTTTTAGAATTGATATTTCTTTTTATATATTAGTAAATCCTTTTTAAAATTGCAATATATCGTGAAGAATATTTAGAAATTTAAAGAAATGCTCTAATTCATTTTAGAGAGTAAACAATCAGTTGCTATGGTCATTTACTAAGTGGAAACAACCAAAATTATTTGAATGAATGTAGAAAGAATCACTTGTGAATGGTTGTATTAATTGATTATTCTCACACACACAGAATCATAAGCTTTAAGAGCGAATTAAGTATTTAGAATGAGATTTCATTTGGGATAGAAAAAAAGTTCTGGAAAAATTAGAATTTGTGCTCTTTCTTCTTCAAGACAGCGCAACAAACTCGGAACTAAAATCTTCCATCAGTCGATGAATAGGAAACTATAAAAGTATCATAATATTTCTGATGATGAAGTACTGTCCAGAAAAAGGTTTCCAGCTCCATGCCCATAAATGTATGAAATAACTATCGAGTTTTATTGCTTCTAGAATGAGTTTCTACGTGTTTCTTATGGTCCAAAATTAGGTTCGAACACGTTTTTCAACTTTATGATTATTTTAATGGCGGTAATTCTAATGCTTTATTTTTTCTCTTGTTTCCAGTTGGTTGTAAGGTGATGAAATATTTACATTAGATATAGTTCTATATCTTATGAGAAGTTTTCGTCCGTATTTTACATATATTTGTAGTCTGATTGCTATAAATCAATAATATGCTCTGGAAAATTACAAATAAAAAGTTTCGTAGATGATTCTTAAATACAGCCTTGATTGAAGCAGCTAGGAATAGCAGATTTTATTGTGGTAAATTATTAAAGCTATAAAATAAAGATAGTTGTAAAATAACAATAAGCAATAAGGGTTGTTAAGCTCTGTGATAATATATACCTCTGCTAAAACATAAATTTCGTTTCATAAAATCTCCCATTAGTTTAAATGTGGAAATAACATTCAGTCAAGGAAATGACTAATATACTTGGATAAAGAAACCTTACGAATGAAATAGTTTCAAAAGTATTGAATTATTATATCGGAGGACATTCTAAATAGAAAGAAGTCTGTAAAATAGACAAACGTTTTAACTGGTATTTAACCCTCTGAGAAAATAATACAATTTTGAGAATGTTAACACCAAAGAATAATTATTTCATCCAATATTTTTGTTAATAAAATCTATGATTTCTTTTATTTGATTTAAACATTTTAGTATACTTGATATGTATCATTCTATATTTACTCAGCCGAAAAAGTAAGTGAATTCGAAATTCAATTCAATTGTTCTTTTGTAAGGTTTTGTCTAAGGAAATAAAATTCTCCATTACTAAATGTAACAAGGAGTCGGAGATTCTCGGAATAACTTCCTAATGTTACGGTTTATAAGATAGGAATCTCAATTTGCTGAAGATCACAGAACACCAAATATTATATTTCATACAGTACATTACATCGTTTCCGTAGTGTAGTGGTTATCACGTCTGCTTTACACGCAGAAGGTCCCCGGTTCGAACCCGGGCGGAAACATTTTCGCAAATTTTTACAAAAAGAATAATATGTTACTAATTATAGACAACTTAATGATTGGAAAGGGATGCATATATATTATTCGATCGTAATTCGGTGTAATACTGCCAAAATTTTTACCATTCTAGTTCTAGATTCTTTTTCCATTTTCAACTCCGAATCTTAACATTCTTAAAGTTAAAAAACTGGCATTTAGATGGAATTGAAAGAAACATATCTATTACATCCGTAGACAATTTCAGAATAAAAATTCAAAATTTTAAACCTAAATTTTCATTATTTCCCCTCTTAACACGTTCGTAACGTGTTAAAGACACCCTTCTACCTTCCGATACTGTACATTGACATTCTTTCGTAGACCGTCACACTCCCATATCTCCCTTTCATCTGACACCTTACGCATCACTTCTGTTGGAAGCACCACTGAAGAGGAATACCTCCCGAGGGACACTTCTGCATACGGCCCACGGATGGAGTGGGTGAGCATCCCTTTGTGCACACAATCCGTGAATCGTCAGCGGGGAACGGACTTAAAGTCACCGTACGCATCTCCATACGAACCCAGCCGTCGCTAACGAGCGGCGGACAACTGCACGGACTCCATCTCTGTCTCCGCAGACACCACCTGCCATCACTCCCGCTCCCCTCAACTTCCGATTCGCTCACGTCGGGAATTGAATTTCGACCCACTTCAATCCTCGCAGGTGACCGGCGACATTCTAATTTTTTCCTCGCGATTTATCTCATCTTTTATCTTCTCTACCATCGGATCTTTACCTCGCGTTTATCTTAGTCCAATCTGGAGATCTTCCCTCAAAAAAAAGGTAGAAACCCTGCTCCGTTCCATTTGTCATCCTCATCCCTTTATAACACCGAGTACCCCTTCCGTCCACCTACAATTCCTCGGAAAATATAAAACCTTTGAAATAATTCCGGGGAATTCTTTCTCGCTAACCCTTGAACCCCACCTAATGGTTTCCTATATACCTTCTCGAAGCCCTTTTGGCGTGTGAAGAGATGTAACAAATGAACTTTTTCCAGGGTCGATGCAAAGTAGGTTGGTTTTTACGGGGGAGGAACGACTCAGGGCCTTTTTTTACGACCCCCTGAAGGGAGGGGCCGGAGAGAGAGAGAGACGAGGGCCCGTGACTATTATCCGCACGCGTGCTTCGTTGTTGTACGCTGTCCGTGCACGCCGTTGCTCTCGTGTTCTTTTACGGAATGACGCGGTTTGAAATAGGGTTGCGATTGGTCCTTAGAAGACGTGACGTGCAGGAATGTTAACCTTCTAAGATTGTCCAGGATTACTGTTCCGTATCTAACGAGTTCTCCGTCCTATTGTTGTTTATTTCCGATATGAGGAAGCTCTATTACCTCTTGTGACTAGTTTTTAAGAATTAAGCACGAATACGGTTAAGTAGGGATTACTCAATTCTGACAAAAAGGAAATATGCATTTATATAATTTAAAATATTAAATTATTAATTTACTATTATATTAGACAACAAATAGGATGCGGGTCAGGTGTTATTCATCTTTTCAAATTGAGTGTAGTTTCTATCAAAATTAAAGAAGTGAATAGTTTATTACTTCTTCCAAGTAGTATTATTTTCTGTAAATACTGCAATTTTTATAACAAAACATATGCCCCTGTGGCCTAATGGATAAGGCATCGGTCTCCTAAACCGGGGATTGGGGGTTCGAGTCCCCCCAGGGGTAAATATTTTGCCTTTCGAAGTGGTGACAATGTTGTAATTTCAAATTTATTTCTTCACTAATTACAAATCCATCTTCGTTCAAAGGATTTGCGATAGCTTTTAAACTTTACTTTATACAAATATATTTAACTTCTCTGAACTCTTAGAGGTGCTAACTTTTGCAATTGTCAGCAAAATTAATTAGTAACTCAGTTCTATTTTATTCACCTACTCATAAATTGCAAAGATAGCCTATCTGAGTAATTTAAAAGAGTGTTTAGAAAAAAGTCAATGATTTTGACACAAAATTTAAAATTATAGGGCGTGCCCGGGATTTGAACCCGGGACCTCTCGCACCCTAAGCGAGAATCATACCCCTAGACCAACAAGCCACGTTGTAACTCAACATTGTCTTTTATTAAAATATCTGCACTTTAATTGACGATTCTTTACATTTTCACGTCAATAGTAAATTCGACTTTCGTTTCAATCTAAGCGAAAAGCTTCGTTATCATACATAGAATACGAAATTAAGTGAAGTCTCATCAACTGACGACGTGTCAGTTAGTTGATGAGATGAAAAATTGTTAAAATATATTTTGTATTATTTACAATGCATGAGCTCCTGTGGCCTAATGGATAAGGCATCGATCTCCTAAACCGGGGATTGGGGGTTCGAGTCCCCCCAGGGGTATATTTTTCGTTAGGAAGACGAAGCAAGTGTTCATGTCCTATTTTGAATCCTTTAAACTAACACTTTTGCTATCTTTTATTACTTAATAAAATGCTTTTGGATAATTATCTGTGTATAGGGCACACAGGAAAAAATTATGCTTAGTAATAAAGATTACTTCCTTTAAAATATATTCATCTAACTAAATACAAGACTTGCTCCTTCCACATTGGAATCGTTATAATAATATTGGTTACGAATCATTAAAAAAACATTAAACATATTAAAATTTTATAAGTTGAAACTACTTTCTTATTCCTTATTTTTTCACAAAGTCACATACCATAGAAAATGGCACTTAGGAGAAATAAGGGTTTCTTTTTAGGCATACTCATACCATACGCGAGAAAATAATAGCTAATCTAAGGTTTTATGATTGTAATTAAGAGGTGAAAAATCATAGGCCTCTGTGGGTAACTGAATCTTAAAATCGATTTGAATACGCTGCTAAAGTAATTATGAAAATCAAAAAATGAAGAAATTGGAGTAAATTGTAAACTTTGTACTCTATCTTTAATAATGACGATGTTCGATATTTGAACACGAGATATATAAGATCGCGTCCAGTTCAGTGCACTCTGGACGGCATTAATCAGTCGAGATGTAAGGGGAGACATAGGTGTGGATGCTTATTACCCCAGAGTCTCAATTAACGAACTTGTCCCACGGCTTGAGACCCATATTTACGACCCATAACATAAATATCTCGTCGCGCATTTTTCGTTAGTAATTGAGAAGAGATCTAGACGAAATAAAGCTATCCGGAGCGCGGAGGAAACCATATTTCGCTTCGCCGCGTGCGCCCTCCTTTTTTAGTAATTCATTTGTTTATCGCGTCGCAGCATTCCGATCGTTAGGTATGTGGAGGCAGAGCTCGTAAAGCGAAGTGAGCATTTGAATGTTGGGATGGGACCAGTTTGTTCTCTAATTGGTTATGTCCCGACGTACGTACTCCATAAGTAGCAGTTCGCGATCATAACTCGGGGAAGGTTCGGTCGTTGGAAGTAGTTTTCCCGTTTCGTTTTACCTTGGGTACATTTACCTTGCTCTGAAAACGGGAACAGTTAATGTACACGTTGGTTACAATTGTAGTAATGAATTGAGGCTCGTTAAACTTCAGGAAAAGATAAGAAGAACTAACAAAACAACATCGAAAAAATTCAAGTAATTTATTACTTCGGTAATGCTTAATTATTTCTGCATGTCTACTTACATAGCCCAATTTTTGCATATAAAGTCTTCTTCGACTCTATTTTTTCCCGTTTGAATACTATATATTACTCATAATTAACTATGAAATAAAGTAATATGTGAATTAAACTAGTATAAAGTTCTGTAATATTTAAACTGAGGAGGTACATAATCTTTCAACTTGATAACTCTATACAAGCATGCACAAAAGTAAGGAGCTGATGTACAAATGATATTAAATTTCAATCGATGCAACATTCATATATAACTATGAAATATTATTTATTTCTTATCATTATTTATTTAATCAAATACTACGAGTACTACTACATTTCATATGAAAGAGAAAGATAGATTTCAATTTCCGCTAATATGATGATTATATTGATATTGATGATGTGCAGTATCTATAACAACCGATTGTTAGTTAAATAAATTAAAAAAATGTATATTACTGTCCTTTTAAACACATTACAATTTAGTAATAATTATTTCCTGAAATTCTTTAAGCATCGAAACGTACTTAACATCCATAACACGTTAAACATACGTACAATTTTCTACGTATATTTATGTTTCAAAATATTACGAATTTATTACACGATAATATCTTTAACACAGAATGTATGGTTTAAAATTTTTGAAATTACAGCTTTCTATGGGATATTTAACTTATTCTGACGTCCAGCCATCTCCTAGAACGGGGTGATATCCATTCTTCTATCTCTATACTCCCACACCATTCCATTTTCCATATAGCGAATACTCCCTCCAAGAGAAGGTACACTGTGTGCCATTTAACGCACGCAATGAAGGATTGATGCTGTGGGCAGGTGAGCTTCGTCCGACCGAACGCTTTTCCAGAGAATAAGGGGAAAAGAAAAATATTCTGGGAGGAGACAAGCGACTCGGTTGATGAATCCCACGCGTGTTTATTCGTGATTGCCAGTCCTTCTTCTCCGGAGCCGACCAATTAAGGGAAAGGAGATGCTAAGGCTTAACCCATGAGGTCCATTAGTTTAACTCGTTGGGCTTACGCAGCGATTTCTTTCCTATAGTGAATGACTACCTAATAAAGTTAACTAATCAAAGGATGAGAGGGATATCTAGCTTCGGGATTGTCCAGAATTAACTAGGAATATTAATAATGCAAGATACTTGATGGTGATAGGCGTAGTTTGTAGAATCTATGAGAATATTTCACAGTAGTGTTTTCCTAATCATGGAAGTTAAATGGTGAATAATATTAATAGTATATTGTATCAATAAGTTAATAAGATGCGCACAAAACGTTATACGAACGATATAAAGGAAAGTTTTAGTATAAGATTAAACCTTAAGTTCTCTTAATCCATTTTACAAACGAATTCAAAATATTATGTATAAGTGTTTTATTAGTAATATAGAATCCGCAGTTTAATTATAAAAATAGCTTTAATAACTCATTACTCGAATAAGCATCATACACGTTACGTTTCCTACATTCTTGTGTCTCGTAGTGTTATTAATATTAGCGAGAAATTCTCAGAACTATAATAATCTTCTGTGCATAAGGATATAGAGAAAAGCAACAGAACGTAATACAAAAATAGCATCCTTAAATACGTAGTCATAATCAACAAGCTTTCAATCGTAAAATAAAATTTATCATTTCATCTTGCAAACAGTGTCAGAGAAATTATTTTCAAAAATATTTAAACGTTTTTATATATATTATAGCCTGGGCACTGAGTTGAAGTTTTAATTTTTAGCAGCGTGTTTGAATTAAATTTATTTCTCCACTTTTATCAGTGAGGGAAAAGTATAGAATAACACGTATGTACGTAATATTAAGCGTTCTATTCGTAGCGTTGTTGAATATAATTCTTCAACCGCTCTCCTATATTCGTTTTATTGGATAGAAAAGGAGGTTCGGTAACGCGATGGGATTATTTTATGAGTTCGGGATGATCGTTCCATTTCTTGAAGCGTTGACTGTATTAGGAACTCAGGGATCGGCGTATTATTTACGAGTCACTGGACGTCTTTGGCCATCGGGAGCTATAAATTTTAAGCTGTTTCCCAGCATCCGGTGGAATCTTTAATGGAATATTATTATAGATACTCCTTTCCGATCTGAGAACAACCATAACTCCATGAGATCACGTATAGGAGAATATAGAAGACCTTTTGAGTTTTGATTTTCGTTTAAAAGTGCCATCGTAAAATGTGTTTCAAAACGGAGCTAGACGACTAGACACTCTGAATTTTGTGGTCTCGAAAATTAATTTCTCAGGTTATGGACTCCGCCTGCCAAATATTCGATTTGCTATTTCGTTAACTGCTACTGTATATTGGATGGAGAAGATTCAATTTATATTTCACTCTTTTGAAGTTTTTATAACTTCACTTTGGCTTGGAATGGTTTCACTGAGACGAAATGTATGAGTATTTGGAATGAAATATTTAAAAGGTATATTATCAACAACAAATAGTTTACTGCTGTCTAATTTTAAAATACATAGAGTAATCTCCCTTCCCGTCATGATCAGCAAAGTAAAAACCTCACAACAAGCATGGTAGAGATCAATGGCTATTATGACATAAAATTTCCTTAACAAGTTCGCAGGCTCTTTCAGCTCATACTACTACTTTAATAAATAAATCGAGGTAAAATAGTTTGTTAATTTATGAGCTATATACAAATAAATTTTCCTGGTTATCATATAGTGGAATATATATATTTGGTGTAGCCAAATATAGATATTCCATATATTTGGCTTAAAAATACATGTGGTTATATATATAATATAACCACTTTATTAAAATATGGACTCACAGATTAAGAAACAAAAAACTGATGTATTTTTTATTAAAGAGGAAATATTAGAGATTTTCATAGACTTCGTGCAAAAATAAATATTTAATCGAAAGAAGGACAGAGGAATATATTAAAATGAATCCTTTTTTACCCAAGAAGGGTAGCAATGAGAGATATGTTAATAATCAACACACTTCTTATATATTACTAATGAAACACAAATAAAGGCCTACTGATTTACTGAGAGGTCCAAGTCAAGCTTTGGCTGCGAGAATCTTCACTTTTTGCCATTATATTTTTTCATATTTGATAATTAATTACCTGCTAACACTATAGGTACGTGTTGCCCTTTATGATCACTCAAATCATATAAAACTAGTAGAGAACTGGTGTTAATAAAAATGAATAAAATATGCGAATCGACGTTACCTGCATATCCTACAAAGATGACTGATATTTAATTCAAAGCTTAGATATCAACACTCTGTATCTAACGCTATAAGAAATTCTTTCCCTTCAATTTACATTCTGTTACTTCGCCACTACGGAATTCCAAAAGGTTCGCATGCGTGACTGTCAGTAGTGGACAGATGTTTATCCCTCAGCATTTTACATCCGATCAAAACGAAAATTCCCCGACGACATTTTACGCGGGGTAACCCAGTAGATTATTCGCCGCGAGCCTAATTTATTCTTTAGAGAGATCATTATTTTCAATAAAAGGGGAAAAATGACAGCTTAATTATTTTCCCATTTCCCCGTTCGCCTCCCGCGGTCTTCCATCGAAGACCGGCCTCAAGAGAGAGATTCATGCCCATCAACGGAATAATATCTCATCCTCCGAACAACATTGTATTTCCACCATCTTTCTGATTAATTAAATGGTATCGAAATTCGAAACTGCCTTTTCGGTAACAGATTCTCTCTCTCGAGGAATTATTCCATCGGATTCATATTTTGTCCGTATCGGAAACATATTTTATTTGCTGGTTTATTTGGGAGCTGAAATGAGCTCAGTTTTTTTTAGATCAAGAAAACCGCTTTCAAGAGTATCTGTCTTAAACTAGTGAAGAGGAAAGTAATAATGGTAAGAACCAAAGTAGTATAACACGAACTTATTTGAGTATAAATCAAATATATTTGTTGGCTTAGCCTAAATTTGGTGAAAATAATTCTCGATCAGTTTTACATAGGAGCTAAGTAAAGTCAGTTATCTATGATTTTAATTATAAAAATTATCGATTCTTAAAACTATTCATTATTTGATAAGTAGTATAAATTGTATTGAGCAAATTCTTTTCGTTAAAGTAATGGTGGGGATTCATACAATGTATACAATGAAAGATGAATAAAATAATATTGTAGCTTGTTTCTGATGTTGTTCAAATAACAGTTTGTAATTATGATATTATTTATTTTCAATACGAAATTCCCGATATAAACTTGAGAAATAAACGATAGAACGTTGTGAAATTTTCAAGCAAAATCTTATTGGATATCTTTGTATGCATAGTGTGAAATGCATTTCAGGAAAAGATATATGAACGTAATACTTAAATTAGGCAGTTAGATACCTATAGATAAGAACATTCTAACGACAATAAAAATAATATATTTATAGTTGCCTTCTATAGTTTATAGTTTTCTATAGTTGCCATCGTTACGTTATTCTTCAGCTTCATGATACATACTACGATTCATGTATCAATATTCATTATCATTCATTATATCTTAATCTCTAGCATCTCTTTTTCATTAGTTAATATAAATCCTTTTTTAATCTTTAATGATTATTTGGATACATTTAATCAATCGACCGCACTTCGAGGAGGGCCTTTGTGGATACATCTCAATCGTTGCCAATATTGAATAAAGGGTCTTTCCATATCTTAATGATCCCTTCCATTCGGTGGTCCAATCCTTATATGGGATGGATTCCGGGAAAAGACACCAGAGAGTGTGGAGGTCTTCAAGGATAGGTCCCTACCAGCGAAGAACATAGGTAAGGAAGATCGAGACACGTGTATCTGTTATCGCTGCTACTCCTTGGGTAGTTCCTATTTCCACGAAATCCTACTGGAAATTCTTCTGTTTGAGGCCCGGCCAAGAGAGGTATCCGAGAGGGCCGATGGAGTTGTTGAAGATTCTTATGGCTTATCTTTATCTACGAGATTTTTATACCAATAATATAGTTATATCCAAATGCTTAATGTGATTTTCATATTACCTTTTTGGTATTTATCTGTAAAATACTGAATAACCTTTAGTTAGAATTATGTGACGATAAATGTTTGTACGATATTTATATATTGTGTCTTTTCTTCAGAAGGAGAAATTATACTATATATAAAAAGATCGACATATTGTACGTATTATGTCTACGATTTTTATCTCTCTATTTAGCGGAAGAACGATTATTACATTTCTTGAAAGGCATTGTAAGTACATAATTAATTAATGGTCCATTTAAATAAATGATTATAGTAGGAAGGGTATTCGTATTTTTAGTTCTGTTTAACCCGCTGTTTATTTTTATTAATATATTAATTTATTAAAATATTAATAAAAATAATAATATTTATTAATATATTATGATTCTTTATATTTTATATTAATAATTACTTAGTCTCTATGCCCCTCAAGGAAATTAATATACGTTAAAGAAATGATTTAAATTATGACATATGTATTGTCTTCTAGTTTTGATTACTTATTTGTTAACGTACTAAAAAAAACTTGACTGAAATTCTAGAGGAATATTATTATTTAATAATTCTAATAAAGTTTCCCCTAACATGTTAAGTATATTGATATACCTGTTGATAAACCTACAATAAATATATTTAATGTAAAAAATGCAAGTGAATTTCATCAGTAATTTAAAAATTCAAATTTTTATAAATATAATCATTTACATTGCATTTATTATAAGTCCTCGGTAGTATAGTAGTCAGTATCCCCGCCTGTCACGCGGGAGACCGGGGTTCGATTCCCCGCCGGGGAGGTAAATTTTGCTCCCCATGAAAACTATTTTTCATGATACTTTAATGCACCTTAAATTTTGGCATTAACATAAAAACAATATCCTTGTTAACTTTCACTTTTCCTCATATAATATATTTGTTACGATTCATAACTTTCGTTACATATTGTGACTATACAATCAAGAACATACACCATTTTATACTATATATATTGTACCCGAAAATTACCAATGCTTCAAAAAGTGGTAATTTAAATCATCTTAAAGAAAACAAGTCCATATTAAGAACTATTCTGCGGATTCCATATGTTCTGATATCTCCAAGCAACACGTTCTTCACATATAGTCAGCTTAGCATACGGAAAACTCATCCTCTCCCGTTTAGATTTGATACTGCCTTCCCATAAGGGCTCCGGGGAATAACGTAGATCATAGAGATAGTGGAAACACTAGAAGAGTCGTACACATCACCGCGAAAGTGCTGAGGTTAGCGGAAAATGCAACAAAGAGGCCATTTCCTATTTGCAATACGAGATATCTACTTCTATTACCTTTCCGCCGCCTTCTGAGATATCTTCCTCGAAGTGCTTTATTTCTACACTGATATGCAATATCGCTGTATTTTAATTTGAATAGATCGTAAATGTCTCGCCTGTTTCCATTTCCTGCTTTTACCAGCCTAAGGAAAGTTGCATCTTCTCATAAACTACTCTCAAGTGTTCTCTTGTTCCTTCCTTGAAATATATGCGCTTCCTTTCATATTATTCGATATAATTTCCATGCACATTTATGCCGCGTTCACTATTATTATGAAAATTTATTTCGGAATCCTCTTTGAGTATGAGTTTTTTTATTATATTATAAATGGGCAGTTTTTAAAGTACATTGGAGACAATACAAAAAGAGTAATATGAAACATTTTTCCCATAACAGTTACAGGAGACGTCATACAGAATTGGAAGAGTAGCAGAATACGATACAAAGAAGATATTTACAGCCTTGTTTATATGTATTATATTCAAGCGAATCCTTTGCAAGATATAACAATTCAGTGTGTTGTAAAATTATGTCAATTCAATTCGTAAGCGAAGATGAACATAAGGGGTTTTCCTGCTACTCATATACCTAATGGAACACTTTCTACCAAGAAAATTACATATTATTGTATGATGAATTATTTGAGTATGAGTAATGTTGACGTGTACAATACGGATGGCTATATCGGAAATGATAAGAACATTCATTTTGAAACGATGCGATGCGTGCGATGTTAATAGCAGTTTGAAGAATACAGTTGTCTTGTCCTAAAACATTCATTGACAATAATGCAAAGGGTTTTTCTATAAGATTGCATTTAAAAGTAACACACACAAGCTTTCTACACCCCCAATAGGAAAGAATAGAGAATTCGGAGGAGGGACCAACTTGCATAATGAATGATTTTTAGATGTAATATCTTAGAACTGTGATTCATAGAGTTTATTTGTTGCCAGTTACCTTATTGATTGAAGATATCTTATCAGTTTAAATATAAAAATCACCCATATGTATGATTCTTTATGTAAACTGTATTATGAGAACCTATGCGTTCGATGTTTATCATGAGCTTTTATCCGAGTCGATTCAGTTTCATTCCATGGGTGGAATTCTAGGAGCTTTATGCTTAAAGTAATGAATTATTTCCTTCCATCTATTTCTTAATGAAAACTCTACGAGTATACATGTGATGAACTGAATGCATTTCATTACAACTCTAAGCTATAGTGAATTCATAGTGCATTTAAGTTCTGAATCTAAATTATAATGGACGAAAAATCAGTTTATATTTGTTATAGTCTTGAATTCTTGCTACTTTGCATATTCGTTACATTTTACGTTCTCTTTCCATCCATTAAAACCAACACAACGTGGACGGACCAATTTGAGGGAACTGATACATTGATTCCTCTCCTACGCACAGGAAGGACTTGGAAGAACAAAAGAAATGAGATGAAATAAAGCGAGAGGAGAAATGGCAAAGAATCTGTCCGCGGAGTGTGTTCTGTAGTCCCTTTTGGAAATGATATACGGCGACTGTTCGGTCGGCCATACCTTTTCCTCTTTCGCTCCATCCTTTTTGTTCTGTAGTATGCGAAACCATCACCGAGTCCCCGCCCACACCCTATCCGAGTGGCCTCCTAGTTCCAATTTACTCTCTTCTAGAGAGGAGTGGTCGTTATGGAGAGATGCTACGCACCATCCCACTCCCCCTCCTCCAACACACTCCTCGTGTGTGTTTTCCCTGTGTTCTTCCTTCTCTCCTTTTAACCCTTTATCTTTCAACCACTCCCTCCCACATTCCTTTCTCCTCTTGCTCATCGTACTTTTTACGGAAAATTTTTTGCTCCCGTCCTCGTAAGTAGGGGGACAAATCTTTTAACTTTTACGTGAATTTTTACTTCGTCTCTGAACGAAATTATCGCGAATGTGTGATTTGCAAAATAATGAGGGCTATATATATATAGGGCTATAAGTGTTTTAGGAAGATTTTGTTTTGAAATATTTTTATTTAAACTATTTATTCTGAATAGAGTTCGGTACAAATCCATTACGAATACAATAATGAGTGATATACAAAAAACAGGTTAAACGTATCGTGGGTTGCTATGGTTAGAGTCCTGCTTATTTACTTGAATGGTAGAATGGATGTATGAGTATATTCGATGAATCATTGGGATTGTAAACTGACCATTGCGATTCATTTTTACCGCGATGATATCCTTTTAGTAATGATGATTATACTGAGAACAGAAACCTAGGTCAGTAAATTCTTTGCGTTATTATAAAAACTATTGTTGAATTTATATATTTAAAATGTGTGAATTTATTGATCAATATTCTGGGATGGTTCAATAGGGAGGGATACAAATCATTAAAATTAGATTCTTATTTGTTGAGAAATAGGGTTTCTGCAGTTTATTTTGGAATCTACTCTTTCACAACTAACAATTTCCACGACATTAATAATTACCATAATGTATCAAAGTTCATAATCACAATAACATATCTTTAAATCTACTTCTTCAAAGCTGAGAGGAAATAATAAATTAAGGAAAATATTGCTTCAAGAATCCTAAGGAACAAACTGAGGGTCTAAGTTATAAAACTTCACCATGACTTGCAAATATTAAAATTTTATGATCTCTAGTTCATTAATTTTCTGCTACATCCCACGAGCATTTTCAGTAAATTGTATGGATTAATATTTTACGTAAATAGCTAATTTTATCGATATTTAATCATTTGAATAAAAACTCAAAATTTCCTTATTTATCAAAAACGTGACTAGTCAAAACCTTGATTCCATCCGAATCGTTAGAAATAGCAAACGTTGAACGCCATTCATCAATAATTCATCAGTTCCACCATTTAGATTCTAAAACTGTTATTCTAACCTTTTTAAAAGGTGACTTTAATACAAACACCTCATCTCCTGATCGTAAAACTCCTTCGCTCGTTAATATTTTAACGTATTCGAATCTTATAAAACATTCGTATGAGATCGATTAAAACGTCGTTCTAGAAACCTTCACGCTGATTTACGCAGTCGGACTGCATATTCGAAGAAAATAAAAAAAAGAAAAAAAAAGAAAAACGAAAAAAAATAACTTACCACAGTGTCCGTACGGACCTCGACTTAAAAAAATTACCATTTTTTCGACGATACGCCCACTCACAAAAACCGCGTACGGAAAATTTATCAGTCACGTGAATGTTATCTCGTCGTAAAATATTTCCACACATTTTAAAATTCCGTCCTCGCTTTTAAACCCTATTTCATCCTGTCCCTACGGAATATTTTAATACGGGATATATATGTATTTTTTTCGGAGCGTAAAATTTTTTATTCCCTTCATCTCTAGAAGACATCGGTGCATTAGCTGTCCGAGGCGACGCCTCGAGAAGCCCTTCTCATGAGAGTTGATCGTAAGGTGTTTTATCTCAACGCGTAATCTCTAAGCTCGCCCTTCTTATAAATACCTCTGTTTTATTCCCCATATACGCGAGGATATTGCCTTCTCTTATTTATTTTATTTGCCATACGGAGTCGTACCGTCCCCGAGGTTTACAATCATTTAATAAAGGCTGTTAACAATGTCGTTACTCATACGTTACAGGAATAATTTTACGATTTTTTTCGGGAATAATTTCGGGTGCTTAAAATTTTAACGATTTTTGTTTCAGTCTGGACCACGGTTAAGGTGCGTCTAAGGTTTCCGGTTGATGATCCTTTTTTTATGGGGCTTAAGTTATTAAGTGGCGTATGATGTGAAGATATATAAACTAGGGAGACTAGGATACTAGACGCGTGCTGTACGGGCACTTAAGTTTAGAAGGAGTGGATGAGGATCAAGGGGGCTCAACTTAAGTTTAAAGGAAATGAGTAAATATTAGGGGGGTTCATCAATTCGAATCTAAATTATGCGTCAAACTTTTTGTTTTGAACGTTATTTAATGATTAATCGACTAATCTGTTGTACTTAAATAGTTTTTAACTTAATGTTTGCGAAATATTAATCGCATATGTCACTCTTGAAATTTTGCAGTAAAAATAACAGAAACTTCTGTGTTGTTGCTTAAGTATCAAGGAATGATTTACAGGATTTTAAAAATGATATATGAATACTGGGTTATGGACACATTGATTGTTAACTATCTATTACTTGCATACTACTTACTCAACTAACATGATTGTAGTCACGATATTTGACGAAAGTTATGAATTGTAACAAATATATGAGGAAAGGTGAAAGTAAATAAGGATATTGTTTGCTTTCATTTTATGATAATGCCAAAAATTTAAGGTAGATTAAAGTATCATAATAAATAGTTTTCATGGGTAGCAAAAGATACCTCCCAGGCGGGGAATCGAACCCCGGTCTCCCGCGTGACAGGCGGGGATACTGACCACTATACTACCGAGGACATGTAGTATGTATTAAATGTTTGTAATTGTAAAGGTATGAATTTTTAAATTACTGATAAAATTCACTACCATTTTTTACCTTAAATATACATTCATTGTAGGCTTATCAACAGTTCGAAAATACTTAACATATGAGGAGATACTTACTTATCATTATTAGATATTAATATTCCTCTATTATAGCTTCAACTCAGCTAATATTTATAGAATTTTAGTCAGGATTTTTTTGTACGTTAACATGCAAGTAATCAAAACTAGAAGACAATATGTCATAAATTAAGTCATTTCTTTAACGTATCATAATTTCCTTGAGGGCCATAGAGGGTAAATAATTATTAATAGATGATGTAATAAATCATAATTCATTGAACAATGGGTTAAACGGAACTAAAATTACGAACACCGTTCCTAAGATCAGCTTCAATTAGATGATCCATTAATTGATAATTACCTACAATGCCTTTCAAGAAATTTATGTATTAAAAAATAAATAAAGAAGAAATAAATTAAAAAGGAATTAATTGGAAATAATTACCATCAAAAGCACCTTAAATATTCAATGTATACAATTCAACTAAAAGAATCCAAGTAGCTTGCACACCTCTAATTAGAATTTTCAGCCATAAAGTTGTCAAGGTAACGAAATATCACTATTATGGTAAATAGCAATATTTCTCATCGATATTTTTACCAACTACCTAATTCTTAAACTACATTTTTCTTATCCTCCTAATTGAAGCCCGTATGCTCCGCTGTAGCGACCAAAAAAATCCCTGAGAAAGAAGTACCGGTTTACGCACAACGGCTATCTGATGGATTGCCTCTGGATTCGCAATCTCGGGCATATCAAGTTACACCTCGTTTTTATCGCCTTCTCTGTCTCGAGGTCGTGTGTTCGAGTCCCTCTGAGGTCTCACCCTGCCATTTCTCTCCTTCCACTTCCGCAGAAAAAAGGTAAAACAAAACACTTCGTATCCTTATCTCCCTAAGAAGGGCTTAGGGAGGGGAAATTCTGTTGCACGGACATGGGGCATAAAAAAGTTCCATTGAAGGCCTCCGTTTCTTTTTGCAGACGTCCTTTGGGAGCGCCATTCAAAAATCGTCGCTCCGACTGTACCACCACCATCTACTCTTTCATCTGTCTTCTCTACTTCCTTTTGTCGCCTAATCTCTTTCTCCTTATCATTTACCTTTTCCTCTTTTACTTTGTTTTATTCTTTTCTCTGGTTGTCACGGGTTTGGTTGTTTGTCTTAGTTACTGCTATTTCCCCCCGTACAACTTTATGACTCTTTACTTTTAGAAAAAGAACACCAAAGAACTGTAAGTAGAAAGGAATATATTGTGTTATGTGTTTTTCTTTGTAATTTATTAATATTACTTGATCAGAGGTTTAATGTTAGGCTTTCAGATTAGTGAATTGTACCGGAACTAATCGGAAAACTTGAACAAAAGAACTGAAAAAGCACCGAGATTATATTTAGAATAAATCACTCACAAAAATTTAATTGATCTAAGCATAAAATGAAAGAAAGATTATTTATTTTCTCCCGATTGTAATACATCATTCTCCCAGGAAGTGAAAGAGTGTAACTTAAATAAAGATACACTACTGATTATCTATATATAATCGTAGTATCGTATTCTTATAAGATCGAAAGAATATGTAAGATATATTCAAAATATTTTTGTAAGATACAGTATAGAGGACATTTTTCTTCACATTTAAGAGCATTTATCAAGGTCCAACAAGGAATTGGTTTCTATTAAAAAGGGACAAGTATTTATATAATATCTATTTTACATTATTGAGAAGATTACCAATTTTCGTTACCTTTGCATTCTTATCAACAGCACCTTAATTCGGTATAGTGTTAATGATTCCTTAGAACATTTAATCTAGACTTTTTCTGAACCATATTTTATCGTTTTCTCATTTAATTAAGAGCAGAAGTAACGATCAACTCCTAACGTTGCAATGGTTCGTAATTTCCTATTCGAAATGACAAGGGTAATTTTATCAATGATTCATACGGCAACGGTACCGCTGTATCTAATTAGTTAATTATGGAAGGAATGTTAAGCGGTGTCCAACATCCAGATCAAGATGTTATCTTTGAAGCAGCTGGAATGGGTTTTAATTAAAGGAGCGGTCCAATGAGAGGATAAAACTATTCAAGGTCGATTCATCATTTGGCCATTCCGAAATTGATTTAGCAGAATGGGATCTACTCTCCCTGTTTCGCAATTGGTTGAGATTGAAAGAATAGGCAATAAATACACAATACGGAAGAGATATTTTCTATCAAGGTCTAAGACGGGTGACTTTGAAACCATATTGTTTATGATAATTACCTACTAAAAATTTGATACTTATAAATCCGTCGGTAGATCGAAATATTTGGGCGTATCGTATACATCTAACCACTTAATCTAACATCAGCATTCTTTTCTTCGAGTTCTTTATTTAAATGAGTCACCATGAACTGAATTGTTATTGTAGTGTAAGAGTAGTACTGGGAAAATTGTGTTCATAAATGTACATGAATGTGAATATAAAAACGCTTCATTTACGTTTGATTATCAAAGTACTCAAGTTCCGAAAATTCTCTTATAAAATCTTGTCCATTTTCCTACAACATCTTTCTAACGGGAAATGGTGCTCTTGTCTTTATTTGAAAAAACAATAATAAAATGTACCTTGAAGAATTAGACCTGGTTTTCTGTGAATAAAATGATCACTTCTAGAAAGCTCTTAAGGTTAAAAGATACAGAAGGTATTGGCTTGAAGAACAAAATAAATATATAATATCATTTGCCAGAGCTATAATACAACAGTACTCCATCACGCCAACAAATTACTTGTGAGTGAATTTAAATTTTTACCGATCAATAAGAATGAAGCATTGAAACTTAGTATATATTTATTCTAAATACTTTAAAATTAGCATAGAAATTAAATTTTACTTCGTCAAATAGTTGAATGACTTAATGTCCATTATTGGCACGTGACGTAACTAAACAACGACCAAACAACAATGACACAGCCGAGACATCTACGAACGTAACACATAATGACCACATATAGCAGCGGAGAATAACTTTGATCCATTTTCCCCCTCATAAAAACCAAAAAAAATTCCCGAAAAACACCAAAGGAGCGTCCGGTATTCTCTAAGGACGCAATAATTTCAGTGAGAAAAATTTGTTTGTCCTCTCCAACCCCGTCCGAGGAATAGGTGGTGGACAAAAAGAGAAAAAATGTGGATGGAGAAAAAAAAGGATAGAACGTGGGTGCAGACACGCACGCAACTTCTCCGCGGGGGATTTCTGCCCACTCCGTCTTCCTTAATGCAAGAGCAGCCATGATGAGTCCTCTGCCATTGGTTCGAGGCCATCATTATTTTTAACTCCCCGGTCTGTGTTTCTCTCCAACCGAAACCCCACCCATCCTCGTCTTATTTATTATAGAGAGAGCTTCCCCTCCGATCCGGCAGGTGTCTCCCTTTTACTCCTTTTTCCTTTCGATATATAGGACGCGGCAATAAATTTTCAATCTTTAAGGATGGCCATGATTGTTTGGTTAAGGGTGCAGGTGTTGAGTATTGGGATTTCACACGAGGTTTTTTCTTTTTATTTTCCGCTTCGTTGTTGGTTTTGCGATGAGGGAGACTTCGATTTTTCCCTTTTATTCTTCCATGGTTTATGGAGAAAGGAAATCTACGGTCTACTGTACTTTTTTCTGATATAATCTAAGGTTCATATGCTCCTATTTACAAACAAGCTACAAAGATGCATATATGAATAGAGTAGACGTACACTATATGCAGATTGCCTGTCAATGAGTATTCATAATGTGGTCTGAGCCTGATTATTCCTAGTCATTTATTTGTCAAAAGAGTTAAACTGTATCCAGACGATGAGTAAGGAAAGATAAATTGCTCTCCATCCAAGACTGAATAAATAAGGAGGAATAAAAATGTAGATAGATTCATAGGCTAAAAATCATTTATCGATTCGATAGATTGGGAAAATTGTCATTCATTCAATAGAAAATATTCATTAAATAAAACGATACACTATTAAGGTATAGAGATAGCGAATTTTTTCTTCCAGTATTCTAGTAAACGAGTATGAACTTAATCTAATACGTGCTTATATTTAATCGTAATTTTGTGCAGGTTGTACGTTAATAATAGACATGGTATTATGAAAAACATTTTTCCTATCATATTTGCCAGGCATTTATAAACGATTATGTAAACGAGGTGATGATGTAATACTCCATTACAAGAGACGAATTTGTCTATTTATTAAAGAAATTGTATTAATATACGTGTAAGTATTTAATTAAGTTATTTTCGTGGTGTTAAAAGAGGACTTAAGCCCTATATACAATCAACTCTTAAAAGATATATTGATCAATTATTGGTCATTGAACATTTTGTGACTTCGAACGTAATAAACCTTATGAGTTAAACACGTATAATTAATAACCATAATTTACTCACTATTCCCCGAATGTGATTTGATCACATTTACACTTCGACCACAAATACCTCTAACAATCATCGATAAGAATAACAGTTGAAAGTCGAGTCTATTCATCTCCAATTCCGCTTCGCCGTTGTTTCTAACGCACTTCGATATTCACTAATCGAATCGCAAGCGAGCGAGTGTGACGTCGATGAAAAATGGACCTTTTGGGGAAGGCGGCCTAAGGGGAGGGCCTCTGGATAACATGGCGAATCCGTGGATCGTCAGACATCGAGCCGTGACGCGAACGAAGGGAAATATCGCAAAAAGAAGAGCGAAAATCATCTCCCTGGAGATAAATCAATTAACTGGGTTTCCCATGAGCATTACCGTGTCTCAAATAATGAATTCCACCGATGTAATTTCGGATCGCTTCATCCTTCACAGCGGTAACACACCTTGGAAGCAAGAAGACGCTTTGAAAAGGAGATTGATGACTCGAAATCCCATCGGCGCCACCCACCCTACGTCCACCACATCATCTCCCTCATTTCCATCATGTCCAAATGAGAATTCATTCTCTTCTGTCTTTGATGCGAGCTTTTAGCTCCGACCGTTGATTTCGTGTCCTTACGATGCGTCTCGTTGCTACGGACGCTACTTTTGTTTTTTAATGGATGGAAGTTTACAAAGTCTCAAAAAGGGTTACTTTTTTAGGATTTCCGGAAAAAAGAGGGGTTATGAGATAGGTGGATTTGGACAGACGATTATTACACGTTATCTGGAATGGGGATGATCAGAAAGGCTTACGTGGAAACATAAATCACAAAAAATGAAACATTCATAAGGCAGCAACTCATTACAGCTGACGAAGGCCGATGTCGATTTCCGGCGATAAGCGGCAATGAGAGGAGGAACAAAAAAATGAAATGACTTCATCGCACGAAGAATTCGAGGTGGTCGTGATACTCTTTTTGCTTCGTATAAAAATCAGTCATACGATTCGCCCTTCGGTTACCTCGTTCATGAACTTGAACGAGTGCCTCGATCATTGCATGAGTCAACAGTCCTTGCGGAGGAAGTATTGAACTCTTACGAATTGATGAGGGAATGCATTTTCAATTTAAAAATTGCAGACTGCATTGCGTTGTAGATTACCGTATGAAATTAATATGTGCCCCTGTGGCTTAATGGATAAGGCATCGGTCTCCTAAACCGGGGATTGGGGGTTCGAGTCCCCCCAGGGGTAATAGTTTTATCTCAGGGAAGTATTTCTGATTTAGCGTTTCCAGTTCATAATTCACTTTTTAATCCATTTCCACTTATGGATGATAAATGTTGTTTTCGATCTAGCTTTACGTTTCATAAATATATTGTATGTCTATTATATAACCTCCAAAAGATTTCGATTTTTTCAATTGCAATTATAAATAAGTCATTCATTTTAATTCTCTTCATATACAACTAAAATAGAAATGCAGCCTATCTGACTAATGTTGAAGAAAATATCGGGAAGGAGCCAATGAATTTTTATTTTGATTGACCCGGACCGGCCAAAAATTAAAATTGTAGGGCCTGTCCGAGATTTGAACCCGGGACCTCTCGCACCCTAAGCGAGAATCATACCCCTAGACCAACAGGCCATGATAGATAGCTTTTTTTCTTTCTTACAGAATCTTTCTTAAAGGCACATTCACTTGAAGATTCCTTATATTTGCTAAATATATAGTAGATATCGTTAGCCTTTAGTTTCCATCAAAGTGTAACCTTAGCAATCTAATGTATTATCAGCCCTTTTATAAACACGAACATAGAATACGATATTAAGTGTAAACCATAATGACCTATTCAGCAACAATTTAGATAATAAAATAACCAAGCCCCTGTGGCCTAATGGATAAGGCATCGGTCTCCTAAACCGGGGATTGGGGGTTCGAGTCCCCCCAGGGGTAGTTATTTTTGGGTATAACACTTTTTGTTATAATATCTTGAGTATCAAAAGATTATACTAGAAAGAATATAAATCTCAAAAATACAGAAAACTGGATCGATTTTTATAGAATTCAATGTTAAATATATCTAACTAGCCGAAGAAGGTTGTATGAATATGTTATGCGCGAAGTGTAGCCATGCCATACCATCATGCAAATTATACATTATTATCGAGAAAATGATTATTTGAACTAATGTAAAATTGAAACTATTAGAACTCAAGGCTTTTATGATACACCTAAAACTGGTGAGGTCACAAAACGAATCCTTGGGGAAGGCGGGAAGCTTCTTCCAAAAGACCAGTGAATATTCATAATACGTCTACGATTCAAAAAGTTCCATCTTTGCTTGATTAATACACTCGTGAGTAATCACTGATATTAACCACGGCCATTCTGAGACGTATGGTGGTTTCTTTATCTCGGGATACAATCTAACATCACTGCCGTCTGTGGTGTTATAGAACAGAGTTAATACATATGAGTTAGGAATGGAATCGCCCAAAAACATGACGAATGGGTCTCCGGAAAGAGGTTTTCTTTTTGTTGGCAGTGGATCGAGGGGTGGGAGAGATAAAGGTGATGCAGGGGAGGGAAAGACGTAGGATGGTAAATAAAAGGATAAAAAATGAAGGCGGAGGAAAGTGGATTTCGTTGAATGAGAGTCCGTGTGCTGGGCAGGTGTTTCTTCCCATCAAACCTTCAAACTTCTACCTCTGAAATCTTTCTTCCTATTCCTTACTCTTCCCCTTCCACTATCCCATTCCCTTCTAACCCTATACACGACTGTTTTTCTCTAAGATGGTACAATGGAGGCGAACTTTAATGTATCTCTAAGAAACATGTTTGTCGTGACAAATATGATTGCTAAGCACTATGCCTTTTGTTGAATTGAATGAATCGATGATAGGGTATGTGAACTAGAATTAATGACTATAAGGTTATGAATCTGGGTGTCGAGTCTTTTAGCATTTAAGCTTTTTCTAACGCTTAAGTCCATGGTTTGAGTCCTAATTAGTTTCATTTCTCACTGCTTGGACTGTTTTTGTATTCGTAGTTGTTATCATTGATTTTTATTCCTTGCTCCTCTCAGTTGATTATCTGAAAAGTCTGACGAGTTATGATATATAAGAGGACAAATTAACCTTCAATTTTCCTCGATAGAATTGGGGTTGTAGTTCCTTAATGATTAATGAATATAAATTATTAACCAAAAGTAAATCGGGGCATTTTGTGAGCCCAATCACATGTTTGATAGAGCATCAAATAGACATCGTTCTTTATCTATGTATATTAAATCTCGAAGGTAACTGAAATTTAAGGAAATTAAATCCTATTGAGGTGTGTAGGAGTGGAAGTGTAATGATTTAAAATCATTAATAGTAAAATTATAATATCGTAGGGAAATAGAGAGCATAGGGCCATTCAGTATTCCCCGAAATGCTTTGTTTAATCACACGGGATTACAAATCATATCATTGAGATGCTCTTATTAACGTATAATATTTTATAAATATAAAATTGAATAACATGAAAAGTATTAATTTTTTGCAATGAAGTTGATCGAATTGATTAATCAAAGAAATAAACCTGAAGAAACATCTCTTGGAAGATTGGAATGCTCCTCATAAAATGCCATAGGTTAACCAAAATTCTGTGATCCTATCCCTTGTGGAAGAATCTTGGATCTAAATTCTTGGACCGAAACTCCGTAGAACCATGGGGCACATCAGTATTTCCGAGCACGTGGAATCGGTAACTTTTTACAGTCCATATAAGCAATTCTTTACTTGTTAACCTTTAGCCGAGTTCCCAAGAATAAATGGCGTTTAGGTAAGGAAATGAGTTGGAAGAAGTATAAGGTATGGAATGAATTGTAATGACCTTTTCTTCGCACACACGAAAGATAGGGGGAAATATGTGGATATCCTCCGTGGACAAGAAGAGTGGATATATGGAGTCTAATTATCACGGAGGGCCGGAATTTTGGAGGTGAATCCACGGGGATCCCTGTCTGTCTCTCTCCAATGTTATTCATGGCTGTTGTATATTGGATTCTCTTAAGGTCTGGGGACATTATTCCAATTTGATTCGTGAGGGGTTCCCTAACATCCTTTTTAACCCTTTTTCCCATTATAGCGGCATGCGCCTCGTTCTTAAGATAAGAGTGTGGATTGTAATGGGTATTATTATTTAGAGTTTCTGGTACTGGGCTAATTGAGATGAACAAGCCGAATTTTGAGTATGATGGATAAATTTCTTTCACCAAACGAAGGATGAAGAATTCCTTTTATGAGCTCATATATGCAAATTATCTTTCGAGTGAGAGTATTTATTTTAACGATATTATATAAGTGTCATTTGTGGAAAATTTTCAGTACAACTGCCTCAGATGCAATACTCGGGTGATTATTAAATTTATAATAAAATTCGATAACATATTCTGGCTTAATTATGTTTGGAATCTTGTACGATTTACTTTTAGCTTCCAAGAATTGCAAGAGAGGAACGAAAGGAATGAAGCTTCCAAAGCAAGAAGTTGAGGTACTTATCCTTTAAATTACTGACTTAGAGGAGAGACAAGTCTATATGTGAACTACCTTACATAGCGAGCTTTTGCTTGTAACGTATTAGGATAAAAATTGAACAATTCAAGCGCTAAATTATTCTTACATCAGCTACCGCCAAATGACATAAGACTTAAGGTATAATTACTTGAACCAAAGCTGGAAACGATTAAATATTCAGTTTAAATAAATAATCTATATATATATATATATATATATATATATATATATATATATATATATATATATATATATATAACCAAATATGTGCAAATGAAAGCTGCAAATCAAGCGAAAAGTAAATGGGTATTTTTCTAAAATATCTCGCAATAAATTTGATAGGGATTATTATGAAGAAAATATAATTGGCCTCGAGACATTATTCATCATGAATCATATCTGGAATGTATCATTATGGTTGATTGAAGACATTTTATTTTTCTAGAGAAAAATTTTCCCAAGAAATACGTGCCTCAATCATTACCTGTCTTTTTGCGCTGGGTTAACAAGGATCTCCTCATATGAGTAATAGTAGCGGAGCAACGGAGGAGCTTCTGCTACCGAATGCGGCAATATAATTAAGAAGCATAATGCGAACCATCGATGGATCGGAATCATCTCGTTCGGAAAGGAAGCCTTGGAGAGCTCTAGAGATGAGATATGGAATTCATTATTCTTAAACAGTTGATTAAAAAGATTTGCGTCGAAAATACTCCAATAAATCTGATTCCATCCCTCCGATTTATCGGTCTCATTTCTATCTATTTAAACCGTCACGCATATCGCATAACTTTCTCTCGACAATCGCCTACTCCCAATAATGCCTCGCATAACTATGTTGTACCGCACAGCGCCGTTCCTGGACCCCTCTATTTTTATATTTATGGTAACCTCCCCTTCACAGCAATTGAGGGTCTTGGGTCGCTTCAGACTCTCAGAAGGCGGAAATAAGCTTCTCTATGTTTTTCGGAGACGATCCTTGAGAAATTTGAACGTTGTCTCAATGATTCAAGCTTTTCAAGAGGCGGTTTGGGAAGAGGTACTATAATACGGTTGGCGATTATAATTATGATTGGATGTGGGTTAATATTAATTCATTCTTCGATAAAGGATCAATATAATAAGCGTTGAAATTGGGAAGGTATTGTACATGTCTATTCTAGTAAAATTATTTTTGAATTTACCTTTTTTAAACTTAAAATTTAACGTTAGCTCTTAAATCGTCTGTTAAGCTTCATTGTGATTTTATTTAATCTACATTAACGTAAGAATTACTAAACTTTTGCTTAACTTTAATAGGAAAATATTTTAATTTCTCTTCGTCATTGTCATCAAGTTTAAGCAACAGGAAATTTTAATAATAAATAAATAAATTTATCACTGGAACTTAAGTTCGTTAATGAAAAATTAAATCAATGTGGTTGTGTTGACGCTTAGCCTCTAATTTTATTTTAATTAATTTAACGGTTAAAACATACTTATTAAACGGGAGCTTGTTTAACATTTATTGCCTCCAAATACTACCGTAAAGTAACACAAATACAGCACCAAGAATGAGGATAATATAAGGATAGAATATGGGAAAAAAAATATTCAAAGCGATGAATAAAAAGGAAGGTAATTAATCCACTAGATAGAGCATAAAGTCTAATCACTTTCCTACAAAACCAAGAAGAGTACAAGCTTCAGATAAAGGAAAGTAAAATTTTCGCGACCGAATCTGGTTCACCATCGAGTTTTATCTTCAACCCCTTTCGTAACCCGTTCCCCTTCTGATTCCGATAAGACGCCTAGGTGTGTGTGGAAGATATCATCTCCCTCTTCATCTGGTAGAAGGAGGAGGCGAGATTTTGTTCTTGGACCCATCCGGCCCACGACTCATTGAGAAATTTCACCAGTGAAATATGGCCATCAGTCCGAAATTTATCTCCGACGCCGTGCTCGGCTGGGATCACTCCGCGGGTGTCCGAGAGAATTCCTTTCGTTGGCGTGTGGACCCCAAACGCACGCATCTCATTTTTTCATAACGAGGTGAAAAAAATGCGTCGCGCAGGAATTCTTAAAAACCTCTCCTCACGATCGAAATGATTTCGTCGCTTCCTTTTATGTGTCGAATGCGTGTTTGTATACGCTTCGCGTTTGCGGCTCCCGATAGTCTTTTTTTTCGGCTTTTTTCTTAATTCGCCTCGAAGGAGGCGTAGAGCGATTACTCGTGGTGATGGAGATGAAGTTGACGGATGGACCGGCATTGGAGGATTGTTCACGAGGAATGCGTAATTACGCGTAGGTAGCGGGGATCGGAGTTCATTTGTTATTTTCTTCTTTCGGTCCGTAATCCCGGTGCAGTCGATGCATTAAGATTGAATTATACCCCGTGTCTGTTGATACGAGTCGTCTTAAAGGAATGGATTTAATCCTCCGTGGATGCAACTACGCATGGGAATTTTTAAAAGTTGAGACAATGTAATGAGAGCCATCTAAGACGCGATTTGCGAGTAGAAGTGATGAACGCGGTTTTTGCAAATTAGAGATTCATAAAGGAATATTTAGAGCTTATTTACTTTAATGCTCCTGAATATAGAATTCATTAACGTTTTCTTTTTATTTTTTTAAGGATAAGCATGTAATTATTAATGAGGATATAATAAATAAAATAAAGTAAGAATTTTAAGATATTGCTTGAAGGTTCGTAATTTTATGCAATGATACTATCTTTTATTCTTTGGGTCATTTAACCAATATAACCTTACAAGATATGCTTAGCATACTACAAAGTAAATTGTGGATTAATTATTTTGCTGTCCTTCTATATAGTATAATGAACAATTGTCTCAGGGACATGAAACCTATGTGGATTAGGGTGGATTGTATGAGATCAAAATTAATAACTAATTTTAACTACTTTTTGAATGACGCTAGATAGAGATAAATGCTAATTATCGTCTCTCTGTTTGAGTGTTATTATTCAATAAGGCTCTGTATTATTCATTATCTGTACGATTTAATTGAATGTGAACGTATAGGTAGGTCAATAAAAGAAGAAAAAAGATCTATATCCCGCGAAAAGGGCTGAAGGGAACCTACTATGAAACCGAAAAGGATTCTATAAAGGCTATTCTTTATATCACCAGCTAAATATTTTCCTCGACAACCCATGCGGTGAACTTCCTCTAATTAGCAGCTACGAATAAAAAAAAAATAAATAAATAAAAACGAGACAACCGCAGGTCTAAGTTGTAGTTCGCAACCGTTGTAACTTTCATGGGGGAATGAAAATCTCTGCCCTTCTGCAGGTCGGCGAGGGAAACTTTATAATTGCTTTACCTCCGTCGTAACTTCCGAAGACTGTAAAACTTTGTCTCGTTCCACAAATCTCGGCCTCTTAGCTCTCTGAGGCATCCGGAATAAAAAAAGAAGAAACATCTTAGAAGACATAAATCGAAGCTGGTAAAATCATTTTTTAATTAGCCGTCCGAGTCCGCAACTCTTCCCAACTTCGGAACGAGAGAAATAAATTCCCGAGTTACGCAACGCTTCTTCGAAACAAGACATTTTTTATCATTTAAAGAATATATATAATGGATACCCCGCAGCACGTAAAGGATCAACTCCCGGACGGTTCGGCGTGCATGCGATGGTATTTGTATCCATCAACTACGAAAGATTAAATCACGACCCTCGAATAATTGGTGAATCATGGTTTTAATGCAAGCGGGAGATTAATTCACGCCTCGACCTTTTCGTAACGAACTTTAATTCATCTTTAATGGTCCGTTTGTTTTAATTTCCACGAGGCAGAGGGATGGCTTCAGCCCGTCCGTTTTCATTTCCTCTCATCCGTTGGGGCTTCTTGTGGTGGCTGAAGGAAACACGAAACCATCCAAAAAGTCGCGGCTAACTACCGTGCCTAACAGAACCACGGCGCCCTGCGGTCGTTGCTACCGGGAGACGTGAGAAAATTCGACCCCTCTGTGAGAGGCGCCCAATCCCGTCCATCTTATGGAATCAGCGGTGTATATCAGTAGCGCACTCCTGGGATGAGACGGGGTCTCTCATATGCAGAGAGTATAGCGTTTTGGGGTGTATAAGGCAATTACCTTAATTGCTCGTGAAACCTATGATGTTGCTGGAGAATTGAATACCCACAGTACTACTCAAGTATAATTGGTGTGAGAGGTCTAAAATAATTGAAATTAGAGCTTCCAAATAGAGTTGAGTGTAGAATTAAAAGAATCTCTAATTTGAATGAATGTAGAATTGATTTGACTAATATTGTAATGTTAACTTCTCACGGAGTAAAATCATACTGATAAGTATGATTTCCAGTTTTTTGTATTTAAATATCAGCTCTAAATTACTTGATTATCTTGCCGTTACTGCAAATCATTAGGAAGTAAAGTGTAAATGAGACTTAGGGCACACAAATACTGATACTTATCAGAATGATATCCTACATATTTTAATGTCTTCTTAACTTATAGGATAAATTATATTACTTTCTTTATCACTAACATGAAGCAATATACGATGAAGTATGAATTTCAACTTGGGAGTATTTAGTGTCAAGACAGACTATAAAATTAATTATTACAGAAATTAGCACAACTACATTTTGCACATGTTCGTAAACTCCTTTACTCAAACAATTGAGATTCACGGGATCTCCTCAGCATCTCTAGAAGAATTCATCTCAACTCCTTGCCCATTTAAGTATTCGTTACAAAAACATTTATGAAACGATTATTTCTGTTAAAAATGCAGAATTCGGAAAATGATAATGATATTGTGAAATAAAATGCTACCCCTGGGGGGACTCGAACCCCCAATCCCCGGTTTAGGAGACCGATGCCTTATCCATTAGGCCACAGGGGCTGATAACTAAAATGTTACAAAATTAATTATAGCCAATACCTCAGCAGCTAACTCAGGTAATGGTTTTCACTTAATTTCTTATTCTATGTTCGTATACGTATACAAAGTGGAGCTCATGCCCCAGATTGTTAAGGGTTACACTTTGATGGAAAAGAAAGTCATATTTACTATTGACGTAGCAGATCTTTATATAGATAAGCCAAGAAGTTTAACAAAAGGTAATACAACATTAACGTGTGGCCTGTTGGTCTAGGGGTATGATTCTCGCTTAGGGTGCGAGAGGTCCCGGGTTCAAATCCCGGACAGGCCCTTACAGTTTTTGCCAAAATCATTGTCGTCTCCCCAAATTCTTTTTGAAATTAGCCAGATATATGCTATTTTTATGTTTCATAAGTAGACGAAGAAAATAAAATTCAATTTCTGATTAATATTACAAAGAATGGGAAAAGTCAAAATCTATAGGTTTGAGAAGTTAATTATATTTGTATAAAATAAAGTTTAAAAATTATTGCATTTCCTATGAATCAAGATGGATTTATAGAAAGTGAAGAAATAAAACTGAAATGTAACAGTACCACCACTACGTATTGGCAAAAAAATGTACCCCTGGGGGGACTCGAACCCCCAATCCCCGGTTTAGGAGACCGATGCCTTATCCATTAGGCCACAGGGGCTTGTCTGTTAACGATATAAATCGGAGCAAATACATGTAAATAGATAGTAATGATAAAAAGTTTAAATTCTATTATTTTTCAGCTGTATAAAGTTCCCTACCTTTGACCGGTACTTATACCAAAGCGCACGAGAGAGTTCGACGAATCGTAGTTTCTTACTCCCACGAGAGACTCGATTGCGTAGTGAATCAAAATTGGCACCAAGCATTCTTCCGGAATTCTGGAAAGAGAAAACGTATGAAACATACCGGCCTGTTGGTCTAGGGGTATGATTCTCGCTTAGGGTGCGAGAGGTACCGGGTTCAAATCCCGGACAGGCCCTACAATTTTAATTTTTGGCCACTCCGGGTCAATCAATCAAAATCGAAATTCATTAGCATCTTCTCAATACACTATTCGATATTAGTCATACAGGCAATTATTAGTCCAACACATTACTTATATTTATGGTAATATCACTGCTGCCCAATTTTAACAGTGAAAATGCTATGTGAGTCCATATTAATGTGAAGGTCAAAATACATCCTAAAATCGTATTCATAATAGCACCCATTCTTTCCATACGTCCCACTCACAACGTTAAAACTTTTTCCCGCTCTTAAAGCTAAAGCAGTTTAGGAAATGAAGGGATATGGTCATTTTAGTGGACTGGTTAGACGGAACGACGGGAAGGATGGATGGGAAACATTCTCGTAGATACAAAACTGTCAATCATCCTCTCCGGTTGGACTATAACTAGAAAATGGAATTTCCCTCGCATGTTAAAGAGTTCCCTGAGAGAGCATTTGCGTGCTAGTCCAATGAAGGGACGTTAAATCTCCAAGCTTTGAATTCTAAAATGGAAAGGAAGTCTTGGCTCCGTAAAATCAATTTCCCTCTGTCACAATCGTCGATATACGCTTGATTCATTGCTATTAAAATCACGCTAGGTAGTGAGAGACGGCACGATAAATCACCCTCTATGACCAGAACAAGGCCGTTTTGTCCGTGGTTTCCAGACTTAGCAGCGCCGACAAGATGGGGAAATGACTTTACGTCTCCAGAAATAACGAAACTCGAATATAATGGCTGTAGAAATGTCTTGATTGATAACAACGCTGGGCAATCACGAGAAATACCTCGGCGTTAATGAACAAAGCATTTTTCCGTGGATTTTTATTTTCCGCAGCCGATTTCATCATAAGTTCATCGCGGGAGAATTAATATTCCTCGCGTTAGCAAAGACGAACGAGACAAATGTAGTTTTCGGAATTCATTCGAGAGATTTATGGGCCTAGTCATGAGCTGTTTGAAGAAGAATGAGTTGCTTCTCTCTTGGTAATTGTCTAATTGAATGTGTTGAGGATTGCTTCACCGCGAGGGATCTGAAAGGCTTGGACTTTTACCTATTTTTAATAATTTTCTTAGGTATTCGAGCGGTAAATCGTAAGTTGAACTATTAACACCTATTTATATCAATCTACAACCTCAACTTCTGTTGGTTGTTATGAATATTTTGAATTTTATCTATGTCTATGAGTAGGAGATCATTGTATGCTATTTTCATGTGTATGTTTGCTGTAATAAGGTATTTGATTTATTGATGAACTGTAATAAATTTTAAGAATTCAAATACTTCCTCTTCTCAACGGATGATTCAGATGTATAAGGCTTAAAGGATAGTTAGCGTTTGTAAGCTGTATTTAATTTTTTTGGCTCACAAAAATATACATATAAATATACATATAAATATACATATAAATATACATATAAATATACATATAAATATACATATAAATATACATATAAATATACATATAAATATACATTAGTGATAATGAAAGTTCTAACTCCACGAATCCAAAAATCTTGAAAATAATTTCCTAGTAAGTTTAGAACAGATCAAAAGCACTCTAGTTTGAGTGTTGCAATAAAAAAACTCGGAGATGGCATGGAACAATAATTTTTATAAGAATATCTTCTCTCAAAACTAGAGATATTTTTCTTTGTTTTTTTTTTACGCACCTTTATATTTTTTGCAATCTAGATTTGTTTATCATTTTATAACCACTCTGGTTTCACATTTGTTTTTTTATATATCGCCATAAATTTAATTATTTTTGCATTATTGTGAATGATAATAGAATGCAATGGTCAGCTAAAAATACCTCCTTCGTCATAAAACAAATGGAGCTGTATAGTGTGTAGAACCGACAAATAATCTTAATTACCATAAAAGTTTCCCTTGTAGATAGGTCCATGTAGATAGATCCCACTACAGATAGATCAAGAGATGAGATATGGATTCAAAATTTTATATACCTAAACAGGTTAGCAGAAATGCAGTATGGTCACTATGTATAACCCCGGAAAAGGATAAAACGCGATAGATAATAAAATCACTACCCCTGCCACACGCCGAAAGGTGGCTCGCAGGGTATCTACATAGACATAGACATTACCCCAAAGCGAGGAGACTTCAACGCCCGCTTTTAACGATTTCAGTACAGCATCTCAACGGGTATCGCATGGATGTCGTCACTCGAATTCTCGGGTTGAAGGTCGCTATTCTCATTACGCCTCTCCTTCGACATGCCCCCGATGAGGCAGGTGCTTCATTGTGCGCCATCACAGTGTGACTGTGCGATTACAGCGCCTCCCTCCGGAGGTAATTGGCCATGTGTTTTGCGACCCGAGAGTGCTCGATTTAACCCCCGAGGCACTCAATCGCGCGAATTAATTCCGGGACGAATCAGAGCGCTGATTTTGAATGAAGACGTTCCAGAGATGTAGTCTAAGCGAACGCAGCTGGGCTTCTTCAATCAGCAGACGATGCCAACTTGAGGGATGTTGGGAAACGCTGCTGATCTCAGAGGATCAAGATGTCATGATATCCTTGGTATTTCAATGTTATGATTCGATGTAAACGGAATAAATGTTCCATCATATATTAAATAGCGCCACTATAAAATGTGGTATCCTGATGATATTTGTGTACCAACATGAAGTAAATGCCAATAATATCTTCCGTAAAATTGTGATTTTATATCTTTTAATGAAACCTCTCCGTGAATGTTTTTTATTGATTATTATACTTTATATCACTCCGTGATTATTTTTATTAAGGGCAAATTCTTATTTTTTTAGTTTCTCCTTCTCCTCGATTGCTACTTCAAACGTATAAAGCCATCATCCTTATTTCTTGAAATAACATCAGCATTATAATGACTATGCAAGGCATAAAGGACCTAAGTTGGAATTTTTATGTGTAAATACTCATTCGTATATTGTGGTCCCAGTTCATAACTTAAAATAACTCGTTAGAAGTTGATCAAACTTAAACTCACCTACTCAACAATTAAATCATTAACACAAGTAAGAGAGTTTTTCCAAAATATTCTCACAATCACACATAATCTTTTGATGTTAAAATCAAAGGTTGTTTTTAAAAACTTTGCAAAAATATTTAGTAGGTGTTTCTCAGATAGTTTCTATCATATAATTTTTGAAAGCCCATTCCTTTACATATAAAATTGACAATAGAAATAGAACAGATTTTGGATGAGTGCGTATCAGAAAAATTCTTTAGTACCCTAAGTATTAAGTACTATTAGTATATGCACTGTATTAAAAGAAGAATTTTGCGGTAATACTACGCAAATCATCATAATATCAAACGTGTTTAAGAGAGCCCTACTTCATAGGAATTCCACAGGAAGATAATACGAAATAGAAACTGTTTACGATTTGACAATTTAATAAAATATCACCAAAAACCCTCTGACCACTCACCAGAATCCAAGATACTTCTCTAGACCTTGTTTTAGGGATATTCTCTATTTATTATGACAGCTTTTTCTCGTGGAAAAAGGCTTTCGTTGTTTCCCTGCAGTTGCATAAGGGGGCGTTACGAGTGTGCCTCCGGGAGAAGAGATGGGCTTCGGCGGGGGCTTCCCATCACGCCCACTTAATTGAATAATTCCGGGCTTCGTATGGCGGCCCATTGCCGCTGGATTGGAGAGTAATGGGAAGCCGCCTTCCCTCTTTAACAGACCTCATAAACTGATTGGCTTTCCCAGAACGCGTTACCACAGTCTACGTGATGGATAGCGGAATTCGGAAGCTATTCCAAACACTAATATAAAAATGTTTCGGGTTTTTTTCATGGAGAGGAGATTTCTTTTTTCATTCCAGTGGGGAATAAATGGAATCGTTTCTCCATGGAGGAATACGTAATCAGGCTAATCATTAAATGGAGTTTCCCTTCTTGGAATTCGTTCTCTTGGTAAATCAATCTTAACGTTCAGATCCAGGTGTGATACGATATGATAATGGGAGCCAGTTTTTCTATCTCCAAATCCATCGATTATTACCCATCAATTAGATGCTGGCAACTAAATGGCATCTTCAGATGAAGATCTTTAAGTACGAAATTGGCTGTTATCCAAACCAGAAATCATGATGTTCGAGATAAAGTTCGTACATTCATGTCATCAAACTTTCCAAATAAAAGAAATCTGTCCATTTTTGACAATGTAAAGATAAACTACGACAATATCATAGAAAAATGACTTCAAGCTGAAACGCATCGAATCTAAAATTACAAAATATTCCCAAAATAATTTACCAATTCCATCATATATTTCTATTTAAAAAGTATATGGACGAATATACTTATGCTAAACACTTATTTTTTATAAATCTATTTGCATATAAATTTGAGAATAGTAGATATGAACTTCTTAATAACCTGCTCTGTTCCTTGAGGAATGTCTGTGATGGTGATTTCTTGGGAGACATTAATTCCATGATATTTCTCACTTCTATTAAAATGATTAACTTTATCACTGGTCCATACGCATGGAAGCAAGATTCATGTCTAGATGGAACTTAGTAGCATGATATCTGCAGCTCTTGCTCCACTACTGAGAGCCTATATTAATTCTCTTAATGGCTTTCAATTGCTTTAATTTCCATTGCAAATATCAATTGAATGACCTCGGTGTTCAATGAAATACATAGCACTTCAAAATATTCATCCACTATTCTATATTTTTTAATACTCCATTAAAAGCTATGGTATTTAATGAACATTGTAAATTTATTCATTTATGGAGATTATAAATTCATTTCCTAGAATACATTTTAAGTCTATTCGGCTAAGTGTAAAAGATTAAGATGCATAAAACACATTAGTTTACAAACAGACGAGTTATGTATTATGAATGAAGCAAACCTTGTTGTGACTTTGAGGCACATTTATCATTACAATTATAATAGGGGAAAATTCTTGACAAGATGCCCTGCATTACTGCGTCAAATGAATCTTAACTCGGCATATTCTCATTGTCAAGTACTTCGTACGCTCATGAGTTTGAACACATGCTTAGTCATGCTTACCACTTTACGATTTTCAGTCATTTGCGTCCCGTTTCATTTTATTCATAAAGTCGTTTCTTTGCTACGAAATGTCAGGTAGTGTAATATTCCCAACCTGTGTTCCTCCAAACATAAATTTACCTCCATTTAACTTTGCCTTCTACTTTATATATATGATGCTAATTTTAATCTGTACAACATCTTTGTACCTACTTTTTTACTCGAATATTTATTGATGATAAACTGAAAACGAGCCTCTAGGTATACATTGTTATTTACCATATGCAAGTAAACAATTATTTGTGATTCATGTATTGAGGTAAATTGCTTCTCGTATGAATATTGCTGATAAATATAAATTAAAATATAAAGTATACGAGCAGTACGTATTCCCAACAACCCTTAATTAGGAAATATACCCCTAAATTATTCGATCAACAGCGTTTTAATTAAGGCTCTAAATCACCACAATTTGCGGGAAGGTTTACTCATAAGATCGTTGAATCAACACCCGTAACTCCTCCCCGTGTCATATTAGAGTACCCCTTAGTTTTCAAACTTCCTCGAGAGGGTCGAAGAATTGCGGAAAATAAACAAGAAGACATATTTCACGAGGCGCCTTAGGCACCCTAAGATACCCCGTCATTAACACCAGTCGAACTATTTGAGGATATATGGCGGTCAGCGGGCCCAAACAAAAGGAAACAGTTAGCAATTATGCCTGGGGAAAAACGGGAGCTCTTATGCCTAATACATATCGACTCTTTTTTACGAACCTTTTCCGATATTTTTTCCATCCTCGAGC
This sequence comes from Pantala flavescens, assembly GCA_020796165.1. Classification (NCBI taxonomy): domain Eukaryota; kingdom Metazoa; phylum Arthropoda; class Insecta; order Odonata; family Libellulidae; genus Pantala; species Pantala flavescens. The sequence goes on along the minus strand of CM036881.1, from coordinate 44,017,721 downwards.
GAAATCTCGGGAGGGATGCACTCCGTGATTTACTGAACCTCCCTCATGACCGTTTGTTTTACTTTAAGAGGCCATTAAGGCTCTATCCTACCGCCCTCTTTCGGAACAGCCCGGGGGAAATTTGCGCCGAATCTTTTACCTGAGACTCATATCAGCACATAAATAACCGCATTTTACCTCAGGCCCTCTTGTGGCCTACGATTCTTACCTCGAAATTAGTTCTCAAAGTCCAAGAGCTTCCATCCCGCCTCCAATTCAGCAAAACCGTCCGCCCTCTCTAATTGAAACGAACGTCTCTTTCCAAGTTTTTCTCTCGAGGAGTTTTCCCAATGATTAAATCCTTTTCAGCCTCGGGATAACTTTTAGGATTCCTCAATTAACGCCTCAGACACGGCGTTTCTTTTAAGGGGCTTATTCAATTTCTCCAACGGACGGTGAGAGATTCAGTAGCTGTGCCCGCAGGGAGGGTACGCGTTCACTACGCGCTCCAGCGCTATCTTTTGTTTTCTCATTATCCTAGTTCGTTTTTTATGGCGTCGGTTTGTTTGTTTGTGGCGGTCTGGGTTAGGGTTTGTGTTGATTCGGGTGCATTCAGAAGAGATTTTCGTGGCTGGTGATAGCTGTTGGTGAGTTAATAGCTCAATTATTTTGTAATATTAACAAGAGAACCTAAGCATTCACCGAGGGAAGTTTAGAGGCGTAAAATGGGTTTAATTGGGGTGTGATATGATTTCTTCATGAAGCCGTTTTATTTATTACTTCATCTTTTATGTATTTTCTATCTATTCATAGGTTTAATTTGTTAATTTATAAGTTACTTAGTATTATGTTTATGTAAATTCTATGTTTATTTGTCCTAACTTGTTTTATATTTCTGAACATATGTACATGTGAGTGCATTTTATACTGTTTTCCATTTTTTATTAGATCTTATGTTAACTAATTCTTTAACATTAAATGTTTTAATTGTAAGAGTATAGGAATAAGCTAAGTTCTCGTGTGGCAGACCCGGCGGAGGAGATATTTATCTCTTAGGATTTTTATATTTGTGTATCTTTTTGTTAATTTGAGTTCCTAAGTGCAATTGCCCAATAAGTATGTTCGTGTCGGCTATGTTAAATATATTGTAATAAAATTAATGAAATATAGCTACTGAGTTATCACAAGGATATATTTTTATAAATCTTAATTGCAATGTGAATGTTAATGTTATTTTGAGTGTATCTCACGCTCTATTTTTTTGACTTATTGCCATTCCACCGTCTCAGATTCCTTTCACAGTAATAATATGCCTTCTACTTTATATTTACAATTAATTTATAGACTCGCTTTTACATTATATAATTATATGGGTACAAATTCTTGTGTTTTTAACTTTCTCATCATTTCATTGTTTCACAAGGTTTGGAGCCTATCTTTCTTAAATGTTTTCACAGTTAGTTGAAATTTGTTATAGAATGCCAAACTTTTATGGAGTAACAATTAATATAAAGCTCTGGAAGCTCCAGCACTCTACAATGTATAAAATTATGCAAATTATATACTTGAATATCTAACTTTTTTGCAGTAAAATGCATGTGTCCCATATGGTCTAGTGGCTAGGATATCTGGCTTTCACCCAGAAGGCCCGGGTTCGATTCCCGGTATGGGAAAATTTTTTATTTCATAGAGCAAAAATTATTAGTTAGATACTTTGAACCTAATGTAAGCATTTTCAATGAAGTAAGTAAAACCTTATTTTTACATAAATTTATATTCAAATTATTTTCCTATGGACCAGCAACTGGTTTAATTTAAGTATAAGCCCTCTTCTCCATGAAATATCTCTTTGATACTATTCCTTGATCTCAAGGACCGTATTTATTCTTAAATTTCTCTGATATAATATTTAAAATATTCCTAAATCATAATTTTGAAAAAGGTGAAATTAAAATGTTTTTCTTAACTAAATGTGCATTATAAAATCTCAGTTCGCCTTGTGTATCAAAACATCCATAATAAGTGTTTTCTCAATGTTATATATTCTGTATGAATGATTTAAATTTTAGTCATAATTTTACTTGATACTGTAGTTAAATATCAATATTTAAGGTGATAATTATTTTAGGCAGTTTTCATAAAATAGAGCTATTTTTGATCTGGTAATGTTGGTTACAATCTTGTACGTTGTGCGGTGTAATTTAGGAAATGCTTTGAGGAAGATTTTGGAGTGATTGAACGAATGGTGCACGTTCGCAAAAGTATCTCATAAGCAGTATATGGGTCCATGAACTGCGTGGGAAGGTTCGCTCTGGATACAGGAAAGAGTCGTTTATATGGATGTTCGTGAATGACGATGAATGAGATGGGTGGGACTTGATTGCAAGTGGTTGTAGGGCTCAGTGGATGCGGCGTTCTTGCAGAATTAAGGTTATGCCACTCCCACGGACTTAGAGGCGCCTATCAGTTGATGCGCAGTTGTAGTTATGCTCGTTAGAATTATGTCTGCAATCAAATGAGTCTAGTTCCTATTATTGAAAATTCATAGAAAATTTAGCATATTTGTATATTACATTTAGTATAGTTGTAGGAGAACTTTGTTTTTGTAGGTAAAGATAATTTTATATCACATTTTTAGTCCTAATTTCCACAGTAATAATGTTTTATTTTTATTGTTAAATCCAATGCTAACACTAATTTGCTGATATGTATATTATTACATATATTTTTCATATTTTCATTGGGTGTCGTATATTATCTTTTTTCTGATAGGTTACCGGCAGGTTCTATTTATATACGCGTGAAATTGTACATGCATATTTTGAATTTTAATTAATACCAAATTTAGTGAGGTGAAATATATCCTTATATTTTACAGAATAGGCATTCATATTTTGCTTATTTTTCGCAGTTTAATTTAATAAATGTAAATACCTAAATATATTCTCCATACATTAGTTACATAATCTCTTTTCTATATAGTTCTATTTTCAAAATTATTTTGTAGATAACTTGGTATAATGCCAGGGAAGAACTCATACCTTTTCGTATTTTTTAAACCAAGAAGTTTTCTTTGCTTTCATTCAATTAGGTTGGAGTTACCACGACAACTCTTTTTGACTGTTTACTTACTCTTAGCGAAATTATTTGAGTATTAGTTTAGCATCATAAGAAAAAGTTATAGATATTCGGTGTGATATTTTGTTTTTACAGAAGGTTTATTTGCAGTGTCAGAAGCATGATTTAACTTTGGGCGGTTATTCGGAAAGTATTAGTGAAAAAAGACTCCCTATCTTTGTGTTGTGGAATGAAAGGAGAACCAGAAGCTCGCAGGAGACAGAAGTTCTCCATTCGGATTCTTCTCACGACGTCTGCTCATCACCCCCTCTCTTCAGAACCCTTCCCCATTTCCCTCTTCTGGGCCAATTGCCGCTTAGGGAAACCCCCCGCAGTGTCCGCAGCCAATTGGAAATTGTCGCAATGCCGTCGATCCTCCTTTGACCTGCATCCAATTCCCACCCAAATCTCATATCCCTTATTTTCTACATCTCCCATTTCCTTTTTCATTCCAAATGACTTTCTTCCCGAACAGTTGACGCACGAATTTTTCCTCTCTTTTGTCATACTTTTTTCTTTAGCTCGTAGACAGTGCTACCAACTGCCAAAGAATATATTCATTCCGTAGCATCATTCAAAGGTGATTCAAATATATGTATCGCTTCAATTTTTTACCCATCGACTTTTGAATTGGATTCCTCTTCTCAGTTGAGGGTTAAGCAGTCTACCCATGATGCATTGCAGAGGTAGGTTTCTACCCCACACCACCTGACCCTAGCAGCCAAAATCGCTGGGTGGGAATGAGGTGACTAGGCAAGATATAGAATGAGATAATTTGCGGTTGCTTCCATCAGCGAAGCATTCTGTTATCAAAGGTTAAGGTTCGATGCATATGATACAGCAAAAGATGATGAGAGTTCAAGATGGATGTCATAGATGATAAATTGGCGTACACATAAGGATGGGTAAGGGATGAATTGTACGTAGAATCGTTTGTTATTTTGTCTTTATTCTTAATTAAGGGTGCTGTGTTGTAATTGTTTGCTTTTAGTATTGCTTACATTTGTTTTCATGAGATAGTAAGTATATATAATCAACACATTTATGTCTTTGCTATTATAAGTTCAATATCTTCAGATTTAATTTCAAAAAATGTCAAATAGGCAAGCATTATGTGAATATATTTTAGAAGAGAAAACATTTTGGAAACATTTATTTAAGTCGTTCTCCTTTTAGGTCTTTGGTAGTTGGTTCTCTTTCGTGCTATATTTGTAAATGTAAAACTCTCGCTAAAAATGATTCATGAAAAATATATTTCGAAGTACTTCTTTTTCTTTTCGCTTTCCTTAAGATAATAATTCAATATCATTTTGAAAGAATTGCCCTCACCTTTATATGTACGTGTTTTATTTACATGCAGAATATATTCTTTAATATCGAGATAAACTCCATTATCTTTAAGAACACGTATCTCTTAACCGAAAGTCCGGTAAGATTCAAATCCTGAGTCATCCTTGGCTGTTAAAAATTCCTTTTGAGCAATATTCAACCAGTACTCACTTTGAATTTATTTATTTCAAAAAGAAATCGGACAGAATGAGTGAAATGTCGTGGAGATGAAATTCTCCCCACCGAATTTTCTTTGGCAAGGAATTCTGAGTTTTGTTCCGGAGAAATTCGACAGGCCTTGTTGGAGCATCAGATGAGAGTGGAATCGAAGTTTATTTTGATTGTGGCCTTTCAATTGGATCCATAATTTCCTTCATCCTGTCTACTGGGAAAGGGGAGGGGACACGGATGGAGGCACTCCCACTTTCAGGCTTGCCATACTCACCGACTTTAACAATTTTATTTTAATTTGAAAGCTTCTTCGTTTCGAATCCAATGATTTAAATTCACTAGATGATATTGTGTTAAGGTTTCTGAAGAATGAGCTAATATTTTCATGGATAGCTATTTTGATGAAAGTTTATATTTTAAAGCCTAAATTTCTTTCTACAATAGAAGTTTTTGAAAATCTGTTGAAGTTTAAGGCTTAGCTGATACTCTAAAAAATTAAATTTAGATATTTAACAGTTTAGAAGTATCAATAGCTTTATTGCAATTTATTCAACTGACTTCAGCGACCTATTCTTAAAGCTGTACTTTTCGAAAGAAGAAAACACTTTACGAACTCACCTTTTTATTTTACGTTTAGTTACAGTTGGACTGAAATAAGAGTGAAAATAACAATTGTTAGTAATACATGTAGGTGTACTCGATTGAAATTCAATAAAACATTCAAACAAACAATAACGATAAGTGATTTAATTAATTACTAAAAGATTATGGATTTTACTTTTTAATAACATGTATTCACGAGCGTTAATCAAAATCTTTATTTAATGGAGTACAAAATATTCTTCAGTTAACTCCGTAACAATTGAAGGCATACATTTGTCTTCTGAGGTATGTAATAATAGATCAACCTCTTTAAGGTGCGATGAACTTAACCCATGTGTCTCAGAATAACCACTTGCCGAAGCGAAGTAAAACCCCTCAGGGTTGTACATGAAATACGCGCGAAATGAAATTAAACATCAAAGGAATTTCATTCATCATTCATTTTTAATTTCGTTCCCTAAGCAAATTAAGTTGTGAAATAATTTCCTCGGATGAATTCATGGTCCATTCAGTCCATAACGTAGTGGCGAAGCAATTCCGCAAAGGACAGCAGTAAACCTTCCACGCTGACAATCCCAGTGAGAGTTCGTAAATGAGATTATATGCGAGAGTATGAAGAATAAATCACGCGTGAGTTACGCACTCAGCGACAATTAAACCGTGATCCGTGAGGGAGGGTCATAATGGGTATCGGATCTCCTTTAATGTGTGTTCGGGAAAGCGATTTGCATTCGTATGGAATATAGAGGTCAACGTGTGAAGAATTACCGTGGAGTTTAATAAGCATTGTGTCATTCATTATATTCGTTTCAAAAGAGAATTTGGAATAATCTATTGTATTCCATGATAAATATATTGATTCCAATCTAATTTATGAATGTTATGACTGATATTTTTGTGAACGAATATCATTTCTTTTTTCTTTAATTGTATATCCAGTTTTTTCTTTAAAGTTTTGATAAAACGTTTAAAGATTTAAATTTTATTTTTGCTGAAACTTTTACGTAAAATTTTTTAATGGATTAATACACTAAAATATTATTTTATAATTTATGTTGTATATTTTCGATTTACGTTTAATATTTACATTTTTTAGATTAAGGTCTTATGTTTTACATAATAAGTTTGATTTATATGTATAAAGGAGACGGGAAGATGTTAAACAGTGTAAGATGTTCCCGTTTTTACTCTATAACAATATGAGATTGTTATGCGCCAGGAGGAGTATGATCTGCAAAACATACTTGGACTTATTACCTTTATAGGTCTTTAACTCATATAAGAATAGCAAAATAATACGGCTTATTCAAATCTCTCAAAAGTATAGTAATCAATATAGTTATGATGTTGGCTTCAGTTGATTTTCAATATAGTATATGAATTGTTTCGTCTTTTCGGAAAATATCATCCATATAAAAGAGAGGCTCTTTTTTGGATGATGACAAAGGAGTGGAACAGAGAGAGAGATAAGCGATTGTTTAATGCACTCAGCGTAAATTGGAAAATGGCCGATTTATTAATCTTTGCCCGTTATCATTTAATTGATTTGAATTGAAAATTGAAAAAATGTAAATGAGACACGGAACTTCCGAAATCCTCAATTCGTGCGTCAACCATTTCTTGGTGCTCCATCTGGTGGATACTTTTTGGCTGATGACCTGCTTTAAAAATAAATTTTGATATTTTAAAAACTTGGTATTAGAATCGAATTTTTAGTCTATGTCTATTTTTTATAGCCTTGCAACTAAAATATTTTATTTATTCATTCTTCAGGTAATAAATTCGTTAGTTGTAGTTGTATTGTAATATATCTTATAAATATTTTATGAATGAAATATACTACTGGTTCTATTTTTACTTTCGATGGCCGATAGTTGATAACGCTTTGCTTATAGGGACAATCCTTAATGGAAATAATATCTTTTAAGATAATAATAAGGCGGCAATTAATATAATATCAGTCAATTATGGAGGTGAAAAGTATTTTTCTGTAATTAGGATTCTTGGTGTACACAGAGGAGTGGCAAAAATTTTGACGAATGCAAATTATTTTTTAATGTCCTGGATCTCTAAATAGGATAAATTTAGATTCTTAGATTATATATTATTTATAGTAATAATAGTATAGCAGTAATGTATAATGCTCACGTCGTAACGTACATCCTTAAAAATTGGTCTCAGTAATGCTTGATCCATGGAAGAGAAATAATGTAATAAAAGCAGTCGAGAAAAATTGAAATAATTACATAATAAATAATCGAAATAATTACGCAATTTCCATTCAATTATACCGATGTGACTGTGATTATAGAATAAGAGAATTACAATGATATGGCTACTTACAGAAACATTTTTCCCTGGAAGAACAATACCTGAAAGAAACATGTATAATAAGTAGTCTGTGCGGTGTTTACATACCACGCGTCACAATATAGCTCACGTTGTATTGATGCAGATGAAGATTCGTTAGATTTACAATGATACTCCTTTTTACAGAGTTAATACGATCCATTTTGAGGGGAGGGTAGGCTCACTTCTCCCGGTAAAAAAAATCGGCATTTATTCGGCGTTCTTTTGTCAGAGTGAAAAATTCAGTCTCCAAGGATACGTCTCGCGCCTATAGCTGTTTCATTCCATCCCATATTTCCCTTTTGTTAAGTTGGAATTTCCCGGTTTCATTTCCTTCTCCAGAAACAGCGGGGATAGTAATGTGATGGCTGTTCTTTATTATTGCTCCGTTGTCTGGAAGGGCTACGTTTATCTCTCGGAGAAGCATCAATCGTCGGAGGGTCGAAAGGGGGTGGGTGCGTCGGAGGGAAGGGTAACAAAGAAGAGAAGATGTACACTCGAGGTGTGCTAGTTTATCATTTATGTGGGTGAAGAAAATGGGAGCTCGTGGTAATTATCCGTATTCTTTCGCGTCGTAGAGGAGAGCTTTTGATATGGATTTTTTTACCTTTGTGATCGTTACGATATGCTAAGGTTGAGTGTATTGTTAATAAATGAAGCTCTATATTGTAATATTTTCAGTTTTTTAGAATTTATTGAAGAAAAGTATCTATTAGTTATGATTACATCTTATTCGACTAATAGCACGTAAAATATTTATGACAGTTATGTTTTTGAATTATTACTTATTCATCCATTAAAGCGTAATCATTATTTTTTTTCAATATTCTCTAACTAAAGAGAATTATAGCCAAAATTTGGCAGTTTTTAGATGTATTTATTCAGGCGTAATATAAAAAATTACCAAGGCAAAAATTTCCCATGCCGGGAATCGAACCCGGGCCTTCTGGGTGAAAGCCAGATATCCTAGCCACTAGACCACATGGGATGGTATTTGGAATATAACATTGGTCTAATATTAAAGTTATAATATTATTGTTGATAAAATCTGTTTGAGTTCTTGTCAAAGTACCACGTATTCTATATACACCCCTTCTATAAATACTCCATAATTAATGATTTATATTGCGTACGAAACCAATTCGAACCGAGGCGAAAACAAGAGAAGATGTCTTTATTGTTAAGTGTATTCTAACATTCAACTTATTAATTATTCATTTCTATCTATAATTAGAATAATATACTTAACATAAATAATATGAATTTATAATAAGAAATATATTATTAGTTAAAACGTTCTTCATTAGATGTCTAATTAAGAGATGGTGTTATATTTCTCTAAGTTCCTGTTCGTGGGTAACTTAATGATAAAATTTCAGTTATTATTATATGCACTGATATTTACTTCATTCTCACACAGATTTTGCAGTTACAACCTCAGCTATTTTTTCTTCGTCATAAGGAAAAGTGTTGTTTATAATTCTATCATGAAAATGAATTTCGATAATATTCAAACTTTTTCATCACGTTGCAGGGAACGTAGAAGGGAATTTTTCTCTCTAAACCTTCCGAGGGAAATCATTAATATTCCGTCGTTAAATGACCAGAGAGAAAGATGACCTCGACTTTACTGACCTTAAACCCTGAAGACCCATCTTTCTGTTGAAAAGACCTTACTCTTGCAACTGCCTTCCTCCTTCTTTTCTACATTCCCAGCTTGCATTCATTCAGTCACGGTTTAGTTTCAGCTCAATACAGACCTTTCTTTTCCATATAGAGCGTTGTCAAAACAAATGGGAAACTAAATTCCCGTAGCAATGAGAAAACAGATCTTGCAGTATATTTTTAACATGTGCCAAAGATTATTTCTATATGTCTTCTAAATAGAACATTATTATGAGTAACCATTCTTCATATGCTGGGTTTCTCCTTTGTTGTATTGTAGCAAATTGTAAACTGTCTCAAAAAGGGAAGTAAGATACAAGCTCTGAAGTAGTGTAATCTCATTACCTTTACAGTTAAAAATATTTAGAGAACTGAAGCTTTGTATTTAAAACAATATAATGAAGCATAATTGGAAAATAATTCTATAGCTTTATAATACTGATTTCCTCTTAAGACTTCTTACTAATTTCCCAACGCCATTCACACATTCCAACTTTATTCACAAGCATTTTTTCATGCTAACAGTAACCTAAGTAAGTCTGATGTACTGGTAAAGAAAAATAAATATTCTTTATCCTGAATCGAGAACAAAAATATCTTGATGAATAGATCGTTTCTGGATTTTTATTTCCGTTCACTTCGCTCATTGCGACAAAAACTAGAACAAAAGTCAACTAGGATGCAAGAGCTGTAGAGTCATAGTGATTGCAATAACACCTATAATCCAATTTTACATTACATGCGGCCTGTTGGTCTAGGGGTATGATTCTCGCTTAGGGTGCGAGAGGTCCCGGGTTCAAATCCCGGACAGGCCCGTTATGTTTTGCCAAACCTAAGTTCTATTGCTTTAAAATGCTGGAAGTTTATGGTGACACATAACGTACCATATTAAACAATTACAGATAAAAATGCATTCTTATTCTTTACACTATACACGGAAACTTAAGATTTTATACTTTAACCTTTAGCTTGGCATTATTTCAGTTAATCGAGCATGCCTATTTGGTATTTATATTTATAGTTTTACAGAAAGAAAATGATTTTATAACATTATACTACTAATTTTTTCTAAGGCTTCTTACTAATTTTCCGACGCCATTCACACCTAGGTATTTATACATTAACTTGGTTTAAAGTTTTTTATATTTAATTGTAGTTATGCCGTTGAAAATAAACAAACCTTACTTATTTAATTTAATATACAATGAATGCTCATAAAATTACGCCTCACAATTTAATTTTACTGTAATATTTTACACTTTTAATAATTATCTTGTTCTCATATAATTTTATTTCTCAGGTAGGACTCCTGATACTGGAAAAGGGGAAAAGAACCTCACTCTTCATGTTGGTGAGTAAAAGTCATTTTCCCTTCCTTGCTTTTGATACCTTAAGGTATCGATTACGTGCTTTCAGGTGAGAATTCATCACAGTCAACACAAAAATTCGCACGAAAGTTTTTCATTCATCAACTTAAAATATGAGAAAACTCTCCGTGGCAATTAAAAATCCCGCCTTAACCTCCACTGCACCAGCAGCTCCTCTGTCGTTGCTGAAAATAACTAAAATAAACTCCCATTTCTTACATTCGCCAACCCACGCGAGAAGGCGACGTGACGGATAAATTGTCTCGGAGCGCCCTCCAATGTACACATGTCGGCGCTCCAGAGGTAAAAATGACGAGGATAATGTATTCATCCGGAAACGCCTTCCAGTTTGTCATCCTCCCATTTAATGCACCCCTCTGCAATACGTCTATCCCCGCAAGACGTAATCTTTTATCCAGCCATTATCGCCAAAGGAAATTATAACGAGGTGGTTTGAGTAATCGGGGCTACGCTTTTTCGCCAAATGACAAAAGAAAGGCGAAACATCTCCTCGCCATTGAACTCGTGAAGGGTGAAGGATGGGAAATAATCAAGGGGAAATAATAGAGATAATGTATGCATCCGGAGTCTTCCGCAGTTTTTCATGCTGCCCTTAACATCTTCGGGTACTTCTTATCTATCTGTCTCCTCTACCTTTTTTTTTGAGGTTCTTTTTTGGAGCAGTTCTCTCTCTCTTCATCCTACACCCACATCTTCGCGTCTTTCCCATGGACGTGTGCAGCGTTGCCAAAAGAAGTCTCCGAGGTTACTGTTATAACAAAGTGCACGGTTTATTACTGTAGTGTATTTGAATATACAACTGGGAATAAATTGCGAACAGATAAGTTTAAATGCTGGTAGATTACAAATATGTGTTATATATATCTCCTCGTAAACTCCCTACAAGTTGATTCCAATCTAATTTTTGCCAATGTTTTAGGATGAAAACGTAGGATGGATGTTATCGTAAAAATCCACATTTTAGATACCATGAATTTAAAGATCCTGCTGGTATAATTAAATGTTCTACCTTGGGAAAATATTATTTCATAAAAATCCTAATTTCTTCAACAATATAATGAAGAACTATACTAAATCGCATGCTTTAAGATGGAAGATAATTAGCAATGTTTCCGATGGTCAGTTAGTCAAGCTATTATTTGGATATGTTTAGTGTAGGCTGATTATAATTTTTATGTCGTCTAGGAAAAAATAGAGGATTTAGCTTTTTCAAATTTAATTTAAAATTATTATTACAATCATAGCGATGAATTCTACCGCTAAATTCATTATGATATGTAATCATATAATGATGGCTGAGAAACATTTGAAGTTACCAGTAGTGAAGGATATCTGGAAGAGTATCCATCTATTAATTCATACTTGCCGAAAATCATACGGAGCAATTATTCTGAAGAATTCAATATTTCGTAACAGTGAACGTAGCGAAATATACTATATATTTTATAATATTTTTAAAATTTCATTTTCGCAGCTGAGAAAATACAGGCATGTTTTTTGGAAATGATCAATTTAACGAACTCCTATATTTTTCGCGAACTAGAAAATTTCTACGTCCAAATAGCATTAGAAACCTAAGCCTCCAGTTTCCGTGAATTAAGAGCCCATATCTTTTGTCGATAAGCATCTCGGCGAAGGTTCAACCGCGTAGTTTTACACACACTGCTGTCCAAACGTTCTTTCTCAAGGCACAAGAAACACGGACATTTAAGTCGCGTCTAAAATATTACGCATTTCGGACAACGTTTTAAAGGGAGTCGAAAAAACGAGCGTAACTTGGCAACAGAGCCCTCTTTCTCACGGGGAGAGATCTCGCAGAAAAAAAACTCACGACACGAGGCGTTATGGACGGCCCTGACACTGGCTCCTGCCACACTAATTTGTCGCACTGTCCAACTCCTTTTATGACTCGGAGATTCCGTGGGAGCACAAGAACCAGCGTATTATAATACGCGAGATTTATTCGTACACAAAGGAGGGCTTATGTCTGAAGTATGCGGGACCGTATAGGAAAATATTGGGGCAGATGGATGGTCGGCAGTCGGTTGGTAGCGGGACTCAGCCCATGGGAAACTTTGCGAGTATCAACCCGTGGTTTCTGCGCACTTGACCGCATTTGTATTTTTTACGAAGGGTTGAGAACTTACCTTTACTGTTTGTAATGCGTCTTTCGTACGTATTAAGGTTTCTGATAGCATCTCCTATAAAAGATATCGGTCCATAGCATTTTTATTACTCTTGGCACGTACCAGAACGTCTTTTAAAAACGATATTTTGGTGGGGGCTCCATATTAAGCATGATTTTTTTATGATTTTGGTCCGTAAATATGATTCCGTGCTGTAGACAGCTTAAATATAAAAATATATACTTTTATAGTGTATCATCCAACGGATGGTTGATTTATTAAATAGATTATCTATGGCTTGTATTATACGAATTCACATTTATTCGCTAAAAGTCATATTTTTCTAGGCGTTGGATTCTAGGCTTCTTTTGTCTTGATCAAAGAGAGATATTGTTACATTTGTGATGTTCCTTGTATGCAGTCTTTGAATTATATACATAGTGGAAATATCGTCTTCGTTCTGGTTACTTCTTAATCAGTCATTACGTCGAAATTCCAAAGGTATTATGTTGATATTTTTATATATTCATTCATTCAGTAAAAATCATTTTAAAATGAACCAATTTAATTTTGTAAAATGTTTATGTCCTAATATTGTTCAGGCTATCAGGTTAACCTCAAGTGAAAGCTTTCATGAGCTTAAATTCAAATGGGAAAACTTCCATATGCAAAGTAAATAATGTTATCAATACTTCAGATTCATAAATTAAATTATAAATAATTTAGAGAAATTTTAGAGAATTTGCAATTTTTTGTTTGATTTATAATGCATTCAAAATACATATATAGATAGTATTATCAGTATTTATTGCCCACCTTTCAATATTGTTAAAATAAATTTTTTTAGTGTAATCAATTTTCTCTTTAATAAACAGCTTCTGAGGAGCTTTCTGTCGAATATTTGAATCCTGGATTGCCTCTGAAATGATGTAGGAATCTATGGCCTTGCTTGAGAATTAAATGTTTAATTGCTATTCACCTAGTGCAATCCATGACATACAAGCGTGTCAAAACTCATTCTCCCCAAAGCAAATAGATTAGGAGCTAGGTACCCCGCTATGGATATTTCCTTTGTTTATTTATGTTTTCGTCTCCATGGCTTCCCCACTGTAGTGGCAGCAGAAGCATCTCTAAGCATTAGACTCCCCGAGAGGCGGTCGCCCGCTGTTCTATCCCACAAAAAAGAATCTCTTATTCAAATAAATGTTCGCCGAGTTTAAAGGTCATATGCACTACTGGCGCGTATGTAAAGTGTTAAAAACTATTTTGAATATAAAAAAAGGATTCGAAGTATATTTGTAGGTATTTTGTCGGGGAAAGGCAATACGTCCTCGTCTATGGAATTGGAAATTCATCGTTGGAGAAATGGTATGAACTGAAACCTACTCTTACATTGAAAACTATTATTTAGTAGTTATATAGAGGAAGGCTCGAAACTTCATGTTCCAGCAAAGGCGTTACATTTTGATTTAATCGTCTAAAATCATCCAAATCTAATAATCTAAAATTTTCTAGAGAAAATTAAATTGACATGGCAGCTCAACTTGTTTGCTTAGCAATTCTATTTCCTGAAGATGTAGATGTATCTACGTAGCTATTCTCCTTTAATTTATTCTGCGAACAAAGGGTTTTATTTCCTTTTATCGAAAAAAAATATTTACCTAATAATAATCTGTAATACGTATTTTGATAGTGGAAAATATCATGGTTTACCTCCCTTTCAACCCAAAATCTCGTGAACTCAATACGCTATCGAATCAATTATTTAAAATCTTTATTTGAATCCATGGTAAGTTCTTTTATTCTTGTACATGTTTCAGCTACAGTACATTAATGCGTATTTCGTTTTATATCGGAAAACACGACAAGAAGCCACGGAGTATATTTCTGTGGAAACGCCCTTTGTGCCTCTCAGTAAAGTCTTAAGCTACCGTCTCACCTCCGCTAATTAGAGAGAGAGACTAGTAAATGACTCGCCCTCCATTATTAAGGATCCTCAGCCACGTTAATGGAGCGTATTTAATCCGATGTGTGCAGAAATAACGGACACTTCGCTTCCACTCTAAAAGCCTCCATCGCTCAACCACTTTGGCGTCACACACGAGAGCTATCGCGTTGCCCGTATTATCGCCCCTTTAACGGAGCTTCGCGTGATGCAGAGGAATGTTAATGCCCTCCGAATCGAGTACGAGAGTCTTTCGGAGTGCACCTCCGGGGGGTTTAACTAATTCACACGTGCCCCAATGTTTCACCCATAAGATCTCCGATGAGTTAGTTCCATTCCAGTCCATTTCCTTCCAGAAAGGCGGTTCTTCCATCACGCCAAGCCGTCTACTTCTTCGAACCCTCGGACCCCCGCTGGGGAGGACGCCACATGTGCGGTACGTCGCGGGGGAAAATAGAGCGCGGCGAACACCTTTAGGAGTTCGATTTTTTCTTTGGGTCTGCGGGGGGTAGGTGCGGGGGAGTCACGGCGAACGCCGGCTATACGCTCCCGGCAGGGAACCGGTAGATAGGCCGAGGAATGGATCCGTACTGACCGGCGGAAAGCGCTGGCCAAATGTTCTGCAGAGGAACCTTTCTGCAATCCTCCCTCACAGACCCTCTAGTTTTTGGGGCCTTCATCTAATTTGGGATTGGTTTCGCAGCGGGGATTTTTCTCCAAAGCGCGTGCCCGTGGTCGCCGCGTACGGTTTAATCTTTCGGAGGTTTCGAAAAAGGAGAAATTTACGGCATATGTTGCGATGATGGCAAATTAAGAAAGTGTTTCCTTCTTTGGCACGCGTCTCTAAGGTGAGGGGAATTACTCATTAGGTGGACCCGAAGTTTTCATTTGTGTGTGGTCTTTTTGATGTATTGCATGCTATAGATTTTCGTGCATTCTAGGATAGAGTTTCGTTGTCATATTATGTTGGAAGGAAGGAAATTTTCTGTTTTCAGTTTTTCATCTCTCTACGTATGTGTTTTCCTTTCTTTAGTTTAATTTGTGGAAATATTCCATAGTTACATTAGTACTTTTGTTTTATTAGTTTATTTCTTGTTAGTTTATGAAACATTCATATAATCATTTTACTTTTGCCTTGATTATTCTCGTATTAATTCCTGTTTATTATTGAGCTTAATCCTCTGAATGACTGCTATTTTCTACGAGAGTTATTTTCCAATGATATCTATAACCGATGACGATTTATTTCTGGTGTAATAGTTCCCTTTCATATTCCTATTCTCTTTTCAATTCATGTTCTTATGGAAAATAATTTTTCCAATATAATGTAAAAAATATGTGTACACATCTGTGTTATCTCATTCAATTATCAAGTGCGAGATGAATAGTAAATCTAGGATGGTTCTAAATATTTTTGATTTCTATTATAACCTTCCAATAGAGATCCAATGTATTCCGATGATATTTAGATTCAATTCGCATTCATCACGGAATTTTCTCGTTTTCATATATTTAGGAGTGAAAATTAAGCACATCAACACAATATATACTTGACATACTATTTTGGCGGAAGGGAATCAAAGGAATCGTTGATGTAAACCGATGAAGTACGAGAAAACATGACACGTGCGATATTTGGATAGAAAAAAGAAATTAGTAATTTTTTTGTAATTTAATTTAATTCTTGTCGCCAACATTGATAACACCTTCATGATGGGAAATGAAAATGGTAACATATATCTCAAAATTTATGCAGCTGAATCCTCCGTTAATCAAGCATCGAAACCTTTTCAGAGTTATTCGAACTATTTTCCATTTCCTCAATCGCCTCTTCATTGCAATTCAAAGAATGCAGCGCCAAATGCTCTCGCTTCCAAAGATCGTAAACCGAGAGCAAAATTAATGATTCCTTTAGACCCTTTTTCTGGGTTTCTTTACGCCGAATTTACCTGTGCCGATCTCTTTTTTTGCGGCGTTCCATTATATTCCCATTATTTCTCCTAAAACGGAGAATATCCCCTGTCGTGGCGCAAGAGACCCTCTCCCCCAGAAGAAAAAGGTGTTAAGATAGGCACCCATCGGGAGATACACCTCAGGGTGGTCCCTCACAATGGCACATAAAGAGAACCGCCTTTTCCCCACGCTTCCCTTCACGAAATTCACAAACGCCCACGAACACGCACCCGTCCCCTCTTTTCCATTTCAAATTACGCTTCCATGGCAATTACGAGGTGTTTCCCTAACGTTACTTCTTTGTCACTTCATGTAGCGCGTAATCGAATGCTCCCGCACGTGATATGCGCAGTAGATCACGTGACCCGCATTAAAACGAAACGGACTGATTCAAATATGTCTTCTGCGCATCTGCCGTTTATTTCAAATGTGGTTAAACCCAAATTCTGCCATTTTTTCTTATATTTCTTTCTCGCTTGGACTTTTCGTTTTCAACCAGAAGGCGACCCGCAGGTACGCGTTCATTTGTCTGAATTTACGCCTTCTTCCACGCCTCGCCCTTCCGATGTTCATCCGTATTAATTCCACTTTACGAAAAAGGAAGTTTTTTTTTCGGTTTCTACAAATCTTATTGTCACTTTTTTCTTCTGGAGAAGCTTCGCTAAGAGCTTTTATATATATCTTAAGGGATAGATGGATGGTCTCTCTTCACGATAGGAGAGGGAGGGTGTTAATGTCACTATCATTTGGTTTCCAAGGAAAGAATCGTGTTTTACAGGTGTGGGTGTAGAGCATTTTGTAGTTAGGGGTGCATGAATAAAATCATAAAGGTTTCTAGAGTTTTCAATCAATCAATCAAACTTCACTAAAAGGGTACTATTTTTGAGAAATTATTTTAACATCCTAACAAAATTCCTTTAAAAATAAGTACGTTTTATTAGTTTATCAAGTTTTTTCAAGTCTCTGATTTCTCGTGGAAGGAATCCATACGTATGAAACGGACACTGATTCTAAATAAAAATTCTGTTTCCAGGTTACTATCCGTCTAGTAAATAATAGTAATACCTTTTAACCTACAACAAGCAGAGAGAAATCGAGAGATTTACGTTGAGTCTTGTTTCTACCATTTTTCCAACTTCCAAGTTTTTAAATTTTCAAATAGATACTCTAACATCAAAGTAGCATTATAGGAATGGCCGAACTTTGAATCATTCAAAACTTATCATTAAATCGAAATTTTTGGTTGTAGAAATTGCAAAGCACATGTGCCTTATCTGAATCATGTGATGCATCTTAATGTTTAAATCATCGAATTCGCAAAATATCGATAGTTTCGATACATCGAAACTTCGATCAATCGAAACCCGATGTGAATCGAAAAGCACGACGCATCGGAGATACCGAACACTCCGAGTCCTTTATTAAGCCTCCCCCGGTGAGAGAAACGAACGGGATCAAAACAGAGAGACATTTTAAAAAATCTCCCACCGGCGAACCGTCTGACGTCCGCAATTGAAAAACAAGAAAGCGTCGCCCGGCGCAGGGACCTTCTTGCGCCTGTGGTCATCATCCTTGAGAAGCATAGGGGTCACGACCCAAACCACAATGGCACCCGTTCTGGTCCTTCATCGACTGTGTATATACGCCAAAAGGCATAGGTGTCACTCCGTAGAGCCGAGGGAATATATCTCTGCATCTCATCAATTATTGCTCTACGTATTTCCCTCCGCCCGTCTTCTTTTTTTAATCCAATCCCTCCCCTTTATTTTCATTTTGTCAGTGCCCATTTCTCTGCCGATGGTCGGCTCAATTAATCAGCGGAGGGGGGTGAGGCGTTGGGCGGAATGGTCATGAGAGTGAGTGGTACAAAGGCATTGCAGGAAAGGGATGATAAAGGAGGCGAAAAGAGACCGGACACGAGAAGTATAAAGGAGAGAAAATTCGGGAAATGGTACGAGATGATGTTGGATCGGACTGTTTATAAATCAGCGGAAATCTTTGCAAGTACCCGAGTCTTTTGTGTCTTTAAATTAAATCTTTTAACGGACCTACGTAATTTATTTATTCTGTGGATTGTTGGAGGATTGAGAGTGTATGAATTTATCCAGAGACGATAGACAAAAGCTAAATAATATTTGAAATAAAATTCGAGATTAAATAGGATTACGAAAAAATTGCTAATATGAGATGTATGTAGGGGTAGTAGGAAAAGTTCTAGGTATATGAAACTAAATAATTATTAGTCTTTTTACTGTTTCAATATTTATACTATATGAATGATCGATACTAAATGGTCACAGAGAATCTTAAGATGTTCATTTATCTTTACACTAGTTAAATCCCTATTTAAAAACTATGGTTTTCTAGGAATAATTTCCCTTGTTTTTAATTTCCTACAGTACATGTAAATTTTAGTTTTAGAATGCGAAAATTAATTCATTTTTCAAACTAAATACTAACTTTGGAGAATTTAATATTCTTATTATATTAGTCATCTTATTGAGCTAGAGTCTAATAATTTCCCAACTTTGCTACGTTTTTGAAAGTAATAATTAGAAATTTTAATATTAAATTTGATAAAAAGTAATATTTCAATATTAATTTGAATAATATAATATATATCAATTATTTAGGTTAGCTAAAAAATACTTAATTATCCATTAAAAGTTACTCTTTTCAAATTGTGAACTCCATGAGAATAATGGCTGTTTTTGATGTACAATAATTCACGTAAGAGTATTTGCAAGAGGTAATTGACACGAGAAATCGCTTCATTAATATTGCATACCAAAATGGTATGCTGCAATTTGCTAGGAAGATTGCTTAATTGGTCGCATTAGTTTCTCACTAGGTGGTAGATCTAGATTCGGAATAGATTCCTACGTAATCCTTTTAATTGTTTATCGTGCTCATCGTAAATTGTATTTGTTGTAATTTCCATATGAGTGTTGTACTATTTGATGGACATTTGATCGTTTCCATTGTAATACAAGTAATTACCTTTCCATTATTTAAATACCCCACCTTGTGAGTGTTAAGAAGATGGGTAAAGAAAGACCAGTAAGGACATGTACATTTGTCAGCTTTGGATACACATAAAAAAACCCAAATGAACCAAATTTGCATAAAATCGGATGTTTCATTCATTTAGGAATGCAGCTACATCAATCTGCTTGCTGGAGGATCATCATTACAAGGGATCGGATGAAATGCATGCGCATTTATTGAGATTGGAGAAAAGGCAGTGCGTGGGAGGAGATTTGCGTGCCAAGAGGTATTTAAGAATAGGGAAGGAGTGGGTAGCGGAATAACTCACGGGGACTTGAGCGATAGAGCGTGTGTCACCGGTGGTAGGAATGCATGCACGGCTGAGTCACTAGTAATCGCACGAATTGGCTTAGCCGCGTGAGAAATACGAAGTCGTAGTCGCGAAAGAATTTCCGATGTCCGTCGAGTGAAAGTGGGGAGATATTAAGGGTGCGTAGGAAATTATTGGATTAATACCGAGGGTTTAAAATCCCTTTCTTTAAGCCTTTGATCCTTCGAGAGAAAGGTACCCAAGTTTTCGCGTCGTTAAAGTTTCTTAATACGAGATATGTCGCAGATATTTAAGTACATACATTATACCCTTGTCAACTGTTTCCATTACTTCGCATTTCATAACTTTAGTATCAATATTTCTCCTTCGTAAGACCCTGAGGATTATAACTGAGGTATTTTCCCGTGCTTTCAACCATCAGGTAGTTCAAAAAAATTAATAAGATGTAAAGCATTGATTAATTTTGGCATTAGGAGATTGAATTTATAATAGAATTAAAATAGAAGAATATAAATTAAGCGTATAGCTGCAATTTTAAATTCCTCAAATTGAATTCGAAGAATTCCATTTATAGAAATATATGTAAGCATATAATATACTATTTTAGAGATAAACTGGACAGATTTTTTTTCTAAAGTCAGATTCAGTGAATCCATTACTTTTTGAGTTAATTATGAACAAAATTCACTAACTATAATATCTGAGGCCTTACAAGGTCTGTCTGATTAAAATATAGACTGTATAATTGAGCTAGGAGTTGCAACTCTGTAATTGTACATAAATTTAAAGCCTAATTTTGTTATTCCTAGCCTTCGGTTGTAAACAACAATAGTATTTTAGAATAAATGAGATATTTAACTTGTGTAAATTTACTCAGTAGTGATATATGCATATTTGCATTTTTAAACATTAAATATCATTCGAATTCGAGGTGTTATAGTTCCATTAAAAAAAGAAGTTTTACCATATAAAGTCAATAATGTGATGTTGAGGATCTTTAGATGACGATTAGAACCATAGATTATGTATTTTAACCATCACATATGGGATTTAAGAAAGTTTATACGTTATAGCTATGTGTTTGTTAACCTAAAATTTTATTTCATTCCTGCTTGATCGAATAAGAAATAGCCTAAGACGCTTCTTGGTTAAAATACACTTCCTTAAATAATGAATTTGCGGCGATTTGTTCATTCGACGGTCAGAAAACAAGTTTTATAATCTTCCAAAAGAAATTGACGATTCGATTGTAATCTTTATATCAGTTCTCTCTTTTCAAAGCAGAATTTTTATGGTAATCTTAAGAAGAAATGAGAAGGCAAGTTCTTTTGTAAATTGCTTTCCAGGTTGACCAACAGTGGAGGTGGAAGACCGTGAGTTATGCTTTACAAACTTTTAAGAATGAAATTACACGTCGTCTGATATTTTTCCAAAGGATTAAGTTTATGAGTGACATTCATATTCGTGGATTAGTGTTATCCATTCAAACGTGAAAAGAATTACAATTTCACGAGCCTTTGTCCCACCGCTTTCTCATTATGGAAGCTATGTAGTCTTTGTGACCTGAGTTTAAATAAAACACGTGATAAGGTTAAAACGTAGAGGTCGCAATCTTTCATAAGTTCGTAATAGACGTCATTACTTTTGATTAAATCTCACTTCTACGATACCACGAGTATTTAGCTAAGTTGCACAATTGGTCTTCAGCAAGAGCTAATGTGATAATTTCAACAGATTATCTCCGCATGAAATCGTTTCGTAATTACATCATCTACGAGAAGAACGTGTTAGAGATTGCTGATTGTGAATGAAGATAGTATAGATTAGTGCTTTATCTGATTTTCAGTACAGTAAAAATGTTCAATGTTTTAAATGGCTCTTTTGATATCATGATATTACTTACGCATTTCAAGTATAATTATATTTAATGTCAGATTAAATCAAGAAGAAGGATGATTTATAAATACAACATTATAATATAAATTTCATGACTCTATAGAATAGTTCTAAGATATCTATCAATTTTATCTTAAATATACTAGATCTCTGATAACAGGAAATCAATACTCCATAATTTAGCCAAAATTATTAATTTTTTGTCTAAATAGAGATGAGAATAATTGTTGAAGAATGCAGTTTCATAAGCAAGGATATTTCATCCCCCTAAAATTCGCCTTATTCTACCGATATGATGTTTATGAAGATCTATAATATTTTACGGATGTAATATATAAGCTGAGACAGATCTACGAACGAATTGATAACGCTGTTATTTGGAGGATTTGTTAGAGTTGAAATCTATTGCCTTATCTAAATTAAAACGGTGTAAATTTGTTATGAGTTAACATTTCTTTGTTTTCCATCTTCAAAAAACAGTCGTATATTATAAATTTTATCGCTCTAAACTTCGACAGATATTGTGCGAAAAATGTCTAACAAATTTTTATTTTGTAATCTACAAAGTATTATTTTTATATCGTTTCAATTATAAAATTGCATGTATCATATAGATTAAAAGTTGGACAACTCTTTATCATGAATCACGAAGAAAACTTATTTTTTCTCACATATATTATAAGAACACTTATTTTCCAGAAAATTTTTAAGTGTAAATTCGAAATTTCTAGGTTAGATAATGGAATTTATTTCTATTCTGGAAATCCTCTCAGATATATCCATGATAATTTTTTCATTTCTGTTATAAATGGCATTTTTTCGTGATACTTTCGGAGTAGCTCTTTGGTCGGCCATTTCCACTTCGATTTGTCTTCTTTGATTAATTTCCCGCGGCGATAAAAGCATGCTCTAAAACTCCATTTCCTCATCTTCTATCTCAATGCAAGGGTTCCATTAAGGATTTTTGGGGCAAACACTATTTCGAAGTCTTTGTTTTGAGTTGAAATCGTATCTTGATTCTCTTAAAAGATGTTTCTGCGTTCTTATCATTGTTGCTAAGTCGGAGTTTTTAATTATTTTCTAGGAAGATTAATTAATGCTTAGGTAAACATAGTCTGTCAATCACGATAATAGGTAAATATTATCGCATTGTGAGAGAAAATGTAGGTGAAGAAAGGTAGAAACGTTGCCCGCATCAATATTTATGAAACGTAACCATTTAAGATTCTTTTTGCCGAAGAAATTATCAATTAAATATAATATAAAATGATTTTCAAATTTTAACGAAGATTTTTAGCAAACAAACATATATAAACGGTTTTTAAGAGAGTATTTAGTTCCATTTTGAGGTTGCCGTGGGGAATATCTAAAAAAGTCAATCAGAACATTGAATGGGAAGAGAAGTTATTATTTTAAAATAAGAATTATGAAGGTATTCCAGAAAATCTTAAGTAACAGATCACACGAATCCAAAGGATAAACATTTTTTGTAATTTTTTGAAAGGTGTCGAATAAAATTGATTTCAGTATTGATTTTCTTTGACTGTTTGTCAGAGAAAGTCCCTGAATTAACCGTAAATTGATCTATGAAACATATATTACTGATAAACAGTGCTGTTAGATAGATCTCAGAGATAATATCGAGATAAAGTATTCCTAAATATTTATGGAACGTGAGTGGGAAAAAATATGAATGAAATGTTGATGTAGACAAAAATTAGAAAATTAAAAGGAATTACATATTACCATAGAAATACTAAAGGAAGTCGGGAATATATTGGATAAAATAACTTCTTTTCAGAATGAAATTCAAATTAATTCTTGAACGAACAATATAATGAAAGTTTTAACTTTTTAAGTAATGGTTTTAAAGTAGTGAAATATGAATTTGAGCATTTTAAACATTTTCTTTTATGATCGAAACATGAAAGTGGAGCGTATCTAACTACAACTATGTACTTCCCAATTAGTAGTAACTTTAATATACAGAATATTTCAAATTTAATCGAATATGCATACATTTAGATCTCCTGCTTGATCGAATTTGATTGCGATGAAATTCACAGAATTATGCGATATATTGTGGTAATACATCTTAGATGCCCATGCCAATTACCTCTTCTCTTACATTTAATGAAGTGAATAAGAGACCAGATGTAAATATGTGTCCCATATGGTCTAGTGGCTAGGATATCTGGCTTTCACCCAGAAGGCCCGGGTTCGATTCCCGGTATGGGAAATTTTTTTGCTATCCTTCAATTGGGTGTTAATCTAGTCACAACCAGGACATATCTAGTTGAAGACACTAAATTGTTACTGACGCAGTCTCAATTATTAGGTTTATGTTTAAGAAAGCTACAAATATTTTCCATTAAAAATTATATTAATTCATTTACGATAAATATGTAGGCATTGAATGTTGTAACACCGATATTGAAAAATTATAGTGTTTAGAAGAAAACCCTGCTCGATAACGTTACGCAGGTAAGCATTTTTATTTGTCAGACCCAATTGATTCGATTTAATTGAAATGATTGATAAGGATTTATCCGTATAGTTACAATTGTTGAATTTTAAATCTGAATCACTAAAATTACGTACGATATTAAATAGACGACCCCAAGGTTTTCTAAGTATTTCAAACCACATTTCCGAATTAACTTAATATCAAGTTTAGTCTGAATTTCGACACTTTTTATATCCATCCAGATTCTGGATATCTAAACGTCCAAACTCAGTCTATTCCGACCCTTTGCTTTTTCGTCTCCCGCCCTTAGTATTCCCTGGAAGAGGAAAGAGTAATGAGGTACGTATCCAGAGTGGTTTGAGGTCACCAAGGGGGAGTGGCTATCTAATGACTGTGGCAAGAGCACATGGGAGATTCCCCCATTTAGGGAGTGAAAAGGGGTGGGGTAAAGGGTGAGAAATGAGTATAATTCCCGTTGGGGGTGGTGGAGGATGTACATATGTGAGGAGAGAGGGAGGAGGGGCGGAGTCACACCTGTAGTGTGGAGGAGAAGCGACCAATGGGAATAGAGGATACGAGGGGAGTGGGGTGGGTAAGGATGAGACGGTGTCTTCCAGGAGGGAGAGGATCTTCTAAGATGTATAAGGGAGTCGCAAATCCGCGACGTTCTCGTGCGATCGTGGGAGGATTAAACTCTGGGTGTCGTTTTCTAAGTTACGTGTTCGTATTGGAAGTTTCCGGTACTTACCTCGAGGGTTGCCGAAGCTTTTTCCTTCCGTGGAGTGTGATTTTTGGTGTTATAGAAAGGGCATAAGATGGTATTAGTCTTAGAGTTCTACTGTAGGGTTTGTCGTGTTCATTTATATCATAGGTTGTTTATAAGGTCTTGCGATATTTGCTTTTGAATTCGATATTTATTAGTCTTCGAATTATTAAAGCTTAGATAGTTCTGCTATAATTAACTGTGTGTCATAGTACTTGTTTCTTTTGCTAGAATAATCCGATTGCTTGTGATCCGTTACT
The DNA here is from genome assembly GCA_020796165.1 of Pantala flavescens. Lineage (NCBI taxonomy): Eukaryota > Metazoa > Arthropoda > Insecta > Odonata > Libellulidae > Pantala > Pantala flavescens. The sequence continues at coordinate 43,992,391 of CM036881.1, read as the reverse complement.
CCTTATTTTTACTGCTCCCTTATAATTATATCGTTTTTATATATGTAAATATGAATTCAGGTGTAAATTAGGATATTTATACAAAATGTTATGATAATGAATAATGCATAATTATTGGAGCTTCTCTATTTGGTGAATTAAGTAGCTTTTAAAAGAAATAATTGTTTTTGTATGCACTCTTTAACTAGGTAACTATTCTTACGCAATCATAGATGTTAGTTCTATCTCATTTGCAGTAACTAATTTTCATCAATGCTGGTTCATTTATAATTGCATCGCTGCCGTTCAAATTCTAAATTTAAATTGGGTCTACTAGTAAGGTTTAGAAATATATACTATATTAACCATGAAATGTAGCAGTGTAAATGCATGAAATCAACCAACGTTATGTAGATTGCTAGTTTGGCTTTAAACTCATCCTTTTATCATTTATTCAATTAAATATTCTACAATCCTAATGAACCTCCGAGCACAATCTAATAAACTAGCTTTAACGTAAACGTTTAACTTCTTTTGAATCATGAATAAGTGGTGAGAATTAAACTTGAGAATGTGATTATATCCTGAACTAAGGAAAGAATTTCCGATTTACACGTAGTCCTTTTAAACTTACCAATTTTTGCTGACGATAACGGCAGTGGTCCTTGTCCGAAATACTTCAAATTATAATGAAATCAATGTGAGAAGGCGTGACTTTGTGGAATGCCATAGTAATAAAAATAACTTAGTAAATTTCCACAGAAAAAAAGTTTTCTGTGGAAATTTACTAAGTTATTTTTATTACTTCAGATTATATGTTGTATCTTTTGATCTCTTTTTTCTCCTTGTTGTATCTTGAATCTTTTGGCTTCTTGAAACCATAAAGTCACATTCTTTAATCTATAAAAATAAAACTATTTTATAAATGTATAGTTATCTACCAAAACTTTCTTCTTAATTTTTTTCTATAGAAAGTTTCATCGACAAAAAATCACAAAATTCAATGGAACAATTTTGGATTTTTGTAAATAATCTTTTGTCAAAATAATAAAATGGTCAAAAATGATGTATTCGTAGGTATCTCTTATCTGATTCTATATTAGTTTTAGAGATTCAAACAAATCCTATACCGTACACCGACAACTGAAATCCTGGTCATGAACTATTATTCTAATTGCAGGCATTTCATTTGAATTGTCTTTAAAATCTTTCAAAAATTGGATACCGCAATTTCATCTAATTTTGTCAGAGTAGATTCTTCTATGCTTATATTTTTACATCCATATGTCTCTATGAACGCTGTATCTAGCAGTTTTCATCCTTTATATGCTCCTAAAAATATATGCACGAAAGAAACGAAAATTCAAGCGAGAAATTTTGAGTTCCAGTTGCTATCCTCTGGCGATATTAGGGCGAAATAGACTCTATTTATAATAGTAATTATCTCATAGATATGTAGAGTTAATTAAAGGAAATTTAGCCCTTTCGTAATCAATAGTAATTGAATATATTTATACAATTTTTTCTTTCTCTTTAAGTTTGATACATTTGGATTACTCGTGCAAATCGTGAATAAAATTCATCCGTAACAATTTTCTAATATCAGGCAATTGATTAATTCTTTATATCAAATCTTACCTTCAACGTTTGCTTATTTCTCTCCCTAGTCATTAAGAATATTGCTTGAAACATTCGAATGGTACAAGCATACCTTATGTTTGCAATAAATCCATTTTTTATCCAGTGACCGCGAAAAACTGTTTGGTATTGACGTTCATCTAGAATATTAATGAGACTATAAAACCCGCCTGACAGAGAGCTCAGATCACCGGACTTATTCGAGAAAACATAACATCCATATAATCAATTACTCTATATTGGAGAATCACTGGATTAAGCCACGATTAACACATCGATGGAAGTTTTCTCTAAGAGACTCAACCTCCACAGAGCGTCCAGCTCTTACGCCCTCAGAGCGATTATCGATTTCATTTGTTAACCTCCTCGAGGACGTCTCGGAGACTCACGTATCGATCAATCGACATTATCAATCGAAAAGAGCCCCATTATCGATAGAGAACGTCTGCGATTAGATTCCGCAGAGTCAGCGCCGGAAATGAAGGTGCGGCGAGACAATGAACACTGGAAAGGGTCTCTCTTTCGAAACGAAAAATAAGATCCACCTTTTTAATTAATGACTTCCCGCGAAGATCGCATAGACGACATCCGAGTGCGTTAATGCCACACAAGAGCCGACCGCTTTCCACAAGATACCATTGTCCGCACAAACGCTTTTAAACAGCCCTTACGCTCATTTTTCGGTCCGGTCATTCGGCCTTTTTTATTTTCGCTCTTTTTCAATGACAAATCATTTACTCTTTCCGTTCGCCGAATGTTTTTCTATTAACTCCGCGCGCGTGTTATTTTTTTGCATCATTCGTCTCGTGGGGCGGTTCGCTTTGATGGAATCGGAATCTAGAGAGAGGCAATTTCATTCGAAGGTCTCTGTCCACGAGAATGCTTTATGCTTCATATCCTTTCGTGGATGAAACGAATGCGGTCGTCTGGAAGTGTGATTGTACCCAGGTTCGGTTGCTACACTCGGGCTGTTGATTTTTTTAGCGGTGGTTGCCACAACAGTGGTTAGGGTGTTGCTAGGGGTAAGGAATATCTCCCATGGCTATGATTAATCTATGAGTAATATCATTTAATATAAGAATGTCATTCACAATGGTGAATAAGCTATTTTTCTCTAATTCGAGCTCATTATCTCAGCATATAATAATTTATGGGTGTCGATGGAAGAAGCTAAAAGTTAATATTAATCTCTCGCAGGTAAAATGATTTTCTATTGGGAAATTTATTCTTTATAATGTTTCCTTTGATTTCTAATGTAGAGTAATTTACATTATTGTAGATTAATATGTTTCCATCATGGATTATATTAAGTCATAAATGACGATTACATTATCTGATGTTTAAAGAATAGTCAACGTTTACGAGGTTCGAATTTCAAGGAAAGAGTTGTATTTAGAAAAAAATCGAGTTAATTCTTACATTATAAATGGATGTATGTGGCAACCCATCTAGCTATATAGTCATTATTTAATTTTGTTTTTTTTTTTGGGAATTCCATTGGATAGGTCACTTCAAAACGAAACTGAAAAATCTTATCGTAATATCAATCAATCAAAACGCTCATGTATTATGAGATGATAGTTTTCATGATGTTCTTTGGAAATCATATAATGACAGAAGTCCATCATTAAGGAGAGCTCTTGCGTCCGACCCTTGGTTGAACTGATGATTCATTAGAAGCTAAAATAGTATTCGGTCACTCGTTCGAAGTTAAAGAATAACAGCATTTGTTAATTCAATTTTGTTTATTAGAGCTAGGGAATCTTTTCCTTATGAACAAACTATGATGAATAAAAACAGATGATCTTATTATATTCGTAGCGATGATGTTGGCCTTTACCTATTGTGTTCCTACTTGAATTGTCTTCACTAAAATACGCTGTGGAGGTCGTGATATTATTCCAATAAATAGCTCCTCAATGATGAACGGCATCGTAATGCTACTGGCACGACCTTTATATATTCCATTACCCGAAATGGATGCCCGGATAAGCGAGAGATCCGAGTTACGTCAATAACGAGCGTGAATCGACTCATATCTTACTATTAAGAAAACGTATCGGAGCCCTTATCCAGAAAAGAAACCTTTCAGATGTATATCGCTCTGTATAAATAATCTCACGCAAGTTCAACAACGGCGACGAGAAGGAATTCAATGGGGGGATATAGAAATTGAAAAATCCACGCCGTTGCTAAGAGACCATAAGAAAGCGTAGCACGTCTCGGCTTTTGGTCGCTTTCGAATCCAGGACCATAGTTTTCAGAGGGCGGTTTTAAATCCGCGTCACCCCGGGAGTCTGAATCGCTACCAAGGATGACTCGGGAGGAGAATAAATTGTCATCGCCGGCAGAGACGACTTAACTCCCCCATCAAGTTTGATGGATGCCATAGACTGCCAATGCGCGCTCACCAGAGAGTCGCGGTTCTCAAGAACGTATTAGCGTCGTATTTAAGGGTATATCCCGCAGAGTGGCGTTATTCACGCCCTGGTATCCGCCGCTTAAGATGAAAAGTGTGCGTCTTGGATTATGGTTCGCGAATGGCGATTCAATAAAGATCGGTTGTTGATAATTGGGGAAGTGACTGGGATGGTGGTATTCCGAGGGAATGCGTCAGTGTGGATGTTGCTTTAAGTTGTTGTGAAACTAGTGATGGGTGTAATGTTGGTGAAGGTCCATTACTTATTAGACAGTCGGATGGGTATATTTTTTAGTGCCTATGTCTGTGATTGAGTTATGCATTAAATGTTAATTCTTCAAAATATGTTGGTGGCATTATATCTTATTTTAACCCAGCCAAAAAGACCAAATATAAAAACGACTAGGTGTCGATAAGTTTATTGTATTCAGGTCATTTATGAAATAATTTTTTACAATATTAAATAGGTGATTCCATCATTGAAAGACCTTCAAAGTTATCTTAATATCCCTTATAGAAGTTGTTCATTTAAGTAGATTACCAATGAGGCATGTAGTTTGGGCATCAAATTCATAAAATTCGTTATTCAAACCTGATTCAAATAAATGTACCGTTGTAATTCAAAACGGTGCATTTATGAATTTTTATTACTTTCGATAGACGTGATTTACATTTCTGTTTCAGTAATTGCCATTGGACGAGATTTATAACACTACAATGAACGAATTTAGTGTAAGTTCGTTGTTTAAGGTTCCCAAAACGATTTACTTTACCTTGATACATATCTAAAATGTTCTCAGGCCTCCTTATAGTTAAAGTAATGATTCCAATGGTTAAAAATGTGTGCACCTTTCATCTGTTTACTCCATAATCACACGATTAAGGTTTATAAATGCGATTAGGAGTTACTTTGTGAGGGATATTTGACTTTATACAGTGTATGAACAATTAAAATATTTTAGCAAGTCTAAAGAATATTTTCATCGAGTAATGGTAATGAATCTACTTATCAGATTCCTGACCAAGCACGTTCTGTAATACTCAAAAGATAAATAAATATTCCCAGTTCAGCCTCTACGAACATTACCGAAAATTCCCCATATTAAAAAAAGAAGTCCTCGGGCATAACGGAGAGGGATGGCAGTTGATATTAAACGTAAAAGAGGGAGACTTATTTATATCGTCTGGAGCCGAGGGACCATCTTTCTCTCGGCTCATCCCGTGGAATCCCAGGCGGACATCAAGGAGTTGTCATAACACTCTCAACGGAATGACATTGGCGCCAGTTGGTGTGTTCTTCCCGCCAATGCCCGTCTTTGGACCTTCCCTCTATCTCCCGAATTATTACCATCGTTAATATCATGGACCTTTATCTCCCTCCACCGCTCATCCCAAAGTTCACCCTTGACCTCAACTTCTTTCCTTCCCGAATCCTCCACTTTTTGTTCCGTTTATTTTTCGTGGCTTACGTTATTGTTTTTGTGAAATGATGATTCCATTGGATTTTATGGTAGTTGTAAAATGGCTGTAAAAACATGGCGCAGAAGGCAAGAATGAAATAGTTATCGGGTGATATAATATGTATGGTTAATTTAAAAAAAGATCTGTAAAGAAACCGGTTTTGATTGATTAAATTTAAGTGAGGTGATACCTATTTATATATAGAAAATTTTTTGCCTAGGGGTTCTAATGAATAGTTCGATTATAAGTTGATATTTCACATATTATTTGTAATTTCTTCGATGTTTTTGCATCTTCTAAGGTACAAATACGTAATTAATAAATATAATTTGTAACAAGTATCACTCAGAGAGCTTGGATATAATTTTAACCAACATTTCGCAAGACAAAAATTTACTTCTTCAGTTATTTATTATAGTTAGTTAGTTTATAAATTATCCCTAAATTTAACTATCATTTACATCAGATAAGTGACATGATTCAGCCTGGGGGTACCTATTATAATACTGCCGAAATACGTTTGAAAACGGTAGAAAACTCTGCTTTATTCCAGTTATATGATCTTATTACACGTAAATTTGTAATTATTTCTTTAGAATTTCGCCTCTTTGTTCTGTATCCAAATCTTTTTACTGAATACTTACGAAACTCATTGAAACAAAAATAACTTAAGCAAGTTCATCCATTCATCCATTAGTATATAGACTAACACTGAGATTTCAATAATCCCTGAACGTTTGGAAGGAGTCAATAACAATTACATCCGGCTTCGTTAAATATGGATTGAACCTTGATTTTAAACTCTTTAATTTCTCTCTTTTTATGGTTTTTGTGTTTATTCTCGTGCATCGTCATTATAATATATTTAATGGAATTAACATATTACGTGTTCTCATACGATCAAAATAATTTTTCATCGAGGAAAAAGGATAAGGGCTATGTTTTGCATTAGTGTTTTTAAAACAATAACGTGATTATTAAGATACAAAAGTTAGATTCAAGAATAAACATTTGATAATTTACTTAGTTATAAAAACACTCGCCCATAAGCGACTGGAATGGATAATAATGCTGTTACAGCCATCATTAATTACTTCCGTAAACCTCACACACCATTTATGACGACGCGGGAAGCTGGCAAAACAAAAAACAGTGGTAGGCAAAGATGAAAATATCGCAAGAAAAGTAATGGATAGATCCGAGTCCGAGCCGTGGGATGAACATGAATTCAGATTCCGTCGACTTGGCGATATTTCCTTTTACAAGTCTCCGTGGTGAATTCACCTTTGACCTCTCGTTTGGTGACCATGCAGAGGGAAGAACTTGTATCTCTTTCTCTATGCGAATCATAGCCTATCTATTTCCCTCAAAGACTTCCAACTTAATGCTTCGGAAAGTGAACATAACCGTCTTACCCCCCCGTTGAACTCTCCACTGTAACGTACTCTATACACTCACCCCCTTCAAGTCGAAATGGTATTTCATCCATGCGATTCAAGAAAGTTATCTCGTATCCTCGAGGTAGATGCAGTTTTTTGTCGATGTGACTAGATCTCGAACGAAGGGATTACTTTTCAACTTACGCTGCTTATTCCCACGATACTAGAACTAGACAGGTTACGTGTATCGTAGACCTCGGTAATGTAGATCATTATTTTACTATATGTCACTATTATTCGTTCTGTGCTCTCTAAATGCTTGGTTGGTGCTAGCTCAAGACGGTTTGCACCGTAAATCGAATCGAAGTTTTCTGTGTTTCGTTTGTATGCTATTTCAGTCCATAGATTGAGACTTTGAGCCTAGTGTATCGGGATTTTTTCTTGATTTTTGGTTGTTATATACGTTCGCTGTACTGAGGGTTGAGGATTAATTTCTATTTAAACACACTATCAGACTTAATGTACAATTTTTATGGGTTAGATGAAATATCAGTCCAAAGTGAGTCAGTCCATGAGTGGAACTTTGTCTAAAGTTAGGTATTCTTGGGAGAGCATGAGAATAATATCTTGATGAAAATTAATAATAAATAAATCATTTAAAAGCTTCTAATGAGGAGAAAATATATGTTTCCAGTATCCGATTTTTTTTATGACTTGTGGTTTTTTATTAGAAAGTAACTTATATATTAATTTAATTAAATTTTAGCATTGAAACTTATTACATTAATAGTGTTTCTCTTTTAATGGAACTATACGATAAAGGAGCTCAGGTATCATTTTCTGGAATATGTGGAATGTATATATTATACTTTTCTGGATCAGTCAAGGGTACACTGTCTAACAACTCATTTTATCAGTTTAGCTAAATTCTCTTACATAACTTTCACCTCATTACTTCTTGTCATGAATTAATTATAAAAATAAAGCTATAACCTTGTTAGTTGATGTGATTATGTATAAAGCGTTGTAATTTCCAAATTTCATAAGACTATACGTAGATGTCTATGGATATTTTTTCTCTCTTACAAAAAAACTGTAAGACTAAATACGAAAAACGATTTATTTCGTATGGTAATAACATCTATTCTCATTAACGGCTAGTATTTAGGCTGAAATATAATAAATATCGATCATTTTAGTAAGAAATGGTTGCTAGTTTGTTGTTGATACATTCAAGTTTGTTTACCGAAAAGAATCGCTATGAAAATCGTCCGCAACTTAGCAACAGATATTAAGTTATGTTTTTATTCCTCCCATCAAAAGAATCGGTTTTAAACTAACCGAGACTTACTGTCACTTGGCGTACCTATGAAATCAGTAGACATTTGCATCACTCGAAAGGCAGGATGAGGTAATTCCTTGTTTTCTTGTGAGGATTTGTCATCAGAGTCTAAATTATTAATTCCCGTAATGGAGCGGCCAAGGTCAGGGTTAAAGATTGTCTGTGGATTACGGGGAGTGAACTGCGTCTGAGGAAAGAAGAGGTTAAATGAAGAAAAGGCGAGGTTCAGATGGGGTGGTGTTCGCGGAGATTCTTTGTTCATTTGTATTAGCGGAAAATTATCCTGATGGATTACGTAATTCCTTAATTTGAGAAGTGCACAAGATGATGGATATTATTACGAACGTCCGTCGGATATTTTTTGTTCTGTATAAATTAGCGTGATTGATGGGTATAATGTTTTGTTTTGTGATGGCGGTTGAAGCCTGTGCAATCAAAGTCGTAAATGCGATGCGAGGTACATTTTTATAGCAGAAGTTAGGCACATAAATAATTAATTAAAAGTAAGGGACTAATTATGGAAATTTGTTCTTGAAGAGAATATATTTGACAAGTACCTAAAATAATTTAAATTTAAAAAAATGTACTAAATCTCATTTTATTGCATTGAGATTGCCTTTCCAATAAGTCCGACTAAATGTGGTGGAATTTAGTGGATGGAGACGTGAAACATCATTAATTTTTGAAACACAAGTGACACTTACTCAAAAGTGCCTTTTAGCATTAAGATCGTTAGTGTTTTTAATTCACTATGGCGTGTTAAAATGAACCCTTCAACTTGGGAAACATTAATTTCGTAAGTCGAACGTCACTGCCTTCTTTCAATTCCTGGAAATGCGATTTGGTGAGTCAGCATTATCGAAAATTTATTTCCTATTTAAAAAATCAAATAAAGATTCTGTAGTAGAAGTAATATGTTTTCGAAATTTCTCATATTTTTTTCATTACGCGTCTTCATAATATAGTTAATTAAATACGAGAAACCGATTTTGATTTAGTTCCATAACCGCCCTCATAAAAGGTATATAGCATCTCTTCACCCAGTTGTATCACTCGCGCGAGTGCCCGAAACCAGTTTGAAAACGGAGGAAGGCGCGAAAACTTTCAATAAGGCAGATGCCCGTTTTTATATAAGTGGGCCTCGGTCGAGGCAGTAATAAATGGATATCCGAGCGTCGCCCATTTGTGGCCGGAGATGGTTTGGGTTTCGCGATACGATCTTCCCAAGGCATTATGAGATTCCAAAGGCCTCCTACACTCAATCACCTACGTCGACCCCTGCCTCCGATGCGGTCACCTTTTCCCGAGTCCTTTGAGGAGGCTGGCCGTGAAAGGATGCCATTGTTCCGTCATCGATAAGGCGCATCGGTGGTCAGCCTTTGGGCTCGCTTCCATTGTCGACGAAGGTTTCGACTTGATTGACTAACGTTCGATGCACGTGTGTTTTCATTATCTTAACATTGGCCCTTTTAGGATGTATTCAAAACAATTTAGCTCTGAATACAACACGGATTTATCCGTAATTGACAACTTAGATGTATTATTATGACTCAAAGATTCGGGTTAGACAAGGGGTACGATCCTCCTAACCAGATTTATCGGTTCGATCTATCTAATTTGAAGGAAACGGTTATATATTTCATTGTATCGCTGTGGAAAATATAATAGTGATACAGCATCGAAATCCTGAACGTCAGACGTGCTTGGTTCATCAAGTAGATGAAATCTATTGTTCCAGATTTAAATGTTCTTCATCATTGATATATTTAAGAAATGTTAAGGAGAAGGAATATTTATTTATTTCGATAAATTAGATATGCTTATCTATAATTAATCTATAGATGAAATGAAACCTTTAATTTCTCGTATGGGCTTAAAATTTAGCAGAGAAAAATGTCAGTAAGTTCGAAACAAATAATATCTAATATATAATATAATAATAATGGTACCCTATCCTTAATAGGGTACCATTTTACTTTTCTAAATTTTCAAATGTCTACCATTGACGCAGAAAGTTATGCTGCAGAGAAAATCTAGAGTATAGAGTTCATATCACTCCATTAAACTCATTCATATTGTTATTCATTTATCTAAAACATTGGCTTTTCTTGAGAATGGGTCCCAAAGGCTAATTAACTAGATTCGTTGTAAAAGGATGTTGCACCTAGCCCACTTTTACTTTTATGAATCGAATTCTACGTAGAATTTAATTAGAGACCTTCCTATGACTATATAGTAATTTACCATGGAGACTATGAGATATTAAATTTCATCTTATATACGTATTTAATAACCCTAGAGACTACGGTATATTATATCTCGTCTTACATACGTATTGATTTACATTTTTTATATGAAAATCTAGCATATCACAATCGTAAATCCATCAGAGCGAATTTTTTACCCGGAAACATCAAAATCATCTCAAGAATCTTCGAAAGCACTTCGTTAATTACTTTGAACACACAAACACGAACAAACCCAACTTTGGACCACTTTTTCACGCCTTTTTCAACTTCCGACTCGCGGAACGTGTTATCAGCACGGAACGGGGAATTAGCACGGGTCGAGAGTGCGAAAATATTTTAACACCACCACTTCTCCGCCGCCGATTCCTATCGGCCGAACGCTCTTTCAAGATAATGACGCCCTTCCGCAAATAAATTACTCTCGCTCTAGATGAAACGAAGTGAAGGAGTTCCCGATGATTATCTAAGCGTGCCTCATCCTAGGAGCGGATCTTGGGGACAGGTTAGGTTTCCTTAAAAAGAGATCGAGCTAGAAACATCGCTCTACTTTAGGCATCTTTACTCTCGAATGGGTTTTGCACGACTCCGTTCCCTTCGCAGGCCTCATCCATTACCGCGACAATAGTCGAAGGTCCCAGTAGCAGATCCAGGATTTGCTATCGGTGAAGTGACAAATAGCGTTTTTTTTCGCATAATCCCTTCGGGAAGGTTTAGTTCTGCGAGTGATATCTGAGAGCTAAGAGGATTGCGTACGCTTTGATAAATATTTACGCGACAACCTTCCCGTGTACGTCGTTTCAAATTGATACCTCGATATATTGGGGTGGTTTGATAAGTCGTTGGGACGTACGCTGCTCCTTTTGCTACAGAGCGATGGATCATTTTCAGAGGTGGGAATTTTAAAGGTCAGATTTCGAGTTGATTTTGTCTTGAGGTGATTTTTCATTAAGAGTAGTGAATTGTGAAATATTTCGAGCTAGCTATATCAATATACTCTTATGGAACAAAATTTTAAAAACAATAACTAAAATATATTAATATAAATAGATAATAAATGATTAAATTATAGAACTGATGTTTTAAGCATGAATTCGATTTATTAATGAATTGCTACAATTAAATATTCCATAATCATTTGATTTTTATAGACTTCTCACTAAAAGGAAAATCTTTACTTCAGCTCTCTGTCTTGAATTATTGGTGAACAACGCAGTAAAATACCAAGTTCGATGGAGTGCTTATTATCAGGTAATTTGCCTTTTGCTTGGGATTCACGTATTTTAGTACCATTTTACTAAATATTTGCAGCGTACTTTCAACAAAAGTGTATTTGTTTATAGAATCAAAACTGTGATGATAGAAATGTTTTTGGGAAAAGAATCCGCTTTAAATGACACATAGTAAGGTGTTACTTTGTGGAACTTATTAATTTTAAAATTTTAAGTCAAATCAAGGTTCCGATTTTGGTATGGTTAGCAATGTAATGAAGACTACTTCATTATTTATTTGCAATAGAACCTGCAACATGAGTATTGTAATGTAACAATTAAGAATTCAATGTATTACGATCATGCACTAATAATAAATATTCTAAATGGATTATTTAATTCACGGAAAAGAATTCCTCTTAAATTGAGTACATGATTTACCTTATTTATATGATTTGATAGAATTCCTATAAAATTAGAAGAAAATTTAATTAATTTGCGTTGAACTATGAAAACGTTATGTAGATGCAGACAGATAAGCCGTATAGAAATGCCTTCTATCAGCTTAAGATTATATATAAATCTCCCTGTAACTACTACATATTCACTCTCTCTCAAATAAGGATACAGTCACATCTTTAGATCCCAATAAAAATGACCGATAATATTCGGCATTATTCCAAACTTCTTCGCAAGTAATCTTCACATCTCGAATATTACTCCACGCGAATTTTTTGCGGGATTATCATCTGCGAAATAACTCCCAGTACACGGGTCAGGAACTTCGGAAAAATATTGCATGGATGCACGCTCCCCTCAAATAGTTTTTTGTCCTCCTTACGTATATAAATATGGCGTTCTGTTCCTCGACATCTGTTTTTATGATAAATAACGCGCTCTTCTCCTCCAGGAGGTCCCATCATTTATTCCTTTGTCCATCCCTTTTTTTCGAGACTTAACGTTATTTCCCCTTCCGAGACGATATTCATTTGTTCGAGAGCAAATAGTCTCCGCAGAAAAGAGGAAAATGTTCACGCTTTGTCGTAAATTTTCACTCCTTCTCTTATCTGATTTCGTTGCTTTGTTATGGGAAACATTCCGCACAGAAACTCCCTCTCCCCATTCACGGACAGTAATTCATCCAACGTTAGCGTAAAAAGACGCAATGCAAATTATATGTTTTTCCGCGGCGAAATTATGTTGTGGAGACACGTCTCGGTGTAAGTTCCATCCTCGACGATTCCTGAATAAAAAGCGAGGTTTTAGCGGCAGGGTTATGTATCGGCGATGCATTTTAATGCACGGTGCCGTAGAGAATACGTTCGCGGGGTGTGTGGGACGTAATTGATGAGGATTTTGCGCGAAAGAATCTTGTGGATTAGTTACGTGGAGTGGAGACGAGCTGACATCTATCGCTGCGTTGTGAGGTGTTCTGAAAATGACACATTTTCTAGGTGTTTGTCTCACCCGTTTAACAGACGTAGTATGGAAATACAAATGTTTATGAATTGTCCGTGCGATAAAAGTTCGTATGAGATAAGAGTGGTATTTTACAAAGGTGTCGCCATGGAATAGGTAGATGAGACATTTCTTTTTCTTGGAATGCTATTTTTGAATTAAATTTATTCAAGAAATATCTTTGAAATGAAGTCATTGGGCTGGCAAAAATATGAACACATATTCTTTGTCAAAAGATGAACTTTGTCATAAAATTCGTAAAAGATAAATATGTCCGTTGGCGCTTTCTTTTCATTTTGATTGTGAACAAACTGGTTCTGATTATTTCTTAAAAATTTTAAATAACTTCATAAGTTTCCGTGTTGAATATAGGAGAGACAATTCTTATGAGACAAGCTAACCTCATCATGGACCATTATCTTCTTTCAAGGCAATTGTGTCTACATAACTCGTATGAATGTAAAGTATCGATCGTTCAAAGCATATTTATTCTGACTGAAGAGATACGGGAACATATCTTATGGAAATTTTCAAAGTGTTAGTACACTCTGTAATATTGCTCCATATATTTAAAATAAGAAAATACTTCCTCCTATAAGGTGCTAGAGATTCCTTAAGGTGTAATACTCTACCAACCCTTGACCGTCAATGGATATGGTCTTCTGAAATTTCCGGAAATACATTCCAATTTTCAAGCAAAGTCCTCGAAACCATAGTTATTCGAATAGTTTTCGTAAATTAGTAATGGTCTCGACGGAGGTCGGACGAGAAACGGTCATTCAAATCTCCAAGAGGAAGATGCATCCTTAGAAAAATATTCCGTCCGTAGAATATGCGTCCCATTACGAAACCAATCTATTTTTCCGGAAATGACAAATAAACCGGAGAATTTATCCGTGGCGATCGGTGGATGCCATTGTTGGGGAAAGGTCTAGCCGCTTAACAATCGTTCGGACACCCTGTCCTGGAGATGGGAAACTAATGACTCACTAGATTCCCAGGTGTTTTTTTCCCTTACCCATCTTTTCCCCTTTCCCCCATTCTCTTGTACCTTTATTTCCAACATCTTGCGGAAGATTTTTTTGTGGATGTTTTTCCTACAGACGCTCATGTTCGAGACACAAAATAGCGAGCTATTGATTTGAGCAAACTGAAGGCGATTTAATATAATGAGCTCTCTTATAGACATAACTAAGAGCAATAAAATTAAAACAGGGAGTATTTTTCCAGATTCTATAGCGCGCATGAAATATTATTTAAAATTTGAATAATATGAGGTTTGTATTTAGACTGTGATTTTACGATGGAATCAGGCAGCGTGGCCGAGCGGTCTAAGGCGCTGGTTTTAGGCACCAGTCCGAAAGGGCGTGGGTTCGAATTCCACCGCTGTCATGGACTTTATACATCTAAGGCGTGATAACGATAAATGGTTTGCGGAAGCTGTTGTGAGATATGGACAATGTATGTTCACTGTATTTTTCTACTCGTTTCCCATCTTTTATTTGAAACAGTCAACAGTTTTGAATTTTATTGCGAACACTTTATTAAATGGCTAAGTTTACGTGGTTAGTGAAGTATGCGAACGTAAGCTTTGGAGAACTAAAAAAATATTGGACCGTTGATTTTAACCGCAGTTTTAAGTACAAGAGAGGGCTTCTTTATAATTCCAATTCTGCTATTCTGATATTACATTTAATATAGATTTGTAGTTTGATAGTATATAAATAAAATCTTTTAAATATAGATTCATTAATATAGAAAGTAGGTTTTTAATTAAGCCATATCAATCTTCTGCTGGTAATGGTCTAAGTTTTGTTATAATATTATATTTGTTTATAATACTTATTCTGAAAATATCAAAACAATAGTGTATGTAATATCGGCTTTATAACCACATGAAGGAAGATATTCCCCACTAAATTAAATTACAGGGAGTTCAATCAATCCTAATTTCACAGCCTCCGCATAATTTCCTTTCGCAAATCGATAAAACAAAAGAAGGAAGGAGGAAAATCATCAGTCGTCAATATGATGTGTGACTTTACGATTGCTTTCATCTTCATATTTTCTTTCTTAAACGCTTCATCTTTTTGTGGTCTTTCACAAACTCGAATGTTGAATTTTAAATCTCCCGCCTGCGTGTTGAAGTGAGGGATGTTGGAATCGATGGATTACTCCCTCCATCAATCGATCATGCATTCAATAATGTTCGGGGAAGACAAATGCGAATCGATTTTCTTAAACCGTTGGGTTCACGATAGTTATTAATACATTTTGAGGATTTTCGACTCATTCGCTGTGTTTTTCCGTATAAAGTGATTGATTGATTAATTGATTCTTGTTGTCAGACGGACGGTTGCGTAGATACGTGAGGATGATTTGTGATTAGAGCAGCGTCTGTTGCTAAGCGAATAGCACTTTTTTCCTTCAGTATTTTATTTTTTTAAGTCTATTGCTCTTTATGCGGCTATTCCAGAGATTGGAGTGTCAAGCAAAAATCATGTGTTTGAATTTCAAACTATCTTTCTCAGTAACTTTGGTATCAATTGCGAAGCCAGCCCTTTTTTTCCTTCTTAAGTACGTTATTATTCTCCCCTCCTTTCAAAATGTATAGTTTGATGGAATATTTATTTACATTTAATTAATTATTTTATGTTAAATATTGATGCTTATGAATGTGTATTAATACGATGAAATCACCATTAAAAGCAGCAAAATCATAACTTAAGAATTGAAGCTGATCATAGTAAATATTCTTATTTTATTTTGTTGCTTTAGTAAACTGCATAGACTATACATATACAAATTTTGATTAATGCCTTTTGAAATATTTTCAACGGGACTGAACTACTCAATCTTGTGTCCAATGTCATTACTTTTGAAGGGAACTCGTACTTTTTGATTCTGAATACGAATTGAAATAAATGACTTAAATCGCGTATAAATCTTCTAAAGCGAATATATTATAACTAAAGAGAGTAAATATTTAATTATAGCTCGTATTATATATTATTCGAGTAACAAGCCCTTGGATCATTCCATGTTTTTAGAAACTTAAATAATTCAAAGAATAAATAATTACGACATATTCTAGGTGCGAATACATTTATATACAAAAATATTTCATACTATAAGAATCACACTATATGACAATCAAGAACCATAATTTAAACAAATATGGATCGCAAATTTAAAGGAGACCATATAGAAATAGTAATATCAGTTTAAAAGAACTAAAATCACTTATAGCCTAAGTTTATCGAATACAATTATTAGTACAATGATCGAGAGCTTAAAATGATTCTACATGTGATTAAAGTATATTCTGAGGTATGTGTAGCATGTACCAATCGCTTGTGGAATTCCATCAATTCGCGATCCGTTACTATGGGCAACAGGTGTCTGGATGGAACGCGTTCCCGAAAATTGCCCGCTCTCGAAACAACGTTGGGAGCCATTGTCTCAGCCCACCGACCACGCGTAAGATGACGCGATAAAGAACCGCTTCGAACGATCGAGATAAGGGATCGGAAAAACGTGCGACGTAATTGAGTCATTCCGACACGTTACTACGGTCGGGAGAATCGCGAGATGTCGTGTAGATGCGCATTCCTCGAATCACGAAGACACTTCTTTTTCGGGGGTACAAACAATCGAGTGTCGTTTTTCGGGATTCCGATCTGAAGTCCAGATAGCCCTTCCGACAGATTTCGGAGGCCACCCTTGAGAAGATCGGAATTTAATAGATTGGGGTTGTGTGTGTGAGGGGTTTAAACGGAAGATTGGAGAGAAATGCAAATCATTGAGGGATTAGAGGAATGAGAAGTGAGAATGCTTGATGATTTGTTTGTATGACTATGGTTATTTTTTTAAGTATAAATTGCTCTTTTATTTTAGTTATTTTTCTAAAGAGAAGCTTCACGAAATAGTGCGATTTGTCAAGATTTTTTTCTAATTTTTATAAAATAAAGTTTTAAATAAATAAGTTGACATTGTCAGATTTTAATACGTGGGAAACTAAAAAGAAATTCATGAATCGATTAAAGGAATCTTTGTAATTTATTCTGCATATAATCTTTTTTATTCATATGAACACGTTAGTCAGATATAACCACTGAATGTTCACACTCATTTGAGTAGCTGGTTATTCTTGTATGGAATAAGAATACTTCACATGTTTACAATATATATAACATCTCTCTTAAACTCCATCATATTAAAATCTGATAAAAGGAAAAGAAATTTAATATTATTAACAGTAATATTTTTATACAAATTGATAAGATACATAATCGTTATCAATGTGTTTATATTTTGCTTCTATTTCGAATCATACGCAATATTATACTCGATTCTATCAATACGTAAAGTAATGATTCGGAATATGAAAGTATTTACTATCAGGGATAACGGAAAATTTTTCGCTCTTCGTATGGAAAAATTGAGCCTATTTATTATCAGGTAAATATTCGTCCATTTGTAAGGTAGAATATTCGATAGATTACTTTCGCGAATCGTATAGAGTAAGAATTTCTATTAAAAACGGTCAGTTGCCCATCTCACGATATCAACCTGTGCTTCTTCAAAAACGCCATTCTTTTCACGCGGATTCCCATACCTAATTGGCGAACTGAAATCATCAGGCCGTGAAAATCATCTGCGGCCTTCCCGCATCCCAGCGACCCCCGAATACGACACCTCGTGACCCCCGACAATATAAATAACATCAAAAAAGTAAAAAAAATCGCGTCGGTCGCATCCCTTACCATCCTTGTTAACAGCCTCACGACTCCCCCAATTTATAAAAAGACCGTAAAACATTTCTGTAAGCGATGGGACATCCCCGCGCATTAACTCATAAACACCCATAATTCGTTCGAGACACGCGGAAAAAAACCTCGGGTTATTACGCTTTCGAAAAAGACCTTTAACCGCGCCAAATCCCCAAACGATATCACGGTCCCAAACCCGTCCTATTCGTTTCGTTGCCGGGCGCATAAACTCCCGAGAAAAAAGTCCCTGCCTTCGTTTATCCGCTCGATTCTCAATTAGCGAGAAGAATGGCGAGTTAAAAAGTATGGGAGGGAGCACAATGATGCTAGTATATTATCCACTCGAAAACACGCATTCCTCGTGAGCCTATCGTGTCGTCTGGAGGAATGTTGGTGGAATGCGGGATCATTTTTCAAACCTGCGGCTGGAGGTACAAAACCGAGGCAGCGTGCCTCTCTCTTGAGGAGGAGGGACCCTTCCAGAGGGACCTTTTTTTTCTCACGGGGACCCACCCGACGCCCATGAGAGATGATCCGCTACGGGGGCGTGGGTGGAGAATCTGTGGAGAAAAACGCAATGGTTCGTGTTGGGAGAAAAAGGGATTATTAAGTGTTTACGCCAGGCCTTCCTTTCCGTTCCTAAGAATCCTACAAAATGATCCCGAATGGTTGAAAAATTAACATTCGCGAGGCAAATTTTTTGGGTTTTTTTTTCTTCCGTAAGATTCATCCCCCGGTGCTCTTTTTAAGATGTTTCATCCCCCCTTTTTCCCACACTGTCTCGTGGATTAATGGATTTTAAGGGGAATACTGTTATTCATTGTTGTCGATAACGGCTCATTCCGTATGTGGTCTACTCTTGGGTGGGTTTATGTGATGGTTTTACAAATTTTGCGATCGGATACTTTTGAGATGTTCTTATGAGTACTGGAAAGCATTGAAAAATAAAAAAGATGTATTTTCAAAACAGAAATATGTTGAGTATATTAACATCTAATGAAAGAAAAAGGAAATTCCTGGTATTAACGTTCTTATACTAATTGATAAGATTCATAATCGATATAAATTTGTTCGTATTATATATCATCACTATTATTATATTAACCACTGTTTAAGAGTACATATGCTCGTTTATATATATTCTGTAATGTTATGCATTAATAGTGGGATAAGGAATAAGTAGATAAACTTACAGAGGTCATAATGGCCCTTAATATTTATAAAAAGGTCCAAGGATGGATTCCTTAAATTTCCGCAAAAGGTGGGCCTGTCCGGAATTGGAACCCGGGACCTCTCGCACCCTAAGCGAGAATTATACCCCTAGACCAACAGGCCGCTGGTGTAAAAATATCTGAAAAGAAATCATCAAATTCATAATCGATCAGACCTGGATAGCTTGGCATGTTTCACGCAAGATATAATTCAAATAAAAATACTAAAAGGGGATAAGGGAAATATTAACTTCTACGTGGATGAATAATATATTGCATTAAAACGGAATCTAAATAACAAAAGGAGTGCGTCGGCCGGGAATCGAACCCGGATCAACTGCTTGGAAGGCAACTATGCTGACCATTACACCACCGACGCTTAATGATGATGAGGATAATTTATTTACTACTGTTAACTATTATTCGATAAGTAGAAATAAGGTTGAAATATTCTACCTATGTAGGAACATGATATATAACGCAAGTTTCCAATTCACACGCAAAATTACAATGAAAGACAAAGTTGCTATTACTTCATGGACCCAGGCTCCATTTCATGATCTCCACTATCTTCTTCCTCTCGTAAAAATCTTTTGCACAGTCTTTATCTTGGATAAGCGTCTTTAATCTTCTCTCAAGGAATCGAAGTTATCTCGGATACATTTTTCTCCGCAGAAGTTATGGTCGCCCATGAGTTATACAGCTGCGTAATAAAAAGACCTTACACATATTAAAGATCGCGCCATTCATTTTTCCACCGGAATCCCAAAGGGAGGCTGCAAAGCATCTCTTAAGGGACAAGGGGACGTCCTTTTTCCTTTTAGTTGGGGCATGCGACTCCGTAGAGATCACGCGATCCTCAGGAGGTGCGTGAATCAAGCGGTCGAACGTACTACAGTTGGTCCGTAATCGTTTGCACGTCTCTTTCCGTTGATAAGTCGCCGTTTGTCGAGACTTAAATCCGCCGAATAGTCTCGTAAAGAAAGATCGCGGAATTCCCAGCATTCCCCAGTGGACAATGGGAGGCTTACCCGTTGGGGGAGTTGATGGCGGTGGTGTTCAACAGTGCAGACAAATTGTTAACCAGAGGAGTTGGAGGGCGAAAAAGTTGGTTGTTTTGCGGGGAGGTTTTAGGAGGATGGTGCGTACGGATGTAAGGTGGTGGTGGTAATGAATAAGACGATGGGTCGCGTCGTTAGCTCCTGTTGTGAGGCAAATTTTTATATGCGTCTTCTGGATTCGTTAGGTGTCTTGTTAAATGATATCTTTTCCAATTAATTATTTAAGTTATCATATTATCTTGATGAAGGTTTTTTGAATAATAAATATCAATTTTTACTCTTCCCACGTGATAATAATTTTTCATATTTAATATTCTTGAATTTTAAATGGCTAATTAGATTATTTATAATAAAAATTATGGGGTGTCTACCCCTAAGAATCTTAAAAGGGTTTATACCTACCATAGTTAATATAGAAATATACTTTGAATTTTTAATTGCATTTTAATGATCTTAAACTGCTGAAATTATATTTTACACTGTACATTCCGTATAGGATAGGCTTCCTTCATAGAAATTTAAAGTATCGAAATATTCGCCTTTTATTGTTTCAAGCATTAATTTAGTACTCCATAAGTTGAGGAAAATTATACGTTTGAATTATGCGACGCAAAATACTTTGCATTTAATACAATAATCCACAAGTACATTTACAGTCTATAGGAAAGCGTATTATAAAGTCGCATATTAACAAAAGGCTTTTCTGCATCTTTTTCAATGTAACTAATTTTCATAGTAAAGCCATCTATATGATGGTGAATGATCCCATATAAAAAGAGTTCAATTTCCTATTTTTTGAAGAGTAATTCTACTAAAATTAAAAGGGTATTTTGAAGAAATTTGGAAATGGAAAATCATGAATGTAGTATGCCGTAGTTTACTTTATGACATGAATTTAGAACCTTGGACTTGTTGCTAATGTGTGTTTCTATTTTTTAATTAAGTGATTTCATTAATTAAAGTAGGTCAATTTTCTTTTATGAAAATAAATAACCCCTGAATCATCATTGTCTGAATCGTATATAACACCGAACGATGTAAATAGAAAATCGTGGAATTCCAAAATTTCGGGCGTCAGAAAATTAAGGGACAGAACCGGAAAAAATCAATAAATCTTACGGTTGGAAAACACTGAAGATTCCTCTAAAATAAAAGACGTGAGGTCAACGTGGGTTAAGTATATCCAAGACCAACAGTTCATTATCTTAACCTTCGAGGGAGAGGGCGGTCGATCGGGAAGGCATCCGAGATGCAGAAGCTACATAATCGATCCTCACTCGAGACAAGCCCTTAAGAGAAAGGAACGCTGAGGAATTCCACACATTCCGAGCTCTAAAAAGGCATGCATAAATTTACTCTTCATTTGTCTGCGCGGAGCTGATTTGACTGATTATGGAAGGATGAGAGACGTATAATATAGCAACTCCGGAGATTCTATTGCCCCTTCTTAAGCGTTGGGGGCGGAATGTGGTTATGGCGCCAGTTCCTTTAACCGCCTCTTGAAAGGGTTGCCAACTGGTGGGAATCATGGAGATTTTAACTCCGTGAATAAGGCTCGTGTTACATAAATTGGACAGAGAAGATGCCCGTGAGTTTTGGGGTCCATCCCAAGGAGAGGGGATTCGAGAACGGATGTTTTAGGAGATTTTAACGATGGTCAAGGCGCCACTACTTTTTGTGTGTGATTAGGGGGCTTTTTAATTATTAGTGCTGTGGATGATTATTGTAGATTGATAGCGAAATTCAATTTCAAATCATTTTCAGAAGCTGGAATGTTTAGTTGTAAATTTATCAGCTCATTTTTGTACTCGTAATTATATCTTTTTATATCGTATTACATTTACACTCATAGTATTTTTCCCAAATTTTGGTGAGTGAAAGGTTTAAATTATTTTTATTGTTCTTGTTATTTTAAATTTATCGAGTAATATTGTATTTGTATACACACATTCGCAATAGATTCAGAATATGTCCTTTAAAGTTCTCTTTTAAATGAAGGACTAGCGCTCTTCCAGTAGTATTGCTACATTTTGAAGCTTTACTTCGGCTGTAGTTTCCTTTTTAACATTAGAAAATAATGAAACCTATTTCACTCCTCATCTCTGTTGGAACTCCTTCGTTATCTCTAATCATTTTTTTACCGAAAATTGTGTTGAATGCGTGTGAAACTGCACTTTAAATTGATGCTTAGGAAATATTAGATGTATTGAAAACATTTTTTAAATAATAAGGAATTCGTCTATTTAAAATCATTACTTATTTTATACTCGTGTGAGTAACATCAATATGCAAATAAATATAACATCGAATCAAGCAGATCTGGATTTCTGGTTAAATACTTCCGTTTATTATACCTCGAGGTATTTGAACGGATACAGGATACCTTGAAACAAAGGTAGCCAGTGATGTAGCGAGGAAGCTGAGGAAGATTCCGGAAAATTTCAGTAGCTCTTGGGTGCGCTGGGAACCCTACACCATCCTCTCCAGCGCTAGATTTATAAATCCGGCAGTCTCGTACACCGGCCACGAGACTTGGCGTCGGGCAAAAAAAAGTTCATCTTTTTATATCGCTGACACGCATAGGCGACTACCGAGGGCGTGCGTGTGGAATGCCAGGAAGAATGAAAAAGGACGGAGATGTTAGATTGGCAATCCGGAATGCGAAAATGCCACGGCGCGTGGTTTATTTTACGCAAAGGGATGCTGGGTGTGGACCAGGAGGAAGAGATGGATGTGTAAGGCGATGGGAAGCGGACGGATGCATTCCATGCCGCATTCCAAAGGCGCGGGGGTGCCGGACTGAAGTCGCGTGGTCGAAATTTCGATGTTAACTACTTTCGTTGGATGAGATGCAATGTCAGGGATGTTCCTAAAAGATTGGCGATTTTTCAGTTGCTTTGACTGAGGGAATCCAGGGAGGCGGTTCATGAATTTTGCATGCGTAGTTAAGGACTGATTCGTCATGGAAATAATATATATATTTCAGGCTGATTATCCCCCGTATCTGCTTAAATAACGGTTTCTAAAAATTCTATATAAATGTTGACATACAATATAACATACATACATATTTTTGTAAAGAAATTTAAATAGTTCGACCGTTTCTAATTCGATTGGAGTTGTCTAGTCGAGGATAAGTTAGCAAAATAAATTATTTAAGTTGTTTGAGTAAAAGGAGCTCTATTTATCCTTTCTCTTATGGAGTTCACAATTTTTTTCCTATTGCTGCATATGCAGTTTAAATATCTTACAAAACAGTTTAAAATCTATCATCGTTCGTTCTTGGATCGGAAATATTTTGTCGTTGTGAATTAAAATCCGGAGTTTGACTTATCTATAATTTCGGAATGGTTGTTACTTATCGCGTTTACTGCATATATGTCATTCAGTATTTAGCTTTAAGAACTTAACTTCGATCATTTGATTGTGATTCCATTCTATTCTTTGTAAAAAAAGTAGTGAGTGTAAGCACTGATATTGAATTATAAATCGCTCACAAGCAGATCTTTACTTTGTTAATTTCACTAGACAAAAGCAAAAAGAGTGACAGCGGTGGGATTCGAACCCACGCCCTTTCGGACTGGTGCCTAAAACCAGCGCCTTAGACCGCTCGGCCACGCTGCCTCATATGTAAAGATATATCATGAGCTATCAAATCAATCAAATAATCAAAATATATATCTAAATCTCTATCTAAACTACCTAGAATCAGGCCATCTTATTCAGCAAAAAATCATTCCATCATTCAATTCCATGACTTCCTAACTATTGAAGGCTTTAATCGAACCTTGGGGAAGGTTGAACATTATATTTGGTCTCTTTGGTCCGACATTTCATCATTTGTTCGTACTTGCCATGATGTTTTCCGTGTTGACCATCAGAATTAAATTTTATAGATGATGACCTAAAGAAGCCGAATTCTCATATTTAAATTGTTTGCAAGGAAAGGTAGGAAATTTGTCGTTCAAAACAATTTCGCTTCTGCTTAATATAGGAAGTCAAAAAGCATTTTATTTCCTTTTCGGGCATAAAAATCGGGCCTGTCCGGGATTTGAACCCGGGACCTCTCGCACCCAAAGCGAGAATCATACCCCTAGACCAACAGGCCGATGAATGAAATAAGATTTCTCTTTGCACAATTCTGAAAATATCCATACGGTGCTAAAATTGTTTTGCCACGTCAGCGAGATTTCCTCACTCAAGGAAACAACTTAGTTCTTTCGCCCTTCCTTCTGAGACACGAAAATTTCGAACGAAAGTCATCGATACTTTAGAAGTATTGAAAGAAATATGCTCCAATGAATTAAAATATATTATAATCAAAGATTACTTTACAACGATACTCATTCTTATGCTAGCAGTCCAAATTAGGGTATGTTAACTTTTATTAATTCACCTGCAACTCTTACAAGCAGACGGTGTATTTAATTCATTCACACTATCCTTGTTTATTAAGATGAATATTATTGCAATATATACACATGTTGTTAAAGTTGTTAATTTAAATTTTAGCATAATGTATGGTTTACTCCGTAAGGTAACACCGTTGTGAAATGTGAAATGTAAATATATTTTTATGTATACTCGTTAGGTCCTGTGAAGGAAGGAAAAGAAGAATCTGAAACTCAATGTACGTATATGTACCTTGGTCTCTGTGGATTCGGGTACATCATTGCTAACGATACAATACGTGAATTTTCGATACTCCAAAACAAAAATATTTGAGGTCGGATTATTGATCAGAATCAGGCAAAATTTTACGGGCCTGTCCGGGATTTGAACCCGGGACCTCTCGCACCCTAAGTGAGAATCATACCCCTAGACCAACAGGCCTTAGTTATTTTCGTAAATCATTTTATGGAAATCCTTTCTTCATTTTATAAAAATTTGATTTGATTGCAAATCATGTATCTAACGTATAGGATCCTGATCCATAAAATAGTTCGTCATATCTGCTTACTCTTGAAGAAATTGTAGTCCAGAAGGGAAGATACTCTGAAATTCTCTTTTCTTCTATCATTTAATAGTTTCTAGTTCAAATATATTCTGCGTTTCTTCATCAATTAGGAGTATCAAATTCAAAGGAAAGAGGGATTTTAAATTTCAATGCGTGACTCGTATTTTTTTCTCGTATCTAAACCTGATTGCATTCATTAATATTGCCCCGAGATCTTTCTTTGAGACTTCACAATGACCCGTGTTATTTCGTCATAGTGTTATCATAACTCTCGTTCAGAATCAGCCCTTGTCTTTTGGACTTGGCGATAGAATTACTAATGGAAGGGACAGTTGAGACAAGGAGTCCATTGGAATGGCATGGAGAAAATTTTAATGGACTTGAAATTCATAGAGGGAGTTATTTTAAAGGGGGAAGTATCCAGTTGAAAACGAGTGTCACTTGTAGTGCCGCACCCCCTGCCGGCAGCGGAGAGCAACAATGAGCTTAATGGCGCCGGTGGTGAAGTGGTGTGGTTGGGGGTATATGATACGCACCAAGACAAAGCCAAGGGTGAATCAGTTGGTGCTTAAGTGATGGGGGTGCAGTGGTTCCCTAACGAGCTGTGTTTCCTCTCCTCGAGATATTTAAATCGCAGAATGGATTCATCGGAGGAAATCGAGCCAAAGATGTATCATTGGGGCAGATGTATTGTCGTTCTTTGTTGTTTCAGGGTTGTCAAGGGGATTTTATGTTTCTATTCATTCCTCTCATGGATTAGATTAGTGTGTAAGATGCGGGGTCTAATTTTGGGAAATTTACGGAAATTAAGCTTTTATCAATTGGCTAAGGTTTAATTGGATTAAGGGTGTCATTTGATCAAAGAAATGATCTTCTTAAGATTGACGAAAGCTAGAATCGCTTTCGTTTCTATTGGGGTTAAAAAGATTAATTTTGTAAAATGTTTTTCCATGATAGCCGTTTACATAGCATATTTATTAGTATGTGGATTGACTAAAGTTTTTCGCTATATATTTTGTTTATTTTTAATATCTGGCATTACGAATTTTTAAGTCTAATAATAAGCAATTCTGAAAGAACACAAATTTATATTAGTGGCCTGAAAGAATAACAAGATATGCTATTAATGATACAATGAGTCGAATACCACGAAAACGTAACTGTGCACTTATAAAAAATAGGATGATACAAAGACCGGGTAATGCTGAACAATATTAACTTTACGACAGTAAAGACTTCTTCATGAAGCTGTGTGGACAGATGCCATGAATTGAAATCTGGTTCTGTTGCAAATAACTCCGAACAGCATAAACTGTTCATATTAGATTTAGGAACTATAATAACCTTTATGGAAACCGAAACTAATATATTTAGATTTTATTCGTATACGGTTAATTGTTGATTGTAAAGTAACTTATAATTTAACGATTTTTAGGGAAAAATTCATGACACGAAATAATTTGAGTATAGATTTGATCTATTAAAATGAATAGCCAGATGAAGATTTGAGAATAATTCGGCAGTGAATGAAAAACTCATTATTTTCGGTTAAAGTTCACAAGCACTTCCGAAATATCTCCGCTCCTCACTAAATGCGCATTTGTCTCCTGATTTATTTCCACCGAATGATTAAGCAGGTTCATAATTCAAAACTGGAAAGCGATTGCCCATTAGAGAAGAAACCTGATCATTATGTATTTCTGCGCTCGGACGCTTTTTGAGAGTTAAAATATCGTCCTCGGCTATCGTAATTTTCGTGGGAAATATATCCACCGAAGAGACGAACGTGATTATTCTGATTCGAGAAACGAGTTTTAAATTAAAGCGGAAGGACTAAAACTTCCAATGATCCAGGAGGTTTTGAACACCTATTTGCTGTTTATATTTTTAAAATCGAGACTCGTTGACTGAAGTTTTGTCCTTAAACGTTACCTAAGTATATTTGGTAATAGACGTTTAATTTTTTGGCTTTTTTAGCTTTGGAAAAATTACTGATATATTATATAATATTTGTTAAATTGTTGTTGAACCCATATTTTATTCCTTTCATACACCATATATTTCGTTGTGCCATTCAGTGCTTACTTATAATTTGTATCTTTCTTTACATAATGCTATGCACATGTATTAAGAAATTAGTAATTTTTGCTCTTTTAAATTAACTTCTCTTATAGAAGTTCCGTTTCGGAAAGTTAACCACATATTTTGTAAACTATACAGCATAAAAAGGATATTTATTCACTATTATTCCTATTATATACTTACGTAATTTTCTATTTTTTACTATGTAGTTGAGGAAAGCAGTTGCTTAACTATTATCAAATAAAATTTCTCTCTAGAATTGAGTTCATAACTTTTGAACGTCTAAACGTGAAGATAGTTTCAGAGAAACAGCATGAACTAAGGTTAGATACCTCCTTTGTATCACTGCTTGTAAAATCATTCATTGGATTTCCCCACAGAAATTCACTCGAAGGTCGAATATATAAAATAAGAAAGAAAGAGAAATGTAGGTTTTTTGTTGAGATTCTGAGGGACATGATGAACTTGATGCAGATTTAGGCTGAAGGTAGTAAAAGGGGATTTTTTTCAAGGTTTTTAAAGAAGTTTGGAATGGTTATTTAAATCCAAGTTTGTTTATTTATGGAGACTTACTCTTGTTTACTAAATTGCTTGTTCACTATTGGTACTATTCCTAAATTTAATTTAGTTGTTAGTTGTAGAACACTTGACTGGTATGAGAATTCTAAAAATGCTACTTTGTAAATGTAAATGCCAACCAGTAGACATAAGCTGGTTTCTCGACAGTACATTTTCCTGTTTACTTATTTTGATGGTATTGGTGTAATTCGGATCAGGTTAACTAATAGAACGTTTATATTTCTTGGTTACTTCTTATTCACTTTTATTATCCCCCAGAATACGATTTTATAACTCAGTAGTCCATTGCAGCTGAATAATGACTTCTAGCGAAACTTTCACAAGAGCGGAAATTTATAATTAGCACTGAGCAGATGGAAATGGTTTAAGTCGAAGGAATAGCTGTAATCAACAGGCCTGTTGGTCTAGGGGTATGATTCTCGCTTAGGGTGCGAGAGGTCCCGGGTTCAAATCCCGGACAGGCCCGCCAAAATATTTTAGGGTGGCGGTGTTCGATGGGAATTTTTGAATTCTTCACGGACCTAACAAATAAGGAAACAGCAGATCTTTTTTGTCTTATATACATTGCATACATCACGTTCATCTGTTGCTTATTCCTCAATGGACAATTCCTTAGGTCGAGTGTATCATATTTATTTATGATCATTAGAAAGATATCCAAGTAAATTTAGTGAATTATAAGTGATGCAGTAACGAATAAGAAAGTAAGAATTTCAAGTATTCAAGCAATCTAAGAACCTATTGGGCCCTCAAGAAAAGTAGAAATTCTTTTTGTCTGATAAGTTCTTTTCCATTGAATGATTTTCATCATCTTAAGCAGAATACAAAGTTTCGAAACACGACTAGATGACAATAGTTTATGCTATTTTGTAGTTAAAAAATTTTTCCCCATTGAAACTTCTTTAAAATAAATACTTAAAATGAACCTTCTTCAACCAGAACACTGCATTATACATCGAATTTTATGAAAAAAGATCCAGTGTTCTGAAATACTCGGAAAATATAGGAGAATGATAGATATTCTATGAAGTAAGATTTATGTATGATCAAGAAGCATGCAATATACAAACACAAATTATGCACAAAAATAACTACCCCTGGGGGGACTCGAACCCCCAATCCCCGGTTTAGGAGACCGATGCCTTATCCATTAGGCCACAGGGGCTTGGTATATAGATGTTTTAAATTGATTTTGAATAATGCAATATGATTTTCACTTATGTCGCATTCTATATTAGTGTACATAAAGGGCTGTTAATACATTGGGATGCTAAGAATGTACTTTGGAGTTACTATGGAAACTACGGACGTATCTACCACAGACAGCAAATATAAGGAATCTACAAATGAAAGAGCAAGGTTGTTTAGAAAAGAAAAATTTTATTTCACTATGGCCTGTTGGTCTAGGGGTATGATTCTCGCTTAGGGTGCGAGAGGTCTCGGGTTCAAATCCCGGACAGGCCCTACAATTTTAATTTTTGGCCTGTCCGGGTCAATCAATCATAATCAAAATTCATTGACGGCGAGTCACAAAATTTTAACAATCATTTCATCAACTAACGGATATTATGGTTTTCATTCTCGTATTCTATGATCCTACGCGTATATAGGGTATTGCTTATGCCTCGGATAACCATCGTTTACGCATCGATGGAAACGGAAATCGTTTCTACTAGTGACGTAGCAAATTAAAGATTCGGCAAATGAAAGTACTGAATATTTTAAGAAAAGATAATTCTGTATTAATATATGGCCTGTTGGTCTAGGGGTATGATTCTCGCTTAGGGTGCGAGAGGTCCCGGGTTCAAATCCCGGACAGGCCCTTCAATTTTATGCCAAAATCATTCCCATCTTCCCAAACTCTCTTTGAAATTAATAAGATAGGCTATCTTTGCATTTTATAAGTAAATGAATGAAATAGAACGGAAAAACTTATTAATATTATACACAATTGCAAAAGGCAGAATCTTTTTGTGGTTAAGGATGTTAAATGTATATTTAAAAAAACAGTAGCATCCCCTATGAATAAATATGGATTTATAAAAAGAGAAGAAATAAATTGGTAAAATAACAGTATCACTGCTTTTCTTAGGCAAAAATTCTACCCCTGGGGGGACTCGAACCCCCAATCCCCGGTTTAGGAGACCGATGCCTTATCCATTAGGCCACAGGGGCTCTTGTTTGAGTGTGGTATCCTAGAGAATACATAACGTTAACGAATGTTATTTGATAAGTCAAAGAACGTTTAATTTCATTAACTGAACAATAGAGTTACCAGCAAAGTTATTTGATAAGGCACATAAACGTTTAATTTGATAAGTTCAGCATAATTATTTTAACAAGTTTAAATTAATTTAATTATTACCCAAGTTAATATTTTTTTAATGTAATTGTTGCGTTATCTTCACTCTTATAATATCTCGTAATCCATTTTAGAAACATTCTAATCCATTTTAGGGATAGAATTAACAATTGCCTTTTCTGGGAGTATCAGTGACAGCCATCTCCTTTCCTAGCCTTACCTCAATGGTGATTTTATAGCACCGCAACTTAAAGAATCTCATTCAACAGAGTAGCGGAAATTTCATTTAAGTTTTCCAAGATCTTCATAAATTAAAATCATTTAAGAAAAGTTTGCCAATTAGTACAGATTATTAACCTCTCATTAATGCTTTAAACGCCTTTTGTAATTCAATTTATTGATCTTCCTCCCCTAAGCATCGCTTGGGTAATGGTATGCACGGTTACTAACCAAGAATTAGATATATATAAAACAAAATATGCATTTCATATTGTATGAGTGCCTGGATATCAGGAATTGTAACTTCTATCATTTCTCGTACCTCTGCTTGGAACTTAGCAGTAGCTGAGTTGTTTTCTCCTTTAAGTGACTTGCTGACGTAGCGATACGAAATTGGCAACGTATGGATTCTTGTACATTTGACAAAAGAGAAAATCCGCAGTTAACATCGGCCTGTTGGTCTAGGGGTATGATTCTCGCTTTGGGTGCGAGAGGTCCCGGGTTCAAATCCCGGACAGGCCCGTATGTTTTTTAAAATTATGTTCTTTATTATGCAGAAATTAGCAAGTATATCTAAGATATTATTTCACTTGTGTCACTGCTTTAATAGAATGAAGTATATGAATATTTGTAGTCCCACTTTTTTCTTTATGATACTAGATTTACATGGAGATAATCTATTAAATTAAATTTTCAGGTTGGAAATTGAGTCAATTGTATTAAATTTATGGTTTTCTGAAATTACGAATATATTATGGGAAACTAAATTTTGTTAGTTATTGAGAACTATAAAAAATAAAGAGACAATGGTTGCATGAAATTCCTTCTACTTATAAATGATTTTATTATGTTCTTATTTTTTTCTGAAACTACTTTCAAGCCTATTTTCTGTCTACCCTTCTGTTTTTCTGAAATTTCGTTTCTTTATGAATAACTTCAGTTCAGTTTATTAAGTTGGACATTTATTGACCATAAATCTTATATCTTTATGATGTTAACCAAACAACAAATAAATTTAGAGAAAATACTATCTACACATTGCTCTATATAATTTCAAAATTTATCCGTTTTGCCCAAGAGAATAGTTCTGAATCACAGAGGAAAATAACCTCAATTCGGAAGTTTTATAACTTACATTCGTATATCACAATAGCATTTATATTATATCCTTTAAATTATACTGCAAATAACTACTAATAACTCGTACAGCTACAACCAAATACACTAACAATCTTAGAATTGCAGCATATTATAAAAGCAATAAGGAGTGCATTTACCTCAACCATTCCCTCCATCCAACTAATTAATACATTCATCGATAATCGTGCTTAAGAAAGCATTTCACCGGACATTAGTCACTTTCACCGATTCCATCATCCATCTTATGCCACAGCTCCTTAGGTACCTCTCAAAGGCGTACACCCATAATCACTTCCTCACCTGTTTGACCTCATCTTTGGGCGTTTCCTTCGCACCTCCTCTCATCTCGCCGTGACCTCCACCCACACACCGAGGGAGAATGATGGTTCCCATAAGCTCCCATCGACACCTTGAAAATGGGAGCGGTGGTTGGAAGATGAGATCCATTGCTTCTTTACTCTCCTCTGTAGAGTACGTCACTATTTCCGTTTGTACGCCATAAATGTCTGATAGTGTTCTATACAACTCACACAACCCTAATATAGAGGTATAATACATCAGTGTTATTTACGAATATGTTGTTTTATTCCCTACGATTTGATCCAAATTTGGAATGATGAAAAAATGAATGAAATGGGAATGATTTGAAAAAGAAACTAATACCGAAGTATTGGCCTTCTTAGTATGCCTGAAAAAACTCCCTTTTACAATATAGGTGTATATAATGATGGACCTAAAAGAATTTGATGTATCCATATTCAGGGTTCGTTGCGGTATATTTTTATTTTATGACGCAAGCTATCGTTTCAATAATTTTCTGAACCGTTACTTGTAGAATGAATTCCTTTTGGTAAAAATTGTTCTTTCTGTTACGTTATAAAAGCAATAATCATTCTTCTTCTTTTAAAGAAGAATATATGAAGTTCTAGATAAAAATAACATTCACGCGAATGATTTTTTAAATATAGAGGATGTAATATAGAAATGGTAAATTTATTTTCCTTCATTTAGATTTCAAAATAGTTTAAATGTATGTCAAATTCTTGGTCAAGCTGAGGAAAGATATTTTTACTTAAATACCTCAATTTACTGAGGAAATTTTGGAGTGAAAATAAGATTGTTTGTTATTTTAAATTGAATGCATAAAATCTACCTTCCTTAGCATTCATTAGGTGTTAATGATATGGGTTATATCATTCATTATTTCTTTATCGTTCATGTTCGAACCTGATAACAAATGTAGAAAGTGTGTTTCTCCATACCAAAAACAGTAGACAAATGGAAGCGTCTAATCTTTTTGAGCTCAGGAAGCACGAACAGAATTCTAATTACTCCCAAATAAAATTTACGACCACTCCTCCGTTTCGGCACAAATTTTTGGAGATTTATACCTCGGATTGAAAAATGATTCCGTACGCGCTACTCGCTTGCGTAACCCTCCACTATCGACCAGGACTCCTTTTGAAAACCCGAAGGGAAAGGCAATCGCGAATGTTCGGGCAGAATAGATGATTCCTCACACGAACAAAAAACGGCTTTTTTTTCAATCTCTCACGCGATGGCGTGCACGCGAGCCGTGGAGAGGGCAATCACCGATCGTGACTCATTAATAATCAATCACAGTCGCATAAAAGCCGAGAGAGACAAAAGATAATGAAGTCAAAACATTTGAGATCGCAGCGCCGCTAATGCCCTCTCACGGAACTAGAAAATGCGCGGCGTTGGATTCATTTTTTTTCCTCGCGATGGGATGGGGACGGAGAGGTGAATGATGATTGGTGGAAAGAATCGATACGTGACAGAAACAAATGACAGGCGGAAGGTGGGAAATGTGGGCGTGTGGGAGAGAGAATGATCTTTTCCGAAGTGTGACGTGGGTTCAGCTGCTATCCTTGGAAATGGTGTGAGAACGGTTGGGTTTTATTGGGAGTTTTTGTGCGTGGAAATTGGGATGGAATTGGAGAAATGGAGGGACGCGTGTGGGTGATTGGAATTAATTTGAGATTGCATATGGGTTGTTTAGTCCGTAATTGCTCGGTTATTAACTCTTCTTCGGTTTCCGTGAATGCCTCTCATTTTTGTTGACGATCGATTGTTTGAGTTCCATCTCCTTGGAGACTTGCGTTGAGCTCGAACATCTGGAATCGAGGATTTTTAGAGGCAGTTGCTTTAACCAATCTTTTTATATAATCTTAGTCAATTATCTAAAGGATATGTGTTGATGGGAATGTATCCATTTATTATCCATCCACATTAATAGCTTGTCTATATCACTATCACTTTCGTGCTTGGACGTTTTAATTTTCATGTACGTAGGATGTCTTTTTTCATCATACTTCCAGTTCCTTTGCTATGTACGAGATCGTTGTTGAACGATCATATTAAACTTTGTAAATTTTTCTCATAATTCGTTTGAATAATTCTTAAGTTTTTCTCTTAATTCCAAATATTTCCTTCTTTATTATACACAACATTTCTTTGCGGTTGAGGTCAATCATAAAATAATCATTTTTTAACAGTTATGGTAAATATCTTTAATTCAACTCAAATTATGGAAAACAACTTTTAGCCCTTACAAAAATTAGTAGTTATTTTATCTTTCTTCACATGTTCAGAAATAACCTAAATAGCCAAAATTGTACTTAAATATTGAACTGTCTCGTAATGCATAACATTTGGAACATTTCCAACTATAATGATTGATATATTATTCGAACTACTGGTTTATTATTCATTTTTTGCTAATTATAGATATACTATGTTCATAAAACGAATACTATAGCAGAATAACCATCCATTCTTCTATATTTTGCACGTTATAAAACGGTTTGGATTAATCCTTAAGTGTAATAACAAGTGAACAAACTTACTTATTGTACTTATTACCAAGAAATATATCACATTAGCCAATAGAGATGATGTTATTCCAGTTTAACGAAGTAGCCTACATTTTCTTCGGGAACATTACCCTTTTACGACCTAAATTAATTTCCCGAGTAATATACTTCCAAACGTCCTCCAGCTCGCTCCTTTCCGATAACTTTTCTCCGGAAACTTCCGAACACCCACTCATCGTACCCATATATCTCCCAAACACGGGCGATAAACAATGAGGCCTCACACGACCATTAAACGAAGTTTCCCGGTGGAGCCTGGCCCATCCCTCTCCCGCAGTTTCCCACGAGATGGATCAAGGCCCCCCGCTGTTTCATGATTGGCCCATTTTATTTCCACCGCCGACCAATACGCGGTCACCGGGCGTGGGTGGCTTCGAAGCTACCCTTTTTTCGTCAGAGGAAACCTCTCCCTCCCGCCCTCCCCACGTGCACGGACGCCATTTTGTCGTCCGCTCCGTCGCCAAGGTTACGAAATAAAAAAGGGGATACATAAGGACTCTAGATTCGACCCTTGTTTGCGTCACGGTTAATTAAGAGGGGGTGGGGTGCGGGGGTGTGAGTGAACCGAGTTTTTTTTGGATAGATCATCGCCAGCCAGCGATTTCATTTCGACTCCAGCACACAATTCATTCTGTCGAATCATTCCCGAGTGCATGCGTCGTTCCTTTTATTTTCTTCCGTAAAAAATTACGTTCGCTTTCTTTGTGTTTCGGTGTACCGATCCTATGTCGGCCGAATCCATTTCGTGAAGGTTTTTCTCCCCCCCATCCTTTCTATCATTCGGTTTTTATTAATGGGATCTGGTGAGGGGAAAAGGTTGGCGTTTCTTCTTCTTATGCGTTCCGTGAAGAGATGTCGAAGAAGGGAGTGATTGTTATATCGGATGGATTCGTGTTCTGTTCAGATGGGTCGAGTCCGCGGTGGCGTGAATTTATTAATGTTATTAATTTTTCCGGTTGTTTTGTTTGGCTGTATCGCGGGGCCCCGGAGTTTTATTGGGTTCGTCCGGTGGAGGTTTTCTGCCGATGTGAGGTGTATGTGAATTTGAAGGTCCGGAGCGGGATCCTTAATAAACTAGGGAGATATTCGAGCATTAGATTATTTATTTTTCTAAATAGCGTCTAGAAACAAGAAATACCAATAGTTGGCTTTTCTGTATTATATTGAAGCGATCGTATAGAGAATTCGCCCTCGACAAAAATAATTGTTTGTGAATACCTTGATACTTTTGATGACGTAGATTATATTGATGCAAAATAATCTATGCGAATTCCAGATCATTTAAATTTCCAGTATCTCGTGGAGGATGGATTGAAAAGTATGAGTTATAAATCAGATCCTAAAAAAACTGTGCTAACTCAGCCAAACAATTCAATTCTCTGAATCTATCAATTAGGCTATAATATCATGTGTCGTTCGTTCTTTCATTTACCGAAATATTCTTCTCTATTTATATTTTGTTGTACTGAAGTTTAGCGGATGAAATAGGCAATTGATTAATTTTTAAATATCTCAATTCTCTTAAAATATAAATTTACTCTTCAACATTATGGTCAAGATGTTAGCTGATATCTGCAATAGCCTTACAGTACGGCAATGAATGTTTGTGCTTTAAGTTTTTGATCAATATAATCATCAACCTAGCTTGATAGCGGAATAATATAACTCTGACTGTTTGCTTTATTGAAAGTTTCCTAGTAAACTGAATAGAAAACCACTCTTGAATGCGTAACAACAAGTAAATTGTTCACTCAAGTTAATCTATTTCAAAATTCCCTGGCAAAATTTGCTCAAATAGTATATCACTAATACAGCATAAAACAGTCTTCCACTTCCAGTCCCACACTTCCAAAAGCTCTTATTCTATAGTTATATTATTTCAGTCAACCAGTCAATAAGAAATCGCACGGTATTACCAAATAATTCTTAGTTATAAACCGTAGGCGTTTTTGCTTCAATTTTCTCCATGCTTAGAATTTTTGCCCCTTCTACTTCAGCCAAGGTTACTAGAATTTTTCATCGCCTGCACATCATTTCATCACCTCATTTATAAATTCATCATAATCAACTTCAACACCTCATTATTTTTTCTTCCACTTCTTTTGATAACCCTTTCTTATAAGAGTTCTGTGGACTGTGTCCATCACTTAATTTGCTGGATACGTTTCTCCGTAGAGTTCAAATATTTAATTGGAAATCCACGGAGTGCGATGAAATCGGATTGATTACAGCGGCAATAATGGAATCCACCGGAAGAGAGGCTTTCATTTCCGTTGCATCTGCCTTATTTCCCACACTTATCTTCGAATTATTCTGTACGAGGAACCGGAAATTTCTCACTACTATTTTATTAATGGTCTCAGAGAAAAGCTGCCTTGAAATTTCTCGAAAAATGATCGGTATTTTTCATTTTTTAATTTTCCACCGAAGCCTTCATTAATCATTTTAATTGTATCATTCTCTTTATTGTGAGAAAAGTAATGAGAAAGTTGAAGATTAGGAAAGATATGGAGTGTTGAAATATAGGGCATGGCTGCTTATGGATTAAGCTTACCACTTTCTTTTGCTTGAATTTTTTCTTCTTTGAAGAAAAATTCGTAAGAAAAATGCTGTAGATACAACTATTATTATTTCAATCGAAATTTACTTTTGCGTGTTAAATGTTTTTGCTCTTTATTTAAATTTCTTCGAAATTGATGCGTGAAGCTTTAATTAAAATACCTCAAAGGTACTTACATAACAAAAATGAAATAAGGGAAAGTATACTACCCAAAATTTTCTTTTAACTGATATTTCTTGACAGCTTATATTCAGATATAGTTCTTTAATGTACAAATTTACATTTACACATGGAATACTCGGATCCAATAAACGTATTTATTATAATCTTACCTTTAGAATATCATACAAAGAAAACCTCACAATCTCCCCGTACCAACGTAGGAGTGTTTATTTACCCATCTTACATGAGGCTGTAGATCCATTATATTCTCTACTTATAACTCTTCTAGTAAAATAATAAAATTATGAATTCCGCGAGTTATCTGTAATGTAAATTTCTAATCCATAAATTTGTAATAATCTATTCGTTTGGATCTTAGAATCTTTATTTATACTTAGAATGGACTTTTAATATGATTTGCAGTCCAATTTGAATAGGTTATTTTAACATTGATCCATTTAATGAGAATTATACTCTTTAGTATTACTATATTTTTTATATTAACCCTTTACTACTAGTATATTGTTTGTACCAGATTATAGTACGCAAAATTAAATGTGAAAATCTAAATAAATTTTAAAGTCTTCCGTTGAATATATTACAAATATTTGCGATAAAACTAGTGTATTGTAAGCATCAAAGTTCTCGTAGCTCTACAGAAGCTTTAATTCCTCCTAACATCTATTGTTCAGCGAACCTACGTTAGATTAAGGCATACTATTTCAATCCATTCCATAGCGCATTCGATCCGAAAGCACGGCTTTGGTCTTTTATTCCATTACCGCATCGGACGAAACTAAGAAAATAAATTAGTGTATCTAGAGTTCGCTCTTATGGTCGCCGTTTACGAGTCATTCGATTTAGTTTCGTCATTGTTTCTCGTTCGCCGCCTTTCCCTTTTGTTTCCATGGCGTCAGTCGAATTGTGGGAGTCACGGATGGCCGAGTGGTATTGAAAGAAAGAGGATGTGAAGGAAAAATACGTAAAAAAGAGTCTCAGATGTTGAGCGTGTATAATTCAGTTCCTGTCCCATCCGAGTGAGCGGCGGCGACTGCTTGAAACGACTCATTAATGATCACTCTTTGGTACCGCGGAGATGAGGGCTTTCATGAGTTGATATGTTACAGTTCAGTTGAATTTATGGAGGACTTCGAGGCGTCAGAGTTAAGTTTAGAGACATGCATTTTATATCTTATAAACTAAGTTTATATAGAAGTATAAACAACAATAAAAAATAATAAAGAAATTAATCGGTCTTATATATACTTATTCTATTATATACAAACTATTATATTGTACTTGAGTTCAATAACTATTTATCGAATTAGTATCTTCATTTATAAGGAGCATTTATATATTAGATTATATTTAGCAGGTATGATATAAGTACTTAACAGTTCAATTTAAAGTTCATGTATGTTGTTGTATGTACGATATATTTCGTGGCATGAGGAATTATCTGGTAGATATTACTCAGTCCTATAAAGGTCCTAATTATTAAGGGATAGGTGACGCAGTATAGAAGTATATATTTATTTTATAATTATCTTTATATTAATTAATGATAAATTTTGTTATTTTGCGAATCGTTATTCATAATAATTGTTGATATATTCAAATTCGATTGAATAAAGATCCATTACATTGCGCTCTTACGAGGTTTATTTTCTGTGCGTAGATATGAAAAAAGATTTAATTTTTATGAAGTTCTTCATGAGACTCTGGAACTGATAATATATTTGAAGAGATATGAATGTGGAGAGTGTTAACTCTTTAACTGTAACGTTTATTTTGTTTAAAAGAATGAGCGTTTTTGAGCATCAAAAATTAAATGTTGAACCTATGGAAACAATGAAGATGATGGAAACACTCTCTCTAGGCAAGATAATAATTATATCAATAGTAGAATAGCGCTAGGGGGCCTAAGTTTTCCTTAGAGTCGATAGTACATTTGTCAAGGAATTTAAAATGTAGTATTTCAGTGGAAAATAAGGAAAAGGATGGCAGCGGTGGGATTCGAACCCACGCCTCCGAAGAGACTGGTGCCTTAAACCAGCGCCTTAGACCGCTCGGCCACGCTACCTGTATTAAAGATGAAATCGAGAAAAAAATACTTCTCTTATATGTCTCTTTTGAACGTCTGCAAATATACATAGAAGAATGTATACCAAAGGTTAGAGTGATCTTAAATATTAAAATGGTTGGGGTACTAAGTATAGGTACACTAGTACCTTGAAATATTTAGAAAGAATAGAAATAAACGTTTTGCGTTCGAAAACTCAGCTTTAAAGTATATCTGCGCATCTGCATACACATACGTTATGGACAAGATTTGCTCACATGGTTATATTATCATTATAACTCCAATTTTACACTATATAATTAGAATATAATTATACTATTATGGTAAATTATTCTATATGTATTCCTATCTTCCATCACAGCGGCACTCCCACTAAGTAAACCCATACATAATCCCACTTTCAGCACAGTACTTTCAAGTATTCTCCCAAAATAACCCCAGACGCGCGTGGGTGAGCGAAAATGCCGCGCGTACATCACGAGCAACGTTTTCTTTTCCTCGCACTTGT
Source organism: Pantala flavescens (assembly GCA_020796165.1). Taxonomy (NCBI): domain Eukaryota; kingdom Metazoa; phylum Arthropoda; class Insecta; order Odonata; family Libellulidae; genus Pantala; species Pantala flavescens. The sequence continues at coordinate 43,952,725 of CM036881.1, read as the reverse complement.
CATCACAACGGAAACGACACTCGGCGGACCCGAGATCGATACCGGTGCGAACAAAACAGGAAATTCTAGCTTCGCCCTTCCTCGGCCGTGAAATCAGAGTAAGCGAAAACATCCACTTGTGGAGACAGTTACAGGTGCCGTCTCTCGCTGCAATTAGTGCCTTCGCCGGAGAAATCTTTTCCGACCGCTTCGGAGTAATGCCACGCATCGCTCATACTCCGGACGGGGCTAATTTACGACCGTGAGGCTGTAAAGTACTCAGTCTCGCTCTCTTTTCTTCGACCGTCGTTTGTTTTGGGCCACTCGCCCCATATGGTTCGCGCCATTGTTTGGGGAGAGTTTATTTATACGAGTTGTCATAGCGAGGGTTGCGTCTATAGCTGTATTCGTATTCCCCATAGGAGCATTACGGCTATTACGTAGTGCAATGATTTCCTAGCGTGACGGTTTGCTTTACTAGCCTCTGTTATGACCATTTACGCGTAATTTTAGTATGTTTGGAGGAAGATTTTTACCGTAAGGTCATTAGGTTGTATGTTTATATAAATATCACCTACGTTTGACAAACGAAGTCTTAATGCTCTTAGAAGAACTTAGAAGTGTGTGGGCGGTTCTGAAAGTTTGGCCTGAACGGACGAATTAGGTTGAAATACGAGCAAAGGATATTTTTATCGATTCTCAGTTAATATTATCTTTATCCAGAATGCAATCTATTTCTCTTTTCCCATGAATAGAGGAATTAGCTTTGAATGCTTCAAGAATCTTAGAATATGTCATTAGATCTTACTTATCTTAGATGTCATTGGTAGTTTATATTCCATCACGAGTAAATTTTCACATATTACTTTTCTCCTTAATTGCGTTCGTCCTCTACAAGTCCATATATTTATTCTTTTAGAAATGATGTGAGGTAATATATCAGTCTAGAATGGATATCGTTTATAAATATTAATTTATTCTAATTCGAAACAAGACGTGCTTTAATGCTAAAGAAAAGCTAAAAATGACATATTTGACACTAAAGAAAGATCTTTCTATCTTCCTTGTTTTCATTATGCTCAAAGCCAGCGCTTTATAAAATTTCAATGCATCAGGTTTTACCACTTACATCATATTCAATAGCATGGATGTATGTGAAAAATCTTGAGGTCTATCAGTGATGTGCGTCCATGATATTCAGAAAAAGAAACGTATCTCTTCTCTGAGTCAATCAATTAGGAATTCCTCTATAATAACTGCTCGCAATCAAATCGAATAATCTGCCTATTGGAATGCGACCCCATTCGTTATTTCACCATTGATTGGACTCATCTCCAAACAGAAACTTTTATTTACCGACCATTCTTACATCCCGCAAAGTGAAAAATGCCGCATCGCCGATTCGTTATTCGTTCGTCTTCAGAAGTACAGAGGTTAATTTATAAGGCCGCCTTAATCATCCCGTCCTCTTCAGCCTAACGAAATACATTCCGTCGTACGCATAACAGGACTCGGATAAATAACATATATGTGTAGCGGTTATCTGATTCTGGGATCGGAAATGTGGATCACATTTCAATTCCTCAGTCGTCATTCAAAATCGAATCGCTTGTTACGTTGGCACCCCTGCGGAGGCGGGGGATGAAAAAAGAGAAAGGTGGAAAAGAAAGATAAGAATGATGGAGATTTTGCCACGCGTTTTTTTCCGACAGTCGACAAATCTTTCTCATGTACTTGTACATGGTTGACAAAGACGAAAGAAATAAAAATTTTTCTCGAGGATGAAAATGTTCTGATAGTTTTCATACTTCAAGAGTGTTTAATGACGAATTATTCCTTTTCAATCATGTTTGATTATCTTTATGGAAATAAACGTATTCGAAGGACTAGACTTAAAATTAAAAGGATTACCGATAATATTTACATCCGGTTTTAACGCATATTTGTACATGCTTTCAATACTCGGTGGTAGAATGGCGTAGAATCATTGTAAATAGTTAAACCAGTATGTCTTAGTTCATTCTACGTATCGTATTCTACGTATTACATAGTTAAAATAAAAGAAAAATATTCTAAGATGTCTTCTTTAAAGACAAGAAAGTAAAGAATAATAAGCTTATAACTATATAATATATAGATATTGAGCCTTTTTTAGAAGAGAAAAACGACCTAAGACCTCATAGATCCACTTCATAATAGGATACGGCCAGAATAATTTGAATTATAACCAATAAAACTTACCTCTTTGATACTTATATCACTTGTTCAATATACAACGATGTTATACGAAGAGAATTTTATTCCGCAAGCGGGTATGTAAGATTAATCGGTAGAGTAATGGTCAAAATTTTATGTAATGTTGCTCTTTGAATATATTTCAGGATATTCATATTGTAATTTAAGAAAACTACGTTGATTTAAGAATACAAATATATACAGAATATAACTTATAGGCCTTTGTAGATGTATGTGAATTTCAGTAATCGTAGGTCTTCATCAAAGGCATATGGAATAGGTGATGGAAATATTACCTTCGAACCATTTACGTATCTCTTAATTTTTGTCTTTCACAGAAGTATGTAACCTTTACGTTTTGGTTTCATTATAAACAAGAATATTTGTCCCTAGACAATGAAGATTTTATTATTGTTATTTGGTTATTCGACCTTTTTCTATTTTAATACTCTCCGAAAAGGATGATTGGATCTTTTCGTTATAATAAATTAATTATAGCATGGATTCTATGGTGTTCCGTCCTTAATCCTCTCTTCTTTAGATGATGGAACTCAGCCATTTCGATCCGCATACAGCGCTGCAGACGGCGAGTTTTGTAGTTTTCGTTTCTCGCTCTGGATCTTTCTCTTCCCTTTCCATCCTCCCTCACTCGAAGGTAAATGCACTGTCAACTCCTTTTCGAGGACGAATGAATACAGTTTTTGTGCGAAAGCGTGGTTGCCAAGTGAGGCATGGGTAGAGTGCCTGGACATTGAGTCCTAATAAGATGTAGTAAATACGTATTTTTTGGGATTTACGTAATATTTGTTTATATAAATTATATATATTTGCGTGGTCATGATCGATTAGTTCCTCTGATTGAATATATTTAGATATGAGTATACCGAATATCGTGTGTTAGGCTATCTTTTGAGAAATTCGTAATTTAACATTGACGTAAATTTTTCCAAAAACGATTTAATGACTAAGTCCAGTGATGTCCAACAATGAATGAGTATTTCTTGGTTTGAAAAATTTATTCTATGGGGCAGAATAGGGACTATTAATCTTGAACTTAATTGTAAATTTATTCATATTTTCGTAACTAGAATGATAATCAGAAATACACGTTGGAAGTATAAATCTATTACCTATATTCACTTTTGGTCACAATTTCTCGTTATCTTTCCAAAATATAGAAGAAACTTAAGGGAAACTATTCGCTTCGATTTAGAAGTTTGTTTTTGATGGCGTTGGTTCCAGTACTCGGCAAAATCACTAATTGTCTTACAAAGAGACGAATACATCTACAGCACTTATAAGCAAAGGGAAGCCCCTGTTGTTAGATTGATTTGAACCAGGATAGTTAAGGCTTAAAACTACCACAGATTTTATCATCAGAAATAATTGTGAATAGAAGGGAGCAAATATCAAAGATAGATAAATAGCTTTTGATGTGACTGTCACCATCAACTTCAAACTAATGTAATTCTAAAAAGAGATACATAAACGAAAAAAGTGAAACAGTAAACTGGTTTTGAAATAAAATGATATCTCATATTTTTTCAAAAATCAGGAATCCTAATATAGGTAACTCGTAGTTTTATAATGAAGAAAAGGTGCTGAATTAATGAAAAATACAGTCAATTTTAATGTATTAAAAATATTTTGTTATGAGATGATTTCGTTTGGAAATAGTATTCGTTGTTTGGTATATTTTGAAGGAATCGTTTTCATACTAACATTAAAGTTCTACCAATCTTGCCTAATATTCAACTAAGTAAATAAATTTCAAAAATGGTTAATATAAAAGTAAACTGCAAAAGACTGCGAGGATGACACAACTCGATTTTAGCTCGGAACTGTTCAAACGGTCGGTATCATACATTTTCCTTCGAATCGGATGTTACCAAGAGGTGTTTTTATATCCCTTAGTACCCCCACAGAGTTCCGGGAGAACTTGATTTAACTGTTTTACCAATGTACATCCTTTGATGCAGAAATTCTTCGAATGGGAAGAAAATGAATTCCCTCCGAAAGGTATTTCCTCTTCTTGAAGATTCATTACCACAGGTGGAGGCGGAACACGCTCTTAATCTCGCAAAATCTTTCGGAGGACGCCATGTTTCATTTGCTTCGACATGAAGCGTGTCTTTCCGGTGTTTGCCGAAAAAGAGTTGCGATCACGAACGTCGGCGGATTACATCCATAAAAGGAAAACATGGCAAACGAGTGTCGAACCATGAAAATAAAACAGTTTCATCTTTCCTCGTTTGATAGTTTCTTATAGGAATGATTTATATTCCATTAATCGAGACCTTCCTTAAAATTTTTTCCCATTCTAATTATTACCTCATCTCATAGAATGCATTCGTTCCTTACCACACAATAAATACACGAAGTTCGCCATAGAATATAAAGGATGGAAGCTCGTAATAGTTTATAATATAGTAGACTACAGTTTGTCTGTCTCTACTCTATTCGTCATACGCAAACTAAATATCTTTTAATCTATAAGAAGCAAAACTTGAATGAAATATCCTATTAACATTCAAAACAAGCGTTAAATTCGGAGTATTGAATATTAAACTATTTTCCTACCTAGGTATTATATTGGCTTATAGATATAACGTCTTAATCGAGAGCAAAATTGAGACTGAAAAGTCTTCTTTTCCATTGAAGCCAGATTCTAGAAGACTTTGTTGATGTGGATTTGCGGATGTCCCGGTCTGAGAAATCTTTTGTCACGCGTGCTCTCGAAGTGCGAAGGTAAACTATGCCTTCATCCTTCGCATTGTCGTAGTTGCACTTCAACACTGCTTCTTCTGCTTCGCCTTTTATAGCGCAAAAAAGTAAAGGAAGCCAAACCTCTCGCCTTCCAATCCTCTTCTTCATATCCTGCAAACATTTTCACTCAGAAGAGCTTTCGCTCAACATAATCCTCCTTGTCCTCACCCTATGCTTCCGCAAGCACAAAAAATCCTTCCCTATTAGTATTTTCAACTCTCCCTTTTTTTAACAATTCCCCCGAGGATTTTTTCCTTACCCAGAAGACCTTATCCATCATTCCTTTAAGGATATGGGAGACCCTTGCTCGCACAAGGACCCCACGCCCTTTTCCAGGGTCACAAAAAGGTCCATCAGTCAAAGGATAAGCTTATTGCCCCAAGCCAACCCTTCTTTTTGAAGGTGCATCTCACTTTCTTCGACTCTACCAAGATGTCTCCTCCCACCAAACTCCTCCACGGAATGTAGGACAGCCTAATAAGCCGATGCAACGACCCTCTGTCGTGATTCGTGACCCTTACACAAAGGCACGATCGGTTATATGGATCGAAATATATTTAGGTATATTGGGATGTACTATGGAGATGGTAGGATGAAGTGATCTCATGGATGGTTTTTTACAATTTTTAACGTATACCCTTAAGCCAATCGATATCCGATATTTAGCAGTAGATGGAAATTAAGTGAGAAATATTATTTTTAACCGACTTATATACATTTAATTGAAGTAGAATTCTGGCGGAGCGTAGCGTCGGTGGTGTAATGGTCAGCATAGTTGCCTTCCAAGCAGTTGATCCGGGTTCGATTCCCGGCCGACGCACTTAGTTTTTGTTCCTCCTTATTTTTTCATTCGGAGCGGGTTTTTTTATTGAACGGCAACCCTTTAGTAATTTTACCTCCAATTTACTGGGGTAGTGTACACCTTTTTTATTTAAGATATATATTTTCTCCGACAAGCATTATTTTAATAACTACTTATTAATTTTTTAATGTAAGTAGATTATTAAAAAAACAATCTATTTTGTTGAATTTAAATAGTTCATAGCGCTTTCTCACTCAAAGAATCAAGTTTAATCAATTTTTACGTACCATTCCCTAAACCTTTAAGCATTCTCGGGGTGTTATTGATGGAATTCAATTCAATGGAATTTTAAATTGAAAAGATATTTATCATGAAATCATAGATGTAGAACATTTTAAAAACTTATTTGTACGGTATGTCGTTAAATTCTATCGTGGATGGCTGCACTTCGTGGAACAACATTCTAAATAAGAAAAATAAGTACTTCGCATTTTCCACAGGATTATAATATGTCGTTACTTTAGTATGGCTAGCTTGTTATGAGTGATCTGGAAGTAAAAGGCATATTAATTGTAAGGTGTTTTATGATATTGAAGTAATACTTTCGGAAAATTATGGTGTGTAAAATTTAGGTATCGTGTCGTATACAACCATGGATTTAATAAATTTTGAGAGCTACTATAAGATGTGCTGCTTATAAATAAAGTTTGGTATTGCAGAAACGATGAAAATTTACGATTTCATGGATTTTCAAAATAATTCATTCTTATTGGCGCAATCCTATTTCACCGTAGCAGACCCATAGTGCATTTACAATGACCAAGAAAAATGACTTTTCTAGGACGCATTGGGTCGCGTGGACTATGGGTCGTTAAGGGGTGAGAGTGACTTGGCAAGAGGAGAAGGTCCTCAGGTGACCTACGGTGCAATAAATAAACCTTGAAAACGTCACCGATGCTAAGGCTGTCATTGCAAAGCCCTATTATTCGTGAGGGAAGAAGACAGCGCGACCCTAAGGCTGTAGTGGGCTGCTTCGTGGAGAAAGATAGGGATGCTTGAAAGGGAACAATCGGATAGGTCGGGAGGTGTGCACCAAGGAACCTTCGTAGGACCCTCCCTTTTCATGCGTTGGGTAAACTTCGTTATGGAGATATCTACAAACGTTTTCCTGGCAATGAGGAACTAATCGAAAAGGTGAAACGGTGGTTTACCGGTCGAGATTTTGAGCAAATATGTTTTTGTGTGATTTCTGGCGACTCACTCAACGGTCTAATGGTTTGTTTAACTCCAGCAGATCTTAGAACGGATCGGCACGCCCCTTTTCTTTCTGCAGTGGAGTAGGATGACTAGACGGTTCTTATGATGGATAATGAGTTCTTCTCCTGAACTAAAAATTTATCATTCTTGCGGCTTCTGGAAATCCTTGTTTCACCAACTGGAACGAGATTCTTCGTTGAGCCCAAATTGTGGTTATGAATTCGAAGAAGGGCGAAACGGTCCAAAAATATTCAGGAAACTGTCCAACCGCTTTAGAACTGCATTTTAGATGTATAGAAAAAGGCATATTTAGTGAAGAATAGCCTTTATTGGTTTTATTCATATACTTCTGAAAACGGATTGAATCCATATAATTTTTTGCTGAATAGAATTTCAATTTCTCGTTCGCTTTCAGATTCACTGATATCTCTTTAGGGCTATTTATACAGATATTTTAACGGATCTTTAGTGTTCTATAGGGCCCAGAGGGATGCATATCTCGTTTTTTATGACCAAAATCTACTTCCTCTAACTGATAGTTCAAAGTAATAAATTGAAATAATAGCTTATACTTATTATTAATGCAAAATTCATTATTACTTAAAAAATTTTGCATTACTCGTGATATATACGTGAATGTACTTATCAAATACACTTAACAGATTCAGATTTGACTTTGTGGTCGCTGATTTATCATTAGTATATATTTTAAATACTGATCGAATTTGAGAACTATAAAATTAAAGAATACACTTCAATAAATAGAGATATACTTCAGTATTTAATTGTCTAAAATAGAAAATGAATATAAATCATAATTCTAAAACGCTACGAACAGCACTTCGATGCTATAATGGCGTCATAGTTGCCTAACAACCACATCATCCTGGCTCTTCTCACGGCCATCGCACGCAATTAATTTTAGCGTAAATATTTCATCCAAACGTTAATTATAAATGCATGGATTTAGTTTTTATTGCATGAAAACTGTCGTTCAAACATTTGAACGTACTCGTAATAACTTTCGTCACTGGCCGCCAGGAGGCGCGCGAAAGTGAAGTCGGTCATAAGCGTCTCAAAGAGCTTCGATGACGTAGAAAGTTATAATTAGTGTTGGAAATTTGGAAAGTTATGATACTGCAGAAATCTTCTTCTTTAATAAGAGGCCTGTTGGTCTAGGGGTATGATTCTCGCTTTGGGTGCGAGAGGTCCCGGGTTCAAATCCCGGACAGGCCCGTTTTTTGAGACCTAAAAATTATGTTAATTAAATTATATTTAAGTTCATGACTCTCTTTGGCTAAACTAATCTTACTGAACATTTTTTATTTTCACGTGGAAATATTTCATTCTATCTTATTTGCTCTTTTACAACCCGTATAGACTTCGAAATTACAGAGATGAAATTAATAAAAAACGGCTTAATATATATTGGAAAATTTGTATTTCCGCACAAGCACAGAATTATTGTCTTTCCGCTACAGAATACAATTTTTGGTTGGGATTCGTAGGAAGTGACTTATTCCTTTTGTTTTTCGAATCAGATTTAAGAAAAAGGTTTACATTGTATTCCATAAACATCTACTCCGGCTAGAGCTAGTATTATAGAATAAATATATATTGTCAAGTATTATGTACGTCATTATAAGCCATTTAAATCAATCTATGCTTTCCCATGCATTTAGTGAATTTTGTAGTTATTGTTATTTATATTCTTCTATATACTACCTGATAAGGAGACATAAAGATATACGGTATTAGAATATATATTCTATGAATGTGGGATTTTAATTGACCTTGTAATTAAGTATACAAACCCCATATTATCATACAAAGAACCTTAGAATATTTGAAATATAATTTCGCGCTACTTAATTACTATCATTCAAAATCTACCTTCATAAAAATGTTCACATATAATCTTAAATCGTTTTGATGCGTTAGATAGAAAAATATCTTTATAACTACATCACAACTGATCGATAAATTTTCTTTTTTCAATTTATTATTCTCTATTGGAAGCATAATATCATACATCTGCTTCATTTTCGTATTAATACTATGTATAGCAGAGTCTCCATTTAGATTAAATATTAAGGTGTGAGCTCTTTTAAATATGAATCATATGAATATGAAGATAGAAATACCGATATATATAGTGAAGGATCTTTTGAAGCCTACTGCTCTAGTAGACCGTGATTTTTCTTTAACTTTCAGTACATAGTGGTACGTCTACATTGGCTTACTTCATAGACTCTTTTTCCCTTAAAAAGCAGAATCCTTCCCAGAAGTCGGTCAACCGCATATTTCCACAGAACGTACTCCTCGAATTCTACGAGCAAAAAAGTAGAGAGAGTGAGTAAGTCTAAAATATTGCTCAAGTGAGGATTTCGGGGGTCGGTGTTGGAATTTCTTAAGCCTCGCATCTGAATGAGTTGCGAGTTCTTTATTCCCCTCAAACCCCTTTTCCCAGAATGGAGCGCAGTTTCTTTGGGCAAATACACACTCACGAATTCGTACACACCCTCGCACACGCTTAGGTTCACCTTGCTCCTCATACCAATGCTCCCGCAAGAATGGCGTACGGGAGATATGTCTTCCTCCACCTGCCGCTGTCCCACTGAGAAGCCTCCGGTTTCTCTTCCTCCGAAGGTCTCAATCTATTCACCGGAAGTTTGGTTAGCCACGGTTCAGGGGAACAGAGAGATGAATCCATCAGGGGTGTCAATAAGAGCCAATTGGTAGGGTAATTGGAGCGGACGGAAGGGTGCGTGCTGGAGACTTCAACGGCCGAGGGAGGGCAATAGCGAGAGATCGATTGGCTTTGGGATGGTGGATATCAAATTGGCTTCGATATTTACGATACTTTATATAGGTTTTTGTAATATTTACTCTATTAATTATATATTTATAATACTTTACATAGATATTTATAATACTTTATATAGACATTTATAATACTTGATATAATCTATTTTAAGATAATTTTTATAGTTAGGAAATGCGTTTCGAGAGGAATATACTCGTAATATTAATGAAAGTTATTCAGTTGCCTCAGGTACAATAAGGTTAAGATTTGAATGAAAGTTAAAATTTAATGATAATTATCGATTCAGGTCACATGTATGATATCGATTGATTGATGATATAAAATTATATATATTAGTGAAAATTCTATTCTCCAATTTTTGTATTCCATCTCCTATAATTCAACGTAAAGATATTCCGAATGCTCATAATTTATAGTTGGATATTTTCTACGCTCGTCCTATCATTCATGCTTTGTTTTTTTAGCCTTTAATAGATTCCAAACATGTTAGCTATGATCTTTAAGAATTTTATACATATTTGGTTATAATTTAATTCCACATTTATATTACCTATTATTTGTCTCATGAAATGTATCCCTATTATAAATCACACAAATTGATTTTACTCTTTTCAGTCTAGTTAATATGTGTTTATACGTTTCTCAAAAGTTGAGTGCACATTTCAGCTTTTCTCTTATGTATTATATATATACTTAATAAAATTTATCTAGTAATTATTACAATTTTAATGCTTTCAATCGATTTCTTTTCATCCTAAATGCAGAATATATAAGTTTAATTGTTCTTCAGTAGCTGAGAACAAATTTTTACCTGTCGTAAATTCACACGGATCTTCACTTGGGTCGCCAAATTCTGTGGGAAAATCATTCATCCGTTCCATCCGGAAGAAGGAAAAATCCTTTCACTCCCAAAACCCCGACCTGTCCACCCACTCATCCAGTTCACTCATATCTCATCGCGCAGGTAATACATGTCATAGCGAGAGAAGAAATTGGTCCCCTTTCTGCACAAAAGGATTCCTGCTAAGGTTTGCGGTGATCATTCCATTTTTCTATCCTATTCTCCTTTCACGCCCAGCTTCACCATTATGCGGATTTGATATAGGTGGGCATTCTGAGGGTGGGTCCCTACAAACGCTGTTTACCCCATCTTAGAATGGTGGAGGTGTGCCATTTTTTCCGATGAACAGCGAAAGTTTACTTCCTCCCTATAGGAATTCGAGGGTTTAAAGAGGGCTGGAATCTTAAACCGAAGGAAACGATCATAAAATTTTTCCAAATCGAGAAGTTTTGTTTTTTTTTTATTGTTGATTGTAACTTGGCGGTAATTTACTAAAAGAAATCCTCCTTCTTGTTTGATCTTTACTGATGTTTAAACTGTAAGGTCTTCTAAGGTAATTAATTTTAGAAGAACGTGATCAAAGTGCTCGTAGAATAAAAAAAAATGATTCAATTCAATGATAACATATGATTGGTCTGGAAAAGAGAGTTCATCCAAATCATCAAATATATTCTATACCTGTATGCCTTATTTCTATTGGAACGTGCGAAATAATTTTCTTGGACATAAATCACCTACATATCGTCTTTTCTTTTTATAGTTTATACGACTTTGTGTATTGCGAAAAATATTGCTTGGACTGTAAGCAAGAGGTATCTTATCGATATCAACATGATATCTGCGGCCTGTTGGTCTAGGGATATGATTCTCGCTTAGGGTGCGAGAGGTACCGGGTTCAAATCCCGTATTGGCCCTTATATTTTGAGTTTTTTGTGAGTCTAATTAATTTTGCTGATCTTAAGTCCTTTGCCTTCAATTTGTCGGATTTGTGTAGAGCAAGCCACATAGTGTACCATTTAATAATAAACGGTTAAAATTGTGTTTAAATTTCACACTATGAACAAAAATTGAGCTGTAAACTTATATTTCTTTCGACTTTAATTTCCAGTGAATGTTTCTTCTGATTAATCTCCTAAGAAACCTGTTGAGGGATTTTTATACAAAAATTCTGATTTGCCATTTAAATGTCTGAAGTACTAATGAAAAAGACAAATTGCAATAGATGATCACTTAAATCTTCTAAAAATGTACCCCTGGGGGGACTCGAACCCCCAATCCCCGGTTTAGGAGACCGATGCCTTATCCATTAGGCCACAGGGGCTCATGCGAAGATACAGGAGTATTACATATCTTCTAACGTAGCAATTTATTACATGAGGAGAATATTTGAATTGCGAATATAATAATGATTATTAACTTTTTAATTAAATACTAAACTTTTTGCGATTAAGAACCCAATTTCAACCAACTTATCACTGACTTTCGTGAAGTATTTTAATTCTATCGATACCTATAAGCCTATTATTTTTTAGTTATATTTCTCTTATCTTCGAACCAATCCAACTCAAAAGATGGAGGGGAAGCTCGTCTTAGCGGAGTTGTTTTCTCCCGTGAGAAACTTGCTTACGTTGTTTTTTTATATTAGTTCCGAATGGATTACTACTCAGAAGTTTTAAAATGATGCTGAATTGTTCATCAACGTACTTACAGTAACATTTTCACTCAATTTCGTATTCAATGTTCGTGTACATAAAAGCGTTGTGAGTACTTCAGTATGCTAAGGTTGTGTTATGAGAACGTTAGTTCCTACTGTAAACGTGGGAAATCTAAAGTCTTCACATGAGGGAGCGAGTTAGTGTTATTAAATAAAAAAGTATATATGGTATCATTTTGCCCAATACCACATCATATTTAAATCTCCCGCAAATTTCAAGAAGGGCGTGTAAATAGCATTACATTTCAAGAACCATTGTATTTTTATTTTTATAAAACTACAATTCATGAACGTCCTCACGTTTAACTCCAACATATTTCTTTTCACTTACTATTTAACAAGTTTATTATAATGCAAAAAAGTCTTTAAAATTAAAAATAAAGTAATGGTTTCTGTAACCATATGGTAGTTTATTTATCAATCCTATTGGAAATAAATTTTTTCTACATTCGATAGAACGAGTTATCGTCTGTATATGAAATTATTGTTAACGTAGTAGATAATCTATCTCTTGTAACATGCATTCAGGCATAATATAATATGAAAAATCAGTATAAAAATCCGGTTATATATTCTAAAAGTAAATTTTAGCTCTGGGGGGACTTGAAGCCCCAATCCCTGGTTAAGGGGCCTGTTCCGTTATCCATTAGGTCACAGGGGCTATAATTAAAAAATTTAAGAACATCTCTCTGTAATAAACTAAGTTATCTAAGCTTCTAATATGTCCATCGCCTTAATATTAACAAACGTGGTATGCTTTTGATGTGCTGATTCTTCTGATTCTGATGGTACGCCTTTTTATACACGTTAACTACTGGGTCTTTTTGATTCGATCCAAATAAATTTTACTCTAAAACGTATGAGTCAAACGTTACTGATAGGTAAAACACGTGGCCTGTTGGTCTAGGGGTATGATTCTCGCTTCGGGTGCGAGAGGTCCCGGGTTCAAATCCCGGACAGGCCCTATCTTATTTTGGAAAGATTCAATCACATAGATGAAACGAATAGAAATTATGGAACTTTAATCGTGTATCATATAGTTGGTGTAGTGTATAGCAAATTAACCGTCCTCTAAAATCTAAAAAACGTAATCTTGTCATTTTTTTACTTTGCTATGAACTTTCTGATGTATTCTTACTTGTTCGGATGAACACTCTTGAACTGCTAGGTGTAATCATTTATCTATGTAATACATGTTTATAAATAAATTAGATGTATTTTGCTTGTTCTCATATACCCAAGGAACGATTAAGTGTACTTGCTTTGATTAGTCTTGTAATATTTTATAGTGACGCGCTATGTCTTCCCTAAAATATATTTACTTTTTAAACTTCCTTTAATAAGAATAATAACATTTATTGAAATGAAAGTAGCTATTCGGTTTGCTCAACTCTTCGTCATATTTGAATTTCCCGCATATTCCATGGAAGGGCGTGGCTGATCTCCGAACGTCAGTTGGCCCACTAAAAGAGAAATTTTGGACTAAATTCATACTTCCAGGTTCGGTTAATCCAAGTGAAACTTTTAAGATATCCACACGGCCTGTTGGTCTAGGGGTATGATTCTCGCTTAGGGTGCGAGAGGTCCCGGGTTCAAATCCCGGACAGGCCCTCCTTTTTAAGTTTTCGACTTCATAAAAGTTTAGGTTTACTTTTCTTACTCTTACAAAGGTTATTTTCGCTACTCACTGCATTCTACCTTTCAATTGATGACGGTTTAATTTTCCTTTACATGTATTCTTAAAACCGAAGGACAATATAGGAACATATATCTAACCAATTTCTTCCTTTCCACGACGAATATGATCTTCCATCATTTCGTCTTCTAATCATCTAGAAAAACTCCTATACTAATCAAATTTCCTATTGGTATTTTTCTCATAAACGATATCCATGGCTTTTCCCTCTCCTTGCTTAATGTGTGGAAAACAACAAATATAACAAAAAAGTTTTAATTCCATGCTATAACATATTCGTGTAGTTCAGTTCCCGGGTTCAAATCCCAGACAGGCAAGCTATTTTAACTTTTTGGGGGCACAGTTCGATATGTTATTTGTAAATGTCTACAGAACATCTAGTTTTAAGTGATCGTCGTTCTTCGCATTAAATCCTCTTAACTTCATTTTCGTCCATCAATAATGTTCTTAAGTGTGCTTAATTAAATAATTTTCACTGTTATCGTGTTGATGATCTTTATGAACACGGAGGGTGAGTGAACTAAATCTTAATATAAATTAAATTTGGCAAATTAACATGTCCAAAAGGTCGGTTTTCTTTGTCTCATGAAATCTAATGAGTTAGAAAAATTGAGGTTAATCTTTGGATATTAAAAGTCCTTGTCGATTCGGTGATTAAATATTATCTCAGACCAAATATAATTTCCAAAATGCAATAAATTAATATTTGTTAAAATTCATTGCAATTAATTGAACAAAATCATGATCATTATCGTTGTTACCTTTAAACTACGACAAAATATTACCCCTGGGGGGACTCGAACCCCCAATCCCCGGTTTAGGAGACCGATGCCTTATCCATTAGGCCACAGGGGCTCACAGTTTTCTATCTCTATATATACGTTCATACATACAGGCCCTTTATTAAATCTATTGGCACTGGGATACATCCAATTAAATTTCTCTAAATTTAATAAGTATAAAATCAATTTCATGATGAAACACAAACTAATTTGCTCCCTTGAATTTTAATGTATCCAGTATAGAAGCTGTTGATTCTTACACTATAGCTCATTTTTTTGCGCAAAACTATAGCATATTGGGAATAGTAAGAGTAAGGTAAGCATTTTATGATTATACTAACAATAATTAGACTCACAAAAAACTCAAAATATAAGGGCCAGTACGGGATTTGAACCCGGCACCTCGCGCACCCTAAGCGGGAATCATACCCCTAGACCAACAGGCCGATGTTTAAATAATTTCTCTTTAGCCAAGTCTTTGAGTGTACATGCGGTGCTAAATTTGTCTTGCTACGTCACGTTTAAAAGAGAAAACTAAAATGGTTAATAGAACGTCATCTTATGTATCTTAAACGTTCGTATGATATAAAGAAGATATATATGTAATAATATTTTATAATCGTATAGATTGTGGAAGTTTACAAAAGAAAATAATTTTACGTAAAATTTTTTGTAAATGATAAAAGCAACTGCGTCGGCCGGGAATCGAACCCGGATCAACTGCTTGGAAGGCAACTATGCTGACCATTACACCACCGACGCGTTAGTATCTTTCCACGTAATAATTTGAATAAATCTTTAGCCCAATAATGTCGCTTAAAGCGGGCTTGATTGGAAAGTCCGGAATAGACCTTTTTCTAATGTCATGGTAATCAAGCTTGTTAATGAGCAATATTTACCTTAATAATTTCTTTGAATTTCTACATTTTCTGCAAATTTTATCCTGATAATTATAAATCCTTCATGAAATACTAGCTGCTCTTGCATAAGCATGAATTAAGCTGGATGCATGAGGAAAGATATCTTCTTTAATTGTTGAACTAATCTTGAGTTATAGGTATCCGATCTTCTTAATTTATAGCTTGAAAAAGACTCAATAAAAGTTTTAATAGGTTATTTATGTATATGATATACTAACTCTTACATTACTGTATAGAGCGTTGCTACTTTCCATCTACGTAAGGAATGTAGGACGAAAGTTCTCCGTGTGCAAGTAATTGAACCATCAGTACTCGTATTTGAACGCTTTCAGAGTTCTGAGGATGATCGCATCTTAATATGAGTGCCATTCCGGAAGCTGAGCGCATCTCTTTCTCCCCCATTCAACACGCCAAAGAAAAGGCTCCGCCACCCAACGCCCTGTGTAATCTCTCAGGCAGATGCGTTGACTTGTCCTTCGACCTCCGAAGCCATACGATACCCTCTCTTTCCTCGGCGACGTAAAACTTTTAACGGCTCGCATCTTGGAGGTCTCAAAGCAGCTTCTGAATGGAGCCAAGTGGGTGGCACGTCGTCTCCGAAGGAAGTTAATTGGCGATAAATCGCTCGGAACGTGACTAATTAGGGGGCGGTCGGAAAGCGATGTAGCAGAGACGTTATGGAGGTCAGGAATAACTGCCCTCCATAACTACGACTTCACCTTTTGACGCCGGAAATGGGGATTCCTTTCACAATGAGCGCCTCAATATTGATTCGTATCCAAGGAGTGAAAGAGGAGTCGTTGTGTTGTACGGAGTTACGGGGCACGTGTGTTTAGCGGAAAGTAGAGCACGCTTGGAAAAGGGTATTGTAGATGAATGTAGTGTGTTGAATAGGGAGGTTATTTCTCTTGTAGATAATAGATTTAGCGTAAGATATTGGGAATTTTTGAGGATTATTAATGCTATATCTATGATTATAATAAGTAGGAAAAATATCTTAAATATTTTTAAAATATTTATTTATAAATTAATGGGTCTTTTATAAATTGATGATGCATTACCTAATGAGACTATACAGAGAGGTGGATCCTAAAGTAATAGAATATTAGTTTCAACATATATATTTTACGAGAAAAAGTAATATTTATGTGAGTTAGAATTTTATAAAACAGACTTTTGAAGAAAGATTTTGAAAGATAAATTTAGCAGGAATTGAAGGTAAAATCTACTGTACGTTGTATGAAATATTTGCATCTCCACTCCATGACTATAATAATTCGGTAATAAAGAATAAGAAGTAATAAGAGAATAGCCTGACGATTGAAATCTTTCGCCAAATTATATATCACTTAACAAAAAATTTTAATCAATACCCCATAATACTACCCTTAGTATAAAAAAACATTCGACTCAATTTTTCACTCGACCAGAAGCCCAATTGTTTATTCCATCGCTTTTACTTTTGTTCAAATAATTTTAAATTCAAAAGTGGCTCATATAGTGTACCATACACCCTATCAGATTAAATCACCCCTAATGCGACATATCTTCAATCTTCAACAATCAACAAAATCAAACCTCCAACTCATTCCATCCTACAAGAATCAAACTCTTCTCGTTGCGTCACTACCCATCGAACGGAGGACACCACGCTGAGGGTCGAATCACTCCTCACTCGGCGAAATAAAACCTACGACTAATATGGGCGAAAATCGTCCTTAGGAATGCCCGGAGAGACGATCAGCAGATGTACGGGGCGTGACAAAGGAAGAAGTCCCTGGGGCACGTGTTCGCCAAAGGGGTCGGGAAGTCCGTACGCAAGTCGGCCCATTGTCGTAGTCGGGGGTCCTCCGTAGGCTGACCACTGGTCGCCGAAGGAGCTTTCGGGAGGAAGCGGGCCCCGCGGGGGGCGGCGTGGGCAGCCACGAGCTGTTTAAAGGCGTGCGTGTGGTATATTGCTTCGTCCGAAAAGGTGCGTGCTCCGGGAATATGCGAAAAAAGATTTGTGTCTCCGAAGGGTTTGCTCCACATAACAGGATGAAGATATAGATCTAGGGCTCGGTTAACGTCAGACGTGCCTTCTGCCACGAGCGTGCCGCAGCTTATTTCCTCGCAGGTCATTGTAGCTGAACAGAGATAAATTTGTCCGAACAAAGGGTGAGGATGCAAGAATGAGTTAGAAATTCTATTCAGGAATCGACGCTTGTAGGGTTTTAGTGAGAAAATTTTGAATGAAAAGAAATAATTCGGGACTTTTCTTCTTGCTGAAAATCGTTAGCACAGGGATATGTTTTTCGAGGATGAAATACGAAATACAAGGAAAAAAGGCAAGGATAATCAAAGGAAATGATTAATGTAAAATTTTTGATACTAGTGCGCTTAAAATTGGAAAAATTTTATTCATTAAGATTTAATGTTTGAAAAGTAAAACGCCTCTCGTAAGCAACGTGTTAGACGAGAGCTGTCCACATGTAACATAAAAGAAATGACGATTATGAACAAAATTAGGTTTACTAGTGACATATTAATATATTTTATGAGGAAAAAATTGTCATAAATGGAAGAAAGAAGAATAAACCCAGATAGGCAATGTTGACTCGAGATTTATACTTTTATATATTTATAAAAGAGACCTTCGAAATCTTGCAAAAGGTGGGCCTGTCCGGGATTTGAACCCGGGACCTCTCGCACCCAAAGCGAGAATCATACCCCTAGACCAACAGGCCGTTGTACGTATTTGAAATTTTGTTTTGTCTTTACTTTCTAACTCTAATTTTATCTTACTACGTCATCTCCAGTTCACGAGAAGCTTTCGACCGACTCCCACATTCCATTTTATGAGCTCCGTGAAAAAGAGCTACGAACTAATAATTTAATGTATATCAATTAAAATTGAACGTTCAAACAGTATATTTACTCCAAAATATAGATCAGTATGTCGTCTGGGATTCGGATACAGATCACCTTTAAACATATCCATGCTGGGCGACCCGTCATATCATAACGTACGTAAATTTAGTGCGAATTACGTAAATTATAAAGCTTTTTCTTGTAAGCTATTTCTTGAGAGAATTTTCCATGTTCATCAACGTCTGCTTTTGGAAAAACAGTACATTTATTGGGGAAAAATGAATTAGAAAAACTACGGAAAATATGAAGTTCTCTCTTAAAGAATTTTGGATAGATTTTCAAGAATATTAGGTCAGAACATCTTGTGTATAGCGGATTTAGAATGCAGTTTATATTCGTTTATATAATTTTATCCATTGAATCAACAGAACCATTCATTATTCGTTAATCCAGCTCCCAATTCTTAGAGTTAATAACTTAGCACTAATTAAAGTTAGTGCTTAAGTTCAGGGTTATGTTATTTTTCATTCATATATAGAGGGTACGAAATCAAGTCACATCTAAGTTGTTACACAAAATCGTAGTGAGAATTGATCATAGAAGCAATTAAAACTGGCAACTGGTTTGTTTCCCTATTCTTTCACAGAAAAGAATCCATTATAGAAACTAATATAGAAATACAACGTAAGCAAGTTTCTCACGAAAGAAAACAACTCTGCTTTGACGGGCTTCCCCTCCATTTTTCGACTTGGCTCAGTTCGAAGATAAGAGGAGTAAAACTAAAAAATGATAGGTGAATTACAGTCGATAAAATGTTATACATCACGGATGTAAGTGAAAAGTTGGTTGACATTTGGTTCTCAATTGCAAAAAGTGTGCGTCGGCCGGGAATCGCACACGGATCAACTGCTTGGAAGGCAACTATGCTG
Organism: Pantala flavescens; assembly: GCA_020796165.1. Lineage (NCBI taxonomy): Eukaryota > Metazoa > Arthropoda > Insecta > Odonata > Libellulidae > Pantala > Pantala flavescens. The sequence continues at coordinate 43,933,127 of CM036881.1, read as the reverse complement.
ACCATTACACCACCGACGCCTTGTTACTAAAATAATAATTTCAAAATATAATAAATGGTAGGATATGTACGTCTGTAGCTATGCAAATAACCTTTTGATGGAATAGATATTTATAAAAGGTAAAAATCATTATTATATTTGCTATTAAAATATTCTTTTGAAGGAATAAAAATACCTATACTCCTGTAAAATATTGTGAGCCCCTGTGGCCTAATGGATAAGGCATCGGTCTCCTAAACCGGGGATTGGGGGTTCGAGTCCCCCCAGGGGTAGTATTTTTGCAACAAAAAAGGTTTACTTGATTTTATTTGTTTTTCCATTGGAAATTATCACATATAAACAGGAGTTGACCCTAAATACTTTCATGTACGGTAGATATTTGTTTAAAATTCTCTATGTTCCAATAACAAAAAAATTTTAACATCCATCTCTTTTCCATACGCATTATACAGTTTATTAGTTCGATTTTTAGACACATAATTAAGATGAAAAGGATTTTCCGAACGTAAAATTTTTCTCCACAAAACTTCGCGCTCTAAAGAGATTCAGTCTGATTTAATCATAAACTGCTTCATTCAGATAAAGTTATAGAGAAATCCTTAAGTCACAGATGTAAACTTTAGTGGACTGAATCAGAAAGAAACCAGTTCCGGAATTACTGAGTACGTTAATTTTGTACAAATGACAATTAGGCTCACAAAAAATTAAAATTACAGGGCCTGTTCGAGATTTGAACCCGGGACCTCTCGCACCCTAAGCGAGAATCATACCCCTAGACCAACAGGCCTCTTGGTGATTAAAAATTATTCCCATTTGAGGTTTTGATGAGGCGTGTAATTTTTTACTATACCGATTTCAGTGCAAATGAAATATGTGGTTTCAGGCTGAGTTTCACCCAAGCTCATGCGCGTGTGCAGGGCAAGGTATCGTCGATATTGTGATATTTTATAATACCAATTATCAATATATTCTTGAGGGCTCACTTTTTTAAGTAAACATTATGATGTGGTACTGATAGGAGGGAATAATCTAAATATCGTTCTATAGAGTCAAAAAAGACTTGGTCCTCAACTGAACCGGATCTACTCTATGGACATCCGCCCAAACACTTCTTCCGCAGCTGAAACCCGTGACACTTTTACCACCAACACCCTCTCAGAGACACTTAAGGGGGAAAAAAGTACGCGATCAATTAGGGCAGGAAGTGAGTTTGACCATTTGCCGATTCCCCGTAGCAACGCAAAGGAGTGGAGACCATCCCTTTCCACGGAATTGAGGGCAAAAGAAAGAATTCCCTCCCAAACTTATCCGAGCTATATATCTCACCCTTATGAGGGTCTTTTTGGGACTGTCACAAGGTCAGTGATCTCTCTTTTCTGTCCCTAGGCCATGGAAACTATCGCTGTGGTTGGGACCCTCCCACCCCATTGTTGCGTCTTGCACACACACAACACTGCGTCCATCCATTCCAGTGGAAAGACTGGAGTGGATAATGGAAGAGGTTTCATAGGTGGAAGAAATGAAAAAGTTGGGTTTGAAAAAGGTCTAAGTTTTGGGTAAAAACCACTTGTGCGAGGGAGGCGCTGGTTTCGCTCATTGTTGGAGTGTATGAGGGGTGGTCAGGGTGCGTGAATACGCGTTTTGTGACTTACGTGTGGAAGGAGGTCGTTGAAAGAATTCTGTTGCGTATATATAATGGTGGATTAGTGGGTAGTGAGTGGTAACAGAATTAGGATGCAGCTAAATGACTCCATGAGGGTTTTTTGCGTAATTTTTTGAGGGATGCTGGTATGCGAGGAATTTGCTCTTGATTGTGGCGGAGTATTGGTATGAATATGCTCCGGGTGTGGTCCGATTGTGCTACTAAAGGAATGGTTCGAGTGTTTACGTACGCTCGAATATTTGCCCTACGTATTTGTGTATACTTCAAATTGTTCTTTCGGATGGATAGATAGTGGATGTAGGTGTATCTCAATTATACCTGAGAGTATATGATGGCATCTGAGGTATGCGTTGCGCTGTATGGTGGGGTAGAATTCAGTGCTGTGGAATATGATGAAAGTTAGTGTTTTAATGACTTATGGTTTCTGGTTTTTCTTGTGGTAGATGGATTTTTTCTTTCAGCACCCTGGTTGAGTGAAAAGACTTTGAGTATATTAAGCAGATGAAAGAACTTATATGGAAAACTTTTGGTGTATTTTATCAGAGATATTTAATGTAGACACATATGTATATTGCGCAAAGAATTCTTTATTTTTCTTAAAAATATTGCCCTTCTAAGAATCGAACGACTGATTTTGTGCTCTGAAATATTTCACCTTTTATTCCAAGTATAATAGTGTCTCAACTTAAAGGTTGGAAAGAACGATAGGTTTTAGAAATATTATAATATTTTGAGATATTTTTTCTCGTATTTTAAATATATCTGCGCTGTTAAAGATTCAAATTTAACAGTTTAGTCGGAAGATATAATTTCACGTATCCCCTCACTTTAGAGTAGACATATTATTTTATATAAATTTTAGCTTTCAAGTAAAGATTATAACAGAAAGAAAAATTCGTATTTCCAAATATTTTTTTAGGGAGTACTTAAGTTTAGTTAAAAATAAGTTTTCCCTATTTAATTAAAATGGTATTAAAAAATATGATTCATCGGACTGCTATTTTTCTTTTTAACAGTTTGACAATGTCTGTTTGCCTGCTTGTACGCTGGTACAGAGCAGATTACATTGCCACCGATATTTAAAAAAATAATCTCTGAACTTATCCTCTATCAATTCAAAACAATTTACATACATAAATAAATAATTGAAAGAAATATTATTTTTCGTCATGGAAGAAGTTTATATAAACGATTCCGCGTGATGAAGAACATTTAATTTAATCCCCGAGTGAATTCAACTTAAAAAAGAATTTTTCGTATTTTTCCAACCTCTTGATCGTTAATTCTTTCCAAACAAACATTTCCCAAGTTACGCAAATACCAGTGATCCTCTTGAGCCATTCTTATTCTGACCCATAACCTCTCGGCCACTAAAACATTTCCTCTTAACAAACCTTAAATTTCTAGAGGTCAGAGTATCGTGTTCGGAAACATAAAGTGTCCTCTAAGGAAGCTCTAAACGGTGAGCGAATTCGCAGGCGCCTCAAGAGGATGATATGTTTAGAATCTGCACGGTTTCCCCTCTGTCTCGTGTCCTCTCCAGCACGAGGCAGTAATTATCCACCAGCTTTACAAACAACACGTTCTTCCGACAGCCCCCCTCCCCGGCTACGTCTCAACACGCGTCCTCCTTCCCAGAAGTCTTTGGGCGACAGGGGCCTTCCTTGCCCACCCACGAGGACGTCCCTATCCCCTAAATATGTCCACCCGCTTTTCCCATTTCGGGGTTTTTAAAAGTATCAACCCTTTGATGACCGATACGGTTCGATCCATCTTCGGTGGATGTGTGCGTAGACACTTTTTGTACAAGGCCACCCTAAGTTTGTTGTCCGCGATGTTTGTCAGGGGGCCGTATAGGGGTCATTTGGAAGAAGACTGATGAATCTGGTGTGTGAAGTCCGGAAAGGAAAATTTTGTTTGCAAGTGCTTTTAAAGGCTACGTCAGGTGCGTGACGGATGTGGATATCTAGGTTCTTTCATGGTTGGAGATTGATTCTTGCGCGAAATTCTTGACGTCTTTATGCGAAGGTGTATGAAGGAACTTTTATCGGATTCCAAATATCTGTTTACATTTATATTTTGGAATTTTCTAATTTTTAAATGTCTATTTTACAGATCCATAATTTGAATTAAAATTGATGTAATACGAATGCAATGCATTCTTACCGCGTGAGTTCCTGTGGTTGGGAATTATCTTCATGTTTATTTTGCACTTTTTTAAAAGGAAGTGAATTTTCTTAAAGGGTAGTTTTGGAATAAAATAATAAATTTCGAGAAACATTTTGAGTTAATCATAACTGGCCTGTTGGTCTAGGGGTATGATTCTCGCTTAGGGTGCGAGAGGTCCCGGGTTCAAATCCCGGACAGGCCCACATTTTTAAATCATCCTTAATACAATCAATTTCACAATCTCTTATTAAGTTTCTTTTAGTGTTCTCAAAGGCGGCGTGTATTTTTGCCATATTACTTATAGTTCTGTAATAAGCCGCATTATTTTTTAATAGCAAAAAATAATATTTTTAAACTTCTCTTGATCATCATTGCGTCTTAATTCGGTGAAATTCTTACAATGGACTAGAGTGTAGTTTATTAACACTAAAACGACCATTGTCTAATTAACACATGCATAATCTATTTACTGTCCATGAAGTTTCGATTTCGTAGCCAGTTTCATATCCAAGCCAGATATTAGAAATCACAAATCCCTTGATTGACTTCTGGAATTATAAATAATGTTCCTATTTTAACATTTCATGCCTCTTTCAGGTCCTTAAATTCAAGTATATGTTCATATTACTGCAATGACTACAGTAGACATATCCAGTATTTCTGTATAAAGGCAAAATTATTGATGAAGTATTGTAAGATATTTTCGTTAAATATTTTGTAACAAAACAGTGATTGCAAAATTAATAACATGGCCTCTGACAAAGAATTGAATGAATAATTCTAAAAGTAATTTCAAAGAGATAAGTCATTTTCAAAACAACAAAACGTTACGTTAGACGGGCGAAACAGGCTTAGTTTTAAAAGTATTTGCTTGATTAAAAATGAAATCAGCCTCATATCTCTTGGCATTTTCTTTGCTACATAAATTATTGTTTAGCAAATTTCAGGCAATAAAATAATAAGCTTGATTGCCTTCCAAGGAATTTTTCCAAATACGAATCCTGAAGGACTCATCCGTATTGCTATTCACATTATATTTCACTGCAATATATTATACACAAGTTACGATGTTGAAACTTCAGTTACTTGTTATTTTTATATTTATTTTCTTTATTTATTCTAATTTTCTTTACCTTTGATCGGAAGTCGTTGGAAATCTCGAATTAAAGCTTAGCTGTAGTTTTCTTTGGGGAAAATTGCAAAATGGAAAATTTATAGTTAGCACAAATGGGATTTTTTCAGACAAAGGAGATAGAAAAACTATTTAAATGAATCGATAACGTAAGGTTCTCAGTCGATGTGCTTCATATGTGTTTCTTATTCGAATTTCCCGCATATTCCATGCGAGGGCGTGGCTGATCTCCAAAGGTCAGTTGGCCCACTTACGGAGAAAGTTTGGACTAAATTTATACTTCCAGGTTTATTCAATGCAAGTGAAACTTTCGATATATCAATACGGCCTGTTGGTCTAGGGGTATGATTCTCGCTTAGGGTGCGAGAGGTCCCGGGTTCAAATCCCGGACAGGCCCGATATTTTTAATTTTCTCTCCAAAAAGTGATTTTTAAGTATTCTACCTCTAATTAGAGAAAAATACCGTGATGGCAATGCAAACCAATCAAACTCTTTGTGTTTTTGAAAGTTCATTTTTCCATAACTTTTACTCAAGTTCAATGAAACTATTATAGATAAATCTTGAATATATTCACTAGAGACAATTTTTGAACATCCATAAATGTTCAAATTACCGGTCTTAGTGTAATTATTGTCATTATGTGCTATAATGGAAGTGATTCAGACTCTTCCTTAGCTTGCTGTCTCATGACTTTAGAGTTAATAGTAAAATATCGATTTTTAATACGATCCATATTATGTTAAACTATATTACATTAGTATAGATTGGGATAGACGTTAACTTGGAAGTTAAAACGTGCGCTTTTTTCACAAACTAACAAAATATTATATCACTTATTTTTGTAGTATATTCGTTTTATTATCATAAATTGGAGTTGACGTAAATAAATAATCGATAATTATGGGCAAAGAAAAATGTTCGTATATTTTGGTAATTATTGGAGGATGGTTATCGGATCCTCAATTACATAAGAATCAATTTTCAGCGATGTTTATCTTTGGGTAGTGCTTAAAATTCCTAAAAAATTGAGAACTTTCTCATTTTCAATTATAAGTAAAAAAGTCTTAATGACCGGCAGTAATTTTGGATGTAATTTTTGATTATGTTAATATAATTAATTATTCATTGTTTATTTGAATACTAAAATACTACCCCTGGGGGGACTCGAACCCCCAATCCCCGGTTTAGGAGACCGATGCCTTATCCATTAGGCCACAGGGGCTCACAATAAATAGAACAAGTATCAGAAATTTTAAAAAGAAGGAATTTCTATAACTATCAGAGAATTTATAAATTGCAAATGTAATAATTATTATTTATTAAAAGACCTTTGATAAACATTCTATTCCATTAAAGATTATTAGCATATCCAATAATGTATATATCGTACTATTTCTTAAAGTTTGAAATTTTTCCTTGAATTCAAGGCGTCGGTGGTGTAATGGTCAGCATAGTTGCCTTCCAAGCAGTTGATCCGGGTTCGATTCCCGGCCGACGCACACTTTTTGCAATTAGGAACTCAATTTCAACCAACTTATCACTTACTTCTGTGAAGTATAACATTTTATCGACTGTAATTCAGCAATCATTTTTTAGTTCTATTCCTCTTATCTTCGAACCGATCCAACTCGAAAGATGGAGGGGAAGACCGTCATAGCAGAGTTGTTTTCTTCCGTGAGAAACATGCTTACGTTGCGTTTCTATATTAGTTCCGAATGGATTCTTTCCGTGAAGGAAAAGAAAAAAACCATCTGTAACAAGCGGCCTGTTGGTCTAGGGGTATGATTCTCGCTTTGGGTGCGAGAGGTCCCGGGTTCAAATCCCGGACAGGCCCACATTTTGCTTTCAGAAATTTTTACCTCTAGGAAGTGTATATAAATATCCTTTTGGTAAGACTTTCGCAGTCGTGTTTTACTATCCCGTACATAGTATTCTATTGTTTTGCTTTATAGTGACCTTGATATGTAGATACATGACTCTATTTCAACTCTATTTCTTTCGTTAGTCGGTCCAGAAAAAAGAGCCAACTGTATTCTCTTAAGTCGCAATCCCAGTACAAAAGCAGATTTCACAGTTGATTTATTTGTTCTCATCTTGGTTATTAGGTGTATAAAGATATAAATATAATATTTTATTTTATTGAGATAAATTCGGCAAGAACTAATAAATTTTCTCATTCTTTGTTTTTTCACTGATCCCCATTACATGTTTACTTTTGTACGTGTTACTTTGCCTCGTTTAACGCTGTTTTGTTAAGCGCTGGGAATTATTGGAACGTATCCCCAGCGTTAAACGGGGTCTTACTGTTTTAGTCTCTTTAGTTAGCATAATTTTTAGAAAGATCGATTGGACGATTACCATCACAGGTATGAAAAAAGAAAAGATAGCATTTGAGAACTTTTAATAGATCTATGAGACTATATTTACATTCAATATGTAATGAAGAATAATTAAACTATAGTATAGAGTCTATACTATAGACACATGTTTACTCGCATTTGAATAGCGATATCCACAGACTGTGTTCGACAGTTGTTGTGGTAGTAAATAAAATTTTCAATCAAATGTTTCATTACATGGGATTATATAATGTGATATTAGAAGTGTGGAGATCTGATTTGTATTATTAAATTATTGTGTACTAGTTCTTTATGAATTGCAATGAACTTTGTTTAACCTGTGAGCTTCATTGTTTAGGAGTGAATATTAATGATTTGAATTAATTGAATTTAATTAATTAAAGCTTTAGCCCAAATGAATGAATAATTTTCTGTTCGTAGGATTATGAAACAAATACACAATTAAATAACATTACTTAAAGCTGGTAGGAACCATGATTGGTCTAACCTTTTCGAAATCTGCAATGAGTCTTTGGAAAACGAATCTGGAAGAATAAAAATATGCTCTATGAAGGGATAGCTGATATACATAATATAAGTATGAAAACCATGTTTAAGTCACAAATTTTTCATTTTGAACACGGAAAATGTAATAGTTATCACAGTTGCATTCCAAGCAGTTGATCCGGGTTTGATTCCCGGACAATGTACTCTTTTGGCACTGAGATTCTATTTCAGTGCAATGAGTTATTTGAAAATCTCAATTGCTTAGAAGTTAGTATTCTATTGAAGTTTACATGACAAAATATTTTATCTGTATAAAGTTCCTTACCTGTAATCAGAAACTTATAGAAAAGCGCAAGAGGAAGTTCACCTTAGCGTAGCAGTTTTCTCTCTGGGAAACTCGCTGACGTAGCGAATCCAAATTAGCAACGTATGGATTCTTCTTCCTACTTGTGGAAAGAGAAAACTATCTACATACATCGGCCTGTTGGTCTAGGGGTATGATTCTCGCTTTGGGTGCGAGAGGTCCCGGGTTCAAATCCCGGACAGGCCCTAATTTTGCATAATTTCAGTCCATGAACCTTGACCTTACGTTCACGAAGAGTTAGTTACCGTACGCTCTTGATTCTCATATAGTTTTATTTTTATAAATCTCATTAAGTCCGCATAACTTCTTTCTGCTTTAGCAGCGGTATTTAGCGATTTCGCTAATAAAGTTCAAAATCACGAGTATTTGCTTTTCTTTTTATAACTTCACTAAGTTAATTCTTGGTTGTACTTTACTATTAATATCTTAATGACACATCACATTTTCATTATAAACAATATCAAGAAAATTACGAAATTTTGTTTTTTTTTCTTGGTAAAACGGTAACCATTACCATCATAAAGATTAATTAAATACATAATTTTTTCGTTTAATACGAAATGAAGAATGTAAAAAAGGTACTATTTCCATAATAATACAAAGGTACTATTTCTCTTCTACTTCCTTCATTTCGCATGATGTATTTCCACAATATATCGTCTAAATCTGTGCATTTCATTTTTTCTGTACATGGAATAGCTGTTTTGTTTTCATTTATTGCTAATGCATGATTCTCGTTTTACGAATCCTCTTTTCTGAAATATTAAGAAAGTACTTTTATTCTTTTCCAGTGTCAAAATTAAACCGATTGAAGAGAGATGTTCATTCCGATAGTGAAGATATTTCTCGATTATTGGGAAAGGTAATTCCATTTTCATTTATTTATTATTCTTTTTTTAAACATTTTTGATAGTACATTATATAATATCACGAATTTAATATATATTAATATATATATATTCCTTATTTTTGATCGTAATATTTGATTCCTATCGTTCATTCCACCACACATCATGATTCTTCTTCTATTGGCACATACTTATACTTGCAAGCAAGTACCTATTCGCATAATGAATATGATAAAAAGGCTCTATAGGAATTTCAACTGAGAAGCTGTAACATCAATAGTGAATTTCGTTTCCTTGTATGCTTTTTATGATACAATCGAATGTATAGAAATGGGTGGTCGAACTGGAGTCTACCCGGAAGCTTTCAATAGCAGGAAAGAAGAATTCTAGAACTTCTTCCTTTTACTATGAGTAATAGGAAGGCGTGGCCTGGATGTTTGCGGAGACCCACCGCACCCGGTTAATTGTAGCCTAGGCGACGTAGGTTTCCGCTTCACGGAGGGCATTACTTCCGGTACAGTACGCACATAGCCATAGGAAAGGTCCTTCATGTGGAAGTATCGCATTTTCAGCATCCAAAACAGTGAAATGCAATCTGCAGAACCACGTTATGTATATACGCATTCTTTCTATATTCTTGTGTATACAATTATTAGTACGAAAATGACTTTGGGATGATAAGAGAGATTATTATATTACCCGGATTTTATAGATTTTTGTCTATTTTTCTAAGATTGTTTTAATGAGAAAGTTATTAATTTTTATAATAAATATAAATAGTAGGATATGATATACATCCAATCAAATATGGTCTATAGTAAAATGATCTATATTTATATTAATTTTAAAATAGATAAGCACGGCATTTCAGAAAGAAATTATTCGACATGTATGGCATTGAATAACACCATATCTCAAACATTAGTTTATTAGAGAGTAGGAAATAAATGCAGATATATTACCACACATAATATTGCAAAGAATTTTATTATAATTTCATTTCCTTTCATAAATAAGAAAATCATACCTATTAAATAAGATATGGAACATATAATATTTCTTGATAGAAACTTTAGTATTCAAATTAATAACAATTCGTATGGGTCTCACAGTCTGGAAATGGAATAAGGTAATACATACATTTTTAATCACATAAAATAGCTCTTTTTGATGACTTTTTCTGCGAAAATAATGTAGTGAGACAATTTTCAATCATCATGTTTATTACTAAAAGTTTTCTTGGCGTTAATTATTCTGTTGTCAAAGTAAAATGGGAAAATTTAAAAGATATTGTACTCTCAATATTTAATGAAGTATACACAGTGTTGAGCTAATCAGAAATTTATGATGAATGATAATTAATGAATATATGTGAATAATCTAAATGCTAAACTTCAGTATATTACTTTTTAATTATAAAGTGTTCATGGTTTGCAATATAACGCTCCCTATATATAACCGTAGTTAGTGGAATGTTCTGTTATGGCACTCAACAAGCATTTGAAGCCCAATAGCTCAATTCTGGGCATTTATTTATGTAAAATTTCGAACTTCTAATGAATAAACTTGAACAGAAAGTTTAATTTAAAAGCCTTATTTATCAATGTGTAAAATATGGAGAAATTCATCCTTTTAAATCGAGGACATATGACGCAGCCACGATGAAGAGGCAGGTGAAAGTTGGTCGGTAGCTTCTCGAGGAGCTTCGCTGACGTAGTGAGCTAAAAGTGGTGTTGAAAATTTGGAAATGCAAAGAAGAGTGAAGAACATATTCATTTATAAGAGGCCTGTTGGTCTAGGGGTATGATTCTCGCTTTGGGTGCGAGAGGTCCCGGGTTCAAATCCCGGACAGGCCCGATATTTTTATCCCCTCGAATCATAGAGATACATTTTTGCAATCTCAATCAATAGAGTGTTAAATTAGATTTTGCTTATCTATCACTAATTTTAATTGAGGGAATTAGTGGAATCTTTTGTACTTTGGCATTTCCTTTCACAGCTTGCTTGATCACGAGCATTAAGCAACATTTAAACTAACATCATTTTTCTCTTCGTCAGCTCATGTTTCAAAATTCATCTGATACGATGGTAGATTAAATTAAATGTTAACATGAACTGAAGAATGATAACTATTCTCGAATATTTTTATTTTTTAACTATCTAAATACTTTCGACTCATTTTACTGTACAGGATTTTCCCACTATGCAGATATTTATGAGACCGGAATTATGTCGTCCAATATATTAGCTATTGGGAGCAAAAAAATAATGTCTAAATTATCAATCGATAGTTTAGATCTTCTTTTTATATCAATCTCTTTCAGCTACGAATTACCCAATAATATTTTAGTACCTATCATGAATATCATTTTTTTTTAACTATTTTATTTGGTTCTCCATTAAATTTGGGTTCCCTATTGCATGTCTTCTATCTGTAGGTTCTCCATATACCCATTTTGGCTGTTAATTATGGAGAGTTGATTAAAAACCATATTAACTCATGAAATGATAATAATTGTGCATCACGCACTTTAAACTATGCAATTTGTTTTTGTATCTCGTAAACAATCCCTACAAATGTCCATGGAAACCATGATGATAGGAGACTGCAGTTTATTTTTCCTAGAGACAGACAGAATCAAGAGGATACAATAACAAAGCTATAAGAGGAAGATAAGTTTTTGGGCCGCATTTTCGATGCACAAGGAGGCGGAGTGGAATTTCATAAGAAAGGGCAAACCTAGAGAACCCTGGGTCACGTGTCAAGTTGACGACACTGCCCACCCTAGTAAAAGGCGGTCAGAAGTTTTTAGGACTTGAAACCTGGAAAATTGATGGTTTCCAGGAAGGTCCATCCTCTTTCACTTCACTCTTCATTTTCTGTTACCGTTCCATGAACGGAAAACCGTTTTCCTAAACGTTTTCATGAAGACTGTTTTTTTCCCTTTCAGTTGTTGTTGATGGCGAAAGTGGTCTCAAGGTTTTTGTTTTGGGGAAAGTTCGAGAGATACGGGTGTTTCGTGAGTGGATGAAGGGTAAAATATACATAGGATTAAGGACATTTCAGGATACGAGGATAGCCCTTTATTTTATAAATGTTATGAGACAGAAAAATAATACGTGCTTTACAGCACTATTAACTATTTATTCGTGAAAGGATTACAGAAAGATTTAAGTAACAATATCCAGAGCTATCCATGCATAACTTAATTCCTTTAATTATATTTCTCTCGTTTCTTTTAACTTCTTTCATCGTTTGGTCACAGGGAGCACAATAACAAAAACAGCCTCTACCTTAGATTGAAGCGTGTCTCTATATACTTACTCTCTTATACTTTAGAACTAAAATATACCGCATATTTTGTTGGATAATCATTTTTTTTTGTAAAATTTCGATACTAAAAAGTATAAAATTTGGTGAGCAAAAGGTTCTAAGATTCTAATTGAGGTGTTGAATAAAATTACTTATGAGGAAGCATTTATAGAAATATAAATATCAAGTCCGAAGGATTTTCAATGACGTAAAAGAATGATTGAGTTCAAAAAGCTTGAGGGCCTGTCCGGGATTTGAACCCGGGACCTCTCGCACCCTAAGCGAGAATCATACCCCTAGTCCAACAGGCCACATGAGAGTAATAATAATTTCATTATTAATTGATGTGAGAGGACTCCTAATGAACGGAAGTACACCTGCTACGTAAGCGATTCTCATCATAGAACAACTCAACTGTATCGAGCTGCCTCTTGAATATGAAGTATATTTCAGGCCAAAACTTCTAATGAAAAGATTGTTTTCTTATGCTTCACTGAAATATTTTATTGATTTCCACTTAAAAATTCAGAATTATCGGAATATTATTAGTTTTCTAAAAATATTAGTAAGCTGGGTATCGAACCAAGATCAACTCTTTGAAATGACACTGTACCGACCATTTTAAAGTTTGTAAATAGTTAATTTACTTGATGAAATGCGTCTATGATTGGGTGGATTTTATAAAGATGCAAATAATGAACGTATATATTATGGCTCCTCAGATCTTTAATTTTCTCTTTCGTAATCTTCATTGGATACCACTCTACCTTTGATGTTTGCTAGAAACAGTGAATCACAGGCGAGATAATTATTTGCTTAAAAATAGCACTCAATCCAATTACCTGCGATTTTGATAAAGCACTTGAGATACTTATGATAGATATACTTATTTACAATCTCAAGTGTATCGCAGATAACTAGGTTGACCATTTCATCGGGGACTCTCTTATTTGTCTGCTTAGATTTATTTCGAGAGATCATATCAAGATGAGGAAACTGATTTTTGGCAAAGTATTTGCACGCACAATATACCGAATTTTCTTCCAAGTATATTTTAAAAATAGATATGTACCTTTATGATTAGTAACAAGCTGCAGAAGGAATTGGTGTGTTTAGCTAATTGAGAATGGTTTAGAAGAAAATAGTAAACAGCATATAAATATAAAAAGAATTGCCGCTCTATGATGCAGAAACGAATATTTAATCTTGAATATACATTTCAGCGTGGAAATAAAATTTTTTTCGTCCAATAAAACACTCCAAATGAACCTACTAAAACACCAGATTGTCTAATGACTGACACTTATCTAAAACGAACAAATTGAAATGGAATTTAATTTTTTAAAATTTATTATCTTACAACTACAAGGTTTTATTACTAGGTTTATCATTTTTCGTTCTTTTAAATTTCCGATAAAGTTAAATATGAGCTCAATACTTTGAATTTTAAAAATACGAACGTAGATTTTATCAAAAAGAGGTAAAATTCGCGGCTAGGGGAAAAATGACGTATTTCGCTTCGGGGGTAGTGTGTGTACAGTGCTGAGCACAGGTAGCGGAGGAGTTGCTTCTCAAGAGATTTAGATCTGTTTCCCTCCAGAGGGTGGAACGAGCGGAAGGAATTCGGTGACACCGAGATCATGGGTACAGGTTAAAAGGGTTCCTTTATTTTTTGGTTTTACAAAAGAACCACCGCTACCGTGCGTTGAAAAAAAATCTGTGGGTGGAAAGTATCCATTTCCACGTATCCTACACGTAAGCGATTCATAACGAGTGGCCCGTTTTCACGGAATTTTTACGGAAAGAATTTCTCCTTTTGTGTACCCGAATGAATGTTTTATTTAACATTCACTGTTGCTTCTCTCTTTGCACAGGATTTAAGAGACACTCGATCTCACGTGTATCGATTTACTTCAGTGGCATGTATATTTATGAATTAACACGGCTTAATTTCGCAATTTGATACGCTATTAAATTTGGAAGGAATTTTTTTCTGGTCATATTCTGTTTTTTTTAAGAGAAGTATGAGTATAAAAAGGAATCTGACTTGAACTTAAGAGCTTAATATGAGGATCATGGTCTAGGAATACGTATATTTGTATGGATATTTAGAAGGGTATTTTTCTATATTGTAAGTTGTTTGTAGCTTTTTGTATTGGGAATATTTTGATTATAGTATATATACATATTTTGCTGAACTGAAAACTATTCTGACTAATATCTTTGCATGAACTTGAAAGTTTGTTTTCCGTTTTTCGATTACGTTCTATTGATTTATTATGGTATTCATAGATATGCTGAACATTGTCTGCAATAAATCATGCAGAGAAATGAGTTCTTATAATTCATAATTAAATCGAATTAATAATACTAATGATTCAGACAATCAGAAAATTGAATTTGTGTATTGTAATACATTATCATTGATTCTGAATTACCTTAGGTCGGGAGTAGTCTATAAGTGGCGAGGATAAAAATATTACCCGCTGCCTTATTTGATTCGTTCTTAAAGCCATGGGTAAGTTTTCCGTGCAAGAGAGAAATATATCGAGGTTCCCTCCCTTTCAATTTAAGGGATATAAAAATATGTAGGGCCTGTCCGGGATTTGAACCCGGGACCTCTCGCACCCGAAGCGAGAATCATACCCCTAGACCAACAGGCCGATGAATTGTCATCAAATACGTGTCTTACTTCATTCTAACACAAATTTAGCATTCGTAGAATGTTTCTGTAAGGTCTTAACTGTTTTCACACCACCCAAATATAACTCCCTCCGGAACCCACCTTCGTGTTGACTTTCTATTTTCATTCGTACCAATTAGTGTGTCTCGGCCAGACAGTGAATGGACTGGAGATGCAACGTTGTACTGAATATCAATCATAAATCATTTCGCATAATAATTTTAGTGATTATTATGTGACTCATTCACATGGATTGGAAGCCTAATGAAAAAATCGCATATGATTGAATTTAGATAACAGCTAGAATTTTATTTTATGGGCATAAATATACATCGATTAACCGTTGAGAATTGAATAATGAGTCAATATTAGTCAAGTTTTGAAGGTTTCGCATTTCTCAAGATTCTTCCTCACGCTATCAGACACCATCTTCATACCACACCAAAAAACCCTGGGATTTTTTTACGGGGATGGAGATTTCCACCCATCCAAGGAGACACTCATTCCGATGCGGTAGATTTTCCTTTCCAACCCCTAGCAGTACCCTTTCTTCCGTTCCCTTATCAGTACTCGAAGGTTGCTACACCCCCTGCCCTCCTACTCAAGCTGTGAATAGGGTGTAATAACTCAGAAGACAGGGTTTTTCTCGCCGAGGAATATAAATAAATCTCTTTCTCCTCTAAGAATCTCCTTTTTCATTCGTCCGCCACCTCACAAATCTTCCTCTTTCCATTAAAGATCGAGTTCTTGCGGACCATTGGATAAATACTATTGTGGGAAGATACTTCTTTCCGAGCGCTATGGACATCATCTCAACGGATATATTCGGGAGGAATTATCCCGAAGGATGAATTCCCTTACATAATGAACTAAGCATGTAAATGTTTGTCAATGACAATGAATAACCAACTATACCTAACGTGGGAATCAATGCTTTATATTTTTACTGCGTTTCAATAGCATACATTCGAAAATTGGGTATTCGGAATATTATTTTATGTTAGAATTATATCGCGGATTGAATTTGGCTAATAAATTCTCATAACGAGTGTAATTAATCTCGTACTCTTTGTACAATGTTTTGGGTGGGTGCATGTAAGAATATTATTGGTTTATGTTTATATGGTTTTGTTGCTTTTTTATAATTTTTTCCTGTTCAAGATATTTGATGAAATATCATGACTTGCGTTGATCTTAGAAAGAAATTTAAGTGAACAAAACTTTTTCACTGTACGGAATCGTTCTTTATATACATAATTAGGATAATCACGAACAAAAAATTCTGAATGAAATTAGGGTAAATATATACATTGGAATTTGAGGCATTCTTATTATAGATATGTTAGAATGGTAGTGCAAGAAATAAAATTACATTAACTAACTATACTTTTAGTGAAGAGGAAAAAATCCATTAATCTTATATCATTTTATTTCCTTTTCAATATATGATTATAAATTTATACAAACGGTATATCAATATTTGTTATGTTTTATGTTACTCAAATGTAAAATAACTAATTCAAATTCAATTGGAGGAAAAATAGTAGAAGATTAACTAAACCCTTGTAACTGTGATTGTCAATGAAGTATTGGAATATAAGTTTGAATTAATGAAACCGATACTTGTGAGGATTTTTTAAGAGATTTATCGAGTAGAACTTCTTTTAAGAAACATCAGCTTATGTTTCTATATAATTACTCTTAAGAATTTGGATAGGTATAAGGTTGGTTAGTTATTTTGAAAGAAGCAAAATGATTTAGCTAATGTAAAGTAAAAAGCAAAGGTTTATATTAAAATTTTATATTAAAACATAAATTGTGATTTCAAATGAGTGTGTGATGCTGCACCAATAAAATGAGGGCCTGTCCGGGATATGAACCCGGGACCTCTCGCACCCAAAGCGAGAATCATACCCCTAGACCAACAGGCCGCTTGTTCTGATATGGTTTCCTTCTCATACTTTTGGTACTTATTTTTCTAAACTTATTTTAAGGTATCATACGTCACCAGAGAACTCTCACCATCATAGCTTTCTTAGAATAAGTTCATTAGAACTTATAACTGAATGAGGTTACAAATTGAAATGTTTTAATATATTTCCAGTAAGATACATACTAATTTATTCAGTCAAAGAAGCCATATAAAAATAATTTATTAAACAAATTTTTCCTAAATAAAAAATATTTGTTACGTTTTATTCTATTAAGAAACTATGACGACTGAAATTCTACAGTTTATAACAAACGGGAAAATTTGATGACAGTTTAATTTTGGGAAATTCCGATCCTTGGCGACTTAAATAAGTTAAAGTAAAACATGTTATTTTTGAGTACTCCTCCTCTAATGAAATATAGATTTCTATTGACGTGAGGCTTGAGGTAGTTTTACTGGTTTAAGAAATAGAAAAGTTATATAAATTACATCTGGTAGTCTCGGTGCTTTTTATTTCTTTGTGAGAGGTATTGTCTCCGTTTAAAGAATCAAACCAAATCAAATCAAACACATTCCTTCAACGTAAATGATCAAAGGTCAATGGTCAACTCAGTCCAAGGTAATAATTAAAACTTCAGTACATCGATTTATAACAATACATTAAATCATATGGAATAATAACCTTCATCTAAAAACACCTTAATCTTTTCACTCAGGTATATATAATCGAAATTCAGCAGCAATGTTTATCATAATAATTATTTAACTTCGTAAAAATCAATTCGTGTAATAAATATCAGATCAATTTTCAAAATGATGAGGGCCTGTCCGGGATTTGAACCCGGGACCTCTCGCACCCTAAGCGAGAATCATACCCCTAGACCAACAGGCCACTTATTTTTACTAAAATCAATTTTTAATTACCAAGTATTCACTTAGCGCCGCGATAGATCTGCTACGTAAGCAAGTTTCTCGGGAAAACAACTCAAGCGAGACCACTTTCCTGTAACGCTTCGAGTTTATTTGAACAAAAACTGGAAAGACTTAAATGGATTCTATCGCTGTTAATTAGCAATTAAAATTCTGAGTAATACCTGTGTAAATGTAAAACTTCATCAACGAAGGGGGAAGCAAAAAAAAGCAGTGCGTCGGCCGGGAATCGAACCCGGATCAACTGCTTGGAAGGCAACTATGCTGACCATTACACCACCGACGCTCTTGCTTTAAAATTCATTTATTCGATATTAAATATATTGATTCATGCTTTGGAATATCATTTATTCTTAAATGTCGTATATCCACATATTTTGTACGATGAATTATCTAATCCATTTTAGATTCGTAATTGAGGCTTCGAAAATTTTATTATATTCTGTTAGTTCTGTTCACAATTGCAGAGGAAATAATTGTTCGGATTATTAATTTAGTCCTTTTGTTTCAATAGATAAATGATTATAGTAAATGATGACCCATATGTACATTTATTATTAAAAGCATAAAATAATTTTAACCTCATTTCAAAATCTCCGATCTAAAATCATCGTATATAATTTATAATAAAAAACTTATTTCCCAGAAATCTGAATCACTTACGTAATTATCAGGAGCATATCAGTGGAAGATGATTCCAAATAACGAATTCAAAGGACCAAATTTTACATTCACACGTAAGCGTAAAATTAGGCTACAACAACCTCGACGGGAAAAATTCGTTTCGATCCCCCGTTAAAAAATTCGACCGTATAATATCGCGTAAAGAAACGAGCGCATTAATACTCACACCTTCTTAAAAGCGTCTCCAAGAAACTGTTTTTGTTCGTCTCACAACGCCGATCAATCACCTCTCTGATACCCCATTGCTTATAGCGCAATCCCGTGTAAACACGTAACTTCCCCACTGTTCCTTCCCATCCCCTTTCTTATTCACAATATTTCCCCTTCATCCACACTCATTCCCACTTCTTTCCTTAACAATAAGATCCTCTCCACTCCCAAGAGGACATCTCGAAAGCTTCCCGCGACGATTTATGTGAAAGGGCTTATATATTTCGCGTGTCAACTGGGCTCTTTTATAATTCTCCAGGCCCTTTATTCCCTTGTCCTCTAGGACGTATCGCCGTTTTGATATTCTTGGATTCTCCTCCAAGTGTGGGAAAATTTGTGTTCCCGGCGTGATGATCTTTTTTTATCTCTTTTTTTACTTCGTAAATCAAATCTCGCTGTTTCTGTGGATTTTTCGGAGTTCTCTCTTTCGAGATGTGTAGAAATTGAATGTTTTACGCTATCAGGCGATGGGTTACGTTCAAGGATTCTTATAGTGGTGCGTGAGAAATGTGGAGTTCTGCAGGTTCAGGATTCCAGCCCTGTTTCGAGCAACCTGTTCCCTTCTGTTGATGTCCTCACGGATGATATGAGCCGTCAAGGTTCTTTGGAAATGACGTTAAGGGACACTGAACACGAATCCTATTTTTTCGAGAAATGCCGACCTACAGACCCATAATAGTACGTTGAGGTTAGGTATTATCAGGTATGAGCATGCTATAAGGAATGGTATGAGTATGGGCATATTATAAGGAATGCTTGTTGCTGTTCTTTCCTAGTTTCAACAATTTTTTCTCGTTTTTTGTAAAGTATTCACATTTAGATCATAATGTAAATTTTTTATTTAGCATTTCGTTTCATCGTGTTTTTCATATTTGTGTTGTTCTTTTAGGTTTCCCACGTATTACAACAATTATTATAATACAGTAGTTACTATTTCCAAATAACAATAAAAAACTCTGTATACTCTTAGTGAATACATACATTTGTCCTATATTCTAATATTTGATTTTTTTATAATTTTTTAAAGTTTTAAAAATTCATATACCTAATTTTATAGTCTATCCCTGAAAAACTCTTGTTCATTGGTCATTTAATCCTCAGATTGGTGTATCACCGTCCATTCTTCTATCCAATTCTAACTCTAATACATTATGTTATTCTCTTCTTTCCTACTTCTTTATTTACTTGGTTTTCTACTCCAACCATTCTTCTACAACCATTGGTCTCCCTGCCGGTGCTTTACCTGCTTCTTTGCATTACTTAGTACTACCCTAATATATATTCTTTATGAGTAGGCCCGACCCATCTATTCCTTTTCCGGTTGATATTTTGTTTTGCTGATACATAATATTATTTTATTATAGCTATTTCATTGCTGAGCTACATATTTTTCGTTTAAAGTGTAATAAACCAATATCCGATACTTGATGTTTATCTTCAATTGATATCGAAGTTTTATCAGCTAAACAATTTTTCTAATTTTCGGAAGAAAGAAATGAATGGAAAGTATAATTTGACTGATAGTTGTCCTTAAGGCTTTGACATTCACTCTTCGCTCTAAATCTGTAACCAACCAAGCAAATTCTGGATTCAATCCCCGTTACCTCCAGGATAAATCAATTTTGTTTTCCAATCGACTATTTTGTAAATCCTTCTGCTTGTAGACTCACCATGTAATCCTTCTTTAAAACTCAAATGCGACGTAAGTCATCTACGTAAAGTTGAGTAATCATTTCTGAAAACGAATGGGATGAAATAACGTTCTCAGAAGAAGTGGAGTCGCTCAGTTATTAATGCTCGCAATAAGGCCTCATCCACTGCGGGAGGGAGATAAATTAAACCTTCGCCTCGTATCGCAATTAATAGCTCCAATATCGTTATTTAAACAAACCTCTCGGGGCGAGTTTTTCGAGTATGAATTATTTCCTCATAGCACACCTCTGAAGGTTGCACAAAGCACTTTTATGGCATTAAATCTCTGAAAATAAAGGCTCCAATAACGATAAATTCCGCGTAAAATTCCGTCTTTCCTTCCCCAAGAGCTAATTAATGAACGGGAAACTTTTGCCGCTAACTGCTTCTTTCACGAAAAAATTAGCGATCCATAAATCGGCCTCAAATTTCGCGTGAGAAACTTCTTCTTCGGAATATTAAAGAGCTAAATTTTGGGAGGTTAATAAATAATACCAGACTCAGGCGCCTTCTTTTTGACCACTTTTAGGTTTCGTATACGTCTCCGAAAGTTCATTCCGAAACTGTCGCGATGCCTCAGTGGTCTTTGTATGGTGAGAAGAGGTATTACCATTCTCGGTATTTATAGGGGACGATGTGTGAGACTCGTATACGCGGTGCATTTAAAGTTTTTTGAGGGTCCCAGCGTGAGAAAAGTCGTTCATAAACGCGTGTATTAGAGGAGTAAGTTATTCTCACCATAACCTTGAAATTCCGCGAGCTTTCCCATAGATCAGGTTTTGGGATGTAATGAAGTATACATTCATTGATTGGTGTCAAATGAAGTAGATGATTAGTTCACGAGAATTGATTCATCAGTTTTATTCGGTACTCTAATTCAGTCTAACAGAAGTAGATCGATACGAGCATGTTTTCCACCTTGATTCTACATTCAGCCCGGAATGGGTGCAAGGATTAAAAAGTCTGTTTGATTAGATTTGTTTAGCGTCCAAAATTTGAAAATTAAGGTATTTAAATATAAATGACATTAACAATATTATACATATTTGGTAGGTCAGATGTATATTCCTATTACTCATTCAACCAAATATCAATACTTTAATCTTCACTTATAGACATAATATAATAAAGTACGAAATTTACTAATCGATTTATAACAGTTAAACTATTCTCACAAATTAGGTATTCAACTCTTATCTTTGACTAGTTTTCTTCTATTCATCTATATATTTTTAAAATATTAGGTAACAGATAGTATAAGAATAGATGGACGAAAATCTATGAAAAGAATGATAGAAATGCAAATCGGATACTTTGAATTTGAAATATATCCTTATAAATTAAGGAATTATCTAATTCTGAGAACCTGACGTATAAAATGATGTTTTATCTCTTTTGAAAATTAATAGAACTGTTAACAAATTAGATGAGAAAGACTATCGTAGAAAAATAATGAAGAAAATTCAGCAGAATAGGAAATCGAGTTTGTACAATTACTGATCAAAGTAATCAAACGGTAAAAAATTTCATATATTCAGTATGATTCATAATTTACCTTACGTCAATAGCTTAGTTTTAATCAAAAAAGGTTTTGTTTTAGACTATTTTTGTACCTTATCGCGTGGACATTGAAAAATTAGTTTAAAGTTACCTTGACAAGATGGGAAAGGCGTATGAAATTGAAAATTACACTTCCAATTTAGCAGTTAGTGATAAAATAGTGACGATAAATCATGCAGATTCATTACCACGGTAATATTTGCAAGGAAATGCTCGTATATTAATTACTGAAAGCTCCCAACTTTAGCTGAAGGAACAAGAGGAAAATTGTTATTTTTCTCCCCACTTTATTCCTTGTTTCCTCATAACATTTCGAGCTCTTCATGCTTGAGATATAAGCCATCCATTTTGTACGTTCTTTATTACTTTCAGAGTACTTCTTGGAAAGCATTCATCGGAAGTTTTTCTCCCAGCCTCCCGTATTTCTCCGGATATTGTGGTCGTTAGTTACCCCTGAGTTGTCGGCAACTATCTCCACTCTTAAGAGGCCCCGTAGAATGGCATGCCATCTATCTCTCCACCGGTGAAATATCCCAATCTTTTTATCCCACGGGTCGATAAAAGGAAGCATTAATATCGTCTCTCTCCGAAATGGGTGCTCGTAATTTGCAGTTATGCGTCACTCGGCAACCGATGTTTGTGGAGAAGGAAAATAACGGTCATGTTAACTAGAGATTATGACCTTGTTTACCGACCAATAAATGACGAACGTTATTCGCTTCGGTTGGAATTAAAGCAAATGATGAAAAATTGATAAATTAAGTTAGATATACTGGGAATATAATGCATTGAAGTCTTTAACACCACACAACAATCTGCATAACTTAATAAAACTATTATTTGTTAAGTAATACGTATTAAATTTGCTGATTCTGTTAAGGAAACCAACATAAGCAATCGAGGAAATAAAATAAAGGATTTATCGAAAGAATATATACAGTTAAAAATAACATTATTATAGTTCTCTATTATCTAAATTTTATAAGTTCCTAAGGTTGGTACACTGTATCCTTTGTAATTATATCGCAATATTGTTCCAAGTCCGTCAGTGTTCATACAAATTTATAATGCAGAAAACCGTAAAATTAAAAATTGCCTTTGTTATTAGAAAGTGTAATTTATAATCAGCATATTTATAATCCAATATTTGCCTCTTTATACATAAGATTTTAATTCTCTCTTATTAAATATCTCGCATCAATGAACGGATCTGCGTCGATATATTTTATCTTTTATCACAAGTATTAAAAATCCTTTGTAGTACCTTCTCTACATCAATTTAAAGATCGAATTCAAAAACACTTATTATTAGAGTGAAGGACAATTGTACCGGCCAAATATGTGTATGTGCGTGTTCCACTGATTACTGCTCCTTAACACTTATAGACGTTAAAAAATTCTTTTTATATAGATTATTATACTCTATTCCCCTATGAATCTAAATACCTTAGAATCTTAATGGATGTGCAAGTTTCGGTTACTATCTGAAAGACTCTCAAAAATTAAGACTCCATAGACATATAATGCATATTGTTCACCCTCTTTATGGATTTTTATCCTGAGATTTAATTAACCAACAGAACATCCAATCATCGTTTTAAGGTCTATATATCGGAAAATTTGAGAGAAGATAATAACGAGCCTCCGTGGCGCAATCGGCTAGCGCGTTCGGCTGTTAACCGAAAGGTTGGTGGTTCGAGCCCACCCGGGGGCGGTTCTTTTATCACTCTTGCTTAAATTACACGATTATAACGACGTAGAACTGAATAAATACGTCTTACAATAATTGTTCCCCTTAATGTTACGCTTGAGATTGGAAAATGTGTATTTTTAGGTTAATTTTTCTTTAAAAACGGTTAAAGGTAAAGGTATGACAAACATTTGCAATTATATTCGTAATAAAAAATGATTATTTGAACTCTGAATAGACAACTTATTGCTCCAATTCCAAGAGAAGACGAAGTAAAACAGTTTACTTAATTTTATTCTCCCAAAATTCGATGCGAGAAGTAATATAGAGGAAATATTGTACGAATTTAATCCAGTTTTGATGAACTAAAGCCCTAACACACCGTAAATGTTAACTCATTTGACATCCTATTTGATAAAATCGTCAGAATCGAAATTCCCTTTATATTTTATAATTGCCATAGTTTTCAGCCGCCTCATGCTTTGAGATCCTCTGCATAGAAGCGTCGGCCATTTTAGAGACACGGTCACGGACACGGGGAATGTCGCGCAATTGTCCTGTAATTGTTTATATCCTGCTCAGCTCCAATGCAGGAAACAAGAGATGAGGGCACTCAACCCAAAGGGGTTGCGAAAGAATGCTAATAAGGGAGTTCATATTCGGAATGGAAAGTACAAGGATTACATTGAATTTTATATCACGTAATTTCCTATCATGATCACTCGAGAATTCATGCCGCGGCTGTTAGAGTTGCGAACTTTACTTATGTAAGTTAATTATAATAATCTAGTATCAACTGTTTGATGTACGTCACTCATTTACTATATTGCTTGCTTGCAAATTACTTTTTATCGGTTACAAGGTGATTAAAATATCATATTTATGAAATTTTTTAAATTTTAAATATCATGAAACCCGAAAAGAAGAATTAATGATTGAACGACTGCTTATGACATCAGAGAACGTACTTTGAACGGTTAAGTTTAGTTTCTGTGATATTGAAATTTTCAAAGTTACAATAACTCTTAATTCGTAAATTGATAATAAAGATCGTGATTTTATATCTAATTATGGTTGTCTTTAAAACAAGTCCCATATGGTCTAGTGGCTAGGATATCTGGCTTTCACCCAGAAGGCCCGGGTTCGATTCCCGGTATTGGAAGCCTTTTTACTATTTTCCATCTTAATTTAAGATTCAATGCTTTATGGTTCATTTTTCGAATAAACTATTCTGAAAGCTTTAGCGCTACGCAAATTCTGGCACGAATATTGATAAAAGTCGTCTTTTTTATAAGCATAATGTCCTTTCTAACTAGAATGCACTATTCGGGAAACAGAACTTCTTATATTGCAGTTATAGCGAAGCGTTATGTATTAAGGCATTTTTAATGCTTTCTTATTTATAAGTAAACTATTCTTAATTACAAGATATTTCTCAGTATCAGGCACAGTATACTTATTTCTCGTAGAGGCACAGCGAAAACAAATCAATATGAATGGAACTTTTTAAGCCTTATTTGCCTCTAAAATTAGCTCTCGTAAATTCTTTCTGTTGTATTTTTGAATCAAAAGACGTCATATTAATTTCAATTCTACATTCGGTGGATGAATTGAAGGAGGAGGTGCAAACATGCCTAACAACATAGTTTCGGCATACAATTAACAACATAACAATTGCATAAAACTCTTGGAACAATCGAATACGCAATAAGAGAGACAAAGGTTGAGCGGGACTCGAATTCGTTGCTTCCACAACAGCATATCATTTCCACGGCCCCTCCCGACTCCTTCTTTATTGTTGCCGCAGAGATATAGAGAGTCATTATTCCATTGTTGCGCTTCCAGAGGCGGGAAGCCCTTTTAAGAATCCTTCCTTCAAAGGGACGCCGGTGGAGAACTCTTTCTTTTTTTCACATGGGACATTGGGATTGATGAGCGGGCTAATAAATGAAGCTGATTGGAGTTCGAAGTCACACCCGAGACGATGGATGAAGATTTTGAAAGGAAGATTCGTGATAATGAAGGAGAGGAAAAGGTTCCTCGCATTTTGTTCGCTTTGCGACGAAGAATATGATTGTTGGAGTCGAATTTCGAGAAACTAATTTACCATTGTCGAGGGAATGACTGCTCGGGTTGGACGCAAGATGGCGGTGCCCGCGTCCTTGGAAGAGTTTCGCGTGGAAAATCGCTTTGTGGAGTCGTTTTGTTGAGGAAAGGAAAAGAGTTTTTTGGGAGAGATGTAATCATTTGTTCTGTTGTCGTTCGATGTGCCGAAATTTCGGTCCTTAATTCGCTTTTAATTTCATGCTCCGAAAGGATTTTCGTGATGTTTTTGTTTTGGGTGGAAGTTCATGTTCTTGGATTTTACTTCTGTTTTTCATTGAGATTTGTGTTTGATGGATTTTGTTAAAGGAAGGAATGGAATTGTCGTTAAAAATCTTATTGACTTGAGTACGAAGTGGTAGAAAGAATAAGGTGACTTAAATGCATTCTACATGAAGTATGGCTATCGGAGGGAATACTTATTGCGCCTGCAGGAGACTTGTTGTCTTTGTTATCTTTATTTTCACATAATTCGGAGTTCACCGCCCGAGAAAAAAATTTCTTTATGCTTGGCAGATAAAAGTAATATCCATTGACTTTCCTATCTTTTCTACATTTTAAAGTTCACTCTTGTGCATAAAGTGAAATGAAATATTATGCCGAACTTGTGACTTCATTATTATCTAGATCAGTTTTACGAGGTAAAGAGTTACGAAATATTTGATTGTTAATTAGCATATGGAGTATGTATTAAAGGCACATTATAAGGTTTCTTCTACTATCAATTTTCACCGTACTTACACTCTCTGAAGATCTGACATACAAGAGATTCAGGGTCCACTAAAATTTGAAAAAAAGCCTTCCCATGCCGGGAGCCCGGGCCTTCTGGGTGAAAGCCAGATATCCTAGCCACTAGACCACATGGGATTTGTGATAATCTATGCACTTTTTATATATATCTACATGAGAATACCTGCTCATATAGCTATGCTATCGTGTCGCATAATTTTGACTCTCTCCACCTAGCCGGGAGCCTATTTGTGGCTCTAACAACAATAAATAAATATATATAAATGAAGTATTCCCTTGACCAACTTTGTATCGTATAATCCAGATTAACCCACTTGGAACTTCAACATCAGTTGTGAATCGAAAGGGAAACATTCCGTTACCATGGTAATTCTTTTCTCATAGTTACTCAAAGGTCCTAAATCGTCCTTAATTTCTCCTTTTCGTGAGAGTATTTTCGATTCGAATCGGTCGAACCGTATTCGTTCCAAAAAATCGACAGCCGCGCACCCGACCGTACTCATGCTCTGGGAATTGGAAGATTTCGATGTCTCCTCACAAAGGCGTCATTCCGCCTCTAAAAGTTCCTATTCGAGTCCTGTTCCCATCCTTAAAAGCATTATAAAGGGTACCCTTCCCTACCAATTGTTAACGATTTGAAGAAATCCTTCTGGAATTGGTTTCTCGGTCTCCCGCCGTGTCGTGAGAAAAGAGATGGTCCTGCCATCTATACGACTTTCTTTTGTTTCGTCAAATGCTGCACAGCTTTTGCTAAGAAATGATAGCGGGTGAAGGGTACAGGTTTCTTTTCGGGTTGCCCTTTTCCTCGTCGAATTTGTGCTATGATGAAGGATAATAAAAGGAAGGATTCATAGCTTATAGATGGTGTTGATAGTTTTCAGGTGGGTTTTCAAATTTTTAGGTTGCTTGCGGTTGAAGATTTGGCCAAGTGTTTCTCAGAAAGGTAGTCGATAATTTATCACTTTATTACAAAGGTCTCATTTTTGAATTCTACCTAAATAGTTGGGCCATTTTGTTAATCTCTTTGAAGCACTTACTGACTATGAAGTTTAAATTTGGTCTTTCTTCGTTATTGCTTTTATGAATAGGATGATGCTAGGTGTAATGAGATATTAATATCACCGCATGCACTGAGAATATATTTTCGTAGCTAAACCTATAAGTTCTATCGTATTCGGCCTAACTTCGTAGAGGGAGGTACTTCTCTTTCAAGCCAAACTTCATGGAGTATTAATTTGAGTCAATTATAGACTAAAAATAATAAAAAAATTAAATAAGCTTGGACTTTTTATTCATGTAATTCTGTCTTTAGTCTTCAGCTTTGACCTTCTACTAAAATAACAGTTGCAAATTTTTTCTGTTTGTGAATTTTAATTTTCAAAACATTCTGTTACGTAACACTTACCATTCTAGGGTACGTTTTTCAGCAGGTCCCTACTTTTCTCTTTTTTGTATTCCTAATTTGGCTTACCTTCATTGAAATTAGGGTTGAAGTGAAGCTTTCTGATAAGCGGAATACGAATAAGTTCAAAGAAAGTATCACTTGTAAATTTTTTATTTTATATTTTTTTTGCAATCATTAACATCTATTTTATTTATATTACATGAACGAACTAATTGGATCAATATTTCATTTATATCTGCGCTTTATTCCATGCTTTCACATGACAGCACATGTTTCACTCATGTTTTAATAAATCGCTCACGTTGGATTTGAAAGCAACTCCTAACGACAAATTGTGTGCCAAATTCTATTACTGTTACGCAGATATTCATTCGCGAGTCAATAAATCTTGCCTTAGATAACTTCTTTTATTTTAATACATCATACATTTAATTACTTTTATTTTAATACATCATACATTTAATGAAAACATCAATCGAGATAAATATATAATAAATCGTAAGCTGAATTTTTAATTATTATAACACAAATATGTACATTTTTCTAACCAAAATACTATCTTTGCCATTACATTTATAAGTTATCATACATTATCATAACATTAAGTTTATAAGTATATAAGTAATAAATAATCCCATAAATGTATGCGAGACACTTAGTCAGGTATATAAATGAAAAAAATTATTTAATTGATATTTCTAAAAATTAGCTTATTAACATACAGCAAACTTTTTTTTCATCCCCTTAGAAATATTACTAGCAAAATTTCGAATAAAATTCATACACCAAAGTTTGTTTTTGATGCATGATGATTTTGGTTTTATTTTATTTTCCTAAAAAATAACACAAATTATGATTTTATATTCATATGTAAGTTTTTGATATTAGAAAACCACTTTTTGTATTAAGTTTTCAAAATAATACGGGCCTGTCCCGAATGTCATCGTATTGAGACGCAATGAGGGTAAAGGGAAGTTTAAAATATTATTTATCGCTATTAACAAAAATAAAAAACGGCCTGTCCGAGATAGACCTACAGGCCGCTTGTTCAAATCAGTTTGTTTCTTTCCTTTCACGGAAAAGAATCCATTCGGAACTAATATAGAAACAAAACGTAAGCAAGTTTCTCACGAGAGAAAATAACTCTCCTATGATTTTCATTGTAGAACAAATAATTGGCCAATAAGGTGTGCGAATTTTCAAGGAAAATGTCCAACAGAGAGCAAGAAAAATCTTGAAATATTTCCATGGTAGGCATATTGTATGTGTTGGAACTGGGTGTCAAAAATCTTAGTTTTTGCTTAAAAAGTTTCATGAGGTCATACGATATTGTGAGTAAATGGTTACATATTCAGGAGTTAATGACTAAGGCATTATAAGAAAGGTATATGGAAGTTCTTCGGCTTCAGGTCCAAATTTAAGAAATATATTTGAAAATAACCTGCGTTGCAAAAGGAGGGCCTGTCCGGGATTTGAACCCGGGACCTCTCGCACCCTAAGCGAGAATCATACCCCTAGACCAACAGGCCGCTTGTTGTATTCAATATTTCTTTCTCATAATTCACTAACTTCTATTTCTAAACCTACATTAAGATATCATAGGTCACCAAAGTTTTCTCGAGAACTTTCACCATCATGGCTTTCCAAATAGATTCTCCTGTTGTCTTAAGGAAACGTAAAAGAACCCATACGTCACTAACTTAGTATCACAACGTCAGCAAGTTTCTCCTACAGGGAAAAATGACGTCGAACTTCTTGTATTGACTTTGAATAGAAGCTTACTCTTAGAGAATGAGGTTCTACTCAAATGAGAAATCCATAAAGATGCATCAATCATTAAGCATCTGAAATTTTCAAGCGTGAAAAAATCTCATAAAAATGTAACAAAGATATTAAAAAGTGCGTCGGCCGGGAATCGAACCCGGATCAACTGCTTGGAAGGCAACTATGCTGACCATTACACCACCGACGCTTATATCGAAGACGGTGAATTTTTGAGTTTCTATTTTTCCATCACCTGTGTTTTTTGTCATTCGTCAGCACTTAATTTTTTCTTGATCCCACATTCTAAGAATTAGGTCCAGCTCTTATTCTTTCATAAGAAATCGGGTAGTATTATTATCGCATTTAATTACCTTCGGTACATGCGAAATTCTATTTAAGAATATGATTCTTATTAATGAAGATATAATGAATAGCGTTACAAGAATAAAAACTATCATGAACTTTTGAACATGAAATGAAAATTTTTACTAAAATGGACTACGGAAGAAATTCGACAAAATCTTTCCCATACCGGGAATCGAACCCGGGCCTTCTGGGTGAAAGCCAGATATCCTAGCCACTAGACCATATGGGAGTTAGCATCCAGCTGATTTGTGAATGATTTCACCCATCATGAGTTCAAGGATTCCAAATGCATTGTTTAAAGGCCTTGGTTCCCTTAACAGTATGAACTATCTTCTTAGAATGGAAATTGCTATGGACATTGTTGGTTCCGTTTTCAATTCCTTATACTATATTCTCTGTAATTACTTTTCATTTACCCTTCATTGACATTCGAATTATTATTAATGTACTTACCATCATGTATATATATTTTTGTTATTAAAACGATTTGAAGTTACGGGAAAAGGGCACCCTTAACCAAGTTGTATCATACATAGAATATTTTTTCTCCTCTAACCTTGTTCTATTCTTGTGACAACTTTAATCGCTGAATAGAATTTTGATATGTATAAATATTGTCATATTTAATGATACAGAAAAAAACAATAAGTTTCAATGAAAATTACACATTTCCTCGTTTCAGTTAATTCCAAATACCTCGAGGATTTTTGAACGTAGTTTCCTTTCATTTTTTCATTGTCTTTAGCAACACTACCATTTATTCTCTTCCATCACAGATATTTTCCCTTTAATCGCACAGAATGTTTCCCTCCCCTTGAGAATGCCTCACCCAACTCCACTAAGCAACGCCATTCTTCCATATCCTACGCTCAGCATGATGGCTGTTTTCCTTACTAGACCGACCAAATATATCACGTTATCAAAAGCATCGTCTCTCGACACATTTTTTTCACTCAAGAATAAAGGGAAAAGCTCTGTTTCCTTGGAAATACATCTTCTCGTGATAAAATGATGGATTGTCAATCGGTGCCAATGGTTAAGATGCATTATAAGAATAGTTTGGATTTTATTAAAAATGAAGTCTATCTTTGTTTTGAATGAATTTTTATTTGAGGTAATTTATATTTTTGTTATTTTACAATTAATGGGAAGGAAATTGAATTCGTTTACTTTCATTTTCCTGGCTCTATGGTACACGATCCTTAATTTATTAAATTTTGTTGCTATGCATTATCTGTTGGATCATTGTTACCTTGTTATTTTTATTCTTTCGTTACTACACTGAATTTAAGGGTGCAGTATTGAAGTTCGCAAATTATCAGGGCTTAAAGCACATTGTTTTTTAGAAGGTTAATTCAAACAAAAGATATTCTTCTTTTGTTGTATGCAATAATTAATATCTGATTCAATATGGTGCCAGTAATAATGATATAAATAGCTGGTGGAAATGTAAATGTTGTGATGATTACTTTCCATCAGTTCTAAAGAAATATTAGTGAGGGTAGAGTGGTTTGATGTGATATGATGATGTCTTCCAAAGTCCCACAAGATCCTTTTTTGATAACAATTGTGAACTCTATTTATATTTTTTGCCATGAATTAAAATGCAGTTGAAACAAATTAATAACTTCATCGCTATTAGAATGCTTAATTTGTTTTATAGAGAGTCAGTTTAGAGAATACGTGAGAATAGTATTCTTGAACTAACTCATTCCGTTAGCTGTGAATTATAACTCATGTCTCCGAAGTTTAACTTATATATTTGTTTTATAGATTGAGAAAGATACACACTCAGTAGATCCTCCTCTAAAGGAAGATTGTCTTTTGATGATTAGTTTGATCGTGAATTTGAGATCGAAATATAGGAAAGTAATTAACTCTTTTAACTTCACTCCGTTCATGCTGGTAAGAAAAGTGGCAATGAACTATCAAAAAATATTCCTTTGGAAATACATTTTTCAATTTTCGTCACAGCTCTTCTTTCAAGAATTCATCACTTAAATAATATCCGTATACAAATAAAAAATTTTAATTATCTTTTTAATTGTTACATTTCAATCTTAAAAAGAGACATCATTATAAAACCCATAGCCATATTACGAAGGTACATGATTAGATTCATGACTTACTAAAGATAATAAATTCTATTAAAATGCAATATAATAGAGCATATTCATTGGTCCAGCAGTTCATTCTTTTAACCCTCTCATCCCTTCCTCAGCATCCGTTCTTCCGTTAAGAGGGATGTCTTACCGGAACCCCACCCTAAGAACGAAGACGGCTGTAAATCGTCGCCCGTCTCGAAATTTGGAAATGGTGTCTCTTCCCTCAACCAAGGCTGGTCCGCGGGGGGCGGAGGGGGGCAGAAATAACTCTCTTTTCTTCCCTATAAATAACGAAATATATTTAATATAAAACACAAGCCGTCCCCTTCTTCCTTTTACTCCACGACTGGTTCGTTGCCATAACTTACTTACTCTCCCACAGACCCCTGTTTCTCTTCTTCTCGTCTCATACTCATTCCATCTTCTCTTGTTTGCTTCCGTTCGCACATTCATTCATCGCTTCCAAGAAAAATGGTTCTAATTAGCTTATAATTTGATGTGAGTTAGTTTGTTAATTATAGGGTTTCCCCTTATTTCGATCCTCAACTTACATCTGTTACGCTGTTGAGTGATATCACCAATCTCCTACTTTTGTATTGTGGATAAAATGAGCTTATTTTTGTATGAGATGTATGTATGAGATACGCAGTGTATACTGCAACTACACAGTTCTTTAGAGACTTTACTAAAATTAGGCTTCATATTATGTAATGTATTAGGAGCAAGTTTCATAAGATTGATGCAGTATTAGCAATTCAAACGTGACGAAATTATAAGTTTTCATGAATGAATAAATAGTATTTTTTCGGAATCCTAAGAGCAAAATACCAACTTCAACAGATCCATTTTTAAATATCGAACTACAGTAATATTTTCTCTCAAAACGATTACAGCAGTTAATACCGACTTAATTGGTATTCCAGCACTTAATATTCTACTTTTGCGTTATGCATCATCATTATTTTATGTTTATTTCTTGCATCACCAACTTTTTCTTGAATAATTGTCCTAGAATCAACTTTTAGTCTTGAATAATTGTCCTAGAATCAGAGTTATGAAGATTTTACTTGTATTGAGTAACAAAATAATTCATTATCCTCAACACTGCTTTTTGTTTACAGTTCTACATTTATTATTTTTCAGATTCCTTATATTAATCTTTCTATATATCAGTGAATATGCCCTAATCTCTAAAAACTGCTGAAAGCTGATTGAAATCCTAATTATAGTTTTGAACATTATAAATCCATTTCTTACAAAAACAGAGTTCTTAAAATTTTCTTCGAGATTCGTAACCCTTCTCCAAAGTAACTCCATTCCCTTCTCCAGGTATCTCCCCCCATCTCTCCACGAGATGCTGTAAATCTTTTCCAATTAGTTCGGCGGCCTCGTCGTG
The DNA here is from genome assembly GCA_020796165.1 of Pantala flavescens. Lineage (NCBI taxonomy): Eukaryota > Metazoa > Arthropoda > Insecta > Odonata > Libellulidae > Pantala > Pantala flavescens. The sequence continues at coordinate 43,899,520 of CM036881.1, read as the reverse complement.
GGGGTGAAGGAGTCGCTGGGGTAGAAGAGTTGATGAAGGGTAAAGAATGTAATAATGAAAAGGAAAGAATTTGAATTCAAGGGGTTGAAATATGTTCTCGGAGGTGGGAACAGGTAAAGCGAATGAAGGGGAGACCTTAAATGAAAGGAAATGCATCAAAGTTTCGTCGAACAAGAGGATTAACTAATAATGTGTCTTATTGGTTGTGAATATCCTCAAAGCTCAGTCACTCTAGAACGTCACTTTATGGCGGAAAGTTTCGTTGTATTGATCCTAAACAGTTGAGAATCTCTTCAGAGGGAAGGGCAATTTTCAAAGAGATGGTATCACCTAAATAAATCTAAGCAACTGTATAAACAGTATTCCATCATTGAGGATGATGCAATAGAGAATTGATAAAAGGATAGCCCATTGGTTATGGATATTTCTGTGTAAAAAACGAGCTTTAAAATTTGTCTCTAGAAACGAGTTCAATCAAATTGAGTGAAATATATTATAGATATGATATTATATGAGTGAGCGTACTTTAAACCAGAATTTTCTATAGCAATGAAGATAGGAGCAGCCTTAACTAAAGAATAAAGAGTAAAAATGGTCTTTGAGAGATATTCAGTTCAGAAATCAAATAATTAATCACTCTAGTAAGATTTACAAATATGCCAGTTGACAAAAATAGCTATAACCGCTACTTTATTCTGTAACTGAGGTTTCAACATAAGGAAAAATTAATGATGGAATAAAATATGTTGGCACCATTATTCAATGCTTCGCCCTTTAAAAACTCGGTGAATCACAAGCTAAACTAACAGCGTGTTTTAACATTTTTTTACAAAAATATATTACTACAAATATTTGAGCAAGCAGTGTTCTGACCAGATCCCATGTGGTCTAGTGGCTAGGATATCTGGCTTTCACCCAGAAGGCCCGGGTTCGATTCCCGGCATGGGAAGTTTTTGACTGATTTTTCTCATTACTCATATAAATTCTTCTTTATGGTAAGACGAGTATTTTGCAAGCACACTAGTCTAGTTTATATGTAAGTTTCTAACCATTCAATTCACTCATTATTATACCTTTTATATTCTCAATTACATTACAATCATTCTTTCGGTATTACTTTTATGATTAGTTAAACCTTTTTTAGCATTTAGCTGTATTTAAATCGATAAGATCTGTACGTGAACTTATATTTAAGCCCCTGAAAACAATGATGAAAGAAAGAAAGGTGATGATAAATGAAATACTACTTATAGTAGTTGAATTTAAAATGGAATATATAACAATTCAATAACAAATAGCAATATATTCACTTAAAATAGACGGAAATTATTACAAATCAAAAACTAATTCGAGGGATATTCTTGTCATCGGGAACGTAAACAGAAAATTATTATATGATCTTGAATTACATGTAAACTAATAACGTAATTATCCATAGAGATTTTTTCTTCTATTTTTTTTATTTGCAGAATTTCACTACTACCATACTTATGTTTTCGAAGTTCTCTATCACATGTGAATCATGTGGAGAATAAATTAAACACTCTCGTTAAACTTCCTTAGGGATAACGCAACGCCTTTTTCCTTAACTACTGTATCTACTTAATGACGCAGTTACTTAGCATCATCTTAGTGACTAAGTGATCCGTTATCTACCCACTCCATCATCCCATCATCCTCATCAACATGGCCCTCAGAATGCCTCCCCAAAAAGCGAACATCTGCGACTCTTTCGGCGTCTGACATTCCGTTTCCCGACAGACTGACATTTCGTCGAATGCACGGATTACGAATAGAAGACAAAAGAAAGACATCCCCCGAAACATCTTCCCGGAATTTCAATTTCCAATCTGCGCGCTCTAATTATTTCTTTGTGCCGGCTTCTTTCACGCCCGAGGTCGGGGTGTGCGTCTACACACGCGCAATTTCACTCCCCCATCTGCCCCCTCCGCCCCCATCCACGTCGCGGGAGGTCCGTATCTAGCATCTTCGCGGGGGGCGTATTCTGGAGGGGTCACTGTAAGAGGCTTTCCCATTCTTACCCCATTCAATGAACTCCCCTTCTTTTGCTAAACGCAAGCACACGCGTACGAGGCACTCTCCGTAGCATGGGTATCGGACATCGTACACTCTTTATCCGTGGACGTCCATTTAGTCCGGAAGGAGGTTCTAAGAGGGTGTGAAGGTTAAGGAGTGTTTGATATAGTGTTTCAGTATCAATCGCTGGCGTCCAGCAGTTCCGATATATCTCACCCACTTTCGAGGGCTACGGGTGGTTTTTATCGTAACGTGGGTGGTGAAATATTTCGGGAAATACCAATGGGGAGTGCTTGAACTAGTAGGGCATCTTTCGAGATAGATTTTGATAAGTATTTTTTATACGACTCGTTCTTAAAGCCTTAGGTATAAGTTTTCGGCGCCGGAGATAAATAAATCGAGGGATCCCGTTCTTTAATCTATGTGATATAAAAAGAACAGGGCCTGTCCGGGATTTGAACCCGGGACCTCTCGCACCCTAAGCGAGAATCATACCCCTAGACCAACAGGCCACATATTATACCAGAGTTATTTCCTTTACTTTCGTGTTTATTAAAGATTTCTCCTCTTTACCACGTCAACGAAAGTATTCGTCGCAGCTAGCAGTGGGTAACATTCTCTGGAAAAAACGAAACATTCCAAAAGGTCTTACTAGGACGAGACTTATATTATGATCAAAATACATCATTTTCAGAGTTTAAAACAAGTCTGAAAGATATGTTACGAAGGCATAATATAAACGTCATGCCGTACAATTTTAGTCAGCGAGATGAATGGTAGCCGTCCAATATGTATAATATTTTACGTTAGTGAATGTCGGTTAATTTAAAATTAGTTTCTTCTTTCAAAAAGAGTGCGTCGGCCGGGAATCGAACCCGGATCAACTGCTTGGAAGGCAACTATGCTGACCATTACACCACCGACGCTTGATGTGAGAATGTCGACCACATTTTGTTTTAATAGTTAGTAAATTAAATTAATGAAGAAATTCATTTGTTAATGAAGCTGCTTTTGAGTCAATGGATCCAACAAATAATCCTAGACTTTCGTAAATTATATTCTACCAATGATCATTGTTGTTGTCTGAGATTGAAACCATACCGCTTATTATCATTCTTAATAAATGTATATTCCAATAAATGAAATTTTACTTTCTTCTAATACGATATAACGATGGCTTTTATCGATACAACCGAATCTTTAACGTAGACAAGGTCACAGTAGTGTGGTTAAAGAGTGAAATATTCATGAAAAATATCTTATTGTTAGATAACATATATAATTTATGTTTTAGAATAGAAAAACATCAGAGTAACCCGACAACTTTGAAAATGTAATCAGTATGTAGATGACTTTAAAAGACGTAGGGATATCAGTACAACCAACTTCTCAATTGCGTCTGGTTGAGAAATATTTTCAGGCATAAACGGAAAGGTTGATTTCTTAAAAAAGAGTGCTCTAATAGGACTTATTTGAGGAAGTGAAGCTTTATTAGCTTTTTTGATGAAGCTCATATTATGAACATTTTGAAAGAATTATTGTGCTTCAAGCATGAAAACAAAATGGGCCTGTCCGGGATTTGAACCCGGGACCTCTCACACCCTAAGCGAGAATCATACCCCTAGACCAACAGGCCATGTGTTGAGCTGAGATTTCGTTTTTCAATCCGTATTACACTTTCATTTAAAGAATATCTCGCTGTGCTACATGAGCGAAAGATTCCCGTATGGAAAAAGTAGTCTCAGCTATCTCTGGCATACAATGTACCTGATATATTTTTCTCCATAAAATATATTAATTTAACTTTACTATTAAACGCTAGTTTACGATTTAACTTTCTTCCAAAAAAAAAATTAACTTCGTTTACGCAGGATATAAGCGAAAATTAAGTGCGTCGGCCGGGAATCGAGCCCGAAATGCTCTATCAATCCCTATTCATAATTAAAGATTAATTCAATAATTAAAAATTGAATTTTAAAATTATGAATAGTTAAAATGTATTTTTTCTAGGAATTTCTTCCTTTACTACAAGACTAATTTTTCTTTTAAGCATATTCACTTCCTGTAAGGAAGTGCTAAATAAACATATTCAACCTCAGCTACTCCCGCTTTAAAAATACATTCACCTCTGGGGTAACAAAAATCTTACATTCATACAAAAAATTTACATTCCAATAGAGGTTCTTGAAATTTTTATTTACATGTATTAATTTATATGTAAAAAAAATATTATATTCTGTAAAAAGCTTACCATTTGATTTTTTTCTCGTTTCAGCATTCAGTGGTTCATTAAAATACGTAAGCTTCTCGGAAAAGATAAGTAATGGATTGAGAAGTCTGCACCAAGATCAATCAGCATCTGTGAGTGCAAATTGTTTTCCTACTCTATTTTTCTTCACTGATGTAATCGGATACTATTTATATTTTATCATTCATCAACAGTATAAATGTAAGAAATTTATTTACACAGTTAAATTGGATCGAGTTAATTTGAATGTAAAAATTATGACAAACATATAATTACTATTCAAGTATACACTTATCATTGGTACTTAGAAAATGAAAATTTCTACCAAAATGGGAGAATAATATAAATCAATAGTAAAATTTTTCTATATGAATAAATTTTCAGCGTATCTTTCCAAAATTGCTTACTCTTACTTTACTTTTCACCATTTACTTACTACTCTTAAGGACTGATTTTAAGTATTATGGCTCATATAAGAAGTTTTGAATATAATACTTAGAAGTAAAGGAAATGACTATGAAACTTTATGTGCAAAAACATAATTTATAGATTAAATATGTAAGTCTTCGTCAAAAGGAGGTCCTGTCCGGGAATTGAACCCGGGACCTCTCGCACCCGAAGCGAGAATCATACCCCTATACCAACAGGCCGGTTATTATTATTGAAATTCCTTTTCGCTGAAGGAAGTTCAGAAGAATCCATGCAGTGCTTATTTAGATTTTACGTCAGCGAGTTTCTCTCCGAAGAAAACAACTCAGCTGTGTCGCACTCCGCTTGAGAAAGGAATGAGTTCCGATGATCTTTTACAATTGTCTTATATCGTATCATTAATACTCCATGAAACGTTTCGAATACGGGTAGCCCTATCTAACTTCCTTTTACCTCTTAGAGGCTGAGGGAGTACAGCGGGGACGAAAAATTATAGTGCCTGCTTTCAACAATGCAGAATGATAGAGGCGGCTTCGGAAGTAATGACACGTTACGCTTCCTAACCACTAGTTTGCGGAGAAAACTCGCTTAAGCCTGTCAACGAATCAATAATCTCTCTAGCGTGATGAAGACCAAGGTTTGATCCTAGAACTGTTTCCACACCGCCTACTCCATTCATACCGTTAATTCTTTTGCCCACGCATTTACAGTAGCATCCAACGGATGATCATAACAGATATGAGGTTTACCACCACACTGTTAAGTTGGAGATTTGAATGACCGAGTGCAACAATATCATCTGTACCACCGATTTGAAGTAAGGTTCTTGCTATTATTTGATGATAATCGTATTGTTTTATGGGTATTGTTTAGTAGTTTTCAATTGTATAAAATCAGAAATTTTTTTGCGGAAACTCCAAATTTTTATTGTTCATAGAATATGATATAAAAGGAAGGAACACTTGTCAAAATACGTTGCTATTCTTATTTACATGTTTAACACAAGAATTGATGTAAACAATTGATGTAAACAATTGATGTAAACAATTGATGTAAACAATTGATGTAAACAATTGATGTAAACAATTGATGTAAACAATTGATAAAATTCCATTCTCTATTACCTGGATGGCGAGATTTAAATTGGTTGGAATTCAAATGCTATTTTTGGTATATATTTCTCGTAATTCCGAGTTGATATGAAGTTTATAATTGACGGTTTCTATAATAAATGGAATTTCTTTGGCTTGAGATTTATTCAATTGTCAAAGAAATTGGTTTATTCCATATAAATTCATTTCTCACTGTTGTAATCGACTTCATTGTAAATTTTTGGCTCAATTAGCTACCAAAGGTTCACAACCGCTCTGTTCTTCCTTCCTTGAAGTTCTTTTTCTATCAAGAATTAACAGTAGCATAAAGGGAACAATATACTACGAAAAGAATATTTTACTATCAGGCAAGCAGTGTTTATTTGCAACGAGAAATTCACTATTTGATATACATTTGTACCTGATTCGTAATCTCCTAAAGGAAACGAATGATATTATAGATGGTGAAAAATAGTGATACCACATTAAAAACCTGCGGATTGAGAAAATGTTCAAGTCAAATATGTATTCATTAACCTCGTACCTATTCTTTTGATCTTTAAAAATCATACGTTTCGCTCAATCGAGGGAAGAATTTTTTTAAGAATTACTTAATATAATGCATTTTAAATCACTTTAGTCCAATTGTAAGGTAATATCCTTCCGCCACTCTTTATAATTCACCATTACCCAGACTGAGCATCGCCCGAAAAAAAGTGAGGATTCAAATTCGAATCTAGAGTTCTCATTGGTCGATATTTCCTTCATCCCGTTTGTACAAAAGAAGAAAAAAGTATGCCCATTCCTCCTTATGGTGTCGGTGGGTGGCCTTATTCGAAATACGACTTTTTTGTTCTTCCGATCTCATTCAGGATTTACCGATACTCCGTCCACGTGTGGAGCCACTGTCGTTCCTTTTTTACCCCATTCCTCACCCAATTCCATTGCCGCCCCAATCCATCCCCTGAATTCTTTCTTGCAAACCCATGCTGCGTCTTTCAATACTTTTATTCGCTCTCGGCCGATTGGACTTTTTTAATTTTATATATCCCCCCGAAACGGACCCCTACCCTATGCCCTCTTTAGGCAGCTTTTTACGCACTTTGCCTAATGGTCTTGTGCATATATAAACTGCCATCGATGTCTTTTTGTGCTTCCAGAAGGGCTCATATGTTCCCAAAGTCTAGACTGACGTTTTGATTTTTTGATACCGTTTTGATTTTGATACCATTATCGTTTCTGTTGGTTTTTGACGGATATTTTCTTTAAAAAGGAATATTCCATTGTTTATTAGAATGCGAGATGGAGTTGGTAATGTTAAATATGATATTCGTATGAGATTCTTAGCTCTTCCAGAAAGTTTGTCACATCTTAAGCGCTAGACAGTTCTCAGAGGTTGAAGGAGGATATGCGTTCTTAAATACAATCGATAAAATTTAAATCTGTAATTTTTAGATTTTTGACAATTATGCACACATTAGCAATACACTGTAATAGACAAATATTCTTACTGAGCCATATCTTTGAGTACTTTAAGACAGTAAGAACGAAATATAACTTTATAGGACATCGATCACAACATTTCATTCAAGGTTTATCCGAAGATTATAAAACCAGATAAATTCTGGCTATATAATGAAACATATTTATGTAACGTCTATATAGTGAAAGGATAGCGATATTCGCGACGATTCAAAAATGAGACGTACGCTTCAGGCATTGGCCCGCGTCGCGAATTCCGAAACCGCCTTCGGACGCTCATTTCAATGTTTTCGGGAGTCGTTTGCGCGAACAAAGGACAGTTTTCCGAACCTGCGCTCACCTGCGCCGTTTACCACCCACGGACACCGCCGCGGAGACCATTTGGTCGGTCTCAATCGCGCGGCGGGCCGTCCGCAGGAAGAATAGAGATCGGGAACAGAGGAAAGAAGAGCAGCGACTTCCATCCAGAGATCAACGCGAATATCAAAAGGTCTTCGCCGTAGGATTCCTTCCAGTCAATGGAAGGAGGGGAGGACCCTTTCTGTTTAAAGTTCTCTCGTTCCCCTCCGTTTGTTCCGGCAGCTCTTTATTTGCTCCACAAATGCGTGAAATAGTCTGCGATCGACTCTTTTTTTTACGGTTGGTTTTTTCTTCTCGTGAGGACTGACCCGCGCTCCTCGATGAGGGAGAGTCTCGAGTTCTCGAGTACGCGCTCTTGGTAGGACGCGTGCGGCTGGAGTGCCCATGAGTTATTTATACTCCTCGTGTTTTGAGATTTGTGTATTTTCAGGAAAGGTGACTTTATTATTGTAGATTCAGGGAAAACTTAATCCGTATCTTAAGGTCTCTCCGATTTTTCGTAAATTTGAAATAATTAATTAATTCATGAATTCATTAATTTTGTTGGTATTATTGAGGAAATTTCCTCGAGTCCGCAGTCTATTTCGTCGATAATTTTAAATTGTACGGATACTATTACGGTAAGGGTAAGCAGTAGAATCTTGAGGTAGTTATATTTAATATAATTTATTTTTATATTTTTTCATAATATTCTCGGAGATGGAGCATATATCTACTGCCATATACATTGAATAATTTTAAGCTTATAGACAATTTTTATCGTGATAAATGCTCTAAGATTATATAATTTTAAAGCACTGAAGTTATTTTTTAACGAAGTATATATATTAATTATCCAATAAGGTCTTCTGCATGGCTGTTATACGTATTTATGTAGTCGTCGTATTTTCATGTAGAAGAATTATAAATATTAGAAAGTAGTAAATAAGTATGTACATTATATACCAAGTATTGAATTTATATACACGAGTGGCATATCTCACTAAGGTATTTTATCGAAATGGAAAATTAATTGTATGCATACCTTACTTAAGGAAATTCATACCAGTCTTATACCTCTTTACCTGTTGAAGGAGCAATATTGATTCTCTGCTTAAAATATACATTCAATATTTCGCACATTTTCCGATCTGTTGACTCAAGCATTTTAATTATTTCACTTTCATCCTGTATAGTTTAGAGGATTTTATAAATAATCATCAATAGAATATTGAATTTTGGAAAATGATTAGCGAATGATGAAATCTCTTCTGTATTGAACGGAGACTTCAACGCTCGTCAACAATTGGAACTAATTTTCAATCTTGCTTGGTCCTTGAGAGCTTAAAGCGATCATCTTAAAGCTTCAAAAATAATTGAATATAAAACATAAGAGTCTTATCTAATTAAATCTTTCATTGTATCAATTCGCTAGTGAACTTGAGCTAAAGACAGTTTTTCGTTGATCATGAATAAAAATCTGAAAGAATAACATTTGATAATGCCATAATTCTTTCTTGATTCCAAACGGATGCTCCGATTATTAAGTTTCATTATACTTTGTACCTCTCATATTACTGTATCATTCCACTCATAAGATTATTCTACTCGTTCTCACTATTCAAGTTATTTTCCAAATCATCTCATTTCCCGAAAAAATACCCCTCTATGCTCTCAAGTTATCCCCTTCCTCAATATGTCCGTTTAAATTCCTATTTCTGTGATTTTTCCATTCCATTTGAAGCCCTTATTCCCACGATTACGCACCGTATATTATAGATTACTAACGCTTCGCATGATACCCAATCGATTCATTCGTTCGAATCTTTGAAAGGTTTGTACCCGGCATAGGTTTTGATTGATAAATTTTGCTTCGAATTTTATTTATTTCGCTTTTGGTGTTCAGAAACCGACAAATCCTTTGTGCCAACATACTATTTTTTGATCTGATTGACTTGACTTGATTTAACTGATCGAATTTTAAAACTAAAGTATCCGTACTCATTAAGTGAAAATTTTCCGTTACTGAAGTATTCAGTATGAGTGACTATTTTTATCATGTTTTCACTTTTCTTTGCGTAAATTATCCTACGAGAATATTGTAACTTGCAAGCCTGAATATGGAATTAAGCATCTATGTAATTCTAAATGACTTTATAATAACGATTTTAAAATAAAAAGTTCATTCAATCAATCTTGTTCAACATAGAAATGGGACCAAACGATTCAGTAAGAATGAATGAAAACGAGTTCTTAACGGAATTTTAAGCGATAAACCAATCATTATGCGGTATGTTACAATTCTTTTCCTATATTACACATTATCCTTTTTAATCATCAGACCTGAATAAATAAAACTATTAAAATTAAAGAAAGTGAAAATTGTACGTAAAGTACTACTCATTTAAGAAAGTGAAAGTGGACCTAACAATACCCTTCAAATTTTAGCAGAACTAAAATATTCTATCGAATGAAATATCTTTCTCTTTAAACAATAAAAGAATTAAGCAGAATTTCAGTCCTATGTGTACCTTAAAATTGCTAAATAGACCTTAATGCCTCCAAGTGCATAACAATGCTATGGAGAGGTGCATCATATATAGCATAAGTACTTAAGCTGATAAGCTAATTTTGTAATGAGTCGACCCTAAGCGAAAATAAATGGATTTAGCTAAAATTCGTATATAATAATCTTGCTTGCAGATCTTTCATTATTTTAAACTAAAATTTTCTACAATAAGGAATATAAATATACATAATTAAATAATAAAAACCACAATTAATTTGTAAAAGGTTCGAGAAGAATCAACTTTGTACCTACTTGAGAAACTTTTAAATTACCATCAGCTACTAAACTCACAACAAACGCTTTGAAGGAAAAAACAGTTTATCTTCCAAATTCCCTCTTCTGAGTTGAATGCTTCGAATGTTCGAAAAACTCCATTTCCAAAGAGCAGTTAGGGGACGTTAAACATAAAAACTCTCGTGCCCAGCTTCGCGAACGATGGCTTCCTCTAACGAGTGGTACTCCAGTAGTACTCTCCGTTGGCCTTCGAGTACTTCCACACCTTGGACCCGTGCGCGATGTCCACGGGCGAGGAAGCGTGCTCCAGTCCGGCGAAGACACCTGGCCCTAGACAGCTACCCTGGTGCACTCCCTAAGTCCTCGAAATCATCGCACAGTCCCATTCCTGCCTTTTCCGTGCGAGAGACAAGCACCACTCGATGGTTGAAGTACGCAACTCAAATTTCCTCTCTTCACTTCTATTTTCGATATATTCGAATTAGATTCAGCACGCTTTTTGCGAACTCGCCTCGACAATGGATGCGCGCGCCGTGCGAAATGTGACGTTAGTTCCATTGTCACGGCACAATGAGGTATGAGTTATGACTCGTCCGTTTTAAATGTACACCCTCACTGGAATGGAGCGGTTAGTTGCTTCCTAATGGAAGCGTTTTCACACTTCGTTGATTCCATTCAAAGCGTGACGAAATGACCGAAAATTATCACTTCTTTAATAACGTTGATGATAATTATTATTTTCTTCCATAAAACGGTTTCTACTGCTACTTCGAATTCGCTACTATTAATTAGATGAATCCTTGCTAAAGTTGAATAGAAGAGAACTTATGGTAAAAGTATTGTTCAAAGCTGAAACAAAATTAATAGGAGTGGGCTATCATTGTAGACTCTTGAAAGATTGCTTTCAATCGTAGAAGAACTGTGCTTCTTTTATGTCATATTCCATAAAAGATATGGTTCTAATGTAGTAAAAGAATAAGTCTAGTTATCATAATAATAATAAAAGTCTTCGGTAATCGGTAATACAGTGTCAATGAGTTAAAAAAAACTCAACGTGCAACGTTTCGCCGACTCTAAGGTCGGCTACTTCGGGTGAAATCACCCAATCTAATTTTCATAAATTGGATGATTCTTTGATTCTCCAAAAGTATTGAATCAATTACTCATTAGTATATGTGGTGGTAAGAAGATAAATTTCTTAAGCACTCCATCCGTAAGTAATTCCATCCGTTAATTAAACACTCCTACTAATAAGGAAACGAGTTAGTCGTGAGGAATAAAAATTCGAGAGTATTTCGATATTATATATACACACATAAAATATTTATCATATTACCATTCAACGCAGATTTTCACTTGGATCCAACCAAGATTCCCAAGGGTTTAGAACTGCGATGAGAAGAGTGTGTCAAGTTCTATGAAAAAAAAATTTACTTTAGGGTATAAATAAACTATAGAGCTTTGAAAAGAATTGGTCCCCTTTAATAAAATGTAGAAAACATTCTATATCTACTTTAGAAGGTTATTTTAAATTATTAAAAAATATTTCGAACCATAGCGAAATTAAGGGAGGAATCACATTCGAAGTGCTAAAAAGGAAAAAATGATTTCTTTTTGGTATTTCCTGAAGGAGCCTTATGCGTTCCCCTTCTTCAGTACGGATTTACTTTCCCTCGCATTTCCTATAACGAAGCTCTCACTTCATATCGGCAATCTTGAAATAAATGGGGAAAGCCTTCCATGGACCGGAAGTAACCCGCCAAGTCGATGACAAGTCACGTCTCGTTCCATTCATGCGCCCCCTGTTTCAGGAAGTCTCTTCGCCCTACCTTCTGGCTTCGGATTATTCACAATAGAAAATTAACATCGAACGTTTTTCTTATCCCAAGAGAGCGGGAAAATACAGCCAATTAAAATACTTGATGGAGATATATGTGATTGTAAACCTCTAAATAGGATTCGAATCGCTGTTACGTAAATGTAATAAATAAAGTTTTTTATTTTCGGCATTCAGGAAGAAGTTCTAGAAACATTGCTTGTAGTGTTATTTAATACGAATTTAAACTGATATTCTGAGTTTCAAAAATATAAATCTATAGTAATTGATCGATATAGGTCAAAGCCAAAATTATGATTCCGTGTGCATAACATAACTCAAGCAAACTGTAATACCGTCCATGATCGAATTCATTCGTGTCGTTAATCAATTGCAGTACTTTATTTTATACGAATCAAATTTACCATTATTAATTAATAATTATATCTAATATTCCTGCAAAATGAAAACGTTGATAGTCTCATTGCAAAACTCTCTGAAATACTTTTAATAAATGAAGAACTATAGATTAACATTTATAAATAGAATACATAATTCTTATGAAGTTAGTATTTTATACATCGTGTGTTGCGTCAACGATTCTTTTTTTGAAGTAAATTACATTTAAATCTTCACAAAGTCTTACTGATAATATGAGAATGCAAAATATTGCATAAATTCACAAATTTGCAGAAATTATAGAACTCATACTATGCTTTTAATTCACATAAGTCCATCCGCTGACAATAGACGATCAAATGTTTTGTATTCTTCGACGGAGAACGGGATTGAGGACGGAATGTTGAAAGTCAGGAAGAAGTAACATACATGTGTACATGACTCTGAAACCATATTCACATAGTAGAGGATTTCAAAGCTATAAAATTCCCACGAACGAGTGCTTCCTGGTGATTTTAACTCAATAGGGTACAACAGATGAACATCCAAAGAGATGATGGGCGTTCTAAGGTCCACGACCTGCAATTTTCGAAATGAATAGCTGTTGACGAGGGGGGCAAAGATAGGAGGCGGTGATGACGTGGAGGAATTGAAAGACTAAATGGATCCCGTAAGCAAAGTCTATATGTAACCGTATTGATTGCTGTGAGACCATTTCCCTTAAGATGAGGACTCAAAAAGTCGTTAGCATTTGAAATATCGGATGCCTGAAACACGAAGACCGAGGAATTTTAAATTCAAGTGGCGTCGAATCATAAAGCTTGATGCAATTAAAAAGATTCATTCCTCATTGTTATAGGGAGTTAACTAAAATGTTTCCAAGAGAACTTAGTAACCTATGGTATGAAATTCATATACGATTAGTGAAATCATACTTGGTAGTTAGAATCGGAGAAGAGCATTGAACTAATAACGTTTTCCTAAAATTTACCAATTTTAATTTAATTTCCAGAGTAATGGACTGATTAAACCCGGTTAGAAGATACTTTTCAGTAAGACAGAGGCAAACTATTTCATTCTTCGTTTCATCAGAAAAAGATGATTCCATCTTTGATATTTTTTCTTGCATCTAGCCTATATCTCAATTTTCAAATTGATATCTGTGAGTTGTCGCAGAATGAATGCTTAACAGTAGCTAACTTCCCTCAGAACAGGAAATATAAAGAATATATCATGAAATAAAATGGTTAAAGCTGGTTTATTTTAAGGGAATATCAACTAAAAATCACAAAAATTTATGGTGTAATGGACATATTTTGCACTCTGTTAGCTCGATGGAAAATAAATATAATCTTGGATAAAATTTCTAATAACACATAAGATGTAGGTAATAATATAATAGTATATAATAATTAAATCGGTCATAAAACAATCTAGTCAAAATTTCTTAGTTGTGTAAAATACGCTAAAAAATTCAAAATAGCTACGTTGTCGGTCTCCTGCTCTCTGTATTTACGAGTTTTTTTCTAAAAAACACGCACTTCATGAACGACCAGATAATCTGAAGATTTAATATCAGGAATAATCCGCATAGAAAAACGAAACACGGAAATTTTTAATATGTTAGCATAAATATTATATTATATTATAGTTCACGGCATTATTTTTCGTAGGTAATCTTAAAGCTAAAATTTACATGGATGAAATAATATTTCGCAAAAATTGCAAATTTAATTGCGAATTTCATGTTAACGAATTTGATCTATCTTGGGTATTCAAGAACTACCGACTTCGAATATATCGGTACCTATTGTAAATTAACGGCAAAAATCGAAATAGCGTCAACAGGTACGTTACACCTTCCGTAGCGTTCCTCCAAGAGACTTAATAGATTCCCACGGTGGTGCGAACAAAGCATCATCGCGTTAAAAGGTGTTCTCCGACTTTGATTGGGGCGGTCCGAAGGAAGACATGTCCGAAGTCTTCGGGAGACAATGTATACACCGCCTCATTCGGAAGGCGTTGCTGCTTTGTTTGCACTATCTAAAGAGTCGGCAGAGGGCATAAAAGAAGCAAAACAAAAGAAGTTCAGAAAGAGGGGAATAGATGAATAGGTTGGAAGTCCAATGACTGTCATTTAAAGTCGCGCAAGATGCATTCTGTTGGGGAGATGCGGGGAAGATGAATATAGGTTCGAAAAAGAAAATTGCATGGCGATTCGATGGATTTAGATCGTGAGAAATGCCGTTGGAGTCGTGCTATTTTGCGCTCGAAAAGGGGTTTCGTACGAATTTGAATTTCGTTAGTTGTGGTGAATTTTGAATGGATAGGTTAGGTATATGTAAAACCGTCTTTATTATCGTATGTTCTTAGAATTCATTACACTATGAAATGAAGAATTTATTTAGTCTCTTAAGAATTTGTATATATTTTTTGTTTCTTAAAGATTATCTGAGTATTTCCCTACTCCCTGATGCAGTGTTAGAATAGATACTATATATAATAGATACGTATATTAATTGCTTTTCGGTAAAATGCTACAATGTTAAAATATTACCGATTGCAAAGTGATTTTTTTCAAATACCGTACGTGATTGGACAGATATTTACGCATTCCTAGAGATGAAAAAGTCTTTAATGACAATATTAAATAAAATAATTTACTAGCCATCTTTTAGATTTTTGAGATATTTCGCCTTATTTTCTAATCCGTTATTCAATATTCATTTGTATGCGATATATGAATTAAATTATTCGAATCATGTTATCATCAGTAATAGGAAACATTTTATTGAATACAGTATATCGTTAAGGATTGGATGATTCGAATGAATAATTTCACAATTCAAATGTTAAAAGTAATATAAATTTGTTGATACAGTAAAGGAAGCAAGGACATAAGTAAATGTTTACTGATTATGAAAATTTAAAAATTAATATTTGCTGAAACATTTAAATTGCATAAAATATAATATTTAACCTATATTCATTTTTCATATGTAAGAAAGTGAATTCACATTCAGAGTAATTTAAAATAGAAGTTGGAATGCGTGAAAAACTACAGAGGGAATTTAGTGAAAATATAAATCAATAGATAAGGAAACTCATTAATTTTAATAATTTAAAATACTGATAAAAACCCAAACAAAGATTATTGAACAAAAATTCAGAAACAAAAAAGCGAAAAATGTCAAAAGATTATATGTATGTATTACAAAAAATAAGTAAAAGGTGGGTGTAATAAAAAGTTATAAATTCTAAAATAAATCTTTGTATAATATTATATAATAGAAACAAAAGAACGGAAAACATCTAAACGCATCTTTATCCAAAAACTTCACAATAACAGTTAAAAAACCAAATAATACGATAGTCGTAAAAACATCATTAACGAGTCTAAAGCAAATACATATTAATGTTTATTTGTTGGAAAATGAGCACGAGACATCAAGGAGGCAGTTTTACAGACAAAGGGCTAATGAAGCTCGTGAAAAGAAAAAGGTGTTCTTGGAGGACCACTTTAAAGACGTCGGAGTGCGCTTGAGAGTAGCATCTCTGGAGACGGCAACAGAGGGATGGGGGAGCAGGTGATGCCATCAGAGGGCGTGAGCACAGCCGGCGATGGAGGGGTTGGAATCAAAATGTCACCGCTCTCTCATTATCCTCTGCTGACACATAGCGCATTTGCTGACGTTAGAACGGTGCACCATCATTTCCTTCACTAAAACCAATGTTCTCTCGTACGTCTATTGCAATGGCGTAAAGAAAACAGCGTGGGAATGTCCGTTAGATTCGGACTTCACCTGTTATGAACATTGCGATAGGAAGTCCATTCAATAGTCGATGCGTCTGTAGTCATTAAACCTTTTATAGAATGTCCCGGGCAGTGCAATGGTTCACTGTTTGGTGGAAATGTGGTGGAAGAATTTAAACTTTTTTGTCGGTTGGACTCGGTTGTCCGCTTCGTGGAGTAGAAATTCGTGGGGTATTCAGTTGTGAAAATTATTATAGTATTAGCATATATAAAGAGAGTAAATTCGACATTTATTCGAAAATGTGAGCGTATATTTATTAGATAGAGCATTGCTTTCAAGGAAGGTCTTAAGAAAAGAGAAGGATATTTAGAGAACTGAAGATAACAAAAGTTACAGGAAACGTTAGAGGAAAAGTAGGAATTATATTATTTATTCTACTGATTCGACCAACGACAAAAATGTTCCCATGCCGGGAATCGAACCCCGGCCTTCTGGGTGAAAGCCAGATATCCTAGCCACTAGACCACATGGGACTTGAGAATACATTGTAATATTCAAGAAGTTTGATTGGCTTTATTTTTCTTTTATACCGTCCTTAAAGAGAATTGATGAATCTTATTACTCAAGGTTTAAGCTGATTTAGTCTTAAAGTCATAAAATCAGCAACCTTAGTTAAACGTTTCGTTCAATTTTGTCTTCCTAAATTTTTAATCATATAAATACCTTTGCCAAACGAACTACTGAAGCTATTGATATTTATAAATATAGAACTATTACTTTAGCTCCAAGTGGTCAAACTGATTCACATTTAAAAGTGATTGTCTAATCAAAATACCCTAAAATATTTTTCGTAAAAGTAGTCGAATTCAATTTATTCTGAGTTTCTGCTTTTCAATAATACAACGCTTTCTTAAATGTATATCGGTGGGAGTATCAAGAAAACCTGTCGCTCTTTATCTTTTCTGCGTACGCAAATACGTGTATGGAAAGGTAGTCGCGCTGTAGATATCGTAGCGTTTAGTGTGACGGAAATCCACGGTGATTCACGGAAAGACGATTATTCTTAAAACGCTCTGCAATATCGGTATTTTGAATGAAAATTTCCATAGCTTTTACTTGATTACAGCAACAGGACCCATTAGAGAGCAAAATAAAAATTATAATAGTGTTTAAATTTATTTGACTTGAAATTGGCTTTCTTACGAAGCATTATACATTTTATATCTATTTTATATCTTCCAAAATCCAGGCTGAAGTCTAATTGTTCCATTAGTAAGGATTTAAATAATTTTTAGAAAATTATATTTATTTAAGTTTTATTAAATTTACTATATAATCAAACAAATTCTTGCATTGCCGTACGCTATTTGCTGTTTTTTTTAGAAAAATAAGCTCTGTTTGATTGAATGAATATAAAATTCAGTAAATGCTTGGGCCATTCAGCATTATTAAAATTAATATTGAGTAATCAAGCGTTAAAGTCTCCGTTCAGTATATTAAAATTCTTGGCATACTCCTTCTCTTACCATCACATCCTAAAACTTTATAGCTTCAGTAACATATTCCATCTAGCACTTTTTTATCCTTCCGTCTCTTGTAAGGGTGAAAAAAATCAATGGAAAGGACATATTCGCTACTGAACTTCTCCTCTCGAGTCATTCAAATGGCACTTTGCGTTGACATCTCTGCACCGCGAAATTATACATTAGCACCTGCAATTTGCCAGCACGAGGGCTACTTTACATCACTCGGTTATTGTAATTCACCATCGGTATCTGGAAGATCCATCATGGGAAAGCACGGTGGTGCAGGCGGTGATTAGGAGAACCCATTACCCTTGGATCTTATGGACCACAAAAGAAAGGGTGCGTTCCGGTAGGGGAATAGAATGGGACCGGAAGTGCCTGCCGTTTCCGTGGATGCATCGGAGGGTAAAAGGGCTATTGAGAGAGAAGAGCTTATTTGTTTAGGGATCATACTTATCAATAAGTGGCATATATACCGATTGATTAACTACATATGTATATAAAATGTATTAGAAGATGTACGAGTTACAACCGACGGATAGATCTCTGTAATGTTATAGATGAAACTGTTAGTACTCCGTTAGTTTCCGTTCTATATTTTCAAATATTGTAATGAAAGCAATCTAAAAGTTACTACTTCTCGCGACATAGAATTTAATACTAAGTTTCATGCAGTGTAGAGGTGGGAACGTTATGAAGATTAAGGCATTATAAAGAACAAATGAAAAATTTTCCTTCTTTAAACCAAATAATAAATTTTATAAAATATCTGATGATTTCATCCATATGATCTATTTGACCTATCTATAAATTTTTGAAAAGTATGATAAGTCGTTAGAAAGAAATTAATGACTCTGGATATCCAATAAACAAAATTTAACATAAAAAATTAAAATTTAAAAGAACTGTACCATGCGAGCATGTCAATGCATGAAACCAAAACTGTTTGGTAAAATCAGTTGTTCTCCATTTATTAAGAAAGGAGAAAAAAACACCATGGATATCGTTTGTGAGTGAAATACTACAGGGTGACATTTTATTTTGTGAATCTAGATGATGGATAGATGTATTAGTTTTGCTTAGATTAAATTTTGTTTCTAAATTTGAAAAGTATATTAAATAAATATCGAGATGACTTAGATCAAAGTACTTTAAATAATTAATTAATAGTAATATGTGAACAATGATCTTAATTTACTGACATGAAAAATTTCATAGAGAGACTTCATATAGAGTTTCAAGTATTTTATGGATGATTAGAAAATTAAATGATGGAAAAACCATGCTCACACAGGGAAAGGAAGAAATTGGTAAAATATATCATCCTATATTCTCCTTCAGTTTTTACTATACAGATATTGGATACTTTAAACCGTCATCAATGGAAAAGTAAAAATTAGTGAGTAGCGAAAATAAACGTTGTGCAAGTACGAAAAGTAAAAATTAACTTTTATGAAGTCAGAAACTTAAAACGGAGGGCCTGTCCGGGATTTGAACCCGGGACCTCTCGCACCCTAAGCGAGAATCATACCCCTAGACCAACAGGCCGTGTTGTTATCTTGAAAGTTTAAATGTGATTGAAAGAACCTGGAAGGATAAATTTAGTCCAAACTTTCTCCGTAAGTGGGCCATCTGACCTTCAGTGATCAGACACGCCCTTCCATGGAATATGCGGGAGTTTCAAATATGGTGAAGTATTGAGCAAAATGAATAGTTACTTTCATTCCAATGAATGGTTATTATTTTTGAAGAGAAAGAGTGTAAGAAATTAACTGTATTTTAGAGAAGCCACAGCGCGTAACTGCAAAATATTACGAGACTAATCCAAGGTTCGAAACTTAATCATTTTTTGAGTAGATGAGAACAAGGAAATTAGACAATTTACTTATAAAAACTTATTACATAGATGAATTATGATACATAGGAGTTCATGTTTGTTTATCCGAACTAATGGGAATAGATCTAGAAGTTCTTAGCTAAGGAAGAAAAGGTTAAACAACGTAGATTTCCTAAACCATACGATAAACATTTCATAATCTCCTTTTTCCCTCTTTGATATATGTCTTTTAAACAAAATTTATGTAAATATAGGAACACAATTTTAACTGATAATTATTTATGCGGCTTGCTCCACACCAATCCGGCATGTTGAAGGCATAAGACTTAATATCAGCAAAATCAATCGGGCCTGTCCGGGATATGAACCCGGGACCTCTCGCACCCGAAGCGAGAATTATACCCCTAGACCAACAGGCCGATATTATTACATTGATATAACGACTAACATATATTCGTTAGAATAAAATTTATTTGGAGTGATTCAAAAAAGATCTAGCTGCGGAAAACTAACAAAAAAGACAGGTCATCAAAAGCAGACGAATATTAAATCGTGCCACGTTTATAAATATTAAGGCGATATATATATATTTTAGATGCGAGTTTGTTACTGACAAATGTGCTGATAAAATTTCCATTGATGAAGCCCCTGTGGCCTAATGGAAAAGGCATCGGTCTCCTAAACCGGGGTTTGGGGGTTCGAGTCCCCCCCAGGGGTAAATTTTGTTGTTTATAGAAATTGTATCGGGTTTTTATTCTGAGATTTTTTGCTTTTTCATCCCTTAATGCAGTTTCCTATGCCCTCTGTAGATCCGAACCAATATTACGAGCAATATCGCCTACTATATGAACAGTAATATTCTATCTGCTCCGGTTATCAGTTCCACTATCGAATATCGAAAAAGATTTATTTCAAATAAGGCTAATATATTTTTTGGAAACTATTATTTTTTTTTAAATTATGTTAACCTATATGTATATAGGAAAATATACGAATAAAAATATTAACCTTGCAGTAGATGAAAATAATTATATTGGAGTAAAACAGTAGAACAATCATGGATCATAATTGATAAAAATAAAATATACTGATGCTTGAAATGTATAACCATTATGTTGAGTATCACCAATTTTCAGTTGAATAGCGTGGAGTTCAGAGATAAATTTCTACACAAGTTATGCCTCCATAAGTATCAGCATCTACATTGGAATGAGCAATATTTGTAATGCTTCTTTTTTATGGGAAGATGAAACGGATAACGGTGTCATTCATCCAAATGTTGCTTACTTCTTTCATTCTCGTTATGAAATGAAAACTTAAGTTGTGAATTTGATTTTTTTCGTTAAATTCTAACGAATAATTCCCCTTGCTTTTAACATTTCGTAACTGCAACTCTTTCCTATTTCATTACATTACTATAGCATAAAAAGTGATGTCCAGTTGAACGAAAATTCTCACGTATTGATTCCTATGACGCAATCGTAATCGACAGAGGAAGCATTAGTCCATTCCCTTTCTGTGATTCCACATTCCGATTGACCAAGCGGAATCGTATGCATCTACATTCGGACGCATCCGTAATGTACCATTATAAAGATCCATCCAAGATCCAGAGCAGTAACGGAATTCATCCATTGTCGAACCGAAGAAAAAATCATACCTTTCCTAACGGAAGACTTCCAGCCGCGCTAAAGAGAACCAAACGGAAAAATACGCACGCCAACGATTTCTTTTTGCTATCCTTTTCCGTTGGAGAAAAAACTCTTTACCCCTTATAAAGATTGCGAAAAGTCGAACACAATAAGGCGTGCGTGTTCCAAGTCCATCGCTATCCCGATCGGAGCTTACTTTCAACGCCTTTTAACTTCCGTAAAGGAGAGACACGCCCCTTCCCAGAAGCGTGGTCCCCGCAGTGAATGGTCCGTTATGTGCCACGATGTTTGAGGCCCTCCCCGCGAGCAGCGCCGCGGGCCCCTCAATGGCCCCCCGCGAACCACGGTGACAGACTGTGCGGAGCCTTTGTTCTCCGTCTTGGGCTAACGTAAAGAACGGCTTTATTCAAAGAAGGAGGAGAGTATATGAAGTCACGTCCAACGTAGAATAGTTCGGCCCTAATGGGGTTTTATCAATGAGAAAGTGTTGATGCAGAGTTCTCAGCTTCCGTAGCGGGTGATGAAATCTTACGTGGGTTGGGAAAGAATGGATTTTTATTTCCGTTGGTTTGTGATTCATTCTGAGATGTTCTAGAATATTATGGAAATGTATCTTTTTACTAAATGGAACTGCATGAATGATTTTTTAAGATCCCTATTCCTTATCATAGAATAAACATATTCTGTGTTCCATATGTTCTTACTTGTTTGAAAAATCACGAAAATAGCAAAATATTTTAATTACCTTAAATTAAAATATCTCATTAATTAATCTTATATCTTACAAACTTAATTTATGGAACTGAGGAATATTCTTAGACGATATTTATGACTATATCCGAATTTCGAATAGCGAATAGAACAAAAAACTGAAAAAAAGACAAAACGTTACAAGTTATTTACTTTAAATTTTTGATAACGGGTATTTTTCGATTTTTATCAAAACAACTTGTACACATTTGTATGTTGCGAATGAATATTTTTATTGACATTATTTACAAGTCATTAATCATTTGTTATATATTATTAAGGATTCATAAGTTCTGTATTATCTGGCAGTAATTTTCAACCTTCTTCCTAAGTCGATTAAATATCAGTAATTTTGCTATATTCTTTCCATTTGTTTCCACTCAATAATTACAAATTTTATTAATTTTAGGAATATAAATAGTAAGAGAATCACACTATTTAAAATGGTAGTGGATTACGAATTGGCTCTATTTATAGATTGGACTATAGAAGTGACGATACAATGCGTAGATAAGTTTAATTTGTAAACAGACTACTAATAGTGCACTAATAATTTTGTCTCACCAGTTTACTTTTTCTATTCTAAACACTCTTAATTGTATAAAAAACTACTTTATTTCCATGGTAACATTCTTAATGCCATCAATACTTAGTCCCTTGAAATAACTGTACCAAAGCTAAGACAATGGAAGTATGATGAGAAAATATATGGCAATATAAGTTAAGTAGTAATAATAACAGAATGGTAGATATTTGCTTAGACTAGTCAGCAGACACGTTCTGTTACCCGGGACACTGCCTCCTCCTCTCCGTACTTTTCGGAAATTCCACGGGAGGGCGCGACTGTTCTCCGAAGTTCGGATGGCCCACATATAAGGAGAAAGTTTGGACTAAATATACACGTCCAGTTTTAATTTTATCAAAGTGAAACTTTCATATATCAACACGGCCTGTTGGTCTAGGGGTATGATTCTCGCTTAGGGTGCGAGAGGTCCCGGGTTCAAATCCCGGACAGGCCCGCCTTTTTTTAATTTTTTATTATTTTCCTACCGCATTCAAATTATATCTTGGTTCAAATGATGGAATAACGATAAAAAACCATCGCTCTAAGTGTATATAATTCAGATGCTTGCGAGATTGTCTTTCTTTTAAACATTATTTAATAATTTACAAGATTTTCCCTTCCCTGGTCGAATGATCAAATTGCAGTGTTCATGAAATTAAAATTAAATTTAAGCATATAATTTTCTAAGCTGAATTTTACTCAATGACCAGTTAGATTTTTTATACTTAACTATGCGGAATTTTTAGATTCCTGCACATAACAATGGATGGCAAACGAACATTACCGTTTTATATATACTTAAGTCATGAAAAAATTAATACAGATTTATTTTGTAAAAGATACGATACAGCATTATTCGTCATCATCGCGATATATCACGAGTAGGTATTATTACTTGAAAATAATAAAATTTGAAAGGCAGATGATAACGAGGCCACAAGGTAACGGTTGTGGAATTTTATGATATGATTTTATGGAATCTATGATGATTTTAATGATTCCTAGTTTTAATTTTTTATAAACACTCTTTCATTGTCCAATTTCAGAAATTAAATTCTTCACATATAATTTATTATTTATTAAAAGGATTTTAATTTAATTTGTTTAATGAATTACTGAAATAAAATCCTCTCATTATATATTTAGAAATCAATTTTAAATTCTAAGAACTCTGGACATGTAAAGTCCTTTTAAAGTGAACGAACGATGTTCTCAACCTCCAGAGGGCACTTTTGCTATTCATTCCATCTATTCGTTAATTTGTCTAACAGTTTTGATTTTAAAATAAATTCCTATTCAATACTATTTGTATTCTATAGAAATTTACAGGGGAACAAGAGTTTTAAATAATACAGTTTATTTTAATTTAAACTATATCAGAAGATTAAAGAAATTTTTAGTAACTAACAGCACTTCCGGAAGGAGTTTTCATCTACCTTTTCCTTTTTGCTTGATTACTCGAGCTTGAAATTTTACCTTTCGGGAACCGTATTTAATTGGATTGAAGAGAATCCAACCACAAGTCCCATGTGGTCTAGTGGCTAGGATATCTGGCTTTCACCCAGAAGGCCTGGGTTCGATTCCCGGCATGGGAATATTTTGCTAAAGACGTTATTGATGCCATAAGTACACCACGGACAATTTCACATATTGATGAAGCGTAAATTATTTTTATGGCCGACTCTACGTTATAAATAAATGGCAATTTAGAAGTAATCTTCTCCATTTGCAGTAGTGCGTTTTCTTCATTAAATAATAAAATATAATTACGGGAGGGAACTACAATAACTAATACAAAATTGATATCTTGACCTCAATGATCCAGAAAAATGTAAAAATCGTCAATAACACTTTCAAATAATTACGGTCCGAAATATATATCGAACGTGTTCATTAAAACTTTTATAGTGTACATTGCGAATAAATAGAATTCTTCCAGGTGCAGTTCTGAGTTAGTACGTTTGGATAGCTTAAAGTTTTTAAATTGATAGCTGAACTATAATATAGAAAACTTTACCACAACGTATTCTTCTTTTGCATTCTATTACAAAGTACTTACGATAGCTGTTGTATAAAAATTAGTTTCTCCCTTATTGCATAAGGCAGTACTCTAGTAAACGTACTATAGTTACGAAGTAGGGCAACGGGGAGAGACACCCGTGTTGGCGAATATTCCGTCAGAATCGATTTCCTTCATAATCCGCTCGACCGTAAGGAAGTTTCTTGGGTAAGTTACTGTATTGAGGTGAAAGGTAGCCTTTCTCTGTCAGCCTTCTGATGATCAAAGGAAGCATTGGGCGGCGAAAGAAACTTATCTGTTCTGTAAACGGTCTTCTTATTGTTGGGAATACGTGGGTGGTAAGGTAAACTGGCGGTCACATAACAGCCTATTTCCCTCTTTGGATTCCATCATATTTTGAATTGCATGAAGAATTTATGTCGGATTTGTACAATCGCTTATGCTCTTCAAGGAAGAGATTTTGGGATTACATCAACATGTTCACGATTTGCTAAATCTGCATCTTTGTTAGTGACTTTACAACCTTCATTAATTGAAGCGTGTTTTATGTAGTAGTTTGTAAATTTTTTTGTGAGATAATTATTTTCATCCATATTATAATTAATTCAGGGTCACAATTATATTTCTTTAACAGATTAAATTCATTGTCTGATAAAGAAAGCTCTCATAAATTAGTATGCGCAAATTTTGCTTTTCCCAAAAGAATTATATTTTTATGGTTGTATAGTTATCGAAATAACAAATATCGACCTTATATCTAGAATTAATAAAACGATTTTTCTTTCATCTTAACAACTGTTATTCAGGTTAATGTATATAATGTTAATTTGATTAAATTGTTAATGTTTAACCCTGTATGAATAACAACAAATTTGAAAATATACATTTATATGATAATTAAATTTAAAATGCTTCGTGTGTTGAAATTTCCTCATATATATGTCAGGATCTAGATATAGAAATCATAATGATTATAGAAACTTTAAATATTTTGGTTGCTATAGAAAGATTGTTTAGTTTCTTCGATACTGAATCAAAGGATGAATTTTATACATTTAATAATTTTAAATTGTGAGAGTACAACGTTTATATTCCATATTGAATAGCCTTTCGATCGATTTCTGAAAGTTACGGAAAATAGATCGTGAAAATAATGTCGCATTTAATATCTCATGGACCAATAAGCGGTATATATCGATTATAAAATAGAATATATGGCATATTTAATTATTAAATTACCAACAAAGATATTGGAAAACTATCTTAATCAATTAGAACCCAAATGAATCAATAGGTATGTGCAAAAATTTTACAAGCGAAATATGGTTTGCACCTCTCTTGTGGTAATTATTCCTTATGAAGCATCTGCAGAAGTTAATAATGAAACTCCAGTTACTAATGAAAACTTCTGCAAAGCCTATCACCGCTCTTGTATCCACCAATTACACGACAACCACTTGTTGATCGCGAATATCTTTTTTTCTACCAAGAACCAGTTCGCAACCACTTTTCGATAAACGTCCACAACCTACATATTAGTTCCTCTCCCTCTTGAAGTGACGTACGTAGGCCCATTGTATCCTGGCCCACAATGCGTAAACCGCTATAGTAATAGAGCACAAACAGAAGCGAAATTTGTTGTCGGACGAGCATGCGAAAAATTCGCTCGGGTCCGTAAAAATGGGAGTGCTAAGCCGTGCGGAAAAATAATATTTCGAAGCTATGAGTGCCTTACGAGACCATTTTTATTCTGTATCCTTTTGAAGGGGATGGAGTTATTAAGCGGGGGGCAGCTGCCCGAGACAGGCGGACCACAAGGTGCCTTTGAAGCTCGCCCTGGCGGCAGTAATGTCTCCCGCATTGTTGGCCCCGACAATGGGCGGAGGTAAGGGCACCTTTTATACGGTGTCTAAGATGGATCCTCAACAGCGGATTTCTTTGTGGAGGTGATCTCTTAAGAGAGATGATGAAGAATCAGTCGCAAAGTTTGGTCGGAAGTGCGCTCTTATGGCCCAGTTGTCGTGGATACGTAATATTTAAACATTGTTATTATTTATTTTAAAAATTATTGAGCTCGTATGGGATTTTAATTTAATTTTTATGATGGCAGATTAAAATTTTTGGAGTATTTTCTGCTCGATGAATTAAACTTCAAAATTTATTTAGGAAAAAATCATTATTCGTATGAAAACTGTTATAATGGGCATTGTGATACAAAAGAAATGTTTGACAAGAAAAATGGTCTTAATAATGGAAGAAATCAGATTGTGTCATGGTTTTAACATGTCGTGGTTATCTAATTGTGTTCGTTTTCGTGAGAAATGAAATGTATTCATACTTATTCACTAATATTAGCAATGTCTCCAGTCTGTCAATTTGTAATCGAGATTTTAGAAAGATTTGTGAATTTGCAGAGGAAGAATTAGAGGCACAGTATGGCATATGATACAAATATAAAACTTTCTAAGTTTGAAAGTTTAAAACATAGGAAGGGTGGTGGTGAGGACAATTTATAAACTCGAATAGCTGACGTATTAGAATGAGTTGAACTTTCAAACTATGTAGGATAAAATATTGAAGGAAATTATTCATTATACACATATTTTATCGTTTATGATCATAGAATCCTTAATTCTTTGCGGAGGATAATTAACTACCTAGATGAACTTAACTAAGATGAAAACAACTTAAGTTTCTCAAACATTTCAAAATTTTCTGGTTATACTATGACATGTTATGATCTTTATCCTTCATGGGCCCTTCTGATCTCGTTGAACTTGGAAAGTTAAAAACTTCCCACAATGGAGGATAAGTTGTTAGTTTTTGGGAAGGTTTTGGCAGCCTTTTCAGACCCGCGAGGAAATGATGAGAGAGCGTAGAAGAAACTTAGGTGAGAGATATTAGTGTAGTGATTAGCTCAGCTATATTTTTTGGAGGACTACTCCAAAGAAGGTTGAACATAACTTTATGGAACAGTATAGATCAAAGGACTTCTTTGAGGCTTACAGAGTTAGTGGGAATAACTGTCCGAATGCTATATTTTTCGAATAACCGAAACAGTACAAGCAATGTTTTAATGTACTACTAAATAATTGGGAAACTTACTGACAAATTCAAATATAATTTCAACATTCAATATCTACTACATGGACTTAGTTTTTAAAATTTAACGCAACACAAAAGGAGAAGAGTTTTTACCCATAGAGAGGCTCTAGAAAATCATAGTTTTTATTCTTTTAACGTTCATAGTATAAAAGAAATAACTTCTAAATTTAAGATGCTTAAAAGTTGAATAAGTGGGGGTTTAGAGGATGGATGAATCGAAGTTTTTAAAATTTAGGAAGATTTTAAAAAAATGTTCTCTGTTAGCTAGTGTGATATTTATGGATATAAAATTTTAACACAACTAATAAGTTTAAGATTCATAAAATCATAATTAATAACAGTGGGACTTATGAAATGATTCCTAAACAAAGATATGTATCCAATATTTATGGATGAAGTGTATAATCCTCCTAATAATGAAAAGGCTAATTAAAGAGTTGCAATAATTGTTAAACTCCTACCTTAGTAAAATCTTTCTATTGCTTATGTAAAATTTTAAACTTAACATAAATAAACTCTTGTACAGTAAAGTAAAGAATTGTAAAGGAAGATATTTAAATAAATATAGCCAGGTGATGGTAATTCCAAAGCCCTCCATGAGGATCAATGCTAAGGGGAGTAAAGAGACTAACCATTTTGAGATTTATGGACTTAAGATGCGACACGTGTTCTTCCCTCGTTCAAATGATCGAACTAAACGCGTTCTAAACACTTCCCTCAATACCCTTTTGACGAGTATAAGGGACTCTT
Source organism: Pantala flavescens (assembly GCA_020796165.1). Classification (NCBI taxonomy): domain Eukaryota; kingdom Metazoa; phylum Arthropoda; class Insecta; order Odonata; family Libellulidae; genus Pantala; species Pantala flavescens. Next base: position 43,870,916 of record CM036881.1, on the reverse strand, counting down.
AAAGCGCTAAAGTCGTAAAATCATGCTGCAGGGAAAGAATGTAATAGGGCATGCATCGAGAGTAATTTGCAGTCAATATCCACTACCCGCATACATATAAATCTACGGTCGCGTGGTTACTGCCTCAGAAAATTGAATCGATTGGAACTGAAGTGAGAACCCTTACGTATTGATTGAGATGCTACTTTTTAGGAGTCGTCAATAAAGACACTTGGGAACCCTTGATCCTCGCAAGGAATAGTGGTCGAGTTTTTGCCTGAAGCTGCCATAAGAAGACAGTGATATGATTTTGTCTGTAAGATTAGGATTGAAATATCTTCTGCATTTTTACTCTTTTGTTTCCTTCACCATTTTTATGCATTTAAGAAATGTTATCGAAAATCGAACCAACGGATTAGCTCAAGGAAATAGTACTAATACTCTTCTAACTCGGCTTTGACTTCGTTGTAGTACTCCGTAATAGGAAGGGGAAATAATAAATATACTTATTGGTTTGCCATAATTTATTATTTTTTCACCACTATGCTTTCGATCTACCATCCCCCTTCTCATAAAGGAATTCCTACAACGTAACTGTTCCCTAACGTAAGTCCCTTAATATCATTATTGTCACAATTAGTAATGCAGTTGTGAATGTGCAGGCTTTGAAATGTGCTAATTTTCTCTCCCAGCTTCTTAACCACGATTTTCAATTACTCTTACCGTACGTGCTTACTCACACAACTCAATAAGTCCCTCCCCCTACTTAGCGAACATCCCTCCAACGCTTCCTGTACAGAAAAGGGCTTAACTTCGTTTTCATTTAATGGAAATAGAACAGTCCAAATGGCTTCCAAATAGGCTGTCGAAAGTGTTAAGGGGAAATGTCGAAGGAAGTGTGGACTTCATGGAGAAACTATCTATGGGGAGGAATTGGACCTATTTGGTGCTGGGGTTGTCAGAAGGTACGCAGATTTTAACACTCTTCTGGTTACTCAACTGAGAAGTCATAGCCTGAAGGAAGGATGGAATAAATGACAAAGTGTTTCTGATATTGAAGTTTGATTAACTGGTCAACGTTCTTCCGTTGCTATGGTGTTTGTGGTTTTTCGAATAAAACGCTTCCTACGATTTGAGACTTACGCATAAATGTTCTGTAGAATGTTTGGTAGAATGAAAATTATGGGTAATATTATATCATCTCCATTTAAGATTCCAATAATAAGCGTTTTCTAATATAGTATAATATTCGTAGGGAGGCATAGTTTTATCGGAAATGAGTGGAAGTATATTGTTTGTATTAATCACGCTTTCGTCATTCATAATTTATGAATACTAATGAATAAGTCAAAGTACTCAATGGATTATCATACATATTTTTTTAAGTTTATTAAGTTACTTGATGGGATTAAATTTTACTTTTCAGAATTCATGGGTAGATATGTAATCTATCTGTATCTGAAATTAGAACTGTTCTAGTTCTAATAACATAGACGTTTTTTAATTTATTTTCTCAAGTGTTTTGATGCATATAAAGCAAACATATCTAATCTACTCACGAATGAAAGTCATTGTTTCGTTATCGACGAATATAAGTTTTAAACAAGCTTACAGTATAGAATATTTTATTAGATTAAAATACAATAACTAGCACGAAACACAGTAATTAAAAATTTTATTAATGGGCGTTAAATTTGCTATATCGCATGAGATAGGAAGGCTTTTTGGGGAAAAGTTCAACTCTTTCCGAGTATTCGATATCAGGTATCCATTAATCGTTGGCAGAAATGAACCCAATGGTTATTCCCGTCAGAAAATGAGAAAATAGAAGAGGGAATTGCTTCGGTTTGATATAGTGGTATTAAAGGGAAAAAATGGAAAGATGCACTTTCCAAGCCGATCATTGGCGATTGCCCGACATTGGTTCTATATCTCTCGAGAAATGGCGCCACACTGGGCAACAGCAGGGGTCCGGAAGTGAGGCTGGGCGGCCATTGGGGAAAGATATTGAACATCCGTCCCTTAAGAGACTGTAATGGAATGAAAGCAAAAGAAGGTGAAATAGTGGTAGTGAGATATTGGGAAAAGGCTCCAGTAAGCTCTAAACACGTATGACCGAGTATCGATAATGTATTTCATTAATAACATAACAAAATAAATCATTCTAATATTGAACATGGGATGACGATTTGCTAGATCAATTAAGAATTTAAGGAACTGAATACCCATTTGTATGTTAATTTATCAATTGATGAAAGAGACATAAAGTAAACGTTTACATCCAAGTTTATAAAGAAAAGGTTTACTGCACACTTTCTCCTTACGATATATATCTCCTGTTTCGTATTTAATCACAAGAATACGATTTCATTTTGATCAAAATTAGCTTTCATCCTAAATTGCGTTGTATTTTATGGTATTTAAAGGGCATTAAACCCATGAATAATGGCGAAGACCCCCTCAATTTCTTTCTTTGAAGGAATGAGACATCTAGGTGCAAACTTGTTAGTTATCTACATTTCTGACGCAATTTGCTCCAATTATATCTAGACTTCTCTACTTTATTTCCCGTATTAACCGCGCGTCGGTGGTGTAATGGTCAGCATAGTTGCCTTCCAAGCAGTTGATCCGGGTTCGATTCCCGGCCGACGCACATTTTTATTTTTCCATTTTTTATATATTCGAAAAATTCCATTTTCTAAAGTTAAATATATTGCGTATTAACATTGTTATATGCCTCGTTACTATTATTATTGATATACTTATCGGAACACGTTCCATTCCCAAGAGGAAGTTCGACGAAGAGCTGTTTTCTCTTCTGGGAAACTCGCTTACGTAGCGAATCCAAATTAGCATCGTATGGATTCTTCTTCGTATTTGAGTAAAGAGAAAACACATTACAAACATCGGCCTGTTGGTCTAGGGGTATGATTCTCGCTTTGGGTGCGAGAGGTCCCGGGTTCAAATCCCGGACAGGCCCGCTTTTTCGCCAAGTTTTGTATATTTGTTCGTTAATTTTTATGTACATAAAGTGCACAATCACCTTTCTTAATTTTTACTTTGATATTTAAAATTTATATTATGCTTTTGTGTTTTAAAAATCATTTACAATGGCAATTTAAAATTTGATGATTGTGGCAATATATGCTGAAAATTCCTGTACTTAAATGTGAATATTTTACAATTGCTTTTAAGTATCAAAGTTGCTTAAAATTTATTTTCTTATACGTTTATGAATACAAAGTTTTATATAATTGATATGTATCAAATACGTACAAAGGTTTTCATACTTATTATTTAATGGTTAAAATAAACTGAAATAAAGATCTCTCCGATTGAGGTGTTAAAAAGTAGATTTATATTGATTTAATATATGAAGTATACCTTTACGATGTATTATTTTCTATAATAGGTTTCATGACTGTCCCGGTGAACCAAATGAAGAGGCATTGAACGGCTGAGGATTCAACTTAAATTGTTATAAGAATCATTTCAAAAGAAAAAAGTCAGCAGTTGAATGGACATAGAATCACGGAGGAACAATGAGTGAGTATACAAGCATATGATATATTCTTGAATCACTAGTTTTAGGATATTAGTTGAATGTATAGTAATATATATTAAAAAGTAGAAATGAAACATAGGTTGGGAAAAGATTTTAATTGATTACTTTCCACAAAAGGATTTTTTGATCCTCTAAGGAATTACAATGGCTGATATCTTTATTAATATAAAGAGAATCAATCTAACGGTTTGTAAATTATCAGCGATTAAATTTACACCAAGAAATATTCCAAAAATTCTTAATCCTCAATATATCTTACCAATGTCTGGTTAATTTAATTCCTCGACGAAATCAATATGAGAAGGCATGACTTCGTGGAAAGCCATAGTTTAATGAAATAACTTTGTAATTTTTACAGAAAATAAATTTTCTTGAAATTGTCTGTGAAAATTACAAAAAGTTTTTTCATTATATTTCCTTAACGGTTATTACTATCTCTAAACAACAGCTATTCGGAGTTTTCTCATCTCTAATGCAACCATAAGTGCCTGCTAGATTAAATGGTAATGTAATAATGTATAATACGAAGAGCAAATTGAATTTCCGCTTATCAATCAATCACTGTAAAAGAATATTATTACAGCAGCTTTAGTTCGTTCCGCTAAAGATGATTATGATTAAGTCATATAAACTATTATGAAATTGATTATAATTATCTTATGAAGAAGTATTTGGCACAACGAATGAAATATATTACAAGGTCGAATGGGTAATGATAATGATAGATTTTATTACACAAAAGTTAAAATTGAAAATTACTAATTATTTTTTTATAAAAGGGCTCCCAACACTTTAAACATGAGGTTTGGACAGGGTTTCTTCCGTATCAATGAATATTACTTTAAAATAGCGGGCCTGTCCGGGATTTGAACCCGGGACCTCTCGCACCCTAAGCGAGAATCATACCCCTAGACCAACAGGCCGCTTGAATTAAGAGATGTTTGCCTCATTGTTACAATTAGTTCATAAAGCATCTATAAGGTATTAATTTAGAATCGTCAGTCTCTAACTCTCTCAGAAGAACATGACGTGGTTAATTCGAACTTCAAATAGAATTGACTCTGAAGTTAAAGCTATAAAGAAAAAAAGAGGATACATCTAAAATATTCTAATAGACTTTAAGATTATATTATTTTCAAAAGAGAAAATTTTCCTATAAACTATAACTATAAAACTTTGTGCGTCGGCCGGGGTTCGAACTGCTTGGAAGGCAACTAGGCTGACCATTACACCACCGACGCTTATAAGAAATATTGATGTATGTGAATGTCCTATTGAATAATTGGTTCGTATTATTTAGGATAACAATATCTATGTTCAGTAGTATTTAGAACGACATGATCTAAAAAAGATTTACTAAAATATCTACGAAAGAAAAACGCCAAAAATTTCCCATACCGGGAATCGAACCCGGACCTTCTGGGTGAAAGCCAGATATCCTAGCCACTAGACCATATGGGATTGACTGCTATATAGCATCAGTTTTTATTTTTTTGAAATATTAAAATATTAAATACGCTATAAAATCCGAACAGTAAAACAAATATTAATTAAGATATAAATTCAAAAATGGGAAAAGTAAAAATTTTGGATAAGTTTGCAGGGAATAACTGATATGTTATCAGCGTACGTTAATAATTAGAATAAAATATAGCAAATATGCTTTACAGAAGTCAACTTATTATCTTTCTGGCTTGTAGGTGATATGTATTCTATTAATTTTAAATTTCATTTCTTTTTGTTCAGAAACCATTTGATTTTAAGAAACGTTTGATTAACTGCCTGTCAAATTTATATGCATAAATGAAGAGAATAGAAAATAATTATTTTTATGTTACACACCAAAGTAACTTTCAGCTCGTCTTGCATTTTGGTAGTTCTTCATTAAACCTTTAGTTAAATTTGACCTCTTGTAAAACTTTTCTCGTATTATATTTAAGCGAATCATTTGATCTCGGAAAAGTTATACTCTTATTAAGTTCTTTAAATAATTATTCCTATCCTCCAAAAGCCAATGAGATGAACTTATCGATATTACTATCATATTAATTGATTTTTTATATCCATTCATAGCTGCTTTTAACCCATTAATACAAGAATCAACAAAACGGTATTTCTATAAAACAAACATTTTCATAGTCCCCTCTCCTATTAGCAGAAATAATATAAAACTCAGTTATGCTCAAGTACTTTATGAAGTTAAAGCACAAAGATTTTATTTTAAAAACAAACATACATGTATTTAAGTTTGGGTTTGAAATTATAATTATCTATTTCTTGGAAATGGGAAAGAGGTTATCGGAAACATTTTCCCCTAATTTTATACAGCTATATAGCACAACTCCTTGCATATACGTCGTCGTAAAATTTAGATTACACCATTGAAATTATTCGTACCTCCAATATAAAAACTCCTGCTTACCTTCTTGGAACCAATCCACCTTCTTAAACCGCAAAGAAAACCACTTCTCATTTGTATCACCGCCAAAGCTTGCGGAGAGGTTCTCTACTCAAAAGGAAACCGCACTCCTGGAATTTCCGCAAATTTCGGCATTTCCTCAAGGATGACACAGGTACCAGAAATAAATTAAAACAAGAGAGAAACGCTCCGCAAATCCTTTATTCGTTTCGGATAACCAGGAAGGCAGCTAAAGGGAAATCTTATCACCGGAGCGTGCATTTTTCTTTCGGCGAAATCGGCCTCGTGATCTGGGTAGTGTTCTTTTTAAGGTAGCTAATCTACGTGAGCAGATCTGCGGAAGGTCGTGTAAGTGAGGAAGCGGTGGAAGAAGGATGGGCAAAGAGACGGATGTGAGACTGTTGGAGATGGAATCTGCAAGGGGTCAAGTGGAGTGCAAACGGAATGAGAATGGAGAGGATGCGAAACCATAAATTCCAGAAAGGCCTTCGTGAGTTACGTGCATCTCCTAGGAATTCCGTGGTACTTTTGGGATACAAGGCGATGGCTTATAGTGATTGTGGTCTAATTAGGGGATCGGTCTAAGTTCGTGGGTTACCTTTGATTCTAAAGGTCAATTTTAATGTTGTGTACTCGGTTGAGGAATGGAATAATTAAGCATGAATTTAGGATGTTGTCTTGTGGAGCTGTGCTTGTTGTTATAATTGGTTCAGTGTGTTTCGCTTCAGGGGAGTTAGTCTTATTTCTTATGTGAATTACAAGAATCTATGCTCTTGACGAAGCCAAGTTTTCTTAGTGCTCGTGTTCGTGGGTTACCTTTGCTTTTAAAGGTTAATTTTAATAGGTAAAAACCGTTCCCATTGCAGCAGGTGGCGACGACGCGAGCAATTGCTAACTTTTCTAGTTCGCAAACTGTACCGTTCCAGTTAGTCAAACTGAACCGTTCACATTTGTTCACATTCCCCCAACGAGGGGGAATGCCTTACCAGCTGGCTAACTGTACAGTTTAACGTTGCAGCAGGTAGCGACGCAAGCGTTTTGTAAATCTTATCAGCTTGCTAACTGAAGACTGAAGGTTCCTATTGCAGGAAGAAGCGACGACGCGAGCGATTCTAGAACTTTTCTAGTTGGTAAACTGTACCGCTCCAGTTTGTCAAACTTAACTGTTCCCATTTGGCCAACTGAACCGTTCCTTTTGTCCAACTATACCGTTCCCAGTTGTTCAACTGAACCGTACTATTGGCCAACTGTACCGTTCCCATTTGGCCAACTGAACCGTTCCCATTTTTTCGACTAAACCGTTCCTATTGGTGAACTAAACCTTTCCCGTATTGCCAACTGTTCCGTTCCTATTGCTGTAGGTAGCGACGACATGAGCTATTTTTTACATCTACATATTTACCCTTCGAGCCGCATTCGGCGTTTGGAAGAGGGTGCATTCACTATGTCTCTGTTTCCCTAGGCCTAGGGGTTTGATTCTCGTTTTGGGTGCGAGAGGTCCCGGGTTCAAATCCAGGACAGGCCCGTATTTTTAAATAATTTAAAAAATCTAACAATTTTATAAAGGCTCTTATAAGATAAATTTTGGTACACTTTTGGCTCTCTGCCAACACATAAATAGAACTTTAAATCTGAAATTTCCTTTTAATCGTATCCTTTACACGCAGTGATAGATCAGTATGTATCTCTAAGGCCAGAAGGTGTTTTTGCGGGGTGGGGCAGGATTTGCGGGTCAACCGCTAACAGGTGTTAAGAATTATTAAAATCTTTATATACAATCTTGAGAAGGATGTTATGCACAAAAATATACTATTTCTTTATTTTTATACTCAAAATTATACTGAAAGTTGTACTGAATAGAATTACTTTAATTACTAATATATTTAAAACACCGTTGTATCCGAATTCTATATTATTATAGCTACTGCGTACAGAAAAAAATTACTCACTCATAAAATAAAATTGATCAATTCAAGATTAAGGTCATATGTGCCAATCACTCCATTTTTGTTTGATTTTTATTTCGTAAAAATGTTGTATATGATTAATGATTTTGAACACTGTGACGTGTCAACTTTAATAAGGAATTATGATTGAAGGTTAACCGTGTTGGTTTCGTTTATCAGAAGAAGTGGTATGAAAAAGTATTTCTATCCATTTCGTATTCGCTTATGCTGGTGTAAATATGTGAAAATTTATGATAAATCCTACTCAAGAAACTCCTTAAAATACGTTCGTACTATACGTACTAATATGTTAATTTCAGGAGTATTTTTACGTTGATCCATTTGAATTTCCATAATTTTCTTGAAAAAATAATAACTTCAAGTGCAGATTAATAATGCAGGAGTTAGCAATATTTTCAACGATTAAAGAAAATTTATCCATAGTAGTCAGTGATAGTATTTATGATGTAAATAGTCGAGAAATCAACATGAATTTTTCCGTAATCTTTATTTTTCAACATTGATGTATTTACGAATGACATTTACTAATCGTCAGTTACCTTTTTAAAATTTTAATCAGATTAGATCGCTGGAGATAGGTTTTTAGATAAAATGAAAGAACATTTAAAATAATTGAAAAACCTAATAATTTCCAAAAATATATAATTATATTTATGTACAATTTATAAATAAACTTAATATTCAAATTTATTATCCAAAATGTTATAAATAGTAATAATGATCTATATTTTATACGTTGGAATCTCTTATCACTTAAGATAGGACTGAAGATCAAATAACTGGATACTATCAATTTAATGGAAAAACAATATACGTTGCAACCGAAAAAGAGATGTTAAAATCGAGAAAATACACTTCGAGAATAAAGAGGAGAAGATGGTACATCGGATAAAGGAAAGAAAAGGGAGTAAAAGGAAGGATAGATGTGTAGAGATAGGAAGGCAGGGAGTGGAAGGAAAACGCCAAGGAAGAGAGACAAAAGAGGAATATGATAAAGAGAAAAACCTTTTGAGGGGGAGTATGCGGAAGAGGGGTTGTCGCTTGGGCGGACATTTTGCGTGATCTCAGTGGGGTGCTGGCCATTTCCAAGAGCTTCTGAGAGGCCTCGTATCTCTCTCTCTGCCCCCGCTGCCACAGACGCCGGCATGTTTCATTAAAGGAGACAGGGTTCCCGCCCCCGCCTCCCCCACCGAAAATAGGCGACCTCTGTCTACGTTAAGTGCCTCCATCGCCTTAAGTTTTCCTTATCCACGGATTTTGTTGATTTTGGAGAATTGCATTAGTTACGAGTACAGATTACGTTCTAATCTATGGAACTATGAGTCCAATAATCTATCTCTTAATTTTTCTGAAAATAATTTAACTGTCGCAAGTATTCAATATCAATCGATTGACTTAGAACGTAACTTAATATTGAATTTTCATTTTTCACTCTGATTAGGATCGTAAATGTAAACTTGAGAATTACTTTTTTTTGCCACGATTCATTATTTTAATATTACTTGTCTGAAGGGGAGTTTTAGTATTATTTATTTATATTGAACAAACCTTGTAAGGTTTTGATATTTCATAATGCTGGAATAAACGAGTGCTATTATGATATATAATTTATTTACTTTGAAGAAACCTTGCAGGGTTTTAGATATTGCATTATACTGTAAAAAAAGGAGTGGTATTTATTTTGCAACGTAAAAATATTTCGGAAAGCGAGGGTCAATGGTGTATTGGTAAGCATATGTTCTTTCAGTTAGTTGACTTAGGTTCGACTCCCAACAAATATTTTCTTTAGAATATCACGTTTCCCTTTAACACAGTTCCTCATTGGTTTTATTCAGTATTTAAACCACTTGCTACTTTTTGTAATCATAATTTATGTGCGAAATATGCTGTAGATGCAAAAGAGAAAGTTTGAAACGGCTGAGTTTTCCAAAAACATTGCTGACGCAGAGCGGATTCCGTGCTACATGGAAGATTTCCAAACTTACTAAACAAACAATTAAACACGAACAGTTTCATAAGTAAGCGTTGTTTTCAAACCTTTCCAGTGTTCATTCCACCAAATGAATCGAATTTTATCAAAATTTAATGTAAGATACGATACCTTCTTAAGTAAGGCGTCCGTGCCATCATAGTTTCCAAGTAGCTGTTGCGAAATCGAAATTTTTAGTATAATAAGATTAATATAAGTATCATACAGCTTTGCAGACTTAGTTCTAAATCAACTATATGCATAACGAGAAGGTCACCTGGTTTCTTGTCAGATAATAAGCGGCCTGTTGGTCTAGGGGTATGATTCTCGCTTAGGGTGCGAGAGGTCCCGGGTTCAAATCCCGGACAGGCCCGTGTAAATTTTATTAATCTTAAGTCATATGCCTTCAAAAATCCGTATGCGTAGAAAAAGCCATATTACGTACCATGTAAGTAATTAAGTGATAAAAATACGTTCGCTATCAAAAAAAATTTGCGATAACTTTATTTTTTAGACTTTTATCCCAGTGATTATTTTATCTGATTACTCTCCTATGCATCTAGTAAAACGATATTTTGAAAAAATATTTGTTTTATCAATAAAAATGTCTAAGGAATTAATAAAAAAGACTAATCGCAGTAGTTGATCACTTAACTCTTCGATCTTGCTAAAAATATTACCCCTGGGGGGACTCGAACCCCCAATCCCCGGTTTAGGAGACCGATGCCTTATCCATTAGGCCACAGGGGCTTACGATAATTTATGATATGATCGAAGTGAAGAAGAATACTTAAGAAACACTACCGTTATTTTATTTATGAATTTAATTAGTAAAAATGTTTGAAAATTATGTTAATACTTCGATTATTTTATACTAAATTGCTACTGAAACAATCCCTTGATCGTCTTAATTTTCGCAAATTTTTTTGCGTTCTATATTTTATTTATTTTAGAGGTTTGTTACGTACATAAGCCGAAATTTATATTCTGAATCTGTTTTATGTATAATACAGCCCTAAAAATAAATGTATCGGAAATGCTTTCTAAATCCTTTCGAAAGCTACAGTTGATGGTTAATTGAAGTCTCCATTGAATGTCCTTACTCTATTTACTGCAAAAGGTCTTAGATCGTTTCCGTGTTGGGTAATTCAGTCAACGTACGTTTACTTTTCCGAATGAGAACAATTCCCATCGCTTTCCTTTACTCCGAGATGATAATCCATTTCAGGATTCTATTCTTGGTCTTCTAGATAATGGATAAGTCCTGTTGAGAATTGTGAAAGGAAGACCAAAATCGCTAACCAGATAAAGCTTTCAGGCCAATGGGTGCTTGACTAAAGGGAAAACTATAGATTCCAAATACACTTCGAGAAAAGATCCATCTTCCATCCATCCATCTAACTCTAGAGTTTGCGATTAAGTGAGGAACTCTGAAAAAGGATTACACTAATCATCTCTGTTGCTGCTCAAAATCCATTCAATCAAAGATTTCCTGTGTATTAATGATGATTCTTTGACCGATTAAATATCTCTCTATACATAAAACCATTTTAAGTTGTTGTAAAACCATATCAATCAGAATTACAATCGTAATCATAAACGTGGAAAATTGATGCTTCGATTTAAGTGTATTTGGAGTTGTTTTTAAATATCCTCAACCATATATTAGAGAACAGAGAATTTTAAAGATTCAACTAATCCTATGCGTTGCAATACACTCGTACTTACGATAAAGACTCGTAAAGTATATTCAACACTCGTATGTACGTAAATACGTACTTATTTTTGTAGGAAAAAATACGCAGTTAAAAAAATTAGAGAAAATTACATTATATTGGCTGTTATCATATCATCGAGTTTATTTCTTCTCCATCAAATATTTCACTGAAATTGTAGAATCGTTAAGCGTAGTACAATGTATCGAACAATCATTACATTTACATGGATTGGTTCTCATAATAAGCAGTCTACCACCGAAAGGAACGTTTCGTACTTTAATTAAGCGAAGCGGCCCGAAAACGTGCACCTGGGGGACACCTTTATATCACCAGGTTGGCTATACTACTCTTCGACACCGACCCACGGCCGGGATGGGTACCAAGGGAGATAGTGAAAAGAATCGAACGGGGCGCATCTCCCAAAACATCCAATATGTCACCAAGGGCCGAGGATTAGAGAGAAACTCTTCCGCTCAGTAAATCCATCGCCCTTTCGTCGCCGGGGGGCAACAATGGGATCTCGAATCACGGACCAGAAAAGATCGCGGCGGGAGCGAGGTCACACAGACTTCGGAGAAAGAGGTATCAACCAACAGCGTGAAAGGGAATAGATGCGATTACGCGGCAACCGGTCCCGGGACGATGACAAAGATTCCCTCTGGCGTGGATGAGCCATTAAAGTGGAGCCCCGGGGAGGGATTAAGGACGGGACGGAGGGATCACACACGCCCAGAAGATCCCGCCTATCGGAGACCCAATAGCGCATCCGTGTTTGTGTTTTTTTTCAGCTGCCCCAAAAGGGGCTGCCGCAGACCGCATTCGATGAAGGGGCGAATCCGGTGTCGGAGGTCGCGGACGGGAGGTTGAATTAACCGGGTAACGGGAAATTCGGTTGGTGTTGGGTGATGAGAGGTGACGCCCCCTTGCTGTGATGATAACGCGTGGAAGTGGTTACCGCTCGTTTACTCGCGTACTGTTTGCTCTAGGTGTGAAAGATGGGCAATTTTAAACCGTTTAACTTTGGTACAGCTGGTAGATAGCTGCTATTATATTGGAAAATATATTCAAATTGCCTATATGAATACTTATCTAATATAATTGAATATCAGACTAGTGTGCAAGAGGCTGCATAGTCGACGATAAGCTGAGAATGGTCACTATTAATTGTTCAGAAATTTTTCTGATTTTAACATGTTATAATATGTAGAATATTTTTGAGATTCATATTGTTAAATTTATATTAATTCAAAGGAAGCGATTTAAATACTCCTAATTAATCAGAAAATCTGTTCCTTTTATTCGAGTTAATTCAAATATTATCATATAAGAGTAACTACGAGATGGATAAATTCTGCCTCTTTCAATAATTCATAATCCTAAAAGTTCCTTCATCATTAAGTTCTTTTATATAGTTATTTTTTGAAAAGGGGGGTTAAAATTAAAAGGAAAGGTCTTTTTTGCAGTCTACGATTGTTCGTTGTAGATAATCTTTGTATCTTAATTGTCACTGCAAGATTCATATTACTCAACGCAGCACTATATAGAGTTTTCCAGGCACAGTTTTTTTCCTCCTTCTATATCATTTAGCATATTCTTATAAAAATCAATTATTTTTATTGGAAAAATAAAGATTATAATAGCGATTTAAGAGTGTAAATAACTTTTGTGTTGTCAGTTCAAAATTAAGAATCATAAATCGAATCCCCATGAAAAACTTAAGGTTCCACATATCGATTGGGGATTCCTTATTATAGTATACCGATAAGTGAAGAGGTATATGAATATATATGATTGCAAATATAGAATTTGACGCTTCCCTCCTTTCCTTACTTCCTTCTCATGAACAGAATTGGTAAAGTATTTGGGAGTTATTTGCCTTCCTACTCTCGCGTTGAAGTCTCCACTGAAGCCCATTCTAAAAAAACGAAAAAAACAGGTGATCTTCCACATTGGCAATAGATTCTAACGGCGAAGAGATTAGGGACCCAAGGTTCCTCTTTCACATACTATTCTTTATGTCGAACCCTATTCCTGAGATTCCTTAATTTTTTGTCCCTTGAGAACTGATTCTCTCAATCGTTTAATTGTGTGGAAAATCCTGAGGTTTTGGAAGGCTTATGCAAGCAGTTCGTGGGAAGATTATTCGAAACATAAAAAATGATTTAAGGTATCTTTTTATCTGCAATGCATTTGTTCCTTAATGCCTTACAAATTTTGAAATTATTCCTGTGGCTAGATTGAGATCTGTTGATAAATTTTCACATTTGTTTGCTTGTAGAGAAAATGTAGAATTCTATCCAAGAATACTGTATAATCGAGTGCATTAAATGAGTCTATATGATTAAAGTATTCCTCCTATTCCTCATAGTTTGTGGTTCTTTAGAAGTTAATTTTGAAGCTTACATTTTTATGCATGTATTCTGTATTTTGAGGAATATGGAACAATTTATTTAACAACTGAAAGTTAATTTTCATTTCTTTCAGAATCATGTTGATAAATCTCTCGTTATTTTCCAAACGTTCACTTCCATTGAAATCAATCCTTTACTTTCTTCTCTCTATGGGCAAATGTACCTCAGAGACACTTCGATTTTTATTCATGCATGTATTCGAAATTAACCGACCGACCTTATTACTTTCAAGCTAGTATTAATATTATTAAGTATTATTCTTAATCATTGAATGATATATACAATTTAAATCTAAAGTTAATATCTATGAGATAAACAACTTTATGAAAAAATAATATAAGATATGGTTGTTAATATCTCATAATTTATTATTTATAATATATGTTGAGAAATTATAGCGATGACTTCTCTTATACGTTCAAAATGTCTAACATCTATGAATAATGCTACATTTTTCTTATCTTTAAGAAATATCTGACAATTACTGTTCCAATTATTATCCTGCACCATTGAATAAAATCTAGTATTATGATTTTGTGACATTCATATAAATTGAATAAATAATTAACAACATTGATGAGATTAAATCTTAGAGGTTCAAGAACTTATACAATTTATCGTAAACTTTTGAAATTGCTTGGTGAGATCTTACACTCACTATTCATCAACTTCACCATCCCATTTAAGGTTGTTGTATATTAATCCACATTCCTCTCTGTAACATAGCACCATCATACATGTATAAAAGAGCAGTTGAATTCCGAATTTATCAATCTCAGTTTCGAGAACAAGCTCCCCACCGCTATGTATATCCGATCTGACATCTTCTGCATAATGCAATACGTCGCTAAAATGCTCTCCCCGGCTCTAAAATTATTTCCGAGCGCGTATTTCAAACCTCGGAATGGAACGCGTCGGAAATCATAGGAGGCGTTCAAACTTATCAAACTCAGAGATCGCATGCTTTTCGAATCCAGAGGATTCTGCAATAAAAAGTCCATGACCAGTTTTGCAGTGGCCCGACGGTTATGAAGGGAATCGATTTGAAAAAGTATGGGAATGAATCCGCAGCTTTATACCAACCGGTTCCCGATGTGTATATTCTACGCGACAGGGTATACAAACACGAGGTAATGGGTAAAGAATTCGATGAATAGCACGTATATATTTCCCGTCTTTATTATTATTTTAAGCAATTTTTTTAATATTTTCATCGAGCTGTAAGTTTCTATCAACGGCGGATAACATCAGGTATGGTTTAACCGCAGATTCGATCTATCACGTAAAGGAAGAAATATTTTAAGAAGCCATCGAAGGCGTATATCGTCGATGAGTTAATATCTTCCTCTTTTCAGAGATGCAAATGAACTAGGCGTTGCCCTTTCAGAAAGGAATATGAGGACGTACCCGCAGTCCGTCGAAAATTTATGCCCCTTTCATTTTTATCTAGTTCAACTTGTCCGCGAAACCTCCGCCTCATACGTTCTGCCTTCTTGTATATGTTTCCGCTTCGAAAACGTTGAGCGAGTGCAAATCAGATGTAATGAATTTAGAAGGAATTCAGCTCGTTCCATTGCTGTTTAAGGAAGAAAAATTATCGATAAATAGTGGTTACGAATATTATCTGAAGAAAGGAGAAGAGAATTGAATCGATTCAGTAAGAAAATGCTATTTGTTTTGAGATAATTCATTCTCAATGAAATTCGTAAATTTGATCAATGTTAATTCTAATCTAGGAAACCACAATAATGCTTTAAAACGTGACAACTAATTTAAAGTTTCGTGAGCCGAAGATTTTATCAAATCTTTCTCTCTCTTTTCTTTTTTGTGGCTTTATGTCCACTAATTTTTAGTAATTAATTGAATTCTAATTGGAAAGATATACATCGATTATTCGCAAATATTTTGCACAGAATCGTCCTGAAAATAATTTAAAGTATCAATCTCAAATTTAAGGTTGGGAGCTATCTTAAAAAAATGAAGAATAATTAGTAAATTCTTAGCTATTTATTTCAATCCAGCCTCCATGTTTTGGAAGTCATTAAGTATGCGTTTTTCGATGAGAGAAGTTAAAATTAATAACGTTTGAATTTGATCATTGATTCAATTTATCCATTTAGCTTGATCATTTAGAATTGAGCTATTCTCGACCATCTATTAATGGGGAAATTGGAGAAATCTTCCTTCATTAGCTACACTACGTGCACCGGGAAGGTACTCCCTAAGCCTGTGATTACCAACTCTGTACCTTACTTTGCCTCATCATCCGTTTGCGTGCCTACATTTTTGATTCTCATTTTTGCCCCAAGTTTCTCGTCACGGAAAGGATCCCAGCGGGAGGGGATTTTGAGTCACGGGTCGCGACGGGGAGCAGCCGGGGAAGGGAAGGGTGTTTCCAGGGATGGAATGCGAAAAATGAGCAAAGGGTATTTTGGGGGCATTTTGATGAAGGGACTAGAAGCTCCGAGGGCTAATCCACCTACCGCTCTTCGGTATCAATTTAAGGTTCTCTCGGACCATAATGGACGACGAATGTTCCTCAACTTATCACGAATTCCGCGCTAATAATATATATCGAATCCGCGTGGGGTGTCTTAGATCAGGGTTCGCCTCAACGGTAGTCGGGTTGGTATCCATGTCGCATGCGGTCTATAACAGTGTAGATTGATGTGAAGAGGAAATTTTTACGTTTTAATTGAAAACCTTCCGTGTGGCTTCTTTTTGGCCAACACGGAGAAGATATATATGCACGATAACTAATTTAAGGCGTATTTTGGACCTAATATTTGATGGGATATAATATCTATCGAAGTATTTTCGTAAAAAACACGAAGCTTCTTTTTATTTACATACTTTACGTTTTCATTTGAAATTTTGAATCAATTAATCATAAACATACATGGAAAAATACCGACATTTAAGTAAGATTTAAGTTTCTATGTGTACATATTCCTTTCCGTGGATTGATTCTTTCACTTCATTCTTCGATTCAATTATTACTATAAACCACATAGTTTATAACTAACTTTAACGTTTATGAAATTAAGAGCGAATACCTTAAATATTAATGCTTTAGTCTCCTTCAAACCAGAGAGCATACCAACACGCACAGATCTTACTTATCTACAGTTTATTAAGGCTTCATTTCAATCGCGGACTATATATTTTTATCTATCTCCAAGTTCTTAAATAACCCTCTGAAGGTAGCCTTAAGCATTCCTCTCGTATTTTTATTCTTGTCGTAGAATCGCGATAAAATATCCCGCCTACCTTCGCCAAGTTTGTTCAGCAATAACGTAAATCAACTTTGAATAAATTTTCATCAGCAAGCAGAACGACGAAACCATTTTCACTATAAAATAGTACGTCCCGAACATATACAGACGATTTGTAAACCTATCCGATAGCTAAGGGAAGAGATACGGGTTAGCTAAGGAACCGAGTTTGCCTTCGATTGCGGGAAAAAGCCTTTTATTACCGTGTCCGCGAGATGACACCGAACGTCTGCGGACGCCTCCGTAGTCAGGGGCAATCGTTTCTACGAAAAGCACGCGTGTTCGTGGCATTTAGTGCGATGACTTCATATTCCCCGATGAAAGATGTAGAAAAACCTCGTAAATAAGTTGGAATCGGTTATCAGTTCTCTTCATTTCCATACCGTAGTCAACGAACTGGGATATAGCGAAAGATTTCGTGATAATACGCCGTGATGACGAAGACCTTATGCGGAAAGATGTACAATAAAACGGAAAATATTGAAGTAGCCATACAAGAGGGAGTTTTGTACCGATTTCAAATGTTTACGCCTTAAACACTGAAGTGTACTATAATTTTTCTGTAAACGAGTTCTATTCTTATTTGACTAGTGATGCTTCTTACTTCTTCACGGTATTGTCCTTGCACTTTTAAGTGTTTATGCATTCATTCTATTTCTAGAGTTCAGTCATATTATTACGCACTGCACTTCTCTCTCTTCCTTCTCTCCCGTTTGCAATGAATATTGAAATACCTTTACTCAAGGAGAGTATTTATTTATTTTGTCTT
This sequence comes from Pantala flavescens, assembly GCA_020796165.1. Classification (NCBI taxonomy): domain Eukaryota; kingdom Metazoa; phylum Arthropoda; class Insecta; order Odonata; family Libellulidae; genus Pantala; species Pantala flavescens. The sequence continues at coordinate 43,852,844 of CM036881.1, read as the reverse complement.
TATAGATAGATTACAAATATTCTCTCTCCATATCAAGAATCAGATAAAATTGACGGAAATAATAGTTATGAAGTAGGAATCAAAGAAAATACGTAATTGACTGTGTATATATACAGTCGTTAAATAAACAGTAAAGAGAATTAAAATGGTACGTCTAAAAATGTAATATACATAAAAAATATTTAATGAGACATCCAAGAAATAATAGATAGGAAGATATAGAGAATAGAAATTAGATATAGGAACTAGAGATAGGAAATTTAAGCCGATTAGGAGTTTGGTATACAGCTCGATGGAAAATTTGAACATTTCTTACCACAAAAACTGTATAACATATCCTGAGGAAAATCTAATTAATAGGTTTATTATATTCAAGCGTATTTTTTCGTAAAAAATTACTGATAAATAATTCGACCATAAATGTATTTTACGCTTCTAATGAAACAAGATTGTACAGAATTTTTGACTGCATTATCTTGGATTGCTTTCGCAAGATATCTCTTCCATTCTAAAAAATTTACTACCCCTGGGGGGACTCGAACCCCCAATCCCCGGTTTAGGAGACCGATGCCTTATCCATTAGGCCACAGGGGCCCAGATTTACTCGGCACTACATTACTTTTAACATTTGGAATTTATATATTCTTAAGAGAATATTTGAATTGAAAACATAATGATGATAATTTAGAAAAGACCCTCGATAAATATCTATGCCATCAAAGAGTAGTTTCTATAAATCCCAGATATACATTGCTATACATTACATACATACATAAATGCTACGCTTTACATTTACGTGTTTGTAGAGCGTCGGTGGTGTAATGGTCAGCATAGTTGCCTTCCAAGCAGTTGATCCGGGTTCGATTCCCGGCCGACGCACTCTTTTTGCACTTAAGAACCCAATTTCAACCAACTTGACACTTACTATCGTTAAGTATTTCATTCTATCGATAGCTATAAGCGAATTAATTTTTAGTATTATTCGCTTTATCTTCGAACCGAGCCAACTCAAAAGATGGAGGAGAAGCCCGTCATAGCTGAGTTGTTTTCTCCCGTGAGAAACTTGCTTACGTTGTGTTTCTATATTAGTTCCGAATGGATTCTTTTCAGTTTGCAAATGCAATGAATCTTCAGATGAGCTAGGTAGTGTAATAAAACATTTAAAAAACATGGCCTGTTGGTCTAGGGGTATGATTCTCGCTTTGGGTGCGAGAGGTCCCGGGTTCAAATCCCGGACAGGCCCTCGAATTTTAATTTTTGGCCTGTCCGAGTCAATCAATTATAATCAAATTTCATTGGCTTTTGCCCAGTATTATCTTTATCAGGCTGTATGTCTCTGTAGTCAAATAGGCTGCATTTGTATTTTATACGTGTATAAATAGAATTAAAATAATTAACTTACATATTGTAAATTGTAAATGTCGAAATCTTTTGCAGTTTATAGAAATAAAATATACAAAATTATATAAATGAAACGAAAAGTTATATTTAAAACAAAATTTATCATCCATAGGAGGAATGTATTAAAAAGTGAATAAATAACTGGAAATGCCAAATCAACATTACTTCCCTGTGGCAAAATTACTACCCCTGGGGGGACTCGAACCCCCAATCCCCAATCCTTTAATTACCATTAATTTTTTATTTAACCACTAAAAAATTGCTGTATCATAAAGTCATACATTCGCTTATAGATGGTAGCATAGTGTATAAATGCTGATTATAAATAGGGAGAATTATTGCTCTATTTTAAACCAACTTTTCTTTAAAAGTAATATGCATGATACCATCTCATTGGTTCATTTAGAAAAAATAAAATTTACATTTTTAAATGCGTCAATCTTATCTGTATTACACTCCGAAGCGCATGACACCAATTTGAAACATCATGTCTTCCTTCGTATTATATATAGTTTGGAGAAAGATCGTATTATTAAATTTAATTAATTAAATTTTCTAGAAATCGATGCCTTGAAATCGATAAAGCTTAGAGGTAAAATTTCATGCTCCATTTCTGCCCCATCACCTTCCCATTAATTGAATCGACCTGCAGTTGGCTGTCGATGAAATGTCCCCTGGTATTTGTAGCGTCAACCAATTGTCCGGCTCACCCCATCCGATTTATGATTCCTGCTATCCATTTTTAATCTTTCCCACCCCATTACACCGGTTGTCATAGGAGCGTGGGCGAATACAAAAAGCGCAAAATCAACGTCCTCCATCCCAGCTTCCCTGGAAGCAAAAACCCGACGCGATATCGCGATCTTCGAAAGAGGAACGCCTTTGTGGCCATCTTTCATCGTTCGCGAGGTACAGAATCCGCAAACTTTATCATTCACACCCGCGTCCAAGGGATAACAGAGTAGCGGTGAAGATGTGGATATAAAACGACGGTGACCATGAAAACGCCTTTGTCATAGGTCCATGTGACGAGGATAAAAATCTCATAACAATCCAGGAATATTTTATGGCCTCTTTCGTTTTTATTTCAGGACGTAATTCAACTAAAATTCCACATCTGCCTCGGAATATATCTTTTCATCATTTGGGATATATTCACGGCGATATATTCGGTTGAGTATCTCGCGAGAAGAGTGAATTAAAAATATTGCTGCGTAGATATTTCATAGGAGATTTTTCCCGAAAATGAGTGTATATCTTGGATTCCAGCCCATTTAAGTTATATGGTCGTAGAAATTATGAGATACTTTTTGGGTTGAATCTCTAAAATTTTGGTAATAAACCTAATGGTTTTGACGAAAGTAAAATATTTCTTTTCTCTTTCTAACAAATATAGACGAGGAACTTAATGGTTTTGTGTAATTTGTGGATATTATTCTACCAAATGAGATTAGCTTTATATACAAATTTAATTATACGAAAAAAAACAGAGCTTAAACCTTTTTCTTCTTCCATAGTAAATTTAGATTCCGTTCATTTTGAATTTTAATCGCCTTAAAAAGATTATTTAATTTGTAAACCCTTGGTCTAAAGTTCTACCTACGCTTGTAAATGAATAAGTCTTTCTATGTTTTGCTTTATAATGTTTTCTACCATTGAAATTTAATCGATCTGAAAAACAAGCCCTTTTTCATTATGAAATCGTTTTCAATTCTCATTTTAGTATATTTTTTATATGATATTAAGGTCACATTAAATGACAATCTTCTCTTATTATCTCACCATATAAATTGGTGAAAATATATTTCATTAGCTATTTTTTTGCAGTCGAATCTAAATATAATTGGATTAAATGTGATATTCAGCTTTATCGTTAAAACTCTGAATAAAGTAGGTCTTAGAACAAGTCTTTGAGGAATAGTTTTGCTATTATATATAATGTATAATTCGCTGTATATTTGTTGCCATCGGACATTCGTCCAACTGGAACATTTAAATAATAATAATAATAAAAATTAATCTGAAATGAATGAAGAAATGTAGCGTAATATTTCATTATTGTTCATTATATTTTAGGTTAGATCTTTCTATAGTAATAATATTACAATCATCCTATCTTATTGAACTTCACTTAACTTCTATAATTAACTATGAATTACTTTTGTATACCACAACTTCATCTGGCTAAATGATAATGTTTTCCATTAATTAGGATAGTGTATTACTTAACTGTTTATTCTTATTTGTAATCTGTTAAGGAAATGGCATTAATTAACCTTTGAAGCTTGTACCATGACCACTTTTCCACTCAACCCTTTGTTCGCAGCAACTTCATACAATCCCTGTTGTATATGTAACTTAAAGATGTTGAATTAGGCCTCAGAGGGGAACTGTACAAGCTTTTACTCTCTTCCAACGTCAGAACCAAGTACCCTCTGCACACCGCGTATCCCAAAAGAGGAAAACTGTTTTGAAAGGACGCCAATGTTACCTTAAGTCGGATCTTTTCAGCGTTCCTTCATCGTAAAAAAATTATGTGGAATCAGCTAAGAGGAGTGGCTCGTGTCATATAAGATGTCCATATGAAGAGGAGAACGTTATCTTCGGGAGATCTAGCACCGAATTTATCGCCTCCTCCTACACCACTCTCTCAGCCGTTTATTCATTCATTTTTCCTCCTTTATAGCTTTACCGTTTCTGCTTCATCCCTCTAAAGGAGTTCATCTCCTACGCTAGATACTAGGAGAAGAGAGGTGTGTGAAACTTACGATTGCCATTGACAAATGTCTAGGAAATGGAATGAGTTTATTAATAGTTGTATTCTAATTGATTGTCATCGAACTTGATGTTGTCTTCATAGCATGATTCATATTTTTAATACGTTGAAGGATTTGGTTAGGGGAGAAATTTTTCTCGATTGCTCTCAAATTAAATCTTCTATATATATATATATTATTTAAACTATTTCTTTTTGAAAAAATACACCGCCTTTAACTGTATTGATACTAGATCATTAAATGCATCTTCTAATCAATTATCTCACTTCTGAAAATAATTTCAGTAATATCTTCTTATGGAGAACTTCTATTCAAATTTCCTACCACAATAAATAATTGTTATTTTTACTCGTCAGAAGCATGTACTTCTTAAGGATTCGAATTAGAATCTGTAGCTTAACGATGATATGTATCCTCATTAATAGGAATATATTTATGTAAAAACTGATTAAATTTTCTGGAAGCTTACTCTTAAACTAAATCTGATGTTTTTCTTTATTTTAATTCGCAAATTATGGCAACGCATGTTTATTTTCTGAGCGTTTCTTCGAAAAACAAACTCTTTTAAGGTTAGCTTTTCCTATTTACGAAGGTAATACTTGCCAGCAGATCTTCATACACCGATCTGTGGATAACATCACATCAATACCTCCATAAGCTTCACGGCTATATTGGAAGCCATCCGAAAATTTTCCGAAGCGAACTTGTGGAGAGACATTTTAAGACGTTAGTTTTCATTTCCTCTGTCACAGTTCATCCTCCGGTTGCAGCGTGTATTTCCATCCATTCATGTTCTCATCTCTCCAGCCTCCCTCGTAAATCATCCCCTTTAACACCCTCCGCATTCCATAAACCCGCTTTTATTTTCTCCTTAACCGATCATCTCCTTCACTCATCCTTTACAGCATCTCTTATCACGTCGGTTTACTCTCCGGAACATTTTTCCTCCTTCCACGAGGACCATTTAACGAAGTCGAGCTTCTCTCACAAGTCGTCGCTGGCGCTGCGGTCGTTTTTATCGTCCTTTTTTACCACGAAAATAAAAGAAGATCGGAGGATGTCGCGGGCGACACGGGATCGTAAAAATATGAAAAATGCTCACGTGAGGGGTGAGGAGTCGAAATAAATGAGCAGCGACGAGCCCACGCGTACGTCTGGGCGTCCCTCACTCGGGATGGAGTGGTTAATCTCCTCCGTGTCCCCTTAAGATCTTTCTGCTCCAGCGTTGTTATGGTCAATTCACGAAGAAGACGATTTATGCTTTTTTTTCGGTGAGGAATCCGGGAAAGGTCCATTCTATAATCTTATTTGCATTCGTTCCCCGTTTCTGTGAATGGTTGCCAAGGTTTCGTTGATAACCGTCTTGGAAGATGGGTTGAAATCCGGGGATTTTGAGGGAGTAATTTTTTTTAAGCTGGTACTTTACATATCCGCTTTATGGAAGCAGTGGTCGAGAGTTGTCTTGAGTTTCCTTTAGGTTTAGTTGCCCTTCTCACCGAAAGGAGTGGATTTCATTCATGTCGTTGTTGTATTTAATTTCCACGCGGTAGTAACGCACACTGTTATGCGTGACATCTCTAAATTTCTGCTTACACGAGTTAATCGGGATGAATATACTTCATAAGTGTTTGAAAACTTATTTTTGTAATCAAACAATCAAACAAATTCTTTTACCTGCTCAGACATTCTTTTCAATGAGATTTGATAAAGTTGGCCATATCTTACACCATTTTTTTTATTTTGGTGTAATGATAACACTGATGAAATTTATCGCTATGGGAATTCTCTGTATTTTAAAATTTCATGATTGAGCTTTACACGTAAATTACCCTGCCTGATTAAATAGTAAATTAATTATTAATTAATTAATCGAAATAAAGAATTCATCCCACATTTATATATCACTTGTAAGGGGTCCTGGGTTCGAGTCCCTGTTACCTTGCTATTTTTCACTTAAAATTTAAACCTTGCTCACAAAATTTTAGATCCAATTCCAATAAAAACATCGAATTCGTTTGTAAATTATGCAGTGATTAAAATTCTGTAGGTTTGATTTATTATCACCGGGATTAAGTCTTGTAAACAAGGACATTTATTCGGATTTATTCAGTTGGCAGTTCCGTCGTAGAAATAGCCCTAACGCTTCGCCATCAATGGCTTCGAATGAAAAGAAACTGAAAGGATTAGTTTGACAAAGGCGACGGATAAGGAGCGTCTCTAATCCCATTTGCACGCATCGGCGTGTTTATCATCTGTTGTGTTGGCTATCCTGCAGAGAAGGTGCCACTCGCATGAAAGATGCCATTCTTTTGAGTAAGTTCCCTTAACAACCTGAATAATATAGGAAGGTTAGCTGCCGAACGGTAGGAAAGAATGGAATAAACATATGTTATCCATTCTCGGGACTCAATCCCCTATGACACGCTACGGGACTGAACCAATTCCATACTAACATAATTCTTTACGTAATTGAGGGTTCAAATCCATTATTCATCGTAATTTGTTTACGATTTCGTTGAATTTGAACGTGTGTTCTTTGTAGTGAAAAATTATTCAGATAGTATTAATATAGCTGGTATTACGCGTGGTTGAAGGTTGAGGATTAGTTTCATCAGATTATGGTTCTAATTATTATACGTAGTACCTATTTTAAGTGTTAACTTTTATTGATAGGGTATTTTAAATCTACGTTAAAGACCCAAAAATCTCCAATGCCAAGGTTCATTAGTTTCTTGATAAATTATATTTCTAAATAATTAGAAGTTTAAAATAAATAATTCTTTCTCTCTACAATAGTATGTTAGCAAAGGTGTATTAATGGGATTTTTAAAACTTACTGTAATTTATAAACGCCTATAATAATACCTATTAACCCTGTCTAAAAATGATGCAATCAAGTTCTAACAGCCGTAAAATGGTAAACATTATGGTAGCCCTTTATAGATAACATGTTTATCTTCAACTTAACTGCGCTCGATTCTTAAACCAAAGAAAAATGTCTTCAATGCTTCTTAGTTTTTTAGTAAAGATATTTATTTACCAATATATATCTTTTTATTGCGTGCGACCCATTAGTATACAGAAAAGTATAAATTAAGTAAATATACAGCATTGATCCTGCCTCATATTCGTTAAACTTTCTTTTTTCGTAACCCCTTTGATCATTTGACAAATTAATTGTCATAAGTGATTTTATAATTTTAATTATTCCACAGTGCTGAGAAGCGCATATGTAAAACTTATTTTGAATGTTTCATTGATTCAAGATATTTACATTCATAATTGATTGAAGATATTAATCCATGATTTTAAATGAATCTCTCTTTGTGTGTATTGAAATGCACCTCAGTTCCTCTTTGCACAATAACTTGCAAATACATTGAGAGATTCAAACGAGTCATTTCAAATTGGTATAAATGGGTAAATGAAAAATTTGATTTGAATTTTTATTTTGAATGATTTCCAAACCTTTTTGTTAATTTTAAATCGAATTTATTATTTATTTTTACGTATAGATATTGCTCACTCCTGAGGAGTTGTATACAATAATGGATTGATCAACACTGAATATTATGGGTTCAGTTACTGTTTTTAGCACGTAAAAAAGACTTGCTTTCTGTACTCCAAAATCAACGTGATTTTACAGTAACGAATGACAAAAATTGCCATTCAAAATGTCTCATGGAAATGTAGTTTTTCTCTATGACGATATAAAATTCGGAAAAAATAGCGGGCCTGTCCGGGATTTGAACCCGGGACCTCTCGCACCCTAAGCGAGAATCATACCCCTAGACCAACAGGCCGATATATTCGAATGAAAGTTCAATCTTTATTTCTTGATACTGAAGAGATATATTTGGTTCAACTTTCTCTTATAAGTAGGCCAACCAAAGTTCCGTTGCGCCCTCTTGCGGAATTCACGAAAAGTTTAGAGCAGAATGTAAGGGCGATTCTGTTCATAAACGAAATTTCAATCATGAAATGATCATCGTATTTTTGACTTAACGTTTTGAACTTAATTGAGTGATGCTAAAATTTGGAATGGATAGTTGAATTCCAATCATAGAATCTAAATGTTATAATCACTCATTTGAATATAATCTCCTGTCGGCAATATTGTAAGTGTAAGAAGTAACATTTCGAATGTATCAAAAATACACATAACTTCATTCAATTTTTCAATAAAATTAAATCAAATTGCCATTGGGCATATTTCCGAAAAATCATTGATATCTCATAACGCTATTAGTTACGCCCGTGACAAAGAAAATGCGAGAAACTTACTATTTTTAATTCAGGTTTTTCTGCAATTTCTATTTATTTTACTCTAGTCTCGGTTTATTTTCATCCTAAGGTACTTATTTACATACGCATTTCCATTTTAAAAAGGGAAATAACTAAATTTTGAAGCAAGTTTAGCCATAAGATGCGTTTCCCTGTACCGTGAAAGTATAGCGGGAAAACATAATGAGATGGGTTTCATTTGGCTTTTGTTTATTGTATTGCAATTTAGCAACATTTATCGTACGCAGTTGAAATTTCTCCGAAGAAAATTTCGATGCACGGGAATATAATCTGAGACTTGCATGGAAAGCAATTATGCTTTGTACTACAACATCAATGGTGAAGGGAGTTTTTACAATTAAATCTTTTTGGATAACAATGTTGTTTATGCTATAGGCACGAGGCATTATTCCAATAACTTAGAAGTGAAGTTTTACTTTAAAAGGTAATCCTGATGTTTAGGTTTCATCACATTAGAACAATTTAGAAAATTAATATCAGTGGATACTTTTTTAGTAATAATCTACTAGTCTTAAAAATGAGAGAACATAATGGCAAATTGGTGTGAAGAGTTTGTAGAAAAAATCGTACTTGTGTTGTAATATTAAGATAACATTACAAGTTTACGCTTACCCTAGGGAAAAGGGTCCATAGGGTTGCATAAGGGTTAGGATATATTCGAAAAATGAAATTGACTTGAAAGATAGGTTATTCCAAAATATTTTGTAGGACAAGTTAATAACTATATTTATGTGTGGAAGAGGTAAATTATCTGTTGCAAAAAGTGGACCTCTCGCACCCAAAGCGAGAATCATAGCCTTAGAGTCTAGCGGTCGGCAACCTTTAGAAGAGCCAAAAATTACAATTTACAATGTATCAAATTTTTTTAAGAGCCACAAAAATTTTCCTTGCCAACAATACGAGATTTGTTCAAAAAGTATCACGAATTTCTAATTTTCCCGGGCTACGTACGATAAATAGCACTCGCATACATATTTTTTTTATAAAAAACGAATCTATTTATTCATAAGAAAAATATCTAATTATTCTTATATAAGTAGTGTTTTTTACAACAAATTAGGTAATATATCAGGTGTGTGTAAAAGTCTTTACCGGATTTTTTGCAAAATAAAACATGTTATTTCAAGTATTTACTTAAAATGTATTTAATCAAAGTATTCGATTCTATACATATTGGCCATCTCTGAAGTAATTTATGGATAAGTTTCTAAAAGAATTGTAACTCCTGTGAGTTAAACCATTAATTAACCCATATTTTAACTTCTTTGAAATTGGCAAAGAGCTGCTCTGCAAGCACATGTCCTATCGATGTGAAAATAAAAACAAACAATAACATAACTTTAAAAAATTTGAACTTTATTAAACAATGTAACTTCTACTTAAAAATAAAAACAAACAAATTCAATGGGAGCGTTGGCTTTGCATGGTGTTAGAAAGTTCGGATAAATTTGGCTTACTTGTTGTTTTGAGTTTCATACACGACTCCAAATTTTCATTTGTTAGTTGGCTTCTTACTTTAATTTTAATTATATCCATGCAAGAGAACGCTTGCTCGCACGAATATGTCGATCCGAAGATTGTCAGTACTTCAAATGCCAACTTCTTCACCTCACTGTAGCAATCTGGAAGACTATTCCATGCGTCGAATATAAGTGCTTCAACTCGCGGCAATTCTTTTAAAGCTGTCCATTTTTGTTATGTTTACGTGTTATATTTCTGGACCTCCAACTCTTCCAACTTGCTTTTCAACTCTGTAAATTTTCCACTCTACAAAGCTTTACATTTTAAATCAATCAATTGTATTTCTAAAGATCAAGTATCAACTCCAAATGGCTCAATGTGGATTTCGTCACTATTTGTGTTTAGAGGATTTACTATGAATGCTATAGTGGTTTTGTTGGCTTTAAATTGCTGAAATCTGTCAGCAAATTCATCTTTAATTTTTTTATAACTGTACGTAGATACTCCAGATGATACGTACGTGTATCATCTGGAAACTTAGATAGGAACGGAGGGCGGCCGTCCTCCGCGCGGATTTTGCCGTTGCATGGCTTTAGAAAAATCGTTTTATTTTTCGAAGGCGAAAAAAGCGCAGGATTTTATTTCAGATCCTATTGCAGGAATTTGCCACAAGTACTATGGTATAAGTAACTCCGTGTACATCGATGTCCCTCATAACTATTTTCCTCGCTTTATGCAAAAATCACATCCAAAATAGGGGTCCGCCATTTTGTACTGTAGAGTAGGCAAATTCTCGAGTGTGATCATTTAAATTGAGTACTGTAAAGCATAAAGAACATGATTATAAGATGAAATAGTTTTTTATCCGATCCTTTTATTCATTTTGGTTCAGCGTTGGTTTGAAATTGAAGATTTCTGCGAAAAATTGAAAACAGCCGTTTTTCCCGAAATTTGGTCAACTTTGACCCCTTGTAAAATTTAAATATGCGGGAACTAAGTCAAATGGCTTTAACAGTCGATGCAGAATTTAACTCGCAACAGATAACAGAATTTAACACTGAAAAAAAACGCATTTTGTATTTTTGGACAGCTTTTTTCGATTTCAGCCTACTGTGCGCGGGTCCGTATTGCTGAGTTGGAGCTAAGTCGGTAGGAATGCGAAGGTCGGTTTGAGTAGTGACGGACGATGATAGTGACAATTGTTGGCTTACGACGTGAACCGTGGTTAGCGCCGGATTGGCCCCCACTTCTTTCGCACATCCACAGCACAGCGGCGACATCATTCGAGAGCTTGCTTCTACCATACTGACGACAGTAACAACGCGTGTGACGGGGGAGACGCGGAGTTAAAAGCGAGTACAATGGGCTGATAGAGAAATGGTGCCCAATCCTCGTTAGTCGATTCAAAATCGTTTTATTGTTTTTTTTAATAAGTAATATTTGCGTGTGGAACTAAAGAGCCGCAGTTTCATATCCAAAGAGCCGCATGTGGCTCGCGAGCCACTGGTTGCCGACCCCTGCCCTAGACCAACAGGCCTCTTGTTGAAACTCCCTGTACTCTGAAAGAAGTTGAAAAGAATCCATACGGTGCTAATTAGGTTCCACGTCAGCGAGTTTCTCAGAGTGGAAAGGTCAGCTTTGTCGCACTTCCTCTTTAGAATAGAACGCAATCCAATAAAATTTCTCGATAATAAGAGAAACGAAGCAAATAAAACCCAATTATTACCCAATATAATTTGAAGCTAGTAATCTTAATAATATGAAAAAAATGATTGATTCTTATTTAAGTATAAGGACCCGACCGTAACGAAGTTAGCAATGCGTGAATTTAGCATTGAGAGATCGTGTATTTAGGTATCGTAAAAATGATGTTATATCACTTAGTAAAGAAGAATACAAATTATTGCTATTTAAGAATTTATTTCATTATAAAGCATATCTAATGGGAAATTAATGGCAGAATGAAAATAAAGATTATTAAAAATAAACGATAAAGGTAAATATTTAATAAATCTGTTGAATTTACTCTTATGATGTTTATTTTCCTTTGTAGGTATAAAAACTTAACCACCCATTGAATTTAATAGAGATGAGAAAGATATCCGAGGAACCAAGTGCAGCATGCAGAGAATTTCAATGTCGTATAGCTCGTAAGTAAACAAATCTCTAATAATATCTAAAATATCACTTGTAGCATCAGTGGTTTATAGATTTCAAATTATATAAATGAATCATGGATGTATTCATATTTTATATTCTGAGTCGTTTCAAATTTTTATATGGAGTACTATCAACGAAGATACTTTCATGTAAGTAACAATTCGGGAAAGGGAAAAGTATTTGCATAGAACTTAGCAATCTATCTGAGGCTTAAATTTGCATCAAAAGGCAACCATTAATATCCTAGGTAAACTTTTTGCGATTTTGATGGCGAATATTCATTCGCCATCAAAACAGTCCCGGAGAGCTTGGAAAACTTCACGAAAAAAATATTCTAAAATCGATGATAAAGAACTCTACTTTCATTTGCCCATCAATTATTTAAATTGAATCTAAATATAAAATCTGGGCCTGTCCGGGATTTGAACCCGGGAACTCTCTCACCCTAAGCGAGAATTATACCCCTAGACCAACAGGACGTGATTTAATTCAGCAATTCCGATTCTTAAGACACATCGACACGTGAATTGAAACAATTCATACACGCTCTGCTACGTCAGCGAAAGTTTCCCGAAAAGAAAGCGATAGCGAAGCATTCTAATTATGTTCGGACTACCATAATTCTTCTATAAACCGTCAGGTGTTTTTGAGAAACAACCCGTATTCGATGATGAAAAATATTCCTTAATATAATATATAACTACGTTCCGATTGTTAGTGAAAAATAAAAAAGTGCGTCGGCCGGGAATCGAACCCGGATCAACTGCTTGGAAGGCAACTATGCTGACCATTACACCACCGACGCCTTGCACTTCAAATATATATTATGTAAAATTCATTTCTCATCATATTTATGCAAATTCTTTCAAAACATTAATTTTCATTAAATTTATTGTCTCCTTAAACTTCAATCACACAAAAACGAAAATGTCGAGCATAAAGTGTGTTTTACATCCATTAATGCTGAATATTTCATTCAATATTCAACTGTCATCAGCGACTTCGCTGGTGGAGTTGAAAGAAAGAAAATTTATTTCAGCCTCTAGCATGGTATTTTTCAAAAATTTATTGGATGTGAAAGGTCCCGGGTTCAAATCCCGGATAGGCCCTCAATATTTTGTTACTTGCTGGTTCATTTAAATACATTCTTCATTAAACTAATAATACAAGAGCAAAGAAATATAGCAAGCCCCCAAGCATATATTCTGGCCGGCTTATTCCTTCTCTTTACTTTTTTTTCTTGAATAAAATGATTTAGGAATGTTAAAGTCTTTCCGCCTTTACCAACTTAGGAAGAGTTGGGTGCATTACAATAAAAATCTCATTATTTTAACAATCTTAAACTTATCTATTAATATTTAAGTGAAATTAAGCAGGTTTTTTTAACTTTTCGGAATAGATATTCCATTTAAATATAGTTTCTATGAATCTCAGATATACGATGCTCAGACTTGATCGAGCAGTTTCTAAAATTGAATTTTATTTATTTGCCGGGCGTCGGTGGTGTAATGGTCAGCATAGTTGCCTTCCAAGCAGTTGATCCGGGTTCGATTCCCGGCCGACGCACACTATTTTGAATCCTATCTCTCTCTTAACCGAACAGGAGACTAACAAATTTTTAGTAAAAATATACAACTATCATTTGATAAATTATGTCGATTAAGTTTTATATTGTACCATTCTTATATGTTTTATAAATAAAATGGTATCAAAAGCATTAGTCACGCTTCATCAGAGAAATAGATAGTGGTATATAACAGTTATCGATCTAAATTAAATCAAATGAATGGTAATCGATCTAATAGAAGGTCAAATGAAAGTAAAAATGTAAACTGGAAGTTGTAGATAATTTTTTCGATGAGTTATATTGCTAATTGAGCTCGAACTTGTTATCGGTGTATACAAAAAAATTACATTAGTTAAACGATTAGATTGGCGTTGAGGGCAGAAAAATAATAAAAAAGGGTGTCTAAGATTAAAGATAAACTATAAGTGAAACAGAAAAATTAATTTCTCTGAAAATTTGGGCAGTTCTAGATTGATATATACTTTTTGAATTTTCAAGCAACAACGCTAATTTCATAGAATAAATCGGTCCTCAACGCAACTTCGTGATGCATGGAAATGAATCGATCCTAGGTCATAAATTTCTATCGCCGTTCCAGAATTGCTCCTTTCTCTTTTACGTCAGGAAAAGATTGACTATTCCCTCAACGATATTTAATCAGAGTGTGTCTGCATTTTCCGCTTTATACTGGACGTACAAGCCGACAATCTAATCTCAAATTTACGTCGACGTACTCCAAGTTAGATGTGTCATGTTCATTAGGTATACGTAAATTTATTATGCAGTGAGTTTATAAATAAATTAGAGTGAAGATTTTATAGATGATGGATATAAAACCTTTTTTATGCTCGATATTTTCACTTTGTGCGAATGAATTTTTAAATTTTAGAAGACAAAAATTTAAAGAAAGATAAATATTAATAATCTTTTGATATAATTTGCATAAAAATATAGTGGTCTTGCTAACTGAATCTATGAAATGATGTTGTCGTATCTTATACTGACACAGACGTCACCACAAAAGGTTACATGTGAGGAAACCAGTCTACATAAAATATTGTTAGTTAAGAACATATATAAATATATAAATATATATATATATATATATATATATATATATATATATATATATATATATATATATATATATATATATATATATATATATATATATATAGCTTTGTATAGATTTCATAAAATTAAATCATCCTTTTAGTTTTAATTATCTGATATCAATTTATCCTCACAAAAATGAATTAGAATAGGAGAAGAATAATCAAGAGGAATATAATATGGAATGATATTAAAATTTTATTGATTTAATAGGCTAGAGGTAATTTTAATGATGCCACAGCAGTTATTATAAGGCGTCGGTGGTGTAATGGTCAGCATAGTTGCCTTCCAAGCAGTTGATCCGGGTTCGATTCCCGGCCGACGCACTTTTTTATTTTGTGATTATCAAACAGAACGTAGTTACATATTTTATAGGGAATATTTTTCATCATCGAATACAAGTAATTTTGTTAAAATACTTGACGGTTTATAGAAAAATTATCGTAGTTCGAACATAATAAGATTGCTTCGCAATCTCTTTCCACACGGGAAACTTTCGCTGACGTAGCAGGATGTGAGAATCTTGAATCGAAAGTGTCGATGAGTTTAAGAAACGGAATCGGTGAACATATTACGGCCTGTTGGTCTAGGGGTATGATTCTCGCTTAGGGTGCGAGAGGTCCCGGGTTCAAATCCCGGACAGGCCCTCATTTTCGTAATTAAAACCCTGATTCAACATAAATAGTTAATATTTTGCTGTGGTTTTGCTGGGTTTGAACCGTTTTCCATATAAACTGACTTGGACGTAATAAGTAAGCAAATGTTTAGCAAAATCGATCATTCTGATTCATATTAAAAGAATACCAATTGCAACAAATAATCTATACGTACATTGCTGTGACGTATATAGTGACATTCATGTGAGAAATGATCACTAATACATAGGGGCTTTCGTAAGATTATCGAATCGAAGAATAGTAAATTAAGAAACACTACCGATTTTTTTATATTAATTTATTAGGTAAATATATTTATTAAACTTGTAGATCCTTTTTATTAAATTAAGTCATCGCTCATTTTTAATCCAATTACAGGAAGGTAGGTTTTGAATTATGCTATCTATTTTGCTTTTCCAAAATCGTTAATTTCGTTTTTTTTTAATACATTTCACTTAACACACGCCCATATTACCGTATTTATTTTCTAGATCGGCTTTTATTCATAAGATCGTAGTTTATCTCTTTGCTGATTTTTGTTATTAGTTTTTTGGGCGTGTTTATCTCTGATAAAATAGTAATTTGTCTGTAATTTAGACGTTCAAAACATAGTAGTTCAGGAATATATTCGCCGAAGTAATTAACATTCAATTATTTAAGCATAAAACTTTTCAGCATGTAGCAAAGAGATGAACGTTCGTTAATTTTAACGTACTCCCTTCTTAAGATAAAATACACTTCACTATACGAATAAATATATTGTCTCCTTATTTATCTATACCTAAAATACCTGTATTTCTCTTACAGTTCGGAAGCAAAGTATTGTTCAATTCGTTTCGAACCTATTGCATTCCGTTTTAGACACCATAGGCTAATATATTTTGTAATAAATTATCCGTGATAAAGATATAGATTATTCCTTACTCAAAAGTAGCTATAAATGGCAGAAGCAGCTGCAGAAAATCCCTTAGCTTATGTATGCGTAAAATTTTATATTCTTTTACATTTCTCTAACGTTTAATAGTTATATTTGAACAGTAATTATAGCCTCAATTACCATCAGATTCTTATAAGGCATCTTTCCTATTTGTTTCCTTCCATATGACGTTGGGATGGATATGACCCAAAAACAGAAAACTGTACTCTTACATTATGGGTAGAAATCACTCTGTTAGCCAAAGATGCCTCCCTTACCGTCGGCAGCCATTAATTACACGCTTTCTGCAGAGGGGTCAAAGGGGAGCTGTGGCGGACGTAAGAACGATCAAGGCCATGGAGGCTCCTGCAGGTGACAGATTTACTCTGTGTAAGAGGACAGCGCGTGCTGATTAGCACAGCACACAGGGCTTACTTGGAGGAAGAGCGAGATGTGATTGAGTCGGTGGAATTGGCTCATGAAGGAGGCGGAACTGGATGCCAATTTGATGAAGCGATCATACGGCGCTGTCGTGTACGAGCTCTTTCTCTTTGTCTTCTCCCATAAGAGTGACGTGCGTATTGTGATATTGCTTCGTAAAAACAGTAGATTACGTAATCTTAATATCTACTTTAATATTATATATCACGTCTTAGCTAATAAAGTATCGTTTGAAGAAAGAAATTAGTATTGAGTATATTATGGGTCAGAATCCATTGGTTAGTCTCTTTCTGAATGAATTTCTGAAAAGCCGCTTATGATCGTTCAGTGAAAGCCATTATGTTCAGACGTTATAATACGCGATGATTAAAAAAAGTGAAGATTATAGAACACAAATTAGATGCTTAAACTACATTTTAATATTTTTAACACTTTTTGTGGAAAGGTAAGGTTCTTATTTACCTCTAGTTTCGATCTTGAGTAGTTAATAATTGTTTGCTCTACTTCCGGCGGGTTTTAGAATTGATAATTTGAGATTTTTTAAAGTTTCGTTTCCTGTTATAAGCGTGATTACTGAGATACGTTGAAAGACTTTTTCTCTTTCTCCATTGAGAGGTTTTGTCCATCTATATAATTTTTTTGTAAACTGTTACCTTAAGTAAGGTTCATAATATTAGGGCTATTAAAAGAGAGATATTTAGATTATTCTATAAGAAAAGTATGTTTCACAATAGACATTAGGGAAAGTATGTTTTAGAGTGTTAGCCGGGATATCAATGATCTCCAATGAATATTAAATCATTATGATTTTATGTTCTATCACTTGAATCAATTGGCAAACTTTTTCATTAGGGAATCGATAAACTTTCGAACACATTTATATTCATGCGAATATACTGTTCGGTTGGATTAAATAAGCGAAGTCCATATAAGATAATCTTAAATATTCTAAATGCCCGCTCATGCATTGAGATGTTTACTATTCCGATATTTATCTTAGTTCTATCCAGAAATCTCATAACGATTGCTTCATTAATCTCGGGAGAGTAGGTATCAAATATATACCGTACTTCGTGTACATAAGCCTTCTTAACGCATGTCTTGGTATCGATCGATGTGATAAACTGCCCATATTCTTAAAGCAGTTAATCAATGTTTCTGCCAAGCTTCATGCTTCGCTGATCTGCCAATTAAATTAAATCCTATTTCACAGCTAGGTTTTCTTTAATATAAAAAGGCACATCGATTTAAAAAGCAGGTGCATTCTGATTCGTTAATTAACACGTGTTATCTGTATCATTAATAAGAAATAATTAATTAATTAGCATTCGTCTTGAAATATTAATTCCGAGTTTATTATAATTGAATCATTGTAATGGAAAATATATCTTAAAAGTGAGTTTTATCATAGATTTTGTTCAACTGAAAACTTTTTATCCATTTAGTTAGTTTATTAAGAAATATAAAACATTATTGTCTTCATAAAATATTAATAACGACAAGATTTTTTACATTGATCAGAGCCTATATAAAGTGTAATTTAAAGTTAAAATCTTACGTTGATATAAATATACTTTGAATAATTGATACTTAACTTTTCATCATAAAAATTTTATGTTTTATGAAAGTCATTATTCATAAGTTATTGCAATCGACATATCTTTTTCTCGTATGCTATGTATGTAGTATTTTATTATATGTTATTCCCTAAATAGATTGAATAAATCAAAAAAACCGTCAAGTAAATTACGATGAACCTCATACTGGATAAAATGCACACATATATTTACTTAAATTATTCAAAAAGTATTTAGAAAATTGCTTAGAAACAGGAAAAAATATGAAATTTTAGTTATTTCTCTGTTCACAAACGAAATTATATTCATACTACATCGAAAATTTTAGTAAATAACACATATTCCTTAGCAATTAAAAATTATATTTATCCATCTAAATCTCACTCAATTCTCTAACTCGTAATTCATAGTGGAATAATAAAATATGTCGTTTAGTGATAAACAGTGCCTATACATGCTGGCATAAACGTTTCGTTTCCTGCTTTCTCCAGAACTCTTACGTACCGCCAATCCTCAATTATAACGTATGCCTCTCGATGACCGCAAATAACGCGTGTGCCAATACGGCATTCAATATCCCTTCGCATGTACGCTCAAGATCGGTGGAATGTTACTACTCCACGAATGCCGCCTCAACCAACGAATAAAATACTTCCTCTTCGCACGTGAATTGATCACCTTTAAGACCAATGCATTAATCTATAATGTACGACGAAACTGTAGCAGATAAAGAACGCACTCTGCATCCAGAGAATCGAATGCGTACAAATCATGTGTTTTTGAACTGACAACGTTCCCAGGCGATTGAGGTTTCTCTCGGAAATGCTGGAATATGATTTGATCGAAGTTTAGCTGTTTAAGTCTAATCTGGAATCAATAAACTAGAGCTAGAAGTCGCTATAGGGACAGTTTCTTATTTCTGATCTTCATTTCACTTCCCATAAAGACTTAATTAAGGGTTTTTACCGCTGTTATGTGAATGGATTACGTTATCTTACATTTATATATATATATATATATATATGATAATTTAATAATAATTAATTTTTATATTGTAATCCATTATAATCCTAAAAGAGGTTTGATTTAATAATTACGGTTGGAGAAAAGAAAATCAATTTATAATATTTTTTCTGATAATTAACTGACTAGATAAATAATGAATGGCTTGTCATAGTTGTGTATAAAATAATAATTTCGGAAAGTTACTAGTGGAAAAGTAAATCATGAATAAATATAGTTGAATGTTAAGAGAAGAAATACCTTCTACTACTTATACTATGCTAGATAAAGTTCCAAACTGCGTCTCATTAGTTTTTCTCATTAAAAGTAGCTATTTTAATCATATATTAATATTGTAATGATGAAAATCCAATTCCACGAATCTAATGTCTAAACTTCAAAAAGATGAATGAACAAAGTAGAGTGAGGACTGAGATAGTGTATCTATCCCCTTAAATCAGTAAACAGTGGAAGGAAAAACTTGTGTTAATTTGACAATAAACGTGTGAATAACATTTCCCATTGCAGTTCGTAGGGGTTGAAGGAAAATTATTCCATAACTTAGAATTACTCATATCTTGGAGCCTTTTAAGATAACAAGATAGTGGATACTTTTCCATTATCTAAGTATATAGGAGAAATAAAAATAGCTCCATTAATCATGATAAAGCAAGAGGAATAGCATATGATGTTCATTAGCAGGCGACGAGAGTACGTGCTTCGAATCATAGATGCCATTCGATCGATATTACTTCCTGTAACGTGTTGTTTTATCTTCTTCTCGAAGTATACTCTCCATCCTTTTCACTTACGCTTATGATTAATGAATCAAACGTAATCAAGGAAGCGTATCGTTGATAAGCATCTCTCGAAACGTCGCCATATATCCCATTGGAAGAGATGACTTAAAGGCACCTTTAGCCGCGCGTGCCATTTTGAGAGGCGGTCACTTCTATATCATCCTCCACGCATCATTGAGGAAGTGACATCTCTTGTACGGAAACGAGGCGGGGATACGTTTTTATGAATCCCGCTGAGAGGCGGATGGTTTATCCTCGTTTCCTTGGCTATTTTCGAAGGAACGAGGGAGATTCGAAGCAATTACGGCATCGCCGATGAATAAGGGGTTGATTGGGATCCATTTAAACCCCTTCCGGAGAGTCAGCTGCCCGCATGCATTTGTTTTCCTTATCTCATCGTAAGCATAATGCGTCGTTAAGGGTGTAACCAGGACAGGGGAAGAATACAGTCCTTGAAAACATGGATGATGTATTTTTGACGACTAAATTACGCCGGGAAATGGTAAATGGAGTTGTTTTCGTCGAAATCTGTCTTTCCCATCTTTTCCCTTCAATAGGGTTCTTTATTTGTTGTTTTAAGGCACTTCAATTGGGATTATTACGTAATTTTCTACTCGAATGTAGAAAATATGATGCGGTTTATTTACTCGTATATAAGGGGGTTTTAAATATCCTATTTTAATGTAAAAGATTGGGGTTGAACTCAAATAAAAAGATTTTATAATGACTATCATTAATAGCAACACAAAAGAATACAAATTAGGGTTGTTTGAAAACATCCTGATGCTACTATTGTCTATCTTTCGAATAATTCTTAAAGTTTATGAAGTATGAGATATTCATACGGATTCACTTCTATTATTAAGAAAATATAAGCACAAGAAGAAGTACCGTGAATTATGGTAGAATTCAAGGCCTATAAAATCCTGGATAAAAAATTGATAAAATTTACGTAAATTAGTTTTATTGACTAGTATACTGAAAGGAGATATTTGGTATATTATTTGGTTTCAAATATTAAGAGATATTTCTACCACCCGGCTTTGATGATTTTATTTCAGTTTTTTTAAATAATAGCTGTCTAAACTGTGATATAGTTCGTTACATTTTACTTTTAAATTACTATAATTTTATTGCTTGATCAATTTACTTGTTAACTACTACACTATTATTTGTACTATTATAAAGCACTATATTATATTTTTAGTAAATATTTATTATTGTATACTTGAAAAATACGTCACGCTGTATTTCCGCATGACTAGTTCTCTTTTAGGGTATACATGTATATTGGACATTTATAATGGTTAAACGTACTCATGGTTCCTCACGAAGTTTGATTACTCGTAGAGTATTACGGTAGATGGATATTTTTTAATTGGACCTGACCTAGAGAACAGTTCATGGGTCGATCTGTTTGGTACGCTCTTCTGTAACAGTAGCCTTCGCCTCCCACGCAGATTTCGTCCTTGCACACTGCGTTCGTTGTTTCCGCGCCGTTGAATCTACAAGGGCTTCTTCCGCTCCGCCCCTGAGGTCCACTCCTCGCCTCCGGGTCATTCAGAATCCGTGGTCATAGTTCTCTTCACTAACAGGCGCACGTGCATTACACTACCCCATGCGGAGATAGAATGAGCGGCTGAACCAGAGGATTATCTATTGGTGGAGGGATGGTACATCGTTGCAGCAAATGACTATGACGATAATTGGGAAAAACATAGGAAAAGCAAAAACTGATTGGTTTTTTACACCGTCGATGGTCAATGTAGATTGAGTGCTTTTGGTAAAAAATGTAAGTTTAGGATAGTAATGATTTTTTAAGTATTTAGTGTAAAACATAGGTGGTTATTTTAAAATAATTCTATTATTTTATTCTCAACGAATAAAATATTTCGATAAAATATTCAGTGATTTATTATGAGAAGAAATCGATAGACATTTTTTATTGATTCCTTTTGACTTGAAAGTATCATAACTTAAAATTGCCTTTATAATGTATGATGTCATAACTTGCATGGTTTTCGAAGACTTTTTCAACATAGACTATTCTCTCTTTTGTTTTCATACGATGAGATCAAAGCTGAAATATGTAAGCTTTAGTGAGCCAACGAAACAGTTAATATACTTCGGTCGATTAAATGCATCGTACCTTTCCTAAAAATAGTAAAATTTACGAAGCTTTATGTATGAGAAAACGTTCTTGGATGATAATATCCACTTACTCTAAGATAATTGTCAATCATTGTTGGTTAAGATGAAAATCTATAGTTATATTTATGTACGAATAATATATTTATTTAAATCTCGAGGTTTTATACATTTTTAACATTTTAGCATTTATACGGCGCAATCATACAAAGAAAATCGATCAGGAGACGACTTGTAAACATGTTTTACGACTTTAAACATCTTTCTAATAGGTTTAGAGGTTCAAAACAAAGATATCTTTCCGATCCACTGCAATATCCATAGCTATTCCATCAGTATATCTCCTACAACATCCATGCTTTTTTTGGACCCGCTATGAATAAAAGACCGTTCAATAATCTATATAATGTAAATCCAAAAAAAAGATATTCCGATATAAAGAAAGAAGTGGACAGATGGCCGACCATCTCCTCAGAAGAAAGATGAACGCAATCGAGTGAAATGATTTATGCGTGCGTTAAATCGATAGTAACCAAATTGTAACGGCAACTCCTCAACTGTAGCCATCTGCAGGCGGAGCGCTGGCGGCGACGTGCCAAGAGCCCTCGACATCCGGTCCGATGGACACACGAGAGATTCTGAGGGAAGCTGCACCTAAATTTCGATGATACATTTGATAGGAGAGATTTCTGGTCAGTCCTACATCTGTCATAGGAGATATTATTTCATACACTGCTATAAAGGGCCTGCTGGTTGCATTACAGTGTTTTATCAAAGGCACACGTCGAACTGTAGGGATGAATATATAAGAGAAGGAACCAAATCTTCAATGATTCATGTCGCGACATTCCGCTAAGACTTTCTCCTTAATGGTTTTTAGGCTTAAAGAGATTGGAGGTCATTCTTATTAAATATCGATTGAATAAAGAGAGAATTTTATACCATTTAATGTCCTTAATTACTTAATAACGAGATGGGGTATGAATCAAATTATGATATTTAGTGGAGAGATAATTCTGTTTAAATTTTCTTCATTTAACCTATAATGCTTGTTAAGTTTTTATATGGAGGTTTATAGGACTGCAGATATTGTACTTTTTATGTTAAAGAAGTGTTCTTTTTACCTTTAAACTAGGTTTTTTATTAGTGATTATTTCTCCCATGAATGTCACTACATACGTCATAGCAATGGACGTATAGAGTATTTGTTGTAATTGGTATTCTTTTAATATAAATCAGAATGATCGATTTTACTAAACATTTGATAAGTTATTACGTCCAAGTCAGTTTATATGGAAAACGGTTCTAAAATAAATTCCATTGATAAGGTGTATATGGATCTTTTGCTTTAGTTAAAGTTAACCATTATGGTTCGCAATATGTTACTAAACAAAGCTATTATTTCTCTTACACAGTGGGTAAAAAAGTTGTATATTGGAAAAAGAAAGTATTATATTGCGAACGCTAATCTTATTTGCGGTATATTTGTGTTCCGTTTGCATTAAACACAATAATAAAAATGAGGGCCTGTCCGGGATTTGAACCCGGGACCTCTCGCACCCAAAGCGAGAATCATACCCCTAGACCAACAGGCCGCTTATTCAGTTTGGTTTGTTTTCTTTTCTTTCATTTAAAAGAATCCATTCGGAACATTAATAGAAAAGCAACGTAAGCAAGTTTCTCACGGGAGAAAACAGCTCAGCAATGACGGGCTTCCCCTCCATTTTTTGAGTTGGCTCGGTTCGAAGATAAAGCGAATAATACTAAAATTTAATTGGCTTGTAGCTGTCTATATGAAATGAAATACTTAACGAAAGTAAGTGACAATACAGTTGAAATTGGGTTCTTAAGTGCAAAAAGAGTGCGTCGGCCGGGAATCGAACCCGGATCAACTGCTTGGAAGGCAACTATGCTGACCATTACACCACCGACGCCCTATAGAAATGATGGTAAAATTGCTCGATCATGTCCGAGCAATGTACATCTGGGATTTATAGAAACTACTTTTTTATGGAATAGATATTTATCGAAGGTCTTTCATAAATTATCAGCATTATGTTTTCAATTCAAATATGATATTCTCTTTAGAATATTTTAATTTCTAATGTTAAAGATAATGAAGTGCCGAGCAAATCTTGGCCCCTGTGGCCTAATGGATAAGGCATCGGTCTCCTAAACCGGGGATTGGGGGTTCGAGTCCCCCCAGGGGTAATTTTTGCAGCATTTTACTAGTTTTAAGAGAAACTTTAGTCCGATTAAATACCTAAGTAAATTCTAAAATATTACTTTTACCTCATCGTTGGATCATCAACACAATTTTTTCAAATAATAATTGAAAGTCTGTATAAAATTGACCCGAAACGCCTTTATATACCTTTAAAACATGAAGGTGAAAGAAATGAAGAACTTGTGTGAGAAACACCACCTGTTAATCCGCCGCGGTACCTTTCTGAGCACATCTACTGCATTAAATTAAATTATACCTAGTCCCTGATTTACTCCACTTCCATTCCAGTAAAAAATGAGGGCCTGTCCGGGATTTGAACCCGGGACCTCTCGCACCCTAAGCGAGAATCATACCCCTAGACCAACAGGCCGCATGATTATATTATTAATTATTTATGACAAATACTCGATTTGCTTCCATATTTGGCTTTGCTACGTCCACGAGACTTTCACAGCGAGTGAAAAGTAATCAGTTGCGTCCTTCTCCTGAGACAAGTTGTCAATTATAAAATAATTAATGCCTTTAATGATGATATATTGAATTTGGATCGTGAAAGTTAACATCAATTTATTGACAAACAAAATGATGCTAAGAATTGAACCACTCGCTCGCAATGTATAGGATTTGGTATTCCTTGTTTGAACTCGATTGAATCGAATTTGTTATGTGAGAGAACAACTCAGCGGCCACTTAATTCTTCGAGAGACGAGAAGTTTCCATTAAAATATATAAAGAATTATTTACATCGATTATAGTTGGAGCTAAAGTTTCCGGAATTTTCAAGAATGTGCAAAACATTTTGGCTTCGGTGAGTTAAAAGAAGTGTTTGAGACTGACAATTTATAATATTATTTCTTGCAGCCTGCTATATTAGCTGAAGTTTTGTCGTCTGGATTGTGACCAATGGACACTTGTGCGCCATATATCAGTGCTAGATATTCCCTTTTCCTTACTTGCCACAGCAAAGTCTTACGATCCCTACTGTCCATTGAAACGAGATCTGAGCCGACTTGAATTAGCTTTTATCTAAAAAGCTGTTGGTTAGTCACCGTTATTACCGAAGATAAGAAATTACGTAAACGCAGCTTGCGGAGAGTCATGGTCGGATGTCGGGCAAATACCCAAGGCCATTTCCAATTCAGAGGACCGAAAGGGAAAAGTTATGTAGAGTATTTTGTGGTATTTACACCTTCCTCTGTGTTGGGGGTTGCTTACACAGAATGTGACCTTCAATACTTAAGTCCAATGTTTTCAGCTCCAAAATTTTTGCTGATGCTATTCGCTCAAAAGGCAACTGAAAAGCGTGCGATAATAACGCGCGATTTTGTGTCACAAATTCGACCAGACTAACTGCTTAAGTTGGGCTTCTACATCCACCGTATAGTCCGCCCCATCCTAATACCGTTTGCTTTGCTCGATGCAGAATGTTTTCTTAGTAATCCAATCGCCTCTTGAAAAGTTCTTATTGTTAGAAAGAATTCCTCAACTCCAAAATGCCACAGTTTTACGCAAAATACTGCATAACCAACTAACTACTCGACAGAAGAAATCACTTGAACGATGGTAAGTTTTTATTATTAAGATCGTGATCTATTTTAATATTTAAAAAATAATTATAATGAAATAAATTCCGGTAACATTTTCACCAACCTTATAGAATAAGGAAGATCAAATGTCCTGATGTGAATGTAATATTCTGTACGTGAATTAATTATATTTTACGTTTCAATAGAAACTTAAAGGAAATACTATTATGCGTTGACAAAGAATTAAACGGATTGACAGCTTGCATGGGAGCATGAATACTATTACTCAACAGAGCGTTATTTAAATATAGCGAATTAAAATTCTTAAATACTTTCAAATACCCGTAATATCAATTCGATGAGTTTACTATTGAAGAAATTTGAAGTTCGATACATACAAATCTTTATTTGCAGTTTACACCGGTATCTTCTCGAGAGAGAGAGAGCAATCCATTCACCCATCTCAGTTCAATGAAGCGTGGAGGAAAAAAAAAGAACGGCGGTCGGGCGTATCAAAGGATCGCAGCTATTAACTCGCACAATTAAAAGATCGCGTTGGATTCGTACACTCACCGTGAAGAGCCGTTTCATCACAAAGTGTTTAATTTCACGTCGAATTTTGGATCACAAATAAACGAATTGCTTTCGGATGGAGTTCCTTTCACTGTCAAATTTGAGAAGTCAGCGATTGGTTGTTAAGGGCAGTCGAACTGTTGAAGGCGGACTGAATAATAGAGCTCATCTTGAGTCACTTTTCCAAGGAGAATTTTCGGCTGGAAACCACCCCACGGTTTTTTGTTTTCTTTTTAGTTCTGTAATTAAAGAATAGGCTTCTCTAGTGATCTTTTAGTTGTACTATAGAAGTCATAAACCGCATTGGTGTATTAACATCGCCGCTCTTACATTAGTTTCTTTTATTTAAGCTATTTATAGCTTCTCTGATACAATGAATCTGAGAGTATAAACTGATGTTACATTATGAAACAATGCATTATTTAATCCTGTAAGACTTTATTATTCTCTGTGTAAGGACAAGAAGCTTGAAAATTTATATTAAGGGGGGGTTCTTGGTAACTCATTGCTTTTGAATTTAAGTCCTAAAAGAAATTTATAAGTACTATTTAATTGCAGCATCTGAGATAATTTTAAGACGATTAACCATAGCTAATATCTTAAGTCACCTCTGATAAGCTATTAAAGGAATATTACAAAAGGACAAACATTTCCTCATTACATACTCAACGAATTTACCTACTCGATAGTTTGAATTAAGGTATAACATTTCGCATATACAAGTATGTAGGTAAATTCTATTTTTATAATCTACCAAGATATTATTCTGTGGACTTGAAACTGTTTTTTGGTACATATTCGTGTTAGCTTCATAAATTCTGTTCTAAAATTGAAATTGTTCCCTTAGATTTACATACAAACGCATTCCTAGTAAAGGGTTACGTCTTATAATATTGATTAAAAATAGATTTATCAATAAACATCCATATTAATCGTATTAATCCATAAAGTCCTAAGGGGAATGTATATTGTTTAGAAAGCTGATTGGAATACGAATTTCCATATCAAAATAGATAAAGTCTTCTTTCACATTAAGATTATTATTAACCCATTTCCGGTCTCTGAAATACTTTCAACTCCCATTACCAAGCCAATTACAGTTCCATCGCTAAGTCTTTTTCCCTCGGGAAATAAACCAAATCGACAAATCGTTCACCCCAAACAAAAACACCGAGACCAATCCTAAGTCTTTATGTTTCTTTAAGGCGCCCATTTGTAGAGAAACGGAAATCGTTCTTTTTAAATGTCTTATCTGGTAAAAAGCCATCTCTTAGCTCATTCACGTTTGTCGTGGTTTTTCGAACTTCTGAGAGGCGATGATGACTGTTTAACTCCCCTTCGTTTCCACTTAATTCCAATGTATTTCTCTTTTTTATTCAGTTCGCTGATCAAACTCGTTTAAATCTTAAAGCAATCCTATCTTCTTTTATCTTCTCAAAGTTCTCGGAGTTTTAAAAAAAATCGTGAATCGAAATTCGAGGCGAATTTGTCTTTCCCACGTTACCTTCTTAAATATGTTTCTTTCGTTGGAATTTTAGTATCGAATGCTTCTAAGAATGATATAGATGATGTACAAATGTGTGTGTGTACAATTTACGCGTTTATTGGATCTTAGAATTTAAGCGCCGATGGTGTAATGGTCAGCAAAGTCAACTTCCAAGCAGTTGATCTATGTTCGATTCCCAGCAGATGCACAATTATTGTAGTATTTGAAGATAATTGTGGCTTCTAAACACGGTGTGAAGTTTCTTTTTTCTTTGAGGTATCAGATGTAATATTATCCGAATTAGGCGTCACATGAATATTATAAATTTCAAGAGTGAAGTACAGGAACATTCCAAACTTTCATTTACGTACTATTCCGGGAGGTGTTGAGGAGGAAGTGCCACACGGCTGAGTTGTTTTCTCCGTTACGAGAAACTCGCTGACGTAGCATCTAAATTAGCACCGTATGGATTCTTTCCACTTAAAGAGAAAACATTAGGAAGATAACAAGCGGCCTGTTGGTCTAGGGGTATGATTCTCGCTTTGGGTGCGAGAGGTCCCGGGTTCAAATCCCGGACAGGCCCGTTAAATTTTTGTGGAAAAAGCCGATTATCTTTTTTTACGGCTTCTACGATAGCACAAAAGCCTCTTCCTGTCTAAGTCATCGCAAGAGTTAAAATAAAAATAATTTATTTACTTTAACAAGATTTAATTATCAAAATGTCTATAATCTTTAATTAATGTCTAAATTTAAGCCATTCATAAGCCGATCAATTATCGATATTTATTCTAATGAATCGTAATGATTATTTTTAACTCACTCACTTACTTACTTCTCACATTGCGAGAGCAAAATTTACGAAATTAACATAGCTAATGATTGTTGCGTAAATAAACCAAACCTGCTGAGATGGATTTGCAAATCTTTGCGAATGAAATGATTAGGAAGTATTAGTTATATAATTATTTCTATTACATTCAATATGAAGATTTAGATACGTAACGAAAATCTTAATAAAACCGGGCATACGGTCATGATTTTGACTCCGAACAGATGATTCAATGAGTCATTCCAAACATTAATACGGAACGGAGTCACGTGATTTACGTAACAACTCGTTAAAAGCGATAAAAGAAATGCCCCAAAGTCAAATGGGAACGTGCGACTACATTACGGACGCCCCGCTTCGCGATCCAATGGCCAAGCGACGCTAAACAATTGAAGCCCGTTTCCCACACCGCCTTCGATTCCTATTCATCCTCAGAAAAGGATACAAGGATGCGTAGTAAAACTTCCCGCCGCTTTTCCCGCGCCTTGTTTCCATTCAATTCCGCGGAATTATAAAGAAACCCAGCACGAGAAATTATAATCGACGCGGTCTTTACTTTCCTCGTGCTTCCCAGCGTGAGGCGTGCTGGGCATTCCCTGCGTGAACTCTCCAAAGGAACTAATAAAAAAAGTAGCACTGTTTTTTCAAAGCGTGATTCGATTCTTTGACTCTTTCGAACTATTCCCAGGGTCGATCTCCGTTGGGGGTCGAGATTCTAAATGAAGAGATGGAAATAAAGGACGGTTGGAATGAAAAAATTCGAAGAAGAGTGAGATTGAGTGAGGATGGATACAGATACAGGGATGATGATACCGAAGTTTCGACTAATATTTAGTGATCAAATATGAATCTCATATATTTACAAAAATGTACAATATATGCATAATATAAGTTATTGTTTTATTGTATAAAAATGCATGATTTCGATTACTGTGCGAACTTAAGTACATGGAACGGAGAGATCAACAAATGTTTAGGGTGATGTGGCAATTGGAGGCTTGGAAGAGAAAAATTAAAATAGCTTTCAGAGATGGAACATAATATAGCATATATTCAATTTCTCATATATGTAGTTATGTCAGTCAACCATTCAGGGATATATTGTTTCCTGTAATTAGGACATTAAAGAGAATGAAGTATGTACATAAATATTAGAATTTCGTCTATAATTCATTTTGGACGCAGAATTTTCGTGCTTCCGTTCCTGCAGCAATTCTGTAATCATTTTAAAATCTAATTATAAAGGGTTACATACTTCCTAATGCTATATCCAAAAATATATTTATCGATATTGCTAATATACTCCTTTAACATACTTCATTTATACTTATTATGAAATGATGAGTATCATAGACTATAATAGACGAATATTTCCGACAATTGAACCCGACTCCTGTCGTATCCAAAGCAAAGATCATACCGATAGACCACTAAAACAAACAGAAAATGTTTTCTCCTTTAAGTATATATTCGTATTTAGGGTATTTTATACCTTTGCAAAATGACTTTAACGAGGTTAATGCATATTTCTCGGAAAACTGCTTAATTTAACTTCCTATATGAATAGGTAGTAAAAATGAATTCTTTTCATTCTCCTCTGTATATTAAAAATAAATTGATGATTGATTAATAACAATTTGAGTATAGTGGATGTAATGGATAATGAATTAAATTATTTTTCAGTTTTTAATAGAGGATAAACACTTTACGTATTTTTAATAATGGAAACCTCATGGATACGATACA
Source organism: Pantala flavescens (assembly GCA_020796165.1). Lineage (NCBI taxonomy): Eukaryota > Metazoa > Arthropoda > Insecta > Odonata > Libellulidae > Pantala > Pantala flavescens. The sequence continues at coordinate 43,822,133 of CM036881.1, read as the reverse complement.
TTTAAGAAATTAGCGATGAAATTCAAAGTGGTTGAGTTTGTTATTACCTAAATTGTTATATTAAGATTTAACGATTAGGTCTTTAAGAACCTTCAGAAAGCCCAAATCTTGGAAACACTGCTGTCTTAGGTGCAGATTCTCAATAACCCAAAAGCGAGCGGCGCGTCAAAGAAGATGGCCGTCGAAGCACAGAAAGGTCGAATAGATGGGAAAAGAATCGAAAGAAACCGATTCGAGGAGATTTGGTACGGGAAAGCCGCTGATGCCGCCGTAGCATTTGTAAAGCCCACTATCCTCTTAGTTTTTTTCTTTCGGTGCGCTTCTGTGGGATATTTGGGGATGAGAAATACAGAGAGAGAAAAAACTTCCCCGGACCTTTTATTCGTCGACAATGTCTAAGTCCCCAGCGGCCATTTTGTATTTTGCCCGCCATCTTGGCATCCCGCTGAGTTTTTCAGACCTCGCCAAGTGTTAATTGAAGATTCAGTTTCTCTTTTGTCGGCGGTAGGAGGGGATCTGCGGGGGTTGCCGAAGAAGTGCCGGCTGGTGGAGAAGACGGTTGCTGGAACAGCGGGAGGAATACAGGGATGGAGTTTAGTGAAAACATGGTGCTGTGCTCCATGGCGGGAAGTCAATGCAGTGGAAAATGAGGGATCATTATCCTTATATGGAAGTTTTAAATTTGAAAAAAAATATTCATTTTGGCAAAAGAAAATGATAGGTGTTTCAAAATCAATTTTCCTGCGAATATTAATAGACTTCTGTTACCGCATTCACTCATCATTTATAAGTAATAATGACATTACTAGTTATCTTTTAATAATTCCCTTTATGGTCCATATGAACAAAAGAGGAATATTGAATTAAAATTTCTCTGTACAGATTTTTCATCCAGCATCATTTAGTATTACTTTGTAATTTCAGGGATATTTTTGGTAGTGAGCAAAGACGTGATTTTCGTAAATCTTTCATTCTGAATCGTTTTATACATATTGTTTTATGATGCGAATTGATACTTTCATAAGAGGTATTTATGCCCTCAAATAAAAGTTGTTCAAACGTATTCACATATTGATATTAATTTGAAAATCGATTCAGCTTATCTTTGCATTATGCTTCATTATTTTCTTCTGTGTTATTTATAACTGTATCCACGAAATTAATTTAAACTAGTTTTTTAACTTTGCTCAAATAAGTAAAGTGCTCTTAATAGATTCTTTTTTTCATATTTTTGTCACTAATCTTGCGCTCGATAATTTTATTTATCGCATACGCATAGTTACTGATAGGATAGGATGACTACTATTCATTAGTCGAAATATATAGAATACCACCCTGGGATGAGAATACAATTGAATGCTTTGTTCCTTTCTACAAGGCTGTGTTTACTGATAACCATATATAAAAATAAACCTCTTTTGTGCTAAGCTTTTCATGAATGAGAGATTAGAGTATAGACTATTTTTTGCAGTGCCTTTCTGTTTAACCTAGGCAAAAAAGTAAGCCCATCTCTTTTCTTTCCAGGATATCCACCTTTTCTTAAGGGTCTAATATGCAGCTCCAGTGTACCCTATATCCTCTTTTTCAAGAGTTTGCCGCTTCGATGCAGCTCATCCTCAAATTTATGTGCGACCCCATCTGTTCACACATCTGATGCTTATGTCAACATTTACTGCTTGCTGAGGTGCGATGGTGGTGAAAAGTAAGTAATTTGCGAATTTCATTCGTTTCTAATTGAATTTAATCTGATTATTATCACTGCCACGTATCTCATCTAGATAGGCTGAGTATTATTTTGTTATATCTAAAGGAAATCACGTCCCAATATTGGCAAATTTATTATTATTTCATATTGTCTTCTTATCTACACATTTAAGTGGTTTAAAACACCAACGTACTAATTCTTTTAAGGCGTTCCTTTTTCATATGAATAATCTAAAAAATTTGGGAAAACGTTGTTTTATCGGCTTTTAATGTAAAACAAAGTATAAGTTTCATGACTACTATTTTTGTCGTAGTTAAATTTGAAGAAGAATTTTTTTTAGATCAGATAAAATATTACCGTGTTGACATCACAGTATTAATACAAAGTATACGGTCCATAAGTATATATATACATAAGTGTATATATACGCGTATATTCTGAACTATTATATAGTAATTTTTCTGAATGAATGAGCTAACCGCTTAAAATATTTAATCAAAACATTTTACGTAATTAACTATACTACATTTCAACCCAATTTACGGGAAATGTATAATGTAAAAAATCTAATACTCTTTTAAAGAGATCCTGAAATTTTTTCGGTTTAACTTTTACGGAATATAAGTATTATCAAATTTGCTATCTTCACCGATGAGTTAACGTATATGGGGCGTATGTTTACCGAATCTTGCATAGCTTCTGGATGACTAAATCTGTCGATTATTCCCTATCTGTACCCGCCAATTGCTGCGATCCCTTTGACCTTCCCGTCATTGTACCGCCTTACCCATTCCGCCTCTAAAAAGCATCACTAAGACTAAGTCCGACAGACGCATGACCTTAACAAAGACACTGCGGGAGACGCAGTCCGATTCAATCTCATATTTCCCCCACCATCGTACCTCATCCCCCATCACCCCCTCATGTACCTTACTTTTCCATTTAGCTCCTTTTAACACAGAAAAAAGCACTGGATTTAAGCACGATTATCGGCTATTATATCAAAACGGCGACCCACATTGTTGAGCGAAACAATGGATGGGTTATTTCGAAATGAATATGTTCATAAATTATTAGAAATACACTTTAGTTACGATACGCCATTTGTTAAATATTTCATATGAAATATAAACTGAACATTAAATTGTAGCATATACGTAAGAAAGAACCACGAGACTGGTATAGTATCATAAGGTTTATTCAACCACAATGCGATCATTAATAATTTATTTATTTTGTTATTTATATTATGTGTATTTTAAATTTTTGTATTTTAAGATCAATCTTTCCGGATACTCTTCCATACGAGTACTTGCAAATAATGTTTAATATACTTCCTTAAATAATAAATTTAAATTTAATAAAATTAAATTAAACTAACGTGGTTAGTTTTGACATTAAAAACATTTGACATTTAAACATAGTAAACTGCACTGTATACGTATATCAAAGACAAGTTATAAAAAAACGATACTGAATATGAAAATAATGCTAAATATGATGTAAGAATCGGCAATAAGAAATTTCGTCAAGTAGTTTCCTTTTTTTGCCGAACTAACAACTAACATGGGAAGAAATATTTTCGAACTCGTAAGCAGAGATCATGAAAGGAATTTCCACAAACACAAAAGGTTAGTTTATGGAATAATGAAGTTGAAAAGTATGAAGAGTCAAGAATACCTATTATTCCTCTTTCATCTTAGTGATTGGAAAAACATTCTCATTCAGATTGAAATTGCAAAAATGTATCCTCTATGCTTCCGAGGGCTAAAATTATCGGGCCTGTCCGGGATTTGAACCCGGGACCTCTCGCACCCAAAGCGAGAATCATACCCCTAGACCAACAGGCCGTTGTTTATGATGTAATTTTTAATCTCTCAAATCTGTAAGAATTCATACGGTGAATATGTGAATTCTCTACGTCATAGACTTTCTCATGGGAGAAAACAACTTACTGCCAAGTGTTTTCTCTTGAGCATTGCGATTCAAGAAATGAAGAAGAACAGGGGAAAATGAAGAAGGTAAGAGTGATTAAAGTGAACTTAAAAGTCAGAAAATTTCATTTTCTATACAACGAAGTAACTAAGAAAAGAAATTGTGCCTCGGAACGAAGTAGAGCAAGGATTAAATTCTTGGAAGACAACTATGCTGACCATTACACCACCAACAGGTTTAATTGTTCGAAAATTTTCTAGTTGGAATTCTCCTGATGGATGTAACGGAATAACAAGGTAAGGCTATAAACAATAAGTAATAAATATGATGTAGAATAGAATTGGGATACCACGTCTATATCTGGATATCATTTTCATTACATAACCAATTTAATGAGATTTTAATGTGAAGTATCTCGATTGTTTGAGCGAATATACTTTTTTTCTTACATTCGTCTTCTTATTATAATATTTGTGTTGTATTCCATGAATGGCGAAGATAATTACCAGTAATTCTAATTTTATTCATATTGCCATACGTTTTAATGCAATTAAGTTATCTAAAATCGATCTTTAGTATAATATTAATTAATTGAAACCGTAGACGTCTTAAATAATATCATGAGATGATATCTTGAGGAGGTATCAAATTGATCTAGTTCACCTTTGCTATGTTAAGTTCAACAATTTTATGAATATTTTAGTGCAATGTTTAGCTTCGTTGAAAATAATAATAGGACGTATTGAGATTTATAATGGAAGACTCGGCGTGATCCAACCGAACTGAATCAGCAATTCTTAATCTGAAACTACCAATGAATACGAACTATCAATTTAAGCTCCACGGCTGTCATATAATTATACATTTAGAAACATGTTTTACAAGACTAATTCGCAGAAACGTGAGCTAGGTCCTAGTGTAGAAGTAGTCCACGTGCCTACTTAACATCCCGTAGAGGCATTTTACCTTGGAGTAGGACATATGTCCCTGGAGCAGAAAATAATAAGCTCGTATGTGGTAAAACACCCGCTGTCTTTCCTCCCGGGTGGTCCGGGCTTCATTCGAGAACTTGCGAACTGAACTTGCAGCTGCGCTCGTGGCCATGATGCCCTCTCCAGCCATAACAAACGAGAACTGAACCTAATTTCAAAAATTATTATCACTCCGCGACTGTTTTATCATTCCGGAACGAGATAAAAGCTCGTTCGAGTGGAAATTACGTGCTGTTTAATACATTAACAACACGGTGTCCATGACGCGCCGGGAGCTCTGTTTGCGTTTCTGTAGCTGGGGATTTGTTTATGGTTACAACGATTACGTATGTGCCTCGAGGTGACTTCATCTCATGCCACAAAGGGTAATGGTTTCATCCGTTGTTGAAGATGCTTTTAACAAGCTATAGGGTTATAGTTTTCGCTGCATTAAGGCACTCTTGTAAGAAAACAGTATCCACGACATAATCTAACTCTGACGTCTTTCCTAGCCCTACTGGGTTTTTCATTTGATGATACAGATTATTTATTCTAGCATTTTAAAAAAGCCATCACGCTCTATCCACCGTTAATGTAAGAATCTGCACATTACTGGGAAACTAAACCTTTCGCAACATTAATTTGAAATGAAATCTGAACTACAGAAATTGATACATTTTTACCATTATCATTTGATTTTTTCATTTATTAGTGGCATCTTTAATTGACGCTAAAATTTCTATCCATGATCGCAAGCTGTTGCATTTTTAATAATATATACATAAATTTTATTGGATGGATCTCGTATAGCAGTTGAATTAAGAAATTTTTGTGATTCTTTTGATTTTTAATTCATACGATTTGCATAGTCTTCTTTATATTTCTTTTACTTAAATACTGCATTCAGTGCGCTGAAGAAGATGAATCTTACACCTCTAAAGTTTCTAATTGTACCGGATAGACTTATCTTCTTGTTAAATTTGTGTACTTACCTAGTTATTATTTTAATGAATTTTACGTCATGTATGGCAAGGGTGGCAAACAAGTTATAAAATCTATCTGGAAAGCACTTCGTGCTGTAACAACGTACAAACAATATGCATTTCACAACTCCTCTTACCCCTTATTGACAGGCTACCCCCATGGCAACAAGTCGATCGCGACAGTTTTGTGTATATAATATCGACTTTTCAACTTAAAAGCTGGCCACTTCTAATGTTTGGCACAAATATCTTATCAAAACTTCAAGAGGGGAGGATGATCACTGCAAGGCCGCAACACCGAACTCATAATTCCCAAGCTTTTGCGCGTACCTATAAAGGAGTTAATGAAAATCTAGAAATTAAACGTACTTAAAAACATTCTGGGTTGATTGATACAAACACACTGGCGTTTGAAGTACTATTCGACTGAACCAACAACTTAACCTTTCTTGTTAGAACAATGGAACTCTGTGAAAAGAGGAAATGGTTGATTGACTTGATTGAAACACGAAAATCGGGAAGTCTGCAAGTCTACCATGACCCTAAATCGAACAGTGTTTTTAGTTTACTATGGTCAACTCCGCACCCTGAAATTTATCAAAGAAAGTAATCTTTGCTCCATTACGTAAAATTGATTCAAATCTACCATTACGTTGAAAACTGGTAGAGTATTCAAGCAGACGAAGAATCCACCCGATCGGTCCAAGATCGCAACATCTGACCGCCTTCAACCATGGGCGTGCATCGTCTTGAGATCTTTATGCGACCGATGGATAGAGAGAGGCGTGGAAAAACAGGTCGGACACTCCCAGCTCCAAAAGTCACGCCCAGGATACTCAAAGAGGTAGACACCTACTCTTCCTTATCCACCCTCTCAAGATCATGGACACGCCCACTCAGCATCCGATACCATTTATCTCGAGAGAGGAAAAAATCGCATTTATGGAAGTCGTGCCCCACGCTGACCAAGCGGAGAACATCCACTTATCATTCGTACTTCGCAACACGTACCATTTCCTCCACCAATGGTCACTCCCATCTCTCGTGTACGCCACTCTTGCAGATTGCGAAGTTGTTTATTCCGCGTCGCGACGAGAAGTGTGTTATCATGATTATTAGGTCTGAATTAAGTTATGTGTAGGGGTTTGTTTGGGAACATAAAGATAATTTTAAATATTTTTGTTCCTTAAGAATTAACTGTTAGCCGGAAAAGAAGGTGTCTGCTGTAGAAAAAGCTATGGTCCGTTGTTTTCATTACTATGGTCCGTCTATAAATAAACTATTATTCGATAATATCCAAACTTTTTTAGGATAAAATTTAATGCATGAGTAGATAAAACCAACATGCTTGAATATCTGTTAACCGAAGAGATTATCTTATACATGTTTTGTGCTTTTAAATGAAACGAGTGATGCATTTGTGCTGTCACACTGAAATATTCACACCTGTATTCATGCGTTCGGGTGTGTATACGTGGGTGCGTAATCATTTGTGTACGCTGGAGTGGGTGTGTGTGGGATGGTGATGGAAAGGATAAGGAAATAAGTCAGAAGGTTAGAGATGTATCGGGATATTGATGTGTAAAATGGGTGGGGATTAATGATATACTATGGTATTTCTATGGGAGATATTGTGGAATAAAATGGAAGAGCAGAAGAACAAGGTCTACGAAAATGTGTTAATTACTATGGGCTGAGAGGAAGGGGTAAAGTAGTAAAGAATTGCAAAGGAGTGATAGTGAAAGGAAGAGGGTGAGGAAGGCTTATAGTAAAAGAAGAAAGAGGTGGGGGATGAACAGACAGGATAGGGGAAGAAGGTATAGGGTGGGGGAAAAAGGTATAGGGTGGGTGAAAGGAAGGGGGAAATAGGTATAGGGTAAGGGGGCAGGCGGGTTAGGGGGGGGGGAAATATGTACAGGGATGGGGGAAAGAAAGGGGGAAAGGTATAGGGAGGAGGGAATAAGTTAAAGGGTATACCTTTACCTTGTTGGGGGGGGTGAGGGGGGAGAGAGGAAAAGGAATGGGGATGGAAATGAAGAGGGGAAGGGAGAGGGGAGGTTAAAGAATGGAGTATAGGGGATGAAAAATAGAGGAAGAAATGAGAGAGTAGAAAAATAGAGCAGAAAAGAGGAAAGGAGAGTTGCAGGGAAAATTGGGGGAGGTTTCAAAATATATGTGGGAAAGGTTCACAATGAAACTTAGGGAGGTTATATAGTTGAAGAAAATAGAGGAGTGAATGGGCAGAGGGGTAAGAAATCTTTTTTAAGTTCTTGTGTGTGTGCGTGTGGTACTTTGTGTATTAACTTACCATCACTTACCTTACCTGATGTTGAATCCATTGCTCAGAATTCCACAATATTGAAGAGAAATTTAGGGTATTAGAAGATTGTCAAGAATAGAAAAGAAACAAGTATAGAAAAAACAAAAAAAGGATATGTAATATTACTAACCCTAATTACATTCCACCTATGAAATAATCCACAACCAAATAGGTAAACAAAAGAATAAAAAGAAAGAAAGTTAAATTTTAAATTTTATTAAAAGACAGCTTTGATAAAGGCCCTTTAATAGATCGAGCAGATATCTAGGTTAATACAGAAAATAGGCAAAAATGAAGAAAAGAATTTTAATGCAAGGATAGATCTTTGAAATGATATAAATTTTTCAAAATAAATAGAGAATTTTATTATATATGTAAATGATGATGAATTTAAAAAATTTAGATAGTCAAAGTATTGGTTTATTGAAATTGTATGAAGCTAATAAAAATTAGTATCCACTGACAATATTAACAGTTCTGGTGCACAAAGTTGTTTTTCTGTAGATTTTAAATAGTAATGCGCTGTTTGGGTGCTAGTATAGGATTGTGGAAAATAGTAAAGGAGGAAGGGGAGAACCCCCTCAATGTCATTGTAGGCACATAAAGTATTGATTTTATAGTTATTTTACTTTAATTATATATAAATTTCATCTCATTGCTCATGGCAAAACAGTTAAAAGAAGTATCTCTAATAAATTTAGCTCAAGTATGCAAAGGAATGCTTCTAAAAATAATATTGTATTGTATTAATAATTATATTAAAGTAACTCATTGTAAAACTGATGAATTTAATGAATTCAAATTAATTATGTACAAAAGTTATGTAAAAGGTTCAACAGCATTATTTTCTAAAGGTCAAGTTGAAAAAAAGTGGTTGGACATTCATCCTTAATAAAATTATGATCATATTCGGAATAAGATTATCCAAAATATCCAACATCTTGAAATTTAAATTAATATTTCAACTAAAAAGCTAAAAATATGACTATTATTAGGTAGATATATGGCTGTAGTTCGTTTAAGGCTACACAACTTTTAAAAATTATAATTATTAAAAACGATTTAAATAAGTTAACTACTTTTGTATAATTTCATTTTCCTTGTACAGTAAAAATAATTAGTTATGAATATTGAAGAATTACATTTATTACAATATTACATTTAATACAAAATTTATTTATATTTGCTATTATTTTTAATAATCATTTGTAACAACCTCAAATGACTCGATTACAAAACTTCCTTATTTTCCTAAACATCATTTCTAATGCACAGTAGACTACTATTGCACACAATCACCTGTTAATGGTAGAGAAGTGTTAGTTCTTGAAAGTCCTTTGATTAAGTCTCCAATAATTAGCAGTTTAACAATAGATTACATAATGGTTATAGAGAAATAATATTCTTAATGTATTTCAAAATACAATCCTGAAAACTATTTATTACTATTATTATTCAAGATACCATTATTAAAGATACCATTATTGAAGATACAGGTATACTGCTATGCTCAATGTTCTCAATGTAATCAATATAATATATTGAATATATTCAACATTATCAATAATTATATCACTTCAATTATGTGATCAATATAATATTCTCAGTATATAAAGTATACTCCTAAAAATCATATTTTTATTATCAGAATCTCTATATATGCAATTAAATATAGCAGCATACCTGTATCTTTAATAATAAAACATTTGAAGTGAATGAATTATGTGGAACAATGTCATCATTTTCAAGGATTAATAAAGGATAAGGATAAACAGTATCTTAATAAGTAGCCTAATTATATTCCAAGCCTCATTATCTTTAACTACTTCCCTGAAGAAACAAGTATACTCATCCTGATAGGTGGTTCCTTTTTCTATCCCAGACAAGTACACTCGTCCAATCTGAAACTTCTATCTTCGTTCATGTTCAAATTCAGTACACTCATCGGCTCAAAGTAGTTATTTTTTTAATGCTAGATGCCATTTGTGTATGGATTACTCAGGGTATCTAGCAGATATTTTGAAGTTATCTTATTTAACTCAAATGAGTACATACAACCCATGACACAATTTGTAGCAAGAAGTAGTAGCAAACAATTTTTTTTAATTAAAGAAAAAACTCATCTTCATTTGGTCATTTTATCTATCACATGATATAGTAAATGTAATATTTTCTGTTCTTATCGATAAAATAATGAGTAATGTTGAGAAAATTATAAGAAATAGTCAAAATAGTAAACAACAAAGCTAAGGATAAACAATTAAATATGAGTTCAAGAAAAGAAAGGACTGAGTAGTTCATTTTCAAAATACTAAAAGAAAAACAAAGTCAAATTTGAAAAAATTCCATTTTCTTGAATGAAATTTTTAAATATTGCATCAAGGAAGTGGTTGATAAACTTATTTGAAAGTCTAGGGGAAAATAGACTATGTTAATAAATGAATTAACAAAATATTTAAAACAATTATCAAATAAATTTGCAAATGCATCATTGCTCTAGTTTCCCCTCTTCTTCCTCCTAATATATAATATAACAATTTTCTAATCCCTCTTCATACCCCTATCCATAGGCCTCTCATGTGCATTACTCCATATTAGTTCATCTCCCCCCCTCCCCTTCCACAAATATCACCTCCCCCAACATCACCATCCTCAATCCATCTCCTCCCAAGGTCACTTACCCTCTCCCAAATTCACTCCTCACTACTCCTACTCCCAAGGTCACCTCCCCTCCACATTAACTCCCCCTCCATATTACCTCCCCTTATCATTTCTTTTCCCCTCCCACCCACGTGTTACCCCTAATTTAATTTGATCTCCCCTCCTTTCCCATTCCCATTTCTCACCCTTTCACCACCCATATTATTCTCCCTTCTTTATCGTTTCTCTCTTATTTATTTATATTTATTGTATTTATATTGGATTATACCCAGGTACAAAAACGTGCAAAATGAGCCAAGGGTTGTTTTCCTATTATTTAGATAAAATAATGATAAACCTAAATCTTAATCTTAGTCTTAATTCTAAACGTACCCTGGGCATTGGGTACCCAATACCCAATTACCTTAGGGTGATTGAGATCATCTCCACCCAATTAGCTGGTACAGCAAGGTAAACTCCTGTAGACTATGGCTGCTCAGACCCTCAGACTCAGGCATGCTCATCCAATAAAGAACCTGAAAATAAAAATAAATTTTCATGAGACTCATTAGGATCATAAAATTTACTCCTGATGCAATAAAAAGCCATTAGATTTTAATAATGAAACAGCAATTGAATACAATTATTATATCTTCTGAAGTCTGGTAGAATATGAGTTTTAGAATATTAGTTTCTGCATGTTTATATTGTCCTATAATCTCAGTCAAACATATCCAGCTAGAGGACATAACATAATGCTCTGAGGATCATTCGGACATGAGTGCCTTCTTAACAGCATGCTATATTTACCTAGAAAGATGTTGGTATTATTCATGTATTTGTATATAATATGGTGTATACTTTTAAAAGATGGTAAATTGAACTAAAATCATTTGTACTGATTGTATGAAAATTCAATATTCTAATTAGGTAATTGCATAATCGAGAATTTTTAGAGGATAAAATTGTTCAATCTCATGTTCATCTTCTCTCTATTTTAATATAATGTGGTATAAGAGAACTTTAAAGCTTTCACATATTTGTCTTCTGATTGGCTGATGTTGATTTCTTTTTCCCTTAAAAAGATAATCTGTCAGTAGGTTATCACCTTCAAGGAAAAATAATCTCTTCGATTCTGGAAATTCGGAAGACATAGCACATGATGGTTGTTTGCCCTTTCTTTCTATTTGTAATATATATATTATTTCTGGATATTTTGAATTCCAGTGTTTACAAAACTATCTTAATGAAATAATCCATTTTTGTTTCAATAATGAGGTTGGACAGTAATTCTTCATTTGATATTGGAATTGAAAAACATTATTATATGGAATACAATTATTAAGTTCTTTCAACTAATCTTCTTGACCAGAAACAATTGCAACCACTGTTTTTCAACAAAGAAGACCAAGTGTATTAAATAATTTGAATGGACTGATAGCTAGTGAGTGTAAAGAGGAAGATTCTCATTTTCGATATAATTAACGTTAATGTATGCTTATATATAAATATATGATGTTCATAAAAAAATATTAATAATCATACAATATTCCTTTAATAGCTATTCAATTTGAGAAGAATATTACCTAGAGAGGACCTAGACTTAAATGAAGGGTTTGGTTTTTAATTTTATTTTTAGATCGCTTTGATTTTCTTATGGTATTTCAAGTACAGTATAATGTATTACAATCATTATAAAAAAATTGAATATATAATAAGAGATTATTACTGATGAGCTTGAATTTTTATTTATTTTTCTTTTATTACAAAACATTATTTTAAATTCATATTTGTTTTTCTTTCAGAATTATGTGATCAAAGCTTGAAGCTTTGTGATTCCTCTGAAGTTTTCTATATACTTGATTAATTAAAGGATTCAGTTTATCATAAAGCTTACAAGAAAGAAATATTAATAATTTTATTATCAGAAATTCATTTTATGGGGGAAATAAATAATTAATTCTCTATATTAATATATTATTTTAAATTCCTACTTCATCCAACAGTGTTAAAGAGGATGGGAATAGTCAAACTCATGCATAAATCAGTTTTTAAGTCTACAGAAATATGTATCTCTTTTGCTTCTAGTTCATTCTGAGTGAAAATTTGTTTTCTTGTTCCAGAATCAATGAGGTTTCTCTTTTGGAACATCAATGGAAAATATAAATCTATTTCATATCTGAATGTATAGAATGGTAAAAATCGAACTAGTTTGTAGGATAAATTTGTGTGAATAATATTGATTACTATTGGATGAGATTATTCTAATATGATTATAATTAAAATCAAGAATATGACCATAACAAAGGTGAAACTAATTTAACCATAAAATACGTTGCTGGAGTCCCATAAATTATCCAAAAAAATAATTTATTGGCAAACCCTAAATTTCCATATTCAATACCATAATGGTATTCATATTAAAAAGAATAATGTGGTCCTAATTTGATTTCCCTATCATTTAGGAATACTTGGTTTCTTGAAGATATTTCCACAGTCACCAATCTAATCATATTCCAAACTTTTACCCTTTCCTCTGTTCACACAGATGTCCTAGTAAGATGCTCTGTACACAGATTTTAGTGAGGCATTTGATAAGGTTGACCATCCTCGTCTACCTGCCAAGTTTAAGTGTATGGTACTAGAGGTACTCCACTTAGCTGGTATGAAAAACATCCAACTAACCATGTCCTAAAAGTGAAAATTAATGGTGTGCTTTCTTCAAGGATTAATATTATATATATCTAAAAATTATATGTATTATAAAGTCAAAAACTAAGGTTCTATTCAATATTTCGTATAGGAACAACTTGTAAATGAAAATAAGAGCATCTTGATTTCTCTCGCTACAAGTTTTTGGTGGAGTGAGAAACAAAAAAGTTCGAGGTGATGTATGAATTGGACCGCACAATTAAAAATTTTCGGAGGTGACGTATTACTTAAATTAGTTTTTAGTAAGATCCTCGAGAAGTAGGTTAATGACAGCTTAACGCATCCCGAAGATATAAAGAACAATGCAAGAAAGAATTTTGTTCCTATAATTTAAGGAAAAAATAAATGTTTGCGTATTTCTTTCAGTGTAAGATACAGTATTAACTTGCGAAAGACTTAAAGGAACGATTTTGGTGCAGTCGATGGAACATGTTACTTTTCATTCGTCTCTATTATGGTCGATTAGTATGAAACGAATTTATCTATCCATTTAAATTATTGTTATTGATAAAGCTTATAATTAATATTCTTTTCCAAAGGGAAACGAAATAGTTTCCGTAAGAATTGACCTCTGATCGCACGACCCATTATTATAGTTTTTTTCCATTTAGTGGAATATCCTACTAACTCAATGACATATTGCTTAGTGACTACTCTCTGAGATATTTAGGAGCTATTACGATTTAATTTATTCACCAAATAAACTTCAAAGTAAAAATTTCGACAACAATGTATCACATTTTCCAAAATAAGTCTCTAATAAAAACAACTCGGCGTCTTGGATTTATCCTGTATCGACTGTCTTTTATTGTATCGACGCTTGCAAATTTCAAACAAGCCATTAGCCGTAACTTCTGATTGAAATGATGGATTTCCAAGAGGAGTTCGTAGATATGTCCTTCAAAGTGGACTCTTTAGAAAATGCAATGTTGGAAGTACAAAAGGAAACATCCTCTCAGGTTAGCGTACCTTTTATAAACTTTCCATCCTGAATTGGACAGTATTACAATCTGTAGGAGAAAATCATTTTCAGCACACTAAGTTGAAAGAACTTAAGGAACGACATGCAAGATTGAAGAACAATTTACAAGAAAAAACTGCGGAATTGCAAGATCGAAGAGCTAAAAATACATCACTATCAGGTAATAACTCTTTGTATATTAATAAATTAAAACTAATTAGGCCATGTATCTGAAATTTTACTTCTAAGATCATATGGTGTTAAATATTAATTTATCATATCCTTATAACTGCCCCTAATCGAGGATTATTTTTTGTTATGCCTCCATTAGACTGTGTTTAATTCAATTTGTGTATTTAAATAAGTCAAATTTATAATTAGAATTTCTCTACCTCCTTAGAAGTCTCACTCATTTAAAAAATATCCCTATTGAAAAATTACTTGTATCAAAAAGTTAAACATATGAAAAAAGCGATATGACTGGGACTTGAACCCAGATGTGCCAATTGAGAACCCTTCCTCTCCTTATTGCTTTTATTGTAGAGAAATTGAAACTGGAAGAATTTCGGGTAAAAGAATTAAAGGAAACATATGATGTAGAACTAGAAGTAACACAGGCATCTCGAAGTGAAGTTAAGAAAATTCAAGATAAGCTTCAAATTGAAAGAGATAACCAAATTGAAAGCTTGTGAGTAGAGAGAATATTTTAGTTAATGATTGTTATATTGATTATGATATTATTCATTCCCATTGAAATCATTCATATTACTGTTAGATTGTAAAAGAGAATACTGATTTTTTCCTATAGGAAATTTTATGAAAAAAGAATGGCAGATCTTGCCCAGTGCTTTAAACAAGGGCCACTTCATTATGTGAGTCTTTGACTTTGGCATAACTTTCATAAAGAATGAAATTGATTTTCAAGGGATTCGTGAGAGGTAACAAAATCATTTAGATTATTTTGATAAAAATGTTATTTTTGAATTAAGGATCGGAAGAATATGACCAAAAAGATCAGAAACTTGGAACTAACATGTGTTGGGCTTCAGAAAGAAATTGAGAAAAGTGAGAAAGAGCTTGTAGAAATTACTGACAGATTCATGAAATTATCTACAGAAGCAAAAGCTTTCACTTCAAACTCATCCCTCCTCATGCAAGTTTACAACTTTTATAAGTTTATAAGTAATTTATAAGGAATATATATATACATACATATACTGATCTTGGCTTTTTTAATAGGTGTAAGCTGTACTTCAATTATTTTACCTAAATCTTCCATCAATTATTACTTTGAATTCTTCATAATTTGATTTAGTTTCCATTTTCTTAAAAATTATTATCTATCAGAAAAAAAGTGTGATATGCACTGGTTTATATAGACTTAACTTGGTTACTATTCTGAAGATAAAATCTTTTATTATCTCTCCATGCTACTTACAGGAAGCTGCTTGAAGATGATGTGGAGAATATTAAATGCAAAGAAATATCCATTCTTCAGAGAGCTTTGGAGAATTTGGAAAAAGTTATTGCAGATCAAAGAAAGAGGGAGCCAAACAAAAATCAAATTGCAGAGTAATAAATTTTATTGTGATTACATGATATTTATTCTTGGTCTTATAATAAACTAGTTTTCCATATGAGTTAAATATCTGCTATAATTATATAATACAATTATTTTAACATATTGCTTATTTTATGTTTGACATAAGTTAATTTATGATTTCCATTATTAAGTGATTATAAAAGTATTTGTTGTATAATAATACAAGTTTATAACTTTTAGGCAAAATTTTATGTTAATCTTTAATTGTTTGTCTGCAATTTTCACTTCCAAATAAATTAAAATCTTTATAATAAATAATTGTGCATAATTATTATCTATGGTGCTTTGAGTGTGTTAAATTTCATCTTTATAATCTTTAATGAGATATTTTCACTTGAGAATCCTTGATATCTTCTTTTGAGAAATTATATGAATCGTGTGATTATTTACTCTGCTTAAGAAATTCTTCTTCAAGGTCCAGACATTCCAATAACTCAGCATAATTTACTGAATCTTTCTTCATTTTTTCTGCATTATAACCTCTAATTTTCCTCGATATTTCCTAAAGTTTAAATAGAGATATTTATTACCAAAATTAGTTTTTGCTCTCAATCCCCTTTCCAGTAATAGATTTCATTATTTTTTTTTAAATGTGTGGAATAATTATTATGATAAAAAGTACTTTTATAAAAGTGAAAATACTGAAACCTTTTTTCCTATAAAGATTTTTTAGAAAGTAAAATAATAATTATTATGATAAAAAGTACTTTTATAAAAGTGAAAATACTGAAACCTTTTTTCCTATAAAGATTTTTTAGAAAGTAAAAACCAAGAAGCATAATAAATTAAGGTAAAAAAGTTTGGGTTTTGGTATAATAGGTCTTACATACGAGTCTTATTTTAGATAAACATACTTAGACCTCTGATTTGTTAATCAGGTTAGGGAATAATTTTTTCTATATTCTTTGCACATATTATAACAGCTTTCATTTACCATTAAATGTGAATCATTCATCTTTCATTAGACATATATCACATCACTTTAAAAAGATTATCTGGTAATAATCATTTTTCTCTTAAAAGTGAATTTTTGCAAAGTATGTTCTTTTTCCCAAATGGGAAAAGCTGCTAGCCCTATGGCCCTAAATTGCAGCACAATCTTTTGCATTCATAATAGAGGCTGGAAGGCTGCAATAGGGTTGATGAAAAAATATAGCATACCTCATATGAATACATACTTGTTGATGGTTGAATTTTTGGATCTAAAAACTGTAATAGATGAGAATATGAGTAGTAGCTTGGATCATTGGGTTTTCTATCCAATCTTTCAACGACAGCATCCAAGATATCTAGAGGCAAAGGGATATGACATGCTCGACATGAAGCCCAGATTTCCTTCTTTGTAAGCCAACCTGATCGAGATAAATCTCTCTTCAGAAGATCTTCTGCCATTCTGTCGTATTTATCAAACAGATGACGTTGTAATTCTGCAAGTACTAAGGGTCTGTGAAAGAAAGAAGGTACTTCAGACTTGGAAGTATGATATTTGAATGCTAATTTTAAAATACATAATGAATATTGATTTTAAAATTACAAAGAACATTCTTATAGTATTCTTATAAATGAATATCTTTATCACTTTTAAATATTGCAATTATATCTAAATTTATACTTTAAACATCTTATTGTGCTCTCTTGGGATTTTTAAAACTTTTATTTGTGACCCATATCAAACTCTCGAATTCTCCAATATAAATATTCAGAGTTCTAGGATGTTTCCTTAAATAGAATCGTGAGGTTGCTGGATAGAGGAGAAGCATCTTTGATTATGTAATCATATTTTCTCTTAATAGTGATGACTCTACAAATGTCACAGAATTATGCTTAGAAATAAAACTAATTCTGTATCTACCTCTTGAATATCTTTTACATTGTCAGTTATGCTATGCAGTTAACAGATGAGCTGAAGTACTACAATAATATCACACATTATTAAAATTTTGTCAATTTACCACATTAATCATGCATTTTTAGTAATTTATTTTACTCATTCCTTCTGAAATTTTGTACATGAGATGAACTTGTCCAATTACAATAAACCACATTTAGAAATAAATATGTTTAATTCTCTTAATTTAATTTTAAACTAAAAAAACAAACCATTTTGAAAGTAAATTCAGCATTAATTATTTAATCATTCAGAATTTGTTTCAATATTTTTTCTTCTTAACAAGCATATATAATTAAGAGTGATAATTAATTACACATTTTGGCATACTAAGCTATTAGAAATAAAATCTAAGTAAGGATTTTATTTTCAATTTAGAAATAAATAGAATGCTAGACTAAAAACATTAATTATCACCTGAGCTGTGTCAGGTTAATGCCATCTGTTTCACTAGATTTAGCTGGAAATGCACGAGCCAAAGTTATAATTTCTTGATCTGTGATTTTGTCCCCAAGGACATCTTTTATACTCTTCCTGCAGATAAAAGATATATATTATCTTGAAAAGTAAACTGAAATAATCAAAATGAAATTCCTCAAATATTCATTCCAATAGAAAAATTACAGCTAGAAATACATTATGAATTTATTTATAAATCATTGTAAAATGGTTCTAATTAATTTTGCTCATTGGATTTGATAATATCTAATATATCAAAAGTCTAATTTTTATATATATTTTATGTATATTTGTTATGAATTCCTCCAATATGTCTTAGCAATTATATCTGAAAACTTTCAGACCATCTAGGAACATTTATCTTTACCTCATTTTAATAATAATAATTTGCCTCTTTTATCCATGGTGAAATTTAATCTTAAGATACCACTCTAACATTTAACCCTATAAAGGACAAATACATACAATACAAAATTAGAAAAATCTGATTTGCCAGCACTCTGTGACCTTTAGGTCATTAATGCTAATTCTTGGCCATCAAGGAGTATTTTATCATTGATTTACTCTTCAATCTCATAACTCTTTTAACTTGCTAATGCAGATTAATGGCACTGGAAATTAAACCTGCCTTAATTATCACCAATGCTATATAAATTATCATCTTAACTCAGTCTTACCAAAATGTGTGGAATGTAATTAAACCAGTTTGATCAGGGTCAATACAGAGGTATTTACCAACAAAGTCTTTATATACTGGCTGCAAAACCTCTCTGAGTTTGTCCAATATTAATCTGATATTACTCTTGGGAAACTGTAAATAATTAAGGAAAATGTATTATATAAGGGAAAAATAGATTTGATATTAAGCATATGGTATATTATAGATGTTAAATTGATTTATAATTCATCAGAATTTAAAGGAATTGAACTGTACATATGATTATTAATACTTAAATGTTTTGTTGAAATTTTAAAATTTATAGCTGATCATCATCATCTTTAAAATCCAAAACCTATTATGGTGTATCATTAACTCAAACCTCATTGCAATTTTTCTCCATGAAGCTTAGTGAATATTCATCTGCAGCAGTGACAAGGAAATGGAATTTGTTAATAACTAAGGATGCTCCAACATAAATATCATTTGCCAAATAATATTCAGGTGGTGCGCTGGAATATAAATTCCCTCCTGGTTTTGGAACTCTACTTCTTTTTAAGAATCTACCTCCTGTATAACCTTAAGAAAGAAATTCAATTTGAATTATATCTAAAGACTTGAAATTATACTCTAAAGTAAGAACACATAATTAAATAATTTTCTTGCCTTAATTTATGCTCTAATTCATCTAAATTTCTCTTTTTAAGATCATTTCAGTACAATTTAAATGATTTTACTGAAGAATGATCATTTTGTTGCAATTTAAATGATTTTATTGAGGAAGGATCATTTTGTTGAATTAGTCTTACCAGAATTAATTGCTGTCTCTTCAAAGACTGAGATTGTATCATCTGAGAGGAAGTAGGTAATTAAGAATCTTTGATCAGCACTAGATTGATTAGGTGCAATCATTCTAGCCTCAAACCTAAGTAAGTGGCTATCAGATCCTTGCCTATGAAAGAAAAAATATTGCTTAAGTCAACTGGAGACTATTTAATCAAGTGAAAAAGAAACTTACAGTAAACAAGGGCCCCAAGTTTGATTAATATAATTAAATAAATCAAGGCATAATAGGTTATCCTCATTATGGTGCTCAAAGAATTATTTTTAAGAACCTGTCCATTTGAAAGAACTTTTTGAAGTCTTTCTTTGGAGGAGTAATAATGATGGAATGACAATTTTGGGCTGAATCTTCATATGATCCATATCCATTGTAGGGTGGAAGGTTCTTGACCGTAGAACTTTTCACATCTTCTAACTGCTTCTCTTGTTCAGGAGCTTTTGGCTGCGGTGCAGGAGTGAAATCCTCTGAAATTTATTTTAATTTTCATGCTTGAATTAAATTACATTCATGGAGAGGAGCAACATGCCAATTTTCAAAATTAAGACATGATGATATGAAAGGAATGAAAGCTAATTTTATGAAATTATTGTTTTAAGTTTAATTCAGTCATATCTTTGGCTTAATAGTAGATAAACCTAAGCAGTCAAAGTCAACTTCTCATCAATCAAAACTTCTCTCAAAATCTCATGAACCTTGACAATGGTGTAAAATAAGAGAAGTTTTATTTGTGTATAACAAGAGACCTGAAAGAGAACTATATTCCTAGTTGCCTGTTATAGAACTCTGATATTTACTTGTAAAATCTATTCAGGAAAGTTAATGAGATATTCTAGGAATTTAGCAAATCTTTGTTGAACTTGAAATTTATTTCACTCCATCATAGCAGCACATTTGGAAAGGGCAACAATCAGTAATATTCATCTATATGTCTTAACACCCACGTATATATTTGTGCAGTCTGGATTTAACAAGAAAATAACATTACAAATATATATATACCGTATTTTTCGGACCATAAGACGCACCTGGTTTTTAGAGGAGAAAAATAGGACAATAAATATTCTGAACCAAATAGTGTAATAAAATATTTAATAGTCTTTATTTTGGAGGCGAGATTGAGACTAAAAAGTCTCTTCTTCCATCTAACCTCTTTAAAAAAAGTTTAAAGTACCAAAAGAATTAGAAAGAGAAAAATAATGATTATAAGAGAGATTTAAGTGGATATAAAAACCTAAGAAAATTCTTAGAAAAAAAATCCACAGCAGGAAAACACCCACAATGAAGGGGTGTGTGAAAAACCTGCACAAACCTACTGATAGAACTATCTAAAAACAGAATACTAAAATTTCAATTTTACAAGATAATCAATGAGTCAGATCATGTTAAATTTGAAAACATATCTTATAACTAAACAGGTAATTAAAAACATTCAATGGTATATTTAAGATGATTGCCAAAAAGAGAGGCAAAGTGTAGATAATAAAATTAGAAGATATTGGACTGAGCTGCAAAAAAAGTATGTTTCAGGATAGATGCATAGTTAAATGAATTGGAGGTTAAGAGTGAAAGGAGCAGTAGAGAGAGCGTTGATCAGTGCTGTAGAGATGTGATGACTGTTGATACAGGAGATAAATTGGATACATGATTAAGATAAGTGAGACATTTTCTTCTGAAAGATCGGGTGGAAATGGAAGATTTTATGTGGGAGGGAATGGTATTCCAGAGCGTGGTAGCAGTTATAATAAATGATTTGTGATATGTCTCCGTTCTGTGGTTCGGTATTAGTAAATTGAATCTCCCTCTAGTATTAAAATTATGGACGGACTCAAATCTTACAAATTAGGAAAAGAGATATTCAGGAGATTGCGTTCGCAAAACAGTGCATGAAAACGTTAGAATGTGTAGTTGTTTGCGAGTTTCGAGTTTTATCCAATCTAATTTTTTAAATGCACCGGAAATATGGTCGAATTTTCTCAAATTAAATATAAATCGAACGGACACATTCTGGATGCGTTGGAGCTTATTGGCTAGATCTCTTGATAGATCTTGGTAAACAATGTCACCGTAATCAAAGTGGGGCATGATCAATGAATTTACTAGTCTACTGAGTCGAAGGCTTTACTAAAATAATATATAACAGAATTTACTAATGTATAACAGAACAATATTTGATCTTGCGGGTCGGCTGCAGTGGGTCCCGCTGCAGCTCTGATACGAATGCCCGGCATTAGTATCAGCGTCTTAGTACAGCGTCAGTGTCAGTCTTCTATTCGGACCATAAGACGCAGGCACTTTTCACCCACTTTTTGGTGAAGAAAAAGTGCGTCTTATGGTCCGAAAAATACGGTAATTTTTTTATAATTGCATTAGTAATAGTTCAAATTTATGTTTTGATTTCTACTAAAACCGGGGCAAATATTTTAATTTAATAGACAGCTGTTGGTAAAGGACTTACCATAACCATATTTGATGCGGTAATATTCTTGAGTAAATTGGTCACATGAAGTAAGAATAACATTACGACCATAGACATCCAATGCAGCACCAATAAGTAAATCTTTATCTGTTACATATTCATATTTAGAACCAAGAGAATTCCTTTGAGAACTCAAAGAATCAATAATATAGTGGCTTTTTTTGAAAGAATCACCCAGAACATTTAAAACGGTCAATGGATTTCCAAAATCTTCCCCAGGAAGGCCCACAGTTGAAAAATTCTGTAACAGAGGTAAATTATATAAAGAATTGATGGGAGCCAATTGAGTTAAGATTATATTCTTACAATAATTTCTAGCATAGAACCAAAAATCTTCATGATAGGTACAAGCAAAGATACACATATATTTAAATGCAAACAAATTATTTCCCAAAAATACATATCATTATACATTTATATCATAATTATGTTTAGATTTATCATCCATATTGATGAAATATATGTAATTTAATTCCCTTAGAACAATGGGAATAAATCTAAATTGTGATAGTATTCCATAATTGTTGATGTTAAAGTCATTAGGTCTTAAGTATGGAAATACCACTCGCACATATTTGTTGTTTGATGCTCAAGATTAAGATTGCTATATTAAATTTATCCACTAACAAAATATCTAACATTAAAATCCTCTCTATTACATCTTTATTATTAACTATTTATATTTACTTTAGGCAGCTTTGACCTCCTCAAGAAAACAGGACCCATTTCAAGTCCTTTACTTTTATTTCCCTCCTCTGTAATTTCCACAGTATCATCAGCAAGGTAATAATGCAGACGTAAATGATGCAGGAGTCCATGAGGAGTTTCTCTATCATCCCAATAGCCCCAAAATCGAAGCACTTGCCTGTCATGGGCAAGAAACTGAGCAAGTCTGTGGCGTGAGCGAGAAACTTTTAGTCCTTCCTGTTCAAATTTCTCCTGCAGTAGATGAATGCATCTTTTTCAATTTTTGGAACTCGCAATCACTAATTTCTCTTATAATTAGAAATATATAAATATCAATGACTATTTCACCTTTTCTTTGTTTTTTAGGCATGGATCTTCTGGGTAATGGATTGGATCAGGCACTGGTATACCAATCCTCTGTAGGAATTCTCTTGTAAAATGATCGCAATCAACGATTTTAAATATCCTACCAAAAAGCTCAACCTCTTTGCCAATGTTCAAGTCTGGTACATCATAAAAGCTGTCATCATGAGTAGTATCCTTCTGTATCCTCTGCTTATGGATTAATGTTCCTGGAATAGGTTAGTAACATTCTAATCATAGAAATTGAAATTACTTTGTAGTTTCATTTCAGTAAAGTTAAGGAGTGATTGATCTAAAAAAGAGATTTTTAGACAAGTTTGATCCGGTTAATGAGTCTTATTAGGAAACATGAAATTGTGAAGAAAAATAATTCAACTGTTATATAACGAAAATATGATATATCCTAAATATAATTTTATATTACTGTAATCCAACAACAAAATTATTATAGTGCAGCTGAATTTTGTCCCCAAATATTATTAGACCAACCTTCAAAAAAACTGTCTGAGTTATTCGTAAATCATTCTAGAAAATGCAGAATTGAAAAAAGTTAGTCACAGAGAAATTGTTGAAAATCCTTTCATTTGAGTGCTGTATAAGTGAATTCATTTTCCCATGACTCTTATAGGAGCTAGATAAGAAGCTTCAAACACAAGATGTACAACAAAAAAACAATTTTTTAATAACTTATTTCACATTTCCCTATATTTTCAAATAATCATTTTTATTAGAAAAAGTAGAGTTTATAAACGAATAAAGTTGTATGTGTCAAGGAGGATAAAAGTTTACCTTGGGGTATTCCACTGTTTCTTTCTTTGGGTTCAATCACCTGTATCCCTCCATCTTCAAGATAGAAAAATATTTTGCATTTTCTAACTTGAGGTAATTCATCTCTAAGTTCTAGGAAATAAGCGTCGAAGCAAAGAACCTGGGACATCAATGTATTTTTATAGTTTTAAATCAGTAAAATCATCAACGTTTACTGACATAAATTTTATGTACCTGCTTATCAAACACAATCCATGCGGGAAGTCTACTTGATGTACTTCCTGAGTGTATGGAAGAGTAATTTTTTTTATGAATGCCAGGCAATGGACGTCCAATCTCCCCTGACTTTTTTTTCTCATTAACTACCATCACATCTTGATTGAAATCGAGCAGATGCGGTTTATGGAATTTAGTTTTCCACACCTTAACAATTCGTAAAATATAATTAATATTTGTTTATTAATAGAAAATACGAGTCACTTTTTATGATGTTATTTTTACATCATTGAAAATAAATCCAGGAAGAAGCGGAAAATATGCATTTCTTTTCATTTTTCCGGTGTAAATTATCCCTCCCTAAAAACAGTCAACTGTTCAACATTTAAACGCAGAAAGAAATATAGCTATAAAATCAAAGAATGAAAAGGTATAACTGCACGCGAAAATTCTTTATACCAATTTTCCATGCTCCTACTTGATACAAAATACGCGGTTGCCGAGGAAACAGATGATGCGATTTATGTCAGTGCTTTGTTTTAATGGCCAGTGTAGTTATCTTTGCAGGAAACGTATACAAAAATCGAAAAATGTAAGAAGTTTTTCATATGAGATGCTTCTCCTTCAAAGAAATAGAGCTGTTAAGTTTTTTTATGAAGTCTTTCATACCTCATATTGTTAGTTATCCTTCTCCTATTTTCTGACGTTTTAAATGTCACATTTGTGAAGGCTGTCATTTCAGTTTATAAAATTGTTTATAAGCAATGGAGAGCAAAGAAGCTGCCTCAGGAACGCAGGTTAGTTCATTTGATCATTCAGTATGTGCTGCATTTCATGTTTTTTGTGGTATAATCTAATGAATTCCTGTAACCTTCAGGAGCCACCGAAGAAGAGAGTTCCTTTAGAAAGTTTATCGAAAGAAGAGTTAATTAAAAAGTACAAGAATCTACTTGTCATTGCCCAGAAAGCGAAAGAAGCGAAAGATGGTTTGTTTTATTGTCAACCCATCGCAAAATTTTTCTTGTTTATTCATATGTATGTCAATTGCTTACTTACATGTTTTACCTTCCTTATAGAAGCGAACGAAGAGATGAAATCCATGAAGGAGAAGTTGAACGCTTTACAAAATAATAGCAGTATCAAAAATAAAGAGAAAAATGTGCGTATGTAGATTAAGAAGGAATTGAGACATTAGTTATGTTCATTTTTTTAAAATTCAATATTTAAATTCTGCCTTATTACTACGAATACCATAGGGTGAAGAATTTTCCAAAGAAAATCAAATGGAAAAGCAAATAAATGCAATGCAAGAACTGATTTCTAACCTCACTGACCAGAAGTTGCAATTTGCGATGGAGGTAGGATGATTATCATTTGTTAAATTATGGTTTATTGGCTGGAAGTATTAAATTATGATGTTATATTTGGTTTTTATTAATGAAGATGGACGCTGTCAAAAAGAAGACCGTAAAATTTGAAGAAGAGTTGGTTCAAATGAGAGCTAGAGAAGCTCAGTTAAAGACTCGAATGGAAGAACTTGAAGTTGAACGAGATGGTTTTGAAAGACAAGTATGAAATTTTTCAAATCTTCAATATACATTATTAATTGCTTTGTGTGTGTATTAATTATTACTATCCATTCATCAAATCTGAAAATCTCAGTTATTTGAGATTCTCATTAACTTTACACACACTTTTATTACTGCATTGTGCTTTCAGTTCACTGCATTCATGATTGCTTATAGTCCAAAATAATTCATTTCATTGTAAATCAGGGTGTGTTATGAACTCATCTTGTAGTCATCTTGCCAATGTCTCTTGAAACGCCAAAACAAGGTTTAAATGATGGGTCTTGAACTTTCATAGGTTGTCATTTTTCTTCTCAATAATATTTTAATAATTCTGCTTTTCATATTTATTTATGTCACCAGTGCTTAAATCAGAATACGTAGCACAGTAGAAGCACGAATTCTCCCTGTGCCAAATCAAGATGAACAGTAATATTTGTACAGCTCTGCAAACTTCACTTGAAATTTCTCCTTTTCAAGTTATGAGGAGCATTATCATATCATTTCCATATGATTTCTTTCTAGGCAAGAAGATTAGAAAAGGAAGCTGAATCATTAACACATGCTTTGAATGAAACAGAGAGAGATAGTGGTCAAGCTTTATCGGCTGCTGTATCAGAAAATGAAAGGTTACGAAAAGAGTTAGAATCTTTTAAATCTAAGGTATGAAATATTTTATTTTATTAAACGTTTTATGGAATAATGTTTCCTTAAACTAAGTTTGTTGTGGTCTTGTGACTTCAATATTTGTTATCTTATTATCAAAGGTATCTTTGGTTGAGAATATTGATATTGAACTGAAGCTCTCTTTTTATTAATCCAAGAAACTGAGATAATTGTGAAAACAAATGTTTTGAAATTGATGCTAAATTAAATTGATACACATTGGCTTCAAAATTATCAATGCTCTCTTGGTTTACTGCAAATATCTTGAAGACTTAGTTCCTTCAAGTGCTTTAATCTTTAGAGGGAAATAAAATTTCATTTATATCTTGGGTTTAAGCAGCGAATAATAATTACTAATACTCTATTGCTAATGAATAATGCTAACCACAAGTGTTGACTTTTTTCTTTCAATAGCAAAAAAATAACCTAATTTTATCACATCATTCACAGTGGATGATATAATAAGCTTTACAATTTGATTTAAAATAAAGCTATGGATATAGGTTATAAAATTTTTACATTTTAAGGGAAGTAGAGAGTAGAAGTTAAAGGATGTTTTTTGCTGTTAATAGTAATATCTGCAAAATACTTATGTTAGGTATAAACTCATGACATATCATACCTTGTTGTTATTTTAGATCCCTTATTCTAAACCATATGTTTTTGGGCTAATCTTTTATAATGTAGCCATGTTCTTAATTTTCAATCATCTGTATGTTCTTGTTGATTAATAGATTGGTGACCAATTATCACCTATGGAAGAATCATCTTCTGTGAAGGAGCAACTTGACAAGCAGATGGAAGAGTATGGCTCCCTACAGAAGGAAGTCAATTTATTTATTTCCCTCCTGAAAGGAGAAGTTCAATCCTCAGAAGTATCTGGTAGTTTCAAATCACTCAATACAGCGGTGAGTACTTTCATCAGCATTCAGCAGCAGTATGAGAAAACCAAAGAGGAAGTTGGTAGGTTGTCTAAAGTGGAAGAGGAAAGTAAGACAGTATTCAAAGAAATTGAGAGGCTCAAGGATCAAGCTAATGCAGGAATACTTGCTCAGAATCAGTTGCAAGAATTGAGTGAGGAGAAGGAAGTATTGAAATCTCAGATTCATTCACTTAAAGCTGCTTTGTCTGTATACAATGATTGTAAAGATAAGCTAAGTGCTGCCCTGGATGAAAATAAACTTCTGTCTTCCAAGCTCCTTGAACTAGGTAAAGAAAGTGAATCAAGAGGTGATTTAGAAAAAATATTTAATGAAATTGAAAACAAACTTCATGCCCATATTGACAAAAATGAAAATGAAAATCTTAATTTAGTTGAAATGGTGAATAAGCTTGTGATAAGTGTCTCTGATGCAAAATCTGACAAGGAAAAGTTAGCTCACACTCTGGCAGAGAACGAAATGTTACTTAATAAAATGAGTGAATCAATGAAAGAATATGAGTCATGTAGGGAGGAATTAAATGAACTAAAATCTCATTGTAAAGAGTTGGAGAAAAACCTATCGGAAACGGGTACAGAGTGCTCCAAGTTAAAAGAAGAACTAGTCAAAATGTCCCAAGAAAATGAAAAACTGAATGGTGAAATTCAAAACTGTCAGCAAGTGATGGTGGAAATTGGAGAGTTAAAGGATAAATATCTGAAAACAGAAGAGGAAAAACGAGCTTTGGAGGAAAAGATTGAAAACTTACATTCATCTTTAGCAGAGGGTAATATGGAGAAAGAGCAGCTATTAAAAATAACTTCAGAAAGGGATGATTATTGCAATCAAGTGAAAACTCTCCAAGAGGAGTTGAAAAATCAAAAAGAAATTAAGGAGAATCTGAATGCAATAGAAGCTGAGAAACTCTCTCTGAAAGAAAAGATAGAGGAACTGGAAGCAATTGAAAAAGATCTTAAGGATCAAATTTCCAGTGGTCAGAAAGAGCGGGAGGACATAAGTGAAAAACTCAAGGTCATGGTGAATGAAATGAAAGCTCTTAGTCTATGTAAAGAAACAATTGAGTCAGAAAAGGCAGCTTTGATTTCAGAGAATCAGTCTTTAAAAGAAGCCAGTGATGCTGCAAAGAAGGAGAAGGAAAAGTTGCAAAAAGACTTTCAATCTCAGAAAGCTAACCTTGAAAAGAAATTTGGTGAAGAAAGGCTCAAAGAAATCGAATCCGATAGACAGGCTGTCATAGCTGAACTTGAGCAATTGAGACTCAAGTTGAGTGAATCTGACGGAGTCTGTGATGACCTGAGGAACCAAAATGAAGTGTTGAAAGGAATGTTGGCTTCTTTGGAAGAAAGACTGAGGGTATCAGAGGAAGGAGCTGAAGGTGCGAGAGAAGCTCTTGAAAACAAAGTCAACTCCCTCCAGTCTTTGCTTAGAGAGAAAGAAACTCTATTAAATGAACAGCAAGCCTTGAAGGAAACTGTTGCAAGACTTGAGGAACTTGTCCGGGACATGGAAGACAATAAGAATATGCTGGATGGGGAGAATAGATCTCTTAGAGAATCTTTGAAGGAGCAAAACAAGTTAGTGGAGCGTCTGCAAGAGGTTGAGGAAGGTAAAGATGGGATGGAGAGAGAGATAGAAGCATTAAGAGCATCTCTGAAAGAAGAAACAGCTTTCAAGGCTCAGCTTGAAGCAGAAAAACTCTCTTTAGAAAAGGAAGTTAGTGCCCTAAGAACGACTGTGAAGGATGAAGACAAAGTAATAGAGAGACTTAGAGAAGTAGAGGAGGAAAAAGATGCCATGGAAAGAGAAATAGAAACTTTAAGAATTACTGTTAAAGAAGAGTCAAAGGTTAGGGATATTGTTCGTAAAATGCAAGAGGAGAAGAATGCAATGGAAAAAGAATTGGAAGCTATGAAAGCAGGAGATCTAAAACTCAGGGAAAATTTGCTTGTAACTGTTGAAAGAAGTGCACTTTTGGAGAAGGAAGTTGAAGATCTCAAAGGAACTCTTAAAGAAGAATGCAGTGCAAGGAAAGAAATTATGAATAGGAAAAATGAGTTGGAAGAGGAAGTTAAGAGCCTGAAAGCTTCTTGTTCAGAGCTCTCAAGACTAGAAGAATGTATGAAGAAGGTAATGGAGGAAAAGGAACATCTGTTGAAGACTAGAATGGAATTTTTAAAGCAGAGTGAGTTGTTTGAGGAGCAGCTGAAGACCACAGAAAATGAAAAATCAGTGTTGAAAACAAGTCTAAAAGAAATTGAAGTGTTGGTTGGGCAGTTTAGTAGTCTTGTGAAGAAATTGAAGAATGTGAACTCATTGTGTAAAATTATTCCCAAAGATGAATTAGATTCAGAAAAGAAAGTTGTAGATCTCAGTGAGGATTCTGTGAAAGATTTAATTAAAGACATGGAAAATTTTGATACAGCATCAAATTCAGCCCAAAGTCACTCTTTCCAAAAAGTGCATCAACTGCTCAAAACTGCCCTTTGTGAATTGGAAGAGATCAATGTCAAGTCAGATGAGGCTCTCAGCAGATTTAATAAATTAGATGATGACAAGTGCAAAGTCAAGAAAGACTTGGAAAAAAAGCTGCTACGTCTTAAGTCTCAAAATGAAGAGTTCAAGAAAAAGATGGACTGTGATAAAAATGTTCTTTTGAAGGCAGTTAATACCATTTGTGATATTATTGGTGTGAATTCTGTAGTTTTGGATTCCGTACCCCTTGAAGAAACGATACCAGAGGTCTTAAGTAGTATCGAAAAGCAATTTAAGGAGTTGACGGACAAAAAAGAGAGGTTAGAAGAGGCCATTAAAGGTAATGAAGATAAACTTAAAGCTACACTTCTAGAGAAGGAGGAATTGGAAGGACAGGTTTGTGATGGTGAAAGCAAGTTGAAGGCAGCAAAAGACCTTGCCAATGAATTAGAGAAGAAGATCAAGGAACTAGAGGAAGCTAAGTCTAATTCTGAGCAGCAGTTCATTGCAGAAATGAAAGGAGTGAATGATGTACTGAAGAAGAGAGGTGAAGCAATTGCTTCTTTGGAAGAGAAAGTTGGAAAATTGAATGCTCAACTGTTGGAGGAGCAGAAGGCTGTTAAACAAGGTATGTGAATTGAGTAGTAAGACAAGTCTATTATTCTTTTTGTAACACCATCCAAATTAAAGTCTTGAATAATACTTTCAGGAGCCAAAGTGGAGGAAGGTGTGCAAGGATGCATGGCAGATCAAGGCAAACAGGATGCTAACTCAAAGGTGTGTATTTAACTGCTCTGAGCAAGCATCTTTTAGCATATAAAGTTGTAATGATGTAGTCTCTACATTTTAGCATGCTTATGTTTAATGAGTACCAAATACCATATTTTAATTATCATATCTTTTGTGTGAGAAAATTGAAAAGCTTTTATGTATTTATAATATTGATAATAGTTTCTGTAATTCATTTTATCACATATATTATTATATATTATCCATTCCAGATAATTTCAATGTCTCAAGAACAAATATTAATTATCTCATTTATTGCATGAATGTGTTATGCATTTACTGTAATAATTATAATTAATATACTAAAATTTTATCATTCAACATTAAAATTTCAAGAATAATTATTTGTTTCTCCAATTTTAGTATTTTAGTGACTTTTTATCTATAACTATGGAATTAATTGTTCCATTTTAATTTATTGTTAAGTAAACCGTTTCTATGTATTCTATATGCATTGTTGGCAATTCCCTCCTTATTTCTTAAAAATCGTTCCATTTTAATTCTTTCTAGGAAGCAGAAAAAAGAGTTGCTGAACTTGAAGAAGAATGCAAATCTCTTCGGTTGAAGATTTCTGATTTGGAAAAACATGGTGCCAAAGGAGCAATGTTGGATACTACTGGTAGTGAAGTGCTTAGTACAAGCACCATCAGTAAAGCAGAAGAAATGTCTCGACTGAAAGATCTGGAAGAAAGTTTTGAAGATAGATATACAAAGGTATTTATGGCACTAATATTATTTTTGGAACTCTGAACTTGGAAATTATAAACTCCCTCTTTTGTGGTGGTTGAAATTACATATGCCATTCTCCCATTCATGAATAGTTTATGATATTTTTCTGGAAGAAGATTTGTATTTTATTATTTCTGATCATTGTAATGAACTTTCTATTAGCAATTACCATTTAAATTCTTTATATTTAACCATTATTTTGAATTTTGGTTTTAATTATAGTAGAAACATCATTGATTTGAAAGATCTTCTGTTTTCCTGGTAAATGGTGCCAAAAAATTCATCTGAATTGACCTTTAATGCTGAAACATTGTTTCGCACCAAACCAACTTACCCGGTTGACAGCCCATGAACATTATTAATTGACAATTAATAATGACAATAAATCAAATTAATGATATTTTTGCATTAGTAGAATTGGATTAAATTGAATATGTAAATACATTTTATTGATGAAAGATTGATATTATCAAGCTTTAAGTTCCATGGATTCCAATCGGATGTTATTCTCCTAGATTCATACATAACTATTTTGGATTTTCTAGCTTTTATCATCATTACATCACACTTGTATAATTGAGTTTTGTTTCTTGATATATTATAAATTGTCTTTTGTATTATGAAATATTTTAAGATGGGAAATTCTTCCATTTTATTGATATAAAATACTGTATTATTATTTATAGCTACGTACTGTTGCTGTAAAGTTAAAGAGAAGATGTACTGAGCTTGAAGGTGAACGAAAACGAGCAGATGAGCTACAGACACGTGTTAATAGTCTAACAAAAGAATTAAGTAATTTGTCTCTACAGGCTAAAAATGCTCAGGTAAGTTAGTGTAATTGTGCTCCAATCTTAATAATAGTGATGGTAAAAAATAGAAAAATAATTAATTTTCCTCATAATATACTTTGTTGTTATTATTTCTTTCACTTTTTAAATCTTAATTATTTATATTTTGAATAAATATTCAAAATATCAGATATCTTCAAATAAAATTTTATTACATATTTTGCTATTGAAACATACTTAATAGATTTTGTGATTTAAAAAATATTGGATTACAATCATTATCATTTATGATATTTGCTAATATTGAAATCCATTTCAATGAACATGAAATAATTATTCATTAATGGAGGTTGTAAAACTTGATGTATTTTGTTTTCACATCTTGGTATGTTTCTCATTGCACATAATACATTTTGTTTAATTAAGCATGTAAAATATAGTCTCATTTTTTTTCATCTAGCGATGCCCTTTATTCTTTAAGTAATTAAAATTTTCTGTTATAAATGAAAACTTATTTCAGTATGTGACATTGTTGCTGGAATTGCATAAGGTAGAACTTTTCAGTAACAGTTCTTCAATCAATATTTATTTGCTGATGTTGTTAGAGTTGATTTACATTTCACTGTTAGCTTGATCTTTTTAAATCTTATAATCTGATGCAATCTAATTGTTCTGTAAAAAAATAATGATGTAAAACTTCAATCTTGATATTTGTCTTTAGAGATGGATATTATCTGTGTTAAATTGATAACTTTCTTTAAACCATTTTTTTAAACAGAAACAATTCAGATAGATTTTCAAATATATAATTACAGTTTTTGATTCTTTCAGAGCCTACAGATGGAATGTGATCGCCTACAAGATAAAGTGGATGAACTTTTGAAAGAACTTAATTTATCAAAGAAATCTCTAAAAGAGTCAGTGGATGAATGTGCAGCATACAAGATTCAAGTACAAGAATTTAAAGAAGAAAGAAATCATCTTAGCAGTTCCCTAGAGGTTATCTAAGTTTTAATTATTTTAATTGATCAGTTGAAATTTTCTAAGTATATTTTTTGAAAAATATAGTTGTCAAGGGTACTATTGCTTCATTCAAAGATGAACCCCATCTTTTCATTTCAAAAATCTTATATCAAATTACTTTTATTAAACAATCATATGCTGATTGTTTCTTTTTTCCCTTTAAGATGATTACCAAAGAAAAGGCTGCTCTTGAATTGAGTTTACGTGAAGCAAATTCCCGTGCACAATCCTTGAGAAAGGAAGCTGATTCTGAGCTGTCACAAAGGAAAAATGTTGAAAAAGA
This sequence comes from Pantala flavescens, assembly GCA_020796165.1. NCBI lineage: Eukaryota > Metazoa > Arthropoda > Insecta > Odonata > Libellulidae > Pantala > Pantala flavescens. The sequence goes on along the minus strand of CM036881.1, from coordinate 43,788,682 downwards.
GATCCAATGTTTAGAACAGGAGTTAAAAGATGCAAAGGTAAAAATAAGCCAAGAAGAGGCAAAGTGTGCAGATGCTTTAAAACAACTTGAGCAAGGAAAGCAGGTAATGAGATCATAAGAAAAAGTAGATTCTGTTTTATATTTACTTGGAAATCAATATATGCTTGTATAAGGTGACTCTTAAAATAATATTTTGCATCTAGATATCAGACTACTATCTTATGATAAATTTACGTATTTAACATTCTGATATTTAGAATTTAATTATGTTATAATTATGGTTTTCTTTATTTCAATAGAATTGGAAGAGGGGCAATGTGCTTAGTTTGGAAATGGATGCATTAGAACAGAGTGCAGCTGATTTGAGGCGCCAGCTTGAGGAGTCTAAAGAGGAAGGGAAAAAATTAAAGGAATCTCTCAGCCAAGCAGAAGTAGAACTAGAAAAGAGTAAGATAATAGAACAGGAAGCAGAGTCAGACAAGGTAAAGATATATATTTATTCCTATCATCATTACCAGCAATTATAGTTTAATATTATCTTTATTATATAATTTTTCCTTACTAATTCAATATTCAATTTCTAAAGCATTATTTAATGGTATAGTTATCTTTTTTATTTTGGAATCCCTTTATTATTCATTATTCAAAAATTATTTATAATCCCTAGAGTTAAATAATTGAAACGTATAATATAACAAAGTCAGTTATGGTATCAAATTTTGGAAGTTATTTTAGATATGTGTATTGTTTATTATCAATCACTATTGAACCCTTAGAAGTAGGTTGGATCTGCTCTAATTAAGCTTTAATAATATCTCTCTATATCTATTATAATTTTCAATTGTAATATTTATAATCATAATTTAAAATTTCTATTAAAATCATCCTTCAGCAATAATTTCTTAGAAGTGAAGCAGTGGTAAAAATGGCATTCTTTCTTTTGAAATAGAGTTTTATTATTGTACATTGTTTTTATAATTTCATGATAGAAACTCCTTAAAGAAACCAAGGAGAGGCTCTTGGAGACTGAGAAAAAAAAGAATGAAGCTGAAGAGACGGTTGAACGCCTTCGCCGTGAAGGGGAAACTCAATCACTTCAGTTGGTTAAGTTAATGGCAGAAACAAAACGCCAATCTGATTCATTTAGAACACAACAAGAAGCAGTATTATCACAGGTATTACAAACCTTTAATAAATTTCTTTCTATTTTTTAATTTTGTAAAATGTGCCAATTTATATCCTCATAATGTCTTTCTATTTATTTTTAAATTTTAATAAGCTGATTGAATCTTGTAAACAAACTTTAACTTTAAACTTTGTTTGCCATCCAAGATTTTTCCATTCACTATCATCTGTCTTTAAACACCTGAACAGTAAATTGTATGAATATTTAATACTTTTCCCTTCTACGATAAGCAGAGGGGTTACATCTCCAATTCCAATAATTTCTATTTCAAATTTCCATGCCATACTGTGGATTGAAGTAATTTTCAAATTATCTAATTACTACTTATATTTAATGTTTGTCAGAAGTGTGCAAGGAGTATAATTCTTAAAAATAATTTTTCTTCCTCATTTGTTGGAGATGAAAATACGTTGTTAAGATTATGAATCTTGATCTATGAATATTTTTTTAAAGTTTAGTATTGAGTAAAAGATATTTGATATCTTTAAATTCTACAGGCGAGCGTACTAGAGAACCAGGTTACCCGGCTGCGAACTGAACTTGTAGAGAGAAATACTGAGCTAGAACAGGTTCGTACTGATTTTGCTGCTTACAAGGTTCGTGCCCAGGCTGTTCTTCTGAGGAAGGAGCAGGAAAGAGAGGCAGAAGGTGGTGGAGGAGTAAGTAGAAGAGAAAAGGAAGAAGAGGAAGCCAAACAATTGGAATGGGACAGGGAGAGACAACAATTGGAGAGGACTGCTGATGGTTTGAGGAGAACTTTAGAGGACATTACGTGAGTGTGATTTTGGTTTTATTCATTGAACTCTTGGCAGATATGTGAACTAATTAAAATTGAATAAGGGTAGGATGTCATATATTTCAAGCTGCAAGAAGTTGAGTTCAAATCTGAGAAGGATAGAAAGAAAATTGCAAAATTTTCTACAAAGAATGTACCACTTCAATTCCAAAGATATTTTTGAAAGAACATTCTGTTCGAGAGAATTGATTTTAATTTAAAGAATTATTGATTGATTGTGAGCCTCAAAGCCACGTCAAAGGCTCTGGAATCATAAAAGAAAGTAATTGAATTGCAATGAAATTCATCCTAGTCATTTTTCATGCAAGCTGTAAATACTGTTTTCGTTACCTTTCCTTTTTTGTAGCCATACACGATTTACCAAATTTTACTCAAAATCATATTGACTAATAAGTAATATACATATAGATCCAGGAATATTTCAATTATCTGTCTAAATAGGAAACCCTGTAACAGCAGAAAATATAACATGGTTCCCTGCAATTTTGCTCTGGATAGATTTTACTGTATATCCCTCCTTTTCCTTGTTTGTGTTTCTCATAGAACTTTTCAAATTGCTCATCCTTTTAAGAATATATCTGTATAAATTATAACTGGAAGTATTTGGGTTCTAATAAAGTAACCAAGAATTTCAAAATTATATGCAATTAATATTTTATTGCTTTTGTCTTATATTTCTTTCAGAGCTCAGCTAGAGTTATTAAGATCAGAGAAGGAATCTGTGGAAGAGAAATGCCATGTCCTTGATTCAGAGTGCCATAGACTGCGTGAATTTTCAAGGCATGCGGAGGATCAACACAAGGAGGAAGCTAGACAAGCTCGTCTTCAGTCTGAAACTCTCATTCGGTCATACAAAGTGAGTGTTGAAGAAATTATGAACACTTTACTTTTGAATTAGTATTTCTAAGTTAAAATTTTTAGCATTTGTATGTATGTATTATATTATCATTATTTTACTTTGACAGCAACAACTTGAGGATTTACAGGATCGTTATAGAAATGAAACATCTACTCTCCGAGAACAAGTACAGAAGCTAAAAGAAGAAAAGGAACAAGTGATTCTGCAAGCAACTGCAGAGAGTGCTAAAAGAAATCGCTCATCTGAAGATCAAGGAAGGTCTCATTCAGTTCCATGGTCCTCAGGAGCTGAAAGAACCGTTGCTTCACCAGATGGGAGGTCAATTTCAGAGATGGCTCTTCATCCAAGGGAGGAAGGAGAGGTGATATCTTCACATAAATTTTCTTAATATATTAAACATTAGAAGTTAGAATATAAAATTTTATAACAATTGGATGAAAAGAACATTTTTTCATAGAAACAGAGAAAAACTAATAGCACAATATAGAAAAGGAATGTACTCATCCATAAAAACTGTTTTAAAAAATAGATTTGTAAATCCTTGCCCATTTTTCTCTAAGTGTGAAAATTTTTTCATTCCATCACAAAAAGTTCTTCCTTCTTTCCTCAAATCCAGGATTTTATCGTTGCCTTAACCTCATCACATTGAGTTTTATCTCTTCTCTTTTATTGCTTGCATAGAGGGGGAAAATAAATATTGCCTTGCAATATGCAATTGTGTCAAATATGTTGATTATTGATTTTTAAAGCCTATATATTTTGTCATGTACAGGGATCTGAGAGTGTTGACTCTCCTCCAAGTCCCCATAGCTCTTTCAACTCTCGAGGGAAACTTGGTACAGGTGGCAGGAGAAAGAAGAAAGGTTTAGTGCCTCTTGATCAGTTGCTATCTTCCTCTTTGCCTGATGATGAAGAACCTGATCCAGAGCATGAAACATTTCATGGAGATGAAGAGGATAGTAGTGTGGGAGAATGTAAGTAACAACATAAGTTAGTTAGATAAGTTAATAAATAATTCTAATAATTAAGAAATGGATGGTGAAGTTAATTAGGATCCATGGCAAGAATCGGTGAATTTAACCATTTTTGCATTTGAATTCATTTAATAATATTCTATATTTTTTAAATTACATCTTAAGAATAGAATGAATTGAGAATCTGATATCAATTATTGAGGTATATTTGGGGTATAAAAACTTTATTACATATAATAACTCCCAATTTTTCCAATATAGCTTTCTTAAATATGGACAAAATAAAATGAATCGTTATAATATATTTACTTTATGTAACTGCTCGAATTCAAAATTTTACTATAAAAACTATTTGCTCTTTTAAGTATAAGAGATTAGTTGATGTGTGTAATGTAGTGTAATCACAATTAACTTAGAGTTTAGAGAGAAGTTAAGATTTTGTTTATTTTCAGGGGTATCTGGTCATCGTTCATCTGCATCCATGGTAACTGCTCTTGAGAGAAGGTCCAAACATCTGTCCCTACTTCTTTCCGAAGCAGAATCTGAAGGTGCTAGACTGGCTCAGCAGAATGCACTTCTGAAAGAGGAAGTGAGAAGATTGGAACGTAGTGCAGAGCGTACTGAGCATGCTCAAAATGCTGAATATCTTAAAAATGTTCTCCTCAAGGTATGATCCATTCATGGCTCTTCTTTTGCTAATTTGATCCACAGCTGTGATGAGTATAACTGATATAACTTCTCTTTTTTTCAGTTTGTAACACTTCAAGGAGGCGATGAGAGAAGTCGACTTGTTCCTGTATTAACTACTATTCTTAAACTAAGCCCCGAAGAAACTTCACAACTTAATGTTGTAGCTTCAGGTAAGAACAATTCAATTATATTATTATAATTCTTATTAATTAATTTTTAATGTAATGTATTTTTCTCTATTGTATGCAGAATAATTTATCAAGTAAATTTGTTTGACTTGTTTATGAATTACATTCATATTACTTTTACTAGGTGGAGTTTTAGATTCAGGCCATGGAGCTGGTGCTAGTCGAGGATGGGGAAGTTACATACCTCTGTGGCATTCTCCTTGAGGTTGTAAGGTATTGCTAAAGACCCATCATTGTAAAGGATCAAGGCATTTTGGAAATGTCCATCCAAAACAGTGCTTGTGATAATGTTAAAGCATTGAAGATATTTTTTATCATATTTAGAGTTAAGTAGAAACTGTTGTGGATATAATGAATAGTGTTCTTGTAATGGCTGTGTCATTCTTAGGTGGTCTAAGGAGATAAATGACGGGTTTGGATTAAATTGAATTTTTAAAAGTTGTATGAGAAGGGTAGAAAATGTCTGACAATTAAATTCATTGATTTAAATCCTGCCAAAATAATGTGCCTCTGGGAGTTATGTTACCTGCAGTGGTCTATGCATATTGGTACAATCAATGATTTAGGGCAGTTGTGAACTAAAAAATACCTAAAAGCTTTTTTGAGAAGTGCCAGTCTTTCTACGCACATCAGCCCTACGAACCTTGTACAATTGTTTTGTTCAAATTGTCTTATATTGTTAAGAATGTTAGAATATTTCTGAATATTAATTTCATGAGGTCCATCCAAATAAGCATTATATATTTATTTTATTGAGTTATATATTTGTTGATTTTAGGTAGATACATTTTTGAAGCAATTTGATGGATCTCTGAAGTAGTGTGAAAAAGGTAGGAAATGCTTAGTATTTGAGAAGTATTTTCATGAAAATGAAATGAGAAACCTAGAATTACACCTCCTCTTCTAATTGAATGCTTTCTATATAAAAATTACCATTACCATTAAAATTTTTTGATAAATTGCAAATTATGCAATTTTTGTCTCATTTGTTGGAAGTTGTCTTATGGGACCATGAGTGAAATTTTCCTGACATTAAATGAACTATTATTAAATGATTTTGCATAATCATGTATAAAAGTTTCAATGAATCATAATAGCAAAATTTCTGTACTCGTAAGTAGAGAAGTGAATGTTGATAAACAAATATTTGAACTTTATTAAAACTAAAACTACCTTTGGTAATTTGTGCCTTGTAAATAAATTGTGTATTATGTGTACAATTCTTTTGCCACCAATAAATATGATTTTTAAACCTCATGATGAGTGACATTGTTGCGTTATATTGGCTTTTCTATCTTTTAACTTCATTGTTTTATACCTTTAGGGTTATGGCTAATGGAACTTAAGAATACCATAAAGATGTTTGTTCAGGAATTTATGACTATGATTATAAAATAGCTCAGATGGATATTCAATAAATTTATGAGATATTTTATGGAAATGCCACAAAAGGATATGAAAAAATCTTTTTCTAGTATTGCAGATCTATTTTTCTGAAAACCATCAAACATTGGTAAATTATGCTTTTCTAATTCTATATTGAATTAAATAATAATATTAATGAATATTTTGGATATAAATATTAAAGGTTGGTATAAAATTCTTAAAACTAGTATTAACACAAGGAAAATACACTATTTGGTTTTCATCACATTATATTAAATATTCCTTAATATGAAGAGCACAAAATATCGGAAAAAAGCTTGGAAAGTAAAATATACTTTTACATTAATTTTAATAAAATTAAAGTAGGAAGGTGGAAGGTAATTTTTGTGGAAATACCGCGCGAAATTAATTCCAGGATCCTAATGAGAAAATAGTCTGACAGGATCAGATCCTGTACCCAGATATCCGAATTCCCGTTTGGCTACTCTGGCCATTGAACTATCTTGTAAGAACGTTTAGATAGGCTGTTAAGGGATACTTCGTAGGCATAGGCTTTGTAATAAGGTCCGACTTCGCGGAATCGTCCTGTCCAGTCTTAGAGGTACCGGCCATGTAGTGCTAGATAAGGAGGTGAAAGGTTGTTCAGCATGAAATTACCGTCAACAGACTACGTAGGTACGTACAGACGTAAAAAAGTCTGATAGGACCGGGGCTAGAACCCAATCGTCCAATGGTTGGTCTAACCATAGAGCTATCTTACCAAAACATTATGACACGCTGTTACAGGATACTTTGTAGACATAGAATCTTACAATGTTACTCAGTTATCTAAAAATATTAATTAATCAATTCTACTTTAGAACCGAGAATAGTTTATTACTCGCAAACTCCGAAAAATTCGACACCTATAATGAATTGCAAAAACCATTTCCTATACCTTAGAACTTTGTACACCATATTTCTTTATCAACTTCGGTAAGATATTCAATTAAGAAGTCTTTTCACGATATGAACGTCAACAAAGAGTCATTCTTACCTCTTAATGAAATTATAAGAATAAGCTGCCGCATTGAAAATCTGTGCGTCTAAAGGAAACGATAAAAAAGCCGCAGTGGAAAAATATTTTCAGTGTTGGCATTAAATTCATTCCAAACATTTTTGAGCAAAGAATGTCTTGGGAACCTTGTTGTTGATCCTGCCATAGTCTATTACGTTGATCATGTGTAGAATAACCGTTCTATCAAGCGCCATAGAAATAAATGATTTTGCAAGTTTACCTTCGCATTTATTCATCATTCTTTCCTGGAAATGTCGGAATTCTTTAATGTCATTAAATGGGAGCAGATGGTGTGGTAATCTTTGATCTTCTCTCTCCATTTGATTTCTTTTTTCTTTCGACCTTTAGATAAATGCTTCGCCAAATCATCCCGATAAGGGTAATTAAGTGGGTACTTTTTTCGATCTCGGGAGATTATTACATCAGAATAAGCAGATATGCAAGGGTAACCAGTGCTAATGTTCCCGTCCCCCTCTGTCACAACGACCGCTTAGCATCGTCCTTCGGGCAAAACCATTTCAGCAGTGCGTGCAGCTAAGCCAAAGAGTAAGGAAGCCTCCAGCCATGGAGGAGTTCGGTGCCCCTAGCAGAAAAGAGCAGCACTTTTTCTCAACATCCAGTGCTACGATTGTGCTATGCTGCGCCGTTCTGTTACTCTCAGGCTTCGTCTCCGCCCAGAGGAGATACACTCCAGATGATCTGTTAAGGCCCGAGAGCATTGATTCTATGTTAAAGGTATACCTTTTTCCTTTTACTTATACTTTTTTCTTGTACTTTTACTTTTCTTCCGTTGCCGTTTCTTTGTTTTCCTTTAGCGCGGACGAGATTTTTAGTTCGTATGCGTATACCATAGTTACCATATACCGTATACTTTACCGTATATACCAAAGTTACATAATTATCGAAATTTTAATTTCAAACGGTTATTTATTAGTTATAATTTATCTATTTTCAAAATAAATATCGATAATAATCTTTTTCTAATATTCTCTAATTAAAAAAAGTTGTGGTAAAATTTTTACGTACAGATTCGTACGTATCAGATTAATTTTTCTCGATCACAATTTTGTAATGGGTACATCCAATAATTAAGCTGCTATTTGTAATCGGGGTTGAGACTGAACGATTATCAGTATTTTTTATTTCATTCTTTTAAAAAATATCAAATATTTGATATTTTATTGACAGTGAAGAAAAGTAAACTTAAGATAAGGAATTTATTGAACTTAGTTATTCTTTGCCTTAACATTTGTTTTTTAATGCCGGAGAACGATCCTCTTCGAGACAAAAAGAAAGGCTCTTATAACGGCATTTTAAATAGGCTGTGTTTACGTATTTAGCTTGAATGGAAGGCGTCGATAGTAGTTTGTACTTTACAGCGATAGAACATGCGAAATGATAAAAATCCTTAAACGAATAATACAGAAATAAATTTAAATAGATGCATTAAAGATACCCCCCTTCTTTTTGGTTCTTTTCGCACTGGAAAGTTGTGTTATGGTCTTCCAAATGAGGTAAACGAAATATGAGACATAATTGGTCCACTCCATTACGAATTAAATTCGTTGGATTTTGAGGGAAATTGTAGAGGAATGGTGTCAATAATATAATAATAATACCAATAGATAATTACGTAGATATTTAAGTTGCTCTGGATCTATCTACTCCAACAAAATATTTATTACCGTCGCAATATTTTCTCGACTTGATATAAATAAATGTACAAAATACATGTGGAATACAGAAACAGTCAATAAATTATCCCCAAACCTTAAGTATCCGCTTTAACATTCACCGTTTTAAACACTTGAAGACAGCCGACGCTTTTTATCATCACAACAGAACCTTAAGAGTTGAAATAGTAACTGATACGGCACAAACTGCAGAAATCAAGCTGGTAGCTGCATTATAACACCAAGAAACTAGGTCACCTTCGCTTGCTCATAATACCTGGCCTTTATTCGCAGCGTCTAGGTCAAGAATATTCCTAATACGCGAAGGCTTGCGACCTCGTACCTTCCTACTTAGATGCGGACAAACGTTTATGGTCTATTACATCTTCCGGTTCATGAGATATTACATGAATGAATCACCCTTAACCTCTAGGTCTTATTCAACTTTGCCGTGAGCCCTATTCCTTGACGGAATCGTTATTATAAAGCCGTTTTCTTCTTTCGATTGAAACTTAACGACTGCACTCCTAGCTCCTCCGGGATGCTGGAGCATTTGATGAAACATAACTTTCAATCTTCCTCAAACAATTATACTTTTAGGAAAATAAATCCACAAAATATTGCAAAATGAATACCCCAATACGATCATTTTCATGGAATATCATTAACATATAATAGAATTAATACATTAGAGATATACATTTGATATATATATATTTTTCATTGATTTTTGTAAACATTATATAAGTATATTTCTATAAATATTATTATTTTTACTCAATATATTATAAACATCGTTTTTCTTTATTGCTTGATTATTTAACTAAATCTCCACAATTTCATCATATGGTAAGATAATATTTTTGGTGTCCAATTGCCTTCAAGGCAATCCAGTTATGAAGTTGAGAAACCTCATAATACTCCAAGATTATTATTTTATTCTTTTATAAGTATATCTATTCTATTACATTGTTAATTAAAGAGGCTAATGATGACATACTATCAAACTCTAGCAATTGGCAATAAAAACTTTATTACAGAGAGTAGAAAAGTTTCTATATCCAGAGGATGATTATCATAAAATATTTCAAGATAAAAGGCCGAGATCACTGCCGTTTCCTTGCATGAAAGATTCGAAGAAACTGAAATGGAGGTCAGAAAATCGTCCGAAGAGTGTTCACAAATTGAGACCTGGAGATATTGATGTGATAGCTGCAATTGGTGATTCAATCACATGTGGAAATGCAGCAAGAGAAAGCAATCCACTGGGTATAGTTATTCAAGACAGAGGAGTCTCATTTACTGGAGGTTAGTTTGAAGTGAATTTAATCTACACTAAGGTTATAGCATTGAAGCTAAATTTTATTTGACTTTAAATACTAGCATTACATTTTATCATCAGCACATACTTTTCAAATCAGCTAAAAAACTATATTTTCAGTCCATAATTGTTTATGTTGTTCATATGTTTATTAACATATGATCTTTGGTATCCAGCATTATCATTCTTTATAATTTTTATTTATTACTTCATTCCTTGATATCTCAAAGAAATAGTTTCATTCTTACCTAAATTTCTTATCTTTATTGTAATATCAAATAATATCCCTTCAAAGTTATCTAAAATTACTTTATCATGGAATACATCAATTTCAAAATATGATTATGGGTTTGAATGTGTGATGGAATAGAAACATTCAATCTAGGCTCATCTTCAATCATCATGGATAAAAATTTATTCATCCTATTCAAAATACTTTAATTAAAATAAGAAGAAATGCTAATAACTTTCTACTGAAAGAGGAAGTTTTTGTTGATCTCAATCTGAAAATCAAAAAATATGTTTCCTTTTTTTAAGGTGGATTGGGAACATGGCATGATGTGATTACACTCCCTAATATTATAAAAAATTTCAATCCAAATTTGACTGGATATGCCATCGGAAGAGGAGACTTCTATTCTCACAATGCCCAGCTCAATGTTGCGGTGCCTGCAGCCTTAGATGATGATGTTTTGGATCAAGTGAAAATGTTTATCAAAAAGATGTCACATAACAGAAGGATAGATTTTAAAAATGATTGGAAGGTAATAGTCTCTAACTTTTAAAATTTTCTTCCTGACAAATAGGTCAGAGAAATTGCACGGTTAGAATATGAAGTAACATGGATAAAAATTTTAATTTAAAATATCATTTATTTCTTATAGCATTTTTAAAGGAGTTTATCATAATAATAAATTTATTTTTTCTAACAAGAAAAACAGATTATTGAAATTTTATATTATATTATATTAATTATATATTATAATTCTGTTCTGTTCCAGCCTATTTGAGACTATTAGATAAAAAAACCTCTTATAATGAAATAAATTTTACTTCTCGGTTAAATTATATTAATATGTTTAAATTTTCTTTTCATATAACATTGAAAGGATTGTAGGTTTAATACAGAGTTAGAATTTGAAAAAAATCCCATTTTGGTATATAATGTATTTTTTAATTTACTCCTATATCTTTTCCTTTGTACAAAAATAATTCCAAACAATTCATTCTTTTTAGTTATTGTCAATTTTCATTGGACATAATGACATATGTTCATACCAATGCTTTGATCGAAGGAAGCATTCTCCAGAGGCCCATAAACAAAACTTGCAAAGAGCTCTTGATTATTTGTATCACAATGTACCAAAGATATTTGTCAATCTGATACCTTTGCTAGGTAAGTTCTTGAAAATTAGCACCATAGATCTTTTCAGTAATCAATTATTTGGCATATGTTGGAAAAATTAACAACAAATTATAAATAAAAATTCTTTATATTATTATTTGATATTCTTTAGATTATTATGAAGGCATTATGATGCATGAATTGAATAGTGATAAGATTAGTAATTCTTTGAAGCTCACTTTATTAGATTTTGGATTATTTCTTGAAATTCTTTGGTCTTATTTCATAATGTAAAGGCAGAAATGAGTTAAGATTAACATTTAGGTAAGAAACATTTACTTGGTGTAATATAGGGATTTATTTATGTCTAATTGACTTAACAACATTAAATTAAATAAAAATGTTTACTATATGCCTATAGTTGATTATCTAGAGTCTATTATCATCATAACTATTAACTTAAAAACTTCATCATATTGAAGTTACATATAAAGAAATTGCACTTTTCAGATCCAACAATTGCTGTGAGAATTCCTGCATCATCCATTACCTGTAATATATTTAGAAGACTTGCTTGTGCTTGTCTGTTTAAGTTCCCCAATATGAAAGAAGGAATAGTGAATTTAACAGCTGAAGTGAGAAGATATCAAGAAGCAGAGAGAGAATTGGCAAGTGAAAATTTATTTTAATATTATAATAATTGATAGCTCAACATGATTTTCCAACTATTTCTCAGCCGCTCAAATATTTGGATTTTTGGAAAAATAATCTATAAAAATATTCTAGATTATTTTTATGGAAAGGCTGGAAATGTTTATTTAATTTTTTCTTTGCAAATCCATGATAAATTCTAGAATAATATTATCAGAAATTTTCATTCAGCTAATTTTAAAATTTTATTGAATACCATTACTTTATTACATTGGTCATGTATGCTATTACAATAGTTATTTCCAAATCTTCAGGTCTTCAGTGGAAGGTATGATGCCCGAGAAGACTTCACTGTTGAATTACAACCTTTTACCCTTATTTTAAATGCTCCAATGAAAGTGCATGATCCTGAGAATGACAAATTGACAAAGTTGCTCACAAATGGACACCCATTCTGGTCTCCAGAGTGCTTTCATTTCAACCAAAGAGGACTAGCTTTAAGTGAGTTTTACGACAAAGATTTATTTAATGTGGTTATAAAGAATCATTTATTTATCTTCTTTTGATGGACTGTTTTAGAAAGAAAATTTCACAAAATTATATTTTATTATATAAATTATATTCAAACAATTATATTGATTGATTTTATAAATCATTGTCACAGAATTGTGACAAATCAGTAAAATTCAATAAATCAATATAATGAATCATTTTATGTAATTTCTATTTTGAAAACTTTTTTATATATATTCAACTCTGTGTTTCAACTAATCATAATTCTTGCAAGATTATACATTCATGTTGAAAACTATTTCTTTTCAGTGGCATATGCATTATGGAACAATATGCTTGAACCTGTTGGCAATAAATCCATTAGGATGGAGGATTATGAAAATGAAGATTTTAAATGTCCCACTGAAAAATTTCCTTATCTTTTTACCAAGAAGAACTCAGAAGGGCTCCTCTAGGTTAATATTTATCAAATTTATAGCTATACCTTTTATGGGTATTATTCAAATATTATTTATCAGGTAATTTATTGGAGTGAATTGTAGTATTAATGAAAGGATTCTTATTTAAAGAAAACTTTATTGTATTATTAAGTGAATTTCATATCATATTTGAATGGAAACCAAATGCCAATTTATCCTTGTTATCAAGCTACTTCAAGATGATTATCTCATGTTATTTTATCTTGATGATTCCTAATTACTAAATACTTTAGGGGTCATTTGCGTTTTTATTCTAATAGAAACTGTAAATATTGTATAATAATAACTCTAAGTTACTTTTTTAAATTCAGCGTATTATACTCAAGTCAAATCAAAGTTCAACATGTTATTCTAATAATGATTAGCGATAGCATTTAAATTATTCGATACGAACTCTAGAAATATTTTTTTAAAATTCCATTCACGTTTTCCCTAATTTGTAGGGCAAAAATTTCAATAATATTCTCCATTCATCATCAAGTTAATCTACTAATTTTGTGATCTATCTCAGGGTTTTAGAATTACCGCATTATTTGTAGATTATTAAATTATTTTATTTCAATATTGCGAACGCAGACTTATGAAATGAATGATGAAATCTTTATCATTGACCTAAATTTGAAACCCTCACGCGGGATTTCCCGTCTTTTAGTGATTTCAAGTTTGGAAATGCATATTTTTATTTAAATATTTCTCCTCAACTGTCTCTAATTGGCATCAATTTAAATCAGTAAACTGCGAGGAATATAAATCTCGCCGGATGATTCGATTTAAATTCCTTATAAGATAATAAAATAATTTGCAGTCGCAAAAGAATACATATACAATATAAGAATCAATAACCGCCTACAGGAGATATCGGTATAATCTATCCGAATTATCGGGTTTTACTGCCTACTGGAGTTTAACTGACCCACCAGATATTGGAACGATTTCTCTTAGTTTCCTACTGCACAAGGTTACCGATAAAAAGTAACCTCCCGTAGCTTAAGGGTTAATCTTTCAAGTTGCTATCAGTACTGCATTTTATCGGAAGCTTTATTCAATAACTGATTACTACGTATATTTTTAAGAAGAATACTTGAAAAATTTATCTCTAAGCTACTTACTTTTAAATAAATTATGATGCATCCTGTAAATTTACTTGTATTGTTTCTCAAGTGTAGTAAATCTTTCAGGATATCGAAACCTGCTTAATATCAGTTTTATGGGCCCATTAAGTGCTATATTTGAACCATGTGAGATGAAAACAATTAAAGAGATTTTACCAATCTTTGCTGTTTTTTTCTTATTCCAGTTTCTCTACTTTTGCAAGGTGAATACAACCCACATTGAAGTATCAAACTTTAGTATTTTGTATCAATATTTTGTTAATAATAGACGAAAAACAATTTTTATTTGAAAATAAATATACTTTTATACAACGATGCAACGGCCAAATCCGCGCGGCGGAGCTCCGTCCTCCATGGCGATATCACTTACCAGATAATATGCGAGGCCAAACGGATTGAAATGCCACTTAAGAGGATTCTCTATAATACCAATAACAGTTCGCAATCACCATAAGTACTTTACAAGTCCATTAATTAGTAACAATTTGTCTTGTACAGTACTTACTTTTACGTAATGTGTCGTAATTACGCGGCAATGGTCAAATTCGAAATTCTTGTGAATGGAATTCCTTCAGAGGTTTCTGCAGGTCTATCAGTGTACAAACGAAGATAATTCTAATTATTTAGTCCATAAAGAGCAATTTTTAACGTTCATGATGAGCCTAGTTAGGATACTAGTACAAACCTACCTAAAAATTACAACAATTTCAGTGAAATACGTACTTTTGTCACGAAAACGTCTCTGAACTATGACTGATATCTTACCCGGTACAGTACATACAATGACCTCTCTAGTATCAACACTTTGGTCCTTAACAGTGCCATTAACAGCAGGTATTCGGTAAGGTTCTTACTTTACTTACAGAGGAGTAACCCCGGCTCATGCTGGATGATGGTAATGAACTTTGACCCATTTGGCTCGACAAACCTGAATTCCACATTGAGAAAATGTGAGTATATCCTATTAAAAGGAAGAACAGCATCCGTTGTTTTCTAATACTGGTGATTACTCTTAGGGCATCGCCTACTGATGCATATCCGGCACCTGTTTCCTGTGAAGGTTGTTCCCCATCTAATACACCCAGGTAAAGAACTATTACGGTTTGAAATTCGGCATGGAGTATGGAAACGAAGTTTAGGATGCATAGAACGAAGGAAAGTTAGTTTCTGCCTTTAGACAAGTAGGAAGGAAAGAATAAATCTTCCACAATAAATACATGGGATATCGAAAATTCTCACAATATTTTTAGGTTGTGCTGTATGTGCGCATTGTAAAACTTTCGGAAGAACTTTATTTATTCATTATTAGACATATCAACCATTTCCTACCAGTTTTCATGTTCGGTTTTACTTCTTTTATATATAGAAATAAATATTAGTTGGATATTTAAACAATTTTATGTATAATTCTTTAAAGCATTAATTCAAATACAACTTACGATTAGAAGACTAAAGACTTAAACCATCTACAAAACTCTTCCGATATCTATTTGAATTTTTGAATTTTCCCTCTTCAATATGATTACTTTAAGTTACGTAAAAATTAACGCGAGATGGCTCCTGACATGTATTTGCAAAAAACTTACTTTTATTACGTATTTTTCGAATTTAGAGAAAATTTACTCCAAGTATCACCCCTATTTAGATGGATTTTTGATGTTTATTAATTGAACCTTTTCCATCATTTCGAATTTTAGCTCTGGATGCAAAATATCTTAAAATGAAATTTTTGGTACTCTCGTATCGACAACCTTCGCCATGGCCTCCCTTGATTTCTCGCATTTACGGAGGATGTCTTAAGAGTATATAAGGTTTAAGACGAGGACAAAATTTTTGGGGGGGCATGGAGGAAATGCTACACCAATTCAGGTTGGTGTACATTCCTTCAACATGCCCTCCCGTTCCAGATTCTGGAACATAACCATACCAGATTTTGAACGTTATTTAAGACACCCGCTGAATTTAAAAAGAGTAAATTAAAAATGGCGTAAACTAAGACACCTGGGTTATGAAAATTTCCGTAATAATTTGAAATACGCAAGAAAACGAGGAATCTTAGAATGGGAAGGGATTTTTTTTTAATCGAGACGCATTTTGTAAATGGAGTCGCCCCACCCTCATGCCCCTAAAGCCTAGGGGGTTCAGTATTATTCGATGTATTACTGTATTTATGGCATGCCCGATGACTAAAAGCTCAAAATCATAGAGACATCTATACAACTTATTCCTTCAACGATATACTTCCCAAATATTTCCCTCTTCACCTCATCGCGAGAACTTTAGTTTCTTACCTTGCCGTTGTGGCGCTGAATACCATGTTCAGTTTCACCTATTTTAGTTCGAAACCTTTACGTTGCGGCGCTGAATACGACATTTAGTTTCACCTACCGCGTACATAAGCTCTTCTTTGAACCGTCATTCTGGACACCGTTTCTTTCCGACCCATTCCCTTACTACGTGGTAGACTAAATAAGTAAACAATATAACATGCTTCGAAACTCTTTAATATTTCTATTCCTTCTACATTATCTTTCTTTACATTGCACACTTATAAATCCAGCTCAAAATGTTCTGCTTCCCGCTTCTGACTAAATTTTCTTCTTTAGCCGAATGTTCACCTTACTGTCGTCTTCTGCCTTGCTCGGAGTGGGCTCCTTCATGTTTTTGATGATTTGTTTTTTGAGAAGAAAAAAAGAACATACAGGCTTAAGAAAATAAAATAATTCCATATTCGAAGGATACCTAACATTGTGGACGTTTAGGAAAAGGGCTTATTATGGACGTTTACAATTATAGCATGCCAATGGACCGAAATCTTTCTATGTACATACACGCATCACAGTTGTCTCTCAGCGGAGTGATGGTCAGATTCGGCTCCTCTCCATACTGACATAATCGATTCGTCTCGACGTCCCTCATCTTATCCTCTACAGCTAAGAGTGCGTACGTGAAAGCCGCGTGCTGAAAAAGAAAAATTAAATCATAAAATATATCAATAAGTTGGAAGACGACAAAAAAGAAAAAATTAAGAAAACAGCAAAATTTTAAATTTTCTCGCATAAATCGAAGAAAATTAGATTTTAAGGAAAACTTTGGATGAAAATATACAAAGCAGTGATAAAATATATAGAAAGAAGATTTTAAGTCGATTTTTAAAAAATAAGATTCAAAAGTAATAAAAAGAGACAATTGGAACAATTTTCATTGATTTTATAATTGAAAATTTGTAAAAGTCGAATAATAAATCAACTTTTTAGAAATTTTCTCATTGAGAATTTGAATAATTCAATAAAAATTGTTCTGTTTAGGAATAATTTTGGATGAATAACATGCAAAATATGATATAAAGATAGGACAAAGATGGACCAGCTTTTGAGTATCTGCGGGTGAAATATTAAAGTGTGCACCATATTTTTGGAGCCCAAGTCACGAATGAGAACTGCGCGTGCACTTTAATATTCGCACAAAAACCCTCATTAACGAACATTTAAATGGAAATTTCGCACAACTTTTCCTGTACAGACAAACACGTATTACGAAACAGGTAAGATTTTTTGCAAGGAAATTTTGCATGCAAAATTATTGTATAAGAAACCATAAATCTTTCCGAAACGATCCGTTGATGAGTTATATAATTGTATCGCAATGAAGGTTGTGAAAATAATGGGGATGACATTGAATAAAATCTAAATATAAATAAGAATAAGGACAAGTTTTTGCTACAGTTGA
Source organism: Pantala flavescens (assembly GCA_020796165.1). Classification (NCBI taxonomy): domain Eukaryota; kingdom Metazoa; phylum Arthropoda; class Insecta; order Odonata; family Libellulidae; genus Pantala; species Pantala flavescens. The sequence continues at coordinate 43,770,723 of CM036881.1, read as the reverse complement.
TAACAAATTCAATCCTCTTGCATAATAGTAATGATGCAAATATAATATATTCTTATCTATTTGGAAGTATTTAATCTTATTTATGCATTGCATACATTAGACATATTTTAATTATTTTTTGTAAATGTATTAAAATGATTTCAATTAGAAAGGAAATCGGTACTTTGTACTACATTTATCTTTGTTATATACTATGTTTTAATTTACTTAAGATATTGGAAATAGCATTCATTCGTCTTTACGATGACAGATAGAGTTATTCATTATGATATCCTATATTAATTTCATTTATTTTTTGGATTTATCAAAAGATTCAATGAAAAGCAAAATAACTCACCCTTTCTACTGTATTCATCTTTTCCTCAAGCTATTGACATAAAATGAGACAGATGATAATATCCACATAGGAGTCGATAATTCAATTTACTGAAATGTTACCGTATTCTATTATATTATAGACTATATAATTGACAATTAAAAAGTTGCTGAGAAATTTTCTTTAACAATTTACGTATATTATTTACGTAGTATATATACTTTACATATAGTATTATTGTAAATCCTTGAAATACAAAAGCTTTCTTCTTGAATATTAGTATAGCTAGAGGCTGCATTTATGACATTTGTTGTATGATTAGGTTAATCAAATATGAAAGTAGGCATAAAATAGTTTGTAATATATTCTACGAGGATTCTACAAGTTTTGAAGTTTGAGAGGATCAAAAACTGTAGACTAACACTACTCTCATTAAACCAGTTGAATTTGAGCAAAATTTAATAAAATGTTGACATAGTATCGATAAATCTATCGTAGAAAGATGTAATTTATGATGCGTATACTCAGTGATATTTACATATTTGATTTTACATGGGAGTGTGAAAATTTTAAATCAAGGAATATAATACATATAACAAATACAAAATTATAGTATTTCACTTTATTTAGTAAATAATGAATTATAAAGTTTCAATGAAGCTATTACAAGTTAAAAAGGATTTATAAAGTACTATTAAATTTCATACAGAAAAACATTTGGAAAGAAGCAAATTGAAAGTTTCCGAAATGTAAGAATCTTACGATTTAAGAGCGGAAGAACCAAAGGAACGCAATACCACTTACAAACGAAGCTGTAGCGAACATAATTAATTGCACTACCAAACGTGATGTTTGGGATAATAAGATAATGAGGGAGAACATCGCAAATCTAACGATCGGCAATTGAAGGAATAATCCTGTTAATGGTCTATCATTCATCCAGAAGATGTGACAGCACAATTCTATCACAAAACGGTAAAGTGCTTGTAAACAATTGTCATTCTCATGTTTATGTATCGATTTCAATTGTTCGAGAAAGCTTTCCCGAGCCAGAATGAACTAACAGGAGATAGTGTGAGATGACGAAATGTTTATGCAAATGCGTCGTCACTAAACAAAGGATGAAGAACGCCTGAATTTTCCTCTGAAATTATCCCCACCTCTTCAGTTTGATCTGACCTTCGAACTCAAAGGATAAGACATCACCAGTGAAAAAATTGCGGGTGGAAAAAACATCTGAATATATACCGGAGTTTCAATGATTGAGAAGAACACGTGGAGTGAAAGCGTCGCGTGCAACATCTACCACCGAAGGATTTAACAGCTCCGAATGGTGTCGGTGATGTTGATGGTGCTTCTAGCCTCTGGTTTTGTTGCCTCCGGCCGTACCCAGAGGGATCCATTTGAAAGGCAATGGGATGCTATCATGAAGGTTTGTCAAGAATTCTTATGTCCCATGGGATGTCATTTCACAGACGTGTTTGACGAAAGAAAAATCCGAATATGAATCCTATAGTGATCATGATTCCAATTCAATGAGAAAGTAATAATAATATAACGGAGTCTTCTAACTACTCGTGGGCAAATACCACAAAAGGATGTACATATCAATATTTTTATTCTCTGTACCTAAACAATTCGAATGATAAGTTGCCACATACCCTTTCTGGCTCCTGGACTAGTATTCTAAACTATTCAGTTTTCACAAATCCAAATGCAGGCTGCAGAGAAAATAAGATACCCAAGAGACAGCCTCTGGGAGAGCCTCCAACAAAGATATCCTCTCTCTGAACCATTCCCTTGCTCAAAAAATGATGGCGAAGTGAGATGGAGGTCTGCCACGAAACCCGATAGCGTCCATAAGCTTTTACCAGGAGACATCGATGTGATCGGTACAATTGGAGACTCGTTAACTGCCGGGAGTGGGGCCAGGGAGTTCAACCCTATTGGGGTTACCATTCAACACAGAGGAATTTCATTCTCTGGAGGTGAGATGAATTTAAACAATTGGCAACGTCTGATTTAAGGTAATACTTGCTTTAGATAAGCTTCCATCGAATTTTCAATTGAACACAAAGAAACTTTTATTAGGAAAGAACAAATGAAAGGGTGCAACCTTCTGGGAGTACTGATATGGTAAGATAAATTAAGTCCAGACGGTATAAAAGAGCCATTTTGAATGCCTACTCTGACTCTACCCTAATAAAATGTAATTCATTGATTTCTCATTATTAGATATACGATATTTCGATTACACGTTACCTGGAGTATATTTACGCAACTGTTTACATGACAGGTGGACAAGGAACCTGGAGGGAATACTTAACTGTTCCGAATATATTGAAAGTCTTCAACCCCAATCTCCGAGGGTACTCAACTGGAGTCTCCGATGCGGAGTCATCCATCGGTGGACTGAATGTGGCAGTTGCAGGTGCCACTGACGACGACGCCCCCCAGCAAGCGAAGGCTTTCGTCCACGGAATGCTGAGGGATAAAAACATAAACTTCACCTCCGATTGGAAGGTGAAAACACGTCTCAAAAGGGACCCCATTTAGTGAAGAACATTCTAAGAGTCAAATTGTACTTAATCGCTTCTTTCTTGTTTTTTTCCAATTGCAGATGCTCACGATCTTCATCGGACACAATGACCTGTGTTCCGTGTATTGCTATAATAAACCTAAACATTCACCGGAAGGTCACAAACTAAGCCTAATGAAGACTCTAGATTACCTATATCTCAAAGTCCCGAGGCTGTACGTGAATTTGATCTCGGTCATAGGTAAATACGATTTGAAATAAGCAGTAGAAAAATATACTATATAAAATATTATTAGTTGATACACATATTCGTGAGCTACTATTTCAGAAATAATCTCTCTTAATTTTCTTTTTGTTATCTGTAAATAATATTTTGTTCAATATAAAATATCATACATCGGTAAAGAAATAATGGCTATAATTCTAAGTATTTATTCAACACGCTGGAAAATTACCCTAAGTTTTATTGAGATTAATGAATATCATTGCTTTGCAAATCAAATATATATATTATTTATATTATTAATTTCTTGAATAAACAAATAGCGATGTACTGCTAATCTATCTATTGGCGTTAATGTAAGATATTATTCTTCCTTGAGGCTTACATATTTCATAAATACCATTGAAGAAGCCCTAACGTTGTAGACTTTCGCAAAGGAAGTGAAGAGAAAAAATATTAACATTATAGAGTAAGAAATTTAAGATTGTATTCTGTAGAAGATATTTTTCACTGATAGAATTCGTATAGTTATTCATTATGCTTTCTTTTGCGTATGTATTAAGTTTGCACGCAACTTCCTACCATTATTTCTTTAATTACCAGCGAAACTTCGCATGCTATCTTATTTACAGATCCTACTCTAACCGTCAGACTGAAAAGGTCAGGCCTTTGCCAAATAATAAGCAGACTTGCCTGCGCATGTCTTTTCTATAAATCCGATGAACAAAGCAGTATCGAAGAGATGTCAGCGATGGCACTGAAATATCAAGAAGTTGAAAAGGAAGTGGTGAGTGCATTTCCATGAATAATGAATGGAAAGTATTTCTCCGGTTCGGCTCGAATCAATGGGAACACTGCATGTTTGATTTTTCTGATGCGTCGGCAGTTGTTGCAATCATATTTCAATTTTAAATGAGTTCATTTTTACCAGTGTATTACTTCATAACTACTATTAGGGTAAAAAAAGATCGAAGACAAAAAGTAATAACAAGAACCAGGGAGTAAAGTAAAAGGTGTATATAAGTTTTTCACTGACAATAAGCATTCATCAGGAACCTTAACCATGACTTTATCTCATAGTTTTTTTGTTACTATATAATGCATGGTGTTGTTTAAAGGAGATATAAGTAAAATAATTATTCTAGATTAGATACATATAGGGAGTATAAGCAGTAGAAAATATATTGCTTCTCTTTTATACCTTATTCTATCGCTCACGTGATAATTTTACGTTCCCATGCCAATAATAACAATTTTATATGTTAGTTAGTTATTAATTAGTTACGAATTCAGACTAAAAATGATTCTTCAAATATTAAGGCGTTCAGCGAGAGGTATAGGGGGAGGAAAGATTTCACTGTGGAGTTGCAACCGTTCTTCCAGTTTACAAATCGCCCAGCGGTCAGGGATGAAAGAGAAGAGATTATGATTGAAGCATTAAGCTCAAATCCTCTCTGGAGTTCGGACTGCTTCCACTTCAACCAGAAGGGATTTTCAATGTGTAAGTATTAATTCCAATAAGACAGTATTTTTACAAAATTTTCGCTGACACACTTGTTATCATAATAAAGTTAAAATGCAAGGTTTAACATAAGTGACAAATATGTTAAAATATAATAGAAGTGGCTTCAATGAGCATGGACAAGTAACGTTCTTTTCTATTTAAATTACAATAAAAGACACAATATGTCTTTTGGAAAGCTCCTACTGTTCATTCCTTGACAACTGAAAACCATCATTAAAATATATACAAAAAGAAAGCAACAATAAATCTTAATCTTTCCCTTAATCGATATCTTCTATTTTAATCAATCTCTATAAAACTTTCCTGGGCTGTTAATTGTGATAATTATTAACACTGTAATATTTATAAACAATAATATTGATAAATCCTACTTTAATTTCTAACCTATATACAGTATTTATATTCAATAACTGTCTCTCCACAGGTAGTGTATTGCTTTGGAATAACATAATGCAGCCAGTTGGAAACAAGTCAACTGCTTTTCCCAATAAGGAACTTACTCACAAAGACCTGATTTGTCCTTCTAAAGAATCTCCATATCTATTCACCAAAGAAAATAGTAAAGGAATAATTTTATAGCTTTAAAACATTGAATATTTTTATGGTAATTCACTATGCACAAATATGATAACTCAGCAATGAATGGTCTCTAAAAATTTGTTACTAAAAGAGATAATAGCATTTTTTGTGAGTAAAAGTGAAAGAATCATCAATTAGCTACAATATGTCAATAAGAAAATGATGCCAAAGTATAGTGATTACATGTCATTGCATAAAAATATTCTCAGAAAACTAAGTCTCGTATATGAGTGATAATCCGGTAGAATAAAAACTAGAGAATTCAATTTTATCTCAAAGGGAAAGTGATAATTGTGGATTATTGACCCACGAAAGAATACTTATCCGAGAAAATAGAGTTCAAGAAAGAGAATATAGAAGTTGGATTCTATTGTAATATATAACTACATTTTCCATTCACATTTTATTTTCATCTATCACATTTTATATATTTATACATTTTTATTATTGATCTAAGTAGAAATATACAATAAATCTCGCATCAATAATAAAAAATGTCATCCTTAAAATTAACTGCAGCTTGAGAAATTGTTTCTTTCATTCAACTCCTCATAACTGTAACCCTCTTGGTATGGACTTTAATAGAATCTTCATCACTGAGATGATGAAATTTTTCTGCAATATTCCCTTTTTTTACCTTCAGTTAAGCTTTTATAAAATAATTTATCTCATCCTTCTTGAAATGCATGTAATATCCGATATTGTTTTCACGCAGATTTTTAATTCACAATTAAAAAACGGTAAAAACTTTCTAACTCAAACTGTACAAATAGTTAGTGATTAAAGTGAAAATGAGATGAAAAATGAATTTCATGAGGTTAAAAGGAACATCTAGGCCTTCAAATCCTTCCATGGCAACCGATGAACTGATAAATTCAAGATTCATGAGTTAACAAATGCAACATCATTGGTGCCAGATTCGAAATATTGCAAGCTGTTTTTCCTAGTGAATAAATAAGGCACTTCTTTGGTGGGACAAGTTATGTTTCTATGTGTGAAATATACGAAATCCTCCGTTTTCTTTCCAGCTGGTTCCATGATGTTATACCATAACGCTACGGATGCTGGAACAAAATAGAACTCAAATGAGATGTGCTAATTCTATCAGTAATGTTTTCTGTAAATTCATTCTTTCAAAAGAAAATCCTATGAAATAAGGAAGTTTAACAGATGTTCGCGGCTTGTAGAAATTACAATAGGAAGATTAGATTAGAATATTCAGAAATAAAAGTCGGAAAGATTTAATTTTTATGAACGCGTAAAAAGTATATTTAAATTAAAAAAATCTTTACACATTAAATTATCATAAAAATCCATAGGCTGAAATGGAGAAATTAATACGAAAATAAGATTTTACTATTATAAATTTTCAATATACTTATGAATGAATGAATATGAATGAAATTCTGAAAGGTGTAAACTAATTCAAAAATTCAGTTTCCTAATGTTTGGACAACAGTGAGTTTTCCTCTTACCGTAAGCCATTCCTTTTTGATTTAAATGGAAGCACTCTGGTGTCCAGAGGTGTAATTCGTTTAAGAACTCAATCATCCTCTTGTTATCTTTCTCCTTCAAATTCCTTGGTCCTTTGAGTGCTCTCGTAAAAGGCTGTATTTCGACGGTGAAGTCTTCTCTACCGTCATACCTCCCACTGTAAACCTAGTGCAGTTAAAGAAACTAACTCTCGTGAGAGATTTAAGTTAATGATAACGATAAAAACAAATAAATATATGCATATATTTGATTTATACATTTATATATGATATATAATTATATATTATATAGATACAAGCTATAATTATGATTCATTTTTAATTATATTTTTAATATAGTAAATAAAGTAACAATACGGAAAATGTCGCACATAAAAGAGCATCTTGATATAGAATGTCGCAAAATTTATCTCTGTACTATCGTGGATTTGTTACTACAAATAATTCTATAGAGAAAAATTCGAATATGAGAAAAAGTAATCGTGGTATTATGTTTGAAATATATAAATCCTTTTTCCAAAATTACATAAAATCTAAGAGAAATTAGGGAAATAGTAAAGCCTTGCGATTAATTACCGGTTTTAAATTCCTTCAACAAATACTTGTTAAAGTTATAAAAACTAAAAAATAGTCATAGGTTTATACAAAAAACCATAAAAATCAATCGTTAATTAATTTCGAAAGCATATCGAAAACTTTATATATGGACGATTCAATTAATTATCGAACACTTCATTGCAAATTAAGCTAATAAGAATCAATCAAACTTTAGATAATGCATGAATAAACCAAACAAGAGCTACATCAAGAAATGATGAAAAAACATATTTCTTTATTATTTATCAAAAGAAAAATACTTGTTAGTTCATTGACCTATAATCCATTGCACAAGAATAAATTAAATGTTTTGATTCAGTATTAGAGAATCAAATTGATTCCTAATAATTAATAATAATAATAATCTTACCAATTGACGCTCAGCCTCATGGTATCTACTGACCAAATCGCTCAAATAGAACGAACCTTCCTTTGCGCTGCGATGGCGGTGTAGGCAACTGCACGTGAAAACTCGTAGAATGTTGCAATATAACGACCTTGTTTGTATCCTTGCAGTTATGGTCGGATCTGAAAAATGCGGGATGAAAACATTTTGATTGGGTACCTGTCACCATTCATTGAAACGATATAAATCACTTAGAGAATTCCATTCCTGGGAATGCAGTAATTGTGCCTTTAACTTTAGCTTCTTAAACTTTATAAGGAATAGCTACGTAAAATCTCAACAATTTAAATTAGTCGACGATAGATATCAAAGAAGATGATGAACTTTGATAATCAAGAAAAGTATTTGCACTATTTGTGAAATGACAGTCAGTTGAAGGGAATAAAACATTATAAAGTTATTTTTTTAAAGAACTTAATTCCAGAGAGAAGAAAAAAAAATATTTAATCAGTGAAATAGAATAATGAGTGTTTAAATATAATTTGTAATTATACTTAAAAAATAAAAATTTAGTTCAGAGTTGACACTTTTCTTCTTCTATAATATTGAGACTCATTAAATGCAGGAGAGTAATTATTAATTCTCAAGCTCACCAATCAGTGGAATGATATTGACGAATATCCTAGGAACGTTGTCATAGAGATAATCTAGGGCCAACTGAAGCTGTTGTTTATGAGCCTCAGGCGAATGCTTCGTTTTGTTGAAGCAGTGAAGAGAGCAAACGTCATTGTGACCAATCAGAATGGTGAGGAACTAAAAGTAAAATTATTCCATCATATTCTTAAGCATGATCTCTCAAATAACTCGAAAATTTTAGAAGATACTGTGATTAATATAATTAAATCTACGTAAAATAATTTGGTGGAATTGAATCATCATAGACGAAGTTTACAGTAATCTTAATGAATCGAAATAACAACTTTATCCATAAGAAAAAATTAAAAATTACAAAAAAGGTGTTTCGGAGACAATTTAGGGGAAGTAATGAAAGTAGGAGACCATACCTGATTAACCCGGGCTATGATAACTCTATTCCCTAGGATTTATGATAAAGTCGATTTATGTGTATCATAGATGAATCCTTATATATAATCCTTACATTATTTATCATTCTTACGCTATTTGAACTCAGTGCATTTTTATACGTTACCCACAGCCTTTAAACGTTCAACAGGCGATAATCTTCCTACGAAATTCTTAAATCACATTTATTGAGTACCGAAGATGAAGGAAGATTTACAATCAACGAATGAATCACACTCAATCGACAAGTAAACGAAATTAAATCGAATAAATCAATCGATAAATTTTCCAGTAGAGATATATATCTTTATGCTAAATTTCAAGTCAACGATCAAACGAAAATTCATCCAAATATTCTATTAATATAATGACAGAAAAAAAACTGAAAATCATTGTCAAAAGTTCTGTAACATAAAATAAGATCAAAATATAGATATATATTTTTACATAATATTGAAGACTTCTTTCGTAGATCACGGATATAATTTTATATTTTAGATAGTTCAATTTGAAAGTTCTCCGTCATTCAGAATCTTAAAGTATAACACTCCTTTAATACTCACAAAATTATACACTGCCATTATAAATCTAGCAATATTATAAATATAACGTAAGATAATTTTATATATGTGATATATTATATAGTAAATTCGATAAAAAGTTTTACAGTGTATTAAGTGAAGTAAAAGTTAATTAACACTTAGTATTGTAGGTATTACTTACCTTCCAATCTGACTCAAAGTCTACCTGTGGATTGCGTTTCATCTTGTCCACAAAATACTTAGCTTGGAACAGAGTTTCGTCGTCGATTGAAGCAGGAATCGCGACGTTGAGTTGTGCATTGAAAGATTGGTATTTCCCCTTTCCAATCGCATACCCAACTAATCTCGGGTTGAACTCTTTCAGTATATTTGGGAGCGTTAAGAAGTTTCGCCATGTGCCGATTCCACCTTTATAATAGAATGAAATAGAGGTTCTGATAGTACAAAGAGTATGAGATTGACGTATTTACTCGTTAAAAATTAGCTGATAATTTCGGGATAATTAAATAGATATAAACATAATAAGTTCATAAGATCAAAAGTTTATAAAATTAAATGCTCAAATTGTTACATTATTTGTATGAGACCATTCATTTTCGTTTTTGTTAAATTTACGAACACGGTTATCATTCTTATCATGAAAGAATTTTAAAGTCAATGTATCTTTCAAAATTATATAATAAAAATGCTTAGAAGTCCTATGAAAGTGGTTGCACGGCCAACATGTTTTAAAGTAAATGGCAAGGTAATTGTGAACAATTCTCGTGATTCTAAATGAAATATTCAATACGTTTTTAAAAGATATAGTAACAATTGATTGATGAATCCCTCCGAACGGAACATGATCATAATCAGGCAATCTCTACATATTTTCACTGCTGTAAGCGTTCCGTAGCCGTATTACCTCCAAAGATTTTCACACATTTATATATTCTTTCTTAAGTTCCTTACCTCCTGTAAATGAGACACCTCTGTCTTCGATAAACGAGTGCCATGGATACAACTCCCTGGCTGCATTTCCTGCTGGTACAGAATCACCAATGGCTCCTATTACATCGATGTCACCCGGTCGCAGTTGGTGAACGCTCGAAGGCTTGGACTCCGAACGCCACCGGACACCTGATTCGATCTGATTGCATTTGAAGGGAACGCTCTCGGGAACTTGCTCTTGGAGTCTTCTTAAGTAATTTTCTGCATCTGGATAATGCAGTTTTCCTGATTCCTGTAAATTAATTGTCAATTTGTAATTTTTATCTCCTGTTCTATTTCTAAACCCTTTTTACCAACTCGAGCTTTGTTGTGTTCATTCGAATTGGTAAAGCTACGGTATATGCGATTATGAATATTAAATGAGCATAATTTGATTCTGTTAATGAAGTTCTTTTTGTAAATCACTGCTGGTGTTGGTAGGTAGTTACCCTCATCAGAGAATCTTATCACAAAAAGAGAAAGGTAATCTATCTTTTTTTATTGCGTGTAGTTACTCCTTTTAAATTGAAATGAAAGACTTCTGGAGTCCAAGGTTGAAATTAAAAATTGATAATTTCTCCTATCCCATTTACATCCCCTTTAATCATAAAAACTTTAGGACGCAATTGTATTTGATAACAAACGTAATTGGCAAGGGGACAAAAAACAAGAACATGAAGAAAAATTCAAAAAATTAGAACTTGCTTGAAAAGTCAAGAACGTTTCTTCGCGACAGTTATTCCATGAGCTAAATTTCTATAATTTAAGTAATTTTACCATGATTTAGTGGCAAGTGGAGATTGTGATATAAGGATAGCTTTACGTGAAAAGTTATGCGCATTGGAAAATTAAGTTAACGACTAAACTTTAAAATGCAACAACGTTACATTTTTTATATTTTACATAACTACTCGTCTCTATCCTCATCCTTGATATGTTCATTATGTAGATGGATCATTAATATAGTTATCAATATTAATAGATACCGAATATAAAATTACATTTGTATGCTTAGATGGTTGATTGCTACATGTAAATTGATATCGATTGTAAATAAAATGGATCGAGGGTGAAATTTTATTATATGAATATCAGCTTTTTTCAGTTTTTTCTCTCAAGAAATTTTAAATAATATACGTATACTCTATAATTTTTTGTAAATGCATTTTCAAAAATATGAAGTTTAAAATTACGATATTTATGTAACATTTTATAGTCATGAAAATAACTCGTATAAATCAAATGAGTGTATATGAGATTGCACAAAGGCAATAAACTCATAGGCCCATTCACGACTGAGGGAAAAAATTAAGTTGATGATCCAACTTAAATACGAACTTAGAAATCCTCAATGACCGCATACAAAATAGCCATTGACCTCCCGTAATGTCTCTTACCTTAATGATATTCTCCAAGCTCTCCGTGGCGAAAATCGAATTGGGCTGAAATATCCCTCCGTTCTGTCGTCCATCGTTCCCTTTGGAGACTTGAACGACTGCAAGTGCGAACAGCAGCCAGAGAGGTTCCATTCCCGATTAACGACTGAAGAGCATAACACATGGGGAAGCACTTCATTTAAGACCCATCGGTCCCCTTCCACCGAAACCCCAAAATGCGTCGAACAAAGCTCCTTGTTTTTCCACAGCGCATCTTCAAGGCTGGATCTTACCGGTAAAGATTTCTCCGGAAAAAACGATACATTTTAAAGGAAGGTCATATGGGTCAAGTTCACCAATTTGAACGGTTTGAAAACCTTTCATGCCAACGCGAGTCAAGTGTTTCAAGAACGACTCTGTTATGACATAGGAATGCATTGTGAAAGATTGCATGCGTGGAGCTATTACGGCGACGGGTTTTACGAGTTAAGATTTCGAAGCCCGATCGTATTTGTTTCCAAGAGCAAACTTCTTCCTTAAACTTGGACTTTCTTTTTTGTATCGCAAATAAATTTGTTGAAAACTATCCAAATAATTACCATGAGAAAAACGAGAAATTTTACGACAACGATATTCATACGAGATATTAGTTACATGAAACTATCTATTATCCTCTTGAGATTGAACAGAGCAGCATATTTTTAAAAAAACTATTCCATCAACGAATTAACAGTGTAGAAGTATACGAGTATATGCTCTTTTTTAAAGAATAATAATAGTTCCAATGTCATATCATTTTTTAAATAAACCGACCGATTCTTAAGTCCATAATTCGGCAGATTTCAAGTCACAGCTGTTCTTCATATTTTACCAATCGAACTCATATCTCTCAGCTGAGAAGTTTTTAAAATGTTTACATATCAATTCTGAAATCAGTTTCTGAATTTTCGACATTAGCTCATCCTCATTTTCATTCAAAGTCAATTTTCGTTTCAATTCGTTGATTATAATATCATCACTTAATCATTTTATTGAAATTTCGCCAATAATATTTAATATCTTTGAATAAATTGATTACTCTCATACAATTTCATTCATTGATAAATTCCCAAAACAATAATATATTTGTTATTGTTTGCAGAATGATTCGATTTTGGTGGATTCTAGTAAAGGATAACAGTCTTATATTATAATTTGGGTGCATCTAAATACGATAACCATAATATAATAATAATCTAAAACGAGAACCAAACGGATAATGACCACTGGTCCATCAGTAACATCCGACCATAAATGGGAAATGAAAGGAGGATGTTGTGTGTAGTCTCTCTGCTATTGTGAAATTACGTGCAAAAACCTTCGATGTATCAGTAGCAGGAAAAAACATCCATTTCATTTGGAATTCAAATAAACAGGGGTTTTAGAGGGAGTGAACTTGGAACGGAATTATTTGCTTAGCGGTTTAGCATAGGACAGTACAAAAAGTATCTCTCCGAAAGACATTAACAAAGTCCTTGGCAACGGCTCCAAATGACCTGAAACTGCGTCTAGTTATGTGAGTAATCATGCACTGCTTGTCTTAGATTCAAGGGTGAACGAATCAATGCCGTATGTCCCTTTTTTGTAGCTACCGTTACACAGCTATTACTAGTTCTCTGACAAGTAATGCACCTGGAATTGTTTGAGATTTTGCGTGAAAGCAGTAGAAATGTAAACCGATTAAGATTCAAGGGTAACTTCCTGGAAATTCTGTGAGTGAATCTCCAAAAAATCCGAGACAATCCACTATCCACTAACTTTCGGGTAATTTTCATGATAAATAAAACACGCAAAGAATGATCGCAAAATCTTTATTCAGATATATTCAAAAAGGTAGCATTGGATCTTTCATTTTTGCCCTTTTTGATCTTATTATGATGCTTCTTTTTTGAAGACTTTCAAAACATTTCTTAAGATATTAGTATATTTACAAACTATGGTTACCGATCCTTAATATGAGGTAATCGTTGTCCTTTTGTTTGAATCACCCAGTTCATTATGTAAGAATAACGCTCAAAATTATTTTTCCCTTATATTTTTCTTTTTTGAAATACGCGTGTCTGTTTTGTTCTTACTTCTTAGTATTCTTAGTTCTTACATCACATTACATAAAACCTTCCAAACGTGCTAATTTACTTTGGATTAATGTCCGTATTCAATGTGATATGTTTTACAGTATTTTAATGCATCGACTTACAAACATTTCTAAGAGGTTGTTTGTATTTTTATTTTATTTATATTCTAGCAGTGAACACAAACGGCAAGATAGGAAGAGTTTTCATTTGACTAGAATAATTTTCGAAGCTTTACTCGTAAATAGTCTTTTACAATTAGAATACGTAATTTGTCAAAAACCTCCGTTCTCATAAAAATGACCACGTTTGCCAATATTAAAAAGTAAAAACGGAAGACATAAAAAATATAAAACTTATCAACATATACAGGAGGTTGACAAAAATATCTCTCCAAATATATATATCCAAAACAGCAACAATGGAATACATACTCCCTCTATTGTTTACCTGTATTGTAAAAATTAACGCTATTTTTCTTCGTAAATATATACGGCGCTTCTTTAGTTGGACATTTTACATCTTTGAGAGAGAATTCACTGAATCTCTGTGACTTGTTCCCAACAGGCTCCATCAGATTGTTCCACAATGCTAACGAAACTGAAAAAAATACAGTTTGTGATGTAGTTTTTGAAAATTCATAAAATCATAAAATTTTCTTACACAAAAAGATGTATTACCGCACTCTTAGATGTAATATTGTGGATAATGACAGATTTATTTAATATATTACTTACTCGAATATTCATTTTATTCCTAATGCTATTAACTTTAATTCGTAATAATATACAAAATCATAAAAAATAAATTAGTATCAGCAACTATGATATATTTATCGTATTCGAAATTCTTCGACAGTTAGTAAGGTAATCTATTATTTTCACTTACGCATCGCCATTCCTTTTTGATTAAAATGGAAGCATTCTGGAGTCCAAGGTTGGTATTGTTTAAGGAATCGAATCAATTCTTCATCATCCTTTTCTCTGGGACTAGTTGGGCCATTTCCAGCCCTTGTGAAGGTTTGCAGTTCCACTGTAAAATCATCTCTTCCATTATAGCGATCGCTTTGTATCTGAAAAGGTAAGTCGGAAGTAACTTACAGGAACATGCAGTGGGTTACTGAATTAATTTAAATATACGTTATACGTACTATAGACTACCACTTGAAAATAAGAATACTATCAATATGAATTAAATTGCACAATAATAAATTAATTTTAAGTCTTTTTCTCTTTATATATCAACAACAGCTATAACGCTAATATTATTTTAATAATAAATGCACATAAATAAAAGAAAATCTCATAATAATTAAAATGGGTAATTGCATTATATATACGCAATTATCATATTACCAATTCCTGTTCTGCCTCCTGATAACCTCTCACTAGATGGCTCATCTTATATAAACTATCCTGTATACCAAATATTTTGTTTATGCAGCCGCACACAATTTTTCTTTGCAGATCGCAGATTAAACTATTCTGAGTTCTGGCAGTTATAGTTGGGTCTATAAAAATAAACAGAAAACCTATTCTGTTATTAAGAATCGCTATACTCACTACAAACACTATTAAGAATTACCTATAGCTTATAGTTATTTTCTTCCGAAATAGTACATGTCATGAATATAAGTAATTATAATGGAACTTATGCTCATTTTGTAAAAAGCTTATACCTTCTTTGAAATATCTTTAGAAGCTGATTCAATATTAGATATTTCTAAAAATAAGTAATAAAAATGTTTCGATATTGCTTATTTATAGAACTTACATAATTGCGTTGAAGAAATTTCTCATCTTATATAAATATTGTTATTTTTCTCCCTGAAGATAATTATCATTAAATATCTAATACCTCTATAATGCATTCATAGTCAATTCCTGTTACATTTTCATTTAAAATTATTAGTTTCCAGTGATTAAGAAGCTAAAATAATTAATTGTATGTTTATATTTCTAAAAGTAATAACTTTACCAAACAGATGTAATTTAGATATAAAAATAAATGAAACATAGATGTTACTTTACCAAACATGGATATGACGTTCACATATAACCTGGGAACGTACTTATACAAGTAATCTAAACCCCTCTGCAGTTGATATTTATGATCTTCTGGTGTATGTCTCATTTCGTTGAAGCAATGGAGAGAACACACATCACTGTGACCCGTCAGAATCGTGAATAACTGGAATATTACAATAAATATCCTTCAAATACAAAAATTGGCATCAATAAAACTTAACTGAGTAAGGAAGAGTTTTATTCATTTACACCCTTAGATTAAAAGTTGAATACTATTGAATGAATTTTTTTAAATAAATAATTATGAATCATACCTTCCAGTCAGACTCGAAGTCTACCTTTGGATGTCGCTTCATCTTTTTTACAAATATTTTCACTTGTTTCAACGTGTCGTCATCAATGGACGATGGCAACGCGATGTTTAGTTGTGCGCTGTTAGATTGATAGTTTCCTATTCCAACTGCGTATCCAACCAAATTCGGATTAAACACTTTTAGAATGTTCGGAAGGGTTGTGAATTCCCTCCAAGTCCCGAGGCCACCTGATGAATGAAAATCAAACCATTAAAATTTTACTATCACTAAGGTCACAATCACATTATTCAACAATAGAGATAATAATAGTAGTAATAATATAATAAAGATGTAATTTCCATTGTTGAAACTTAGTAACTCTTGCATGGAGGACTAAAATGAATAATTATTCTCTCGTATTTTGAGAAAATTCAAGAACTACTATTTCATTCTGTTTAACTACAGTTAGAACCATTCTTCTGTGAAACTATAACGCCTTTAATCTTACCAAGTATTAATATCATAAGCATTAAATCATAACTCGGAATAAAATTATTTCTTCTACCTTGTAACTGATTAGAAGTTTACCTGTCGAACTGGAAATTATTCTATAAACGCTTAAGATAAATATCAAAATGATAAAATTTTTAAAAGTGAATTTTTGTAGAAGGTAAAGAGCTTATGCAAAACTTTAGTTTACCACCGAAAATTTTCGAAAATTACTTTGATCTGTGAACAATTGCTGAGATAAGATTCCAATGGAAAAATATATCCGCATTTTTAAAAAGAAAACCGAACCTATTCCGCCTTAGAATACACAGCTAACGAACTTGGTTACGAAAGCTCCGTGAAATAATATATTCACGAGAACCTGGGTGAATCACGGAAGGATGAATAGCTATGCTTAGAAGGTAAACTTCCGAGAATCGACCAAAGTGTTAAGTATCTATATATATATACTGAAACGAGAAGCGAGGAGAACAAATTTTGAATATGTAAATTATAAAATATTTAAGGTCAAAACAAGAGAAGAAATTTGCGATTTAGTTTCACTGTCAGTTCCCGGAATCCCGGGTTCCTGGAAACCCAGAAGCATCCCAGCTATAAATACCTCCAGTGAACGAGACACCTCTGTCCTCTACTATAAATCCAACTACGCTGAATTCCCTCGCTGCATTTCCCGATGAAAGTGAGTCTCCCATCGCACCCACCACGTCAATGTCTCCAGGACGCAGACGATGGACACTCTTGGGCCTTTCTTCCGAACGCCATTTGACACCGGAAGTGGATTCGTTGCAGAAAAATGGGACATCATCCGGAATACGATCCTGAAGTCGTTTCCAATAGCTATCGACTGGGTACTCCAACTCGCGTGATTTCTAAATTAAATAAGAGTACTTATAGTAGTAAGTGATGATTGTACTGCTTATAACTATTTCTTACTGATTCATAATACAACTTACTGATTTCATCAATGAAGATCGATAAAATCTTCAATCATCGATAAAGATCGATGAAATCAGTTATTCATTTTAACATCAAAATACTAAAAAATATGAAATATATCAAAATTTTAGGGTTGAATGCTTAAAACGTTGCACTATGAAAAAGTATTCATGACATCTATCCCGGATTACCACTATGACCATTTAAAAACATTGAAAATTACAAGATTCCAAAGCAATTAAGAAATCATTAGCATATGCAAATCGAGCCGGTGAAAGTTCCACAGGCTAAAAACCCATCTCCAATAGATTGTAACTTCTAACGCTGAGGTCCCAGGTTCAAATCCCGACTGAATAGGAAATTTCTTCTCAGGGTCTGGATGTTTGTGACGTTGTTAAGTTTATGACCACACTGTAATTATCTAGAAAGTGGATGTTTGTGCGGTCTTTGATAATAAATGAAGATAAATAAGAATATAAATGAAACCTTGCATCCTACCTGGATGATATCTTTCAAACTCTCCGTGGTGACGGAATAGAGAGACCGGTGGCTCCTCAAGCCTTCACGTCGATGTCTGACGAATCTGTTTACCTCATCCCCAAGCGTGAATCTCAAAAACGACAAGCAGATTAAAACGTATCCAATAAGTGAAATTTTCATCTTCATCGTATTAAGACTCTTCTTAGGTCTTCTGCCCATCGTCCGCTTGAATCTGCAGGTCCACCGGAGACCAGACACTACTTCTTTGAGCTATAGATGGAAAGTGATAGCACTGTCTGATGGTCCACCGAAGTTTTAATCAAGTTTAATTAAATTTCACCTCCGCAAGCTGGAGCTGTGTCAACCGAAGGACTTATTCATTAAAGCTTTTCGAAGTGTCAAGATTCGGGAAAGTTTCAAAGCTCTTCTTGACAGTTGTGCAAAACCATTATAATTTGTGTTTTTTTGGTTCTGAATTATTTTACATAATTGTTATCCAAGACAGGAGACTCGTGAACACTGATGATTGTTGAAAAGAGTTTTTTTATTTCAGTTCAACAATGACGATTATATTTTAAAATACTTTTAAATTTTAAGAAGATAATGAGTAATGTAATGATACCTAACTCTGACAGAGTTTTTCATTCGCTTTATCAACTCCTTAAAATTTTATTTCAAGTTCACTTTAATTAGCTAACAATATTTTTGCAAGACAAGAGGAACTCATTGTAGTATGAGCAGTGTACTGCAAGAGGTCTTTTTCGACGTAACAGTATTTTTGAAGAATTTCCTTAATTTTAATGTACATTTTCATGAAAGTTAATTATAAGGGACTATGGAAAAAAACATTACAGTTCTAAACGTCAATGGATAATTCCTGTATCTTATTTCTATAATACGCGTTGAATAACCATAATACACTTAAGCAACATTCATATATTCATTACCATGAACAATCCATAAAAAGCTTCTGTAGCTTATGTAAAAGCTTGTGGTGTGCACATTTGATACTGTTCGGCAAGGACTTTTGAATACGATGTGCGCAGAATAATTTCCGAATCAACTCGTGTCTTCCACATTTGAGGAATCAAATATCATATTTTTCTTTCGTCATATCTTGAAATTCTTCCATAAAAAATGAAATATGTCTATATTTTCTATAGCTTAAACTGGAATTTTTCTGAATGTCTATTAACTCCAGATAAGTCAAATATTATTCTAATTCATAAAGTAAGGACGGAACCTTTCTTCTAACTTCTAATCTTTTAATTCCAAACTGGTTTTTGAACTATTCATATTAAAATATTATATATTGGCTTCTCCTAAAACATCCGTGTTCTATACCCGATTGTATTCTTTGTAACAAGGAAAAGGCATTTCAAGAAAAAAAAACACCTTTTTAGCAATTGGGCGAAAGTATTTGCTTTCCCAATTGGCGTGTTATTTGATGAATATAAAGGTACGAGTGGTAATAAGCCCTTGACACAGAATGTTAAGGTTTCCTGAATACCATTAGCTTATACCACACTGAAGGAAATATCTTTTGTTCGCTTATTAATATTACGTATAGGAATTTCAGAATAATATAGTAACCTTTAACTTCCTACAGTTCAAATACAACCGTAGTAAATTGCAGTTCTCATATTTGTGGAAATATATAGATCTCTTGCAATTATTCTCAATATTATTTACGTACTTCATGTATTAATATTACTACAGTAATACAATTATAATTTCACAGCCTATTTACGGGCAATATATTCTTACGATATTTAACCTCATGACTATCAACATATGACTAATTCAACTCGATGTAACGCATTTAAAGCCATTTTAATAGTCAAAAGGATCATTCTTAAATCTTATTAAAATGAAATGCATTTCAACTTCGTTAGGTGATCTGGTATCCTATATCGGATACATGACATTAATTTAATAATAATTGAATAATGAAACACTTCAGCTAATGTTTCTATCTAAATGATTATCGAAATTATTATGTACTTATGAGATAAGTAACCAGATTTTTATTTCGGATTAAGAATATTACAAATTCCTTTGTTCCTGAAGTTTGCTGTTTTCTTTCGTGAAAAGGAATGGCGACTGCTTGGTTGGACATCTCATTTTCTGAATAGGATAATTATCAAACTCCTTTGATTTATTTCCCGATGGTTCGAGCATATTCATCCAAAGTCCTTTCGCAACTGGAATACATTTAAACGTACTAATGTTTTCATTTAAAATAAAAAAAAATGGAAACTCATATTCAAAACAAACAGAGCGAATCAAATATGTATTACCATATAAATTAAAAAGAGGAACAAGTAAAAATTAGAGCGACAAAACATTAGTAAATATGGAAGAAATTAAGTTAAATTAATTTACCAAAAAAAATTAATAAATCAATTTACCGAAAAGCATTCCTTTTTGGTTGAAGTGCACACAGTCTGGGGTAAACCCATTAAGCGAATTTAGAAGATCCACTGCTCCATTGTTATCCTGACGCATGTTCATTAGCATTAAAAATGGCTGCCATTCCACTGTGAAATCATTGCGTCCTCTGTAGCGATCGCTAAAGGCCTAAAAATGGGGAATTGGAAGTGCATATGTAATATATATTATATTGTATAAAGATAAAGGTAATATCGCATATAGTATGTTATATAAAAAAGCCAATGTTAATTTAATAAATTAGAGCATTAATAACATTTATGTTTACAAAAATACACTTTAAATTGAATGATACTTGCTTAGAAGTTCCACTCAAATCATAGAATATTTGTAATTAACACAAAAAGGGTTTAAAAGTACAATTATAGTATATTTAGCATTTTATATTTGATCCGATGAAGAGAACCTAGTTGAGAATCAAGTCTAATAAAAATATGAAGATAGCATTATCATGAAATTCTGAATTCATCTTTAAACAGTATTAGAATATATAGTTTGCCTTTAAAATCAATATAAGATTTATTAACAATAGTTGAGAGGGGTTTTTACCAATTCTTCCTCCACTTTCTGATACTCTCGCGAAAGTTGACTCAGCTGAATAACATTTTTCGCGTAATCTCCACCGTTGAATAAGCAAGCGCATAAAAGGGAATTAATTACTCTGCAGAAGTTCGTTCGCTCTAATCTAGCTGTGATGCTTACATCTGGAAATGAAAAAATCGTATTAGATGGATATAGATATATAGACGAGTAAAGATTAATATAGAGATAAATAAAGAAGATAGATCATCACGCATCAGCAACTACTTCGACAAATGTAGTCGTGAAATTTATACGAAAATTATTGAATTTACTTATTTCCATTTTTCAATTGGTTTATTTAAGATGTATATAAATCGATACGGCATTATTTAAGCTTCTCAAAGTCAAAGTGAAATCTTAAATGAGAATGTCATTTACATCCAATGTAAGTAGTGTTCAATTCTCACCTAATACTGCCATTAAGTTAATAAATATTCTAGGAACAGTTTCATACAAATAGTCGAGGGCCTTTTGCAGATTTCTCCTGTGAGTCACAACAGACGTTTTCCCTTCGTTGAAACACTGGCGGGAGCAGAGGTCGTTGTTTCCCACAAGAATCGTCAGGAGCTGATTGGGTCAGGAGAGAAATCACTTAACAGAGAGTAAATAAAGTTTATACTTGCACAAATCTGCTTGGATGTACCCTAGTGAAAATTTTGATTTAAAATCAATGTTTTGACAAGGTACTTTTGCCTTCTAATAATTCATAGTGGAATCTTTATTGACTTTAATGACTCGAAAAATTTAATGTTACCTGTAATTATGTCAATCCAAATACATACTAAAAAGATTGACACAGTGGAACATGTTGAATTAGGGATCTCTTACATACATATTGTAGATGGATTGCCATTTATAAAATATAATTATGAACTTCTTTTAAAAACATTCATTAATTAAATTTGGAAAAAAGAATATTTAAATATTCATCAAAATATAAAAATATGTTGGAAAAATAAAATAAATTATTTATTTTTGTGAATCATAATTATAAGTCGTACTTTTTATTTCATCCGTTACATAATATGACTTACATTTATTACTTCCAGCATGACATCCCTTATCTTACAAGCTTCGATTGGTAATTCCCAGGAAGCTTTTATAAGTTTGGGTTCCCAAATGATAGAGAATAATATATAAAAGATACTTTTTGGGAAATTATAACAATCAGAGATAATGCCTTCTCTTCTTTCAAGGCACCTTTCTTAACGAATAAATCAGGGATAAGCAAGACCTACCATGATTCTACCTTCCCTTTTCTCTATTATACTCACCTTCCAGTCTTCTGTGAAGTTCACTCTTGGGTCTCTCCTCATTTTGGAAACGAACATTTTGGCCTGATTGAACATATCACTGTCATAAGAAGCAGCTATGGCCACGTTCAGTTGAGCGTTGGAGGAACCGAAATCTCCTCTTCCGAGGGAATACCCGATCAGCTTCGGATTGAAAGCTTTCATTATGTTTGGTAGAGTTATGAAGTCCCTCCATGAACCAAGTCCTCCTAGATATAGATATTACTAGTTATGATTTAAATCAAATATAAATTTATCAGTTAATTAGTCTGACGATAAAATCAATCTAGTCCTTCCCTTACGCTTAATACTAAAGATACGATAGATACCTAATTTTTCCATTGAAAATAAGAACTTTAATCCCCTCAGCCTCTTTAGGCAGCCATTATCCTAACTCAACTCGTGCCATCTCGTATGTACATAGGTTGTTACGAGAAACACTTAGTTACCTCCCGAGAATGATATTCCTCTATCATTGACAATGACTCCAAGTGGACTGAATTCCCTTCCTCCACTTCCGGCCGTGAGTGAATCACCCATCGCCCCAATCACGTCTATGTCACCTGGACGGAGTTCGTGAACGCTTTTTGGTCGTTCGTCTGACCTCCATTTTGGTCTGTCTGGAACCTTTTCGCACGGGAATGGCTCGTCTTCTGGTATCCTCGGCTGGATTCTCTTCCAGTAGGCATCTGGAGGGTAGGTCACGGACTCTGCATTCTGAAATGATTCGACAAAGAAAATGCATCAGTTGAAGAGTTACATCTTCATCTACAATGATTATTTGTAATATGTCTTGATTCTCCACAGCAGAGTAAACAGTGAGCAGTTCCTATTGGACGGCTCAAAGTGGTAGGATGCACGTTAAATGCAAAGATGACTTGCGTTTGTTTACTCGGAATTTCCATCAACGCACGTGGGTACTCTCGGCAGATAACGGCAATTGGAATTATTGAGTCCTTTCTTCTAGCATTCAAAATTTTGATTTGATTAGCCCCGATTAAATGGCTCATAAGGAGTGTAAATCACTTTCGAATAAAAATACGGTGCAGAATACTGTAGTAGCCGATACATCCCGTTTTAGAAGTGACACTAAATTTCTCTTGACTGTCTAGATCAAAATGTAGACGCTCGTCGTGACTCCTTTTGAAATATTAAAATTAAATTATTGAAGAAATTTCATTATAATTTAATTCTTTACCAAAACAAAGTAGTTGCCATAAACTAAATTTATATGCAATCTCCTAGTAGATTAGCGTGTCATTTGAATTGTAGAAGGGGTGAATGTTATATCCTTGCCTAAAATACAACGAAGGCAAAGAAATGAGGGAATATAAAAATACATAACTTTAATTAATTATCTTTCTATGAGAAGTGCCTGTTTCAGTACATTCTTCTGCGATGATAAACATATGGAAGGTTGAATTTTAATTTCTAATCCTGACACTTTATGGATTGCATCCATTATTTGCTCGACAAGGCGAAATAAAATTGTACACTTGGCTCAATGAATAACATCCAAATAGGTTACTTAACCTATTCTTTCAGAATCGAGTTCCATATTCCAATTTTCAAGTATTTGAAAATTAAATTCTTACCTTCACAATCTTGCCAATGCTATCTTGTCTTCGAGTTCTGTGCAAATGCGCATAGCTATCTTCACTTGCAACAATCGAGATCGTCAACAAAGAGATGAGAATCAAAAACTTCAAGAAACAAAATGGCAGCGCGCTTTCAGTCCTTTGATTGTCACCCATAGCCTAGAAAAAGGCTAGTGATTCCCTCTCCATAATTTGTTTATCACTTATATAGGAGCTGTGCACAAGTTCACGTGGTGTTGAATGACTGAGAATAACGTTTTCATACGTGTTACGACTATGCTAATTGCTCTCACAACATAGCAAATCTTTGTGGATATTGTGATACAATTTTCTGTGGAAAGAAAGAGACTTAAGCTGCACAGATCACCTTGACCCTATGCATTCCGCAATTCGAGAAAAAATTATCCATAAACTTAACTCACAAAGCGGAGACTGATTGCTCATCGTGATATTCAAAGAGATTGCACAGGAATTCCATATAAGCTAGTTGATAAAAGCATACGTTCATCGTAGGCAACCGCGATATTAAGTAATTTGCCACTGAAACTGTGGCTTATTAAACATAAAACGTGGAGTTGCTACCGCTCTAAAAACTGGTACATTCGTTAAACTTTTGCGTCACTAGGTGTATTTGAATTCTAACCACTCGTTCTGAAGGTTTTGAGGGGAACCTTCAATTTTTTTATCTATTTTGACTATATCTTTAAAAGGTGATAAGCATATTAAGTGTAATTTCTTCTGAAACACCACGTTTCATGATGTTAATTCGTTATGGTGGAATGATCTTCGTAATTTTATATTTCCTTTAGATTTAAAACGCTATCAACACTTTATAAGAGACCTTCACGTATTAGATGATTGTTTGTTAAGTGCATATGTATCGAAAAAAAATAAGCTATAAAAGTATTTAAATAAGTCTAATGCGACGGACTTATATATCTTACACTGCCAATAATTCGGGAGAAAGAATTTCCAATAATCCGAAATAGGACATTGATCATATTTCTGAAACTGTCATCGTGAAACGTATCGGAATTTGATTCACGTGCGAAAAATTAAAGTCATTTGAGTTGAATACTTGTTTCGAATATAACTAAAATTTATGCCAGATTCTACAAACGAGTTTTCCGGACTTATTAGTTTGCTCAGTTATGACGTTCATCACGCTATCACTTCATCTAAAATCTTCTATTCTCAGCTATATAGCTCAATAAAATTGTATGAGGATTGTAGAATCCATGATTGGCGGACTTCACACGGATAATTTAACCCCTTTATGAGAATGGATGAATAAGCTTACGATGATTATGGGCTTAAGCAAGAGCATTTGCGTCATGTTCACAAAAAATTGCAATTGCCAATGGCTTTCCAGTGAGCGGTGAACATATCTAAAAGTCCTATGATTGCTAACAATGATTTACTTCTAATATGAGGCTTCGATAGGAAAAACAAAGAAAGCTAATGGTAGAGAAAATGGATGGGTTGGTATCTTAGTTACGCCAGGATAAATAACTCTCGTCATATGAATTATTAAGCTCGTAAAATCAATCTAATACGTAGCAGAAGTGTACCGAGTTAGCCAAGAGAGTAAAACTTTAATAATTGAAATATGTGCAGTTCAGTGCATAATGATCCAATTCTCAGAGGAACAGATATTAGTTACGATTGGGCGAGGCAAACTGGAAAAAGGGAATTCAATAATTCGATGAAGTCATATTTATCGGAATAATATCAGAAGGTAATAGCGTGCTTGTACACAGCATGGAATAGTCAGTCAGCTCATTCCATGCATACCCGTATAGTGTATAATTTCCATACATATAATTATCCTTCACAGCAGGTGAAGCATATGAAGTAGATTATACTTCTTGAATCTCAACTTGCCTTCGGGCAAAAACAGAATGAGCTGTTATAATTCTAAAAATCATTCTATAAGTCCAAATAGATGGTACTTTATATTCGGCATTTCAATGGCATGACCTTCTTTTTGGTTATCTCAATTCACGTCATCACGTTAAGTTTATCAATAGACATCTAATGAATTCTAAATGGGTATTGGACAAAGATTTTTTATTTAAAGATTCAGTACTGCCAAGCTATAGACTACTTGAATAATGCTATTATAAAATATGAATTTATGAAATAAGAAATGCTGCATACTTTTTGAACAAATATTTTCCTGATAGTTCCAAATTTTTCAACCATTATCCGTCGGATTTACAGCCGTGAACACAGTTTATAAATAATAGAAATTAAATTATCACAGAATAGGCATTATCGATAATTATTCCATAACAACATATTCATTGAGATAATTTTTTCTGATTTCAGGTATGCAAACTCCATGTTTGATGCAGATGAAAAGTATCTTTAAATTTATTTAGAAGAACTTGGAATGAAACTATTTTAAACACATTCCGATTTTAGATCTCTCAATCTACTACAATTGAGTAACCTATATCTTCAGGGAATGTTTAAATCTTATATACTCTGTATTTATTTTCTACTTATAGCAGATTACCAACGCATATATTCGTTTTTCACTTAAATATGTTATGATAAGAGGAAAAGGGGAATACTGAAACATGATTACGTTCTGGATATTTTGGTATTTGGTAGACTCATTTAAAATATATTTATTTATTACTATTTATTCTATGCCCTGACGTTCCTATAGCACCATTTTTAAGGAAAGGTAATATCATTTCCATAGTATATTTCTAGCATAAATTGAGACAAGCAAAGATTTTGGATCATAGACATTGTTGGTGTGAAACGTTTGATCTTGTGGCCAACTGTAGAGATTTCATTACTTGATAAGTACCAACGCATGCGATATATAATCTTTTCCAGTTGGCCAACCGTACAGTGTTCACATCTCCTGAAGCACCAAAGGGAGCGAATTAATCTTTCCAGGTTGATAAACCGTGCCGTATTAATAGTTTCAGGAGAACAAATATGAGAAATTTTTAATCCCTCCAGGTTTGCCAACCTAACCGTTTCCATTGCTCCTGGTGCGATATTCATTACTTTCCATTTAGCCAACCGTAGAGTTTTTTTGTTCCAGGAGTGCCAACGCGAGCTATTTTCAATTCTTTCCAGTTTGCCAACCAAACCGTACTTATATTTCCAGTAGTGCCAACGTGAGCGATTTATAATCCTTTCCAGTTGGCCCACCGAGCCAATTTGAGCCAAGAGGGAAAATGAGAATTTGCGTTGGAATTGGAGGGGGTACATTCGGGGAGCCCGGAGTAATCCTACGTTTCACGGAAATAGATTGCAAACTAAGGATAAGGGGCGTTTGGATAAAACTACGAGGTTGTTGTCGGTATTACATGAATTGCGGTGCCGTAGGTGTTACGAAGGGTGCGACAGAGGCATTCAATATTTCTGGTGGTAAGATGTCCTTCTGAGCCAAAAGAAATTCTTGAAATTTTTGGGCCTTTCGGCGATATTAGAGGCTGTGTTGTCATCAAAGTTAAACATTTCCTCCTCTTCTACGGTGATACGCCTGCTCACGATGTTTTTAGCTCCGCAATTCGACACCACCAATGTTGTGGCGTTGGTGCGCGAACCTATCGCCGCAGTGAATTCGGTTTCTTACTGCATCCGGAAAACCGATGATAAAGTAAACAAAACGATTTAATACACGTTAATAACTCTACTAGCGATCTATACTATCTAACAAGACAATTGCGCTCTAGAAGCTGTTAATGCTCTTAAGATGTACGATGGATAAATAGACAGTGAGAATGGTCGGCTGTGAGAAACACAATGGTATTGTTGTTGAAGAGAAAATCTGACCCGTATTTACAATCAGAGTTCGATGGTTTTACTCGTGACATACATGTTACAGGGGTACGAATTATGGCGGGGTATTTTTCATGTGACTGGACGAAATAAGTGCATATACGAAAAAATTTCCGGTTTAGTTTACTTGCACGCTATCGCTACTTCTCCACTCTTCTACTTTAGACACTTGGAATTATTAGCATATCATTGTAATGGTAGCTATCTTCAAGGTCCTTCCTTGGAAATCAACCACGTACTTCGCGCCGGGTTATTAAACTCCAAAGAGTTATTATTATCTGTTTTTACGGCTCTAACTCATCGTATCATCGCAGTGTATGAGCACGTAGATCGTATCAATGACTTTCGGGCCACATCGGATCTTTCATTCAAATCGGATGTTGATTCCGGTGTCGTCATCTCAACCATAATGGAGAATCCATTTCCCGGCATGCCTGATCTTTGCAAATCACTGGAAGTTCTTCTAACCGCCGATCATTCCCATCCAATGATATCAGATATTTGTGACGAGAACCTCAGATTGGAAGAGGAAGATTTTTTTTCGACTTTTCTTTTTTTACAAGCCTATTTCATTAGCACCACTATATATAGTAAATAATTGGAGCAGATTATTACTAGCTCCTTAATGGAAGCGTCTAATTTCTTTCTTTAAATATATAGTATATAAAATATATAAACAACCTCAACAAAGAAGTTGATAGTAAAGCTACGATATTTGCGGATGAAACAGTTATCTACAGGGAAATAGCTAGCAGTGAGGATAGATTAGTACTTAGTAATGATTTAGAAAAAAATGACTTTCTGAATGGAAATTGGGATTTAGATTTGACTATTAACAAGTGTTCAGTTGTCAACTTCTTCGACCGGAAAACTATAAAATATGATTTCACTTACAACCTC
Source organism: Pantala flavescens (assembly GCA_020796165.1). Lineage (NCBI taxonomy): Eukaryota > Metazoa > Arthropoda > Insecta > Odonata > Libellulidae > Pantala > Pantala flavescens. The sequence continues at coordinate 43,742,145 of CM036881.1, read as the reverse complement.
CGCGGAGAAAACATTTCAATAGTAGAATCTGTTAAGTATCTTGGAATAACCCTGATGGAAACCTATCATGGAATACCCACATCCGTAATATATGTGGAAAAGCTTTAAATAAACTCGGATTCGTTAAAAGGAAAGTCGGTAAGAGCGTAGAAAAAGTTCGTGAGCGATGATCTTTGCGCTAGTCAGATCCCACTTTGAATATGTGAAGGAAAGGATGAGCGAATAATATGAGTACGTTACTTTGTAAATATTGAGTATTCATCCTTAACAGTCTTAGTCATTGGTCTTTTAGAGTTGCCTGGTATGACATAGGGAATCCCCTGGAAAATCAGGTATTGATAGTAAGAATAAGCATATGTTATAAATTCATGTTTAAACCTTGTTTACACCTACTGTCGGAGTACGGGTCTCAGGATTTTGTGAATTTAATGCTTGCTCAGTACAGACAGTATTAAAATAATTTTTGCATCTAACTAAAATTAATTATCTTTAAGTGAAATATTTTTTGCTCCCGTTAATTGATTTTTAATGAAACACGAGAAAGCATATAAACTACCATTCCGGTATTTTCGCGATATCCAAAAGTCGGTTGCAGGAAAATGATTAACTTTACAACAATGTAATTTCAAATGAATTTACGTCTTCACCAACAACCGGTAATGAGTATTTAATTTCCAAATATATTTTATATTTTTATTAATCTTCATAATAGTTAAAAATCGAACTAATCCTAGATTTTTTATAAATTAAAAACATGACGGATTTGCTATTTTTACGGCTTTGATAACGTAATTAACATTTTTAATTCAGTGAAATAGTAAATAGTTTTAAATAATGACATAGAGGCAATCTTTTCACTGTTTGAAATATTTAAAATGTCCTTTAATATAGATGTAGAAATTGGCCTAAGAGAGTTTCGCGCGCCTCTGGTGAAAGATACGGCAACGCTGTTGCTGAATCTCTAGAGCCGGTTTTGAAAGTCACGAATCAAATATTTTTCTCAATAATTATGTTCAGTGATAATCTTTTCCACAAACAAAGAGTCTTAGCATCTAATATAGTAAGATTTCTTAAATGAAAGTGTAGATACATAATAGGTTTTCATGATATGATATCTGTACATTGATATGATATAAAGAGAGTAATATTCAGTGAATTTACTCCTTTGGAACCTTCTTCAAAGTTTATTCTCTTCATAAATAAGGACCCCAATAAATTATTTTATAAATAAGTAAATTATCTTATATTAAATTACTTTCCAATAAGGTTCCATGATTGTTTTACATCATATTTTTAATTAAAAAGGAAATTAAATAAGACAGAACATGAACTAAATATTCTATTCTGGTATTTTAGCAGAAAAAATTTTCTGATGATGAGTTATAAAGCAAAATGTAATAACGGACCATGGAACTAAATTTGGAACTATTAAATAAATCAATAAGAATTTTTGAAAATTATTTTTACATGAATGCATTATATTTACAAATCAAGAATACTTAAGAATTAGGAATATTATTTACTAATCTATTTCTTTACTCAGAACACTAAATAGTATTTCTGGTCCTTTAAATGGTTTGTTATGTAATTGGTTCTAAATGATTGTCAATTCAAGAATATATTGTGAATAATCCTACCTTAAAAAGAATCGATTCCTTATTGATGAAATTTAGCATAACACAAATGGTCATCTACTATTTTCCACTACATCACCCTAAATTTGATCTATTTTAAATATCCTAAATCTAAAATATGATTGAAAATTAAAAGATTTATATGAAGGATATTAGTTATTTCTAAATTTATTCTTTCTGATTGAAACAAATTTTCAAACAAAACTTCATGATCTCAATTGAAAGAGGTATGTTTCTCATCTCAATGATACACAAACGAGAAATTTACATGAATACATACATTCAATGACTTAACTAATTAATGTAACTAATAACTATCTATCACTTTAGATGGATGTTGCCAAAATTTACACTAAGACAATTACTTAGCCAACATATTCCCTTATATTTATATTCTAACATCATCCCACATTCCCATGAAATTCACTTTCCTCTTCTAAATATCCCAACTTATCCTGTATACAGTTGCCTTATTTCCTTTTCAATTCTTCTTTTGAATCCTAATAAAGTAATTGTACTTTTTTTCATATGGTTTCCTCATCTTGAAACTATTTCTCTATGAAAGATGGAATAGAAAAATCCCAAGTAATCATTATTAACAGTGTTGCTTGCATGCAACTTCAGGATTTAGATTATTATTTTGAGCTATAGAATAAACACATTTCAGCTCATTTTTAGATGTAAATAATCAATTATGTTACCTAACATTCAGAAATTGAATATCTTATACATCTACCTGGATCATGTCAAACACTACTTTTGGTTGTATTAATACTTAATGATTTATTAGCTCAAACAATGCTCAAAGAATTGAAGTATACATTCAGTAATAATTTTCCTTAACTCCATTCCAATCCAATATCCAAATAATACGGGCTCAAGTTTTATGATGTGGTATTCATAAATGCAACAGCTTCATGATATACATTCCATAAACAAACTTTGATATTAAGGCACAGCATAATCTAAAGAAATATTTTGCAGGCTTATTTTCCAGATGCTAAATGTTAAAAATTTAGTGAATAAACAACTGTTTGTTAAAGAGAATCACTATCAACACCAATTTTTGATCCAACACTTGATTTATTGGAAAAAATCTAGTTTGATGAGTATGAGACATATCCATATAACTTTTGGTATCTAATAAATTTACCAAATCATCTTAGATCACTAATAAGAACCTAAAAGCAAATGAAACAGGGAGGGAAATTGTCAGGATTTATTAATTGTGAAAAGAAGAGGCAAGTAATATGAAGATGGAAAATAGAGGGAGAGATGAATAAGAAATATGATCTGACTGCATTTTGTGGCAAATCATCAAATAAATAAATAATTAAACAATCATTTAATATATAAGCAAGCTTTGAATTTCTGTAGAAGAATTGGTTCTTCCAGAAAATGCCATTGATGAAATTAAATAGTTAAGAAAACATAATTCTTGTAAACTAAGAAATAGTTATCAACTTAAAGATATATGTATATAGTAATAGATGGTTCTTTGTTCTTTTAGATACAATTACTATATAATTCAAGATTAGGAATTATAAAACTTAACTACATATACATACTATATGGCAACTAAGTTGAAAATTGAAACTACAGTACAATTATATTCTCCATCACCTTTAGCATGCAATCAGCAAGTTGTGCTCAATAAAATTACTCTTATTAATTAAATCATTTCTTAGAAGTTAATTCCAAAATTCATTTTCAGTATGAATGCTATATGTTAAAAATTCTAAATTTCAAAACATGCCACAGCCTTTATACCTAGGTAAAAGCATTGTTGGCCTTAGTGGCCAAGTACTTGGTGTACTAACAGTTACCACTCAAACTCTTGAGGTCCTAGGCTCAAGTCCTGGCAGACTGTGATCTCTGATCAGAGATGGGATATATTTGTGTGTCCTTCATCTTCTCTTTCATAGGGATTAAAGATGAGAGTGGTCTAATCAGACTAAATTTTGCCTTGGATTAATAAAGGCATATTATTATTATAGTTTGGGTGTTTGTTTTATATGAAATTTCACTAAATTTATATACTTAAAAAGAAATATTCTCATTGTAAATCATTTACAATAAATCACCCAATCCTATATAAAGAATTGGAATAAATTTGGAAAGCAGATGTTTTAGAGTAAGAATACTGAGAGAATTATCAATTTAATTAGAAAATAGAGAATTTAGTGGTTTACTCAAATAATCAAAATATACACATTTCAAGAAAGGACAAATATGTATTCTTATTGCACAGGGAACATAATATACAGTTTAGCTTTTGTATGAATAGCTTTTGTTGCAACATACATATCATATGTTTATGTATGCGTTTAAGAGTATAGATGTACACTTTTTGGTTTTATGAATCATGTATTCACCTATTTTAGTCTCATAGAGATTTCATTCATTAATATAAATCCTTCTTTGTCATTAACAAGTATACTTTAAATTTTGGTTTACCATTGTAAAACAAACATTATATTAAAATTCACAGAAAATAAAAATTTCATTTCGATCATTTTTCTAGAGTATAATTTGAATGTGATGTGTGATTTTATTATTTGCCATAAAGGGCTTTGTGAGCGCATCAACTCATAAATAGATGCTTCCAAGAAAGGTGCTCCCAATGTGCAACTACAAAAGGAATTAGTGTCAAAATAATTAAAATTATATATTGAGTGAATTGTAAACCAAATCTCCCTTTCAAGACACAGGGCTTGATAAGTGCACTCTTCATAAACCCTTTTAGACCCTAAACTAACAACACAAATATCATGATTAGCAAAGCTTTTGTTAAAATATCAGGCACCATTACTTCTGTTGACAAATACTGTGGAGTAGACAACCCAGATGTCATCACATCCTGTATCAGATAGTGCTTTATGACTTTATGTTTTATCCTTGAATGAAAGGTAGGATCTCTATCAATATAATTTGCTCCTTGGTAATCAATTAAAACTAAAATATCATTTATGAACTGAAGACTCAACTCCTTTAGCAGACTCTGAAGATATATTCCCTCTTTGGCAGCTGTCTCCAGGATAATGTACTCTGCCTTGGTTGAAGATAGAGCAACCACCCATTAGAAACTTCCAAGGCACAGCTACTCCGCTAATCAAATTGGTATGACTTGTAAAGGAGAAACAACCTCCCATCATGAGCTACCCAATATGAATCACAGTAACAGACTTTATGGACTCTTAATTCTTTTTTTTAGTAATCAAAATAAAATAATATCTTTCCGGTCAGAAAAGGCAGCAGCTTTACTACATATACTCCTCATTAAACTAATTCACTACTGCTTTTATATACATCAGCTTCCAAATTGGAATGCAAATTGCTACTGTATTCACAATTAAGTTAAAAACCAAAACTAAAGAAAAAACATCAAACCCTTAGTTATTCCAGTCTTGATAAAGCTCTGATCTGGCTGCTGAAATTAAATAAATGGAGACCCTCATTCGATTCTTTGTCATTTTTTATAGACTTAATTCTTTGTTTATTTATTTACAAAATTGTCGCTGTTGGTCTTTGGGACTGGTGGCGACTTATGAATGACTTCAGGAAGCAATAATAAATAACCGTGAGTGAATGGGTGAATTTTCACTGATAATAAATGATTAACTGCGAACAGGTTGAGAAAATACAGGCACACTGACGTTATTCGAGAAATGCCAAATAAAAGAAATGGTACAAAAATAAATTTATAGTAAATGAGAAAACAAAAATACGGAAGAATCAAATCATTAAAATTTGCTTGCGGCAGTGTAATTATAAGTGGTCTAGGCCTTGGCGATGTCGGACCGAGAGGTCAAGGTCGGGCGAGAGTGATTTTTGGGACAAGTTGTGAATCAGAAGGGAAAGTTCTCGTCTCGCGTCTCTCCTTCGAAGATGGGGCGAATCTTGGAGTCGAAAGCCGCTTGGGATCTAGAAGATTCCATTGACGAGGAAAGTGATCGCCGAAAGGAACTCTATTTAAGGAAGACGACCATAAGCAGCTCTAATATAATTTCTAATCATAGGATAGCCAGACCGTACTCAATCTTTGATGGAAAAAAACGTATAGGAACTGTAACCTCTTTTTTCAACAAATAAAGGCTCTAGAAATCAATGAAAAACAATCAATAATTTTTTTAATAATTATCGTTTTCTATTGGCCAAACAATAGATTGAAAAAAAGGCTATCAAGAAAATACAAATCATTAAGTATATATTTTTTATCGTATCGAAGTTGTTAAAGAAATATGTACATATTTATATATATATCTTCAGAACTTAAATGATTTATATATATTGGTTATTTAATTGATATTTGTTCATTAACTATCCAGGTTCTCTCGGTACATTTGGTAACATTTAAAGGTACCACAGCCTCCGATTTCACGATTTCCTAACCGTTTTTGAGGAGTATATTTGTTTCGCGAGAAATTATTGTTAACATATTCGTTCTATTTCAATCATCAGAATAAAGTATCTTTGAAGCGATGTGAGCATTGTTCAGTGAGATTCAAATTTCGGGTTGACATCAATGAGATCCTGGGAATTCTAACGGCTGGAAAGTTCCGACCTAAGACACCTTGACCCAATTTCCAACGTGTTTTCAACTTAATATATAAACTTCGTTTATGGAGCCTTTTCCAAGTAGCAATTATAAATACAAGGGATGAACGTCTTACTGTTATCCTTGGTTTCTTTCTTCATCAGTAATAAAAATACTTACGAGTAACACTACTTCAACGACAGAATTACGTTACGTGAATACTCATCAGTCTCATCACTTACTCATGACCCTATGACCTCAAAGATTTCAATTAACTCTCAGCTTTTAGGAATACAACTGAAGATGTGAAGCTATAATAGAGAAATATCGAATGCATAAAAGGTCTTAAGCCACGGAAAAAATATATACCGTAGAGTAGTAATAAGCACATTTGATACACTAAAGAAGAATCATTATTTCATTCTGAGGAATGATAGAATTATTATTTATATTTAAAATAATGAAGAAAGGAGCAAATTAAAGAAGGAACCATGAAAATGAAAGTGATTTTCTATATATTTAAATATATTTCCTTGCCATATAAGACATTATTGGTACGGGAAGACGTATGAACTAAATTACTAAAGTTATCCATTTGAGCTCTTGGTATATTAATTTCGTTCAGTTATCGTCATGGTAAATAGATGAAAGATTTTCATTTTTTCTTTTTAAAACTTTTATATCCATGAAGAACCGAATAAAATACATTGTAAATATATATACACACACATGTAATGCAAATGTATCGTACTATTTTGAATTACGTTCACGTTGGCCCCAACCTAGATTATGCAAAACTTCACTCATTTATAGCTCCGAAAATAAAAAGAGAAAAAGCACACCACATGAACCCATAAGCTTTGACATGGTCGTCGGGTTTGGGAAGCAGGTATCCTTGCCGTCTTAAAAAAAAGAGGCGTGTTCGGTTTGACCGAATTTAACTTAAAAAGACGTCCTAGTGGAACATATCCGCTGACCTAAAATCCTCCCTAGTCCGCAAAATGAGTAGAGTATTGACGATCCAACCACTAAATCTTGTTTGAAGGTCATTCACTGTCGACCTTAAGATAGTAACCTCTTGTAGGATATTAAGTTAGCATTAGGAAGGTATCCGGAAAGGACTCCAACGAAAGTGTTTTCTATTTCCTTATACCATTAATTTGTGTTTTTTTTTTCAGTTTTGGTTGAATTTCGGTAGTTTTTGGTCTGTTCTAACCTTGGAGAGGTTGGTGTTATGACTCGAGGTTCCTGAGTTAGAGTTTCAAGATTTCTATACGAAGCTGAATATATAAACGCAATTATGGATGATGACCAATGTAGTTTTAATCAATATACTTTCTCTGAAATAAGTTTGGAATATTACAGTATAAAAAATACCATAGAAACGAGAAGATTTTCATCTGCATTCAATAGATGGCAATAATAGCATACATTTATATGGAAATGATTTATTTAATGCTAAAATTGTTAGTATTTAACTAAATCATGAAATGGATTTTATTAATCTCGGAACATTTAATAAGACGAACATGATTAACAGGTCTATTTCTAATTCTAGATTTCTGACACAAAATTAGGCTCTAAATTATTTACACTACTAATCCTAAATGATTATCAAGTAAACAAGCAAATTACAGATTTTATTGAAATGTTTATCAAATAATCCTATCAATTCTACTTGATATATTATTACATTTTCTCGATTGTATGGATTAATTCCTTGCGTTGAAATGACGAGTCTAATGTGTTTCCGATGCCAAATCGCACAATAATGAGTCAGACCCGTCATTCAGTGAGGTTCCTTTACATATGCTGGGGTGTTTTAAAAATAACCATACACTTAGAGATTATTAATTTGCTGTAATCCGTTGCATAAAATTGTTACTATTATTCAATATGAATAATTTCCATTTCTTCAACCTCATATATTAATATTTTCTGAATCAATTAGGAAAATTATTTTTTTAAATTTTTCACATTGTTCTTAGAATTGCTGTTTTAATCAAAATATTAAGAGGCTATTTAAAATTTAATGTCGATAACCATATGCCTTGGAATATCTACTTATAAACACATTTTGTTTCAACGCTCTATATTAATTATAATCTATGAAATATCATTTTTTGACCGACCACTAGGTGGAAAAAAAACCTCGCGATAATTAAATGGTGAGTAGGGCCCCGAAAAGTTCGGAATAATTCGCCGTGGAAGGGGTTAATTGATGAATACCTTCTTCATCATACTTCAGGGTTATTATTGCTCCAAAACTTGTATCGTTCACATGATTAGGAATGCAGGTTCTCCAGCTGAGATGGACGTGTTTCCGTAACTGACCTTGGCATTGACCGACTCTGCGAAACGCTGTCCGAGGAAAAATCCGAGAGCACACGGAGCTTATCAGAGGTAATGGCGCAGCTTACTTCTTTGTTTATAGAAAAATCCAGTGTTTCCTTGAGTAGCCCAAACATTTCTCCAAGGATTCATTCTTGTCGAGAAGTTGATTTTACATTGAGAATTCGTAGATAAGTGTTTTACGACATTATTCCTTCGGGAATAGATGATAATCTATTGCAGGAATACACGAATTTTGGAAGAACATGGAAAGAATATAGTAAACTATTGTAATGTAATGAAAATAAAAGTTACGAATCTTTTAATAAATCACTCTTTATGAATATATGTGCGAAGAAACAAGCCACTAATTGAACCATTTAGATCCTTACCAGACCTCATTTACTCATTATTTATGTCATTTGTTACAACGTCTTCTGGTTCAAAATCTTTGCGTCAAACAATCGTTGTAGAATTATGTGTTCTCCATTCAGCAATCATTGAATAATCGAAAAAGATTTCAAAACATCCTTTATTATAATCCCAATCAAATAACAAACACATTTTCCAATTATTTTTAATTTTTCATGAAAATGAAGTCAAGATATTCGATGTAAGATTATCACATTCAACGGCCTCCTAATGTAATCACAACAGGATGCAGGTGCAGATCAATTCATTATTCCCATCTTGATATTCGATCGTATCCTTGAGCTCATGCCGTATTTATACTCTCTTGTCGTGAGTGATGAACGCTCGTACGGTGTGATAGCAATCTGCGCCAAAAATCGAATGGCCCTGCTTTTGTATGAATTGGATTGAGAAAACGATACGTCCAAACTTTGACATTTTCAAATTAATATTACAAAAGCAAAAGTAAGCTACTCATTTTAATATGTTTTCAGTAAAAAGTGGCGACGAGTGATTAGGATTCTATACGTAATATGCAGCACTATATTCTCAATGTTAAAATAATATCTAATAATTATTTAGGATCACTATGAAGACTTCAAGGTACTGAGTGCTTGAAGTGAATGGAATTAATGAATAACGATATTCATGATTCAAATCTTGTATTCCGATATACGTAGGGGACTCATAATCCTGTCCAAAGAGCTGAACCTAAAATTACAATTTAGTTTCGGTTTCTTAACGTAGCGTGCCACATATTTTAATCAGTTGAATGGACAGAGGAACATATGCTCCAGAATAGAAAATAATGGAAAGGGAAATTAACGGTATGGAAAAACAAATAATAATTGTCGTAAATGGAAAAAATAATGTGATCTAAGAAAGAGCTTAAGAATTGATAAATATAATCTCATGCACACATATTTTTAAGGAGATTTGTAAAAATTAATCGTACGCTTCGTTTTAATATTAATTTTCCGCTCAGGCACTCTTTTGATTTAACACTGAAGGTCAATCATAATGCGAATTTATAGCGACATGACTGGGACTCGAACCCAGGTCTCCCACTTGCTGACCACTACACCACCATGCCTGTCAGCATACCTGACCGTCAAGTGGGAGACCTGGGTTCGAGTCCTAGTCATGTCGCTATTTTTCACTTCTGTTTAACTTTGTGAAAAGCGCATGCTTTAACGTGCTAAGAATTAAAACCAAAATCCTTTCCTATGCAAATTTATACTATTTTTTTTCGTCGTATTATCTAGTATGGATTATGAAGCTAAAATTAAATGAGAATGTGAATAAAATAAGGGCTGAGTAGGTTGGAGGATTAAAGGGCATTTGGTACAATGAAAGTAACGTCCGCATAATATTACGAATAACTGTTTTTTTCTTTATCAAATTAATCGAGCATTTCCAGCATTAATGAAGGAGTTAATTGTCTCTCAAGGCTTATTGCTCTTTTACGGGATTATCATTTTTATAATGGCAATTATCAAGATACCTTGCAACGCAAATGAGTGAATATACTTGAATGAATGCTAATCACTAAAGAATATTACGTACTTAAAATTTTAATGGGATACGGCCTTCGTCTATTCCTTCATCTAACATTAGTAAGTACCTATCTATCTAATCAACATTAAGTGCAATATCTATTTTAGATAATGGTCAGCAAAAATGAAATTATAATAATATTTTTAACTAATGGAACTTTTTTGGAGAATAGACAAGATCGAGTTTAAATGAGTATTATATCCATAAGAAACATTTCTGAAATGACTTCTCAAAAGAGCAATCAAACTCGATCTATCTAAATTACGTATAAAAAAACATGTACGTTAGATACGAAAGTGATGCCCTTTGAAAAATTCGAGATTAAGGTCAGAAAAAAAGAGTATAAGTTCGGTATACTTTTTCAAAAATTTTTTATTATATATCTGATTTCAACAGAAACTAACATAATAATCTCACGTAGAATATTAATAAAAAAGAAACTTAGCATTTATACCTTCCACTCTCGAGAACCTATGTTAGGTCTTTGCACCTCTGTAAACACGATAGAATAAGTAATTGTACATTTGATTACATTGATTGATACATTGATTTGCATTTTAGACATTTTTCTAATGAACGCAAAGTGATAAATATTGGTTCTATTTCAACCATTTCCCGGTTTAAACCAATGTGTAGATGTGCAATGTTTGGATGTATAGATAGAATGCTTTTTTTCTACGAACTTAAAATCAAGAGGGCTAGAAGATTGTGAAGTAAAAATCCTTTTGCATGAGTTTTATCTACGTGAGAAGATAGAAAAGATTTTCCTGTTATCGTACAATTAAAATCATTAAGGCCGCTTCTTGTAACCATCAGATAGAAGTCACGTCTGGAAATGGGAAAGTCAATTGGGCAAGATTAAGATACGTAGTATATTTGAGTAAGAAGAGGTCTATGTTGTACATCAAAGGTTGAATCAACAGAAATATCACTGATGGTGGTAGAGAATGTAAAATCGAAACTTTTTTGTTAAGATATTGTTAGAACATTGAGATGGGTTAGTAAATGTACTTAATAGCCTCTTTTCTCCATAATTCATCATAGACTCCAAGTATATGGAAACTCAATTTGGTATTTATGAGAGGATTACAATTTATCTGAACCGAAATGTTAATACACTAGCTTTCTTCAGTACTCAAAGAACGACAAATTACATTATATTGAATGTACACATCTTTATCATTCACATAAATTAACCGGACGCTTCGAATAAATCTATAATCTAAGCATGACGGTAATTATTCATACGCAAAGTAAATTATTTTCCTTTTTTGTATTTAATTATTAACGATTTCACAAAGAATTTTGCGTATAATGAATGAATCTAATATATAAATTATTATCTGTTTATTTACACAGCTACAGCCTATTGTGAATTCAATAAAATACTTTACCAAATGAAATAAATACTCGAGACGAATGACCTTAGCTAAAAAATTGCCATATACGATATATGAATAATACTCATGCTCATACATTGTACTTGAGTAGAAATCCTAAGAAACCCATACTTACATCACAATGTTTGTTTTCTGAGTGGGCACGAAAATATGAAAAGGAGAATCCACGACGCGGTTGAGAAGTGCTTGACCCGGTTTGGCCTCAAGAGCATCTTTCAGCCCTCAAATAGTCACGAAACTCAAAATCTTGCCTGTGCGTGATTGTCATAACGAAATACCTGCACGAACTTGAGTTGTTTATAAAACACGGAAGATAATGCATTTCATGGAAAATTTTCTGAAACACCAGCATTTTAGAAAATAAAAGTGAATACTTCGTGATTTACCACAATCAAAAATTGATGAATGAAAAATTTATTGCGAAAAAGTGCGACGTATTCACTTTAATTTTACAACAGATTTTCATCAAGTTATGCCTCACAATACAGATTTACAAGCATTTTATCTTTATAATCCGTTCTGATACCACATCATATACTAATCTTATCTTACGATATAAATTTAAGGTCAACAAATAATTTATCACGCTTCAAAAACAATGAAAATGTACACTTGTGCAAATATTTCAGCTTACCAGAAAGAAGCATTGCTTGGCTAGCAGTATTACCTTCGCTGCACAAAACACCGAGTAAACAAAACCTTAGATTGGCATCTTTGTGGTAAAACTCCCATTACGACATTTTTCAAACAAAATGTCTTTTCTGTCGCACAAACGTGAATCGAATACTTAAAGATCTTACATTAGATAAACAAGGATAACGACTCAAGAAAGTAAAAATTACAAAGTGATCGACTTTCGAAACCTTTCACAGTCTATTTGTTCCAAAATGTATTCGCCTATTATCGATGTCGCAGCGTTCATTGCTCGCATTCGATGCATGAGCCGAATACAGAAAATGAATTACCGAACGAAAACCGACTACAGAAACTGACCTTTCTCCGGCGAGGTCCGTTTTTCGTTGAGGAGAGCAGCTTTTTGGGTCACATTCGCGGGGGGCTCTGCTCGAGGTCATCACTAATAACAATTTCGCCGACCCGCCGACGTTTTTTTCCTGCCGTTACAAATACTCAAGAGGCGAGGACCCAGGTGCCATTCGATTTTGTTCCTTTGGACAGTGAACACAGCAACACGATGGCGTCCCGTTGCTTATTGTTGGTGAAACTCGTCGCCAGCGCCGTGCTGATGAGCTTGATGGCTCAGCTGGCTGCTGATGCCGCAAGTTTGTGTAAGTTCTCTATTCCATTCTTGAGTGATTCTATTCGGAGCTCGTACAGTGTACCTTTTTTGCGTGAAAGGTGTCAGGGCCCATTTTCTTCCATTTGATGCAGCTCTTACGTACGGTGTACCTCATCTCTTCTTTGAGAGAAAATTCTTGTTTCGGATAGACTGTTTCCATTTGATAGAGCAACATTTACTTTTAAAATGATCCATTTGATGAGGTCTCCAACTTTTTACACCACATATAACACGGAGAGACTAGCGAAAAATTTTCAAGTGGTTAAAATGGACGTGAAAATTTTCATTATTCTTTGTTCATCATAAAATGAAAAGAAATTAAACAGCTACTTAAGTGACTAGGATAAACAGTTGCGGAGTATAACTTAGTGAAGGAATTTTTATGTGAGTGATGATACATAATGACTTTTGGCAATTAATAAGTATATGATATTAAATTCTACTTGGGAAATAGGATTCCCAAAAGTTTATCAGATTTTGTCGACACTGAGCCCAGAACCTTATATCGCCAAGTAACCCTTTGGTACTTGATTGTGCCTCATTCATTTTTCCTTCTTTCTTCTCCTGGGCCTTTTCTCACTTTTTGCTTTCCAGGTCTGGACTATTCAAGTCCAAATTGTGCTTTATTCTCGTGATATCACTTACCCCCATTCAGTACAATCTCCGTCTTTCTGATCTTCCGTATAAGGCTTTCGTATCGTACTTCGGTTAGGCGGAGAATTATTCCCATCTACTTTCTGATATCTCACCCTCTGGATGGTGCCCGAAACTTGTCATTGATTTCACCCATATAATTTTTTATTGTCCCTCATTGAAATGTATATCATACAGTGCTCCATACCTACTTTCCTAGTTTACAGTCTTTGTATCGTTTTTTTTTTTCGTGATTAACACAAAATTTTCACCTCCAAGGATTACGAAAAGTATGATTCTTTGCAGCCCCATGGGTATTTTTAATTTGAGAATAAACGCGTTCCTTAAAAACTCACCCTCGGCAAGCATTATTCTTCTGTTTGCCTTATTGATCATGATTTATATTTTATTCAAATGCCTATAGGTGTTCAATCAAGTTTAATGCTTTTATGGTCGTAGAATATGGGTCATAAATTCCCCACTGTTTGCGAAAAATCTGCAAACTTATTCATGCATTGGTTTGTGCGAAAAATATTTTGAATTTAACTCTCTCAATCGCGGCAGTAAATATCTATATTCTCCATGGAAAAAATTCTTTGCTTTAAATTTTTATAGTTTTTTATTCAGTTTAGCTTCACATTTTCTTCAATTTATCATGTCTACATCTGATGAAAATTAAGCTACTTGTTAGGGATTTAATGGACGAACCATATGTGACAAATGTTTAAATAAGTTTATCATTTATCAAGACAATAAATGCAATATAAAAATTTATCCATCCAGAGTAAATAACAGTCAAAAATTGTCGATTTTTCATTATTGTAATGCATATTTTGCTTTTTATTCCAGCAAGCAAATTCACTGTTTGTCAACCAAAAGAGAAAGACTATCAGCAATGCTTTAGAGAATCATTGGACAAAGCCTTGGCATTTTTAGTGAAAGGTAAGGGATATCAAGATTTGATATAACATCTAAATTCACAAAATTTTGCTTTTTAACACTTTCTGCTCATTACTATTTCAGGAAGCAGGGAATTCAATTTGGTTCCACTAGATCCTCTCAATATACCAGAAATGCATCTTGGTGATCTTAATGGACCTGCAAGTTTTCTACTTAAGTTTCAAAATTGCAATTTCTATGGAATGTCCGGATTAAAGGTTACTTCAGCCAAGTGAGTTATTAGAAAAATTGTAATAATTCTATAAACACATTATGCCACTATGCTTGTTTCATTCTTAACTTCTTCTTGTATATAAAAATCCTATGAAGTGTTTACTGAAGTAGATATAAAGATCTCTAATTACATAAAGTTCTTTCTTAGGTTTGATCCTGAAAAGTATCATATTGACATATCCATGAAGTTGCCTTACAATATGATCACAGGCCCATATGATGTAAAGGGACGTGTTCTCCTTCTACCAATCAGAGGAAATGGAATGATAAACTTCACTTGTGGTGAGTGATTTCTTAGTGTACACTGATAATTAACTGTTCAAGAATTATCTTTGTTAACGACGGATTTACTTATTTAAATTTAGGAGTATGAAAGTGCTATAGTGATGATTTTTGGAATTAACTTTTCAAGTTATTATATTGAAAAAAATCCTCTTGTAAGGATCATGGCTGTCTTATACTAAAATTGTAAACCACATTGGTTTCCCTTTGTTTTTTGCATAATCAAAATGTTAATTAGAGTAATTGAAGCACTTCTATTGATACAAACTATTTATTGAGGAATGTGTGATGTTAGTTTAACTTGAGGGATTCTCTTTGATAGACGAGCCACAAATCAACTGGAAAATTCAAGGAAAGCCAGTGAATAGGGATGGTAAAACATATTTTGATGTCCAAACCTTCAAGCATACAACTAATAAGATCTCTACTGGTTCTGTATATCTTTCAAATCTTTTTGATGGAGACAAAACTCTTGGTAAGTATTTTGTTTTTGTTTTCTTCTTAATCCCTTATAGATGCACTGACAGATAGATTTACTCAGATTATGAAATTTAATGCCCTATATATTTAAGCTACTTTTAAATTGTACCTTTTTAATCAAATCAAATACATTGTCATGGCTGATCAATATGCTAAGCTATACTATTTAATTATTCATAAAAAGCCTCCTTATTTACTAAAATTTAAGAACATTAGTTCATTGATGTTAAAAAATTTAATGTTGTTCACCTAATGTAAAGGTATCCTAATGTAGAACTATTAAATTTGTATTTTACATTATTGTATACAATTCATGCTTCTAATAAATCTATTATTTTACAGGTGATGGTATGAATAAACTCTTGAATGAAAACTTTAAGGATATTATTAATACAGTCCTTCCTTTCTTTGATGAGACTATGGGAGTTATCATGAAAGGATTAGCTAAAAGAGTATTTGACCAGCTGCCTTATGATGAGATATTTCCTAAATTATGATGTGATAGTGAAAAAGTTATTTGAATAATTTATTTTTATTGTATGACTGATTAGTTATTTATTAGTGAATAAATCTTTAGACAATCTATGAAAATAGTGTGATTATACCTTATCATGTATTTAATTTTTAAATAATAATTAATATGAAAGTAAATAAAATTCAAGGGATAGTGATCAATCTATGAGTATCTAAGAGTTTTTGAAAAGATATTTGATTGATGAACGTTTTAAAAGAACCTTAGGAATCGGATTCCTTTATTTTATGCACCAAGCCATAGTTCTGAAAATTCTTCATTGAAGGATTTTAAATTTTATTTTGGTCCTCCTCTTTTATTAGAATTTGTTCATCCCATGATAAAAAGCCATGATGATCTGACAGAAAACTTGAAAGCTTATGATGTACTTTCTTGATATTAGGCAATAAATTATACTGTACAATGACTGAAATAAATCTTATTTTGCCTTTTTAATTTGTGATATGATATTTTTGCTTCATATTCTCCTTGTTTTCTTAAATCAGTGAATTCCATCTTTTATGATAATAATTTAATGACAAGGAACAATTTCAGTTTGCTTAGCTTTTGCTCTATATTTGATAATGAATTCAAAAATAAAGTTAATTCTTGGATAGGGAAATGCATGAAAAGTCATGTGTCTTGGTCACTTCGTTTAAACAGCAATCATAAATAAGGACAGACTCACTGCCTGACAAGTGAGGGACATGGGTCCCATGACTATTTGTGCGAAGTTACTATCCAGCTTCCTTTATTGTTTGATTTCGTCAATGAATTAAATCAGTCTTGAGAGTGGCTACTTCCAAGTAGAACCTTTGGGAGTGACAAGTGGCACTTTGTGGAGCATGTACCATAATAACGTAAAATATAGGGCAAAAATAATCTAGTTTAGTGGTCGCATGCCTGCCTGACAAAAAGGGGACCTGGGTTTGAGTATCAGTAATATCCTTTTTTCAAAACTGTTTAAAGTGATTGCTATTAATAATATACTTCAATTGTTCACTAGTAATTGTATTTTTGTTAGAAGTATTACAACTTTCTAACAGAAAATTCTAACAACCTACAGTTCATAATATTAATAAAATGCAATAACTTTAGTTGTCTGTCTTTTTTCTTTAATATTTGTCAGGAACTAACTTAAACTATGCATTCATATTATTAAGAAACATATATTTTTACCTATGTAGTATCGATTCAAGAAAATGTTTTTGAATTCCTTAATTTTGACGGTCAATATAGATATATATCTTTTATTTTGTATGGGTAAAAGTTTGCTTGCTTACAGCAAGTCAAATACATTCAGGAAGTGCCTCAAAATATACTCTAGTTTTTTCATGTTTCTTATGGGAAATAGTAAACACCTTAAAATCAAACCCAAGAATCATAATATAATATATTTTATATATCTAGAAAACATTTCTGTTATAGAGAAAATTTCAACACCTGGCGTCGAAACACTTGACCATTTGTAGCTAAGAGTAGCACAACTAATATACAGAATTATACAATTTCTAACACAATAAGTACAGAAGATATTTCAAAATAACATCCGAGAGTGCGATTTTGGGGGCCCCTTGAATCGAACCCATGATAGGTTAATTCGGTTTCTGATTTTAGCGTTTATTAAAGTTAGCAATACAAGCTTCACCTTGAAATAAACGCAAGAGCGTTGGCTGAAAGCGTTTCTTAAAATATGAGGGCCGTACTAAATGACTAACGTTATAATATTTCTTCCCTCTCGCTTACATAACGTTAATATTCTCCATCTGAAGATAACTACGTTCTCTATTTCAAAGATAAAACGAAAAAAGTCATGAAATGAAATGAATGTGATAATATAAATATGGTTCTGGGACTTATGATAAGGAGAATTTAATTAAGTTTGCAAAACAAGTTTTACCTTGAAATAACCGCTAGGGCTAAAGCGTTTCATAATATTTGGAGGTCGTACTGAATGAGTAACACCAGAATATTTCTGCCATTTCGCTAGGAAGTAACTAGTTGTTCGAAAAGAACTCATGGAAAAAGTAAGAGTAAATAAAATATTGGTCTTCAAGTGCGTGTCTTCAGCCTTTCTTTGTCCGAAACTAGTGCAAGTTATTCTGGTGAAACGCTTCAGTGGGTGAATTAAAGTGCATATTCATTGGTTGAGGTTTATATTGGAATACATCAAAAGTGATTATATATTTATACATTTCGCCACCGGCAATAATGCAATTCCTTTTGAATTCTATATACGTGTAGATACGCATTTTAAGTTGGAAGAACTAAACATTTTTATTTATATATACACAAGTGTTCGATTCGTATAAGATCATGAAGATCATTCAATCATCATGCGAAGACTGCAGTGTTTTACTACAAATTAATAAGGATTCTAAAAATTGGAATTCATGGCTATTACAATTTGTTATTTTGTAATATCGTGCATGAAAAATGTAAATACATAACCAAATATTTTAAAATCTAATACGCATAAGCGTTGCTCGAAATTATAGGACGACATTTCGAATTAATGCAATTAAAAGCGTTTCAAAGATCGATGCTTTCGAAGGAATCGCTAAATTATTTTCACTGAAATTCCTAAAAGCTCGATATGGGCATTGTATACGTTTCTTGTGCATGTAATAAAGATAATGCTTTTCAGAAATTTCTTTGAGGTACTATTATTACCTACGAAGATAATTACTCTTTACAATTTTCCCAGAGAAAAACATTACTCATGAAATCGTTCGCTGCTTTTCAACAAATATAAACGTAGAAATTACGTAACTTTTCATCTATATAAGTATATTTCTAAGCTTTTTATGGTTTTTTCTTATTGAACAAATTAAAATTTTCAAGATGGCTACCTCTTAAGCAACGTGTGCGCATTAGATAATTTTTAATAATACTCAGAATGCAAAATGACCATTATTGAGATTACTCATAAATAAAATATTATTATTTATATTTAGTTTCATTATTAAAATTAATAAAAGAGTTAATAATTTAGTGTTAACTTTGTTGAGTTGTGGTTTATCCAGTACCATCAGCCAATCAGGATCGAGTATTTTACTGCAAACCGGATATCCGTTGTTTTATTGTTAGTTAGTGCTGCTTCCTGTTTGTGTGAGGTGCGTTTATGGATGTGCTGTCGAATTTTGGTAATATTTTAGAAAAAATATTTCGTTCGAGTACTAAAATGTTCGAAGAAAACTCGCTTCCAATGGATTCATCAAGATGCTGCAAAGAGAAGATTGGAATTCTGCAAAATAGGTCCTTTAACTTCGTAAGTAAGAATAACATTTTTATAGCTTTCTTGAAGTTTTTACCTTTGACTTTGGGCAGTGAACGGTGATTTTTCTTTCCTCTTTTAATTTATTTGTATCTATCTCAATTAATACACCAATCGATATAGATATTTAATTGAATTTCACTTATAATTGAGCATAAGAGAAAATTAGCATATTCGCCACGTGGTTAGAATTTTGGGATAGTCATCTAATTTTGCTTTTTCTATTTTTCTTTTGTTGTTTTCTATAAGTTTAATAATCGCTAATAATAATCTTTTAAATTAAGGCAAAATTCGGAAATAGTAATTAGTATAATTTTAGCGGTCGTACTTTCGCCACGTGGTCGAATTTAGGGTAGTAACGATAAGTAGCCTTACGCATCAAAATATATTCAAATTTATTATAATATTTTAGTTCGATTTAGTTTTTACGCATTTAATTAGCTCTATTAATTAAATTATTTGTATTGTGAATTATTTAGATTAAACCGCTGCACGAATCCGCCATTTGCATCACATAATGAACAATTTTTAAAATAGTTAAATCATTAGGTCTTACGATTAAATAATTATAGGGTCTTACGATTAATTAATATAAAGATTTAATTTACTACCATTAAAAAAACATTTTAATATTAAACTTATAATATTTTCATTTGTTGACCTTTGTCACTTTGCTTTCTGAAAGACGAAATATTGACATAGAAGAATAATTTGCAATCACAGTATATATTCAAATGAAAATGATATTTAATTCGGACTTAATAAAATTTAATAGATGAATAAAATATTTTAATATTTTTGCATTAAAATAGATAACAAGGATGTATTTAACTTATCGAGTTTCAAGCCCAGGGAATATATTATACTAAGTTTATTATTTTATTCTATATTATTGAATAATCGTTCAATATTCTAAAAATAAATCGTAACTTTATCCAAATTTAATAATTTTAATTTTGTAATTCAGTTGATTATCGGTAGGACTGTTAGTTAGTACTGTTATAAATTCTTAAGTAATGTATGTAAAGCTAAATTTGGAATTATTAAAACAACTAATTAAATAATATTTAAAACGATATTATATTTCAATTTGAATGCAAATATTAAACTTAAAAAATTTTAATATTCTATAAAAATTATAATTTTTTTTAGAGTATTCGGATCGTTAATGATGGATTTTAAAAATATTTTAAATATTCTTGTAAAAGTTAAAGTTGTTCATCATCATTCAAACGAATCTGAGCATGGCAGTAAATTAATTATTTTAGTTTTCTCGTTTATTGAATTAATTATACGATTATGACTAATAATTAACCAATATGAATATAATAATATTGAGTTAATTGAAGCGATTAATTAAATGATTACCACATTATTAAAACAACAATAATTTTATTTGTATTTTAACTATCAAGGGTGATTAAATATAACTTTTAGATAATATTCTAGAATTAAAAGATGATTATTGTCCTGATTTCTTTAATCGTTGTGGTATAGTTCGAAATTTTATTTTAAATTTGAATCACTTCTCACGTATAGTGTTTGATTTAATAGAATCCATTTCTGAATGTTATCGACATAATGTTTTTAGTTGTGTAGTGTAAAGTGGACGTAACTAATTTGTCTCCCTTATCTTTTACAATAATCTTTTATTTTATTATAGTCTCTCCATAGGCTGGTTATTAGGTGGATCGAAACCCATTGCGCATGGAGGACCTTTGAGGAATGGAGGGGGTTCAAGACATCTGAGAACGCTGGATGGAAGAGGACCTTATATAGGTGATATAGGTAATGGTAAGACAAGGGCCGAGGGGGTGGTAGGGTCGCGTGGGCGGGACGGGTCGGGTCGCGATGGCCGCGGGGGTGGTAGGGTCGCGTGGGTGGGACGGGTCGCAATGGCCGCGGGGGTGGTAGGGTGTCGTGGGCGCTACGGGTCGGGTCGCGATGGCCGCGGGGGTGGTAGGGTCGCGTGGGTGGGACGGGTCGCAATGGCCGCGGGGGTGGTAGGGTGGCTTGGGTGGGACGGGTCGGGTCGCGATGGCCGCAGGGGTGGTAGGGTCGCGTGGGTGGAACGGGGTGGGTCGCGATGGCCGCGGGGGTGGTAGGGTCGCGTGGGTGGGACGGGTCGCAATGGCCGCGGGGGTGGTAGGGTGGCTTGGGTGGGACGGGTCGGGTCGCGATGGCCGCGGGGGTGGTAGGGTCGCGTGGGTGGGACGGGTCGCGATGGCCGCGGGGATTGTTGGGTCGCGTGGGTGGAACGGGGTGGGTCGCGATGGCCGCGGGGGTGGTTGAGGTAGAGGCTGATTTCCTTCGGCTCGCAGGAGACGTTTCATACCCGATCTACGGTGTAAGTTTTTAAATTACGTCAGGCTGCAATGATAAATGTTAATTCACCTTCTTCTTTGGCCGTAATAAATTGATCGAAATAACTATGTTTATCTATGATTTATTGTTTTATCACCTCTCCGTCTACAGTCTCTCTACTTACCGCATCATCCGTGCCGATGAGTGATGATTACGTAATCTTTTTGGCTATAATATCTTATCTACTAATCTAATAATAATAATATCTATTTTATATAGGTGTATCGGGAGGACATATCTATATAAATATACAAATTTACAGTATTAACTACAGGGGCCATGGGCCCGCCGATATTTTTACGTAATGGCCTCCATTAACTGAGCACGGAAAAAATGGGAGACTGACCCTACCGATCAGGTGGTTAATTTTCCTGGAATAATAAAAATTATTTCCGGCCATCTATGAAAGTTACGAAAATAAAACATGTTAGGCATACAAACACGTTAAATGCAACTTTTGAAAAAAAAAACATAGGTCCTTACGTATCATGGAATCCCACGGAGCCCAGAAATGTCTTTTTCCGAATAAGAAATTCGTTATTCGCCTGCCAGCTCTCACTGAGTAAGGTTGTGTTTCTCGGTCTCCTTACAATGCCTTCAAATTGTCGTGTGTTCGGTCAAGTAGTTAAGAGACACAAGTTCCTCTCTTGTGATGTTTGTGCGTCATCTTCCCTACGTCTCTGTAACTACGGATTTCTTCGGGACCTCAATCAAACTTGGACTTGTGATACTTGCCACTCCAATCCTCTAGAGGTGAGTCTACTCCCGATAGATCTAATGCCAACGGTGAATGTAATAACTGAGTAGTTGCAATCTAACTACACCTCGTTGTCAAAGCGGGTCTTGTCTCTTGAGACTCTTGAGTGACCGATTGGAACAGGATGTGTTGAGAAATTTTGTTGAGATTCCTGGTATTTCACTTGCTGACAATGAACCTTCCGATGCGATGGTCGTTAAAATCGGACGAGCTTTTGGGATAAACATACTCGTAGTTATCTCTGACATTGACCATTCTTTCGTGCGCAAAGGACGAGCTAAAGGGTCTAAGCCAACTGTGGTCAATCGTTTTCCACCGTATACACTTGCCGCTGACTGGATTAGAGCACGTAGAATCAAAAGGAATCTGTCAATTAAAAATATTATATAGTATAGTATTAGTAATGTAATATAGAGTCAGATTGTTTCGCCATTTTATGTTAACGAGGCGCTAACGAGATTTAATAGGAAATTGTATGTATTAGCTAGAACATTAAGAAAGGATGGTTAAATTAAATATTTATGGGTCGGAGGTGGCAATATTTACATTCGAGAGGTTGACGGTCGTGACCGTTTTTCTGTTGTTTGGTACTGAGGAACTTCCTAGCTTTGAATATTGTCTTATTCAACAATGCGTGGTAAACTATCCACTCTCCTTCTGGATAAAGTTAGCATCCGTCATAGTACTTGTTTTTTCTTTCTATGAAAATCTCCATGACAATCTGACTATCTGAGACTTCTTAAAAGGCAAATATTTCAGATGATATGTTAAATTTACGAAATTATATTTCGGTGAGACTGGATAGACAAGGGGTGGAGGTGTTGGAATATATCTTCACGCTTTTTCCGATTATTCTATCTTAGCTCATTCTACCGCTGAATATAATGCAAATACAAGAGTTTTTAATTCTCGGAATATCGGCCTATGATAATAATAAGTTTTGTGTTGTCTACCGCCCCTCTAAAACCTCTAACCTTGATGATTTTAAAATTTCAATGAATGAAAATGATCCGGATAAATCGTTTCTTTTTCTCATACTACCCTATTTAGTCAGCGCATGATTTAATTCACATTACTTATCGCCTCAAAATGCCTTTTATTCCTCCAACACCTTTTTTTCGTAATAATAATAACATCGATCAGAATCGTTTACTAAATGTGTCAAGAAATTTCTCTGCAATAATAAACGTCGTTTTGACCCTCTCCTTAAGCCAGGCATTTACGTGATGGATCAGCTCTTTTCTATTGTGGAATACCAGGGATAGTGTTTCTTTGAAACCGCCATCTGGGATACTTGCCATTTACCTAACATTGTAAAAATTTACTGTTGACAGAGCTAAGATTCGATGTGTGTGTTTTAAATAAACTGAAACAATGTTTTAAGTAAGAGTAAACATATTTATTCAATAAATAACAAAGCTGACATTTGTCTTAAAGGTCTGGGAACACTTCATTATATGGTAGTTTCTTAAAGACTGGTTTTGCCAGTCCTAAGAAGAGTTGACTGAATGCTTCATTTAGAGCTGGTTCGATTTCCTTGATAAATTCCTTCTGGTGTTCATTTAAAAACTTTAACATGGTTTCACCTGTAATAAAATAGTATGAATAGAATAATTAATACAGTGCTTCTTTTATTTTGGGCAATAATTTTATTTGTGATATATTCTGAGAGACTTGGAGAAATGTTTTTAAATTGATGCATTCTTCTGACTCTGAATTTTCATTGGCAAGAAAAGCATGCTACTGGGTCAGTGAGTAAATGTGATATCTTCATTCACTGAATTCTTATTCAACATTCCAATTTTCAAATAATATTACGTGTAAGGAAATAAATATTAGATTATCTATTCATAACATCAATATCTTAGCATTTAGTAAATTATCATTATAGTTCATCTGATTCATATGAGTTACTTTATATACACTAACAATTCTTATCTGGAGATACATGCCCTATTATGGTAGTCACAAATCTTCAAATGTTCTATTATTTAGTGGATTATAGGACATTATATTTGAGCTAGAATTTTTTCAACAAGAATAATAAGCTCATATTACTGAAAATTGATGTAAGTGAATTTCTAATGGTAAATTTATGCTAGAAGTATATAGCTTAAGGATTTTTAATTCCATTCTCTTAATATCCTCTTGTGTTGAAGAAAACATGGGTATAATGTTCTATAAAATTAATTAAAATGATATAATGCATTATTTTAATACTTACTGAGGGTCTTGTCACCATCAAATAAACCAGTCATTGATATATATGCTTTATCTGAAGAGATCTTCACATCAAACTTCTCCAGATCCAGATAAGTTTTGCCTTTATCAGTTTTTGGTTTTCCCTCAATCATCCAGTGGACATCAAGATCATCTGTGAATAAGAAACAAAGTTACATTAGGAAATATTAACAGATGAAGAAACAATCATATTATATATATCATAATAGTACTCATAGAAAAACACAGGAAAAGGCAGATTGAAATAACTAATTTAAAAATTCAATTTTTGAATGAATCCTGGCAGTTAAAATGGTTTATGCATGACTTTGAAGCATATCCTAATTTTTGAGTGTTATCATTTCTCTAGAGAGTAATCAATTTACTAGAACAAAAAATTTGTATAAATAGACAAAAGGGGAGAATATATACATTATGGAAGATTTTGGTAAACTGTCTTTTTCTTACTTGTAGTTTCATATATTTGTTTTATATTCTTACATTAGGGGAAACCTATCGTATAAATTGGTCATTTAAGCAAACTTTATTGCCATTTAAGAAAAATATATTGAAAATTTGCACAATTACTATACTCAATCTATAATAATCTGGATTAAATGCATAAAATTCTTTAGAATGTAGATTATGATTCAGTATGATTTACTTACAGTAAGTGATATTGCTCATTCCTTTTCCAACAATGGGTAAGAGAAGAATTCTTCCAGAACCTTCATAAGGTCCAATTGCAGTGTACTGAGGGATCTTTAGCTTAATGTCAAATTTATTATTCTTGGGATCAGCACTTAAAAGAAAAATAAAAATTATTACAACTAAAATTGACTTGTATCATTCATTAAAAACTCTATTGAAATTGTTAATTAATTTGGTAGATAGCCCAATCAACCAATTTTGGTTTTGCTAACTAATTTGAAAGGATCTCTTTTAAACTAGAGTTATATTAATTTTGTAAATTTTACTTCTTAAATTAAAAGTCATGATTTAAATATATACAGTGAACTTGGCTTTCCTTAATCTTACTTCTATTAGTTAGTATGTAGTAATCTATTTTTTGAATTATCATATCATTAGCTCCTCTTTGTAAAGTGGATAAGTACTGTGCTACTTTATAGTATTTTTGTGTGTAAAATCTGATTAATTATTGGTGGAGGTCAGATTAAGGAATAGTTCAGGTAATAAATTTTCTATCAGTGGTTTATTATACTACGCATTGGTCCATTTACTCTTTTGAAATCTCAATGGCTTGATCAAATCTACAAAGTTATGAAAAGTGGGGTTTAATTTGATTGGAAAATTAGGAGATAACTTTGATTTTAATAGTTTGATATTTTCAGAGTATAAAATTGAAAGTTAGAGGAAGTAATAAGATTTTTCACTCACTTGGCACTGACAACTTTAGCACCTCGTAGACCAGTATTGGTGGAATTTTCAAGGGTCAGGGTGAGTCCAACAGGACCATCTCCAGTGCTGATGACCATCTTTGGTACAAACAAGGGATCCATTGGAACGAGGCTGAGATCTGGAATTCCTGTAATGTTGATACATCTTATTACCTATTTTGCAAAGCTATGTCATTATTTTCAGTAATTCATCCTGATTTACCTCCAACTCTAATTTATATATAGTCAATAGTGAATAGAGAAAAGTTGAGTATGAGATCACTTGCCATTCAGTAAAAAAATTTCTTAGGCTTTTAGGCATGTTTATAAAAAACCTTTTGGTTTAATATTGGTTATTGGGAAAAGGTCCATCCAATATTTTAACTATATGAAATGCACGTATTAACAACAATCTTGAAGGAGAAAAATGTATTCTAGAATTTTAATGTAATTTGCCCCCCCTTATATGACCCCGATTTATTAATAATAAATTATAGCTGAAGGTAACAAAGAAACGACCATCACAGGGAACCTTTGGAATAACTATTTTGTAGAAAAATAACCGAAGGTGAGTGTTATAAAAATAAGAAAATATGATAATATTTTTCCACAGTCCAGTTTAATGAATGATCAAAAATGGATAATAAAACTGTTTCTATCTATTACCGAATGGATAATTCTTGCAATTATGGAGATATATAACTATTCAGGAAGGATATCATAATGAAATACAATAGATGAAAATTGTCAAACGGTTCAAATTCATTTCTTAACTATATTATTACTTATTTTGATCGTTTAAATTCTAAATGCCTTAAACTAACTAAGTATAACAACGCTAACAATAAGAATTTTTATTATTCGCTAAATTGCAAGGAACAAAAGAACTACGTTATTTAATGTATTCTGCTGACAAGGTTAGGTTTGTTTATCTTACAGAGGCACATTCCTTTGCAATGATTGCTAATTCATTTATACAATACTTTTCCTGGTCTCACTAATAGCTTCAAATTCCGCTGTGCATTGTTCACTGTATTGCCTGCTTTAATTAATTGGCATTAATTAAAATGTTGAATATAAACGGCTTAGAATTATTTATGTTGAATATAGATGCCTTAAGAGTATATAATACTTATAAATATGTTGTTGGACATTTAACCAAGCTTAAATATGTTTATCAGAAAAATGTATTGTATATGCAATCTATTGATTGTGCAAACTAAGATGAAAACATATTCATAATTCCTACATTATTTTATATTTTATAATAACAAATAAATTACTTAATTATATTATAAGGGCAACCTTATTTTAGGGCACTTAAAATTTTTTTTCGAATTTCTGAACGCGATTACCGTGATCTCTTGAGTGCAATGAAAACATTTTCCGCCGATTTTAAATGAACGAATGGCAAAATGCATTTTATCAAAAATATTGAAATCCCTAAACTCTATATAGACCGCTGATTTTGCACTTTTTCTCAAATAAAGGTATTAGACAACTTACCATCTGCGATAGGACCATTAATTGCTTTTTGAACACTTTCTTTGAAGCATTCCTGAAAATCCTTATCTTTTGTTTTGCATACCGTGAAGTAACTCTCTGGAAAAGAAAGAGATAATTAATAAAATAAGAGAAAAATATTTAAAACTATAAATATACTCGATAAAGTAAATATCATACTAATGTTTGTTATTTTCCACCTACAGCACAAATATTTGGAATTTTATACTACGTTAACTGGTTTTGTTCAGAATATATATTAAATCTATAATTAAATGGGAGAATTTATTTTGAATTTAATTGGAATTGATAAATTTCTCCGAGGAGGCAATTGAAAGTAAAATGACTATAAGAATTACGGAAAAAATTATGGAATATTAGAATAAAATAAGATTTCTCATTTTATATATAAGTGATTATTTCTATTAATTATATCATGATATTCAAAGAATAAAATTCTTACAAATGATTGAAGTTATCTCTTAAATAGTGGAGGTTATTGCAAACGAGCTCAAGGATCTATTGTAGCTTTGAAATTTTTCTTTTTGTTTATTGTCGAGGATGTGTATGCCGTCTCAATATAAGATTTTTTATCTATAAATCATTGCTCATTTATTAAAAAAACAATAAAAAATAATGTAACGATTTTGTAAACTAACGCGTTTGTCGTGATTGAATTAAATTCTGTCAATGATTGGGTATGTTTAAGTTTTTAGATATAAAAACTTAATATTTTAACAAACGCTATTAATAAAAAAAATATAATAAACAGTTAGACCAAAAATTATGTGTAAATATACGCGTTAATGATCAAAATTGAAATAATGAAAATAATTCTTAGTATATTTTTCCGTGCAATTTACGCTACAGAGCTAAACCTAGTAGATAATATAAATTCCGCGATAAACTAACAATAAAATCCGAATATAATTGAAAAATAAGTGAACGTTATTATTTAAGTGTTGGAAAAACTAAACCAATCCTTAAGTGATGCTATTCACACTTAAAATGTGAAGTATGCAAGTTATCCCACAAATTCAAACTACAGTTCATATTGAAAGCAATGAGAATACTATTGGAGATTTGTACCAGTAGATATGGCAACCGTACGATTTGTTGCAATAAACAACTCACCCACTGATTTAGCCTCATTCGCCGTCGCCGCTAAAAGCACGACTAATCCGTATAATAAACACTTCGCAGAAGACATACTGTCCAACAGACTTCAACGACGGTACTGAAAGAAATGATGCTCAAGTTTATAGTAACTCTCTGTTATATAGAGGATTTCCTTCCTTGAATTTTTCTTTTTATACCCTTCACCCTTGTGATATATATCAGCTTCTGCGGGGCCTATTAAAGTTCTTTTCTTATGAGACATCACGTGGTTGCGGAACGTGCGAGATTTCAATGCTAACCTTCCAACAGGGAATAGGATGATGGCAGTTGGAGTGAGGGATTGAATAATTATGACGGTCACCGACAAAGAAATTTTCTCATTAAAAATCGTCCATTTACAATTGGACATCCTCATTCAATATTCTTTATTCAGTGTCTTAAAAAAATCCTGTTTCTCCCACCAAAGGATGAGATCATTCCTTTTTTCCTTGTTTTCTGGCTTCTTCCCCATTCTTTCGAGATGAATGCTTTTATGATAATTCTGATGTTACGCTAAATGGTTTCACCTTGGTCGTAAGTGAATAAGCATCGAGCTTATTATAAACAGAAAATTCATTCGGTTGGAATCAAACGTATTTAGATGTTGCATGGTTCATAATATTCTTATTCTCAATGGTTTAAGTTTACACTTTATTTTTCTTGTAAGTGTAAACGTAAAACTTATGCCTCACCGGTATTTTTTCCACTTACGTTTAAGGAAAACTTTGAAAAGAATCTCTGAAATTGAAGGTTAATAAATGCAGAGTATTCATATTTTATTCCCCCAAAAAAATTAAGGAAATTAGTTATTAATATAATATTCTAACCGAATAAGGTAGAGAAGCAGTCCTGTAATCGTTTTCAGCATTTAATATAAATGGTTCAAAAAATTGTAGAGAAAGGTTTTAACAGATAATGAAATACATTTGCACAAATAATAAGCATAGAGTATTATCCTGTTGACACAGATGCTGAATTTATTGATGATATTTTAGGACATAATGTTATATATCAGAGGAATGGAGAAAATCCTTTGGTGCATGTATTCATTCGTATAGTCTTCAAATATCTGCCACAGATATCGTAACTTATCAGTTACGGCACATTGAAAATTTTTCTATTAATATTAAATTACATTATTTCCTATATTGAATCGCATTTTAAGAAAACTAAGAAAACATCTTCAGAGTCATCGTGTGCTGAAAATCTTCAACTCTATGATGATCCTCAATGTTCATAAATACAAATAATTCCGTATCTTATTTTCAATCGTAATTATAAAAGAAACCAATATAGAGAATTAAAAATTGTAATTTTCAATTGACGGTAATCGGCTCATAATATATTCTTATTCTTATTTTCCATTAGCTTATCGCAGTACGATATTTAATTGAATAGAGAAAATTAAGTTAATAAACTTTCCACTTTACATAAAACCATGAATTGAAGGTCATAATGAACAACAGAAAAGGAAGTGAGGATTTTAATAAGGAGATCAATGCTCATGTTTTAGAATCTGATTTGTGATTATATTGTTATGTTAAAACAAAAGGGACGATCAATCTTCTGAATGGACATGAACCTTCTCAGTAAAGGGATAAGGAAAAAGATACGATTTTGAAGCCCAAAAATACATTGCAGAATATTTTTTCTCTCATTGTGTTCTTTAAGAATATTATCTTTCGCCATCAAAGAATGTATTTATTCTTCCATGAAATTCGCAGACTCTGCCGAAATTATTCGGGGAAATTTGGGGAAATACAATGTGTGACAAGGTGGAAAGATTACTTAATTGATATAATTAATAGTTTCTCTGAAGGACCGGAATATAGAACAGATTTCGTTAATGTTCTTAGTAATTTTTATATGTTTTACTTATTGCATAGGTGATAATAGAACTGAAAATGTTTGCGTTATTCTACAGTAATTTATAAAAACAGCTTAAAAAGTGATATATTTTATCTATCGGTAGAGACTGTTAACTATTATATATTTATCGAAAGATTTGTCCTTGTATATTGGAAAATAAGCAGAGAATATAAAAATATTCACCGAAATAAATTTTTATTGTTTATTATCTCTCATTTCAAATAAGATGTTAATGGAATCTTTTAAAAATTGAGTCGTATTTAAAAAACCGATTAATAGTTTGCTGTGATTAATATTAATTAAAAATGCACATTAAGTTTGAATGTGGCGTTTATTATAATTTTCATAAATTACTTCCGCGTATTTTGATTAAATTCTGCTTTCGATTTTTTACGGTGACCTCTACATCAATCATCGAATTTGTAGTTTTATCCTTATTAACCAAGTCTCTTCTTTGGTTGTTTTCTTGTGTTACCATTCTATATGCAATCTAGGAGAGAATGTTGAATAAGTGTAGATGTAGTGTGATAGATAGATAGAACTCTGGATGGCAATGATAAATAAATATATATACTGCTTAACCAGTAATAAAAATAATTCAGGATTCTATATAATAATAACAAACTGCATATTATATCAAGGTCATTCTTGTCATCTTTCTTACTCGACGTGTTTTCAAAGCAACTTTTTTAATTAAGCATCGATTAAATGCTTCCACATCGTTATTATGAACTGCAATTAAACCATGATATCATTATCCCCATATATTATATATATATATATATATTATTCAAACAATGAGGTTTACACCTAATGAAAAGATAAAATTTATCACTGTAATTGGTGATTGCTATTTATTCTAAGGAGACATGTCGGACCAGAGCGTTCGTTCGCAAAAATCACATTATATCATCCTTAGAACTGCAAAATAACAAATAAAATCATAGCTTTGAATTCAATAATATCTTCTGGAATTTAAAATCGACAGGAAATCGGTTTCAAATGACGTACAATGAGGGGACGGTGTCAAAACTGGGAAGAAAGACATTGCTTACCGGTGTATCATTCTAGAGTCACATGTAAAGATATTGCTTTTAAGAAAATAATTGCTGTATAGAATCAGTATTATTATTATCAATGATGCCGGGAATTAAGATATAAACATAAGTGAACAAGAGCTTCATATTTAAACATTTAATACCGTCACTACATTGAGACTAACTAATTAAATACATTTGCCTGAGGTCTATTACTATAATAAGCTATAATATATTTGGTAAAATTATATGAGCTTTAATAATTTGTGTTTATAAGCAAGATATCTTACAATAAAATATTCATAGTAGAGAATAAAAATTATGCTCATCATTTAGCCCAACCAGTACCTGTTGTTGGAGTATGTTTGATTGGATATTGCATTCATTAAGGCGATCTACAACAGGAAACAATCGTGTGTGATACGTAAACACAATAGGAAGAACATATCATCTGATTATTCAGATGATATGTTCTTTATCTGATTATATCTGATTATTCAGATGGTATGTTCTTTTATTATTGTTATTCATCTCAGCTATCATCATCCCAGCGCATATTTCTCTTTTAATTATCTCTCGCCGAATACATAATTGATTTTACGTATTAGTCATTTAGGTATTTGAGTAGTGGTGAGGATTGGGGTAATGGGGTATGTTTGATATAATTTTCAATGACATAAAACTCGATTATCGATAAAAATGGTAATTTATTCAATAAATAAAGCAGCTGACATTGTTGATGTGATTGAACTTTCGATGAATGCAGCGATTTTAAATGTTAAAGAAGCTTTAAAGATCTGGAAACAGTTCATCATATGGTAGCTTTCGGAGCATTGGCTTCGCAAGTCCCAAGTAGAGTTGACTGAATGCTTCGTTAAGGGCCGGTTCGATTTCCTTGATGAATTCCTTCTGGTGTTCGTTCAAGAACTTCAACATGGTGTCACCTGTAAAGAAACGAAAGTAAGAAGGTTAGAGAGAAATTCTTTAGAAATTGGGATAGCAAATGTGGAGAAAACAATTCTATTAGGATTGAAGAAGTATATTGATGTCTATATTAATACTTACTGAGAGTTTTGTCACCATCGAACAATCCTGTCATGGATATAAAAGCTTTGTCAGAAGATATCTTCACATCAAACTTCTCCAGATCCAAATAAGTCTTTCCCTTATCGGTTTTAGGTTTTCCCTCGAGGATCCAGTGGACATCGAGGTCATCTGTGGGTTTGAAAAGAAAAAATTATATTTGAAAGTGGACTAATATTAAACTATTTCAAACACAAAATTGTGCAGTTAGATAATTTCACTTAAAATTTAATTGTTTGTTGAAATTTTAATTTAGAATTTTGCTTATGCATGGATATTATTATTATGCAAATAAGCGTTATCAAAGTTTGAGGTGTTTTTAGCAGCTAAACCAATTATATTATTTTGAATATGAGTTCGGTTTAACATAGGCTTCGTAAATAAGTCAATCTTTATAAATGAAATGGAAAAGTATTCCAGAGAAAGTGAAATTGGGATTCCAAATATTGATTCGTGGAATGAACCACTTAAGTAGAGATTTCCTAAATGAAGGCCAATTAACGAGAAATTCGGATGGAAATTTATTTTCCCGAATTCTAGTCATTTATTCTTCCATAAGTGAATATTTACTTACAGTAGGTAATATTGCTCATTCCCTTTCCAACAATGGGCAGCAAAAGAATCCTTCCTGATGCTTCATAAGGTCCAATAGCTGAGTAATGCGGGATTTTGATTTTGAGATCAAACTTGTGGTTTTTGGGGTCAGCACTGGAAATATAGGAGTACAAATATTAAATTATTAATGGTTATAAATTTAATGGGCGTAAATATTGATGGTTGCTTGGAAACAAGGTATCATTTAATATTCTCTGAACACTTCCGTTGTTCACAATCAGAGAGAATATAATATGTATATATTTTATAAATCGAAAGAGGATTCAATAGAAATAGATTGTGATATCCCATTTTATATCTTTAGGTTATAAAATTGAACGTTAGGTGATAGAAATTTTAGCTTACATGGTACTTTGTACAAAAGCACATCTGTTTAGAGGTATTTTTATGTAAATCGGATAAATAGTTACTTACTTGACGCTCATGACTTTTGCTCCCCCTAATCCTGTATTCGTAGAGTTTTCTAGAGTAAGCGTGAGTCCGACTGGACCATCGCCTGTGCTGATGACCATCTTAGGAACAAAGAGAGGGTCTAGGGGGACCAAACCTAGATCCGGAATACCTGCAATTCAAGAGCTTTCGTCAATCATATATTCACATAACATTTAACCATATCAATAATTTTCAAAGTGATAAAATATCTATAATGTATACAAATGTCAAAAGTCCACCGCAGAAGAAATTGCTACCATTCATTTCCTGAATAGTTCAGCAACAGATATAAAAGTATAATCACTTATTTGGCATCAATACTCGCAGGACAATTAGAAAATTTTTTATTGTATTTTCATGCTCTTTGCAGATACCAGACGGTATTAATAAAAAAAACAAGAACGAGGAAGTAGTAGAATACTGTCAGAGGCTAAGCAGATTAGAATAGTATGTAATTAGTTGTTTTCATCATTTCCTTTCATAAAAGTTATTAAAATTGTATTCTAATTGGATAATTTAGTACATAGTAGTACTGCTATTTTGATTGAAATATTATTTTAGCTAATAATTCAAATAACACTTCTTAAGTTTGACCGGAGAGAGAGTATGTTATATTTATTCTTTGACCCTTTCTTATCATACAAAACAACTTTGGATTAAAATGTATTGCTTTTAAAGTCATCTCAAATAATTATTTGGAAAAATTCTCATCATAATATTTTTGTTATGAATAAATTAGAATGAAAAGTATTAAGGCTGAATACTGGGTATTACGTCGAAAATCACTCCTGTACAACTAAGTTGTCAAGAGGGATGTACGAGGCTTACAAGGCAACGTGAAGTATGAACTCGTTCGTCCTTGCCTGTCTCACCTATCCAGATACTGAAAGAGGAACGAACCCATAGAGGCGAAGCGCACTGACACTGCCAGTGATACTTCCGTAGTTCACAAAAGGAGATGCCCTTATCAATAAGACTATAAATCGTCGCTCATGCCTCAGTGGCTCGCATTTAACCAACACAAGAGACTGAGACAAAAGGGTTCAGAAGATACATTCCTCTCATCTCCGCACCGGAAGATAAGTGCTACTCCAATCGTGAAGATGTAGAAATAGGACCTTCTGATTTATCAATATTATTACATTGGTTGCTAATGAATCTAAAAATAGATATAACCAATTACCGTTTGCTACTGGTCCTCTAATAGCTTTTTCAGCGCTTTCCTTGAAACATTCCTGGAAATTTTTCTCCTTTGTCTTGCAAACTGTGAATCGACTTGCTGAAATGAAAGGAGAAATTTGTTTGAGAATTCAGTTAATATATAGTATTCTTTAAATATTAGTTGTGACGTATGTATTTATATAAAATATTTTTTAAGATCGTAAAGGCCGGCCGACGATAAACGGGTAAAAGGACGCGATGACTAAATACCGCTCGAGACTCATCGCATAAAACAAACAAATTCGGTTGCTTTGAGAGAGAAAGCGGATCTCTGGATTCAAACTGTTTATTCGCTTAAAATTAGAGGCGATTAGGTTTAATACGTATCCGGCGATATTAAGGAAGATATTTATTATTATTAGAGTATATATTAAATAGTTTCCTTATGGTTATAATCTGAATCAGTTCACATATTCATCCTCATTGACCTAATTTTGAAACTTTCACTTTCCTTTAAAATTTTACAAGATTTTGTGAATTATCAAGCGTCGGAGATGGTGTAAATTTAAATGATACAAAAAATTGGTATGTTACGGTAAATAGATTGATCATGCGATAATTTATTACTTTGAATGCTAATCACCACTATAATTCTACATGATATTTTGGAGCGCTTATAATTTATGATCAAGTTATGACTAAGGAAGTTGATTAATAATGAAGCTCATAGTTTTAATACTTTTATATAAATTCTTTCTACATCCTCATCTAATATAGAGCTACATTGAGCTTAAAATTGTACCCTCATTAAATACTACACTTAGTAAATGAACCACTGACATTAAAAGTAATCACCTCATTTGCAAACACTGATACTTAGTGTGATGGATGCTAAGAAGTCTTTCGCTCTTTCAATACCGAGGTTATACATGCAACGAGATATCAAGGTTGAGCTAGGTGCTCTAAATAGGAAAATCATTTGATGTGGTGGAAGAAAGCGGTAACCAAATCTTGAATTAAAAGTTAATAATAATGAATCATCGGAGCTGCTGGAATATAGCCTTCGTTTTCCACACTTATAGCAACAAATATATGCACTTAAAATCTTCACAGCTTGTAGCAAATATCTATTTATCAGAAAGACTATATGGTAATTATAATGATGATTATATTCCTAAGCGACAACCTTATGCAGAATGGGAAAACAGACACACGAAGCCCGGTTTCGAAATTTCAACTTTCACGAAAAGATGCATAAAGCTTACGATAATGATCCATAAAACATATATGTTGTATACTTAAATATACGTACGTAATTATAAATATTAACATTCACGTATAAACACACACTTTATATGCAACAATATGAAGTGCGATGAAAGATGAGGTTGAATACACGCTAAAAAGCCTGGAGACTTGAACGAACGAACGTATCTTGCAACTCATCACTCACCCACGGATTTCGCCTCAGTCACTGACGCCACTAAAAGCACTCCGAGTCCCACTATCAAACACTTCCCTGAAGACATGATGTCGAGAAGATCCAAACTCGGCGAGAGTACACAATACAATGATGCTCAAGCTCCAAGTCACACTCTATTATATAGGAGAATTCGTTCCTTGAATTTTTATTATGAGACCCTTCACCCTTGTGACATATATCAGCTTCTGCGGGACCTATTAAAGTCCTCTTCTCCAGCAGGTGGTGGTGGGACGTGAGAGATTTCAATGCTAACCTTCCGAGGGGGAATACTGATTGGAGAGGGGGTAGAAGATTGAAAGAAATTGTACATGGTCGTCGTTCCACTCCTTTGAAATCGTCAATCGGTGCTAAATTTCCCAACCGAGCTTATTCAGCATTACAGAAGCGATTATGGGTTGCTTAAATGTTTGTGTTTTCACCTTTATGGGTGTGATCTGGCTTTTTCGTATTGTTTAGCGATTTGACCCTCGCTCTTTGCGGGAATAAATGCTTTTACGATGAAGTGGATTTAAAGCTATGCTAAATGGTACCACTTTAGTCTCTAGGACGTGCGCTAGGTTGTGAGAATTAAACTTAAGTGCTAATTGTACGAGGAATGATGATATATCTTCAAAAAAATTTGCGGAATTTAAGGATTTTTCGTATGAGTTTTCTTTTCTTTTCAAAGAGGAGATAATATTTATCGTAGAAATAATATTTAGTTCCTGTATCCTCCGATACAATGCTGTTTTCTGCAAGCTAAAAAACTTTAAATCGTTTATATAAAAATGCACTATTTTTCTTTTATAGTAACTTGTTAAATAAAATTGAAATGATTGATTATCACTGACTTGTAACCGACATTATTATTAGTAGCGTCACAATAAACAAATCGTATTATTGATCATTCGTTGAAAATACTCATCCATTTACGATGTTATAGAAGTAGAAAACAATCAAATAAACTCATACTTACAAATGAGATGCATAAATATAAACATACTACTTCAATTCTCCTTTCGAGGAATCTATAATATACTTTCAGGGTTGGTAACAGTTCTTCACTGCAACATTTGTTCGCCTTCAAGAAGGCCTAGTTCTTGCTCAGTGTATCATAGACATCTACGATTCCAATCACAATTTATCAGAGTAGGCTATCATTTGTAACTGTTATAGTAACATCCTTTCCAGTAATAAAAACCAAAGATGTCGGAGAATAAAAATAGCTTTTAATAGGTTTTTTTCATATTATACTCTTAACAAATGACCGTAATCATGAACTATCTAAGCTTCTGGTATAGCCGATGCACAATCTGAGACTGTTAGATCAGTGCAATTGCAGCAACCTAAATGTCTGAGCAGGGGAATGATGTAAGAGCTTCTTTTAGTGAACATTTTTGTCGCGTACTGTTCTCTAGGTCGTTCAAGCGAGCGGATGTTTACCTGCGTGACAGTGAAAGCTACACTTTCCGCGTCTTAATGGTTCGAAACGGAGATCCAAGCGAGATGTACCGATGGAGACATAATATGTATTCGTCTGAAGATAATAGACATCTTTTTATAGCTATTGTATTTTATGTGTATATTTTCCCGGCATATTATTTGTAATTTATCTTTTTATAGGTTTGCCTTTGTCAGAGAAGAAATAATACAATATTTAATATAACAATAATGACCTTTTAATAAGATGTTAAATTCATTAATCGGTATGGTATCCTGAAAAGGATATATTAAAAGGGATTAGTGCTAAATAATACTTATGTTATTATATGTATTAAATATGCTTAATTATACTTAAAAGGGCGACGGATTCGGTTCTTTTCAAGTTAAAATAGGAAGTAAAAATAACACAAGGTCAACATACGTACACAGTTGATAAGAAAGCTAATTTGTCAAAAATTTGTTTGTATGTTGGACCAATTTACGGAGTCTTAAATTTAACAGGCTACAGAAAATATCTTGTTCCTTTGTGAGGTAAAGAAGTACCTTCAATAAATCGTTGGTTCTATACTCGTACATTACACGTTACTTTCTTATACATTAATATAGGTTATTACAAATTTTTTGAACTCTTTTCCACAACCCTTGATCTTGACTCATCGAGGCCACTTCTGTAGATTCCTTCTTTCCTCCAACAGGATTTGGCAACGTCATCTACCTGTTCGTCCTTCAGAACTTCTTTCGTTGCTATAAATTTTCCGTACAGTTAGTTTCTCAAAAATAACATAATAAATCCTAAATTTAATACCACAGAAATCCTTAAAAAAATATCATTAAAGAGCTAAGAAAAATATTTGGGATTGCGAAACCAAGGACAGGTGTGAAATTAATGATAGATGAGTTGATGTTTGGATTCGTAGTTTATAAAATAGGTTTGAGTCATTAAAGTTATCAAAGAAAAGAGCGGAAGATTACTTTGAATATATTGGTGTTAAAACATATTCATATATAAATTAAATTCTTCATATCACGTGAATTAAGTTGGAAACGATCAGCTTGATGCTTCATCTTTCTCATTCGCATAAAATTACCATCACTTTCTTTGATATAAACACGTGAGAACTGATCTTGATAATAATTTCTTGCTTCTATTTCCATTTACTCTGGAAGATGACCTTCACTTCATTATCTTTCACAAGATTGAAATCTCGATCAATTTACATCGATATGAAGCTAAGCACTTGACTTATCGACCTTTGTTTACGTATTTAAATGCAACACTGAATGCGCGATCATGATTATCCAAGCATTTCAAAATAATTAATATATTTATTCATAATCGCGGTTTTATGATAATAAAGGGATACTCTGCTCATTATTTTATTTTTTGGTTTTAGAAACATCAGGTCAAATATCAACATTTGCATTAGAGATGCTTTCCATTTACATTCAACTTCATCTCATGTTTATGAAGCGTTTTTATTCCTATTCGAGGACTGAATAGTAATAATATTTAAATTAGTCAATTTAATCTTCCCCAGCTTCATAATATTTTAATTTAGTAAAGCAATAAAGAATTTGATTATATCTGGTTTATTTGAAATGATCAAAAAATAGAGTACTTATATAAAATTATATATATATATATATATTATTATTATTATTTCTCCGAATAGATTCCAACTTGATAAATATTTCTGATAAAAATGGTCCAGTTCTTCAATGATTTTATTTAGAATCTATGAAAAAATAACTTTTTTTCTTTTTTCTCCAATTGAATATGAAAGCCGATGATTAATTTTTTGTTCATATGAACATACTTTTAGTTATATGTCCGTATTTATATGTTTATATGGTTCATACGAAGCGTAATGGTTTGAACTTATACCTTGATTATAGATTTTCTCGAAGGAGTGCAATTATATTAAGGTTCAGTGAAGGTTAATGAAAAGTTCTATGCTAATAAGTTCACTTTTCTATTGATGTTCGTTAATGCACTTTTCTATTAATGATCGAATGTCACGTGATATTATGTACTTCTCGATGTTTTCACGTGACCTCGGCAGCACGTTTCTAAGGGAGATGGATTCTCTTGAGAGGATGACTGATTTTATCAACCTAATTTTATTAGTTTGTTTTCCTCTTTGATACTTACTCATAACCTTGGATGTCGCTACACATGAAAAATACCTGTCAACTGTCAGGAAACGAGCTTTTCTCTTATTATTTGTGGCGGTGTTTTTGTGATCACCTCGTGGTCATTAGTTGTTGTTCTTGCTTTATGGAGTCGAGCACATTTTCATGAAAATGAAATGTTTCTTTGTTTCAGTCATTTTTATTGAGTCCTTAATTATTTGCTGTTGTTACTGTGGTAACACAACTATATCTAGCAGAAATGCTGATATAGCGTAGTATGTAATAATGAATGCTTCGTCAATGGTTGTACGTTAAATCATCATCTAGAAAATTTTTACTCGTAAAATATTGCTTTATGTATACACTAAGTTTATTATATTATTCTTATGAATCATTTCTTGACAAAAATTTGTATTATTATTATTTTATTTCACCACAATTATTAAGAGACTTTGTGTAAAATATTCGTCCTAAAAAAGTTATTTGGCTTTATGCAAGTGAACAGAAAAACTTCCCAATTCGCAGTCGAAATAATTTTTTTCAAGGAAAATTTTCTTCTCCTATTTTATATAAATTATAGAATTTCTTTATGATACCTTACGATGTTATTTCATTTCATAACATAATACTCGAGCCTCTTTATAAACTTCACGTATTTTACAAAAATGTATACACTAATATCTCAATAAAAATAAATGTATGATATATGATCATAATTTTCATTTTTTTTTTTGGGGAACTGTTTACATGACCATAGGCCATAGGCCAACATAGGCCATAATATTTTATATATAATTTAAATTTTCTTACTTTTTACTGGAGTAAAATAAGTTTATATGACGCCGAAATGTAACTATTGCAAATTATGAAATAATTAACAAATCTTGCTCTTAACTCTGAAATTTCTTCGAAGTCTTTTTTAAATTTACACGTAGAGTTTTAGGAATCATAAAAAGTTATTACTACTAATACGTCGAATTTTAAATGCACTTATATACTTAACAATAACAATAGAGACTACAAATACCTGGTCTATTCTAAATTGCTATAAGTCAGAATTTGTACAAATTTGCTCTTTGGACCACAATAAAATCCTTGATGGAACTGGTTAAGACAGTAAGATTCTTTCGTTCAATTAAAAGCCTTCAGGGTCTCATAATGGACCTTAACACGATAACAATTGGATTCGTCCTTTGTTAATTAAGGTTACGGAATTTCCTTCGATTGAGGAAACCTTGTCTCTTCGCATCAACGGCTTTGCCTTTTGGAATGCATTTCAGTGTTTGCACATATAATTTCTTCGTAATACTAATCTTGACCCAGATATGGTGGTGTTAGAAGACTGTCTGAAGGCCTCATTGTTGCATGCGGAAATGTGCTGAAATTTTACTGTGGATGGATATTGTAGAGTGAGGCCCTATTCCTAAAATTCGTAATGGGTTCATTTTTTAATAATGTCCCTGATTTGAGAACCCAAAAATTCCTTATATCATAAAGTGAAATATTTCGACTTAATTTCGAAAATT
The DNA here is from genome assembly GCA_020796165.1 of Pantala flavescens. NCBI lineage: Eukaryota > Metazoa > Arthropoda > Insecta > Odonata > Libellulidae > Pantala > Pantala flavescens. Next base: position 43,700,462 of record CM036881.1, on the reverse strand, counting down.
TCTTTTGGCAATCTCGGGTTTTATGTGGAGTGCATAATAAAACTAACTCATTAAAAATATGAAATTGCTACGAGAATAATTTTTAGAATATGTGTTGGTTTCTATCATCATCAACGAATCATCATGATGAAATTTTTTAATGCTTTCAGATTTATATTTTCTACTAATGCTAATATCTCGTAATAGTAAGTGATAGACCAAAACATGAACTTATTCTTAAGTTATGCTGTAAATGTCTTTGTTTGTTTCATACGAAAGTTATTTATCATTTTTTCTATTTACTTTAATCATATTTAATATGGTTGAATTTGTTCAAGCTTCTTCAAAAATGTCATGTACTTATGAGGCTTTGGTTCATATTCTAGTTGAGTCTACTTTTGAATTATATTAATCATGATTTATATAGTAATGAATTGCGAACTAATGGATTTTTTATCTGTTCAAAAGAGTTAATTTTGAATCGTGTTACTTAAAAGTAAAATTCTCTGTTTGTAAAATTTAATCAGGAATAAATATAGTACACGTATGATTTATATAGAGAAGATAGATATTTCAGCATTGTAAAACTTAACTATATCTGTTGAGGTGGTAAAGAGATAGGGTTGAATAGATAGGGTATATTATTATTATCTTATATTCTCATAAAATACCTTTTTGCTTGTGATACAACTCAGTCATTAAAATTCTTAAACAGGCTGATCTTTTCCTTAACATTAACATTAGCATTCGTTCGCAAAAATATCTGCTCTCAATTCAATCGTAGAAAATGTACCTCATCGTGCTAAACGTTGTTTGTTTTCGTATTAATTTATTGCCTAAGAATCTATACTACTTCCAGTATCCAAATTATAAACCTTTCCTTTTTGCGAGAAGTTAAGTATTAAATGCGGAAATGATGCGGAAACATATAAATAAACGTTTCCAAATTTGTTCGCGAAAGATCGCGAAAATAATCATCGCAAATATTTGAAATACAAGCACACAGAAACATTCCCTCGCAAATAATCACACATGCGCAATACAATAGAAGGAATTTAACAATGATGTAACAACCAATAACACCACCTAGCATGAATGGCTGGTCGTCTCTAAAGGCCAAACGCTGTCACAAGTCATGTTTACAATTTTTCCTTCGCAAAGCGATGAATAAGATGGTCCCAGGGAAAGGGGCAACTCCTTGAAAGCGGAAATGCAATACTCAGGGGGCATATGAAGCGATTTCGCACCGGTGTCTCTCGATGGAATTCTTACTGCGGCCAGTTGCGGGCCAAGGTTGGACATACTTTCCCCGGAAGGATGTTCCGAAGGTCACTTGGTCAGTTTTTACCCTCGATCTCTTGGGCAAGGGCATCTGCTCTCTTAAGTCGTCTCATTTTTTTTCCCTAGATCACCTCGCGCCAGTTAAACTGCATGGAATCGACACGATGGAGAGAAACGAATTACTGATGTCTAGGGCGGATCTAGACCTTTGGTATGTGTTGTCAACGGGGGTCTATTTACATAAGGATAGTGGAGTAAGGGGGGCAGTGGTGTGGGGAGGTTTATTTTCCCATCCTTTTCTTTTAGTCCCTCTCGTGATTTGTATCTGCCCAGAAATTTGTCGAGTAAATGGCATGTCATCCGAAGAATGGAAAAACTGTATCTGTATATAAGTCATTACGTATTCGCACTCTACATTTGAACCAAAAATGTTATTACGAAAATCAAGAAACTAAATATTATTTTGACTAACTCAGATACTTTATGGTAAGCGTTTGTTTTGATAAATTATATACGTGCTTCTCAAAATTGCTTCAGAATTACTCGTTTTTGTAAAATTAATCTTTTAAAAGATAATGAGATTTTAATGAAGAACTAATTTTCTAAAGGAATCGAATTTTAAGAAGTAATTACATCACTTTTTATTAACGATACATCACTGTAGTTCAGAGTGGATGTTTATTAACTGGCACAATGCATGATGAATGCAATGCATAGATGAATTGTCAATTAATGTCTTAATAATAAGAGAAATGTAATAATTTTGTGTTTTTTCTCCTGAATGGAGAAAAGAAAAAAAGTAAGAAATACAGCTGATTTGGGAAAGAATAGCGATAAAGTTAGGACAATTGATCAATAGAGATATTGCTTGCTTTCATATTTTAAAGTTCAATTAAATGCATCTACATTTTTAAGGTATTGAATTTTAAAAAGTCAGTTATTTTTGTTTTAATGCTATTCATCTCGAAATTAAAAGCATACATAATAAAATGAAACTATGACAGGATGTTTAACTTCTTGCTACAAAGCTCATTAAGAATCTGATTAAGAATTAAGCTTTATTGGTAAAAGCTGTATATGCTCATAAGTTTTTAGATATTGAAGAGGGAAATATCTAAAACAAACATGAAATCATAAGTTCTTTTGTATGTGCGATTTTTCATATTTTAATGAAGAAATTACGCTACTCTAAACCCAAGTTCTACTTTGGCTGACTTAAAGTCCATGTTTCAAAACATTCATTGGAAATGCAGACCATCGTAAATCTTTCTAGAGCAATTAATTTATTCATTCCTACTATTAACAGTTTATCCATAACGAACTAAATTCAGCTTTATATTTCAAAGTTATCACACATGATATTTGTTAAAGAATAATTAAGGCAAGATTACAAAATAGTGAAGAGTTTCCGTCGTTAGGTTCAAATTTACAACTTTCAATTATTTCCATTAAGTTTATTTCTACTTTTAATGTCAGTATTATTAACTATTTTTATCGAATTAGTTGTACTAAGTTCTTCCCTAGAATGTAACTTTTGAAACTTATTTAATTCCCTTAATAAAGTCCATAATTATTTTCAAACTCTTTCGCCCCATTAATTTAAGGAATGTTATCAATCTATCTGGAAAATGACTGTGAATACAGTTACCAATTGGATTTTCATATGTTGTGTATTTGGTGTCAACAATACATAAATCAATTCCTCTTGGATCATCTGAAGAGGATAACAAAGAAAAAATATAACCTACATCTCTAAAATAGTACAACAATGCTGGTCTTGGAGCCGCATCAGCTCTTGGTCATCTGGAAATAGAAAGAATCCATTATAATCGTCTTGATCCTAAATATTTTTAAATGAATTAAACATATTTTTGAAATATAGAGGCATTTAAGTAAAATATTTTAAATACTTTTTTCACTCTTCGGATTGCATATTGACGTATATTAAAAATAATAGTGAATAATTATCAAATAGGATGTCAAATTAAATTAAAATTTATTAGTTGATTTAATTTTAAAATTTTATCATAAAATTGTATTCAAAAGATTGATCTGATAAGTTAATTTAATTTTCACCAAAAGAATGAAATTTTATTATAAAATTTAATTCGAAAGATTGATCTGATAAATTATACAGTTTCATCTATATCTAACGTGATTTCACTTAACTACAGAATATTTTAAAGCCAAAGAAGAAAGAATAAATGCTAAAGGGGAGTGGAAATGTAAGGAAATTGTGAATATAAAAATACGTAATTTGTTAAAAAGATACTTGTAAACTAGTCAAGAAGAGAATATCATTACAGAAGAAAAAAATTAACATCAATAAATATAAGAATGAAAAGAGCAGCAGAAAAATAGCTTAAATCATCACAATGAACTTTTGCGGTGTATTGAGGATACGTACATAGAACAGATCGGAATTGAAATTCAAAGGTACATACAAATGAGATTATATTATATTACAAAGGAATGAATTGATTCGATGTTATTAGGTTAAATTGAAGACCGAAAATACAATTTTCGAATATCTTATCATTAGATGGATAATATTGTCTAGAAGATATAAATTAAATAGCACTATTCTACTTTAAGTAGAATGTTTATCAATATTATATATGTTTCAATTATTGATTCAAGCGAAAGAGTCACCATTATTATTACAAACGGTATCTTATTTTCAATTTTAAATCCAATCATGAATCCATCATTTATGCAAAGTGTAAGCATACATTTTCATTAAGTAAACAGTATCTTCTAAATTTTCTGTCCCATAATGAGAATGTTATGATATACAATAGTTGTATTTATTGTATCCTAATCACACAATGGACTAAAAATGCTACTAATAATTCAAACATAATACATACGATTTGTGCTGTATCCCGTATGTTCATCATACTTTCTCCGGGAAGATGTTTTCGTATGGAACTTGGTCTGTAAATCCTTCCATAATAGTCTTGATCACTTCTCCAAGAGCATCTGCAATTGGTGGTCCCATTTCCTCTGTGACTTCCTTCCAGTTCACGTCCAAGAACTCATTCATCCTCTTTCCTTCAGAGATAAAACAGAAAATATTCAGAAAACGACATTAGAAGATGTTTATCACAGATTGTAGAAATAGTATGTTCATCAAGATTGAAATTATAATATGCTTACACTTGTTGAATAGTAAATACCAGGCAATATGATTTTTGTTAAAGGCTCATTATTTATAGTATATGCGTGTATAGTTATGATATTGAAGGGAATACATTTCTTTCGTTCCATTTTTAATATCGTTGAATGCTTAAATAAACGTATTATCTTATTTCAATGTTATTCAACATTAATTTTAGGAAATTTAAAAATTACACACTTTTTAGTTATGGAAATATGTTTAAAATCTAAAAATATGTCTGATATGTGACTGTAAATGTGTGAAATCAAATTTCTCACCCAGTTCATTATCTCCGTTGAACAAGTTGGTCAACTTGATGTAAGTTCTTCCACTCTTAAACTGAATTTTGTAATCCTTGATCTTCAGATATTCCTTGCCATCATCCCTCTTCTCCCATTCTCCTCCAAAGTCATAGAATAGGTCCAGGTTGACTACAGATTATTAAAAGAGTGAAAGAATTAGAAAGATACAGCGCCAAACGCTATTACTATTAATACATTGGGTGTTACGAAAATTATGATATTACATTACAGCTAATACTATTAATACATTTCCACTGGGATACTTAATTGGGTGTTAAGCAAATCTTAGTAATACATTACTGGTTTTTCATATGGTTTATCTTGTTTATATTTGGAAAATGCTAATCATTTAACGATTTAGTGTCCAAAACGTCCATCATATTACTAAAAAAATTAACGTCACACAGTAAATATACATATATAATAGCAATAATACTTCTTAAATCACTCTTCTACTTTAAAGGAACTGAGAACTCTACAAGTCTTCTTCAAAATTTATTAAAAATATGCTCAAATTAAAAGTATAGTAGTTATAAAAGATAAATTGCTTGTTCAATTGACAATAGTGATTTATGAGTTTTATATATTTAGTATTAAAAAAATGAAGGAAATAAAAAAATTTTCTTTTAATTCATATTTGTAGGCCCAAATGTACCTCTACATTTATTTATTTATTGTATGATATCATATATTTTTAAAACATTGGCCTTTCATTCATACGCATCGTGATTTTACCCCTTTCACTTTATAGTGAAAGAGTGCATTCAAACATAACAATTATTTATCTGCATTCCATATTTAGGAAGAAGTTATTCAATTCTTAACTATAGTGTATCTTATGAATAGATTACCGAGTGTAATGTTGGCATCTCCTTCTCCTTTGATGGGTAGAATGAGCACTTTTCCATCGACAGTGTATTTAGACTCGAGTTCAATTCTTGGAATGAAGAAACTGCACCAGAAATGAGGAGGGTCCAACTGAACACTGAAAATAAAAATAATTTCGGTGTTAAAATTTGTTCTAAGATCTATCTTGATGAAAATTCAATCATGCTCATAGTTTTTTATTCAAATATTATTATGGCAAAGATATTTAAGATAAAAAAGCTTTGACTTCTGTAAAGTAATATTTTGGAGTAGTAACAGCGAAATGCATAATATAGTTCAACTACCAGCCCACCGGCAACTATTTCATTTCTGTAATACATACAGAATATTTATAACAAAGGGAATTTAAAAAATTTTCGAATACATTACCATTACTTCATTGGTTTAATTTAATGATAAGTTCAATGTAATTCGATCATTAACATTCTTAACAACTATAGCACTTTATCATAAATTACCAATCATAATTTTGGTTTGATTCTATTATTTTAGTGTTTCTAAAAATTGCTTTGTATCTTATATTAATTAAACCAAAATAAATTTATTTGCGTTTTTTTTAAAGCTACGAATTTTCTGAAATAAAATATCTAAAGCAAAATATTTAGGATAAATGTATTTCAACTTTTTCTTATGCGATTTTATTTATCTGAAATTGTATTTTAAGTCGATATAATTAATGAAAATACTTAGTTTTTTATTCATGGATATATATTTATTATGCATACCAATGATGGCTAAAATAAGATAACTCCACTTACGTGAGATTCCTCAATTCTGCATGGGAGAGCCCGTGGGCAAGAATGTCTTTCGCAACAAGGTCTATGCCCACTCCGCTGTTGGCTCCCTTCTCTTGGTTTACTTTTATTTCCGAGATCTCGAGAGGTTCCAGCTTAGGAATGCGGTATTTTGGAAGACCTGGAAAAGTAGTACGGATTCATGAGATGAATTGATTGCTTACAAACGATATTCTTATATTGCACGTGTCAGAATTATAGCATTATTATGACCAATTACAAGACGTGAATAGAATTCAGTTATGCTACTACTGGTATCCTCGTAAATAAGTCTTCGTCGATTTACGCAGGTGTATTTTGTAATCACTATCGCACACATAAACTCGTTTGATGTGTTCGTTACGCATTCTCTTTATTACTTTTCTTCAACCCATTAATGCATCATTCATTGAAAGTTTATAACGGGTGTTTTAACAAGCACTATCATGATTTTTATTGCATTGTTTACTTCACCAGCACTTCACTGCGCTTTTAAATGAAAAGATTATATATTTCATACGCTAAGAATCTATTAACTTAAATTGGTCATTCTTATTTAGCCAAAGATAGAAATATAACATATTCTTATATTCCCCTCTCACGTATCAAAAGTTGATCTTCTCAATTTCTTTAATTGAAAATACTAAAATTTGTATTATAAGAAGATTTTGAGTCACATTTTGAGAAAAATTCAAATTTTGTGAATGAATATTACATATCACCGTAAATTCGAATGGAATAAGAGAATTGGTGATAACTAGTGAGGAAAACGTGGAAGAAGATAGAGAGATTCATTGTATTAAAAGCTTAATGGAGGAATTTAAATACTTTGGCTGAAAATTGTAAAAAAAGCAATAAAATTTTCTATTGCTAAACTAAAAGAATTTGCTGAATTAATTCTACATTAAATCTCAATAGAACAATTCTTTATCTCATTGATTATATTTCTATACTCAGCAACAAACTCTTAAAACAACAACCCAAGTTGCCAAGTTACGTAACGACTAAATAACAAAAGCAAAGCGGAAAAGGAAGGGGAAGTCATAAACGGAGCGGGAAACGATACTTTTTCTACGACTATGAGCTATCAGAGGAGAAAGGAGTTTTGCAGGAAATGGTAACGCCTAGAATATTCCTATGGCTGTTCGAGAGCCAGGCTAAATGAGAAGAAGGTGGACACGATCTCATTAATTTTAACCAGACGGTGCTTCAAGTCTCGTTTGGGCAAGAAATTCCAGACAAATCGATTCCTTGCGACTTGTTTTACATGCAAACGAGCGTCCGGTGGTGTTTTCAGCTGCACATGACGAGTGAATCAATCCTTGTCTTCCAGATTAGCATCCCGCAAGTACGCATACGTGATTTTTTTACGATGGAAATCAACCCTGACTCAACGACATGTTCTCAGCTCACTTTAAAATCACTATGACGAATTTTTACACGATCCAACCTTATTGCTTAGAAACTAAACAGCATCTGTCTTTAATATTTGACGATAAATATGACTTAGAAACTTTTACAATCAATTGTTTATTTTCGCTACCAATTTTGGAATCAAAATACTTTTAATCATTATGCAAAATTAAAATAAATTCTCTGCATTCTATTGGAAGAATTTATACCACGTAAAAGAAAAAAATCCATCGTTAATCAACAAACAGGTCTCCATGGTAATGCTAAGCCAATCACTCTCTCTTTCTGAAAGAGCGCGCATTTTGATTGGCTCTGGGATTCTTCAGTAATCGGGTTGTTTGTTTCCAAGAGGATGATTGTTGATTAGGTCTTCCATTTAGTGGCGTGATTCAAGTGCACTTAAAATGCGCAAGAAACGTAAGGGTTACTGTTGATGATCTAGAACCTTAAATGACTGTAACTGTCTACGTAATGTAATTTATGACTCACTTTTGCTTTCCATTTACTTAAAACGTACCTTTCCCGCTATATATTCTACATCTAACAGTTTCGCTTTCCTACCCTATAAACCATTCTATAACCTTATGCGATCTTGCCGATATTCCCGGATTTAATTTCCAAAATTTTGAATGTCATATTATTAATTCTATTCCCCAATAGGAAAAATATTATATGCTTTATAAATTCAACAAGAATTAACTTATTACATTCAACAAATAAAATATGAATTTAGTTATAAATTTTCTTATAATTTAACTCAAAAATTTAGCTTAACAAGTTTGAATCTCCCTTTTTTCTAAGATATTACTAATAGACTAAAATAAATAAAAATAGTGAATAAATTCTCTATCCTATGCAATTAACTCTGAAGTTTTTGAAGTACTACTACTACTATTGAAGTATTACTACTACTTCATATTTATATTCATTCAAAATATCTTCCTATTATATATAAAATTTTTGTGGAATCAGTTTACTGTTTACATGTTATATTCTCATACAATATAATTCCCTGAGAAAAGTAAGAGTAAATATATACCTCCCCATTGTAGCTATCAATACCCTCCATATCTTCAATGCAAGAGATATTTGATTGCCTTTTTTTAGATTCATACCTCCCTCACCACGTTCAGTATGCACTACTCTCACTACATCCAGCGGTGAAAAGTAAGAGTTAAGATTAGATTCACTAAATGGTTCCAGGAAGGAATCTGTGCAAGGAGAAAGATATGCTACAACCCTTGTAACGCATGTTAGAAAGTTATCGCAAAAACACAATTTAGTTTCCCACGAGCGTTACGCAAGTGCAACAAGCTTTCTCCGCACTAAACAATCCCCGGATTCCGTTACCGGAGCAGCTTTCTTCCAGATTTCCGTCGTTCGTTTCCGGGATCAGCTTTGAGGCGATATTACAGCATTAGAAATACTCCTCCCGTAACCACTTACCGTCCTTGAAGCGGTCAATGATTGGTTTCCCTCGAGACAGCGCACACTCGCTCAGGTTGGGATCGTTTCTCGAACAGGGCTTGATGAAGCTCGCTAAAAGAGACGATGGCATCCATTATAATCTGCGCTTTTTATAACGGAGTCGATATTAGACTGTTACGAGAAGTATACCCTTATTTCTAGGACTAGATGTAATTCGAACAAGTGGCTGAAAAATTCACTTCCAGTATTAATTTTTAAGTAGCTACAATCGAAATTAAATTAATCTAGAATATGATTATTCGTAATAGAGAATTTTTGAATGGTAAACCAGTGAATTTTTTATAATAAAATAATCTTTTGCGCTGATTATTTTGGAGTTTTATGTTTCTTCTGGTATCACATAATCCCTATTTACGTAATTATGAATATGAAAAAAGGGATCCTTCATCCTTTGATTAGACTAATAAAAAACTTACTATCAAAAATTAACAAAAATAAAAACATCTTAACTCTCAGGTTGATGGATGAATGTAAAAATGGATGTGGTTAAAATCGTCACCACAGTTTTTTGCCGGGCGTTCAACGAAGAAGAGACCAGCAGGTGAAGAATATTGTATTCCATTTATTTAATATACTCCTTTACGAACAAAAGGCTCACTATGTCTTAAACGTATAAAATATGTATGCTTCGTTATAAACTATTGGTAATAATTTTATTTTTGTTTGATTATTTTGTATATTTTTATTTGAATTTGGATGTTTATATAAAATTGATCATCACCATTAGAAAATCCACCCATATATACGTTTCTTATGTTTGAATTGATAGGTGAGAGAATTAAAAGGTATGTAATCAGTAAAAAAATCTATTATAGTTAAATAAAAGTAAGAAGATGAGTTATGTATCCTGAGTTTACTTAACGTCAAACTCACAATTAGATACTGAAAATCCATCCTAGACTCAGATTGTAACTTTTATTTTTAACCATTGAAGCATAAAAGATGGCGATGTGGAGTATTCTATCAATAGCCGGCATCTCAAATATATCAGACATGAATCTTTGGATCAAGGACATCGAATTTGAAGGTTGCTTTACTAAGTTATGTGCTCTGAAGCAACAGGTATTGTACGAGTACGTGCTCCAACTTAAGTAAGACTTCCTAATCACTCGACCTTTGATCATTTCGATTGCTTTTAGAAGAGATATGATATCTTCTTTGTCGTGACCTCTAATGCCATTACATGTGTGGTATGAATTGATGGAATATCGATCGTGCAATGAATACATTCCACATTTTGGCATCGAGAGCATGAATTTCAAAAAACGAGGAAAAGGATTCTTCAAGGACAGGAGCAAGTGGAGAATATATATTGCAGGATCAAGGGGCAGGTTTCGTTCAGAGCGATGTATGGAAATTTTATGCATCCGATAAGTTTTACCTCTCTTCTTCAGTTGATCATGTACAATGCTGGAGTATGTTTAGAACCTTACTTACGTAATGGATCGATTGTATTTAATTAAGTTCTACCTTTTTGAATTTGTTACGTATTCTATTAAATCTTAGAAAAAAATTATTGAAAATTTGACCCTCATCTTTGAAAACGATCAAATTGGTTTTCTATGACATTAATAACACTATAATAATACTATTCGAAAAGAATCCATTCATCGTCTAACAAAACACGCATAGCTATTCTGTTAAGGTTAATTAGAAAGCCGTCTCATATACTTCTCCAGTGACGATTTCTCGTATATAGCATCCTATAAATTGCCATCTCGAAACCTGTAGTCCTGCTCACTTCATTCTTAAGCCACACAAGACCCAATGCTCTTTTACTTATAGTTTCATTTCAGTTGGGAATAATGTTTGAAATATAAGAAAAACTAAATGTATAAAATTATTTATTAAATCTAATCTAGATACTTCTTGTAAGCTGTTAAATACAACTACTAGTGTCTAAATGAATTTATCCAATTGGTTTTTTTGTTGTAAATATGGACCTATTTTTCTAACCAATCTTCAACGATGTAAACTATCATCAGGTATCGTGAGGAGATTTAAGGACGAGAACGTTATTGTCTTCAATCCTTGTAACCTGTAGTTTTTATACGGATGGTAAAACTATTTATGGAAGGTTTTTTTACAATATCCCTAACATAAGAGCTTCTGTAGTTACGAGATAACAAGCTTCCAATAACTTAAGGGATGCTTGGATACATTATTTGGAAGCACCATAAGATATCAAATATCCACAGGTTGCTCCTGCAGTTTACTTGAAAACAAAACAATCAATACTCACGCAACGGCAGTGCAGCGTGCGCCCCGGTTGTCACGGCCACAACCAAAGCTATCACCAAAAGGAGCGTATCCCTGAAGAAAGCCATCTGGAAGCTCTACCCTCTTGGCGTCTGACTGAAGGTAAATGTTAGGTCTTCTGGTGCTGAGGACTCTTCAGTGGGACTTCCTCTCGCTGGGAATCCAATCTGACTGCCCAGAGGAATCCTGCGTACCTTAAAAATACCTCTGCAGATCCCCCCCACCACCGCGTATCCCTTCACGAGTGTCGTTGCGCATAAGGAAATGAGTGGAATGCTTCCGAGCACGCCCACCGAGGAGGGCGAACCCCCCGGACGGGGGAGGTTTGGAAATCTCTCTGGAATCCTTGAAATTGTGAAGATTATGTGTCGAACCAGGACGTCTCCTGAGAAAATGGTGATGGAGGAGGCACCTTCCGGAAGCGGAGATTAAGATTTGAGTCGCGTTTATCGATTTCTGTCACGGTTATGAGTTTTTTTGCTTCCTAGTTGTCTTCGATTGATCTTTTGATTGACGTCTTTACCCTGGAGGGAGTCACGGAGGGTTATCGCGTCCACATTATAGATGCACTTTCGAGGATAATAGCCCTATTATGGTTTTTACATTGAAGTGATTGGAAAATGATTTAATCGCCTGAGTATTATCAATATCGTACGATGGTTGCGTTGCCTAGTGACGCACTTCCTATCCCATTTGTGGCTCAGTACTCAGTAATTAATGCATATGTAAAAGTTGGTCGGGAATTAAATATGACAACTTGCTTATTTAACTACAGAGTTAAATACAGAGGTATATTATAAGTAAAAAATCACAATAGAAACATTTTTATCTAACAAAAATCAGTATGATGATTCAAATGGAATATAAATGTTCATAATACGAAGTTATACATTTTTTAAAATAAATTATGAGCTTTTTGGTAGGTATTATTCAAATATTAATTTTCTTTACACTAAATAACTTTTCCTTCAATATTTCTTACATAAAGTATCTATATAGATTATTGAATCTACTTCAAATGATATTATTTTTCACCTATGATCTTTTTGAATGCGTTGCATAAACATTTTACAACAACATATTTTCTGATTCAAACTATAGCTAGTGTCAAATAATGCCAATTCGTCTCTTTTGATTCTTTACCCATTTTCATTGTTTATTCTATAATCAATGTGTAATGACAAATTCATAGAAAACCTTTAACAGTAATCGTGAGTAATGTTTTATAACTGTGAAAATATTTGGAACTTTATTTAAAGTTGGGAAGGGAATGTGGCATCTAATATGACTCCTGTAAAATTTGTTCCTCAGCCAGCAAAGTAAAAACTTTATTTTCATTGAAAATAAATTATTCAACGGCAGTCATACATCGTAGATCGGATTAAGCATTCTTTGCTTAGTAAAGAATGGGACAAAGTTACGAGTTGATTTGCATATCATTCATTTAGATTTGTAGAAAAATGTTCCATAGATTTTCGAAGGCCAATATCTTTGTTGCAAGCAGATCTTCGTTTTGAACATGAAAATTAATCACTTATTTTAAGAGAAACTTTCGCTTTATTAAAAACTGAAAGCGACTAATACTCAGCAAGACAGTATAGATATTGATGTATATTGAGGTATTGACTATTTAATTTCGATGTTATATCCTCAAAGGAGTAGTTTAAATATAAGCCCTTACATTAAATCTATTTCCATCCATTAAACAGGTTTCTTCCAACTTTTTTATGCATTCATTACTTGCACGGCATTTCCCATGAGTGAACTACTATTCCAGACCCTTCTGGAACTTGCATCAGTTTTTCTAAGGCTATTTGGCATCGATTGAAGCTCAAAAACAGCTGTTTGCTTCGTATATACGTAAATGATCTTTTTTTGAGAAAGTTAGATTTCTCTGACAGTTCTTGCGGCAGTATTCTGATATTTCCATATCAGCGTAACCGTCAATGAAAGCTTTAAGATGCACTGAGAACACTTGTGTCGGATACATTTTAGAGGATGCTGTGTGAATATCGATTAGTCGTTTACCAATAGCCTTTTAAAATTACTGTTCAGGAGCAGTTTTAAATCTTTACTAAATATACAGCTCAGTTCTTCGATAAAGTGAATGGAATAGCCAGAAAGCTATCGGACGATTTTCAATTCAAATTGGATCGCTTGTTTTGTAATTTAAATTTGGAATCTGAATTTTTAAACTCCCATTCTAAAGTAAAACGACGGGAGAAATTCACCTTGATTCCTCTCCCAAATTACATTATTTGGGTCAAGGTGCTCTTCTTACAGGAATCGAAATTTTTAATTGCTGTACCCCAAACTTTCGGGGGAAACAGTTATAGAAATAAAAGCAAGAGTTGGGACGTTTAAGGCTGAACCTTTCACTTATTCAAGCGCCGCTTTCAAAGTAACTTTCTTCGGTGATAAAGGATTGTAGATTTTGATGGAACCATGTGGGATTTCTAAAATAAATACTTTTCACTTTTTCCTCTAAAATAAAAACGGATTGTGTCATCTGTGATCTGTTTAACCTATGTAGACTGTGTTTTATATATTTCGAGTTAATTAATCGTATTATTTTGCAAGCCCATTCGATGTTATATTTGTTTAAGATATTTTATTGTTTCATTACGAATGATAATTTATATCTACATTATGGTTTTAAGAATAATTTGTTTCATTGCATTCAATGATGGGAAAGTTAAAGCTACCGACTTTATCAGCCCTACCTTGGTTGCTTTTAATAATCAACAATGCTCCAATTGAGTTTGTTTAATTTTCTTGTCTGATTAAAGTTTAGTCTTTAACGTTCGCAATAACAAATTAAATTATTTATCTACGTAGGATTTATATTATAGGGTTCATGCCAAGTATTTTGAACGAGTTTCTTCCTCTAACAGTCCTTACTTAACAATGATATAAGGAAAATGCGACCATATAATGATGTTAAAATTGTACTGAATATTCAATGGTCATCAGAATAAAACAAGGAAAACATGTGTTTCGACTATTAAATAAGGCTAACGTTAGTTTACTTGTCTTCATCAACTTGTAATCTCCAGCTAATTAAAAGTTAACGATGGAATAATCGATCAACACTTATTCATTATACAGTACAAGTCACTGTTTTACTAGCAAAGAGCATCAAAACGTTGCGTTTATTTCAGTGATTAGATATATTATCCAATGATAGCGATTGATTTTGCTTTGATGTTTTATCTAAGATCCGTATCCAAGCCAAATATATTTTCCTTTCTTTGAATTGAAAATACAATCATTAGCGTTCAATTTTTAACTTTCAAATATGAACTGTATAGTTAATATAGTTTACTTTATATGAAAATATAAATTGTCATTTTCGTGAAATTATCTATTATAATTATGTAAAAACTTTCAATAAATTTATCTTTCGTATTGTATATCTTTTACCTTTGATGCATAAGTTAAATAATTCCTACATAAATACTCGTATACTATAAAAATATATAAATAGAAACTATCTATAGCTTGGAAATCGTTCATAAAACAATGGAACATGTGTATTCAGAGAGAAACTTGATTTAAATTATTATTATAATTAAGATCTGATTAAAATCTCCACTACTGTTCTTTCATTGAAATTTTTATTGAATCATTCGATCAACCAGCTGTGACATATTAATTAGTACTCTTTCTCAATTTCAAGTAAAGTGTACCATATGATGGATGGATACACTATCAGAATATGATGGGCATGATACTGTGGTGGAATAAAATTTTATCACCTTTCGCTAGGTTCCATTATTTCCATTACAACCGCGTATGCATTGCGATAACATTGTCTGGGATACGCAATTTCAATAATCACGAAAATTACACCCGGTAACCACACAGTGTCTTGTTAAGAATTGGAGTGACCATGAAAAGTCGCATCCCGATCATTATCCCATGAATGCACGGTTTATTAAAACATTTAATTCACTGTTTGCTACGAACAAGTAAATTCTCACTTATAGATAAAAGAAGATTTGAGATAATTTCAGAAATTACGAGGGATATCCTTGAAGATTATACTGAACTTGTATCTTGATGTGTCGCAAGTGTTTGTAACTTGAATTTCTCAACACTCGATTGATTAAAAATACAAATATTCCAAATGTTTATAAATAAAAATACAAAGGAAAAAATAAAATATTTCCCCTTAACCGAGTATTTGTTAAGAATAAATGGTTTAAATTTTTTTTAATTTATGAATAATATGTTCTTTACATTAAACCGTCTATTTTTGGTGTACGAGAAGCTCCACCGCTACATGAAATTAAGGAATTAAATGATACTCATTGTATCAGTATATTCAGTACGAGTTAAACTACAGACAAATGGTATTATGTAATATAGGTATTAGTAAATCAGTACAGAAAAATTTCTTAGAATGACGTTATTGATTATTGGCTTACTAAATATCTCCATTAAAGGTAAATTGGATCACCAGTATATCCTAAAAAGGCAAATACTTACAATAGGTTGCATAAATTTGGACGGAAATATTACCTCATTTCACAATTGAAAAAGATTCGTATCAGCGGGAAGTGGTTCATTACAATTCGCCCTAACTAAACGGTCCCAGTAATTACATTTCCTTATGTATTTTATTTCGTCAACAAGGACATTTACATGCTGTAAACGATATTTCTTCATCCCTTCATCATGAAAATAGGAAGATAATCCATGAATATCTTATGGACTATAATTTAACGTATTATTTATTGACGCATGCATCTAAACGTGTAATGAGGAAGTTAACATTGAGTTTATTACTTAAATGAAAGGCAAATTCAATAAAACCAGAACGTTTTATTGGATATTTATTCTTAACCATGTGAGCGGATTTTTGCATTATAATAAAGAGATGTGGGGGTTGAAAAATAAATTGCTGGTTATAAATCGGTCAAAGTTCAGCCAATTCAAAATTACCAATGGAATTCCTCTGAAATATTTATGATAAAATAGGGGTTGAATAATTTTTTGTAGTAGTACATTACATGATTTATTTAGTACTTTTCTACATTATATTAATGTATACATGCAATAAATCATAATATTTCACTATTCAATGAAACGTTAATTAATCACAAGCCAATTTACTTTATTTAAGCTTAGTTGTAAGAATAAATACCAAAAAAACCCTCAAATTCGAAAATTATTTTATAGTAAAACGTAAAAATGAAATGATCTAATAGTTAAGTACGTGAGATAAACCGAGTAGGAAGTAAAAGTGTCGTAATCTTGCCATTATTCCACGAGGAAGCATTTTCATAGAAATTCCCAGTATCTGTGAGAGATTTCATTTTTTGTGAAATAGCGCTCATTTTTTTCAATTGGTAGACCCGTTTGCCTTGAAGGATTCCAAACGTTCAGTTACGCTTATTGAAAAATAATTCGTACTCAACGAGGATATTATTGCTTTTCTAGTTACGCCATATATTACAGGTTTGACTCTTGGATAGTATATATATTCTATTGCCCATAAAACAGTCGCTCACTTCTAAAAGACATTCTGACTGAAAGCCAGCAACTAAAGAGGTACTGGTATTGATTGCCAATCAAAGTTTTCAATATCCTTCAAGAACAGAGCTGTAGAGTTTGTATATTTACTAAATACATATTTGGTACTATTTCTATATAAATACTAGACTCATCTTTATTGTATTTTAAGAAGTTCCGAAGAATATAATTCTTCATTATACGGTAAGGATGAGGGACTAACTCTTGATAATTCAAAAATTGTAGTAATTGTTCAATTGTATTACTGATCATAATCACAGTATTGTAATTATCATATTGTATTGTATTTCCACATACATCATCCTAAATTCTTAGGAGTTATTTGATATTGAACGTTTTGCATGTATTTATATACTCGTTTTAAATGTTTATGGAAAGGCTATCATTAAGTATTGCTTCTTATTTATTTTATAGCGTCCATTTTTACGGCACATTTTATTAATTTCTTATCAAAGTTTAAAATCACTGCTTCTATTATCATATTAGAGGAAACCTATTCTAACATCCTCCATTCATTTAAGTCATCAAAGTCATTCAGTAAAAATATAATCTTAAGTATCGGGGTAATATTTGATATATTGGAATCGTAAAATAAAACATTAGTTAATACCATAGACGCAATTGACTGTCGTAAAAATCCTTCCACGATTTGCTTATTTAATAGAGAATCGAACTTTCTTATTTCTGTGTGTTTTTGGAGAAACTTATTTGTGTTAGCGATTGATTTTATGGAGATTTGGAATACTCATTGTAATATATAGACTCGATACATGTTCAATTGGTATTTTCTGATGTAATTAATCATTTAAGATGAAATACTACAGCGATTCCAAGAAAAACTTGTGCGTAAAACCTATTATCCCGTCACTTTTCAATTGCTCTGAATCTTTTCTCAGAAATGCGGGATGGATAATTGTTTCAAATTGTGGTATAGGAAATGATTTATAGATAATAAGAGTGGAACATAAATGTGTATAATAGAATATTGAATGAAGGCAGCATAAATGCGTATAATAGAGTACTGAGTAGCCAATACATTTTTTCCACAGTTAGAAAGTGATTTGAATGAATGAACTAACTCGGGAGTTATTTAGCAAGTTTTAGAAACTGACACGTGTTGATATCTTTAGTAAGATGGTTTCGGAGACGTAGATAATGGAGTTTTATTTATAAAATAGGAACTAATGTTTAAGTAGTACTTTTCTTTATTAAAAAGAAACCGAAATTTTTAATGTATGGAAAAATTTCAGTAATCAGTAACATTTTCCAGACATTAGAAATGTTTGAACTAACGAAACGTTTAAACTACGAAAGAAAATACAAAAGTTAGAAAGTTTAGAAATTTTTAATTTTATTCATCGATGGAGTCATTCATACAAAAGGATATGTCCTCGCCCAATATCAGTGTTTTGTTTACACATCCAATCGATTGTTGACGCGTGGATATTTCATCAGAGGGAATCGGGAAACACAACATCGAAGGGTACTTGACTAGTGATGCCATCAACGATTTCTCTAATTGCTTTGGCGAGGGCGTCCGCAATCGGTGGGCCGAATTCCTTTTGTATTTCTTTCCAGTGCTGGTTGAGGAAGAAGTTCATTTCATCGCCTGCAAATAAAAGTGTTTGTTGTATGAATCATCCAGGTATCGCTTAAACTTTGAAATGAAATTAATATATGTAAATGTAATATTCAAATTATATTTTAATCGTCCTACTTGGAATGCTTTTAGTTGCAGAAAATGGATAGTAAAATTTTAAATATCGATCTATTTAATATGAGCATTTTGGAACGAAGCCATAGACAGATGCCAAAAGATATCTATTGGATAGAAAAAAGTGCTCGTAAAATAATATTCACATATAGTTTATATTATTAATACATAAAAAATTGCTAGGTTCTTCTCTTTCTTATAGCTGTCATTCGTTTTGCAGATTAAGAGGAATGATTCCTTTATTCATTTGTGAAGAAAATTTATCTGCATCAGGAATACATACGTAAAATTTATTAACTCCTTCAAATACTATGTGAACCTGATATACCCATACTTTTTAAGTTTCTATGAGATTGGTTAAAAAACTAAGGGAATGTTTAATGGATAACAAATTCTTAAGGAAGTTAAAGAGAAATAAGATGGAGAAATTCTTAATTTCCGATACAAACATAGTTCTCAAAAAAAGAGGATATAATGTATTCTAAAAATAACTCTAATATATATACTATTGTTATGATAGAATGGTAGGCGATTATTTTAATTGATATCTCAAAAATTATTACTTATTTTTAAAATTTTTGATGCTCCAAAATAGTGTTATTTCAATCTGATCCACTCCTTCTTACCAACCCTTTTCTTACCTAAAAATTTGTTTCCGTTGAACAGGTTCGTTAGTTTGGTGTATGTTCTACTGCTTTTGAAGTCAATACGACTAGATTTTGGTACGAGGTAATTTTTGCCATCCTCTTTCCGCTTGAGATCGCAGTCAAAGCTGTACACATAATCGACATCCACTAGAATTTTTAGAAAGAGAACATTAATGTAACTATAGCTGTGATATATTCCATAATAATTCATTCATCAAATAGATGACCAATTACAGTTAACCAATAGAGCAGCGGATTTATCCCACGCTATATTCATTTTTAATTGAATATTATTATTTAAATTAGGTATCATGAATATAGTTTTTTTTAAATAATTATTAAGTCTTCAAAAATACTTATATGGAATATGTAACCTTTACCGATTCCTAACTTTGGGCTGTAAAGTCGTTAGATTACGCAACCATCTTCATTGAATCTTCTTGTTTAGTCCAAAATATTATTTTAGAAGAATTTCATTGCAAAAAACATACAAAATACATCTTACTTCATAAGCTCTGACTTCAACAAACGGAACGAAATCATATTTTTATCTTTATAGGTTTAAACTTTTTGAAATTCCAAGAGTAAATTAAAGATTGTATATTTTCGAAAAGGAAAAAGTTGTCACAGATATTTTAAATCTACCTTATGTTTTCCATTAAAGGTTTCCGCAGAACATATATAAAATTTGAATTTTAATAGAATTTCAATTTCGTTCCCTCTCAGTACGATCCAAAGTACTTGTAAATTCTAGAAAAGGCTCTATTTTATACGCAATATCCATGGTAACCGTATTTCATAAAGTATCCTTGACCACGGTCGAGAAATGGTCTTAGACCACAAAGACATAGTATATTGGAATTCGGTTTCTCTCCTCCAAAGAAATGGACTTTTTTCCACCATCCTCACGCATAGTAATGTTGGAGTTGCCCTTTCCGGTGATTGGTAGAAATAGAACTCTTCCATTGGTCTCGTATCTTGAGAGGATCTCTATTCTTGGAGCTAGGAGTCGCCATCTAAAACTCGGGGATGTCAAGTTGGTTCTGAAACAGTTGAAATACGTTAATAATAGGTACAAGACGATAGGTAGCAAATTAAAAAGTTTTTCATAAAAATAAAATAGTATAACTCAGCGATGGAGATTTCATATGACCAGTACTCGATGTTCCAATCGTTTTATATTTATTTCAATTTACAAAGGCATTTCATTTTATTCCTCATTCACATTATTATTATTTATCTTCAGATTATAAGTTACGTATCACTTTTGGACAACTCGCTTGTTTCAGTATCCTCTGAATAATTAATCACTCTAGTATGTACTCAGATGAGTTAAACTAAGAACTGGAGATTTTGAAGGACAAATTCAGTTCTAATTATAAAAAACTTTCTTGACTGAACGGAATATTTTCCAAAACTAACAAACACAGCATTGAGGCAAGGTGATATAAGTTTGCTCTAGAAGTTCATGCGACTGGAGCAGTCATACGACAACCATTTGTATAGAATTTAATGTATTTTTACAGTCATGGGAGGACAGATGGGTAAGAGAATGAATATATTACCAAGAGCAATTTGACATCTTCTAGCCATTTGTTTAGCTAGTTTCCCTGACATTCAATAAGTAATTTAATAATATAAGCAATTGAAATATATGATATATTATTATTACGTATTTATAATACAGTATTTACAGATGCCTGTGATAGTCAATTGAAATTCCTAAAATTCCGTGAGCGATAATTTACATCATTAATTATCGAATACTTGTGATAATGATGTCATTTACTTGGCTTTTGGGGAAGTATAATTTTTCATTTCATTTTTAACATGATAACTTGTGGCTTAAAATTCTCTCATTTGATTTATAATTAGAGATAAAATATATCTCTGACCAATTAATCTTAATTAAGAGCAAAAATATAAACTATATAAAATATCATCACTATGGCATAATTTACAATATATAAACATAATTTCCAAAATTCAGACGAATCAATTACGAAGAAATATAATCAGGTAAAACTGATTGCAACTAGTTTATAATGAATTTTATTGGCGAGTAAATCAATTCATTGATAAAAATGTTAAAATGAATATAAAAAGTTCGATCTGAAATTGAAAGTGTACTTCAATCTTGAAAGCTTGCGTTGTCTACTTATCGTGAATGCAAAATCAGAAATTTTGGCCAAGTTTGTGGGAAGATCGAGACGTATTGGTCTTCATTTATATGCATGCGAAAAGAGAAATCGCCCGAAACTGCATTAATGATTACTAAAATTAAATGCATGCTATCAAGGCAGTATAAATTATCAAATAACGAAAATTTAAGAGTAGTTACCTTAATTAAATTTCTCCTTGGTTATTTGTAATATTTACTTTCAATTTCTTAAAACATTTATGTAATATCACTGGCCAAGGATCCTCAAGTGAAACAACCTCTCAAATATTTCTCGGGTTCAAAACCTTGGACAATTAAACTGAAAAAATTATGCATATCGATTTTACGTAATATATTTTTATTTCTTTTGCTACCGACTCCTTTCCTTTCGTACTAATTATACGTGTGTTCAACTTTCAAGATATTTTCTTTGGTATTTGTAAGAAGTATTTGAATAACACTAAATTAGCTTATCAGGGTAAAGTATTACCTCATCAATATCATCGGTTACGTAAACAGCGAAAAACATTCCGGCCTTTAAGCACCCGAGGTCATTAAAAAAGGATTTAATAGGCCCGTGACAAAATAGACAAACGTTTCGATTCGGTACGCGTGAATCTGTCATTGACACATCCCAACGTGGCGAAATATTTCCGAAGCAGGTAGAATGCCTTATTAGTTTAGGAATTTGAGACGTTAATTAGTGGTGGAGTGAAATGTAGGCTCACATCCATGGGTCCAAGGGCTTCGAAAGTGACAGTCCGTGGATCTGAACATCGAAAGACTGCATGGAAATCCCGATGTTAGTGCTGTCCACGAAGATCTCCTTCACGTAGAGCGGATCCATCGGCGGGACCTTGTACTCGGGAAGCCCTGTGGAGGGTCGACGTAAGGTAAAGGAAAAATTAGCGTACTGTTTAAAGTGTAATCTAACGGGTTCGGTGGGTTAAAACGTTTATAAAAGGCGGAAGGTATACCAGATAGTGTAGTTGTGTGTTAAAAGGGGCACAAAGAAGTGTGGAGTCTTCAAGAAGGTAAGTGTCTTGTTGTTTGTAGGGGAGGCATTTAAGATAAAGGGGTGGGGAGTAAGCTTAGGATGCAACGTTTAGCTTACTTCCGTTACGTGTTTAAGCAGGAATATCGTAGCAACCTATTTTTTTCAAGCGGTTAATTCATCATAGGCTTCCAAGTAGTCTGAGACGTCTTCATATTGTCCACAGGAAATGCGAATCAGGAAAGTTCTTGCAATTGTGATACTAAAACACGTTCCTATGAATAGTTCTAGGATACTACATACTTCTAGGTCTTAAAATTTTTCTATAGCGATTATTGTTTTCTTAAAATGTTTTAAATCTTCAATATGTACTTTAAATTAGAATTATTTTCCACTTCTCTGAGGAGAATTCTTTCCTGTTCCGGTTTGTTCGAATTCAGGATATTTCTCTTCAGCAATAGTTTTTTCTTCATACCAAAAAAAATTTAAATAAAAGAAATAATTTAAATTTCATAGAGGAAGGCGTTGTTTTGTAGAACTGCATCTTTAATACGCACAAGAATTAGATGGGATTGTACTATTTCCATAGATTTTAAACCTGCGGAAACAGTACGATCCCGTCTAATTCTTGTATGTATTGAAAATAATTAATTTTTTTACGGAAAATTATGGAGAAAATGAGTCCAGTCTCTATCCCAAACGATCTTAATATTTAGCTGATTACGTATTTTTCTTTGTATATATAATACAACATTAACATGTCCTCAAATCATGAAATAATGTTTTTTATACTAACGACAAATAACCTTCAAAATTTTCGAAAACTATACTTAAAACATTCCTTTGTCTTTGCTAATAATTAATTTTTCAAATGAAATAAATTTACTTGTACAAATGCAATACATATTAGATTAATAGAAAATCCACGATATTGATTAAGTTTATATTAACACGTTCGATATTTTATACTCGTTTTGCCCATTTTATTATTTTCAAGAGTATGAATTTATTATATTTTACAATACGAATCTATGAATAGTAAGTTTTATTTTGGTAAAATTGCAGCTCAAAAATTATTCTTTAATGACCTAATAAGTAACTCACTCCAGAATCGAACCGAGTTTTAAGAAAGAGGGTTATGATAGATTAATTTTTTAACTCCTCTGATAATCTTATATAGAATCAGATTCATTTAAGATTTCAATGGGATATGTGAGATTAAAACGTGAAAAAATATCTGATGGAAGATGTGTACTCAATTGATAATGATGAAGGTAATAATTGTCTAGATATCAACGCTGTGTTAACGTGGGCAAAGACTCCTTTACTTTCACATATTTTAAATAATGTTCTCCTTGGATTGGAAGGAATAGGAAGAACTATTTTACCGATTTCATATCTAATAGACTTTAATTGCATTTTTTTTAAACCTTCATATTAGTTTTAGTAATTTCGCTTTTGTGGGCAAAAGAAAAATAAACGTATGTGGCGTTGACAATATGAAACTATTAGCAATTCATAACAATTAAAAACTTTACATTCATATTAGTAACTTCAATATTTATTTCACGTATTGCAATGGGAAATAATGCCATTCATTCATCGTTCAATTGGATACATACCATACTTCAGTCGCTTGATCACAGGCACCGCATGTTCCTTCACGCACTGGTTGAAGTTCGGGTTATTTTTGGCACACGGTTCTACGAAGTCAGCTGAAATATACAATGTGTAAAGGTTACTTAAATGAAGGCAATATATGCAATAAACGACTAAAATCAAATTCCCAAGTTCGGTGGAAAATTTAGCATTACGTACGTTTAAGAAATGTCTTAAGATGATAATTGATAGGTAAATTTATCTTTAATATAATTAAAAATTAAATCTCAATTAAAAAGCCTGCTAAACTTCAACGTTACCTTTTACGTACAAATTAACTTAAGTAAAAAGAACAGAACATGCAGATGATATTTTATAGAAAGAAAAGTAACTGAAGATAGATAGGGAATGGATTTTGATCTAAGATAGGATAGAAGAGCAAAAACAAAGAAGTTAAAGTTTAAATATAAATTATATACATTGTACTAATTAACCACAGAACTCTGATGAACTCATATTCGTATATGGAATAAAGAAATGTTATTTAGATGTTAAAATAAATTAGTTACCAAGTGATCAATTTTTAAAAAATTATGTTATTGAAAACAAAATATGTAACCCTACCATAAATTAGAAAAATTAACTTCTCACGTAATATATATTATTGATCAATGAAAAACCCTTCATGTAGTAGGTATTTTAGGCCGCGATTTTTTTAAAGTTTGAAGGTCAGTTTTCTCTCCTTCAAATTATAGTGCTAATTAATGCCTATTAGAGCATCATTATGATTTATTTACTTTAAATACTAAACTCGTGAAGAATATTGCAAGTCATACTGACTATTGGACATATGATTCTTTACATGAAAGTTTAGCATTTTTTGTTATTCATACATTCTTTGAATTTAGCATTCTCGATCCTGGCATATTTTGATTTACTTGATAATTGATTAGCTCGTAATTGTAGGAATTTCACATTAAATTATCACAATTACAATGTTGCTATAATTAGAGAGTTTTAATGGTCCATTGAATTATGAAAATGATGCTGCTAAGATAAGAAATCCCCTATTAGATTCTAACGGAAGAGCATATGCTCTCGTTTTAATATTCTCTTGTCATACTTTATTATTCCAATGATGTTATAGAGAAATCATTGAGTATTGCTTTAATCTTTCCAATCATTATTACTTATCTTCTAGCTATTAAAACTCGTAGAATAATTTTGATTTTCTCTTAAATTTTATGTAATAAGTTTTCAATGATTAACTATAATTTTCTTTATTACCTTCTAATCCAAATAATGAATTTTACTATTAATTGATGCTGAAATAATTCAATTTTTATAAGCAATTTATTATCTGTATTGTTGAATATAAATAACGTATATTTATTTTTGATTATTACGCGAATTTGATAGATACACGTCAGAGAAGTGTGCAATGAGCTAGAAATAATAATAAAACACGTAAAGAAATATTTTCTTCGAACTTAGATTAAATTAAAACTCTTATCGATCAAATTTAAATTACATATGAAATGAAATCGATCAGCATTTTAATATCCCTATTATTAAATATAAATAATGAAATAATAGGTTTTCATCTCACCAAACTTAATTCTATTCTTATTACATTTTATCTTATGTTTCATATTCACTTATATCTTATATTGTATATTTTATCTTATATAATTATTTTCTTGATCAGTGATTTCCCAGATGTACAGCTCTTGATACTTAAAACCAAATTGTACTAATTTTCGTTTAAATAATAACTCTCTAATATTCTGTTTGCAAAAAAACAACCTATGATTGATAAGCTGAAAAATGAGTCATCCACTTCGCACATGAATTCCTAGTAACTCAAGGTGCTGAGTTACGATATTCGATAGTGCTAATGTTGCCTGTACTAATAAGTGACCTTAAGCATAACTTTTATCACTCATAATGCTCTAAATATCATGCCGTCATCGGTTAATGGACAAGGTTGATTATTGTCATTGATATTGCTCTATATCTACGACAAGATTGAGTATAGCTCTTGAAGAAACTAGAACTAGAGAAGTAATAGCTGTGATACACACTTTTCTTTGAATTAAATTTCCAAATGCATTGTGCTTTTCATATGACTATTTTAGAAAATGACTATTTAAAGAAAAACAGAAGAGAAAATACTCGTAAAGCTTATCAGTTTATCAATTATCTTAGGAAAAAACCTATTAAATAGTTAATGTTAAAATTGTGGCTCAGAATTTATCAGTTAGTATAAAATTCTTATTTTAAAGACTATTTGAATGCTGTTCGTTCATAAATACGTTTCATCCACCCAAAGAAGTTTCACTACTCAGTGTTCGGGGTAAGTGATGGAAGATCAATGAAGATTCCTGTTTGATAGAACCGGTTGTGGAGGTTGTATTGAGTTACTGAAGTACCCTGCAGAATTCTACGTTGCAGGCTCCGTTGAGAATATGTACCTCTTTTTGCATTCGCAGCGAACCTTGACTCTTACAGTTTCATATGCATTCACTGGTTTCATTTTTTTCTGTAAACCTTTAGTGGAATCATCTATCAAAGTTCAACTTTTGTCATCTTTAATAGCATTAATTTATTTTTAATTGTATCGAAAAGAGTTCGAAGGCCAAACTGCAAGGTTATAAGAAGGGGTTGCTCTGTATCGTCTGCAAGTTCCTTCGAAATTTATCAAGAAGATGAATAATAGCTATTAATCATTACTTTGTTGCCAAATTACGCAGTTCTGATTGAAAATTACGGACCATTACTTATCCTCATGTTCTATATATAGAATCAGCTACGGTAACCAAGCTGAGGAATGATGTAATAAGTGAAGCATAAATTCCAGCATTTTTGATACGATTCTGAGAGTTGGTTTTACGTTCACTTTTTAATTTTATGCATGATAACATCCTGGAAGATATTGCTATGTATTA
Source organism: Pantala flavescens (assembly GCA_020796165.1). Classification (NCBI taxonomy): domain Eukaryota; kingdom Metazoa; phylum Arthropoda; class Insecta; order Odonata; family Libellulidae; genus Pantala; species Pantala flavescens. The sequence continues at coordinate 43,673,318 of CM036881.1, read as the reverse complement.
TCTCTTTTAACCAAATATGTCGATACCAATATTTTTGCTTAAATGCATATTCGCAGAGGGAGGAGAAATTTTCCATTGCTATTTATCAGATACTTCATTGGGAAGGATTTGAATTAAATTACTGAAACAATGTTCAGTCCTTTTTCTTCCATAATTGTAATCAAAGTATTATTATTTTGGCCTAAATATATTGTGAACACTTATTGTACGTATACACATTTCATCCCGTATTCAATCGTTAACATCGATTATGCGAGTATTATAAGACGCAACCCTTAACTAATCTGCCTTTCTAGTGACGTCAGAGTGAATAGATGGGGTAGTATCGAATCCCAATGACGCAACAGGTGCGCATGCGTACTCACTCGCATACTTTGGAAGTAGGGCACAGTGAAGAGTGACTTTCTTACAAAGAAAAGCGAATCGATAGGGAAAGCAAATTTTCATTCTCACTCTTTCTTCGCAGTATTGGGCGTGATTGTCGCACAGTGGCGTTCACGTAACATTACGCGTAGTTGCATAATTTCAGCCATCTGGCACTCGTTTTCAATAGATTGCCATGTTTTTTCTTACAACCGTGCTTTTGTCATTTCCCTCATTTCTCTTTTATTACGTTTTGGAAATGAATGTATTATATATGCATGTCATGCATAATATAAGTCCTAAATCGCAATTCGCCATACTATAAATATTGATCGCCAACAAATTTTAAGCACTTATTGAATAACTCCACTTCTGACGAAATGAGACTAATTTTTAAATTAATCATTTCGTACATTTAAAGAAAATTAACGTATCAGATATTTAATTTACTTTTATCAGAAACTCCAAAGTATATCTAGGAGTAAATCTCTTCGAAAATTGCCAATTATTCTGTTGCAAAATTTATTCGTGATTTTCGGAGAAACATAATAATATATAGATTGTAATATTAAAAAATTTTAAATAAATATATAGCTGAAGTTAAATTGGGAAAATAATGTAACATTTCTTTTCCGTATAGCATTTATTTGTTACTTTTTAAAGTAAACTAAAAGCAATATTAAAATCTAAAAGATATATCTGGTATATGTATCAACAGTAATAACTTCGATTTTCCAATATTCCTTATAGCTTCCTGTTTCGATTAATGAAAGTAAAATGGTACGAAACAGTGTGACATCGTAATAATTTTCTAATTGAACATTTGCATATCTATCTTTTCTCTACCAGAGTATATCCTATTAGCAGATATACTAAATAATCTTAATAGCACAATAAGGTAATCAATATGTCTGAGCGATGAATCACAAAACAAATGTCTCGAACCACCTTCCCTAACGCACGCTTTATCCGAATTGGGAGACTTCAACGCCCGAATCGAGGAAGTATTGCAACCATAGCTCACAGCCCACCTCCGTAAATGGAATGCGTCTGAATGTGGGGTAGACGCGTAGGATTAAAACGACACTCCTTACGGAAGAAGTAGTTCAGAGAAAGAAATATTTGATACGAGTAATACTCACGCAAGGGAAGTCCAATGCTGGTGACTTGGACGACCGAAAATGTCAAGACCACCAAGAAGTACTTGAGACCGATAGAACTATCCATTTTCTAAGTCCTTCCTCTGCGGTCTATAGCTGAGCTTTAGTCCCGGGCTTTGCAAGATCAGACCGTGTTCCCGATCCCTATGCAGCTTCCAACATTCGAGACAACCTACTGACCGGCATCCGACGCCTGTCTCAACTAGGCACGAATTCCCATGGTGGTGCAATACCGCTCACCACCTCCTGTGCATGTCAAACGCTTTCCAGCGAACGAGCACCTGTTTATTTTATAAGTAGGGAAAGGTCGGATGTTTCTTGAAATCATAAATGTCACGAGCTTAGAATTAGTTACGCTTGGATGGACGAAAATGTACCGGAACTGAGAAATAATTTGAAAAATTTTAATATGTAAATTTAATTTCTCTCTCTAGATCATTTATGGGATGAATTTTTCTTATATTCGACTATGATATTTTCCAATCAAGATAAGCAATAAGTATCTAGTGACCTTTCAAAGGAATCTATGTATCGAATCTATAAAAACTCCCGCGAGTGTGCATCGCTTCCTCGTATGCTCCATACGCTGATTGCAAAAGAGGGTTGTTTCGTCAATAGAATGCTCAATTAGGTGTTTTTTTTCTGCAGGAAAAGAGATAGGCATTATTTCAGTAGATTCTTCGCGGAAGAATAGTCCTTATTCTTGGAGGGAAATGATTCATTGTGAAATTGTTACCCATATGTGTTATTGGAGATTTCTCGTTCTTAGAGGAAATACTGGATGTGATTTTATGTGGCTCTAAAATTTTAGAAAAATAAAGGAATAATTGTAAAGATATTTATGAGATTACTTGTTTTAAGAGCTCGATATTTCCATTTACACAAAATCTCTAGTAAATAGGATTTTTATTAAAATATAGAGCTCTAGTCTTAGCATTAATAAGAACCGATTCTATCAGAGGAAATAATGATTCTATTCTTACAGGAAATTGATGCAATTTTTTACACAAATCTTTCTTGTATCTTCTCTTTCATCAAGATTAACTAATCTAGCATGCGAAGTTTCTGAACTTATTGTACATACTGGGATAGGAGATCAAAAATTATTTTACTTCCGAATACATGACATTCAAGATAAATAATAACAACAAATAAATTTCACACATACTTACCTCTGTCAATTAAAAATTAAGCCACTGGTGAACCACCAACAAATTCAACACAACCGAGGGATGAGTTTAATGTAGAAATAAACAACTCCCGTATTTGTTTAAAAATTTATCAACAATATTCTCCTTTATATAAAATAAATTTTTCTCTTCTACGAAGAAAAAGTCACAAAAATAACCTAATGAGTATTTGTGGTGCTGGGAAATATTTTTGAAGTCTTGGTGAATATGAACGAACAACAGGAATGCACATGATGAGATTTTCTCACTATTTCTCGATTGTCGTTCAAATTTAGGTACAAAGTTTACTAGTGAAGGAGAGTGCTCTTCTAAATCAATATTTATACTTTATCGGGGAAAATACTGTTGTAAGGTACTCTGCTTGTCAAATTCTCCACCATAGTCTGCATAGCGACTGCTATAGCCTGAGCAATTGGTGGTCCCAGCTGCTCTGTCACTTCCTTCCAATTCTCGTCAAGGAATCTGTTCATCTCCTCTCCTGTTAAGAAATAAATAAAAAATACATCGATCAATAATTAAGTTATATAAAAACGAAAGAAATGGAATACTTGAGGTTGAATAAAGAGTTTATCTTAGTTTCTTGAAAACACTATGGAAAATAATTCAGGATATTTTTCAGCATTCTGATGAAATCAAAATATAAAACTTAAAATAAATTATGAAAGAATTCAAACATTATTCTGATTTACAATATACATGAATAAAAAACATTAAATCAACAATTTTTTTATTTGCCATCGCATTGAACTTTAAGAATCATTAATATTTTAACAATTAAAAATGTAATCAGAATAGATCATATTCTTCCGCCATGGCGAAAGCTCTGACCGTTTTTAAATCGAATTTTATAAATCCTTATAGCTTGTGGATTGTTCTATTGAAAATATTAAATTAATTTTTTAAAACTATCTGACGAAAATTTTTGTTGTATTCTTTTATCTTGTTCCTATACAAGTCTATCGTATTATAACTTATAAATAACATTGTATGAAAAGTCTCTTTTCCATTTTGTAAATGATAATATGCTTACCAAGCAATTTGTTTCCGTTGAATAAATTCTCAAGCCTAATATAGGCTCTTCCATGTTGATAGTCGATATTACTTGGCTTAGGAACCAAGTATTCTAGGCCGTCCGACTTTTTAACTAAGCTATTCTTGAAACTGTACACGTAATCAACGTTAGCTGTAGAAGTAGAAGAAGAGAATAAGTGGATATTAGTTATATATATATTCAATTGAATTGAATATTCCATATTCATCATTGTAATATTCTATTAGGAATACCTTTGAATTAATTAAGTAATTAATCATTTACATCATTTTATAACCATTTATTTGAATGAGAAATGGAGATAACCCTGCTGATGGTTGGTTCTGAATGGTTATTTAGAATTTTATAAAAATTAAAAATTCCTATATAAGTATTTTAAACGCTAATGAAATGATAAATAATTTAAATTTATCGCAAGTTTTTCTTAATTTTCAACTTTTTATAGAAATTTCATTTTATTAATCAACTGAATATCTATAATGCAATTATTTAATTCATCAATCATCAATATGAGACATTGAATATTGTTCTGTTTTTCGCAAATTATTATGAACTAGTAGAATTGATGTAGAACTTTAATTGTGTAGATCAAATTTCTGTAAAAAAATACCTATGAAGCATTCTGTTTAAAACACATATCACAAAAACATACATTACTGTTACTACTCAGGTTTAGATTTGATCTCTTTTCCTTATAAATTTTTCTATATATTAGCTACAGAAATTCTCTCCAGCCCTAAAACTATCATCTGTTTTCTAATATCAATAACCCTAATACTTACTTAGGGTAATATTGATGTCTCCTTTTCCTTGAATCGGCAACAGAAGAATTCTTCCATTTGCCTCATACTTTCCAATAAACTGAAGTTTAGGCGCAACAAGGAACCACTTGAAGTATGGAGGATTCAGCTCGATTCTGGAATGTTAAAAGTATAATTTTTACTTTGAATCTAATGTGAGAGATTGGTTATCATGGAGAGCTATACAATAAACCCTGCTAACATTGATGAGTCTTTTAAGACACTGTAATTCACAGCATTGCTACTTCAGGGTTGAAGCAGCTTCTAGATAAATGAATATATAATCAGTGAATCTCTGGTATATAATATACACTTTATATTTTAATCAGAAATTGATCAAATATGATCTATACATAAATTATTATAATAGCTAAACTGAATAGACTATGAGCATACATGTATGTCATAAGCATTAAATTTCATGTTTTGTCAATAACACTGTATCTACTATTATCTGTATCAATTAATAAGTGTAATCACATCTCTATCTTTTTTCCTTCATAACTTCTGATACCATGGTAAAGAACTATGTTTTTTTTTAATCACACCTTTACCATCATAATTTAAAGATATTCTGTGGAATATTTTTTCAATAATGACGGATTGAATAAAAGTAGCTCATGGTAACATTACAATTACTAATTTGATAGGAAGGTGGTCAGAACTTACTCGATCTTTTTGACGACAGAATCTCCGAGTCCTGTCAGTTCAACATCTCTCATAACCATGTCCATACCCAAAGCCTTTTTGTCGAATCTCACTTCTTTAATTAGATGTGGATCCAACACTGACACTCCGTATTCAGGGATTCCTGAAAGTCATTATGAAATAACAGATCATTTATTACTTCATATTTTACTGACAGATATCACTGGCATTGACAATTATTCTTCGTTAGTTCACAATTTAATATACAATTCAACTAGTATTGAATTCTATGTATTTCACATAGTCATTTCACATTATCCAGCAATACATATTTATTCCCATAATTATCCATTTTTTATATCCAATCTTGACCCGATTTCGAAATAACTTTCCTATTGTTTAGCTATATAAATCCAATGGTACGGGAATAACTTTGCAATTATAATTCCCTCATTAATTTATTTATTCCAATTACATGTTAATGGATTCAATTAACACCTGGTCAAGAGTTAATAATTTGCTTTTCCTTTTAGAGAACAACTAATATTTAACGACTCGTATCGACTCGTACTTACTTTGTATCTAGAGCAAGATAATTATTTTTTAATGATTTAAATACCTTATATCTGTAGTTGACAATTCAATAAACTTAATACTCTTTCTAGTGTACACTATTCTAAGTCCTAATGTGTATTACTCAGTTCTTGATTTTAGCAGAAACTTTTCATAATTTTTACCAAATTTCCCTCTAAGATATACCTTTGCCCGACAAAATTTTAATTTAAATAATTTATCTTACCTATTTATATATTTACATAAATTTATTTAATACTCTCAATTATTTCTTCATTGCATTAAAGATAATTCCTGACTTGAGCTAAGATGAAACGATATAAAGCTCACTTTTTCCTGGAAATTCCAATTTTTGCGAATAATACTTCGATATTTCTAAATATTAGCGATAATTATCATCACATCAGTCGAAAGAGCAGTAATAACCCATTCGCTCTTCATTAATTTTCTTTAAAGCCAAGTCTTCTGTCTTTGAGTATCACTCTTTGATTTCGAAACGCTTAATTTATGAAAGTAATACCTCAGCCTTTGTATCGTAAATTGGAAGCCATGAGACAGAAATTCGTGGAAGTAAAAGGAACATTACCTAGCGATTTGATCATTCGCATTTGCATGGTAAATAGGTCGTACGGAGAAGTGAGTCTGCATAGAAACACCAAGGTAACGACCTCTCGCCCTAATCGTGAGGAAATGAGTAAGATTTTTAACTGTTTTTGTGAATATTGTGAGTAATAGCTGTCATTAACCCTAGCTACTGCTATCCGTTCAATAATTCTCAATAATTAATACATCAGTCTATAGTTTACATCAGACTATATAAACAATTATAATTTTGTTTCAGCTTTTTGATTAGCTTCTCTTTCTTCAAAAGAATAACATCAAGTTACCGTCATTCTAATAAGAAAGTGGTGACTCATCTATGAATGAAATCTGTCTCAATCAATCTTCCTTCAACAGATCAAGCATAATGTATTTTATGGATTAAACATGAATATGAATCTACCCGAAGGATTTAGAATTTAATCCCCATTTAACCTGTTTCGGAACTTAATTCTGTTAGTATAATTATAGATAAAAAACTGCACGTATTGAATTAAAGGAATAAACATTCTGTCGAAAATATCTGAATATAAAATACACACGAATATGAACGTTAAGCGTAGGTACAACTCAAGAGAAAAAGTGTTCCTGAGTACGTAAAATTTAACGCCGCGAGCATGGATTGTATTGACATGACTTGCGGTTTTTAGAAACGCCCCTTTGATGAATTCTGGTACTTTGACGTGGCCCGAAGCCGCTTACGGGAGAACAACTCTGGGACGACAGAGAAAAAGCAGACGAGCAAAACAGTGCTTGAAGGCGTATCCATTAAGTCTCCGAAGTAATTTGGCCAGGAGTACACTAACAACACGGCCTTTCACTTTCGCAGGTGAAATTCTTGAGTGGCCTTCGGGTTTAGACAGGATCCCCTGGGATGGAATACCATTAAGGCTACTTGTGCTGCGACATTAAACTCCCGTTTCACGGTTGGTGGGGTGTTTCGGCAATAAATTGCGAGTTTTTTATATCTCCTGATCCATTGCGATTTTTTGCAGCTCTCGGCCTTGAACTTTTGGATGTATTTCGACAATTCTTTCGTGTGCTTTGTGGTGGGAAATCACGTGGATAGAACTCTGTTCAATTCCTAACATAGCGGTTGCTCCTATCACTTCTGTAGTGAGAAGATTTCACAAGGAACTACTACGTATTTGTTTATTTTAATTTACTAACACAAACCTTTTTTGGGTAATCAAATTGAGATACCCAAATCAACAAATGAAAGTACAGTAATTTACGAAAATTTCCTCCTCGGCTGGTGTTTCAAACTCTCCTATATACGTTGATTTTTAAGGCAATTGAATAAATCAGAAATACATTCCATAATAACGACAATATTTTAGAAAAATTTAATACAGTTAATGTAGTTTACATTATATTATTTCATTAAAATTTCAGTTATATTGTTTCTAATTCAGTACCAGAAGATTTTCATGAAAATGATATAATTATTTTCAAATTAAATAAAAATAAAATACGGGAAAAATATCGAGTAAAAGTTATAAAATTTTGGGAAGTTAAATTTGCTTCTACATTACATATTATACTCACAATAAACAAATACGAATTCAAACTTGAGTTTCTTTGCAGCTTTGGAAAAAGGATAACTTATAGCTTAACGGTAGCTTAAATATCTCATCAGAGTAATGAATAAATAATAGAAGTAACAATAAAACTTTTTATCGAATTTTATATTAGAGTTAAATTTCCTTTTGTTCTATGGTGTGGATAAATATATCCGATTTTGGACATAAAAAAATCCAACAAACACAGCAATAGCAGACACCAAGGTTAGACGGATCGTAAATGAGATGTCATAAAAAATACGTTTTCACCAATCATTCAAAACAGATGCGGACAGAATTATCTTTTTTTATCGCTACATTCAACGCTCAAACTAATGGAAACCGCAAACCAAGACGGGGATATAAAGACGTGACAGCTCTATCTTTTAACCAAGATACGCATGATGGATGTTTTCCTTTCGCACATAAGTATTTGACAGCCATTCGCTACAAAAAGCTACTGGATATTTTGAAAGAACTAACTTTAAATTTTGAAAAAAAGTACTAATATTTATTAATATGAAAGAATCTTTCATTGATATATTTCTAGTAACTTTACAGATAACGTGTATCAATTTTAGGTTCATTTTAATTATGTATTCCACATAAATTTTTTACAACTATTAAAATTTTAATCTACTGCAGTGGTCTTGGAAATCATAATTGGTACTCAACTTTTAAGAGAATACTTGCTAATAAATATTGAATGATTCAGTTCTTAATTATAATATATATTTACATGTATGAGTTAATGATTGATCAAATAGGATAACAGAATGAGAATTCGTTAATGATAGCAAACTATTTCATAAGGTCCTATAATGAAAGATAAGGACTTAACATACACTCTCATTATAATGAAAGCAGTCGGTCGTGACGGCTGAAATATCATATGAGTGAATTTAAACAGAGTGATTCGAGAGTTTTTTATTATTGCTCTCATATTATATTTACTGTTTGAATAGCGAACTTACCTTTTTTCATGAACTTAATCGCCGCAGATGCACTGGCAGTAGCACATTTGTTCATGTCAGGATCGTTCTTCGCACACGCCTTTATGAAGCTCGCTGTAAGAACGGGAAAGTATTAATAATACATGAATAAAATTTCTATAATTACATGTTTAAAACATACGTACACGTGTTGAAATCTTTGAGTGAACATTTTATAGATTGCATAATTTTCGCGGAGAAAGTTTTAATATTTGATTAAGATCTTTGAATTACCTCCCATATCTTATTTAAATAAATCCACGGACGAATTTATAAAGTAATGTATCTAAATGCTACGTCTAGAATTTGGAGAGTTTACTTAAATATAATTCCAAGCGAATGGTGATAATTGTTCACTTTCACTTCATCAAATATTCCGATTCCGATGTTTCTGTACTTCTCCTTACTTGTACTAGATTTTTTTCAGGAATAGTTAGTTCCGCTTTCTCGAGTTCTGGAACCTATTATCTTTAGGTTGGTGTATGTGATATTCATCTATTATATGAGTATATGAATATGACTAAAAGCATCGGTATTTATTATGAATTATATATTCAATTGGTTAACATATCTCGGAAAATTTCAATTTTTAAATAAGCACCAAGTTTTTCATCGTAGGTTTTTCTTGTTTGAGAACTCTTATCGATATGTAATTTTTACAGAAACCTATTTCATGTTTCTAATCAGTCCTCTTGTTTAATTATCCGAAAAACTCGGTGATTCATCCTTTTGTAAGCGTTGAGTGGCTGAAAAGAGGAAGGGTGTTTTGTAACCCCAATTCATGGGGGAGTAAAGCACGCGAGGTACAAAAGTAATTGCAATACCGAATTTTGAAAAGGGCAAGAGGAGAATGGCTCACGTATTTCATTCTCGAAAGTAATTTTCTCGCAATATTTAATCATTAGTTTCACAATATATATTCGCTTATTTGCCGTAAATCTTTGAAGAATAGTAAATTATAATCCATCTGGCTGTTGAGAGGAAATGTTAAAGATCAGCGGTCTAGTTTAAGATGAAACAAGTATACAGATAGATAGGTTAACCCTTTGTTTTCCAAAAGGAATTATAGGAGAAAAAGATAATTTGCTGGATAGAAGTAAACAAAGTGGTTAAAAAAGAGAAATAAGAGCCTTTAGGTATTGCATTATCTACTATAAATATTTAAATTAAGAAATATTATTCTGAAGTCGAGACGTACTCATTTCAATTAATTGTATTCTGTTTATAATATTATAATCTATATTCTGTTTATAATATTATAATCCATATAGATTATAATCTATGCTTCTTCTGCTTCCCATTAAGTCTGAAACACTTCAGCGCATCCTTCTTTATTCTCAAATATAATTTTCCAAATTATAAAGGTTCGATATACAGATTAAATCTACCTATTCTTATAATCAGAAGAAACCGTCCTCCAAATACATTTTGAATTATGCGCCCAATTAAGGGGATATTAGCAATCCATAGTTCCTCTGCCGTCAGTCTCCCATATCACTACTACTGTCCCCAACGCGTAGCGATGATGCGGAGAGAAACACCGCAAACGTCGACCATAATAGCAAAGAAAGCCAGTTTCGAGCTGCACCACTTTCCATTTCACCGGGACTTGCATAACCCGTTCCTCGGCGGGATACCGGTCAAAGAGTCGGCCACCTCCACCGGAGAGGAACGTTCTCATCATTCCTTTCCCACAATCTTTCGCTTAGAAACAGTGCGGTAGGTCGCGAATAATTCGGTTAAGTGCGTGAGGAATACGTGCTGCATTCTTACTACCAGTAGTTCTTTGTTTTCGTTCCATTATATATCCCCATCAGCTGGGATTATGTGATTGTGATGCGGAGACTTCAACGGCCGACATGTGGTGTGCGGTGAACCGGAGGAATGACATGCCTCCCGATGACCATGAAATGTCTTTAAGACCGAAAATTGCTTCTGTGCTAAACGGGAGATGAGTGAATATTGATGGAGCGGAAGCTACGATATTCATACTCCTTCTTTCTCCGGGGGGTGATAATAAGTGTGTCCTCGGAGGGAATTTATATAAGCTAAAAATATCGACTTGGGGGGCTACATATGAATTGTGCGAGAATATAAGTCTAAAATTAGGATTAAGGATCGGTATTTCATTTATTTTGGCAAGTTTAACGAACTCATGTATGTTACTCTGTGCAAAGTTGTCTCTATTGGAACAATTATAGAAATAGTTCCTTTTGGGTAAGATATCGAATTCCTGGTATCTGTTGAAATCTTCTATAAGGATAACTTAAAATTTATAGTTCTTCTTTATTTAACGATTCCAACTCTTGGAGGTTAGATGATTTGGAAAATGAGTTGCCATTTTTTTGGCTTAAATCTCATCCCAGACAATAGTATTTCGCAAATAGGTTCTTTACACTCAGCATTCTTCCTTAAATGCTTCTACCTTAATGATACGCTATTCATCAGTAGATATTTAACAGATACTTAGCGAGAAAACTAATATATGTTCACTTTTTTAAGAGATAATAATTTTAAGATATCGCTCTGAAGAAGATTCGTTCGGTAACGATTCTTTCGTAAATCTGATTTATTCTGGGATATTTAGTGTAGTAATTAATTAAACTCTTTATAATATATCCATATGGTAAACTTCCGAAACTTCCGGCTAGAAATTTGATTTTATTAGAAAATAAACTCTTGAATAAACTCCAAAGATAATATATAATTTTTATAGTAATACATTTACGCGATTTTATAATATTATTACGCGATATTCTTCCAAAAGATATCTTTCACAGAAAATTTTACGGTTAAACGATGATGAAAGTATTTCTAACTCTCCTCTAAAACCAACCAGCCCGTCTATAAATAAATTCTATTGTGCCCGTCTATATGAATCATACTTCGCATTAACCATGCATAACGACTTCGAGACAAACTCAAATCGAAAATTCAATCCAGTCGCAATCAACTCGAGCGATTGCATGACCCCAATCCCCACTTTCCATCTTCGTATACTCCATCACAACGCGGCAAACAAAGATCTCCAGTAACGAGAATTCTACGCATAGTACATCTCCAAGAACCCTTCTCCCTCCGGTGAACATCCCAAACACTTACGTAGCGGCATCGCGGCGCCCAGCGCCTGGTCCAGCGCCGCCAGCAGCAGTAGAACCGCCGCCATCCAGGGAGCTTCGCTTCGAATCCTCATGGTCGGTTCTTTCCTCGCCCGTGGCCACTTCGTCACTGGAAACCCATACCGATGCAGGCCCTCCTTTTATCAAGAGGAAATCCCCCGGCGTGCGATTCTCTTTTTTTTCCCTCAAAACTCATTTCATGCGTCGTTTCTCCCCGTTTTTTTTATTTCCGCATGAGGGATCCCCTCTGGTGATTGGTGTGATCCCGCCCCACCTACTCCGCGCTTCCCGTGCTATTTCGCTCCTTTATCCCCACACCCCCTAAGATTCCCCTGGGATTGCGTTTCCCAACTCCCTTAAGGTCGGCTCATTATGGCATCCCTCGAGGCGATTTATTGAGACGGCAATCGGATTTGCTTTGTCCCTCTCGACACCTGATGAAGATAATGATGATGATGAAAAAATCGCTTTCTGGAAGCTTCTCTGAGGCTGTCTAGGCGGTTGCCAACGCACAACTTCGTTCCATCTCCAACCGCAATCATGTTTTGTTTCCTTTTTAGCCGAGAACGAAGATGGATGATTAAAAATCGTCAACCATTCTCCGTTGACAGGAACTAATATTACGTAAAGGAAATTTCTCTAAAGATTAAATCATTAATTTATTATTTATAGACCACAAATGTCCAACGGGAACTCTCATTCCATCAATTAGATAATCAGCTATTGGTTGAAATATTCTCACCTTATTACTACTTTTATTAGTATTATTACTTTTGCTATTGATGCTTTTTATCATCGGCAAATAATACACGTATATCATCAGTCTGATACATCCTTTACGACCCTCTGTTTCGTCTACTGATGTTACCATGACAGTTATGCAAGGTGGGGAGTGAGTCTGTATGCCCTTCTTAATCTCGCTGTGCTAGATCGTTCAAAGTAGATCAAGTCCACACAAGGGCAGTAAAAAGAGGTCTTTGGAAGAGTAGAGTCACTTTCAATTGTGGTCGTACAACAGACATCGGCCTTTACCTGGAATCGAACCCGGGAACACTTTCCGCATAGGTAAACGGGTTTCAAAATTCTCTCTTTGTAACCCCAAAAAGGATGGGATATTTCACTTAGTGAATCAAAACGTATGCTACGAAAGGGAACAACAAGAAGAAAAAGCTTTTTCTTTATTCATTAATTTATTTTATTATTATTTATTTATTAAATGTTATTTACTTCAATGTTTGTTCAAATGCTCTTTTACGATAGATTTTATTTTATGAGAACTTGCGAATTTTACATACTAAGATATAATCGTGAAAAATATATCTCAAAATGATGTAGTATTAGAAAGGAATAAAAATCGGGAAGGTGAAAAAAATGAACGGGATAGAAGTATTCGTCCTTCAGCAATAGTTCTCATTCTTCATTTCTTCACACAAAATCCTTATTCCCGGAAACGGAATTTACCTTCATGAAGTATAATGTATGCTAGGGAACTGAAAAATCTCCATTTTGAATACATTTAAGCGGTAATTACCAAAGAATTATGCCAAGGAACTACCTAGATATTTGTAAATTACCGTTTTTAACTCATATTCTCAGACTTTATTAACTCTTAGATTCAAGTGACCAGATACACATCGCCCCTGATAATCTACGTTGTTCCGGGATAAAGTTTCCTGAATCTAGTGATTGGTCACCAATTAGATAGCATTGTATGACGTCTTCTAGCTAAGGATTTTTAAGGTTTTCCTTATGGAATTCCGGTCCATTTGTAAGGTCAAAATTTCCTAATGTCTATTAGGAAACACTATGGTAGTATTGATATGATTTCGTAGGTTCCTTAAAGCATTTCTGTCTGATATATTTTTTTTTAAACAATCATCTCATTTTTTCATCGTAAAAATATTAGACTGTTTTAGATAATGCTGATAGATATGCGAATGAATTTCATCGTAGATTATTAATTCAGAATATGCAATGAATCCCCTCTTAGGTATTATTAATTTAAATTGCTTTATGATAATGAACATTTAAAACGTTGAAAGGATTCAGTTTTAGAAAGTTACGAATACAACGCTAAGTATTCACCGATTACACAACTTGTCACTATCAATGTGGCCTTCTTATTTAGCCTTGGCCTTCTAGGTCAGGCTTATGATATATTCATTCCATGCCACATATTTCCGTTTGATGCAATTTAATGAAATCGTCATTTCCATTTTCCTTTTTAAAAAAACTTTAATTAAATAACTATTATTCTATCCATTTGCATATTCCTCTTCAGGCTGTTTATAAGAGGTATATTAATCCATCAACATTGACAGGTTCTCAGGGGTTGACATCTTGATGGTGAAGTAAATTTATACTCTTCGGGTTAAATATCTCTGAAGCGTACTTTTTAACGATATCAGTTTCGTAAAAAGTTGAAGTAAGGCTGGGAAGTATCATTGAAGAATCCAAACTTCTCCCTGTCAATTTTTTCTCGGTATCGCCGTGATCTTTCCTCGTTCTGAAACAGATTAATTTCATGGACAAACGTCCTTTCAGTTTTAATTGCTCCTAGTTCTTTACGTGGCATGATGTGATATGCCAAGGATCACGTAGTCCAAAATGTTCACTCACCTTGAATCCAGCATCGCCGTAGAAGATTTCAGTCGCATTCCAGACTGCGTTATACGGAAATGCACTTTCAAAGAAAAGGTTATTTTCTCCATTTTAAGTCTTACCTGATTATATACCTTTTGTCGCTTTCTTTTTCGTCTTACTAATATATTTCAAGCAAGTTATTCGAAATTTCAAGCTAAAGAATATATAGGATTAAACTTATCATTGATCAATAATCATTGCTCTACTTTAATTCGTATTTTTCTATTATAAGGTTCGTCTACTGTACTATATAAACAAGTCGAGTGCGCTGAGTTTGTTATTCAAATGGTAAAAGTGAACTTTTCCAAGTGAATAACGGGATAAACACACTCCTGGTGATAATTTGCCTTTTTCTTAAACGTCCTCTTTAACTTATTTTCCCTCATTTATATTCAGCGAAAACGTTCCTCTTACAAATAATGACATAATACTGAAGTTTTTTTCACCTCACTTGTTTGATTATTGAAACCTACAATTCGATGAAATTATGCATTTGAAACAGAATGACTAAGCTATACAAGGACATGATATAAAAACTCGTATTATAAAGATCAACTGTTTATGTTAAGCATACTGTTAAAAATCGGAGATGATGAGTATTAGTGATGTTCTTTCCATCAGCTGCATAATCTTAAGGAGATAAAATTATCTTAGTTATCTTATAAAAGTATCGAAGTTAATGAAATATAATCCAATTTCTTTCGATGCTTGTCATGCGTTGAAGTCTCTCAAATTGTTTTCTATCAAAAAATTTATTTTATTTATATTTGGAAAATATCTCAGTATCAGCCTTATTTGTTTATTATTTATTACTACTTTGATCAATAATAGGCTGCTATAGAAAAGCTATCAATATCGCTAGTACCTAAGAATAGAAAATCATAGTACATTACTCTAACATAATCTATTTGTTGTGTCGGCCTCAGAACTTCTCCAGAGATTTCAATACTTTTTAATAATATAATTTCCGTTTACAGCAAATATTTCCACTGAATAATAATCAGATATCATAATAATATCGTACTTAATGCTAATCGAATTGCAACATCGAAGTATCCGGCGTAATTTTGGATCGCGTAAAGTGAAGAGAAAACATCGTATATCGAAGACGTCTATTCCATCCTTTTTCCGGAAAATCCATACGAAAGCGCATTAGAGCATTGGTGCGATGATTTATTGGTCACTTGCTCGTTGCACCTCAAACTGCACAATAAATATTTACTCTTACCTTAGCGCCAAAGTTGCTTCATTCGAACACCGTTTACGTAAAACGTCGAGTTTTTAGGAGATAAATTTTTCGTTTACGCATCCATCCGTAGCTGTTGAAATTACGAAACTATTTTCACGTGGAAATTTCCGCTAAATTCCAAACATTACGTACCGAAATTATTTCCAGCGCTTTTCTTTACGCGGAGCGGCATTCGAAGGTAAGGAATAGATGGAAGAGCTGGAGTTAAAGATCAAGGTGAAGTGTAACATGCAGCTGATGCACTTTAGAGGTCGATCTTAAAAGCCTAATATGAATTTAAGCCGCTCTTTAGATGAATCTTTTTTGTTGCGAAAGATAGGTAGTATTTCCATTTGGTAGTTAATTATTCAGCGAAAGGATAGGTTGAAATCTCATTTTCTTGGTCGTTTTATCTCCTACTGATTGAAGAGGAAATGAGGTTTCCCTGATAAACACAATCATAAACAAGTCTATGAGTAAGATACATAAAATAAAATTACGCATTGAACTCTGCGGTGATGTATTACATAAAAACGCCAATAATCTGGATAGTGGAAGTTGAAACAAAAACTATTGCTATGAAAGAAAGAATGAAACATGAAAATAAATGAATTCCTATTTTAATTATTAGTTAACATTTTTTTTTAAATGAGCGCAAAGGAATTGCATGAAAGCTTTGTACGTGTGAATATTGCTTATTATGATTTATCGAATTTATTCCGATATAAAATCGTGAATAATTATCAATTTAAAGTACCACGTTTCTCTTCTTTTCGAAATATAGGATTTCGCTCAATGGAATTCGAATCTGAGTAAATTAAAAATATGTCACGGCCGTCACTTTTACTCCAAGACATGATTTATAGGTACTTGTTTATGTATTTGAAAGTTTAATTATCACAATTAATTTTTATGGAGTGAGTGGAATTACTTCATAGATATTTATTAAAGTATATATATATATATGAGTATGAGTTTCATAAGACATGAGATCGCATTGTGAATGAAAAGCAAAGCAAGAAAGATTCCCACAACTATACTCAATTATTAATTTCAAATTTCATTTTTTCGTAACACAATTTATATATTAACTGATTATCTAAGGCGATATATATTTGAATTTCAACTCTAAAAGGTATCATTTACGGATATATTTATTTGAAATCGTATTTCGGTACTTTTATCATATTTTTTCAGTAACATTTTCATTTAACCAATCGTATCACTATTGGTTATTCCTACTTTCTTTTACTTAATTATTCAGAAGAAATTTGACGAGTAATTAATGAAAATATTTTAGATTTTTGAAATTTTATTTCTTTCACTTTTTAAGCCAATTTTAAACTATTTATTGAAAGTATATTTCATCAATCGTCATGAAAAGATTATTTGCGTTTAATTATAGTAAGTTCACAATCTAAAAAACTTTTTACTTTCAATTTTAAATATTACTTTCATTGTTTTAGTAAGTTTATTCATTAATCAAATATTTATATATTATAAAAAAACTATGGTTATTAAATTTATATCGCAGTTTCATTTAAAATAACCCAACTCTTAGGTAAGATTTTTGTTAAAAAGAGATTTGCCTTTTCTACAAGAAACTGATTCAAACATAATATTCTTACGGCTAAAGAAGCACAAATCTATCAGAAACCTTTCGCGAACAGCAAATAATCCTCCTACTCCATTATTTAATAGCCTTAAGTTGTAATAAATTTACATTTTTACGTGAATATTTACCTTTTTTATATAACGAAGAAAAATTTGGCTTCGACCACACCTTCGAGAACAAAAATTCCAGATAGATGCTAATTGCTGGTGACGCCCGGAAACCTTTCAAAATAAAAGAAATTCCGTGAAAAGATTTCCGTTTTGCCCATTCCGAGGTCAGTTGCCTTCTATTTTTAAAATTCTTAATAGATATATCCGGTCAGCAACGAAAGGGAAACTATACATCAGAAATATATCATGGGGCCAGGGATAAGTTACGAGTATCTTGAAGGAAGAGGTTCTAACTTTAAGCATCTAAAGAAAGAAATAAAATTTTATCATGGTTCAATCGCTTTCATTTTCAGCCCCATATTCTAGGGTATTTATTAGTGATAGATTGGGTACTATTTTAGGAATCTGAAATTTGAAATATTGAATCCAAAGTATACTTGTCATCATTCTTTATGGAGTATTGTTGAACCTTAAATTATTTAATATTCAAATTCTTTACCACCCAAATGTAATGTTCTTTCTTATTAAATTGAAGCTTCGTTAAAAATAATACAATTGAATTGATTTAAATATAGATTGTTGCTATCTATATTTTAACCAGGGTTTATTATGATGAAATATTTTAATAATAAGCTGTATAATGTAATGTTTTATAACTTTTTTGAAAATCGCATATTTCGCATTGATATTTAAAATAATATTTTGTAATAACTTTTCATCATTCTTTAAATCTGTATTGTCATATTATACGTCAAGAAGAAATGCTTTACTTCCTGAAGGAGTAGTTCATGAGTTTTTGATCCTTCAGTTACCCAACATTAGAACCAAATGATATTATGTTGGTTTTTTTTAATTCAATGAGGAGTGAGTAAAATAAGAATTCAAGTGACTTTTACTCGTTTTTATCAGTGAACCAGATAGCTCTATGAAAATTATCTGTGAGTTATTTTCCTTAATAACTGAATAAGAGGTTTTATTATGATTTTTCATAAAGGAGGTTGATTTCAATAGCTTAATAAACTCTCGCTAATATTATAGTTAAGGCTATTTTTGTTTTCATTTTATCATATCAAAGGAAAATGCTCTCTTGAATAGAAAAGGAATTCTAGAAAGGATATTTTTTCTCTCTCAAAAATCCAAACAAGAAAGGAAAAATGCTTTATTCATCCACGTAAACATGTTATACACCTGCTTATGTTTGTTGTTCTCCTTGGATCATGATACATATTCAAACATTTTTTTAAAGGATTAATAATCCGTAACCGTTCAGATAAAAATCTAGACCCGTAAAAGTTATTCCTGGAAAAGCCTTCAAATGAATCAAGGAGTTGGATCAGATATTTCCTCCTCCAATTACGTTGTAAATTAAAATTGATAAGGGATTCCAAGTAGAGATGATGGCAATAATGTGAGACACTAGATCCTTAATCTCTTCTGCGAATCTCGTAATTCGTAGAATTCTGCGAACGATATAATGTGATTTTTAAGTCTTTCGGAAAGGACAATGACCGACGACTGAATACGTGACCACAATTCAGCGATAGATGTTCTAGGTCACGTAACGTTTATGCTTGGATACATTCAGTTTGCAGAGTAAAATTGTAGTTCATTAGTTTCAATTCTAAAGTTACTTCAATTTAAAGTAAGGAAAATGACATAGAAGCAAAAGGCAGACATAGAAAGTTAGATATAATTATTGCAAGAGGAATAAAATATACTATAAAAATGCCAAGTATTTATCTTCGTAGAAAGAGATATACTATGGGCGCTTTTAATTTATATTCCAATAATCTTCGAGTCCTAGCTCTACATATTTCTCCGATACTTCCGTTGCCATAGTTACAATATCTATTAAAAAGAAATTGCGAATTTTCTTCCTTGAGGTTTGTTAACAAGCCATCCTCATATTTCATGGAAACTCAAAACCAGGAAATATCTACGCTCATAATTAAGTATTCGCTGTTTTCTTCTTAAATTTTTATCGAGGAAAAGATCAAATACATATTCTCCAGTTACCCTTCGTAAGGTTATGGTTTGTGGAAACAAAACTACATCTTCCAGAATCGATATTCTGTTTCGTTTGGCTATCGGAACTCCATCCTAACATGTCCCACTTATGCGCATATTATGAAACAAGATTCAAAGCGTAGATGAATGGCTATATGTTATAGCTGCTTTTGTGAAGGTCACTCGTAGGAGTAATGTCACTCAATACTCCAAGGCTTGAATCAAAGAGATCGTATTATATCATGTCGATTAATACAGGTTTTACTTTCTTATAAGAAGCATTTCTTGAGTGAGTCTTATTTTACGTATTTAATATTTCAATCACACTACTAAAAGCATACTGGAAGTCTATTTATTGATTAAATGATTTATTTTTATCGATAATTTAAAAAAAAATACACGCTTTTTTACTATGAGTTATTGATGATTATTGTCGGTTTAAATGCAAATAATGAAAGAGTTTAAATCCGTAAACTTAGTCTCAATAGTGTATATCTATTGATATACATATGCATTTTGGACATTTGGACCAGATCAGTTTTCAATGCACGTCAATTTCATTTGATTTTTCATTTTTTTAATTATTTACGAGTACTTAACGTTCGAGTACAAAAAAAGAAAAACAAATTTTCGTTATTTGAATGGTGGCATCACTCCAAATTCGAAAATGGTAAGGTCTCCAATGGAGACATACCTAGTAGGGTAAGGGTAAGGTCCACGAGGACATAGCTAGTACACAAGAAATCTATAAATCAATACAATAAATTTCTTCCTTCACTTGATAGTAATCTAAATAAAATTGAGGCTATAAATAAAAAACATCATCCATCTCTCCTGTTCCGAAAGATAGGCAAATAATTTTTCAAAATGTTTTTATCGATCGATGTGTAATAAGGAATGCTCAATAAAACTTTGAATACAAATAAATCCATAAATATGTATAGGGATACATATGGAATCCATAGCGACGTATTTTATGTTGTATACGCATGTACGTATGCGCATTTTAAGTTACTCGATTTAAGTTACTCGAAATTTATGTATTTATTTTTCTTGCGATGTTACTCCATTACGAGATAATGCAATTTTCTTCTGTTTACTATAAATTCCGCTTCTTAGAAAATCTATTTTCTGGTATTACGTAAACCTTAAAAATAGACAAATTACTCCTGTAGGATACGGTACTTGTTCTAAAAGTAAATATCAGTATTTTCTTGCATATAATTATTTGACTCTCGGTCATAATAAAGAATGTCCCCCCCTAACTCGTACACATCCCATGTGTAAGATTTCCTCGACCGGAATCAATTGCGATTTCTCCTTAGTTGCCGTAATTCTCACTTGCAGCTCATAGATGTCGTATCAGTGTAGCAAACAGCAATGCTGCGGTATATATTCTAATTAATTGCAAACAGGGAAATGCACGTTAGACTTACATGGAAATATTGCTACCCTAAGAATATCTTTGATAAGAATCGATGTTTTAGTTAGAGTAGATATGCAGCTGTATTTTCGAAAGAAAATAAATCATAAACGAATGTTGAACTCGATTCGTATAGTATTTTTTATAGTAGTTGAGATTCATAAGGAAATAAAATATATTAAAATCAGAGACGGCCTGAGATACGTATATAATAAGAGTTGATAAAATATTTAGTAGAACATATTTGCAATATCTGTAATGAAATTTGGATACATTCATATACATAGAAGCTCAAGATATTCAGTTTTAAAGACAAGCGTGTCGAACAATCTTTGAATTGGGAAAGGCACTATCAATCGCAAATCATCCATGAATCTTTTTTTCAACTTAAACATATTCTATGTCCGTGCGCGTAAAACTACTACTTGTTTCGCTGCAAGAATCTGTTTTTAATCATAAAATGGAATTCGGCAAAATAAAATTCGCGACTGTCTCAAGGGCGCAGAATATCCTATATCTCCAAGGACTACGAGTCGAAGTGTAATTTCATTTTGTTGTAAAAACCTGACCACTGCCACAACACAAGAGTTATTTACCTGGAGATAATGATAACTCAGTAGAAGAAGAAATAGTTCTTTTCAATCAAATATACTCGCATTTTTTCTTAACATTTCTAAACCGCCAAACGTAGTTCTTGTATTTCATAGACTCCTTCCTTTATTTTTATGCAGTTTCTGTCACTTTTGCTGTTTATCTTCGACTATTAAAAATGATAACCTAGAGAGAATAAAATAAATTATAACAATTATTTGAAGCTTGAGTATTTTAATAAATATTGGTAGAATATTCCAAATTTTATGTCAATTTTTAAGAGTGAATGAAAGATTAATAATGGTCTTCAAAACGCAACAACCTTTTTTAATGCCAGTTCTGTGAGGATGTGGGAAGGCCTGTTACAAAACATCACTATCGTTCCTAATATCATCGATGTTTCAGATGTCTCACATATTAAATGGTAGCTCAGTATAGTTCAGTACATAATGTAATGCATCAATATGCCGAAATCAATAGATTTGCTATAATTTTAATGTATTTTTTGATTAATTACATTAATAATAATTGGCATTCGATGACTTAACTGACACTCAATTATATTCTCCATACAGTAAACATTTTTAATCGTTTAGACAAAGAACTTGATCACTGATTTCTCATAGATGTATAGGATGTGTTAAAAAAAATCAATAAAATTTGATTGGGTTAAAGGAGTCAGTTATTCATGAAATTACCAGTTGCATCACTGATTTGCTTCAGGTTGGTCTTTATCTACAAATGGCAAAAAGTCATGAGGTTGCTATTCTTAATGGTTAGTTATCCTTTTCGCCTTGAAAGCACTTCTTTTAATAGTTTCGTGAACGCCGTGAAGTGTAAGAAATGAATGTATTGTCCCACTTGAGATGATGAGAAGTAAACAGCAGATGGAATAAGCTTCAATAAGGTTACAGGTCAATCTCTCACAATAGGAGAAAACCTTCGTGCACATGACCTGTTTTCAGTGGCGTTGTATGTACGTGTATATGAAAGTATCGAGGTAAAAGTCACACCACACGTGGATGCATTTCTGCTCATATTTATCTATTTAAATTCTCAGTCTGATGATTCTCTTTGTATGTATCATCTAGAGTTCTAGAGCCAAGAGCCTGTGAAAATACTGAAGAGTAATTTAGCTAATAACTATGTTGTCTTTAATTATAATCCTTCTTCATCCTGTGGAAGAACACAATGAGTGATTCTCTCAACTTTATCAATTTTCAAATCTGACGAGCGGAAGAGCTCTCACGCAATATTTATTTTATTTGTTTTCGTCGTCATGCTTCAAATATCACGCATCTCTATATCTTGTTATCTATCATATCCATTTTCGTTCTAAATTTAGACCAGCAACAATTCATTAATCAATGTTCGTTATTCTATTTCGTAATCTTCCTCAAAATTCTGTCATGATACTTACGGAATTAACTCCTTAAAACTTATCAATAAGTTTTTATTGGACAATTACTAAATTTTTGTGATCCCTTGGTTCGTTTCTCTAAGACTGCTCCCTATACAAGGAGCTGCATTATTTTTAAGTGTGTAAATATGCAGTAAGCATTTTTTTAATAATTGAAGGTATGATTCTTATTTATTATATATAAAATATAAATTTATATTTGAATTGAAGGGGAACAATATTTGACCTTGAGTTTTTTGCACAGAAAATTTCACAATATGTCTTCTGTTATCACGGCATTTCAAATCCATCAGCCTTTCATTTGCTAATAGCCAAGAGCGTTGTCAGAGTTTGATGATATAGGGCTACTTTTAAATGACTATGCTAGCCATAATTTCCTTAAAGTTTTCTTCTAATAATATGACATTGAAAGTACCAAACTCAAAACTAAGGTCCGTTAAGGTTTAATTGTGATATGGGTGTAAAAAGCTATCTTAAAATTCTTGTTTTCTTTTCAAGCTTTAGTACCGATTACTTCATACTTGTATACATGATAATTATTATTTCGCCTTATAATACATTACTATAATGCCGCATATAATTATATTACATCTTAGTTATCAAATTTTTAGTAGTTAACCCGAATTAATGAACCTTTAAAATTAAAATTTATAGATCAATAATTTGTAAAATGATAAAATTTAATCATAAATTATCACTTTCATTTCTTCATTACCATTCGGAATAACATTTGAAAATTGCTATTTAGTTTTCTGTTTGTAAAAGTCTTTTCTCTACTTCAGTTATCAAGTAACATCTTTGAAATGTATGCAGAACATGGACTATAAAATTCATCGCTAAATAACAAGTAATCTGTAAAGTGTTATTTAGGCTTTAGTTTCAGTGTTTTAAAACCTTAGGATACTCCACCGATGCCGCGTCTACATAAATATAGGGTCAAAGAATCTTCGACATAATTGGTTGGTTCCTGGTGTTCAAACACAGCTTTTACTGTCTGTGGCCCCGAACTTGACTCCTAAGTTTCCGCGGTTAGAGAAGTGGTGAGATTTTTTTTCAAGGTCAGCGCGCTGTAGCCTTGGGGCTTCATAAAGACGGAGTTCTCCAGCCTTATCTTCACTGTCCAGGAGCTTTTTTTTACCTCTGGGGAGGGGAAAACTTCTTCCAAGTTTAGATATCAATCTGCAAGGAGTCGACGATGGAAAGGTCGACGACCCGCACAGCCGATCGCCTTATTCTATCTACAGCCTTCGCGGAAACTTATACGAATACAGTGCCATCTACGAATTCCCTTGCGAAACTGGATTTCCCCTCTCTTTACACGCAACAATGCACTCGCCCTACATTTGATAATGTTCCGCATGATTTGATTTGCTTCCGCTATAAGAGATAAAAGGCTTTGTTTACAACTTGTCCGTCGTTAAGGAGATTATAAATGGATGAGTTGGTAAACAAATGAGGAAGGGTTAACCTTCTGACACCCCGAGACATATACACGCGCTTCTTTGAATAGAAATTATCGACGTTTCGTTCGTACATAGGATTGAGATGAAACAATGACAGGAATAGAGTGCTTATTAACATTCAAAGATGCAACTATTTACGGAAGTCTAATAGAGACATCAAGGAGAAACAACCTGAAGGGATAGTTTTTATCTATTTACTACCACAGCCAGAAAAAATACATTTACAGAAAACTTGCATCGAAGTAGTCAACAATGAACGATTAACAACGTTTCTTCCAACAATTAATTCCTATCAGCCAGGAATTTTTCGAATTTTTTGTATGAATAGATCTTGCAATAACCAAAATTTCTTCACAATTTACATTCACTATAAAAAAACATTTTGTCGTTTCTTTTGGGAAGTGATTGAGGATAACAACTAACATGGTAGAGATTGACTACCAAAGCATAAGATAGAATGACTTTCGCAATGGAAGAAGGAAAAAATACAGCTATTTATGTTCATTTTGGTTGAATTTAAGTACGGTACACTATTTTCATTTATTTTACTTAACCTCTTCGAGCTACAGAAGAATAACAGCCAATTTTTATACACGTTGCCAAATTAATTAAATAATGATATTTCTCTTCAATTTACTGTATATCAGGGTTGATACATGAAAATCGTTTCATCAAAACGGAAGTAGTTCTCAATTTGATCAATGATGAACTTACAATTAAGTATTTAAGATAAATGCACTCGAATTTCTTTTAATTTAACACTTCAGAGAGATACGTGTCTCGTAATTATGTCAAATTATTTCATTGGATTACCGATACTGATTGGTGTATAGAGACATTAGCGTATTAATTTACATCTGTAAATGGATGCTAAGTTGATTGCTGAGTTCTGCTGCAATTTTAAGCATTTACAAATGACTTTGAACTTAATTGAGGAAATAAAATTTTCGTGATTTTCATTGTTTCTCATTTCTAATTTCGTGTTGAATTTATAAAAGTTCATTGAATGAGAAGGACAGAGGTTTTAATTCCTCCAAATGGGATTCCCAATCATAATTACGTATGGAAAACGACACCAATTCGCTCAACTATATTCCTCAGCATTGTTTTTCATGAACGAATCATAAGGCCTTTCTATTTCTCTCGATATTACCTTGACCGATCAACTATTGAGGGCTCCATTTGTGGCGAACATAAGTATTTTCTCCTTGAATAGACGTTCTCAAAAACTAGATATTCATATCTTTGTAATACGTAATATTGCACGAAATTGCACTTACCCTTTTACTCTCACTGGGATGCGACCTAAATGGAATGTTCATGCTATTCAACGTGAGAAACTATGTAACAAATGCATGCCCTTATTTTGTTTTGATGGCTATATGACGATTTTCTATGATATAGATGTTGATGAGAAATTTAATAAATATTGAGGAGAAATAAACATTGCGTAGGCTAACTTCCTAAGATTGTGTATGTGTATTTTCATGTGTGTGTATATACATAAATTTTATGTATATTATATGTTTGCATAATGTTTTCATAGTTTTCATGATGTTTTTTCATGAAGTTCACGAATTCAGGTCATGGAGAACTTTTTTAAACATAACTAGTAACTTGAGTCGGTAAAAGATTATTCATGCTTGAGTAATGCCTTTCAACAACTGATCCATGCCCATGTGAGCAGATATTCGCAAAAGTTTTGTTTTAATTAGAATTGTTTTTAAAATATCTAGTTTCATAATTATCTCTAAAATAAAATTTGAGCTGCGATTAAGATATCGTTTATATAGTGTATTCATGACTAAAAATTAAGAAATATTTTGTGCACGCAATTACATTCCTTATTCTAAAATTACCAAGTAATATTTTTTCTTGGTAAATTGATTTATTTCATTAATTCAATATATCGAAGATAAATGAAATATATTGAGTACTGCAATGCCCCTATAAATTAGTGAAACATTTTATGCACGATATGCATACTTGTTAATGATTAATCTAATATTTACGATGTATGATGCGATAATATATTAACGAAAAAAATTAAAATTTCACTTTGATATCAGTTGGAATAGGAATTTCTTTAAAAAAATATTCCATAATTTATATTTTAAAATTCCTAAAGAATATCCATTCTTTTTAATAGACCACTTTCTTTCTACTCCATCAAATAAGCTCATATTACTAGAGTTCCATCATTTAAAACTCATGCTCATATTTACAATCCTTCCCGTTTCGTTTATGAATCTATTAACATGAAATTTCCTGAAGCATTCATGTCATTGTTATGCAAATTTTCCACTAATACTCACTGGAGAAAATCACAGTATAGGATACCCCATTTCCCACTAGCAAGAATTTCGCTTTTTAAAATTCCTTTGACAGCTAAAGGTGGTAGAATTCAGAACCCAACCTTCGTTCTGTTGACAGGACATCTTCATTTTCAAAACTTAAAAGCTCTTTTAATATAACCTTCATCGCGACTTCTACTTCCGAGAATTATTAAATGGATGCATTTACGTATTATTTACTCTAAAATTCTCAAAAAAAGGTTTAACACTTAATCGAAATCGGTCAAGGAGTTTTCGTGGCTAGATACTGAAGGACGGGCAATCACAAATAATCAACAGACCTAATGTTGAATTATTTAGCCATCTGTTAATTCCTTTTCATGAAACATGGTCCTTTTCTGTACAATTTAAAATCGAGCTATATATCTCTTAGACAGAAATTACATTTATTTAAAAATGCATCTTATTTCCGTTGAACCCTCAAAAAATTTTCTTCACAAATAACAAATGAATTTTTCCGTTATTCATCCTCCAATAGAGGATAACTTCTACATGAAATGATCAAATTAAATCACACTATTTTGTATATCATATGTTCCATTAAAAAAATTTTAAGATAAGATAATCTTTATTTAAATTGGGTAAGAAAATCTTTATTGGAATTGGCAGATTCATCTTGTTTTTAAAAATAATTGAGTATCTTATATAAATTTTATTACCTGTCATATGATAACTATTTATTTTCTATACATCGTGTGCAATTTTACAAGCTTTTAAGAAGGAAGAAAAGAAAATATATAGGTTGACTAAATATTGAACTTGTCTCCCATATATTTCGGCGTATTCCTCGTAAATAAACCTTTTTAAAATATACGTCGTAATGATGACTTGAAACTATTTCGTTTACTTATTAATAATCGTCAAAAGAACCTCTTCCGAGTGGTACTAATTTCTGCGAACTTGATCCTTTTGTTTGTTTTTCCCGTTCCTCTCCAAACAACGGAAGTGACCAACGACTCGTTCCACCAATGGCGTCCAAGTCTATTTGGTCATTTCCGCTTGCCCTGTCCACCCTGAGCGAATGAGGCCCATTCCCCTCTGAAGAGTGCACCACCGGAGGAGAAGTGCACTCAAATAGGCTAAGCCATTGTGGAAGGAAGCGAGGAGTCTGGTGGGGGTGTCTGGAAGGGGTGTTCGGGGAAGGAAGGTTGTCAATTTACGTGAATATATATATAAAGGGGTTGTTTAGCAGTCTCCTCACTCGCTTGGTGGAGACAGCGCCCGAAGGTATCAGTACCAACAGCCCCTCACCACGGTGTGTCATTCTGTCTTTCGCAGCTGCTGCAGGAAGTGGAATCTCTGAGGATATCGACATGGGTTACACCGTTGTTGCGTTGCTATTGGCACTTGCCTTCCAGATGGTCCACGGCGCTGCTCCCACGCTGCGTAAGTAGTCTTTGTTTAAGTTCCACAGTGTGTGTTATCGTGTAATACGAATCTTGAAGGAGATTGATTTTCCATCCGCGAAAAGATTCGCTCGTTCAGATCTCCATGCGAAGCGTAACTCTCACTTTCATCAGAGAAAAGAGAAATGTTATGAGGTTGCGTAACCTACAGGTTTTTGCGTCTGCTTCATGGAGAATCCGGAAGGCATCGGCATTGCTATGCGTCTAAAGAAGTTTAAAACCGGCGCTGCCAACTAAAATAGTACTAATGCCTTAAAATTCATTGAAATTACTTTTAATACCCTAAAATTATTAGGTATCTCAAAAATATAAAAATAATATATAATTTTTTGAATCAAGACTTTAGGAATTATTCTAAATTATTATAAATTTCACATGACGAAAACAAGCTTTTCAATCAGAGACGATATATATAGGTTCCAAATATATAGAAATAGATCCAATAAATCCAATAGATATATAATAGGTTCCAAACTCCAACCTATATTGGACGCGGCGACCATCTTCTTAAAATTAAAGAGCGTGAACAAAAGACCGATTTGGCAAAATTTTCTTTTATAAATAGAGGGATAAGGGAATGGAACGCATTACCTGAAGAAGTTCTAATTCCAATGCCAGAGAATTCAAGGAAATTTAGATCCAAGTTAAAAAAGTGATGTTAGTTGTAAATATTAGATAATTAAGTTTTTTTTGTATATTATTTTTTGTTTTGATTCTGATTGTATGTAATGTATTCTATGTATTTAGTCAGACGTACTGCCTTCGGGAGGTTTTGCGGGGTTTCCCTCTCGACTAGGGTAAATGCCGGGCAGAGTATTACATTTATTCCCCTGAGAAGAGAGCTACCACCAGGCCTGGTGCCTATTTGTGGCTCTAACAACAATAAATAAATAAATATTTTCCATCTCGAATTTCTCAAAAATTCTCAAAACTTCATTAAGAACAGAAAGTATCCCAAACTGTATAAAAATCAGAAATTTGTATGAATATCTTTTCTTGTGCATTTATGTATTATAATTGGATATTTCTACGTGATCTTTCAATTGAAAACGAATTTTATTATGATAATTTTAATTTCCCATAAGGATATTTGAGAATTCCGGACATATTTGCATTTGTTTGCATTTATTATAATATCTTATTCTTATAAATTATATTATAATATCCTATTCTTATTTTCTGTAATAAATTTGGTGCTTTTACTTGTATGCAAAACCCTACATATGAGGCTCTTATTTTTAGTCTTTTTATTACTCATTTCATTCACTGGTTATTTTTATTCATTTGATGTTTAAAGTAATAAAATTTGATAATGAAATTGAAAATGATATGGAATCCTTCTAGTTTATAAAAACATGACAGTTCTTTCTTTTATGGCTACAAAAGAAATATATTAAGATATATTATTAGATTTACTCTTCTAGAGATGGGTATTAGCTATACTTATTATAAATAAAATCAAAAGATAGTAAATATAATTTTAGAGAGAAAATTAGGTTTAAAGATTCAGAAACTTTTGCAAATTAGTATAAAAATATATCAAAGATACTATTATAAATTTTTCTAACGCCTGCAACATGAATTTATAGTAATAATTATAAAAATCAAACAACCATTATCAATCATATTCTGCTATTTTATGATATTCTGAAGGCTAAGGCTAGCCCACTCCTCATCACGTCCAATATATTCACTTCCCTCTAACCTTCGGGTTTTTCCAAAGAGACTCCTAAACATGCAAAGTTGATCGTCTATCCGTCCCATAGTTTGCATTAGTCCCACGTAATTCTTTCGCATACTAAAACCTTTCTAAGAATTTCCATGGTGACATTGAAAACATCATCCGCCACTCCTCACATCTCTTTACACCATTTATTTGAAAATTAGGAAGACACATTTTGCTTACTTATATTTTCAGTAAAATTTGCATAAAATATTCTAATATAACTATGCAATTTTAATATTGTAGATAAGACTGGTATATACATATTTCACTGAAGGTTACATTTCAAAATTATCGATATTCCATCATAGGGTTGGTAAATAATTCTTTTTCGTTATTAAGTATGCAGTCGTGGCCGAGTGGTTAAGGCGACTGACTAGAAATCAGTTTCCCTCTGGGAGCGTAGGTTCGAATCCTACCGACTGCGTTAATTTTAGCATGTTTTTCATTTATGGCTTTCCCTCCTTGTCTTGGATGAATGATAGACTTATCATATCGTAAACTCTTGACGACTGTAAATTACTTTTCTTTTCCTCGGGTGCATAACTGAATGTTTAAATCCATAGTACTAACTTTTCAAAGGAGCTGATACAAGATATTGAGTTGTTTCATTATGTTATAATATATATGCAGTTATTCTATATATACGATATTGCACGATCGAGCTATACAATTTCGAATTCATGTACTTAACTCCGATCACACATCAAACATTTCCAGGATGATGATATATTCAAGGTTGAGCTTTCGGAAGCAAGTTACTTCAAGCGATTGTTCGTCTCCACTATTCAGAAGGCCAAGTTCATGAAAGAATATTAAACAAGAATCCATTTATTCAAACCTTCAAACCGATGCGTAAGGATGGGATGAATATATTATGCATCGATGGAACGGTATGCAATTCTTGCCAATAAAACCTATTCTCTTTTGAAACCAAATGCCGCGACGACAGCCAGATTCCGTGTATAAGATCATTCAAATATAGCACGACATACTTAGTTTTAGGATCTGGATGTTTTTTAAATTTCTGGAATAAATTTCCGAATTCAATTAAATATTCCCTCCTTCAAGTTTAAAAAAAAAAGAAAACAAAAACAAGTTAAATATATTTCGAAATCAAGATTTTATATTATCTCTCTCTCCACACACTATAAGTAAAGGATAATCCTGTATACACAGCGAGTTCCATTCAATGGTAGGTAACGATCTTCGTATCCAAGGTGCTTCCGATACCTTTGTTGACATATGGTCTGGCAACCGGAAAATTTTTCATTTGCCCCTGAATCTTATGCAACTGGCAAGGCGTGTTTAAATTCTTGGGACGGAAGTGTGTGAGGTGTGACGCACTTATGCTAATGGAAGCATTCGATGCCGTGTTTACCGAAGAACGTGATATTATTTGCCTTAGGTTTTTTTCCGTAGGCCTTCAATTGGAAGATTTGCAAGATCGGAGAAATTCTATTTCATTTTTATAGTTGAATGTAATATTAAGCTGCGGTAGAATTATATATAACTGATCTACTATTCGAATTTTTGAAGCAGATATTTTTTCTCCTTGATATTAACTGTTAGAAAATTTTCTCTAATATAGTTACTTAAAACCAATATGAAGTGTTTTGTGCGAATTTATTATTGGATATGAAACATTCGTGGATTCCAACGGCGCAAAAGCAAAAATTACTTTCTTGATTCTCAGATAAGTTATTATTTTTAAAACGACATTCGCTTGAATTATGAAGGAAATTTATGAATATCTACATAATTCTACAATAGATAAAGAGGTGAGATAGAAGAAAAAAGTTCGCAGTCGGTAGGATTCGAACCTACGCTCCCAGAGGGAAACTGATTTCTAGTCAGTCGCCTTAACCACTCGGCCACGACTGCCGATACATTGAATGGAAATTTCAACCAAACTGTTGCTAAGGATTACCTACAAATGAAATAATTGACATATATTTTTATTACAATTACAATCAGTAATTAAATTATATTGAATAAATCAGAAATATATTTACAATAAGTTCGGATAATGAGATATAAATTTAATTTATTAAAAAATTATCGGAAAGATTTTTATTTCAGGTACTCGCATTATTCTTATTGTTTATTCTAAGATAAATTTAGAATATTCTTTTCTAAGTAATGACATTCATTGTCCATTATTCATGATGATGATATTTACTATATGTAGATATATCGATATTTCTAGATATAATTTGTATAGTACATCATTATTCATGTGAGTTATGCTCACTTTTAAACCTTCGCATTAAAATTATATTCCTCTTATCTATACAGCAAAGTACATCACCACTTGCAAGCAAAATGACCCGAACTTGGACGAATGTTTCCTGAAGTCTGCCAGAGCTACATTTCCCAACTTGGTTCATGGTATATATTTCAGTCTTTTAAAAAATTTTTAAATTTCATCACTATCAATTATTATAAAACAGGCTATCCTTATTGTTATCTACTTTTTATCGATCATAGGCATTGCAAATGTTATTGAAACATTTTCATAATGTTTCTCATTTGTCACAGTGAAAATTAAAACTTATCGGTGTACCTTTTCTTGTTATTTAATAAATAGAAATCACAAATAATTGAAGAATAATATTTCGGGTTAGAAAATAATGCTTACTTATGATTCCCAGGTGATGCTATGCTGAAGGTCCCAGTTCTAGACCCACTGAGGATAGAAGAACTTAGAATTGGTGAAGATGGATCTAGTTCCATCGGTTTGGACCTCTCGTTCCACAAAGTAGACTTCATTGGGTTGAAGAACACCGACATCAGGCTTGCAAAGTGAGTAAATTATCTGAACCATATTTTTTGGATTGGTAGATGACAGTTCCTTTTCAGTTATATTGCCTTGAGTTAAATTATATAAGGAGGTATAAAAAAGCTATTAATATTATTTGTGTCTCGTTGAATGAAATCGTTTTTTAGATTTAAGCAAATGATCCAATTCCATCCTCTCACTATATTACGTAGTAAACATATTCTTCCGGTTCCCATAACACCCTCTTCATTATTGTGATACTAATTATTTTATTTACTTTCATACCAATACTGTATTGCTTCCGATGTACTCTTTTATGGGTAAAGAATGACGCTTTAATAGAATATATTTGTTTTGAACTGCTGATTCATCCTTAGAAATGAAAGGTATCATAAATATTGCGTTCTGCACAACATCATTCTCCGATGTTGGTGATTTGACTTATTTTTCTTATTTAAATTGACTGTTTATACAAAGAAGTCCCATAAATTCTTCCTGTGCCTTATATTTTTAATATTTTTATTGTGATACGATTATTTTCTCTTTAATACTTTTCGTAAAACCACATAATGCCATTGAATTGTTTCGTCATAGTGTAGTGTTTACTTCTTTTACCTAATTCGAATTTCCTATGAACGATCCATTCTCTTCTATATTTATTGGTATAAATAGTAAATCATAGATTACGAAAGAATTTAAACCAATGATAGTTATCAAGAAAACCTTCTTTTACGTCATTATCCATCACTGCTTATGGTCCACTGTTTAACGCACATTGTTGAACGAATTTATTAGACTATTTAATCCCCTCCTCTATATTCACAAGTTGTTATTTATATTTGCAGATTCGATAAGGAAAGACTCATTCTCAACTTCGAGATGTTCATCCCTAAGTTGACTGTAGTTGGTCCTTACGAAGTGTCCGGAAAGATTCTCGTTCTGCCCATCAGAGGAAAGGGCCAAAGTAACATCGTACTAGGTGTGTTTTCCATCACTCATCTTTTGAAATACTCGAAAATTTCAAATCACTAAGTTGCCAAATGATGTCTAACGAACGTTTCCTTTGTCCATATAGAAAATGTAAACACCACGTGGGCCCTCAATGGTAAGCTGATGGGAAAGAGTCCCAACACCCAGCGACTTCAGATAACCAACTCTGTCGTGGACATCAACCCTGCCAACATGAAGATTTCCCTCGAAGGCCTCTTTGGTGGTGATGGGGCCTTAGGTACCTATTCCATATTTTATTTTCTCTCGTTATTCATAAAACTACTGATGTGTTTACGATTTCGCTTCAAAACGCACGCTATATAGACTTTCTACGAGTTTTCTGATTTTCAAACATTATTGCGTTAATAATTAGGCGTAAAAACAATTCGTTTCGTAAGTCAATACTTTTTATTTCATAAGATCGTTTATTATATTTATAAAAGAAACACTTTTCTTTACACATAGCTTTATTTTCATCCAGTATTGCTGTCCTACTTCACTAGACCGGAATAGGGTTTTTTAGCGCTTACTTTCTACTGATTGGTATTTTGATAAGGTTTCATTGCCTATATATATTAAAAGAAATACTTAACTTAATACATTCTTTTATTTGATAATTTGTTTCGAGATAGTCAATATAAGTAGATGCAAGATTATCAACGATTAAGTTGTCCTTTGTAATGATTCAACTTCCGAAATAATTGTAAATATATATTGAAGGATTTTACGAGCTGAATATTCGTAGGATGGATTCAAAAATATGTATGAAAATATTTTATATTCTAGCATACGTAAAAAGTAAGACTCGAAAATGAAAACGTAGTCACGGTCATTGCACAGTCTTACTGTCACGCTTCTGAGACTCGATCTAGGAAATACTTCGGTTAAACCTTCAACAGCTGACATACTAGTGTAGTCGGGACATATGGCAAATAATAGACTACCTATAACGCATTCTTATCGTGACACTGTCAATTGAGGTCAAGATACTTCCAATTGATGAAAATAAAAGCATTGAAATAACGTGTGTACTCTACTAACACAGGTAAACAGATGAACATCTTCCTGAACGAGAACTGGAGGGAGGTCTTTGGAGAGCTCAAGGGTGGACTGAACGAAGCCATGGCACAGATCGTGATGCTCATAGGAAACCAGATCATAGCTTCCGTGCCTTACGTGCAGCTAGTACCTCCTAAGTAATCCACCAGAAGTCCGCTCTCCTGCTTCCGGTATTGGTTCTTCTACGTGGTCACCTTGACAGCGTACACGGGACTCGTCCCGTGGTCAAAGAGTATCAGGAAGGGTGCATTCAGGGTGAACTGGAGGACTCTTTTAAGGTGTATTTGGTGGCCGTTCTAAAATACCAAGCGAGTCGACAATAGTGAATCGTGCATGGGTTTCGTGATTAGAAGCCCATACGTGATCCTTTAACATTTGAGACGTTGATGAACTTAGTGACACACTGATCCTGGATATTTCGCTGTTTCGTTACTAGTGAACGGGATCAGAATTATGTACAATATGCCTAATGCGCGGCTCCTGAATTAGTGCTTTACTCTCTAAAGATCGCTTTGACGATCCTGCTGCGGTTCGTGCATGATGTAAAACCATGTTTGTATCATGCTCAGTAGGTTTTGAGCCGCGTAAACTTCCAAAGTACTTGTATTTGCAAGTCCAACATTTCTCAACGAACTCATTCTTCATTCATTCAATCTCTACTTCAAGCTCATAGATTCAGAGCACACATGAAAAGCACTTCTCATTTTACATTTCTCTTGGTTCAGGTTTATTCGGGCAAAACAGTATTCCATTCTGATTCGATACTGAAAGCTTTTAAAAGGTTCTTTCATTCAAATTAGCTACGTGAAAGAATTACTGGGACGCGGTTGATATTTTTTCTTCCACACTTGACTTGGTTAATTTAATTAAGTTATTATTTGCTTCAATCACCTCCAATTAACACATTAACGATAATCCAAAACTCCAAGCTTAGGTATGCATTCCGTCTTTACTTTCTGGGGAAATAATTTTCATCTCTGTTGGAAGATTGCACATTAACAAACAAAATCTTTTACGTCTGTTTCTCATAGAGATCTAACAGCATCTTAATAATAATTAGTTCACCTTAGAAACCGACTTCATCTCTCGCTCTTTCATTTCATTGCCAATATAAGGATTACTATTGGGTACAGCGTCTGTCGTTGGAATAATTTCCTCTATTTTTCCCTTATGTTGGACTGCACCACCATTTCTTCATTTTATTTTATTAATATTTAATATGAAGGACTGTGAGTACATATTTAAATAAAATTTTATTTGGTTGACTCCCGCTCACTTTTATTTATCCTGAATGATTGATTACCTCGGTAGAGCTGCTAATTACTTGATATGTTTGAATCTTAATGGATTTATATTTGTAATTCAATACTAAATAATATTATACTCCTATAGTTTATATGAGTAAAGCAAGTGATTTTAGTTAGATACGAACAATGCACTTAATTATGCACATACATGAATAATTGCAGCCACCTGAATCATATCATTGTTACATTGTAACTCGTGTTATTTATAGGAACAACATTGTCGTTAAGAATTAGTACAAAATTGCCCTATTCATTTTAAGTCGCACTTCACCTCTTGGTGGGAAAGGCATATATAAGCTAATTCCATATTAATTCCATTATTTAAAAAAATTCCTTTCCGAAGATAGCACAGCGTCTGATGCACAACGAACTTTCACCAGCTCACAAGAGTCAACAACTTTCCCGCTCTATTGTTGCTATGGCTTCCACAGCTGTTCCTCGCGAAAGTTCACGAGGAAGGCGTTAGCAATGCCTGCGAAAGCCTTTCCGAGTTCCTCCAGAAGCTGTCCTTTCACGTCATTGAAGACTTCGTGCGCGTTCTCATTGAGGAATGAATTGGCCGCTTTCCCTGCAGGTGGCAGGAACGTAGGAACACATGCGAGGCCAGCGCCGAGTGCGGAGGAAAGAGAAAATAGGTTAGTACGCTCCACTGGCTTAGTCAAAGAACAATTTAAAAAGGAGGGGGATTTTATTAATGAGTAAACAAGCGAGACATTCTCCGTCGGTGTCAAGCAGTTGCGCAAACGTCATCCAAGTCCTAGAGAGCAACGCTGTTTCAACGAAGCACTCAATGTCTGACTGTATTTTCTGTAGAATTGCTAGGAAACAGGATTGTTATTTCGATTTTCATAACCTTAACTCTTTTCAAAGCTCTCTAACTCAACTTACTTGTAGTTTGTTTAGTAAATTAACCCCTTGATAACTATTAATAGGACACGACCTCAGTATTTTATAGTGTTTCTTTTGATATCTCGTAAAGTTTTTACGAATATCGAAGCATATTAAGTTTTCAAAAGAATATGGCAGCTGATTATACTACGAGTTTAGATAGTCTTTGAATATAACTATTTCTTTCGATTTAATAATATTGAACTTGCGGCATAAATAATGTGATAGTTTGAGACGAAACTTGCAAATGCAAATGCAAATGCAATGCAAACAAATATGTCGGAAAAGGCGTGTGGATGTATATGATATGCCTCCCTTACTTTGAACGAGTATTTTTGTTTATCTCTCCTTCAAAAGATACAGTGAAACGTGTGGATAGCGTGCTACGGTGATTCTTTCACAATCCTTTCCACAACCTTAGTTGACAACGCCCGAAAGACAATTGCAGTCCGTTGCCATTACTTAATGATTAGCAGAGAAGTGAGCCTATTCCCTGCTAATGTGACAAGTCATGAATTTTTCAAATCTCAATCAAATATTATCTGTATAAATGAAATCCATAACTTAATATTTCATTGCTATATTATTTGCACTCCTAGGAAAGACCCATCATTTTTTCGTTAAAATACTGCGGCTTAAAGTAGAATCTCATATCTATAATTAAATTTCCCGAGCATTTCATAATTGACTCAGTGGGTGATGAAGTAATACATTGTATGAGGTGCGAAAGAATACAATGTAAGAACTGAGTCTTATAAAAGGTAAACATTAGTCCGATAGTTTCCTTTTCAGTTCAAAAACATTCTATGCTTCTTTTAATGTTGAAAACACAAATGCACACAAACACGAAAACGTACAATCGAACTGAATTTTCTGAGTATATTCTTTTACTATATATGTTTTACTTTTACTATAATGTTCATTATAATTAGTGAACAAATAGACATTTTATCATCAATAAAATGAACTCCTACAGTATGCATATCATTAAACAAGTATTTTACTAATATCTTTGAGTATTTAAAGCAAAACATCGCCATCGCGTTCCATAAGCCCCACGGTGACTTACAATTTGATAATCCATACAAATTACACTTGACAAGAAACCAAGTATATTATAGTATATAGTATACTAAAATCCTGCTGCTAACGTTCGTAGAGGGTTCAATATAAACCATCGCACGCTTTCAATGGCCAACTTCATTTCCGGTGACGTTCCCACAATGGATACGCGCATATACTCGCAAAAGCCTTCTATATCTTGTGCCAAGTCGCATCCTCGGGTAGATAGTAGTACTTTTTATTCGGTGGAGATAAACATTATCCACGATTGAATACGAAAAGTTGCCAAGTGCAAACAGAAAGAGCGCGAGATATCACAGATAAGAAGAGTCCCGTGATGGCAAAGTCTCCTCCAGAATTTCCTGTCACATGCTTCGATAATATTGTTAAAAATGGTTTGGAGAAGGCACCAAGTAGCAAGTCAATATGAAGCACCAACATTTTCATTGATACTTGTATAGGAATGGCTATCGTTCGACGAAATTTAACAACCATAGCAGGGTTTTTTTTCGTCAAAAATAAAATTTTTTAACGCATTTCCCCTTCGTTTCATCGTATTTCACTTATTATTTCCTACTTCGGTGCGTCGATGTGTGAATAGAAGTTTTTTCCTTTCTTTCGGTGAAGCCTAGATACAAAGTTCCATTCCCTTACTTTTACCACCGACAAATACGTGACTGTGACAGTAGAGAAGCTAGTGGGATGGGGAATGAGTTTTTTATATGAATAACAATTATTTTGAACTCGTTTTGATTTAATTCTATAATTCTTGATACTTTTACAGATCAAATGATTTGAAATATTGTTTTCAGATAAAGACCATCTAGCAAAAATACTTTCCATGTCCTTCCTGAATATCCTTGTGTTTCTGCAACACAGTTAATAGTTGAAGGATAGCAAGGAATTGATTTTAGAGGAGCGAATTCCTTGCATATTTATATCAATCATTTACGTAAAAAAGAGATATGGAATTTTCTCTCGCAAAATGTCAAGTATAATTTATGCGTGGTTAGATAACATTTAGCTGCATACTATTTAACTTCCATTTAACCGAGAAACAATCTAGCTTTTTTTCTTACCAAAATTCTTTTCATATTTCTGTTCGATAATCACTTGTTTATGGAACTTACGTGGTCAGAAAATTTTAGCACGTTGTTCTCAATTAGGTTGAATATGTTCTTTTTAGCATTCGTGAACACGGTTTTAGGCGAAAGTTGTTAGCAAGTTACCGCTTATTGAAAAAGCAACCGAGCAAGCTATAAATACGACCGGTCGATACTCTCAAAATATTCCAAACAATAAATTTCGTTATTGGTATTGTTGTTGTTAATGAGTAAGTTGGTGAGTTATTCATCAACATTACAATTCAATACAACAATACATTTAAATTAAAGTCCTGAAATCAATTATCACAAGTTGAACTACTATTCGTAGGTATTTAACAATCCTATTACATATACAATCCTATCCTACTACATACATTCGGTAACATTAAGTCATTCTTTATGGTTCTTTGGTCTCTGAATCACAAATGCATTGTTCTCTTCCGTTTTTGACCCTTGCATTCGTCTCTCACTTGTTTGGTTTCTCTTCGTTCCTCGAATAAATATTACGATTGAACTGAACACAGTCACTCATTTGTTACACTGAGTTGCCCCTTGGACATTGGTCGCCGGCAATCTTTATGTATCTGCGATCGTCTTCTGAGGAGATTCAGGGAAAAGAGGATATCTTAGTGATAATAGGATAATTGGAGTGTCTGGAATGTCTGCGAGGAGAAATCTATCAGAAGAGCAGTAACCATATTGCATCTCTTGTAGAAGGATTGTTTAATTTAAAATTATCACAACAAGCAACATGAGCAAATTATTAAACAAATGAATATAAAGTGGAGTAATTCATTAGTAAATTTACTTTTCATTCTTTTTATTCAGTCGAATACTTGTCTCCCATAAGCAATCAAATAACATGATATGCGCAAATTTATATATTAAGATTGTTAATTCATAAGTTTAACATCCAGAGTTCTTAATTATATTCATATTTTGGATATTAAAATAGCTTCTATCTTTCTCTACGAAAAGTATTTTCTCTTCAAAATTTTCATTTTATTGAAATTGAAGTTTGATTACCATTATAATGCATGGTTTTTATTTCACAATGCAAACCATAAAACAAATTTCAGCAGTGAATTTTGACTTTAAATAATAAGTTCCTTTTGAAAGTTTTTCAAATGACATTCCTTTTTAGAGAGTATACATTTGGAGGGTTTTGCTAATGAATTTAATAACCATTTTCAAATTTATTCGATTTAATCTAAAATAACAAATAAGTTATAGCTCTAAATTATGATTATTTTTTTTGCAAAAGTTAAAAAAATAACA
The DNA here is from genome assembly GCA_020796165.1 of Pantala flavescens. Taxonomy (NCBI): domain Eukaryota; kingdom Metazoa; phylum Arthropoda; class Insecta; order Odonata; family Libellulidae; genus Pantala; species Pantala flavescens. Next base: position 43,632,805 of record CM036881.1, on the reverse strand, counting down.
CGTAAACTATACTATTATCTTTCTATACAAATAGGAATAAACTGCAACCTTTGTTTAGGAAGGTACATAACTTTCGAAACGGTGCGTGTCTACGTGCGTGAGATACTTGTATTTAAACATTCCACATAGAATTCCTGCTACGGCTAAAACATTCCTCATAAAACAGCAGATATCTTTAACAAAAAGCGCATTAATAAATCTGACGAGTTCAAACCACGCTTTACAGAAGTGAGTCATACTAAAAGAACAAAGTAAACTTCGACCTACTCCATGAATATATTCACCAGAAGTGTTTATATAGACAAAGGAATCGGTCGAACCCCAGCCACCCGAACTATCTCAGTGTTGTCGTCACGCCGTCTGTCACCCATTACTACTCAATCATATCCCACCCATTAACCGCTTTTAAAGAAAGGGAATTAAAGGGGAACAGTTTGAGGGAAATGGGTAAACAATACGCCCTAACGGAAAGCGTGTCCCCGTGTCTCCGTGTCCCCGTGCACGCCCCTCGTCACTCCCAATGATGAAAGTCGCTCGTTACGTACGTGACCGTGTTTTTGATATCGCCGGGCAACGTTTATCCAACGGCGATTCATTGCAAGAGTTAGCAGTTCGTCTTCTTCAACAGCCTTTCTTGGGTCTATTGAAAGACATTCGCATCGATTCCTATGCGTTCTCTTAAAGAGGATTTGAACTTGAACCTCGATTATTACGTCACTTGGCAGAAACGGCCCCATTATGCGATGGAGTGTCTTTAGGAAGAATTGGTGACGGAAGAAGCTTAAGGAGGTCTTGATGCCGCAAACAAGCCTTGATTGAGGTTTGAGGAAAATTTCAGTGGTACTTCTGAGGGCCATCGACTTTCGGTAGGGAATATTGCGTATATATATAAATATATATATTATCCATGGAACAATATTCATAAATAATAAAAATATATTTTGGTCGTTCCATGGATACTCTATATCCATGAAACCACCACGATGTTATCTAACCTAATAATAACAATTATCTCAATAAAAAGATTTGATAATCCACAATTCGGTTTACTAAAGGGCATAGATGTAGCTATACTTGGTTCGACTCCCTGTTATAGCAGTGAGAAACAGAGTAGCGTCTTGTTTGGCCATGTCAATCATTATCCATCAAATATGTACGGAATCTATATGAAATCTGTGTTTGTAACGGGTTCATCGTGATCTTGAAAAGCCACAGGTGGCGAAAGAACATAATTCGATGAATTTATCCCTTATTGCCTTCTTAAAGCGGAATTATATCCTTCCTGTTTACAAATTGTAATTGTTTTCGTACGCGATTCATAACTATCATAATTATATCACTAACAATAAATACTTCTTGACAACCACGTTTATTAACGATGTAGGCCAAGTTCGTAAAATCGATTCAACGGGTATACAAATAAGTTTATTCTATCTTTAAAAAGATCAACTAATAAAACATTATATGCCACCTAAAGAATTTATGCGATAAACTAAAATAGAGTTCAATTAAATTAAAATTAGTCAGGATATTTGATTTTTCGTAGTATTTGTGTCCCAAATTGTTCATCTACATCACTAACCCAGAGGCACGTATAATACAAAAATCTACAAATTGTCCCTTATTCCGTCCATCTAAACGAAAGAATTCGGGCTATATGGCTCTATTACGATGAGTGCGTTGTTCGTCTGCGTGTTTGCCAGACGCATACGCTGTGTTAGCAAACCCCGTCTCCCAGCGACCGTCTGGCCGCCCTTCGCCTATCCTTCCCCAAAAAAATATCGCAGATCCTTAGGACGTGACGCGCATGAGGTTTCAATGCCAACAATCGTGTTTGGGAATCCCCTCTCTCCTCTGATGGGAGAGCTTCCTGAAAATTCGCACGTAATATTCGCCGCGATTTGCCCAAGGCGTGACCACAGAAGCGATCTGAATTCTTCTCTACAGAATATTAGAGGAAAAATTCATAGGTTTATTTTATTGGAGTCTGACCATATGAAACTATGAAAATTTTGCCAGCATATTCAGCAATATGTTTGCAAATTTTTTGTATATTATCATCTCGAAACAAGCTGGTATTTTGATTCCATCGCTCGTTTGATAAAGAAATGTTTTACAGATATTTGTATAGTGTATAAAGCAAGATAGATAAGACGCGAAGTGAATTCGAGGGACTTTTAATTAGGTAAAGTAGAAGTAAGCAAATGTCTAAGTAGAATCTAAAATGTGCTTAATATTAACCTCTATATTAGACATAATATAATAAAAATATGATAGCTATAGGAATGAAAGTAAAATATGTCAGCTTCCACAAATTTTAACAAGGATTGACTTGTATAGTTTTTCACACCGATATACATGTATTGTACTATTATTCATGCAATAAGGATAAGTTCGTCCAGATATTACAACAAATAGTTCATCAAATAATAATATTATAATTACATACAGTTTTATGACAGTAATGTGATTATTTTATAGTACTGATATGGAGAATATTAGATTATTTTAAATAAAAATTATGAATTTAGATTGCATGATATTATGAAGGTTTAAGAATCGATATTCATTTAAACTTAAGTAAATTTCATTTCAAAAAACAATAAACCACAATGTTGAAATAGCTAAAAGTTATAAATAATATTCATCTATTTCTACGAAATAGAAGAAACTTATTCTTTATCAAGCAAGGGTTATAAAGTGAAAGACGTTAGCAAGCGTAAAAAGTGGATTATAAAAACAACACAAAAAGAAGAGACAACAAAAAAGAGATGAATGTGTACCTATAGAGAAGGGTGTATAAAACAAGGAGGGAAATTAGATAGGGGATGCGTACGCAAGAAGAAAAACATGCTGGTGGATGGAAGGTCAAGGATTTGGTTCAAGGGAAAAGAGAAATAAAGGATAATATGTAGAAGACCGCATCACTCTTAAATGAAAACATGTAAAGGGAGCCTGGAAATAAGGAACGTGGGATCCTGCAAACACTTGTTTGAAAAAGTGGTTTTAATATTCCTTATTTTAAAAAATCGAGGTTCGTTTTCACTCAGCCAAACCTCCACAATAATCATTGTAATTCAATAATCATCGTAAGAATTAAAATTTACTCCATTATTAGGAAGAGCAATTATTTGGAAAGTTATTGATTCGCGGGAAGTCATCACAATTACAGTTTACAGTGAAATCCTTATATTTTATACGTATCCTTCTTCTATACACGTCTGCTGTTCTTAGAGTTTTATATAATCAGTATATTCTCATACGTGAGAAATATCTAACGAAGGATTACGTAAGATTTGTATGATGATTATAAGTATTTTCAATGCATCTCATTGATGTTTTCTAATATCTTTCCATTTTTGGCATGTTCTTTTCGTATACTACATATTATCAGCAGTTTTGTCGTAAAATAAACAGAACTAGTGAAAAACCCCTTTTATAATAATATATTTTTAGTATAACTTTTAAAATAACTTATTCCGTTTTACAAATTTTTATGCGTGTACTTATAACTTGCAGTTTTTCGGAAAACTTCCCAATAACGAGCCATAAGATATAGTGAAAATATTATCGATGATCTTAATGATAATCACAAGTTATATAAATGTACTTGGAGTATATAGAAGCTTCGTTCTGAAGGAAAGAGAATTTCCGAGCTTAAGAAAAAATTTCTTGCAGATACAACATTGATTGAAGAATAAACTCACTCAAGTGGGAATGATTAGATGAGTCTTGCTTACTCTGATTCCAGAGAGAAGTAATGCAACCCTATTGAGTAACACATGATGTAGTGATTCATAGGATATTCATTCCGTATCTGTTCTTATCTATATCTATACTTCGCATTTCAGGTCTTCTGTCAATAGTTGGTGTTAGATCAGGTAAGCGCGCGCGAAAGAGGTAAAATTTATCTTATCATCAATTTTTTAGGTATTTAATATTGAGTGTTGATTGATTGCAAAAGGGAAGGTGTTATGAGCGAGATTAAATTTAACATCGGGTAAAGCGTAGGAACCGGAAAATCATTCAGCGAAGGAAAACACTTAAGTATGTACATCTAATCAATGACCCGTATCGTTGAATACCGTTCATTCAATTATTGCCCGGCATTTGTAATGTAATAATGAGTTTAAATTTATTAAATCAAAACTCGTATTGTTGACGATTCGAATCGATAAGTGAAAGGAACTCCCGATCAACGTCATGTCCAATCAATCTGAACACGAGCTTCCTTTCACTTAGGGGCCCTCACCCAATCCGTTGTCGCCGTCCAGAAAGCGGTCGAAGTAGTAAGACACTTGAGCAGGCATCACGTCTAAAGCGAATGTCTCCACTTCCATTCCTAAGGCGCCTTGATCTGCATCCCCCGGAGTGGATGACGGCAGTGGCACCTCGTGGTAATAGACCATCCAAGCGGAAGTGACGTCAACTGAAAGCGACACAGAGGAAAACATCATAGTCTCCTCGATGAGGATTTAATCCTAGAAAATGGTTTGCGAAACAGGGACGTGACACACGTCGTTGCGTGGATACATTGAGGGGATTTCTATTCCTCTGGTTTGAGAAGGAAGGAAGGAAAGATCGCGGTGTCCAAACGCTACCGGATGTGCTCAAAGGCTAACTAAAGTCCAGGTTCTGCGGAAGGAATGCATGTGCTACGATGTGCAGAAGATGGCAGCTGCAGTTTAGAGGATGAAGTCCGGTTACAAAAACTAATGCTTGAATTCTCACCGGATGTTTCCATCATAGAGTATTAAAATCATGTGCGTAGAGGGTAGGATAATCTCAATTGAGCTGAATGATATTTAAAAAACTGAATATGAAAATGAATCGAAATCAATTGTCAAAATACGAGATTCATGAAAGACTAAATGCTATTCAATCGGCGTAAGAAATTTCGGATTTTCTAATAAGATATTAATGATTCGGTAAAAGAAATATAAACTTTAATAGGGTAGTCGAAATATTCTTCTGAAGTAAATTTCTATCTAAATTTTACACAGTCAAAAGCTTGTCATATATCGTTGAAATTCGGGTGGTTTATTATCAAAAGATAATTTTATATCTAAGTTTACCATCATGCCATTTAAATTTAAAATAGATAAGAATTATTGCTAAAGTACATGAAAGGATAAGAATTTACACAATTCAAGCATACAAAACAAAAAAAAATCTAAAGGAATAGTTATAATTTACAACAGCTAAAACATAAATACATTAATATTCTTCATCAGATCGTTTCACCAATTAATATTCATTCAGAAAAAAAACATAATCAGTCCATATAAATAGATTTTGGTAGTCGATGACATTTTTAGGAAAGGAAATTTAAATGAAAGGTCAGAGTTCATGGAAAGTTTTGTGAAAGAGTTAAAAAAAGAACAAACACTGTTACTATGCAAAGTATCGATCAAATAAGTGAGCGGAAGTAACTTTCATCTCCCCGAGAAATAAAACTACTAGATAATTATGGCAAAAAGTCTCACTTTACGCTAAACATCGAAAGGTTCTGAGAATTTGAGACGATAGCATGTGATCTGTGAACAGCTGTAAAACCAGACTTGTGTGTTTATTTATTCTTTTTTTGGATTAGAGAAAACTCGTTTCTATGGCTACCGTAGTCAGATTGATGGGTCGATAAAAACAAGAGATACATGTGAGAAAATATATTAGCGAGATTCATTCAATGGCATGACAGAGGTGATGCAGGTAGGGGTCATAAACTCCGTGTCAATGCCCCTTTATAAATTCTAAAAGATAGATTTATAGGTGTCTTATACGGCCATGGAAAGATATATGTAGCTTTCCGCAACTCACTGTACGATACATCACTTAAAATCTGTGTTTTAGGAGTAGCCTATTGAAATCGATCTTTATAAATTTAAATTTGTAATCGAATCACTTAAAATAAAAGGTTTCGTGGTTTTCCATACATTTGGAATATTCCATATTCCATACTTCGTGGAAAGAATAGTAATGAAAAACTTTGTAATTACCTAAAGGATATTACAAAGTTTCTCTTATTCTATACTCTCATTCAAAGTATTTTGATGCTTGAAAATACATCATGCAAAATCATTATTGGTAAGATAAATTGGATTTAAATTTTCATTATCGACCATGAAAATTTGTTATTCATCTTTATTATCTTATATTTGTAGCTTTATTTTCGATTCTAGCTTTGAGATCACATACGTGTGATATAGCCACTTCAGCTTCAATACAACGCGAAATTTAAGAGTATAGTTTGTTCTTTTCATGACAAAAGTTATCATTTTTAAAAATTTGCTTCGTATTATATGGAAATAGATGAAATCATTATAAGATGTAATACAAAACCAAATTTCTGCCATCGTTTATGTAATTTTGCGATATTACTTAAAATTCTTTATGGAAGTATTCTTTCAATAAGTTTCACTGGAAAATTTCACTTTAAATTTTTTGACTGATTTCAATCTTAAGGGCTTGTGGAAAGGTTTATATTTCAGGAAAGCATGGACTCCATTAGAATATGTTAGTTAGCCCTATTGCTTAGAAAGTGAGAGGCCTGGCTTTAAATCCCATTCATGTCATTATGATTTATTGCCCTTCTTCTGAGAACTTACATTTCCTAGAAAGCAGCGTAATTTTAATTTAAGTGCGTTTGAATTTTCTTAAAGAGGCAATCATAATAAGCAACTATACATGAGATCTTAAACGTACAGTTTTGAGAAATCCTATAAGCCTGAAATTCATTTCTGCTCTCACCAAAGCAACTTTCTTAGTGAGAAATTTATCTCGAGGCTTATAGCGGCAATAGGATTATATTCTCACGCCCTTATGATGAAATACGTATCACACGATGTGATAAGATTGTAATCTGTTCAAACCTAATAACATCACACGTAGTGTTTATAAGAGAAAGAGAGAAAAATAATATTATGCACGTAATATTTAAAATAAATACAAACTAGTTAAATGACATTTATAGGACGTAAAAGACAAAACATTTAAGTTTCAATCATTGTTATATTTTTATAATATTGTGTTATGACAATGTTACACTCCACATAAATGTATGTATGTATTCGCCATTGTATTATTAGAGTACCAAATGTAATTTTTATCTAAATAAGCTATTTATTAGTTCTGTATAAATTAAAATAAATTATTTCAAATAAATTAATTTATCGAACACTGATCCTGCGCTCTTTCAACAATATCTTAACCTTCTAGGTAAGTATTTGTATTTATAAATATAAATTGTTCACAACAATGGATGAATCAAATCATCGTTAGACAACTATGAAACCGTAATTGTTGGATGATTGATTCAGAAGAGAAGAATAGAGAATCTTAATTAAAAATCGATGCAACAATTTCACCGTTGATTCATCCCAACAGAACCGGATTAAAAAAATGTTTGTTAGGGGAGTTACGGTGTCGTCTTTAAGGGGAAAGTAAATATAGATCAGTACGTGAGTGAATGCTAATACCATCGCGTCATTCCTTTCATGTTTGTGAATGAAATCAGTTTTTTGGGTGTTTCACTGTTTACTCCGCTTTGCATAGACGCAACTGCGTATTCCCCTTCTCTTCGTCTCCCACTGCAGCCGAACGCAAAGCGCGAAAGCGTTCCCCGCCACTGAATCACACGATGTCGAAACACGCGTTCGCGGTAGTTCATGACCGCCCGCGATAATGGCAGGACAATTCTCTTTCGACTAGTCGCTACCCCTCTCTTCACTTCCCCACACTCCGCCCGAGGGACGTTTTTCAGTGCAACGTACGCATTCATTCAGGCAGGGGAGAGTTTGACGAGCAGAGAGGGAATTCGGGCCCGCTTACTCCAAAGGTCCCTGAGCATTCCTCCTGAGGTTCAAAAGGTCGTCGAAATACCCTATTCTGAAGAGTGTCGCGTGGTGACAATTACGGTGCGCTAACATTAGGAAGTTGGAGGTGAAGTGAAATTACTGTGCTGCGAAGTTTTTCGTTCGTGGATTGTCCGCGCGACCGTTGGACGAGCGGGAAAGGATTACGTGTGAATTTACGTACGTTTTTATACGATCACGATCCACCTGCTTGTTTAATGGATATATAACACCTGAGGAAGCTTGGATACTCTTGTTTCTCCTGGATGTAAGTATATATATTTTGCTATATATTTTTATCGTGAAATGTGCAAATGAAATGGTTTATTATATATCAGGTTTATTACCAAACTGTTAAAAAAGGAAAATTCTATTGATTATTTTCGTATGAGCCTTCATTTGTCTGCATCTAGGATATGCATGCTCAAGGTAAAAGTTTCCATGCCCTCCTTTTTTGAAAGGCTTCCGTGTAAACTGCTGATTTAATTCTTGTCGCATTAGGGATCGATGGCGATCAATGTTTTCGTATTAAACCAAGTTCATATTTTTAGAAAACTCTGCCATCTTACATCATAGAACAGAAATAAACATTTCGTGCAAAATAAGTATAGGTTTTTATAAGCGATAAATAATGAATCTGACAATTACCAACACGCAGACAGGGAAAATATAAACTTCGAGAAAGGTAAATTCTGTTAGACTTGATGAGGAAAGAGGAAAAACAAAAAGTATTCTACTCTTGAGAATAGTAAAAGGACGATATATATTCCATATAACCAGTAAATCCCAAAGATAAACATTCAAGTAAAATATACGTACCAAATTATACGTAATATAACCGACTATTTTGGTATAAAGTATAGTATACAATATATTGTATTAATAAATATAGGTACATTTCTAGTGAGATAGGGAAGTACTTTGCATCATTGTCATCATTAAATAGTCACTATATTAAAGGAGGGAAATGCTTAATTAGATGTTGATTGCTATTTTGAAACTTTACTCTTCTCTCTCTCTCTTTCTTTATTCCTTATCTAAAAAATGTAGTAACTGTGAGAAGCGGCTCTGAAATGTCGTCATCGTTTCTAAGAACTCTTCTGTAAAACTTCCTCAATTGGAATCGTGACATTATGCGTTTCTGAGGTCTCTCGCTATTTCATAGAATATTTGTTGCACCCTTGCCATCACTTGCCGAGTATTTGGAAGTCCAGACAAGGCACGATGTGTTTTGAAAAGCCCGCTGTAGATGCCATGCGTTCGCCTCGTGTATCTCTAAAGATAAAGCACACATGCCGAAGGTTGTCGAATGGCTGATACCCGAGGGCCGCCTGCTGTTCACATACAAGTTTATCGCATACTCTTTCTCTTACTTCATACTTGTGAGTCGCATTTGTTTGATTTACCTTTGATTCATTACTATGTCCAATAATGAATGAATAATTTGTTTGAATAAGAACCATTGTTGAACGATGTTCTATCAGAATAATGTCCTGGAGAGTTTTTATTACGTGAAATTGTTACATTGTTATGTTTCAATACTGCTTGTGAACTAAAATCGAAGAAATCGTAATAAAACGAGTAAATTCTGATAATCAAAACAAACGCAGCTATAAAAAACTTTACGACCGAAATGCGTCTCAACCTAACTCAAGATGATGAAATCATTCTGCTTTTGCGAACTGTTAGTATTATAAGCTAAATGAGGAAATGCACTTGTCTAGACACAGCGTAAGACCATTTATTATCTGAGGAAGCAACGTTTCCCTATTGAGTATTCATCCCCTTCTGCAAATACCGTTTAAAATGACGTATTGTTCCATATCGTAAGAATCATTTGTCAAGATAGGAGCATCTTTATCTTTTATAAGTACTTAAATTCCTTTTATGAGTTAATGCGATCAAAATAATACGAGAAAAAAAATGAACTCACCAGGAAGTAGGGATCAAATATTCTTTCTACCTTAAAAACACTAATTAATAATTATGCTAATGAAGTCTTGAACAACGAAAACCTTGTCGTAGCTCAGTCCTGCCCTCGGTTAACATTAGCTCTACTTTTTGACAAAAGTACCGTTAGCATTCCGTACAGTTACAATAAAGGTTCGACATATTAAAGGTTTTTGAAGATAATATTCAAGCAATTCAGCGGCAGATAGCCCTGCCATCTTGGAATCATAGTCTGTTGCAGATAATAAATTATATATCGTATAAACATTAGTAAGACGTACTGATTATCTGGAGCCAATTATTAGCTAAGTCTACATCTTATAAGATTAGATATCGCTTTTTTAAAACGGGTAGTGCTGCTGAATCGTTAATTCCTTTTTAATATACATTTATTAGATTTGATCTCCAATGTTGGAACTTAAGTTAGGTGTCATCTTCATTTGGACAGAAAGAATTTGTATCTTTTTTCATTTTTTAATCTCCGATGAGCTTTGAGGAATTCTTTGGAGTATTGCTGGTATTGCAGTTGATATCCTGGTTTTTGTATCTGTTGCCGATAATCAAACTAATATTTACGTTTTGTATGAGGGCTTTAAAATCATTTTCTAGCACCTAGCAACCCATTTGTGGTGAACTGATAATGGTTAACAACCGGAAATTGCGGTTACGAAAGCCGTGATAACTCAAACAAGTGATAGTCATTGGGTATGAGAGTCTGGAACATCTAATTGCATCTCTTCTGCTCAGGTCTCAGAAAGCCTGTTATCTGAGACATATCACTTGTTGATTCGACCTGAATTTCTTGGGTGTTATCAATCGTAATTCAGCGCTAAAATCGTTTCAAAACATTGTGTGCATTTCCTGTTTTGCATATTGCGTTTTTCAAAGGATTTATCCATATCTCCTCAGTAATTAGAGTTGAAATTTTTAATCATCTTCATTTCTGCATGGAGGAAATAACCCTTAAATCGAATATTGATTCGGTTTGGAATTTATCGTTGAATCATACAAAATAATTAGAAAATCGTTTCTACGAGGAGAATGAGATCCATCTGGTAATATGAGGGATGAAGTATATAAACGGTCTGCGCGAGAAATGTTTGGCCTAAGAGATATTTTAAATTAAATGCCATAATTCTGCTATCCATAATCTACATATAATTGCATACTTTAGTACTTTAATATGCCATCATTTAGCAACATCTTTCAAATTGATTAAGGTAATAAGCCCCGACATTACGAGACAAGGATAGAAAAAGATAAGAATAGACCTACATCAAATGAAATGTAGTTAAAAAAGATTATCTCATTGTAAATAATAAGATAATGCTTCTGAATAACTTCCCATGAAAAGGAATTGGATGGAGAAAATTTAAATGCGATAGTTAAACATTTTAAAAGAGTTGCTTAACATCACTTGGACTTGGAGTATTTTATCCGATGATACGACTAAAACAAAACTAAATTTATCAATTTAATTTTAGAAAAGAAAGAAATATTATTAAATTTATCGTAGCTGAAATAATTTCCTGTGAAATGATAGAGATATTTTGAGAGATTTTAGCATTGCTTTTACGTATATTTTCCATATTTATATCCACTCATTTCCCTTTCAAAGCAAAACTCTTAAGTATAAGAGTGAAACATGTCTTACCCATGGTAACGTTGAATGTACCCTGTTCTTCAAGGGGGAAATATCCCACTCCGCCTTCCCCTTTGTAGAGACCTGTTATCTGCAGAAGAGGAGTTCTTGTGGATATTTCCAGCTTCCCGTATTCCACATTAGTCCTGAAGAATAAGAGAATATTAACTTTAACCACTCTGTGCATCAATTCTATGAAAATTGAGCTTTAATTAAAAAACATAATTTTTCTATTTTGTTACTTGATTAAGTCTCTTAACATTTACAACCGATGTTCATCTCATCATTTCCGGCTCATCAAGGAACTGGATGTATTTATTTTTATCAATCAACTTGAAAGAAAAACATACGCATGGTATTGAATTAACTTACTCTTATCTTATATCTTAAGTTTCAGTTTCATTCTTAAACATTCATTTATTATTTTATATCTGATTCTATTGCCATGGAAACTACCAAGTTCTTTACTACCAAACTTTTTAAGAAATTATTTAACGTATTTTTATAGGGTATGAAGAGATTAGTTTTCAGAATTTACTACCCTCCTTCTACAATTTCTGTTTTACCTTTAACAGAACATCTTTTCTTATTACTTTGTTGTGATAATCATCCTCAATATAACTACTGGCGTTGGACGCCAATAGTTAATCAATAATTCAGTAATTAAATGGCTATTCCTTATTCCTCTTAATCTTAACGCACTCTAAGTGACTCAAGATAGATAAAATACGTAAAAATAAAACCCTTTACCGCTTCACTAGTAAAACTTATCGCATCATTGAGACACGAGGACGAAAATGAATGCTTCAACTCATTACTTCTAATGACTCAACATGTCAGCCTTTTCATGGATGTATTAAGCCCACTGATGTGTGAGGAAAGCTGAATCACGACTCTGATTAAGGCCTTTTTAAAAGCGAATTTATGAAAAGAGTATTACTTGCTTCTTTTGGTTGGAATTGTTCCACTTATGGAGTTCAGGCTTAGTTATTCAAAGAAGGAATCATCGCTATCTTCATTTTGCAGGTATCAGACTTAAGCTATAGTTAGCTACGTATACTAAGATGAAGGGGATGGAGTTAACTTGTTTGTTTGGGTCGCAAATTTCACATTCAGTATCATACCCATGGTTACGTACAGGTGTTAGTACCTTTCCCATAATCACAGGCATTAATAGCAATCGGATACGCTAGATACATTTCAACAGTTTTCTACATGTAACCAAAAATAACAGCTCTTCCATCCATTAGGTTACGAAAGAAGGAACCAATTCAGTTCATGAGCCATGACATCATTACAGTCCGAATCGATCTCTTTGTGGGAGGTTGAATACGTAGGACATTTCTGGATGCCGACCTACTAACCGCTCAATGTTAATCAATTATCACACCCTTCTGACCCAACTCCAGAGGAAGACCCATAAGCTATGCTTTTGGAGGGTCACGGTTCACTCCTCTTTTTACACTTTTATACGGATTCAGACATTGATGACCGCAAAAGGATGGGCACGGAGGCATCTGAGTCGAAAACCCGTATTCATTTTTTTATGAATCTGAATGTTTTGATGAGAGTTACCACAGGATGTTGTTATTCCAATGCTTGATTTGTATTGGTTTATGTATTCTCATTGTTCTTTGAGTAATAATGCCCTGGATTTTCCTTGTTTATCTAAAACAGGATATGTTAGATCTACCAGGGATGTAAGAAACTCTTTTGCCATGGAGATTCATTCGTAAGATTGTAGAATTAGTCCATAAAATGTTCTCTAACAGTTATCAAAATCATTTAGCTACAATAGAGATACGTATGTTATTGTAGAACCTCTCTTACATCTAGGTATTAGAATTGAATACGCACAACGAATATAACTTCGTAGTAAACTGAGGAAGACCTTTTGCAGCCCTTTATCAATTGATTCGATAGCTTTAGATATGAAAATAAATCAAAATAAACGTGAGTTAGATTCAGAGAAAGAACAGAAGGCCAAATTGAGTGTGGGAAGAACCCCACGCGCTGAAAGACTGGAGGTTTTCGACCCCTCGAACCAGCCGAACACAAGTAAAAAAAGTTATTGGACATTGCCAGAGGACATTGCGGCTCGTTATGTGACTCGTAGTTGCGCAATAAATAAAAAGGATAAACACAAAAGTCCATTATATAATGAGGAGTAAAAGTGAAAACATATTGCATGTGTCAGAAGAGTTCATTACATAAACTGTGTCACTTCTTTGGGTGTATCTGTTTCATATTTTTTCGGGTGGATTTTTTTGTTTATCTTCTTTGTGTTTATTCTCATGTTCTTATGGTTACGTAAATGTATTACATCAACTGAATTAAATGGAATGTTTCCTTCATTGAATTGAGGTTTAAGAAAGCAAAATTTAGCAGTTTCTTCATGACTACATTTTCTTTTTTATGAACTCAAAAATTGAGACGGAATATTCCCGTATTGCAATTAAATTTAAACTGATATATTTGGGGATTTTAATGAGGGCTTTTATGAAAGTTTAAAGTCCTTTAAGCGTCTTTTATATTCTCTCGACTGCATATCCCGTCTCGGATATTTTTGGGTGACAGTTTAAGACCTTGACTTAGCCCTGTCAAATTTTGTGATTAAAGTGCATGATTGGGGAATTAATGAAGCAAAATCTCCATAACTCTTTCCCATGGGAGGAGTATTTGAGATCCCCCTTACTCTCTTTTTCTTTTAATGTGAGAATAGAGATTTGGAAGATAAATATATGAAGGGAATAGTGAATTATTATTAACAAAATTACTTCAAGTAGGTTTCGCACATCAAGGTAATTTTTACAACTTAGTTTTCTGATACACGTACAACAACAGAATCTGTCTGTTATTTGCCCTAGATGGAAGAGAAACCCTTTGGAAAACCTCCCTATTAGTCAACAGTATAATCTATGTACAATTTTCATAAAACTATTTCTTTTCTTCCGATAAAATTTTCTCATTTATTATTGGAATGTGAAATAGAATGCATTTCACTAATATTTATCATTCATGTAAATGTCATATGCGTATAGTTATTACGAAATACTAAAATTTTTTACGTAGCCTCGAATACATAATAGTAAAGGCTGCACATTCGAACCACAAATATTATATAAGATCAAAATAATATGTATACACATCTTTCGTAAATTTACTTTTCAGATGTTAAAAGAGAAAATACCTCTTTTTACATCGCGTATGATGATAGCACCTAAATATACAGATGGATATGTATATAAATATTGATGCAAAATAAATAATGGTTTTTAAAAATAAATATCTACCAGCAGTGAAAGGTTCTTAATGCATCGTTTTCCCAATTTTAGTCACTCATAATGTCCAAGAAGATAAAATTTTATTAAATGGCATTTGATTAATTTTCTGCGGATCTCTTAGACGTTAGACCTTAGATTTTCCGCAGATTTAATCCGTAGCTAAATGATTAAGACGTGATTGTCGGTGCGTGAAATGCTCGTTTAGCTTTTGAGCACGTGAATGCAAATTTCACGGAATACTCACTTCACCGAGACGACCTCCGAATGACTTAAGCCCTTTACGTTCACTTCCGTCATGGTCACCTGCAGATTGACCTCACCTTTTCCAAGGGCCAAGTTCAACTCACTAACCGCCAGAGGATCAATCGGTGGCACCTCTAGATCCTCTATACCTGAAGAAAGAACAATATTATGAGTGGAATAAGTAAGCTTTTCAACAAAGACAAACGGATACAGTTCGCATACGTTGAAAATATGTTTAATATAATTTAAGACTATCGATAATTGCCTTATAAATGTTTTTTGGGTAAAAAGATCGACTGTTGGATATTACCTTGAGCATCTAACTATACTAACTCTTATGTATTCCTTATTTTTGTCTGTGGTCTATTTTCTTTTAAAAAATCCTAAGAGTTGCAATTTAGAAAAAATGCATCTATAAGTAAGCAATAAGTTACGCCAGTAAAATATTTTTACTAAAAGAACCCCGGACCATTATAAATGCAGGAAAATCTTAAGTTAACTGTAGTAAAACTTTGGAGGCGCCGGGCATCGATCCCGGTACCTGTCGCATGCTAAGCGAGCGCTCTACCATCTGAGCTACGCCCCATGTAAAATGTATAATATAAATTGTTAATTATAAAAAATTGTTGAGTTTTAAAAATATTTATTTGATGCAAATTGATGAGTTTAGTAATTAAGACAATTATTCCAAAATAAAGTCTTTACGGGCACTGAACAATTTTACATCAAAGAGGGAATGTTAACAAAAAGTTGTTTATCGTCGTACAGAGTTATCGTTATGAATACTGCAAATGGAAGAATGATATTCTTAATGATGATATGAAATAATGCAAATTATTTGTTCTTTTAAAGCTACATGTATTTTTATTACACCTCTTGTTACATATAGAGTAAAATTTAGGATAGACTGCATTATATACATGGAAATATTGACTAAACGTTACTAGCTGAGAAGTTAAAGAAAACTATCTGTACTTATATAAGAAAAAATTGTCTCCTCCCGGGCTCGAACCGAGGACCTTCCGCGTGTAAAGCGGACGTGATAACCACTACACTACGGAAACTGATGGAATAAAAATGAATAAGAGAAAGTATTAGAAATATATTATTCGTGATAATTTCCATCCTTAGGAGATTTCGCTCGTTGCTGAAGTTGAATATTACGTAACTATCTAATCATATATGACTAATACGTTATATTAATCCTAAAGTTCCATTTAAGTTATTTGCTGAGAAATCGATTTTAAAATACTCCCACTCCTAATTTTTTACAGTGTCATAACATATGGCTCTTATCACATTCATTATTATATTATTTATAATTCTATTATCAGCATAATTTTTTCATTAAAAAGACATATGGGAAACATCAAGGAGAAGGATTTTTTTCCACTCATTTGCCGTATATTTTCGGCGTAGCAACTAAACCAAAAGGGGAATGAACTGGACAAAGAGTTGTGCAAATTCATGGCCGCTGTCATTCAGAGCCTTGAACCGCTCAAACGATGAGAATCGGAGTCTAAGGTCAATTAAGAGCAACAAACTCAGGCGATTATCATACGCCGACGTACTAAGTTTGCCATTGTCGTGTGCGGTAATGAGGAGTAAAATGCAAAGCGCCGACTAAATCAATTCTGAAGAGCGTGACAGGTCTTGATTAAACCAAGGGTATGATGGCGGAGTTTTTAATTCAGGAGGAGTTTGTAGCTATTATGCCACTGAATCATAATTAATGTGTTTATGCGGGTATGAGTGTTATAATTGTTTATGAATATGTAATAATAATGTAATATTGTAATAGTACAGAATTATATTGATAATATTAAAGCTTATGTATTTTAATGATAATTCTAAAATGAAAAATAACGCAATTATCCGCTATAGACTGCAATTAACTCCAGTTACTATTATATCTCGAAGACTGTTATTAAGAAGTTTCACTCATTAGTAAAAGCTGGAGATAGAAGAATTTCTCTATAAAATGTTATATCTTTTTAACTTATTATAAATCCTTTGATTTTCCTTAGAGTATGTATTTGAGACCATTAGCTTCGCATTTTATACGGAAGAATGGCATTCTTAAATCGTAAGTATAATGTAATTACATTTATTGAGTAAATATTTCTCTTGAATGTGGTTTCCGTAGTGTAGTGGTTATCACGTCCGCTTTACACGCGGAAGGTCCTCGGTTCGAACCCGGGCGGAAACAACTTTTTCTAATTTTTTTAATGGTCGATGTACAATATACAAATTCCTGTTTTAAACTTCTTAGTAAAGTGCATTTGATATTTCTATATAGATAAAATATCTATCATAACTGTTTATCTATAAATGAAACAATGTGTATACTTACACTTATTGTATACATACATGCATTGTAAAGGACAAACGAATCTGTATCGTTTCCTATCATAATTGAGAAAATCACTCTTCCATTTGTAGAAGTTCATAACGATTAATCAGAACGATATTAGTACAGAATGATACATATATGCGGAATTCGTATTAATTCATTCATCCTTGATTTTCGTTAACATACTCAGATCTTTACTCACCATTTTTGAGGTTTGGTAGAAGGCTTTCCAAAGAATCCCTCACACAGTCGTTAAGATTTGGATCTGTCTTATGACATGTCTTCAAGAAAGGTGCTGAAATTAAGAAAATTAAGAAAAAAAGAAGAAATAAATAAATAAATACTTTATACTATTGAGATAAGCGCACTTGCCACGTGTACTTATTGCATAGTATTGAAATTTATGATAAAAGAATCTTACGTAGTGTACTGTTCTTTACTAATTTCATTATTATTTTTGTGGAAAAGTATTCATAAAACCCCAAATAATGAACCTATCTATACCCATTAAAAGGATGCAAAAGTAGAACTCAAATTATTCAGAATATTTTGATAGATGTATGTTAGGAAATAATACTAAAAATTGAAAGCGTTGCATTATTCAATTCTGTTAACCTGTTTTCTTGATAAAATTCCATTATTATTCTACATTTCTTGGTAGTGTATGACTGTAAAGTTCAGAAAAATTGTATTGAATCTACACATAGTAAAACCTTCTCTTTTTCATGTTTCTAAACATTAATAGGGAAAAATAATATAAATCTTATGAATGTCTCAGCGAAAATATTTTTATAAAGTATGAACTAAATCATTACTAATCCCGTCGTAAATTCAACATGGTTTTGTACTCCTTTAAGATTCAGTGTTTTGAGGAAAAAGATGCTTAATTTGTGATACCGATATTTTCAATCCAGCAAGGGAAAAGGAATATTATATATTGCTCTACTATCAGTGATTTCATCTCTGTTTCCATTCTCATCTTACACTTTGTTTTTAGAATTTGATCCGATTACTCAAGCAATCTCTTATATTTGCTAGTACAACTTCAGTTGAGCCTAAGAATAATCCAAAATTTCCCCTAAATTCAGATCAACTCAATATTTACATTTATCTTCCCAAATCTTAAAGATAAAGTAAATTAGTGAAAGCTATATATTATATATCGTGCTTAAATTTTTTTTTATCGATTCCTCTCGAAGCTTAATAAATTAATCTCGTTCCAAGAATTTACCTTCGACATCATCAGTTAAGTCCTTCTAAGAAATTTAAAGAAATAATATTATTGATTTTCATTTTGAGAAAGAATTTTCTTGAATGTTAAGAAACATTCTCCTATATTGTGTTTGTATCAATTGCAATTTCTATAAGATAAGAGACTATCTGTAAGTTAAGAGATAATTTCTGTAAGATACGATTTTCTAACACTAACAGCGTTTATAGAATTGGTATATTTCGTACAGATAGAGGTCTTATATAGAGCTACCCACAATGATTGATTGATTTTATCGATCTTACCCCATAAAAGGAATAGAGGAATAAGAAACTATAGAAAACTCAACGAATCTACCTGATTTTAAGTTTGAATGTGTCTGTTACAATATACGAATAACCCCAGCTTGTGGCTCAAATTCATAATTGTACCATTCCTTATGTACAATCATGACTTTCCTTAAATGAATTCATAAATCATAGCTAAAGGTTATGAAGACTTTTTTTGAGTTTCTCGTACAAGGAAGAGACAGCTCGGTTTATGCTAAATTGCTATAGATGAGTCTACCGGAATAGACAGCTTGGTTTGCCCATGTGAGTCAGCTGTTTCCTTCCCCGAACTGTCAGTTGCCAGGGACAAGGTTGCGCCAGAATAGTTTGGCTGAATGCGATAAGAGAATTTGGCTGATAAGATCTCAATGGAAGGGGTAGAATCGCTAAATCTTGTAGGTCAAGAAACCAGGTCCCAGAAGCCATGGAAGATCGTGTTCCAATTCACCGCAGACAAGCGTAATACAGGGGTTTTAACGTAATCATTCAGTGGATGATCCACATAATCATGATCGACGTTAATCCTGTCTGTACGGATCGAATATTGATCGTAAGTTGCTGTTTTTGGATTTTACGTAAAGATTTATAAAGATTTAGATCTAATCCTCAGAATTATATTGGTTTTCAAACCTTTTGGTTCGCTGAATCCCTTGTGAGTTCATTGAATGCTAAGGACTTCTATTTCCAATTAAATTAACTTTAATATTGGTTCATTCTTTGCGGAATAGACATGTACATGTATTTTCTTTGCCCATTGTCGTTATGATTTGTATTGAAATATCGATCTTACAGATGTCACATTTAAAAATTATGCCAAAAACTTTTTTTTACTGTTGCACTAAGTTGTATATTCAAATTCATATCAATAAAAATTATGAATTCATATTGAACTCTAAGAAATCTGCACATTGTTACTCACGAGGCACTGCTCTCGATTCTATCTCCAGGAAGTGATAATAGATGTAAAAAATCAACACGTTAATTCTTAGTTTCCTCATTTTAACCACGAAAAAAAAACTTCGAATTTCCGTTAATTTTACGGGAAATTCCTGTCACATTCCTTTGTTTGATCCACTTGATATGACGTTCCTTATTTTCCTGTGGAAACAAAATAAAAATTCATTAGATCCTGTAGAATAGAATCCATATTGTATATACATCATTCAGATTTAAGAAATTCATATCAGATTTGTCAATTAATGATATCGATCAAACTCTAAATTCTAGGAAATAGGATAGGTATATACATGAATCCACGCTTGCAAATATTTATAGTAATATGATGTAATCGAACATTGAAAATAGCGCAATCTATAAACCTATATAACTTAGAGCGATAAAATGTATATGGCCCTATATAATGATTATCATGTACTAAAATAAGCATGGAAAGTTTCAGTCAATTCTGCAAATTTTAGGTCAACTATCGGGTGCAATTCAGGTCATCAAGTTCGATTTTCCCTTAATGTTTCGGCAAATTAACGGTCTGAGCCATAATTCTGTGGTGATACCACAACTCAAAATTAGTTCATCGGAATGCATTAGGAGTGACGTAACAGCTGGTCCAGAAGTAGAAGATAACCCTGAGCTGATCCAGCGTTTATGGCATTACGTTATCAGTCACGCAGATGGTTATGTTTCCTATGATATCTCTTAACACGAAAATTACGCAAGTGTCCCATTAATCGGGGATGCGAAGAGTAAAAAACAGACAATGGGTGGCTTTGAAATAAAGTGAGCATTACCAAGCTATAAATTTTCAATCTAAAGCAATCAAAAAGATAATCCAATATATCGGAATCTAAAAACAAAATGATTCCTCTGTAGAATAAAGCGAGTCATTATTTAGCTGATCCAGTATCAAATCATCTGAAGTCTTTATGAGTTTGAAGTATTGATTCGTTCCAAAAGGAGTCTATAATACAAAAAATATCTTGCATGATCCACTAGTGAGTAGATTCGATTGGTGAAATGTTTCATTGAATTTGTATAAAACAATTGTTACTATACGTGTCAATTATCTTTTCGTAATTCGTTAATCATTTTATCATCATTATTTACTCTGATATTCGGTATTCTGTATAGGAATCATCATTGGAGGGCGTAATTACATATTGTACATAGATTAAACTAATAGAATTCATTCATCATTGAACTCCTGAAAAAGAACCTGAAGGCAATTAAAAGAATGTAATAAGGATCGTTCCAACGACCCTAAGATTAGAAGACGTGCGAGTTGAATAAAGTGCAACCAAGGCTGGCAAAAGTTCGGTTCATTATTACATGTTTCATCAATTATTTCAATGTCAATTTTACTAAATTTGAGGAAAGAATTTCAAAAGTTATGACAGCGGTGGGATTCGAACCCACGCCCTTTCGGACTGGTGCCTAAAACCAGCGCCTTAGACCGCTCGGCCACGCTGCCTTGCGGGATCATTATTTTATTTGTACTTAAATTTATTATTTGTGCTTTTCAAATATTTAAGAAACGATCAATTAATAACCTTGAAAGGTACCGCGATAAGTTATGAGCTAATGATTAAGTATTTTTTGTTTCTCTATTTTTATTTTCTCGTTTGACATTACGCCAATGTCATCCGGTGATATTAAGATGTGTGAATTGTTTCATTCGTTAGCTATTCTATGGTTTCAAAAATTAATAATAACGATCAAACGTAAATCTATGAGTGTTTGTATGTTGTCAAATTATTTGTAAAATTCTTTAGATGAGTATATTTTTAAAATATCGCCTTCACCTAAATCTTTCACCTTATAGAAATGAAAATTCTAAAAGTTCCTTCATTTTAAAGGAAATTTTTAAAATAAATTTGATATGTCGTCTTCATTATTAAACCACACTCCACTTCGACCTCCCATATATCCCTATACTATATATATATGGGTCGAACATGTGACGGTTACTTGTGCTTCCTCGTCCATTGTTATCTTAAGGCAAGCCGAGAGATCCGCCGCTTCCATGTGGAAATAAATACATTTCCCATCTTCTTGCTATTTCAGCCAAAAATCTGAAAAGTTTCAGCGATAGATATGTAAATTTTACAGTCATGACGGAATGAAATGGAACCAGATCAAGGTTTAATGTATGATCATCGAAAAAAATGGTTTTTGCTCTTTAAGATATAAAAGAGGATAAAGGGTGAGTTCAAGGATATAAAAAATATAGAAACGATGTAAAGATATATTATTATGACGAAAAAATTTTATGGTTCTATAAATTCGTAGTTATTTCCGAATGATTTATGGAGAACTGAAGGATGTTTTGTGTACGTAACACTACCTCTAATAAGAAATAGAGCTTTTGGAAGAAGAATATATTTTGTGACGTATTTTTCGCTTCTTAAACCTACCGAGCCAAAAACATTACGTAAAGTTTGAATGTAGACCTATGCTTTTATATTTGATCCTTATTCTGGCATTCAGCAAGAATCCACATTTATGATTGCTAAGAAACTCTTGACCTTCAACTTCAATTATTTGCCAATAATTTCGGTTTTTAATCCAGTAATGAAGAAAAATTGTGATCATTATTATTTATCTGTTACAGTCTTTTTTATGCTTTGGAATCAGGCCAAACATCCGATGTATCCAAAGAAGAAGCAGTAGAAACAAGATGGTATGTAATTAGAAAGCAGGATCAATCTAGACCGAGTGGCTTTTTGCTTGTAGCTTTCGGCTGTAATATCTGCTGCTCGAGCAGTTATTTGAATTGGACGTGCGATTGGTTGGCATATCAACAATGAAGTTGTTTAATTAGTATAAACAAGTATGATTGCTATATACCACATTATTATTATAATATTATGCAAAGCTATGACCATAAACTATAGCTGTTTACCTTTCTAAAATGTTAATTAATTTGAATACTCGTCAGATAAATTCTTTTTAATTTTAATATTAATTCAAGTTTATTATTTTGGCGAATGATTCTGAATTCCTGCTGTTTTTTTAAGTGACTTACTATGTCATACATATATATTATTAGTATTTCAAATCGATACAGATTTAATTACATACATTCCTTAGTTAATTTATGTGATTTGATTTTAAAATTTATTTATTTCTTTCACGGTGTACAATTATTTATGATTCAATAGTTCCAAATGAAATAGGGAGAAGGAAAGTAAGGAACGCAAAATAATATTTTAATACCGTTCTCTTCGTAAATCATAATGTATTTTTTTTAGATATTTCCTACAAGGTATGTGTTATGGTCCAAAATAATTTCACTCTTTAAGTTGAATGACAAAAGAGTTACTTTATCCAACGGTATTTCCGTCGAAATCAAACTTTCAGAATAAAAGATTTAAGAGTAGAAGATAAGAAATAAGAGATTTAAGAGCCTTCTACGCTTCCGGGGCTGTTTTAAAGCCTGGAGAATTAATTTACCTCTATTATTCCCCATCTGACGCCGATTTCCCCGAATTGAACAACCAAAATCCAAAATTTCTGACAGCGGTGGGATTCGAACCCACGCCCTTTCGGACTGGTGCCTAAAACCAGCGCCTTAGACCGCTCGGCCACGCTGCCTTAGTAAAAATATGTATTTTACTTTATGTAACTTCTATTATTTTTGAAGTTTAAATAATTAAGAAATGACTTTGAATGATATGACGATAATGTGACAAAAGTTTTTAGTATTTATTATACCCTGTAAGATTTTTCCAATGTCTCTTTATTCCGCATTCGGTTAAAGATATTTCCACATATTAATTTGCTGCTATATTATAACCGATTTTTACTATCTGGAAATGAATCAAATGAAATAGGGTATAAGAAGTTCAGACACTTTAACCTCTCACAAAAAGCGCGATTAATTATTATTCAAAAAGGTTGCGAAAGACTTGAGAATTGGAAGTCGAAGGCCAAGGAACAATTCTCTTTCGTTGTCTGTAGACAGAAAATCTTTCTATCCATTCCTCTCATTATCAGGAATTACGTCAATTAATATCACACTGCAACAAAATGTTTCTATGAAACCTAATTAAAAATTCGAGATAACTCATCTATAATTATTTGTTTTGTTTAATAGTTTATATACGTGTATATCTGTTAAGAAAAGTAGTTTTTCCTAACAGCTGATAAAAACTTGAGTAATTTGCATACCATTTTCTCGTTGAACAGCCATCAATCAATTAAGTAAGCATCGGTGAGCTTCATTAACTACGTCAGAAAGCACTTGCAGGAATGAATTATCGCAAATGATAAAGCTTTATTTACAGGGATAGGTTTAAACTGTACATAAATGCGTAAATTGCATCATAAATTGCTATAAATAGACCAAAAGATCCAAAGATGTTGAATATGGTTGATTTTTTAATAAGGGAGATAGGGAATGATTAAAGAAAATATTTTTCAATCATTTTTCCAATCAGTTAAATAACATAAAATACGATGCGAGTTTGAAAATATGTAGTCATGGTAACGATCTTTATAACGAAATATTTTTTCCTATTCTAAGAAAACTTTGTATCATCCTTCGACTATTACTTATTCGACTAATATTTTCTCTGAATGTCCAGTCATTCTTCCTGTTATAATGGAATCCAAAAGTAGTCCCGTATTTTGGGAAAAACAGCGCAAAAGGTTTCATGTTGTTATAGACGCACTTCCTCGTGAGTGACGTCACACGCATCACTTCTTCACCAGGAAACACGAATCGTGGAAGTGAAAGCAAAACGGAATTGGAACGGTTTTAATGATCGTAGGTTATTATGTTAAGATAGATCCGTAATATCGCGCATTATTTCACTCATGTGATTCTTGTTTTTGCATTTAACCGAGTCGTTTGACGTCATTTATGTAGGTAAGAAGGTTAACTTATTCTGAAGGACGGAGTATGGAATTTCCATCGAATATAGATTGAGAATTATTATTGTTCGTGCGCATAACTACGGAAGATCGACAGGTTAAGGATTCAGGTGTAAAAGCCTTTTTATTTTATTCATAATTGGTATCTTCGATTACGATTGTTGTTCTAGGTGAGTAAGAGCTCCTCTTTACATTTACATTATGATTTCATCTATTATCTTAACTCCTCATTCTCAGGGATAGAATTGCTTTAAAATTAGATAATAATAACACATGTACAATTAGTCTTTCCTTGGAGGTAGAATGAAGACTAATTTGCAAATTTTCGGCTATATTTTAACATAATTTTTAATTCAATTGAAATATCGTTTTGATTCTACCCGCGCTTGTTTTCTTATCTATATTTTGGTGAAATATTTACGCACTTTCAAACAATTATAATTTTTTAAGGGATAGAGAAGTATTGAAATGTGTGAGTGAATTTTAGAAAACTCTATTAGAATTGTTTCTTACTACTATATTGATAGGTTAAAATGATACTTCTTATTGATTACCACTTACATTTAATAATAGACACACTTTCTTTGCATTGAATATCATACAAATCAAATATATTTCTTGCCCTAGACATCGTTATTGGAACATTTAACTTAAAAAATCTTCTCATTTAGTTGTACGCTTTTCTATATTGAATAGATATCATTCTTTTCTTAAGGCAACTAAAAGATTACATATCGGATAAAATTCTTCACGTATTAATTTTATCTTAGATTATAGATAAATTATGAACAATAAACAATAGATATTCAGACGAATAGAATTCATGAAAACGTTCTCTTAGAATACAATTTAGATATGTACGGATGAGTCAACTAATTAAGAGATATAATTCTTGAACTGCTCTTCCAATTATGTAACAGTAGGGAATGGATATAAGAAGGGCATTTCCATATGTTTGCATAACTAAAAAATATGAAGAACAAAAATTGCACCTGATGCCTGCGGTTTATGGATACGATAAAATAAAAAAAACACAATCGGAAAATCCAAAAACCAAACTAGTGACGCCACTTTGCTGTGTAAACAATAAAGATAGAAACCTCGTACGGTTTCTATCAATTTGCTATTGTTTAAAACCGTCCTCTTCTTTCGCGGTGACAGAGCAGAATGGATTTTTCTTTCGTCTTCTACGGCGAAGATAAGACATCCGAGTCTACGATAAACCGTCTTACATCCATACGATAAGGGACAAGATGCATTCGCCCCTGCCAATATCATATGAAAGATACGGCAACTTAGACGATTGCCTGCAGACACATCGATAGTTCTCCAGCAGTTACACCGTCACTTACCTTGCTTCTCTTGCGTTGCAGATCAGTTTGAATCTTCCCTCTCACCGAACAGAGCTGTGAAGCTAAACCGTATTGGCTGATGCAGGGAAGGAAGGAGTTGATACATCTGAGAAGGTACGTTGCATCCTGAAGTCTCTCCCTCCCTTACCTTCCAAGTTTCTTTGAGATGCCCATCGACTGGTTCTCGTCCAATGATGGCTCTTGGAATTTCCAAAGGGCAAAAAGTCATTGCGTTCTTTGTGATGAGTTCGCGAGTTTTCATGGGTTTGAAGTATGAAAACAAGCGCGCAGCGTTAATCTACGACAATGTGAAGTCGACGAAACGTTACGAGTGTTATTCGCTAATTGAAACGGAGTTACGAGCAATTTGAAATGAGTTTCAAAGGTGTGCGGGCTGTGAAAGCTATTAAAAGTTTAGGTTTAAGTGGTTTCTCACACATGAAAAGAGGGAATTAATTATAAGGTGGTAATCAACTAAACATCCTCTTCCGTTGAAATTAATAACGTTACCGACAAAGCAATGCATTTCGTATGAAAGTTAAATGTTAAAGATACACAAAAAATTCGTAAAGTTGCTTCTTACGATTATAAAATTATGCACGATAATTATTCTAAATATAATTTATAATACATTTTATCTACCTCAATTTATAACCAGACCTTTGAGGATGAGGAATGAATATATTATGAAGTACGGCTAACGAATTTAAGGGATAGATACTGATATTTTATCCAGCTGAAAATCAATTCGAATATTTTTAGATCTAGAATCAGTTTGTTGTATTATCTCGTTCTTTTTTATTTAAATATTCGCTTTAATTCTTAAGTCTTAGTTTTGTGTTAACAAAATTTATATATCTATGACTTCTTTTTAAGAGCAAATGGTTATATTACAAAAATACAAATTTTTGTAAGAAAATATTCAACGTTGATTGATAGGCCGAACTTACGGAAAGATATATTGGTATTATTACAAATATTTAAAAAATTGGCTAGAAAATATAAGAAAAACCCAAATTCTTTTTCCCTCTAACATTAACCGAAACCACAGTAGTTAGGTATCAATTTATTATCCATATGACAAAAATCAGAAACATTGTATCCCTCCACTGTTTGGATAGAACCCTACGTAAAATCACCGATGTAGAAGAAAATTCTATTATTGCTGGGAAATATATAATTATTAGCTACAGCACTGACTAAATAAGTGATTATAAATCATCATCTTATAAAGTAGTTCGGCGACGTACAGGTCTCCATTAGTATTAGGAAACATTCTATCCATCAATGGTTGGCACACAATAGCAAATAGTTAAAAGGAAAGTTGGTGATAAAGGTCAATGACTGCTTGATGCTTTGTGTTGGAAGGAATGCGTACACGGTGTATATTTACCATATAACGGATTGAAGAGGTCATCGGATACGCGATAATGAATCATTACAATATCATTCAACATAGAGGACATTTGCTTACTTTATTTCTGGATAAGAATTGATAAGTGTCTCTGCTCTACGCTTGTGAAGGAAGAATGATTGTTGATGGAGTGTTTACAGTCACTTAAATGCATATCATTGTTTTAGTAGATTATGTATTTAGGGAAAATCCATTTATAAATTTGAAGAATTAATTAAGCAAGTTCCTTGCCAACAAAAAATTTATTTTACGTGCTAATTTTTCGAATTCATGAATTACGACACGTCTGGTAAAAATGATTTCTTGCAGTACTTGTTGTCCTTGACCTGTGTGCAAAAATACTTAACGGCTCTCTTTGTACATGATATTGTGTAGAATTTTAGTCTTAGGTCGGTTATCCATAATGTCTTACAATGCTACACAGGGTTTTTTTTTTAAAAAAATGGAGAATAAAATCAGTGATAGAGTACGTTGAGTCAACGGCAGCGTGGCCGAGCGGTCTAAGGCGCTGGTTTTAGGCACCAGTCCGAAAGGGCGTGGGTTCGAATCCCACCGCTGTCATTTTAATCACAGTTTCTGTTGTGAATGATCCAAGACTGTTTGATGTTTTGTATATCGTTCCTTCATATATCTAATACAATCGTTGTGATACCATTGTGTACCATTTTTACAAGTAGTTATTAATCTGAAACCTAACATTTTCAAAGTCTAATCGACATTGTTTTAAATCTAAACCAAAATGCTCTTATGATTAACTTCCTACCTATAACGTTTAAAAAATATATTAAAGAAGGAATCAGCGTAATAAAATAATTGATAATCCTCCTTATGATGTAATTGATTCTTTTACTTTGCTTTAAATTTTCTTTTATTCTTATTAAAGAATGTAGTTTCCATAGTATTCAAATGAAATCGGATCGTTAATTATTTATTTAAACACAAATCATACACTATAAAATAGTTCTGAAAGAAGTAATTCGCAGCTAAATTTGTATAATTGCTTCATTTACTTCATAAATAAATACCCTGAAGAAGTAAATAAAAGAGATCTTTAAAGTCTTAAGTTTTAATCCAACGTGATGATCCTGAAAATAATATGTTCAAGCTCGCAATCCTGTTGCGTGCAAATGTATTTAAACGGATGTTTTAACTCTCCTATCTTTGACAGCCTTTTAATTTCCCTAAAAGCAAAGTTGCTTTAGCAGGTATAAATTATTGATAAATGTTAGCCTAGTTTATTGCTCCTTATTCAAAATAAATTTGCCGCATAATCTATGAAATTTAATTGAGAAAATTGTATATTAGTTAGGTCAATCTTTTTCCCTTCATTGAGCTACTTTGGAGCACATATCTCTATATATATAAAAAAAATCCGATATCAAATTAAATACATTCTTGTAAGTTTAACGTAAAATCCTCAACTATATCAACAATTACGAATTCTTGATTTTAAACTGAATTAATCGTATGTTACCATTCTAAAGTGAAAGTATCTAATAATTTATAAGTAAAATAAGTGATAAAGTAGTATAAGTAAGAAAGTATATAGTAATTAAGTGAAATTAAAACAAAATATCCTTACAAATTCATTTAGTGTCTAAATAGTAATTTTCTCGTATTGCTTAACACATTAACCTTCGCGTAGTTTTATCTTATAGTAATAAGGAAATTACCACTTCTATACTCCGCATTCATCTATGACGTAGGAGAAAGGCCTCACAGAACTCACGCCATTTGCATTTTACATAAAAAGCTCAGATATTAATTCTCGGACGTTCATTTGTTTAGAGCGGAAAGAGAGGATGGAGTCAGAGGTCAGTTTGGGTCGCTCGGGAAAGCATGAAATTCTACTGAGGAAGGGAATGGAAAATTCCACTGTTTAAAGCTCTTATCAGGATTCCTATATGCATAGTTTCCAAGGCGACCAAACAAATTCATGATACTTTAATCTTCATAGTCATTGGTATATTTAAAGACATTTTAGAGACTTAATGCTTACACATTGATAAGGATAAGATTATCAGTAAAGTATAATGACCTAATATTGAAATGAATATGTTGATACGTTCATATTTTCTTTAATAAACTTTTGGGAAATTAGTAACGTAGGTATGATTTATGATGAATTCATTTAGGCAAAGATTGTGTGGACGATTGCCTCTTTGTTCATTTTTATTCATCTCCATGAATCCAATGAGTAACTAGTGCGTAATTAGAAGTAGGGGAAGGTAGTGCAGGTGTAGGGTGTTTTTGATTCTAGTATAGAATTCCCTTGTACAAGGAAATTCTACCTGATGCACCCTGGTGAAGCAATGATCCACCATCCATTCTGTGATCTCTCCGCATTGGTATCGGATGAGGAACGGTCGTTTATAAAAATAACTATCTCAAATTACGCAGAACAACGAAGAATCTTCCTTTTCTCTTGTCTAGATCTTACTATCATCTAATAGCAGCATTTTTGCAGAAGGATTCTCACCAAATATTATTTAGTATAAATTAACTTCGCATCTTTTATGTAAATTTAACAACAGTAATTCTGATATTTTAGTGAATATTATTAGCAAATTTCAGTCACATGTATGAGGCTTTCTTTTATCTTGTTGTACCTCGTAGGACTACTTAATTTCTCGATAATGGGTCCAGAAAGTTATCTTAGATTTTGAAGTTATGTACGGCTACCTAGCTGACAGAACTATTGCCATTCGTTCTGTTATTGGTAATAAAATAAGGAATAACAAATCCTAATCTATTTGTGTTATATTTAGAGATTAATAGTTCATTTGATATAAGAAAGGGTTAATCTACATGTTTACCTATTTAACACGCCACAGATACAAATCATAGTCTTACCTTTCTAACACAATCCCACCTAATTGGATTTTGAATGAGAGAACGTTTTCTCCAGGCAAAAGGATTCCTTGAATAAAATTTCACGACTAATTATTCCTGAACTCTCTCTTAAGACCCTCACGAACTTTTGGGATTAAAATATTTTCTCCCGGGAAGAGGAAGAAGTTTCTACGAATTTAATTGAGATGGCAGACAGCTTCCGTACACAGACTTTGCATTATTTAAGAGGATTTCGAGCGGATGAGTGCATGAAACTGTGAATAAGGGAGGCCTTTTGAAAAACATCGCTGGCCAACGACGTCCGTGGTAAGCAGACACGCCCTCGGAACAAGATCAATGGCCTTTGAAAGATACTTCACGTGCCTTTTGAAAGGTCTTTTTATGCACGAAGCTTACGCTCTCCTTAAAAGATGCAGGTACATTCTTAGTCTCCATTTATAGTCCCATGGGGATAAGTGTTTACTATGAGGTTCTTGGTCGTAAATAAAGATGATATAACGTAACTATATACGTGTACATAGCTAAAGGGTAGATTCTGTAAAACAGAAAGCTTTACTTGAATGAAAGATTCAAAGATTTTTATAGGGTGAGATACGCTGGTAAGGAGAAGGAAAATAAACAGATTAGGATGTATATTTAATACTGTTGCAGGTGTTAAAGGGTAGATTGGTTTTAAAAACAATTGATCGAGATAACGAAATTCATCGAAAAGAATAGCCATAATTGTCAAATTAAGAATAGGTGGCATATAACGGATATAGCGAAGTATTCGTTTCTAAATAGGGGTTTTATAGAATGAAAAAAGTTACGTTGATCACTCTTAAAGACTACCACATAATATGGTTAACCAAATAACGCAATCTTTTAAAATGAAATGTATATCGACTCTTTAAATACGATCTATTTAGGATTTTAGGTATTGTAACGTTTTTTTAGAAATGATCATGTATGTACAATTGTATTTTTTTTACCATCTTGTATTTTATGTTGCCACAGGACGATTAGTCCCATAGCAACTTATTTATGTTAATGATAAATAGCGGAAACCTCAAAAGAAATGCTGTAGTGCTCTTCCATATCATGCAATATGTTTAAAAATGTTTCCTTCGAAACAGAGAATATGAATCGCATTTTGCGACTACGATATAGATTGTGAAAGGTAGAATTTAAAGTGATTCTCACTTAATAAACAATAAATAAACAGGTGAACAGCGAAAAAATTTCTACCCGTGCCACAGTAATATTTTATTTGCGAACTAGCTTTCGATATCCTGAAGATGACGTTATGTTATTCACTGTTCTCAATGACTTCCACAAAGTCACGAAAGACCAATTCATATAGTTACGCTCACTTTAATCATAAGGAAGTTTTGGAGATCAGAAGCTGGCTTGTTATTATTATTATAAAAGATTTCAGTACTTATTTCAGTCGAGGACTTTATAGATTCGTTGGATGGACTTGACGAGTCGAGATTTAACCCTGAGTAATTATGCAGGTATAAGAATTATCAGAAGTTTGAATTCATAAAAGCAAGTTGATATATTCAAGCGAATGATTAAAATTTATTTATCATTTATTTCTTATGCGTGCGTGCCATTTTTTGCGCAACATTCTTACGTCTGTGGATAATTCAGCTGTTAAATATAGCATACGATATGTGAGTAAACGGAATGCGGTTGGGTTGGATTGCATAGGGAGAATGCATGGAGAAAAAAACAGGTGGAATAGCGTCTTCAAAGGATTAGTAATGAATGAATGCGGCTTGCGAGGCATGCGTCTGTTACGTTGAATGTGACACACGGATGGGGCGAGTGAGAAGTGCATGACGTATTTGACGAGAAAGAACCGTGAAGAAAAAAGAAGTTGATAGTGATATATGAGATCTTTATGAGAAAGGGCATCTGGAGCACAACAAGGATGAGTGCGAACACGTTGAAGAAGTGTGCAAGAAGAATATGGAAGAGTTTATCTGAGCTTTTTTTCTCGAAGAAGTAAAATTACCTAGATCGAAGTGTACTATTTTTTCCTAGTCGTATACTAACTGATATACTACGTCGAACGTGGAGCAATACTAAAATATCTTAATACTGCAATACATTTAAAGTATTGACTGAAGTAGAGTTGAGATACATATATGCTATTAATATCTATACTAGACGTCAACTATTCTATTGATTGGTACGTGCTCTGAATATTTTTGCGTATTTCTATCAGCGAATTTGAGCTATATTGTTCTTTTTTCAGATGGTAATAGTTATTCATCTTTATTGTACTCATTTCCTTCATAAATATCTTTTAAATTTGATTTTATTTTTAAAAGTCCCCAACGACTACCCCGTACAAATTGAAATGAGTATTCTACCCAACAATGCTACTGTCCCCTGTGATTTAAAATTACGATGCACGAATATGGTTTACATGGAAGATAAGCGTTAATATAATAATAATAATGTCTTTATTAAGGGCGAAATTGTGACTGAAAAGTCGCCTCTTCCATTTAACCCTGTAGTGCCTTGAGAATCGATATAAACCTTCCGTAAATGTTTCGTTGTATTTATGATTTTTGTCGTTGTACTACATTATTTCAATTTATTATCAATTATAAGGGATAATATTTATTTCCATTAATAGGTTTTTCATTAAAATGTTTGAATTAAGTTGACGATATAGATCTTTGTATGTAATTACGTGAAAGTGGAGGACTAGAAATCTTTAATCATAGTAAAATTTCATCCATACAAATGAAAAAGGCCTATCTGAGAATGTACAGCAACCCTCTACTTATGTATGGGTAATGATTTAAAAGATTCTAAAGTATAAAAATGCAAAATAATAGCATTTTCTCCATTCCCAATTCTACTTTTATTAGTTAGTGAAAGTTTATTTAGCTGAGGTCATTCTGCTGTACTAACATTGGCTTATTTATCGTTAGCATTTTAGTTCAAAGAGCATCCCTCGTCATCCTTGCGTCCCCCCGAAGTTACAGTAGTTAATTGTTAACTTTTTATATATATCTCGTATCTATGCTGCATAACAAAGACTGATTCAGCGATCAAATTAAATATATTGTGACTATGATACATTTTCTTGCACAATAAGATCTGAATATAAGGAGAATCGATTTTCGGGAAGCCTATTAAGTACCTCTTGTCAATAAAAAAGGACCACAGTACTCGTTAAAGAAGATACATGATGGTTTTAGGCTTGTAATAAAATAGTACTTAGTTAGGAACAACTGAACAACTTTCAGACTAATTAAATCCAAAGAATGTTGAAAATTAAGAATAAATAACTTTTGAAAACACGTGAAAGTAATTACTTAGTGTTTTAGATGTAGGAATGAAATACCTTCTAAGGAACCTGAAAACAATTAAAAACTTTCGGAAAGAGGATCGATATCGCAATCAGAGTTGGATAGAATTGAATAATGTGGACAGTGGTTGAAGTACCTTCATTATCTCATTTCATGTTAATCAGTTATTAGGGAATAAGGTACGAATTTCAAAAGGTTTGACAGCGGTGGGATTCGAACCCACGCCCTTTCGGACTGGTGCCTAAAACCAGCGCCTTAGACCGCTCGGCCACGCTGCCCTGTTATCACGGGGACGATAAAATTGTTACTTCTTATAAGGCAAATCATGCTTAGTGAAGTTTATAAATTCTTTTTCTTGTTCTATTTTGAAATCTTCTCTATTGATAAACTTTCATTGCAGAATATTCTTTTATTTTTCCCCTTCTGTTTACTACACTTCCCAGTCTTTAAATGAATAATTCACATTTCCATTTTTTCCATGCAATTCTTCTATATTATGTAATGTTTACTATTTTTTTGCGAAGAAGATAACAGAGGAAAAACAGTAAAAATACGCACCTATATTTGTCTGTTAATAAAATCATGAATAATCCCTTCTTTCATAGTGTATCTGATGAAAAAAGACATAAGAGAACATATTTGAAAATATTTATTTCATGATGATCATGAATGGATATTCATAAACTTATTCCCTACAATAAGAGACGAATTCAAACGGAAAATCATAAACATTTCACAACCATAAGAATAAATGGAAAAAAACATATGAGCATCGGGGTGAGTTAAAACTTAAAACTAACGAAGTTCACCTGGGTAACTAATTCCATAGTGAGAGTGCCTTGTTTACATTTAGTAGACCAAGGGGGGGAGGACTGCAGATCTGTCTGCACAACTCTATGAATACGAAAACTATCATGTTGGCATATTCGTGGAAATATATTGCACGTCTTTTTATAAGTGATAGTCCCTTGAGTTACATTTCTAACTTTTGGTCGCAAAGGATTTATAGATGAAGGACTTTGGAGGTAATGGATGGTAAGAAGTAGATGTAAATCGATTGGACGGCGTATTCTCAGACTATTAGATTTGAGGGATGAAGCCTTTTCAAGCTGGAAGCAGGACATCCAAGGGCACTCTCTGGAATATCATGTTGGCTACAGAGGTCATTAGTTTGTCCCAGTTCTGTCTTGCGAGCGGTAGAAGTTCCTCGTAAATGATGGACCAATTCTGGTTGATGAGAGCGAGGGCCATGTTGCCTGCAAAGAAGAAGGTTTAAATTGGGGGTTCTTGTTAAAAGCCTTGCAAAGAATAAGATTACATCATTTTGTTCTGTAAAAGTACAAGTGAATAAAAGAACAATGAAGTGTACTTTACACGTTAAATAAAGCGAACGTATGAACACTAAACTCTTTAACATTTCAATGAAAGTAAATCACAACCTCTTAGCAGATATATATATGAGTGCTAATTTTATCAATCGAATTTTTCAGCAAATATAGTCATCATCATGTGTTTATTATCTTCGCTCTTTATATTATCTCCAGATAAGATTATAATGCAATGTTTGATTAAGATATATCTTTCCCACTTTCAATTCCTCAATAGGATATAAATAAAAGAAAAATTTCTTCTATAAACGACTTATGAACGGCACATATCACAAGGAAAACAATTTTGGGAATGGTTTTCGTCTTCTTGGAAAAACAGTATAATTTAGAAGTTTCTTTAAGCCTCTTATTAACTACCTTTAGAACCATACTTCTTGAAGTTTGAATTAGAAGTATAAAAATAGTATCATAGGTATACTTTGCTAAAAAATAATGTTCATGCCGATTTTTTTGTGTCTTATTGCCTTTCCATTTGTTGGAGTTATGATTTGAAACCTTTCACCTTCACCCTTAAAATTTTCGCCCACCTTATGATATCACTTATCACTAATCAACAAAAGTTACTCCAGGTGCATTAGAAAGTATTGATGATCAGCAAAATTAAGACAAACGATTGGAAATGAAGGTAACAATCAAATTATACCACATTTATAAGGAGTCAATTCAGGGAAACTCACTCATTTCCTTTGATCCTTCAAACAGCTTGTCCATTTCAATCACCATGTTTCCAACCTTGGGCTTCATATCGAAATGCACTATCCTTAGATACGTTTCTCCATCACGCTCCTCTGGAATGCCCCTAATCCACCAAGTGGCCCTGATGTCATCTGCAAAGTTACCATACAATTTTTATTATGTATATATATTGTATACACGTAAATATACCTTATATACATAGCTGTATTGTATACGTATATCTTACATACATTGGTACCTAAAAGAAAGCTTTAATAGAAAAATTTAGGGGTTATTCAGGAAATAATGTACCTGAATTCGAATTGGAAATGATAATGATATTTATATTTACACTGTAATTCGGATAGGTTGCTATCAATACCGTATCAATAAACAGTGATGATTTTTGCTCGTTGGATCTTTATTTATCATGTGCGCTTGAATTCTAATATTGTTTTATATGCACGTATTTGGCAGCTTAAATGACATATTTATTGTACATTCATATCAACCACTTTTAATAAAATTAACCATCTAATAAATTGATACTTTAAGTTTAATTTTATTAAGTATTATTGTTGCTGTTCTAGGGTCTTCTTGTAGGTCTTGTAAGTCTATTGAGCTATCAGTTGCACTAGTTTTTTTTATCTTTATATCTCCGACAATCGATTAAAAAGTATTTTCTACGACTAAATTTGGTGAGGTTGAATTAACGAATTAAACTCATTTTAATAAGACAATGTGTTTATTGTTGGAATCTAATATTTCTTCCGCATAATTTATGTAGAATAAAATAGATAATTCATATTAGTAGACCATTAGCTCGTTTTAGTATGAATAGGCAATTATCAAAGTTTAATCTCTATTACATAATAACCCTTTAATGTTATTTAAAAAGCAATCGCTAAAAAGATCTACTCAATTCATGATTTTCAATGCACCTTTCAGTATGTTTTGTAGAGGGAATATTTTTTATGGTCTCTGAATCATTTTCCTTTTCATTAATATTCCTTAAAATTCCTGTTTATCCTGATTATTTGAATTATCTTATTTTATATTCATTCATAGGAAATTTCTCTTAAAAATTGAACGTTTTAGTAAATTAAATAAAATTTATAAAGTGAATATATTCACATTTTCATATTTTAATAAAGCTCCTTAGATAGTAGATTAAACATCATCCATGCAGGTAGAGATTTTTTAGTAGAAAGTACTTTGAGATAACTCGTTTATTGTAAGGAAAAAGAGAATGAAAGGTTTATAATGGAAGGAGATCAAAAGTTTTAGTACTCACTCATTGTCATTTTGTAGTTTCCTTGGGAACTGAGCATCAGGTCAAAGAGTTTACCTGCCATCTTGTAAGTACCCTCTGATACAATTTCTGGGAAGAATACGTCGATGTCGAAAGATACCTTTCCATCTTCCTTGAATTTTGATCTGTCAGAGGGAAAAAAATTTTAATCTTCCAAAAGATTTAAGCTTTAAATTTAGTCTACTGAATTTATAAAAATAAAAAATCAAATTAAATAAGTTAAATAAATCTAAGAGTTGTTCTTTATGTTTATCATCTTTATATGTCTTTATGTATTTATGTATGTGCTAGATTCATTTGATAAAAAAATCATTTTTTTTCATTTCATAATTTTGAGTCTTAGTTAATTGAAATGATATTGTTTTTGCCTCATGTATTAATGTATTGGATACTTACCTAACATCCAAAATGTTAATGCCGGAGATTCCTGTGAACTTCATTTCCTTGTTTACGATGGAAGTCTCGACGGATCCATTCTTGTATTCCATTCTCATATCAGAGAGGATCATGGGATCGAAGGCTGGAAGGTTGAATTCCTTTGCTCCTGTAAAATAATAGTTGTTTTCATGTTCGTAATTTAGTTGGTAAATATTAAATTCATCATATGTATCCTAAACTTATTCGCTTTAGATTCAGTTTATTTTTATAATTTCAATGATATTTGTTTATTTTGTTATTCATAATACGCAGTTTCGTTATTCCGTTCATTTTCTACGTTTAGCAACGTGACAAAATATTTATCTTCTCGAGATATTTCAAAACAATGCAGAAAAAAGAAAGATTGAATCTACCGCGTTAACAGACGCGTGAGCTTTCTCTTCGAGGAAAGATGCACGACCCCGTTCAAAAATATTTTCGCTTTAAGAGTGACATACATTCTCTACGATGCGCAAAATGAGCCATGGATTCGCATCTAATTTCCAGATTTGATCGGTACGATCTAAAAGGTTTGACAGCAGTGGGATTCGAACCCACGCCCTTTCGGACTGGTGCCTAAAACCAGCGCCTTAGACCGCTCGGCCATGCTGCCGTATTAATAAGTGTATTTGTCTCGTAATCAATTCTAATTTTAATACCAAATATAGCTTCGTTACACAGAAAATCATAATTTCCCACTCTCAATTTACCCATGTATCGTTTCCATATACACGTTCTATATTTACCTAACCCAACATTTGGTTTCCTTATGCAAAACTTTTCCGTACATCTTATAATACTGTCTCCCGTGACTTAATACAGCAATTTATTCATAAATTATCATATTGTAGGTTTATTTTATTAGAGAGAAAGATTTGATTCATAGTAAACCAATCCTTCCTCCCTGCAGGTTTATTGTGCGTAACGTATTATGTGAAAGAAAATTAACCCAATAAAAATCTCTCCTTGCTCTATCAAAAAAAAAAAATCAGTAAGGAATAACTCATATTATTGGTAGGTAAGTATCAGCTGGTTATACTTAGTTAATAATATAACTTAATAATAGTAAGATTTATTAGTGTTTACTACCAGTAGCCGTCTTGCTCTCCACGGAAGAATCTGAAATTCTATAGACTTCGATTCTATACTTTCGTCTATTCTGATAATGTGCGTGTTTTGAATACTACAGTCAACGTAAATGTTGGATAACTTTGAGAAATAAGTATATCGTATCACAATAAAGGATATATCATTGTCTCCGTTAACAGGAGAAACTAATTGAAAATGTTATTAAATCTTTCACGGCCCTCCATTTTGAGTATAATTTGTATTGAGTTTAATAACATAGATACCACTTGCTATGGAGTAGATCATTAATTCGGATCAAGGCTATAGAATGAAAGAAATAGCATATTTACAAGCTATGAATATTCTATAAAGTTATATTCTCGTTCTCGTTTCCTTTTCAAATTCTTCTCTTTAGTGTTTTGAAGTTTCCATTTATAGTTTCTTTCCTTGAGAAATAAGGCATTTTTTTTCTTCACGTTCCACAAAACAAAAAACGTTCGATGAAAATTATCTTTTGTCTCTGATAATGACGAAATAATTTTCCGCACATGGTTTTCAATTGCCTTAATGGTTAGAAAGTGAAATTACGACATTCCTAACCTCCAAAAATATGTTTATGAGCCCACTCAAGCGTGACTCGTGTCATTTTTTTCCACTTGTACCTATTCTAATACACTATTAAGATATTGCGAAATATTTGCCCACGAAGCGTTATTTCTAGAGGAATGCGTTAAAGGAGGTTGAGTAATGATATCCCATCTTAATTTTAGATATCTTCAAAAATCAATTCCATATCATTTTTAGTTAAATATTTAATGATTTTTTTTCCTAGGTGGGAGAGAGTGAAATTTAGTTGCAGGGAACTCCCTTATTCAATATAGAAATACAAAATGCTATATTTTTCACATATTCTGGAAGCTTATCTCAAATATACTGGAATTAATGTTGGAATATACTTTGGTAATTTTAAATACTTGCTCAAAACCATCCTTTACTACAATATGTCATATCGATATCTGCAGGACTATAAATTTAAATACGAATTTTGACTAATAGTTTCCGATTTAAAAGCGGGATATTGGTATAAATTTATAGCTCTATGAACCAGAGAGTTTTGTAAATTTGGATAAGGAATATTTAGGGATGATCAGGAGAAAGGATTGTACATAAAGGATTTAATGTGCAAGTTTGAGCATTTATTCGTGTATAATTGAATTGTGAAATGACTTATAATGGACTTACCATTTGAGAAGTTAGGAATAAGGACCTGGAGCGATTCTTTGAGGCACTTGTCCAATTCTGGGTCGCTGCGGTGACACAGTTTCATGTATTCAGCTGTAAAAACATGGAAAATGATAAGTCTTGAAGTTCCTCTGTATCCATTAATTTAGCGATCTTGCGCATATTTTGTAGTAAAAAATTGGTATATTCTATTTCATTTGATTTTCAAATCGAATTTAATTATTAGCTCGCATGGGCGAATTTTTTGCAGAGATTTTAAATGACATCTTCAAATATAATATATTAAAATACTATTTTAATAACACGAAGAAATAGTTTGTTCAACTGAAACTAAAATATTGTAAGACTTTTCCAAGGGGCTAAAAATGATATTCCTAGGTAATAGCTTTTACTACTAATGGTATCATTTTTCCATTGAAATCCCATGCAATTTTCTTCGGAGAGTCAAAATGTTACTTTAAATTATGTTTAAGGTGCTTAAAATTCATGTTATTATTGAAACAAGAATGAAGTTAGTATATACGACAATTATATTACTTTATTTATGGGATTAAACCAGGTGCATACTCTCCATTACCTTCTAAATTTTATTTAATATTTTAAAAGTACACTGAAAATACGAAGAAAATAAGACAAAGATTTGAACTTGAGATAATCGTAAATCGCTAAGGATGTTCGTATCCAGGTCATGATCTATTCTCATGAGGGAGTTATTAATAATTTTATTTCACAATCGTAGAATTTTTTTAACCGCAATCAAGTTTTCAAGGATTTCATTGAACATTTCACCTCTGTCAGTCCATCTCGCGGTTACTTTTTTCCATCTCAAAGATAAACAGACTCTTTTGTCGCAGGTGAAGTTACTTTTCCAGAGTTCAAGGCCTCGACGCAGTGAAAGTGTACCACTGCCCTTTTTCTAATTGGTTCGCTTACAAGAAACACGATCAGGCAAGGACGAGTTTCCTGATTTTATATTTTATACAGTCTCATAAAACAGATTTTATCCAGTTTTCCATTCCGTGAGGTCTAAATCATAAACCAGAATGACACATCATAGTTTCCATAACTGATTACGATATAAACAATGTTTATTCTGTATAATTTGATGCAAACTAATTAATTGTATTCATTATTGTTTTGTTGTTGTATGCTATGGAAACCATATACCATATATAAACCATATATGATAAACCAATTTTTTATTACATCTATTCAAAGTTTTCAGCTTAATACAAACAACAATCAAAGTAAGGACACTTTAATTGATTATAGTTCTTACTTTCACTTAATTTTAGGGTAATTTATTTCCTTCAATGTTTCTCATTGCATTGTTTATAGTTATTCCGAATCAAGGGTCTTTAAATAAATTATTTTAGCCTTGAATCAAGCTTTCAGTCAATTAAAAATGACATTCAGTTAAATTTAAAAATAACACGCTTCAAGAATCGCTCATGAGTATGATATATCTTGAAGAATTGATTAATGTGCTCGCAAGGAAACATCCTTCATTCCAGTAAAGCTAAATATTTAAAAATAATTCCTGGCACCTTTCGGAAAGAAATGTTATTTTCAATTCTTTATTAGGAAATAAAGTAAGTTTCAGTGTTTGTATCCTTTAGTCTAATACTTTTCTGAATCGTAAAAAAACTATTTATAATGAATTACAATTAAAAAAGTATAAAATAATGGTTATTAAATAGCTTAAAGAAGGAAGAATTTTGGAATTTATTTCATAGTTATAAATTTTAATTTCCTATCGTTTTTGTTTGCGTCGAACATGATTTTAGAACATTAAATCATTAGGAATTTTTATAATTAATTTACAAAACACTTTAAAAGTTACTTTCGTCAAACTATTTCAAATCCTGTTGCTGAGTAAATACTTATTCGGAATATTTTAAAATCATTTGCATAGTTGTTGATCAGTTGCCAAGAGATTTAATTGGTCAACGGTGACATCACATATAAACAAAAATAGGACGTTACCTAAGAAAGACTTAAAAGGCACTTATTTCCTTCAACATGTAATTCATGTCCCACTTTTAGCAATTCGTTAAATATTTACTATATTATGTACAAATTTTAAGCTAATCAATTTGAATAATTAATTCAATTGGATACAAATCTTGTTTCCTTTTATGATACACCCTATTCTCGAAAAAAAAATAATTAGCTTATTAGAGAACTTTACGTACTTTAAGTCGTTTTACCACACCTGTTAGCATCTTACCAAGCTAAAAGTGAAATTACGTTCTTGATAATGGTGAACCAGCTCTTCCAACCCATAAAAACCGGTGTCATATAATTAAAGAATATAATTTAGAATAAATGACTAACGAAATATATCATAACATACGTATTCTGTACGACGTCCTTCCATTGGGGGCAGCCGAGCAGGCCAGCAGCAATCCCAGCGACAGCACCACGCCAATGGGCAAACTTTTTGCAGACATTTTCCAGAAGGTCTGAGCGATCCTGTAAGGTGACTTCTGGTGGGCAGGTGAAATGAGTTGACTGGAGATGAAGAACCTCGTCCTTTTATAAACTCAATTCCCTAACCCACTGTTTTCCTCCCCCTACAATACCTCCCCCCCATTCACTCTTCCCCCTCCCCTTCCACCACAACCCCCCCAACAGAGTTCGTATTCCCCCCGCGCCTCCGCTCTCTCCACGGATAAAACGCAACCTTCGAGATGAATGAAAATGATGGCGAAAAAGTATTTGCTTCGATCGCACTTTCCCCGTTATTGCTCTGGTTTCTTTTCCCGCCCGTATTTAACGAAGCGATCCACGGGCATCGTAACCATGGTGTATGAAATATAAATAATCACCCGTACGTTTCTTCCGTTAATTGTATCCGTAGAGAGTACGTTCACTTCCAAACAGTTTCCATGGATACCAATTTCTAATTTTTCATGAATATACTCCTAATGTAGAAATATTGAAATCTGAATTTTTTTCTCGATTCGATTAGTTTTGATTTTATTTATGATACGTGTTAAATTTTTCATAATATTCACACAAGAATCTGTTAGTGTGGAAGAAATGGCGGTTACAATGGAAGGATGTTCAAAATATTTCTTATGGGGTGAAACTTGGATGAGTTCGATAGGGAATTTGCAGCCGAAACGTTACCTCTATGTATTGTACATGTTCCTAATATGTATTGTACACTGCGATTTATATTTTCTGTGCATTGAATAGCCAAAGAAAATTTCGGGAGATGTAAAAATATACATACGAAAAGTACATACAATGCGCATTATTTCTGCGAAAAATTTAAACCAAATTATCTGTGGTCTTAACGTTAAATTATATATAATTTCTTATAATTTTAAACGATTTCTTTTTAAGATATATACCAGTTTCATTTGATCATGAATATATTATTTACAAATAATATAAGCAAATTATCTTTTGTTTATTATATTTACATCAATTTGGCTATTAAACTAACAAACTTAATTTTCTACGAAATTATAATATAATATTTTATTTTCCATTCCAATTCTTGCATATAATCTTTGGGGACATTGATGTTTCGTAAAATAATAGCCCATTAAAATTAATGCGAATTGACATAAGATAAGATTTAGTATCAGCAATTTGGAGTCCTTCACAGAAAACGAGAAATTCAATTAAACGGTTGGATGAATGTCTGTGAAAGGTGTATTTTTCTTGATTCTTCACTTCGTTGAGGGACGAATGGGCAGAAAATGTATACCTTTAAGTAATAATTGACTTAAGGTCAAAGCTCCTTCTTGCGCTGAAATGATTGAACCGGAAATATATGAATGAATACAATCTCTGTTTGTATTGCATGCGTATTAAAGTCAAGATGCCGATTGAAAAGGGAAAAAGTTAATTTTTTTTTAATAATGCATTGATTCCACTCCAAATCAAATAAATTACTCTTCTCAGAATGATTATAAAAATCTATTTCAAGAACTCGTACCATAAAATGAAACGTTCTGGTGATTAACGATTAGCGGACAAAAACATGGCTGCTATGAAGTGTTTACAAACAGTGGTTAATTAACCCATTCATCGATATCGTAATCAAACTTTCCTGTACTACTTCTGAAAACAATGCTAGATAGTAATTAAGTAATAAACTCCAATAAGATGCGAATATTTTAAGTCACTAACTAAAATGCCAGAGTTATTTTACGTATTCATCATGATACGACTTTTTCAAGGACGAAAACATCATAGAATTTCAGCTTGATATCATAAACTGCGAGGCAGTAAAAAAGGTGTCCAATCATGGCGTCCTATTTAGAAAAGCTTAATTTCTTGTGCCATTTCTGTTACCAGGGATAATCTTAGTGTCAACAAATATCGAAACATTAAAACGTCATATTTATAAGTCAAGTTTTAATAGATTTACTGAATATGTTGTTTTGGATTTATTCATTTCAATTTCATTAGAAAATTATCCTTATTTTCATAATATTCTCTGTACCACGTTCAAAAAAATTAAATCCTATTTTTTAAAAGAAAATAAGATTGAATTAGAAGAATTTTATTTAGATTTATGGTTAAACATATTAATAATTTACATTCAATCCCTTCATTATCTTCAGAAGTGTAAAATAAAATTTGTAAAACTGTTTCAGAATAACTCATATTAGGGGGTAATATATTTTAAAGTATAATTTTATTTATAACTTTTTCTATTATTTACATCATATTTTTATAAAAGAAAATATTTCTAGAAAAGAAAACAAAAACTATTATTTAAAGTATTCCTCTTTCAAATTTCCAAGCATTACTTTTCACTTTATCTAAATAGAATATTTTCAGGATAGACACTAATATTATATTCGTAGATTTAGTTTTATGAAATATGTGAAGTATAGTTTTAATTTTACCTAATTGAGTTATAATGGATAATTTAGAATGTCCTATCTCCTATCGATTAAATTATCAATATTGTGAGAAATTAAATAGATACAGATTCCTTATATTTTTATCAAGAGAATAATTTACCAGCAGAATTTCAGAACACGCGTTGAAACTCTTTTTCCTGCATTGACTACGATAAAAATTCGAAAGCGTGTTTCAGAAAATGTCGATTGTTTTCTTTATCGCCCCCAGGCTCCGTAGCTTAATTCATGTCATACCACTTTCATT
Organism: Pantala flavescens; assembly: GCA_020796165.1. NCBI lineage: Eukaryota > Metazoa > Arthropoda > Insecta > Odonata > Libellulidae > Pantala > Pantala flavescens. The sequence goes on along the minus strand of CM036881.1, from coordinate 43,587,944 downwards.
TCGATCTTTGATTTTTTCATTCCTTCGCATATTCACTCAAAGATAAAATGGTCACGAAAACTTACTCCCCAGTTCATTTCGTGCTCGACCTAGTGAACTATGACTTCGTTTATTGCCATTTTAAATGCATTGTTTCTCTCTTCTAGTATCTTTTCGTTTAACCGTGGGTCTTGCACCCCATTCTTTGTGGGTCAAGAAAAATTACCCAACTGCATTTTATTAAATGGTATTCGTACTTACTTTCCACGAAATTCCTTCGCGGAGTTTAAATTTGCTCGAATTCTATTGTCGTATACGTGTATTTATGCTTCATCAAACACTTATAACGGAAAAATATTCGAGAAATACTTTATAAATCGTTATTCGTATTTAACAGTCGTGCTATATTTCCATTTTGCTGCTTCCCTTGATTTAGTATCGAAGTAAATAAAGATTTATTATTTTTATAAATATACATTTAAACAATTGTTAACCACTACTCCTAGTTTGCAGAATTATTACGTACCTTTGCCATGATTATTCTCAAAATTAAGAGTTAAATTGAAATGTAAGAATACTTCGACGAGTACAGAATATAGAGGATGCAATATTTTCATATATTTTCCAGGTATTATGAATAAAATAAGAATATTCTTCGTTCCGTATACTGCATGATTACGGGTTGAAATTGTGCATTTTTCTTTTTATTGATTCGAGCTGCGTCGTAAATTGTTTACATTTGGTTACTAAGGGTTTAGCCGAAAATGTAAATAATTTCTGAGTAAATGTAGATGACAAGAGCAAAATAAATAAAAACAACGTAATAAAATTTACATCACCCTCAATATATAAGTTTCTCAATAATTAAAAAGAAGAAGTTATATGTATACACTAAAATTAGAATTTCAAAATGGAGTTAGATTATAGAAAACATATAGATTATTCAATTCGTATATCCATATTACATAATTAATGAATTTGCCGCTCGTAATATGTATAAACGATGGAGAGTAATTACATTATAGTTCGACGTTAACGAACGAACCAGTTACCCGCGTCCTTTCTCCATACGACTCTTACTTTTCGGACGTAATCTAAACCTTCACGAGGCGGTTCTTTGATTTGGGTCACAGACGCTCGCAACACTTTCACTCCATAAGACATTCTCAGGGAAGTGAATGCAAAGGGAATGAAACGAAGTCCCCTTCGAGAGTGCATCTTCAAAGGATGCCAATTGGAGGAATGAAATCATCGTCATGTTTTACTCGCGTAGTCATGGCTATATAAATAAACTGCAATGTAAAGATGATGATCCTGATGATCAAGTTAAAATTTCGGGTTTAGTTTACGACCTTAATTTAATTAATTAAAGCTGAATGATTTAGAAAAATTTGCGATTTTAGATAGGTCATTTTTATCTATAAGAGTCAATTCAAACAATTTCGAAAATGGAATTTCGTTGAAATAACATGATGATATACCTTATAAGGAATACATATTAGATCAATCTATACAAAATGAAGCATAACCTGCAGGAAATTGGAAATTTCTGGTAATAACTGGTATTTTCTTTATTCATATTCTATGGGTATTGCTTTACTTGAGATTCAATGATCTTTTATCTAACATAAGTAAATTATATTACTTAGGATTTATCCGTAGGTTTCAGCTATAGTGCAAAAAAATTTAAAATACTTTTTCTGACTAAAATGAAAATATATTAATGAATGAGTATCTATCTTAAATTTCTCATATTTTAAAGGTACACGGAGAAAATTTTTTCACAGAAAAATATTTCTTTCCAATAAAAAGTTTGCATATACTACAATTTCTCTTTTCGTATGATTCACAATTTTGCATCTTAATAAACCGCGGCAAACTTGTTACCAATTCCAAATGTAAAATTACGAATGAAGAAACACCTAATTCATAACCGACTGTTGTACCGTTGTCGCAGTTGAAAATAATTAATGAGATAAACAACTTGGAAAAGAAGAATGAAAAAACATCCGGTATTCCCGCACAATATTCTGTGCGCTGACAGCATTAATGCAACTCGCAGATCGCAAATCTCTCGCGGAATTTACATACCGCGGTTCCGCGTCCACACACTCGCTGAAATATTTTGTACTTTTCCTCTCAATTTGAAATCTTGCCATTATTTAATGCAATTCTTACCGTGCCGCTTCCTTGCTCATGGGCCGACTAACTTGAATACAAATTAGTTTCTATGGCAACGTAAACTTGAAATCGACTTCGATCCGTGAAGTGATCATAATCGGTTTTAATTGCCATAATGAATGACTCTTTAAACAGTTGTGTTCCGTAAGAGGAATCTTATATGTTACGGGACATTTCTTTCCTATGAATTATTTCTTCTAAATTAAGATTTTGAATAATAATTTTCGTGACCGGAATGAAAAAGGTTGCCCATGTTACTACGGGAGAGCGAAATTTCTTTAACTTCCGATATTTCAGATTTTATTTTGAGAGTATTTACATTACGTAAAATGTAATTTCCTATAAAGATCTAAACTTTTAAATAATAATTTCAAACATTCTTGTTGTGATTCGAATATCCTGTTATCATCGAAAGAAATGAAAATGTTGCTGCCTAACTCCGAGCAGTAATGCTACATTAATTCTGTATATACTATACTACATGTAAGGTTTTTCCTTACTAAATTTTTATAATTTTTCGTACTTTACATTAATTGTATTGCGCTGTTTTAATTTATCTACCTTTTATCTTTATTCTAATTTAAATTATTTAGGCCTATTTCGATTAAATTCAAAATAATATCCCTTGAAATCAATTTCTTTACGTTACTAAATGGTATTGAATCTTCTAGGCATTTGAATTTCACAGAATTATTATCTACATCTACATATTTACCCTGCGAGCCGCCTTCCGGCGTTTGGCAGGGGGTGCATGCACCAAGTCTCTATTTCCCTAGGCGATTATTTTCGCGTATACTTCGCATACAACAATTATACAACGCATATTTGAAAATACAGTATTTTCCAACCGAATAGTTTGTATTATTTTGTCGTCATTAAATTTTGATGATGTTGAAGTTTAATCATTTGAATTCAAATATTTATTTTCTACTTTCAAATTCAAATATTTATGTTCTACTTAATACAATTGTGAATTAATCATTTTATTTTTACTGCATCCGAGATTTTCTCATTTCCAATATTACTTTTACCTTCATATGCTAGTGTTGTCTTGCTTCAATGTTATTCCTCTCGCTGAAACTCATTTTTTTATAACAAAAATGATAAATTATCTTTATTTATTCAGAGCGAAATTTAGTCCAAACAGACCACTCTTACATTTAACACCTTTACAACAATAATTAAAACGTTTTTACTAACCTTACCCTGGACAAATACAAATAAATCCTAACCCAATTCGGAAAAATACGAACAGCCAGGACTCATATCTATATGGAATTCAAAAATATGATAATCGGACTATAGTACGCTAGGCACTCGGCCACCGAGGCTTATTACGTCTATAATCAATTATTTCCATGATCTTTGAAGCATTATCTCGTTTTATATCTTTTTAATTCCAATCTGCGTTAATTACGATATCCAACTGTACGAATACCTCGTGGCAACCAACGTATCAACGAACGCCATGACGCCTCCGCGACTCGACGCATATAATGGGGTGACTTATGAATAATTCAACGCATGACCCTGTGAGAAAATGACCGGCAGATAACCTTGGCGACCTCTTCAGATTAAAAAAAAGTTCTATCCGAAGCGCATCGAATAATTCTATTGGACATTTTTATTTTGGGAAGCGCGCGATTTAGCTTCGGTATCTCGCGAAAGAATAACCACGTGACAAAATCCCTCTTATCCAAGGACAAACGCAGTTGCTGTGCGGCCATTAGCGAACTACGCTGTAACACGCGACTGTACCAAAGTCAAGGTGATTCATCCTCTGGAGGCAAGCGGCATGTGCCCATTGGGGGGTCCAAAGAAATGCAGTTATAATCGACTTAAATGCTCCGTCTACTAGAATGAGAGATTTCGTTCATTCATCGCTCCAATATCGATATAAGTTATACTCCACTGTGTGGATTCACGAGCCTTCATTCACAAGTGGACAAGGTTCTTACTTCAGAGTCCAGAAACTATAGGTGATGACACCGAGTGATCCATCGAATACCACAAGTCTCTGCATCGTTATAACCTATTTATAACTCAATCACCACAAAGATTTAGTAATTAAATGCATAAAAGATTGTAAAATCTACGTCTATATGTCTAGCCGTTTCTTTTCGTACCACAAAAATTTTCTCTGCACAAACCTTTTGATATTCCCGATTGATTTCTAGGCTAACTTCAACCCTCAACTTAAATGTAGCAAACCGTATCATTTTCTAACTGAAGGTTTCAGCTTGTGGTTGAATACATAGTTAAGTTAATCGCCATATAGGGAAAGGTTTAAGTATTATCTTCGTCGTTAAGTGCAACGAATCAAGGATGTAAACAAACAACATGGCGGATAAGTATCGATCGAAGTCTCGATTGCAATCGGCGCTATTATTTATGCCCTCCACCCCAATCACAAGTAGTTAAACTAGTTTTTCTTACGAGATGACGAGCGTATATGACCAGACATTATGATAATAGGCTAGGTTCACCCTGAACCATAATTTATATTTAATATTGAAGTCACGTCGAGGTTTTCATCTTTCTTGTATCATTTCTTTCTTTTAGTACTGCCTATTAACTATTTATGACGTTACCTTATTTCATATTCACACAATTTTTTATTAGGTTCTTACGTGAAAATATTTTTAATAATCCATTATTCAGATCTAATCAAATTTTACCATCAATTTTATTATAAGATGTAATTTGATAGAAAATTAAGAATTTGATTCCTAAATTACTGAGAAATTTGTGAGGACTATCCGAGTTAGGTTCAATGATCCATGAATAATACTTCGTAGAATTCGAGAACCAACCAATATGAATCACTCATATGCCATAATCTTTGGCAATGAAGGAAGAACCCCCCACATAAAAGTAAATGGAAGATAAATTGGCTTGATCCAGAACTATGTCGCATGAAAGGATTGGGGAATACAGCAAGTCAAATTTTACTGTAACCATATCTTGTAACGAGTCAGACAATGAAAAAATAACAAACTTTCTAATATATGTACTTTTATTCTGTTTTATACCGTAATTTAATGTGATTCAATGAATGGATGTAAAATAAACATTCAATTAAAACTTTTTCCTAGAAAGATATCGTGGGTTATGAAAGAACATAGTTACGCCCTTGTTAGCCAGTTATTAAAAATGTAAATAGATTTCCAAAATAAATTTCAAACCGAAAATATCAATAGATATGTCTCTTTCTGTACTTTCCAATAATAAGTACTTTCCGCATTCTTTAATTAGGATGGACTGAAGAGTTATTTTCATTCCATGCTATCCTTTTATCAGAGACGTAGAATTTTAAATAGTACTCTATCGTCCGAAAAGTTGAAATTATATTTTAAATCGTCTGTGGAATCAAACTAACGGTGAATAGAATCCAATATAAGATATGATGTAATATAATAGATTAGAAAGAGGCTATCTTTATAAATCAAAGTCTAGCAATCCCTTTCAAGCATAAAGCATACATTCAATTTCATTACAAACATAAGATAAACTTGGAAACTCGGTAGACTTATGTAATGCAAGAGCGTGTTTAGCAATAAGACGTAGCAAGGTGAAACTGATCATAAAACATACGTTTACACTTTTTATGGCGGAAAAAAAACTTTCAGCTTCCTCAATTTCCCGTGGTTAATACCACCATCATATTTACCGTCTTCAATTTAAATCTCGTGATTTTTATACTATTTCAGTGTTTGTGACGTGAAGATTTCTGAACAGTAACACGTGACTCGTTACGTACGATCGTAAGCGTACTCCTCCTTTTAGCATTTCCATTCGTAGACTTGACCTTCGCGATTGATATTCCACGAGGTATGAACCCCTCTGCTAAAGTGGCTAAATTTTCTGAGAAGCTTCCCAATGAACCGGCTTTCTTTGAGTGAAGTAATCGCATGTGAAGGGTTTTGCGCAGTGGACAGGGGATACTGTACTTCCCTGACGAATGGATTTCCATTGTATTTGTGTATTTTGTCTCACGGCACTGATATAAGATATTTTGTCCTTCTTTCGTCGTCGAGTTTAAGAATCAGTTTGATCTTCAAAAGGTACTTATTCAGCCAGGTGATGAGATCATATCAATATCCAGTGCACCAACCTTTGATTTATGGAACGGTGAGAAAATTCGGGTGAAACGAATGATTCAGTATTGTTCCCGGGTATTTTCATTTCATTCGTCATTTTATTTATGAATCTTAAGTAGAGCATTTTTCTCCACTGCAAATTTTTATATTTATGTGAGTTTTAGATTTTAATTTTTCTTTATTATATATATTTTAAATTTCAATGTACTTTGTCTACCTTTTTCTTACTTCTATTTCTTTACGTGTACCTGTATTTGCAATAATGTTGACGTCGGTCTTTAGGACTGGTAGTAGGACAGTACTATGAGCAACTTATCAAACATTTATCAATATTACTAAAGTTTAATTATAATATTACAAAAATTACCAAATGTATCCCATAACTACACCAATATACAAACAATACTAATTTAAAATATCAAGAATCACAAGAATACTTTCTCTATGCTAAGTGCTCGGCCTTGCTCAACGAACTGTCGAAAAATAGATGTGTTTGCAATTCTAATAAGCAGCCAACGAAATACTTTCAAAAATTTCATTTTCATTGTGTTTCCAAAAAAGATCATGCAGTATGGTGAAGGAATGAATAAGTATCATGAAATACCTTTTATCAACGCACGAGATAAGGTTAATCTCATTTCCTATAAACCAATCAAATTTTCTAGAATTTAGTTTTATTCCTTTCCTTATCTTCTAAATATTCTACGTTAAAAAACAGCAATACCCTCTTAAAATTGACTGGATATTTTTTTTTAAACTGAAGTATCTCTTGGAAAAGACTCTTCAATCCCATCACGGCTGTATTACAGTGCTTACAACAACCTTCCTTACGCTTTTAGTTGGTATTTAATTCCTTTAATTGGTTACTGATCTACTAATTAATATGTCAGATCTCAGATCATTAACACAGATTCAAGTGACCAATCAGAACCGTGAAATTCTTTTGCAGTTCACACTCGAGGATTTTATCCTAATTTTATCGCTTGAATAGTACGGAAGTAATAAAGGTAAATATTTCCCTTGTATCGATACTTATCGGAAGCTTGAGAAAACATGCATTACGATATCAATCTAAATACTGGAACAAATAAATATTTATTTATTAACCGATCGATTCATTCCTATTATAGTCCATTCATTACTTTCATCTGTAGATCAGTTGTGCTACCGAACTCGACGACTCCAGAATCGTAAAACGTTCTTTTGAGACACGCGACAGAAAAATAATCCACCGGATGTTATGAAATGTTCACTCTTTATGATTATTCCCCCTTCCAATCCACTTGCGAGGAGAGTTTTCCTGCGTGTTATTTTTTTATTTATTCATTTTTTCAATTTCGCCGAAGTCTCCTCGCGAAGAGCTCAACCGTCCACTTAAACTTTGCCAAGGACGACTGGTTATCAAGGGACATGAAGAGATAGTATGAGCATAGCTGCAGCCCATGCAACTAAACTGTGTCGCGCGTTAGACACTGCGTGTGCACATGGCCAACTTAAAAGATGTATCATGAAGGTACTTATTTTGTGTCATCTTCAGAACAGAAGGAAAAAATGACAAGAAAAAGTCGTATGAAAAAGTATGCTATTCACTCTCACAATAATTTAGGAAATTTAATAATGCGCTCACAAACGAAGTATTACATTTCTTCCGTTATAACTATGATCTTATTGTTATAATCAAGTTCTATTTATGTTATTAACGCTCTCAACAATGTAGAGAAATTAACAATAGGCTTCTAAACGAAGCATCTCTTCTCTTGCGTTCTAACCATATTGTTGTAACCAAGTTGTACGTATGTTGTTTACACTCTCAACAATGTAGAGATTGTATTAATGAGGGAACAAAACTATATATATTTTTCTTCCGTTCTACTTACAATCAGATTACATGAAGAATAAAACTAAAAATTAATGAATAAAAACTAAACCTTTTAGTTTAATCTCGTAAGCTGTACTATATTCTCCGCACTATTTATTATTTTGATATTTTAAAGTCCAAATGTAAGCAATAATGACATGATAACATGATCAAAAAAGGTTGTTAAACCTCTCTAAAATTCTATCCCGATTGAAACCTAACACTTATATTCCCTGACCTTGCCCCTTATTGAAACAACCCCTAGCGTCTCAATTCGGATTATTGCGACACTGTTCCAAAAAAATATGTCGTCCCAATGTGAAACGGTTCGGATACAATTCAGGAAAGTCACCATCACCGCTGAGATGTTTATTGGTGTTCCCGTCTGCTAACCTTGAACTAGATTTGAAAACGTACCCCTTTCGTCGCTGATTAATTAGCACCCCACCGATAAATGTGAGCTCTAACAAACTCATCTCTAAGGGAGGGTCTAATATTTTAGAGGCCTATTAATAGAGACCATTACATCTTGTTACTATATTTTGATTAGGGGAATGTTTTTCCGTAGTTTTTTTCCCGAACGAAATGGAGGATAATGATGCTCTATTCATTTTTTGTTCCTCTCATGGCATATTTGACGCATTAAATATACAATTACGTCATAAAATAATTTAAGCTCGATTTCTTTGGTAATTCATAAAAAATTTTATTATTAATTAATCATTCAGGTTGAAACCATTCAGATATAACAAAATTAATCGTTGGATAATATTGAATGAATCACTGGTCTTATTTAATCTAGTGTAGTCGGTCAACTGAATACATTATAAGTAGCACATGGTGAAATTCTCCTTTATTTATGTAATATTATATGTTATAGTTTACTAATGAGCCTATTATTTTAAACTTTCAAAACAGTAGAAGAAAGAGCGAGTTCGCGATTGGAGATAACATACATCATCCTTCATTCAACATTATCAAGAAATTTCTTTCTAGACTTTCCCTCCCAAGCTACAGTCATCACGGATTACCCTTGGAGATTTCTTTGTCATTTGTACCAAAGAATCAAAGGAAGAAATCTATTGTGACTAGGGTAGAATTTTCCCTCTCGTGGGAATTATTTTAGGTTGAAGTTTTTTTCATTCATCTTTCTCTCAAATGCGTGATTGTTATGATGCGTGATTGTTGAAGATCTTTGACCCAAAATAATACGAATGTAAGGAATTCGTGGAATTACTTCCGTAATTCCAGTTGGGAGGCTTATCGATCCTTTATTAACAATCTAAGGCCATGTGGAAGGAATGTTAATCATCAATTTCCATGGATACATATTTAGATGTTTATAAAGCGAACACTCTCCGTAAGTAGCGTCCTATCTTATAAAAAACAAAGATTCAAGTCGTTCATTGAATCAGCATTTGTGCTATCTACTCATCATCATTCGGCATAATCAAATTGATAGAGAATAACAGCATTTTATGAGAGAGATTCTCATAAATATGACACAATAATTTATTAGAAGTGGGAGGAAAGGCATCCATGGTTCTTCGGCCATCGCATACATTTCGTGAGATATGAATGTTAAAAACCACATGAATTGGAAGACCGAAAATATTCGTTTGAGTTCTATTGAGGATAATGAAATAGGGATAAAAATTTCACCTGAATGAATTAATCGAAACGAAAACATGGGGAAATTGAATTGTCCCTTGCTGAAAATATTGAAGCGGAATCGATTTATGCTAGAAGACATCATATATAGAATTTCCAATGCTAAATTTCATCCCTAGTTTCGTTTAATTTAAACAGATTAGTAGATAAAGTATTACTGATCTATTAAGAGAATCAAATTCTATTCGTTTTTTAATGATCCAATCATACTCTTTAAAATATGATTTTATCTTTAATTGTTTCACTGCTTCAAGCAATTTTATGAGTGTATTTGTTCCCGCATTAAATATTCTCTGTTTAATAATAGAAAGAAATTATTGCGAGGAAATAAATGTTTGACCAGAAGCTTGAGAAACTATTAGTTTGGATTTATCTCTTTCTTTCTTCTACTAGATTTATATATCTACCTGTAAATCTTTTAGAATATGATACTGAGTTTGTGCACATTCCCTCTATTTTATCTTTCATAAACTTCGGCCGTTTCAAATACCATTTGTTTGAAAAGTAAAGTTAAAATTTAGACCGTATGCAGACATTCGTTGATTTTCCAGACCAGAATTAAAATGTGTATCTAGATTGATTCAGATGCGGATAGTAGTTGTATCAGAGGTTCTACTTTAATAACCGAAATTATTAGTAAAAAATAAAATTTTCGTGATGATTCAGGAAATAATTGTAATATAGGAAACTGCGATTTTATTTTTAAGCAATTACCTGATTTAATCGCAAAGAAAATTCAACGAAACGTAGTTTTTCTGTGAACAAATGAGGTAAACAATACTGTCATCCTTTGTTCTAATTGCAGGCAAATCGAATGCACAAATTACCAAAAAGGAAATAGTTGCCTGATATTCATTGTGCGAGATCAGAATATACATTTATTGATTCATTGTTAATTAATTTTTGATTGAGAAACGAATAATTTTCCCTCGGATTGAAGGAAAAAACGTATTCCCTAATTATCATAAACTGCATTTACGAGACTGATAGACGTTGCAATTTTTTCTGTCTGTTTTTGAAAATACAGGATTACCGTAGGGCATTTAATTAGGAAAATTGGGAATTCGTATATGAAATCCTGGTTAGGTAGACACCAGATAAATTTCTTTTAAGTAGCTAATGCGTAAGTTTTAGTGTATTGGATAGAACTGATTGTCTACGGTAATTGAGATATGTAGACTCAAATCGAAATCAGTCTAAAGTTGAGTCTCGATCTTGGGTTTGCGAAATTGTAACAGACTCATATTCTTCTCAGTGTTGTTGAAATAACCATGAGTTTTACTCGTATCTATATCTTTTAGCAGTTGCGCATAGACTTAATAGTAATATAGACACAATAACAACCTTTTTAAATACGGATGATCTCTTGGAATTAAAATTAAGCAAAATTTTTCATTCTAGAATTGGGAGATAAAGAGCCGTAAGTTCCCGCAGTTGGTACTATATTTTCCGAAATTCATTTGTCTTAATGAAACACCATCTAGCGGAAGTGCAGTCGAATTACCCCACATCGCCAACAACATTGATTGTTAAAATAGTGTAGGTTGTAAATTGTTCGTATAGCTGTTATTTTGTAATTTCGTCTATGACAGTAGCTCTGTTATATTTTATATTACATAATTAACTTGAAAGATTCTTTAAAAGTTTATATTTTATCTTTTTCTCGCTCGTATACTCATTAGTCTAGAGCTATTGCAGTAGGAGTGATCGAAGCTTCAACCGTTGTATGTCAGTGATTGCTGCTGATTGTCATAGAGATTGATTTTTAATATCGTGCATTTCCTTAAAAATTGAAATTCAATTGAAGCTTTTTTCGTTATTCTTCTGAACACTGTCTAATTTGATTTTAGTATGAATTGGTGGTTCTAATGAAATAACCTCCAGTTGTCTTATCAAATGTTCACTTGCACGTGTTGATGATGTAGATTATGATAGGTAGCGAAATTACCGAAATTTATCATTATTTTCTAATATCTCATTATTAGCTGTTGACAGTTTATGCACTCTTAATTAATCTCAAAATTCAAATTTGTTATTTTAGGTAAGGCTTTCTATCAAACAATCTCTAGTGTGTCATGCGTTGGAGGTCATTATTTGGTGAATATACTCTAATAATAAAGCATAATCAAAAGGACTGCCGAACTTTAATGAAAAGGCAAAGGAATCGTTCGCATCAGATGGAGTCATCCCATTCTTTATTTGAATATCATTATCTGTGACATTTCCACTGCGGTAAAATAAGGTAAATCTATTTCACCTTGATTTTTTGGAATGGAAAAATATATATCTGTATGTTTATTCCGTGTCATTGTAAGAAAAAAACTAACGTTTTACTTACCATCCTAATACATGCCATATGTTCTTGATAAAAAGAAGTACTTCAAAAAGTGTATTACCATTTTTAAACCGATAAAGGTTTCATGTAATACGAATGTGAATTTATTTTTACCATCTTTAATCCATCGCATTTATATTATTTATTATATGTGCCTTTATTACATTTTTAGAACAGTAACCATAAGTGTGTGAAGCATATCTTGTTATAAAGGAATGTTATCCAAATAACAATGTAATATTACCATAGAACGGTGGCACCTCATGTTAACCTATGACAGATTTTCCTCATTCTCTTCCTATGTTTTTTTTAATGATAATGGAATCATAGCTAATTTTAAAGTGATAGGCTCTCAAGTCTTGATTAAAGATGTAAGTCACCTCAAATTATGAATGTTAATATCTATTTTTATCATAAGGTGTGCAGTTGATTATTGTTATTTGTAGAAGATAATTGTTTAGTATTTTATGTTACATTTACACTCGAAGCTCTATTAAATTTTACTGTTGCCACAAAATATATACACTTACCATAATATGTACTCTATTATGTATATATTATATATATACATATCCTTGCTGCCCCTTTATTTGAAGAACCACCCATTTTGTATGATTTTTACTGAGAGAAGATGGCATTTGTATAATGTATATTAATAGTTGTTAAAATTACAACTCTTATTGAACCTGCTAACTTTTTCATTTCCATAGTAATTTTTATTGATTAATATATTTAAATTTTGTCATTCCAACGTGCATATAATGTAGAGTTTAATTCATTTATTCTAATCTTATGCATTACAACAAATAATTATATGGCCACTTAGAGATGCATCTACTTTATCATGACATAGTCACAGTTTTTACTTAACCATATCCTTGCATGTGGTGATATGAGATACTCATAGTCTTAAAATTTTTAAATCAACTCTAATAAGAAATCTAGTTCTTGACTTAGAAGCTTTGCCATAATTTCCATAAATTTTTGTTTTGAAATAATTGTAACAGATTATTCTTTTTCTTCTATATTTATAAGTGGAGGTCAACTGCCTATTGAAGAAAAAAGATGTAGTTCTTCAAATATATCTTTCATGAAAAATAAAAGTATTTTTCATCTTAATTACTAGTCAAAGAGCTCAGAAATACCCATACTTTGTTTACCTATGTATGTTTTATTAATTATTCAGGAAATTTGTTTTAATGTACTCTCATAGTCAAGGTCACTATATTCTTTTTCAATTATATTCACCGTTGCAATTATAATTAAGTAAGCAGTTATCTTTCATATAGCTAAAATAAATAAGTGTGATATACTGTCTCTCATGATTTGTCTGGAAAATGTTAATTTATTGTGAAGGACATTTACAGAAGTTGGCTGATGAAAAATAGTATTGAAGAATTTTTATCATGAAATTTTTTTAAGTTCATAATAAAAGTAGATATCAAACTATAAATCTATATTCAAAATGAACCCGTACAACTGTAGTCCCATTGAACTAAATGTTTTACCTCTTGTAATTTATTTATCTTTGCTTAATGTTCACTGTATAACTTAGTTATAAATTTCACTTTCATTAATCTTCGTTGAAATATATAATTGCTAAGCCAACATTTAATTTGTCATAGGTGCAGTGGAGTTAGGAGTTTTAGTAAACAAGATTCTGATGTTCCCTGGCAACAGAAGGGGAAATACAGGTGGAGCAGGACGCTGCAGCATGCGACCTCTACCCCGTCACATAACTGCCCTATACTTGGCCATGGTGCTTAGCTTTATGGTCATGTTTCATATTGCGTTAGTTGGGGCAGATGTACTCGTCTATTCACAAATAACAGGAAGGCTTGTGGAAGGAATGGAGTTTGAAGATGCTCCTGCAAGGTTTGGTGGGCGGATTCCTATTGAGGGCATCAAGGTAAATGTAGCACATTATTTTTTAAAGATATCATTATCTTACTCTACTCATATTTGGAAATTAATTTCTGGTATTTTTGTTTTTGCTTTAATATTTCTATTACCCTCAAAATATATCTGTACCTTTCACTCCATCCATCCAGGTGGAGGAATTAATTGTAGAATTGAAGATGGTCACCATATTTGACTGCATATAAGACAAACTTTTTTCCTAAATTAGGTCTCAAAAACTTTTCCCATATCTTATATGTGAAGGAATTGGTATCAGTGCTTAAAATTATTTGTTTAAAAAAATACCCTCAGATATATGACTAAAGGAAACAAGAGATTAAGGCACATAATTCAGTGTAAACTAGGAGTGTTAAATAAGTACATTGATACAGAGCAGTAGTAAGTCATTATGTAACTGTGGCACCTCACTGTTGTGCGGACTATTAAAACTTTTTTCCTTATGTGTGGCCTAGTCAATGAGCTTGCATCTTATATGCTGTCAATTACAGTATTTTGAATGAAATAGGATTACAAATATGCAATGAAGGATGTATTGTTCATTTGGGATAGGATAAAAGTTAATTTCATAGATAAGGATTCAATTCTACTTTAGATTATCTTTTAATTACATAAATGATAATTTTTGGCATTCTTTATTTATTTAAGGCTGGAATTTTGATACTGGAAACTCCAAAAAAAACATCAACCTTTTGTGTAAAAATGCAAGGCAGAAATTAACTGTTCAAAGTATTTTTAATTAGAAGGTTAATTATTTTTTTCATAAGAAATTTTTATTTTTGGACAGAGTGAATCAAGAATAATGTATTTATGTACTGCATGCATGTTGCATAAAATTTATATCACTGCGCACATTTTAATGAAATAATGCTGATTGTCTTTTTCTATTAAGTCAGTATGTATTTGTCTAAATCAGTTATCCCCATTCTGCAGGGTTTATTGTCCTATTCTGAGCCAGCAGAAGCTTGTACCCCAATCGAGAAACCACCTTCCAAGAAGTACACTGGTAAATGGATAGTTCTCATCAGAAGGTGTGACTGTACATTTGAAGAGAAGGTTCGAAATGCTGAGAAAGCAGGCTTTGCAGCTGCCATTATACACAATGTGAACTCAAGTGACCTGGGTAGGTGATCATAGATACCCTAATTTTGTTTTACTTCATCATTCTATATATCACATTAACATCACTACAAACATGGGACTTCTTCAATTATTCTATCATAATACCTCTTTTGTAAGGTACCTCTTTTGAAAATCTTTACAAATTTCATTGTATATTCTTCCCAAGTATTAAGACAATGACCAAAACTTGAAAAGTTGATACTTTTCTTTAGTATTGATTGTCTAGATCAGTTCAAAATGGAAGTTTTTTATCAGACTTTATCATTTGGTGCTTATGAATGTGGCCATTTCTTGTCTACCTAAGTATGCTTTCAAATTACAGTGAGAGGGTCATATTTTTATTCTCCTCTTCCTTATCCTATAATTAGTTGTCAGTTGACAGTTTTATGTTCTTTAGTTATTATATATGTAAGTAGTTTATTGGCATGCAAAACTTTAACCCTTGCTTTCTAGTTAATGTGAAGGTACATTCATGCTTCTTGACAAGGCATTCATGATGGCTTTTGTGTATGGCTTTGGAAACTTAAATTTGGTTAATTATGTCATTGATTTGAGCTGAATGTCCTAGCATGCATTAACCCTTTAATATTTCATTTTCATAAATATGGAAGGAAATTTCAATCACATACTCAGTGTCATGTGAAGTTTTTCGCTTACTTTCATCTTAAATTATGTAGGAATTAAACTCGGGTATAATATTCATTTATGTAAAAACTAATCTAAATTAATAGATTTATTTTTATTAATAAACTCTCTTGGATGTGCAATGTAGCATATGCATCCACTCAATTCCATGCTTTTAGAAATACTTAAATCAGCGGTGTTCAAATAGCCTATAGTGTTTTTTGCTTTTGCTAAGGGGATGTTGTTGACATCAATTAAATATCAGTTTAATCATAATTCATAGGTTCCAAAAACATTTTTCATAATCATTTGTTTTTCTTTCATTATAAACATAGGCAGATACTGTTACATCTGCCATTAGTGTACTATATCCCTTCATATCATGCTTTCAATGTTGAATCAGAGTATGGTATTTTTTAAAACAGATCCAGGCAAATGAGTGAGGGGTAATTTGGCATCTGAATTTCATTTTTTCTTCTAAAATACGTTCTTTGGCTATATTTCTGAATTATCTCTATCAACAAAAGCAATCTAGGAACACAAGCATTTTTTATGTTTTTTGTGAATCCATTTTCAACTTCTGGATTTTTTCTGGTCAAAATGTTTTGTTTATCACTAGGAATGACCTGTTTAGTTCATTGCTATATTTAAGTGCCCATTATTGTATTTAATTTTCATCAAAAATAACTCAAAACCTCCAAAAGAATCATCTTCACTGTACCGAAACTGTTTGAGTCAACTAAAGCTCATGCAAAAGGCAGAGACTGATTAGAATTTGCAATCTCTTATCAATTGCTCTCTTTAGTATTATCAGAAATTCCAGGTTCCTCCTGAATGTTATATCCAGAATATATCTTACTGAATTCTCTGTACTCACTTACCCTGGGTTGGTTTCACTGCTGCCTAAATAGGAGTCCAACTTCACAGGGGAAACAACAATAAAGGCCAAACTCTACAGAAGACCTTTGGTCCCAAATGTACATTTAGTGCCCTTCTTGATTGTTGTTTCCACTCAGAAGTTATACTCCCCTTTAGGCAGCTGTGGAACCAACCCAGGGTAAGTGATTTTAAAAACTTAAAATATCTGGTGAAAAAATTTTACCGCTTTGGAGTTTATTTTAATTTCAATTATTTACTTACTAACGGCCATGTCTCGTTTTTCTCTTTATATTATGTAAGATAAAGACATGAAAAATAACCACAGACATTGGCTGTCAGAATCATCTTGCAAATAATAATTAATAATGATAATAATCTAGATTTAATCAAATTGATTAAGCAACTCTTAAAAGAAGTGGAATCAAAACCTCTATAACAATGAAACAGTATTGTAACTATGAGGGAGAGCTCTCTAATGTGCATGGGTTTGGAAAACAGTTTTCTGAACCCCAATAACAAAATGGATTAAACTAGAATGGAAAAGAAGAGGGATTAACTAGTATACATATTTTTTGAAAATAAATGTGTAAAAAATGTGTGTGATAAGAGTTGCTAATGATAGATCAGGATGTAATTTCTGCATCATAGATGTTTGAGGC
The DNA here is from genome assembly GCA_020796165.1 of Pantala flavescens. NCBI lineage: Eukaryota > Metazoa > Arthropoda > Insecta > Odonata > Libellulidae > Pantala > Pantala flavescens. The sequence goes on along the minus strand of CM036881.1, from coordinate 43,570,619 downwards.
ATTGGTTTGAGTGGATGCAGTCACAAAGTTTCAAATATGTGAAAAGTACATGGCTACTGTTAAATTCATGCATGAGGGGTTAAGAGCCATGAATTATTATACTCATTTGATTGTAAATCTTTGTACGGCTGTCATATTTGTAACTTGTCCTTTACATATCATATTTCAAATTTTTTTCTGTATGTTTCTCATAGAAGATGAATGTTTTTTTAATTTGATTTTGATTGAACTTCAGAGTCATGTATATATTTTGAAGTTGACTTTTAAAGTTTAACTTTAATTGGCTTCTTAAATTTGATTTTTATTGATCATGATAGTATTTTAACTAACAAAACTGACATTAAACTTTTTGTAAATATGAATATATTTTTATTAACTAAAATTAAATATTCAGATTAATTTTAAAGGGGGTTAATTTTTTCTTATGTTATTCCTTAAATAATTAGTAACAGGATATTATCATATTTTTGCTAAATATGATCATACTTTATTGTGACTTCAATTACTTAATTATGGCTAAATATACCATAGAACATTTAATCTCATGCCTCTGATAGCAAGTCGCATTTGACTTTTTTCTAGTAGTATTTAACCCTGTTCATTACATCATAAGGACCTATCTTTTTATTAAGACATTCTAAACAATAGAAAATTTTCCAAAGAATTCTGAGGATGAATTTTAAAAATTCTACACCAGAGTTTTTTAAAGGAGATTTTCAAAATTAACGATGAATGAATTACTTATGAATGGAATATATATAGAAAACTAAAAATTTTATCTTTTTATAATTCAAAGTTTTTAATAGTTATTTTTATTGTGTGTACTCCCTACTATTTATGATTTTTTTGTGGTAGATTTTATTAGAATATTACTTGAGAAATATATCTCCTAACTATGGGGTAGTATCTATCAATTATATATTTTATGCCTCTTTGGAAAACTCCCTTATAAATAAAATATCCTTCAGGCGAATACCAAATAAAAATCAAATAAACATAAAATAAAAATCCCTTTGAAACATTTCAAATAAACATCAAATAAAAATCCCTCTGAAACATTTCAAATAAACATCAAATAAAAATCCCTTTGAAAAAGTTTAAAAAGATATCTATCATTTTACAATGAAATAATTTCCCTCTCCATTCTTATCTCTCCTTACATATTGAGGAACTATTCTATCTGAATCATATACAATTTTCAAAAATCTTTTAAACATGAACGTATACATGATCGCAGTCTAACGTAATTAGCTTCATATATCCTGATGCAAGTAAACCTCACTGAACGCTCTACTTGCCATTAATGTTCAACCTTGACATGATCCCTGTATATTTGTGCGTTTCATCAGGATTGATTACATACTGCTGAGAAACGTCCTAGGTTGTCCCTAGTAAGTTGACCATTCAGTAAGATATGTCAGAATGACAACTTTGTTATATAGTTTTGTTACTAGTAATAAGACGAAATAAGGAGCAAAAGGAAGGCTTAGCAGATATATAATAAATTCTGTTTTGTATTTCAATTAAAGTGCTAACAAAGGAAAACCCTATAACTTACAACTTTACATCTCACTCTTTTAGGATAATTAACAGAATAACTAATGAGATCATTCTAATTATATGGAAGGTACTTTTTCCTTTGAGAGCATGAGATAAAGAACTTCTATGGTAATTTTATCATCTCACTTATACAGCATTCATAATAAACTTGTAAATTTGACTTTTGCCTGCTGCTAGACTCTTCTTGGCTGCCTGGATGTGACCCTCCTCCTAACTATGGTAAGGAAGTAAAAGATACTGACTTCCAAATCCAAGAATGCTGTTAGAGTGCACCACTTTCTTCAAATTCATAATTATCTTCAATGAAGTGCCCTAACAAACAGATAAATTCAGCACGCAGAGGACTTTAATTCCAGTCAAAGCCCTAGAAATTTATTCTTATGTACTATATAAATCAAAGGAATTAACTTTTATAGTAAAAGATCTTTACAACCTGATTTTGCATTTTAGTTTTTTAATATTATGTAAGAATTTTTCCTCTGATATATTACATTTTAAGATTTCATAATTAACTAATGTATGATTTGAGCTGAAGATGTTTCTCGCTCAGAATATTATTGCAAGAAAAGAATTATTTGAATGAGGCTCTATTTCTCAAGATATCAAAATAAATTGCTAATAAAAAGAATATGTTTTCTGTTGCTGAAGTTTTGTGACAAAAAAATTAGTGGATTTAATTTTCTTCATAAAACCTGGACAGTGTCTTAAATATTATCCTTTTCAGTTTTATTGATTCAAGATATTTTGGAATTAATTTAAGTAACTTAATTGCAATTTTAAGAGGAGTTTTAAATGAAACAAAATTAGAGAATATTTTTGAAAATGGAGGCAGTTAGAATAACAGAACTATCTAACTGATATTATCCTCAATGGTCCTAAAAATTATTTTACAATAACTTATAGTGTATAATAATATATTACCACTTATATTTGCATGTGTTTTTGCATTCATCACAGTATAGCTCAGAGAAAGAATGCATAACTCAGTTTTCTGTCTTATTGTATGGCATGTAAATTATAGAATATTTCTTCTCCCTCTATATAGATGGGTTTAGATGGCTTTGTTATGTTTTGTAATTTTATTGGCGGAATAAAATAAGTTAATAAGTTTGTAATAAAATATTTAAGGAAATGAGCATCTTCTGAAAGCTATTTCTTTTGTTTACTCTACATCAGAGTATTGTTTCCATAGTTTTGTTTATGTTTTTTTTCAAAATCACTGAACAAAGTGTTAGATAAATTAATCAAGATAGAAATGGATTACATCATTTTTATTACGAAGGAAAGCATCATCTTATTTTATAAAGCAATGGTTATAATAATTGATAAAATAGGTAATCAATCAAAATCATAATTTGAATTGATTTGTTGTATTACTATAGTGGAATTTAATTATTAGTTATTGTTCTAGTTAGTTTTTTCTCAGTTCAGTGATGATAATGTTGAAAATTAACTAAGCAAAGTTCCTTGATATCTTTCTGTTAATAAAAGTTTCTTAAATTTTTTGGAGCTTAGAGTATTAATTTCAATGTAATAAAAGTCATCAATGTTGTTTCACAGAACCTATGTCAGCAAATGGGCTAACAAACATCACAATACCCTCTGTATTTGTTGGAGAAGACACTGGTATTATCATACGGGAAAGGTTCCAGTGGAATGAAGGGTTGGTATAAGAATTATTCATAGATTAATCAGTATTTATTTGAAAATATTTAATTATTTTACTTATATTGCTCCTAAATATGTCTCAAATCTATTTGTTTGATGATATTTGTTTAATTTACTGAAAATAATTTTAATGTATCTTTATTCAAATATAAGAAATTATTATAGTAAAAATTCATTGAATTTCATGTAATATGAGAGGTTTAGAAATTTCTTTGACTTATTACTTTACTATTTATCAGTCACAGATCACTCTTCTGCTTTTCCTTTGTATTTATAATAATGTTAACAGGGAAATATGGGTAGTAACTATATTTGATTGGTTATTTTTCTCTAACTGGGAAATGATAAATCAATATGATATATCTTTCTTTTTCAGATATTATATCGTTATAAACGACAATATACCTTTCAACATAAACACAAATCTTGTTATGCCTTTCGTAATTGTTCTTGGAATCTGCTTTCTGATCATGATATCTATTGTGGTGAGTTTTCATTTCATATATTCATCCAGATATATTTAATATTAAATCAAAAATATGAATTTTTACCTATTATAACTTTATAATCTTAATAACTTTGGACACTACTGGTGATTTTCTTGAATAAAGAAAGTTCCAGGAAGAACAATCCATATATACTACCCAATCTGGTGGTCAAAGTCGTTTTCACCTCTTTGGAGTAAATAAGTAATAGCGTTTCTCTATTATTACTACATGAGCTAGGTTATTTCTCTTATTGTACTTGTAGTCTTCATCTAGTTGAAAAAAGTGGGAATGATTTTTTGGTTTCTTATGTTACTTTATATTTACTGTTATAGATTTATGTATAGTGTGTATACTTCTACTACCATACTACTTTAATTTAAAAGATACTCAAGTTCCAATGACTGTATTTGGGAAAAATTTGTTTAGCTTATTGAGACTGGAAATAATTTTATCATTTATAAATCCAAGAAACCATATCATTGGATTAACGTAAAATACATCAAATTTAATTCATGTAATTCTTATATATATTGTAAAGGAATATGATCTCGTGAAAACCAAATGATGAATAGAAAGGATTCAAAAGCTATAACTTATAGTTACAGTGGTGGCGTTTAATATTCATGTATTTTATTCTCTGCATTATTTTCTAGATTTTTCGGTGCATCCAAAACAAAATTCAAGCCAGACGAAACCGTCTTCCATACGCTAGTTTGAAGAATATACCCATTCTAAAATACAAATCAAAGGATACAAGATATGATGTGTGTGTCATATGTTTAGAAGAGTATGTGGAAGGTGACAAGTTACGTGTCTTGCCTTGCTGTCATGGTAAGATATTTGGTTGATTTGTGGAATATAATTATAATCAATATTTTTACTAAGATTTCTTCCTCTTCTGATAATTCTTTATGTATATTTGTATTTTATTTGACCAATGACCAATCTTCCATTTAACCGCTATTCAGAGACAAGTACATCCAGTCCAAGGTCAGAAAATTTTCCCCTCCACAAGGACTCGAACCTGGAACATACATTTTTTAAATATTGAATGTTTGTCATCCTATTAATAATTTCTTCTTGTGAATATAATTTTTCGCTATAATTTTCTTCAAAGCTTTCATTTTCCTACATGTTTATGAAATAAGGGAATACAAAAAGTTTGATTTTGAAAATTTTTTTCCCATTTATTTCTTCTATTCTACGCAACATTTTTTTGATCCATTTTTCAGTTTGGCCATGAATTTATTGTTAATATTTTTAGTTTTCAAGTTTCAATTCCTAGAAATTTTAATGCAAACATCTGCATATCTTTTTCTAGCTTTCCACATGAAGTGCATTGACCACTGGCTCACTTGCAGCCGCAGAGAGTGTCCCATGTGCAAACGTAAGGTGTTTGCTGCTGATGAAAGAGCTACAAGTGATGAGGAAGACGATGAGACTGAAAGAGAGAATGAGGCAGCTCCATTGGTCCAAAATAGAAGGCAACGTGATAATCCTCGTAGTGGAGGAACATTTCAGCCCCAAAGGGTATGGGTAAAGGGTAAAGCGTTGTCAAAACCAAAGAGAACGTAATTTACCTACTAGATTAATTACTATAATATTTTATCATTGAAACATAATGGGAAAACTTAAAACGTTCATTTCATGAATATTAGGATCAGCCTTCTTAATTTTTCCCTGAAGATTTGGTTTTATCGACTGCTTACATTTCCTTTCTTTGTCTTACAAATAACTCTTGAAAGTAGTTTATAATGTTTATTTAGTTTATGCATAAAAAATCTATTATACTGTGTCATTCATCAGAGAAAAATTTTCCATCCTCTTATCAAGGCTGGTTAATCAAGACTGGAACAATTCACAAATTTATGTCTACCTCTGTTACGAATGCGTTCTACTGGTTCCCATAGTCTTTTTTCAAATTTAAAATTCAGAATTTAAGCACGTCCTTACATTAATTATTTTTACTACAAATAGGAAAATCCTTTCCGCCGTGCTGCCAGGCGTTTACGCGGTACTCCAGCTGTCCAGCCTGAAGCCAATCCCCAAGGTAGCAGCGATGATGATACTTCTTCTACTTCTTCATTGACCATAAGCTCTTCTTCCTACAACAGCTTGGCAAGCAGTAATGATCAGCAACGTGAAGCTGCCCAACCTCCAGTCCCTGAAACAACTGTTGTAATTCCAAGTGAGTGAAGCATTTGATCCTTTTGTTTCTTTCTTAAATTTTAATACACTGTAGAATTTCATTAATATTATATTTGTTGGCGATAAAATGTTGACAATTGTTTTCAACTTCTCTGTGAAAAATTATATAGCTAGATCAAATAAATTATTAGTAATATACTTTTCATTAATAAGAAAGGCATAATAGAGTAATAATATGCTGTAATATGAATGCTTAGATAAATAAGTTCCTTTTAAAAATTTAAATATTCTTAAATGAAAGAAATATATACTATTTATTGGATGATTGTTTTCACAGTAAAGTATGCATAATATTTAAAAATAGTTTAAAATTTTAGCCATGATAGAAATTTACTATCTAAATTTTAATAATACTTTTTTTTCATTTTATAGCTGATCGAAATCCCTCTCCATCAAGGATGTCTGTCAACAGTTGCCCAGCTGATATACTTGATGTTTCAACTGCTCCTCAAAATACTCAGACCAGAAATGAAGAAACCCAAGGTGATGTAGTTGTGTAGATCATCAGAAGAGAAAGGTCTTTCGTATATCTTGTAGGATGAAAATTCCTACTCATCTACTTCCTTGTGTTTCTGGTTTGTGTGATACCTTTAATGAAACAAATGGCAAATGAGGGAGGCAAAAATTATCAAGGAAGACTTAAGTTGCGGGAGAGTAAGCCAGTTCATTTTAATGACGTTGGTAATAACCTCCCACACTAGAGAAATCTCCTAATACATTCTGTACATAGCAAAACAATTATTCAAGAGGATGGAAGTATAGTTTATGAAGTCCCAAGGACCTAATTGACTGGCAATTAAATCATTCTATTGCATCAACAACTCTTGTGGGAGAATGTAAATTAATTTCAGTTAAATGTTTCATCTTCAAAAAGTGTTGAAGTAAGAATGAAAAGAGCAAGAGTTAAATGAGATCACTTAAAATGATTTCTCAGAGCATGCTTAAATGTACCTGTTAATAAGTGAGGCAGTCTGAACGTTTTCTTTGCATTCTGATGAGGTTAAATTTGTTTAATTTAAGATATGCGAGTTAGCCTTAACAGAAGGTCAATTTATTCCTGAAAACTTATTGGCCTGCTAATTTCTAATTTGATTTTCTTAGCTTTGGCATTTAAATCACAAAATATATAAGTTGCCATATTTTGTTTTCTCTTTTACTCATGGACTGATGACATCACATATTTTAAAGGAATCAAGGTAATATTTTGCAATTGTTATCAAACACATCTAATATGATGGACATGTGACCTAATTATTGATGATTAAAGAGATTCCATTCCAAATCATTGTCCAAGAATGTGTTTTTAAATGAAACACAATATATTTTTAGTGATGAGAATGTTCTTCATAGCAAAAGACTATGTGTATAGAATTATCAAAATGGGTCTTAAAGCAAGCATGTAATGACATTATTGTCATACTAGTCAAAGTTTTTAATTGAAAAGGTTGTCCATTGAAGATGTGCAAGGAAATTTCCTTATTGGGCCTTATGTGAATACTATTTAAGGTAAGACCCCTAATTATACATTGAAAAGAGTTTGTATAATCTTTTATTTTTAAGATGATTGCAAGAATATGTAGATTTTTGTGAACAATGTGTGAAACTTCAGCTATTTGCATACATACAAGAGGTAAAAATGAAAACCTTTATTAACAAACAAGCTCATCTCTAGTGTTCAAGACTCTATTATTGTAAAGTATTTTCATCAAATTTATTTTAACTTTGACTATGCTTAGTTTCTATTTGTTGAATTACTCTGGACAATGCTTGTGACAGATTTTTGCAAATATTTTATGTTGGTTAATATGTAAGCTGAGCTGTGTTTAAAATTTATTGTACTGGCTTTGTGAATTGAGTTTTGGGTGCTATGTTTCATTGACAATATTCTATTTGGTGTTTATATTTCACATTAGAAATTTCTAGACTTTGTAAATTATATCAATTTTTAAATACCAAATATTTCTTGGTGCCCATGTAAAGATTTATTTCAAGTAATTAAAACTTGGCTTGGAGAGTTTAATGAATATGATACAGTAGGATTTTTATATGTTAAGATGTAAAATACTTATGTGATGTATAATTATCACTTGCCTATGAATCATTATAGACTTAATTGTGAAATTTTTGTGCTGCATGTAGAAAGTATTTTGTATTTATAATTTTTTCCAAATTTGACGCCAGATTTTTTTAAGTGGAACAATTTCTTTGTGTTGAATTTTGCAATTATGTACATTTTCATGGTACGAATTAAGATTAATTAATTAAATAAATAAGTTTCCATAAAGTGATAGTATATTGTCTGTATGAATGTGAATTTTAAGTATTATAATGCGGTATTTATAATTAAGCAGTTAAATGGAGATGGATTACATTATCTGAATTTCTTAAGTTCAATAAGATTTTACCTTTGAATTTACAAGCTTATAAGAGTCATTACTTTATAACATTCGTCCCTTTTAATCTTGTTATAATTAATAGGAATATGATCTACTCTTCCATATTAGATCTTTCCTTCAAGCCATTCCTCATGAATTATTGTAGAGCCTAGGTTAATTTTTTACTACTTAAATCAAATGTAAATCAAGAGTAAAAGTCTTATAATTTTGAAACTCAATTACAAGAACACACAAAATTTTATTTAAGACTCCAAGAATACTTATTACTATCCATATTGATGCTCCTAAGGAGAAATTATTAAAACTTGCACCCCAGTTTGTATTTCCTAATTATTCTGGAAGTTAATGGAGTTTGAACAGGATGAAAATGTTCATCATTTACTTGGTTTCTGCAGCTCAACTAATAACTATATTTTATAATAATAATAATTACCTGGTTTTCATTTTACACCATTTCTACCTCACAAACACGCAGCATAAAATTGTTTAAATATGATAATTTTTATTAACTCACCGACTTTTCTGTGCTTGTTTTATGTTCTAATATGGTGATAATTTTTCCTCGGTGTTTGATAGTCGATGATTCAAAACTTGAATACACTAGAAAATAATTGTGAAACTACAAAATTATTGTGTTCTTGTTAGATTTTTATATTAAATTTTTTTTTTTTTCATCAGAATTTTTTGGCGATTTTATTCTTGCCAATCCAAACCCTTAGAAGCTGTTAGCATATTTCACAAGAACTTATCAATTGGTTGTTATCATTGAAGAAAACAAGTATCATTATATAACATATGCCAAAAGATTTGTTAAAACTATACAATGGCATGACAATTCAATGGTGAGAAGTGAATTAGTGAAGTTTACAGCCTGAATTTTCCGTTATATCAAATTGTAATACTTACACTTCAAATGGAGGAAGAAATTAAAGTACATCATGCTTGGGTGGTATAGATACCGACATCAAGACGATGAGGTTTCTTGGCTGTGGAGCGACGTCTTATCAATCGGAAAGTAAAATATTCTTGTTCAGAATTTGAAGAATCGTGAGTACCTTTGATTTTTATGTTTTATTTTTTTCGTAGGACGTTTCTAATTTCTTCTTGTCATCTAGCACGTTGATATACTGTTACTAGAGAAAAATACCAGTGTGCCTCGCTATCGTTCAGTCGACTGTAACTGTCGGTATATTCAGATATAAGAAACACCTAACCTTATATGGCCTTTTTACTAGTGAATTTTTACGGCGCTTGCCTCGACATACAGGTAGAGTTAGAGGTTTAGAAGAACGAGATTTTCCATAGTGACCAGAAGAATTTGAATATTATCGATAAAATAAATCTCGTAATTCATTCCCTCGGTTAATATGCCTACTAATATATTTTAATAACGCCCGGAAAATTTTGCCGACAGTTGATATGAATTATTTATATATATTATATATTATTTCAAATTGATAAATTCTTTAATATTAATTTTATATATGAGTAAACTTCATAAAAGATAAGATCGAATTGTTAAATATCAACGAAGAGGATTTCTGCAACGTTGTTTTGAAAATGTTACATTCGGCCTTATATGATTGCAACAAGTATCGATTTTATGATATATTACAAGAAGAGAAAATGTACTTTTAATAAATGAAATATTGACTTTTATTCTGCATTAATCATTTATTACCCTTTTTTAATACTTACTACTTAAGTACTATTTCATACGTACTTTAGTTGTACTTATAATTTTTCTAAAACAATGAGCAAAAAAATTAGCATTAATTTGCTTTTTGAATTACGTAATCAACTTTTTATTTAAGTAATTGCAAAGAGGCATGAAAAACTTATAATACTACAAAAACAGCTCGCAATCATCATTTATATTTTACAAATCGTTAATATCTAGTATCAAAACATTACTATAATAGTATTGTGCAGTAAGTGCGTACTTCTACGTAATGTTGTGACGTAATTGCGCAGCAATATGCAAAATCAAGGTTATAATTGTAAATTATATGTTAGTTAGTACGTAAACTAACACTAATCTAATTAATTAGTTAAAAAGAGGAATTTTAATGTTTATTATGACCCTAGTTAGGATTCAAGTACATAACTACATAAAAGCATGAGTAGAAGTACTTTTAACTCGCAAACGTCTCTAAACTATGATTGATATCTTGGACAGTATCGTAATACAATAACCGAACCGATATGATCGCTTTAGTTCATAGCATAGTCATAGTCTATAAAAAGACGTACTCGTGAAATTCATCGTGATGGATTGGCCTGCGGGGTAAGGCCGTCAAATCTATCAGGATGCTCGTTGTAGGATGCGGTGTCGTGGGCCGCATCAATCCTGAGACGTACTAAGTGAAACTGCGTGGTTTACTTTATACTTAGGGAGAGAGAAAACTCCCTGCATTCCATACTCCGTTCTATAAAGTATAACCTGGCAGAATGGGGAACATTTAGGAAAATAAGTGCATATTAACTGATATAAGGGGTCGACTTACACTCTATCTCCGGTAATTGTTTCGTGACGGCTGCACCTGGTGACTATCAGAATTATACTTTGTGAGACGAATGATACACTATGAAGTGCATGGTAGATCGTTTGCAAGCTTAATTTCACTCTTATTGTTGTCGGACAGAAATAAATACAAACATTTTTTAATCTCATTCTTTAAAATATGAATTCAAATAATTTACGACTAAACGAATACTAGGGAGCCACCTACAAAACTCTTCTGACATCTATTTTAAGTTTTGAATTTTCCCTCTTCAATATGATTTCGCTAAAATGACGTAAAAGTGATCGCGAGATGTCTCTCGGCATTTATTTGCAAAACATCGACGTTTATTACGTTATATTTTTGAATTCAGAGAAAAATTCCTTCAACTATCACCCCTATTTGGAATATTTTGGTAAGTTTTATTGATTAACCCTTTTCATTATTTCGAATTTTTGCTACGCAACCATAATACATCAAAATACAGCTCTTGGTACTCTCCAGTAGAAAGCCCTTGCCATAGCCTCTCTTGATATTTCGAATTTACGGAGGATAACCTTTTGGTATAAAAGTATTTAGAAGAGAAGAAAATTTTCAGGGGGGCATGGGGGAAATGCTACACCAATTCAATTCGGTGTACATTTCTCCATCATGACCTCCCGTTCCAGAAAATGGAACATACCGATTTTGAACGTAATTTAAGACACCCGCCTTTAAGACACCCGCCAAAATTTGAAAAATAATTTAAGACACCTGAGGAATCACCATTTCGTCATAATTTTAAAAACGCAAGATTACGAAGAATATCAAAGAGGAGGGAGGGAATTTTTTTTTTAACAGAAACGCGTTAAAGTTTGTCGAGAACACCCCACCCACATCCCCCTCTTCGAGCCTACGGGGGTCGAAATACGTGACCTATATCCTCCTTACATCGTACCGTGATGAGTATAACCTTTAAGTTATAGAGACATCTACTCATCTTCTTCTCTCAACGATAGTTATGGTTCTTAGCCGTTGTGGCGCTGATAGCATCAATATTATATACGATCATCTTTGAACTTAGTTTCTCACCCTTGCCGTTTTGGCGCCACTGATACCACCAGTAATTTCAAATCTTCCCTTTCCGTCTACTCCTCGTGCTCGCCGTTCAACCAACCCTTGTCGTTGTACCGCCGCTGATTACTCACCGATAATATGTCCCGAATCATAACATTCGATATCTCATTCGTCCTTATACTTTTTGCTCTTCTGCACCATTTCATTCCAACCCATTCATTTACCACACGGGGACTAAATAAAAAACAAAACCATATACCGTCCTTCAAAATTCTTTAATAATCCCGATCATTTTACATTCTCAATCTTTCGTCGTTCGCTTCAAATACACATCCCGCTCATGAGGTTCTGCTTCCAGCTTTAGACAGAAATTTCCCTCCTTCTCATGTGTGCGGCAAACCTTACTCTTCCGTCTTGCACCAAAAAGGTTCCTTCATGCCTCTTGATGACTTCTTTCCTGAGAAGTAGAAAAAAGAAAATGCAGGAGAAGATGACTGAAAAATATATTTCGAACCTATTGGCAAAAGGCTTTTTTTTTTTTTTTTTTTTTGGCGATTGAGGTTCTTAGCTCAACGACTGTCCGTCCGAAACGAAACGTCCGAATTCCTGAAAAAGGAAAATTTACCCCTTAGCTGGAATTGGAACCCGGGACCGCGCCGCGTAAAAGGTTAGCATGCTAACCACCCCGCCACCGAGGCCAAAGACTTGATATGTTACTCTTTATTACAGTAAAAACAATCCGAAAGTAGTTTTGGCCAACACTTCGACAATTGTGGCTACTGTGATAAAATTCCCCTTCATCACCAAAACATCTTTTCTTTATACTCGTAATTTCTTTGCTTTACAACGTCATACTCTGATTTCGCGGCATAACTAATAAACTCGACATAAAGGCATAAAATAGGAAAATTTCGCTACTTCGTTAGGCAATCGTCCTCACCCAAACCCAATCGAACTGTATAACATGAAAGATATTTTTCCCCCCGAATTTTCCTCGCTAATTCGACTATTGCACAGCAACCACTAGACCAGAAGATAATCAATGTCGCAAAGCAGAAACACTGAAAGCTAATAGCTTAGCTGTATTTACAGATCTCAGATCATCCCAATGACTTTTTGTGATGTTTTACCCTACGTCGACCCTTCCCGGAATGAGGTCAAACCAAAAATAATTGTAAATTCCTTCCGCAAGACAGAGATCGTGGATCTACACTCTGCGAAATTAGGTATTGACGACACTCTTTTCGATTGATGTTCCTCTCTGGGATATATCATTGAAGGATCGAAGTCTACGACGATGGAACGAACCAGGATTGATGACCTCTTCCTCTGAATAGGTACCTCAAATAAAGTTCCTTATCAATAATAATAACACAATTTTTTAGTTCGAATAATAACGTAACTGATCTTTCATCATACGCGTTGGTGCTCCTGGAGCAATTAAATTTCTTTTCTATTTTATTATTATCTGTAGAATCCTACATCTACAACTACCATCCACATAATGTTCCACAGTTCTTGATGTGTGGCAAAATAAAAATGCATCAGTAAATCTATTGTAGATATTATTTCCCGAAAGACTTCGAAGTACATAAAAACTCCAACCCTTGCGCTCTTATGAAAAGGAAACATTTTGAGATTATCGATTTATCGTTTTATAGTTGGAAATATTTATTGCATCATAAATAAAGTTGTTTAAAATGGGAACGTCTATCGAATTAAAGTTCGCTTTAACACATCTAGAAAGACCATTCGTGTAGATCGAGGTAACACTTTAAAATTCCTTCAAGGAACATGCTGACATTTTTTTAAGGGAAACTTAATTTAAACACATACCACTGCAGTCTACCGTCCCTCGAGAAGTGCTAAGTTTAAGAGTTGTAAACAAGTAGGGAATTTTTTAATCAAGTTACGCGGATTTGCGTAACGGCAGGTCTAAATATATATTTTCTGAGACAGACTGCAGTAAAAGGATTCTTCATCTCATGTGACGAAATGAATATATTTAAGTGGTTCTAAAGTAGTTTACGAGAATATGTTTCATAATGTAATCTAAATCAATAATCCTTCTTTTATTTCTGGTATCATTCATTTTGAAGAGTTTTGCATTGTTGTTAACGTAGTAGAGGTTTGATTTTGTTATTTTTTGATAGCATTAAGAGTTATATTAGAGTTTTAAAATTTATAGCTGGTTATCTTAAGTGATTAGAATCCTACTGAAACAAGTATACGAATAAAAATCGTTTTTCAGTTTCAAATTAAGGGAGCTGAAAGTAACGGGTACTTCTAATAAGCAGGATTCCAACAATGAAATACAAATTGAAGAGGAAGGACTATTACGTAATAGTCAACAAGAACAAACATAATAACTTAAAATGTGTTATAAACTATAGTATAATCAATCAATTAGCGTACAAATTTTAGCACGTAAACAATTAAAATGAACAAGATCTCATGATAACTTATTTCATCATTACCTAAGAATGAGGAAAAACTTTAAAAAAAGCACATTTGAGCTTTCATACAGGTATTTGTTTGTTTCAACTTTGTAACTCTTTGTCATTCATAAAAATTTAGGCATAATATGAGATGATTCTGGTTTGGAAAAGATTATTCACTTTGCTTTCAATTATAAAATACTTGAAGTTTGAGGTAATAGCGTTAGAGTTGGGGACGTAGGTACTTGAATGCTCTACAAAAGCTTAAAGTAATAACATATGTTTCGGGTAACCGAATTCCCTTTACGGTTTCTTTAATGAAGTTATCTGCATTTGAAAGAAAACGTTCAAATTCAGAGGGTGTGAGGATCTTAAGCAGAGTTTTTTTCCGGGTCTCACAGTGCGCTTTTCTTTTGAAAAGAATTGGAAAATTCGTTGACAGGAAAATTAATTTGTGTTATATTATTTGTATACAATCGTTTACTATGAATATTTAGGAGAAACCGTACGAAAAAGAATTTATGCGCTTTAGTGGCTTCTATAGTGTATATCTTTAGTGGCGCTTTCCTTTGCTATTGGTTACTTTTTAGGAAGTAAGTGTATATCTCTTTCTTCCATTATGACGATGATGGTACGAACGATGGTATTTTAGTCAGATACAACAATCAGATTTAATAATTTTTAAAACTGTTAAACTGTCCTAATAAGGTCCTAAGTAAGAATTGGTGCATAAATAATGAATCATGAAATGTAATGTTAGGAAACCCGTATACCAAATAGTATAAACTTCAGATTTTGATTAATTATAAAAATTAAATAAAATCATTTGAAATTAGTACGTAATTGAGAGAAAACTAAGGAGCTGTTAAAATGAAATGTTTAACTTTCTCAAAAGAAAAGTAAAGAAATAATACAGAATAAATAGAAATGTTAATGAATAGTGCAATAAACTTAATTTTTATATTCCATATATTTATTACAGAAAACTAAAGTAAAAATATCGGCGTAATTCTTGGCTGGTTTTAATAATCTTTAAAATATATTATTCCATTAAGAACATTCATGTACAATGTGCATATTTTTGCCAAAGCCAAGCTTTTAAGTGACTTTCATTTTTTAATACCTGTATTTCACGGGAAAACTTTCTTTTCATTGGCATTAGTAAATAATTTAGTTTAATATATTTCGCGGAAATGAAATTTTAAACTTCAAACACTCAGTTCAATACAAGTTGGAATGGTGCCGAAGCAAAGCTTTTTCTTTGACAAAGAAAATACTCTTGTCAGCGAAAACTTTTCAACTATGAAGCAGTTCAATCTACATTGTCACGTTATTGATTCAAATATAATAGACACGCCTTTGTTGTCAGATTAAAGGAAATATCTTATTAAAAAAATAATCTTCAATACGTGAGATTTTCACACAGACATTCGAAGAAATCATATTAGGAAAGTCCATTTCCTGCTACAATATTTTTGATTAGTCCAAGGAAAGAATTAAGACTGTAAACAAAAAAATTGATTAAACTTCAATTTATTCCATAAAACTGTTGTTATAAATGAAAAGGAAATAAAACATGATAGTAAATGCTTTCAAGACTACGATCTGACGATTACATATTCTGATAATGTACTTGGCACAACTATTGTTGTGAATTAGAATGAAAATTTATCAATTACGGCTGTAAAATATAAGGAATGAATAAAAAAAACAAGAGAGAAAACTTTGTTTTAACCATAAATGAAAAAATGTTATTTCGCATTTTGATATCTAACATTTTTGGACAATTATTATTATCTCATTTTTTTCTAATCATATATAAAATTGATAATTTTAATGCCTACAATAGTAATTTTATACCTGATTCTCTTTGATTTTAGATTATAAATATCTATTTTATCATTCGACCATGAATTTCTTAACAACGAAATCTGCACTTCGTAAATTTGTGGGCATTAATCAACTTAAAGGATCCCAAAGGATCGGTGAGATTCCGACACGTGGGTCTATAGAGGAACGCGAATATAAAAAAACAACTGTCCAACTTCTACACCTTGATATATAACCTTCATTTATAAAACCAAAATTCCAAAACAATGGACAGAACCAAAACTAATTTCGACAGTTTTATATTTCCCATAAATACTAAATTAAATTACAGCAAAATAATTTGCCTAGCAACGTGGAGAGAATATCCTTCTGAATCAATGACATTTACAAAAAGAAGTTTATACTACGTAACCACGTAAATTTCATCAAATAGAAAACTAATCAAAATAAAAATTTCCCCTCCGATAACAAGTGGAGCTATTGTCGTTTTTGAGATCCGAGTTGGATATTTTTCATCATCCACTTTTTTGTTACAATTATGACGTAATATTGGACGCATGACATATATATATCAAAAGTAAAACTCTTTTAAACAAATATCAGAGATTTATCCAGTATATTGGAAAGGTCATCAAGTGCATATTGAAATCCGGCCGGCACTCCGCGAATCTTAATAAGAGTAAGCACTTACACGCACAACAGAGGTTCCGAAGAAAACAGTTGTTGGTATACTAATCTTTCCTCAAATAAATACGTCAATTTATTAATAAATACGCAGGTATATTTTCGAATGATTCAAATATAATTGTTGCGCATATATGAGAGTATCTTAAAGAACCATATAGAGCAAGAGACCACAAGAAATATATTCTAACAATGAAATAATGTCGGTAGCTCTAGCAACTGAACATCAAACTACTCAATAATATTCGCTATTTATATCAAAATAAATACTCCAACTACAATAGATAAGCCATTTATAGGAAATAGCGAGTAATATTACTATCCTGGATTAATTAAAACGATAAAATTGACATTATAAATAATAATAATGTTAAAAAGATAATAACAACATTGGTTACAAGAACAATAGCGATAATAATATATTTTTAAGGATAAATCTATGAAACGTGTCATGAACTCATAATGTAATAATTACGTAATATAAATAAATTATATCTATTATTTTATCGTAATTATTAATAATATAAAATATTACATTAATAAAATCGGTTCTTGTAAACAGATTCGATTCAAAGTTTTTGGTTCAATCTACTGAGAACTTAAGAAATCTTCTACACGACATTTTCATTTACAGAAAAATAGCGTATTTGTCTCGGGGTGGAAATGACGAGCATGTCATGGCAGACAGCGCGTAAAGAGAGGGGTGGGTGCTGTGGGGAGGAATTTTGCAGCTTTGCGAGTAAAAAAGGGTGGGGAGAAGAGAGAAAAAAAAATGACGAAAGAAAGCCTAACATGTGCCGGAGGAGTATATAAGGGCCTGCCCAAGCATTGGTTCTTCGTAGGTTGTTTAAACTGCGACGACCGGAAAGGATAGCGAAGGATATTTGTTTCAAGAGGGGAATACAATTTGTTTCAGGAGAGATATTGAAATCTCGGATCGTTCAGCAGTCTTCGCTTAAAATCTTTTCTGCGTCCGCAGCTAAATTTCCTTCCAACATGATTTCGTTGCTACTTTTAGTCGCCGTCGTGGCTGTCAAAGTCTTCAAGAAAACCACACCCAATGGTGAGTACAGAGACCGAAGAGTTCGAATTTCCCGCCACGAAAAAAAGTTCCCTTAGAGACCGACTTTGTTTACAAATGTCGACCGGTGTCGTTTGAGATAATTTCGCGGTATAACTATTGAAAACCATTCTCGGTGTTTCTCATGTTTACTGATCATCAGTAATTTATAAAAGGAACGTTATTTCCAATACAGATTTAGTTTTTAAAGTTATAAATTGCCCCTTATGCACTTATTTTTCTACTATTCCTTCATTAATATTTATTCCTTTTTTAAAGAACGATATCATTTTTCACTCAAATAGAAATAAAAAACATTTATTTAAAATCTTGATCATATTCGTGTATCTTAAGAATTATCTCTTTTTATGTTCAAATAAATCGTCACTTAAAATTTTCGTTCGTGCAGTTTAGGATACGATTCAAGTGATCTTAACTTTCTCAAATAGATAGCATACTGTTGTACCTAATCCTATATTTTTCTTTTTTACAATTCAAATATCTAAATTCTCCAGCTTCATATCTCCTGCATACCGAAACGTTAGGATTGAAAACACTAGACTCAGCTACCAAATAATAATCGTAATGTTTTGAAATTACGAAAGTACTTATTCTAATCGTGGTAAAGAAATTCAAAAGAAAATTTTCAATTTAATATTTACAGTTCTCTCATCGCGTAAATTAATATTTAGAATTCAATTTCTTTTGATATGCCACGGAAATTTTTATTCAAAATACTACTACGTACAGTTTCACATGACGTTGTCAGTAATTGCTGCTTTTTCGATATTGTAACATAAATTTAATTGAGTTCGTTCGTTCTAATCAGGCAAAGTCACTGTCTATCTTGGAAAGCGGGACTTCGTGGACCACTTGGACCATGTCGAACCAATTGATGGAGTCATCGTGGTCGAGAGCGACTACCTTAGGGGACGCAAGGTCTACGGACAGGTGAGGATTTAATACAAAACATTTTATATTTCACTGCTTGGCATTGATATATATTTATTTACGGTTTTATCGTAAGGGTTAGTCAACTTTCTCACTCAACTAACAAACACCTCTTCCATTTCCTTCACAGCTGACCACCACCTACAGGTTCGGACGCGAAGAGGATGAGGTTATGGGAGTTAAGTTCAGCAAGGAATTGGTCCTTGCCAAGGCACAGATCGTCCCACAGACTGATAAGGAAACCTCCCTGACCCCCATCCAGGTAATTATAAGGTTTTTACTGCGTAACAAACATTACCTATGTTTAAATTACCATAGATTGACGGATCGATGGAACTTTTTTAGTTGAATCAGTTATCACAAAGAACCAACGGATCAAAATAATTCGCTTTCATTTAAAAAATCATATCTCATTCCAACTGTCTTCATTACGACAAAGCTTTTCAATAATCTCAATTTTATTGGTTGTATCACACATTTATGCATACATCAAAGTATATGAATATTTAATTATCTCTGAAACCTTTTCCAAACAAATGTGAAAGCTTTGCATAAATCTTTTCTCCAGAATAAACCACAGGAAACATAAAATGTTATCTAAAGTTTCAAATACTGTATCTTGATCTTACGTTAAACATGTATTAACTAAAGATTCCTATTCCTAAAACGACAATAATCTTTGGCATAAATTTTTACAGCATAGTTGACTCAGTTCGGATTTATTTGAATGCTTTAAATCCAGTAAATACTGAATTGTAAAAATAATAACTAATTCACAGTCAAATTAATTAAGACATACTGTAACATCTACGTTCCAACAATTTAACGAACTTTATATCGTGATTTTGTTTTTACTCTTTGCTTCCTCAACTTACAGCTTTCAATATCTCTTTGATTGAAACGGAAATACATTAAGCATTAAGTAACTATTTACTCACACTGAGAACATTTCCATGACTATTTATTGACCCTGATATCTTCCTAAACAACTTTGTTCCTCAACATCCTTCTGGTTCTTCCTCTGTTCTTAGTACCCAAACTTGTTATTACCAATCCTCAACCGTCCATTCCATCTGAAATTCTAATACCAATAATAACCCATATTTTCTGATTATTTCAACATCCCACTCATATGCATCTTCTACTCTCATTTTTAACAATTGTAGGAGCGTCTGGTCAACAAGTTCGGAGCCAATGCCTTCCCATTCACCTTCCGCTTCCCTGAGAACTCCCCATCCTCCGTCACTCTGCAGACCAGCGAGGACGACAGCGGCAAGCCATTGGGTGTCGAATACGCCATTAAGACCTATGTTGGAGAGCACTCTGATGACAAGTCTCACAAGAGGTCCTCTATCTCCCTTGCCATCAAGAAGGTAAGGAAACGAGTCGAAACCTCCATAAAATATGCTTATATGTTTCACTGTGTTAGGAAATCAGACTCAAACTCATATCCTTCAATAAGCCCTGCAGTATATACGAGAATATTTTATTGGGGATGAGTTTTAAAGAACATTAATGATTCTATTCCATACTGTCTAACTACATCACGAACTTTCTCATTGCTACCTGATGCTTTGATGCTTTCTCATAAGGTTTCGTGTTTGATGTTTCGATGATAAGTCTCTATTCCCCAAAGAAGAACGGAACATTCTCAAAGCACCCATAGAATCGTTAACCATTCCCACAAATAGCATTCTATCAATTCATCCCTGTTTTCGCCAACTTCTAAGACTTCCGCACCAGAAACGGAATGTTTCCTAAGAGATTTAAAAGGAAAGAGCTGAGTGCCACACTTTGTTTCTACGACACACTTATCGCTACAACTTTTAAATCCCATTTTTTCCACTCCTCGTGTCGGTAGCGTAAGTAATCTGCGCAACAGGATTGTATCTGGAGTGCTTCGTGACATGTCTCGCGTGCCAATCCTCCGTGAATAGGGAATCCTCTTTATGAGATTTGCATCCGAGCTGCACCATCACCCCACCCCCCTCTTGCGGTCGGAAAAAAAGATATACATATTTTGCGACTCGAAAAAAAAGAATGACGTAAGCTAAGAAGACGAGACTTGTTACGTAAGGAATTAAGACCAGGAAGTCAGTGGAGTTTTAACGCTATTTTAAGCTAGACACGATGATTTATGCGGGAGACGTGGCCGTAGAAACACGTGGGTGTCTAGTTCACGTTGCTTTTGTTGGTTGCGTTGGTTGCTACGACGATGTTTCCAAAACAGCCTGCGATAATAGAATCCTTATCTAATACCTGTTGAACAATTTGGGCTGATAATCTTTCTCCTATTGATGATATTCCAACTTTAGTTTATCGATAGAAGCTATTACATCTTTGGCTGATTTTTAGAACTTCGTAAATGAAATTCATACTGAAATTTAAGCATTATTAAACAGATTAAATTATATTGTTTGCTTAGAGCCAAGTTCCTCATTTTCTATGATCTACCTCAGCATCTAATCCATTCAAATTTTATAATTTTCGGTGGGAAAATTATGGATTGGTTCCCGCGAAAATATTCCTTGATCACCGATGATGGATTGTTAACACTTTTTCTCTCTCTATGACAATGGTATCCACAGCTCCAGTATGCCCCATCTCTCCGAGGAAACCGACTTCCAAGCTCTCTCGTCTCCAAGGGATTCACCTTCTCCCAGGGAAAACTCAACTTGGAGGTGACCCTCGACAAAGAGATCTACTACCACGGAGAGAAGGTCTGCGCCAACATCATCGTCAGCAACAACTCCAGGAAGTCTGTCAAGAACATCAAGGCGAGTGATCCTGAAATTTATGATCCTACATGGACACTACACCATTTTATTTGAAAGGCTCCAACACTTCCATCTTGCCTTCTTTCTATTTACATTTTACCACTACTCTTTAAATTTCCTCCATAGAAAATCTCAAATAACTTTACAATCGACGAAGATATTACCGCAACATTTTATTATATCTCTCATTTTAGCACCTCTATAATTCCTGGATAAATCCACACAGCTATGATATGGATTAATCAATTCATATACATTTAAAATCTATGAATTCCTACAATATACTTTAATCAAACAATTCTTCCGGTATCACACCCAAATTTTCTGAAACTTCTTCATTGATAGTAGTATACTTTCTTGATTATTTAAATGCAGCTCCTCTTAGACGAGAGATTCTTATAGCTCTTTTTGAAGATTATTATCAAAGCACATTCATAGTACACACGTCTGCAACGTACACCACAGCTTAACAAATTTGAATAGCATCTTTTCGTATCTTAAAGATTCCATAGCCCAGAAAATTTGATACGTTTCAAAACTCCCAATTACTGCTTCCGAATTCTTGGAAACCTGCGGTAACAATGGCCTCCGATGACCCCACAGGTTGCTGTGATCCAGCACTGCGAAGTCACCATGGTCAACACCCAGTTCTCCCGCCACGTTGCTGAGATGGAGACCCGTGAAGGATGCCCAATCACCCCTGGTGCTTCCCTCACCAAGTCTTTCTACCTTGTGCCACTCGCCGCCTCCAACAAGGACCGACATGGAATTGCCCTTGACGGACACCTCAAGGTACGTTTCAACTATCTAACATTATCTTAAGAATGATAATGAATGTTCTGATATAAGTATGCTGCTTTCATTCATTTAAGACCAGTATGTAGTCTAATACTGAAGAAAGTAATCATCCTGAATATTCCTTAAGCTCTTGTAATCAACCATTGTTTCTCCCTAACATCTAAGTCGACACTTTGGAAATGCACCATGCCCTCTTTGGTTTTTCCAGGAGGATGACGTGAATCTTGCTTCTTCCACCATCGTGAGCGAGGGCAAGGCTCCAAGCGAGGCTATGGGTATTGTTGTCTCTTACACCGTGCGAGTCAAGCTGAACTGCGGTGCCCTTGGTGGTGAAGTGCAGACCGATGTTCCATTCAAGCTCCTCCACCCAGCTCCAGGTGAATTGAATGACCGACTGTTCAAGTCTCGAAGCAATGATAGCTTTACGATAGAAGCATAATAGTTTCTACATCATAAGTTGAAGATGTAGAAACCAAGCAATTTAACAGATGGATCTTTGGATTAACCCATTCAAAGATTCAAATAAAAAATCAGAAAAAATTGTGCTTTAACTTCATAAATTACTGGTTAATTTCTCAGTTTCTGAATAGTATGCTTCACATATGGTTTGGAGCTTTCTGATCAACACTGTTACAATAATATCTTTCATTATTCTTATGTACAGTTTTGAATATTTCTTTGCCTTCTTCCTGGCTATAATAAATAAGAATCTACTGTTATACTAATCACGATATTTCCTCTACAAATGGCAAAGAGAAACCAGCAAAGGATCTTTACTTAGTGATTCCTTCAAACAAGTTACTCATGGCAACCGCTGAAACAATGTTACGAAATCTAAATGTACTAGGGATCAGGTTCCCGTCTAATGGGGCCTAAGAGTTAAGAAGGGACGGTAATCGATACGTTCGACTAACCTGTTGCATGTTTGCAGGCACCATGGAGAAGGCCAAGGCCGTTGCTGAGAAGAAGGCTAAGGCCATCGAGAAGACCCCAATGAGCCAGGATGACGATGACAACATTGTCTTCGAAGACTTCGCCCGCCTCCGACTCAACGAACCAGAGTAAACGGGCCGAATTTTACTGGAGACCAAAGGATTTGAGTAAAAGAGATGCGAAAAACAACATCCTACGAGCGCGCCACCTACACACATGTAATTGAAACTAACATTTTCGGCATTATTTACGAGAGCGAATTTGTCTTCCAGAGACCTTTTACAGCGTTAAGTTCTCCATCCGCATTTCGCTCATAGAATCTTAAAAAATGTTACGAATTTTCGCTGAACTTTTACTCAAATCCTTACTATGACATCTGCAAGCAACGGGATCCCTCTACAAAAACAACATCAAACGGGGATGACAACAAGGGTAAAAAACAAACGACAAACAAAAGCAACAAAAAAATTCGAAAAACTGTAAAAAAATCTTCTCAAAAACCTGAAATAACATTCCATGTTGTTTCCTCGCATAGGGCTTTGTCTATTGACATCTGCGCGCAGAGTTGCTTTTTTCCGGATTAACCTCGTTCCAAAGTTTTAGGGGAGCTCAAAATTTCAATTCTTCGGTCGAAATTAAGCAGGAATTTTCTTTTCACGCCGCGGAAATTTCGTTTTGTTGGGAAACCGTGGCCACAGCATGGAGACCCCGAAGATCATGAGGTTTAACGCGCGGCGAGGGGAAAAGCTTGATTTTTTTCGATCATTACCAAGCAGCAGCCTTTCTTTCGATGATTTTCTATTTCTATTCCTAGTTTTCATCACGGGAGTTACATACCTTTCTGCTCAAAATCCCTCCCGCGAATTTCAGGACTTTGTTTTCGGAACGTGGCCCAGTTTTGGAGGAAGCCATTTTTCGTCGCAGATATAATAGTTGGCATCTAGTCACCCCACCTTGTGAAATTCCTTCCTTAAGGCGCGCTCAAAACAACACCACTTTGAAGACCTTCTAAAAATGTTCCATCAGAACGTACGAAGCAACAACGTATCCTTAGCAAAATCAAATCGAAGACCATTTTAACTCAACATGCAGAGAAAGTGTGTATTTTTGAATTTTTGATACGTCCAACGTGTTCTTTTCGATATATTTTCATAAATGTGTTTTCTTGTTACCATGGATGCGTGTGATTGTACATTTTGGCTGTGTGTAGAAGGGAGAATAAAACCATTTCCTCACAATCCTATGTTTATTTATTTACCTAGCAACTTACTATCTGATTACTTAAGTCGAATCTACGCCTAATGCGATAGCTGAAGATAAATCTTTCTATTTCCAAGACAATGAAGGAAATAAACCAAATTATATAATACATATATATGTGTATGTATATAGCAGAATATGAAGTATATTATATATATATATATATATATATATATATATATATATTTAATACTGTATACAGTACTGTAAACATGAATGAGTTCCTGGACAATTATGTGACAGGAATTGATTCTAAAAAAAGACTTGCTGTACAATAGAAATTTCCTATAGGATCAATACGTCTCTTTTTATAGAATCCACTTCCCCTATTTACGATAGTCTATCAATAAATCAAACTGAATTTGCATTCAATATTCCTTCACCTTTACTCAATCTGAAGTCTAAAGATGAATATAAGATCCATAAGAAAGTTCACTCTTAGTACTTTGAGAAATACTCTTTACATTCAAACATTTGTTTTTGGGAAGTTTTTCTAAAGTTTCCATGATTCTTTTCCAATGATTTCATAAAGTGAACACCAAATAATGCATTTATTTCAACAAACCAATGTCAATAATATTAAATCGTCAGGAGTTTCTGAAAAAAACTTAGTAACATATGTCTAATTTGTTTTCAATTTCTTAATTACTACTTGAGCAATACTTACTTGCATGTTTAACACCATTATAGCTGTTTCATTCCTATGAGCAATTTGAAGAAAAATAAGGGCAGAATTCCATGATTCCATTATATAAAATAGAAATTGTAAAAGATGTGTTCTGATATACATTAATCAACTGCCGTAATATGAAAAACAAGATTAAACTGTAAAATCAAACCATAAAACACTTTAAGAAGCTTTATTCTCCTTTTGAATACATTTGTTGATTTTAAATAAATAAGACATATCATTTACTTACTTTCTTAAATAAATAAAATTTAAATTATAAAAAGCCCACGAAATAAACTGTGAATCATTGAAAAATTCAGTATCAAAATCAATTTTCCCTGAAAAAATCAAGAAATATTCCCTCATTAAATGCTAAAATTTTAAATTTATAAATACGTTTCCTTCGATTAAATAGCACTTACAATGAAATTATTCTATAGTAATTGATTACATTAACGTATCAACGTAAAATCGTTGCAACAATAGTTCGTTGTTTGTTTTTCGTTTCGTTTTTGTTTCGGATTTTGATTGTTGATAAATATCCTGCTTCTACTTTGTTTACTTTCCCAGAAGGATCTTGCGAGTGGCGCCGAAGTTTTGTCCGGCTTGAGTTGCTCCGCGGTTGGAACCAGCCTGGAGTCCGATGACGGTCTCACCGGCCCTCAACTGTTCCTCACTCCACTCCCTCTTGTTCTCTTCGGAGGGCTTGGGCCCTAACCAGGGTCCCCTCCATTCGGGATGTCTATAAGCCTAGATTGTGAATAGTACGATGTATTAAAAAGCCACAGAAAACGGGACAAATGAAATCTACATTAAACCTTCTCTATATTTCTAGTGCAGTTAACTGCCTTAGTTTTTCTCTGCTCTGCTTCCAGATCCAGAAGAAATCCTACATTCTGCAAGTTTACGTGAACTTTTACGTCAAATTCTATTGACTAAAGATATTAATTTGACAATATTTTAATGAATTTAGACTTTTTTAATTCTTAGGACGATGGTTAATAAATTTAGCGTAAGAAAATAAATTTGCCATGAAATCAATAACTCATGTCAACAAGTATTCATTCTTATATTCTTATTCATTTTTATATTCTTATTCATTCTTATGATATATACTCTGCCTCATAAGGCATATTAACCATTGATACTTGCTGCTGAATTGAGTTATTCAATGCTACGTTTTATTTTTCTATGTAGTATCTGTATTATGCTCTGTTTTCTTATAATGTTAGATATGCCATCATAATGTTTCATACAAAAACATTCACACTAACAGTAGTAGTGAATCTTTCCTGCTGTTGATCATTTAATCTTTAAAGAAATTCCTTTCGAACTTTTGCCAAATTTCAATGAAAAATTCCTTATCTAAGTTGAAACATTTTTAAATTAAGCTCTCTTACTCTATAAACTAATCTAGATGACCAGAAGCTATGATATAATGAAAAAATAACTTACTGTTCTCCCCACAGCGAATATCGTCATGGTAACGTTGACGATGTTTTTCTTCTCCCACAAATCTACGGTTTGGAAGAGGTCCACATCTGGTACACCATATTTCATGCAAGCCTTTTGGAACCTAAAAAAAATATTAGAATTAGATTTTCTAGAATCATTAAGAGTCAATTTCTAATCAATTGACAGTATGCTTTTCAGTAAGCTGTGGATATCTAATGTATCTTATTATAAAAACAATTTATTTTTCAATTATGTCAATAAATATTACATTAATAATGAAATAGAGTGTGGAAAATGATAAATAAATGGCTTAAATTTAAACGAAGAAATACGAGCGGTTGAAACAAGAAAAGAAATCAATCGATTTGATCCATGTATGAAACGGAAATATCATTCTAGGAAAAGCTGATGAAATGCCTAGGTAACGATGGGTTGTTTGTAAACAGAAACCTCGATCGAGGAAAAGATGGATACGTAGGCGTTCACTTAATGGCTTCATCGAGAGAACTTGAATACTTAAATTCCCATATACTATTTAATCCGTTAATGTACTCTATAAGTATATTACATGAAGTTATTTTTAAATAAGGAAAAGTTTATTGAAAACTTAGATATTCCTTGCAATTATATTACTTCAATTTGACACTCAGAAGATGAATAAAGATTTTTTTAAACTTAATTTTTATATTTTAGATTCAATTCTAGTAGAAACTTTCAACAAAATATACTAAAGAATTTCGTATAGATAACTGTGAAACCAAAAGATTTTTTCTGGCCTTAAAAGATGAAGATATGTTTGAAATGTTGGCTTTCGACTTACAATGGGTCTATTATGAATTCAACTGTCATCAGGTACTAAGTAGCTGCCAAAATAAAAACGTCAGACCTATGTAAATTATGTGGAAATAGATGCTACGTTCCAATGCGATAAAAGCGTCAGAGCGTCTTTTTTGGATTAATATCGTAAATAAAAACATGTCTTTGTCTCATTAGACACATTTTGAGACAGGAAATCTCTAATCAGACGTAATTAGAGAAAAAACAAACCCTATTGATGACGAAACATAATTATTTAAGGAGGGCATAACATAGTGATTGATAGTGATTTTAAAATCTCCTGTTTCATTAGCGCACGAAGTTAAAACTTCTGATTGAATACAACTACTTTTGTGCTTATAAAAGGTGTTTATAGATACTTTCAGGTAAGTTTACAAGAAACCCATGGTTTAAAACCAATTCTACGAAAACTGGTTCAATAACATTCAAATATAAGAGAAATTATTAAGCCCAAATTAGAAATTACGTTTAAAATAAATAATGAATAATATACAACAAGCAAACATCAGATATTCAGAAAACTTCGACGTTAAAAGCAAAACAGTTCAAAATTATGACGCTATATAATGAGAAGTATACCAAAAAATCCTCATAACTTCCTTTAATTTGATGACTTATAAACGTAAGTGATTACTCCTAAAAGCTACATTCATTAGTTTCCATGGAGAGAAAAACAAAGGCATGTTTTCTCTGAGAAGATAACTTACTGGCTTATGTTATCCATCATCTTGTAGTCACCACCCGATAGGTTGACTTTGGCAATGATTCCTGGCTGGAGCTTGTTCATCAGCTTGCACAACAGAATGCCATCTCGGAGGCTGTCTTCGAAGCTCATTCCTAGCAACAAATTGATTTTTATTTTAATTTACCGCGTTGAAAGGTTTAGATACATTTAAATAAAGAAAATTTTAAGTGCAACTGAAACAGTGTAAAAATGAGATACTTTTGGAGTATTTAACGACATTGAAGCTGAAAATTATTCGATTAAAAATATAATAGAATATAATAATTAATTTGAAGATAAAAAGATTTCAAATATAAACTTAGAGATAATAATTTGCATACATTATGCAATATTTTCCTTCTAAACTTTCCAATCTAAAAAATATTTTCATCATCATCCAAGATGGTATAGATATTGGGGAATAAATTGCATATAATGACGAGCCTAAAACAAGAAGAATCAAGTGAAATGATTACCTGGTGGAAATCTTTCTCCAGTCACTGCCTCGATCCATTCTTGAGCTTCTCTTTCCTGCTCAACATCACGCTTTCCAGCCACCTATGGGATGAGAAGAGTAAGACATCAGAAAAAGAAGAAATAAACGAAAAGAGCAAGATAAATAATATTTGAATTCTTACCTAGAAAATTCTTTAGGATATATTCATGAGTAAATTAATGTATATATTGCTTGTTATTTTTCAATAAATTTCTATAATGAATTGTCATCATAGTTTCAAGATGTTTTTATACATATTTATTATGTATACTAGTTGCTATGTGATTCTGAATTGAGGAGTAATAATGAATAATTAAATTTATATTGGAGCAGAAAACGGAAAATCTCAAATCAGTTTATTAGGGTGAATAGGAGAAAATATTTAAAACAATACCATTATAAACTACCAATGAATGATAACTTCCCAAAAAATTTCCATATTTCACAAGGTAA
Source organism: Pantala flavescens (assembly GCA_020796165.1). Classification (NCBI taxonomy): domain Eukaryota; kingdom Metazoa; phylum Arthropoda; class Insecta; order Odonata; family Libellulidae; genus Pantala; species Pantala flavescens. Next base: position 43,541,373 of record CM036881.1, on the reverse strand, counting down.
CTATAATTTTTTTTACTTAATACGTTATTTTATGGTACTATCTATTTTGTGTGGGGCTTAAAGCAAGATCTACTTCATCCTAAACAACTTCTAAATAGATTTCATATTCAATTTAATAGTTCGTTAGGACTAATTTCTATAATTAGTATCAATTTTTAAGCTATTAAAACATTCTTAATTTATTCGTCTATCAATAAAAAATTCTGGTATCTGTAAGACTTTTCTTTAATTTCATTCCCGCACTTAGAAATATAATACACGCTGTTTTGATCATGAATTGAATTAGAGAAGCAAATCGGAAAAGATTTCACTACAGCTCAAACATATTACCGTTACCAAGGTAAGGAAACTTGTACATAGAAACGACTCACAAAAAACTCGATCGTGATAGGATATTTAAATCTCATTACCACATGATCGCAAACTAACGACCGACATTAACGTCTCCGTTCATTTAAATTTGCAGAGAAACAATACGTTTCCACCGGTGATGTTTCCACCCATTGTATTTTCTAGCAAAACAGTTACTGACACATCAAAATAGAAGACATCCGACAATAGCCCGTAACTCTACTTTTACCGCCAGTCGGCAATTAAACGTCAAATGGGACCACCCTTATCTCCCACCGAGGAGTAAACACGCGGCGTCCAACTGATGCCGTGGAAAGTGAGAGGTTCCTAATCCCCGAGTGACAGGTGGAATGCCTCCCGGAATGAAGCTGCGAACTTGGATTCCTTAAAAAAAAAGATTCGCGAGCTTTGGCTGCGAGCCACAGGAAAGATTGCGTCTGAGGCCTGTGACGTCAAATGGGAGAGGCGCGTATTCCAGACCGGATTTTCCGACGAGATTAAAGATCCCGTAGACTTTTCCTTTCAGCGTTCAAAACGTAAGGTTTGCGTAAAGGAAACGGCAAAAAATGTTTCCGCCCTGAGGGACTCCTGGAGGAAGTTTTTTTTTATCGGTATAAAGGGTTGGGAAAACGCTATTTATTGGTTTGTAGAAACGGTACACTTCCTGTTAGTAATTGGGAAGATATAGATGAATGGATGGATTAATTTGAAGTCAGAATTCGTACCCGAAATGCGAATTTCAGTAGAAATAATTAAGGCAATTTTCATACAGCTATTTGTATAAACTAACGTGATAAAAATCAGCAAAAATTTCCTTAAACTTAAATAACTTAAACTTTTTAGCTAATTTATAGCTTAAACAATAGTTGTTTCGGAACTCCTATAGCTTAAACGAAACATCAACCTTATTCTGAATTACTATTGCTAAGGTCCCAGGTTCGAATCCCGGTTGAAAAAGCAATTTCCCTCCCACGGTTTTGGATGTAAGTGTTCATCCATTGTGGATTTGGGTACCGCACTTTTAACTGTTCTCAAGTGGAAGTTTGTGGGAGCTACGTAAAAACTACGAAAAAAGAATAGAACTGCATTTAACATTAGCATTTGTTTGATTTGATTCGAATACTGTCTAAAAACAGTTCAATTATGAATTTAACTTTAACCGATTTCAGAAAAGAGGATTGTTCAGGAAGAGAATTTGAATTAATAGATTAAATCGTAGACTAAAAATAAATCTTACTGCACGGGTAATTTCAACAGATAGACTTTTAAGCTAATACTTAGAGAAATTTGATCTTTTTTACTGTTAGATATAAAAATTCCCTAAAATATAATCTGATTACATGATTTAAGTTCAATACGTTTTTTTGAAAAATAATAAAAAGCTCAATTTTAGAAATCTTTTACTTATCATTTCTAAGTGCATAGTCACATTAATAACTTCTTGAAGCCTTGAGTTTACGTTTTCAACAGCGTTTACTGGAGAGGAATCCGTTTTGGCAGATGAGTAGGAGTTGGAAATGTTATTCTAGTACTTGAAATCTTACGGGTAATTATACGCAGTTTCTCATCTTGGATGCGCTAAAGTGCGAGGTTTTTTTACTTCTCTTTGGATTGCATCCATACTTCCGTTGATGAATTCGCAACTGGTGACTTTGTACCTTTAGTTTGCAAATCTCTCATCTTTTGCATATTCATAATTTTCCTTTTTATCTATACTTTATGACGATTTATCATTATGTAACATTTCAAGGAAAATACATTCTCAAAAAAATTTTACGTGATATAACCATAAAAAAGAGTTACCTGGTTCGCTAAATAATATAACATGTATAACTATATGCAATGACCGCCACCTGGCCTACTACCTACCTGTGGTCATAAAATATATGACAATGATATATTATGATTGAAAAATGAAGATTTAATCTTAAAAATAACGAGAAGATAAATTTAAGATGTAATTTATCGCAATCTCTCTACTTTTATACGATATAGATATTTATACGATATATTTTGCCACTCGAAACTTCAGATATAAATCGAATTATATCGATTAATGTTGCTGTCAAAACATTACACTCAACACGTCTGAGTAAACACGGAAATTTATAACATGCTTCTTGCATCAATTTATCCGTCAGTGTGTGCATAAAGCATCGAAAGTTATGAAAAACGTCACAAATTGATTGGTTATGCTCTTAAAGAATGTTGACTTAGTGTCTTCCGGAGGCGGAACCAAATTACTGCGCTTTTGGTAACATTAGGGAGTCTAAGTTTGGATTCCTGGTTTTCCCCAAGACGCCGGTAATTTGGAGGATTTCACCAAAGGCTTTCAGACGCCCACGCGAAAATACAGTCCCCTACTCGTTGAAGAGAATTTAAGATGTTGATTCGGTGCCGAGTGGGTACCAATTGAGATTGTACTCTTCACAAGAAATATTGCTCCTTCGACACATTTACGGAGAAATAAAAGAAACGAAACATTAATCGGTGCATTAAGCAGGTAATGCTGAGAACCAGAGCCCTTATTTGCCAATTGCATAACAGTTCACATAAATAAAGATCAACTTCTGATCATTTAAAATACATTAATTACCTTGTTATCCTACAAATTTTACTGTATTAAACCTAAATGCCTTCTATTTAAATAAAAGAAAATTATCAAATACGACCACCATCAATACTATGCAGAGAACAACATTCACATTTCTTTTAAATTTGTCGTATTTTAGTAATAATATTCACTTTAAACTCCGATTCTTAATTGTTTGTAGTTTTTAATTAATAAGAGTAAATTAAATTTAAACTTAAAACACTAAAAAGCGTCACCGTGCTTCAGAATCTTATCGTGCCGAAGATGACCCTGAAGGTAGTTGAAGGACGGCGCGCCTAGATGTTTGCAACCCGCGCGGCAATACAGTATCAACTTTTGCATAATCTCCAGGGGCAAACCAGGGGGAAATTAAAACTTTTTTTTTTAATAATTTGATTTAACTAATCACCAACCCATCCGACCACAGGTAGGTTTCTTTTTTTATATTCATCCAGTACTATTGTATGCAATATATCGTTTTTTATTATTTAAATGCTTGTTTAGGTATTTATTCTTGCTGCACATTATTTTCCTTTTAAAACTTAGTTATGTCATTCTACAAGAATACTTAAAGAATATCATAAATGCACCCATAAACTAAAGGATATTTCGTAAATAGAACATCATAGAAAAGGTTTGCACAAATATAAACAGCTATTCAAAGTTTTGCATTCATTTGGCAAGAGATATTTCCCCCAACATTGCTAAATCTGACATTTTGGCATATCCGTCGCAGAGCTGGAAACGATTAAGCCTTCAGACATTAAAGAAAGACTTTTCGGCATTATTCTAAATGAAATGTTATCCTCTCTGATCTAAAAAGTTCAATAACCCCTGTTGGAAAATCTGCTTGCCCTAATTTCGTATGTATTTGTACGATGCTCAAGTATCTCTTTTTGAGATGAAAACTGCAATCAGTCAGGGACTTTATGAAGCACGAACACAAGGAAATGGAGTAAAATTCTAATATTCACCAAAGCACTTGTTCGTTACATTGAGCAATAAGGTTTAAGAAGTTCAAGAGAAATCGACGGTGACACAGGCATCAATTTTGGAAATGGATTTGATTGCAGGATTTCATTTTCCGTGAACATAGAAAAAAAGCGTTCTCAAATTCTATCGTTCATAGTACTACGATGTCTAGATTTATCCAGGTATATATCTCTAGCCTACCTAAAAGAAAACGTATGTACTTACTTGCTTCATTTAGATTAAAATGTATTGTTCCGACTTACACTTATCGCATTTTTATCAAAATAAGAGTGTGAATATTATGAAATGCGTTAACAAGATTTTCAACAGTAGCGGGCATTTTTTTCACTGAGGCCTTTATGATTTCCTATTCTCCTATCCTTTAACCGGTTAAATGATAACTTTTCTTGGTGTGTCACTTTGATATACAAATATATAGTACACAGATCATTCAAATATTTAAAATAAAGTTGTCTATATAAAAATTTATAGAATAGAATTGAAACTCGATAATTTTTTTTAATATTAGAATTGAAATCACTTTCGATTTTACATGAATTATGTAATTTTACCGCGTAAAATAATTAACATTGTGCGTCATTTCACAAATAAAACAAATGTAAGTTGGCAAAACGTAGAAAACGATAAAATGAAAGATCATTTGAGAGATATGATTATTATTATTGCAACATTGTGACATTATTATGATACGTGGCATGTGATACTTTAACTATACTGATACTACTACAATTACTGTTAGGAACAAATGTATATCATACTCACAGGTACGTCAACGATTTGAACAATACTTTGATATTTTTGACCCAAGGAAGTTTTTATCAAAATTAATCTCTTTTCGAAAGGTCAAAGGAAACTCAGAGACGTATTCGTGGACCTTTAAACTTTGAGAAATATCCGAATGTTTAGAAAAGAACAAAACAAATCCCTGAATAGAAATGATGGCGTAGGATGCATCGTTTCTGTGTGAGAATAAACTGCGTATTTCTAGATCTTCAAATATACAAATATAATCATTCCTTTGGAAATATCACGTTTCTTTATTTCTGAAGCATTTAAATTATGGTGAATTTATAATGGGCCTTCTCCTAAATACGGCTTGTTTAAGAGTATACCTTCCTGAAAGAAACGATTCGAAGTACGAAGGGTAAATTATAAAGAACTCGCACTCAAATACAGACAGCAATATCCGTTAGGTATAGGTGTAGAAATGTAATACATATGGGAAAGGTTTTAAAAGTGATAAATACAAACATAATACTACATAACCGTGTATGTGCAAGTGTAAGACGACTCTATATACGCTATATGCATATTTCAATTATACCATTGCCTTTATCGAGTGACTGTGGGGGTTATGACTGAAATAACATAAGTAAATAGAAAAAGGAAAAGACGTATTTAAAAGTTTAATTACAGTTAATTTAATTCATTTATAAACAAACCAATCATAAACACAGCCTCAAATTTTGAATGAATTTAATACGAATTGGTTAAATAAATAAATCAACACTTTCAAAAAACGTAAATAGAAAATTTTCCAATATTTTGAGCGGAGTTTCAAACTGTTGATTCGTCAATCGTCATGACTAAGCTTTTATTTACAATTGAGGTAACGTAAATAAACGATATCCTCTTCACTTTCAGCGAAAGGGAAAACATTTTTAAGCTTTCTAGTTTCTATTCCATTCCGGAATTTTCTTGACAAAAACCTCGAACTGCTCTCCACTTACACTTTTTACGTGGGATACCTGTCCTGAGGAATGTAATTAGCAACCGTTTCTGAGCCAATTAAAACTCAGAATCATTGCCAGACCTCGAATAGAGGGGAAAGCAAATTGGTAGTTAATTTAAAATTAGAGTTTGTGGCGACCCATTTATTCGAAGTCGAAGTGAGAGTATATATTTTCAGCTCCGAATGAAAGCGGTCATAAAGGAAACCGCGAAAGCTATGCGACCACCAATTTTAAAAGCCAAATCATAAATGTATTGCCGAAACCATGACCAGATTGACCTCCTTCCTCTAGCACTTCTCTTTGGCAGGATTGCTATATCTTGGCCTTAGATGCAGCTCTTGTCTTTCCAACCTTTTCGAGTGTCGCATAGGTGAGAAATCGTGGAGGCGAAAGTTGGAATGGGTTCCAGAAAACACGCGAGACCGCTGGAAAGATATGCACTGCCTTGTCGCAGCTCGTTCGTGCGACCCACTCGCTTGATCTGATTCATTGCTTTAATGTTAGCGGACGACTGTACTTATCTCTGTGTAAGGAGTTCTCACGGAGATTGGATCGAATTACGGAATTTCCCGAATTGAAGCGTATCATTGCACATGTCTGTCCTATTTGAGGCTGTCGAAGTTATTTTAGGATTATCATTGCATGAATATTTCGCATCCAATTTTGATTTATAACGTGTAGTTAGATGACGTAGATGTTCACTCTTCTGTAAGGAATTCTTCAATTCTTTCAAAGCTGAGTTGATGTTGATATTTAAACTCTCGCATTGAATCGAGACACATAACAAGTAAAAGACCCCTGAACGACCTGTATCCATGGATACCCGCCTTAATTTCTCTTATTACTTCATTTCCACCTTCCAGAGGATATGGCAACTAATGGAGTCGATCCCTAATTTAATATTTACTCTCAATTCTTTACTCTGATCTACTTTGACGGTAGAATATGGAGAAAAATTTTTCTAGCTAGCAATTAATTGTCCATTCATCTGTAAAAAAGGATTATTTTTATGGAAGAAAGTACTCAAAATATTTTGCCTTTTAAATCGTAGATGATCCCATTGTGTCAAATAGGTAGGTAAACTCTATAAAGCTCTTTCGTCCACAACTTTGGAATACCACAAGGTTACGTACTGTGACCTATGAAATTCATAGAAGTCAGTACATTTGCAGTATAAATGACAGTTTTGACTTCCTTTCCTTCCCATGCTGCCTGAAGATTTTCAAAGCAACTTTCAAAACTTAAGTAAGTAAATTTTAGGTGATGAAATTCTTAGCCTCTTTTCTCCATAAGAATTTCTAAAGTGGTAAACAGAAAATCAGAGGATAAATACAAACTGACACAACCATCGATTTCCTCCCAAAAACAACTATGACAATTTCATCACAGATCGTCGACCCGTGAAGTAACCTTTATTTTTAGTTCCGTCAAACGATTTTTTCCAAACCCCGAATTTCTTTGGAGCAACGGAACTTTTGGAGAAAGGGCTGGAAGACATTTTAACTGTGTTGATGTCAGTAGAGCCAGAGACAGACATCAATTCCTCCCACGCATGGTGGAATCCTTTCAGTCCACTATTTATGGATTTTGCACTCTCCACATCTGAAAAAACTCATTCATATGTTTCTTTTCGTTTTTTTCTTTTCATTCTGAACTTCTAGAACACCCAGATGTTTATCCTGTATTAATTGTTACAGCTTTTATCTTTATATTCGTCAAATATTAATTTAAAGTAATTTTTTTATTTTTCTCCAACCGATAGGTTACATTCATAGGAGATATGATTAAAAAGCTTCTACTTATTCGCTGCATTACGTAAAGAAGCTTACAATAATAAATATCTCGGCATGGTACAATGATATAAACCTGCAAGGTAAAATAGAATTTTTACGGAATATCTGACATGTAAGAAGTACAAAACGCATTTGATAAATTTTGAATGTAATATTCTGTGCGTCTTATAATATCGGCCTATTACAGCTTAAATTCACAGTAAAAAATTTGCATCTAAAGCAATATATGATTCATTCTCAGTTGTCAAGGAAATGTTTATTTCTACTTCGTCATAAATTTGGGATTACTGCAATCAAAATTCATTTACAGAAGATATCATTCATTTCATTTCAGCCAATTACTAACGGAATTCAATATTCCTTTAATATTTTTCAAAAATATACATTCTATACTAATTATATATCAGAAAACATTTGATATTGATTACTTAAAATAAAATAGGATCTCAATTTGGATTGAACTTGCATAAATAAATTCAACTAGGTTTATATCTCATTAAAAATTGAAATCATTTATCTACTTTGTCGCATCTTAAGTAGGAAGAGGATTAAGAGGAATAAATTAAAAATTTCTTGATGGAGCTTAAAGGTCTTATTTCCCATTTCTTCATACGCGAAAGCATTTGTGTAAGATGAGTTCACCCTATTGTATTTCTAACTGCCTTACATTCGACCATTCATATTTTTGACGGCTTAGAATCCTAATTAGGCTTCAATTACTTTATAAATTGATCAGTATTTCATTCTAACATTTTTACGACTATTTCATACACTTTGATATAAAAGCTCGCAATGTTTATACGCTGCAAAAATTTGCTTGTTTTTCGGAAATAGATGACTTCACAGTAAAAAAATAAGCTTGTCAGCACTCAATTGACTGATTTCATGGTATTATCTGAGTGACCAACTGCAAGTAAGATTGATTGAGTAACAAATAATTTGGAACGGGTAACTTTTATCAATGACAGGCAATAAAAAAATTTTCAACAATACTTCACCTTTGCTATAAATTCTTCAACTTGACTCGTCGTTGTCGGACGGAAGGCTATCACTAATAAGGGATTAACAATTGAAGCAAACAAACATAACTTTAACAAGCATCACAGTGCCAAGATATGAAACTTGATAGTCATATCAGCTGATCGAATTACACAGACTTATCCTCACGTGTTACCAAAGATATCACCCACATTTATGACGGAGAAGGAGTAAAGTTTAGGCTAGTCGTTACGTAGCAGTTACCAGGCAACAATCGAGGCTTAAGTGAGGCATTCGACTGCCACCCAAGCGTTCTTTTTAAGCCCTTTCCATTCATTACCAGTAAAACGGGCTCTAAACTCTTTCATCTCTTATTCCCTTCTTTACTCGACCGGATCCACCGAATCCTTTGACTGCCACCCCCGCCTTTTTCAACCGCTCTTGGCACCCTCTCCTCCATCCCATATCTTTCATGCCCCTCCCTCCGTTTGCCACCCCCCGAAAAGCTATAAGTTCCCACGTCTCCGCTCCCGGACGCAGTTCCTAGAATCACTCCCCGAGTGTGCATCGGTGGTGCTTCCCCTTGGTGACATACAGCATCTCGAAGGATCCGCCGCCAGCGTCGGTTTATCAATCTCTTGAAAGGATCACGTAATGGCGGTAAGAAGACCTTACCCTTGTTCGGATACCCTTAAGATTCCTCCGTCAGTTGGGTTTGTTAGGGTTCATTTGACAGTTTTCGTTTGATATACACATTAGAATTGAACGGTTAACTGGAAACGATTAATTATTTATCGGGATTTCTTACGATAGTTTTTCTTATTTTATTTATTGGAATTTTGGTAAAAATCGGATTATATATTTTTTAATAGTATTCAATGCCATAAAGCCAGAATACCATAAGTCAAAAAACACACTTCAGTACAAGTTGCATTCATTAGGATTATTTATGGGATATTTGTCAAATATGCCAATATATCAACCCAATAGAATAGGATATTCAATATGTTCAATATTTCAATCGTCAAAAACAAGACAGAAGTAACAAAACTTAGGCAGGCCTTAACAATCCTCTTGATGGCCAGTTTTTTTTCGAATTATTGCTGCATTTTACTTTGCTCTTACTTTTCTAAGTCCTTCATTCAATGTCAATTCTTAAGTCTTAAATCAATCTGATATATAGTAAAAAGTTAAAAGTTTTATACATGAACACCGTGTATCAATTTTATAAATCATACAAAGAAATTAATGAGTGACACGCTAAATTGTGATCCAATCATTAAAATTGATCGTGCCATGAATATACGTTTTCATTTATATACTTAGTATATTTCATTTCTTCCAAACATTTTCAAATGTAACATAGAGCTGATTCTTGCAAGAAATAATACGTAAACAAAACAATTTTTAAGTATTACCAAAGAAATAAATAATTATAGTAAACTTCATCTTTCTCTCTCTGTTATACTTCATTGAACTTATAAAATAATCATATAACCAGGTTGAATTACACTAATGTTAATAATACCATCGTGTTTTCAGACCGCAATAAATCCGTTTTGATGTCATGGAAATAATTTTTTAATTTGATTCATTCCAATAATTTCACATTTAAATACATACTCATACTCCAGATGTATATAAAAAATAATACTAACATTCATCCCTTGATAAGTAACATAATTAATTATCGATTCCCAAAATTCTGCATTTCTTCTTCAATCTTAACATTTTGAAAAAGGCCTTGAACTTCACGGCACTTAATCTACCGACAGCGCTAACTAATAGATGCCCTTGTCTTGTCTTTCCGTGGAAATCTTCCAAATCTTCCCAAGACAAATCTCTCTTTTGTTCTGTCCGAAGCAATTTGTTCACACTTCTGTCCGGGAACATTTAACGCACACAGAGTAATAGTTTCGAAGATGCACTTTCTGGAATTCATTTGTTCTCTTCCCGCTTTTATCCGAGTGAGAAAAAAGCAAATTACATCGTAGTACTGCATAAGGTGTGCATGTCTACATAGGTCTAGTTTAATTCTCTGCCCATTCATATATGTACATCCAAGTATATGTTACCCTCATGCATACTGTCTTCCAGGTATAAGGGTATTGAATGCACATTGGGAAATAATTAAAAATTATGTGCCAAGTAAATATCGGTTGAATTAATAGTACAAGCAATTATAATTTATATACTTTATATTGCAATTAAAAGTGGAATAGAAAACGATAAAAATGCAAAAATTCCTTCGTCATAGTAATCGGTCATTCATTGACGTATGTTAAATGTATTTAATCAAGCTTTACGTCATATATATTCTTCAGAGCACAGGAATGGTTGCTCTTATGAACTATTTTCTACTCATAAAAGCTATTTAACCACTTTTCCAAATGTAATAATTCATCCAAGTATTTTTGAATTACTTCTTAAAAGAGTGTAATAAAATTTTTGTTAAAAAAGAGTGAAGTAATGAAAATTCTGAATGAAAATATACCAAATTTAAACTCCAAAATTAAACTCATATTTCAATAATCGAATGATGTTAAATGGATAAGAACTGTTTAAGATAATAGAAGTATGAAATTATTCAGAAATGAGAGATTTATAACTCTTTTAAAAATATTTAAGTAGCTGAATAGCTTTTAAAATCTATCAACATTTAACTCAATACTGAGACAGTAAGTAATTAATTATACCAACAACTTGAAAAATTATTTTCGTAATTTAATAGACTTAAACTAAGGTTTATAAAATCAATATGTGTAACATATCTATTGATAAAGAGTATCAAAATATAATTGTGTAATTCAGGTTGATATTAATAAATATTGAATATCTTACTTGATATGAAAAAGTATTACAATAGTTGTTAATTTTCGAGAGATTTCTTTAAGTCACATATTTATAACTGATGATTTTAAATTCATATTTTGTATAATATTTGCCAAATAACGAAAGAAAATATTATAGTAAATAGAGAAAATCCATTGTTATGTTTTGGGATTAATTATCAATTTACCATTTGTTATATCTGAGAAGAAATTTTCGCTCATAAAGTGTATGTATGTAAAGCACTTTAAAACGGACTGCAATCCTAAAAATCCCTCCGAACAGGACACGATAGTGATGAAACGGGGATAATGAAACTACGTAATAGGAACCGAAACTATTTTGAGACATCTGGGTTTTCCCACGTATAACTCCTTCCAGCCATCAAATGACGTCACGTACACTTTTCTCTTGTCATTTTTTTTAACCTCATCCCATCCTTCCTTTCCATTCACTCGGCTTTTGCCAAATAATTTTTTTTTTCCTCTCATCTTCATCCCGTCTTTTCTTCAATTTTTTTCCATATTCATCTTTTATTTTGGAGCTTTTTTCTTCATTTTAAATTTATTCTTATTTTTATACTCATAAATCGAGAACTTCTTCTCAGAAATGTATAGTAGATTTCGTAAAGCTTGTGTCCCATCTGAGGATGTAATCAATTATTTTTTTCCCTAATGAACCGGTGCTATGGTACATTTAACAACTCCATTCATTTTTCCCGCCCTTTCCAGCCAACTTCTGTACCGCCTTAGTGGTTTGTTTGATTTGACACGTATACTGCAAAATTTCCCTCATGGTGAACGAATCTTTTTGGAATAAGATAGCGGTATTTAATATTCTACAGGGATGCATTTATATTTAAATTAAGTCGCAATAAAGGCATTATTAGTAGTGTCCAACAATACCCCTTACAATGTACACGTAACAGTTGTCAGAAGCAATGCTTCAACTATAAATTAACAACAAAGGTTTTAAAAATATGATAAATATATATTATTATATATATAGTTAACCGTGATTAAATAATTAATCTTAACTTGCAGAAAAACTTATAAATGTCGCAGCAAAGCTAAATATATGATCGAAACGAAATAACCTTATGAAATATGTGATCAATGGCAGAAAAGAAAAAAATTAAATTATTACCTAGCATCACTCAAAACAAACCAATTTATTTGTCATAATAGTCAAGAATTAAATAGTTAGTTGCAATAAAGTTAATTACAGATGAATTATATCTCGAAACATAAAAATTTAAATAAAAGAAAATGTCATGAAAGAACGAAATTAAAAACAGTAATTGTTAAAGTATGACTAATTCAGTTAAGAACAATCTAAACACAGACAATATTTTAACCTAGCATATCTTGCTTTAATTAAGAAGAAAAATTATAAGTCTGTTTTCATGTAATCACTACAATGTAGCAAAGTGAAATTGGTTTCTTTGTAATAATCACGGCTTTATCCGCATTAAAAACTCTATTCTGAACTACATTTAAATATCTCTCCGGATCATTTAAAAGAGGAATTTCTTATTTACATTCCTTAGATACCGCTGAAACATTCTCATCTGGTTCTATTTTTTCTCATTCATCCGTTGTCTTAGGTCGCCCTTTAAAATTTCTCTCGCAAAAGATATATATAGACATTCATCTAAGATTTAATCATACTTAAATTATATATATTTTTATAATACAAATATATATACATCATCATGAAGTATAGGCTGTAATAAATACAGTCATCTATAGGTCAAACAGTCTGAAGATAATTCTATGAGTTGAAATCTAGGACGTACCATCAATAAATTATTTTTTGTAGCGTGAATGTTATCTATTACTCTTGCACAAGATGAACCAATGCCAAAAAGTCACGCATCAAGCCATTGACACTATAACATTTTAATTTGTCGATCGAACATCGATAACTTGTCGAAAGCCTGCAATTTTTAAGAGTTTAATGGAATAGTTATTGTAACAATTATTTATGCATTACATTCTTTTCAATATTCTCAGGATTCAAATACAAAATAGATGCTCAAAAATTTAAATTAATTTATAATAGCTCGTTAGCTATTTAGAATATTCACAAAACAGTTAACCATTTCAAAAAACAATTCAAACCTTATTAATTCTAATAATCGAGCGATTAATCCCGCACTAGAACGAAACTAAACACCGCCCTTACGTCGTGAAGCGAGAATTTCAAGAGCAGAAATTCAGCTGTCTCGTAAATAATTCAGAACGCTTTGAATATCTCCAAACAAATATAGAGGTGATTTCATAAGGGCATATGCAACCGGGACTTATCCCGCTTCCACTTGAATCCCGATGGAACTCTCTCAATGTGTTTTCTTCACTATTTCCACCCCCACTCTCTCTCCCTCTGGTTTATTCCTGGCATGCATCTGCCTCCGTGATATTTCTGGTGGTGAGCGATGGACGTAGAAGAGAATTCTGGAAGCGTTCCGTATTTCCAAGCCGCGCCCACTTCGCGTCACGCCCGATGCTCTCTTCAAGGGTCACGATACCCGATTATCGACCTTTACATACTATCCAAAACCCTTTTACATTTCAAAATGAAAATATCGTTTCTTTTAATAGTAGTAATGTCTCCGTACTCAGTTACTAGAAACTTGGGATAAGGGTTAGTAAGGGTTAGGTTGATACTGTCGATGATTTACATACTTTCTTCTGTTTCAGTCAGTTCCCTCATTTCCTTCGTCAGAACGTTATATGTTCGTGGTTTGACCTCATATAATTTTAATTGAATCTTTTACTAATATCTCTTTTCTAATACTTAAAAATTCATGCGTGAGTCATGAATTTCAAACAAAGACAGTAATTTATGATACCCTTAAGATGTAACGTCCAAAAAAATTACTTTAATTCAAATCTAAATTGACAGACAAATTATCAAAATTGTTCGATTAACCAAACCAAAGAAATGTATTTGATAAGGGGGAGCGCCAAAGAATTTAGTTTATTTTAATTCATATATCATTCATACTATGAAGATGACGAGAAACAACAAAAATGAGTTTACGAATAAAATTAGCTATACATATAATATGATAAACCACCCTCATGAAAGTAATCTTTAGAAAAACAATACATTTGATTTTGCTAATTTGATTTTTCTATTATTTCGTTGAAAGTAGTATACAAAATCTCAGAGGTTTCAAAAGTATTCCTACTATTAAATAAAGATTATGGAAATGAAATTGGAATAGAGTAAAACATGCAATATTTAAATACTTACATTCAACTAAATTTTGTTATATACGCTGTGAGTTTTATAAGATATCTAAACTTTCCCTAAATTGTTAGTTTAAATAAACATCGTTAGGAATTCTATTACGTTCGCTCTCACGTTTACCATTTCACAACTGATCAAGTCTTACGAAACAGAAATCTTTTACTTTCCCCAAATACCATTTATTCAAACACTATTAAAACGACTGAAACCTTCGCTTCAAAGTCAAAGATTACCGCAATCACTTTCAAGGCTAAGGGTGATCCCAATTCTTGGGTGAGAAACAAGTTTGGCTGTTAACTAGTTATTACCGGCCACACTACTTGGCGCTCAACGCTTTGTTTACTTTTCTGACAACCAAAATACTACACGACTTCAAGAATAGTGAAATTAAGTATTGCCCGAATATTGCATCCTGAGGCGTATCTTAGGCAATAGGAGAAGGGAAAAGATCATATCTCGATTCGGTATATTTTTCGGATTCGAATGATGACACACGGAGAACTGATTGGTTGTTAAAGTTCCAAATTATCTACTTTCTATTTACATTTTAAATTTTATTTATCAATCTTTCAAATCTCTTCCTTTGCAATTTAATAGATAATATGGATTCTTACAGAAGCTAATGCTAATGATAAGGTATATCGAAACTGTAAGCAAAAAGAAAACAGTTTACCACTATCCAAATACCACTTCGAAATCTGTACAAATACCTTGATATACCATAATCTAATAACTTAATGTGAATCAAATTAGACTTGAAGTAAACTGCTAATCTAACGTTAAAGTAATCATTACCAAATATATCATTACCAAAAGAAACAAATAATCAATATGACTCGACCTTATCATAATCAAATACCATTTTTATATAAGTTTGTGTTTTTATGTATGTACAGAGTAAGTAAACCAATTAATTTGTATAAAAAATAAGTAGGAATATGCGAAGACTTATGTATTCACCATTCATCATATCCTTCATTATAAGTTAATTGGTAACGCAGTGTCAGAAAAATTAACTACTTACAGCAATAATCATACATGACATCCAACCAATTTCACTCTAAATACATATTCTTTCATTCTAACCGAAAATTCAAGAAATATTTGCACATATTTCTATTCTTATAAAAGTCTTTAATGATCCTAAATGAGTATTCTAATTATTCGGTCCAATAAAGCTAGAATATTTATAGCACACCCTTAAATCTGTAGAATATATCTGCTGTCGTCTGATTTATCTAGAATCTTAGATTCTACACAACCCATCGATACAAGTTTACGATTTCTACACGGCCATCTATAAATCTTCCGCTTTCATAGATCTAAAAATCAACTCCAAATATAAACTGCTGACAAGCTTAAGAAGCCTATCAAACCAAAGTGGAGCGTAGCTCGATTTGAAAATCTGATTACGAAATCGTAAAAGATGAAGGGAGTACACCAATTTCCTGTTTCCTTGGCATGCCCTCGGAATTATAGCTTCAATTTAGCCCCTTACTGTAAATCATCTGGTTATTTCGAATTCATCCCTTGGCTGGTAAACCGTCCGTTCATCATCGCAAGTGAAGGATTAACTGTCTCTCCTGCACCATCTTTCTGAAGAAGACCAAATGTTTGCCTACAAACCGTGGTTGAATTAAACTCTCTCAAATGTTGGCTCAAAGAACCAAAAATATGTCAGAGACACGCTAGATATATTAGTTCGCATTTTGAATTGCAACTTAGGTAAGCTGAAAAACTTCTTTGATACGTTAAAATGATGTCCTACAAGAATCTATAAATTAAGTCTGAATAAAATATCAGGTATTGTTACGGTTAATAAAATTAAAAATTGATAATTTAAAAGTTGAATCTATCCTCATTTATCATTTAATTTACAAGCAATAAAACAGTATACATTTGATACCTTTGTATAAATTAAATATAGCCTACATTAACGTTTTTCTTGGTAAATTTACTGCCGAAACATGTTTATGAATACTTCCTTACACATGTTAACCTCAATCATATTTTTTTTCTTTTCATCTCTTTCATTTATAATGTATTTAACCAAGTTTTCTCCTATGAATTTATTTGTTATTGACAGCAATATGTTAGATGCATTACGATGCTTTTCCATACAACCCACAAGACATTATTTTAATAGAGTAAATAATAAATTCATACATTCAGTGCATCAATATTAATTATTGAATTCCATTGAAAATGTTACTCATACATTCGTAGTCATGAAGTATCCATCGGTTTCTTAGTTAACACTAGCTCATTTTCACTGAATGGAGAAAGATAGGGTGAACAACCTCCTTCGTAGATTTGTTTAGGAAACCCCATTCCCTAGATTATTTTTGTATCCAACAGAATACGGAGGAAGTTTCAAATTTTCAATGAAAATAAGATGTGTCATTGTATGAACAACCAAAGCAGTTCTATAAAGATGTGAAATTGAAAAAATGAGCAAATATGTTAGAATGAATCAAACACGCTTAATTCTTCACATTAATATCCACTAAATTACGTTTTATAGAGGGTAAATTCTATCCACCGTGTAACCTAAGAGAACATGTCAGGGGAATGAACTCAACTGATTTGTTATTATTAAAGAAAAACACGCCACAATTGGACAACTATCCAGTGGCAACGACAGCAACAATAGACTTATAGCTAATTGTTTGATTAGTAATATAGAAGATGGACATTACCGAGTTAGACAGAAGTGCATTTATTATAAGAACAAGGTTTTTATGGCCAAATTCACCCCAATTAAATTTCCTCCACATTTCAACAACATCTCGCCACGAGCTAGGGCAGAATCTGAATACCTCATTTATAGAATTTATTGATGAAAGCACCGGAAGCCTTCCCACCAAAAAGCTTATAAAACAAAGCTGCAAATCTCGTTGGCGAACACACGAAAAGGAAAGAGATGTAGTTAGGATAAACAAACACCAGGCGGCGCCATCCATCGGGTTGGAAAAAAGGGCGGATCTGGAGAAGTTCCCGTGAAACCCGCGTTGAAGTGGAACTAAAAGGAAAAGCTAGACGTGGGAGTTAGACAGGGGTTCCCAAAGAAAAACATCTCCTTAAGTCGTTTCGAAGGTTATATCCGTCTGTAAATCTCCACCGCGCTTAAGGTTTAACTTTTTTTTTGCTCTCCAGACTCCAGTCTCTAATACCGCGGATTTTATCGCTTTTAAAAGCCGCGTTGTTGAACGCGATTGTTTTGACGTTGGAAACGGACAATAGACGATCGGAAGGCGCTCTCCATTTCTCCAGGTCCATTTTTAAACGGAGTCGGAAACATTTCCAAATTTGAACCTTTGCGATATCCGGTTCCTCTTTCCCTCCAAGGCTCCAGCTACTCCTAAGTCACTGATGAAATATAATCTTCATTAATACGTAATCATTAGACGTAATCATCTCACACTGAGTCCTCTTTTTCTATTTAAAATTAGCGTCTAACGATTTATGATTGATTGAGTTTCAATTAGTATCCCATAATCTTTTATTATCTTAACCCAGTGTTCTTCAGCAAACAGCTTAGCACACTTTTCCATAGCATTGCTGAATTCTATTTGAGCTTTGGCTGATTCATCTTAATATTCCATATTTGAGAGATTATCTAAGCTATCTAGTCATAAATATTGCAGTATTCAATTACTCTTTGTTCATTTCCACTAACGTATGGCTTCTTGAATCATTGCATCTGATTTAAATAACACCCTTAAGAGAAAGTACTTCCTTCTCCACTACATATCAGCGGCTACATTCAAAACATGAATGCCACATAGCAATTGACGATTGTATGACCGATTTATATGATTACGAAATAATTTGCAACTCTAATAGACAACAAGATCACTTTATGAAATCCCGATTAAAGTAAGCTGTTGAGACGAAGATATCTTACTAACAGATTAAATTAAACGGAAAGCTGCCTTGGTGATAATTCGACAGCAGTTAGTAAGTGAAAGCTTGGATCACAGCCAAGTTCTTAAAAGGGAAAATTTCAAGTGGAAGATAGTTTGTCGATGACACTGATCGATCATTACAAGAGTATCCAATTAACTTCCATTTTGAATCAGGCGCCTGCTTTCAATTTTGTAGTGGTTCGAAGGATGATGGTTTCTCATAATGACTTAAATTGTTGAGATAGTTCGATTTTAAATCGATCCTAATTGTTTGATCAATTAATATTCACTAAAATGATTACTCTCAACAATCAATTACTGAATGAAAACTTTATAAAAAGTATTCTTGACAACAATTGATATTTAACCACATTGTAAAATGTTTAAAGTGATTTTCAATGAGCAAATTGAAGGAATATACAAACGTACTCTAATACTCAATTCATGGCCTCAATATTTTGATGGATGAAGTGAAACTAGCCGAGCCCTTTGAAAATGTCTGACTCTAATTTGGAGTCTTTCGTAATTCGAAAATAATCATAAAATAATCTCATTTGTAATAATGTCTGGTATTCTTTCCAAGAAACGTAGAAAATTATCTAAATATTTAGAATTTAAAACTTTATTCATGTAATATAACTCATTAAATTCATTTTGACGATCAATTATAATACGTTATACATGTATGTTGAGTTCAAACGCTTGGTTTTAAATTTATCTTTGTTTGGGTATAAACTGGGAGTGAATACTTATCATAAATTTGCGAGAAATATGAAAGGAGATTAGCTAGTATTATAAACAAATTTTCTTTTCAAACGATCATATTTATCCCCTATTTTCTTACAACAGCCAAGAAACAAGGAGCAAGAAGCAGAGGTTTTGCAATGGATACAGGATGTTCTGGGAGAAAAATTGCCCCCTGGAAACTATGAGGATATCCTCAAGGATGGCGTAGTTCTGTGTCAACTCATTAATAAGATATCGCCGAATTCAGTGAAGAAAATTCAAACCAAAGGGACCAACTTCCAGTTGATGGAAAATATCCAAAGGTAAAGTTCCCGTAATTAATATGTTTTCTAAATAATATCACTCATAACTGAAGCGTGAGCTTTTTGTAATTTCGAGTAATTTTGCGTTTAATGCACCCCAAATTTTATTTAATTCTAATTATAAAATAAATTCTTTAAATAAAAATATTTACATATTTATAGCTTTATCAAAGCTGACGAAATTATTTATACGTTTCTTAACTTCCATAAGCTGTCAATAGATGAGGAGGAATGAAGTTCACCAACTAAAATATGGAATAGGGATTTTTTCAAATTAAGCTGGAACTATTATTCGAATAATTTGATCAAGATCTTGATTAATGGCTATTCATTATTAATATCTGTTGACTAAATTATTTAGTTTATTAATTTTATCTCTCTTTCTAAAAAATCAAGATCACAAGTTTTTCAAATCATCACCAGTATATGATAAATCGATAGGTGATAAGGTTCGCAAAAATTTACCACAATGATTCATTCTTTTTGTATGATTCCGTATTTAAAAAGAAATCATGTTCATTCGTATAACTATCACTTGCCAGTAAAATGTTTTTAAATTAATGTAATAGCTCACAACAGAAAGATTAAAAAATTAATCAAAAGAAAAACTGTCATTATGTTAAATTAATTATAAAAAGATTAAATGCTAATTCTTAATAAATCCATTAAAATACCAATCAGTATGTAAAGGAAAGTTTCCCATGTCCGTTACAAAGTGCATTTCTTCCCTTCCTATTATTGGAAATCGAATCAAAAAATTTGTATGACATTAATAAGTGATTATTGTTCATTATTAGTGAATGATATCATCAGAAGTTATATAATTGTTACGAGTACCTAATGGTAACTAATGATGGTACTTGTTCACAGATTCCAGCAGGCTATCCGAAAATACGGTGTACCAGACGAGGAAATTTTCCAGACTGCTGACCTTTTTGAGAGGAGAAATATTCCTCAAGTCACCCTCTGCCTGTACGCTCTTGGAAGGATAGTAAGTAAAGATGACACATATTGCTCTTAAACTCAATTACTCAGAATATAACCGAAAAATTAAAATTATATACCTTCTAAGAGAACTAGATATTAATTATTATCCTTGTGGATATCCCGTTTCACAACAATGGAATCTATAACAATAATTAAGACAATAGGATACAGTGTTATCCTCTAATTCGTTGCCATTTCATTCCCATCCGACCACTGATACCGTACGTTAGTAAAACTGGGTAATATGACGTAGGTTTTTATCATAATTACTTTCCCTCCTATCGGAAATAATTTGATTTATATTCAAAGATGGTCAGCTTTTCTTTGTTCGTCTATCATTTCTATTTACATCAATTGGATGGGTAATCAAATACATTGTCAAATCCTAAATCAATTAAAATGTATCATAGTTAGATTAATGGAACTTAATGCTCCCGAAAGTTTTTCAGGTAGAATTATAGGATAATATAAATTGGAATCTATTCTCTACCTCATATTTTTATGGATTTCCTTGGATCCATTATTCATCGTTCTTACTTTTATTTCCCAAAGCAACAATAGTTACTCTTAATCAAAGTAATTTATGGTAAAAGTCCAGATTCTTCTGTAGGAATTGAGAGATACTTGAAAATATGAGGAAGAATTGATTAAGATAATAAATTAAGAATGATCTTAGCAATTATGACAGGCTAACATCTGTATTCAATTCAAGGGCCTGTTATCAATGAACGCTTAACATAAAGACAGTTTGATCAAATCCTCATAGAATTTGTGCCTCATAAACTCCTAAACTCCAGTTTAAATGTAACGTATGTAATATTAAAGGAAGAATTTTCGAAATATAACTAAAATTAAACCTTCTCTCAGCTGCCAAGCTATATTATTAGCTATGTAAATTCGCCACGGCTACGTATGGATTTATTAACGACTGGTGGTTGGGTTCGCATCTTGGTGGAACCCAAAATAAACAGAACTCTAAAATAGCGACGTGGCTGGGATTCGAAACGAGGTCTCCCACTTTTCTGGCATTTACTCTAATCACAAGCATACCACGTTCTTACCGCTATATTAATAACTTTCGTGGGTAGAGTCTTCCCCTGGAGACATGGGTTCGAGCCCAGTCATTTTGCTATTCCTATCTTCGAGTCCTTAACTGTGTGGTTTACCCGATGGTCCTTCCATGTCTTCTAACGGTGTCATAGCTATTTCAGTCCACTATCTACTACACTATACAACACTATACACTATAACGTATACCATCTGGTCATTGTATTAACGCGACCGATTCTGTTGTTTCCATTAGACCCAGAAGCATCCTGAATACAATGGACCAAGACTAGGTCCTAAGATGGCTGATGAGAACAAGAGAGAATTCACCGAAGAGCAGCTGCGTGCACATGAAGCAGAACTCAGCCTCCAGATGGGCTTCAATAAGGGAGCCTCCCAGGCTGGACACGGAGGGTTCGGAAATACCAGGCACATGTGAAGAGCCAAGTTCAAGAAGAGATATCTGCGCCTGGCATTGAGAGGAACTCCGACAGCCGGAGTTATACTTTTGCTGTCTTTAACTGTCACTTAAAACTTACTCTCGAGGTTTGGAGACGTCCATGATACCAACCTCGGTTTACTTCGGCAGTTGATCTAAATTCAAATATTTTTCTTACGATTCAGGTTCTTGCTTTCAATCCGAATAACTGAAGAAATTAATGTCCAAATAATTTATTGTATTTTTGGGGAAAATACACGCTACTTTTCCTTATTCTTCTTAATTTTTATCGAATAGTGCACGTTTTCTGCTAGAAGGTTAGCCAAGCATCTAGCGGATGCGTGGTAGTTCTGTTACTAAGATTGCAGGATAGAATAATAAGGTAAAAGGTAGATAATAAGAAAGAATTGCTACGTTATATCAACGGCCTGTTGGTCTAGGGGTATGATTCTCGCTTTGGGTGCGAGAGGTCCCGGGTTCAAATCCCGGACAGGCCCACGTTTTTTATCTCCAACAGAGATATCCATTCATTTATATCCATATTAACATATCCACAACATTTGGATATTATATTACTTGAAATTCCCATGTTCATAAATGTACCAATCCCAAAAAGTGAAATATGTTTTATAATGCTTATTATTTCTACGCACTAGTAATGCGGGCACAAATTACTCGAGTTAGGTTTCTGTTTTCTCGAAAGATTGAATTGCTACACAATTTCTGCATTCAACTATTGCCTGAATTATTCATCCTCTTCACCTTTATATAAATAAATTATAAGGAAAGATAATTATTATATTACTCTTAAGGCATGTCGTAATTAATACTCTCACTTACATGTAAGCTCAAACGAGGATTTACAATGCTCCTACTCTTATAAGTGACGATTTCTAAATGAGATAGTTTACATGAATGGTAAGTAAAAACCAAAAAAAATTTCCAACAGCTTCTGAGAATCAATAAATACTCTACCCCTTCGGTTGAAAACGAGATTGAAATATTTTTGGCAATTCAACCTTGTGAATGCGTAGTAAGTAGGTTAGGATGCAGAATAAAACTACAGGTTCTCTGTCTGCAGCTATGTTCTCATTCCATTTGCAACGAAAAAAATCAGTCCTTAAAGATAACCAAAACTTAGATCGATTTCACATTTTGGCTCGGAAATTAAGAAAAACATTTTGGATTTTCTTAACTCTCTCTAATAAGTTACAACAGACTGTCAAAATTATGCTTTTACAAGAATATGAAATTCTTAAATAATTTATGCGGTAAGATGAAAGATCACCTTTATTGAATACTTTCGCAATACTACTTCTTATATAATTAAAACGGTTACGTAATAATATCTTAAGTTTCAGCTGTATATCGCAAAAAGTTTCTTTTTTTCTGTACCTAATAACCTCTTCACGAACTTTCTGATAATGCTAATGAGATATACTAAGTTAAGAGAAATTCCTATGGACTTAGGAAACATATTTCCCGTCGAAATTTACGACGAAAAATTTTAGCAAGGAGACATTTTTCGCCAACTGACTCACCTGCCACAAAGGTCTTCCTGGCATTTTGTCTGAATTCCTTCCTCAACGATGTATCCACGAAAAATTAGCTCCCTGAAACGTAAAATGAGACATGAGTACATAAGAATACTAAAGCTAAACATGACTGTTGACTAGGCTAAATCAATTACAGCTTAATTAACAACTAAGCACAAATTTTCAGGCTATATCAGTAGTTTTATATGTTACTAATATAGTACCAATTTTGATGTGTAAATATTTGAAATTCGGGGAATATTTCCTATTCCGTTACAATTATAAATATTTGGAAATATGTCCAGTCCATGGTTGTTATAAATTCAATACAAGATTTTTGGCTTCGAAATCCGTCAAACATTACCGATCGATATCTTTCAAGAGTTGTCTAATGAGCTTACAATATACGAAGAGAAGTGAATGTACTTATTTGACTTATTGTACGTAGGTCTTGGATATACTTGTGTATATAAAATTAACTCGTCAGATCTTATGACTGCTAATTAATAGCATACCTCAGGCTACATCAGCATGAAACTCAACACAGCAATTACTGCTAAAAGGGAGATTAAATACTTTTATCTTTTTCCGATTGGAAACAATCTCGAATCAATGCTCTCCTAAAACTATGGTAAATTAAGTATTATTAGATGGAATGGAATATGATGAAAATTTATGGTATTATTTACACAGACGTAATGCTTAATTTAAAGAATAATGTAAACTGCAAATTGCTACTTCAAAAGAGGATAAAAATAATAGCTATTCGGAATAATTGATACCTTATTATGATCATGAGCAAAGCAGTATTTACTTCATTCAAAGAAAGACCTGATTTTTTTCAAAGTTTCATTTGGTATCTCATTTACCTCTTCTACTCTGTAACACCTTTAAAATCCACCGTCATGATGAGGTAACACCCATCTGTCAAAGTCCTAATGTCCCTAATGCGAGGCAGCCAAAAAGTAATATCCTTGTGACAAAGACAGGTGATACATCTTTTTCACTTCCTGACCTTTCCGCCGGCGAATTAAGCTTGACCTTGCCAAGAGGGCAGCAGAAATGACTGTTGGGACCGTGAGTTAGTGGAACAATGCACGCTGCACGGCGAAACGAGCCGATTTCGAGCCAAATATGGATCTTTGCCCCATTTAACGGCGTTTCTATAGAAGCGGCATCGTATACCTCATGGTTCCCGAAAAGGAGTCCAGACGGCGCTAATAGTAGTTTCGCAACGCTTACGAGTACAAAAGTAGGACAACCTTCAAAACAACTCTCGATTCTTCTTTCGCTGAATTTTCCTCGAAGGGATTTCCTCTGACCGTAAACAGACTGCACTGACTGACTGTTTGAAATGCATTTCGATGCATAAGTAGACGCGCAGTTTGTGCATCTATCGCTTTCCCATGAACGCAGTAACTGCGAAATTTCTTTAGCGTAGTTTTCTGATGTATCGTAATTGTATCGAATGAAAAAACGAATTTAGTTCTTCATACATCCTACAACCTAGTTTGTATATCTATTGATAATATACATTTTAAAAATTAATATAGCATTGTTTACTCGTTTCCTAGAAAATTAAATGGGAATTAAGCAACGAATTGAATTTAATTCTTAATACATGAATATGAAAAAATAAACACAATAAAGTACAGTATTTCAAAATAATTTCAAAATTTTTTATTTAAACGGAACACGAATTTCTAAATTAAGGGAAGCGAAGTAAAAACATCAAAAACATCAGTACATACATCAGATGTACCAGTTTTTAGGATGTAATATTAATAAATTTACGGAGAAAAATTGTTTACCTCACTATTGCTTAGATAAAAATTACGACTTCAGATATTCCTATTTAGTTTGAACGGAAAAACTTTATAAACGCCTTTAGTGACTTCATTGTGAAATATTACTTAGTTCAACTACTTTAGTTCATCAATATGTATTAACATTCCTAAACAAAAATAAATAGTACGGTAAAAGATTTAAAAAATTTCAGTAAAGATATCAATCAATGATATTGGTTGAATTGAATATATTGCGAGTGAATAAATACATTGCATAATTTATTTATGTTATAATATACAAGTAAAAAACTTAATGATGAAAGATAATAGATTCAAAAAATACTATTTGATCGACCATTTTATTTATAATCTAGCAATTAAAATTACTTCAGGTATTTAGGATGGAGTGTAAAGCAACTGTTCAAACACCCGAATCATAGTAATATAATCTCGTGTTTATAAAGAGAACATGCTATAAAATTACGCTTGATATCGCGAGAAGGAATATGCTACCCGTGGAAGGAGTGAGTTACTGCGTTGGAATGAAGCCACGATATTTTCATGAATGGAATTCCCGAAATGTCCGTCATGAATCTAATAAATTACGTCCATAAAACTCAAAGGCGAACGAATTTTTAATTCTATATTAGCATCATGAGAGTGAAACAGTACTTTAAATTTCATCAGTATTCCAATCCAACCCATTCGATATTTAATTTTACGTTCACTTCCGGGAAGTAATATTCCCATTCCTTTTAATAGAGATATATAATCCTTCCGATACTTTATGTACTTAATTATCATACGTTTCCAGCGCGTCATACACATATCTATAGTATTTCAAACACACTAAAAGAACAAAATAATTAAATATATATATATATAGCTATAAATTGAATTAATTTATATCTGATAGGCTTGCATTCAAAATATTTTTGCAATATCTCCCTTCCTACTAATTTTAACACAAAACACCTTTACTTATTAAAGCACGCTATTTTCGCAAGTAATTTTCAAACTAAAATCTTGACAATTATATAATACGTCACCAGCTAGTTACAATCGTACTTTAGAACAACTGTATGAAATTTTTGATAGCTGTTAAAGATATTCAACACAATAAACCGTGAATGGGTCATTTTTTATAAAGCATCAGCCCTTTTTCTTCGTATATACTATAGAAAGTCCTGCGTATTCAAGGAATATTTAGGCTACTGCTGACTGAATCCTGCTTTCATGATTGGAGCTGGAAGATAGGTAATGCGCCCGATATCCATCTGCCTGGAAGGGGTCTTACGCAGTATACGCCCACTTCTTCTGGAGTGTATCCCTTCTATGTTCGGGAGATGTGTGTCAATACCTCCAGAAATAACTTTCATCCCCTCTTCCCTTAGCCCATACTTTTTCCCTCGTTTCCTGCCTTACCAGTTCATTCCACTTCCCATATTTCATCCCGCTTTTAAGGATTCCTCAGCTATGTCTCAATGGATTGCTTCATGCGGTCTTCGAAGAATGTTACTTAAATAGGAGTGCTTCATGTTTGATATAAGATACCAAACCGGGAAAGGATTACGTACAACCGATGTGAGTTCCAAATGAATCTCCGAAATCTATATCAGACTACGTCACCGTTACTTATATTCCATTTAAATAAGCGACGATACAAAATTTTTTATGGTCTAAAATTTCTTTTGCTATTCCTATAAGCCCCTGTGGCCTAATGGATAAGGCATCGGTCTCCTAAACCGGGGATTGGGGGTTCGAGTAAATTTTTTGCAGTAGTCTATCATTTATTTATTCAAACATGATTTATAATCGAACGAGAAAAATATCCTGGCGAAGTGGATGTGCTAAAGTTAACTTTTTAATTTTACTTTCTCTTAACAGCAAATCAATACAATGATAAGGGGCAAATTTATGAAAAATTTAATGAATAGTAAAGTATAATATATATTTCATATTCATTAGTGAGAAATAATTGCTCAGAAACAAAATGAGCATTTACTCTACAAAGAAAATAGTAATTAATTTGGCGCTAGTAATCAACAGAATATTAAAATGAATTAAATATTAATATTTTTTTAAATTGGCATAAACATTAAAATACTTTACGCATCTATACTTAACTAATGATTGCTAACTATAAACCTTGTGGAATCTTCGATATATAGTATAAATTCTACACCGCGAGTTGTAGTAATTCCATTCGCTGCCAAAATTAAAAAGTTCAGGCATTGAAATTTAACTAGGTGAAAGATGGCGTCTATTTATAACGAAGGGCAGATATTTTCCAGTCCATTTTCACCTGACGAGAGACGAGTCCTTGAAATAATTCTTAGTTTTCGAGTCCATTAAATTAATGAAACCTCAAATTGAAGAGGTAAATAACTTCATAAATGGCAATTACATTTATACCAATTTATAGAAGTCATATTTTACGAATCATGTAAACTAAAATTTCATAAATTTATATATGCGCACAGTTTAAAAATCAGTTCATATATATATCCAGGGTTTTCTCGGATAAATACCCCAACTTACTAGATCCTTAAATATTCTTATGTTTACCACAATTCGTTGAATTGTTACGTGCACTTTATTACAATTATAATGAGAAAAGCTCTATTTCGTTTCCATTTTGTTAAACAGGGTTTACCTTGACAACTGTAATGAGTCTTTCGCTCGATCAAACAAAGATTTGACGTACTGTAAAACTACTTATTCTTTCGAATAAAATGTTTTTATATTTTTTCCGCTGAAATAGAATACTTTACAATGAATAAACCACACTGTTAACGCTAATGGATGGATTTTAACTTTAAGGTAGGTCTCTTTTCGAAGCTTTCGCTAGAAATCATCATATAATTTAACTTACTCCAAGTAACAAATCGGAATTCTATTTCATAGATATTTATATTTTATAAAATGTTTATACAACCAAGAACAAAAACAAAGCTTTAATTATGAGTATCGAACTGAAATATTACGTGAATTTCTTGAAAAGCAGGAACAAACAAGATAATTCCTTGTTACTATAGAATCCTCAATAAACTGTTTATTTCGGCATTCAAGTCTCCATCACGTAATTTCTAATACTGGAGTCATATGTAATGGATTATTCAATAAACTTTGACTTTATTAACAGGAATTAAATTCTCGTAACGGCTAAAGAGAAACCCTGTCTCACGTCCCTATTTTTCACGTTAACATACTATTACTCAAACTTGGCGCCAAATTTAGATCTCGTCTTCGCATTTACGTCATCGTAGCCGACGCGCTTCCTCAGAAGAAGAATGTTATGAGATTGACTCATCCAAAAGATATTTAATATTTCTATTGGTATAAGGATACATGTCTTAAATAAAATGTGGTCCAATATATGTCGAGAAATCGCTTAATTTTAGACTTCGAATACTAAGAAGGTTTGGAAGAGTCATGCAGCGATGATGTTGGTGTTTCAATTTATCTTCAGGAGTAATTGAGAATACGTTCTAGGCTCATCTCATATGTCTGTCTCTACGTGCATATCTCCTTTTATCTTCGAGTTATTCAGTCATTCATATCCACAGTCGTATTGCATTAATGCGTCAAAATAATTTCAAAGATTTAAATTTCCGTATGTCTTTCATAATGTCTAATATTTCATAAACGAGTGTATTTTCGCAAATGCCTTAAAATAAATTTTTATCGGTATTTTCCAACATTTATGGCATCAAATCAAATGGATTTAACCATCAATCCTCATATTACATAATTCGCAACATTAGTACAAAAGGAAGCTGTAACTAGCAGGATATCATCCGTCACGTTGAGGTAACTTTCCCTTGATTTTAATGTACGCCCATATGTGGTGTATTGCGTTGGCCATGACTAAGGTCAAGTCACTCACAGACCTTCTGTTTTTCTAATTGAGAGAAAAAATTGTTCTAACTTCGAATACAAGATCTTTCTTTGGAACTGGACATACAAATTTAATTGACTCTAAATAATATTACATATTCATAGATATAATACAATAAAGTTCAGCTTATCAAATAAAT
Source organism: Pantala flavescens (assembly GCA_020796165.1). NCBI lineage: Eukaryota > Metazoa > Arthropoda > Insecta > Odonata > Libellulidae > Pantala > Pantala flavescens. The sequence goes on along the minus strand of CM036881.1, from coordinate 43,512,053 downwards.
TAATTTACGTTTTAATTACAATGGAAATTAGAAAACCAGACAGTTTAAACTTACAGGCATATCCTTTCTAGTTTTCGCACCAGACCCTGTGCTAATTTTATATTAATATATAAATACTTTTTACAAATTTGCTAAACGCTTTCTTATACTAATCTATAATGTTCAAACGGTAAATAATTTCCATCAAAGCAAATTTCCATCCAAGGTACTTTTCAACTCGATGCATTAGCCTAAGAATAAGTTTATTTCTCTTAAAACCTGTGCTTTGCCTAATGACAAACCGTCTAGTACAACCTAAACTGACTTTAACCCGGTGTAATCTTAAATATACCTATTATTTCGTTGCTAGGTTTAAAGCTAAATAGATACCTGGAAACTATACTTCGAAAGAATACTTTCACGCAAATCATGACAACTGATATTTTATGGAATTTATACTATGTTTTTCGTTTATCCTTCAACGCAATAAACTGTTTTTTATAGTCACAACTGTTTATCGATGTAACATGAATAAAGAAAAAACAAATAAACGATCAGTTTGAACATATTAATATTATACATTCAAGGAATTAAAATTTCGCTTACATTTATCTATTCAAATGGGACAGAAACAAGGTCAAACTATTTTAAAAAACATCGAATAGAACCGTTAGACCGTGTAAATAATAAACTCAGAACGAAAAAAAATACAGTGGAAAAGAGGTATGCAAATACACAAATAAAACGCACAAAAAAGCTGTTTAAGTCCGAAAATAAATGAAAATCGCTCGTTCTAATGGATGTGGTCACTTCAAAAGCTTTCTCACCAGAGGGTATGGCGATCGCGTTCCTAAACGATGTCCGTCGATGTCTTGTGGATGACCGAATCGGCAGCTGTCTCCGGCAGAACCTCTGAAGAAGACGTCTTCTTGCTTTGGTAGCGGGTGCAGGAATGCCCACTGGAGCCAGAACTGCACGAAGGAGAAAGTGGAGGGAGAGGCGTTCTTATCTCTAAGGAGGGCGAGGTCGAACTTCCCAAAAGCATCTTCGCCCTCGAAACAATATTTTTCACGGTTACACGAGGATGATTAGCTCCTACCATCATTGATGGACATCGGGAGTTCTTGGGTATTATGGACGTGAAATCTTTTTAGTGAAAATTTTGCAAAATTCCCTTTTTCAGCAACTTCCAATGAGCGAATTTCATTATTGAATATGTCGATCTTTTAGTGAAAGATGTGACAAATAAATGTCCGTTAATTTTCCTCCAAGTCTTTGTCTAAATAAGAGAAAGTTATAAGCAGTAAGACCCTCCCTCCATTTAACTTCTTACCGAATTCAAGGCAAACGAAAAGTATTTTCATGGTATCCTTCGTTTGAAATTGTATTTTGTGATAATAGTCGTTTTTTCTAGACTGCGGAGCTATATTTGTTTGATTCTGGAGAGTTTGTGGTTCAATTCTACTTCTTAATCGATGATTTCTTATTGATAAATCCTAATTACCTAATTAATAAACACCTGCACACTAATTGTGAACAGCAGAATAATATTTAGATAGAAAAGCTATTATAATATCATTGGAAGAATTAAAATTTGGGGTATTCCCAAAAATGATACGATATTTAAGTAAAAAATCTACCTACGCTCGATTAGTTAAAAAATTGCGAAATTAATGAACGAGTTTCTTATAACTCGTTCAGATACAAGATCTTAGTGCATCAATTAGGTTTACCACTATTTAAATTTTTCCTTTTTTTAAGTTTTCAAATCGTAAATCTGCACGAAACTATATTTTTATTAAATTATATCTGAATTAGCCTTAATGAAAGTTATTGATGAAATATGATTTTAAAAGCTCGCTTTTTAATATTGAAAGAATAATGAGTCAAACAATTTATAATACTCAAATCTCTTGATAAATTGTCTCTCAATTTTCGATGCATTTTTACGACTTTGTTCACGAATAATCCATAACTTTTAATGGTTGAAAGAGCCTTTTGAATCTTGGAGACCCAAGCGAGAAGATAAAGGAAACTTATCTTTAGAATCCGCATGCGGTGGCCTCAAAAAATCATCTGCGCCTCAGCTTCCACTAGCCTGGTCCATGTCAAACCGAGAGGCACTTACTTTCGAAGTGTTTCTTTCACGAAAGAGTTAACACTTTATTTTACGATCCCTCCACGAGACTTTTGTTTTACAGAGAATATGTTACTTTGGAAAACGTCTCATTGATAATATTTATTTATTTACAATATCGATTATACGATAAGTATAGGAATACACTTTCTTGTCCTTGAATACCTGGACAGATCTATTTCTCGATAATTGTAAACGTACGAACAATTGTAATACAGCTAAATATCTGATGATCGTTATAGAAGGACGTTTCCTCAGATTAAACTAAATAATTATTCCGTTTATTTATTCCAAATAAGTAGTTATTTTAAGAATATGATGATCGTAACGGAATTCAGGATAAGGAAAAATTTATAATAACCTACCATTTATTCACGCAATTTGAAACCTCTCCAAAACATTAAAATTGTAAAAATAATTCCTCCCCGGCGGGGAATCGAACCCCGGTCTCCCGCGTGACAGGCGGGGATACTGACCACTATACTACCGAGGACTTGTTGCTGTACATATTTGTTTATTCATAAAGTATATACAAAAATGTATAGCTAATTCCTCTAATTTCTTCCAAGATGTCTCAAATGAATTCGTAGATTTGCGTTCCGTTTCAAGAGAATCGGTCCGAATAATAATTCATACGGAAAACTATGTATGTTGAGAGGATGCCATGCAGTAGAGGGAAACCAATTACCTCTTGACATCCAAGCATCGCATAAAGAACGGTTAAATGTTCTGGAAATGCGACTCAATGGTTAAAGCAACCGACCATCAGTGTTTCATCAATTGATATAAGAGTTCTCCTAATCATCGAGTGGTTTTCCAAAGTACACATGAAAAACAACTATAGATGGCTACGCAAGGTGCCAAAACTGCCATAGGGCAAGGGTTGCAGAAGCTGGAGGTGTGTGGGTGGTTAGGGGATGCGGAAGGTTAGAATGGGTGTTGAAAAACCATTGGCCAATAGGAGGCGATGACGTAACGTTGCCACAGATCTTCGCTATCCTAAAACAGATGGGCTGACTCAGTCGAACTAAAATGATGAATCTAGGACAAGACGCAGTGAAATTCCTTTAATGTGTTTGGCGAATTATTTTAGCGTTCACTTAAAATGCACAAACACCCTTTTAAACCAATTCCATTTGGATCAGGAGATATTTTTTTGTTCTTAAGGTTCATGAAAATTTACTCACGTATCTTAGGCAGACAATGTGATATATCAGGAGGCTTCTGCGTATACAAAATAACCCTTTCACTCACGGTTAAATGATGACGGAATATTAAAATATTTCAATAAGGTATTATGGTATGCTTTCAATAGAAACCCTAATTGATACGAACGGAACTATGACTTGTGTATATACTTAATTCATGAAAGCAACTATTCTATGCGAGATGTTCTTTTAAAGTTAGTAGATAAGTGAAGAATGTTTACATTTCCATCAATATATTTTTTACCAATAGTCATCATTTGAACAATTATTATTATATAGACAGTAAAATATTTCGTTATTCATCCATCTTTTCCTACCCATGAATCAATACTATAATTTTCGCTTACGTTTACAATTGTTTAGTTTAATCTCGTAATTAATATTGATATTTCAAATTCATCCCATTTTTGATATTTATTGTATCCGCGTTCACTCATTTTATTGATTTTATTCCATCACTTGTATTTTTTCAATTTATGATTTTTTATTATTTAATTTTTCACACTTATAGATTATCGATATGCATTATTTATAGTAATTTATTTTTCAACAGTCGTAAAATATTTTAATGTGCAACAGAAAGGCTTAATTTGAGTAAAACATCCTAGTCTTTCGCTGCGTTTATTCAGATTAGAGCAAAACATTTCAAATATATATATATACCAAATGTGGTTCGATGATAAATTATTATATAAATATAATATCAAATTTTGATAAAATACGATTAGTGTATATATATATATATTTATTTATTTACTTAATTATTTTTCGTCGTACTATAATAAGAAGCTAAAAATTTTAATAATAATACTGTTAAGAGTATCTTCTTAAGAGTTGGAAAACTCCTGGCAGGGATGTTATTAAAAACTTTAAAATTGTTGGGCAGAGATAAAAATACTCAAATATTTACATTTCCATTCTTATGAATGTCTGGAATTATTTCCGTGAATTTTACTCGTTTTTATTACAATATCTAATCGTAAAACAACTATCACCTTGATTATTGTTGAATTAAAACAAACGATATTTCGAATCGAATTATGTACAATTGTGACAATATTTTGTCAACAATTCCTGCGTCTTAGTTAGTACTACTAAATACTTCATTCTATAAATATCCTTCCAAATTAACTGAACTTTATAGGATTGGAATCATTTTCATGCAATTTGGAGCTGGACTACTTTTCCCTCCTATTTCGAAAATTTCCAGACTAAATATATCGAAAATTTTTCGAAGGGAATTGTGTTTTCGGGAAAGACAAAGAGTCCTAATATTATGAAGAACTTTATTTTCGGAGATTCTGACGCAAACGGAAACTGGTGGAGAGTATTTTGTAACGATTCCTTCAAGCATTATTTCATATAGGGAAATATATTGGGTTGTTCGAATAGTTTCCGCCGATATGTTTTAGGTCTGCTGTTAAGTCTGAGTCCTTGTATTCTCAAATTGACGTCACTAAATTTGAGAATGAGAGGGTTTTCCTTAGTATTCAAATCCTATTAATATCAATTATGATTAGGGTCTTTCCCTTCAGTACCCTGATAGTCATGGAGAATAAGGGAGTTCAGTTTCGTCAATTATTGCTTTTTCATTGCCACTAAAGCAAGATTGCAGATCAAACCGCAAATAAAATATTTACTTTGTAAGAGAACAATACAGTAAGAAATGGTGCAGTGCATGAGCGGTTTGTGAAATTCTGGCAAGGTGGATTGGGTGTTGAATATCGTGAACGCCCAGAGATCCACCACCAACCAAGGTTAAGACTCATTCCCGCAAAGTCATACTTTGGATGTCGTGCTCTATGATCTACTGCCTAACAACGAAACTCGGAGAAACACTGTAGTCAGATTGAAGGAAGCAATTGACCAGAAGCGACCGAATCTAGTTTTTTTCCACCACGCTAACGCCAGACCGCACACGTCTTTGGCTACATGTAAAAAGTTATTAAACATTTGCTCGGAAGTTTTAACCTCATCCCCCATATAGCCCGCGCTTAGTCCTGTTAGGCCATCATTTGTTTCGTTTTCCCCAGGAGTAATAATTTAAATTCCTTAGAAAACTTTGGAAGAGAATCTGGACCAGTTTTTTGGCAATAAGCTTAGGATGTTTTATGAAATTACGATTTCGAAACTTCCCAAAAGAGAAGTTTTTATCAAATTTAATTGTAATTACATTATAGTCTTAACTTGTTCGGTAGTATTCTTTATATTTGCCTTCATTTTCCCTGAAAATTGGCGGGAACTTTCCGAACAACCGAATAATTTTGTTGCCCTAGAAATGTTCATTCGGAATATATGTTTTTCTGCTGACAGCCATAATTCACACTCAATTCTTTCCTAATAGTGTAAGGATCTACTGCAAGTTTTCCCACTAAATAACTCTTCCTATCTTATGAAAATTCAGGATATAAAATTCATGCTTAAGAAATTCAAAATAAAATTTAATGCTACTTCAGAAAACAAAGAATAGCAGGACCTCTTCTTGAAAAACTACAAGAGAGAATTTAGGTACACAACCATTAACTTTGTTTCAATGAAATAATTCGAAAAATGGTTAATTCTGAATTTCATCAACAGAAATGACAAGATAAGAAAACAAATGACAAGATCATTATTTAACCTTATGATATGAAACTTATTGAAATAATATGCACAAAAAACAATGGGACATTACAAATTGAATATTTAATTCAAATAAAATAATTTGGAAGCTCTTTTTAGAGCAAAAAAAAATAAACTTGAGCTAAGAATTAATGTAGAATTATCATCTTGCTTATCAGTAATACACTGCTATTTAATAATTTTTTGAATAATCAACAAAATTACCGTATTTTTCGGACCATAAGACGCACCTGGTTTTTAGAGGAGAAAAATAGGACAAAAAATATTCTGAACCAAATAGTGTAATAAAATATTTAATAGTCTTTATTTTGGAGGCGAGATTGAGACTAAAAAGTCTCTTCTTCCATCTAACCTCTTTAAAAAAAAGTTTGAAAGTACCAAAAGAATTAGAAAGAGAAAAATAATGATTATAAGAGAGATTTAAGTGGATATAAAAACCTAAGAAAATTCTTAGAAAAAAAAATCCACTGCAGGAAAACACCCACAATGAAGGGGGGTGTGAAAAACCTGCACAAACCTACTGATAGAATTATCTAAAAACAGAATACTAAAATTTCAATTTTACAAGATAATCAATGAGTCAAATCATGTTAAATTTGAAAACATATCTTTTAACTAAACAGGTAATTAAAAACATTCAATGGTATATTTAAGTTGATTGCCGAAAAGAGAGGCAAAGTGTAGATAATAAAATTAGAAGATATTGGACTGAGCTGCAAAAAAAAGAATGTTCCAGGACAGATGCATAGTTAAATGAATTGGAGGTTAAGAGTGAAAGGAGCAGTAGAGAGAGCGTTGATCAGTGCTATAGAGATGTGATGACTGTTGATACAGGAGATAAATTGGATATATGATTAAGATAAGTAAGACATTTTCTTCTGAAAGATCAGGTGGAAATGGAAGATTTTATGTGAGAGGGAATGGTATTCCAGAGCGTGGTAGCAGTTATAATAAATGATTTGTGATATGTCTCCGTTCTGTGGTTCGGTATTAGTAAATTGAATCTCCCTCTAGTATTAAAATTATGGACGGACTCAAATCTAACAAATTCAGTAAAGAGATATTTAGGAGATTGCGCTTGCAAAACAGTGCATGAGAACGTTAGAATGTGTAGTTGTTTGCGAGTTTCGAGTTTTATCCAATCTAATTTTTTAAATGCACCGGAAATATGGTCGAATTTTCTCAAATTAAATATAAATCGAACGGACACATTCTGGATGCGTTAGAGCTTATTGGCTACATCTCTTGATAGATCTTGGTAAACAATGTCACCATAATCAAAGTGGGGCATGATCAATGAATTTACTAATCTACTGAGTCGAAGGCTTTACTGAAATAATGTATAACAGAATTTAATAATGTATAACAGAATAATATTTGATCCAGCGGGTCAGCTGCAGCGGGTCCCGCTGCAGCTCTGATACAAATGCCCGGCATTAGTGTCAGCGTCTTAGTACAGCGTCAGTGTCAGTCTTCTATTCGGACCATAAGACGCAGGCACTTTTCTCCCCACTTTTTGGTGAAGAAAAAGTGCGTCTTATGGTCCGAAAAATACGGTATATTAAAAAATTAAAAATTTTCTTGATTTCTAGGGAATACAGATTAGATAGTTTCTTTTTACATCAAATCTTCAGTAAATAAAGAGTAATATTAGGAAAATAATCAACAAGAAATAAAAAAAAAGAATAATCAGCAAAAACAGAAATAATAAAAAATTATTTATTATGCATTAACCCTCTTACTGCGGATGGGCCGATCTATCGGCCCTCGCTTATGCACGCCGGGCCGATAGATCGGCCCATCCGCAGTAAGAGGGTTAATGCTTAACAGAAAATGTAAGTATAAGTAAAATAAAGTAAGTAAAGTAAATTATGGCATTATAAAAATAAATTATGAACTAATAAGTATGAAAAAATCACGAAGTTAAGCACAATATGTTTGAAGGAACAAAGTTTGTACTAAAGAGCAAAAACTCACAAGCTGAAAAGGTAAAATAAATTTTGAATGGAACTTGTTTATAACCACATCTTGGTAAAGAATATTATAAAGAAATAAAATGTTATAAGACACAACCATAATATTCCTTCATGAAATTCTTGTTAATAGTTTAATACAAGTATCTGAGGAAAACTCTTACATAGGGAAATGGTTCAAATTTTAATAAAACAAAGACTGTTAAATATACAAATATATAAAAAAGTATTCAGATAAAAATAACAATTCTTAACCATAATATCACTTGGAATGAGATACATTTTTAGATTCAATAAAACTTAGATCTCTTGTTTGGTGATTCGAGACTTTCCCCTGAAAGAAATATAATAGCAGTTAAAAGTAAATATTATTGATGATACTATAAAAACAGAGCTTTTATAATGGATATAATACAAATTATGAAAATATGATAAACTATTTTTGGCTATTCAAGTGAAATTCATCAACAATTGTAATAATAGGACATCATATCTGCATCCTCAAATTACAACTAAAAATCAGTAGCAAGTTTCAATCAATCTCATCATCAATAGAGCAGTAGGAGATTTTGAGAGAAATTTATATAAAGTAAGTAATAGTAGGATTCAAAGTCATAGGATAAAGTGAGGGAATAAAGTGAATAACTAAGTGACCCAATTCCATGTCATAAAATCCTAGTGAGAAAATCAGTTCTGTCCTCAACCAGCTTACATGTTAACTCTAAAAATCAAATACCAATGATGAATACTGAATTCCTTGCTTTTAAGTTAAGTGAAACATTCAAAATTCAAGATTCAATCCGGCTTGTAGCTTCATATGTTACTACTCAATCCTGCAAATTGACGTAAAAAATAAATAACATCTTATCATTATCATTCATTCTATCCAACCTTGATGACCTAAAAACCAAATTTATTGTCAAAAATTCTATTCCAAATGTGCTCCATAATAAAACCTATGGAACTTTCTCTAAATTTTAAATCGGACTCTTGTGATGTCTAAAATCTGTTTTTTAATGTGCCCATCAAGTAGATTATAGGTATCATTACTACAGATCATTTAATTTAACATATTTCATGTGAATAAATGAGAAGTAATGAATAAAGTCTTTTACATTTTGTAAATAGATAATATTCTCTGTGAAAAAAGGAACACTAACTTTTAATCTTGTTAAGTCATCGTCCATTTGAGAATTTTCAACTGTTTCTTCAAATATGAATTGCTGAAAAACTTTAGCAACAATATCAGTAAAATATTTTCCTCTGTGAATTTTCTATAACCTAACTACCCCTTCCATCCAGCTTCCTTTCTTCCTTTCCACACCCTTAAATTTACTTTTGCACAAATTTCTCTTCCGTTAACCACATGATGAATAGGTTGCTAAAACATGTAACTGAATTCTAATACATAGGGAATTAATAATATGATTGTCTTAGCAACAATAACACAGCTTATACTTACTCTGAATCCCTGGAGACAACATAGTAGGAATCAATTCCATCTTCTTTTGCTAAATATTCTGAAAAATCTTTATCGTGAGTGATCACAATCAACTGGAAATTTTTCTGAGATGATCTTTTCTTGACAATTCTAAAATTTATAAATACAATAAACAATATTATTATTTTTTGCAATAATTTCATATCATTGCCATATATATATATTGCCATACTACTAGAAAAATTAGAGGAAAATAAATCCACAATATTCTAAAGGACTGGAAAAAGGAAGCACCCATAAACAAAAACTACTTACTCAGCAAGAGCTTCACTAAGACTGATACTATTTTCTGAATCCAAGTTTGTGGTTGGTTCATCAAGAGCAAATATTCCACACTGAGTACTGAAAGTCTCTGCTAGGGCTATTCTTATTATAAGAGATGCCAGCATCTTGAAAGGATAAAAAATATTAAAAGAAGAACTTTTGAAATACCTAAGCAGTAACATGGAAGGTTAAATTGAATTAAAAATTAATCAAATTAAAATTTTCTCAACATCTATTTTATAAAGCTATTATATTCTATTGCTGAATGAATTTAATTCTTAATTAAAAGAAAATGTGGTCAAGCCAAAGAAAAGTAAGAAATTATAATTGGGTTGTTGAGTTGCTCTAACAGATTCATTCCATCAGATGAAATATATATGAATGATTATACCTAAATATTTAGAAAATATGAATGATAGAAACAAAGCTGTCAGCACAGAATTATGGATTTTTATTTAAAGGGTTATCTGTATGTATATACTAAAAATATTTATGTTTATACTACTGTAAATAAAAACTGCAATATTGGGTATTTATAAAGATAAAATTCAGTAGAGATTATTTAGGGATTAAAAGTTATCACCTTTTGACCAGCACTGCACCTTCCTCTCATGTCCATTTCAACATCTTTTTTCTTCATCACCACTCGATAGCTGTAGTTCCTTCTTCTATCTGATGCTAAAAAGGTAAGAATGACTGATATTATTTAATTTATTTTGTATGAATTAAAATACTTCTTCCTTAACTTTCAAAAAATATTTAATATAAAACAATCAAAAAGTTGTAAATCTATTGTTATTCAAACTAGAATGCAATTTTGAAAGAAATAGTTATTTCCAGACATGATGAAAGACTGCAAGAAATAAATTTTATAAGGAATGATGAATGATTTATTTATCGGTTTGACCCACACTATAGACAGGGATATTTCATTCATTTTTTATTGACTAATAAAGTTGATCTCTCAAAAATATTTCTCAATACTGAATGAGGAATAAAATATTATTAAACTAAAACAAGTAACATGACAAGTCAGACACATAATGACAGTAAGTAATTATGTAAGGGGATAGTCTGTAAGGGTAATATATATTATCACCCATGGACTAAAATTGTAAGATCACAAAAAATTAATGGAACAACTCTGGAAATGCACATTAAGTTAAAATTCAGTCATAGTAGTTTTTTGAGGAATGAATGTATTTTTTCATTAAATCTCACAACCTGACAAAGAACTCTTATGAGTTTTATGCTATTGATATAAGCAATATATAATAAATTAATAGATACTTCATAAAAGAAAAGATTGCCATTGATATGATAGAACATACCAAGCAAAGAATCTCCAGTTTCATCAGTTCGAATTTCAATTGTGTCCACATCATTGCCTTTATAAACAAGGTGCCATAGTTCACGAATGATTGCATTGATTGATTCCATCCTCTCCTTGTGAAAGTATTTCAAAGCGTAGTCCAATGCAGCAGCAAACTTCAGGAGATCCTCACATGCCCTTGTTTGCACAAATAATTGTAAATATTTTTCATGGTAATCTTTGTCTGCATTCTTGTAGTCCTTCTTGTTGAGTTCTTTCTCTAAGGCAAAGACTTGTTCACCCTTTTCCTTCAGCCTACCCTCAGCATGAGATTTCTGCAGGATAATAGAATGGTCATGAGATTCTTATTCTAAGAATTACAATGTATCCATAAAAAGATTCTAAAAGAATCATACAAACTTTATTGATAGCCCACATTAAGCATACAAACATACTTTGGGAGAAGTAGCCAGGATGATACACAAAAGCTTCATATATAATTTTAAATGAAGAAGCAGAGTTGTCCAGAAACATCTGCTTATTATTTATTTTTTAATCTATTAATTTAAAAATACCATAAACGGTACTATGTACAAAAAGTATCACTATAAAATGGTAGAAAAGATATTACTTCATAGAAATATATAATTTGGAATCAATTTGATGTATAATTTAACAGTTATAAATTTTTACCAGACATACAAAAACTGGCAACTAACTTAAATTTCCCCTGGCCCACAAGATGTTTTTTTTTTATCTCCTCTGCACTCGATGGGTTAAAAAGAAATAATTATTTCAAACAGGTATTAAAGATTGACAAGGTATCCTGACTTCCAATTTTCTTCTCATAAATTTACCAAAGAAATCACCCTCCAAAGTTTGACCTGGAGCAGGGAAGTAACAATTAATAATTAAATACATTATATTAATTATTAACTGACCTTCCTGACAATTTCATCCTCTTGACGAGCCAGTTTTCTCTTTTCTTCTCGGAGAGTTTCAAACTGCACTTCTCCTATTTCAGCTTTTAACGTATCCACTTTAATCTCCAGATTCCTAACTTCCGATTCTAATTCCTTCATAGCCAGATTATCCTCTAACTCACGTTTTCTGACCTGTAAAATTCAAGGAATTTTTAATAATAAAATAATGATATTATACAATGCAATAGACTATTATAGACTATTTTGCAATAGACTATTAATAAACTAATTTCATTTTTGAGTAAATCAATTCAATTACTGAATAAGTAAGCTTCTTAATCACTCTTGTTCAAATTTTTCATGTTTGTGGAAAAAATAATATTGATTACTGAATACAAAATAAGATCAGGTATAATGATGAAGATATAATGTTGCCAATCTCATCTACTATTTAATTTCATAGCGTACTTTAAACCTAGCACACAATTTACTGCAATCTTAGTTACAAATTTATTATACACACAAAAGATAATCTAGCACTACTAAAAATTACATGATATCTCTTCCTAATTAATCAGGAAATTTTAAGATAATACTTAAAAAAACAACATCTTCTATACAAATTCAAGACTTATTGTAAAGAATTTTTAACTTCTACAGAGTCCAATATGATATAATGCATGAAAAATGTTTATAATGAAATATTATAACCTGCTGAGTAGACAGTTCACTCTGAATGTCAATAATTCGCTGCCTGATTTCTTTCTGTCTGGTTCCTGCGTCTTCTTTCCTCTTCTCCAGCCTGGTAAGCAGACTGCGTGCAGCAATCACCATCTGATCAACCCCTTTCTTCATCATCTCTTCAACTTCCCTGTGCAGTGACTTGGTGTTCAGGAAAATTCTCTTGACTTCATCCAACTACACCAAAATAATTATAATGAGAAAGAGAACGAAAGCACCCAACGATAAATCTGAAATGCTAAAACTGTAAAGAGCAAATGCTAAAAATATTCAAATAAAAATAGTATATAATACGTGGCTCATATTGTATAAATCATCATCCACCTCAATTTGGCAGAATTTTCTCAATCTATATGAAAATCTGACACATATTGACATTTCATATTGTCACAAACAATACAACTACTTTCATATACAGTGAAAAATGACATAACAGTTGTTACAATTCCTATGACTAGAATGAATTACAATGCATTGCTAAATAAATAAATATTATTATTATTCTAATAATGACAGACCTTGGCTTTTTTGTCCTCGATATTCTTTTGAAGTTTAAAACATCCATCATTTTTCTTTTGCTGTATTCTCAGAAGGGTTTCAGCAGATTCACGAAGCTCACTTCTTTTGTTAGATATTTCCCTATTAATAGAAATGCTCAATGACTCAAGCTCTTTAATCCTATCTCGAACACCACTGCTAGCTTGGAGACTTCCTCTTATCTGAAATCATTAATATAATTATTTAATATTGCCTATGATTTGATTGATTCCAGAAAATCAAAAGATTCACTTTTAGTCCAAGAAAAGTAATATTAGAGAAGATGAGCAGATTAATCTAAAAATATTCTCCTCTGGCATAAAATCTTCATATGGATAATAAGAACCAAAAAGTTTAGCAGATTTCCAAGACTAATAAAGAATTAATTGATCCAATTTAATGGATTGTTGAAAGGATGACCTAAATATTTTAAACCTACAATTAAATATTAATTAATTTGACAGTAAGAGTAACTAACAGACTACTTAATTTACAATCTATGACTACAATTATTTAAAATGTGGTTAAAAGAAGAACAAATACAATAAATGTATCAATTAATTCTTCTTGTATACGAGCCACAAGATGAGGCTATTTGTCATTCTTGCACACAGTAAGTTCAATGTATAATTTACCACCACAAATACTCACCAAAAATATTTTACTTTTAAGATAATGTAAATGGAATTTATTTAATCACTTCAAAAGAAGATAGTTTGTATAAAATTACTACTAAGCAAGGTATTCATCACTAATTATAGAGATTTTCTCAAGAGGAATCAACCACTTTCTTAGAAAGATAAAAATTAAAATTTGAAAAAAAAAAAAAACATAACTACCTTTAATATCTCAGAGGTAATGTTGTTTTTACTCTCCCGAAGCTTACTTATCTCCTCAGCACGAGAATTAACCTCTGTCTGCATTTTCTCCAGCTCTTTTTGAACTTCTTGCATCTCTGATTGTATCCTCTCTTGATCAGCTAAGGCTTCATCCATAGTTCGACCAGATCCTGAAATAACCAAGAGCTTTATTTTAGTCCAAATACTAATTATTTCTCGCTATTCAAAGTTCATAAAATATTCTTTAAAAAAGTAAGTATGAGACTCTAAGGGATAATAGTGTGATATAATATAAATCATGTTCTGTATGTTTCGTTCTGTTATTTATCTCTATTAACTTTTCAGTTGATGCAAGGATTATAATCTGATTTCAGTTAAGTTAACCCTTTTACTACCATCAGGCTGATCAATCGGCTGTTTCAGGTTGTGGGAAAATTAACACTTCAATCCATCCAATCTATCAGCTGACTTTGTTTGCTTTATGATACAGTCATAACTTCAATAGATTGTATACTTGACGTATAGTGGACCCTTACCAAAAGAAATAGCTTAATTACTTAGAAAACAAATGTTTCATAAAAATTAAGTCTCAATTGATAATAAATAAAGTTTTATGTACAATGTGTATATAATAAAATTTATATTGTTTAATTTTTAGAAACTTAAATACATCACTCAAAATGTAAATACTAAATAATAAAGTTAGGAAAATTTATTCACATTCCTAAATGGCAAGTATATCTTCATTTTCCAGATAAATTAGAACTTAATAAAAAAGAGTGCTAAACAATTAAATTTAAAATGCCATAATTTCTATTAAAAATTACTGGGCAGTTTTCACACAGTCTACCTGCAAAGGGCTGGCAGTAATATAACATTAATATTAATATAATAGACGTTAATTTAGAACAATCTGTTATTAAAAAGATTTTCAATCACATAACTTAATTTACTTGATGTACAACCAGATATATTTTAATCAACTTACAACTGAAAAATTCAAATATTATACATAAATCTATTCCTGAACTGTCAAATTAATAAGTGTAGAATATATGTGTGTGAGATAAAAGAAACCCTTACCATCCGACGGCATTTTGGCACGTATCTTCTCAATTTCCTTGTTAATACGCAGCAACTCATCATTTGATTGATCCAACAAAACCATATCAGTCACAGCTGACTTAGCCAATTCAAGGTCAAGTTGAGGAACTTCTCTAGCTTTCCTTAGTTTATCTATTTCTTGCTTTATGTCCCTTAACTGACCTTCAATTGCAGATAGTTTACTCCTATTAAAATTATACAAAGAGTAAATAAGTCTAAAAATAAAACAATAAATACAAATTATACATTATAAATTATTTACATGCATATCTTGGCATCCTCACATTATATGTAATTTATTTCAGATACGTTAAAATAGAAATAAATAAATTCTCATTACAATTAAATGCTAACAAATGGTACCCAAAAACGATTATACTTTCTGATGAGAGTGATATTGCATTTCTGATGGTATGTCTAGCAACCATAATTTTGTTCATATATGGTAAAACAATCTAGCACAATGTTGGTCAATGTTTAGTTTATTTTTTACCTTTCACTCTATCTATTACCTCCTTATCATTTATAACCATGATCAAATCTGTGTGTATAATTAAAAATTTCAATGAAACCAAACTTAATTTTATGATTAAAATTTAAATAGCAATCACAAATAGCAAAATCATGAAATTTCTATGAAACTAATTAAAATATAACTGTTATATTATTTACAAAAATTTACTAGTACTGGATCTATTGCTGGTATCTTTATATACCACCTAAGAATTTATAGTTGTGAAAATTACATTCATCAGTTAAATTAGAAACTTTACGATACATAGGGATTCTTATAACCTTGAGATAGGTTAAATTAAAACAGAAACACAAGAATTTTGAAGGAAAACATAAATAATGCACTTAAAATAAACTTGATATCATAAAAACTGAATATATTAGGATGATTCTTTTTTCAATTCAATGTAATGATTCAGTGCAAGAGAATTTATACATACGAACCGTAAATTAGGGATTTCATCATTCTTCATCACAGCATTTCTCTCATATACTGGCTTCAACTGAAGAAGATTGGAGTACTTTTCCTCAAGTTCCTTCAACTTAACCTTATTATCCTTCAGTTTTTGTGGAAATTCACGTACCTGGTGGCTGAGCTGTAATAAAAATGTTACAAACAAATTACAAGCATATTTCTAGATAGATAATATTTAAAATCAAAATATGTTAGCAAGAGATTTAACAATAAACACGAAACACTTCCCTATCATCAAAATATCCTTTACTAACCATACTAACTACTAGACTTGTAATAATTACAGACAAAATAAGTAAAGGCACAGAATACTCACCTATGAGCCCTAAATTATACTTGTATTTGTCTTGTATAAACTCCTTTATTTCGGGGAATGAAATATGAAATTTTAAAAAGCGGTACTCACATCACTGACTAAATCATCCACTTCAAGATCAGACGTAAAATCTCTATTACATAAGGGACAACAAGGTGATTCCTGTTGGAGTTTTCTGATGTATATTCTATACAAATTTTCTCTTGAAGTCATGACACCATTTATGCTCTAGAATAAAGAAAATAATAATAAACATGAGACAAAAACATTCATAAACAAGAAGTTTTCAAGAATATAATCTACTGAAAAAGCGCAACATCTTTCACAGCAGTAAAAATTTCAAAGCAGAAAGTAAACAACCCAGGACATACCCAAGATATTAATTCTGTTAATTTTAGAATCATATACATATTAATTCAAATATTTTAGATATTCTTCAGTTAGAGAGCCAAAAACTTTTGTAATTTCACTTTTAGCAAGATGCATTATACACGTTTAAGGACAGCTTAGTGCTCATATTCTCAATGACCCAGGTTCGAGTCCTGGCTTAGGGGTTAAATATAAGAGGTGTGATTAGACTAAATTTTGCTCTAAATTACTATGGTTTAATGATGATACTTATAATTATACTCTGCATAACCAATTATCTCAGTATTTATATTCTATTAAAACCAAACCAAATAGTGGGTATTTAATTTTAAATAACAGTCATTCTCAAAAGCATAAGTAAATCATTATTACAATGTAATGCATTAAAATCTGATATATCTGGTTTTATAAAAAAATATTATTTAAAAAGTTTAGTTTGCATGACATTTATAGATGTCATACACCTGGGTATATGGGGTTAAGAGATAGTCTGAAAGTTATATTACATTAAACAAGAAAATAAATAGATACTTAAAAGATCACATAATAACAGATGTCAATAAAACTTTTAAGGAAAATTTTTATGTAGAAAGAGTAATCACAGGAAGAGATTATGGATATTCATCCAAAATACTATCTACTGATTATCATACAGTGAACATTACCACTTTCTTTACATTACCTGTAAATCTTCCATTTCCTTGCTTAAGTTTTTAACAACAACATCAAAATCCTCACTGCCACATACACTGTACACTTTATCTTCATTTTCTGGATGAGAAGAAAAAAAGATGGACAGAATAAAAAATGGATGAAAAATATTACTAATATCTGAAATATGAAAAATAATAAAAATAATTTACCTCTTAGAGAATCTTGTTCTCTATCTAGTTGCTCTTTAATGTGTTTCCTTTTCATGTCCAATTCAGTCAACTCTTTTTCTCTCTTCCTAATTTCTTGATCGGTATGTTCTATGCTACTTGTCTGGAATATAGATCAGATATTTTAAAAAATTGTAATTATACTATACATCATAACTGTGTCTAATATTCCCGTCATTTAGCTCCTTCCATACCAGTTTCTCCATGCTTTCTTCTAAAGCTAGTTTAAACCTTCTTTCTGGTAGATTTTTTAGGAGATGTTTCAGTGTCTCATTGTGTTTCCTCTTTCTAAAAAGAAAACAAAATATTAATAGATAACTTTGTAATAAATTGTCTGTTTTTTACTGAAACTGATTATAAAGAAAGAATCTAATAAAAAGGGATAAATTACAAGAATTTTTAAATATAGACAACCATAAACATTAATGTCTTACACTTACATTCTCTTAACGTCAGCTTCTTTGTTTACTTGGGCCGTCACATGAATGTCTAGTTCAGTCTGTATTTTGCTTTGCTGTTGCAGACTCAGAGCTTCCCTATTTACCTCTTCCAACTTTGACTGAAGTCTGGAATAAAATAATTTGATAATCAGATAGTAATGGACAAATGTACACCCATTATATATAACAGGGGTGGCCAAACTTTTTGAAAGTGAAAGCCACTTCAAAATTTGAAATTTTTAAAAAATTTACAGAAATTATACTTATGTAAAATATAAATAAAATTCCAAAATGTAAATATTAAAAATTAAACATTTATTTTACTTCATTTGATAATTCTTTAATATTTGGTAAATAAATTGTAGTGCTTGATCTTGTTGTATCTCTATTAATTCTAACTCTCCAGCTGTATTTTGTCAAATTTATATTGGAAATGGAAAACCCACCTAGAATTATGTTCATTTCAAATGGATTTAGAAAAAAAATCAAGAAACAATCTAAATTGTTACGAGTCTTGAAATCTATTTTGGAATTCCCTCCTTGCTTTTTTATATACTCCCTGAGTTTTTCTTGTTAGATATTGGAACATATTTCTTTAATTTGAGAAAAATAGTTCCAAACTAAATATACATAGTGAGACATTACATAATATTTTATCTTTCCCCTGCAAATGTGATTAAATATAATTGCAATGCAGAAGAGTTTAATTTCATTGCAACAATCTTGCTCTTAGTCTTTCATATTTGCTGGAGGTTTTTTAAACAGAAATTTTGAAACACACACAGAAGGATAGAAATATTTTTGAAATATAATAACTCAAAAATGAAAAGGGAACTCTGATGCATATATCAAGAGCCACAAATAATCCTTCTGTATGTTATTTACTACTTTTTTCCAACTTATCTCAGAGATTATTAATTGAAATGAATGAATTAGATGATTTATGGAGAACTTATAAAGTTCTATCCAAAGTAATAGAAAATTAATAAAATGGAAAAATTAAACATATATGAGAATTTGATTTACTATTTAATTCTACATCATTTCAGGTAGTAAGCATGCACCAAACAAATTTAAAGATGTATAAAAGAATGAAATAATATCTAGAGGTTAAATTTCCATTATTCAGGCACATATAATAAAAACATACCTTATTCTTTTATCTCTAAGAGATTGGATCATCAATCTACCTTCTTCCAAGTTTGATTTTGATTCTAGGTCTTTCAGCTGTTCCTCTACAACATTCGACTCTTTTTCAAATCTGCTCAAATTCCCAGCAGATGATTCAGCCTATTTAAAAATAATATTAAGTAAAAATTTGAAGAAAGAGAGATAAAAATTCATGCCTAAACTACTGGAGCCATTGATATATTTTTCCCAACTATGTGATCTAGAACAAAATTGGAAACCAAACATATCCATAACCAAACATATAACATTAATACTTAATAATCATTTACAGTTGATACAACACAATCAATAAAATCAAAATTTTGTGATCAAGAAGTTTCTCAAATGATCCACAAATATATCTCAACACCATCACACCATTTTCAGTCTCATTAAAGATTAAGACTGCCATCTGATGGAATATCAAGAAAAATGATCTACACTGTAATATAAAACTGATATAAAATGATGATATTTTTGTTGAATCTCACCTCCTCGATCTCACTTTTTAATTTTGAAATTTCATTTTTATTTGAATTCAACTGCTGCTCCTTCATATGCACTTCTTGTTCCAGCTTTACTTTCTTGTCCCTTAAAAGGATAAACGTAATCTTCAATGATAGATGAAAGATCATAAAAATTTAAAATATACATGGAAACGATATTAAAAATATCAAAATAATTTCAATTTAAATAAAAGCTGAGACATCATAAAATACCTTGCATTATTCACTTGGCTTTGGAGCTCTTCTTCTCGAGTTTTGCATTCCATACGTTCATTCTCAAGTTCTGATTCCATGATTCTCAATTTTCTATCCAATTGATCTAATACACTCTTCATCTCATACTCAGACATTTCATCTTCAGATGCAATGGCACCTATGATATGTTTAAATAGATAACATATTTAACCAATATTTCTACACCAAAAATTTTTATAGCCATGATGAAACATTAAAGCTGAAATTACAATGAAAATAATCATCTCGAATCTTTTTCTTATCATACCTCATTAGATAATTAGTTAAACAGTAATTACTTTTTACTAACACAATCTACATACCATGGCAACATCAAATTTTAAAATAAATAAGTTCATTAAAAATTTAGGAAAAATCTGATAATAAATTGAATTATAATTACCAGAGGTAATGGAAAGTTCTTTAGCTAATGTTCGAAGCTTGGTAGAGCAATCTTGTACAAGCTTTTTGCACCGTTTTTCTTCCTCAAGTAATCTTCCAACCTTCATCTGCTCTGAACCAATATCTTTCCCAGCCTTGGTTTCTTCCTCAGTTGCTTCCATAAGTTCCTGCTCCAGCTAGTCAAAAAAAAATATAATCATGAAATTCAAACTATGAAATTGAATTCAAACTTCAGAAATATTGAGCACTTCATTTTTAAGTTGGCATGGTTCTCTAGGATATCGAATTATATATATATATATACAAATGTATGTACGTAATATATAATATGTATATAATTAAGAGTAAGAAAATAGCAAGTCATACATTCAATTCGATGAAAGAGTAAACTTTCAAGAACAGTACATGAATCTGATATCAAATGGGTTGAAAATTAAATAAATTAAGATGCAAAAGGCCACTCTTCTGGTACTTGCAATATTCTTGAAAAGTAAATTTTAGAAAAATAGTATAAATTAATTATTAATATGGGTAATTTAAGTATACTTACATCAGAAAGGCACCTTTCTTTGATGTGAAGTGTACTACTGAAAGAAGAGATTTTTTGCTGAAGCTCTTCAGATGATCCAGGAAAAGGAGTCTTTATTTTCCTCTGTATCTCACGAAGCTGTTTTCTTACACCTTCTAGTTTAGTCTGGTAAGTTCCTGCATGCATCCAATTGATGGAATAATTATTATATAATTAATTTAAAATATGGAAATCACTAACAAGATTAAATTAGAAATTCATTAGCAAATTCAGTTTGTTTCTTGTGTAAGACTTGAAACAATACTTATTCTTAACAATCTCCTGCAGATGAAAAACTGAATCTGAGACCAATCATAAAATGCTTGGGTTAGCACTTTAGATGCCTTTTTATTATTCCTACCCAGAAACAAATTTCTTACACAACTAGATAAAATTATCTTACATAAAAATCTTAAGGCCTGCACACAAGGAGGAATAGGATGATAGCAATTTGTTAGTACGAACTACAGTAAATATAAACAAAGAATGGAGTAAACAATTGATTTTGATGAAACCATCAATTCTAAATGTTTTGATTAAGAAATCATTATAAAAATGGACAAATAATGACCATGTCAATCATCAAGCATAAAAGTACATATATTTTAAGTGAGGATTATTTGTGAATAATAACTTACCAAGATCCCTCTGCATTTTGAATTCATTACTTTCTGCCTGATGAATATGATTCAATCTCTCTGAAATAGGTTGCAGCTGCTGATTATACTCTTTAATCTCGTCTTGAACATTGGCTAGCTGCCTCTCCAATGAACTTAGGTTTACCCTTTTTTCTTCAGCTTCTTTTTTAAATTTCTGGAGGTAATCTACATCTTTCTGCAAAAGTGCCAGAGCCCCTATACATAGGAAGTCAATTTATTGTAACTTCATACTGTGAGACCATCTAAAATTTTATACTGAGAAGGATATATATTATGAATGAGAAATCATCTCATAGCTTAATAATATAGTGAGCTAAATCAAGTAAATTTTTCTGCTCAAGAATAAATTTCATGCAATGATATTTGATTGATTGCTCTGATAATTTCACATCGGAAAATTGTATACGCAGGTTTTAAAATGCTTTACATGCAGCTACAAACAGATGACCTACAAGAAAGCCATTTCTTTTGTTTAAGCAGAAATTTCTAGGTTCAATTCATAAGAGAGATTTCAATGGCACAAGCTTATATTCAGAAAAGAGACATTTAACCAAATTTAATTTTAGTTTTAAATTCAGAATGAATAGAGACAGAACCTTTCTTTTCCTTATGTAATTTTCTTATGTCTTCAAGGCATTTATTGTATTTTGTGGCATCAAAGATGGCATCAAATTTTTCTTTCAGCTTTTTGGGTTCATCTAAAGGCCTTGAATAAAACAAATGAATTACAATTACTTTAATAAGAAAATTCAAGATTTTAGATTATAGCAAAAGCTGATTATAATCACCATGTAGAGTCTTCCTGATGACAAAAAATTACATTTTCCAGAATAGCTTTGGATACACCCAGAGAACGACTCATTTCAGCATTGATATCAGAACACCTCTGGCTGATACTTTGCTTCTAAATAGACATAATAGATATAAAATAAAAATACATAACTGTTGTATAAAAAGGAAATATTATATTTTAATGGAAATGATTTAAATATTATGACTAACAATTAATTAAGAAATCAATTCTAATATTTTTAACGGGGCACAAAACAGAAGAGCTTACCTCACCGAGTTTGTTCTCTCTGGTTATTGTCTGATCTATAGTGGTGGTTTTCAAATCTTTAGCTCTCTGGGTACTTTTTAGAGATCGAACAACCGTAACTTTTTCACCTTTCACATCCAGAAACAACAGTTTCACTTGAGCGTAGACCTAATGATCAAAGATGAATTTTATCTAGCTGAACAGGAATGACATGATAACATTTCTGGAAAAAGGAAATTATTTTACCTCACTATGCCCTGCCATTTTAGGATCGTGTACGAAAGCTTGTCCCTGACCCCTGGGAAGATCTCCTGCTGTAGCATACTTCAAAGACTCAATGATGGTCTAGAATAAGGGAACAACATACATGTATAAAAAAAATAAAAGCACGATGCAACGGCTATAATTTCCATTATACTTGCCGTTTTTCCGCACCCATTTTGTCCCACAATTAGCGTGAGGGGAGTATTAAAGGATATAATCTGTTGATCCCCGTCATCCGCGCCAAAGCTACGGATTCCTTGAATTGCTAACTTTAACATCTTCGACATGATTATTGTTATTAGGATACACTGTAGGAAAGAATTCTAGAAACAAGACTTTACATTCTTCTCCCGCGAATGACTGATGACAGCAGAAGTTTAAAAACGCACTTGCGAGGAAACAAGTGACATCGCCGGTTACGAAGTTGCTCGTATGGAATAGTTTGTGGATCATTTCATTTCTCATTTCTGGATCAGACTCTGTATATCACAGTTTGGACTTTCAATTGCTACTTCGCATTGCAATACTTGATATGTCACGCCAAGGAACTCGATTAGACCCTAAGAAAGTGGTGAGTGTTCTTTCTTGTTTACTAATCTTTTTATTTTCGCCAGCTTATACTGTTTACGACAAATGTTTTCCTCCTAGAATTCAGAACTTTTCACCTTAACCTATGGAGCACTGGTTTCTCAGTTGATGAAAGATTATGAAAATGTTGAAGAAGTAAACAAACAGTTGGAGAGGATGGGCTATAATATTGGAATAAGATTGATTGAAGATTTTTTAGCCAGAACGAGCTCTGGACGATGCTATGATTTTAGAGATACGGCTGAAAAAATACAGGTATGTTTAATGTGCTTACGGAAGGGATTGATATAAGTTATTTGCTTTATTTTATTTCTATATTTTCTCTTTTAGTTAGGATTTAGAACCTTTTTGGGAATCACGCCTACAATTTCAAATTGGAATCCATCTGGGGATGAATTTTCTCTTATTATTGATAATAATCCCTTGACTGAATTTGTAGAACTTCCTGATCATTGTTTAAACTTGAAATATTCCAATATTTTAACGGGTGTTATAAGAGGAGCATGTGAAATGGTAAGTTTATCAAAGTCAATAATGTACTAAATTGCTCGATTGATTGTTATTTATAAATACAAATATGTGTACTCATTTAATTACTCCCTATCATATTAGGTACAAATGGAAGTTAGCTCATGGTTTGTGCAAGACCAGCTGAAGGGAGATAATGTCACAGAGCTTCGAGTGAAATTTGTCAAAAGATTGGAAGATGCTATTCCAGCAGGAGAGGATTAGTTTATTATCAAACCAAAAGAATGTAAGGGGAAGAAATTGTTGTAAAATAATTCGAACTCTGTTAAAAGTTGCTTTAGTGTTAATATTGGAGGTGATTTCTTCTCTCAAGGTGTATTTGCTCACCTTCACTGGGGAAATAAAATACAGATGTCAATAATCAACTTACTGATGCAGATGTGTGCTATGGACCTAAATTTGTAGGTTTGCTGCAGTACTCAATTATGATTGCTATTCCAAAATAGCAGATGTATTTCTACAAATTCATTCTCTTAATTCTTAAAATTTCAAATTCTTGTATAATTTGTGCAGAATATGGATATGTTTAAAGTAATATATTAATGAGTTTGTCAATGCTGAATCATGTTATTCAGTCATCATTCATTCTTGCAGTAGAATATTTTTATGATGTGATGGATATAATAAACAAAGACACTCACTGCAAGGCATTGGGTACATAAGTGAAACTTCACGTAGTTGAAGAAAATAGTCAGTGTGTGAAAACAGCAATTTGTTATCATTCCAGGGAGCTTGAAACTTTTGAAGGAATTATGAAACTGCTCATGAATTTTTTTAACTGAATTCTCATTAATACATTTTCAGTCCACCCTTACTCTCTACTTTTCTATGAATGCCTTGAAGATTAAAGGAAGAAAATTTTATTTCCCTTGATCAGCCTATTTCATGTGATGATATATTTTTATTGTTTCATTGTCCATGACAATCCATCTCATCACTTAAAGTGTTCCATTTATTGAAAGATTTTTTAATACTTCTGAAAGTTTTATCATCAATGCTTCCTAAGGCATATGTACCCTGTGCTATATACTTATTGAAGAATATGTTTTGTTTTGATCATGTTGATTTATAAAATAGTAAATTCAACATAATTATTGGCATGAGTTACGCTGGTACACATAAATTGTTTATTCAACCTTCTCTAAGTCATGTTAAGAAATTCATGTAAGTTATTACATGGGTGTATACATTCCACTTATATTACATTATACTATTTTACCCATTGAAGCCTTTTTTTGCCTCAGTTTTAATGCTGGAATAAAATTCACCTTATTTTTACCAAGTAGGATAGATACAAGGAACAGTGAATTGCCAATTCAGTAATTTATTATGAATGATATTAATTTACAAAATCTTTCTGTATATTATTTGAAGGATTATAAACATTATGATTGTATAGTTTTCTTTTTCTTCAAAATATAACTTTATTAAAGGTTTGCATTGTTTTTATTTTAAAGAATTTAGCAATTGATTAAATATCAGGTTTAATATTCTTGTCCAAAAGATAATTTATTTTCCATCCAATTTTTTATCATATAAATTAAATTAATCAAACCTTCCTTAATCCAATTTTTTCATTCTCTTTGTACCTCTAGTTTAGTTGTCTATCTAAAAATTTCATTCGTTTATGCTCATCACATAGAAATAACTCTCATAAGTTTGTTATTAAATGATAAAAAATAATAAATACTTATAACTAGCAATCAATAAAATTTCCAAATACTTGAATTGAACCTTCAACGACAAAAGATATGATAACAGTATTTTAAGGTTTAAGAAGAGTGAGAAAATAGAATTAGTACTTAATTTCCATCAAATATTTTTAGCTGGCTAACTACTTAACAAACTTATAAGATGATTATACAGTTCAAAAATTTAACAAGTGAAAAATTTTTGTGACATTCAAAAGTGAAAGAATTTTCTGAGTTTCCTTCATTATGTAATTTACTTGCCCTAAATATTGAATCTAAAGATTATCTTCTCAAATAATCAGCCAGATAATAGGGTATATTTTAATTATACCGCCAAGAAATTTTATAAATCTAAATCATTGGAGCAAGTCAGGATCCACTTGTTCAAACAAGTGTTTAACATTCTCATTCCAACATTATATTTCTCATATAAGCATCTAAATCACAGCGAGATCTACTTTACTGGTTAATGAATTTCATTAGCAAACGTTCATAGCTCTCATTGATACTAATCCAGGGATATAATTCTTATCAAACTTTTTTAAAAAGAAAACATCAGTTGATTTGATGTAACACAACTCTGTTTATAGTATATTTTACCACAAGGATATCATGGAAAAGAATGCAACCAAAAGTTAAATTTATAATTTTCACAGATAATATTTGAAGGAAGAATTCAGTAAGTGCATCCATGCTATTATACTTTTCTCTGAAGGGAGAGCCATAGACAAGAAAATGAAGCTGGTATGAGTCTACTTTTCTTACATAATCTGGTCACAATTTTTTAACATAAAAATAACAGACTGATCAACTGCAACTCTACAGATTATAATAACACAAAATTGGAATTGAAATTAAATTTAGCAAAAATATCGCAAACCGTTTAATGAAATTCAATATGATTTCCATACACACATATAGGTATAAAAAATCAACAGCTTTAAGTATACCTATATATGAAGCATACATATTACATGTTCAGGGTGCGCCTATGAGAGTCTACAAACAGTTTCAGAGTGTCATTATTTTAAAATATCCCATGCCATCACCTTTTGTAAATGCTGGGCTGATGAAAAACAAAATCTTCTTTACAAAATAGATATATAATATCAAATCTAAAATATTCTTTTGGTAGTAGTAAACAGGACAAGTTTACCAAAAGAAAACATTTAATGAAAAAACAAATTTGTGATGTCAATATTATAATCAGTCTTTTATATTTTAACTGAAACAAGATAATACATCTAATGTGTGATGCTAATCATGAAAATATCAAACACAATATAGTTCACAAAAATAAATTCACCACTATTCAAGTTTTCACTGAATGATTAGCTTTCATTTAATACCAAAATAAATAGATATGAAAACTTCAAAGAGTATGACAACTTCACAAGGTTTTATAAAGAAATACCTTATACATTTTTATTTGTACATACAAAAAATCTCACATCACCAAATTGATGAGTGAGACATTTGCCACATCACTACACAGCCCAGCAAATTCAAACTGAATTTACTCACAAAAGGAAAACTCATTCCTGGATTGTACTACTTCACATTGAATTCAATCTAGGTTGAACTAAAATATCTCAGTTTTTAGGAATAATTTTAATAAGAAACATTGCAGCTACAATATACAATATCATGCAAGCAGTAAAACATGTTATTCCAGAAACAGGTACAACAAATTGTAAGACAGGGAGCAATAAAAAAAACTTGTAATATAACTGACTATCTGTGATGACATAATTGGTCCAAAACTTCAATTAAAACTGATTAAAAGATGTGAAATGTGATACAAATACTTCTAAATAATATGAAACAGTTGGTAAATAAAATCTACTGCAAAATATTACAAGAGATTGATTAAGCCTGAGGTAATATGCAAAAATAAAATCGCGAATGGGACAATGAAATCTTTAAATGTTAATAAAAAGAGTCAAAGGACAATGATCACTACCATAAACTTGACTTCTAATGGAATTCTCACAGAGATTTGGGATTAATCTCTTGGACAGGACAAAGTAGTCAAGACGCCTGTGGAAAGAAGTAATTACTAATTACTATTGACTTAATAACACAATTCAGTAAATACAAACATGAAACCAATTAAAATAAGGGTAACAAAAAAATCATCACTAACATCAACATTAACTGAAGTTTTAAATCATTCACTAATAAATATTTCCTTATACTAAGAAGGGGCAGTTTATTAAATTTTACAGCCAAAGTAGAAAAGAATCTGATTAATTGGAACAGCAATCTGTAATTTTCTAACAACTAATCTTTGAAAAAATAAAATCTCATTATAATTTTTCATCAGTATTTCAGTCTCAAAATTAAGTTTACTGAGGAATAAATATAGCATTAAATCATTGACATAACAATTGACACCCATAACTTACCATCCAACATTTCTTTCTCGAGCATTTCTCATGTTTGTCCAGAAGGTGTAGGCATCAGTTTTATCTGGATACAACTGCCTGAAAGAATCCACAAAACCTTCCTCCAAGAGCTTGGTAAATCCATCTCTTTCTTCTTGAGTGAATCCTGCATTCTTAGTATTAGTCTTGGGGTTAGCTAAATCTGGAAAAATTAAATCAAAGGAGGAAATTAATGTTAAGGTATTTCACAATGCATATAAAAGTATCACTACTTTTCTACATCCATAATATTAATGGAGGATAGCAATGATTATCATGAGCAAATTAGTTTTTGTAACTCAATTAGCAGAGTTATTTTCAAAACATCACACTTAATATTTGCTTTCATTTTAAGCATTATAATTTAAGTCATGACACTGAAGATCAGGAAACATACTATTTGATCACTCCATTTTTAAACATAAATTTAACTATTCAATTATCAAAAAGAATAACAGATCAATCAGATAACAAGTCAAAAACGAGAATACTAAAGGAATGGACATCAAGAATATTTAAATATGTACAAAATCTAAATCTATCAAAAATTTGATTGAATATTTATGATAATCAGTTTAAAGTGTATACATCTTCTAGCTTTGTAGCATGAAGCAGACACACACAAAAAATAAAAGCAATTGTACATAAAAATAAAGCAAGGCCAAATATATTTGGTCTACCAGAAAGTTCAGTTCGTTTTTAGAATGAAACAAAAGAATAGATTTTTTCATACTTTGAATAAAGTTTATTGAATAATTTAATTACCAGCATTATTTATGACATCTCTACAGCGTGATAGCATTTTATATATCCCATTTTTAAAGAATGTCTTATCTCTAGAGGCCAAAAATTTAACCAGTGTTTGTCTGATTTCTTCTTCTTTCTTGAATTATTTGCCCTTTAAGAAATTTTGTAAGGACAGAAACCATCGGTAAGTGATCGCATCTCACTTAATACTAACGAGAATGGTCTTTGTTTTATTCATCTAAGACAAAAATGTGTATACATTGTAAGCCATACATACATCGAAAGAGAGCCAAATATGTGTTTAATGAATATGAGCTTAATTGTTGAAACATTGTAACCGGAACGGATTTTTGGCCTCTAGAGATAAGACATTCTTTAAAAATGGGACATACAAAATGCTATCACACTGTACAGATGTCATAAATAATGCTGGTAATTAAATTATTCAATAAACTTTATTCAAAGTATGAAAAAATTATTCTTTTGTTTCATTCCAAAAACGGACAGAACTTTCCGGTAGACCTATTACTAGCTGTAAATCCCCATGTCCTGAATAAGAAAATTATGACAGCAAACAATAATTTGCTGCTAAATGCAAAATTGAATCTTACCAATGGGTTGATGAGAGACATTTAAATCACCACATAATATTACTGGTTTCTTTTCATCTAACTTCTTCAAGTATTCTCTAAACTGGGTATCCCACTTCAACCTTTTGGGTAGGGTAACTAAACCACGGCCAGAATTAGGTACATCTGAAAAGAAGAATGATATAAAACTCAAAGTCATATCACATTAAACATATACACTTGAAAAATATTTTGTTTATTTAACCCTTTTACTGCCAGCCCATTTTGGGTGGGATGTGCGAAGACTGCCAAAGCTATTTTCCGGAATATGCAAGATTTCAGATTCTAAATTATTTCAGCTACTTAACTTTATTTAATTCATCTAGATTTTTTCCCAAAGCTAAAGATATATTTATAGCTTAGAACCATAGATGGATTATGGGGGTTTACTTAAATTTTCATAAAGAAGAATAATAACAAAGTAATCATAATATACGTAAAAACCCAAAATCCTCCGTTTTTTTCACTTTGTGATGTATAAAATATTATATATGTGGAATAAAATTGTTTTAGTTGTTGATATTATTTAGTTTTCTCGCCCATGGTATTGTTTAATAGTGATAAAACTATTTTTGCCAGAGATATAAAATATTTTATATGACTCTACACTCACGGTCCCATCAACTGGCGCACTTATGCTTATGGAAGCATTCACCAAAAGTCCATTTTTGCATTTTCCACACAGTTCTGCATCTTTTTCTTTATTTTTTTCCTTTTACCCTCTTACATTACACACACAACAGTTCTTTTCTTTTTAATTAGCAATTTTATAAGTTTTTTTGAGATATGTCTCTGAAGATCTGGGTTGCATATCTCGGTTTTGGTTATATAAAAAAAGGCGTGCCGAAAAAGAATATTTGCTTATCTAACTGGAAACTGACACTCTAAAACAAATAGTAAGAGCCATAAGAAAACAGTTCAGCACGACTTGCGATAAACAGAAAGATAATACTGTGCAGGATGACGCTGGCCTGAAGTAACGAAAATATCCGGACGAATTTACGGGGAAAGATCACTGTAAAATATCAAAATGTATCGCAAGGTGAGGTGAAACCATACAAGTTAGATAAAGTAAGCAGCAGAGATACAGCATATGTGTATAAATGAGACGGCAGCCGCTAAAAAGGTCACAATCACGAAATAAATAATGTGAAATAAGTCGGGCCGATATATCGGCCCACTGGCAGTTTTCGCATAACCAGCGATGGCCGCTATATTGGCCCGCTGGCAGCAAAAGGGTTAAATACAAAAAAAATTGACATTAAATGACAATTAAATTTTGGTTTAAATTCCCATGTTCAAACAAAACATGGAATGGAATGACAAAATGTTTAATAAATAATTATCTAATAAATAGATGATACAAAGGGCAAATGATCATAGCTCATCTACAGTATTAATGTAACTAAACTATTAATGGTCTAAAAATACTTTTACAATCCATCTAATATAAAATTATTTAACAAGAGCCTCGATAAATTACAAGGATAAGTGACAAAAACTTCAATTTTGACTGACCTAATCCCATTTAATAAAATAATAACATGAATATTACAAAATTTTCTTTTAGTTTCTTGCAATGTTTTGAGAAATGTTTCTTTGGCATAATGCAACAAAAGCAAATAATGCTTTTTGTTGGAAACTGATGTTTGGAATATTTTAAAAGTATAAAAACATATTCTTTCCAGCTTCAAAAGCAAACTTGCAATGTTCGAAGAGAGAAAGATTCAGAAAATTACAGAGATGAACTTTCAAAATATATTAAGGCTGGCTGTACAATGAAATAACAAATTACTAAATTCAAAATGTGCCCAGAATTGCATATTGATTGCAACCTTCACTTTTACATAATGTCCAAACTGGAACTTAATTCCTTTGACTACAATTTTTATATTTTCTTAATTTATATTGTCTTAATTTCAGTAATTTTTCCCACACGATTAATTTTCTTTTACTTCTGTGTTTTCATTTTTTAGAGAGAAATATTCCAAAAATGCAATAGTAAAAATCCAGAAGAAGATTTGGAAAAATCAAACTCACATGCATTGACCAAATAAAACTTCTCATATTCTGCAGTGATAACTCTGCCCTCTGAGTCAAACTCAGGATCACCTATGCTGTAAGTGACTTCCAAGGGTTTCTCCTTCGTGTACAGACCTAATCCACTGTAGCCATCCTTTTCACCTAAAAATTAAAATAGGTGCAATTAAATTTTAAAGACTTATATGAAACTTATATTCTTAAAAAATGGACAGCTTTAAAGTATAAAACTGACTTAGACATATACACTCATAATTTATGAATAACCTAAGTAAGATTTTACAATAATTTTTGACAGCAACATAAATAAACTACTGAATAACATTAAAAAGTTTAAAAAATTCTGCCAATTCAAAAACGCCAGTCAATGAAATGAAATTCAAATTATAATATTAATTGAATTTTTAAAGCACACAATACTTTCAAACAAGAAATCAGTAATGATAAGCTTGTCCATTTAAATGAAGTTTAATTCCTATAGGATCATCCTAGGATTAATATCTAACATTTGTTAGCCAATGAAAGATTAATCTAAGTACCTGAATTCCAATATGTGTGGTAACCTTCAACCTTGGTCTCTGGTGGAAGTTTCTTCTCTGGACATTTAATCTCTTGGATGCAAAAGATATCAGGATTCTCAGCAGTTATGTATTCCAGTCCATTTTTCTGTACAAAAAATTTAATGATTTACATTCTTAATCAAAAAGCACTCAACCATCTGTTAGAATAGAAGTGCATGATAGGAATGATTACATTAATAAAATACCAAAGATTGGTCATGAACTGAATATGTTCAGTATTTCATTGCTCCTATCCTAGGAATATTGTTCATCACTCACAAAAACTTTATTAAGAAGATACCTAAGATTTTGGACAGAACAAAATAAGAATCATAAAAGCAGAATATTGAAATTTACATTCCATCCACATGAGTTTTTTTTTAAATAACATCAGTTCAAAAAAAAGAATAGCAATTAGAAGGTAAATAAATCTGTATAGTAATAAAGCCTCTTGGTACATGCAATATTAGTGACTTACTCACAGAAAGAACCGAAACAAGTAATTTAACATCTGTTAATTTATTTACATTAAGCCCATAATGGAAATGAATTAAGAATGGATTAAACAATACAATGGCAGTTAACTCATTCTAATGAAACTAAAAAATATTCTCTGCTAAGTTTTTTATAATTTTAAGTAAAAAAAAAGTTCTCCTTGTATATTGATGTACTAACACACTTATAATACTCCACACCAAATACATGAATTCCCCACAAAATTGGGTTAATTTATTTAGGAGCAGAAAGTTCTTTAACAAAAACAAATTAAAACTTGCAAAAATGTACAAGCACACTGGAGAATTGAAGAAAATTATGTTTATTGGAGAAATTATAGCAATATAGCTCCTGTTGCTCTGATCAATATGTAATTCACTATTTCTCTCTTTTGCACTTTCAGTAGAGCATAACAAACTGCTACTACAATATAGGTTATAGAATCTTGAAGGTTGTAATGAGACATTAATGAATCATATGGAAAATAGATCATTGCCTAAACTACTGCACCTTTATTCAAGTACCACTTAAAATAATAATTCATTTTTTCAACACAATATAAATTATAATAACAAACATAAAGATAGATAGACTGTGTCAAAAATTGCTACCATGATGCTAGAAATTTAGAAATGCTTCGTAATAGAATAAACAATTCAAGAGGGTTGAATTCAAATAAATAAGGTAAAAACCAATTCAGAAGTTATTGAAGTTCAAGGAAACCTTGATAATATTCTTTGAAGTAAACCAAGACCACTAATAGGTTGAGAACATTCAATAACGAAGAGAAATACTATTCTTTTTATTTGTTTTAAAAGCTCATTCCCATGCAAGTTATTACTTCATTCTGAATGTGAATCAACAAATTATGATTCTGGATAAATTTCAAAATTAATTATACCATTACCAATAATTATTATTGACATAAACAAAAAAATGTTTAAAATATGTGTATAAGTAAGTCAAACAATTTAAACAAATCGGAGCATTTCAATATGTAAATGTTTCTGGGAATGATAGATATAGTAGACGATGAGTAAAATTAAAACGAATTCGATAAACTTCCTCCTGGACTAAGATATTTCCAATTTTTCCTCACTATAAAATTGCCCAATGAGTCAAAACATATCATTACTCATTCCTTATGTATATCATTTAAATAAAATTATATTTAAATAAGAGAAATCATTGTGATGTGAATAATTTATCATTTAGGAATCAACTACACATCTATGATGATGCTGAAGGCAAAATTTTAGGTGCATTCAACAGGTAAGAGAAAGTTGACAGAGTATTATACCTTGCTCTACTTGGCCGAGCTCTCAACATTCTAGTAAGAATTGCATACTTTATACGATAGAAATATGATTCCATGCAAAATTCATCTGATGCGAAACATGCCAACGAACAACTACAGCATAAAAGAAATAAAATTCAAACCCAACTCACCTTTATAAGCGCCCTAATACCTGCAATATTCCAAGAAGAAATTTTTAGGTTCCATGGTTTACCATCAGGTGTTTTTTTATCACAGGAAAAATCAACTGTAGACAAATCTGGAGTTTCCTTCACCTTCTTGGCGGGAGTTTTGTCCGCCTTCTCTCCCTTCCTTTTTGCAGATGGTTTGCTCTCCTCTTTGTCGTCATCGTCATCTTCATCAGGCTCTTCAACCACACCATTTTCGTTGTCCGCCGCTTTTCTCTTGTCCTTCCTTCCGTTCGCCTGTTTCGAGTCTCCTTTAGTTTCTTCATCATTGCTGGAACCTCCTTGCTCGTCTTCCCCTTCCGATTTGGCTTCAGTTTTGTCTTCCATTAGCTTAGCTTTACTTTTACCTTTGGAGGCAGGGCCTTCAGATTCATCATCCTCATCTTCTGCGTAATCATGGCCCTTCTGTCGGCCACGAGTAGCCCTTTCACCTCTGCGAGTGGGAGTAGCTGCCGAGGCTTTGCGACTCCGGTTTCCTCTTGCTTTAGACTTTTTTGAACCCCAATCTTCATCGGAGTCATCGTCTTCAGAGAAATCGGAATCATCTTTTCTTTTCGGCTTTCTCTTTGGTTTCTTGGGAGTACGTTTCGCCTTCTTCCCATAGCTGCCAGAGTCATCCGAATCATCTCCTTTCCTTTTCTTTTGCCCTCTGCCCCTTCCTCTTGGAGAAGCTGCCGGTGGAACATACTCGTCTTCAGACTCTTCTTCATCTTCCTCTTCAAAATCTTCGTCTGAAACATCTACCATTTTAGCTTTGGGTTTAGTAGCCCTTTGACTCTGCCTCTTTTTAGGAACAGCTTCTTCTTCGTCAGACTCTTCCTTGTAACTCTTTTTCTTGGTGTCCCGCTTCTTTTCACTGGCATCTTCATCTTCAGAATTAGCAACATCTTCGTTGGAAAGTTCCTCTTCATCATCCTTGCTTACAGCTTTAGTACTGGGTGACAACTTTTCTTCTACCGAATCCTTATCACTGTCACCTTCGCTGTCAATCTTATCAACTTTTTCGTCCTGAGGAAGAAGGAACGAAAAATTCATTCAGATGTTATTAATAACACAGATGTTTTACATCTATTTCAAATAACATCAAGTGGAAATTAAAGAATGAAAATTGAGAAATAGAATGTAATAGCGAGAGGATAAAATTCAAATTATTTACTTTCGGCGTTAGGAATCATCATAATTTTGTCTCAGAATAATGATAGGACAAACATAAGGGAACGGAGATTCAAGTTAAACTGTTCATCATTTCAAATAATTTTGTTTAACAAGGGAATTATATCATGTAAACGCTAAAATGACAACATTCCGCCAATACTTAGTTCCCATGATGCTTCAGAAAATCACATGGTGGCTTGTGAGTAAACTAACATCTTTCCCTAGAGGAGAGCATACTTATCTTTTAGATATACATGAGATTTCATTATCATCAAGAGTTGGATAGATTCTAACCTTGGTTATAGCTGATGTCCCTTTCCTTCCTTTAGGCGGCATTTTCGCGGTGTTCAATTTCCAAGTGTGTCTCCCTGACGCGTGGCTTCCCCCAAATCGTTAATTAAAAAAAAACAAGCAACCAATGGGAAAAGGTCCTTTGCTACGGGTTGTACTGGTCTTCCGGCTTCCGGTGTCTGTAGTTATATTTCTCTTCGAAAGGGGATGTACATGAGAAATTGCTGACTAGTTTTAATTCGATTTACCTGGAATGATCTCTCTTACTATCGCTGGATTCTTTTTCTTACATCTCAGGTTTTCATTACAAGGATGCGATTTGCGAATCTACATGGAAATATCTTAAAGATGCAGTGCAATATAATTTCAAACCTGAAAACCTAAGAAGTTTATTTACTTCTAATTTTTGTTTTTAATTTATGAAAATGATATTCTATGAGCAGCATCCTACTGCCGTTGTTTGGCCAAAATTACATTTTCCTGCCGCCAAAATCTTCCTCAACATAAGTTAAAATTGTGCTTCAAACCTCAGAGAAAGTTTTCGTATTGGGGTTGTCGAGGGTGAAGTACCGATAATAGATTAGCGACTGTGGCATCTCTCCGCATAAGCAAATGCTACAGCATTTTATGCGACTTGTTGAAATAAAAGAATAAGATTCGATTGGCTCCAGGATTACGGGCTTACTTTGTTGACGAAAATTTATAAAATCCATAGAGAAACACAGTACCAGTGACCGATAATACAGGATAAACTTTATTTTCAAAAGACTAACAACAACGAACTTTATCTTATAGGTACTGATTCACATAAAAATTATCATAAAATGACTAATTATAATATGCTACGTTCTATGCTCATTATTTTTATAGCACAGATTTTATTGTAATTAAATTAATGTAAACAAAAATATTAATGAAAAAATTCACCGACAAGATATTAAATTCAAATATCGTTAAGTATCCATGATTCATCAACAAAACCATAGCACCCAAAAAATTGCAGGTTGGGCGGAAATCGATGCAATAATAAGTAACGTAATTGGATTATGAAAGATAACGTAGTATTGGACTTGCTCAAAGGACCTTATTAGACTTGAAGTTGTGAATGAGAACAAGTAGTGGCATCTATAAGGGAAATATAAGTATTCTACCGCCGAATGTTTCTCATGTTTTGTATTGGTGGATGAGGTTTTTATATGAGATACCTTACCGCCATCGTGAAGTGCATTTGAAAGGAACAAGGACCGCTGTTAAGGCTCAAATATAGTACAATGTCTGGCACCCAACAGAAGACAAAGAATGAAATAACACTTCGAGGATCAGCAGAAATCGTGGCTGAATACCTAAGTAAGAATCGTGTTACTTTTTATTGACTTTAACTGACACTTTTCATGGCGTGCAATCGAGTTAAAATCTATGAACTCTATTAGATGGAGTTAAGTGAAAGTTTTTTCATTGATAATTTATCATAATTATAGACATGCCCTGAAGTTATTAATTCACGTATTTCTAAGTCAATTTTCAAACCAATCAAGTGAATAGATATTAGTTATGTATTAATGTTTTCCCATTCTTAATTTCAGATTTTGGAATTAACAGCATATTGTTCCAAAGAGGAATATATCCTCCGGATACCTTTAATCGCGTGGAGAAATATGGTTTGACAATCCTCGTGTCTAACGATGAAAGGATCATTCATTTTCTCGATTCTGTGCTTACTCAAATCAAAGGTTATTGTTTTTTTACTCGAACGAAACCAATTCCGCTTTCTCGTTTCTTTTTACTAGCTACTCACTGAGTATTAATTGTCCACTACTGACTTTATTTGCATGGAAATTCTATATTATTCTGACATAAGCGTAATATTTTTCTCTTAGAATGGCTAGTGGAGAAGAAGATACAAAAATTATCTATGATAATTACCGATGTCAACACAAAAGAAGTTCTTGAGAGGTGGGACTTTTGTGTGAAATATGAAGGGAAAAAACCGGCTAATGGGTAAGTTAAATTTCTTTGAAGTTTCACACAAATGCAAGTATATTAAATCTAAATCCGTCATTTATTACCTCAGTGGTCCGGAAGTGGGTAACAAACCACTGAAAGAAATCCAAATGGAAATCCGAGATGTCATTAGGCAAATTACTTCGACGGTGACGTTCTTACCTCTTCTAGATTGTGTTTGTAAGTATCTTTTTCAACCGCATTGGGTGAACTTTTTTTATTTGATCTTGAAGTGCTTGTGTTAAAGCAATGTTTTTCAATTCTCACTTTAATTGGAATCTCGATTTTAATAGAGTTCCATTAGATTTTTCTCATCACGAATTGCTCTTCACCTATTAAATATATAATTTATCTAGTGATTGGTTTCTAATTTGTATATTTTCATTAGTAATTTTTAATCTGTTATGGTTACGTTGTTGGAGCATTATTTTTCTTTTGGTTTTACTTTCTAAGTAGATTTTTTCTTTTTAATTTATTTATTCAGTAATATATTTTCACTATTCAGGTTCTTTTGATGTTCTAATTTACACTATGGATGATGTGGTTGTGCCAGATGAGTGGTCTGAAACTGGACCATGCTTCATAGCTAATAGTCAGGAAGTGAAACTTCGTACATTTTCAACTTCTCTTCATAGAATGGAGACTATTGTTAGTTATAAAGCAGAAAGGCCATGACAATGCTGAAAATTATTCTATTTTGTGAGCATTAAGGCATATTAGCATTAGCCTTGCTTAATTTTATGAATTATGTTTTCATTTAATTCTTCCAGTTTTCTTTGTTGTATTGAAATATTTTAGATGCTGATGCTTGAAAGCTCATTTAATCATTGTTTTTCATTCCATTATAAACAGTAATTTTAGATACTCCTCACAATGAGGAGTAAGTCTAGAATTTTACACTTATTTATTCATTCCAAAAAAATAATAGTTTGTGACTGAATTCACAGACTGAAGTTTCTTGACAGCTTTTTAGACCTTTTCTATAATTGTATTATTGATCATATTTCTAATAAAATTATTACAGCATTAAACTGTCCTTTTAATACTTTTATAGTGATAGTGATTGATTTTTCATAATTGAATAACAAGGGTAACTACATTTAAGTATCGGGAGAGCCATTGATGAACAAACCATGTTAGATACAATACAAATTTCAAATCATGTTTTAAGAATTATATTTTTAAATAAATTATATAAATAATTTACAGAGAGCATTCATTTTGTTCATAGTAAAAGCTGCGCATAACAAATGAATGTGAAAATTGCACTTCCCAGAAAAAATAACATGTAAGCATAAATAGGCAAATAATAAACAATTCTATGAGAATTGCTTCCCAAAGAATACAATAATTAATGAAATACTGATTTGTGTTAACAGTCATAATACAATAAACCTGTCAACTTTAGCCAGTATAATTTCTGACAATTTAACTGACTATTATTGTTGTCACAGGCACAAAATTTGTGCATTTATCACAATTGTCAATACATGGATAAAATACCTATCCTTATAAATACTAAAATTTATGACAGTTTAAAAGACTAATTAAGAAATGTTAGTGATTAAAAAACCAATCAAGTTGGTTTGAATAAATTGAATGTTTCTAAATTCAAATCCATGTACGCAATATTGTTCAAAAAAGTAATGGTAACAAGCCAAAGTCAAACAAGCAAAGTAGAACTTAAAAGAGACTAATTTGAGTTTAACCACATAAACAACTTAAGTTGATTTGGAATGCCAACAAAACTTATATAACTAACAGCTCCTTACCATCTAGGTTTTCACTTTTAAATGCATTAAATAAACATAAAATAGACTATTCACCTTGATATAATATTATATACAAAGTGGCAGTGATACATTAATATTCTTTGGTTATCTCTTGATAAATTTTACTATTTACATTCGCGAGATATTTTCTTTGGGAAAAGTCAGAAAAATAATTCCGTTTGACAATTATTCAGTTTTCTCACATGCGCAATTTCACAGAAGCTAACTGCAACATGGATCATCGGAATGAGAGACCATATCGTACAGTGACTTGTGGAGAGTGAGTTGATGCTACAGCCAATAGGAGTGGGACATCATTGGCTTCTAGGTCCAAAGAAGCTGTTACCCTTGCCATGTTACAAAATTCAGTTGTGAGCAGTAACTGCGCAAGAGATTGACTTCGAAGCCAGATTTCCCTCAGTTTAGATTCCAAATGTAGTAAACACTGCAACCATGCACAAGATCAAAAAAATCATAAATGAAGAAAAATTACAAAATAGCTCCAAAACTTAATCTAATTATAAAATTTATGTATGAATATGATGATCCCTGGCCATCCCGTAATTTCAAACAACATACACCACCACCATAAGTTTGACTTTACATAGACATATGTGACTAATTCACAAGTGCCTTCATAGCTTTTCCATGGATATTTAAACAGAGCTGATTCATCTTTAGATATTTATGAGAATTTGAACAAAAATTCCAAAATAATCTCAATTAAATTCAAAATTAATAAATATAATATTCTCTTTAGCCTTATGATATTATAAATTTTAATTATCTGTTGTTTCCTCTCTTTTAAAAATCTTAGTGAGAACTGTTTAGTTTTATCAATTTGGAATATGAATATATATTTCTTAAATATAAACAAGCAGACAAAAAATCTTAGATTTTATTATAATATATAATTTTATTCAAATAATCTTTTATACATTCCAAAGCTTAAATGAATATAATTTACTAACAATAATTTTAGCTCTGCTTAGTTGTCTTGAATAATAAATCATTTAAATTATTAAATTTAAAATACAAAACTACATATGGTTAATAAATTAACACCATTTTTTATTAAATATTGCCACAATTTCTTAAATGGAATAAATTAATGTTTACATATACTTACTTAATTTAAATCTCAAATGCTTAAACTATAGTTTTAAGCCACAAAATATAAAATGATTAAACATTTTTATCCCATCAATTAGAAGAAAGGCAGTAATTATTAATTTGCCACGTAGATGGGAGCCTTTCAATTGTTTCATTCAAAGAAATAATCAACATTTTGAAATTTTCATAGGAGATGACATAAAATTATCAATCTTAGAAAAAATATAAAAAGTAACCAATTCTCAATGAGATGATGGATTATCTACAATTATAAATATTACCTGTTATTATTTGTCAAATTGACCTTAGTTATTAACAGTTTACTTTTTAAATAATATAAACAAGTAAATCATCATGAAGAAGTTTATAAAAATTGTAATTATATCAAAAATAAAAAATTGTTTTTTGAACTTTTTAAATATACTATGTAGAATTACTGAAGTATAAAGAACATATGGTAGAGTCTATAAGATCATACTTTAAGAGAAAAGATTTGAACTTACATATTCTGGAGGAGTCCTTAGTCTCCACAAAACAAGAAGAGATTCCAGCATGTTAGCAACTAACTGAGACATACCCACTCGAACTCCAAGGGTCCCAGGTCTATCTACAAGGCATGGCTTAGATGAAACTAGCTGAACCTCCCTATAGATAATTTTAATTTATCATTAATGAGAGAACAATGAAAACTGAAAAATATAAGTCCATAAACTACAGACTACACTTTATTAGTGACTGCAGAATACTCATCCATTAATTTTATTTCTGGTATTTAGGTAATAATCGATGGTAATGACAATGTATGGTCTTTCGCAAGAAATATGTGGAATCATTGAAAAAATTAACAACTAATTTGCATTAAAGTTCCCATAAATACTACAAACTGGATGAGTTAAAATTTTGATTGTACTT
Organism: Pantala flavescens; assembly: GCA_020796165.1. Classification (NCBI taxonomy): domain Eukaryota; kingdom Metazoa; phylum Arthropoda; class Insecta; order Odonata; family Libellulidae; genus Pantala; species Pantala flavescens. The sequence goes on along the minus strand of CM036881.1, from coordinate 43,470,644 downwards.
GATGCTCTGATTCTTCATTGTTCAGTTCCTATTTCTTTTGGATATTAATATAATTAATTAATAATTTGGATATTTTTCAGTTCCTATTTCTTTGGATAACCCCTTTTTCTGCTCCATTTTTAATGATTAATTTTAGGATTCAATCATGATCATTCTATCATAACTTTTTCTTGAACATGATAATTATTTCTTCGACTTGAGAAAATGTCCATTCTATGTGACATCTGCTACAAATGATGGAGGTCACTCCACATCTTTTGGAGAATACAGCAATCCATGGAATACATATGAAATATTATTTTGATAGCTCTTGAGCATTGAATAAACTTTTTCTCTTTTGAGTTTGAATGAATGCATCCACTGCTATTTGAGATGATCTATCCTTGGTTGTCACATGCCACATTACATAATTCAATTAGAATAGTTTTTCAACTAGAAAACACAGGTTTCTGACCATTCTTTCCAGATGGATGGCTTATTAATATCACTCACTTCGTTATAAATTGAGAAGAATTTATAATCTTGTTCCTCTCTTCTCCATAGTTCCTTTCAAACAAGGACTCTGTTTTCTTCATAACAGGCAATATTTCAATAAATCTTCTCCAAGTGAATCTTCATTTTCATGAGTTTTCATTGTATCTTCAGACAGGAAACACGATGAGTCTCCTTACTGTTTCATCATGCAATCACTAGATCAACATATTTATCTAGCAGAGTAACTTAAGAAAGTATCACATGTATATATATATACATATATTAGCAAAACAATTAACCCTTTGTCGGGTGCAACTGATCTCATAGATTCATTGTACACATATTGTGAAATATCTAACATTAAACTTAATTGGGACTCATTGATTTTGTACCTTCACTTTTTATCTTAAGCAGACCCCAGTTGCGTTTATGGCATGGTACAGTGAATATTTAGTTTGTGCGAGCATCTTTAATCTCACAGATTCATTGTGCCTATTCAAGTTACATATTATATTCTGTTAGAATTTCTTTTTGTATTGCACCATCATTTGAGATATTCTAAAAATAAATTGTAAGTATAGCTAGTAATTGAATTTGTGATTAATCTGTCAGATTAAATCTCCCTTTCCGTGTTAATAATTTTTTTATATCTCAGATCCCAAATCTCACAATCTCAAAGAACTTACAAATGTTGAAATTGTTTCATAAATCATGAAATATTGGACATCATCGTTCTAGATACAAATAAGTATATTTTAAATATTCTGGAAAGAGAGATGCAAATTTTACCGATATTTTAGAGATGAAGGTTTTTATATGTCGTCTGCTATACCTGGCAGGTTTCCACAAAGTATTAGGCAAATTTTAGAAGAATTGTGGGAAAATGACAGACATGGAGTTAAAATGTTTCATCTAGTAATGAATTTAAAACAATTCAAGCTTATTCTTCATAGCATCTATTTTGACTAATTAGTCACTCTAAAAGAAAGAATAATAACTGACAAGCTCGCTGCTGCTAGAGATATATTATTTTATATTCTATTTTTGTTGAAAACTGTAAAAAACACATTAATGTTTGTTTTATTCAGAATGATATGTGTTATTAGTACTATGTAACAAATTTAAACTTTATTATAAACAAAAAATAGAATAAATCCATACATATCATTCATATATCTACTAGATGTGTTGTGCCCGTACATGTAACTTTTGCATTGCTCCCGACGGAGGGTTAAGATTGATGTACAGAGAGTGAAGTAAGCTAGCTAAATTAACTATACAAGACCAAAATATATAGGTCATTAAAAAAACTGAAAATTATGCCACTTGGTTTTTAAATATAAAAAGTCTTATGTGATAAAAGAGACAAAAAATATATTGCCCTTTTTAAGTTTCAATTGAAGAGTCTCAATTCACCTTAACATATTTAATTAGATGCTAAAAATATGTATGGGCATAATAGTCATAGCAGATTGCAGGGGTTTTGATAGCAAATATAATTCAAAGTTTCAAATGAATAGATATAATACAGTTTATAATAAGGGAGTAATAATTAATTGAAGGGAAGTGATTTTGAAAAAAAAAATATTATCAAGCAAATTTACTTCAACCCTCACTCCAAAAAGGATCCAGAATAAAAATAAGTGCACTGACCAGGTATCGGTATTTGCCAAAACACAGACAGCCTCAGCAACTTCAGGTTCCGCTACCATTGGATAAGGATTTGAGGGAAAATCTAGAGTCTGGGGATGACCATAACTGGGATAATGAATAGAGAGCATGAGGTCCCGCTTGAGACGGTTCTCCCATCCATTTCCATTTTGACTGGCTTGAGAAGATGTAATCCCTTGTAGAACCATGTAAGGTATGTAATGGTCCGTAGTGGCACCTAATAGGGATGATGCCAAACCTTTCCCCATTCCGCACTTGCACTCCTCATTCTTGTTTCGGCGTGCTGAAGACCTGAAATTTCCACCAAAAGACATCTATGAAAATATTTATAATGACAACTGAAATTTCTAGCTCATATTTGGTTAATGCATTACATTATTTTTCTACAGCTAATATCACCAAGTAAATCATAAAAACTAGAAAGACTCAGATTAATTCATAAGCACCTTGTTCCTTCATTGAATAAGTAAGCTTATTATACAGAGCCTGATTAATAAGTACGATTTGATTTGAATGATGGATATTCAAGAATTGTAATGTGGCTGAATGGCTTCTCATACTCCTATTAGAAATAGCTTTCCAAAATAAATAAATCTAGTCATTAAGGATACTCTGCAAATTAATGTACACTTATAAACTTCAAACTCAAGTGACGACTAAATTTAAAATAAGCTATTTACATAAAATCACTACATAGTTATCTTTTAGTTTGGAAATGGACATAGAAATAATAACTCATATTCTCAAATTATAATTGTTATCCAATTTTATATTTATGGTAATAAAACATTGTTTAAGTAATCAACAGGAATAATTACAAATCTTGTGATATACAAGAAAAAAAGGGCACTTCAAATACTTATGCAAATTCTGGTTCAACCACCAAGTTGTCAGAGATGCTTTACACATCAAATAGCTTATGAATTAGTTGATAAATAACACTCTAACCTTTCTACTACATCCACTATTGATACTCTTGCGTAAATCAGACTTCATAAGATTGGGATTTTATAAAGACATAAGATCAATAGTAGGAATAGTCTCAATAAAAAGTTATGATAAACTAATGAGATGATCCTAAAGAGCAGTAAGGCAGTATTTCCAATTCTCTGGATCTCAATCCCTTTCTATAATTTTTTTTTTATATTTGAAATATCTAGATCCATTGGGACACTATCTTAATGTATCTTCTTACAACAGTTTATTCTTATCTGCTAAGAAAAATAATAATTCATAAGGATTGACTAGAAAGGAATATATTGTCTTCAACAATCATAAAATTTACTTTCCTCCTACTATGATAATTTACATTGAAAAATGATCATTTAGAAAATTAATTACATGTTAAATTAAAAGATGTTATTACAAACACCAGCTTAAAATTAATGCCTAAAATCTACTTTGCTATACTTTTCCTATATATTTCCAAGATTACTTAGGATATGCTGCATCAACATGACAAAACCAAGTACCTTTTACCACCAAAATTAGTTTATGAAGGTCAACCTCCGCAACTTATAATATAAAAATAAAATAACCACCAATATTTTGGAAAAGTAAATGTAAAAACATGCAGTCTTTTCTAAACAGTAATAATCATTCAAGAACAAATAGAAATAATTCATGTATATATATTAAACCAAAATATAAAAAGAACTCCATAATTTGAGATTTTCACTAACTGAATAAAATGATAATTACACAAACATGGTCATTGTAGCCATGCTGTATCTTCAAGTGATACATGAAAATTTTCAGTAAATTTTATAATAATGTCAACCCCTTTGACTCCCATAACTCTAACCCTTTCCTTTGTTCATGCTCCACCTACCTCTCCACCCTTTCACCTTTCCCTTTTTTCCTTTGACTATATACATTACTAATTACTGATTGTAAGTTACATAACAAAATGCACAATATAGATTGAAATAACAAACAAAACTTTTAAACAATCGATGAATTTAACATGACCCATATATAATTTATAAGTTCATTTCAAAAATAACCATAGTGACAAAGTGTGATAAATAATTTTTAAAACATATTAATTATTCCTTAATATGTTAAATGCTACAGTTAAAATTTGATAAAATGTGACTGGATTCCAAAGACTAAAACTACTTTAATTTTAGAAAAGTTTGAAAAAAGAGACACTTACTTTGGCATTGGTAATTCAACCATCACAGTCCTACTGAAGGAGGGTAACTCAGCAGTATCAACAACAGGAGAAATATCATCAACATCTTCAATGAGAAACTCTGGCATTAAAGTTGACACAGAACTGTTCCTTTCTTTTCCATCCACAAATTCTTCCACACCATCACACTCATAGTGTCCTATCTTTCTTGTCCATTTCATTCCAGGTCTATCACACTGAGATGGTATAAAATCACTATCTTCCTCAAAAACACCTTCATCAACACATATATGCGTCCTATCCTTCCCATTGGAATCACAACTTGAGTTTCTTTTATTAAGCACTCTGATCAACTTATCCCCTGACCAATTACCACTGTGAATTTTACTGCTAAATTCAGAATTGCTTAAGTCATTCATACCATTTGACGAAGGATTAACAGCTTTAAACACTCCATTCTTAGACTCAGGACGGTACAAAACTCTCCCATCATGTAAGTTTGTCCTTCCACTGAAGGAATCAGCAGCCTTGCCGGCCAATCTGATACCTTCTTTACAACGACTAAGAAATTCACCTGCCAATGCAGTTATCTGGTCCCCTAACGCAATTTTACCTCCATCCTGAAAAACCCTGGGACTGCCTGTTGCTTCCATTACTTCCTCTCCCGCAGTGATCTCTTGCATGGAATTGTAAGAATGCATTTTTCCCTTCAAACCCACAAGTTTTTCATTCTCTCCCAGAACAAACACCACTTCACGACTGGAATCATTCTCACTATCTCTACCTTCTATAGGAGCATTATTCAAATGATACGATATAGCAGAAATTGGGACACGACAAAGTCTCTGTACTTTATCTGAAATAATATCAGGTTCAAGTTCAACAGTTGGGGTTATCTTGTCAGATGAAAATGAATCACCAAGTCCAGACACATGACTACTAGTCCTCCTTAAGCCTTTGGGAGTTTCATTCAGATCTTTAATAGTCCTTGGTGAAAGAAGTGAATCATTACTAGCAGTACAGCTTTTCAAAGGTTTGGGGGACTTGGAGAAAGGAATGCTATTGACTGGATGTGCAGTGGACAGGGAATTAAAATTGACCCTATCTCCTACAACATTATTGGTACCTGCTTTATTAAAGTTAATATCTTTCACCACAACTGATGTTTCTTCCTCAATTGGACCTTCTTCATGAGAGCACTCTACATGCCCACAACGCATGAAGTAAGTTATAACAAAGAGCAAGGAATTAAGTACTTGAGGATCTTTCCCTGTGATAATGGTTCGTGCCAAACGTGGAGGACTTCCAAGGGCTCCTTGAAGATCTCCAAGTTGGGCCCAGAGAGCATTATAGGGGTTGGAATTTGAAAGACCTTCCAGCTGTAATTTAAAATAATTAACCAAATTAATGAAATTTCAAAACAAAAGGCTTGATAGTTCTAAAAATTACTAATAATAGTCAGGGATTTAACAACTCAACAAAGAAAGGGAAATATTGATAATATTAATGTAAAGGAAAAACTAGCTTTCACTGAAAAATAAAAATGTAACACTTCTCACATGCTAAAAAATTACTTCAACACATTATTTTACGATAGATAGTTCAAGGTCATTTTGTAATCTAGCCCATGTTTGCTACATCAAAAAAGGAAAACCATAATCATTTTTTGAAATTAAAGATAAAATCAGGCACTAAAAATAAAATTAAGGAAGAAAATTTTCTCAGGATTCCAACTAGATGTCATTTTGTATAAGTACTCTGTGCAACAAGTAACATCCACAATTTAATACCTATATTGAATCCAGAACACTTTCCTTGTGGAAATCGCCATTAAATATCTTTTTTTTTTCAAAATTTTCTATAAATTGCAAACCCGTTTAAGGGGTCAAAATCATTTAAAACCACAGTTGATTATAATCACAAAACTTTCCAAGATAATTATAAACCTCCAGGCCCATACATATCTAGCAATCTCAGGTAGTCATACATATAATATTATTATTAAATGATGATTAATTATTGGATCATATTCTAAAAGCAACTCATAAAAGTAATTAAATAAATTGGTAGTAATAAATAGTAATTATATAGTAATCAAAGTACTTGAGTATCTGAGTAATTTATTAAGATATCAAAATGATAGGTATTTTCAATAGATTAACTTTATATAAAAATAATATTACTTATAAATGAGTTCACTCTACAATCAGAACATCAGTCATGACCTTGACCTACTTGAGGCCGGCCAAGGATCAAGGATTATCACCAACGTAGATGCAGGCTCTACAGAAATAGTATTCAATGTCACGACCCACTTAAGCCCTAGAATCTTAAAATAACTTGTTGCATAAGTAGGTTGGTATTCAATCTCTATTTTTTCTGGATATTTGATATAACTCAATATGGAAAATCTCTTGGCGATCAAAACAAATGAGAATGCAAATTTTCAGCAAAGGAGTCATTTGCTTTCTTAGAAAACTAAAAATAAAGCGTAGTATTAGTTTCATAATTTAAGATTTAAATAAAAAACTTACTGAATAACTGTTGCCGCTTCGCTCTTTCCTGGATGAGATTTCTGGAACAACCGTTTGAACCCAACCAAGGTGGTGGGTCAAGACAGCGGTGATGAGAGTGCTTATAAAACTAAGGAAAAAAGGAACAATTTCAAGTGTGATTAAATTTCTTGAAAATTAAATTTAAACTGCATTAAAATTTTATTTCCTTACAAATTTGTAGCTTTGGTATCCAAATTGGAAAGGGACTGGCAGAGCTGTTCGAGGAATCCTAAGGCAATTGTAGAATGGTTTCGACCCCCCACTCCACTCTGTCCCAATAGACCCAACCATACTGGACGAGAAAGGCGTGGAGCAGTAAACAAGTCCAACAGCCCCTGAATAACCAAGAAGATCAATAAAAAGTTACCCACATGTTAATAACTAAAAGAGAGGAAAAATGGCAATATAAAATCCATGAAAAGTTCCATTAACTAAGGAAGGAGCAATCCTTTATTTTAAATACAGGGAAAAGTTTTACATAAGAGGATGGCAGTACTTGAGCAGAGTCAAATAAGATAAATGAAATTAATATTGGAATGAGTGACTTGGTGGGAACCCATTCTATTAGGGAATTACAAGTTTTAGAGTAAGATGAAGTTTACGGGGTACGTTAAGAACTAGTAATTGAGAAAATGAGATAAGAAATAGGAATTCAAAGATACAAAGGAATAATTGTCCACAATCATAAAAAATTTTAAACATTACTTTTCTCAGTGGTATATATGATAATATATTTTTAAAAGAATAACAATTAATTGAAAATCAGAATTTTTTTCATCAATCGTTCATTATTTGTGCTAGTAAAATAACGATCAAATTTTAAAATCAATAACTTAATACTAATAATAATTAACTAAAGGAAAAATCAAAGAAATTTAAATATAAGCTTTCACAACCTTATGTTACAGAAATAGATTCATTCAATGTAGTGTACTAATGTAAGGTTAAATGAATGCATACAGCATATGTAATGATAGAAATTGCAAACCAACCTGTTTTAGTTCTGTGCAAGCATCCATTATGAGAGGAATAAATACTTCTTTCCTGGCATAACAGGCCTTTTCAGTGGCGAACCTGAAGCGATCTAGCATATCTTCCACAACAGAAGCATGCTCAAAGAAAAAGGCTTCTCTATTTACTTTTTCTTCTTCGACTAAACCAGATTGTCTATTGGGAAAAGTTAAGAATAAATTATAAGATTGATCAATCATATAAAAGCTTTAATTTTACAAGATACTAATAACATTTAACTGTATATCCTGTATGTATTTATAAAAAAATAGCGAATAATACCAATTATTTCTATGAATTCCAGCTCAAATTAATGTTTCTTTGGTTTACTGAGAAAGAATTAGGTTAAAACTAAATTATTAATAAAATAAAAGACATTAAGTTTGTTGAAACTTTACATGTTGTTGTTTCTAAGCTTACTTACATTTATAATGCATCTAAAATTCCACAAATATACACATGTAATCATTCAACTTTTTTTTGAGTTCAAGACATTAACTGCTTGTATCATTAACTTGAGAATAAATTCTTAAATTTTGAGAGCATAACATCTGTTCAAACTAATGTATTAATATCATAAACAAATTTAAGAAATAAAAGTAAATTATCCAATACATATAAACATACCCATCCTTTTCAGACTGCCGCTCCTTCTGAGGATCAATCAAAGTGACCACAACGGCCAGACCTATTTTTGGCCTGCGTCCACCAGCCCACATGGTGGATGGCTGTTGATTTTCTTCTATGCCATCAATGCATGCATTTCCGCATGAGAATCCAGGGTTTATCAGTCCTGAACACCAGGAGCATGTAGAAGAATTTTGACAAAAGAGTTCCATTGATGTGTGAAGACTACGTAGCCATCTTCTCTGCATACTCTGGAAGCTGCCTGAGCCTTAAATTAAAATACACCCTTCAAAATTTTGTTTAAAAGTTTAGGACAAAAATTAAATGAATATTTTTCAATGGGTTTGTATCTTATTGAACTTCTGATAGACAAACTAAATGCATTTCACAACCTCACAACAAAATGATAGGAAGGATCTTATATGAGTATCTCAAAGTTAGAAGTTAGTCAACTGAATAAATACCATAAACACTAACCAAAAGGCTTAGATTCATTTATTACTTTAACAAATATATATAATTTAATATAACAAATATAACGCAAACAGACCTTGACAGGAAGGAGCTCCTACTGATTGTCCAATGCTGCTAAATGAAGTTCCTCCACCTGAAGACCAGCCACAACCACTACTGGTTGTGGTAGGGACAGAGTACAGTGAGGTATCACCACAAAACCCGCTATCCTCTTCACTGGCGTGATGAAAGAGAGGAACAGGAAGGTACAGGTTTCCATGATGGAGATTCCAAGGAACTTCTAGAGGACCTGTCCTGGATGCTGCAGAAATGACAAAATTAAATTGACAAAATAGATTAAAATTCATTAACAATCAATTTTATTTTTTTAAACAAAATTATATCGCTAGAGACTGTGATTCAACGATATAGAGTATTAGATAAATTCAAAATAAACATAAAATTGGTATATTTAAAAGGAACAAAGTAAAAATAATAAGAAGCAAAACATAATCACCTAATCTATTGTCCGAACTGCTCCGATGAACGCTAGCGTCAGATTGGGAATTGAACGAGCTATCACACGACTCATCCAAACTCCGATCGCTGTAAATAAATCCTTATTACCTTCTAAAATTCTACAATATATACTAGTGTAATGAAACATTAACGGACTTTGGGAAGCTATAATACTACCGTCTTACCTAGAGAGATGTTTACGATGGTATTTCGGAGAAAGGAATACTTTGCTGCACATCAACTGAGTGGGAGACTTAATTTTATGTACTTTAAAAGCACTGCCTTTGAACGTCATTCCAACAGAACCGAATATCATCTCCCCCAACATCCTGTCGTCCGAGTTTGGCTTTGAGTACTAACAATAAGGAATTTTTAACACTTATAATGGATTCCCACATGAAAATGTAAATATGATATTGACAATTTATAACTTCAGAAACTTACTTGAAGTGGGCAACCATTACCAGGCGATGACAATCCATTGAGGCCTTTAACATCACATTGAGGGCGACTTCCGATTTTTAACTTACTACCTGATTTTTCATTTGTAAACTTCTGGAACGACTGTGAATCGAACAATAGTTTTCTGCCCCTCCAATCACATTCTCTAAATAGAAGTACGCGCACTTGCTCCTTGTTAAAGTCATATGGCCTCCAACTAGAAGGAAATCCATTCACTCTAGAACATTTGTTTTCAGGAGTATATTTTCATAGGAAATAGGACATTTCACAACATCCATTCTAAGATTACTGAGAAACATTTCCTTAGTTCCATTTCAGATACTTTTAACATTATTTTCAATTTGAACCAGAAAGAGAGGTCATATTTTCAAAGTGTAATGCCTTTTCCTGCTAACATCAGCAACTAAGCTCGCTCTCGAATTGAGAGCCACGACAGAGTTTTATAGAAGTAATAAGAGATTACATAAGAATACAAAATGTTAATTTTACCTGTCTCCTTCTTGTTTGCCATTTAAAAGTAAACTAGATTTCTGACTTTTCCTTCTGCTCGAAAAAAGCCTGCTCAGTAACGCCATTTGCTAACATTTTTGTATCCTATGACTAAAGCATAAACTCGCACAGTATTACACCAACGCGAAATGGGCGTGGATCTTTCGATAAAAGATGATCAGCGAGTCTATCCGATCACATAAACCGTAAATAATGTCACGTGCTTGTAAGTCACATGGGTTTTGAGAAGCGTAATATGCCTATGACAAAACGACATTTAAGACTTTTTAAGACCTTTAAAACTGCACCTTAAGGTGTCAGCACTTCACCAATGAGTAAGCTCGAGTGTTTTACGTAAACATAAAAACTGCGTGCGGAATATCTGTAAACAGTATTTCGAGCCTCAAGGAGCATATCGTTTTTAATGATAGGAAACATTTTTTGCAAAAGGAGAAAACACTCAATATTAAAATATGAATAAAATACCATTCAATGATCCCCACAAGAGTATTAATTTTATTCACCATTTCGATTAATCTTAAAAATACCAAGAGAAGTAAAAACAGTTTAGTATTTCATAATTAAACATTTCTCAGAATTAAATTGCGTAAATTGCTCTGTCAATTTCATACACGAACAAGTAGTCTAAGCTATTTAAGAAATGTTATTATTTAACTCTACATACGACTTAATTCGATTTCAGGTTTCTAGAATTAATACATTGGTAGTTTTTTCATCTTTTCGCATTATCAAATAATCGTAGACGTCATTATTACTCCGATCTCATAACAGCAAACGAAATTTACGTTCTAAATATTTTCTTAGTGTCGCAAATAGGTTTAACATTTACAATTGAAATAGTTGAAGGTGATGTTGAACCTTAATTATTTATGAATTTGTCTAGGTTTGGATTCAAAATTTTTATAATCGAATCCCGCTTTTGTTGGCATTATTTCTTCATGTGCCCGCGGAATTGCAGGAAATACATCTCCTTTATTAGTGCTTACGCATTTATTTCTCGAAGTATTCGCGCACCGAAGAATTACCTCACTGCAGTAATGATTGTTGTACGCCCGCCTATTAGTGCAAATTCATAAATTCCGTAATGGACAAGTAAGCTTCTTCGACTTCAAATTATGAAAATTCGCCGAATTAACTCGGGTCTTCATATCGGATTCAAAGGGACCGGTCATGATGGAAGCCAACTTCACCTGTTAAGCTCGTGAGCATATGCCACTTATAGCCCCTCTAGCTGCGCCCGGGATTGCGTTGACTTGCGCAAACCAATGACTACGTCTCGCATCCCCGAAGCCATATGAATGAAATTGTTCCGCTATGTGTCGCGGGGTTTTTAAAATGCTATAGTGTCATCGGCTTAATAATTATTGCAGTGTTAGCTGGCAAAATTATCTTTATTTGCTTCAGAGTAATGAACAATGAAATTGAGACGGTTTACTATATATAACCATACACAAAATACTGTTGGTAAGTACATGCCCAGGAAGCTACTAGCAAAATTTTAATTTTGTTTATTTAGAACTTCATTTTATCCATTAAACAATGGTAAAAATTGTTCAATGCCAAACAAAATATACGATCATTGGAAGCATTTTGTAAACCAGTCCATGTAATTGATAAGCAAACATTTAGAGATTTGACATCAAAATCCTAATGGGAATATGCAAATCTCTGAACAATGTATTGTAAATTGTACACAAATGATCCAACTAGATATCATGATTGAGAAAATGAATCACAAATTCTATCAATATGTTTCCAAAGGATTCAAATCATTTCTAAAAATTAAAAAAGATGTACCCCAAAAACATGCATGAAAAAAGCTATAATGAATTACTTTGAGAAAAGAAAACACCTTTTTAAAGAAGAAGCACCACTAAACAATGCAGTAGATCATAGCACATATCACACTTTTAGGAGTTAATATTAATTTTCCATCATTACATAGCACAGCCCAAAAGCATCTGTAATTCACCATTTCAAGAGTTCAATAAAATAGATACAATTTATTGAAATAATTGAAAAAACATGACATTTATATTTGAAGATAACAAGATGGACATAGAGGAAAGCTTAGACATTTTTACAGATCCATCTCTTTCGAAAGCGGCCCATTGTTTAATAAGGCTTCAACCAAACATGGATTTTTTGGAATGTGACATACCACTCCAGATTATGGAACCACAGTCAATGTATGCACTCAGCAGTACACAAAAGAAAAATTCACCCTGTAGTAAACACATACAAAATATTACTTTTTAAAGACTCATATTTTCTTCCCTATCAACATAACACAAGGACTTGAAAGAAGTGAACTCCTTTGAAAGAGCCAAGAGTTACAAGCGTTTCCATGGTAAAATTGTAACAGCCATTAACAAGCATTAAAAAACCATGAGTAACATTGTCCATATATTATAACCATGATGTGCACATATCGTTTTAGAGTGAACACATGAGAATGGAGACAAGATGTCACCCCAAAAATCTTACAGGGATGGACAACATACTCTTTGCATAGTCCTTCCACCCAAGCATTCCTTGAAAAAGTGCTGGGAGGTAGGATGCAGAAGGGTACCAAACTGCAACATCAAAATGAGCCCAAAGTATGAAGGCCCCAATTAGGGTAAAAAGGAACCTTGGCACACACCCATTACGGACAAAGGAGATGCCACAATAAGGGGCAGACATAGTAGACTCGAGTTTTTCTCGTCTGCATTTCTCTGCTTTGTTTTCCAGAGCAAAGCAGGGAAGCTGTTTAAAGTGAGCTTATGCAGACAACGGACCAAATGAAAAGTTATCATCTTTTTATTTAATACGCCACCAGCAAACACACTACACATCGTAACTGAAAAAACTCTCTTCGAAATAAAACCCCATCTCAAATTTTTTTACTTTTCAACAATATACCAATACATAATTTTTCTAATTTGACCGAACCTTACATAAAAGTAATCGGACAATCACCTGCGCACTTTAACTTGCGTTCAGTGTGCAAATTCAAGTGGACAGGATGTCTGAAATACTTCTTAACTCTTTGATATCTCCATTGGAGAAGAGGTTCCTGAAGGATGGGATGGGACGGACGAGGGAGTCTGAATAGATGGGTTTCCTGGAGAAGAGGAGCCCTGTCCCACTACGGAGGTATGAGATGGGGGAAGAAGGGAGGTGGCAGTCGGAGGTGGAACTGCTGGCTTGATGAATCTCTCAGTAGGCCGAGGAACTGCCACCGATCGAGGTAAATGGGCCTGTGTGAGGAGAAATCAACAAGCTATTGATAGCTAAAAGATACCAAGAGTTATCAAACATTTGCATTCAGATGTATCAGGATGTAGGAATTTCCAATATAACTAAGTCAGGCAATATGATAACCATTTTTTAATCATAAGGCCATCCATACATTTTCCTATTTGGTCAGACTCTACTTACCTTAGTGGCATTACTCTATTGACTTTGAAAAGTTTTGGAGCAAAATAAATACAACCTTATATTAGAATAATTAAATAGTAAAATGAGTGAAAATAAATAAAATATTACTGACAAAAGTATTTTATTCATCTTTCATCTTTTGAAAAAATTTTGAAATTTAGAATCAACGTGAAGAACAGCTATTTAAAAACCGATCATATTATACACTGATTAATATTTCTCAATCTGAATAGCTTGCTCATTGCTATCTTGGCCATGCAGTCGTTCAATATCAATTTAGTCACATTCCTAAAAAGTGTGCACAAGTTAAAACTTTTTAAATATTAAGCAAAATTAATATAAATTGGGCTCTGATCCTTCCAAATCTGCTATTACAGGTGTATCAATATACATATTTATCATGTAAGAAGAATGATAAAAGTTGCATTTATTAGCAATCAAAAGATAATTTTTGGAAATTTAAAAAAAAAAATAATTTAAGAAATCCAATAATTTAAATTTTTTGATGATTAAGTTCTCTGAATTCCTAAAGCTTAAATAAACAAGGGTTACTTTTAATATGTTGCAGCAATAAATGAAAGTTTATACTTTATATCCTGATATATAGATACAAAGAATTTATTGCTTTCATGATTTTTCACAATTTCATCCACTGAACCTGCATAAAACCTGAACTGATATATTACTTTATAAAGGAAGTACACAGATTTTAAACTTAGAATTAAATCATTCAAAAAATTATACTCTGATAAATACTGATTCTAGCAGTAATATTTAAGATAACAATTATTCATTTATTTAAGATTGTTTGTAGATTATCTGCTTAATAACAAATCTTTGAGATGACTCAATATTAATTCCATTTTAAAACACTTTCATCAAAACATGGTAGAACTAGAGTTTTGATTGAAATGGGTTTAACCATGATGACCTAGGCATATGAATTTTCATTTATACCTTGAGATAATTAAAAGATGTGAAACTATGGTAACATTATAAAAATAGAAATAATAAACTTGGTCAATGCTTTTAAAAATCAAAGAAAATTTATTTGAAGAGTACATTGTTTATAGATGCAATTATAAAGCCTACTTGCCATGTTCCTTGGTTTTTAAGGCAATTCTTACATTTAAAATTAAAGGGATTGCCGAATTTATTTATACTAAAATTTTAATTTTCAAACTCTTTTTTTCAGTTTTTAAATGATCAAAAACACATTGAGAATGAGATATCCTAGATTTTTAAGTAGAAGAATTCCTACCTTTAACATAACCATGACTTCCAAAATTATTTTATGAGGATCAGATAACTAAAAGCCATTAATTGCTAGATTTATTAGCACTATTTAAAATGTTATACTCTTTAGCAGTCATTATAAACTTCTACGTAACAAATGTACAGAAACATTAATCAGATTCAATAGGGATAAGAAACTTACCGTTATGGATATTCCAACAGGGGGTGCTGGAGGAGATGATGATGGCAGATATCCAGCTGTAACGGCTGCTACAGCAGCAGGTGTAGCTGTAAGAGGCTGTGGAGGAGGACATGGCAAAGGATTTGTCTGGTGATATGTGGCTTGGCCACAGGCATAGCACCGACTCATGGGACTTGGAGGATTAAATCCAATACTTTCACGAGATGTGTTGAGATTAACAGGATTCAGACCTGTAATTAATATTACAGATTAGATAAGATATGTCATTTCAATATTAGAGTTTAATGAAAGATAGTGGTAATAGAGGAGAAATAAAATATTTTTACTGGCAAAATTTTTCTTTAGTCACTTTCAAATATTACTTACAATTTTTCATTCATTATATAATTTTTATTCATAATATAATTAAATTATATCATACATTATTTTATCATATAGTATTTTATATTATAAATTAAGGTTCTTAACTTTGTTAAACTGTGCATTTAATTCTCTCTATCATCATGCTAAAAGTTTGAAATGATAACAAAAGTAACAGTCACAAGATGTAACTTACCTGGGCTCAGAGGACGAGATGTGCTTGGTGAGGGATTGTATGGTACAGGGCTGGACACAGTCCTTGCACGGACTGTGCCTCCAGACATTGCTATCTCATTGTAATGGCGCTCCTCCTCCATCTCAAGACTAGATAAAGGTGAATATCTGTCATCAAAATTTCTAGATAATGCTCATCCTCAAAATTAACAGCACCCCCTATTTTAATTAAAATCAATGCATATTGTTTGGCTAGAAAATTGTTTGAATTTTTTATTACTTAATATGTTCCAACATCAACAAAATTAGGGATAATGAAACTTCTAAAAATGCATTGTTGACTAATCAAAATCCATATGTAGTGGAACACTTAAGCAGGATATTTTATTATTGTTATAATTATACCTCAAAAATTATATGCTTAGTTTCCTGAATTCAAATTCTCATTATGAATGATTGAGTCACTTTATATTTCAATAAAATTGTTTATAAAATGTTAGAATAATGATCAAGTACTTATAGTCACCAAGTACTGTGTTGATCAACTATCAAATAATTCCATAATGAAAGTCAAATAATACAATATTTTATTCACACTGTAACAGCAAGGAAGAATGTGCAAACGATTGCTATTATTATATTATAATATACTACAACATTTATCTTACCACAATCTCTAAAAAATTTTAGTTACTGAGCATTTGTGAATATCACTCATGATATTGAAACAAGACACAAAATAATGAAGGTGTGTGATTGAGATAATTTCCTCGCACAACTCTGTTTATATTGTCTAGATACCTTTTTAGCCAAAACATATACATTCTTATCATAACCTTCTAGTAATTATGTAATAATTTTAAAAGTAATTGATTTAAGGAAATAGCTACAAAGAAAATCTTGGACACCAGCTCACCTGGATTCAGATTCGGAGAGGTGCCTGCACAAAGCTTCCCTTCTTTCAACCTCTAGCTGCAGCTTCCTTTGAAGTCTCAAGTTTTCTTCCCTAATTTGTCTCTCTTCCATGGCATACCTCTGCATCTTTTCAGTGTCTGTGATAGATATGACAATTAATGAACTTTAAACAGTTATTGATATTCATAGTTCACAGATAATTCATAAGTCTTTTAAGTATTTTGGGAGGTAGGTTATACAAAGAATTTATGATAGTATTTCAAGATATTGTGTTGCAATTAGACCATACAATCAATATATTATAAGGTAAAAACAAAGATTAATGTAATACTGAAGATATTTCCAAACAACAAAAAACACATTCTTCTCAAAATTGATGCAGTAAAAAATGATGCATTACAACAAAGACTTTGAACAATGCTAGCAGGCCTGATCTGCAAGACAACTGTGATTTATGAACTGATACAGATGAATTCAGTTTTTGGAATTCATATGGATAACAGATAAAAATCACTGAATGTCCATAGATCAATGTCTTCAAGGGTGGTTAAAGGCTATGATGAAGAAAAGATGATAGTCTAATTTATATAAGATCATTTCTCCAATACTATCTATTTCTGATCAAAAAGGATCCCTATTAGAATACAAATTTTAAGGCATGGAATATGAAGAAGAATACCATAAACCAATATGAGAATAATATCACCAACATCCCATTTATTTTATTACTTTGAGCTATGACCAGATATGAAGCCTGACGTTACATTATCCTCATTCACTCCTGTCTATCAACCCTGCTAGAGATGAACAAACGCCATGTTAATTAAAGAAAGGAATTCAAATTTTGGATAGTCAGGATTCTTCCAACTTCATCACCTTATTAAATGGGAGCTTTCAATGAGAATGAACCAGATCCAATGTATGAACATTTTTACATTCTAATTCACTTACGTTCTTGCTGTGCATTTGCAAGTTGACTCTTGAGGTGAGCTACTTCAGATCTAAGGGTCTGAATGTGAGAGCTTAAATTAGCAGCAGCATCCCCATTGCTGATTTCCCTAGGAGATGCTGGATCTGACACAGGCTGATCCAGCTTTATCTGCAATGTCCTGCAAAGGTATCAACATTAGTGCATTTTTTGCGATTTAGCACTCTACAACAAAGAAGGAAACAGATTTTCAAGTTACCGAAAATGCAATTAAACAGGAAAGAAAAAAGGATCATTATTAATGTAAAAAAATAATGTTGGCAATCAGACAGCAAACTCATTCCGATTAGATTTTCTCCTGGAAAAGAATTTGAGATTTTTGGAGATTAGATTTATCGAATATCATGCTCATCATATTAAATTATTTCCAACGAAAATATGATTCCAAAGATAGCACTGTTATATGTAAATAGAACTCTAAACTCAATAGACAAACATAATAACATAAAATATTTCCTTGATGTTCAAGATAGTTCATCAATTACATTACATCCTCAGCTTAACCAGAAATAGGGAAAGAAGTATAAGAAAGAGGAAAAAGAAGGGATTGCCAAACATAAGGGTGATAATGTAAAACCAAACACAGAAAAATAGAGGCTAAAAGATACGGAAATTAGATAAAGCGGGTTGAATAAAAAGTATTCATTCATGAGTTTGTTGGGAGCTTTAACCTCCAGTTTGTTCTAATATATTTAGTCTCCTGCCTTTCCTTTGGCTATGGAGACAAGTACAAATAAAATTAATTGTATGGTTTAAACTTCGGAGGTGGATGGCAAAATTTAGATTCAGAATTTGCCATAGTTTCCTTTGTTTATTTAGTACTTGACACAATCAAACTCATAAAGCATAAAATGTGTACAGTAATAACATTATAAGCATAAGTACAATTAAATCATTTAAGTAATAAATATTTTTTTAAAAACTATTATACAATTCCACCAAGTACAATAAAGAAAGGTAATTTAAAAAAATCACTATCTCTCGTTTCCCAAAAATATTAAATCATTCTATTTCATTAAAATTTCATTTCATTCATATCATTTTGTTGCTGGTTATTTCTTTAACTAAGTAACACCTCTCTATACTCAAACTATATAGTGAGCATAGAAATATGAAATTAAACTTTGATGATTTAATAATAGTTCATGTTTATTTAAATGTACTTTATAAGAATATTTAATAAATTAACAATTCTTAAAGAGAAACTATATATATTTTCTTTGATAACCCTTATTACTCCTGGATAAAATTAAAACACTGATGAAATGCTTATTAATAAATCCCTGGGTCGTAAAAATGCACAATAATGTGCAAGCACAGTAAAAGTGAAGTTTGTTTGTCAAACAACATAATTTTGACCAAGTTTTATTGCTGTAATTAAAAATAAGGAGTTTATATAAAGACTATGAAATAAACAAGTAAAACTGATTTCCATTGGCTTTAGCATTCCTGCAGAAACTCCAGCAGCTTAGATACTTGACATAAGAATTTTAAAATCAATTCATTTGTTAATTATTCAACTATAAATTAGTCTACATTTCTGAGAAAGAATAGTAAGTAAAATTTGAATTAAAACTACAGAATTTTTTAGAAAAACTCTACTGAACGACTCTACTTGCATGACTTTGACTAACATACATATTTTTAAAAAACTTTTATACGGTGAAGAATAGATCGTTAGCTGCATAAGTCTTCAAGAAACACTGAAACAGAAGTGTGTTTTAACACTATTCTTGGGAAAGAAAATGATTGGAGCCTAAAACAAAACAAATAATTAGAGTTATAAATACAATTAAATGGATTGAGGACCTGGATTAATGCCATCAGAGGTGAACAGATGACCATGATGAATGAGATGAAAGGATTCGCTCAGTTTGCTGACATAAATATGCTCTCCAAAACTTAAGGAAATACAAAGGACTTATCTGAGAGTATTAGAATCAATATAAATAAACTGAATGATGCATATATCACCCTCTAGCAATCCGAAACACACCTAGCAAGATACTGCTCTTGCCTTAAATAAGAACTGAGAGTACTATATACGCCATAAATATGAGAACACAGGAAAATAAAGCCAACTTTTCTAAAATATCCTGGGTAAGGCTGAAAATCTTATTTTATAAAAAGTAATGTTGATAAGAATAAAGAATACTGAATGAAAGTACAAGTTGAATAAGAACCAACATAACTCATTTTTTTGTTTTAAGGATGTGACATCTGATTCACACTCACCTCTTTTCAGCTTCTAATTTATCCATCCGCTTCCATAACCTGTTCACAAGAGCCTCCTGTTCTTGCTCCAGGGTGTTTTCTAGCTCTACTTTCTCTCTACGAAGCTGTTCCAGGTTTGTTTGCTTAGTGAGTGTTTCAGCTTCTAATTTCTCAATCTTCCGCATAAGTTTATTGACCAGGCATTCCTGTTCTTGCTCCAAGGTTTGTTCCAAACGACATTTTTCTTGTCGTAACTGCATAAAAATAAATCTAATGCATAAACCTGTTTATAAAAGTGATCCACTAGTATCAAAATACTTGGTTACAACTGAATGATATCAATAGGACCTTTCCTTTAAAATAATCATTAGCCTAACTACCAGTATTTATCTCCCATTCATGAGAGACCTCCCTCCTTCAATAGATTAAAGGTTAAAATATTTAAATTATATTTTTCTATCGTTGTAGTTGGAGAACATAGTAAAACAAAACCATTTTCTGCTCAAAAACCAATTTTAATTTCACAGCATTTGCAAGGATAGAGATTAGAATGTATTTAATATTACCATGGCTTTCCAAATAGTCATGCATTATAATATTGATTTCATTCAAGAGAAAAGGATATGAATCACTCAACCTCAACTGCCTTCAGAAGATAAAACTCATGAAGTCTGAATATTTTAGCACGAGATCTTAACAGCGAGAGCCCCCGTCCAGACCAGATAAATGGAAGTTTAAAGAGATATTTTTTGTGCACTTCTACATAAAAAACAATTAGACTATCATCTTTCATCCATCAATAATCAAGTATAGAATGATGAGAGTTGAACTAATCATCAACTTCATTATTTTGCACTAATCCTACCTAAATCAGATTTATATACTTTTCTTCAATGAAGACTAAAACTAATAAATAGAAGGCAGAAACATATTTCTTTATATATCTGATCCAAGAGAAAATACTCCATGATGGCCAGGAAAAGCCTTAAACCACCACAGAATTATGAATTGAAACTATAGTATAATGATAACGGATCAACAATCATCTGCTAGATGAATGCGAATGATAGAAAGCAAAACTTTTTCTACATTTCAACACCAAATATAAATTTTGCTGATTGTAATTAACTTCTTAAACATTAGATATATCGAATAAATTATCAGAATATATGACAAGAAGAAATTAAAGAGAAGTTAATTTAAGTTAAGAAAACAATTAAACATACCTATGATAATCCAACCAAATTCTTAAATTCAATGATGGTCAATTTAACAATGACAAATTAATTACATGCATCCATCAATGGAGAAGTTAGATTACATCCCACATCACAACTCCCACACCATCAACACACATAACCCTCCTTTTAAAATAATAATTGATGAATTAATAAGGGGTTAATCTTTCGAGGGAGATTAAAGAAACTATATCTGTAAGCTTTCCTGAGCTAGGATGTGAGAAGACAAACCAAATTTTGAGTTTAAGTGGTCAGTCATTGAAAGTATTTTTTGTGAACTTATTATGACAAATTTCAGTTTCTTCTAATTAAATACAGGATCCAAATACTATCAGGGTGGAGTTGGTTGAGGATTATTAGTACGAGAATATTTACAGCAACTAAAATATTATACTGAAGCTAGTAAGATTACCAAAGTTAAAATATCTCTCCTTTCTTAATAACATATATTTATAATTACTCTGTCGTATTGACAAACCAACCACAAATAATAATTTGAGATAGATATATACGATGAAGATGATAATAAAACTTGATTTTTGTAATAAATAAACTAAGAGCATACAAGTATAAAATTAACACATTAAAAACTGTCAAGATATTATATATTATACTATACCTCATTCCTGGCAAGAAAGCTAATTAGACACTCAGGTCTATAGCTATGGTAATATAATGGTATTTGATTTACTCTACAAATAATTTTGAAAACTATTATTATGAATGTCAATGTAGATACTATACTAAATATTGGGTTAGATTAAACTCTCAATCATGAGATCAGCTAAGACTACATTTAATTTTAGAGGGGTAAATAAAAACCCTAAAGCGTACACCAATTCAATAGTTTCATTGAAAGGTGGGTTGTAAACAGAAAAATTTGTTATTAATGTTGAAGCAGCATTTCTACCTTGCCAAGTATTCAATAAGAGTTGCTACAAGGATAACACCTGAGTGGCAACTAAGAGAATTTATGGAAGCACGACTTAATATTTTAAAACTCATTTCGTAAAACAGCTAGTTTTTAGCTACGGCATTGAAAACAGTCAGGTCGCTGATACAAGTACTGTCTCATCCCTGGAGGATATCTACAGGAAACAGCACTACAACCCTCAGCAGTTGAGCGCTAGACATTATAAAAATCGATATAAATTCGTTTAAGTATGTTCCCAATTGAAAAAAATCTACCTTGCAATCCCAAACGGTATATTATAATAAATGGCATTAAGAAAATAACATATTCAAAATCGAAAAATATGCATCGGACGTTTTAGATTTCATTTGGTACCTGATTGAGTTTTCTCGATAAATCATTCGTGAGACATTCTTCTTCTTGCTCATAATGATGGGCCAAAGTTTCCTTTTCTTTTTTGAGTGCCTGGATTTTCTTCAACAATGTGTTGCTAATGAACTCTTCTTCTTGTTCAGCCTTTGCTTGCTGTAAAGAACAAGCACGTTTAATGCACGAAATTTGAAAATGCCGATTGGCATTATACACCATATGATAAAAGGAGACTTTAATCAATTAAATGTCCAAATGCCGTTCTTTCTGGGGATATGTAGGTCCTCATGGAACCTAACTATTAGCTTCCGGGCATGAATGAATTATTGGTGTTTCTGATAGTATTTAAGACATTACTTCGTCGGAGTATATCACGAATAACTATGCACACATGAAAGCTGATATGATATACTATGTAAGGAAGCAGTTTAACGAGGGTATTAGTCGTGATTCTTACAATTATCACAGATGCTTGACGGAGGCCTTTATTCTCCTCCTGCAATGCTTTCACCCTAAGTTTGTAGGTTTCTAATTCTACTTTCAACACCCTGTTCTGCTGCTGCAAAGATTCGATCCTTTTTTGCAATTGTTCACGAGAAACTGGAGACGGAGGCATCATAATAGGGCCTCCGTCAATAGAGCTAGAATCACTCTCACTGGCACTATCCGCCATGTTTCACTTCACAACCGTTTAGCTTTCCGACAATCAGGGGCGATGTTTATCCAGCGCAAATTTGTCATATGAGTTACCTGTATAATGTAGTAAAGGGCTTTTTATTGATTAAAAGAGGTGTTTAAGATTGAATGAAGAGTCAATGTGATGATTATTCATCGCATACCTTTACAGATGGATTCCCATGTTGCTAAGCGGTAATTTTTAGTATTCCGAAAATTTTTCTCCCGGCCCAGCTGAATTGATTGAACATTCCCGGTTATGCCCTATATTGACAAATTTCGTGTCACTTCCCTTTACGGAAATTTTACCATCTTCGTGAAAATGTTGGTATCGTTTTGATTTATTTCATTTAAATTGAACTTGCTTTAAAAAGCATAGGTAGTGTTTCCAAAATTTACACCCTGTATTCGTCCGATTTTGATATAACTGTGTTTTGAAACTTTGCTTCCTTCATAAATATTTGGGTTAGGGTAGCCGGGTTGCCTTATGATATTTATAAAAAGTGCTTAATATTTTCAGTTTTTTTACTCAGCGGAATATTGAAACATTCGCTACATCATTTAATAAGGAAAATCAAAATCCTAATATTTCCTAATTTACATCAAGATTAACCACCGCATGCGTATATTATATTACTGTTCATACATCTATAGTCCATCCTTTAGTATAATTCATGAGCGTTGGTTTGAATTTATTGTATCTAGAATTGACGGTTTTAAATATTGGCATATGATTAGGACCTAATTCAATATTAAAGATTTACACAACTTCCCCTTCTTATAAAAAAGAAGTGAATTTTTTTGATCGACTACTCAGACGGAACGTAAAAATGGTACACTCAGCGAGTTCATAAAGGTTTGAATAGACTTCCATAACAACAATTCAGACTTATTCATCACAATTCCATCCAGGATATCAATTTCTTTGTTCTAATCATTCACTTATTTCACGATTGTATTTCGGTGAAGAAAATTTAAACTCCGGAAAAAATTCCATCAATTTCTTCTTTCCAATTTAATATTTTACGGATCTACTCTCTACTTAAGTTCCGTTAATTTGCCTGAAAAACTCAATATTTATGTTTTTTAAAAATTATCTAATTTTATTTAGTTGCCCTTTCATCCTACCTATTTTTTTTCTTTTAGGTCGTATTATATTATCATATCATATACTTAGATACAACGCCTTCTAAGGTGCTCTGTAGACTATACTGTCCCTTCACCTATTTCATTATTATACAATTATTTCATCTCCTGAGATATTTCTATATTCAATTCCAGGGTAAATACAGAAATATAAGGATAAAAGTCCATATAAAGTTCATCAGACTTTTCGCGAAACTCCAGGAAGTCATTGTTTACTAATAATCTGTATGAATATTATATATAAGAGTTAAGTTGTATAAATCGAGAATCAGCATTCATTTCTTTCTGGCTGGTTAAATTGTATTCAATAAATTTTTCATTCAAGAGGCAATATAGGTAAGTTAATTAAAAAGTTATACAGAAGTGAAAAATGGCAACATGACTGGAACTCAAACTGATATGTAGTATAACTGCCCAGCAAGTATTTTCACTTCTGCTTTACTGTGTGAGAAGTATCTTGTGGGAAAAACCTATCCTTCCTGTATAGTAAGTAATTTAATTCTGTTAGGTTGTGCTTTGAAAATCCACTACAAATATATTATTCAAAACAATCTTATGGTTATTGATTAATAGTATCCTAGCAGTATGGAGGAGGGAAGTGTGAGAAAAGAGAAAACAAATGTCAGAAAGAGATTTTATTCAAATTTCTTACAAAATACTCAGAGTACACATATAAAGGTATCAAAAGATTACTATTTTGTAAATAAATTAATCGTTTCCTACAACAGTGTAAAGGCTATTGACATTAAACAATGCACACTTTCAGAGACATTAAGAACAACAACATTGTTCTTTTAGGCAAAGAAATTTTTTGGGATTCACATTTGAAATACTGTCACCATAATTTGACTGAAGAACAGGGTTAACCATACAAATTTAGCAACTTTGCAAGGTTCCCAATTCACATGGATAATATTTTAGAATAGCAATTAAGTACACAGAACGATAAAGTAGGTGCACAATAAGGCAATATCAAAATATAATTTTTATCTAGAATTGCAAATTTGTATAGAAAAAATAATACAAAGATTGCAACATTTAGATTTTTGTTTAAAATTACTTAGGAAATATTAATTCATTTCCAAAACACACAATATCCAATGTCCATTACTCTAGTTTTATCACATTACACCAATGAATGCAATAATTTCAATAATAAACAATTCATATACATTCTAAAATGACTAAAATTACTTCCTGGCAGCTTTGGTATTTATGAAATTATGTAGGAACAAAACTCTCTGAAGGAAGCAAAACTTAGGCATAAGGAACCGTAAATGTTTCATTTCTAGAATAAGAAAATAAAAGTTCATGCATGTTACAAGGAATGTGATTTTCTATAACTATCATATTTGGCTGAAAGTCTTTCTTTAAAAGACACTGATAATTATTTAGAGTAATAAATTCCAGAATTTTACACAAGTCATTTAATAACTTACTTACTTAAATTTTGAAAGGAAAGAGCTATTATAGTTATTCA
Source organism: Pantala flavescens (assembly GCA_020796165.1). NCBI lineage: Eukaryota > Metazoa > Arthropoda > Insecta > Odonata > Libellulidae > Pantala > Pantala flavescens. The sequence goes on along the minus strand of CM036881.1, from coordinate 43,444,892 downwards.
TCAGACTTCAAAGACCTATTCTGATGATATATTTTCAACATAATCCAAAGCCATAAGTATAAGAGTAAACATTTTATAGAGAGTTTTAAAGAAATTATTGAAGGGCAGTTAATCTCCTGATTGGAAAATAAAATCAACAATGCAATTATTTCAGTCGAGAGCAAATGTTAAATAAGTTAAAAAATCATGAAAAATAGACCAAAATATGGCACACCCTCATTCATATATATAAACAAAAATATGAGAAAATAATTCTCAGGTTTTGTTTCAATTGACTTCAGAATTTCTAGAGATCTAGGAATTAATATTGACTTAAAATAGTAATTTTAAAAGTTCATAACACAGAAAATTACTGACTAGAAAAGGCAAACCTAGATTCTATACATACAAAAATCTTGAGCATATATTCCATGGATATAAGTAAGGATAGTTGGCATGGAGGATTCATCTTTTTTAAATTCAATAGAAATTTAAAAATCCCATCATTCAAAAGAATCACTATTTGTAATCACCCATTATTAGCCAAATATATTCATCAAAATATCAGATTCTTGAATGTGTGGACTACCCATTGCTATACTAACAGTTATGCAATACATACATGCAGGTTTTCAGAAAATATAACATCTTTCACTTAGATAAGCACAGTCATTCATATATAATGCATTTGTAAAAATTTATAAATATATTTTACAAAAAATATGTTTCACAGCAGTCCATATATAAATAAATCCTACTGAACTACTTTACATTTTTCTAATAAATAGTAAATATAATCTTTGAAGTAAGATTTGAGAAATGTGGACATTTACTTGCTCCCTTGCTTAATTTTTCATTTGAATAAATTCCTGAATTTTTTGAGATCATTTGTATTTCATATAAGTACAAAGAGAAGTATTTCCTATATTAAATTAAACTTCCAAGCTACCAAACTAAGGAAACCAATCGTTTGTTAAATAAGACATTTTAGAAGATGTTCAGGTAGCAAAGAATCTATATCAATGATATGTACAGGGAATCACCAGACATCATAATGTATGATTTTCAGTGTTTTGAAAAATAACTGATCTCGATTATAAATTACATACAGTTAATCATTCTATAAAAAATATAGACCAAATTTTCTAAATTCAGTGTTTGTTTGGAATGCAAGAATGAAAAATTAAAAAAAGAAATATAAGGACATGTTGAAATCATGGCTTCACATGAACTTAAGGAAGGTGTATACTGTCACTTGTAGCAATAATAAAAGATACCACTATAGTTTATGAAATTCATGCTTGGTTTGATACATTTCCCCCATTTCTTGGCTGCTATGATTCCTGAGTCTGTAGTGCCTGCAGAGCCTGTTTTGCCTTACTATGAACTCTATCATGCCTGACTAGATGCTCATTCTGAGAAAATGACTTAGAGCATATTGTGCATTTGAAAGGTCTTTCCCCAGAATGAACTCTTTCATGCCTAAGTAAATTAGACCTGAAGTTAAAAGACATGTGGCAATGTTCACAAGGATATTTTTTGACAACTGCATTGTTCTGGTCTGAGTTTTCCCCAACCTTTCTCTTTTTAGGAGCTCTAGGTCTGTAAGGTGGATTTGAGTCCCTGAAGTTAAAGGCTTTCAGTGTTGATATAGCCAAATTTGGAACCTGGAACAACTTCTCTGAGCAACCATTAGTTCTTTCAAACCATGGATTCCCTTCCATCTCACCCTGCTGGAATGGTGCTTGAGCCACTGGGCCTGAATTTTCTTCATCTTCCAACAGGGCAACAACCAGATTGCTTGGAGCAATGCTAGTTTCAGAATCCAGCCTCTCCTCCATGTTTCCTTCACCATCTACAGAATTGCTGTTTCCTGATGCTTCTATTTCTATTTTGACAGATGGTTTCTGTTCCACAGAATTCTGTAATATTATAAAAAGAAATAGTAGCACTTAGTAACTAAAAATTTAAAGGGTAGACTTCCTATCTATATTAATATTACATTGATATTAAAGCCATAGGATCAGTTTGTTTGTCTTGGGTAGATAAGGATTTAGCATGATTACTTAAAATTATCTAAATTGCCAAAAGGCTTTTAAAACAATTCTTTTGCGGCATTTATTTATTTGTTGTTGTTAGAGCCACAAATAGGCACTAAGCCTGATGGCAGCTCTCTTTTCTGGGGGACAAATGAAATACTCAGCCTGGCATTCCCCCTTGTTGAGAGGGTGAATGCCAGGCAGGCAAAACCTCCCGAAGGCAGAACACAAAAGTTTTTTTGAAAAAGTCTGTGGCAGGAAAATTTAATTCTAATTGATATTAAAGGGTATTGCTAGCTTGCTCTGACACATTGAAAAACTGTTTAGCTTTGAGTAAAATTTAAAAATAATTATTTTGATAACTAATGGAAACATGGCTTAGGAAAAACAAAAATTTAAAAGCAAATATTGCTGAATGAAAACTAATCATTATTATGAACCTTGTCCCACTACGTGAACCTTTCATAAATGAAAAAATGTGTGCAAATTTCTTACCTCATCCCAAGATGTATTACTGGCATTGCCAATCTCTGGTGGTATCCGTTTCTTTGTCTCAGTCAACATAACATTGGACTTTAGACAGTTTACCTTGAACTGATAAAACTCATCCACTTTGTAGAGACATCTATGGCAAATGAGGTGGGAAAGGGAGTCATTTGCAGAAATCTGAAATATTAATAGATCAAAAATTCTTAAAATGTGATATATTCATTTAATGGGCTATTTCTATAAAATATTTTTGTATACAGTACAAGTATGATATTTGCTTGATCCTTGATTAGACAAAATGAATGTGATCAAAAATTTAAAAAACAAAGATATTATAAAAATGATAGATATTCTAGAAACTAGAATGCATTCATTTCCATCAATGGACATGTTAAATTATTTTTATATATAATTTTTTATTGTTAGTTGATATTTCTGTTTATAATATTGTAAAGCAGTGCTGTTAATGTATATTTTAAAACAAATAAACAAAGTGTAACTACAATTACAGAACAAATTCCAATGAAATTTTTTTGCTCTGATACTGAATTTCATTCACATAATCGGTCCTTGAGGTTGTATTAATCACAAACGAGATTTAAAAATAAATTATCATCTGTCTTTAAGAAAAATCAAGAAAAAATAATAAGAACCTTACATATAAATGCAAATGGAATAAATATCATGGAACAGGATATTGCTAGTTTACAAGAGTTAGTTATGGATGGATTATTATGAAGTGGCTGGTATGATTCTATAAAGTATAGGAGCGTCCAATGGAAACCGGTTCAAGGTGTATAAATTTTGGAAATAATAAAACGAACCGAAGCCGATGGAAGTTCAAAGTATAAATAAAGAATAAATATATTTCTGAAGAATTAGATTGGTTTGATGGTACTGAGATTAGAGATCGAATTAAATAAAATTTCGGATAATAGATATAGAAAGAAAACACGATTTTTGAATAATACTAGCAGATAAAGAAAAAGGCTGACTTTAAATGCATTTACGGATTCTGCAAAGTATCTGGTTAGGTCTGATAGTGCATTTTTTAGATTTCCAGGCTGTCTTTTCCATTTGGACAGATAAAAATACGATGAACCAAATATTTATGGGACCGGCAAATTAATAGCTTACCTTTATGTTTAAACAGGCAAAAATCCTTTCCGAAAGTGTCACTGATACTCGTTTGTCTTGACTATCATGAAATATGGGAACTCTGAATGCATCAACTGACAAGCATAGCCTGCAAACCTCTTGAATGGTGACACCACCGTGCATGTTTATATCCATTTTGCTTTCCTCTGATTATCATATACGTTAAGAGATTATCTGAAACTATCGAAACGCGTTTCACAGGTATATTTCAAAATACACTAGATAATACGTACGAATTTTCTGTTATTTAACACAAGATCGGCTACAATTTCCTATAAATCTCGCAGAGACGATTATCATCGACCATAACAAAGCTTGGCTTCCATGGCTTTGCTTCGCTCAAAACACCCACAAGATGTCATTTGTTTTAATTGTGCTTGTTTGAATCTTCTTCTATCTTAAGAATGGATTATCCGTATTTATGTTATGTTCCAATATTCTGTCATTGGATCAGTTTTTAGTATAATACAGTAAAATTTGCCCTGTACCTGATATTAGGTCTGCTAATTTTATTTATCCTTCTATGGGTGGAAGAAGAAGAAATGTCAATCGTCTCTTTTTTTGTTGATATTTACCAAAGTAAGTCATTTCTCACTACCCATTGTGCTTAAGTCCATTAAACTATTCTTGCCTTTGATCTCGCAAGGATAGGTAGTTATAATATGAAACTACTTTAAGCTGTCTTGTTTGTTAATTTTTTTTTCGTTTTCAGTGATTAGCTACCTGTTGCGATCTATCATTTACGTAACTTTGTTTGTCAAAGAGTAAACGCTCGTGCAATAATCATATGCCATCGTCGAAGGAGTAATTATATGGGAAAGGAAGTATAGGCTATTTCTCTTTTATTAATTAATGAGACTTTTAAGGTACAACCGAGCGCGAACGATTTGGATCGAGATCAATCTATTTTCCTCAATGGCATTGTAAGACTCTAAGTCAGTATTTTATTTCATTATTTTCAATCTTGCTGAAGTAGGGGCGAATGATTTTATCCATTTGACATGTCTTCGAAAATTCAGAAGAGAGTTACGTTGAAACCGAAGAAGTGTCCAAACCCTCTGTTTCAAAAATGGTTGACGGAGTGGAAAAATGAAGCCAAGGAAAAGGGTTCTGAAATGAAATTTGTCTACGCCAAGGTAATTGTCTTAATAACATCCTATTGTGCCTTATAACTGTTATTATATAGAATTTATTCTAACTATTTAGGCTCTAGCTTCTCTGAATAAATATCCTTTAGTCCTAAAAACTGGTAGAGAGTGTGGAATTTTGCAAAACTTTGGAGTTAAAATATGTAGTATGCTGGATAAAAAGCTAGAGGAGCATAGAAGGCAGCAAGGGATAGGTATTTATGACATTTTTCACTTAAATTTAATTTAATTTACAGATAATATTGTTCATATAAATATTTTTCAGATTGCAATACTAATACTCCTGCTAAAGGATTGCCTGAAATTCCACCTGCCAAAAAAACTAAGCAAGCCAAGCCAAAGAAAAACAAACCTCTTCTTCAGGTACATGATGTGCAGCATATTATCCTACAACCTGGGTCTTATAAAGTAAAACTCTTTGTTGACACTGGTGAAACAAGCGGGTCAGTTGATTAATGTTATCTGTGCCCTGAAACTCTAATGAATATTTTACTTGCTTGTTAATACAAGCAGATACTAGAAGTAATCTGTAGTTTCTAAACCAGAAGAATAATAATAATGAAATTTTTCATAATGTAATTAATATCTTCCATCTTGTAGCCTCAAAGGAAATGCTGTGAAAGCCAAGCGTCCCCAGAAAGATCAGATATTAAGTCATTTATCATCATCTGGTGTTGATTATGAAGTTAGGAAGCTTAGTGTTGGAGACTTTGCTTGGGCATGTGTACCTCTTGAGTCAGAATCCGGGTCTTTTAATGTAGATGAAAAGACTCTTATGCTCCCATACATAGTTGAAAGAAAAAGAGTTGATGACTTGGGAATGAGCATAAGAGATGGCAGATTCCATGAGCAGAAGGTATTTCCAATGTTCCTTATTTGTTTTAATGTGAAACTTAAGATGTGAGATATTTTTCTACATCTGTAACGCTCTACTAACAATTAAATGTCTTAGGTTTGAATCCATAAATCTCTATAATTTCATCTTTTAAATAAAAACTTTTTCCTCTTTATTTATCAGAAAATTATATTTTTGAAGATGGAATAAACTGTGCCTGATGAGATTATGCCTAATCCATTTCCTGATTAAAATGATGACCTTAGCCTTTGGATTGAGATAGAAGATTAAAACTGAAATTGCATGAAATTTTATCATGTACTTTGAAAATATAGTTCTTGAAAATTAATAATTGTATGATGCAATCACATGTTAATGCAATGTAATATTTTGACAAAACCCTAGAATTAACAGATGTGACTCAGGATTGGAACTCAAATGTCAATGTTCCAATTTCTGATCTCTTTGTTCCAGCCATTGAACTATCTTGCCAAAAAAATCAGAAACACAGTTAAAGGATATTTAAATTTCTAGATTTCATCAAACCAGTGTATTAATGCAATGACACTCTTAACTATTAAATTATCTCTTCGATCTACCTTCTAGTAAAAGAAATGATATTTAGTTCCTCATCATTTTGATTTGCCTTTCTTTCTTATATTGGTTTCACAATTCATTGCATTTCCATAGAGAGACCCCTTCATTTAGTTATATATAATTAATCATGATGGCATTGTCAATGAATTGTAGCCTTTCCCAAGAACTATGCCTCTTACTTATTTTTATTATTACAGTTTCGCCTAAAACAATCTGGAATGTGGCAAGTTATATACTTGATAGAAGGAATATCAGAAAAGTTAGGCTTTGGAGAAAAAGCTAACAGTAGAGGACTTCACTTGCCTGTGACCACACTCCAACAAGCATCTGTAAATACAGAAGTTGTGGATCGTTTTATTGTAAGAGACACAAAAGGGCAGAAAGAGACAGCTTCATATCTTAGTTCAATGACCAAATGCCTTAATGAGTTGGTTCAGGTATTACTGAAAAGATTTTTGATTACACATAATATCAGGTTAGAGATGAATTGAGCTTTAAAATTGTATGATATTTCAGGGAAAAATACTTCAAAAATGTGCAAAAGCTGATTTACCTGAATTTGATATTCAGGATGAAGTCTTCCATCTCATGTCTATGTCTGAATTCAATAAGTCTTCCACAAAATGCAAGGTATGAAAATAAGAGTGCTTCATCATATTTTAGATTTGATGATGAATAATATACTAAATTCCTTATCATGATTTTCTGTTACCTATACATAACAATGAATGCAATTTGATGAACAATTTTTCTAATTTTACTGATAGGACTAATAAAACATTCTTTCACAGGACCTGACTGTGAGTGAAATGTTTGTACGTCACCTTCTTCAAATCAAAGGGCTGTCAGTTGAGAAAGCCATAGCCATAGTTGAGCAATACCCAACCCCTGCTTCTCTAATGAAAGAATATGAAGAAAATCCTGCTAATGGAAAAAACTTACTGGCGAAAATCACATATGGTTCAAATAATCGTCAAATTGGACCCACTCTAAGCAAAGTTGTACATGATTTATATACAAATGCAGTGTTGACCTAGCTGTGTCCTTTTTTAACCTACCATTTCCTTTTATTAATCATACTTTTTATTAATTTCTGTAATTTTATATAAATGTTGTGATAATGTAATCGTGTTGTTAATTTTTAAAATAATATTTCTGATGAAATTATAATAAAGATAAATGAAAATATATTTTAAAATTGTTTTTATTTTAAATATTTAATATAATATATATAAAAATATTTTTTGTATGTACCTATAATGAGCAGAGGGGGAGAGAAGCTTTATAATTTGATGAGTACTCATGGGTAGGTGATAATCTATAATCGCCAATGCATGAATAAATTTGAAAATAAAATTGAACAAAAGTGGTACACTGCTTTACAATGGTGAGTTGTAATGCCACAGAAAATGGTATTAAAAACTGTTACCTGTCTAAGCATACCATGCATAGGAAATTTCAGGGTTTAAGATATTATTAAAGAAAAGAGTACTAAAAGAAGCCTACTTTATATAATATTCGCTAACGGCCTTATTATCCTTAAAATCAATTTTTCCCTAGTGCATCTCTTTCATATGGAAGAATTTATTTGGTATCTACCTAGCATGTATCATGGCCTACTGACAATCTAGGACTACCTAATGAAATAAATCAGAGCTATCTAGCCTCACGCTTAAACAGTGAATGGTCATATATAATTTTGCCGTCCAATGTATCATCTCTTCTTAACAAAAGATTTTTTAAGACTAGATGTTTCACAACAAAACTCGCTGTATTTCTTGGTATGATGGATTCATCAGCGAGTGTAAAGAAATTTTTAAATTTGCAATTGCTTGCATGAATATTTGAATGCTTATATAAATCAAATTAGACTTAAGCTTTAAACTTTTTAATTTCATATTTTAAATAAAAAATTTCCGTATTAGTTACTGTGTATATCTCTCTATTGAGTTGGCGAGCCTGCCAAGGTAATCTAAGGAGCGCCTCTAATCGTTCTGCCGATAACTAAATAGTCAAAATATCATCAAAATACCTAATGATCTATCCTCAACAGGTGACGGTTTTAATGTTTAACTAAATCTCTTTTAATTCATCGTTATGACGCGTTCACAAGTAACTCCGAATGAAAAAACAGCTATCAACGAAGCTCATGATTTCCATACGTCCAACACACATTACAGGTATTAAGTAATACTAGTAAACAGCTGTTTGGTAACAGTGTTTGTTTTTTAAATCATATGTTATGATCTGATTCCCCAATCATTTTTTTCGCAGTTCGAAATGGGACTTCTCTTATCCTCGAAGATATTTAGTTGCCTTTCTGGCATTTCTTGGCTTTTGGAACATATATGGTTTGCGCGTCAATTTGAGTGTTGCTATTGTCGCTATGACAAGAAATTATTCAACGATAGAAAATGGAACATTGGTAAAGGTAAAAAATTTTAAATATTATATGTAACCAAAGAAACATATGTCGATTAGAATCTCTTCTACCGGTTACTGTTAATGTCAATTATTCCGCTCCAGCATGATCCTGAATTTTCGTGGACTCCCGAGGAACAAGGACTAGCCTTGGGTTCATTCTTCTATGGATATGCGCTTTCGCAAATCCCCGGAGGATGGCTTGCCGGCCGAATCATTGGCGGCAGATCATTATTTGCCTTGGGAATCGGTGCAACAGCTGTGTTGACATTATTCACTCCTCCACTTGTCAGAGCTGGTCTTCCATTCATCTTAGCTTTGCGCGTTGCTGAAGGAATTTTTGAGGCAAGTTTTAGTAAAATGTATCCTGTATTATTTTTATAATTACTGATGAGCTCTAATTTAGAACATAAGATGTTACCCTCCTGTGTAGGTTGTTTACATAATTACTTAGAATAGTCATGCACATTTTAATTTGAAATGTACATTTCTGAATAGCGATAACAAGACTCTTGATATAATTTCTGTTTATCTTTTTGATAAATCCGTATAAATCTCCGAGGAATACATTCTCTTTAACTGATGAATGAAGTTAAATTTGTTAATGACCATCTTGTGGGCACTGTTTAACAAGCAATCATCTACTTAAGAAATAATCAACTTAATATCTATTCCTTTTACTTGAAAGAATTCCATTTATCTATTTTTTGTTGAAGGTACTCAATCATTGTTTTGTAATCCCAGATTATAATTTATTATTTTGCTCTATTGTCTAACTTTTGCTAGTATATTGGAATTTGTTTCCACCATTTGCAATTTTTGTGATGATCAACTGACTTTTTTAGGGTGTCACATATCCAGCAATACATGCAGTTTGGGCGAGGTGGGCTCCTCCTGGTGAGCGTACTCAACTAGCCACTATAGCCTTTTCAGGAAGTTATTTTGGCACTGTTGTTTCCCTATCTCTTGCATCTTTTATTGCTGAGTGGATAGGATGGCCCTCCATCTTCTATATATTTGGTAATTGTTTCATAAATTTAACATGCTTCTTGCACTTCAATAAAAAAATTCCTTTACATCTTGAGAATGAGTTAATTGTATACAAATTTTCATAAACAGGATTAATGGGTTTGTTGTGGTGCTTTGTGTGGTTAATGTGTGTGAAGGAAACCCCACAAGAAGATCGCAGCATCACAGATGATGAGCTTGATATGATAAGGTCATCTGTAGGACCTGCTTCAAACCATGGAAAGGTGGTAAAGTATCTTTTATAAGGAAAAGGTGTTGGGCTTTCCTTATCTAACTTTTCTAATGACAATAATTCTAAAGTTCTGGATACATATGTGGGAAAAAATTAATCATTGATGAGTTATAGCTAGTTATGAGCCTCTTTCAAAATTTGTTTTTTCATTTTTCAATAACTTTCAATGCATTATGAACAAGAGTTTTACATGTTTGATGGAGGAGATCTAAATTTGGTATATGTTTCTTCATGGATTTATTTTTTTTATGTTCAAATTTCCTTATGCACAGAATAAGTTGCTTTGATTGTTATTTTTTTATACTGCTCTTTTGAAAATCTTATTGACCAATCATCCTATAGATAGTAAAATTATTTATGCTGTGTAAACACTTCATAAATTTCTACAATCATATAATAATAATAGGCCATTATTAATTCAGAGCAAAGTTTAATCTGGTAGGACTTCTCTTCCATTTAAGCCTTACAAAAGACAAATACACATCCCATTCGAGATAAAAAAATCCAATCTCACAGGACTCAAATTTGGGACCTTGAGAGTTTGCATTGGCTAGCTGCTAGTGTATATAATATATTTCTTCATTTTTACTAATGTGGAGCATTCTGGTTTTAACATACTAATTTTTTTGCTTTTGGCATAAAAAATGTGAATCCAACAAAAATAATTATGGTGGAAGTTTGGAGGTTTGAGTCTTTTTAAGTTGGTCGTTTCAATGATAAATTTCCAAGGTAAAAAAAATCCAAATATGTGATAAAATATTATGGTAGTTTGATGCTGATAAAAATTTGTATATCAATATAGTAAGATTTGCTCTTAGAAAGTTTTTTTGCTATACCTTAGAGAATTTCTGTTGTTGCAAATTTAATTTTAAAGATCGTTATGTTGGAGTAGAGAATTGTTTCTAAATTGGACCTTAAAAATTGAAGAAAAATTGATTTTTATTACTCCAATGATTAATTGTTTATTTAATTTAACTTATATTGAAATTTTTGTTAAACTGCATCTCATGAATTTTTAAGCTATTAAAATATCTTTCTTTAATTACTATCTACATATTATATTAATATTTCATATAAATAAATTTCTGTAAATTAATTCTTAAGGTATCAGAAATACCATGGAGACATTTTATTACCTCTCTACCGGTGTGGGCCATTGCCATTGCTCATTTTTGTGAGAATTGGGGATTTTACACATTGTTAACAGAGCTTCCTACTTTTATGAGCGGTAAGTGTCATTGTTAACATATTTTAAGGATAACTTAGTTTTTTGATTTTAAAATTTAAATTTGTTGATTTTTATATAGGATAATATAGATATATTAATTGCTATGAAAATAAAAATTATTGATGTATTTAGTAATGTAAGGTTATAGTACTTATTGACTAAATTCAAATAAATAGTGATTTAAAGTTTTTGTTTGAATTATTGTTTACACTAACCACAATGACTAATTTATCAAATTTCAGATGTTTTAGCTTTTGACTTGAAAACAGTCGGAATTCTGTCTGGTATTCCATATTTGGTTATGGGATTGACTGTGCAGTTTGGAGGTTGTGTAGCAGATTGGCAAATAGCAAAAAAAAGATTTTCCAAAACTCAGGTATCCATTTTTCTTCCATGAAAGCGTTAAAACTTAATTTAATTAAAGAGTCATTGGCTGTCTATATTACCATATTTATCTCATTTCCAATATTGCAAATCACAATTAATTTCACAATAATCACAAAATATTTCTCCTAAACCTTTATTTATTTCATTTCAGGTTAGAAAGATCTGTACATGTGGTGCTTTTGTTCTACAAGCATTATTCTTACTTCTAGTCTCCAGATCAAGAAATGCATCTGCAGTTGTTGTCCTTTTAACGTTTGCTGTTGGTTTTGGAGGGTTTGCATGGGCTGGCTTCAGGTATATATATTTTTAGCATCATTATTTGTATAAAATTGAGTTTATTACTTTAAACTTTTAATGTTAAAACAGATTACTGTATAAATAATTGTATATACTCAGGTCAGGTAATTAAGTTTACTGACTTATTTTTATTTATTTTAGAATTTTATTTCAAGATTCTTTGTAGTGTTAGTAATTTTTTTAAGTTTGTTCACATTAATCACATTCACATTTAAATATAATTTTAAATAAGACAAGGTTACAAATTATAAAGTTTGATGTGTATAATAATTATTAGGAAAAATTTATTAATGTCATTTACAATGTATTCCATTACCCCTGTTTCAAAATATAATCTCTATAGATTTCAGTCTTATTCTATGGTCAATTGAAATTGTATTTTTAAAAGAAATTTTTAATGTTTGCCTTAATCTTTATCTTAAGAGCTCTGTTTTAAAATATCAGACAATTTACCTCAATATAATTATATTTGCTGTACTTGTATACCTGGACAGTCTTTGAATAAATTTCTATCTGCAGATAAATAAAAGTAAAATACTAAATGCATATTATTATATTTCAAGATACAAATTGAAAAATGTATGCATCTATTATCAGTGTCTTTTAACCTGAATTAGTGATATTGTTCAAATCTCATTTCTGAAGGATCTACAGCTCTACTGTTGTGTTATACTTTTCACCTCAAAAGATTTTCACTGACTATATTAATTAATTTCAGTGTGAACCATCTAGATTTAGCACCACAGTTTGCCAGTATTCTTATGGGAATATCAAATACAATGGCAACTTTACCAGGAATGATAAGCCCTTCTTTGACTGGATATCTTGTGCAACATAAGGTAGATAATGCCGTCACAAAGTATCATATCTGAATAAGTTATACTTATTTCGTGCATTGTTCTCTTACTTAAATTATTTATAATCCTTGTGAATGCTTTAATAAGAAATATTTGTTTTTAGAATGCTTCTGAATGGGAAATGGTGTTCTACATAGCAGCAGGAATTTATCTCACTGGTGCACTTCTATATGGACTCTTTGCTTCTGCAGAGCGGCAGCATTGGGCTCAGACTTCTGATCAAAGGTCTCTGTTTTATGATAATGGTGAAGAAGGGAGTGCTGAAGAAGATGAATTTGGTGACAATCATTCAAAAACATCGACTGAAGATTTACCTTTTGGCTCTGGATCATGCGATTAAAAACTCACATTTATGTGAGTTCACAGTAAACACTATGTGGAAACCAAAAGTATGTATTGTTGTGAATGTTATGCATATCTCTGTTTTTAAAAAGGCAAATCTATGCATTATTATATTTCTTATGTTGCTTTAAATGCACATTTGAAATCCTTGTTCTGTTGATTCAGAGGATTTTTGAACACTTATTCAGACTAGCTTAAAGAGAGAGGTTTTGATATATCCTGAAAAGATTTTTAGTATATGAGCACAAAGAGCAATTAATGCCATGAGTATTGATGGTATATACATGTTATGACATATATACATGTTATTTTATGTTAGAGTTTTCAATATTTATCCTTTTCCTTATTAGATTTTATATTTTGAATGGAAATTTTGGAAAGTATATTTGAGTTTTTATCAGTCTTCTTCAGCTCAGTGTTATAGTACCTTTTTCTTGTCTATTGTTTAATTTCTTTGTGGATTCTATGGTTCTGGTTTTGAGTCTGATAGTATTGAATTTTTTAGTTTTACATCATGCTCTCTGAGATATGAATTGGATCTGTAAGAGGAGTTGTTACTGACATTATCCTCTTTTACGTACACTGGTTATAAGTGCATGGGTTATATAGGTATTGTAGCAAATAAAGCATTTTCATTTTCTGTTAGTTCCTCCCAGTAAAATTGTCTTCCAAGATGACTGACAATTGTTTGTAATATTTATGCATATTGATGTGGAAGCTTGTCAGTATAAAATTTTCTGAATTAATATAGCTATTTAGAACTGTTATCTGCCTGTGGCTGAATATAAAATATACTTCAATTAATTGGAGTGCTTTAAATTACTAGTAATCAATTCTAATTTTATTACTTTCAGCAAATATTTATAAAAGTCGCAATTATTTTTAAAATTTTATGTTTCTTAGTAATATCTCCATAAATTAAACAATAATTTTTGTTCCTTCATGTTTTTCTTTCAAAAACAGTTGGAGAGTAAGTCAGTAAATAGTCAGAGATTTTAACTTTAATGGTATTTATGATATTTGGGCCAGGAATTTGCATTGGATTTGTATTTTCCTTTCAGGCATTGTTTGTAAATGGTCTATAAGTTCAATTTACTTATTCAGTTTGCTGTAAACTGGAAGCATAAGGATAATTATAAACATTCATGAACTCCTTTTGGTCAGTATAACTCTTGAGAGCTTTCAAAGGAAATAAAGTTAAGTTTGTAGCAATTTCTTCCGTCAGCAAGTCAATCTTTTAATAGTACGTGGTATTTAATTGTTGTAATGGTTTATAATATGATTTTTAAGAGGAGTTAGATAGTTAAGATATCCAAAGTTTAACTTATTTAGAGAAATGAATTAATATTTGTATTTTGGTTAATACTTTTAGGCGAGTAGTATATGTTATTAATGAATGCCAGAAGGTCAAGTTTCCTTGGTGTATTAAACATCATTTTGATCATTATTAAACATACAATAGTATTTGACTTTGACAATGTTTATAAAGAGCTATTGTTCATATGCTAGGAAAAGTATTACCAGAGGTAACCAAGAAACATTTCATCATTCTTTTCTACAGTTTCTTTGCTTTTATCCTATTTTTCTTTTTTAATTTTTCCATTTCAAAACTTTATAATTTTATAGTTTCAAATATAAAAGTTAATCCTGTAAGAGTTATAGATTTTTTGTGGACTATTTCATTGATGAACCTTATATTCTATTTTGAATCTCTTTATATCTAACAATGAAGACTCCTTCTGGTGCCTCTGTATACTATTTGACTAATAAGATATAATATCAATATTCTAGGTAATATAGATTATTGGTTATGTAATAATCTCAGTTAAATACAATAAAATTAACTATACTAATGCAGTTTGTAAAAAAGCTATAAATCTCTACTTTAAAGAATAACTGTAATGCTAGAAAATAAGTAAATTATTTTGCTATTTAGATCTGTGATGTTGGCAAAGTATCCATGAAATGCCATCTTCATAAGATTTTACTAAAAGATACCTAAAATATATAAACTTATGAAGAAAAACTGCCGTCAAAATATCTTATGTATACTGTATTTTATTGTGTTTTGGATTTGAAGTATTCTAAATGTTTTGCAGTTCATATTATGCGAAGAAGTATTAAGCAACATATATTGAGTAAATCAAAGAATGGACTGAAGGAATTTGTCTTAAATATGGGATTTACTTTGTAAGAGATTTATGGTTTCTCTGTATAACATGACTGAGTATTTTCGATCTAGTAAATGCAACCTAAAGGTAATAGATGTTCAATTAATGCACAACTCATAGAAATCAGTTGAAAGCACTTTTTTCATGTAGAAACATGTAACAATTATTATAAATTGGTTAGATAAATACAGGTCAAACGAGAGATAGAAAAAGCAAAGCACAACGGTATTCTTCTACTGCCTTTATCTATTCTAATGTACCATCAGTGATAGCTCTTTTTATCATCAGTACCAATTAATATTTTTGTGGCAGAATACATATTTTAATGCCTTTTACAACAGTTTGGCAAAATTTTGTTATATTCATTTATCTTTTTAAAATTACTGTTTTTGATACTATCAGTTATATCTCAGTTAATATTAAAAAATTATCTTAATAAATTTTGAATCTTTAAAATTTATCTAAAATAATGTACTTCTAGTCATCAGAAGAGTTAGTGATTTGATTTCACAATCTCTTTTGAAAACCTGCGGTCTGGAGATCTGAAGTTGAAAATAAATATTTACGCTGTAAAAACCCTATGTATTTTGACCAAAGGATGTAGATTCTATATTTTATGTGATTTCTATGACATAATAGTCATATCATTATTTTTAAGAACCAGATAAGGTTTTTGAGTAGAAATTTGTGATCGAATTATGTATTTGTCCATGTATGTGAATTTCAAATTTAATACGTTGTTTGTCTTAGATTATTGGACTTCATCATCAAATAATATTTTCTAAATATTGTATGCTATTAAAAGAACTTAATTTAATCACTTTATAATATCTTTTCTACATGTTCAATGTACATTCAAAAAGAGGAATCATTTTAATAATTCATAAAGAATTTTGTTTTATTTATACATGAAAAAGTATTTCAATTGCTGAAGTTCTTTAATTATAATATTCCTTTTTATTTATTTGTATCAATTTATTATCTCCTTCTGAGAGGTCATATATTTCTGTTTGAAATATCAATTTTAGTTCAATAAATTGAACCCAACTTATGCTTGGATAGGATTTGAAGTAATTCCTAATGAAATTATCAAATTGAATGATACCAATATATATTTGGTAAAGTACTTTATACTTTTTCTGTGGATTTCAAAAAGCTTCTGGGGTAATTTGTCTTTTTTGATTTTAGTTTCATGAAAAATGAATGACATTATATGGGATTACAGTGTGATTTATTATTAATTTTAGAATGTGTTTAAAAACATGCAAGGTTTTTTTATGATGCAGAAATTGAAGGTTCTCCAAGAATTAAGTTCCTATAATATAGTTTGTTGTAATTTATGTTGAAAAATCAATGTACGTTGCAAAAGATCGATTATTGTGTATACTATGTGTATGTTATGTTACTTTCTTAGGTTGTTTACTGATTATTAATTTTGAATCATTATAACATTTGTATTGTTTTAAATGAATGCCATTTATCTTGAACCAAATTGATCTTATTCAATGACAAAAGTTGTTATTAAATTAAGTCTATGTTTTAAAACTATTGCTCTGATGCCTATTTGGAATGTATTTGAGTTTCTGATTTTGGTGAAAAATTTCTTTCAAAGAATTAATTACCTGTATTTTTCTTATATAAATTATAATTTATGTAATAACTCTGGTCTATACTTTAAATCATCTAAAGAGATGAAGAATATTTCCTTAGATGTGTCTGAGGGAAATTTATTTCTGGAATTTTGAAAGAAACTGAAATGAGCACCTTGTAGAACTCTCTGCCATAGCTGTACAATTAATTTTTGTAACGATTCTGTGTCATATAAATACATATTGATTAGGTTTATTCCAAGCAAAACTGTTTACTTTAATGCTGTATTGCTTCAATTTGAAATTGAATTATAATTTCTAAGTTATTTATAAACTGTATCTGTATATAATTTATGTTGTTGTAACAGTTTAATGTGATTTAAAACAATCATGTATTGATAAATGTATAAATTTTGCCACCATGAATAAATGTTCTAATTGCACAGGCTTATTACTTTTAATTTCTGCTTCATTCTCAGATCCCCTCATTCTTTTGATTTTATTCTCCCAGATTTCTCCTACCATCTAATTATAGAACTAGTGATGTTGCAGTGATTAACTATTGTTCATATTTTAAATTGAATTAACTTTATTTTTCTCAAATTATTTAATATTGCTACCGTGGAATATATATCAATACTCTTGATTTCACCTCTATTAATTTTCTTTAATTTTTCAGCGGTTTTATAACGTCTTATCTGTTCCTCAACCTAAACTTTGAGATTCCTACATCACAAATCATAATCTCATTTCCTACAAATTTGAAGCATAATGCATTCATAAAGTAGGTGTATATCTATAAAAGATACCGCATTTAAACAAACGCCCAGAACCATAATCTACCGAAAGTTTTGAAAAAATAGAGAAGATGAGGAATCGAGTTGTTTACGATTGTTTTTCCTCTCTGAATTAATTGATTTATGTTGAAAGAACCAAAAAAATTTCAGGACAGTGACCTTACAATTGAAGTTTCTCACAACAGTTAAAGTAGGACAAAATTCTATAATGAAACTCTTCCTCGATTCAAAAGCTTTAAACAACACAAAGAACAGTAATTATGAATGGTACCAGAAAAAATACATTCCGATTAACAAGAGTGGAGTGGATCATTTTCTAGAAGAAACAAGAATTCAAAATGTTTCCTAGAGTATTTTTATTTAAGAACAAGCTATTTAAAACTAGTGACTGTGATAAACAGAAATGCTCTTACTTTTTTTAAATTCATTCGGATTAAAAATTTAAAAAACTTCTCCGGAATACTTAAAATGTTAAAAAGACACGAAAAACAACACTTTTAGTTTAAATAGTCTCCTAATTGCACTCGAGATAATGTTTGCTCTTGATTTCGTAGCACTGTTAAATTTGCTCTTCTCCATTGTAACAGGGTGCGTACTAACATGAAAGGGCCTAGAATTTCAGCGGGAAAATGATTAATCTCTTTATGTAACTGTTACAATGTTTTGTAAATCCGTACCAAATACGATTAAGATACTATTCAAAATGCCGATAAAATAAATAGTTAGCGACAAACATAAAACAGCTTTCTCTTCTAAAAAATAAAATAATTGCAATAAATCAGAACTGAAAACCATTCTACAAAAAAATCTATTAATCTGGTGTCGGAAAATGTATAGGAAATCAATGAAAGTATATATAGTTTTCCGATTACACTCTAAGAGTATTTTGTTCCCTCTGATAATACACGGGTTCGTAATTTCTGGCTGCGCAGTAAGATTAATTCCTATTCATTTCATGTTCAATCGAGATCATATATTAAATCTTTGCATAAATGTCAGTAACGGCTAAGGATAAGTACGACATTAGTTATCGGCAACTAAATGTTTCAACCCGAGACAAAGAAAATAATATTCTTAAATCTGTTACATTGAAAAAATACATGATGTATACAGAAGATTTCTACTCTACATAAAAACAGCTAAAAAAATATTAAAAAATCACTTGACACCGATTTATCATTAAACCTTTCGACTCGTAAGTCCGAGAAAAATTATTTTTGTCGAAGATAATTTGTAATTAAAAAAATACTGTAATCCACGTATGAGTATTCGACTTATTTTACATAGCAAACTGTCGATAATTTCCATTTGTTGCAACTTCCGGTTCCTTTACCAAAATACCTTCATTAATTTAAGCTGGACGCATCAATACCCTGAGATAATGCTCCACTTATCTGTTTATCTCCTAATTTATGACACTCTGGATAGATTGTGACCTCTGCATTTGCAGAAGTTGGATGCTATAGCTTAAGTCAATAATCTGCTATCAATATCATCCTAGCGACCTAAATTAGACGGTAAACAAATGAATCAATATTGTTCCCATAGGGAAAATTGGACGTATGAAAGATCGTTAGAGAAAGAAATATCTGTCTTTGTGTACTAATGTGCGCAAGAAGGTGTACGACATATTATAGGAATCTCGTATACGTGTTTATCTAGTAACATATTAATATCCTTAAAATTTTTTGACGAAAGAAGTGAGTACGGTGAATTTTTTCTTGAACTTCCAAGCCAGGGCAATCAAGCAGTAGACTCTGTTTAAATGATTTTTATAACAGACATCAGCATACTGTCAAAAATTTCGGGCAGTATAAATACTAAAGTACTCCTCTGAAACGTAGATCAAAACAGCTGCTGATAAGAGGAGACACAAAAGAGATAATTTTAATAAATTAATAACCTTTGAGCAAAAGTATTAATATGAAAAATGAATTAGATATAAGCAATTGACTTTCGTGCAGAAGATTCTGCCAGGAGGTTGATTAATCCATCCAGTATTAGGAAAGAAAAGTTCTTGAAAGTAAATGAGGCAGCAAAAGATAAAGTGTGAAGCGAAGTTTTGCAAGACTTATCTGACCCCAAACGATTTGGTTGTTGCAATTCTACGTGAGTTTAGTATTCGTATCCTATGAATAAATACGATCTTAATGTTATTAATTTATTAGCCTTGAGTGAATCTGAAAAGAAAACAAAGATGAACGAAAGATGATTGTATTTTTCCTAAATCGAAAAAAAAAAACAAAAAGATAGATTACATGCTAAAATGAAGTACGATGTTCCTCATAAAAGAAATTTGAGATCTCTTTAAGTTGTCTTGGATTTACAAAGTACTTAACCGAATAGGCTGAGCAACTGAGCTTGAAAATTGAGCTCAAAAGTAATATTTATTGCTTTAGAAATTCACCAAATGACCTTTTGGAAATTACTACAGAAATAATAACCTCAATAGGTCTGTGAATATAACAAAAATGGGAGCTAAAATAATATATTAATTTCTTATTTCACATGATGGATATTATTGACTTTATTAAAAGAACTTTGTGGGGTATAGTTTTATGCCACTGTGTCCATATTTCATCCAGGTTATCAACTGGTGTTTCATGGCTGAGAAATTAACTATTACTTAATTTAACAAGTTTTTTTGTTTTTATTCCGAATTGTTAACCGGAGGAATATTTTTCGATACGCTAGGATTGTATTCTTAAGGGAATAGATTTAATCTCATCACTTTATGATTTAGGTATGCAGTATATTCCATTCTTATCTCGAGGACTAATGAATGTTGTAACGAAGTAAATTAGGATTGATAGACTCATACATCTTTGGAAGGGTGCAATTACAAACAGTTTTCGTTAAGCCTAGCAATAAATTAATATCCATGTTTTCGAGAAATGCGCACACACTTTTGCGACTTACCTAACGATTATTTCCCAACACTAATCACTTAGGAAGTTGAGGTTGAGTATTTAACCATTAAACGTGAATAAAGATTTAATTGAATCCTATTAATGATGTATTTGCTGTAGATTTTTAATCTTACCTATGTTAAAGCTTTCCTACGATGGATACCTTTCTAATGTATTTTAATTTCAGCCATCGATAGCTAATTATATTATTACTTTTGTTACTTCATTACATAGAAATTCAACCCTATGCAAAAATGTTCGATATTTAAAAAGTTCTTGTCTATGTCTATGTAGATACCCTGCGAGCCACCTTTCGGTGTGTGGCAAGGGTTCTTATGTGTGTGTCGACATAGAAGGGTAAAATAGAAGACTAAATACTGTCTTTGTAGTATCTGCACAACTACGTATACACCTATAACCTTTGGAAAATGGTAGGGGTTGCTTGTACTATGATAAGGATCCAAATATATATTTAAGTCGTTCTCTTTTGTCGTAAATATGATTTTTTTTAATCGTACGCCTTCCCTAGTCTTCATGATATTTCAAATTTTGGAATTTCCCGTGATGAGGAAATCGAATAAACACTATAATAGGTTTCGACCGTAATTCTGAAGGCTATTTCAGTTCAGATGAGTTCCATGTGTGATCCTAAGACTATTAAAACCAATTCCAGTCAATTTCTATTAATTACTTTAATTACTATAATTATGCAAACATGCATTCTCTTAGTTTTATCGAGATAAAATTTACCACCCTAATAAAGGTTGAATTAAAAGATGTAGATGTATAATATTAGAACTTTTGAAGATATGTCTTCTAATGGGTGGACTTATGTCGTTTTTAGTTCTTCTGGAGCAACAGATAATGAATTAAGTAAATAATTTTAAGTAAAAGATAACCTTGTTTCATTAGTTTTAGGATTTCGGAACGACCTGATTGCTCTGTTTTTAAATGGATGAGATGAGGAAACAGTTAATTTACCTTAGACTCACTAAGCCGGAATGGTATCAACACAGAGCGGTTTCCAAGGCAATATCAAAGAAGAACATAAACGGATGCTACTTTCATCGTTACAAATATCATAGAATTAGAACAACCCAAATATAGTAACAAAACACTGATTCTACTGCAGAAGAACAGTATCATTAGCCGAAAAAATTGACAATTAAAAGCACAAAACGAAAACTAATATTAATTCGCTCCAAATTTTATCGTCGACATCACCAATTCATTTGTATAATGCTTTTTTAGACGAAGGTTCACTTAACCCAAGAAAATACTATACTTACTCTGAGTAATAGTTAAATCCTGAAATTTATGAATAATTAAACGCAAATGCAAGAATTACGAAATATAACTTTTAATGATGGTATAATAATAAAGATTTCTGGGAAAAAATACCGGTTTCATTGGGTCGAAAAATGTCAACAGCTAAACCGGTTTACACGCCAAATGATCGTTCAAACCTAATCTTAAAACAATGTTGTTCCATACTCCACTAATACCACAATAGTTTCCACATTAACATATTCACCGAAAGGTAAAAAGTAGACGAAGGATGCACATCTCACGAGAAACAGGAAAATTTGGGTACGTCATTCCAGGAAAGCTGCATCAACCAACCACTTTTATTGATGAAATTCCTTTCCTGTTCCAGCCGAAATCAAACTTCAGATAACACTGTTAGGGAAGTGGGGACTGATGAAAACCAAGCCAACAAAATCGCAATCTGCTAGGATAACTGTACAACAAACTCGGCGTCAGCCTCTGCCATACCCCGAGCCATCCCTATTCGAAGTATGCAAATTCCAGGGAAATCGCGCCATTTGACCCTCGGCTCGGTTACCATGGATCGCCTACCAGACGTCACAATGTTTTAACCTTGCTTTGGAAAGTCAACGCACGAGATAGGAGAAGGTGGGATTGGCGAAAACTCCCCTCCCCTCTGGTGAATGCTACGAGGAAATGTTTTCCCGTGACGTCTCGTTCCGTGGGTCACTGCGGGAGACTTCATCTCTCAGATTGAGGCCGAAAGCGGGAGAGAGTGGACAGGTACGCTCCCGGTTAAAGGCTTCGAGTAACCCCGCGCGGATTCCCATGGAGACAAATTGTTTCGACGAAATCTGACGGATCTGCCGGGAAAGCAAAACGTCCACTGCTGTACACAATCGCTCGAGGAAAGCATTTGGTACTGAATAAGGTAGGATAAGAGATGTAGTTATTCGATTTCATTACGCGATGTAACTGACATATTAGAAGCAAAATACTGTTATCGACATTGTAAATGTTATTTTTTCCTAGTTTTTAACCATGACGGAAGAGGTAGATTCCAGGTTTATTTTCTCTCTCGCCAAGTAGCTACCCTTAAGAGACCGCAACCTTGACGCGCTCTAAATGTTCTTCTGGGGGATATGTTACTTCGTAAAATTTCCGGTGTTTACAGAATCAAGGCTGACTTAAACAAGTACCAAAACATTCGGTGGCATTGTTCAGGGGGTCTAACGGTACATTTATAACAAATAAATCCTCTTTACTGTAACAATGGCCAGAGAAGTGGTAATTGATTCTAATCCAAGAATTATTATATCGACAATGTGGATGCATCATGCTGTTCTAGTTTACCATTGTTATTGTTCATAACTGAGCATTGTTATATTTTAAATTAGTTTCCGATCTCTTTAACTAAACCATTTCAACCTATTTTTATGGAAATATCCGAACATTTTTTCAATGAAGATTTAAACAATTCAGACCAGGATATATATTTTTCACCCAAGAAAAGTTTCACAGCATAGAACGAGTTTATAAATTCAATTCGTATATGAGTATTTTGGATAATTAAAATTTTCTGTGTGCCATCCAAAATGACGTGCGAAAAGAGTTTCTGATATACCGATCCTCATAATTATACATTTGCGGAAGTAAATATTCACAGGAATAAAAAAACGATCGATTTGCAAAATCCGTCTAAAGGTACGAAATTCATAATGCAGCAAATATTTCAAAGCAATAGCTCTTTAATCCAAGCTCCTATAATATCTATGTCGAGTAAATTCTGTAATCAAAAGAGTAGGTCGTGGATAAATTACCCTTCGGCACATAATAGAGAAAGTGTTTTAATAGCGAAAAACACCGACCTCAATATTTAAACGTTTTATGGTTGTTTTTGGGTCATTTGAACAAGTTTGCCATTTGGCGATGAGCTCCGAGTCTAGATTTACAGTGGTCTGCGGGAATTCTAATCGAAGGAAAATTTCACAACAAAAGTTATAAAAGTTGGTGATATTTTAGTTGGAAACAAATTATAATGAACTAGAATAGAAAATATTCTTGCTTAAGAGCAGTTTTCTTAAGAAAAATATTATATCATTTCATATAATGTAAACTAATTAAGAAAAATCTTTTATGGCTATCTTCCGAGGATGAATATAAAGCAGTAAAACTTGATCTTGAATGAAAATACTAACCTTGCTAACTTGGATTACCAGTCTGTTGAGAGAGAGAGCAGCAATTGAAGAGGAAATAGTACAATAATGTGTATTATGAATAGTGGAGATAGTTTTACTTTCGAATGAAAAATCAACGAGTCATATTTGAATAAATTAATAAATCAAGATCATACAATATTATGTCCTCAAAATTTAAGAAATTAACTAGTTGAAAATAATAGTAATATAGTAATATAACGATAATAATAAACGCAATTCAAATAAAGTTTGGTATATTATGAAGCCAACAAGAGAAAAGATAATATTTCTATATGAAAAATCTGTTAGAGAAGTCTTAGCAAAAAGAGCATTAAATTTTCATCGAGTTCCAATTATTTCATATAATCATAATTATCAACTCCACCACAGTTGCTGAATATACAGAAAAGGTTAAAAGAAATTCTTTGTTAGTTCTTGTCCAAAAGAATTGAGCTCAAGAAAATGAACCATTTGTTACGCGATTTCAATATCATAAACGGGAACTTGTAAAGTAATCGAATCGTAAGCAATGTTTCAACATAATGGAATAGATAGTATGATAAAAGCTGAAATTAATAATCGAATTATTTCAACGATAAAGAAATTCAATAATATTCTCAACCACTTGTATAATTTCCACAATTGTAGTTGTCGCTGAAGAATAATTTACACGTTGAAAACAATGTAGGATTTTTAATGACTCATAACGTTATGAAGTACTAGTCAAAAAGTAATTTCAAAATGAATACTTGATTAAAATGCTTAAATATCAAATTCTCATTCAGTAACAGTATACAGCATAAGTATTCGCCATTTTATTAAGTTATAAACAGATTCTGTGGTTAACACCACTCCGGCCATCGTCACTTAAGTTATTTGTATCAACAATCATATCTAAGGACAGAAAGTAACGCTAAACGGCTTTTAATTTCACCGCTTGCACATGTCTTTGTCTGCAGATCGACCACAAGGCTTATGCTACCTTATCTCATCACGTATTCGGTGTCAAAACTTCACGAACACGTTTCCAACGCGTCATACTTGTGTTAGTCTAAAAAAAAGCTAGAAAAATGTTTTCAAAAGTATCATTATTGCGTGACAGAATAACAGTCGAGTAACAAGGCGATGCAAAAGAATAACAATCGAGCGTGATATAAAACAACCGGAATCCTAAACTACGTAGTTAACGACTAAATTACTTTGAAGTGTGAAGAAGACGACAAAAAATGCATCAGTGATCAACGGTACGGATTAAAAAGCTAAGGACATTTTTAATTGCCAAACATTACGATGTCTAGAGTTACCGAATCCGTATCAACAACTTTTACAGCAGGGTGATGAAGCAAAAAGCGGAAAGTAGGCCGTCACAGGATTACGAAGGAACATTCCGAATTTTGAGCGTTGCCTTTGTTTTCAATAGCACAAAAGGTCACATGGAACGCTGAGCCGACAAGGATACGTTCCATGGATGCCTAGCAAACATGACTACAATTCCGAACTGTACATCATCGCTTGACAGATGACGTTACTTTGAGTAAAAATATAGTAACCACAAAAATATAATGAGTGGGTAGTAATTAAGCACAACAATAGAATCATGGAAGCAATAATACACCTAGACAACAATGACCAAACTGTGAGGGTAAAAAATTACACTACCAACAATTGTATGACTAAGAGTCGAAGCGAACAATTAAGAACTCGCTTGTCGATATCGAATATATCGAATCGCAAATAATCTCAACTACTTTGAAGACAGGATTATAAAAGCGTTGTTTGTAACGATTAAACTTCTAAAATTACGAGAGAAACTAATTACTTGTAATTCCACCATCAATTTGAAACGGCGAAGCACTGCATTTCTGTTTTCGATCAGCTGGTTGGGTGAAACAGAGTGCGTTCGTTGCGTATGCGGGCGCGTGATTACGTGTCATTGATACCCACTTAAAAGGATCATTATTCGTGAAAATAAGTAACAGTAATTACTGGCTGCTTTTGAACCGTCTGTTGGGAGATGTGACGCAAAAGAATGAGGATTACCATCAAGGATCTATCGAAATCTCCTTAATTATGGGCTGGAAGCTTTAAGAAGGCCTACGAAACAACCAGGATTGTAATTATTTACCCGTAGAGTTCTCTTAAGAGATTTCGAGAGAAAAAAGACAAAAACATAATGCCAACGATTAATTGGTCTGTACAGAAGGTACTGTCGGAGTATACA
Source organism: Pantala flavescens (assembly GCA_020796165.1). Lineage (NCBI taxonomy): Eukaryota > Metazoa > Arthropoda > Insecta > Odonata > Libellulidae > Pantala > Pantala flavescens. The sequence continues at coordinate 43,418,700 of CM036881.1, read as the reverse complement.
TATTAACAAGATTAACACATAATGTTTCCCACTTCTAATTACGAAAAAATATAGGATTTGTGAAATGAACCTTTCCTTTGTATATTAAATTAAAAGGAATGTCGTCATATGTTATTCATCATCACATCAGATATGTCATATAGATAATTCAAACAATTATGTAATGTCATAACAATGACAACAGCAAAACAATGAGGAATTAACCAACAATCAATAAAACAAAAATTAAGGTAAAAAAATTACTATTGCGTTAAATTTTCATCTACTAAAATTAAGTATCAATTAAGCACTATATTTTCCTTCAGATTTAGAACAACAAGGTCTGCTCGCGAACAATTGACAACCTCCTATTAATACAAGGTCTCGTAAAATTTGCTAGGATAGAGCAGGACATCCTATTTTGAACTTTGACGCGTGATGTTGTACATGGATTGCAAAGGCTAAGCGAAGCTCCTCTTTAGGAGGTTATTAGAAATTTCCCGCCCAACGATAAGCATGTGGAAGCATCATTGCAATGTCTCCTTTCGCCATCAGTGAGCGCCGCTCGGTTTACATCTGCCTGTCGAAGAGATTTCGAAAATCTCTTTTGGAAACAGCGGACTTTCGAGGAAAAGCTGTTGGGAAACGACTCATGGAATATCCGCCAAAAGTTTTGGCTTTTGAAGGGTAATTATTAGAAAATAACTGATACCTGACCTCTCGGGACGAAAATGTTTAGAAACGTAGACAATCTATTTTATTTGATCAGATAAGGCCGGATTGTTGCGTTTGAACTAGTAATATATTACTATTCTGTTTGTTAGAATGAGGTGTTATTGTTACAATTTAGCGGACAAGGTTCCGCTATTGTTGGTATTCGAATTCCTAACGTTTTATCCATTCATGAGATGTTTAACCTAAAATAAGGTTTGCCATTGGCCATTTAGCTTCAAGATCATTAAACCAAGAATATTCATTCAGAAAGTATGCTATCCAGGGAATCTTTTATCCAGCTTAGATTTAAGTAAATGATGTATTGAAAACTCTATTGAACTATTCAATAGTATAAGAATGATAATGACAGTTTTTCCGCTCTAGCAAATAAAAACTTTGTTCTTTCATCCAATAACAAAAAGGTATTTTTCAGAGATTTTAACATTTGTAGTGTTTCAATATACAGTTTTGATTAACTAAATATTTTTTCGAACATGGATAAAAATTGGTTGTATTTTATTTCAATGATGACAATTGAAACTCGTTTTTCAGACGTTGAAATTTCTTAGTGAAAATATCTTTAGGTTGGGTGTATTCTTGGGTGAAAAGTTCAAAGAGTAATCAATTCTTTTGGATTAATGGTCCCGTGGGTGAACTGTCCTTGAGCGAAATGCGCTGGTACTATTTAAAAATAATGGGTGGGTGGACGCAAAAAGATAAACTATATATTAGAATCATTGTATAAATGTAAATGGCATATAAATTTCCCATTTATATTAGCTCACGTAAAAGATAAGATTATTATATATTTATTAAAGAAAATTTTACCCTATTACATAATTGAATTCCTATGGAAACTTTTGGAATCACATGCAGCTTGAAATTAAGAAGAGAACCTAATACCTCATAACCTTTTTTATGCCGTCAATTAATACTGATGTGTGTGAGGTTCAACCTATCATCTAAGACTACAAGCGCATGCAGATTTTGAGGCGATGAAAAAAATAAAACATTGTTATGTATACAATCATTTAGCAGAGATGATAGATACATGCATTGAGACACCCGCATCACTTCCTAGAACAATCAAAGCTAGTATCTTTGTCGTTACCTCAAAAGCCGAATTCGCTCGACTTTACCAATTCCTCCAAATTTAACGACAGACATAATCTCCTTTAAAAAAAAACACATCGGATGCAACAGTGTCACATTGTACGGCCTTGGCACGGTTAGAAATCCGAATGCCGACTTTCACCTTTCGTTAACCGGTGAACGGGATGTCCACTTCCACCCACACGTACGGACTTCCCTTTCGGAGTGATTGATGGCTTGCGATCCGCGGTGTTTCACAAACGCTCCCTAACACTGATCTTCGCACCTTGAAACGAGCCCACTCCACTCCAGATGTTAATATGTAACAGCTATCCCATGCGTGTGCCAGGGAAAGGCTATTAGATTATCGCTAAACATTTCTTCTTAGTTACGGTGTTACCTAGGTTACAGGTTAGTCTTATTTGAGTTGGTAATTGTAACGATTATTACTGAATAATACCTAATGAAATTACGTTCACTTAATGATTCGTAATTAGTCATTCTATCGGTAACGAAGCGAAACTTTACATTCAAGTTTGAAAACAGGTTCCGCGAAAAAATGCTAATCAATAATTAATGCAAGATTTTTTCGCAATTAAAGATAATTAAAGTAGGTTAAAAATGAGTAAGCAGATAATGAGCATTGAGGCTAACAGTGACCGAAAAAATATTTTTATAGCAATGTTTCGCTTCTGGATCAATTCCCCGAAATCATATCGTATACCGTTTATTTATATGTATACTTCGCTAAGAAATTCAAGAGTAAACGGATTTTTAAATGAGTAATTTTTTCAATTTAATATATTCACCAATTTTTTCAGTGTTCAGCCAGAAAGAAAGCTACAAACAGTTCCCTTCTCACTACTATATTTTTGCACAGTCCTCATAGTACACGGGCATATGACAGTTGCCGGAAAAAAATTTGCAACCGAGTTTCTGCAAATCGCTCGAGACTTCGCCCAAGGTAAAGAGAGAATCGGACGACTTTTTTTGCGGTGGGATGTTTAGAATCTCACTTTCACTTTCATACCTGTTGTGGCAAATTACAGGAACACCAAGGCAACGGGAGAAAGTGTTATCTTATATAGCGGCAGGGATGCTGTGAGTCTTAACTTGAAAGGCGTTTGGGAAGGTTTCGTTTCCAATACCACCGATTTTCTCTACACGCGTTTCCTGTTAACGATATTTCCAACTTCAAAACATTCCTCTGGACATACTTCAGAGTGCTTATGGAAGAATCATGATGCTCCTTTACGAGGATTAATTCAGATCATACGATTCTTTTTCCGTAAAGAAGTGCTATTAACTTCAATTTTCATCTCGCTCGGTAAATACCAAAGGGTCAACTGGACAGCCGAGAATTGACTTTATGCTTAAGGCGCGTGTTTGAATCCCAGCGTTTGCCGTAAGTGCAAAATGACCATAGCCATCGAAGTATTGTAAACTTGTTCCCATGTTCCGGTAAGTGCTTGATTCCTACCGCCCTTGGGACAGTTAATTTCGCACACCATTTTGAGAAATTGTAAATAAGGCTAGCAAACAGCCTCGAGGTAAAAATGTTGCTATTAACTTCTTGTTGATTACTTCCGATTTAGGAATTTGTTATTCGCGACCTCTACGAAGGTCACAATGGCATGTTTATTTATACAAAATTACCCCTACTGATGTTACACAAAATGCAATTGGGAGAAATTTATAGAAAAAGACTATTTTATCGATCAGTGTATATACTACCCTTAATCATCAGGTCAGTAAATCTTCGCAAATGTCACATAAATATCTTAATGTTTTTTTTTCGAACCCAAATACATTACCCCACCTAAATCAATCGCAGATTTATGCACGGCATGCTCTCATCAACCGCAAATGCACTATGCAAATGAGTTGCCGCGTGTGAAGAGATAATCTTATCCAGAGCACGCGTGGCCGCAATACGTCTGTTGAAGAAGATGCCGCCTCGGTGGGCAACAAAAGAGAAGTTATACACGTTCAGCCTTGACTAGGTCGACCCGTATTCAAATGTGCTGCAATGCGAGTTACTGAAAGCTCTCCGAAGAGAGCTATATTTATCCGACAGGTTTTGGACTATGTTACGTAGGAGGCCTAGTTGTAAACTCATCCTCTCTCAGAGTTCGTTACCAGGAGCTTAACAGAGGGGAATGGGGTGTACTACGTGTATACTTGTATACATGGTGAGGAATGGGGTAAACTCCCCTGATTGAAAATCCTTTCATTTAATAAAGTAAGAAATCAGGACCTTTTATATCCTGAATATTAAAGAAATTCGACGAACTGAATGGGTTTATTCGGTGACAATTTGAATCAGAACTGACTTAGGATTGGCAAAACAAAGAGAGCCTACTAAGAGAATGAATTATTTGAAAAAAATACGAAGTTAGTGATATATTAAACAGCAATTTTAGCACTCATGATAAATATTCAAATGATTTTATGTGCTTAAAAGAGAATGAAGGCAATTCAGATACATCCTATCAAAATTTAAATGTAGCATTCAATATCAGATTGATCCTCCTTCGATTATAAGCTAATTGAAATGAATTTCGTGATAAATGTTTTTATTGACAATACTCATTTAAAAACAGATTTTTAAGTAGCCAAACCAGTCATTTATTAAACGACTATCTCTATAATGTATAACATTAATTTATACTTTACTCCCCTGCCACACGCTGAAAGGCATCCTAAGTAGATATGCTACCGCAATAATTATTGTCGTCACGTCATAAATTAATTAACGAAAACCTCCTCATTGCTAATTGATTTGACCCCTCCCATGAATAAGAAAGCTCATCAATACCAACATTGTTTCATAACGAGCTAAGACCCGGTGCACTTTCTATTTTAAGACAGGAACCGGGTCATGCATTTCTCATTTCGAGCATTAACGGATTGACATCCACGCTTTTGCTTCAAAAGACGTCCGAAAACCAATCGGAGAACACGTGGCTTAAAACACGAATATCCTATGATAAGCGATCGATCAAACTGGTTTCCCATTCGGATCAATTACGTGATTGTCACGCCTGTCTTTGGACTTGACAAATCGACAGTTCGTTGCTTAAAGGGGTTTATAGAGAAGCGAGAAACACATTTCTGATATTGAGAAATTCTTTTGAGGTGTTGACATTTACTAATTTTTATGAAGTAGATTAAAAGTGATATTTCATGGTCTTCTTTATCTCACCTTCTTATCATTCACAAATTTCATTAGAATATTTTTCGGAGCATATTCTTTATTTTTTCGGGAAAATCTAATCATGAATAAAAGCATTGTATTTGATCAACCTCAATCAAACACAAAATCAGATCACCTGTTATCTAACTTATTCGATTTATTCTCTTTCAGCGGAAATCAATACCTACTATAATGATTATAACCTTTTTCTTTTCGAGTGTTACTACCACCATCACCTATAATGTAGGGATGGTGATGATTTCCTGATTTCAACTTTATAATTTAAAGATGATAATGCTATGGTACGATGAGCTTCGGTATTTAGTTTCATGTAAAATAACATTTATACAAATCAGATATATTGATACTTAATTCTGAGATTTGGAGATATTTATCTCCAGAAAGGCTAATTCTTCATCACAGTACATTAATAATTATTCTGATTAAGCAAAGAATAGAATAATTAGTATTACAAGAGTAGGATACCTTGGCTCGAGTGCTAGTCATGTCAACACTATTTACTTTTGTATTTTTTTAAGGTAACTATGCATGCATTTTCATATATTCTTAATGAATATATCAAGTCCATCGTAAACCCTGTTCATAAAATCTTCTGTAAAAATTTCTCTATGGAAGGTTTAAGTGTAGTTCTCGTGTATATACCCATATAATTTTATGTATCATTTTGTTTTATTATTTTTCCACGAACTCCGAAATAAAAAGTAAAAGCTTTAGAGGGCACTGTGTCAGACCCCGACATGAAATAAACAAAGGTCATAGGAACATCATCTTTTGCTTATTCTATGGCATTTTGGGACGCATTCAATGTCAAAGACGCTGCAGGTCACGGAATTACCGCCAGAGAGTTAACCTCCGGTAAATTAGATACGAGAGGAAAACCTTTTTTTGCACGAACGCTTTCATGGTTTCGGTAAAGGCTTCGAGGAATATGTCCAAGGACTTTGCTCAATGTTGGGTCTTCGGGGCACGTAATTTCCCGCTAAGGAATTCTGCCGATTTTGAGGGAAATGACGCTGTTGCATATCAACCAAAGCACTTCATAAATATGTCGTGCGAGTTATGGAGAATTTACGCAACTGCAGGAGAAAAGGAAATTATATGCGTTGTTCCTGCACAACTTGATATATAACGACAAGTATACTGCCAATAGCATCTTGATTTGTAATTGTTTGTTCCAAGGTAGCAACAATCACGGATGTTTACTAGTGATGGAAAGGGATTGTTGATTCGTATATCTTGTTTTGAAGTATGGAATGCGCATATAATTTTTGAGACAACATGTCGGATACATGTTGTTTCCTCTACTTAACAGCAGTTTTATTTTAGGAAAAATATATTTGCGTCACTTAGCAAGGGTAACATTCAATGAATGCTGCATTACTTCCAAAAATATTTCCTTGTGCAATATCCGTTCCTTTCACTTCCATATGAAACTCACTTGGTATAAGTAAAACGCAAATCTTTCAACACAAATCGTACTTATTTCAGCTTTAATTTCAAACACCATTATCCAAAAAAATACTAATACAAATTACATTAAAATGCCTAATTAATTTTATTAAATCGTTAAAACTATAATAGTCCCATCTACACTGAATTTTACTTTCCCATCACTTCCACATTAAGATATTTTCTTTCGAAATTTCATCCTTGCTCCACTAAAATTTACGACAGTTAATGATCAGCACTAATAAAATCGTCTCGATTGGATGAAGCAATTAAATATATTTTATCATTTCAATGTAAAAAATCCTGATTAAATCGCTGTTTTTAGAATTTATTATAATTCGAGCGATATCAATACGCAATGAAGAGTAAACAGCTGCGATTGTAGAATTAAGATTTAAGTTCCAAAATATATTGTTGGTGATGAATTTAAGCTGCTCTCTGGGTACAATGAAAATATCTATTTATATTTTATTGTTCGCGAATTCATAATATAAGCTTCTAATACGTATATTCTATATTCATCCTCATGCTGGTTAGAAAATCATCTTCTTTAGCTTATGACACAGAGAGAGGTTTGGGTGTTAAGCAACGTAAGGAATGTGGTAACTGCTAACTCATTTTAGTAAGCTATTGGAAACTATCGGAAACAAAGGGCATTTTATGAGTGGCAGTAAATGTAATCGCAATGAATGCACGGAAACCACTGAACGTGATTTTTCGTAAGAAAAACTTCATCGTAATTTTCCAAAATTGCCTTTAACTCAGCGCATTCAAAATGACAAAAAACATGAAGCGGGCACAGAAAAAGAAATGAGTAATCATATCTCGTGCACTAAAACTGTTTGAAATAATTTTCATTCATGAAGGTCTGGAAGCAGTAACCATTTTACCAATTATTTTATCTTCCTAAGTCATAATTAATTTCAAAATTGAAAGATTTCCAGCGGTTTTCATGTCGAGTTAGTACTTCAAAACGAGTGATATTTGGATCTAATATAGAAATATATTTCAACCAACTTTTTCGTAATAGACAAAATGCTACAAAAAACTCTCGTTCAGTTGGTTAGGACTCCCAAAAAGTGACTTTTGTTGCGTTCTGGTTTCCCAAGGCAACGAAACTCTTGACAGAAGCCTTCTATAATGCGAATTTTCACTTACACATTGGAGTAAAAACATAATTAGATAACATTCGTAATTCAATCAGAAAAAAGAGATTATTCCGGTTATTTTATAAGGCAATAATAAAATAAATCTGTTATGGAATTTAATCATACTATTATTAACAGCATACTTTATACCTATCCATAAATTAGACGAATTGCTCAATATATTTTTTCAATCAATATCAATCCAATAAATTTTTTTCTCAACTAGACATTTATCCTACCTGAATAGGTGTTAAATTGGGTCTTGGTCATTTTTATAGTCCTGAATAGAGACGGGGAAAGCTGTCAGTTTCTATTAGAGCTACATCTATATTCTATCAAGTGGATATATTATGCAAGCCATTAAAATGTCGTAATAAGTTCGGAACAAGCAGGTGGTATGCATATAAAAATAGATGACAGCTTACAACCTTGAGTCTTTGTATTGGACATAGATTTAGTGTTATAGCAGTCTTAGAAATTTTGGAGCTATTCGCCTACTTTCAATAGATTGGAAACTTCTAGTGTAAGAATGCTCGTGCTAACTCTGGGACGAAAATTTTGGTCAAGGTGTATACCATATTTAAAAAAAGTTGCACAATTTTATTCCTATCGGATTGAGCACGTAATGAGAAGCTAGGCTAGCGCTAAATTTACACTTGCAGCTTAATTTTATTTTTAACCACTCAACTACCGTTACTTGTTTCTTTGTATCTACTTCTACTCCATGGCTATAATTAATTTAACTCGTTGTTTTGTTTCCGGATGCTCTCTATTCAATGGTGGCTTATAAATAAACGAATGCATTCCTCAATTCCCTAAATGCATTCCAACTCTTAGAATTGTAGCCAATCACTATAAATTCTTCATTTACTATATGCATTGTAAATGCTCTACCAACAGGGCATAAGGACTAACTATCTCCCCATTTGTCCACGATTAATAAGTGAAGATGACGGTGGCAGGAGAGGTTCGCAAGGAAGCTATGGAAGCGGTCGCAGAGAACATCAAATCCAGATGCAGGATCCCGAGGAGGTACATGGTATCTGCCCTCGCCTTCCTTGGCTTCTGGAATGTTTACGCTTTGAGGGTGAATCTCAGCGTGGCTGTCGTTGCCATGACAAACAATTACACCGTGGCTGTGGAGGATGAAAACGGTACCATCACTTACGTAAGTTGAACTAAAAGGATCTATAACCTCTGTAAACTTCATAATTTTATAGATTATGCTCAAAAAAATATTTCTTGTGAGCTTGGTCAAGTAATGGAATCCAGGAAGTGTACTTATAAAGATTATTGATTACTATTTCTTCAATTTAATCACGCTGATTAATGATCATTAGTTTTAACTAGAGTGCCAAGAATTGTGCTAAGACAGGCTGTTAATTAAATTATATTTAAATAATAAAAATCCATATACCTGTTCTCTTACGTCGTAGATCTTTCCAACGACAGCGAAAATGAACTTTTGGTGGTAAAACATCTTCCAAAATAGACAAATCTGAATATGAACCTGTGTCAGGGTATCGAAAAGTAATCTAATCGAAGTTCCACCATATATCGCCGTAAACTCATTATTTATACTGTAGGACTTTAAAGGGAATCAAAACCTAAGAATTAAAATCCAGAAATTTAGATAAAAACTTTGATTAAAATCTTTGAAAAAATTCAATTAAAGGAGTATAAAAATTCTTTCTTCCTATATTGTCTACGCTATAATACATAAATCGAGTTTTAAATGTAAGGAGATACTTGCTAGTCCCTATTTCACCTGAAAATAAAACAATTCTGTTCGTATTATAAGATTATTCAAAGTGGTGGGTGGTTGATTTTGTAAGGTCGAAATACAAACGCTTCTGTACCTTCTCATACCCATTAAATTAACTAAAAACTCCTCAGGCAATCCCCCGCATCATTATTAAGGAATTAGCTAATCACATATCTCATGATAATTAAATTCTCGTGAAATGAGAAAGGATGAGCAAACTGTTGAGTGGGCCGTCAATAACCGGGGGAGTTCTCAATGAAACCTGCGTGACACACTTATTCCATTCGGTTGCCTCACTTTCTGGGGGCCTTCCAAAAGTATCGGGTCAAGGTGGGGGAGGAACCATCAGATGCTCCTAACCTTGTGATTATCGCACACTATTTATGTCCGTCTTCATCGTTGAATGATTTGACATCCTCATTTACATATGGGTTTTTCCAAAAACCTGAAATACCGGTGTTTTAACAAATTTTTTGGTATTTATCTAACCACCCTCTTCTGGCCCTGTCCCACTCATTTTTGTCTAAGGGCTTGAACTTAATACATTGTAATTATGATTGACCTTCAATGGAATAATAGAACGGTACCTGACGGATGCTATTTTCCGGTTTGCTGAATTGTTACGTAGCGACGTAACAGTCAAAATCAAAACAAACGATGCGTAGTTTTAGTGAACTAATATAACGTAAACAAAACATGAATCCCTGAGGAACATTGCAATGCGCCCTCCTCCATGGATAGTAAAATCCATTAAAAGCATCTTATAAACGTTATTCAATTCTAAATGAACTTTTTAGCAACATAATGATATTTTTGAAGAAATAAATGATGATAAACCTGAAGATGGACTGAATAGCGAATAATTTTATAGAGTACGGATGATCGAATAAGTTTCGGTTTACGATTTTTAAATGAATTTCAATGTATTTATATAATATTAATGTAAATGCCTTTAAATATATATATGGTTCAAAGAAAAAGTTTGCCTTACTGACCTTGAAGGTTTTTAACAAAAGAAAGAAACATGACAACAATATAAAAATAACAAAGGAAAGAAAAATGACAAAAATATTAACATATCTATCATTCTAATAATAATGGTACCGTTCTTAAAATTGATATTAGCATTTGGAGAGTGATTATTAGGATAAGAATAATCTTGTATGCTTCTCATCTATTCCAATCTCGATATTTGAGATACATTTTATAGATAAGCATAAATTATAAGCAATAAATGTATTCATTATATTTAGGAAATTTATATTGTAATATTATAGAATTTTTTTAATCTGAAACTAATATTTGTAACAATATCTCATATCATCTCTCAGGAAGATCGGAGAGACTTTGACTGGGATGTGCCTACAAGAGGATTGCTGCTGAGTTCTTTCTTCTATGGGTACATAGTGACCCAGGTATTGGGAGGGTTTCTGGCAACACGTCTTGGAGGAGGTGCTCGCTTGTTTTGCCTAGGAATAGGAGCAACTGCTGTGTTAACAGTGGTTACTCCACCAATAGCGTATGCTTCACTTCCAGGCCTATTTGCAGTCAGAATAATAGAGGGACTCTTTGAGGTAAGTGTTCTTTGATATCAGAACGGTAAAATTACTTAATTCAAGAGAAATTAATTTATTTGTAAGTGATTTAATATAATGTTATGTAGTAATGTGAAATATAGTGAGCTAATATTATATTGATAAATTGATTATAGTGATTAATATTTTTACCAAATCATTAAACAGATACTAAAATTATATTAGTAACTCCAGTAAAATATGATATGATAAATGATCTGATATGCTAAAATAAAATGACTTCAGTATATGAATTCATGCACATCAAGGAATGAGTATAAGAATAGGATAAGGAAGGTAGATTTTAACTATACAGGATAAAATTGTGGCATTTGTTTTCAAAGGTTTAACAAAAGTAAAAATAGTGACATGACTGGTATTCAAATCCAGGTCTTCCACATGACCAGACAGGTATACTTATCAAAGTGGGTAAGCAGTCATGTTGGTATTCATCATTTCTGTTAAACCTTAGTTATAAGAACCTAAAAGGATGCATTCTTAACTATCTATTTTAAACATAATTCATTTAAATACGCAATAAATTTCATAACATATAACTGAAGTTTTAAAATATTATTTTTATGTCCTAAATATTTCATAGGGTGTAACGTATCCCTCAATTCACGCTGTGTGGAGTCATTGGGCACCCCCTATAGAGAGAAGTCGTCTTGCTACAATTGCATTTTCTGGAAGTTTTGTTGGAACAGTTGTATCCTTACCTCTTTCTTCTGTGATAGCAGAGAGCCTTGGATGGCCAGCTATATTTTACATCTTTGGTAAATAAGGAATAATTCCTCTGTCATATTTTATTCTCTGTTTTAAAACAGAATTTTTTTGACTCACCCTTAACTTTTGCATCCATAATTTAGGATTTGTGGCTATCATATGGTGTGTGTTGTGGTACGTAGTGGTGAAGGAGACACCAGATCAAGATCCTTACATTTCCAAAGAAGAGGCAGATTATATAAGGCAATCACTTGGTCCATCTCTTCCTGCAAAGGTAATAAATGACTTTCTATTCATATAATCAAAACTATTCAAAACACTGAAAATATTGATTTTTATTACTTTCAAAATTAAAACATTTTTTTAATATTATAAGCAGAAATCTGGAGATATCCACTTAAATTGTAATATATCCTAAGAAATATCCTGATGTAAATATTTTCTTGGATTTAAAAAAGCTTTTGTAATTTTTATTTCTCAATCAGAACATAGTGTAGAATTGAGTTCCTCCATTAAGTGTAATTTAAGGACATTAAGCTTAATTAAATGGCAAAGTTATATGTATATTAAGCTATATGTAATTATTAGGTTTAAAAATTTAATCTTAAAAGACATAAATGATAACTAATGATATTTGTCAGCCAATCATAGTATTACCATAAATATCATATCAGAAACTGTACTGAAATGTTAATCACAATGGTTATCATCATACATTAAAGTTTTAAAAACTAAATTAATTTAAACAAATCTAAAAGCCTTGTATTCAAAGTGTTTTGGGTCAGGTGAATGTCTTAAAAAGTTTTTAGAATTATGTTTGATTATGAATTTCAGAGGCCACCATGGAAGAGTATTTTACTGTCCATGCCTGTTTGGGCTATTGTCGTATCACACTTTTGTGAAAATTGGGGTTTCTATACTCTTCTTACCCAGCTGCCAAGTTTTGTGAATGGTAAGTTACTGTATAGTATCATATTTTTAATAACCATATGAATTAGATTTGTCACCAAATGCAAAAAAATTGACATAGATATAAATACTTTAAAAAATTTTCCACCAATAAAAAGCTTATTTATTTCAGATACTTTGGGATTTGACCTTAAGAAAGCTGGATTTTTCTCTGCATTACCTTACTTGGCAATGGCAATAATTTTGCAAATCTCAGGACAGTTGGCTGATTATATGAGATCCTTATCAGTGGAGTCTGGTGGAACTAAGACCTCAAAAATTTTCACCACTACCTATGTCAGGAAAATTTTCAACTGCACTGCTTTCCTTTGTCAGACGATATTTATGCTTTCTGCAGCTCACATAGGGACAGCCATGGGAGCTGTAGCTTGTCTTACTTTGGCAGTTGGCTTAGGGGGATTTGCTTGGTCTGGCTTCAGGTAAGTGTAAAGCATTTTGCACACATATTTGGAACAAGTATTAAATTTAGTGTGATATGTGAATCGATTACTAAATTCACCCGCAAGAGACGTCTAATCTTAAATAGTTTAATTATTAGATAGAGACCTTACAGCAATGATAATTATTATTGGCAAACAATTATTCAACCCTTTCTTGGGTGATTAAAAAAAATTAACTCAGGACATATTTTACTACACGCAAATGCTCCTAATATTTAAATTGAAGGAGCTAAAATATATTTGTGAAAGCAATGAAAACTGATGAAGAACTAATTTTATTTTTCAGTGTTAATCATTTGGATATAGCCCCTCAATATGCTGGAGTGCTTATGGGATTTACAAACACATTTGCCACACTTCCAGGAATAATCAGCCCTACTTTGACAGGTTATATAGTGAAAAATCAGGTAAATAAAAATTGTATATAATTATATTAATTATTTAAGCAGCTAAAGGCATTTTAAATATCAGAATAAAAAGTGATTACAAAAATTAGTATCAAATATAACTAAACCAATATTTACATTCTCTGGAACTCATTTTGCTAAGATATTCATTCATGACACATTGTACTATTCTAAATTTCTGGCACTGACTTATATAGATTATTTCAGGACTCATTGTTATCCTTAGATTAATTGAATTTGCATGTATTTATGATACTGATCAATGAGAAAAGATACCTTATTGGAAAAATGCTTAATTTCAGACACCAGAAGAATGGGTCAATGTATTCTATATAGCTGGAGGCCTTTATTTAGCTGGGTCTATATTTTATGGTGTTTTTGCATCTGGAGTACGCCAGCCATGGGCCGAGGAGGAAAATCCAGATGATAAAAATAGTAGTCCCAACAGAGCAAGGAGAGACACTCCAGCTGAACATTTCTGTTATGCTAACAAGATTGTAGAAGATGAAAGAGTTTGAGATAAGCTTTCTAGGTTTTTATACGGTTGACTTTGGTTGGCCTATTGTTCATCATTTAGCTGATCTCATTAATTTGGTGTTGATGAAAATATGAAGGTCAATTCTCTTACATTATTTCATTCATATCTAAAAACAATATTTTCTTAACTTAATTGAATAAAAATGTAAATAAGCAAAGTCAAAACAAAGACAAAATCAATAGGAATATGAAGAAGGAATATAAGGAGAAGTGATAAAGATTATGCTCTTTTATATAAGTAAATTATTTAAAACTCGAGATTTTCAAACTTAATTTTTTGACCAATTTTAAAATGCGACTTAATCAAATGTTTCATTAAAAATGATTCTAATGATGGGTTTGGTTTGGGAAGGAATACATTTCTATAAATATGTTTTATTGGAGAATCATTAAAAGGAAAAATTTATTGTCTGTTCCTTAAGGAAACACTATAGAAAATTATTAAATTATTTAAGGCTGTAAAAAATGCTAGCTAGTTCATGGAACTTCAATAATGTGAACTATTGTATTAATCATTTCACTATATTAGTGAAATTATTATTTTTATTATCGAATTTTATTACTATGATTGTAAACCATGTTGTTGGTATGTACTTCCATAACTGTAAAAGAATAAAATTTTAGCAAGACAATCTTTGTACTTTTAAAGGTACTATATTTAATATCATAATCCTATATTTACATTAAATATGTAAAAAATTACCTTTAAATCGTTGATAAGAAAATCAATATTATTATAAAATATTAACATTTTTGTGTATTTTTCAACCATTTCACACCTAATCTTTTACTCATAAATGATTAGAGTAAAATGATACACTTCTTAGTTACATATCTAATTCTGGTTCCCATTCTAAAGACTGCTAACCAAGATTAAACTATCAGAGTTGACAAGCCATCATTCACTTGATTTCCCATACGCGATATATTTTATTATTAAGGAGCTGAATTTGTAAACGTAGAGAAAAGGGAAACATCACCGTGCAAAGCGCGGTAAATTCAAACGTATAGGAAACCAGTCCTCCGGCATTTTCGAAACATTTTATGGAAACTATAAATTCCAAAGTAAATTTTATAAAGACCAAACACCCTATCTTCTATTGTAGCCTCATATCTATCCCTTGAACGGTCCTTAGATACCACCAGTTCGTAGCGTAGCAACGTAACTCTTCTAAAGAACACCGTTAAGCGGGAAAATCGGCAGCCGCTATTCCTTGTTATGGAACGCGCCTCAACCTTAATCGGGAAATATCCGCGCAGGAATTTGGCATTGAAAAAGCTGTTCTACCGCTCGGCCCGTGCATCCCGGCGACATTTGGCATTGACTGAAGAAAATGGAGGGAACAGCGAGCTTTCGTCTTCCCGGCAGTATGGCCACACCCGCGGGCGAGAGTGAAAGTATCATTCCCGCACTTTTCTCCCGTTTGGACTCCTTCAGTCGGAGCCTCGACACCACGTCGAGTAGCTGCTGGAATTCTCTTAAGATCCGCCTGATTTCTCCCACGTGGGCTCCCTCTTCTGTGACAGCTGGAAGTCAAAAGCTGAGGGATACATTTGCTTAACTGTTAACGGCGCTAAACTTCCGCATGCAGATACTGAAGGGAAGCTGACGGTGGATCATTGATAGTGGCAAGGTATTGTTCTGCATCGTTTATTAGAGAATCCTATCTTTTAAATAGAACTATAAATACAAATTTTCTACTGAGTTAATTAAAATTTTATCTAGTTTTTGTGCCGCAAAGTGGTGGTGTGCCGCAGTTAGTTGAAGGGTTTTATTCTGTTCATGGAAACGTATAAGCGTTCAACATTTACGGGTCAATTTTTCATTTCGAGTTGGTATTTTATATTGTAAGATTTTACTCCTATAAGATTTTCCATGTAAATTAATATAACAGAGAACTAAAAGTAGGTGCCTTAAGTTTCAGAGAAGTTATTCTAAGCTACCGAAAGACATTTCTAGCGTTCATTAATTCATTTCCCACAAAATTAGGTCGTTCAAATTATCTAAGCTTACTTCATCGTAGGATGGAAAGGAAAATATTATTTTCTCCTTCACTGTTACGGTTAATATCGTACTACAGCTATATTATTTTTTTGTAGTTTAAATTCTGTTAGGTACTGATGGACAGAATATAACTGCTATCAATAACTTTATTTTGGGTAGTAATGTAAAACTACCAATGAAATAGAAGGTTGAAAGTAATTCAATGCTATTGATGATATTTATTATTGATAATTATAACGAAGACTTAATTTACTGATGCCGAATTTCGTCAGATGCTTTTCTCTCTCTATTGTACATTAAAAAAAGTAAAATAAATTTTTCAAAATTTTGCCATCACTCGACTCTTCACGATTCTTTGCGAAAGGAGTAGCTCTCACTCAAAACGATTGAGAAAAGGGTGAACGCAGCCGAAATTTTCGTTTCTGTTTCGTAAGACGGGAAATCGGTGAGAGATTGTAAGATATACTGAAAATACAGCGAGATGTTAACCAAAGCCAACGCTTATCAACTGTTTGAGAGATGTTGACAATGTAATGGAAGTTTGGAAATGGAAGCTAAATAAAAATATATCGGACACAGATTCTGTTTACCATTGCTAATCCCGCTTTTTCATTCTACAACTGATGAGGTCAACAATTGATAGGATAGAGTCCGTACGTTGACCCCAGAATTTGAATTGTTGCAGTTAAATTTACATTTGATTGTTAATTACATCCTATTGTCTACGAGTTTTTATAAAATCCACAATATTATAGGTTTCTGATAACAAAAAAATATATTAAAAATAATAGAATGCCTCAAATATTCTCCTTATATTATTATTTAACTATGGAATACATAAGTATGAGCGTTTTTGTAGCGTATGATAAATATATAATAATAAATTAAAGAACATCAACATCAAAAAACTTTCGGTACGCATAATAATGCATCTCATACGTTGCTTTCTTACCAATCAAATACTCAGTGAATCAACACCTAAGACAGATTAGTAATTAAACACGAGTAATTATGTATATACACTATATTTATGTCGATAAATGTGATAGGTCGCTTGGAACTAATTAGTTACCCCAAAAACGATTCTATTACAATTCAATATCATCGATGGAGCAATCAAATTCAGAAGAAAACTTAAAAAAATCGCTACAAAAATGTCAACCCGGATTTCTCACCGAGGGGAAAAAATTCCCGTTGCAGTTTGTCGATTCGATCACAGCTGTGCAGTTGTGCAAGGCATATGGAAATAGAAAGGAAAAGATATCTCAAAACCGCTGGAAGCGATAACCTTCTGACGCTGTATCATCGGAAAGATATCTCCCGCGAAAAATCCGGAAGCTTCTGCGTTAATAAAAGAAGGATACTCTGGAAATTGAATTTCTCCATTTTTTACAATTTTTTGAATATATTGATTTTTTTATAATGAACACTTAAAAAAATAGTAATAAAATATACTTGATACGATCTGTAAAACTTCGCAACACATTAAATACAATTAGAATTCGTCACTTATCCATAATTAAGGGTTGATTAAACTAATATGCAAAAATTCCAGATCTTAATAGAAGTCGACAACTTATACTAACCATTTAAAATCTAATAGATTAAAATAAAAGCGATAATCTTTAAATAATTCAAATCTTGTGTTACAGTTTAAAAGGAATGAACATATTCTGTACAGATTCATGCTCTGTTTGTCCAGAGATACCACCCATAAACTTTCGAATTATACCTTTTAGAATGTTTTTTGGGATTTACCGAAGTTTTAAATTCATGTTGATGGAACGTTTTCACGCTTCCGTAAACAATGAGAGCGATGGAGATTTGAGGATGTCACTGCAATGCTCGGAACTGTTTTTACGGGTTTAACCCAATTGGAAAAATTAGGAAACGGTAACAAGAGAGAATGAAGCTTGAAGTACTTGTTAGTTTTTCATTCTATTTTCGACACATTATTCAATGCTTTTTCTAAGTGAATTTCCCAGAAATACGAACATTTGCCTCGCTTAGTTTTAGCGTAGATAAGAAGAAAGGTCTTACTCTTCCAAGAAGCTTAAGAATATATTAAGAAAATTTAAACTCTGATGGGCCTGTCTGTAGCTTTTTAAAAATTATACTCAGCACTCGCTTTGAAATTAAGCGATCTAAAAAAATCCTTCGATTAGCTTATAATCATATGAATACATGGTTTATCTTTTTTAAATATTTATAAGTCTCGAATTGCACTATCAACGAAAAGAAATTGATTTCCTACATAACTAGCTCCCAATAAAGTAAAATAAATGAAAGAAAATGTCCATAATGATTATGAAGAAAGTAACATTAATTCATTTTGCGTGATACCATAAAACCTCTCATTATAAATTAGAAACATGTTTGGCGGGTCAAAAAAAAACAATTATCCTTGGCAACCAAAGAAAAAAAATAAAATATTTCAACGAAAGAATAAAAAAATACTTCAAATTTCTTAAAATAATACTAAACAGTGTTCAATGATACTTAACATATTAGATAGTTATGATACTTCATCGACATAAGACTTTGAGGGACGGAATAAATATAAATTTAAAAATCTTTGTTTAAGCCAACCACGAAAAAAGAAATCTGAATTTTCTATCTTTGATTTCCTACTGTTCGATATGATTCATTATATATATTTTTCCAAACAAAAGACTTATAATTTACGTAACTGCCATACGCAATAGTCGGGGAGAAATGCGTGTGAACAGTAATCGAGCAAAAAATCGTAATCGGAATGAACTGATGACCTTACACTTAGCAAAAATGTTTTTTTTTTCGTTACAAAGTACAGAATATACTTCAAAGATTTTTAAATAAGGAAAATTTAAAGCATTATGGAATTAAACAATTGTGAATTCATTCATGTAACTCGAAGATGATAAAAGCGGGTCAATAGCACATTCCTCCGATTTACCCACGTTACGGTTCATTAAAATCTGCAGCTTCTCTGTTTTCACTTACGGTCATTCTCCTGAACATTTCCGCTGTCCTTCGAAATGGATCGAAAGTGAACCAGATTATGAAGGTCAGCTTCATTCCGCAGAAGGCGGGACGAGGCGGAAGAGTCTGCATTTTTTATTCGGAACCTATTCGTTTGTCTATGCTTATAACCGACCTTACTCTCTATACATTATGAAGAATTCTTAAGGCGGAAAAATCTTAAAAATAGTACGAAATAGTAGTTACAAAGTTGAGAATTAAAGGGAAATAAATCCTTAACAGATTTGAGGTTAAAGTCTTACGCGGCATCACAAGCGTAAGGTTACATAATACCGAAACAATCATTTAACTCGCTCATTGTTGGAATAAACTTATTCGTGTTCAATCGCTAATTGTAGCGACAACACTAACGGAAATCTCAATAATGACGATAAATTGCGAAATTAAATACGAGAAAAATTACGATAACTTAAAGAAAATGTAACAGAATGAGAGAAGAGGACGAAAATTAATTTAATTAAAAGAGAATTAAAATTAAAAATAATTCAGTCCCCATAAATATAAACTCCCTACGAGAAAATGGTAAACTGTATACTTTGAGAGTTACAGAGGCGAAAGGTGATACAAAAAACACATTATAGGATAAGTGCAAAAGGACAGATTTTTCAAGTCCTTTCAGATCTAAAGGGAAGGCGTAGTAGAATCCATTTTAAGAAACAAACGTAAAGAAAAAGTTCGAGTCCACAACTGAAATCATAATTTGAAGTTTAAAATAGGATAGTAATTGAATTAAAAAGTAATAATGACCTTATGCAATTATTACTTATACTTAACACCAATATCTTCATTTTTCATTGACTAAATAGTTTTCTATTAAACGCGTTACTATAACTACACAATAAATACTTAATTGGAATTCAGCAAGAACGGAAACAATTGCATTCAAGTGTGAATTGTATAAAAGGTCCTGGAAAATCTCTTTCTCTAGATACAGTTCGTTTCATCGGAATGAGTAACCATCCGTTGCGATGGAAATCAGTGAACTTGTTCACGTATTGACTGAAGCAATGCTTGGAGAGTTTATTCTGTATGGACAAAAACACTCACGAAAATTCTTCTTTTTGAACTCGATTTCTCTTTTTTGAAATCTTCTGTATCTAAGGTGCAAACAATTCTCATTTATATAAATCAAAATTTATTTTATGAGAGATAAATAATTTTATAATTTTATTCTACATGGAAATAAATTTACATATAATAAACTGTCCATTTAGCTTTTGGTAAATAATTTTTCAGAATAAAATTTGTTTCCATGATTATATTTTTGAAGGTTTTCTATTCTCTTCTATTTTTACCAATTTAAAAGTACTTTATCAATACCAAGGATAGCTTTTTACAAGAGAGAAAGAAAAATTTCTCAAGAAAGGGAGTTTTTAAAAGCTAAAACCAGGTACATAATCACTCTTTTGCAAGAGATCATTGCCCCCTTGTTTTGGTTGAACACTTCACAAGCGATTCTGAGTATATGAGTTTTTAGGCGTGAGGTAATTGAATTTCCGAAAAATTCCATTCCTTTTAATTCACTCTCTTTCGTCATTCGGAATTACGATCGAAATAATGTATAACTATATTTAAAAACTCCAAATGAAATAGGAAAAGGAAAGAATATATCTAATAAAGGCAGAAATTTTTTAAAGCATTGTTACGCGTAACACACGATTTAATTAATCACAAACAACAATAGTCTGATCACAAGAGTATAATCTACAACAATAAAAATCAATCGATTTTTTTACTGTACTATTATCTAATCTAAAATGTAACAATCAATAATGTAGGCAAATATATCAACAAGCAAATGTATGCCTATATAATTAGTATTACAAAACTTGTTAGAGCACTAAATATTATTTCTACACGACTATTTTGGGACATATCAAAGAAAAGATCTAAAGTATATGTACAGATCTGATTCGCAAGTCTACTGTTGGAGATAATGCTTCATACTGTTTAGTATTAATGGACGTTTGTATTTAGTCAGCTCATTCGCGCATTTTACTTAATTCTGTAGCCAAATGATGGAGTCTAGCAAACTTACAGAGATATGTTTCAGTTTCATTCATTCAAGAATTAAAGTCAATAATTTGGAATGTGTCAAGATATTTGTTAAATGAAACTGGTATTTGCAATCATAAATCAAACCAAGGCTGTGAAGATATAAATATCATTGCAGTTCTTTATACATAAAATACATATAATTATTAAAACAAAGAAATGATACGATTTAAACTTAATTTAGTTTGATGTTCATTAAACCTAATAACTACTGAGGATGAAATTTAAATGATAGGTGAATGAGCTATCATTTCCGCAAACTTTAACCAACGTAATTCCGCCCTTTGTTCTAAAGAATTCATGAATATTAAAATATAATTACACATTTGATCTAGACACCTGCGAATCATATCTACAAGGTCTTGTTAGGGCAAAAAAAAACATTCCGTAGCGTGGGTGACCTTCCCGGGGAAAATTAGATTTGAATCTAAGCGTTGCTAGGAAATTGCGAGTTAGATATCGTGACATTTGGAGTTCTAAGGAAACATTCGAAGGGCGCTGGAATTCCATACCGCTGCTTTGGAGAAACATCATAATATTCAATAAATGATTGGCTCTCTAAAATTGCCAACTATTTACGTACTTTATTTACTTTTTTTAGCTATTTTCTTCACAACCAAAATATGTAACCAAAATAAAATAGGAGATACTTTTCAATTACACATAATCAATTCTTAATTCCTTAGAGAGAAATAACGAAACGAACGAAGAATAAAACGATTATGATAGCAATGACTTAATAGCTTAACAAAAACACTATTTCATAAATATTTAAATTTAAAATATTAGAAAAGGTGACTGAATAATTTCTTATGTCCCTGAAACTAAGGTAGAAAAGCTTTTCAACAATACAGTTTCATTTCATATAAATGTAATGATACTGAAAATAAAGAAAAGCGATCTAAATATTTACGTTCTCTAAAATAGAGGCTTTGAAGTTGTTGATTCTGAACACTGACGACATCTGTACGTACATAACGAAACCTTGTCCGCGCTCGCTTTGATTTGTATGTGATCGCTAACCCTGATCAATTGCATATTCCAAACCATCCCAAACCAAATTCATTATTGATTAATATTCAAATTATTTGAATATATAATCATAAAATATATTTTATAAATATTCACTGCGCAAAATTGTTTTATTTTCATGGCTTAAGTAATTAGTAAACAGCATTACCTTTTTTTTTCAGTATGAGTGCTCCAAATGGATATGGTACAACTGAAACTGTGGAAACTCAAAAGAAACCATGGTACAACATAAAAGAAAAGATATCATGCCGCTATTTAGTCGCCACACTTGCCTTCCTTGGCTTCTGGAATGTTTATGCTCTGCGGGTGAACTTGAGTGTAGCTGTGGTTGCAATGACAACCAACTATTCAGTTCAAATACCTGGTACAAATGAAACAGAATATGTGAGTATAGTTTCCTATCTCTATTTTGTGTTGTATATTGAAAAACTGTATAATTTTTCTCATGATTTCTTCACTTGAAAATCCCTTACACCAGCTAATGACTGTCTTTGCACAGAAACCAGTCATAAATAAATTCAATAGTGCTTAAGCTCACAGTTTACATAACTTCAAAGTATAATTGATATAGCATAATTCCAAAGGAACAAAGAACTTTATTCTAAATTATTTAGAGTCTATATGTGAATTTTGATGGTCAAATAATGTATAATAATTTTATTATAAATAACATATAATTCATTTACAATATTACATAATTTTATTTTATAGAGGCAAGACTTTGATTGGGATCTACCAACAAGAGGCTTACTTCTAAGTTCTTTCTTTTGGGGCTACATAGTAACTCAAATACCAGGAGGATGGCTAGCTGCTCGTCTTGGTGGAGGAGCAAGAGTTTATGGTATAGGAATTGCAGCAACTGCATTTCTGACACTACTCACTCCACCAATAGCTTATGGGTCCTTGACTATGCTATTTATTTTGAGAATTATTGAAGGTATATTTGAGGTAAGAATACGATTATACGATTAAAAAATGGAGACATTTTGATAAATCTATGAATAGGTTTGGATATATTTATATAATTTAAAATAAGTGGGAAAGATAAATAGAAGTAGCACAAAATCCCAAAGTCTTAATAATCATGGAACCAATATGTTAGAAGAAACTTATGTAAAGGAAAGAAAAGTTAATACAAAGTTTTACCTTATAATATAAATCAATTCACATTCAATTCAAGAATTAGGAATATACAAATCATAAAATTAAATTATTTTCAATAGAGTACTATCACACAAATATAGCCAAAAAGTTATTAGCTGAAATGAATTATATGTTAAATTACAGAAGGACTATATTACTTACATTTTAGTTTCAACTTTGGACAGGCTCATTTGTCTAAATATATTCTCTTTTCTAGTGTTTGTTGATATTGTTGGCAGAAACTTTAATTATTCAGTCAATCAGCCACTTTTTGCAGCTTATTTTCTGTGCATTTCATTTGTCATCTATTTTTTTTGAAGATCTATTCTCTTCAAAGTCAATCCTAAGCAAAATAATTTATACTTACCAATTAAAATAGTATCACAACATTAACAAATTGAATCATAATATATTTAAAAATTTACATTTCAGGGAGTAACATATCCTGCAATACATGCTGTGTGGTCCAGGTGGGCTCCACCTTTAGAGAGGAGTAGGTTAGCAACCATAGCATTCTCAGGGAGCTATTTTGGAACTGTGATTTCTTTGCCTTTATCTTCAGTTCTTGCAAATGCTTTTGGATGGGAATCAATCTTTTATGTTTTTGGTAAGTATAATAATGCAGGTTGAGAACTCAGCAGAACATTATGTAATAAATGAAAGAAATTAATAATTTAAACAGTTGATAGTTCTGGTATTTATGATTTTTTTGGCCAATTTCATGGTTATGATAAGAATGATAGAAAATCAAAGTAATATATTTGCAGTAGTATATATACAGTTATAAACTACACGCAAAGTGTAAAATTAAATCACAATGATCACTATCAACATTTGAACATTTTTCTCTTTATCTATAAGTCTATCCTTATCTACAATATACTATGCTTGAGGAAAAAATAATCCCCTCTTATATCCATATTTTAATGAATTATTAAGTATTTGTCAGATTAGTCATTTCAATTTGAAGTTGGTTGTTCGATAAATGAAATGAAGGATATTGAATAACTGAAATAATATGATTTAAATCATGGCCTCAACTTAAGGAACCCATTTTCATTCATTTTAATAGATACTAAAGTAAAATGACACTTGAGAAGAATTTTAAAAAAATATATTCATATCTTGGATGACAAGAAGTATAATAAGCTATGCATGGAGTGATAGATATTGATACTCAATGAGATCTTTCTATTCTGTTGCTAAGCTTTGACTCCATACACTAACTATAACATAATATTAGGTGCTGTTGGGTTAATATGGTTTGCTGTGTGGTGGCTAGTGGTCTATGAAGGTCCAGAGTTAGACCCTCACATATCAAAGGAAGAGCTAGAATACATACAACAATCATTGGGACCCAGATCTACTTCAGAATTGGTAAACTGCTAAATTTATTTCAAAGTTTTTCAAAAAGTTTCTCTATATGTTTATTAAATTACTATTTGTTATTTCAGCATCATCCATGGAAAAAATTTTTGACTTCCCTCCCTGTCTGGGCAATAATTGTTGCTCATTTTAGTGAGAATTGGGGATTTTACACACTTCTCACACAACTGCCAACTTTCATGAAAGGTACTGCATGAAGTGAGAATTAATTCATTGCGTGATTATTCCATTCAAAGAAAATAAATTGATAATTTTCTTTCTTGATATTTCAAGTAGTTGACTAAAAGTATTATAACACTACAGCTTCCATGAAAACAATAATTATGTTTTCAGTATCTTGTATTATGAATGAGAGAATTTAAAATTATTATAAAACTCTCACTGTAAAATTGAAGAATCATAAAATGGATACATCTATTTCCAGATACTTTGGAATTTGATCTCAAAAAGGCTGGTTTCTTATCAGCTTTACCATACCTAGCCATGTCAATTATCCTCCAATTGGCTGGATATTTAGCTGATTATTTAAGAAGATTGTCAAAAGATGCAGAAAAAGGTAGCCTAGCTGCTAGACTACTTTCAACAACTGGAGTGCGTAAGATGTTCAACTGTGGTGCTTTCATAAGTCAAACTATATTCATGCTAATGGCTGCTCACATGCCATCTGCTGGTGGGGCTGTTGGGTGCTTAACTCTTGCAGTTGGTCTTGGAGGATTTGCATGGTCAGGTTTCAGGTAAATTTAAATATTGCACCTTTTAAATTTCTCCAACAATTTTAACTGTTTGTAGGTAATGAGCAAAATCTTTAACATTAATTTATCCTTTATCAATACCTCAGATCAATAGAAAAATGAAAATGAAGAATTAATAAAAAATTTTCTCTGTATCTGGGTTGTTGTATTTTGAGACTAACTTAAGCATTCAAATATTCTAGATAGGTTAACATTATAATTCAATCCAAATTATTTTTCTCATTTTTAACAGTGTGAATCATCTTGATATAGCTCCTCAACATGCTAGTGTTTTAATGGGGCTATCTAATACTATAGCAACACTACCTGGCATCATCAGTCCTTCCATTACTGGATACATAGTTCAAAATAAGGTAAGTACAACAATGCTTTCTAAAATATAGGTGATTAATATGTATCTTTACCATTTTTATATTAAAAAAGGTTTTTGATATATGAAGCATAATATTGTGAATAAAACATGTTAGATTAGATTAGTAGTTAACAAGGATATACACTTACTTCAATTATAGGGTCTTATGTTCAGGAATGTTTTAATTTCGATTGTCATCCGTTACATTACATTAAGGTATTAAAACACCAATTCAGCCCAAGTTTAAGCGTCACTGGAAACTGAAAAGATTATTTATTATACGGATCAACGCTTTTAAATTAATTCTTTAAAATTAAATTAAACTATACCATGATTTACTTAAAGACAACGTCGTCCAGAGAGAGATGTAGCTCGTTAGAGACTAACGAGGTTAAAGGTTTCATAAGGTTAAAGAAATTCTTTTAGTAGACTGTACTATATAAAAAGATACCTATGACTTCCTTTCGTAATTAAAATATTTCATTTGTGAAGTTCGTAAAATAATACCATAACCTTACTTTTATTTTAATTTATAGTTTAGAGACTATTAAAATTTTGCAATTCAAAATGTTTTTCTTTCGGGGAGCGGTTCTATCTATCACTGAGATAAGGATGCAAAACTTGCGTAAGAGGTAGTAAAAAAATGAAGTTATTCGAATAATAAAGTGGCGGACTGTATTTTGAAACGAGATGTTCTTGTGTTTTTAGCCGCCATGTTTGGCTTTAACGAAAACGGGCTCCGATCTCGCAAAATGAAGAAAATCCACGAATTTTTCCTTCCCTTCTGACCTTGTGAATTGAAAAACATCATTTTCTTAGATTCTTTAAAATGCGAGGAGGAGCGAAACATAAATTTCGACAGAAGTTTTTTATTTTCATATTTTTCTGATACCTTGGTTGAACGTTAAGAGACGCATTACAAGTAAATATATACATTTTCTTCTCCTCTGTTGAGATGGAATTCCTAATCCGTTATAATTATTTTAATTGTAATTTTACTCATGAAATATCATATTGTAATGGTTGAAGTATTTCTTATCGCATGTTTTATGGTAAATTGTGCAGATTTAATGGCAATGAGGATTATTAGACACAAATTATCTTCATGGCTATTATTTACTACAAATTATATGGAATTTATTAATTTGTGTTATATATTTTCACTGTATGAATTTAATCAATGTTTAATTGATCTTCATTGCAATGTAATTGAAAATTTTCAAATATATTTATTTTTCCATCACCTAGACTGCCAAGGAATGGAGAACCGTATTTTACATTGCAAGCGCTATATATCTCTTTGGGGCAATATTTTATGGACTTTTTGCATCAGGAGAACTTCAGCCTTGGGCCCAGGTTGAGAATATACCTGAGAAGAGGAAAGATAGAGCAAGAGACAATGGGAAAGATGCTGAAGAGGGTTTTTCTTACACAAATGCAGCCCTTGATGAGAAGCTATAGTATTCGATTAGCAAGTAAAGATTTATCTTTTAAAGTATAGGATGGATAGAAAAAGTTATTATGAAAATTTTCATGTGATCTTTCATTATGAATCAATCAATCAATTATCATATACATTTCTTATGATAGTTAAATTATGATAAGAATTGCTGCATTATTTTACTCTAAATTTTTATTGCTGAATTTTCAAAACATTTAATATATACTGCTTTGAAAATTTAAATGAGATTTTAAAGAACCTTCGTTCGTTTGTTTTACTAAAATTATATCCTCTTTTTTCAAGTTTAATTTTGTGATTATCTTCTTCTTTTCCCTTTATGTATTTATATTGTTTAGAACTCATTGTATTCATGATCTCATACAACAACATTCACTGCTTCCTTTGATATTATTTCTCTATGAGATTAATTTTCATCATCTTATATATGACTTACATGAGGTGCATCATAGGAAGGTTCACTATAAATTGGAAATTTGTATATTTTCATGATAAGATTAATTTGTCATAAAAAATTGAACTCTATATTCATAGGTTTTTGAGTAAAATAGGTGAATATTTTCTAAAGTAAGGTAGAGAGTTTATATGGAAGAATTAATTATGCCTTCTTGATCAGTTTAAAATCCTTATGTTTACCCCTAAAATTTCTACATGAAGATGTAATTTATCTGTGAATCTTCTATGAAAATGGTGTAATCAAATCCTGATATACTATGTTATATTCAGAAAAGATCTGGAAAAGGCTGTGCTGTTTCATATAGTCTTTTATCCTCTGACATTGTTCTGGATGTGAAATCATGTCTTATCGTTGTCGTATATGACTGTTTGATTCACAAGTATAGAAAATTGGAAATATAAATATTTTTGTATCAAATAAAAAAGTAGATTTTTTTGTTTTATTTTTCTTTGGTTTTATTTTTCTTTATTTTAATTGGTTTACTTCCTCTAGATGTTTTTTACTACCTATGGATAAGTTCCATAGTACTTATTAAAGTCATTCATTAATCATTTATTGTTAAGCTTTCTTGAATGCAAATTCTGATTAGAGTTATCTTTTTAGTGATACAGCATATATAATTTAATTAATAAACTATCAATAGATGAGCTACCTTGGCTTTGTAGAAATAATTTATCTTAAGATAAGTAATGTAGTACCATTTTATACTTTTAATAGAATCTTATTTAGAGATTTATTTTCAAAATTTCAACTATTTATAGCTCAAAAAAGTGGCATGAAGAATTTCCAAAAAGACTCATCAGAAGAATTTAAACAAGTCATTCATTGATGAGACACTGCTATGAAGCCATAAAATTACCAAAAGGTAAATAGAATTTGGACTAAACTATTTGGATTTGCAAATAACTAGCTCCCTTCAAACATAAATATGTGTTAATAATTAATTGATAGAACTGTAAGTGAAAATTCATCTGGAAGATGCTATCAGAAAAATAAATTTGTAGCACATTGAAATAAATATTGGCAGGCATTGACTTTGTAGAAAGCCAAAACAGAATGATAAACTTGGTAAATTCCACGTATAATTTATTGGAGACCAGTTTCATAATGTCAGTACGCATTTGTATTTGATGCACATATGTACATGTTACTAGAGAATGAACTGGAAAAAGAAAAATAACATTAAATACTCGTATGGAAGCTGTTTTCTTGGAGTGGTAACATTTATAAGTCCTTGTTTAGTATCAGAATAATTAAATCTAGTCCACCATAGGGAGATTAACTAAAGCATGTCATGGCTAGTAGTTTATAAAAACAAATGAACATTTTTTGCAATAGAATATGAATAAATTAATAAAACTGATGAATCTGAAAAAAAACTTTCTTAAGAGAAGGAGAAGATGACTTTTTTGCAATCAAGAAACATCAATAGAATATGAATATGAAGGAGAGTTTTAAAATTACTATACAAATAATGTCATCTAGATCACTATGGTGCTTAGTTTTACCAATGTAATCAAACAATGTCATGTATTTATGAATCCCATTTTAAATTTAGAAATATTTTAGTTTCTGTGCATCATTTAAAAATCTTTATAGGAATTGGAATCCTGTTTCAAATAACCTGTCAGATCATATGTGTTCATCTTCCTCCAAGTAATATTTGACTCAAATAATGTATGGTAGAGTGATTATTTATTTCACCTCTGAAATGGTTACACTTAAGTAAAAAAATTGTCCATATATACACCTGAATTTATCTAGATCAAGGATGAGATAATTTATCATTGAGAAATCTTTACTTTCCACAGTTTCCACTTTGATATATTCAAATATATATTTTGCTCCTTTTTGAATGATCTCCTAATGTTGCAATGCATCTGAAGTAAAAAGCATTTCTATGTGCAAAATTTGTAAGATAGACACATTTCCCTAAATTGTCATCGATTCAAAAATGAGAAAAAATCTCTCTCCACTTATTTGAAATAAATCTAAAGGTAAAAAAGGAGTTTTATCTAGTTGTGATTCTTTGAGTTTAAGGAATTCAAAATTTATAGATGTTTTAATGCATTCCATTACGGCATTTTTAAGTAGCAAAATTTGATTTATTTTATTTTAGAAAGACCCACACTTTAAATGAAGAAGTATTGATCATACAAGAAAAGAAAAAAGGGTTAGCAGTCAAAGAAGCAGAAATATGATCTATATTCTCATGATTTTATTAACAGTCTCTGCTCTGCATAGGCGGAATTGCCACTGCCAATTAATGACCAATTTTAACAAGTCTATACTGAAGTAGAACTCACAGTGATAAAATGAAAGAACATGAGGTAAGAGCCAGTATAGATCATCTATTAGTATTTATAGATAGAATAATAGATAACTATTACTATTTCCTCAATTACAGTACATTTTCTTTTTTAATATATTATCAATAATGTAAGTTATCATAAAATCAGGATTACTATTTTTACCAATCTACACTGTGTCATCTTCTGTTATCTAACTGTAGGAACATACAGAAAATGTATTGGTATTCTTTCTCTTTCTTTATTCCTATTATTCTCGTAAATATTGTCCTCATCCCATTCGTTTCTCTTGAAGTATTACTTGCATTTGAAACTAAAATAACTTTTACTACACTTTTAATGTTGATAAAAACAGGCGAAAATTATTCGGGTAGCATTTCCGTGCGGCGATTTAGCATACGCTGAAATACATAGACATTATGTTCATGCCGTAAATTATTTTCGGAGATCATAAATCACTATCTTAATTTTAATACCTGTAACGATAAATGGAAGATCTGACCACTGCTCGACTTCATGCGACCAAATAACTATTATATAACCAAAGAACCAAGACAGGTTCGTTAAATGTATACAGGTGCAATTTACAGAGAAGTTTTTTAAAGAAAATTCGGGAGGGTATTAAGTTTTCTCTTTGATCCAACGACCATGGTCCGTTACCGCGCACACAATTATAAACGAAGGGGACCGTACATGAACAAGAGAGGAATGAAATTCGCCGAGAATTAGTACGTAGTAGGAGCGAACAGAGAGCGTCCTAGATTGAAGGGCGGAGACAGAATAATGTTCCGCTGTCGGAAAGGGATGAAGGTGAAGATGAGAGGGAGGACAATGATAAAGGGACGGAGACCATGAAAGGGACCTAAAGAGTAGAGAAGGATATTGGCTGAAGGGGAGAAGTTTGCCTGTGGAATGCGGCGTGGTGGGGATGGTCTGAGGGGTAGAATGCTATGTCGCCCGTGATATTGGATTCAGCCAACGCCACCCTCACCATCTCTCGTAATGGTTGTTCATCACGGTGGGCCCTACAAACGCGCTATAGGATAGACCCACTATACTGGACAGACAATTTATTTCCGTATCCCGTTCCCCGACGTTCTCTTTTCTTTCATTTTCCCTCGAATCCTCCCGCGTTTTCCTTCCTTTCGGCGTCAAATTGTTCTTATTCTACGGTCGTTGAAATTCCCTTCCTTTTCTCGTGTAATTTTCGCGTTTTTTGTTTCCCGTATGGGTTTCATTTGTGTCTCTTTTGGGTCCATCTCTTTCGTTGTTTGTGTTTATTTGCCGTCCTACTTTCGGTGTCGTGGTGTTGAGGCTCATCACCGGTGAGCTGCGGCTGGTAGATGTGCTTGAAAGAAAGGAGTTTTCCGATGTAATTGACGACTTAAGAGGCAGTAACAATAAGCCCACGTCTCAAGAAAGAACAATTGGTAATTCCCGAAAGTAGTGAAGGATATAGCGGTGTTCTTATCTGAGAGGAAAATCTGTTACCGTTCTTACAACAGCACTGAACATCTGATGATAATTTACTGGGTATTTTCTCAATATGTGTTATTTTGTTGTTTACCGAAATTAAAGTCAAAGAGCCCTGAGGTGCGAAGCTACCCTTGTAGCCTTTAGTATGACCTTTCTGAACGTTTGTTGTCTCGTAACTTCCTGATACAAAGGACGCGTTTAGAAATAAATTGTTTCACAATGTGGCTAATTACATCAGGTGAAAATAGGAAAGTGTTCTGTCGTAGTTTAAAAAGCGATTAAATTAGCTTGTATTATTTCGTCATCAATGGACGAATGATGGTAGAAAAATGTCTGGGTATAGTATGTTGAACTACATCTTGGCTTTACTTGATGAGAATGTCCTTGATCTACTACTTATATCTATTATACTATTTGTACTAGTTTTTTCTATGTTTATACATCATTAATTCATTAATTTCAATACAATGGATCGTATTATTTATTAACGTAATATTATAACGTTGTACTTTTATTATTAAGTAGTAGTGTATATGTGATTAGAGAAAGGTTTAGAAGAACTGAAATCGGGGATTTTTAAATCACGCATTCCATAACCGACGGGAGAAAAAATAAACAAATTCAAAAGATTAAAACAATACGCCATTTCAAATATATTTTACAATTGCACTTTTATTTTGATTAGATATTTAAACTCTTGAGATCAATTAAGAATTCACTGACCTTTCTTTTTAGAATAAACTAGAGAATTAGTTTTGAATTAGAGAATGAATGTACTTTTTTAGTAGCAGAAATTCAATTCGTGTAATATATTGAGACAATTTGGAGGAATATTTTCAATCCAAGAAAAATGATTTCTCGTTCAGCTCATAGGGGTGTAAGAAAATAATCAAAATGTTTCTTCCATCGAAAAACAAAAGACAAAAGCAGAATATTCCATCCATCAAAGTACAGTAGCAGGAACACCTGGCGAGGAGTTATTCACTGTGATCCGTGCAGGTTCGCGTTCCATTGACATGTCTCACCATGTTATCCTTTGTATGAGCAGATAATTACCTTGCGAACATATCCATATGCCACGCATCCGCTCACTTCCAGACTTGTCTTACATCCCCTCTACAGTGAGCAAGTCACTTCTCAGTCTATTCCTATCGCAGCCTATTGACCCCATGGGAATCTATCCTTCCTCACCATTCTGTTGCCCTTAAATCTGTCTTTTTACCTCCTTTTTCTTGCAGTATATCCGTCCAATGCTCTCTTTGTCGGGACCCTATCTGTCTGTCACCTTCTCCCTCCTCAATCTAGCCTTTTCTCATTTTAATTCACGGAATACCGTCACATACTCCCTCCTTTATTTTTCCTATCCTTTATACTTTCTCATTCCCTTCCTTTATTCCATTAGAAGCTTATTTTTCGTTTATTTTGAGTGAAAAGGTCGCTGAAATATACCGAAAGGGTTGATACATTTAAGGGTCAAATGGAGTTGTGTTTATCTTGTCCGTAAGTCAAAACAAAGGTTTCAATTATGTTCTTAAGTTTATGTTTTATTTTATTCTCTCAAGATTTCGACTTTTTGAGTTACCATAGAAATAAACAGAGCAATGAAAGGGAATCGTGAAAATAAATAAATGGTATCCATGGACGCCATTTTCGTATCAATTTGTTTCATGTAATTGAATATGAATTAAATGGAAAGACATGTTTTTAAAAACTGAAAGGGGATGTTTAACAGAATTAATACAAATCTACTTTAATCTCCCATCCATTCAATAATTCTATATCGTAAATAAGTAAAAAAACTTGTATCCGATAGTAGTTTAATGGGCGGCGTATATCGAACGCTTTGGTCGCTATGGAATTTTTACTCACTTATCTAATAGAATATAAATAACAGTGAAGCGGAATTATTACTGCATGAGAATACAAAAAATATTCATATTTTAAATAATCTATTTCGAAATTTGTATATTTATCCATTGACTCTGGAGTTTTTAAATTTATTTGTCATTTTGATAGTAATTGCTAATTCTTCACGGTAAATTTGTTACGAAATTTTTTCGTTGAGTTTAGTTAAAAGGAAGAGTTACTATAAAATAAACGGATGATTCATTTAGTAGTTCATTTAAAAATTCATTAACAGTCTTCCTCATCCAACAGAACTTCGTACTTTAAGAGAAATATCGGCGAAATGTTTAAAACCGGGGCCAATTCAGGGACCTAGCACGGAAGGGGAAAAGTTCAAAAAGTCAACGCATAGATGGCAGGTCATGGCAGCCTGCGGTACTAAATGGATACTACGTCCCCTTAGCGTATCATGCCGCCTTCTAATAAAGTATTCCCAATTCATACTAAGCCAAATAAGAATTTGATACGGGATTCATTAACTTATAATAAAATCATATTTATGGAAAGATTGATATGAAAACAGGAATTTACTGACAGGAAAATCAGTAAATAAATTTTCGTAACAATAACGTAAACGAAGCTTACGTAGACTTAAGGATATGTTTCTAGCATCAGTTTATTTTCCAAAAATACCAATAATAATCCAAAAAAAATTATAATTAAACTTGACTAGGAGATGATTTTACAAATAATAAATTACTAAAATTTGTAAATAAGTTAATAGTTAATTATTGAGTGACACAATTCCTGTTCGCATTATTGGGAAAGCCAATTCTTGTTATTCTTGCATTAGTGCGTTTCTAAGAGAAAAATATATATTCTTTTTTCAGTTTTAAACACGTTGTAAATAACATCCATCATGTAGTTTATGTGGTTTAATACTGATTTTTATTTTTATCACTTTGCGGGAAATAATTGAGATTCTTTCGAGTTGTATACAATCACGAGGATGGGGTAAATAATTTTCATTAGAAAGAATGTGGTTTAGCATCCGTCAGTCTTCAGTGGACATGGTGCGTCAAAAGGTAGCTCCAGCGTCCCTCTTCATCAAGGGCTGAGGTTAACCGCTATGGGACATATCGCCATCGGATATAACTCGCATACGCGAGATTAAATTGAAGGGAAGGGACGCCCATTGGTTGCGGAATGTGAGGTATATTGCTGCGGGACCTGATTCACAGGCGGTGGAAATGAAATCTGATGAAGCGAACGCACAACTATCTTATGGGCTTCGTTGTTGAATATACTTAATTGTGTACGTTGGAAGACTCACGTATACATTTCAATATGGCTTAAATAAAGTTACATAGGTGATTGAGTTAAATTACGGATTTTGATTCATTACTCTGGATTTTCGCTTTCAACTGTCTATTGTGCGTCGTTTATGGGTTGGATTGTCGTTGTTTATTGTCGTTTCTATTGTCGATTGTACATTGTTTTATGTTTGGACAGTCATTGTTCATTGTAGTTTAACGTTTTGTTAATTAATTACTTAGTTGTTAGCTATGAAGCTCTCTGTCATTAGATCGGAAATTGGTTGTTATTTTTCTGTTGGATTGTTGCAGTTGCAATCTTGATTCTTGTTTGCTAATTAATTAATTTTTAGCTTTAAGATGTCTTTTAGTTGTTAGTTGAACGCTATTTGGGTTGGATTTTGATTTTTTGATGTTTTTCTGTATTATATCGCAAAAAATTAACTAGATTAATCAAGAAAATAATTATTGTTTATTAATCTACCTGTAAAAAATCATTGATTTCCAAATCATTCGAGCTCTGTTTCCTTTAAATCTCTTCAAAATTTCAAAAATACTAAGAGAAAACGTATGGCGTACAACGGCAAAATTCTCTTACGTAATCTCTTGTCGTTTAGGTTTTTAGCCTCTTGCTAACAATTAAAAAGGCAATTTCTAGCTGATAATTCAGTCACTTATTATTGAAAATTAAAAATGAAATATTAATGAGAGAGTTTATATGCTATATCCTTTTACTAAAACCTTTGACTATAATTTACTGTGTACTGTTTTTGGAATGACATTGCGTATAATATAAACTCGTCATTGTTAGGATATCAGTGAGTCAATAATTAACGTAACAATGAAAACTGATTACAAAGTTAAAGTCTCATACTAACATACTAGCAACACAATTAGAGCTACTCATGATAGCAAAAATATATATGCGGTACCTTTTTCATCTACGATTCCAAAGAAGAAAGAAAAATGTTGCTCTTATGTTACTTTGACTCAGTATGAATCACGACTTCCATTGTGTGATGCTCACATTTTTCCAGTCGAGGATAACTTTTGGACTACCTCACCTCGCCTAGTGGACTCATTCCCTTTCAGAAGCAATTTAGCGAGCAATCTGTGTAAGGAATGAGTTTAGGGTTCAACAAGCTTTCACAGTCCTACGACGCCAAAGTATCTTCTCACTCAGATTTACTTACCCTGAGCCAACTTTCTCCTCAAAGGCCCCAAAAAGATCCTCCATCAATTAAAACAACGGAACGCTTTCATCTACCTCAAAAGAGAAGAAAATTTCGGCTTTCAGACCGCAAATCTGCTTTATGTACCGCCGGAGACTCACTGTTAACACCTCTTGAGGAGGATGTCTTGAGGATTCATCCTCCCCCCCCTCCCTCTCCGGGCACACGCACCCCACACCCCCTCCCTGCTACTCCTGTCTAATTTACGACGGTCCAAACGAAACCGTATCCTATTTTCGCAAGATTTAAAGTTTCCTGAAAGCGTCTCCTTTGGAGAACCCATCCGCCATCTGCAGAGGGCAGCATCTTCTGGTACGAGATAAGCACCCGCGTGTGTTCCCCCATCGGAAGCGGATGATTTAAGAGATAGGGTCCTCAACATGTGAGCTTAAAGGTGTAGAACGTACAGGTGAGGATTTTGTGAAGATTTATAGGAAAAGAGGGAAAATGCGCGTTGATTCGCTTTTGGGTTACTACTGAGGAGAGGTAATGAGGTTTTTCTGGAAGAAAATCCGTTTTTATTGAGAATGAGTGTATAATTCGTGGTGGAAGGAGATTCTGTTTGATTGATGAGGTGCAGAATTGAGCTATTTACAAAAATTTTAGAAATATTTTCGATTTATTATAAAATATTAATTATAAGTCACATCTAGACTGTGTTTTTAATTATAATCGTAGGTTATGGAAGTGTATGATCCGTACAGATAGTAGGATAGATATTGATCAGTGCATAGAATATTAGGGGGTTCATATAGCACATCCTGGAAGGTTGGTTTAGGAAAAAATTTCACCTCTACTTTTGTTGACTTATATTATTTCTGCAATGTAGATTTTTTTATTAAGTTTGAGGGAAGTTTCTTTTTAATTCTGTATTTTTCAGGATAACTAAGTGTACCGAATTCAGTTTCAGGTTAAAGATATAATTTTATTACATTCGTGGTGACAGAAATCTCTTACGTGATTACGACTTATAAACTAATATTAGACAAGAAGTAAATAATGTAAAGGCAGTAGAAGAGTGTGGTTTTAAAACAAAGGGTAAAGGTATGGAAGCTACGGAGAGATAGAGAAGCTGGGAAAGCCATTGGATGGGTGAGATAAAGGGCAGCATGTAGAGTCCTTCCAACGCGTCCCATGTAATGGTTTCCGGACAGGAGTGCCATCAATGGTGGAAACATCTCAAAGCTCTCTCTCTCTCTGTGTGGTCCTAGGTCTCCCTCAAAGTGTCCCCTCGATGCGATTATGACCGCCTTTAATTAATGATCCGCCGCCTCCAAGTCACAAGGTTACCTTCTACGTCTTATCTCGGACTCATCGGTTGCTCCGTATTACGCGACGGCTATCTGAGTTTCCATGTCGACGCTTCATTATTATCTGGAAAGCTCTTCTCCAAGAGACCACCGCCCTCGAAGGATCTCGGCTGTCTTTTCTTTCTCATCTTTGTATCATTTAACGCATCGTTTGTCCAGTATTGTTGAACTGAATATTGTGGAGGAATTCCGATTGTTGACGGAACTATAAGGCCTATTTTTGACCCCAAATAATTGAATTTCGTATTGCTGCCGGGTTTCAATTGTTGACGAAATTCTTTGACGTTGACGTATTGTTAAACGCTGTTGATTTAAAAATAGTTTCCAAAATTTTTATTTTTATCGAAAGAAAATAATACTTCTTATGATGATACATTTAAGTCGTTGTATTTTTGTGTTTACCATTCTTTAATCGATAATGCATTTTCACATCAATTTCCATTCCAGAGTATTATTGTTTAAAATTCCGTTGGCATAATTGCATTATTGTTTCCACTTTAAACGCTTAAATCTTTGTAATTTGTATCTAGAATTATTTGACGAGAACACTATGAAGATATTTAAGGAAAAGTAAGTAATAGTGAATCAAAAAACGTTATTAGGATGAATGATATATTTTAATTTGTAATAGTAATGCAATACTACTTGCAAATACGTAGTGCGGAAAATATTTCCATTGCAACTGCCGCCATATTTTTCATAGAAATACTTAAAAGTTGAGTATATTTATTTAGTATTATATAGTGTTTTCATGTTCATATTTCGTTGAATGTTTAATGAATTAAAATTTCTGGAATCTAAGAACAATCGAAAGAGAATACGTTGAAGAAAATATCGCTAGGAATCGTTGGATTATACATCGACAGATGGATGCAAT
This sequence comes from Pantala flavescens, assembly GCA_020796165.1. Classification (NCBI taxonomy): domain Eukaryota; kingdom Metazoa; phylum Arthropoda; class Insecta; order Odonata; family Libellulidae; genus Pantala; species Pantala flavescens. The sequence continues at coordinate 43,380,659 of CM036881.1, read as the reverse complement.
GCTAGTTGATTAAATCGGAAATATATTTATAATAATTTCGAATTTCGTAATAGGACGTATATTATGCATAATTCCACTATTTATAATCACTTCTCATATAACGAATTTCCATTAATGAATCGTTATTACGTATAGAGTAACGTTCCTGTACTTTTGTACCTCATTCAACAGCGAAAGAGTCATGGTTACTGGTAGATTCCAAGGATCTCCCTGATTCTAAACATCAGCTGCAAAGTCTTTGTTTTGAGTGTCGCATCCACCTCTCGTGGAATGGACCACCGCACAATTCTATTTCCGGAAACTTATTGTCGCCGGAAATTTAAGGGAGGCGCGTGTTGTAGGCAACGGATGGGGCAGAAAGGGGTCATCTTTCTTGTTGAGATAATCTCCAGAAGACGTGAGTGCTGCTTTATCGCCCCACGTGTGACTGTCCCCCATGAACCGTAAATTGAGGCTGAAAAGCGGTGAAAATATAATTCTGAAAAGGGGGAGGGAGTTTTGAAGGATGAAGTAGAGAGACTTCTTTTTAAGTCGTACTAGAGGCTACCGTATCCAAAACAATTGAATAATGTGTTGCGCTAACAGTTGATAAGTGTTCCGCAGAAAGTTGGAATATATACTGTCCTGATTTTTATTCATAAATCTAGGTCTATATGAATATGAATGCTAATTTTTTACGTAACGTCTTTTGGTGTGTAGTAGTAAACACTGTACAATCAACCTTTTTACTTAGCTTGTTATTATTGTATATCGTTCACGGAAAGAATGAGTCATTAATGTACTCTAAGAGAATCTATTTTCCTTATCGTTATATCGAGTGATGTTTGCATAATAATTAGTTGTAAAAGGTAACAATTTATAAGCGAATTGTTCTTTAACTAGTTTTTTGAACATGACCGATTATTATTTTATTCTTCGTTAATCGCATAAGTAAAAGGTTAATCAGTCACGAATGAACGATATGAATTTATTATTTGATATTGAGATATTTTATTGAATTTCAACTTTTATAGGAACAATTTCGAGTTCATTTAGTTTTTTTTCTTATCTTGGGTGATTTTCCTTTAAATGATAACCCAAAATATGAATCAACGCTCTGTTGGAGTCCATATAGCCAAAATGTACATCCAATGTAGGGCTGTGGAAAGGTTGCCATTGGCGACAGCTTAACAATAGCTACGGGTTTTTATCCAGAGTTCATACAAATATTATTTCTTAGGCCTAACAGTAAATATGAGGATCGAAAAGTTTGATTTTTATGTTAAAGTCCAATTTTTCTTATTAGAATACCCAACAAGAAGTATTTTTATTTTCCCACAACATTATACTTAATATTTAATGATTTCTCATAATTGTTACCTTGGAAATTAGAAGAAGTTGTGTTTCTACATTAAAGTCCCTCTCCGTTCCTGCTTATCGTCAAAAGCACAAATTTTCTTTGAATTTCAAATAACCAAAAAATTGTGGAGAAATTTTAATGAAATAAGTTTTGAAAATGGTTCATAGAATGCAGTATGTAAATTGCTCATAAATCGAAACTTAACGATCGATCGAATGCTTCATTTCATTCCCATGACAACGCCGACGCCATGGAAACACATCCACCAAATAAATGTTCGTACCGCCGAGATTTTACAAAAAGAGAATTCGTGCGGTCAATTCAGGGATGACGTAAAATACTTCATTGTTGGAGAACGCCCTCTCAGGGGCGGCATTCGAGAGGAATTCAACTCGATAAAGGATAATCAGAGTAATGAAAACGAATACCTTCTCGCGAATTTGATGATATTGCGGTCATTCCGCATAATTACCGATCTGCGTACATTACGCGATATGGTAACCTTCGTGCATCGCCACCCACGGAAGGCGATTGTTTTTGTGTTGCATGCTGGGAATTCTAGGAATGGCATCGTAATTGACTTATTTATTGGCCGATTCCAATCAATCCCCGATGCAGCAAGGATAATTGTCAGGGTGGAGATGTGCTGCGGTCAGCTATCTACATAATTGGTAAAACTCTAATGGAGATAATTAATCAATCGCGAAATCATCGCCTTCAATTTGACGTCAATAATCGTTTCCAACTCAGAATTTTATCGTTATGTAATAAAGGTCTTTCCAACAAAGCGTATTTGATTGTTGAGTCATTTTTGTCGTAAATTTTACTGTAACAATACGAAGCGTGGTTGCCCTAGGTATTTATAGTGGTTATAGTTAGGAATGGTATTTCAACTGATTTATTCACTCAGTTTAAAGAGTAAAGCTGCATGATTCTAGGCTAGGAAACAGTGGGATTGAGGAGAAAAATATTTGATTTGGAAGAGAAGCACTTTTAAATAGAGGGATAAAGATTGAAGTAAAATCAAATGAAAGTAGATTTAGAGTATTTAATGCAGTTTCTCCAGTCAAATTTTAAGCTGTCATCGTCACATATTCATTTTGTTTCACATACCTGAAAAATCTTATTTATTCAATTTTATTGTGGGACATGAATGAACGCAAAAATTCTTCCCGAACTCACCAAGTTATTATTGTGCCTCATAAACATACTTTAGGAAATTTCCAACTAAAAGAGCGAATTCCGTCCAATGAACAAGTGTCGTATCTAGATAATTGCCTTTAGGAATAGGGTAAACAAAAATATACGTAAATTTATTCAGTATGCTTCAAGTCCGAAATTTAACTAATATCCTATACTATAGTTTATGTGTTGTTGAATAATATTGTTGATTATCGTTGCCACTTATTGAATAAAACATAAAGAAAAAGGTAAAGAATTAAAAGTAGTCTGTACTATTAGTAAACTAATAGGAATTTATTTCTCTTGTAATGAAATAAATCTGTGAGATTTTTTGAGATAAAAATCTCTTTTCTAATTTACCTAATAGTTTAAGTTTAGTTCAAATCAACTTTCAAGTAGAATACGGGCAGATCCAAACCGAGACGAGGAAGATCAAAGACGAATTTTCGTGCACCGTTTCAAAGGACGATGCCTATGCATGAATTCCCACGAAGGTTAACGACAAGTCAACGTAATTATGCTCTCTGCATTTATGACGGCATTCGTAGGTCTTCGGAAGTTTCCAACACCCGCTTTCTTCGGCCCATTCTAATTCGATAACTCAATCCGCAAAGCGCTCTTCAACTGTTGAGGGGCGTCATCAGTCACTCGACTTCCTATTACAACCGCTCCTCCCAGACGCGCAGATACGAAACCCTCTTTTAAGGGGACTTTTCACTTCTTAATGTCTATTTCCCCGTTAATGGCTTTCCTACGTCTGCCGAGTTCCGGAGGGTCGAAGGCTGTCGTAGGAGACATTTTTTTCCCTCCGCTTTCGGGAACTTAGTGAGGAGAAATCCACACTCATTTCCGAGAATGGGGAAAGAAGCCGGGATTGAGTCCCGATGTCTAGGGAAAATCCCCTTCTTCCTCTCCTACTCAGGGTTTCTACGTCTGCAGCTCGTCTATTCTGGTTCCTTTAGGCCAAGTGTCTCTAAAGACGCGACGATGTACTGTTCTGTGCCGTGGGGAAGCCTTGGACGTGTCGCGTAGAATCCAAACATACGCAGATTTATCGGTGTGCGGCCGTTTGGAGACATTAATGAGTCTCATTATTGTTTATTAAGAAATTTTGGATCTAAATGAGACTGGAAACTTAAGTTTCAGCTTTTGTTTGAGTAATAATGGATACAGGCAACAATTAGTTCTAGTTTTAATGAATGATGACGCAAATGCTTTTAATTTCTGCTCTAATTCGTATCTGATCGAACTTCAAATAATCTTATGATCGACGCATTGTTGGTGTCCTTCTAGGATTGTTGTTCGCTATAGTTTGGTGAAAATGTTGCTTAATTAAGTAACAATGCCGAGAGCCAACAATCTGAGTCAATTTTGTTGTCGCTATACTTGATGAAAATTATTTAATTATTGATTGATACTGCTCAAAATTTAATAATGATTTTCGAAGAATTTCTGCATGTTCTCTTGAGATTGATATCTATTCTTAATCGGTGAAATTGCTATTTAGTAATCAAAATGGTATGTTATTTCTAGCGTCACTTTAAAAAAAACTTTATACTTCAACTTTCACGTCATTCCATTTTGGTTTGAAATTCATCAATATCATCAATAATTAATTGTAATACGTTCTCTAAGGGCCGCTGTCCTTAACAGTTTTAATTATAAATCTATATTTTTGGAAATCTTAGCGAATATTTGGGGAATAGCACCAATTGGAAATCAAATTACCATCTCTGCAACTTAGTATGTAAATGACGAGCTAATCTTCTCATTGTTAGCAGACCGAGACTAACTGAGGATTTTCTTTTCCTTAAAATTGAATACGTATCTTAATTAATAACGTAAAAAAGTAAGGACGTTTAGCGGAACTTAATGACCTCTTAAGGGATTTTTTTCAGAGTTTGGTTCTCTTTCAATAGAAGAATTTACGGGGAGCTGAAAGTTATACAGCACTGTTTTTGTGGGAGTTCCGTGCGTTAGGGAGAAATCCATACGTCGGTATGTTTGTTTTTTCGGCGGATATTGGTGCTTTTTTTCGTGCAGAAGGGCGGAAAGATTTTCTAAGGGTTCCACCCGTCTCATCACCATTAAGAAAGAGCGAAGAATAACAGAACGGTCCGGGAAAACTCACAAATGGTTGACTTACGATTAGATTAATTTTCCCAGTTAATACGTTAATTTTACTATCAAAAGAAGGCATGAATATTTTAAGTAAAACTCTTAGAAGGATTGAAAAAAATTATGATGTTTATATTTTTCTGTAATTTAATTGAAAAAAATGAATACGATTTTAAACTAGGAACTAATTAGATGAACAAAATGTAACCTATAAACTGCTACCGGAAGACATTAATAATTCTTTAAAGTATGAAAACTAGGAGTTCACTGGTTTCTGGTAAAAGATATAGAAGATTCTCTCGTACACACTCATTATATTCTCTCTTCCATAAATGCAATTCTCTGTTTGAAGCAATGGACGAATTCATCCCAAGTTCTAAGATGTCCTCCCAATGCTCTACTTAGTACAAGGACATTCGTTTTTCTTCCTTTTTTCTAAATTATGCTCTATGTGTAATCTTCTCCGCATCTATATATCTCTCGTACGAATAATCTATTACTGCTATAACTCAGCCTCCCTTTAATATATCTTAAAAAGGTGCGAAGGGAAGGCAGAGTTTTAAGCTATCTATCTGCAGCACCGCGTCGCGCGTTGTAAATCAGATTGAATTATATGTTTGTAACTGTTGATCAGATGATTATGCTCTAACAGAGTCAGCTGTTTTAGGTTTCAATCTTTCCGAAGGTATCAGAAGCCTTCAGGTTCTCTCGTGTTATCGTGAGCTATGGTTTCTATTGCTGCGTTAATCACTGGGCTGATATCGGTTGAACTATTTATGTTATTTAAAGTTTCAACTGGATTTAATCAACGAAAAGATATTTTATGAATTTAAATATATATCCTAATTTAATATTCATAAATTGATAATTTTTGCGTGTATTTTAGAAAGGCAAGCCAAGGTAGAACACAGTATTCCTACTCATTCATAAGGAAATGATATTTTGCATGGTTTTCTTACTTTTGTTACGATATATCGAGACCTGCAAAATGATTCGCAGTCGGTAGGATTCGAACCTACGCTCCCAGAGGGAAACTGATTTCTAGTCAGTCGCCTTAACCACTCGGCCACGACTGCCGATATGTTTATCTTATAGAACGTATTAAATTTAGACATTTTAACTGTTCATTAAAGTTGCGATCTGCAAGAGGAACGTTGCCTTTAATTGGTCTTTAATTGTCACCGTGTCCACCTCATTCACCATTGTTGTTCATAGAAGATAATGAATATTCCGATTGTTGCATTGTTAATGTCGAATTTCTCATTGTTTAGTCGTCACAGATTGTTCTTCAATACAATCATTGTTTAAACGTCACCATATTCACCTTATGAAGTGATATTATGCTCTTTTATATCACGAAGCATTGTCAGCGTTTCAAAATGGCCACCTCCATGGACTGCCAGCACTGGAATGAGTTATCTCACTAACTTAACTCACTCGGGAAATTTGTTTTCTCAACCCTTCCCGTAACTTTTCAGGGCCCGAAAATACATTAAGGGACCTTTCAACAAAAAAGCTTCCGTAAAAATTAGACTGCTAATAGCCACTCTCTTTGCAATCGAAATATAAATATAAAAGACCTCCCGCACCGCAGATTCCGGAGGAATAAATTACACGGCACACTTCGCATCTCATTACATTAATTATTCTTTCCACTTTAAAGCTCTTTTTTCGGGTCGTTTCAGAAAGGGGAAAATGAAGGGAAAAAAGCTATTTCGTTTCTCTCGCGTTATGACTCGCTAAATCGAGCGTCCGCCGCTAGATGGAGAGGGCGGAGAAATTAAAAGGGCGGTGTGTGTGGCATAACGGATGACGATGTGTTTTTTTTTTGCGCGGAAGAGTTTTCTATCATCCCCGAAAAAAATATCCTTCTGCGCCTACTATATATACTATGTATAACCTCTCTCACTCCAACCCCGCGTTGATTTTTTTTGGCTTCCGTCCAGATTGGGTGGGAGGGGTACTTTTTTGAATAGGATGCAACCATGAAGTGTACGTTTTAATTGTTTGCACTTTTCAAAGCTCCTTTTCAAAGTAGAGTAATATTTTGGTAAAAATGGTTTCTACGTTTAATCGTTTTTCAATGGGAAACCTTATATAGCCTGTTTTTTGTTTCAGCACCCTTCATTCGTAAGTATTTAGAACAGATTTGTGTTTCAGATTCACTGAAATTGTGGTATCCGAAATTGTATTTAGAAGCTAGAAATACAGTTTTCTTTTCCCTCACTATTCTTATAAAATTCCCAGGCACACGCCTAAACGCGGGTTATAGGATATTTACGCCAATGTACGCAGTAGCAATGAATTGATGATAGTAAGGGTGTTAATAGATTCATTTTTTGAGTCTAAGTTTATCGATATCGAGTGAAACATCCCTTATTTATGATTATTTTATACTCAGCTCATTTCGTAGAAATTCATGATAACGAACTATATCCAACTTCAGCTTCATTGTTAATTCCAGTGTCAATTGTTGTGAGGCATTGCGACAATGCACTCCATTGAAACTATTTTCTTTCGCTTTTTTATAATGTAGTTTAATTATTTTTAACAGCTCTGACATCTTAAGGGATAGTTATCAATTTTATTCTTCCTCTTACTAGGCACGTAACAAAATCGTAACGGTACTCGATGCCTATGAATGAATTTACCAACTGTTTAACTAAATTTGTATACTTTTAGCAGCATATAGTTTAATTAAAATTACTTCAATAATTGACATAACTTGCGAGAGCATATTTGCTTCCAATGAGAAATTAACTCTCTCGATATATTCGTGGAGGAAAGTGCAACAAAGAAAATTAATAGAAAATGGATTATTAACAATAGATGATTGATTTGTTAGGGATTGATAACAGAAGTTTCCCTGGATTCACTTCCTTTACCTTTTAGGTCATTCAGTATTTCTTTATTTTTTCTCGTATTTTTGATATAGTGTATTAGGATATGGAAAGAGGAGAGTAGGAAATAACCACAAAATAATTCTTCAAGTTTATTATTTTAATGCATTAATTAATTATTTACACGAACAAGAGTTTTGTAACCTTCACATATCCATTTTAATGCAGTTGCTGACTAGTTGAATAGTACACCTATGGGACAAGAATGTCAATGGAAAACATTATTTGGGATATTCTTTACTTGTTCCTTTCGTAAAACTGCAATATCCTCTTATCATATTACAGCACACTTTCAATTATACATCAACGGTTATTTATGGTACATATACATTCTCTACAAGCACCACTAGCGGAATAAACATCTTAATCTAAACCTATAAACACACTCATAAATTATCTTACACTTGTCTTTTGAACCGCTCGGACGCCACGCATTGACACGCTTAGTTACAACGCGTCGTAATCTTCTTTACATTTTATATTTTCACCAGTAGACTCTTGCCGTCTTTTGTATGGTACATTACATAAACGGTTTAACACTATTCCTATGAGAAACCAGAAATCAAATTCTTCTTGGAACGAAAACAAAAGAAAATAAAGAGTTATGAAGGAAAGCTTCACTAGTGGGTGTTCAGGTTCTGGAGCCGTGGACCTCCGCGACTTGTCTTGTACAGATCGAGGGCTCTTAGAACCAGTAGAGCTCCTTGCCAGCCTCTTGCATGCTCGATTCAATTCCTGGAAAAGAAAACAAAGTTATCATTAGCATTAAGAACTTTTTATGATATCAATTGATAAGTAACTATGAGAATAATGCTATATTTATATCAGAATGCTAGATGTAATATCAATAAGGAGTACTTCTTTTAATCGTGACACTCTACTTCCCAAATCCCCTTTATAGTGCGAAGATTATCCAAAAAAACAGATTATACAAATATAGAATATTTGAAAACATATTTTTAATATAACATTATAATAATTAATATTATTAAAAATTATTATGAATGATGAATTTGAATCTTCTTCAACTTAATGTTAGTTTCTAAAAAAGTGTAAATTCTAATTAACTGAAAGAGTAAAAGCGTTATAATAATGTTTAGTTGAATTTAAATTCTCTAAAAATATTTTTCACTAAATGAAGTTAAAATTTAAAGTTAATTAAGTGAACTTATTATGTAAAATATGTTAGACGAATTCTATGAGTTGCGAGAATATACGAGTCATATTTAGTTACTATAATTATATCTTATGATTAAAATATTCGTCTTTTTTATAAAATCATCTAAAATTAATGACCTATATGAGATAAAAGTGTTTTAATATAAATAAAAGTATTATTTTCTGCATTCTGAATACGTATGCGTGTTTAGTTCGTTAGCTCAATCTCTTTTGGACGTCATTCATGTCAAACGACTCTCCAACCTTTGTAAGGTTAGAGGAAGCGTGGGAAGACGTAAATTACCCAACGGTGACCATGGTTAAGCATTAAATACCAAACTCCAGAGGGCAGATACTTTGAAAAACGATCCAAATCCCCCGCAGCTATAGATCGACCTTTTGAGACCATTTTCTCCCGTTTCCAAATCCCGAAAAAGGTCATCCGCGGCCGCTTTCGAGAGCGAAATTTCGGGCGAAGTCTATTAAAAATTTCCGCATTTTTTCCCGCATTCCTCTCGACGAAAAGTTAATTAGTCGAGGACATTCCAGGCGAAATTTTGAGGGTCGATTCATCATCGTCTCAGTGGTCGGAATATTTCAATTACGCCCCTGCGAATTTCCGAATGAATATCCCCCCGAATTTACGCCCTTATGACTATCTTTCCGAGCCATTTGTCCTCTTCATAACTCACGCATTTCCCTCTCGCGGTTCGGCGGCGGTAAGCAATGCGATCCCCGCAAGCACTAACTCTTGCGGAGAATTCAACGCCTGGTAGGCGATTATAGAGCGCTTTTGGTGGGATTGCCACCCGCGATGAATGGAGGGTGCCTGGAAGGGGAAGACAAATCGCGTCTATGATTAGTTGGGATGGCGACGAGGAGGCAAGACCCTCGTCTGGGTGCGGTCCCACTGTGTGGACCCTAGGCCCCCCTCCTGTATCACGGTCCCTATCCCGACAAATCCAATAAAAGCCGGTCATTATCGGCGTATCTTGTGCTCCGACGGGTGACAGAAGCAATAAATCGGAAGATGTGCAACATATGCTCTTTTGGGAGGCTTGGGTCCCGCTGGGGTTCGAGGGAGATGTTTGGGCGAAATTTTACGGTGTCAAAATTAGTGAAGCTTTTCCTCGCGTTGGCGCTTCGAGAATGGTCTAGGAAACTTTATTAATTAAAATATTGATTCATTTTTTTTGTTGATCATTTTTGTCGCTGATTGTAGAAGATAACGAGATAGATTTGTTTACGTATATTCATCTTCCGTTTTCACTCAATATTAGTGTTCATCACTTATAATTCGCAACAGGAAGCAATATGAAAGACTAGAGAGACAATTTTCAATATAGAATTTACGGTAAAAATATAGTTTAATTGTTCATTACGAGAATTAAAATAAAAATCATATTTATAATGCAAAATAATTATATAATTTCTATTGGAAGCATTATCTCACGGTCATATTACCATTTCATATTTAACTTTGTTCGTGTAGTATATCTGAAGATGTGAACATATTAAGATTTTCGTTTAAGATACGAAAATTAAGGGAAATATTGGTTTCCATGGTTTCAACGAATATAACAGTAATTGACTAGCTTTATAGTTATTAACGTAATAATAACTATCCTATTAGTTAGAAATTTACGAGTATACTTTGAGCATTCATGAGTTTTTTTACTGTGTTATTGAGATGTTAGAGAAGTTCATATACACAAATTCATGGTGATAGTAATAGTAACAATTTAAAAGATTAATCGTCAGCCCAATAAATTGTTTTGTATTCTCGAGCTATTCCATTGTCATGATCTCATGGCAACGATATATTTAATTTCTCCATTAAAAAGTTAACGGACGATAGAGGGCGTGGAAAGTTATATTATTAGAGTATTTTTACGAAATTGAGTTATTCAAAATTGTTCTTGAAACGTCAGAGTGTAATAAAAGGGAGGGATACAGGACGAATAATTAAGTCTGGAAAGTTTTATGACAGAGGGCAACTTCTGGAGAGTGGAAGTTCTTGAATAAATGGTAGGAGGAGGGGGAAAAGAAGGGAGAGACTTACTCCGCTGTTCTAAATTAAGAAATGAGGAGGAGGAACTGGCTTCGCCTTCTTTGTCTTTCCATAAAAGAACTAGATTAACTGAACGAGATCTCTTAAATACCAATTTTTTTAGAGGAATAAAGGAAATGTTTCAGATGAAGCGTTCGGATTTATGCCTTTTACGCTTTCGAGGAAATAAAATGGGACGATGTGCGCTAAAAATAGATTTCTTCCAACTCAGCCTTTTCCTTTTACAAGCAGATTTTGGATTTCGAAACTTCTACGGAAATCGGCTCGTTATAGGGGGAGAATTATTGGTATTATAAATACTGAGATGATGAGGATGTTTAAGTATCTTTGCTAGTAAAAAATCGAGATTAATTTTAAAGTTTTAATTAATAAATTGATAAATGTTACTCGAAATTTAATGTAGGAAATTAATGCAAAGGGAAAACATAGACTAATTTATTTTTTCGTAAACATTTTTATACACAATTATTTACCCGGAACCAAAAAATGTTGAAATAAATAAATAAATGGAAAAAATGAGGTAAAAAATATTATATGAAATTGGTTACTTTGCGAACAATTATATTCGTTGTCAAATTAAATAAACTTTAGTTTATTTTTATTCCAATATTTACAGAAAAAGATTCTTGTTGCCGTGTTCTTAATTTTGATACTGCTATTTTAGTAAAAAATAACTCAACTTGACATTATATACTGTTCCACTTTCAGCAAAAGTAAATCTACTTTAATTATGATGTTACATATTCCTAGAGGCAGAATAATCATTGTCAGTATCAATTTTCCTCAAAGTATATACTGTCGTTATTTATTTCGTTGAAATTAGCTCTATAATTATTTGATTTTATACAATGCTTACTACTAATTGTAAGTACGTACTAAATAGATATACATTGACTATAATACGTCATTAATCTATTTTATAAGTGATTTATTTGAATATTAGATTACCTCACTGAAAATAGATACTAGAATCTAGTCCCTGTTATGTCATATCTCCGAACTGTGTATAGTTACCTAGCAACGCTGAGTTCCCGTTTAATAATCCTGGTTTTTGACTTTGTTGTTTTTGAGTTAAATTAATAATAAATTTTTAATAATAATAATAGTTAAATTGGTCTTTAAAGAACAAAATCTGCCAAAAATTAAGTTAATATTTTTAATATTTAAATGTCGATGCTTTTTTAAGGCCTTAAACCAGCGAGAATTCAATTTAATATCTTTCTTAATTTTACTTTCATTTTATATTCGTTCTTCACCTGTTATCGGTCCTACCTACCCCTGCAAAGGGTCAGTATTATAGCATTACTTTGTATAGAATGATACAAAAAACAACCTCGCGTCGCCCCAAATGCCTCTCACATATCGTCAACTGTCATCGCATTTCAATGATGCACGGTTAAGTCAGCTGTCCGTTGCAGTCTTCGTGAGGATGCTTGCGGTAGCCATATATGGTCGCAAGAGCCATCCTTCAAGTTTCCTCTTTGGATTGGAACTGTTGTCGGTAGAGATATTAAGGAGAGTGAATACACCAACAGCGAATTAACGGTACCCGGTGTCGAGCAAAAATTATTAGCTCCCAAGTCGTGACGTTTTGACCGTGAATGTGGTACACACGCGGCTAATTCACAATTAGATTCGTGTAATAATTCATCATTAGTGGTATGAATTCCCATCCGAGTTATTATCATTTTCCGCGTAATTATAGCTCAAATTATTGTTCAATTTCCGGTTTTATTATTTGCGCAGAAATTCTGGCGCACTTTGGGGTTAATTTAATGGTAATAAGTAGATATTTCGGGGATAAAGTTTGGACTCTATTTATTAACAGGACGGGAGGAAATTTTTCAATTATTTTTGTAGAAAAGATTTAGAAAATGCCATACAAATTTAAGCATTAAAAAATTTTACTGTAAAAATTCATATAATTTACTTATTAAAATGCCTAAACTTAAAAGAACACATTATTTTCACCCGAAAAAACGCAAGAGACTATTTCTCCTACTCTATTCAATATCCGTGTGCATTAGGACGAAAAATGATCCTCCTTTTTTATCATGAATATTCCAATACAAAGGAAAAAGGTTCCTAAACTTCACAGAATATGTTTGCTCTTCATTGTTTAGGTTAAAACTGCTTGGAACGATCCTAATATTTGTTATACTTTACTATTAAGTTTAATATTTGGAAAATATGTTAATAACGTATTTTGTGAACAGTTGATAATCTAGACATAATAGTAGTTACACGTAAAATTGTTCTAACAATGTTTAGGAGATTTGTTGATAGCTTTGGTATCAAAGGAAATCTTACTGTGGTATTCAAGAAAACTTTACTACTATACAAAAGGAAAAAAATCCGGATCTTCTAATTAGACCGAAGGGTAATAAATATCACTTACGGGCATTTAAAAAGAGCACCGCGTAATTAAAAATTAAATTCGCAAATTAAATTCGCATCCAAGCATATAGAGCTTTCGTCTTTAAGTAGCGTAACTACGAGCATTAGCATAGCAACCATCTCTTACGTGCATGAATTACGCAAATGGAGTAAGTTAGCATGTATAATTTGCGTTGGGATGATTTTATTTCTCTCGCTACCGGAAATCTTCTCTCGCGATAATTCCCAAATTACCGAAAATAAAGAAATTGGACTCTCCTTTAAAATCGGGTAAACATAACGAGCGGAAAGCGATAAAAAAAGAAATTTTTCACTTTTCGAGTGCAGATGTTTTTAGGCGATTTTTGTCGTTTAAACTCCCAAATTTACAGCGCACTTTTACCAACCAATTAAACTAACCGTCCGTAAACTCCGTAATGGAGGAGGAATTAAGGTTAGATAAGGAAATGAGACGGGTTTTTTCGGGGCGTTCGTCGCATAAAAGAAAGCAATCCTGGCATATTAAAAATTTTGAGCAGAAAACGAGGGCATATTTCCGGAAATTTAAGGAGGTGAAGATTCATAAGCGAATTCCTTGCTTCAGGTGACCTTTTGAAAAAAAAAACCTTAATTTCTTTCGCGCATTTTTTATATGGTTCGAATGAAGGAAAGGGGTTCAAAAGCAGGCCACGTAAAAACTTCAGGATTTGTGTATTCACTTTTAGGTAATTGATGATGATCTATATAGCATTTGGTCGGTTTCCTGCAAATGTAAATTTATTGCTCTCCCGACCTAGATGCAATTGAAATCAACCCCTCTTACCTTTACAGAATATCCTTTTAGATGTTAATTTCATGGAAGTAGATTTCATAGAAGCTCGTCTTTGAGAGAATTTGAATGAGGTTAAAATGACGAATTTCTGACCATACTTCCAGCACTATACATACGATAGTGAGTGAATAAATTGGAAGAAGAAAATCATTCTCATACAATTCCTACCACTTTTATGTAAATTTAGTAGCTTTCCCCTTATCTTATACCCTTATTATACACATATAATATTGAACTATTTATGTTCGAGTTTGTTTTTGTCACCGGAATAAAGTTCCACTTCAAGTTGTTAACATGACTTAACGTTCTTATTCTAGGTAAATACATACATGTACTATTCTTTTGCTTCTATTAGCTCTATATCCGCGTCATTTCAGTTCGTATAAAACTCTATTCGTGAATATAATCCCTTTGTGATTCTCGGAAAGTCCTATTGTGATCTACGCACGTGAGCACTAGTACAATTTGAGCTTCAAACCCATATCAAAGCGCGAAAAGATATCTAGAGAAGGAATGAAGCATACCATTCAGGACGACCAGCGAGGAATATGAATATAAATATAGATACCCACTCATCCCCGATACAGAACGCTTCCAACAGCATTATTAAAAGTTCAGAGGTCACGAAGAAAAACCGCACGAGTCCACAGAATCGCAAAAAAAGCGTCGCCATGGATACGGAGCAACAATCGAGCCCCCCTAAAACCCCATTCGCGGGCAAAAACCGCCCTGCGCAATTTCCCCCAAACGACAGCCATTACACCGGACTCCATCCCCTCGCATGAATTCAGCCCATCCCTCCGCGAATAAATGTCCACCGGCCCTCCCAGAGACCGTGTTTTGGTCGACCTTAAGTTCCGCCCTTTGTACAAGGGTAACGCACTCACCCCTTCTCCAAACCATCCCTCCCCCTTCTGGCGCTACGGCTCAGAATGACACCGCATAATAGCTTCTCTCAAGCGTTTGATGCGAAATATATTAGGTTTCACCCTCGGCAGAAGACGTGGGTGGGAGAAGCGGGAGAGCTTTTGGAAGAGAAAGATGGAAGAAAGAGGGATAAAGGAAGGTGGAGGAAGAAAAAGGCCCGATGTAGAAGACTGCGCATGCGATAGTATGGGGGCGTTAGGAAAGTATCACAAATCAAGAATGGCCTCTTCATTTGTTTCATTTGTTCCGAACAATTTTCGTGCTCGATTGTTGTTAATTTCTAACAATGAATGGGATTTCGGCCTTGCGAACGCAACAATTAAATGTTTAAATTGATTGTTGCGCGTAAAAGATCTCGTTCATTATAATCTAAACGAGTTCTTTTTTTAGTATACATGCATCGATCATTTAGCTTAAAATCAAAATCAGTTTTCAACTGGAATAAGCTGAAAGTAATGTGCTGTGCATCATGCTAAATCCAGGTGAAATCGGTTGAATCCAGCCCAACACGTAATCTACAATGCTTTGTGTGTACAATAATCGGTCAAACTCTACCCTTTTCCTGTTTTGAAATTACGAATCAAAATTTGTATCTTTGCCTCGGTTGGAGTGTGGTTTCTCTTAAAGATTAGATTAGATTTTATCGAATGTTCTTAATTTTTGCGAGTTCATTTTCGGCGATGGATCTGGTTTTACTGAAAACATATAGATATTCATCTTCATATTTAAGATATCTTAGACTTCTTCATATCGTATGGACTTTGGACAGTAAACTTGTGATACTTTCTTTAACACACGAAAGGCGAACGCATTTTGGTACGATTAGTATTTTGCTGAGGTAATGAATACACTGCTTTCAAAGAGTATATTTACGTTGAGAATTTAATGCGCATTGATGAGAATAGATTACGGATGGAAATTCATGTGACGCTAAGATAGTTGTTAAGCCATAAGTTGTACGGAATCAATTATGAAGTATGATTGCAAAAGATTTATAAAAGCAGAATACAGATACATAAGCAATTAGCGATTTTACGTTGGCGGTTTAAGAAGTTAATCTTAAAAGGACTGTCGTTCGTTAAATTTCATTGTTGTTTTTATTTGTTACGTATAGTAATTATTGTGACATTTTATTCTTGTATAATCAAAACAATACCCCTCGACAACGATGATTTTATTGTTTACTGATTGTATTAAAACAACTTGCAGATGTCAATCATTTACCCTAGCTGTTCATCTGGAAAAAGTCGCGGGTTAATGGTAGTCATTTTCTATTCCACCTCGTGAAAAAGGAAAGCGTCACTTTAAAGCATTCTTTGCTTTTCAATCGCTCTTTTCTATCGGGATTCGATCGTAAAATGAATGGCAGCCGTTTCCAAGGCAATCGCTTGCAATTTTATTAAAGGGAAACTGGATACGTTTAGAGAAGCGTTCGATGTGGTACTTTCCAGCCTCCGGAGCGAAAGGTGCTTACGCGGATAATCGGCTACGACGTGAATGGGCCAGAGGAGAACATAGGGAATAGCAATGGGATGAAATTGAAACCCAAACAATCTAATCCTTAGACCTTCGCCACGTGGCCGGGAATTGCTACTTTAAGAGAAGGCCGAAACGGTGTCCCGTTTAGAATGAAATTCCTCTCCGAGTACTCAACCTACTCGCTTCTATTTTCAAACATACTACGAGTTTCATTCATCTTTTTTATATAGGAAATAGAAGGGGTATAAAATGATAAGTTTTCATTTGTGATGTCCCCGTTAATAAGATTGTTTTAGACTTTTATTAATTGATTATTATATGAGAATAAAAATGAAAAAACAGACTTATATATACTCTCGCTGAATATCCGAATTTCTTTGCAATCTATATTCGAATTGGCCTATGATCTAAATTAATAGGAACTCATCTTCATTGTTGATAATTTCTGGTTCTAATACTTGTCATGATTGTTGGATTTTCATCTTCCTTCAGAGCTGAATAACACGTGATTACTTCTTTTTTGAGTAATAATCCTTACCTCTTCGTTTCTACTCAATATTCATTTTAGAAAAGCAAAGAAAAGAACTGTAATTTCCAGGAAAATTAAAGATTATCAGTATGGCTCATCTTGATTAAAGAAAGAATCATCGTGAGCCAAGTATATCTCATTTTCATTGTTGGATTAATTAATTAAATATTAGCACGATTTTCAACAATGCTAGCTTTGGTTTTGTCGCGTTCCGTTACATTTACCACCATTGTTCGCCTCAATTTAAATCTTTGGTCTTATTATCGACCTTGATTAAAATTAAGGTAAGAGAAAAAACATTCTCATTTGTTGCTTTCAGATCCGTGTTACGTCAGCGCATTTTCGTCCGCACTTAATCTCTTGTTTACCTATATACCAATGAGGATTTTCTTGTATCTCTTCCGAAAAATTCATCCCTCCATTTTTCCGCTTCCATTCCCTTCAGAGTCCATTCTCTAGGAAGATAATAAGGAGGAAGTCGCTTAAAACAGCTCCTTGACTTTTTTTACTTCCGAAGCATCCCTTTCTTATCCCATCGGGTGGAATGGGACGGTGGGATTCCTTCCGCGCTTTCGTGGACGCACGGAGTTTACGTAAGAAGCTGTGGAAGGGTTCGGAAACAAGATGAAGGAGATCTGAGAACTCCTAAGAGTAAAGGAGATGCCGTAGGGTATGAAGATAAAAAGATGCAACCTTAGGGAGGGACGGGGGAGAGCGGTCATTGAAAAAGCAACTTCTATTGTTACCTAACTACGCTGTTCTCATTGTTGGGTTTTCCATTGTTGACACGGTTGCGATGCAATTGAGGTGCGAATGTTTCTATAACAACTGAGGATTAATGATTTATAATTTTATTCAATGAATGATTTTCAGGTGATCGAGTTCGTTTCGTCAATGTATTAACTAATTGTTTACCTATGTTGTTTTTTTATAACCTTCCTTATTTGTCGTCTTTCTTTTACAAAGTGAATCTTCTCTTTGTCAAAATGATCTAAAGATTTTATCATATTCCTCAAGTTTACATGCTTTTACCTATTGTTTTAATCATATAGAAACGTAGGGGTATTGTTAGTTATGCGAAATTGAAGCTCGCTCACACGTATTCTCGCAATTATAGGTAAATCGATCTATTAAATCTCACTTATTGTTTATTTACATTATATATTTATTAGATTATTTGAACAACACTCATTTGTAATTTTTCTTCGATAATTGATTCTATTGAAATTATCTTCGTGCCTGATTCATTTAAAGATATTGATGTAGCTTTATTGCAAAAGTTACTGTCTCATATTTCCAATTGTTATGAACACAATACATATACGTATTTATTATATTGCGTTTCCTACCCATATCCTCTTAATAACTCAACAATCATTTACGTAAGCTCCAGTTTTCGACCATTTATTTCTACGGACGATGTTTGTTTGGTGATTTATCCCGGATTCCGAATCGCAACTTTCAATTGGGCCCTTAAACCTGTTACCTTTTCATTTCTTCCCTTGATCCTTTTCGGAAGCGATATCTCCGAGTACAAACCAACCCTCTTTTTTTTCAACCCCCCCTCATTTCGGGCCGTAATTAAAAGTCCACCCTTTAAACCTAATCCATTTAGCAGAAGGTCAAGTGTCGTCTCAGGAAAGTGATGACGATCCAACATATATACGGAACTCTCATTTTATACTCTCAATGACTTTCAGAGCCCGTTATTATTAAACCAGAGGGTTGATGGGAGGAAAAGGGAAATTGGGTTGGAGGGCCTCTAATAACCTCCGGGGCCCCATTGTTGAAGAGGGAAGGGACGATCGTGTAGTCTGCGAATCGAAAATTCTTTTCCCCCACCCTTTCTTTCCATTTATCATCTGGGGTTGCTTCGGGGATGAGCTATGAGTTTCTCACTCAGCCATTGCCGTACTCACCATTGTCCGATCTTCCCTTAATCCCACGGCGGTGCTCCAGAATGCAAAGCGCCGTAGAACGCTTTCTTTCCAATAATATTCATGACCCCGGATGAAGGGCTATTCCTCCTTTCATCTCTTTTTGGTCTTCGCAGTCTTTCATCCCTTAGCTCTTTCTATTGCTCCACGCTTTATTCCGCCTCCTTTTTCCCGAGAATTCTCGCGTTTGATCGTTCATTTTTGAATGATTTAGGTCCGCTCGTTGTTGCTCGGTAACGTTGCAGTTCGATTCAGTAATTGTTACAACAATGCTGTCGCTATCGTTTATTTGCTCATTGTTGGGGAGTCATTAAGGTGCTTATTGTTTTAGGACGTTTCCGATTCATCCGACTAGAACGATTTGGAAATTAATTACGTTATAATTACGTCCTTCTAAAGTATTCGTTATTATTGACGTATTAGATTCGTTATCGAAGAAATTAAGCTAGAATATTTATATCGGAAAAGCTATTTACTTTAATTTCTGTTCCTGTTATCAATGATAAATACGTTTTAATCCTGTCCTTACCTAATTTTAATATATTTGCATCTTTGTATCTTCATTAAAAATATAATTTCTCATACTATTAATAAAATCTTTAATCTTACAACTAAGGATTTTGTAATTCACAACGCACTCTCTTACATTCTATCCTATAGTTTGTTTTCTTTACGTCCTTATTGATATTTTTGTAATAATCATCTCTTAAACGTTAGAAAAAATTTTGCCCTGAAGTGTTTGTCACATATATTGTTGTATGTGGACATATATGTCCTAGGTGACCAAATAATACTAATGCTATCAATTGCAATTAATGATTGCGTGCGTAATAATCTTAAGATATTTTAAAAGCTATAGGTGTATTATAAAGTGAAAATTGGGGAATGGGTAATGAAATAATATTTTTTAATAGAATCAGGACATGGAGAAATTCTTTACGGAATCGGATCGAAACTTTGGTTTGGGTACAGAAATCAGTTACACCACAGCTAAACCGTGGAAACCGTCTTCGATGGAACGGAAATGGGTCGAGAAAAGAGAAGTCGTATGTTGCACGTCAAATTCCAAAAGTCATTAAAAGGTGGAGTACGTCATAGCGGCATTCCAATCCAGAAAAAGATCCCAAAAACGGCCGTCGTTATGCAACCCGCCACGCATAATGAATTTTTTCCCCGTTGGAACCAGGTGGCGTGGTCGTCATCTCGCATCCGAAAACTTTAACAATTAGGCAATTAAAATTTTCGCTCCGCCCGCATTTTAAGGGAGCATATAGGCTCCCGAGGGCCGCCGACTTCTTTTTCCTGCGGGTAAAAAGCGGGCGGTGCTTTTTGTGATTCCTCCAGCGGCGTCCATGCCTTCCCAGAAGGAAGATTGAGAGGCCCAATTACCGGTGCCCACCTGACGCCCTCTCATCCCTTTACTCGAGGAAGGACATAGCGAGCAAAGCCAATGAGAAGGGGGATCGCCACCCACTCAAACCCTTTAAGCAACGCCGCCCTCACCCGGAGGAGGGGCTTGGTTTTTTTTACTTCTCTCGGTTCCTAAAAGCGCTATGCCCCGAGCTGTTTTTATCTCGTCGCGAAGTTTGCCCTACAATGAAGGAAGGTTGTCAGAAATGCCGTTTTCGAGGATGGGAAGTTGATTTTTAGTCATTGTTACGCTCGTGTGTTACCGCTTACAATGAAGGACGACAGTGTTACTTAATTGCGACTATTAGCCTGATTGTTGGTTCTTTGATGAGCTCAACAAAGATTATCTACGATTGTTGCCTATTGCTCTGACGTAATGACGACGAATTTATAATAATTATACGAACTAATCAATGGTCTAACGTCAACTTCCTTTGTTTATTACGCTAAATTAATACATATTCATCTGAATAACTCTTCCAACCTCATGCTCTAAGATTATTATATTACTGAAATAATTATATTCTAACAATTCATTGCTAACATGAATAGCTTTTGGTATCTTAAAATAAAAAATGGATTCATAACTATTTATTTAGCGTGCTAAAAATTAGGTTTGCGTAGAAACTTTTACAATTCTAACATATTTTATCCTGTTTTGATCCCTAATCATTCAAAATCATAATAATAGAGTAAAATCTATTAAAGAGCCAAGTATGTATCTTTGATCCAATTTTTTTCTCTGAGTATTTAGGCGAATTTTGAGTTCATATGAAAAATAACGTTCGTAGACTAGATTTTGAAATAAACCACCAGAAGTCTATCTCAATATCAATTTAAGGAACCAATGTAATTAAAGCTCGCTGAAGAAACTGTCAGCGCTTAATTTCATGCTGACCATTGTGGTACACTACAGTTTTAATTACGGAGCGGCTACGTCATAGTCCAGTCCCATTGAAAGATTTCGTAATAACTCACCTCCCATGTTGCCGTAAGCGAAGTTAGACTCTGTTATACCTCCAGAGAGGTCGCCGTGGCCGGAACTCGTCGAGGGCCCACTGCCCCCTGCCATGCCCCCGGAACTGCTTCCTCCGCCCCCGCCCGCCGCTGCTTGCGCTGCCGCCGCTAGCAGGAACGAGCCGTATTGGTGGTGCGCATGGTGTGCGTGGGGGTGGTGCGGGTGCCCGAACCGGGATCCTCCTCCTCCGCCCCCACCGACAGAACCACCTCCGCTTGAAGTGCTGGGCCCTGCCCCCGCTCCGGAGGTTGAAGGTGTGGGACCCGCAGCTCCTCCATGTGCGGCCTGGGGGTGTAAGTGGTGTGGATGGTACCCTGCCGCTGCCATTCCAAGTCCTATAGATAGAATTGTAAACGTTAATAAGGCGCTTAAAAACATGGTAAAGGAGCTTATATTCTTCGTAGATTTAATTAGTGAATTGGTAGGACAATAGATGAGCAATGTTTTAACAGTTGACGAACTGAAGTTGAATGGTAGATTTTGTATAGTTTAACGACATAATTTTCTATTCATGAGCGGAATAATATGGAGAAACATGAAAAAACACTACCGACCAGTATAATCATATAAATTTCGGCCATAAAAGTAATGAATGATATATCTATGAGTGCAATCCACTATTGCATGGATTACTAAACTGAATTATTAAAATTATTTTTGGAAATTTTCCTAAATATTTTGCAATCCAATGGTCGAAATTTTACAATTCATACTAATATTCATTTTGAGTTAGAAATTACAATTTTTCAAAACTTCGTAATATTGTATCTCTTCCATGTATCAGAGTTTTCATGAAGTCACAAATTTCTTTCTTTCCTCGTGTATTCTTTTTCACTCGTATAAATTTGTCCCTGGTTTTATTGAGACTCACTCAGAATCCACGAGTATCTATTGTTTTGTGAATTTTCTTCTTTATTTTGATTGCATTTTTGATGAAAGGGGAAACCTTCCAACTACTACTCAATCCTCTCCAGCAAAAGAGTACTTTATTATTATAAGTACTCTTATATAATTATAAGTACGTTATCATCTTATTGATGGTATGGTAGGAGCCAACTATATAATGTCCATCAAGTTTGTCTTCTTTCTCTGATATATTACTTGACTATTTGTCAAACAATTGCGTAAATTTTATGTATTTACATCGTTATTATATATATCATTGTATAAATATTTATAAGTATAATATACTAATTGTAATATATTAATATAAGTATTTTCCAATTGCAGACCGTCCTAATAGGAAATGCACTTACCGACTCCTGCATGGTGGTGGTGATGGTAGTAAGAGGCCGCCGCGTAGTGCCACGGATCAGGAGGCGGCGGTGGATGGTGCGGAGGCGGTGGTGGTGGCGGAGGCGGCGCCGTGGACGTCGACGGCTGCTGGAGGCAGGCGAGGTAAGCGGGGTCGACGAGGGGTGCAGATGGGGAAGCAGAGGAAGGTCCGGGTGCAGCGTGGTGGGAGTGGTGGTGCGGATGGTACAGGTCGAGGGACGGGGCCATGACAGAAGCTGCAGAAGTGGATGGACCCGCCGTGGAGGGAGAATAGCGGGCGTGAGGAGGAGGCAGGAGGTGGTGCGGGTGGTGGTGTGGGTGCGGGTGTGGATGTGGAGGGGGAGGAGGTGGTGGAGGCTGGTAGTGGCTGTTCCAGAACGAGGGTGGAAAACTGCGGGCAGACATCGGAGACGTGGCGCCTGCAAAAATTAAGAGGAATTCCGTTATTGGTCATTGTCGGGTTGTAAATAGAGGAAGGCCGATTCTTTAGGGCCTTCTGGTGTGAAAAGAAGTTTTGGCTTTTGTTTTATTAGTGCGGAGGTCCCGTAATTGTTTCAGGACCTTCTTGACCGCAATCGTATAACAATGATTTCTACTTGAGAACAATGAAAAATCCGAACGACAAGGTTGGTATTGTTGGTAACAGATACGGACCAATAATGCCACAGAAGTTTGGGATGATAATTGATTACTATAATTTGGAAACAGTACAGAGGGTTATTTCAATAATAGAAAGATGAATTTACGTATAGTATATTAAACGTTATAACATAAAAATTATGTTGAAACACTTCTGTATGAACCATATAATACATAAATGTCTCTTAAAACTAAGAATATTTAAAACAGTCTTTAAAAGGATAGTTCCATGTAAGTTCACAGGAATTCGCTCACTCGTTCTATGTAATTAATACGTTTATCGATCGTTGGTGTGCCTATAATCTATTGTTTCAACCTATTAGAAATATAGTCTTTTAAATTCGTAAACAAAAGTGAATTTTAATAAGGATAAATTACGACCTAAAAAGAATGCATGTCAGAATGAAGAAAGTAAAAATATAAACGAATAATTAAAGTAA
Organism: Pantala flavescens; assembly: GCA_020796165.1. Classification (NCBI taxonomy): domain Eukaryota; kingdom Metazoa; phylum Arthropoda; class Insecta; order Odonata; family Libellulidae; genus Pantala; species Pantala flavescens. The sequence goes on along the minus strand of CM036881.1, from coordinate 43,357,029 downwards.
ACTTAAGAATCAGCTAATTATAGGTATGATTTATATTGTAAAGGGACGAAGTATTAAAAAAATAGAGCAATTAGATATCCCCGGGAAATTTCCCTTCATCCGTCATCAATATTAAAGCGAGCTGACTCGACAATTATTCATTCCTATCAATCCGGAAGTCGCCGTCCGTATTAGAAAAAAGTCACTCGGTCGTCTAGGAGATGTGACTCCTTCATTTGCGCGAACTGTTTCAGACCGTCTCTTTCATGTTCCATTCCACGCGACACATTTCCTTTCGTCGGGTCTGGAATCGAGCTCACGCTCCTCCGTCTGAATCAGATAGCGTGCGGATAAAGCACGCGACGCCCCCCCCCCCCCTGCGCCTTGCTCCCCCCCCTCGTTCAACTTCCTCTTTGAGTCCAGCCGCCGAATCGATTTTAACGCCGCGAGAAGGGAACGGGAAGTCCGAAACTGCGGTAACAAAACAGCAGCGGATAAATGGGGCTGCAAAGTCCCTGCCCGCCGACTGCGCGCGCTTTCATTTGTTTTCCCTCAGCGTACGTAGCGCGGGGCGACGTGTTATTGACCGAAATTGCGACTAAACGAGGTTTTTATTCCGGGTATTAATTAAATTAATGAGGAGAGGACACGATGAGGACATCAGGGACTGGAGAAATTCACATGTCCAGCAGCCGTTTTAGCGGGAATATCTTGATGAGTTAAATGTTGCGATCATTTGTCTTTACGTAGGGGATGGGGAAATGCGACTCTCTTAATTTTACTGTTTTATTTTATGCTGTGGTTATATTAAGTTATAGAGATATGAGTGATCCTCGGCTAATTTTGGGCATTTCTCAGTAGATCCTGTGGTATCATCGTGTTGCTGAATGCCAATGGTTTTTGTTTCATTTTGTATATAGATCCATGAGGAAATATATTCCGATCTGATTCGTTCCTAATCGTATCAAGTAATTCTCCACCCAACAATGTGTTTAGTTGCTAACATGAAAGTGTCCGAGATTCTAATGTTACAACAGTGAAAAAATGATAAAGATTCTAGAATGATCTTTTGCTCTTGATTTCAGGCATTAGTGTAACATAACTATGATTCATACATCTTCAATTAAAAAGTACATTTATATTTTTAGAATATAATTATAAATTACGGGTCACTAAAATAATTGAGTAAATCACGTGGTTGATTGTCGTTGAAACGAATACCTCAACTTCAGGCACGTCATCATCCCGATCTAAAATGAATAAACATCTCTCATTAATGCAAGGTACGATTTCAAAGCGTTGTTCTGATAAGAATATATTTTTTCATGGCTAGTTAACAGCTATAACAAGAATTCCCTGAAATCAGCATTGAGATTAAGTCGTTTGAAACCTTGCGAGTCTAGGAGCAATTAAATGAGAGTAGAATTCGATAGAGTAATAAAAGAAGTTCATTAAAGCAAGATAGTGAAGATAGGATATTTATGGGATTTTAGCTCATTTCCATCAATTTCTTGGAGAAGATTTATTATTAAATGCTTATCAACGATTATGAATGTTTAGATATATTAGTTATCCGAATCAGTTTTTATATTGATAGGTTTTTATTCTCTGAAGATCCTGATTCGGTCGTAGGAAAGCATATATTGACCATTCATTGATAAACTTATACGTTTATATTTGTTTACACTATGTGCATTTAACATGTAACTGAACAATAGCAGGGTAATAGTATTAAGAATCAAAGGAACAAATTGATGTCCTTCAAAGATTGTCTACATTTATACTCTGTCCTTGCATGAACATGAAAACAGCTCGAATAAATCTTTCAGATAAAACTTCCTCGGTTTTTTTAAGATAAAAAAGATTTAATGGAGCTTAATGAGGGAAAAACAATATCATCCACCGACTTATAATCGTGAAAAGTCAAGGAAACAATACGCATACGCGGTTTTTTCAAGTAAAATTAGACCAAAGGTCATCCACAGTGTTACAGAAGAACGAAAAACTTTCTTTACGGCATGAAAAAAACATAACGTGATGAGACGCTATTAACCGGAATCCGGTTTAGAATCCTAGCTTGAATTTAATTGCAGCGTGAAGGGAAGCTAGATCGCACCAGAAGGCAATGCAAGTTTCATGCATTAAATCGACTTATGTTTTTTTTTTTAAAAAAGGTTAATTTTTATTTTCCTTCTCTTACCTTCCACAATTAATGATCACAATTATACTGCTTTCTTCCTACTCTTTTTCCTGCCTTGAGTTTTTTTACAATCGGTAACCATGGCAATTAAAATGTTGATGGATTAGTGGTTGTTATTAATGTGTGCATAAATATTCCTCTTTGATTTTTATCTATATTAGTCCTTGTGTACTTCTGTTGTCGTGGAAACAGTGGATTGGGATGATTGTTTAACTGTCTAATGGAGTTATAGAACTGGTGATAGATACTGTTACGAACTTATGCCTCGACTATGGCATTTTATATTTATCAATCTCGTATTTTTGCTATCTTATAAAGATAAAAACCTTAATTGATAAATTAGCAGTATAGTATTAATCAATGCAATGTCCATTTTTTAATAATAATAGACTAAGGAATGATTTGATGGTCACGTAGAAAAAATAGAATATACTATTAAACATTTTACGACGTTAAAATATTTACTCTGGATCGATAAACTGTTTGTACATAACTCGCTTCAACAGTCGTCATGATCCTTCAAGAGGATGATATAGGTTCTGTACCATTTCCTTTCGTCCACATCTCCGCGAATGTTTTTTTGCTAGTATGACGTCCATCCAACGTCATCGCAACCTTGCAGTTTATACGTCGCGAAAGGAATAATGCACTAATTTCCTCCGCGGGTAAGTTTTCGCATCCAACTGCTGCGAACAAAAAATAGCAACCCATGCGCATACATGCGACTAATTACTTTAATAGTGCAGAAAGATTTCCGCAATAATTGAACGAGGAAAATTCATCCGCGAATTATGTCGACTCGCAATCAACCCATACCGCTGGTTTCTGTATAATTATTGTCGTGCGTTGTTCCAAGAACGAGCTGTGTTTATTTTACGGAGACTCTAATGTTTGAAATTAAATTAGTAAGTTTAACAATCAACAAGCAATGGATGATATCAATAGTTTGAGAACTGTTTGTGATGGAATGGTATATTCTCCATAGTTTGACCTGACCGAAAGAATTTGTACCATTTTCTGCTATAGGTATACGTGTGTATAGGCTAAATTAATAAATACAATAATAAATTAAGTACATTTCGTCTGACGTGTAAATTGAAATTAGAAAGTCATAGTCAAACGTTATCTGCTGATAATTTCAAAGATTTAATTATTAAATATATCTTTATATACATTTTATAGCAGTATGTATTAGAATACGAATATGCCGAGTATATCTATTCATTTAAAAAGGTTTAAATCATTATTTTCGACATTTTTGTGGAAGCTTCAGAATTTTAAGTAATTTAAGTTGATAAAAGAAAAGTTGAGAGAAGTATTAAAAAAGTAGTTTGTAAGTAATGTTTTTACGCAATTCAATTTCGCTATTTGAATTTAATAATAGTTTTCAACCAATTCTAGAAAAGGACGATGGGTTTTTCTAGCGCAAGGTATCGGAATATTTGAGATTCCAATATAAACGTGTTAAATGAAAAAAATAAAATATTAATCATGAGGTATTGTGTCATGATAAAAGTTTCAGATGAATAAATATATACAGATAATATTCAAGGGAAACAAACGAATATAGTACAGACGATAATGTACCTCAATGAATACGGATATGCAACACCAGGAACCTGCACTAGAAAGATGTATATAAGGGTGAAATTCTGTCAGAATACCATCTGACTTCACTCTGCGGACACTATAGTTGAAGGTTAATAGTGAGATAACCTCCAAAGAAGTTACTATTAGCCAAGAGTTCCTAAATCAGTCGCAGAACTCCAGTCACATCTGACAGTCGTTTCGGCATCGTTTCGCTTAAGATTCGAGCAGAGACTTCAATGCGTTTAAGGAAAGTAGACCTTGCACGTTTCAGGTGCGCTGACGAAGAATTCCTTTCGAAGCAATGGAAAGGTTGGAAGGTCACTGGTTGACCAATAGGTTCATTGACAATTCGATCTCGTATCTCCCAACAAACACGGAAAGGTAAAAATATGTGTCAGTTGTGGAAGAATCGCGGAAGATGTTTTTGTCTCCGTTCTTCCTGTTGACAGTCGATTTTATGCTTTATAACGCAAAAGGAAATTATCGGAATGAGTTCATATAGTTGCTTGTACACGTAGTACTTATAGATTCGCTGGTGTGTAAGGTTTGTAGTTTTAGCTTTTTTTCATAGCTGAATGTATTTCTTTGTTAATAGTGGTATAGAGTTTCAGAAGTTAGAGAGAAGTCTTCGAAATAATTTCGTATTATTAAATAAATATGTTTATAAAGTATTCAAAACTAGTATTGGGAAATAATAATATGAATAAAATAAGTGTGAATGCAAGAAGAGAATATAGTATGATAAAGTAGTACTATCGAAATATCACATTTAGTTTTTTCTATTTATCTTAATAACACTCAATTTTCGGTCAAAGATGGACGATAAAATACTTTGAATAAGTATGGGAATAATTATCTAATAAATGTTTCTGTTCGAGGTAGAGGAGAAGATTTTAAATTAAAATAGTGAAGAAGGTAATATATTTTTACATCGTAAAGATATTGGGTACAAATGCAGGGTGAACAACAGATAAACAATTTGAGAGTATGCATTAATTATTGTACTCTCAGCGTATAGTAGAGATGGCTTACGTCAATCACATTCAATGCCACGTTTTAAATATATCTCTAAAATACGTAATATTTTTATAGTCCCATTCAATTGTAGATGAAAAACAACGTATTTTTCTTGGTGATTGGTTCATAAATGTAAAATTCAATTAAAAATTCTATTACGAAAGAAACAAATCAAATATCATGTATGGTTTTAATTGGAAGGACGATTACAAAAGAAGCGGGCTGACGATTACATGTTCGCTTTATCGTATTGATTATAGAAATAACGACCAACAGTCAGCAGTCAGTTTCCGCATTTCTACTCTATGTACTTTAATACGCAAAGAATAATAAACTCCTGTCCACGAGCGATCATTGTTATTTTACCAGGATGAGCAACATGAATGACAGGTTGCTATGCGGTGTTCCTTCCGCATTGTCCTATGATACATTGTTGCTCTAATTAGAATAATTGGTTCTCTTAAAAGGATAGGTTAAAGGTATTATTGTTAATATTATTATTGGTATAGAAGCATTAGAATCTCTTTGTTCATTTTTGTCCAGCTGAATCAAGCTGTATTCAAATGAATGAGTGATAATCACCATATTATATTTAAACGAATCCGATACCAAATCATTCATACGTATTTCTTTGGAAATCAAGAAATTAATATTTGGAAACTATAGAAGATCTAAACTTCAATATAACTCTAAATGATGTAGCCTTTTTCTTAATATTATTTAACTTGTCAGGAAAGAAAACAGTAAGTGAGTTTATGCGAGTACACATTATAACTTAATGAATAATGTGGAAGGGAGCAGAAATAGTTCGAGGTACTATTCATGTATTTATACTATAACGTAGGACATTCGTGAATATAGATCGTATATGTGACTGAAATTCTTTTAGAAAATTTTCATGTACGAACAAGTTGACTGATAAATGTAAAATAATAATCAATAAATTAAGATATTTTGTTTATTACGCTTAAGAATTTGTATATATATCCATGGGAAAATTCCGTATTATTCGAAGTCGGGATGCATAGAGGAATACACAAGAAATCAAGCTCGTAACAGGCTCGGTTTATCTTAACATATAGAATAAGTTATTCCAATCACTCGTAATATATACATCGGCGATGATCGGATAAAAGATTTGGTAGCAGCACTCAGCTTCCGAGGACGCTTGTTACGTCGTGGTCGGGAAAAAGTACCACACCGCATTTGACAATCTCCCCATCCAATCTTCCACTTGATCTTCTCTCGATTTTCAGTTACCTTCACGCTCTGGAAGGGGAGGAATCTGCAATCACTTCCTACATCTCTCCCTCAGTGGAAGGGGTTGCTGAAAACCTCCTCAAGAGTCTCTCATTTGCGGCCTCTCTTTGGCGAACGTGCCTCGACTGATAAACTCGGCCCCTTTGCTTTTTCCGACCCGGTCTTTTTTTTTTTGGGGGGGGGGTATTGGGAGAAGAATCTCCCAATACCCCCCCCCCCCCTTAATCGGAACTTTTATTTAGAGTGAAATTGTGCCTTTTTTCCCGCGCTTATCAGAGCCCGATGTTTCGATTGAGCGTGTTTTTTTATACCAAGAGCATGGTTCGATTTAAGGAATTCCGATGCTCTTTCATTTCCGAATTAAAGGTTCCTGCGGTGGAAGTCATGTACTCTTTCCCCCCCAAAACCGAATTGGATTGTAATTTGGCAAGGTTTACAAGTTTGCGGAGTCGGTTTGAGCGATTCTTTTCATCTTTACCTTATACGATGCGAGTAACAGAGATTGCGTAGGAACGGGTTTTTATCCCAATGCTTTCGCCGAAAGAAGTAAATGAGGCCATTTCCATAGCAACCGTTCGCGTTCGATGATTTACGAAGCGAATATGTTTACGTTTTGCATGGCGTTTCCGTTCATTGAATACATTTGAAAGTGAAATGTTCAGGTATGAATCTTAAATATATTTGGAATGTAAATGTGATAATTTGCATGGATTGTTTCCGATATACTTTCGTTTTTGCTATCTAAAAAAAGTTGTTTTAAATTTTTTGTTACATCGTCGAATGGATTTGCAAGGGAAGAGTTACTGCCTTCGAAAGGTTTTACGATCCTCCCTGTTTACGGCGGATAATGAAGAGATATTTTACTTTGTATTGTTTAACAAGAGTAAGAGTAACACTTTTGCTTATCCTTGCACTCATTCCTATATATCAGCGTAAAAACATTAAATGCTACGGACCTAAGAGATTTCATAACAGCAAGCGGTTAAATTAAAAAGTAATATAAATTTTTAGAAAAGAATTTCTCCTAATATCCTATGTTTTAAATTCATATTCTACTTTTCAATATTTATTATTCGTTGTTTAAAGGGCTGCAAACATTTTCCCTTTAAGTGAAAACATGTATTTGAAATATACGACTTAAATTTAATTTCCGATTATGACCCTTCAAACTTTAATTATATCATTCAAATTTACATGAATATAATTCCTCCTCAAATAAATATAAACATTCCTCTAAGCACGTACGAAATAGAAGAGCAGAATGACTTATTTTGATAGCTCAATTCCCCTCGAGATGGTTATACGACGTATTCACCCACTCATGATATTTTAAGCGTCACCAATTACGTATTTCCAAATACATACACATCGTCACTTAGCAACCTCTCCTCTCGAACACACCCTCCTTTCATCTCTTACTCCCAGCCGCCGAACAGGAGCATCTAAAACCGTCCCGCATACTCATTTGCCTCTTATCTCCACCGAATCCGAATCGGAAGGTTTCGAACGCCACATGAAATGTTGCGACCAATTTCCCCTTTCGGGAAAGTCCGCAAAAAAAGGTAACACGAAGGAAATGCAAATCCCGTTTTATCTATTCAACCCTCGTTTATCCCGAGGGAGAGATCGAAAGGTTCGCGTCGGTCCTATTAAACGTGAAAGAGTCGATAAGTGAGCATCGACGTGGATCGCCAATTAATCGCTCCATGGATACGAATGGGTGTCCGTGGTTTTTTAAGTTTCCGATTGGGTGAGAGGCTGTTAAGGAGGGAGACGGTGTCGGCTCGCCTTCTTTGGAAGTCCCCAGACGTATCCAAGGAGATGTTTATTGAGAGAAGGGAGATGTCACCGGATCTTCTTTTTTTTCTACGAAGATTTTTAGCGTCTAATTGCGCCTCAAGAGCGATTTTTTTTTGTTTCTGGATTATAATCCGGGTGTTAAACTGGATTTGTGTGGGTGTGTCTCGTTCTAAATCGATCGTCTTTTATCTCCAATGACAAATGACTCGTGATGTGGCGATATTTCTTCGGAAGGCGTTTTTTGAGGAGCGATCTCTGCTAATCCGTTGTAGATTGGGATGTGAAATGAGATCGGAGACTATCTGTTCGACAAATCGGAGACGTAAGAATGATCGTGTCAAAAATTTCGCTCGTTTTTTGTTTTGTTTTTTCGTCGGTAGATTTATTATCCGGATTTAACTTGAAATATATATGTGAGCGACCTAATTCGCGTAGGAAAGATATTTTTCACAAAAAGATTAAAAGTTAATTTTTTGATAAATAAAATTTTAACCGATACAATATCCTTTTTTCGATGTTTTAAAGAAAATCGCTTCTAATAAATCAAAGTTAAGAAATCAGATTTTAGAAATAATTTTAAACATAAATACGCACTCGTATCAATTGCACTGTAACTCGCTTATTTATGGTGTCGATATAGTTTATGAGGCTACTTTAATAACATTTAATTTATTGATACATTTTCCTATTTGTGAATCTGATTGCATTGACTTCTTAATAAGTATTTATGTAGAAGAGAATGTCTCTTAAACAAGCCTGATTTTTGAATCTGCACACTCATCCAGGAAAATATGTGTGTAGAAAAAATTCGTTTCAGTCAAAGATATTCTATTTCTTATCAAATGTTTTTCCCATGTTCCCATCAAGAGCTATGATTAGATACATATATTTTTTCGTTGATTTCTTTTATATTGAATAAACAATTATAGATACTAAAAAATTGAATTACAGAAGAGATAGTTTAATAAAGGTTTATTGTAGAACATGATTAAAACATATTGCTGAGGTAGAAGAGAGAAAAATTATTTCTTGTTTTTGATAAGTAACATAGCAACCGTATAAGTGTTTTGTTTTTACAATTTCCATTACGTTTTTCTCTTAATGTATTTTGAATATTCGTCAAGCTATTTCCGATTGATTATGGAGCACTTATCGCTAATTATCGACATCTTTCTGTTATAGAATGTAAATATCTTAACATTGACACTCTGATGTGTACCATTCAGGATAGATATTGATAGATAATAGTATGTAAATATATACATATATTACGTAATACCCAGTAGCAAAAAAGATCATATAATTAATTTAATTTTAGAATTGACTTATCAAATGAAAAACCACTTGAATTGATGTGACGCAAGAGAACTTGTTGAATTTTAAACTACCAAGCGTGCGATGAAATGATATCGAAATGAACGTAAACACTAAAACCTGAATAATCTCGATCCAAGATCTGCCTTTGAGTTGATGCTATCGATAAGAACAGCTCAGAAGTTCAAGAGCTTCGCGCTGTGCAAAGATTCTTTATCTCGATTCAGGAGGAGTTGGCACTCCTTTTTATCAGAAGACAAACCATACTAACGTAACCTTTTTATCTTATTTAATTACTGTACGTTCTGAATAAATCGCAAGAAAATTCTCAGGTGAATATCAGGAGCGATAAATGTGCAATGAATATTCTGCTTATTCCAGTCCTTTTATCTGAAATTCAGTTATTTGAAAGTAATTACCCGTTGTTCGTGTAATCTCAGGTCAAAGGAGTAGCGAATCTGATAAAATTTATTCGAGAGGCAGGGGAAGATCTTAATTATGTCTTCATAAAGTGTGGGAAACGAGTAGGAAAAATTAAGTTGTATAGAAAAAAATATTGCGATATCGGTAATAAATTGTTAGACTCGATCTAACTGAAAGTTGAAAGAATTTCGTTCGAACATAAACATGTAAATTACGATTATAAGCGTTAATTAATAGTCGTGAAAATACATAAAGTAAATAAGTCTAATTCTCGAGGATCGTAAGATTCTATGGCTTTCTATCGGGAGATATGAAAAAGATAAGTAAGAAGAAAGATGAGCTAATGTAACCTTGCATCTTCGTTGATTTAAAGCCGTTCTTAATGACAATTAAAATCATCTTAAATGCTTCCTGAATTAATGGATTTACGATTTATCTTTACCCCATCGAGTGACCTTACTGAATGCCATACTGTGTTCCTGACGTATCATAACAATGGAGAAAGGGACAATAAATTCTCCTCTATCCTATTCTTCTGTAAGTAATTAACCTACCGCTAGTAGTCGTATCATAACTGTTTCTTAAGCAACCAAAGGTTTTGATATAGGATTATTAACTGGGCAGATGAGGAGTGGGGATTCTTCGCTATATTAACAAGGAAATAAACCTACTTAATACAAGTTAATGTAGAAAATAAGCTTTTCATGATGTTCAATTAAGGAATCTTCCATTGTCTACAATGCATCTCATTTAAGATACTTAAAAATTATCACCTCAAGGAAAAAGATGTTCTGAATTTCCGTGTTCCGATGGCTGAATTCTGCCAGCTATACATTTACGCATTGATGTTACTATAGACTGAAGATTAGTCAATAGCTCTCATGTTCTTCATGAGTAATTAATAAGTCGGTCTAGATAAGAAAGTTAAAGGTAATCTTAAGTTTTTAGAGTTTAAATGAAGTATATTATAAACGGTCTATCAGTTAATTCATATACTTCTGTTATTAAAAATTAAACCACTAGAGAATTCTTCTTTGTTTATTAATCAAAAAAATCCGGATTATATGTAAAAACGTACCGTAAAATTATATTTTACTATTTGTATACGACAATGCAATATACTATTATTTATATACTGTGTGCCTCCTACGTACACGATTGGCGTAGACGAGAAATGCGTATATTTCTACGCTATTCTTTTTCGAGAAATCTTCTTTTTACCATTGCAGTCGCCTTATTAAAAGATCTTATCCAGCAGATCGGATAAACGCCAGCACACTTTCCACCATCCCATCCTCTATCTTATCTCTCTAAGCAGTTAACATCTTGAGAACTCCTGTCTCTCTAAGTGACAATTCTCCCACCTTACGTACGCTTCTAATCAGAAGTTGGCAAATCGTCTTCTTTATCAACTCCAGAAGAGGATGACATAAAAATAAAGCGAAAGAAAGAGAATCCAATTATAAATTATCTTATTGCGGACACTCGGAGAGAACTCTTATAATCCGTTTATTCTTTCGAAAAGGCGTTCGAATGGGTTTATCGTCATAATTTATTGCCGGTTTTATGAGCCCGATGCTGGCCAAAGGTCTAATTTTTGTCATCCTCCAGTTGTTATGGTTACGAGTGTTATAAATACGTCATTTTTATCGATATAATTTGGGGTGTATAAAAATAATTTATTGAGCTTTTAATAAGAGGAAATCGGGCATAAAAAATTAGGAAGTTAAAAAAAGAGTAGAGGAATCATTAGCTTACATTTCAACTAAAAGAAGTTCTTTCCAGTAGGCCGAATGAATTCAGGTAAAAAATATCCCAGCCGAGATCGATCAGAGTGACGAAAGGTGACTTCAGTAACGTAAGAGTCACATTATACCCTATAATATTTCTTAATCTTGCATATTCTCAACGCTTCCGCGCATGTTTGTTTTCGCACACTGCCGATTACATCGCGATCTTACGTTACTCCATTCACCTGCGCGGAGCAGGTGACTACAGGTTCGAAGAGGCCGCGTATATAGAGTTGGAGGACATCGAGAAAGAGCCTATGCTCTCCACCAGGTGTCTCTCGTTTCTTCATGCTTAGTTTTACAAGGGTTAAAAGGCTTCATCTCCTTTACTTCGGCCCCATGGTCCGAGAAAGAGGTTTTCCGGGAAAGAGGCAAAATTGAAAGAAATATGAGATCTTTGCCCCCATGTCTTATCATTCGATCGGGAAAAGGAAATAAATCTTTCGCTCTCTTCGCCTGTCACATTTGCGCAAGCCGAATGGTTTTTAATCCCCGTTGCCTTTTCCGAGAGATATTTTGCGATAACAGTGCGAATTTAAGTCTCCAGTTGACGCTTTTCCGATACAGTGAAAGTTTTCGTAATTTGAGAGTTATAATATACGACTGGATGGATCCGGAGGTGGTCCGGTTTGTTCTGGTCGAAATCAAATTGGTTTAAAGAACATTTGCAAATTACAGATTATTAATATTTTGTCTCAAAGTTTTACGACAATTCAAAGGAAAATAGAGAATGATGATTTTAATAAATCCGATGAACTCATTATCACTCCGTTGTAAAGAATGGTTATTTTCTTCTTCAATACAATTAAACGATTCTATTCCAATATGGACTACGTCATAATGGTTACCAAGGGCAATATACGGTAGCGTATTCCGTCAACATTCATTAGATGACCGAAAGAAATGGCATATCACGATTGTATCCAGAAATCATTTGATGCGGAATTAGATCAATACTGAAACTAATTGATGATTTAAAAGGTGGATGAATGGAGATAAAGAATACGCTATGCGGATCTGCTCACTTCTTATGCTTTACGATAATCTGAAAAGCTATTGCATTATGCATAAGGCTCTCTATTTGTAGGTCTCTATGGATGGGTTAATTCTTAATTTAAATCATTCCCTCATTGCTCATATTTCCTTATCCCCATCTAAGACTGTCGCTAGCCATTTGAATATCATCTTGTTCTCTTTAGTCGACGTAATATTCAAGAATAAAACCAATCTTGAAGATGAATCCGTTTTGAAATCTTATTTCCCTCAATAATATCGGAAAATTATCAATATTTTTTGGTAGAAAATTCAATCCCCTTGGAGAGCCCTTGATCCGTGGTAGCAAGAAAAGCTAACCTTTTCCTCTCTCGAGGAACATCCCTCTTGAAGTCCTCAATAACGCTCCCATCACTTTCGTCCACTCCTTCCACTAGCTTTCAATCTCCTGCTGAAGGATATTGCCTTTTGTTGTCCCCGAAGCGGGACAGCTCCCCATGACAACGGGGAGGGGAAGGATATATAGTCCGTTCCTTTTTACATACATTTTCCCTCTTTCCTTATGAAAAAACGATTTCATCTTAGCCTCACCCCTCTCCGCAGAGCTCCCCCATGATATTTTTCAGTTCGGGGACGCACTTCTGGATTTAAATTTATTCAGATGACGGTGCAGATATGAGGAAATGGCGAATTCTTCGAGGACACGAAACGGCTGTGTCGCGGTAGCTATTGTATGAATTATGTCACAAATTCGCTCCGTCGATTTATTGGGTGAGGTAAGATCGCGCAACTAAATTATAACCCGCAAAAAAATACAAATTTGGGCACAATTGTTTCCGCTACCGTATGTTGATGGATGGAATACGTTGTTTTTCTTTTGCTTGGGTTTTGAAAGAAACATACCTCTTATTCAGTTTTTCTGTAATCCTTATGGTAAAGGAAGATATTATGGAATGATTGATACTGAATTGTTTCGAGTTTTGTTTGCTTGCAAATAATAAGAAGTGAAATCCTGTTTTCATTGCTTCACCAACACGTTTAAAATTCATATTCTCATATATTATGAAAAGCAAGAAGAGTCCTACTGTTCTTGCAGGTACGTGACAGGCTTATATTTCTGTAGCAATCCGTTACTTCATTTTTCGTCACTATGGCAACTTTTGTATATGTTTACTGGTATTAGGTGCGGCTTAGAAATCTGCCTTGAAATGCATTTTAATCCATGTCGAAAAGAGAGAAGATATAACTGTACATAAAAAAAACGTAGTTCAAATTGGAAGTTGTAATATCAAATGTCCATATATTATTAACAATTTGGGATAAAATAAGCGATTTTCGCCCTGTATTACTAAGAATAGTACATACACATCATTGCTCAAAGTTCGTTAGTTAAATAGGTAACAAAGTCATACGTTACATCATATTCTCAATAACGCACAAGGTACGATATTTTTTTACAAATCAGCGGAAGTTTAGCTTCAATTGAGTGTAAAAATGAAACAATGGTATGAATGTTTCTGACATCTAAATAGCTAAACAGTAAACAATGATAAAAGTAAATTTGAACACTTCGAATACTCTATTATGGCTTTTACGAGAACTTGCTGAGCTATTTCAGTTAGTTTGTACTTTTTACGATTGTAAGTTTGCGATCCTTGATTATTATTTAAACTTTTTTGGTACACTGTCAAGCCTTTGGCAACCTTCTGGTACTCCGCATCCACCACCAAAACCAACATTTGTTATTTATTCCCTCTTTTTCGGAAACATAATAATTCGGCTTCCCTTAATGAGCAGATGTTTGGGGATAGGATCAGCCATCCGAGAGAATACCCGAAGCGACCCTGTGTAAGCGGGGACGGAGTTTGACAGCGAGGATGAAATTACGACCTTCTGGTAACATCACCACCCTTATCATCTATCTGGATCTCCGCGGACGGAGCGCGTCATCTCCTCCTTTCGACACAATTTCACTTTCGCCACAAAAAAACCGAATCGACATGTCCGCTTGCCGCCCTCCGCAGTCTGATTTGACAAATGCTCCGCTTCCCTCGGTGCGACAAATCCCTCTGGAACTCCTTTTGGAGAGCGGTCGGAGGAAGGGTGTGGAACGAGAATGGGAGGAAACGACTTCTTTTTTTCCCGAAATGCCTTTGACCCCCGCCGGCCTTCTGCGACTCCGCCGTTGAAATCTCCTCCGATAAAGCCGCCACGACGGAGAGGACATAATTTTTTCTGCGGATGCAGGAGGCGGCAAAGTCAAACGAATCGCATAGTGGACATCCCTCCTGCTCCTTCGACGCCGCCTTTTTTTACGGACCCTACTCTCATTCCCTCCTCTCCCGCCTCCGGAACGAGCTTCTGGTAGCTCGCGATCGACCCAAAGACGTGCTAATCCAAGCGAGTAATTTGGGTTTCCGAACAGGCGCCCTCGTGTATGGCGGATTCCTCGTTGGTTGGGTGTTGTGTTTGTTATGGGTCGAATGACGTGAGTGACAAGGAGGAACCTACCGGAGAGAGTGTCATTTTCCAAGATAAACCATAGATGATATACTTATGGATGGCTTGTTTACATTAGTCGATCGTTGATGCATGACTGAAGAGTCATATATGACCCCATAAGCCCATGTATAAATTACGAGACGTAGTAGCTATCAACTATCACGAAATGAAACTGTTGGAGGATATTAGAAAGAAGTTATCAATAGACAGTAGAGTGCATAAAAAAGGCAGAGGAAGGAAAATAGAGAGAAAAAATGTATATACCCACTCATTTAAATGAAGGATGTATTGTTTATATGAACACATATGTATGTATGTAACAAAAAATGATCAATATAAAACTTGAGGAGATTACGGTAGGAAAGGGCACTGAACATTTAGCAATGGTTGACTGATACCTACTAGAATAGATACAGTTATCTCAGTCAAGTATATATCAAATAGAACGGTTATGTTTAAGTGCACAAAATAAGTCAACCAATTATAATATTTCAGCCTCTACGTTTTAGTAGTTCTTCCTGACGAAACAGGAGCTATATATGGATTATCTTAAAGCTTTTGTCTTATGTTTCGTCATTACGAGCAAGAGTTCACTTCCATTAAATTCACTGTTATTCCACGAAAATTACGAAGCATTAGAAAGGTGGTCACCTTGTTTTTCCTTCCCTTCTTTACGCATACACTCCCTCTTCTCTTTCTCCGAAAGAAAAGAAAAGCTCTTTTCCGAAGTTGCCACACGACTAAATGATTGTCTTCTGTCGCTGGATTTCTCAAGCAGATGGCAGCATAGGTTGTTTCGTTTTTTTCTCTAACCTCGCGTCGGAAGCAATCCAAAGAAAGGGCTACGAGGAAGAAAGAGAAAAGGGGAAAATAAGGAGAGAAAGAGAAAGGAAAGCAACGGAATGCTGAAGCAAAAGGATACTTCCGAGGAAACGATGACGCACGAAAAGGGCGGGAAAAAATAGGAAGTGACGCATTACAATGGAAGGAAGCAACAGCGTTGATAAGGGATGTTGGGAATTATAGAAGATGGAGGACTATGGGAAAGGTGACGCATATAGAAATGGGTAGAGCTAAAAGATGAACGTAAAAAGGTGAAATTTAAGGAAAAATAAGTCTAAAGCATATTAATAAAGTGGTATAATAGAGGCATAAAATCTGGCCTACTAAAGTTTATTTAAATTTCTAATCATCAACTGCAAAATTGAAATAGACTCATTAATATGTTTGAAAAAGATTTTTTCGGACAAATTTTGCTTTAAAAAAGTTCAGCGTTGGAGGTAGAAATCAAAAAACTTCACCGTCATAATCTCTTGCGATCGCATTTTTTTCGTTTTTTATAGATTAAACATCGGAAAAATTGGGAAACACGTGTAAAATTTATCTGATACACTTATGTTTTAACTCGTTTGATTGTAATCTGTCGATGAGTGATCGGTAATTACTCTGTTAAATCGAGTAAGAGTTTTCCTCCTTCAAATATACACTCGAACAATTGTAGATAGAGAGTATTTCAAACAGAATTTAACATAACGTGAGGAAACCACGTTTATTCCGTTTTAGCTTCAGAGGGGCAGCGTAATCAAAGAGCTGTCAATCAAATTCGAGTTTCAATTTAAACGATAAGATGTGTGCGAGTTCGTTTCTCATCAAAACCGCAGAAATTATGAGAATCAATGAATAGTGAGTTGTTCACGTGATGACGGAGTGATTGATTAACGATCTTAGTTCGTTGCTACGATAAACAATCAGCTATATCTATCGATAGATTGTTTTAACAAGAGGTGTCTTTGGTTCATTATAGTGCTTGATAAAATATACAAAATAAGCATTCATTGTTGATAGGGAGAGTTTATTGTAAAGCGACAATGAAAAGGACACTGTTTGGCTTCGGAAAATTTTACCTTCTCAACAATAACAATTAATTAAACTACAAATCAATATACTTTTTTCATTGGTAACAGCCAACGATGATTATTTACTAAACTAATATGAATTGGAGGAAGTAATTAGACGTACCTAACCTAATAATATAAGTATAATCTTGTAGGCTACTCGAACGAGGCATTTACGATATATTAATAACTGTTAGAATCAGTGAGTATGTCAAACAAAGGAAAGGTAATATTAACAAGCAATAGAAACTCTCAGCTAATACGTAGTGTGGTCCGTTGACAGATTCCGTTGCTAAGCGAACGGTGCGACGATGTTTTTTCACGAAGTGATCCACCGCTGACAATGGCTTTATTAGGACATATTCGCAAAAGCTTTAATCGCTCTTTTCAAGAGGATTAAAGTTTCGGCGATAAAAAGATTAGTGACGAATCTACCACAGATATGAGGTGTTTCATATCACTATACTATTGACCCAAATGACTTCGCTTTTGCTGAGGATTCTCTTCGTCATGGAACTAAAAACTACGCTAATTGCGCGTCTTTATGACTACCTCAAGATCGTATCACTGTCACAGCAATTGCATGTGCTTATCTCATATACTTATTCAATTCAATTATGCGTGATCATTGTAGGGAACCTTTTTAATTGTATTTCTACCAAGGCTTTGTTTCAGTAGTTGCTAACGCTTCTGAAATTCAATTATTGACTCCGTATTATTGAACGCTTCTACAAATTGTTGTATCATTATTTAAAGTGTACGACTAATTAAGTGATGTTTACTCATTGTTCTTTATTAAGGAAAGATTTTAATGCCATTATAAATCTATGAGTCAGTCATTCACAGTAAATGTACGTTTTTTTAAATTTTTTTCGAAATTAATGGAAATTAAAGAAATTGCATTGGTTTTCCAAAATGTTTTTACTTACACTGACAAATTATGTATGTATTATTACAACATGCGTGTACTAAATGAAGCAAGCGAAAATCGATTCAACTTAATTCCTAACTAATTTCGTAGCTTTAATTGGATCCTGATTTTACAGCTCGCAATAGCTATAACGACCGCACACCGAACGATTAAACAGAACATCCGAAAAGGGCTTTACCAGGCATTAAGAGAGACGCGTAGCGGGATGTTTCAAGACATCGCTCACCTATGCGGTATCCGCAAATTCGATCGACAAAAAAAGTCGGAAAGGACAGGAGAGTTATTGGGGAGTCCCGAATCGGAAAACAAACCAAAGGCGAGGGAAAGAAAAAAGGATAACCGGTTTGGATCGGAGAAATACCGTCCGGATTAATCTAAATGTTTATCGACTCCCGGGCGCGTCTCTCCATCCAGTGGGTCACTACAGAAGAGACCGACGCAGTGGGTTTGTTGGGGGAAAACTCCTTTGGCTCCTGCCATTTTAAGAGAAAGCCCCCGCTTGCGAAATTTCCATAATAATCATAAAATTATCAATGTTTTACTTCGAAAGGAGGGATAAAGAAACAAATTATGCTCGTTTTATAAATTATGCCAGGTTATGTCAATCCCAGGTCTGTTACCATAGCAACAATATTTTATAAAAATACTCAAGTTACCTTATCACTGTTTCATGGGAACCGAAATCCAATGCGCATTCTAAAAGATATTTGTTAGTAACAGAGGTTTAAGGTGATTCTAAGTGAAGCTTACATTTCCAAAAATGCTGAAATTTCAAATTTTAGGCCCATTTATAACTCGCAATAATCTTGGTCATTGTTTAAAGAATTTCTAAAGTGGTTATCTAATCAAACAATTATCGAAAAAAGCTGATTATCTGTATCGGCGGCTACCGATCTACGAGTGCGCATTCTTTAATTAAAGAAATCGTCAAAACGATAATGGATGTGTAGTACTTTAATGGATATTTGAAGTTACTTTCAGATAATGGTGATTCAATAAAGATAAAATTTGTTTTGTTCCCACCATAGATGCCCGCAAATGTGATCAATTTTTATTTTTAAATACGTATTGGAAAATGGAAAGGTCAACTAACTTTACAAAATCGATTCATAACACTGTAATACAAAATTAATAAACAGGAATGAAAGCTAGCGATAGTACTGGGAATCGAACCCAGGTCCCCTAGCTTTAGCATAGCATACCTGGGCGTAAACTTTTTTCGCATTTACCATGCTAAAAACATAATTGACCACCTCAGAACACGAATGTGTTTTCAATTCATTGGCCGATAAATTAACCACCCACTTTTCACTCACGTGGAAGGAATTTTTTATAATCCCATTAATTGAAAGTTCTTATCTAATAATACCGCTCCTAATAAATAAGGCGTCCGCCCCATAGCAACTGTTGTCGCATTAAAAGTAAATTTACCACCGGTGCAATAAATCGTTCCTGCTACCGTTTCTCAATGATTCAGAGGGCGTTCTTCGCGCGAGAGCGTACTTTTAACTATAAATAAAGCAGTGGGAGAAAGAGCTATCCAAGTCGATTTAAATAGAAAGAGAAAGGAATTCGCTTATGTGTCGGTCACGAGAAAAAAACAGGTAGTGGTGATATATGGGGTGAGAGATGCGCCAGGGATACCATAGGGGAGGGGAAAATAAATGAAAGTGATTCGGTGCCTGAAATTTACGATTATCGGTGCTTTAGGAGTCGATATTTCCCATTAAAGTTGATTTCGAATGCGAGTAATGCATGTTGGGTGATTTATTGAGTCTCGAAATGCTGTTCATTGATTCTTTTGGTGCTATGATGAAATACCATGCTCTTTGATGGAAATCGGCATGAAAACCGACCATAAACCGAAAAATATCGATAGAACAAAAACCGGTAAACCGTAAAAGAGTACATAGTTCCAATAAACCCCAGAAAATCAATGAATAATTCTTTGAGAACAGAAAGTATCAAGCTATAATAAAGTGTCGTCACTCCAAAATAATAGAAGGGTAAAATCAACAATGAATTGAAAATACAACAGTTCTCTATTTAATTATGATATCAACTTTAATAGTTTACCCACAGATATGGCACACAATCACAAGTCCGAATATTTTAAGGCAGCGAGAAAAAATGTAATCTTAAACTACGAATTAATTTATTTAAAGAAAATTTTCATGTACAATTTTCCTTACATATATTACGAAAGTTTTAATAAGAACAGACAAATTTGTTTGAAAATCATAATCCGTAGATTTCAGGCAGTTCATATCTATGCAGTAATACTATTATAATTAATGAAAAAATGGAACATGTAGCATTAGAAAGGTTCATTACCAAGCTATACTATTTCCAATTTATATTCACAATGAATTAAAAATGAGGTAAAATTTAATAAATCTTCTACTGAATGAAATCACTTGCATTAATTAAGCATTCATTTAACTCAATATTACTCTTTGTAATTAAATATTATTACATTAGGATTCCTGCTACAATGCTTGTAGAACAGAGTAGGAGGGCATTGTTGTCAACTGTTGAGACGCTCCCATAGAAAACACTGTTAGAGAGTTTCCTTAAAGTAGACTTTTTTCTAATGGAAAGAATCTAAGAGGGACTTCTAAAGAGGCACTTTTGATAAAGAGAGTAAATTAGGAAGAAACTGAGGTAGTTTGGTGAAGTAGAATCTAAGAGTAAAGGTGGAGAAAGTATTCGGATGCTCAAAGGTCGCTAGTATCCGATGGTCCGGAAAGCAGGCCAAGGGGACCTCAAAGGGAGGCTGAGGAATTCCCTGCTTGAACCCACTTGAAGGCCCTTTCTGGAGAGCGACCTGAGGGGGGAACATACCTTCACACCCCCTTGACGACGACGGTTTTGCATACATATGTAATTGTAGCATTATAAAGTTGTAAGAAGAGATCATATTGTTTTAGGCTAATTCGGGTTTTAATTGGTATCTCATCGTATATAATTTTTAATCCGAATTTCAGCATGTTTTACGATTAAAATATGTGGTACTATGTGATAATTAGATGGATATATATATATAAAAACAACTGTTTAGAGCAGGTTTCTTGCAAATATAGCAACACAACCTTGGCCATAGAAATGGTTTAAAAACTATCCATTGACAATCAAGTTTCAGGAAAAATCTTTTGATTGCTCTTTACCAACAATTGTTGTTTAGTTTCACAACAATCACGTTTTTATATTAGTGATGTATTGTTATTTTAATCATTATTTTAAAGTTTACGATTTCTTCTATAGAGATTTTAGGAATTTAATGGGTAAAATTCAATCTTCTCTAATTGCTATATATATAGATAAGAAAATAATACTTTTTGGTAAACTTATAGTACCGATTTAGAACTTTTAAAAATACTACACTCATTTTACCTATTCTGAGCGCAAGAGATATTAGTTTTGTGATGTATTGTCACGGTATCAAATGGAAAGGTTTCGTACAAAAGTAATATAGCAATATTATAGAGATGGTTAGAGAAGGAGGCATTAAAATAAAGAAATTAAACAACCATAAGAAAATCTAGCGGGGGTTATATCAATTGAATGAAGGAAGCAATGCTAATATTAATTGTGATAAAAAGACGATAATAAAAAGAAAAGAAAATGGGAAGTAGTATTCAATAAGTATAATGGATAACTTCAAACGATAGAATTTCAGAAAATGTAAGAAAATCTACTGGATAGGGAATATTGCTGTATAAGAACTAAGTAAGACCTAGAGGACATGTACAGAGTATGTACGTGTATGTACAGAGTCCAATTCTGTAACCATCATCGACAAACAAACCCCTCATCAATCTAAAAACGCAAAAAAGACCAATTTATGACGCTGTCGAAGGCCTTCCGCATTGAGCGTCAAAAGAAATCGTTGACATTTTCCTCGACATTTTCCCGCAATCGAAACGTTCATACGCCGAACGCAAATCCTCGGATTGTAGAATCGTGATATTCGATCAGCTATTTCCTAATTGGATCACAGAGAACCAATCATCGATAAGCAACCATTGTCCCGTAATTAATGGAGTTTTTCCCCCATCGATAAAAGTCCGTCATTTGATGAAGTTATGAGTGACAGGATCTGTTAATCATGTCTGACATTTCATCCTAATCATTCCGTTTCTTTGATTAAATTATGGAGTTTTTGTGTCGAAGGATTTTAAGAGGAATAATCGCCAGTCGATTCAGCTATAATTGGCAGCTTACATAATGAACTCCTTTAAAAGTTTTTAGAACCGAGAATGACTAATTAAAAAAAGGCGGTATTAATTATATATATGGGTCTGAATTACAGTGTATAATTCGAATCGCTTTCTGCCGCTATAACCAATAGCATTTCGCATAAAAATAACTGAAATGGGTTTCAATTTGTCTCAAGTTCTTTGAAAATTTATATCACGTTCCGTGAATGTTCTTACCGAGCATTTTTAGTTTTTTTTGTTGTTTTC
This sequence comes from Pantala flavescens, assembly GCA_020796165.1. Lineage (NCBI taxonomy): Eukaryota > Metazoa > Arthropoda > Insecta > Odonata > Libellulidae > Pantala > Pantala flavescens. The sequence continues at coordinate 43,334,869 of CM036881.1, read as the reverse complement.
TGTTTCTCGATTGAAATCTGTAGCTATTAATTACTCGAGATAAATGTATTCCAGGCTGTCATGGTAAAATAAAAGTTGTTTGGAATATTTTTCAAAACGTATTAAATCAGGAGAAATGGTTTTCAAGTATTGTAAGCTCTTTTATCATTTAATGTTTAAAATTTAATTTTAGATAGTTTGGCTAAGATAAATAGAATAACGAAATTTCAAAAGTACGTATATAGTCATTTTATTGTTATTACAAGAGCAAGGAGTACTAAGTAACGTAAATATGCAATATTTTGGGAAGAAATTGATAAATTTTTGGAAAGAAATCAGATTTAAATATTAATTATTGTGTTCTTAACAGGTCAATGCAAACTATCGAAGAAATTATTTTCTTTTTTGTTAATAAAAAATTGTAAATGATATATATTAGTGTTAGAATTAATAAACCTTTTAATTTGATCTTCTTAAGACCGATTCAAATGAAGAATAGCGTGTATGGGTTATGAATCTTGCGAGGCAGTACCTGGCGTATACTGACCTCTTGACCTTTAATAATTCACCGCACGCAGATGGGGACAAATAGGGCAAGAGTAGAGGATATTGGGAATGTTGCGCAGGTCCGTTCCCTTCAACAATGCGCTCATGAAAATACATGGCGAGGGACGCGTGCAGAGAGACAATGCATGGTGCGATGCAGACGGCAGGACGCCAGGCGTCTTCTTCCCACGGCCATCGAGCGCGGGAAGAAGAATGGTTCGGATATGCCATAGGGTACGCATCGGTCAGCAGAAAGATCGTAAAGCTTTGGAAAGGCATATTATAAAGCTCGTTTTCCAACAATGGTGACGCGTGAGAGTCCGTATTTACGACAATGACCTTGTGGAAAGACGAAAACGGGATATATGCGTGCTTTAATCATATCTTCCGTACATATGAGTTGCAATGGGGACTTTTATTATATTGAACTGCTTTATTGTCAATAGAAAATGATTATACTTTGACCTTCTTCTGTAAAATGAGTGCCGATTATGAAAGAAATAATGTTATAACTAAACTATAAGTAGGAAATCTGTTGCTATGAAACTATCAAAGTCAACTTTTGGAAGTTATTTGAAATAAAAAATGTATCGTTTTATATACGAATGAGAGGAAGAAATCTAGAGTTCCAATTACTTAATGAATGAGTAGGAATTTTCTGCATACATTAAATACATAATTTGATGGTCTTTTAAGATAATAGATATCATTGGAAAATTTTCCTTTCGAATACATAACGTACTTTTTCCCCTAGTGAAGGTTTTCCTTTGCTTCACAGAAATATTACTACTTTAACATTATTACGATACGTATTGTACACATAAATACTTAAAGAAGTGATGGAAATAGGGTTTAGATGTGAAAAAGACCATATTAAGGATCGAGATTATTATTATTATTAGAATTATTCCTCAGGTTGGTTGAATCTTGCTAATTACGATATATACCCGAATTCAGGTCTAATGATGCTTATGAGAGGAACTTGATCAGAACTGCTGGATGAAATAACACCATATTTAGTTAAAAGTGAACTTTTTACGAGTTTTGTTAGCTATGATATGTACTGTCAAAGAGTTCTGTTAATAGGAAACATATCTATACCAGGAAGGACATTTCTGTTGCCAAGACTAAACTGCTACGTAATAATATAATGGTATAAATTACAATGTGTACATTTGTAGAGCATTGTTGTAACTAAATGGGTGCTCTATAGTAATACTGAGTTTTAGCATTGAGCATTATTAAAATATCTATCGTATGTTACTCTATTTTATAAAATATTAGAATTCTTAATAGCAGTGCAATCATACAGTCAACCCGCTCATATATTTTCATCTGATAACTTTCTTAATATCTCCCAAATTAACCAGAATCCTCATACGTCACACTCCGAGGCCCCTTATCGACCCAGGAAACGGACAGAAGTCCGGAATTCTTTTCCCCGCGAGAGACGTATGACAATTGCACGCGCTGCCTTTTTGTTCCATCTCCCCGCTGCATTTCTCATGCACACCCCCTCTTCCCCCTTCCGTATCGAAGAGTGGGGGGAGCAGTCCACGCCCCACCAATTCGCTGCCCCCCAATCGCCTTCCACTTCCCTGCTGGCGGAAGCGTTGAGAGAGAAGACCTCCTGCTACCTCATGACGCCCTGCCACCGAGGCATGCCTCATCGAGACGACTTTCGCCCCGCCAGCGCTATCGCAGACGACGAGCGGAGCGCGGGCGGAGAATTTACGAAACACACGAACCGGCTTCTTTGAGAGAGGTTGATTTTGAGAAGTCGCGCGCCACGTACGACAGCGCTCTAGAACCATATAACAATGCGTTAATACAACAACAGTTACAGACAATAGGCTACAGGCGTAACAATCGATTCATTCTAGTCTGCAATATAAGCTTGAAAAAATAGATACTATGACAATAGAGAGTGGGACTACAATGTAATGGATAATATTAATGGATTGGAAGAATTAGAATTGTAAGTTACGAAGAGATAGAACGACTAAATGTGTAAGGTGCGAGGTTAATTATTTCTCGTATTTATTGTATTCGTTTACTGAGCTGTAATTAATAAAGGAAGGAATATTGATGATTAGAGTAACTTAATTAGGTGAGGAGTAAGGTTAGATACTCTCGATTAACTAGAATACTAAATACAAAAAAATTCAGTCAACTTAAAATGGTTTCATGTGTGTTAGAGTGTCTAATTTCTATTGTTCTGATTAGCATTTAAAGTATTCTTCAAATTAAGATGACCTTATTAAATACCAGATTCTGATTACTTATTAGAAAAGGATTGTTAAACCAATTTTACTTTCTATCTTATGGTCATCTTCAAAATATTATGTTGATTACTTTGTATTATCGGTTTTAATTTGACATCTCTCTTGATTTGTTGAATATTTAAATGGGAGAGGGTAGATGAAAATCAAATAATTGCTGAATTGAGTCGTAAGACTAATATATAACAATTTCTTAATCTAGAAGGAATGAAATAAAGCTGATTTAATTAGGATTTCAATAATTGTAGTCAAATATTTGTAAATTCTCTGTTATTTTTCTTAGATAGAAATTTGTTATAATTGAAAATCAAGTATTATATGGGATATTTGAAAAACTATTCCTATAAAAAGTGAGCGAATTTATATCTGGATCAACAGTTCTCTATCTAACACAAGCGTTAATCCACTCGACGATAATTTCTATAATCTGCACCTGCGATAAGGGATCAAAGTTTGTTCTTCCATCAAGAACTCTTCTTACCTTTAACTGTATCGCGCATTTCCACACACTATCGAAATGATTTTCCCTTTCTTCAAAGACTTATAAACTAAAGGAGAATAGATTCAAGTAGCTGATGATAGCGATAGTAATGTAAGAAGATAGTTCCTATCATATTGGATGGTTTGTTTGTTTAATAAAAATATAACAATGTTTGAACATGTAAAGAGACAATGACTTCGAGAAAATTAGATTCTGAGCTAATAACTCAGCGATTGAAACACTCCATTTGGTGATAACTTTATTAGACTCGAGTTTAATTAACTGAACAGTCAACAATGCTCAAGCTTCGATTGATTGAACAACAATCATTAAATATCACTGTTTGATGACTGATCTCTTAGCTATCTATTTTTAACTGAAATACAGCAATTCAATTTTCAAGCTTTTTAATTAATTATCGATTTAAAGAATAAATCACACGTTTCTTCAATGTACCCATAGAACGTAGATTCCTTCTACTCCGTAAGGCATAAAGATAAAGTCGAAGAATATTAAATAAAAGAACAACCTTCCCTATATTAAATTATTCCTTTGTTAGCCTGAATAATCACAGCTTTACTCGCCTTACAGTTCAGACGTAGGCAAATTAAATAGGCAGTATATTTAAAACATTTCAATCATATCCATGAAAATCTTACTACTTCGCTAAAAAATTCATACACAACTAATGGCATTTATTTATCTTCATATGAGATTAAATATTTAAATCGTTTTATTTTATAATGGTTAGCTCGTAAGAAGTTTTAAGCTACCAACCATAACACCACAATATGATGTCTAATCAGTAGTCACCGCAGAACGATGTAGGATTCATAAAATATCTCCTCTGAAACTGTTTACGTACGGAAAATGACCTCATCCATCGAAGCCCTAAAAATAAACACCACTTCAGAACAGGGATCATGAATAATCAGTAACCAGGCAACAGTAGTCACAACAATACGTTTTCGCGGCGCGTTATAATCAAATTAACGCGCTTCACACGTAGCAACGAAGGGATCCGATGAGCACGTCGTATTCTTAAGCGGAGACGACACTCCGCATGCATTTATGCACCGCTCGGAGTAAAGACTTACTCGACGTGTCATCGGCAGTAAAGAGCGGTGCTTTTCATAATCAAAGGAGCAGAGAAGACAGGGGGAGGGGGGTGTTCCATCAAACAGAAGACGAACGGGAGGTAAAAGAAACCCGACTTTGGGTGAGAGAGATCAAACCGGAACTGGTTCGACAAAAAAGTATCGCGTGTTTTTTTCTTATTATCTCGATGGCTCTTGGGAAGATTTCGTCAAACAGTGTCCATGGGTTCCTCAGGAGGTTGCTTCTCGGTAGCCAACCTTTTGGGTCTTTGTTTTTTTTTAGGTTATGCTATGGGAAGGGGGCGTTGTGATGCGATTGGATGGGAAGGGAGGTGTGTGTGAGATTCGGGTCCTTACACATTTGAAGGCCAAGAGGAGTGGGGTGATTGGTCCATAGGAGAGGAATGGTCGGTAGCCCCCCTTTGCTTATCCCTTCAATCGAAACATGACGAGATCAAATTTTTCTCCCGAGATGTTTCTCATACTTGGGCTGGACCAACGCTTTCCAATCTTTGTTTACTCTATCGTAAGATAAGGGTTACTTTCTTAGACTCAAAGTTCGCTGCGTGGAAGAAATAGCGGTTCAAAATCTATATTAATATGCCCAATAATGTGCCTTTGTGTGTCATGGGATACAGAAGCAATCTATGGTATTCCAGGATAGAAAAATTCCATGATGAGTTTTAATTATCTTCATGATTAAAGCGTAATTCATTTATTCATGAAAAATATTGAAAATTAATTCGTATGTTGAGTGTACATATACTCAAATGAGGATGCGTAAGGGATTCTGTGACAGTTTTTGTAAAAGTGTTCGAAACGGTCTTTCTTTCAGTATTAGCAGGGTTTAGGTTTATACCTACAGTATTAGTAGGGTTTATACTTTAGTCTGAGCCATTTATAATTACACAATCATTACATACATTTTCATTGATGTACTACTATAGAAAAAAAGGGCATTTTCGACTAGTCATGCATCTGCCTCGGACATGACTAATCTAATAGGAAAGTTTCCTGAGAATGAGGAGTGCTGAGGGATGAAATCCACGATCTTGACTCACTTCCGAATTCCCTTTAAATGACAAGTCATTGTGTTAATGATGTGTAGATTTTTTACGTTTGTAATTCTCAGCTCTTGCAATATATTTAATAGATATGATGAATTCTGACGCTTAAATTTGGTAATTTGATAAATTTGTATCAAATTTTTTTATGAAAGTTTTAACTTTGGACATTTGTATGTTTAATATTCATTCACTTCTAGAAAAAACAAAAAAATAATTAAAAAATACTTTACGGTAATTCCATAGCAAAGAAATAGACAGTTACATTTCGTGGAATCGTTTTAACACTTCGTTTAATAGCCATATCTCACTCGTTTTACAAGGGAACTTACTAACGAGAATATTGCTGAAGACATTTATTACCTCCCCAATTAAGTCACCGGTGTGTTGTGGGGGAGTTGCAGAGCTTCCCCCTTTGAATTTTTACGTCACCCAGTCCCATGACGATCCTCCTTTCAAAATTATACAGGTCTTTTTACCTTACGATCGGTGCGACCGATTTCTTTGCACTCAAAATTCTTGCCCTCACCCCCTGCACCGGCCATGGCATTGGAATTTTCCTCCAAAGTCGCGCCTTATCGTATTTATTGTCTCCCCTCTCCCACTACTGCCACACTCGCGTCGTACTACATTTATCATCCTTTGATCTTATCGCTATGTTACTAGAACCTTCCTATCAATAGTAATCATCTACTAGAGCATTGTTACTCAACCGTTTTTCCACCGGACACTTCACAGAGTATTTAATATACACTAACGTACGTTACTATACAGAAAGCCTGTTGAATATTGTGCGTTAATTTCCTATGCACGAAGTTTTTTTCTATTTATTATCTACGTAATTTTTATAAACCATAGAAATTTTCTATGGCAATTAATCTCTCTTTCAACCATAAATTCGTATGGATTCTGTACTTGTTATGGTCTTAAGTTTTATATTACGAAACTTCATATACACGTAGATATCTTCATCGTAAAGTTAACAATTTTAATTTATTTCACGTTTTTATAACGAAGTGAAAGTTACGAAATTAATAACGATAGTTTTGTTATAAAGGAATGTTTTTTTAAAAATTCTAATCGAGTCTTAATTTAGCGTTAATTAAATTTCTATAGGAGATCGCTGAAGTTAAATTATTACAATTCTTTGAGATTTAATTGTTCGTAAAATTTTATTTCGTTAAATTGTAAATCCTCCGCTTTATATTAATTACCAGTATAACGTTGGATAAATATTTCGCAAGGTGAACAAGTCTCCGACAGGTGAAAAATTCCTTTGCCGACTTCGAATAACCCCCATTTATCATCGAAACATTCTGCACTATTGCATGCATTCATGCATGACAATAGAGTCACGATTTCAGTTAAATCACTATGGAAACTTACGCACTGTTGAGCTCTGGAAAGGGATTATGAAACACACTTCGACGGAACAAGTTGAAGTGGGAATATAATCGGCCATAGTTCGTCTGATAATAAAGCCTTCAAGAGCGTTGTAGGCGCGTTGTTTACACCCTTGTACGCAATCGAGATTTCTATATTAAGCGTGTTCCACTTTGAGGAGTTTTATAGTATTTTAATTCTCCGCAGCGAATCTTTAGATAGGGATTATAAAAATCGTTGCTGACAAAGACTGATAGGGAAAATGGGAAGGATTGCGTGTATTATCGGATGAGGAAAACTGTAAGAAACAGCTGTTACGTTAACCGTGTCCTTGTATGAAAACAAAGAGAGGAAAAGATGAACTCATAAATGTTAACGCACGTCTTGGATTACAGTAATTTTTCTTCCAGTTTGATGTCAAAACATTCCTCAAATACATCTGAATATTGCCTACTTGATACGCTATGATTGTGAATTATTTTTAGGTAAACAATTGTTATCACTTTGGCTAATAATTCATAATACAATGCTAATGTTTAATTGGATAAAGCGAGATAATTATGCAACAATTAAAAACTATACCTAAAGAATACATTCACATATACGAATGATTAACACAACAATAATTCATAAACAATCGAATATAATACCGCTTAAAAGATCCATTGTTAGATTATAGGATTGTTTACTTTATGTTGGTGCGCTATAAATCATTATCTAATAATCATCTGATAATCATTTTTATTCTTCTTCACATTTAACTCATCGTATTTATTACATTTCATAACCTCGAGTTATCGATCTTTCTGCATTTATTCATCATGTAAAAACGCATATTTGAATGTATCGTTCCCTCTCATCGTGAGGACAAAACCCGCTGTTTACCATGACAACATCCGATGAATCGATAAACCGCTGCGGGTTTTTCGTGGTGGGCAAAAATGAATCGGAAAGCAGGTGGCATTCGGTCGCAGATGAGGCATCTCTTCAACGCGGAGTGGAGGAGACACGGGAGGTAGCGTTCTCAGTGGAGATAAGTGCGCGGGAAGGCGGCGTATGGAATGTAAACGGTCGATGAAAAGAAGCAAGTCTTCGAGGCGGCTTTATTTGTTACGTAATCCTTTCCAGGAGTGTTACTATCTACGTAAAAATAGCGTGGGTTAATACGTACATATGCGAAAGAGGCGAATTCCATTGAATGTAAGGTTTTTAGTGGTTTTCGGTTGCCATAAGTCCTATTTATGTTATTTGAATTACGTCTGTGTTAATAGATAATGTAATCAAGCAAAGTTATAAACTTTTAGTTGAAAGTTGTAACAAATTTTCAAAGCGATAACTTATAATTACAGCGATAAAAATTATCTTTGTCACTCTGGATCTTACACGCTTGGCCCTCTAAATAACATGACAAAATGGAATAAAATATTGTTAATAGTAACATGATCTCATAAAGATATTTTGAATAGGAATGTAAAAAGTACCACAGCGCCAAACTCGTAAATATTATCCTTCCCTCATAAGTATGAACATTGCGAATACCCTCAATTTTGCGGCTTATTCTGAGGAGACAGCTACTTTACGTTCTCGTAATTTCGTGGAAATTAACTTTCAATCACACCATTTGGTTCTAATTCTGTATGCTTTATATCTATATTTTATTGAAATTCATGATTTAAACTATAAGTATTGAGAATTACGATTTATCAACCCTGTTTCTAGTCGATAAGCATATACCTGGGTTGTAACCTGGGGTTGTACATACCCCTCTGAATTAATTGTATAAACCCTTTTAGTGCAGCTGATCTATAGATTTAGTTCAAGAAAGAACAAGCTGTTAAATTTAACGAGTTCTAAAGGCGTTTATATTTAACTCACTTTTTTGTCATACTCATATGAATAGCTCGAAAAGAATGTTGGCATTAAGAAAGAGCAAGGGGAACGATCTTAAAAGAATTTCTATTGCATAAACAATGAATGGATTCGATATAGAAATATTCCGGTAGCCATGGAGTAACACTCTACTCCCATTACACCTCTCCCAACGAAATGCAGAAGGATTAGAACACCTCCGAGCCATTATGGAGGCATTCCTCAAACGACTGATTTCGCAAACTCCATCGGGATATTGAACCGTGCGCTAGGCATGTGATGATTAAGGCTTTAAGCGGTCGATTATCTCTTAACTAAGCTGTCATCAGCGGTAATCCGAGCGAGCCAAGTACGAGGCGGCGCGTACCTATAGGAACGCCGTGCAGATTCCATCCGGTGTTGCAATTAATAGAACCAGGAGTATAATGACCTTGATTATTGCACAAAGGAAGTGGTAGGATTTGTTTCCTCAGCTATTACAAGCATCGATGACATTGTATCGTGTACCTGAGGTGTGTGCGAACAGCCTTATGAACGATTACGGAAATGCTTAAGCATTGCCCTTCGAGGATATCGCGGTAAACGTAACATTTCTCGGGTTTTTATACCCGAAATTTTTCTTTTTAATTACTCACACGCTTTGATGAGCGTGAACGGCGTTTTTCATTCCATCAAACTGCGTACTTCCTCCTCTTTTAAAAATCAATACTCGATTTAATCAAGCCCGCGCAGAAGGAGATCGTATGACGTTTATGATTTCCTGGTATTCGGAAATAGATGGAGCGTACCTCCTGGGCTCTTTCCTAGCCCCAATATCTCATTTATTACGACCATTAAAGTTATGAGTCCTTAAAATATGACACCGTAGACACATTATCTTAGCCAGAGGATATAAATCGACTTTGCTGATATCTAAAACACTAAATGGTGTAACGAATATCTATAAAGTTTATGGCTAAATGTAAAATAAAACTATAATTTCTTTATTGGAGACATAAAGATGAATCGGGTAGATTAAGTATGAATTTAAATAAGGATAGCTGTAATAATACTTCAAAGAATTGATAAGTGGAAGATTCTATTGCAATAGTTGTTTCCTACAGTTGGTTATTTGTGATATTATTACATATTCCACATTTAAAAATTATATATTTAAGTTCCATATAAAGGTAAAATCATATCAAAATTCTTATAAAGTATTCGTGTGCACTTTTTACGAAACTTATATATTTAAACGCTCTGATCGCACAGAGATATGAAGTAGGTTAGTTTGAATTATAATTATTAATATTAATTATAGATTAATTTTAATTTGGTTAATAAAAGAGAGAGATATAAGCGTAATAATTAGAAAAGAGTATTTTGATCGATGTTTCTTATCAAGAGAATTTAGAGTAATTGAGTGGGTTTAATATTATCAAGGAGAATTAAGAAATAGGGAAACTAGAAATAATAGAACAGCTATGTAAATGAAAATTTTTCCAATTACATGGAATGAAGTATTCCGGAAACAAGGAAAGAATGAAATTTCCGCGTAGATCAATCTACCGAGAACATGCACATATATCTTATGTAAAGAAAATTTGATACGTTTTTTTGAATGCTAGTTGAAGTAAATGGATTTCCTATTTTAAATTTAGATTAGAAATCATCGAAGCAATTAAAGGATATGAAATAATGGGTTGTATATTTATATCAATATAATATCGTATAATAGATATATGTATTTCATGATGATTCTACACAACGTATGACTTATGATAAAAGTTGTCGTAATCTACGTAGTTACATCTTGTTTATGTTGTTTGAGAAAGAAATAAAATACTTTACTCTTCATCATCAATACTAAAGTCTCTTTCCTTGCTCGAGAAATCCTCAATTCTTTTAGCCATTGATAAATATCCTATGCTTCTTCTTTTTAAGGTATTTGGGTGTCGTAATAATATCGAAAAGATTTATAAATAAAGTTTCCTTTCGTTAATATTTTATATTAGCGTTGTCAGTTATAGTTAGCACATTGGGGTCCTTTATCAATAAATTAAGTTTTTTTAAATTGTTATTTCTACGATGAAGACATTTCATCTTTTGCATTTACTACGAATTTCCACAAAGTTACGCGTGAACATTTAGATTTCACACCATTGTTTTTACTTCCAGTACGTTATAAGTCCCCAAAATAGAACCCTTATTAATTATTTAGAATATAAAGAAACAGGAACTACAATAACTTTCATAATATTCAAGGATATGTTTCAAAAGAAGCCACTCTCTTCCTGTGTTCGCATACACGTGACCGTAACCCCAGAGAGAGAGAATGACCTTAACGGAGTCACTCAGATGCAGTTTTAGGCACGAGCTGTCTGAGTAGAGAGCATGGTCGAGATGACAACACACACAGCAGGTGGCTAGAGAGACCAGTTTGAGACAACGACTGCCTGGAATATGTCCCGAGTATGGAGTGGGATGGATTCGCATTTCATTGCGAAGTGAATATCGCAGACGGAGGGTTACGAAACACCAAGTGTCGCAAAATTTGACCGAAGAGCACTTCCTCTTTGTAATTAATTATAGGCTGTAACCTTTAAGTGAAATTTTACTACAGAATTATGTTATTGTCAAATGTATTAAGATGGAATTTGGTCGAATTGATAAGATTATAATGATCATGATTATTTCTATATATGATAGAAATAAATAGAACATTTTTATGTCCAATTTTTGCGGAAATTGAACCCGAAACAGCAATAAATATCATTTAATTTTACATTGTTCAGTCTAGAATATTAATAGTAGATATTTAATCAAATTTTATTTATCTTCAAAGATATAATATTATATATTGTAGTTCATGTTCAATTTAGGTCGTTCACGTATGGTAAATTAGGTTTCTATTTCACGTTATTAGTAAAAATATGTTATGAAACTACACTAAATATGTAAAAATGAAAAAAACGCAATCTTTGCATATGACCCAGATACAAAATTTGTGATTAAATGAAAAAGATACCCAAAAATAAGTAGAAAATAAAATTACTGAACTGAGTGACGCAATATTTGAGGAAATAAACCCCATCAGCATTACCAAACCCTACTCCTTTTATGATTGATACTTAATTTGTTTTAGTTGTTTAACTATGATGATAAACGTTGACTTTTCTCACTTGGAGATACACCTGCTTCAGATCTATCGTGGAAATTTTACCCCATGCTAATGATGAGTGATAATAATTTCGAAAGGATTAATTTTTTCGATTGAAGAACGACAGGTTCTGGAAAAGGAGTAAATGAGTGTTTGCTTAATCGCTGCAATTCAAGAACGTCTTCCCAGTTGCCATTCCTTTTTAGATTTGGTGTATGCAGACATGAGCAATGCAACCGGAAGTTATTTCCATCTACATCCTCGTGTAACTATTTAAAAAAAAAACGTCCGATATATACCTTATTTACAACGGTTTTATATAGAACTATCTTCATCAATAACTGTATCTTATCTATAGTGATATGAATTTATGCCACGAAGATATTTAATTCGAAACTGGAAGAAATATTACATCCAATTTCTGATGACAAATTTTGAGAAATATAGCTTAGATGAATACGAATTCAGGTGCAACTAAAGTGCTGATTGATTTTTGATAAATGAAATGCAATTATATTACGCCAAATGATTTTACGTTATTAGGTTACTGTAAGTAAAAATCAACATCCATTTTCAAGATTATGTAAAATCCTACGGATCTTTACACAAGAAGGTAGATTCCATTACCGCATAATGGGTGTGTCGGTTAATTCAGTAGCCGGTTAATCCGTCTGTCATTACGGGAAACCGGTTAAAGAGGAAACATGCTAAATTCTGAAAACAGTGGAAGGAAAGGTCCCCACAGCAAACTTTCTCCTCCACGGACATCACTGGTGAGGAGAAATATTACCAGAAGACATTTAAAGGTTGGGTTCCCGTACGTATCCCTTCGAACCACTTCATCTGTCATAAGTCAAGCATCGCGAACGTAATAAGGTAGCCGGATGGCTTGAGGAAGGGGACCCCTTGCAGGAAGTGGGCCAACGTCGAGGGGCTACCGTGATTTCTTACCTCCTCCCTCCGGCTCAGAAAAAAGTCTGAAGGGAAAGAAGGAAATCTAGGAAAATGGGAACATTTGTAGGAAATCCAGTAGTTCTTGTCTCGTTTTTTTTTCCTGCTGGGAGACGGTAGGGTTTTGTGAAGCGCTGCGACTTCCAATGGAATTAGTAGGTTACGCTTTCAAACTCCGTTGCCATGGCTACTCTACGACATTTAATATTAATGAGGCTTAATTTGATGGATATCTCTTGTCGCTATGTAAATGTTATGGTCTCGTGAAGCATGGAGCGTTTCTTTACGTGTAAATAGGATTCTAAAAACCTATTAAAAGAGCTTCTTATGGGCAAGAACAGGTTTTATTTCAGTTGTATTTTTTCTTATGTTTCTTCGTTTCCATCTTTCTAGGAATTTTGATACTTGTAGAGTCCTAGAAACATATTGCACTTAAAAACTTTAGATATACTAGAGCTGAACATCTTGCGATCATCAACTAAAGATTAGTTTTACCACACTTATCCCAACAATATAGTTTTTAAATAGGACTCCCCTATGGACTCTATAAAATGCAGTAATAAAAGATCTTATGGCTTAATAACAGTGATAGCATTGTGTTTCTTAACACCTGCTTATTATATCGTCTGTAAAGGTATTAGGCGTTTGTGAATTATTATTCTTTTTCACTTTGCGTATGTTACAGGATAATTTTTAATTAACTTAATTAGTTTACTTAGTCTCTTCTTAATAAGGATATTATAATTAACTTATTTTGATATTCACCTAATTTTATAGGAATTACGAGAAAGAAAATAAATGTTACAAGTTCTAAATCAAATGAAATTTCCCATTTCAAACTCTAAAATATATAATTATAATACGTATAATACGAGTAGATATCGATTTACAGAACTTCCTAACAATTAACCAGCTCCGCATTAACTAACAATATTTTAGAATATTGTCCAATTATTAGAAAAAATAAGGAAGACTTCCCAACAATGCTTAAATCAGAGAGTTCATGAGACCAACAATCACACTCACAAACCAACAATCACGTACAATTTTCAGAGTTTCCTCCGCAGTACAGAGAACAAAACGTACGTTCCAAGAACAAATTACCGATTCCCTCTAACCACCATCGATCAAGGCGAAGAACTTTCCTGCGCAGTGCCACATGATTCCAAACGAGTCCTAGTTGGCATTTTTCATCGGAACGGACGAATGCATCTCACCCAGCAGCCAGATAAGGATCGAATCGTGGGTAAAAAGGCACAGCGTTCGCTTGACAGCACGTGCTTACCACATTTCGCCTTAGACTCAAGTTTCCGCCTTGCATTATGAGCGGTCAAGGGTCAACTGCACTCCTAACGATCCTGACCTTCCTTCCTTAGTCTCATCTGTCTTCTCCATGGTTGCACTTTTGCGAATGAATTAGCCTCCCGCTGTTTCCTTTCCCGGTTTTGGAACCCAGATCCGCCCCTTACGAGTTAGTCGGTCTTTGCTTGAGTGAAACGTCACCCTTTTCCTTCGTCAGGAGACCGATTTTATCTAACAGATTACTCTGAAGACTAGAAAGCTAAGAACTGTAATGCAGAAATATTTCTAAAGAGAATTTCTGGAAGCAACTCGTAATTTATACGTTATTTGATAATTGCTTTTTCGATATTTACCGTGACTATGTTCTAAGTTACTTATACAAATCATTGTACACATTATAATCGATAGAGTTATGAAGTTGAACGAGCTGTATGTATTCATCCGAATTAAGTTTGCGTAAGTAAAAGTTTTGCTCAATTTTGATCGATTTTTATGGACTGTCTCATAGGAATCTCATCTTTGTTTTATTGTATAGTGTTCGGTAGGAAAAAGTAAACGTATGGTAGAATGATACCATCATTTGGTTTCTACGAACGGATGGACAAAAAAGCAGCTGATTTACAGGATGCAGTGACCGTTCGGAATTGATTAACAGGCCACATGCGGCTCTAGGGGTAGACAATCTCTTGTTTAGCACCATGGCAAACGACTGGTAATTCAGCGACAGTTTCTCACCGACTTAGCGTAATTGCTTTCTGAGGCACGTAGAGGACTTTGTACGAGATTTATGACTAGAAGAAGCTCTTTTTCACCTATAGGACACTGTTTCATTCACTCGGCGTAGAGGAAGGGAAAGTTTCGTCGCCGTTCATACTAAACGACTATTTCAAAGTTGTATCACACGGATGCAAGGTTTACAATTTTATCAATCTTTCTTTCGATCCGAAATGCGACCGGCGTCCGTTGAGGAGTAGATGAAGGCATTCCGAGATCATCCGGCGACTCTTTTTGCGAATATACGATAATGCGTCGTACGCAAGGCATAGTACTCGGTCCAGTGTTTTTACGCGTTTCCTGCTGCGAGGAGACGTATCGGATGTGTCGCAACCTGCTCTTCGCGGCGTAAATGAAGAGTGGACGGAGTATCTTGCGATGTTAAGAGTCGCTCTATGAATATTTCATATCGGTGCTGAGCCGGATTAGTAAACTCGACGCCAGATCCCGCTGCCGAGTGATGCACAGCCTCGAATTTGTCTCTGGATGCACGTGCGGGCGTGCCTTATTATACGCAGCGCGCGTTTTTCATCCATCGTCACCCTCTATATGGGATCTGGAAGGTTTTTAAAAGGCCTCTTTTATGAAAGATGAACGATGTATTGTGCGATGAATGGATTATGATAATGGTGTCCAGAAGCTTCCTTTAGAGGAATTCGTGGTTGATGGATGGGGATGCCTCATTTACATCGATTTATGAGGGGAATTGATTGGAATATTTGGGGGTTTTTAATGCGTCACTGAATGGTGGGGTTTGTAACGATGTT
Organism: Pantala flavescens; assembly: GCA_020796165.1. NCBI lineage: Eukaryota > Metazoa > Arthropoda > Insecta > Odonata > Libellulidae > Pantala > Pantala flavescens. Next base: position 43,319,235 of record CM036881.1, on the reverse strand, counting down.
AATGTTCGTGATTTGTATGAAGGGTAATAAATTTTTGATAGGTATCTGTGTTCAGCAAGAATTGCTTTTGTTCGGGAATGAATTTTAGGGTCGTAATTATCTGTTAAAAATCAGAAAATGCGGTGAATTTTGCCGCAGAATTTGCATTATGGAATGAATGAGAAGAATGTCTCTCTTTGTGGCTCTTTTCTGGCTTTTGGTTACAAAAATGAATATCCAACAATTAAGCTCAATTAACCGGATCCAAAAATGCATATGAAACAATTGAAAACAATTAAGAGCTATCATAACAATATAAACACTCGCGCTTTTGATTATTGAATGCTGATTAAGAGTAAATGTTCAAATTAACAATAATTTTATAATTATTGTCGTTATTTCGTTATAAATATAGATACATAAACTATCATTGTACGTAATCTAATTGAAAGCAGTGATTTATTTCATTATGATAACTTGAATGTATATGATTTTTGGCGGCTTATTCATTAAATGCTGAAACGGGATGGGATTATATGAAACTATGACTAATATTTTAATTTTGAAGGTTATACTCAAACAACTGTCCAATGTAACCGAACTTCTGAATCTTTAATTATTCGATCGATCGTCAATAATTTGCTTGAAATATAATTTTAAAACCGTCCTCACAATACTATTTTTTGAAACTTATATCACATTGCCGTCTTCAAAAAAAACTACAGCAAATTAAGCTCATTAGTTGTGATAATTAGTGGATAACATAGGATTTTCTTAAGTTTTGTAAGCGAAATTTTACGATGCAGAATTCGTGAAAGGAAAATAAAAGTAGAGAGACAATTGTCATAAAAAATAAAACATTAAAACCAAATACTACGTCGTTAAAATAGATATCGATCAAAGGTATGACGTCCATTTTGATGTTGATCAAAGGGATGTCGGTCAAGTGGCATGGCGTCTAAAAGGGTCCACCATAATAAAGGTAGTCGACTAATAGATATTCAGTCGCGTATCGATAAAGCGGGCGTCTGCAAAAATGAATATATCTCATCCACCTGCCGCGACAAGAGAGAGAGATTTTTTCGGAACGGCTTTCAAAGGGAAAAAATATTCTGTCCGAACAAGAGGCGATTACCATTTCATACGAATAAACGTGGGCCGTAAAAGAGGAGCAAGTGTCACCACACATTCCAACCTTTAATCGCGGCCGCTGGACCGATAAAGGAATACCAAAGCGATGGACGACCAGGCGGATAAAAAGAACTCCCCGATTTTAACGCCGAGAAAGGAAAAAAAAAAACACGAAAAAACCCATCCAAATCCATTTTATGTCTTCATGATCTCGGTTAAGGTAGTGCCTCGCCATCTATCTGAAAATTCCTCCAGTGCTTTCGAATCAAATCGTAATTTGCCGATTGAGTGCACTTCGAGAATCGATCTGGGGAAATGATTTATAAAAAAAGGCCTCGTGCGTTGGGTGCAGAGCGCTGGGCGTGGCCACGAGGGGGGTGGGGGAGCCCTGCTACGCCCCTCTCGTTTCCCCCGTATCGAGGGGTTGTTTTTGAGGGCGGAGGGTGTCGCGTAGCAACCGAACCCTGCGGCTGTCTGTTGCGAGGCATAGGGAGCTGTCATAGCTGTTTACCTTCTACACGAGCCGTGTTTACGCCTTGGCTTTAAGTTCTATTGGATGTTAATCTGGGCATTTTAGTGTTGAATGTGTAATTTGAGATTCATAGAATACGTCGAGTACTAGTACTATTAGTACTGTTATCGTTCGTTTTTCGAGAAAATGGCATATTCGTTGTATATCATCTTGATCGTATTTTTTAAGATAATATTTGATAAGGTTATAACTTTTGATCTCATGAGAGCAGAGCTCTTGATGAAATGAGAAAGGAATGCATTTACAACAATCATTAGTAAATAACTATTAGAACCATTTCTAGATAGAACATCTATGAATAATTTCGCATGGTACTCATTAGTATCGTGGAGCTTGAGTTAAATTCAAGTACGAGATACGTTTCGTATCATTAGTGTCATAGTGTCATTATTATAAATCTACTCTAACATCACAAATGAAATCATTGATTATATTGCAGAGGTTTAAACCGTTACAGTACAATAACGTGACGTTGTGTATTAATAAGAGATTGTTTTATTGATTGATAAATATAAGTTTCCCCATTGCTATCGCTGTTGAAGAATTAACATGGAAGAATTTCTTCTAATTTCTGATTCTATACACTACCAATAATAGTTACCAATTATTTATTAATTATTTGAGATGCTTAAAATGATGTAGGAGCCATCTCAATTTGTATTTATAAAATTGGTTGTCATTGTTGGAGTACACTAATCAAATAGCAACCAATGATTAATCAATTAATTAAGATACTAGAATGACCTAGGAACCATCTCAATTTGTCATTATATAATTGGTTATCATTGTTAGCAAATCAGAAGTATTAATCCAACAATCCTTGTTCAACGAATGTACATCCCATATTGAAATTTCAACAGCTTTTTCCCTCTGCAATACATTAATTTACTTTAATAAAAGCATCGTAAATACATCGATCGTTATTTTATAATAATCCATCCATCGTAGCTTATGATCTTCTGCTAAATAAACGTAAACTCGCGGATGGCACCCTATTACTGCATTAGAAAGGGAAACAGCGTCTTATTTTAAGGGTTACATTGCTACACCTCCCACCTGCACCCTCCCCCACAACCTTCGGCTCCTCATTTGAATTCCCAAGAGGCATCCCTAATACGCAACCTCAAGTTCGTTCCGGACCATTGTTTCTTCTCCCCTTCTTAGAGATCCCTATCTCGACTGCTTTTCGAAAGAGGGCTCTTTTATCGAACCACTCTATTATTTCGAATGTCTCAAAGGGAGGAAAAAGTGGATGGAATGGTTAGGAGGAGGGAGACAGGTGGTTACTTTTATCGTCCTTACCCGATTTCTGCGCATTTCGAAAGGGAATTGCGATGTCTTAATCGTTCTCTCAAAGTACCGATGCTTTTCGAATGAGTTTCCTATAACTCGGGCTTGTTTACTTTTATTATGTTCCTTGGTTACGCGGAAACTTATGATTGAGCTGGGATTATTCAGCATGGAGTGAGTTCACTGTGAGTGTTAAGAGAAATTTTAGTGATTACGTAATTTTAACATTAAAAAACAATTTTTCAGGTGTTTATCATGAAAAATAGTAAATGTGTATTTAGTCGAATCGTAAAACTTTATTATTACCTCAAATTAAGATTAATTACTTTCCCATAACGTAGGTATCAAACAACGTCTGGAATTAATAATGAATTAATCCTATAATTTACGAATATTAAAGGAAAATTTAGTGTTGCATTTATATAAGAAGTCATAGACCAAAATCGAGAAAAAAATGTTGTAAATACTAATCAAAATGACTTAAATAACTGGTAAGCAATACAACTGGAATAGGTCAAGGTAAAATTTTACAGAAGCAATTAATAGTCTATTTGTTTTATGGGATTGATCCGCAGTATTTATATGGTTATCAAAACGATCAAATTAAAACACGCTTTTATTTGCGTCGTAAATAACTAAGGCTATAAAATTAACACGGCATCGTTCAAGTTATGAGATCTAAGATATCGATACTGGGTTAATTTTATAGTTTTCTTAGAAGAATTTTAAATGACAGGCATCATATTTTTATACTTTATACCGGATTCGTGTTTAGTAATAAAAATCAATGTTTTTTCTTTGTCGATAAGATTGATGAGTAGTGCCATTTTCATTAATTTGTTCCATTTTTATTATATTATAAAATATGATATTTTGAAAGCTTCTGATCCATTAGTAATGCATTGTATCTATTTTAATCTCGTACGAAATGTGTAATGCATCATCTGGGTCATACTGTTGCTACTGAGAGATTCACTTTTATTTTTAACAATCCTACGAAGATGGAAAACTCCACCGTTCACCTCAACCTCCCCTCATCCCCCCTCAAAAACTTTGGACCTCGAAGGTAGCTTTAAGCATGCTGAATACTGATCAGCCATTCCCAATTCAAGAGAGAGAATTAATCGAAACTTAATTAAAACCGAGCTTCAAAACGTCAAGACCGATTCGCACTCACGCCATTTTCGGACCCAATCAAGATCGGAAACAAAAAAGAATCACGTAGCGTTCCACACCGAGCGATCGGCTACCGGAATGCGTTACAAGAAAGAGCGATCGAGAGATGATTAATCCCAACATCTCCTTGGGAACCGTCACCAGGGCGCTGCTCACTCGTTAACACGATTATCAAAAGCACCTGCGCCTCAGAGGGGCAATATCTCATCCGGTAAAGAAATCCGATGCGACCGAAGGACGGACAGAACGCGATACTCCAAGCAGGCGGTCAATTAAACCACCCTTTACGACGGCAATGTATGCTAACAGGTCCCTCCTGTGGATAATAAAAAGGACCTCTGGCTGGGAAGATACTACACCCAGAGAGATGCCTCTTTGTGGAATACAACTCCTACATCAACATGCGCAAGCATCGTGTGGAGGGGTTGATAGCTGTTAACCATATCAGCGGGGGTCTACGACCACCCCAGAGGTTCTCCCAGCGGGGGAGCGGCTTTTTTCCGGCGGTACTATGAGTGGTGGTGGGAGGTGCCGCTGGAATATACCTGTCGCTTCCCTACTCAATTCTGGAGCGACCTCAGGAGACACTGGAAGGTCCCGTGTACCGCCAACAGGACCCGCCTTTCCCACGGAATGTACGGCGCCACGGACCTAACCATTTATTCTACCTCTTTTTCCTTATCTTTAGGTTCCATCGCACGTCTAGGTTGACTATACCTCTCTACCAGGTTTTGGGGACTAGGATTTTTTTGGGGGCCGTCGCTAGCTCATTAATTTCCCCTACAATTGCGAGTTTGCTTACATCCAAAGGGAGTTCCCGAAGTGACCAAAGGTAGCGTTCCGTTCCCGTTTGACCGTTCGGATCGTTATTTGTTTCCCGTGTTTTTTTTTGGGTCGAGTTGAGGTCAGACGAGCGTGAAATTGAGCGCGGAATATTCGGTGGATGAAATATGGGTCCTCTTCGATTTTTTTTAATGGTCTCGACGCGTCCAGGTCTGAGGGCGATCCGCTTCTTTTTACTGCCGCTAAATGGGAAGGACGTTCAGAAGCGGATATTTGGAATAGGTCGTAATTTACACTCGAATAAGCTTAGTGCGGTTTCGTGTTTCATCAAAGTTTTCAAATATAATATAACATCAAGATGAACTGTTTCCTACCTTAGCAACACATTCGTAACTGTGTTAATAACATCGTATGGTTGCTACGAACCTGTCTGCTTATTTATCGGCATACAGTTAACTATAAGGCGTAAGAAAGGCCCACCAAAGCCTAACCTCGCAGAGTAAAAAGTCGAATAAATAAATATCTATATTTAAATTATGCATGTAATGGATTAATAAAAGTGGGAAAAAGAATATGATTCAAATCGAATCAAGACCTCCACCTCCTTCCACGCTCTGTTTATGGGTATCGTATGATTTAAAATATTATGCCGTTCACAACTAGTTAATGAGAAGAATATAGCAATACATTCTTCGCAATTCAGTTTAATTTAACAATTTTTTATTGTTTCCATATAATAATTTAGTTGAAAATACTAATTAAAAATAATTATTTCAATTTTTAAAAAATTGTTTTTTATGTAATTTTACCATCTAGCTGTATCAATCACCATCCCTTATTACTTAATCTCTATGGTTACGTTTGACTCATTTTCGAGATGTCACTGAAAATGATCACAGATTCGTCCTATCCTTGAATCCTACAGCTCCAAATTTCTAGAATATTATGGAAAGAACAGTTAAAAATTAAAAAGTAACCTTTGCCAAAGGTGCATGATACATGAAACCCAAAGTTAACGACCAGGGCCTTATCATTTTTCCCAAAACTGAGTGAAAAGGTAAAATACGATTCCCTGAGGACACAAATTGAATCGCCAGGCGCCAGGGTCGTTAAGAGCGTTTGATTTTCGTCTCGCGGTTGCTAAGGGTAGACATTTTTTATCTCTGTTTTGAGTCGTACGTTATTTTACTCGCCCTCCATTAGAACGGAAGATTTAATACCCTCTCTTCGTTCGGGAACAGGTTGCTGCTGAGGACTTTTTGAGAAACAGCGTCTACGAGTTATCTACGGCTTGAGAATCTTTTTAAGGGATCACCTTTCACAGCATCTTATACGAAGTGATTATTGAGTCACCGACGCAGCTACAGTTGAGTGATATCGTGAGTATTCTCTTTTATTTGAATATTTATTGTTATCCTGGAAGCATGGGTGTCAGATGAGCTGTTTCGCTGGTGCTAAGGTTATATTCTCACAAGGTAATGTCCAGAAGAGACGAGATGCTCTTAAATCAAACATCCATGCGTTGCAGAACACAATGATGACCTTCTTTCCTCAGTACGAGAAATATATAGGTACATTCATGAGATAATTATTTAAAGCGAATTGAAATAGAGAAACAAAATCACTCCAGATTAAAAGAGTGATATATTTTCTTGGAAATAGGATATAATACATGAAAAACAGTTTCTTTTTTGCTCTCCGAACACTTTGGCGTTGAATACGAAAATTTCCCAAAACGATATTATAAAAATGTCAATCTTATCATGAATACCAAATGTACTCTCTAAACAATTCCAACAATTTAGAATAATGAATAATCTCATCTGAAATAAATCCAGATTATGAAAAAGTAACTCATGAAGGACATAATCATCCTCTGCAAAAATAAATAGCGAGTGAAAATGCTCAAAATATATCCTTTGAATTGTAATCGAAGATTATAATCAAGCAATTGTTAATCGGAGAATGAAATTGAAGAGATCGATAAATTATGATATTCATAATATTTATTTATAAACTTACAAAAAGTTTCTATAAAGATATATAAAGACGACGTTTCCACAATGTTTGTAATACTATTTTTATAATTACGGACTTTGTTATTCGAATATTGAGAATTAATATTTCGTATACCCTTTTACTGGAAACTTTGAAAAAGTATATACATATACATATACATATAAAGTAGACTTGCTCGAGACTTCCAACTCTCTCAGCAAAACAACTTCTACTATTTCCCCAAAGACTTGATTTGAACGATGTGCTCTTCGGAAACGGTGAATTCCGAAGGTAACAATTTTCTGATGTAATAATCACGGTAATGTTGAAAAACCTCGGTCTATCGGACGCTCTTTGGCTATAAATGTTTAAAAGCGACCGTAAAATAAAGCGCGGTGTTTCTTTTTCAAAGGAGAGTCGTTAAAATAGGAATAGCCTACCGAAGCAATGCTCGAAAGACGTTACTTCTTTAAGGAGACGTGAAAGCTTAACCTTTTACAGAGATAAGAAATCTAACTAGAGAACGAATAAAAGATAATATCGCTTTAGGTTTGAAGGTATAAGATTGCAATATTATGAAACGTTTTGTTTTGGCTAAAGATTTTCTAGCCATCATCCAATTACCTTGTTAGTTACATTATTCATTGCCCTTAGCCTCATCTTCTCAGTGGACGACTAAAATTAATCCATTATTAATGAAAATTAAAGTAAAAAGTATAAGTACGACATTGAAAAGTTTTGCTAAGATACTTGTTATATAGATAGAAGATAAATATTGGGAATGATTTTATGTTCGTCATATATGCTAGAGTCATAGTGATATTTAAATCGAAGAAAGTAAGAAATTTTTAAAAACCAATTCTTTCTGAATTGTTCTTATAGGATACATAATTCCATTCCGTATTTCGTAAATTAGCATTTATTGCATTTATGCGGTACTTTCATGAACTTAATGTCTACTTTTAGTTCGTAAAAATATTAATTTCACTTTTAAAATATTTACTTTAATATTCTGACGTGTTATGCGCAAACTCTTACATGCGCACGAATCATTAGATGTACGATTTGAACTTGAAACAAAATCTCCAATAATAATCAATCTATCTTTCAAACGATGGCCGAACCGAAGCCGAAATGAAATCGCATTAGTGCATCTCCAAGATAATCATTCCCTTTTAGTCGCTAGGATACGTTTATTCCTTTACCCAATACTCAGGACAGTTTCGAGTCATCGTCGCTTAATCGTTGTGAAATGAATTTTAACGTAAAAAAAGAAATGAGTCTTCCTCTCATGGGAAATCTTTTGTCTCCTGAGAGAAGTGTCCAGCGGTCGGAGATACACAAGATTAAGTACAGGCCCTTTTGGGGGGGGGGGGGGTGTGGGTGGGAGCACCACGGAGATCTCATGAGATAGCATCCTAGAGGTCCTCTCAAACTCCCTCTCCCGCCTTTTTTCCGAACCATTCTTCTTATCCACATTCCACGCAGGGTGGCTGTGAATGATAAAAACAATAACGTATTCATTTGAGAGTGGTTCGCAGACAGCGCTTCCTCTCCAGCGTCGTCAAGGAATTTTATTCGGCTGCGTTTTCCTTTTTTACTTATTCCCATTCCTCGCTTCTTTTTTTTATTCTGTTGACCACGGTGGGAACGAGAATGAATTATGAGCTGATGATGATTAATTTTGAGTTCGCAGAACTTGTGTTTAAAGGATTAGTTTCCAACTGTTTTTACGTCTTTTATTTTAGGGGCGATCATTGTCTGTTAACATCGCGAAGAACTAAAAAAATTTTTCACCATTTAGTCTTTTAATTCGAAATTTTTACAACTGAATTAATATTTGCGAGATATTTTTACTTGAGACACTGAAGATCTAAAAATTTTAAAGTTTCTCTATTAATTTACACCACGATGGAAGGTAGGCTCAAATTATGAACTTTATTAGCGCGTATACGTATACGAGAAAACATATACTTTCGTACGACGAATCCTAATTCGTCAAATTTTTACAACTTAAATTCAGAAGTTCAGCGTTTACAATGCTACAGAGAAAGTTAGAACATATTAATTGGTATTAAATTCTGCATACTAGAATACTTTGTGATGTCTATATTTAGACTGTAGTAATAGAAGAAATTGTGCTCGGATGATATCATTTTAAATTCCCGCCTTTAGTCAGCGAATAGCAAAATATTAGTTCCCTTTCGTTACTATGAGATTCTAAAAGAATGAATTCGTGACCTCGCTAGAATCATACCAAGGCATTCACACAAACGGCCATGAAAATCGTGCGTTTTGATTCCATGTAAACTCGATCGCAATTTCTTTTACTCTTCACCGACCTCGTTTTATATCCGTCCACTTTGCTCCACCCGCAATTTAGCGCGTCATTTGTTATTTTTTTCCAGTCGGTCTCTTTCTTCTTTCCCATCCCAAGAAACCCATTGCTTTGCATTGCATCCTCAACTGTTTTCTCCTTTGATTTTCTCTCTAATCAACCTTTTTAAGGTATTAACCAAGCAGAGAGAGATAGTGGAAAATCATTTTTCGAAATCCGAAAGAATTTCCCGTTAATATCCAAGGAATAGCTGCTATTATTACGGAGCGTAACTTAAGAACCTTCTGAGGAGCTTCAGATTCACCCAACTCCGAGATTGGAGTTCAGATATCTTTGAGGAGAAATGATGGTGTAGATGGGAGGTTGTTTGGTTTATACGTAAATATGGCTGGTTTGCTGCATCAGTTGAAAAGCATAGAAGTGTATTACCTTATCGTGGAAAGTGATTTAAATAAGTTTTTTTTAACTTAAATCCAGGTGTATCGAATTAAATTAATAAAAAATAATATAATAAAAGTACTTTTCAGCCCTCGAGAACAGAAGCAGGTAATTGACTAAAGAGAAAAAATAGAAAGGTACACTAAAATCATCAAATGATCGGGATTTGAACCTGGATCTCTTACATGATCAATACAGGTTAGCTAGAGGTCGTGGAAAGCATGATTAAAGTCAATTTAAATCCAATTCTCACAAGACTTATAGAAATTGCAGATGTCATGAATGTCATACCGCTGTGCGAAACTTTCGAAAGTAAACTTCGTATCGATAGCCTAGATTCCGTTGTTAGGCGACAGCAATCATGTTGCTAGGCAATGAAATTATTCAGTATTTTGTATTTAGATCATAATTAGCGTATTTTTTCATATATTTCTGGGTAAACTGGATCCATAATCTTCTCAATAAATTTTTATTAGCGTAAACAAGCTCACGTCCACTGCGAACGACTTCGATTTATCTTCTCGAAGATTCATCTCGAAGATACAGTTTGTCGTAAGACTCGGAGAAGACATTCGAAAATCGTAAACACGTCGATTACGCGGCGGTCGAGACGGAACTGTCGATGAGGCCGTGGGAAATGCGTGAGACGCGCGTTCAATTTGCTGCGTCGCAAGTAACGAGACACCGTCATACTCGTCACAACTATATTGCTCTCTTTTTGTCTCGTACTCCCCCTCGCTATTTTACGACTCCCTGAATTAGCCAAGGAGAGAGAGCTCTCTCTACCTCTCTGGTCTTTTTTTAGTTCGGAATTGACTTGTCATTACGAGTTGAAATAAATGCAGACGTTCCCTTTCCCACGCACGGCGAAATTATATGATGGATGCTCAGTGTATGAAGAATACCCAACAGTGATTGTATTCTCTCGTAATTGCGGAGCATAAATGTCACTTCCGTTTAAACGTAATGTTAGGAAAGTAGGGTGAGACATTTATTGTATGTACGTTTAATTGCTGACCTTGAATATTGTTTTAATTGGTGATGGCACATATACTATAAATAAATATGAAATTAAGTTACATTATAGTGTTAAAGGAGTTGTGATCTCGTATTGCTTAGTAGTGTGCACTAGAATTTAATATCTACTGCTAAAAATATATTTCACATAACTCTTGTGAATTTGAGAAAATAGGTTGCAAGTGAGATCATTGCATTCGCGAATCTATTTACAAATGCAGTAGATAATTTCTAAAGATTATAACCAAAGAATATAGGATACTTTGGAATTCATAAACAGGACTGTTCCATAGAAGGGAATAATTGATAGGAAATAAAGTATTGTGACTGCAGAAGTTGCATTTCTATTTGGGCTACGCTTTAGAATCCTCAGTGAATACATCGGTAAACGAAAAATGTATTAACTTTATAATTTGCACATAAATCAATAATTTAATTGGATCAAAATAGATTTTACGAGAATAAAAATTTCTTACGTGATTTTTTCATGAAGAGCGTTATTGATACGAAATCTCTATAGCAGCTCATCAAAAAATCAATATCTCAAGGGATACGGCATTACAAAGGCGATATCGTATCCAAGTACCCGTTATCCGCGCATTTAAAAAGCCCTCCGTTTCATGTTTCATGCGGATACTTCCTCGAAAGCACTACGCCGGTAGAATACAAGGGATTGGACGAGACAAATAAATCTGTTGGGACGCGGTGACTTACAGCAGCAGCGCTAACATATAGCCAAAGCTGTTCAAACACACGATCTCGCGTTCCCTCCTCCACTGCCATTCCTCATTCTTCGCTCTTATCAACACGCGCTCCCTTTGATCCTTTCCTTATTAATTTTTAGAGCTATTCTTATACGTTAGAATGTCACTGCCTATATTTAGTATAGACCCACGGTCCGAGTATATTAATTCCTTTGCAAAATAGCGATATTTTCCCTTTGCGAAATAGTGATATTTCCCTATGCGAAATGCTTGTTATCCATCTTCGATAACCTTTGAAATTATGAATGTGATATAGAGAATTTGCATTAACATAATATATTTAAGGAATTATAATATATTCTTATCTTTAATAATAAATTTAATTCATAGATATACGGTAAGATAGATTGAAATTTCTCTCTGAAAAGGATTCAAAAATTTGTATTTATTGTTCCAATCAAAAGGAAATATATAGCCTTCATAGATAACCATAGATTTAATTCTCTTGAATATTATAATATATGTAATACTCGTTCCAAATAGAATTCCACGAGAAATTTGAAATTATCATTTCAGCTGAATTCCTATTATTATCATTTACAATATTTGTCTTCATTTATTCATGGTCATTATTAAATCGAAATATAAACTTTTTAAACCATATTGGACGCTAATTGCCCTTCTGATCTGACAGAAAAATATCTCAAGAAACACAATTTAGGTATAATTACATCCTTCAATAAATCATCGTCAGCATAAATACCAAATATTAGCGACAAATTCCAATTCAAACGATACATTTAGGAAAAAAAACTCCATACACCCATAATATTTCTCGATACTGTTTGCGGAAATAATTCGCAAAAATTTCGCGACGTCACATGATTCTCCTTAGTCGGAACACCTGGTATAACATATTTCCACATGACTTATCGCTCTCACTCAGTCGAGATCGATGACACTGTCAAAAACCCCTTCCTCCACCACCAATCACGGTCCAAGACCATCAGTTTCCATACTCCGTAATCGCGATATTAAAAAAAGCGGATTCATTCTGGAAAGGCGGCGATTTTATTTGCATGTCGTAATATCCGGCGAAGGGCACGTCACATCCTCTCGCTCGTTTGTCTTGAGGCCGTCAGGTGGCGGGATTCCCCCCAGGATCGGATAGCTGCTACCATTTCCTTGTCATCTCCTTGTACGTAGATTTATGCAACATCTCCTTCTTAACCTTTTTGCGAGTCCCTTGCCGTCTTTTGTCCTTTGCCCCTCCTCCTTCAAGGTTTTCCCGACCGCCTTCTTTAGGGGAAGACGCCGGCGCCCCGACCTCTGCTGTCAATCGGGGAAATTAATGGTTTTCGTTTGGGTCGTAAGTGTTTACTTCGGAAGCGATTGGACCTTTCGTCATTGTTTTTGCGGCAATCCTGGATTTATGTAGCGAAACGAGGGGTTCTAATGACCATCCCGTTCTATGATTGGCTTCGACGAAGAGTAAATACATGTCAATCTGAAGGCTGGGTTGTTTGGGGGTGTCTGAGTTAAAGCTTGAGGGAGGACATAACATATAAGCAAGCTTTAGTTGTTTGAGCAGGTAGCTACTACCTGTATAAAGATTTTTTTCACGGATGTAATGGCATTGATATACACCATGGTAATATTTGAAGATGCATACAGCTGAAAATTTCGTATTTTAACTGATATTAAAAGGCGTACTATTTCTGCTGAAGTTATAAATTCAGAAATACAAGTTTATAAATAGCATTAAAATACTTATAATCATATTGGTATTTAAGTGATATTAAATAATATATGGTAAAACGGCATAAGTTTGTGCCTGAATGGTTAACGGATTGGTTCGAAGTATTGTATACAACACAGTAATGATTAAGCCATATAGAGTTAAAATTATATCGATTTATTTCAAATCTACAAACAATTTAGTCTAAATCACTATCGTTAATGAAAGGGAAATCTTACGTAAAGTTGCGCGTGAAGGAATACGAAGAAAGGGTATTGGTTTAATTTATTAATGCTTTTGAGCATCTCTATTAATGTTAAAAACTATGTACTTCCCAAGATTATACGAAAAACAACATGGTTACTATGTAATACAAAGTTGCAATGCGTAATACAGAGACTTCCCAGCATTACCTCCCACAATGCATCGGTTGTATTTAATTTTATGACACGCGAAATAATACGTAAACACCGCGGAGATTTATAAGCACCCAAAGCTTTGATCCCCGAGCAATAAATTTGGCAAGCGAGGAGTAGGATAGGCTGATAAAATGAATGTTAGAGAGAAAGAGAAACTCTGTGCAGATAAATCTCTCCTCAGAGTCTGCGAAGGAGTGTGAAAGATGGGCAAGAGGAGGGTGATTAAGAGTCCCTTAAACTTTCCTTCTTTTTCGTAGAGCACTTCCCCATTTGCTAGAAAAAGACCTACCCCTATCAACGGTCCCTATGGTAACAAAACCTCTCATTAGTCCGCTCACGGTAGAAAATGGGTATTAATAAAGCTCACCACCCTACTAATGTAATCCATTGATTAAATGTCGAGATAAGGGATGTAAAAACATCTATCTCTGAGCGTGAGGGAAATTTGTGATATGAAGTGAGTTCTGTCTTTCATTAAAGTGCATAATTGGTAAGAACGTTCAGACTCTAAAGAGGAATATAAGTCCATTAAGGATTAAATCTAACAGTTGACGGAACAGTTACATAAATAACTTATTTATTTTTAGTTGTATAATTATTTGTTAAATTTGATATTAATTCGAGTCTTATTACTCCGTCTATTCATAAAGAGTTTTGTTCGGTATTTTTTGTCAAAATTATGGTTTGATTGAGACATTTACATATAAGTATATGTTTTAGGAAATCGAAAAATTAAATATACATTGAGAAGCTTTTGATAGGATTGTTTGGTAATTTCGTATTAACGGCATAACAATCGTATTCAATCTAACCGAATGCAAGATATATCTTTCCCACATTGGAGAAACTCTTTTGGTAGTTTTATTATCAAACGAAACATTGCGCATCTATCAATACCGATTTCCATGTTAAATAATCCTATTTTCATTGTGTAAGAGTTACTCATAATTTTAGCAATATTGTAACTTAGTATTGAGAATCATCTAGTCCATTCGGAGCAATTCTTCGAATTAAATTTGTGACAAGCTGTATAATGCAGTAACAGTTGCGCCACAACTCCAGTCTTACGAGTGCATACGTTGCTTTTCCGATAATTAACGAGGTAAATTGATGTTCGTTGGATCGGAAGAGTAAGAGTAATCCAAAAACCGTTGCCATGGAGCTCAAAAGCTTCCTGGATATATCTATTACGAAGTAAACCATGCAGAATGGAACATGATTACGTATTATTAGGTATTAGAAAGCGTAAAGTGAAATTAAACCGAAAATCACTCTTAGCGGTTAGTGAGCTATGGCCTATTGGGATAATATCCGGTGAATCAAAAGAGCAATGAAAAAGATCAACTCCTGAGAGCATTTTATATAAATGATACTTTTCATGTTTCAGTTAAGTTAGGTTAACCGCGCTATTTGCGGAATTTTTATGATGCGATAACAATTTATTTCGAAGATGTTTTTCTGTAAATTTGAACCGTGTCTGAATCAGTAGAGGAATCAAACCAAATTCGAGTGCTTAAAATATCTTATTGAGTTACTCAAACTTTTGAAATGTACCTAGATTTCATTCGATTACGCTATAAAAGGGTAGTAAAACGTTTTATTAAAAGAATTACTTTTCGTTGTCAAACATATTTATTACGACAAAATTTGCAATCAAAGATATATTTAATTTAAAATATTTCAATAGACTTGTTTAATACTAGTAAAGTCCTTTATTGAGAAAGTATATAACGTCCGAAATAAATACGATTATATTCTTTGCAACATAAATACCTTTTTTTTCAAAGGCTCGTTTTCATTATTTCGGAAAAGTTCCCGTTATTTATATATAAATCCCAATTAATCATAAAAACACATAAATAAAATAAACGTATATAAACGATTATTATCTGTATTATCCATTTTCCACATTGAATCTCTTCCCTGTCACGACGCCGTATTGCCTCATCGCAATCGATTTCTCTCGGCGGTAAACGCGTGACAGATGATTTTCGACATCCCGCATCGGTGATTTCAACTCCCGCAAGAGCGAGTAATGAGATCGATACATTCCGGAAACAAAGTGCGCCACTGGGAACGATTTTCCTTCCTCATCCTCTCGCGTAGGCCGACACTCGACTGCGACATTTTCTCCCTGGAAAAATCCGCACCGTAGAGAGAGAGTCCTTTTCTGCAGACGCTTGACGATTCACGGTCGCCACTCTCATGGAACGGTCTTTCCCGAGAAACGGTCGGCATAAGGAAAGGGCCTTTGGGAGGTGGGAGGGCCAACGGCGAAATTGGAATGGAAGAGAGAGGACTCAGTAAATTGCGATGAAAGACAAGGCGCTATTTTGCAGCCACCGATACATTGTAACGAGCGTCTTTTTTATTTCTTACGAGGATAATTCCTGCAAAGTCTTCGACAGTTTAATTCGCCGTAAATATTCGATAAATATCTCACTTATTATGTATCCATAAAGTATGGAATCGAAGATTATTGTGATTGGCATTCAACGATTAACTGAAACAAAAACGCTGTTATAAAAATAGTGTTTCCAGCTCTATGGAAACAATGACTTCCACTATTAGATGTGAATTCTACTGTTGGAATACTAAAACAGCTATTAATAAGAGAATAAGATATTAGATTAGCAAATTATATTCATTTATTCTAACAAAGCTTGCAAAGAATTTCATAGCCCCAATTATATTATTCCATTTTAATATTTGAAATTTTGCTTCCATATGCGTACAACGAAAAAAATTCATAGAATACGCTTCACGAATAGAATTGACTTAGAATTGAAATATTTAATACTAAATGTTATGTATAAATTAAAAAAATATACAGAGGGGCAGTAAACATTCATAGGATATGGCAGTTAATGCATTGTAAACTAAATATCTAATTATCTTTCTTCCGCTAAACCTCAGTAGCCTTTAGAATCATTCAGTCATTACCAGATAATAGTAACAACATTTCCTTTCATTAAACCCTCTAACAGTGAATAAATACCTATTACGTTCCGCAATCGTTGGTACTGTAATTATTACCCAATTAATTTATCTTTTTTTGCGGTCTCTTTTGTTTATAGTTCGAGAATGAAAATCGTTTTTACGGCCTCTCTAAACCAACTCGACCATACTCTCTTAGTGTATCCGTTGCGTAGTAAACATAAGTGTTTTCATTTACATTCCGAAGCAAAATGCCTCCCCTTGAGAGGCCGCCGCTGGGGGCAATTTCCATCAGGGGCGGTTCCCTTTCCGTCGATCGGGGAATAAAGAGATGGATGGCTCAGTTCTCCAATGGGAAGGACTATCACGTTTTATAATAGCGGGTATCCCGCGGTGAAGGGCCTTTGTCCTTAAGAAGCCACGACAGTCTCTCCGGAGGCGCCATGCTCTTCAGCCTTGAAGGCTCCAAAGGGTTGGGGGAGGAAAAAAAGGAATCCTCACCGGTATACGTTCGCGGTTTTGTTTCTCTGTAAATAGGGAAGAGATCCACCTTTCCAATGCAATTACCATCGAGCTGAAGAACGGCCTCCATTATTTAAAGCACTTTTTGTCCCCTTTCCCGTTCTTTTTGCCCGTTTCCTCGTGTCTTTTTTTCTATCCCACGGTGGATCGCCGGGGGTGGGGAATGGAGGGCATTTAGGTTTGTGCAGAAGCTTCTTTCCTCTTCTAGATGGTAGCGTGTGTGAGAAGATATTGTCCTAAGGCTGGAGTTGTACCCTGGGAGAGGAAACCGTGGGCAATTGTTACGCGGGTGAGGGATAAATTGGCTGTCAATGTTAAATCGTCGGTAAAATATCTTTAGGGGGTCAATTTTGACTGTAAAACTAGGGTTTGTTATGTTGTATGTTAGATAGAAGATGGAAAGGTAAAACTTATCACATATTCATAACTAAATCGAGAATTCTGAATGTGAAAATGAATGAAGAATAGTTAAGGAAGAAAAGGTGCTATTTAGCGGACTCATGACTCATATATAGCCACGCTATATTTGACGTATTAGATAAAATAGGAATTAAAGGAAAATATTTCGATTATTTAAGGATTTCGTTGGCAATAAACTACTCCTATTTTTCCATTTGGCCCTATATAAGATTCAAACCCTTCATATCACACACATATACTATTTCGATATATTTCTCTTTCGTTATGCAGTGATTTAAAAACCTGCGGGTGATGGACACAAACATATTTCAGAGTTGTTTATGATGCGAAGACGATGCAAAGCGTTGACAAGTCACGGATGTGGGTCGAACAGAGGCCGACATACATTCGGAATGTCACGGGGACACTCAACCTACGTCTACAGGAAAACAAGAATATTTTTGCGCCTAGATATGACAAGATCGTAGGGCCAACAGGAAGAAAAAAATCAGTCTTCTGCAGACTACTATAATAACGTTATAATTAGTTTCTTGCAATAGAAATAAAAAACGTTTTGAGACTAATGAAAATTCTCATTTCCTCAAAGATATTTTAATGAGGAATCTAATTGGAAGGTGTGAAAAGCATCTTGGATGAGAAGGATCCTGAAAACTGAGAATTTTATAAATAATAATCGAATGAACTGATAAAATGTTCGATTAAATCGATTATAATAACGAAAACAACTGGTAAAATTGCTCGGCTCGATATAATGACTAATGTACTCGAATTTAACGTAATTTTAGCTTATGAAAAGGGGAATTTATTTTAAATGTATTTATAAAAATATAGATTGAATTCATTTATTACAAAAGAGAATAGAAAATAATCAGAATTCGTTCGATGAGATCCGTTTTGAGGTCCGTTGCTATGAAACTTAATGCGTAGTTTCCATGTAAGAGAAAAGGAATTCATTGTGATAAGAAGGCGATTTTTCATAGATAATTATAAGAAGAATCTAAAGATATATGTTAGATATATATAGTTCTAACCCCTTTAAACAGAATCTTATCAAATAACGAGGAAAAAAATACAAATTAGCGTTTCCGGCGTTCGAATCAATTTCCACTGTCTGCACGTAGATAGGGGGGGATAAATTAGAAGGAAAGGAAAATGGAGTTGGAAAACGAAAAAAATTATCCCTCGAGGAACGTAGGTACGGACGGAACTTCTATCTCCCCCCCTTTCTTAATCTCTCCCTCCCGACTCCTCCCTCGCACTTAATTAGTGGGTCGGCATAATGCATTAACGTGCGTAGAACCTCCCCTCGCACGGGGTAGGGTTGGCTGCAGCCGTGGGTTGGTGGGGAGTTGATGGGGAAGGAGGCTTGAGTAATGACCGTACATGTGCTTTACACGGAGATGCGATTTAACTTCGTCTCCCTTTCAAAGCCGCAGCAAAAGAGGCGATTTCTTGAACGGAGTACCCCAAGGTCCCGTCCCATCACCGCTGCGCTTTCAGATCTCCCCAGCGCACGTTGCATGTAATGTATACACCGGTAGCGTAGGGAAGGTAACAAACTGCTATCTCGCATGCAAAATTTCCCCTCGCTTTTTCGAAGACTAATAACTGAATTGGAATATCGGTAGAGGTTTGCTTGACTATGGGAGGGACTTCGTTTTAACCTTAAGGTGATTTCACAGGAAGTAGTTAAACTGCATATAATGCTCTTGAGATTCTTACTGGAACTGCAAATTTTAAGTAAATTATACTCAACTGTTATTCCAACTGATATATAATGTACTTCTCAAAAGACTGTTAACGGATGGATCTATAAGGTAATACGTAAGCGAAGAATAATAAAATCAACGTTACAGAGGGATATAAACAGTTTTTTTAATGAATTAATTATTTTTATTAACTTTCTCACATATATTGATTAATAAAATGATTATTTACAAAGATTAGATGTATACAGGAATAGTAGACGAACTGACAAATCTGAATCCATCACTTCAAAATACTATCTACAAATTAAATTGGAACCTATATAACCTTGGGGTTAGCACTCAACAAAAGAGATCAAAACTCCAAATTTTATCAGTAAAAGAAAAACTTGTACTTATAGATTTTAAGACAGCACCTTTTTCCTTCATATTTTAAACCTTTCCTTTTTACTGTAAACAAGTTCCAGTTCGTTGCTATGGGGACTAGCTAATCCTACGTTACGCCGAACTAGAATTAGCGCAGCAGCGTAGGGTACGATCTGACGAAAGGCGAAGAGGAGGGAGAAAGAGGAAAAAATATGGAGAGCAGATGCGAGAAGAGGCATCAGCGCATAGAATGGAGAGGAAAAAGTAAAAATAAGCGCCGATGCGGCGTGTTTCGAGATGGAAAACAATGGAGTAGCGTCGGCCGTTTGGGGGTTTCAGTAGTAAGGCTAAAAGGCCCCTCCGTGTTACGGAGACGCTTTTGAGAGAATTACGAGCCAAGGACTCAGACTGCAAGGTGCCGTGGATGAGGAGGACTGCTTTCAACGCTTGATTAAATTTTCCCGCTACCTCTACAATGCGAAATTGTAGCTGTTATATGTGGAGGATGAATTAAGAAGGTGATCATGTTTAAATTGTTAAGAAGGTGCGAGAATTACAGTCCTAGCCTAGTCTAAATGAAGGATCGAGTCCTGGTAAATTCCATTTTTTGTCAAGTATTACTATAGGGTTATTACATGAACCGTTCTATGGAATGAGTACTGTTTTTCAAAGTCCTGCTATGGTTTAAGTCAATTTTAGATGTTAAAGAAACGCAATCAAACTTTATACCTCTTTCGCTAAAGGCTAATACTACTTCTATACTCAACTAGCTTTCACTCAGTGCCTATTAGTTTACATATATTTACTATATATTATCTTAAATTTACCTTTACGCACTGTAGTCTCTTTGAACTTCTTACATAGCAGAATGTGTCATTTAATACGTTTTGTACTTTCTAATATTTCTTCTTTTCCTAATTCTTAAATTATAAATCAAAGAGACGATTTAATAGTTACTTTTTAAATTTCAAAATTCAATCTTTAACAATAACAGCAAGGATAGATAGATACTAATATATATTTAGTTTGAAGCCAAATGCCACAAAATAAAATTGAAATGTTATCTAAGATTAAAAAATAAATTAATTGCATGAATGCACAAATACAAGGAATAGAAAAATCAGCACGTGTTAAACAAAATTGGAGTGATTTGCGATGTGAAAATTACACAGGTTAAATTAAAATGTACTAGAAGCATAACTGGTGATTAAATTAGGAAAAAACTTACTTAAATCGTTAATATTTAAGAAATTTACTTTAAAAATTAATTATATACTTCGCACTTCGCAGTGAGAATATCATATATACGTAATTTGACATAATTAGCCTTAGGAGATCGAGTTTACTACGTAGAAAAATATCACAGTATTCAGAGTTAATAGTTTAGTAGAATTTATCCTTAGGATCAACTCGAAGGCATTACATGATGGTTACTGCCCCTTTTGTTCCATTATTACCAGAGAGGAAGGAAGTTTAAATAGCACGCGCTTGAGTTAGAAACGTAGCATAGTCCATTTAGTAACACGTGAGGATGTTAATGTATACTCGTCTTTTTCCCAGTCCTCCATTACCTTGCAGCCCATTATCCTTTATCACCACCAAGGGTTCAGTAAAGGGTCGCTGATGGCTTCCCCAACCTCCGTTGCATTTTCCACTACAAACCCTTTCTTTCCTCATCCTAATTCTCGTATCATTTCCTCCGTGGAAGGCCCACCATTTGTCCTCGTGTTGAACCCTCCCTCGGAAGACGTACTTTCTCAGCGACGTCAAAAACTTCTTTCAAGAGACCGACGCGTATCTGGATTTTGTCTCTTCTAAATAAAGAATCCAGTTTCTCAATTTCTGTAGGATTTCAGCGTTTTTAAAGGGAGTTAGTGAAAGATAATGAGCTACATTAGACAAATTTCTGTACCTTTAAACAAATGACACAGAATAAAATTCATTTTAGTCGTGGACAACTACCATGGTTAAAAACTACTACTTAAAGGCTTGAAGGATGTCATATAATCCTCAGTGTTTAACGTTTAATTTCATACATTAATGGCAAGAAAACGTATGATTACGTAAAAGTTCATATTTAATTCTACGTATTTGCATCCAAATTTACGTACTTACATCTATATACTCCTGCAAATTCTTAAATATGTAATTAAACGAATGCCTCATTGATTCATTTTCCGCTAAAGTATAATGCGTAGCCAGTATAGGAGTATATAATAATAAATATATAAATAATAAATTTCGTACTGATTTAGCGCTTAAATATAATTGATGATGATTATCGCGATAATTGGCAATTTGAGAAACATTCTCTTGAAAAATAGGGAATATAATTATAAACAGAAAGACTCATAGAATACCTATTTACGCTCGTAAAGGGTTAAATGGAGGTGTGGCTGTTTAGTCCCAATAAAGACGTTTTATCATTATCATCATATTCCGCATATACGTATATTCATTCCTGTATGAAGCCAACCAACCCTCCTTTCCACCTTCGCTTCCCCGAAGAGACTTCAGATTCCGTTCGAAAGGTTACACTCTCTCAAGCACACCCTCCTCAGCCACTCTTCATCTTACCTATCACCCAAAGCAATCTTCCGCCCCCACTGAATCACTCTCACTCCTCTTTTTCCCAGCATCCTTTGTGTCATCTTCTCGGGAGAGACGCGGCGGCGTGCTTTTTCCCCGCTTCGATAAGCTCCTCGTTTTACGGTGGCTTGCGTCAAACTCCTCTTATTGAATTGGATATCACTTGGTGGGAATGCTGCTTGCGTATGCTTCCTATACGCGAGAGATTCGGAGGGGCGGTTTCCAAGGTGAAGTTATTGTTTTCGGTCTCCAAGAAGACGTGGCTGGGGCGTAATGCGATGTTTATGCTCCGACTGTTTTGATATCTGGGTGAAATTTGCCTATGATCTTAGAGGAGCGTTGCTAGGTGACGGTGTGATATTTTTCAGGTGAGGGAATTATGGATGAATATATTATAAAAATGAATAGAACTGCCATTAAATTTTTTTCTTGTTAAAACTCTTAGGTCCTACAATATAAAGGCCACAGTAAGATTTTCATTTACTGATGAAACATAGAGGTAACTCCATTTTATTTCTTCGAATAAACTCCTATTTTATGTAGATATTGAATTAGATAAAGTAATAGAAAGCTTGAACTCTATAGCGACGTAAATATTCGTAAAATACCACTTCAATCTCAAAGAGAGTAGCTTGCATGCACAAGAGTTCTTAATAATCTGTATTTACAATTAAAACAGTCTTTTTCATTAATTAATCTTTTAAAATCTTGTTCTTTTGTCAGTTCAGCAACAATTAGTATATTTCTATAACTACCTCCAATTTATCATCCCATATAATTAACCCTTTCCAAATTTAATTGAAAAAAATCCGTTAAACACGTCTTGCAATAATCCATGAAGCACTTTCCATTGTTGTGGTAGACGAAGAAATTAGAGATTCATAGATAATTGTAACTAACGTGCATAAAAAATAAGATTAAAGCTTTCAGTTATAGGATATAGTAATGTTCCGGCCTAAAGAATACGCCTTATATCTTCAGATTCAGTCCGGGTTCGTTGCTACGAGACCATATACACAACCCATTCATACGGTATTACCGGAGACCAATTCAGTTTCTTATACGGTCACAACACTTCACGCTATGACCCTCCACGTGGGAAGCCTTCCATTTTGGGAGCCGTGGGATCGCATCCCGTCGGGCCCGAGCGAAATTTATCTCCCTCGCAATAAAAACTACAAGTGCCCATAGCACCCAGTGGAGACCACACCAGGGCCTCCCTCGCGAATGTCTTTCATTCCCGGAATTCCTCGCCCACTCTACGTTTCAACTCCTCGTTTTATTTCCTACTCTCCGGGTAACTTACTTCTAATTTCCTTCCTCTCTTAAATGTCTCTCTTTTTAGTTATTTTAAAGGTACCGGTCACTGAATTTATCTCCTGCGTACTCTTTCCGCGTTATTGCTTAAGGTTGCTATGATACGCAAGCGACTGTTGTTTAAATACCAGGGTACAGTAATTATTTTCACGTAATTTAACCAATTGTATTATAAAATTCTTTCACATCATCATTATGATACTGGGAAGTACTGGTAGTAATAGTACGTGGTCCAATATATAAGAAATTTTACGAATATGATATTAGTTCTCTCAGAATTTGATAACCGCTTTATTATTACATTCAGCTTTGACTACCAACCACTTTAATTAGAAAAAATAGAATTACTAGCCCAGAGATAAAAGACGTCCTTAGTTGGGGAAAAATTTAGTCTACCTAATTTAAAGAACTCTTACATTTAACCCTACAAATTACGAATGCGATTACATCCAATCCCAGACAGGAAAAATCCGCTGTAACAGGACTCGAACCTGGGACCTCAGAGAGCTGACCGTTTCTTATTTAGTTTAGAATTTATATCCAATCGTTAAAAGTGGTTATTCAGTAAAATTAAATGTAAGAATAATTTATGAAAGAACGAACTGTCATGACTATATTTCAATTGAAAACACTTCTTTTATTGGGTTCTATTTATATACGTAACTATAGAGACGGAGAACGTATAATTGCATTACGTATATTAGGTATTACGTAACTGTATTGTTAGATAGCGATCTAGCGGTTTAGGATTAGATCAACCTCCAGTCCTAATGCGATACAAACTTAATTCATGAATTATATTTGTTTATAGAATGTATCGTTAGAACATCGACTCGTAATCAATTTCCATAGCAACGGCAGTACGAAAGACTTTCCCCACCATGTAAATTCAAATAGGTTTCGACTGAAACACGGGATTCGCGACATTAATTCATTTCGTACTCTCCGGACACTCAATTTAGATCGCGGATTCCGATAGCTACATTTATGGCATTATTTATTCTCTGCGACGAGATTCGAACCCGGAGAGCAGATGCATCAATTAAATAAGACTTTATATAGAGTTCTTTGAAACACTTCGCCGCGAGAATACCAAACGGGTGGTGCGGGAAGATATGGGCGAAAAAAATTAATTTCAATTTCATCGGAGTTTTTAACATTCAATGGAGGGCCTTCCCCCACACATCTGCGCTTTTCGGCGATATTGCTACGGGAAACAATTCCTCGAAACTTTTTCTCCGAAGACAAAAGGTCGCTCCCGTTTCCTTTTTGGAGAGGTCTTTTTCACGCGGTCGCCTCCCCCTACAGAAATAGCTCGGCGTCCTTTGCCCATTGGGACCCGTTTTCGGTAATAAATGAATGTTTTTAGTTTCACCTTTCATTGCGTTCATGACCACTGTGATCGTCGTGTTAGTCAAGGGTATTATTTATGATGTTTTTCAGTACGCAAATATTTATGTTGTTTGTTTTGGTAACCGTTGTTATGCTATATGGTGGATAAACGAGTGATATGCCTGTTGAATAATATTTCCAAAAGTACCATGTTATTTCTCTGCTTTGGAGAGATGTTGAGGTTGATTTAAGTGTATGAGGATTGGGGTCCATTTTATCTTCTTTCCTAACCAGCCGCTATGGATTATTCAAAGAGTAATTAGGTTTATTCAAGAAATATTCAAGATGAAAAGTTGAGGTGCTCTTATCAACTCCCGAAGATATTTTATCATAGAATGGATTATAATAAGAAACAGTAGACGGTTTTTAAATATAATAAATAAATATTTACATCTCATTTCGATTAAGAGCTTAACTCCTTAGTAGAGGAGTTAGAAGCTAGATTAAGATGAAATGGTAAATAAACTTTTTTTTATTCAGATAAGGAGATAATTGAACTATGATCCGCTCTTCTGATTTTAGCGCAGGAATAAATAAGGATAGAAGATTACGGAACAAAGAATAATACGACGCTCAGATCCCTCGTGTTATTAATTAGGGTTTTTTATGGTGTAAAAATCATCAAAGGCCTTCGAAGTTCAGTTCATTGGATAAGTACAATAGAAACTGTGAAATTTCCCTCAAAAGTTAGATATACCTTAACTATAAGAAATAAATCATGAATGTGGTATTGTCTAGTATTATAAAAATCTTATTTAAGTATAGCACTATGACTTTTGGACAGGAATTATTATACATTCTTTTGGTAACCTCATCATGTTATGAAGTTAATTTTAGTTATTTATATAAAATATATTTCTTGGTCATAATCCGCTGATGAATAACACAATTACTTTTTTTACACTCTTGATCCAACGTTAAATAAACATCGATAATTTTATCGAAAATATCCCAATGTGCAGTACATTTACCTTTGTCGAGTGGCAAAAGAATTTGTCCATTCATTCCGTAGATCTAGAGTCGAGCCCACCATCCCCAAGGGAAACGTCCTGTCTCTCCAATACCTTCACCTGCTTCCAAAACCCCCCGCCAAGCTCTTACTCCCTACTCCATATTAATAGGCCGATCCGCTTCTTCATATATAAACTCTCCATCACTCAATCCTCAGCCCGCAGAAGCCTTCAAAAATCCGTCCGATTCAATCCCTCAAAAAACTCTTTCCCTCCACTTATTAAGATGGTACCGCAGAATCCTTTCGTATCCTCGTCTATATATAAATGTATGAGGAATTTTTATGCCGGTTTCCCGCTACTTCGAAGACGCATTCGCTTGTGTTTTTTATCCTCCCATTCGAGCGAGGGAATTTTTTTTGCAGATATCCGAAGCCTCCTTCCACGGCAGATATCCGTTAATCCAGGATTCTTCGAAAAAGAGAGAAAACATCTTTATATTTGCACCACGCCCGGTAACGATTTGTTCCCCGCGTTATTGGTACTAGGGATTCTTCCCATATTAGGCACGGGAAGAAATTTCATTTCTCCTCGAGTGTTTCTCTAGATTCGACGGAGGTAAGAATCCCTCTCTCGGCTATATGGTTCTCCACCCAGGACGATTTCATTGGTGCAAAAAACATCGGAGTGGATGAGTTATATATTAGCCGCGCGCATCGACGAGAGAAATAATGGATTTGCTAAGCGAGCGGGCGAAGTAACACTGGGAAATCAAACGGTTACCTGGGAAACGAGCGAGTCGATTTCCTCGTAAACTCTCGCACATTTTCATTCGCGTATTTTGATGAGTTTTGCCGAGGCTTTTTTGTCATGCGAAACCCTCTTAACGTCTTGATTTAATCCGAGGGAAAACGAAGCGGAGATGCGAATCGACTCGGAGATTTTAACGACCCGGTTTAATAACGACCGCGAAAGAACTTTATTATCATTTTTATGCTTGCGACGTTCGTCGACGAATTTCGCGGAGACAATTGTACGCGTATAAGAAAAAAGCGCGTGGAAAGTTTCCCAGAATTCTATATTCGTCGGTGGGGCGATCAAAGGAGCAAAGACGGCTTTTGATGTGCCCCACAGCTTGTTGACACTTTTAAAAGCGGGGGTTTAAATAGAGCTTTCTCGAGAGGGAGATGAATGTATCATCATTGCGGATCGCGGATTCGTCGTGCTTTGACCCAGCCGACTCGAGAACGGATGGGGATACCCTTAATCTCAGACATGCGAAAAGTCATGCAGTCTACGTCGTCTCGGATTTGCGCTTCGTTTTGTGGTATCTGCGTTGTATGACTGAAACAAAGGAGCTGTTCTCTGTTTAGGCTTTCAAAGTCATGCGCGGGTGTTTATGGCCTACATTTCTTT
This sequence comes from Pantala flavescens, assembly GCA_020796165.1. Classification (NCBI taxonomy): domain Eukaryota; kingdom Metazoa; phylum Arthropoda; class Insecta; order Odonata; family Libellulidae; genus Pantala; species Pantala flavescens. Next base: position 43,292,077 of record CM036881.1, on the reverse strand, counting down.
CTTTCTTTCAATTTTACGCAGATATATATTATGTACAAAGTATTTCTATTGTTAGCAATATTTGGTGAATTATTGTTGTCATTATTGAAAGACTACTGTTGTCAAGACATGTTACGTCAACTTTCATTATTAAGATAAATAATGTCTATAATATTTATTGTTGGAAAAATCTGATGAAGTAAGGTCTATTCACTTCTAATTGATCATAGAATAATAGTTCTAACCATTCATTATGATAGAAGAATATAATATATAACTCGTTCGAAAGAAAATTCAGCCACCGTATTGTTTTCTGTTATCAAAAATGTTGAAAGCGTATCAAAAATTGAACAATAGAATATGTATCCACAATAATTAAAAACTTCCGATAGAAAAAAATCTATATAACTGTACTGAATCGATTTTTAATTAAAGTTCGATACATTGTAATAGATATATATGTATTGAAAGACTTATTTCATTGTATAGAAGCATAATGCCCATCCTCCCTATCCTTATTCCTGGAAAGATGATCATCCTTCGCGAATAAACGAGAGCACCTAATAAAAAAAATAAATATTCAACTAAACGAGCAGAAAATAAACCAAAATAGCTTTTACCGTAAGTTTTCTTATTTTGAGGACTTCGAAATTAAATTATCTTCTCTGGGGTTGTTGATAAATATATGAATTCAACACAAATTTGATCTCTACAATGACTTCTCTCTTTATCGTTATTGGGCATCTGAAGAAGGGTTGCTTAGGAATAAGGAGGGGTTCGGAATCGAAATACTTGCAATAAAAACCCTTCTCTCTCTCGGCAAAGGGACGTATGTGGTTTTAAAAGCTCCCTCTCAAACCGGAACATTTAATTAAAACGCGTGAACCAAGCAAAGGGTCGGTTGTACCAAGAACTCCAAAGGGTGTGTTTTAAATGGACAAAGCGTAACTATTGCTTAGAATTAGAATTAGACTAGTTTAAAGGTTTTAGTAGATATGTTGAGAGATGGCTGGTGATATTGATGGTTTGATAGACGAACTAGTAGCTATAATGATACTAAAATCAGTTCGCGTTAAGCAGAATTTACGATTATCGTATTTATTTGGATACAAGTTTCGTATGAAAGCGCATAGTTCGAAGTTTATGGATTTGATAGCCCGTTCTCAGTTTGGGTGGACAATAGTAGTTGTTAAATGAACATTTCTTATGATAAGAATGAAATGCAGCTTTCATTCAATTAAGAAGTTGATGGCAATCTAAGTCTTTTCCATTATTTTGCAATAGAAAGATTTTAAATAAATTTCAAGATTTTCTTATCCTATTGGAACTATAATTTGGGTTATATAAAAATATCCCTTCAATTAAAACCGATCTGATTTTTGCATTGAAAGAAAATGTGTCCATAGAAAGACGAAGTAACGAAAGAAAATAATCAGCTCCTGCTTTTAGTACCTTTCCTCTTTTTTGAATCGGAACTGTTCGTGTGTATCAATTAGCATTCATGGTTCATCGAAGCGTTGAAATCTCCAACTACCGTAAATGCAGGTTTTAAACGGTATCGACGGTAATCGAATACGATGCGTTTCGAGGTAACCAAAGAAAGTTAGCAACAAAACGAGATATGGTCCTACCTTTGTCTGCTATCGAGGGTCTGCCGTTCATGTGGTCGTTGGCGGAGGGACTGGATCCAGGCGCCTGCTGGCTGCCCTGGTGGGGAGAGCCAGGGGTGGACGGCGATGCCGAAGCGGCGGCCGCGGCCAGCGTGAGGGCGCGGCTGAAGTGCTCATCGACCACGGAGGACACGTCCCCCGAGTAGTGGGTGAACACGACGCAATTTGCAGACATGTATTGCGCTCCTCCCTCGCACTTGCCCCCGGAGCGGCCCTCGTCGTCTTCGTCCTCCTCTTCTTCTTCCTCCTCCTCCTCTTCTTTGGGAGGAGGGAGTCTTGGGGAAGCCGCGTATGGGGTCACTCGGCCGTATTTCACCTGCAGACAACGGAAGACAAATGGTTAGTTTGTAGGTACAACTGAATCGGTACCAGAAGCATAGATGGTTGAAGGAATGGTCGTTTTGCGGTTATGTTGATCTATTACAGCACATTAGAGCTTATACGTACATATTTTAGGGTGTCTTTAAGTGAGATGTAGTCATATTTACACATACTTGTTAGTTATATGTGATTGATTGATATTCTTCGATATCACGAATGAGGAATGAAAAAATATATTGTGATTTTCGTGCATTCTTGTTTAGATATATTCTTACAATCCTATAACAACACGTAAATATTTAGCGTGAATGTTAGGCATAATTTTAAAACGTATCATATGGTTTATGCAAAAAATTATATTTTATGAAAAGCATAATAATCGTAAATCATAAAGATAGGTGCTTCTTGGATATTTAAAAATACTTTTCAGGTATTAATAATTGTAATATAATTGAGCTAACAGAATTTAATTATAATCCAAAGAATGACTTAACACGTTCAAAAGCTGAGTATCAGGCATACTAAATACAGCTGCTATTGAAAACTCGGTTGTGTGTTGTGACCGCTGAGCTAGAACGAAATAAGTTTGTGCAATGAGGGACCTTTATGAACGTCACTGAACAGACAAGAGTTGATGATACTTTTCGATATCTCTATAGCTGTTTCAGATACATACAGATGTATCAACTTTTTCTGAATGGCTAGTTAAATACTACGAGAGGAAATAAACTATTCAATCTGAGGCATTGTGGATAAAAATGTATCTTCTACTGAACTGAATTTTTAAATTCAAATCTTTCTCAAATAATTTAGTACATTGTAGTGCAACGTATTGTTACATTAATTTGTTTTGTATTTGGTATTTTATATTAATTTTAAAAATTAATGTATTTATTGTACTAATGCGCCGGCCCCGCTGGCGGAATGGTTAGCATGCTAATCTTCTAATGCTGAGGTCCCGGGTTCAAATCCCGGCTGAGGAGGAAATTTTCCTCTCAGGGTCTGGATGTCTGTAACGTCCGTTGTTGAGTTTGAAACCTCACTGTAATTGTCCCGTAAGAGGATGTTTGTGTGGTCTTTGTTAATAAATAAATAAATTTGTACAAAGTAGCTCAAAAATTGTAATGAAAGTGATAATACTTTTAGCCTATTAATTTATATTTGATTATTTTACGAATTTAATCAGCATTTTATAAAAGAGTGAAGTGGTAATTTTGATGGTAGATTTCTTTAATAAATGATCATTACGTTATAGTTAAAAAGGTGGACGCTGTTATATGTTTTCCATATGAGATTTGATAAATAACTTGACTGTCGTTTGAATTGGCATTCTCATTGCAGCGAAATTATTTCCTTAAACTATTAGGCTTATAATCACTTGTCTTTATAAAGCTTGGAAATCTTTGTAATAAGGACTCGATATCCTTCGCTTGTCGATGGTCATCATGTCTTGAAAAAACACACCCAACCGTATCTGCGACGTTTAATTGCAATATGAACCACATAATAGTCTTCAAATTGGGAGAGAGCTACCTCCAAGTATGGTTCCTTCTTGGGATTCAAGTTATTCCGAAAGAGTCAGCTGTTCTCATTTGTATCGAATTTGTTCAAGAGAGCTTCGCGGTACCAAATGATGACCGGATCCAGCGTCTCACAGGTGTTTATCATTCTCTCTCTTGCCCATTTACTGGTGCACCATCGGGTTAATTGGCTACGTCCATCGAATGTCGAGCAGCCCAAGAAATTAACAAGTTCGATCGATCATTATTCGGGTATTTTCTCTTAATTAACGGACTTCTCTTTTTCTTTGAATCGGTCACTTTGTCAAGCGACGCACGTTGCTAAGCGGCCGTCGACTGTGGCAACCACGAGAGTTTCAAACGCTGCTCCACAAAAATAGCCCAATTAAACAACCGTTTCGTAATTGAAATAATCGTCGTAAATTGTATCCGATCTCGCGCATTTGAAATTGTAATGGGAGGCAATTATTAAGAAATTATTTCATATCGTTTTTAGCGAGTTGCTCAATGGAATATTGTTTCAGGATTCAACGATGGTTTCCTGTCTATCTTGATATTACTGTGTGTACAATGAGACTATGAATGAATGCTTTTTAATATATAAATGTATCTTTTTAATCATAAGATTCAGAAGGTGTGGTGAGGAAAGTTATGATAATTTCCTGTTGTTCTCTTCTATGCTCAATTTCAAATCGGCACTTAATTTTTATACCTGAAGAACTCTTTCCTTAGCTTCCCTTTATATATGTATGTCATCTTCCGAAAACAAAACGATTCTCCACAAAATGCTATTCGAAAATGTGTCATACTATTTGTTGACAAGGAAGTGGAAAATTGTGTACAACAGTTGTTTTTACGGTTCGAAATATTTCTTCCGAAACCACGAAACACAGAAATGGGCGTGGATTAGAAAGTACGCTCATTCCGTACTAAGATTAAATTGTTTGCCAAATAGTTAGCTATTTTTAATTCAAGACTTTTTTAAAGAAAAAGTTGTTCTAAAAAAACTCAGAAAAGATATTGAATTAGGGTCGAATATTTTTTCAGAACATAGGGACAATGTACACTTATATCTGTTAAACATGTACTTTTACGTGTTTCGCTTATATCAGAATGAATAATGAGAAGAAAAACTTAATTTAAGATTACTTTTATAGGTGAAATGTTCTTAGAAAATGCGTCTAGGTTACTGTACTGAAGCTTATAGGTTGTGTAAACAAATAGATAATGTGACGTATGAAAATAGTCTATAGAAATATTTGGGTTGCGATGAAAGACAACTATATTATAGTCGCCTCTGTTAGTCTTTCGGTTCATTACACAGTGAAATTTTCGGCGCAGGCTTCCAATTAGCCCTAACCTTTCCTTTATCTCTTCGCGTAACCTCACGACCTAACACTTACCGGAAGATCAGTGTTACGACATTTAAGTAGATAGGTGCTGCAAAGACATATTATCACACACAGTTAGACCAACTCATCTGTCAACTTTCTTTCATATGCGAGGCAATAACAGTTTAGGGAAATGGCGAAAAAACACATCGGCAACCGACCTTTCTCGCGCCGAGTTATATCGGACGATTTATAAATATTCCGCTTCCGGTTTCGAGGCAGTCACCTAGCGACGATTCCGAGACACTATTTCAGGAGGGAGATCTCTCTGCCATTAGCATAATATCCGTTGCGCCGTCAGCCAGCGCTTCTGGCAAATGACGCATTCCAGCCGCCTTGCACCTCGAAGGTTAACTTCCTTTTCCGAAAGGAGAAAAACATTGAAGAATGCGCCAAGGATAGAGAACGGCCGCACGGGCAAAGCGAATCGCCGGCGTGTCGCGTGGATCTTTGCCGGCAAAAGGGGAGCCCGCCGACGGCGAAAATCGCAAACGGCAGGAGCCTTACAATTCGCGAATTTCGCAAGTTTGATGGCGGATTTTGCACAAATTTTGGGTTAGCTTACTTAATGGTCGAAAATCTATGATGATGATATTGAGCATCAAAAATGATTTTTTATTGATGAATTATACTTTTTAGTCGATGTTTTTCACCGAAAATTTTACTCCAACTCGAATTTTTATCGTCCAGATGAACATATACGTATTTATACTTACTAGCGTATCATTCAACTAATAAAATAACTCAAGAAGGTTAAAAAAGGGAAAACTAATAAGTGATGTATACAATAAAGGGGAAAGGGTTATAAAAATTTATATTTTCGTAAAATTATTGTATATAAAGAGTTTTTACGGAAACTGTTGGAAAGCTAAATAGAGACACGAAAAGGAAATAAAATTTACCGAAAATTCTACTCCTCTTTAGCCGTTTGGAAGGGAAAAGTAAATTATTTGGAAATGAGTTGCGGTTTATGGTTTATTTGGCTACTTCGTTATTTACCAAACGCCTCGATGTCCTATCTTTTCTTCCCCAAAGCCAGCGAATCTTTAATATAAATTCATTTCAAAATGATTTCAACTATGTTGAACTGCTTGTAAATCCTCTGAACTTTTTATGACCAACAATCTGATGGTAATAGGGTGACACTAACTCACTTAATATCGACATTAATTCACCCCTTTGGAATTATTAGGTTTTGATTTTCTTCAAGCAATAATTATTTTCTTTAATTTTAAAATTTTATGATTTAAATTAAAAAAATAACCATTCTTTTACTGATGTAAAAACTTGAAATCCTGCCGTTTACTGCATTTTCCGTTATTTCGTTGCATAAAATTAAACAAGAGAGAGTATTTAATGGTGATTAACAGAAAATAATGGCTGCACAATTTCTTTTATTCTGACTGGTCATGCAGAAATTTTTTTTCCGTTTTCTAAATGTTTAGACTTGGAATGAATTATGGCGCCAGTGAGAAAAAGTTGGTTCCAGATAAAGTTTTTACTACCTACGTTTCTTTGAGGAATGACAAAATTGCATTTTTCTGACGTACACAGAATTGTTTATCGAAATGAGGAAATCGTGAATTACTGATGTCGCTTAAACCAACTATGGAGTACAGAGTCCATGTTATCAGTTTTTAACATAAGAATGTCAGTTTCCTTATAATTAGGAACATAGTTTTTATAGGTCTTATACACCTCTTGCGAATGAATTACTTGTGTTGTCAGATTATTGGAATAAATGTCAAAATGTTTCCATGGTTATACGGAGATATAGTAACAGGTTTCAAATTTTATCACTATCAACCATTGTTATTACCTCATCCTTTATGTTTTTAATTAGGAAGACAATACACGTTTACTCTCTCTGACTTATAAATTTGATGAATGGAATATTTTTCGGCATATTTTATCGGGAAATGAATATAATGTAAATATTTCAGCTCATACTGATATCTCAATTCGATTAAAGCTATCGATTCTTGTTTTCAGACCAGTTCCTTAAGCGGTCTTGCCATAAATGATAAAAAGAACATTTTCTTGAAGTACATGAATTGATATCCTTGTTAGTCGATTCACATAAACCAACAATAATCTAGGAATGCCTTTTCAATTGGTCGTAAAATATCAGGAATCTAATTGGTTAAATATGGGTGTTCTAACATGATACACGTAATAGAAATATTGTTGATTTTTAAAATTCTCAGGGACCATAACTTTATTGAATTCCGACATTACTATAGGTGTTGAATAAAGCAATTGACAACATTACGAAAAATAGTTATTTTTAAAACTCAAGTAATTTATCACTTGGAGCCTAGCTCATTTTTAGTGATGAATTCAGTAAGGCATTTGCTAGGAAAAAAAACTATTCGGAATTGACATAAGTAGGACCATCATGCTAAAAAGTAGATTTTATATAAACAGACGGAAACTGATTTTACTCGAATAAATTAAATTTTTATACGAGATGCAAATTTTAATAATTTCGATTCGTAATTCTGCAATCGAAACGATTTTTAAAATCTGTCATATCTATCATTTTATGCGATTGCATACTATAATATACAATTTTGTATGCTAGGATATCTTATAGTTGGAATACTGTTCACCTCCCATCATCCTTTACTTAGAGGTTATACATTTTAAATAATAAAGATAACAACAACTAATAAAAATAGCTTTTTAGCATAGTTAAAATATTTCCCTATTGTTAAGTCATTTCAATTCAGTCACCCTAATTAATTACCTTAATTACCGTACATTTTCGCACCGTAAAATCTGTTTATTGTTGAATGATTACCGTCCTCAAGGTTTATACACATAAATAAAGGCCATGATTAATTGTTGAATTTTGTAACTGAATGTATTCATTGTTATCGTATTGTTAGGCGGCAGGCATATAATTTTAATTTTATAGCATCGTTTTCATTGTATACGACTTTGTACCTCTTTGGCGATATTATAAATCTGTTAAACACGTAGATAGATGTTTTGTAGTATCTCTATAGTCCGCGCTTCGTTTTTCCGCATAAATCAAAGTGTTTACTAGTAAATGAAGCGTAATGTAAATATGTGCTAACGGAGGCATTCAGATTATCTTACGCCACACAATGTTGGCTCACTAGCAGATTCTTGGGATAGTTTCGCACAGTTTGCACACCAATTGGGGAAGCGTTAGGCGAGCAGTAACATTTCAATGACAACACAACCTCTGGTCATACTAATAGAAGCACATTCCAAAAAAGTGGCGAGAGAAGCATAAATTAAAGTTCTCGATCCAATCCAATTGATCACCGACGCTTATAAATACCTATATATGAACTTGGAAGGAAGTTTTCTTCGCCGTCTCGATGAGGTTATATAATTTTATGAGAATACGTGTTTTGCACTCAACGAAGTATGAATTTGACCCCATTTTACCATAGCTTCATCATGTACCTTACACATTCGTGTATTTCCATCGAGTAATTACGGTAGAAGGTTTAAAATTTTGGGGTGTTTCTGCATATTTAATGATTAATTAAAATAAACCTTGAGTAGTACTTAAAGGTTTATCATTTAAAAACATTAGCTACTGATAGTAAATTACTCATGAGAACCATCTCCATAAATTTGTCAAAATAACTAGTTAACCGATGGTAGTCCTTGTAATGTACAGGTTACTAATTTATATTAAAAGGAGGAAAAATAAATATGTTATAGCAAGAGAGTAACGAAGTTACATAGAGCGTGGTTCTACAATTAAAATGAGTAAAATGAATGATCCGGTAATTGAAATCATTGGATTATCGCTTTAGAGATACCAAATAATTTATAGCTATAAAGTAATTAGAATATTTCTATCTCATTTTTTGAGGCTTCTATTACATCAAAACTTTCGGGAATAAATTTGATATCTGAGAAATTATAAATTATACAGATATATAAGCTAAAATCTTCTGAAAAATACTGTGTATTCATCATATCAGGAAAATCGTTTATTAGATTTTCGACGATAATTTATTCCTCATATTTACGCTCAATTAATTCGTAGCCTTCTTGTTAGTACGCAAGTTCTATGAAATCTCCATTAGAAGCAGGTTTCGCATAACACGGATTACTCCATCACTCACCCTACCGACCGATATCTAAATGCAGCCCGAGGGCAGTTCATAATTTTTTGGGCACTTTCTCAAGGGGCCGTTGAAGAAAGGGTATTAAAGGAGTCTGAAAAGAAGAGAATCGGAACGGGTCTGTTAATCACCTCGGATGCCTACACCCCGCGTTCCTCAGTCCTCATTAATTACTCGCATAATTGGCAAGAGAAGGGGATGAGGCGATAGGAATAATACGGCCCGCGTTGGGCCCATTCCGTCGGCGGAGGGAATGCCGTCCTCTGGGACTCCAGAAAAGTTTTCCTCCGTTATTCGGGGAAATTGATAGCCGCGCTGATATGCGGACACTTCGAGCGATTCGGCGGACTGCACGGATGCAGAATTCGGTGCGCGGTGGTGAAAAACTCCCTCCCGGACGTCTTAATGGTCATTGATTCTGCACGATTCGCAAGTGAAAATGGAACTCATTATTTTGATGTGGTTCTTATAAATTCTGATGATTATAATTCTGGAATGCTATTGAGATTAGGTGATCAGTTCTTCAAGACCATAGAGTTCTATTGTTCCTTAGTTTTAGTTGATTTACTAAAATTTGAGGAAGATTTAACTTATTAATTATTAATATTATTATAAAGACAATAACTTATTAAGAGGAGACAGTTGTCTAGAATTTTCTGGGATTTAACAAACTGTGTATGAATTAAATGCTGTCCTTTGCCCTAAAAGGGATGATGATTGTGTCTATTTAGGTAATAAGTTCTTCTTTTCTATCCCCTACTTCCTTAAACAGAATTTTAAAAGTAAATTTTATAAAATATTAAAAATCTCTTTCCAAATCTTCCTGATTCTAAACTCTCTTACCCGGGTTCTTCTAGTATTTACGTGACACTGCTACAATTTTTGTATCTACCTAAATCCAACCTAGTTGCTATTCTCCGTACTTAATATTCCGTAAATAATAGATAATCATTTCTTATTTATTTTATAGAAATTGATTTTTTCGCCATTCAACAAGTTAATGCAGGACTTCAATGGAAATAAACATTTCCTGTTTCTAAACGTATCGCCTCCATATCCCAAATAGTAGATCACCAATTACACCCCTCTTTTTCATTGAAAATGAGCGCAATATCGAACAGCCTTTAGCTTGAGGACCTCTGCTAATTACATCCACTCGTCCAATTACTTCCTTTAATAGCCGCTCTCTATAAACCGAGAATGCAAGATAACTCAAATCCTTTTACCAACCTAGCTCACTCCCTCCTCTCTGTGGTTAATTCGCACCAGGATATAGACTGCATTACTTACGGCAGTACCCAATGATAAATTAATCTTTTACACCGCTTTAATTCACGGCATATTTCTCCCGTTTCATTGCTTCCACTGCGCCGCGAGACAATTTATTAGTTCTCTTTTAATTCGTGGCCTCTATCGATAACCACTCTCCCCATTGCCCATTCGATTCGCAACGGAAGGTTAATTTCCAAATGAAACGATCTGCAAGATCGATGCGTACCTGGAAGTGGTGGTTGAAACCTTCGAGGAAATACAGATCAAGTGAGAGTAACGCACGGTTTCCAGTTTCCGATACATTAATATACATTCAATGCTGCCCTCCAAGTGATATCCTTTCAACGTGATCTTATTGATGGATGCATTTCCAGTTTATCATGGCCTATAAAAGTAAGCCTTTAATTTATAAGGACGTTCAACACCTAATGAATAACGGCGTAGGTTTATTTTCTACTGAGTGACATTTACGTTAACGTAATGTTTAAGGTGTTTCCTCTTTATATTTTACGGATTGATAGTGAACATATCAGTCTTGATAATTATTAGAGACATTCAAAGTATAACTCAATCAACCACATGTGCGATAAATAACATAAAACGTACAGGGAAAATTATCGATTTTTTATAGTTTAAATTCTAGTAAAATTTTCTCGAATATCAAATCAAACTTACTCCCATATACTTCTTAGGATCTCGTAATGTTTACTCATTGTCTTAGTTATCTTTTAAGTCCCATATTTAAAATAGTAAACGATTTAGTAAAAGAGGTGATAAGTTTTTGTTTATTTACTTCTTCAAAACTACGTTGCTCTCATCTTATTACGCTTAAGTATAATGCAAAATTTCGTTTATAGTTTAGACCAAGAGATGAAAAATAAGAGCTAACTACCTCATTCCTCACATATCCTAATTTGCCTTATTTACTCTCAGGGGTTTCCGGTTGCTAATCACTACGTTGCTAGGATCCAAAAGCCAATGTAAATTAAAAGTGAAATGAAAATTTTTAAGTCAATAGTTCGACGGGAAGACAGTTATTAGAATACAATAAAAATCAAACTTAATGATTGCGATAAATCGTATGTAATTCAGGTCTACGATTGAGATGCTCTATATATACAGAAGTTCTGTCTCAACGGGATTCAATGTAAGTTACGTACAAGCAAACTCGTGTGTAATGATCAGATAGACATAACGATATGAATTACTCATCCGTGAACGCTACAGATAATTCCATATAATAGCAGCGATTGCTTCGATAATCAATATAGATACTCCTTTTGTTATGAAGGACTTATTAATAATGAAAGTACACGTGGAGTATCCCATCGGAAGGGCAGTCGGCAGATGTTTACGCTGCATTGTTTTTTGCTGCTTGGCTTCTTAAGCGCGTAGGCCGAATCTGGTTTTGATAAATTGCCGGTGTCGTTGCATTTTATTGATTGCACGTCCGGTTCAACATGGCAATCAATCGTTGAAGTCACTATTGCAGTGCTGAATCGTACCAATGGATGTACAAAACGGAAGCGGTCGTAAGTTGAAAACTGGGTTGGATAATAGTCTTAGGGTAATTACTGTCTGGTTGAAAACACTTATCGGAAACGATAACGCAAATGCTACCGCTCGATTTATTGACGAGATTACAGCTTTGTTTTTTTCTTTAAGTTGGAATAGTATGAGAGTACCCTAGCTTACTTATGTCAGTAAGATTGGAATAAAAATTAGCATCTTTACGACTCTATGCGTTATGTGCTGACATATGCTACATTTTACAAGAGTTAATTGTTAAAGTAACTAGAAAAATGAAATTTAATATAAGGATCAATTATCTTCCTGGCTGTTATAGTTAAAAATTCATTGTAGGAATAATGTCGAATTATGGAGTTGTTTTTAAAAACCCCATTGTATTCTTTAATGATTTTTGTATTTATTAATTAATTCATGATTTATTAACTACCTTATTATTGGATCTGTAAAATTGAAGTGCTACTAATTCTTGCAGAGTTAATTTAATACGCGACAGGTTTTTTTACTTTTGTAGCAACCATTCCATTGTTGAGGTAATGAATATGAAATATAATTACCCTCCATCTTGACCTCCTGATTATTATACAAATCTTTCAAGAGAGAATGGATCTAAAACGTTATACAAGGGATAATACGATTATTGTATATTATTTATTTATGAATATTTATTTTTAATTGAATCGAATCGCATATATACAGATTAATTTTTCTTCGATTTTGAATATGTGTATGGATAGAATTGATAACCAGGTTAAAACACACGGTAGCTCATTTGTTGGATTGGAGTTTAATTTAGATTATTATTATAAATCTGTGCAATTTAAGGAATCATTAAATTCCCTTCAAATGATTATCTATTCTCTGTCCTTTCTGAAGTAAGCAGGATATTTGGCGATTTTTGGGTCAGTATTTTTTCTTTTCCGTTTTTTAATAGTCTATTAACGAAGTGTTTAAATGTGACATTTAAAGGATTACTTCCGCTTAAAGAACAAAGTGATAATTAAAGCTCCTAAATATGCTCTTTGGCAAACAATGGATGCAACAATCAAGACGATTCCAAACGATATATTTTCGCTTTATTTATTGGCGCGATATTTTATTTGGCAGCTCTTTCTGGAGTCGGATCGTTAATACGCAGGAGTTTATCATTATAATAACCATAAAGCTTTGTGTACAATTTAGCGTTGATCTTTTTATGATTAAATAATATAAATTCAATTCCAGGAGGTTAGTAACTTAAAAAAAGAATAAATTCTTCATCAAGTCGTATAAGAAAAAATAAAAGTGAATGAAAAGGATGTCTTTAGTAAGCATGTGGGTAGCTAATTCTCAATGAAAGTGGTCTATTCAATCAATTTAGATTGAAGATCATGGACGACACAAAGATAGGTCAATTACCGGATTTTTTCATCAGAAAGAAATCAAAACATCAATGGCTAGTATAGGAGAAACGGATCTACATTTGAAATTCGTTAACTGGAGCAACACGCAAAAGTTGGGAACTATTCAGCATATTTATATTTGGATAATGGTGTCGAATGAGCAACTGAAATATATCAAGAAAAAGAAGGAGACTAGAAATGAGTCGAATTTATACTGAGAAAACTAAAGGATCACAGAAAAATATCTTTTCTTAAAAAAGAAGTAGATTGTAAATTATAAAAACATTTGAATTTTCTTGGGAAATTACGTTAAATTTTTTCATCTGAAAAGGTCATTATGAAGAATTAATTCAGCATTTAATCTAATTTTCATATTTATCAAATAATTAATCTAATGTTGATATTTGAATAAATTATTAACCCGTCATTATTTAAGGCAACAATAAAATTAGCCGATAATTGCGTAACGAACAAATTTGTGAAATTCCATTGACAATGTATAAGACAACAATAAGAGTAGTTTATATACACCCACAACATTGTTGAAAACAATAATCATATACTAAGACCGTAAAAATTCAATATAAAACATTGTTGGAATTAAAATAGATTTGTGATTGTTTAAGGACAGTTAACGTCAAGTTGTTTGAAAGGAAAAATATTTTGATGTGACAATGACAAGTCAGTGTTTTTCACCGAGCGTAACTTTTCAAGCCGCGCGAAAATACGCGCAGAGTTATCCCCATCCCTTAACCTAAGAGTCGATATCTGCCGTAGGGTGGCACGCATCTGAATATCCCCTCCTCACACTTTCTCGCCTTCGACAGCCGATCGCCTGGACGCGGTCCAAAGCATCTCGTTCAGACGCCTTTCGAATTAAAAGCGTTCGGCGGGCACGCATTCCGTCGGCCGTGATTCACGGAGACAAGAGGCATCTCCGTGACCCTTCGTCGCCTTCTTTGAGACCGATAGGTGGCAGTCATTTCTCGCCATAAATCCCTTCTGGAAAGACGACGACGCTAAGTTAATTGCATACTTTTCAAATGGTTCTATATATCCCGCCGTTCGTCAAACTGAACGACCGTCTTCGTTCGGTTTCGCCGCATATTATCGCCGGAAAATAAAAGGTGTATCCCCTTTTGGAGGGGAGAATCCATTCCACTTTGATATTTGCCTTCGGTTCCGGTGGGGGGAGAGAGAGTGTGCTGTCTTTGTGTCTCCTGAGATAGCAATTGCATTGTCTTCTAAGTATTCAGCTCAGAAGGGGCTTTGGACTTAAAAACATCACCTACTGCTATGAAAAGAACTGATGAGGAGTAAGGTGAGGGCTGAGGTATTATTGAGAGGAAGGTTAATTGAAATTTCTAATGAGGAGGGTAGTATTTTATCTCTATGCAAGGAATAGGAAGCAGACCAAATTATTATTTTTTCATTCCGCTTGTACGCTATTAAAGATTTTGTAGGGTCCAAATAAATTTTATTCATAATACAGAGTTTCAAAAAAAGTAAACGAATTTTAATGTATTTCGAAAAAATGCCATTTAGAATGCAACAGATGTATTTTAATTTGAATAACTTGGCATAAATTAAGACTTACTCTTTGGTATTGATGTGCGTACTGCTTACTAGGTTAGAATTTATACATGAAAAAAGTGTGGTACAGATCAGTTCATGACATTTCATTTGCATAATTTCTTTCATAGCTGAAGCTACTCCTATATCATTATAGCATAAACCACTTCTCTGCTCCTCCAAAGATATTTAATTTATCCGAAAGGAACCGGAAGAAATCAGTTGGGTTTCTGAATACGTTTAGCGGTTGGATGTCCTCATTGTGGGTTATAAAGTCGAATTATATACGAGATACGAGGAATAATCTATTTATTTCCAGACGTGACAATCAATCGAGCGTATATTGTTACTTACACATCAAATGCGTCAAGTTGAATTAATAAGAAAATATCTAAAAATAGTCCCATTGTTTATTAGAAAGAATAACAAATGACCGCTGAATACATTGTTGCTTATAAAATAAAGCATAAAAATCAAAGAAAATGTATTCCACGTGTGCGTGCCCGATAATAAGGAAGTTCTATTATAATAATAGAAGTGATTGTTTAAAATGCAGAATTGAAGAACACTGACCAAGTCTTTGAGGTTGTATTGAGTTATATATAAAAGAGATAAATATGATAATTATCTTATTCGATTACCAATCTCCATTCATCCATAATAAGTCCAAGTTAGAAAGTAGTGGGAAAGAATACAAAGTTAGAATTTATAATATATAATAAGGTAATGAGAGATTACTGTATACGTATGTTAGATCCACGATAGAAATTGGCATAATGCAACCCATGTATGGGGGTGTTTCCAATTATCTCCATCGCTTTAAAACAACGATTAGGTCGTTCCTTTTAGGATGGCGTTAGTCCCAGATCGGTCCCTTCTCAATTACACGGCTTTTTAACAGTCGTTTCCCAACTTTGATTTTCTTTCATCACTTCGTAATTGCAACTCCGCTCCGGCGGAATTCATTTCTTCCGAAAGGGCGAACACTTTTCGTTGCGACACGGGCGATAATGACCCGCAGGCCATAAAAAAGAGAAGATCAATGGGAAATTGGTTGATGACTTCTTGTTCAAGTGGGCGAGATCGTAAAATGAGTCCGTATCGTCGCAATGAAATTGGTGTTGCGTGGTTGGCATGGAGACGATGAAAGTAACCCAAGTAACGAGCTCGCTTCGATTTGGCGAGTTAATCGCTTTTCGCGTTCATTAGAGGAATGCGTACTAATTGCGTGTTTTCAATTAATCCCTCAAGTTTTATGGTGATATTCGAAATTTTTCGCTCTGTAAATAATCATCGTAGAAGATTGATTATGGTATCAAATAATTCAGTTTTAGAGCGGGAATTACGGGACGAAATGAGGAACGAGGTATTAAACCCTTCGTGCAGTAAAAAGATTAATTAAACTCGGCGTGTAAATTTGATTGTCGAAGTCATCTCTTGCACTCATTATTGCGATGTATGTTTGTATATCTGGAAACTTGGATCACGAATCTGAATTTCAGTCATGCTGGACCATTCTAACGTCAATATCTTCTTTAAACAATTATGAATCAGAATAAAATTTTACTATTCTAACGTTCGTATCTTTTTAAAGCATCTACGTCACTGAGTAGAATATGAATATCGACCAAAGTTATGTAAACCTTGGGTGTAGAGATTCATACATCTCTATTTTTATGCTTATAGAGTACAGAGAATTAGTTCCTTTACATAAAAATTTATCTTCTGCCAAAAATACAAATAAAAATTTTTTTCATTGGCTTTTGGAAAGGGGAGTATTTTTTCAACCCAAATGTTAAATCGATGCGCGTATAATTTGTCTTCAATGAAAGCGTAAGTTGTTTATGTCCCGCGTAGCATCAACACTATTCACCGTGTGCAGATGACAGCCATCGAGAGCACTCGACACCACCACCAGGAACATCAACGGGATACGTTACAATGGAATGCCTCACATCTCAAATGCCAACTCTAATACTCTGCGATAAACCCTCAGAAATTCCACTTTAGATATTCCCGATACTTTTTGATTTTGTGAGCCGATTTAGCAGAAATAGCAATAGCAAGTCCGGATTTCAATATTTTTTAAATGGAGCGGAATTTTACAGTTGGATTATCAGGTTGGAAATAGTAAAACCATAAGTTGCATTCCACTAAGAAAAAATAATTTTTAAATCGTATATTCAGAGCAGGTTTTAGATGAATTCTCCTAAATTTAGTTTAAAAAGGTTTTCTTTTGACAAAAGTATTTTAAAGCCCATTTATGCCACAACATTTTTGAAAAAATTTATGATTCATAAAAATATGAGTCGGTGACAAATTTTTATTCTAGTGGGAATTTACGTCTCGTTATCGGAATTTTTAGTATTTGTAATATTTTACTTGTATGATCAAGAATTGGCTACTATACTATATATAGTTATATGTATCTATATATGAATATTTTAGAACAATCAAAGCTTTTTTTAAAAGCCTTAATGAAATTAATAGAATGAAGTGTAATACTCGAGATTGATCGAAAATAATTCCTATAATTTGTAATCTAATATTCCGTAGGTTTCATAATTACTGGAAAAATTAAATTCATTAAAAATTTATTAAAAATTAAAAATTATTTTATACTATTTATTTTAGCCGTATTAATCCATTGAATATAGAGTGCATGCAACAAGATAGTCTGGTAATCTCCAAAGTACATTATCCCATCAAGATAGCTCATTTTGTCCTGGATCCTCGTCGGCACGTTTTGCATCATGCACGGACGAGTAGAAATCCTCTAGTGCGGCGACGCATGAAACTTTCACGGATCGTGATCTTCATTTATGCACGATATAAAGACGCTCTTCACTAATAAATTCAATAATGTGGGGCAAAAGTAATTGGTAGCGCATCACCTACAATTATTCAAACCTCGGGCGATATTGAGATGTATTACGTGAACCAACAATTACGGGAGATTACGTAAATTGGTGGAGATGGAAAAGTTATCCGCTCTTAGTTTCTCTTTTACCTCATACTTTCTCTTATATTTGACGGACTCGTAATTAAATCGTAATATACGAAAATACGTAAGGTCTTCTTTTTTTGAATTTGAATTTTATCTTTTTTCTCGAGATTTTCTTTGATCAAAATCTTTTGTTTGCTTTGGTTGAAATGGATATGAAAATATATGATGACTTAATGGCTTATGAGGTAGAGAGAAAGTTTAATTTACCTTTAGAATATGAAATTTAATACGGTTAAACAAGCGGAATCTGTAGGTGATAATATTCTCAAAATTACTGCCATAATCTCATATTTAATTTTTTTTGAAAATAATTACGAAAAAAGTTTAACTTCATCAACATTTAGGCACCGTGCTAAGGGAAATGTTTTCTTGAAATTCAATATATATACACACAGCTTGTTCTTTTATATGATTCATTTCCTTTTCTAAATATTTCGCATATAAAAACATACCTGTCTACTACTGTGTGAACTACAACTGAAACATATTTGATGTTCATCACAGTAATCACAGTTATGATAAATCACTACATACATCTTTTCTTGTCCGTAAATTTCTTTATTTTGGATAAGCCGTATCACGATTGAAATTCTGCATAAAGGTCACCAAAAACGTTTAGTAATAACTAAATCACTCTAAGGTACTTATTGATCTTATCATATAAAATCTCCTAGGTAGTCTTTATTTTTATCTCTATGTTTATTAGCAGTATTTAAGGGAGTTATATCTCTCGATATCGAATTACTGATGATGTACCTTTGATATTTAAATGCTGAAAAGAACGTGGTACTTAAAGACAACGGTTCATTAAGTGCATTGAGGCATGAATGGTTATCTGGGTCATATAAATCTGCGTGACAGATGGTAGCTTCCTAACGTCAGGTGTTGAAACGTTCTGCTTCTCATTAGCTTATTTCATGTCATTCATTCTCATTGCACATAATGTAAATAGACGTTAATTGATACTTCTCTTTGATTAAAATATAGTTGACCTTTCCTTCGCTAGGCAGTCCTGTGGGAAAATATCTTGGCTAAAATACTATGAAATTACCTTGACTTTTCAGTGTCTTATTCTTGTTAATTGGCTGCCGCATAAAGATTTTCCTTTCAGAACTAATAGTATATCTTGAGTTAACACCTTACTACAATGAAGAATAATTACCACATAAATTCATCATCCAAGAAGATAAATCAATCTTTAAAACAGTCTTATTCACACAAATGAGATTGATTTTAGCATATGAAAGTAGAATTCACGTCGAACTTAGAACAACAAATCAATTAAGGGAGAGTGCCATTTCACCAAACAAGCGAAAACAATGGGAAGGGATACTTTATTGTTGATATAATTTTATGCAGTTAAATGGAAGAATTATTTCCTCTATGTCAGAGAAGTCAGTTTAAAATTCAGTCCAAACCTCATGAAATATCTACACTTCATTGTGGTGAACTGCTGTAGTTTTCTTCTTAATATATACGCGTTATTGTTTATTTGTTCGTCCTTCGAGGGTATTTACTTGCAACGAATGATTTTTTCCTTGTTACAGATTATTATTTACCTCGAGAGCAGGATGTGTTTTCGATAGAAAAAAATCGAGTTTCTATCACGTTTAAGAAAAAATTAAATTTTTACTGCATCGCAGCTCATGCGACGTGTTTACGATCACTCGCGAGCACAAACATCTCTTCGATAAGTATCATAGCAACCAACATCAACAGAATCAATCATACAAGCAATTCAGCACTGCCAATCCATCATTTTCGAAAGAGACTTATGGTCTTAAAACATAAATGGAATTCTGTGCTTCTAATGTAATTGACTTCGTGTTTTATTCAGGCCGTTTGTTGAAAAGATAAATAAATATCAACGGTAACACCGTTTCGGAATCCGTAAAAGATTTATTCTCGAGTTTTCCCTCTCAGCGTTTACAAATGAGAGCTGCGACTCGATTCCCAATGCGTTGCCCGTCCGTTTCATTCCCTTTTATCACCCAGTCACACCCTCCTTTCCTTCAACAGTTCCGCGGAATTTATTTTTAAGTCTACCCAGCGCCGTCGATCCTTTGAGGGCGGCACAGTCTGGAGCCTCGCCTCGCATACCGCACCCGCGCGGACTTTGCAGATGCAGAGCTCACCTTTTCCGCTTTCTACACACCTACCATTATCGTCCGGCAACTCCCTCTGGGAAGCGATGGGGACGTCCGCGGTTTTGGATGCCATCAAGAGGATGCGGAATGCGGCAAGAAAACGTGTCGACTGCTGGCAGTCTGCCCGTCCAAAGAGGAATAACTCTTAGAGGAGATCTATCCCCAGTATGCGAGCGAAATTGCTTAGCTTTTGTCGTTCGGACTAGGCGAGGATACGATAGGACAGGCGCCGTAGAAAAAGCTTTTGGTTTGTCACCTTCGGGAGATTCTGGTGGTTGCCTCACCTCGAGTAATTTTTGACTTGGCAGAACATATAGGATTCATTCGTATGTGATTCATTGTTTAGATTATTTTCCCCAATAAAGAATATTTCTACCATCGTAAAAATACGTTTTTTGTATAAAAATAACACAGGGCTCCATTGAATGCTTAAATAAATTTTCGGGTACCTTTGAAGCAGAATGAAGAATCAGCGATCTTGAAAGCTATCTAAGATTGATGTTTTATCCATAAAAATTAGTAAATCATGTTATATATCCTTAGAAAAGATTTAATGTTTACGATAAATTCGTACCAATAACTATCACGCACTTTGCATGAGAGTTTCGGGTGTGTCAAATAGAATTTATTTTAAATTTTAAATCAAAAATATTTGTTTTACGATTTAGCTTCAGCTTTTAGAAAAGAAAGAATCCACTTCATTAAAAACATAATACGTTTTAACTTCATTATAATTTGTCTATTAACCTTGCACTCCATTGCGAAGAGGTATCTAGTCGACATAAATGGGAATTAGTTTAGCTATGCACATTCGTATTCCTTCAAGCGTAATTTCAACATCTATGAACCTGACGCTATATAGAGTTTTCGTGACTTAATTAAAAGCCTTGCGACTGTAACTGGAAGCCCGAGTTGATGTGATAATGCATAGAAACAGGACTCCTATTCGCAGCTGTGCAGTCGCAACACACGCAGCTTTTTCATCGAAGCAGCGGTAGCCTGCCTTTCCTTTTAAATACAATGCACCGTACGCAAGGAGCAGGTTTAAATCACTCACGTACTCATGACGTTTGGGTGGGAGTGAAGTTCAAAGGCTAAATGCAACACTAAACGCTTTTGCAAAGAAGGAACCTAAGTTCCGTCTACTACGGTCTAAGACATAGAAAAATAAAAAAAAAGACTACAGAGCATATATCTTAGAGTATTGTTTGCCATATTTATTCCCACTATATAAACGTACTTAATTTAGAACGATGTTCTCAAATAATCTTCTTGTATTCTTAGCTTTAGTTTATCATTATCATCAGTATCTAATGCACTTACGAAACAGACAGAACGAAATGATATTTTTGTATACTAGTTGAGAAAAAGAAGCGTGATTTTTATATCATCAGGTACATTATTAAAATGGGAGAGATGGATAGAACTGCCAGTTACGTAAGTTGACAATGAGCATGCATCTGATTTAACGACAAAGTATTTCCGAAATAAAACTTGAATGTTGTTTATGCAGGGTTTAATACGGAATGATGGAGTGCATTTGTAGAGCTCAGTTATTAAAGTTTAAGTTATCGGAGTGAAAAGCGAGTGAAGTTAGTAAAGAAGAAAGTTTCCGAACATTTAAATAAGAATGTTGAATGAAAAGTTGCATGGAACAGCGACTAAGCGACTTTTCTTCAGACATTTTTTATTCATTAGTTTAGTGGCTCTTTCAATAATAAAATTCGTGTTCTATTTAGTAAAATAATTAATAATCAAATGAAACAGCATATTATAAAAACAGAAAGTGGCTAAATTACTGATCACTACGCTATTTCTCCTTCAGTCATAGAAATCTCCAGCTAAGAATGATCGCTAATGAAATGATGCAAATAATTATAATACTAAAAATAGAAATGGATAGAAAAATAATAAGCATTAACACTAAGTCATCTGTCAAAATGTAGCGTAATGTCTTTAAATCCACTATAATACAATTAAATTTGCGTTGCAGTGAAAGAATCCTACCACATAGAAATTGTACAAACAATTCGTAAGGATCTCAGTAAACGAAGTCCCAATTTAATTTATATTTTGTTTTTAATTTACACAATTATTCCATGTTTATTTTCTAGTTGCACAAAAATTTTTTTTTTCATTTGAAATGAATCTAAATAATTTTGTATTAGAGAAGTTTAATGCCCATAAACTCAGTGAGCAAGTTTTATTTTCGAACGAGGAAATCCATTTTCAATATATAAGGCTTCAATGACAGTAACAAGTATGCTTGTAAAGTACGATTTCAAAAATTATCTCGAGACATGATATGTATTTTAAACGGCGAAGATATCCATGTCTTTAAAACCGATACCCATCACACCAAAGAGTCCGCAGACAGCACTTTCGGAAAGGGGGTTGAAGAGATCGGCAATCGATGTCTTTCGGTAGGAGTTGACGCTCCGCAAACAAATGGGACACGGAAAATTACTCTTGGGTCTTATTTCCATTGCATGAGGAGGGTCGGATGGGCAGAGATATGGTCCGCTGAAGCTCTCTTGGAGGCAGACGGCATGGCGTCGTTCCCCACACCTTAGCGCCCTACCTCACCATTCTACTCTCCACGGGGGCCCATCCTTTAACCAAGGCGTAAAAAGGTGCCCAAGAAGCGGAATTGAGTATATTGTTCTTAGCGGGAGACTTTCAGTGGCTAACGGAATCGAATCATCCTTCATGGCGTCTTAATTTCATAGAAGGGAATTGTAGTATTCGTAAGAAGGTTAGAGGCAGACTTTTTGATGGGGTTCCTGAAGTTGTTACGGGTTTACGTGTTACGTAAAAGCAGCTTTTCAGGAAACAATTGAATAATTTGCTTGTTTTTGTCAATAGAATAAAAGTATACAGTAATATAAATGTTTTTATTATGTCCTTTGATGAATATACGAGTAAATATTCTAAGTAGTAATTGAAAGGAATAATTTGTAATTAGACTGGCCCAATTTAAATGAAGTTCAGTTGATATCGGGATAAGAATCTACAATACGATTTGTAACTATAGCTACTGTATATAACTAACTATAAGCTGCTTCTTAATCTCAACTGTTTATGGTATAACAATCAATGTGTAATGAATTTCCGAATAGAATTTCTTACGATCAAAGCATTACATTTATATTCTTTTAGCTTTGATGATTACTATAGTGATCGACTAAAAGTAATGAGGTTCATGTCAGTTAAACGAATAGATACTTCCGGAAATATTCTCTTCAGAGAGTTAGAAAAGCAAATTAGGTAGATTGAGATGTAAGTCATTACTCACTGCCATAAAAGACAGTTGGGTATGGAGACATATAAATTTAAATACAATAAAGAGTATGTAGTTCTTAGAAATTCAGCTATAATTTACGAGATTAGAAATGTATTTTAAGGAGAAAAGTTTACCATTATAGGTTCTTATGGATGGTGAACTTGAATGACATAAATCTTAAGAATCTATTTGAAAAGAATGACAATAACATTTGACTTACAAAAATGCAGGAATTGGTTTTGAATCAAAATAATAAAAACCTAATTGGAAGTTAGAAAAACCATATTAGGCACAGAAAGAATAAATAAAACTGAATAATGAGAAGCTAAGTACTACCATACATCACAAAGATAATTGAATATGTATCTTCGAATTGATTGTAAAGATCAATTTTAATTGACCCACGATAATCACAACTTCCAGTTCATAGTCGATATGATGCTATAAATCAAAGATGAAATATCGTACATGGAAGGTAATTAGGGATAGAAAAGTATTCAGTTGATCTATGGTTGTTTTACCGGTAAGGAAGCCATGAGGTCACATTTTCCTATACCTGAGAATTGTACGTTAGAAAGCAAAGCAAGCGCAAATAGTGTCCATAAATTAGATACATTCCTTAAGTTTATATAAAGTACGCGAAAAGTGGTCTTCAATATTAGTTTTATGGAGTTATAATGTTCCCGGGAGTTTTACGATAAAAAATATCATAATAAAATGCGTAGTCTTCGTAAGTACTCGAGTTTCCATCGGCGCATTCTATTTGATCTTGACTTTAGATGCGTGACAGTGAATTGCAGATGCACTAAGTGGACATCGAGCGGTCAGTCATGCTCCGGCGTGCATTTAAACTCGTCCTTCCAAAGGTCACCTGTTTCCGAAGGAGTTGCTCTAGAAAAAAATCATTATCGAACGCTAATTCATCAACATAGGCCGCTTTTTACTGCTCTGTATATAGGTCGATATCACATTCTGATCAAAACTCGTTCCTCTATGGTCACCGCGCTGCAGAAACACTCGGTATGTCAGGTCGAACGAGCTAGAGTTTCCCCTCTCGCTATGATAATTTTCGAAATTAATGCATCGGATCAATAAAAAACCTGTTCTCTTCATTACTCGATGGTGGAACTTCCAAGGAGTGTAGGTTCGAGTGTCATCGATATGAAAGTTGCAATTCAAGGCAAACGAAGGTTTTCAGTCGTCCAACACACGATGTGCTCTCTAGTTTTACATATATCTAAGTTTTCTAAATACGAGTATATGAGGAAGGCACATTTTGTTATGTTGCCATAATATGTTCCTTCCTGTGATTGATTCCATATCTTCTACCCAATGTTTTTCAGTACTTTACTAATACCTCATTTCTTTAAAACTGCACTATTTACATATTCCGGATAGATGGATTTATTCGGAAATTTAAGCATTTTAAACCTCCTTTGAATAACCGTTATATTTTAAGAGAAGAATGGAAAATATAATTCGACAATCGTCTGATAAACCATTCTCAATGTTGACTATTTTATTTATCTCTAAGTTCTCATGAATTTTATTTAGGAAAAATGAATTCTTAGCAGAATAAGTATGTATTAAACTCTCTATTTATAATATTTGCAAAGTCAATTCATTCCATAAATCCAAAGACCCAACTATTTTTGTATCCTTTATTTCCTTGATACCCTAGGGGTAAGGTGGTCAAAGGATACTTTAAAATATAGGACTACAAAAAGGAAAATACGTATATCTCAGAGATTGTGAGTAAGATCTTGTCTAAGAAAAGGTATGACCTTCCCTACAGATTTCCTGGTTTCATAAATAGCTCTATTTTCTAAGTGCTATTAAGTTACAAGGCTTCCATATCAAAACCTAAAGCAGCTCTTTTAATAAAGATTGTTGTTTAAGAGAATTTTACACCAAAATTAACGATGAACTATAACGAAACAGAAAAGTCATTGTCATGGGAACGGATAAAATTACCCAATCATTTAAAATGGGAATGTCAAGGGAAAGTGAGCCGTAAAAACCTTTGGTGTGCTCCGCAATTTTATAACTCACGCCAACCTTTTACGTAGCACGTACTAAAAAGGTAATGATAACTGCGACTTCCAGAGGAAAAATTCAACTCGGCATTCGCGTATTAAGATGTGCGACCGGTAACACTCGCTTACAAGGTATGCAATGACTGTATCACGCGTATCAAACTTCCATCCAACATGCAAATGCACTTGAAATAATAATAATACGAAGCGAGAGTGTTTGACGCAAGGCGCGTGAAAGTACACACTACTCGAAAGTGCGTATCCGCCGGCGGGGAATGCTTTCCTCATCGGCCCAGTCTCTATATAAATCGCGCCCAAATGGTTCCACGGACTATCATAGGGACAACAGTTTTACGGAATGCAGAGAAGAGAAACTCATGGGCTGGAGGAATCCACGAGGGGTGGTTTAGAATTTTCAGCTTAAGTTTCACGCCTTTGTGGAGATAAGCATCTTACGTTTAAGATAATAAAGCGGGATAAAGAAATTTACCATGCGGCATCTTTCCCGCGCTATTCCTTTTTTTCTCATAAAAGAATTATCTTACGTGCGGCGTCTTTTTATCATGTTTCAGCGTTTTTCGTCAACGTTTTCAAACAGTAAAGTTATGTCTCCTCACGTACGGCGATGCTCTGGATGTCGCTATCCTATGAACGACGGGTTAGCGTCTACTTCCCATACCTTTGTATCATATTATTATTTACATTTGATTCATTGAACTGAATGAATAATTTAAGCAATGATGATTAAGCATCTAATTTTATGGCATTTTAGTACCATAACAGCGTTTTTAGAATAGTGGACGCACAAAATATGATGTATCTCCAATGTACAAAAAACATCTGAATTCTATATACATATCAAGTATTTCAAACATCAAAAGATTCTCATCCGAAAATCTTAATATTAATATTATAAAGAATATTAATTTAAATCAAAATATTTAACAATTCTACGTCAACCGTGACAGTTCTTTTGTAGATGGTACTAAAGACCAAATATATAAATTATCAATTAATTTATCCATCCATAGAGATAAATCGACATTTAAAACTGCCCCAAATGTCATGTCAGTTTAATTTTACTTACGATGACTGAAATGATACCCGGGTAGCTTTACCTCACTAGGGAAAGTTGTTTTGGTGCATTTTTATCAGAGGTTACCTAAAACTCCCTTTCGATAAGAAGGAAGCTCTTCTTTTCACAATCTATTTATAGGACAATGGAAATTTACCCGCATTTCAAAAGCTGGTGTTAAATGCATTTAAGAAGGAACGCTTTTTGGTACCATTGGGATACCTTTAGTTAGATAGCAACGTAAATGATTCTAGAAATTGATGTAGCATTGGTGATTATTGAGAGATTCAAAAGAGGTATATCTAAAATTTTAAAGCTTATTCTTTTATAATCTAAGAAAAAACATCACTGTCTAATATATTAATGGTCTCCTCGGAGAATTGTCTTCGTAGGAGATAAAGTATAAGCATTACGCAAACTTATACGGAAAGAACAGTGCATTTACTATGATAAAATAGTATCTGCAAGTAGAGACTCATCCATCAATGATGACAATCTAAATATTCTTGTCATTCATCATTTACGAATTTTTAAGGCATAGTTATTTTGTTTGGAGCTTGGTTTGACATCGAATCGCCTTAACCGTAAAAACACTTCCTATCCCCTACTTGAATACGTACGCTGATGGATATGACAGGAGTCAATAGCAGACAACCTGCGTTTTAGTCCAATGCGGACTTGAAAGCGTCACGTTGTTTTCCTTCCCTAGAGACCACTCGCAGAGAGTAGAAACCACTAGAAGTATTCGGGAGGGCATTCCGACACTCACCTTCGACTCAACGTCGTCCTCGGTTGCGGGCGGTCCGACGGCCGTTGAGGGCGACGGCGCCGACGAAGAAGACGACGATGAGGATGCGGTTGAGGACGCCGAAGACGTAGAGGCGGCGGCCGCCGCGGCCAGGCGATCATACGGCAGGTACGGCGCGTACGGCTGGTACATCATCACCTGTGCGCAGCTCATCATGTTTGAAGTCCCTCCGGTAACCGCAATGGAGGAGGGTATTCAACCTAGAGGCGTCACTTTCCTACAATCACCCTCCGACACTGAACCTTCTCTTCCCCTCCCGCGACAGAGTTTGGGCACGCGACGTTATCGTCCGGACACTTATCTAACCCTCGCCTAAGCGGAGGGCAGTTCACGCCGAGCGTTGCAGTCCCCGGCAGACGTCTATAATCCCTATTCGACACTAACCCGGAGGGTCACACTCTTAGGCCCAGTCTCTCTTAGTCCTCAGGTTTCCAGGAGGGACGCGAGAGCACTGCTTCGACTTCCCTTTGCTCCTTCACCAGCTCAACTCACTCACTAGCCTTGTCCATTCCCTTCCCGGCAGCCTCCCCCTCTCTTCTCCCCTCTCGTAACCTCCTCACCCCACTCGGTTCAGTTTGCGCCGACTCTCCGGGCGAAACCTCCACCATCGGCCGCTTCTATTTCCGGCGTTGCTCTCTCGGTCGTCATGACAACGCGATCGGTCCAATGGGGCGCCCCGCACGGGCCATTGTTGGGGGTGGGTGCGGACCAATCCGGCTGCGCGGACGCCTCCCCCATCCCGCCCCCTTGGCGGGCCCCATGGCTTTGTAGTCGATCGGAGTATCGGGCACGCCCCACTCAGCTTCTTTCGCTTTGGGTTAGATGAGTTTCCCCTGCAGACCCCTCCGTCTTTTGCCTCTGGTCTCATTTACTCGCTCCCGGGGAAAGTTAGCTCACCGTGAGGTAGGATGTGCGGCAGATCGTTACTCTTTTCGACGATATTTACAATTCGGTGAAGAATTCCGAGTGAAATACGATTTTTTTATCGGTGGGATGGTTCTAACGAATCAATCGTTCTTAAAGCTCGTAACATTTTAGCGGTGCGATCTCTGTAAAACAGCGAAAATAAATTCGACTGCTGCCCTTGGTGAAATTCTTTCTTTATCCCGTTGTGGGGCGAAGTTCGATACGGCCAGAATACCTTTATCCTTCGACCTAGTAGAGGAGAATGATTAGAGAAGTAGAGCATAGGTCAAGGTAGATTATTTTATATTTAATTTTTTCGTTCAGTAAAAGAGCTTCATGATATTAGGGATAGATCGTTGAATTATACTGGAATTTAAAAATTAGCTCGCTCACTTGTTACGAACCTTGTAAACAACACTAATTGATTATACATTTACAATTATCAGCATTATTTTTGTTCTTTGCGATAGTTGACCTCTATAGTAAAGAGTTAAAACATCTCTTGGAAATTTTAAGGAAGATGTCAATCTTTGTGAAAAAATTGTACAAGCCTTAATGTACAATATTTCTGTAAAAGCCTACCTCAATCCTTTCTTATTTGAGAGAGATATATAATTTGTAAGATGAAATTAAATAGGGTATGTGTCGAAATAAAGCGATGAGTACAATTGTGCTCATGGTAAAGTAATTTATTTTATTTATTGTATATTAGAACTACAAATAGGCACCAGGCCAGGTGATAGCTCAAGTGGAAGGGTTGAAAGACTATGCTGCGCTGTTCTCCAATTTTCGGTGTTAAATTGTTTTATTTCTTATCAAAATGTCAGCAATCGTTTTTAAATATATTTGATCACCTATGGATAAAATGAAAAGGATTAAATAATAAAAGATAGAAGAAAAGATTAAATTAACCGAATATTATGATCCCTGTTCAGAATATTATAGCATAGTATTGAGGTATCATAATTCAAACAATATATTGTTACATATATTGTTTGACATTAGGACTGAATGGACATGTTTAACAAACTATAGATTTAAGATGATAATTTAACGAATGATACTCTATAACGCTTTATGTATGTCTTTGAAAACTATCGATTTCGTATTTCAATGTGGACAATTATTAACGCGTCCATTCCAAAATTCCATTCTCAAAGTAATACACAACGAATGCACAGTTGAAATTCTCATCTCAACACAAAATATCATTCCCAACTGTTACTGTATTCCTAGAAAATTTCTCAGGGCAAGTCTTCCGACACATCCTATTGTAATACAGCGGGTAAAATGAACACGAGACGGTTGGCGCGTGGCTTGTATCAGCACTTGCAAACTCAGCTATCACCGCTCTCTTTCGAGACAGCACTTATTCTGTTTGTTCAGCAAAACTCTGCAGGTATTCATTTTCCATCTCTATTATTATGATCGGTTTGCAACACCTCTATTAAATGAGTTGAGAATTAATACGCGTGGTGCACTGGATTCCATGCACATTAGCAGAATGTTTTGTGCAATAGCTGTAGAGAGAATGTGTTCCGGTAAGCATCGTAGACTATTGTGATGAATAACGAACGCTAGCTATTTTCAATTTAATCCGTTGCCGAGTTTACTATATGTCGAAAGCAAATAGGAGATGTATGGTTCAACGTACATAGTTAACTGTTCTAAATTTTGGGGTTTGGAGTTTAATGAAGGATATTTATTTAAAGTCGCATTTCAAAGTTAGTTCGCGTCAATAGAAGATTTTCAGTATGTATTATTATTTTGCATAGCAATTGAAAAGTTGGTATCTAGGTTCTAAGTCCTCGTGACAGGATAATGATGGAATTTTGAGAAATACTTTACCAAGATCTTTTATTGCTCTGCGTTATTATATATAAGCAAGCATATATTTTAGCTATCAAAGATATTGAGATGGGAGCAAATAATGCCAAATATAAATCCTAACTTTGGTATATATATAGTTTTCTTTGTGACCAATCATTTCGAACCAATGTTGTATCTACCGATCATAACAGCCTTTTCCGCTTGAATTTATAGTTCTTTTTGCTCTAATTTCCAGTGCATAAAATAATGTTGTTTTCATCTCGGTATATCAGCTTAGAAATACTCTATTACTTAGTGTTAAGCACTATGACAGTAGTGCTTATTAATGCTGTTCATAGAGTAAATCAGAATGCATAAAATTGTAGATTGTAATTTGTCGATTATGTTTTATTCAGATAAAATCGCCAATGTACCTTAGTTTCCATATGCAAACTTATAGGACCATAGATTAATTAGATCTTTCAAATTCTCTTTGTATTTTAAACTTTTTTTTTGAAGAGGTTATATGGAAGAAGAGACTTTTTAGTCTCAATCTCGCCTCCAAAATAAAGACCTAAGACCTAAGATTAAAATGTATGGAGTACTTGTTATTGTTGACAAGTATCTAAATTACCGATTTCTCTTAATATATTTAATTAGATTAAAGTATTTAATTTGCGCAATTTGCTACCTATACGTTTCTTCCTTGGATTGTTAGATATAATTTTGATAAGATAATTTTACGTATTGTCACTCTATATCTGTGAAACCAATTAACGCATATAATTAAGACAGAAATAATCTTCTCTGACCTATTACAATGTCCGACATATTTGTGGTTCTCAATTAATTTGCCATAATTGGCTTAATTAAGGATGAATAACCACAAAAGACTCTTGAGCATGACAAATTGGAAAGCCCTTGGTTTGTTACTTTTAGAGTCTCAATTACTTGTCGCCTTTCATCTTTCCACTAAAGCTCGAGATTGTTATATATTCCATGCAAATTCGTGGAAATAAAATTGGAAATTCTCATTTTATTCCGAGCGATTATCTACTTATTAAACCTTATTTACGAATGGGATTCTAGTTAATTGAAATATCTATATTTTTATAATTCATCAACAGAAGTATCTGGATAAACGAATGAACGCTAATTTAGTAAAATAGTTGATTTTTACCTGAAACTGAAGAATTACGATGGCTGAGAATCTATATATTTTAGAATCAACTTATTCCAGAAAAGATGTAGTGCAGATCTATTATTTATCCAGAGATCTAGATTAAATAATAGAGGTTTATTTCTCTAAAACCATGAATAATAGTGAAGCGCAAAGTATGAAACAGGAATATTGGAAGTAAAATTTGATGGAAACTCAAAATTAGGGGAATATACTTCTCCTATATATATATATATATATATATATATATATATATATATATATATATATGTATGTGTATAATGAGAAATAATGATTTTTTGTGATTAAAGTACGAAGTTTTTTTTTAATATGAAATCCCGCTGGGGGGGGGGTTTATTATAATTATTCTAATACTGTTTTAAGATCTTTTGCTCTGAGATTATTTTTTAATGAATCTCTCAGTATGTGGATGAATAATATTTATCGATATACCAGGCATAATTTGTATGGCTTTTAATTATATGACTCGATCAAACGGATATGCGTTTTGCGAAAGTTTTTTAAATATTTAGATATGAATACATAGACTTAAGAACAATTAATTAAAAAAGGAGTAAATTATTCTGATATATACTACTGATTTGAATTATCATAGTGTGCTAATATATATTAGAAATTATAAATCTCAATGCAAGGGAATATCATTATAAGATGTTCAGTTCTTTTCTTGAATATTAATGATGTTATTAATGAAATAGGGTATTTCACAAGTATATAAGTTTTAAGAAAAAATGAATCTGAGATCCACTTTCAAAGAAAAAAGACTAACGTAATAAGAAGTTTTTTGAATACTGTATTTCATTTTTAATATGTTTAATCTCTTTTTTAAAGTATTTTATTTATAAATTATATAAATTTTATAAAAATCTTTTCATTATAAATATCCTGATTTTCCTTTTTTTCTTTCTTTCTTCTTTATTCTTTATAATTTTAAATCGATTTACATTTTTAAAGTTAAACTTGTTGAGTAAATGAGAGAAATGATAAATTTGCGAGGTATATAATCATTTTCAGATAAAATTTCATGCCTTAATTTATATAATATTTTTTATCGTTATTGGTCACTTATATTGCACCTCTAAAAATTAATATACGATATATTATTATTTACTTTGGTGGGAATCAAACTCCGAAATGTTGTTTTAGTATACGTATTTTTGCTGAATCATTCAACCTAATGCGACGATGAGACCACCGCACTTCGGATGGCCTTACAACAGATACGCGAGAAAATTCCTCGGGTCAAAGCGGTTTGAGAACAAAATCAGATGCGCCGGGAACGTCCCCTCGGGCACCGACATATCGAATAAAGACAGCGGCAGAAACAAAAGAAATCTATATCAGAGATGAGCGATGATTCATTGGTATCGCATTCCTAAGGGAGAAGCGAAGGAAAACAAGAGAGGAGCTGAAAGCAAACTCCCGCCCCGACACCCACGTCTGTCCCCTCCAATAAGAAGATCGGTCCGCCATCCGGAACTATGCGACCGGGTAATTTGAACGCCCGATTTCCCGAGACTCGCGTATATCATCGCCGGTAATTTCGACGCTCGACTACCTCACGCGTGCTAAGCTACCGCGCGAACGCCAAAAAAGGGGATACGTCTCGGTTGGGGATGTAAAAGGATCTCGGGCGTCTTGAAAG
This sequence comes from Pantala flavescens, assembly GCA_020796165.1. Classification (NCBI taxonomy): domain Eukaryota; kingdom Metazoa; phylum Arthropoda; class Insecta; order Odonata; family Libellulidae; genus Pantala; species Pantala flavescens. The sequence continues at coordinate 43,259,411 of CM036881.1, read as the reverse complement.
TGGGGAAGAGGCACGTCAAGGTCATCTCGCTCGGTGACATTGAGGGCAGCGGCGTGTTTCCTCAGGGATGCTGCGGGGACTGGAGGGAGATCGGCTGATTGATGTCGGAGCAGGTGTACGGGCGATTGCAAAGAGGTATAGATCAGGGTGACCAAGGTTTCGCCCCCCAGCGGGCGCGTCATTTCCCTCAGTATTTGTTGTATGGTGAGGGAATGCAGGTTCGGAAATGGTGATGATTAATACGAATTATATGGTTTCCGCTGAAATGTTGTTTGCGTGTTGAAACAGAGGTGAAAGCGGTGTTTCGCGTAGGTTGCACAAATGATATGCTTTACGTTTTTCAAGGAGATACTTTCTCTAAATTTAATAATTGTTTTATCTTTTCGTTCTAGCGTTCTCTCGTTCTTTTGAAAGTTTACTTGATTTTTTTATAATGTTATTTGTGATATTTTGATCCTTTATCCTGAAGCATTTGATTAGAGCTCATCGATTTATATGAACACATATTATCGTATATTAGTGGCAAGAAAATAATTCGTTAATTAGTACAAATCCTTTATTTTAAAGTGCTGTATAAAATACAATTTTATATTTAATTTGTAATATCAATTAATTCTGAGGATATCGGATGCATAATTCTTTTATTCTCCAATAAAAAAAGTGTGCGTCGGCCGGGAATCGAACCCGGATCAACTGCTTGGAAGGCAACTATGCTGACCATTACACCACCGACGCGCTGAAGGAAGGAAAAATTAAAATTAGTCCAAACGAGATAAATAATCCAACCCATATTCATAACTGCAATGAAAGTTTAAAAAGAAAATTTAGAGTGGACAATCTATAGCTAAAATATCGCAGTGAAGACTGCGGAATTGAAAATTCATAAATGCTTGAGCGCGCAATTTAATTAAAACTTCTAATCATTAGTTATAATATCCTTTATATTTATATTATTTATTTAACAATATTACGATAACGAAAGTTTGTAAAGGAATAGTGAAGAAATTCTTTGCATAACTTAACTTTGCACCACCTTTGGCCACTAAAGTATGACATTCTACTTAATTCTCCCTACTCTTTGTGTCCTTTACTTACATGTAGATCGAAATATCATTTCGTGAAAATGAAATTAAAAATTTGCATAAAAACTACAATATTTTAATAATTCGCTGAATTTTTCTTTTTCTTCTCAAATGAAGATGCTAAATCAGTCGTCAATGAATTTGGAAAACACTATAATTGCCATATAACTCTCAGAAAGATATACAGTTCAGATTTACTGTAATACAGATTTACGTAGATCTTCTTTTAAAATTAAATAATTTCGATATTTTAAACATGAAAATATAGTTGATTAAAGGCGACTCTCCCTATCATTGGTATTAGTACTTCTGAAAAAAAGGAAGTACCTATACGCAGACATTACGGAGTGCAACACAACCTTTAAGGAATTAGAAGTAAAAATCAATAATTTCACGCCCTAATCTTCCGCTTGAATTCTCCTGCATCCATGGAATCACCCGATTAGTAGAATCGTGTATCGTCAATACGTAACAGAAAAGGCTATAATCGTATTGTCGATGGCACCCCAAAGTCTTTGGTCAAATCCTAAAGATCGCCCCGCAGAGTCCCCGATTTTGGTCTCGGCAGCACCGGTAACTAATTGGACCTTTGAGGCCGCTATGAAGGTCCGGTTAGAGAGGAGAGGGCCTTCCATCTTCCGGAGGGAGATAAAGGGAACGCCGACTTCTGTGGGACCGCGCTACATGGCTTCGTTCGGCCTTTTGTTTTTCTCTGAATTCCCATCCTCCCCCACCAGCCCTCCTTGATCCCACCGCGGTTCTCATGGCGCGTCCTCGAGGAATCCGTTCATCTTGTAATAATGCTCAACGTTTCAAAGGAACCGGTGCAGGGCTTTACTCACTCTCCGGTGAGGGCATATCTTGTGGTCGCGCTGAAACAAAGTAAGACGGGGCGATAACATTGGCGGTGTCGTCTGCTGATGACGGATTCGATCGGTAGAAACACCATTGGATCAGTGTTTCTGCCCACGTCATCAGGTCCTCTCCATGGTTGCTATTTCTTTTTGTGCGGTACGATATCGTTCTGTCGTGTCTTTAGGTTAGTTTTGATTGTTTAGATCGCTACCATCTGCGGTCTCGTCTGCAAAATGCTTTTCGACTCAACTCGATGTTTTGAGATTTTCTCCTCTTGGTCAAGCTTATATATTTGGAGTATTTAATGAATAATATTATACATATAGGAAGATTATTATATAATGATCATATAAGAGAAATAATGAATAAGCAATAGATGAGTGAGGTAGTTTGATTTATCAATACTTGCGTTATTGGACAGGTACTTGATAAGTTGTAAATGTTGGGTAAAGTGAAGTGAAATGCAGTTTTACTTTGTAGTAGCATTTTCAAGGCTTCTCCATAGGAATTTCTCTGGCTTTAAATCAGGAGCATGAAATTATTATATAATATTGCTTTTCTTTGATCTTCATTTGATTTATGTGCTGAAAGATACTGAGAATTATTTATGGCATGCCATAAATAATTCTCAGTATTCATTCTCGTTACAACAATATTACTCTTTTAATTCATCCATATTCAAAATAAACGTAACTTTTTATATATTAATCCTACAGAAAATAATGAATTCCAAATATACCTAACAGTGAATATTCAATGCCCGATTAGAGAATTTAAGAGTAAGGATATTTTTTAAAGATTTACTATCTAGGACATTTTAAAATAATCATTTTACTGAATTTTGAGAAATCTTATATCTTGCAAATTGTATCTTCAGGTATAATAAAAAACTTTCTTATTTCCGCAGAAACTTTGCTTTACTTGCGACCGGTTTCGTAACGTAAAATTACATCTTCAGGCATATATTCGATAAAACGTTGAACATTAACGAATATTCTATCACCATTCATTTTTCTTCAGATAATTACAGAGACGATGTCACGCTTGAGAGGATAATCAAAATAAATCGAAGATGATTCCGCATATAAAATAGAGAAGTAGAAATTTAGCGATGACATATTCAGGATGAATGCGAAATTAATAAAAGAAGAAAATTAAATCATCGTAAGAGGTGGATGAATAACGGTATTAATGTTCGTGCAGATAATAATTGTCGATATATCCTTGCAACAGAGACATTCACTATAGTTCTTTGGAATAGACTTTGTCGGCACTTTCCTTACAGTAACATTTACTCGTAAGAATCGGTACTTTATTCAAGGCTACGTTTTCAACGAATCTCTTTCTATTTTATAAATTACGGTGCTTTCCAAATATCACCTGCTAGACCTGCAGGTGTAGAGAAAAATGTTTTTTTTTCATTTGCTTTTTATTGTGTGATTAAGACAACCTGAAAGGTGGATGATAGGTATGCGCGGCATCTCGTGAGTGTATAGATAAAACTCACAAATAAACGAAGCTCAATCGTTTACGAATATTTTCAAAGTTCGAGTTTTTGAAAATCTCTGTCCATAATGCACCCTGAACTTAAATAGTCTATTTTTATCAAACTTCTTGGATTTTTGTTGAAATTTTGATCTCAATGTATCTCAATGTCCAGTAGATGATTTGTAAGAAATTTGTCTTTCAGAAATATAGTTTAATTTAAAATTAATACGTTGTAATTGAGTTGAAATCAAGATAATAATTTCTGCGTCATTAAGAATCGAAAGAGATATATTTTCTATGTAATTATGTTTTTCTCTAACGTAAATTATGATCGATTTAATTTAGATGCTCTTTAATATTTCCGAATTAACTAAATAGCAGTTAATTCCGTAATTTAGCAAATGAAATAAGGTCTGCTTACGATGAAAATAGAGTTGCTAAAATTTTTCACCTTCATATCTAGAAACAAAATGATGCATTCTTATTTTAGGGCGAAATTCATGCTATAATAATGTGTAATGGAGATTTTAATTGAGCTATAAGGATAGTTGATAAAGAACTCTTGTATATTATATATATTTTGAATAAATAAATAAATAAATATATATCTCTAAATAAAGAACTCTAGATATGCATAATTAAAATCATAAATATATACATAAATAACTGATCATGATTATTACGTTAGAACACTAGTGATCGGAGTGCTAAACATACAGCATCAGCCGTGAATAATAGATCGAAAAGAATCCAAAATGGCGTCCGTCGGTTACCATGGTGTTTGGGACGTATCTCGACGCATTCTTCGCGGAGAAGTGCCTGAGAAGATACAGAACTCAAAGGAGAGGACATAAAAGAAATATGCGACAGGAGTTTGAGAGGTTAGATGGGGAAGATAAGTCGAATGGGGCAGTAAGGTCGCTGCCTTTCACGAAGAGTAGGATTACGTGGTCGTTAGAGAATTACTCGCTTTTATATCGTAATTGGCGGGAGATTTATGGCCCATAACGCAGTCGGCTTCTTTGGTTTACCGCCGGGCATTCATTAAGCAGGTGCGGCAGTTTGGGTATTCCTCTGAGAGCTGTTGAGCTATTGGAACGGAAACTTATTATCGATTGGAAACGAAGATGATCTGAGAAAAGAGAGAAAGACGTGTTCCGAAGTTGATTGTGTTTTTATCGGCGATCTGCTAATCACTCGGGTTTAACGTATGATATCAATCATCCCTTTTATTCGCGAGAATTCCGAGTAAAATATATTACAATTTTGTGCGGACTTGGATGAATATTTATAGAATTGTGTCCAGAAATTCCAGTGTTGAAATTAAACTCACGAATTCAAATATTTTATGTGTGTTAAGAAGTATGACGCTCCTAAATTCCGAAGGATAGAAATGTTATTATTAATTTTGGATTGAGGTAAGAATGAATATTAATTGTGATACTTCTGGAAATTCTGTGATATTTAGAAGTTCTTCGAACAGAATAGCATTCAGATACATATCTACTTAATGTATGTACTCCTATACATTAAGTAGAATCGTATACTATATTACTATGATATATCTGATTCACAAAATATCGTAACGCAATTGTTCGCACTTTTTTACCCATTCAGTCATACAAACTTAAATTGATTTGACGCATTAGGTACTTTTTTACGTGATGATCATATAATAAGAGCAACGATTCATTAATATTTATAGTTTATTCAATTTATACTCGTATTTTAAGAGATTTAACGGAAATAGATTACGTAAATCGTCGTTTAGGATTGGTTTTCGATCGGTAACTGTGGATTAGAGCAAAGAGAATTGAGATATACTTCAAAGATAATAATTCAAAGGAACTGAACCGTAAAACTTCCTCATTTGTTATCACATTGTGTAGTTTTAACACTTTGATGATGTTATATAAGCTCCTCAATAAGTTACAAAACTATATCAATTCAAAGGAATCTGTTGAATTGTTGAATTACGCATATCTGTTTACTTGTTTACGATAATATTATCCACAAACTTTTCCACGAACGGTAGGGAGGTATTAAAGCAAATGAACTAGTAAGGAAAATTACAGCATTTACCCACTTTTAAAAGGAAATAAGGATATTCGCTTTAATTTATTATCTTCCTCTCGCAAGTTTCCTTATGCCGAATGGAAAATCTAAACATTACGAGCAGTTCATAAATAGGAAATTAAGGTTACGCTCTCGTATCTCGTTTCTAAGGAACGTTTAGAGCGTTGCTAGGCTTCAATGGAAGACAATTTTTTTCCGTAATAACCCAATTTACTCATTTAAGGATCATAAATTCATACCCATAAGGTAGCGTTGACTTTTATGACGTACGCGGAGAGAAAAACTGCGTTTTGCATCGAGGGAAAATGCTCCAGAGGACTTCGGTTGACCTATATGTGCAGCGAAGCGTGTTTTTCTGCAGAAAAAAGTCTCCTTTACTCTCTATGCTCAATAATGCATGAACTCAAATATGTGGAAGATAAGATCACGGTGTGAGATTCGAAGGAAAAATGTAACTTGGAATATTGCCAACCAATGCGTAAATGTCGGTGGGAACCGTTGTCGATGAAGGAATAGGTTCCGGGAATGGAGAGTAAGTATTCGCGTCACGTTCTGAAACCATTTAAATGAGTATAATGCCGTCTTATTGAAAAGGATAAATTACCACTATTTATCTTCTATCTTATTATGTGCCGATTGTTTTATTTAAATGCAGTGCTGAGGAGAGGAGGTGGATGGTGGGGAGCTTACTAACATACTGCATTTATTCCAAATAGGCCTATATCCCGCAATTTATGTTTTACACACTTTTCTACCGTAAAGTATATCAGAGCAATGTCTGGGAGAAACGCATTGTTAGCTTGAGAGTTGCGTAGGGTAGCTTACATTGTAGCCATAACGTCTATATTGTTTGAAAAAGTGTAGAGAAATTCAAAGAAAATCAATGAAGTTGTACAAATTATAGCATAAAATGTATCACATTAGTCAAAATATTATGCGTTATACATTCAAATTTTAAAAAGGCAGCTTTGCGAACTAGATAAGTTGATTGATCTTGAAATAAGGGGTAAATCTTTATTACGTGGATTTTCACATTCACTTAACGTTATCTTTTGTATGTAATTCCTTTTCTAAAAGTATTGCTCGTTTCGCCTCTTAATATTTACTTTATATCTCTTCCAGCGCAATCTAAAGAGTAATACTTTTTACGTTTACGAGATTTGACACATTTTTTATGTGCTCGAGTACATCCTTTGTACAATATTGGATTTTTATTCTTAGTCGAATAAGTCTTATTTCCCTTATACATTTAATTTAATTTCCCGCAATATTAGCGTCTTGTTTTTATGTATTAATATATATGATGATTTTAGCGTGTTTTTATGTTAATATAAATGTATAGAGATCGTTATAACTAATGCCAGTATCCACTTTTTTAATCATAGAATATCGTAATTAAAAGCTCTTTTTTATGTTACAATAAACGATTACAGAAAAATTTCCTATCGAATATCATTAAAAAAATATTCTACTTAAAAAGCCATTAAACCAAGTACATAATACGGAATCGCGTGCTAATCCTGCGTGACTTCGGGCAATAATGTTTTCTTTCATGACTTAAAAGTAGCGTATTTCCATTCTCCTTATGCATCCATGGACGAGTTTTCATCTCAGATTAAACATGTACATAGGGATCGAATGAAAAGATCCTTATATTCATCACGTGATGTTTACCATTACGATGATAAAGGTCTTTTTTCGTTACTTCAATGCACATCACGATAGAAACTAATCTAAAGATCGAATGCTTTAGATGAAATTAAGTGCTTTTGTCATTTCAAAGGAAAAGTTTTTTACTGCTAAATCACCCTAAAGTTTTGAAATGTTTCAGGAGTGTATTGTGTAATAAGACTTTCTTCTATAGAGCCTAATTGTACAAAACAATTATGAAATAGTATGTTCAATCTCATTAGCGAAATTTAATCTTTACAGTTAATTCGTTTATGATATTGTTTTTACTGTTTATAATGATACTCCTTAAGCGAGAGAAGTAATACAATTACAGAAAAACACATATTGTTATGAAAAATGAGAATAAGAATTACGTTTAAGTAGATTAAAAGTATTCGAAATGTATTCTAAGGAAACTAATATCTTCAATTTTGTTCTGAATAGATGAGATTCTAATATTAAAATTAGAGGCGTAAATGGCATTAAGGTGTACAGCTGTTAAATATGACTGACAATAACCACCGTTTTATAGGATTATTATAGGTTGATTTTTTTGTTCCTTTATCTTTAGTTATTTATTTACAGTTGAGAAAGGAATGATCAAAATCCATCAAAATTCAAACTTAAGAGTTATAACTTTATTTAAAGTTTGTACATCAGAATTATAATTTACTATTTCATACACTTATAGCCACAAATATTGCATTTCATATCATAAATATTGGAAGGAAACCTTGAAAGGTATTACTTTCTCACAATTTAATAATAATCAAAACATGAGATGATTCGTGGAATACTGTCATATTTTGTAAAAATAAAATTGTGGAAGGTACGAAATTCTAAATATTTTTTCGATTTCCAATTTCTATGACGCTAAACCAGATTCTATGAAGTTTATCGCAAGAATTATATCCATAGAAACGGTACACGATATCGTTGTCGCATCCCTTATTAACTTTCTTTTGTTTGATTATGACGCTGTATTACGCCGAATTAGATGGTAAACCGCGTGCTTTCCTTCCGTGCGATTGAGCTGATATGGCTCTTCGTGCCTTGTAATAGCACCGTTTAGCGGCCGTTTCTCGGAAGACAGCGTGAGTGGCGAAACAGTCCACTCAGCGTTTCCTCTGGGTTCAACCAAGTCCATCCCGTAACCGAAGGCGATATTTCACAGCGGAACATATTTAGAATAGGTGAAATTCTGTTGTGAATAACACGCGATTCGAAACGGAGCTAAACTGTGTTTCCCGAACGCTTGAAACTTCTTTGCTCTTTGAAATAAAACAAGCCTTGGATAAGAGCTTTTGTGTGTTGGGTGTGAAGCAACGTTTATTTCTATGGTTACCTTAACTACGTTTTCCTGTAAGCAGACCTTTAAGAGAAATTACAATATCGTCTATTTTGAAAAATAAATGGGTAATGTTGAAATGTAATTGAATGAAATATATGTTATTTACCATTGGTTATGATTTTTTCAAGCATTAATTTCACTTACTTTCTTTATTGATTGAGGCAATAATCCCTATTTTTTACAGTTCGTACTTTAATTATAAATGTTTCTTTTAACTCGTCATATTAGCTGTATGATTAAAATTTACCTCTACGTATAAAGAAGACGTGTAGGCATATGAATTTTTTATCATCCCGCTTATTTCTTTTCGCTAGCGTTAGGAGATTTAATGGGAAAAAAGATATCAATATTCCATGAAATACTAATTTACTAAACACATTCCGAAATTTAGTATTTTAGTTAGTGTCTAGGAAATTATTGTGTATCATTTTTAAATCATATATTTAGAATAGTTCATGTTATACAAACCCAATAATAATTATTTTTGCTGCTTCAAACTGGATCAATAAAAAGAAAAATTTTGCTAATTCATTAACAATGAATATGCATTTAATGAATAATTAATTGTCGTTCAATTTTGTCAAATTTTGAAATAATGTTTTCATAATGATGATGCTTAATGATTCAACCAAAAAATCACGTATTATAATGGGGAATATATGGAAAACTGTAACTATGTTCTATTAGTTACTAATGGAAAACGTGATATGCTGTTTTTCTCTACTCTAATACAAAAATTTATATTCATCAAATGAACACGTCGATCGTAACTTTCAAAAGCTTTGAATGTAATTAATACGAAACTATCAATCAAACAGCTAATATAATATAACGAGCAAAATGTGAAATCACGCAGTTCTGTTCGAAGGCACGTGTTGTAATTCAAATTACGTGTCCGATATTCTTGGAAACTTTTTTAAGGATTTCTCTCGCTTGAATTTCTTTCTGAACACGATCGAAATGAAGTCCAGAACTACAACGCGTGTCACACTCCGCTGCCCGCATTCAATGGCATCATCTCTTTGCAATAAAATCGCTGATCTTGCGTCTCCGACTCCTTTTAAAAAAAAATAAGGCTCGTAGCAATTCAAAACTCGACATCTTTTCTAAACAGATCGACTGGGTATTCCCCCGAACTGGTTAACCGTTTTTTATTCATTGTATTCCTTCCATGAACTCTGCGCAACGAATTCCTAGCCTCCGCGACGCACTCGAGGACTCATTAAGTTTCAATTGCTTCTCAAATACCGCCGAGTCCTCGAGAGTTGATTCATTTAGAGAGAGCTCGTGCCTCTGCTGCAGCACTGGAAAAAATGCCATCTCGTTTGCGAAGATGCACTTCCTCATTGTCCCCTGAACAATGGCGTCTATTGTTTGGGAATCCACGCAGTTGACACCGTGCTGCTAAGGACGCGTGCGGTCTGCAGATGGATGCTTCTCCGTTTATCAATTCCCGGAAAGCTACCAATGAGTGCGGAGGAATTATCCGTTGGATTAATCTTAGAATCCGCGGTTTAAAATCCAGTTGTGGCACGCTTCTAGCTTTTCCGCTGAAAGAGCGGAAGTTGTCCATTAGAATAACGCATTCCTCGCGAGTTTTGTTTCCAGATCGATTCGGGATTAACTATAGCTGTCTCCAGCGTTGATGAATCTTGATTTTTTTTTTATCACCGTAGCCTTAGGCCCTTCCCGGAAGCGTCTGTAATTATATCTGTTGTCATAGGTTTTAATCCTTATGTTTCGTCACAGGAATTTGTTGGAGGGTAAAGGAGGAAGTATTTTCTCTATGTCAGTACTTATACTGATTTAATTGAACGTTTTATTTTTTTACATTATGCAGTTTTCAAAGGCATTGATATCGCCATAGACACTGAGTTATAATAACGAGACTGTTATTGTAAACCGTAATTCGCAATGGTAAGGGTCGGTATTCTAAACAGAGCATTATTTTCGGAGAGTAATATAGTAATAGATAAATGTTAGAATATAGAAGTATAATTAAGTGAAATTGATATTTTTAAAATGAATCACATATAAATAGCTAAATAGAAATTCAATTCATAAAACTCAGTCTCTCAGTAACCTTTGCGTAATTTAAATAAAATTAATTCAAAGGTAAAGAATTGAGTATTAATAAAGATATCAAAGTTTTAAATATATAATAAAATAACGTAATAAATTGTCTTACAATTAGCGTAAATGAATTAATATAAATAATATAAAAAAGGTAAAGAGTGAAATTAGAATGTTTCCTTAAAACCTATCTTTACTTTGAATACATTAAACCAATTAGGATTAATATTTTATATCGTCTTTTTCTATTTCCTTTCCAAATTATTGATATTTTAACTATATTAATGAAAGCTTATAATCTTTTCATCCAGAATAATTTTCGCTTTTTTCAAACAATACAATTGTGTATATTTTATGCAAGGAATTTTAAAACTATAAAACCAATATTTTTACTATCCTGCCTCCGTGTTATGTATGGAGCGATATATTCTATGTCAGATGGTTCTCATGGAAATAACAAACATGAGTAGAATCTCCAAGGTATTATGAAAAAATTCACGAAAGCAGATTTTCTTGGAAATAAAAAACAGTAATAAGATCCCTTAGGTGTAACACAGCTGTAAAAACTTAACAGAAGCAATAACTTCATAATTTTCATAGTAGAGAAGCACTCAGAAGAGATCCAAAAAACTCAGATATATTTCGCTATTTAGGCCTAAAAGTTTTTGCCCTCCTTTATATCCAAGTCCGCGCGTTTATTCTCATCGCGGATTGCGTTTTTTCGCCGCGATAGATGGAAGAAGAATGCCCCTTTTCCCCTCCTATTGTCCCCTTTATAAAGGGCCGACTATTTCCGTTCGAGACGCGTCGTCTCCATAGCACGACTCACCAAACTCATTTTTCGCTCAGGGGCTTAAGAGAGGTTAAGAGAGCGGGAAATATTTATAAATACTGTTGTCTTCTTAAAACATCCGCTCCTTTTTTTTACGCGCGACAAAAGGGGAAGAGTTTCTTTATCTCGACACGAATTGATGGCACTCATCCTTCCGAAGACGACACTGACTTTGATTAAAAGGTCAGTGCCGGGGACAAGCTGTAAAGTAACTCGGGAGTCGGTGAGAGCGACGCTTTGAAGTAGACTACAGCAGAGAATTATGGTCGCTTATAAAGGTGACAATTGAATTCCGATAAGTTTTTCCCGCGCTCCGCCTTACGGATATTCTCTATCGAAATTTGATTAATGATTGTTACACCGACAATGATGTAACTCTAATGGAGGAGGGTTATACAAAGATTGCTTCATACATTGTTGCGGAGGGGAGTTAAGTGCGAAACAAACTATAGTTACGAGAATAATAAATTAGGAGGTAAAAAATGAGTAACATTGTAATGGTTGGATAATGAATCCTCAAAAGTTAATAATAATATCAAAAATGTGTTTCAGTGTTTGTCGGTAACAATATGTTTTTTTATTATTCGTTAATGTTCGTTTCGTAATATGATTAATTGTTAATGAATACTAGGAAATTAATTGGAGATAAAAGATTTAAATTGCTAATTAATTATGCATAAATGAACTGTTGACATCGATCTAGTATAATTGTGGAGCTATTCACCTATCATTATCGAATCGATGTACGAATAGATTTCTTTATGTCTATTTCGTTGGAATCACCCATTTAAAACTCATTTACATACGCTAATTATAAAACATTTATATATAATATATTATTTTATAATTATATTATTTCCAAGAGTACTTTCTAGTTTGTAAATTTTCGTGGACTTGTACTGGCGTAGTTTTTGTTGTAATTACAGATTTAATTTCACCTTTCATTGATTGTGTAAAGGAATCCCCTTTCTATTGCTTATCAAATACTTAGAAATCTCTAGCAAAACATCGGATACTGTATCAAATTCCTGAATTAATCCATTTCGTTGAATCTTTCGCAAAACTTTGGTGAACATTGGAAAGCTCAACTTCTATACTAGGATCAACGATCGTTTTATCAGTGAACTGTCAAATCCTTTATCTTTTGATAACATAAGATTCCATGTGTTTTTGTAATATTTAAGTTCGCTTGTTCTCTAATAGAAAAACATGTGTTCCTTTTTTGCTCTATTTCTAATCTAAGATATCATATTTGTGTGTTTAACTCACGTTTGTCTGAGAGTGAATATCTCTTTTATTCATTTCCCATTTCCTGCAAAAAACGAGAGTTTTAATGATGAGAATACGAAAACGAGTTTAAATATCTTTGATGATATTAATATATATTCATAGATGGTATAGCCGTAGCAGCTAATTATAATATATAATAGCATGCTAATTAGCCTAATAAAATTTTAAGAAAATGTTAAAAGTTTAGTTTCGTTTCGGAACTCTTTTTTTGCTCCAAATCTTGGATTTCATCGTTTCCTCGAAGTACTCTTGTGTTTGTCCTAAGAAGAAATATTAGATTAACTACATGTTTACAATATAAGATAACTGAATATAAGGACTATATTTTTTCAAATTAAAGAGTTGGTTTTTAATTGTTATAAACATAAGTATGATAAACTATACACCATAGACCCTGTTTCGAAACTATGGTAATCTGATTTGGACTGCCTAATAATTTTTATGTTTAATGTATTTTAAACATTTATATTTATTAGTGAGAGTATAAGTTGTTTTTTCAATATTCCTGATTTCAATAATATGGTGTTGTAATATTATAACCTTCATTTCCAGTTAATAATGAATCTAATCTTCTCAAATTCCTGAAATTTAAATAAAATTAGTCTGTAGTTAATCGTCTTATTATTATAGAATTAGTTCACTCAATAGCTTCAGCTAACAACTTAGAAAATTGGTTTAGCCTAGATCTTAATCCATTGTATTGAAATACCTATTTATTTTCATACATATTGAAGCTTCAGAACTACAAATAAATACTTTTCAAACACCCTCTATCAAACTAAGTCCATTGATCTTTTAATTCAGGTGCACAGAGTGTGAAATAGTAAACCCTTTGGGAGTTGAACCAACTGTAGAGTCATGACGCTTTGCCCCTGTCCATATTCGATTTCAACTGACCTGTTCACAGTCAGATGAGGATCCCTCTTCTCTACCCATGGTTAATCTCAACCCCTGATCCTTCCCTTTCTTTTGTTACCTTCCACCCCTAGGCATCTCTTCACCCCTAGCGCATCCCCGTTTTTAATCAACCACGTGGCGCCCTTCCGTGTTCCTCCTTAAAAATTGATTAAAGGGAATGACGGTAGAAGAAGGGGCATATGAATTCACATCAATATAATGAATCCCTACCCTTACCGAAGATTCTCCCTACCGGAAGAGGGCTTCACCTGATCAAGAGCTTGTTTAGAGTAGCCTCATGGTTTCAAACGGAGGGAGAATATACTAGATAAAGTTTTGAAGAAGCCAAGAGTCAGTACAAAAATTAAAGTTACGATGTAAACTTAGAGAAAGAAAAATCTTATTAATTGGTAATGTAATCGATCGCTTGGCTTCTACCAGTAATTATGTTATAAATGAATCCAACGCCAAATATTTCATAAATAGAAGTTTTTAGAAGTGTGATAATATCCTATTATTTTCTTTCTATTACATCCCCTTATGCATGTTGGATGCACACAAATAATAGAGTATGAGGAGTCTAAAGATGGCTTGTCTGAATAAATAACTCCGGATGACATACTTTCCTTATCTTATTAATTGAATATAACTTAGAGTGGTAAATGGCCATGTGATTACACATCACTTGGCCATTTACCTTGATAAGAGTATTATCAATAATTAGGGCTGTCGAAAAACATGAAGTATCCAGTAGATCATCTGCGCTATGACTTCAACGCTATGAATTTCAGGGTTAGAAGCGCAATAGCATTAATCTTTTCAAATTGTCATATCTTAGCTGTCACGTCGAATTAAATTTCGTAAGGAATTGAGCATAAGCTGCAGTCTTAATCCTAAATCCTGTTTTCCTCAAATGCCGAGATAAGATATTGTTAAACCCGCATAAAAAATGGTTTACGTATCTAAAATACTTCGTGAAAGCATATTACGAATTTGACACAGTTGTTTACGAACTGATTTTTAGAAGATAAGCAGGGAGACTGATGTAACAGAGTTGAAATCATTCTGCGGTAGTTTTACATGTACTTCTTTCTTATTTATGCGTACTTAATGTCCGGAAAATACGTAATAAAAAAACTGAGGAACTTAAAGCTTCTAGAAATGTTAAATAAAATGGTAGATTTTCAAGACCTGTGCTACCAAAGTTAGTGAGGTAGTTTATTCACATTTAGAAAACCGAGTGTGTTAAATATCAGTAAACCATTGACTTATATGCTGTCTATTCAAAAATGAGGTACTTGGAGCATGATAATGCAGTTTGATGAATGCATTATATATCCATAGACAATGAAGAGTCAAAAATAAACGGTTCTGTAATTTTCTTTGTCTTTAAGTTAATAATTAAAGAAAGATTCATTGTGTATGGAAATGATAGAAGATGGTAAATGAACGGTTAAGGAAAGGTTGCTAGGAGACAGCCAAATTGAATTAATGAATTGAATTAACTTCCCTCATTTTATTTCTAAAATAATTCATTAATTTTCCCTTTATGAAATCTATATTTACTCTTTTCGATAGTCAAGGGTCTGGTCTTTATTCTTATCGATCCAAAGGTTCCAGAATGTCACCCAAAAATAGCCCGTGCACTTGCAGTAAATTAAAGAAGACCCCTTATTCTCTGTCACCACTTCCCCTTCATCCAATTCCGATATTTATACACCCACACGACCATCTGGCCCACTTCCCAAAAAGAGGTGCGAAAGGTGTCGAGAATAAAGACTTCGCAGGGCCAAACACTATGAATCAATCGACCGCCTATCCCATCCTCGCCACCTCAAGAGGTTCTCCCTGGCACACCGCTGCTTTTTTCCCTGCACCTCCTGACGATGGGAGTTCCTGGCAGTCCTTGCATCGCCAATGCGGAATTCCATCCTTTAAATCAATCGATTCTTCCTCAATCCCCCTTCCCTACCGGAGACCACGGCCATCTTGAAGGGACTTCCACTCTCGTATATCACTCTATACGCGCCGCGCAAATTCTGACCCTTTCCCGATCACTCTTCGACTACACTTCAGAATTCTTTTCTCGCTCGTTTTCTCCTGTTTTGGAAAACGTCGCGTCGCCTTGGAGAAGTGGTTCCTGAGGTTTTACGTTTGGTTGTGCAACTTTTTTCAGCACTCTGAGTTTGCAGAATGTCATGATATTCCCTGTGAAATTAGTTTGAAGTTTGACATCGTGGTATTAAGAGGAAAAGTTAAGTTAAATGAACTGGGTAAATTCTACTAAAAGTATATCATCTACGACAACTGTTTTTGTCAATGAATAAGGTGACAATTCCTCTGACACACAACCAATGAATTATAGGGTTTATGTGTAGATACAGAAGTAATATCTTTATCCACATCTGGTTCTGATACAGCTGGGTTGTTATTAATGATATATGTTGTGCATGTTAATTTAACGTATCGTATTATATATTTTTTCCACTAAGTTTTACGAAGTTAAGGGAAATGAAGCATATTTCTGGTTTTAAAATGATAACCGAGCTACTTTTGCATTTTGAAAGATTAAGTCATTGAATCTATTTTAAAGTCTGATCTTATCAACAAATATAATTATAATATCTTTATTTGTAGCGTTTTTACCGCCTGAAGACTATTCTATCTTATCACTGTCATTAGATTTTATCGATTGAGTGACAAAAATTTCTTTTGGTTTTATTTGTGAATGACTAAGCGCCTGCATTTTTTTCAGGCTGTTCAATTTTCCTGTTATTCTGCTTTATTTGATTTTATATGATTTATATAATTATTAAGTAGATTTTCGTGTTTTCAAAACCATTTTTATGAGTATTTTTACTTACATTCTTAATTGCAAATTCAGGTTTTTTCAAGCTCAGAAAGAGCTTCCTCTTACTTTCAAATATCTTTAAATCAAAATTTTTATTTTAATTAATACTCAACTTGATTTATTGTAGTTTGAAGTGAGACTATGTCTCTTTTTAATGAAGACTAGTACAGTAATTACAATAAGCTTGCTAGGTTTGTTCGGAATATATTTCACGATAAGGTTGATTCCATTTTATTTTGAGCACCTTGACTAGAGCCTACTGTAATAGCTAGTAAAGAACAGATTAACGTGCCTGGCGCTAAAACGCAATTATTTACTTTTAAACTAAGCGATATAATTCTTATTGAGCGTAGCCTGCTATTAAAACAGACAGACATGATAGGATTTAGTTCCTCAATCTTAGTTCTAGGTCGAATGAATCTATTCTCACTATTATATGTTTTCCTGCTAGCTACATTGTCGCATTAAAAGGGTTGACCGTCTTTCTTTACAATGACTATGTTATATTTATATTAGCTTGTGAAGCTGAATTTTGTTACATTTTATCGTAGAGTTACTAAAGTTACAAAGGAAGGTTATTCCTAAAATGAATTTTAAAGAATGGATAATTCGCTAGATTATCCATTAATACTAAAATATGATTTTATGAAAATAGTCGTATAGTAATAGTCGTACTAAAAGAGTATTGTAGATATATTAAGGAGGCTTTGATACAATCTATTTACTGTGTTTTTTCCTTAGTAACCAAATACAACCGTAACAATGACTCAATTATCAAGCTCGGAACTTATAAATACAGTGTATCTTGAGCATGAAGATGCTTCAAAAATAAGAGGAAAAATACTTAAATTTAAGAATATTTTTTGATACGTTCAACAATAATATTATCAGATCTTGCGTCATCCCAGTGATATCACCATTCATCAGTGCCACGGTTTTTCCAGTATTTCGTAAACTACAAAAACATTTGTCTCGTATAATATCCTTATTACTCTTCCAAGAAGTGAGCTGCAACGATATGGTGACAAGGAAATGAAGGGATGTAGCAAATGAGGATTAAAAATCGTCCTTGAAGCTTCCCGGAATATGCATCGAACAATGTAGATTTCCAATCAATAGAATTGCTCTTGATTATTTACACATGAAATGTTTATTTATCGCATTTCGTTGAATCGAATTTACTCCGTTCAATAGCGTAGTGTATTTTTCATCTGAATCGTTGATTACCAAACGCGTTGCGGTTGTGATGGATTGGGTGAATGAGAGAACGTGTATTTCTTTTATGTGCATTATCCATAACCGCAGATTTAATGTGTAGTGATACAATTTTTTCTACGGAAACGTAAGAATGGGTTTTCCATTCTTCAATACATTAGCAATTATCTTTCATTGAGTATCATTTATCATTTTAAGCATCCGGAAAACCAAATATACGTTTGAAGAATATTAATTTTATTTCTTTATATAATTTTTATCTTCTGTTGCTAAGAGACCAAATAATTAGAAGTTTTTACGAAATAAATTCAATAAGATATTGAATAGTTATGATATTATGAATTTTATACACATGTATTTCTTGCTCACGAGTAAATTTTTTAAATGAATAACATATATATTACAAAAGTGATTTTATTATGACATAAAGGTATGTAGGTTCATTCTTACGATGAACTGGAATCAGTTATCCATCTGTTTCATATACTAGATTAAAATATAAAAGTGTGATATCTTTAACTGCATATCAGATGAAAACCTTTCCCATAAGCAATGCATTTTATTTACTTGATATATTTTGTGGATTGGAATAATGGAAGAAAGTATGAGTGATCTATATATATCAATGTATACATATACATACGCACATATACTAAATCTTAATGTCACTTAGTATTATGACATACTTTAAGAAGATTTAAGGAGCGTTTCAATGTTCATATTTGCATAATGTACCGTTTTACGGCCGTTTATAATGCATTTTCAGAGAAATCGTCCCCAAAATACGTAATAAACGAATTGAAAAGATGATTTCCGAAGCAATATCGCCCATTGGGCTGCGTTGAGTTTGATCCTCCAGTCTTCTCAACTTCAGCCGCACGTCTTTATCACCATTTGATGGCCGTGTATTGTTTATCGGTTGTTAATTCATCTCCCTCTGCCAACTCTGTGAAACAAACCTTGGTCGTTAGCATTCCGTTGATTGCAGCGATGGAATGGCCATTTCAAATGAGATATCTTCTCTTTGGGCCATTCAGCCCTATTTATTTGGAGTCCGTACTTTACGTTTGTCTTTTCATTCGGAGATTAATGAAGGTTTTCTGTGCTTCAGAAGCAATCATACCCTTTGAAAGCTTGAATGAGGCGTTTAACAACGCATGATTAATTGCCTAATTTTACGCACTCTATAGTGCGGCAGTGCATTTATTTATGAGGGGTTCCCATTATGATTCTGTACCGTGACTTTAAGTACGATGTTGGATAAAGTGGGTGAATTGGACGATCTTTCAGTTCCTGGATTCATTTATGTCAACAAACACTAAGCTATGTTGGTATAGGAATTAGAAACAATTAACTTTGAGATGGAACGATGCAATAATGAGTATTGATTGAATTGTGACACATATTTTACACATTTTCTCGTTGCTTAAGAAATATATTGGCATAGAGGGTTGTGACGTTGGTTTTAAATAAATATATTCTTGTGAAGAATTATATACTGCACGATTATCTTCTGGTTGATTATTCATGCTATGATTAATTAAAAGCTATAATTATATAATCAATAAATGAAGCTATCACTTTATGGAAATCCATAACGGTAAGGATAATAATATTTAGTCTTACAATTAGTTCCTCTAATTATTCAAATCATACATAATTAAGAATCCACAATATTTTTTAAAATGTGCATAATAAGAAAAATTCTAGGGGAACTAAGACGATGTATTATTTTACCAACCGTTACCAGTTAGAATTATATTTTGAAACCATTTTAAACGTCACACTTATTATTAAAATCGTCTACCTCTCTAATTTATCTCTGAAGAACTTTAAATTTAATAGCTTCGTATTTATTCTTCCCTTTCTTAGGTGCTTTCATTTGTTTCGGAGTATCGCCGCAAATCATCAACGTAAGAAAAGCATAGTTCTGCTGAAACGTGAAGGATCTTGAAGTGTTTATGGAGCCAACACCGCCATCTTTGAAAGTTCGTGGTAGAGAATGGTACCGTGCGACACGATCCAGCCCAAGGTAGGAACCCTCTTTACTCATTCGCGAAAAACAGTCCTATATTTCACGAATTGTTGGTCATATATTTGCGAAACAGGGCTCCTTGTTTTAAAGGCATGCGGAGAATTCAGTCTTAATTTGCGTAAAGATGAATGGCGGCATCGAAACATTATTTGGGTGACGTAGAAAGTTATGCGACCGTCTGACCGTGAAATTTGATGAATGAATGCAAATTTTTACATAAATATGATCGATTTCAGTGCTGTTACTCAGGAAAATAACCTCTACGTATCTACGTAATTAGGGAAAGAAGTTTACTAAGAAGCACTTTAATTTTACGCGAAAAATATTTATGATGTATCGGTAATTATATCTTTAAAATATTCATCTTTAACTCAAGAATCACTTAAAACTTTGAAATTTAAGAAAACGAAGTCTTGATGGGTATGATTTTTTACTAAACGAATTTTATACTCAATAAAGGCATACTCTAATCTCTGAGTTTTCATGTAAATACATATTTTTATAATAGAGCTTAATAACTATTGTAATAATTGATACCGATAGTAAAATCTGAAATAATACGAATAAATTGAACTGTTATGTTGACATATCAGAGCTTTTGTGAATATCTAAAGTACGTTGCTAAAGTATTTTTATTTATTTACTTTGTTGCCACGGATTTCCGCGAGATGAGATATATCTATAAAAATATTACGAAAATTTTATTGGACAATGTTTAAGATAACGTGAGAATTATATTTATGATTACTATTCGTTAGCCGGAGAAATAAAGATCAAAAATAGTATACTACGACCCGTTCCTTATTTTATTTATTCATTTTTTTCGGTCTCAATGATATCCATTGTGAATTGCCTCTATACCCTCTTCGGCATTTTTTCGGAGGTGATTAATAGTAGCTCCGTTAAAGAGATTCCTACGGACTACGAACCTCAACCGGCTCTGGATTCCGATCTAATTCTGTTTTTCCTACATTCTTCCTCTTCATTAGGAGGCTTTGTAGTAATATACGTCGCCTTTTTTAGTTTTTATGTTCTTTTTTGGCCCTATTAAACATAAAGTGTGGTTTCTTGTTGTGTTTTTCTGGTAAGTAATTTGAATCTCGATATATTTGGAAATTAATGTTTCGTAGAAGAATTTGTTCTCGGATTTCTTTTTCAGGATTTTAAATGTTGTTATAAGTATCTATTTATGTTTACGATATATTTATAAAATTAAGGTACTTCAAGAATAAAACTCGTCCATGGATTATAATATTTAAGAGGAATATTTCGTATATATGAAATACTCGAAATAATGTCCAAATTAAATTAGTTCTGGAACAGATGTTCTTGCTCTTGAGTTACCATGGAGATAGTAATTAATACATAACAGTGAAAAGCATTTAAATATCGAAATATTTTCGCTAAACGTGAACGTTGGAACGAAACGAAATATAGAACATTACAGTATTTTTTTATTTGCGAAAGGGTCAGATGTTTCGACAATTAAACGTCACAAAAATGCATCCCTTTTCATACCCTTTCTAGCTGCAATAAAAGGAGCAAGTCTTTAATGATTCATGCATCTCCACGGAGGAGATAATCGTACGCGTTGCCATAGCTTTCGACTCCCCTAACTCATTACAAAAGCTTCATCTCGCAGCTATTAAAATAGTTGAAAAGCTGTCTATGGTTTCGAATTGACATCAGTGTCGGAATG
This sequence comes from Pantala flavescens, assembly GCA_020796165.1. Lineage (NCBI taxonomy): Eukaryota > Metazoa > Arthropoda > Insecta > Odonata > Libellulidae > Pantala > Pantala flavescens. Next base: position 43,237,996 of record CM036881.1, on the reverse strand, counting down.
AACGCTGTCAATGCGCATCGGCAGCCTCTCTTGCGATCCTCAACTATTTGGCATGGCGAAAGGGTTTAAGATTATCCGACGGACTGTCAGGAAGCTCATTCACCCTGCTATTAAGTCTCCGCAAATAACTTAAATGCAGAAGGTCACGTGTCTGAAAATGTGGTCTCTTTGATGGAAAGAAATTGGGGCAGGGAACGAACCAATGACAGTTTTCAAGTAAGCTGTGTTTTAACCATGTTCATCTCATAATCAAATGAATTAATATTAATTGTTTGATCTTCTTGCGCCTTTAATATTCACTTCCAATCAATTCATACGTATATTATTCAGTGTATGCATTACGATAATTAATCTATCAATACGTCATTTCAATCCGTTTCATTGTTGAATTAATGTAATTTAGTACAGAGTCCAACAAAGCTTAATTTAAATAAGCGTTTTATCTTTTAACTGTATTTTATTCTTCGCATTGTTAAACGATTATAAGCTTTGATAATTTGTCGTTGCAACATTTTTCAAATGAAACAATGTAAAAATCAAATTAATATCATGTAGTATAAAAGAAAACCCTTACTTAAATACAGAAATATTACAATTAATGTTAGCATTTATGTGATGATGAAAATATTATTTAGGACGAAGAATGAGAAATAAGTACGTTTAATTTTACTGAAAGTTATGTTTAAAATAAAAGCTTATCAAATCTTGGTTAGATGTTTTTGATAGTGTGTACCTTGTTATTTTAGTGTCAGGTTCTTTGAAGTATTTTCATAGCTGAATTAAAAATCCGAATTAATGTATTTTTAGAATTCGCCATTGATTACTCATCCATTTATTCTGTATGAGAATAGTTTGGTCATGTTTGGCACAGTGATGGGATGTTTTGAAGCGATAAACGCGGGCCAATACTCTACAAACACCTTATTGCCTTTGATTTAAGATGTTTGTAATGAAATATGACGTTATCACTTTAATTGCTGGCCGACAGAATTCACATATCACAATCCAGTACACAATTTTCTTTGTGATAATGTTACCTAAGTCAAGGAGTCATTCCAAACTATATTTAAGTTCTATTCATATAGACATTGAAAACAACAGCAACGTTTTTCTTTTTGCAATTTTGTTTCTAATATTAGCAACATACCCGGACCGTGTTTTGAAATGTTAAATTGGTAGTTGGCTTAGTGTTAAATAGTCAAAGAGAATTGATTAAAATAGAATTCATTGCTGACAAGAGCAGGAAAAATTTTAATTCATTATCACACAGTTAGAAAACTATGTATTTTAATATTTTATTGACTTAATGTGTAGAGGTGAGTCTATTTACGACTTTTTAAGTTCTATATTAAAGCCTTTATGATTTTTTAAAGTAATTCTTCATTTAAATCATGGAAAATATGATTATCTGATCTCCTTTCTTTACTTAAGTACCGATTGTTAAATCATGAAATGGATTTGTTGATTAAATAAGGAAGTTCTTCATTGAGTATCTCCATAAGCAACAGCTTTTGTACCTCTTGTCTTATAAACTTAATTATTATATACATGATTTTAATAATTTAATGGTATTGACAATTATTATTGCCTCTACCTGTTTCTAAACTTTACGTTCAAAGTTATGTATTGATCTCTAATAAAATTGGATGAGAAAAATAATAATTTTCTACAAGTCATATATTACATATACATGTACACACATATACGCATGCTACACCTATGGCATGATTAAGTTTATTAAGTCCACCATTCTTAGCCAAGTACCACATCGCTATGGGTAGTTTCTCGTTTTTCATCCTTTTTAACGAGAGAGGTCTTCCTAAGAAGTTTATGCATCGCTCCACGAAATGGCCGGGTGTCACGAGAGAACCTTTCTTCACAAAATTACTCTTCCAATTCCACTGAATTTTACTTACGAGAGTGATATACTGGTTGTGTCCTTTAGTCCTTACTTCTCTCATATTCTTCTTTCCTCTCAATCTTCAAAAATTCCTGTTCTCTTCCTGTTCACCTAAATTTATAATTCATCAATACAATACGGACATTAAGGTATTACATTTTCATATACTAAAGGTAGTAAGTTTGGGCTTTGGTAAGGATAGCGTGTTTTCCATTTCCTGTATTATCGAGCTCCGGCTAATGGGTCTGTTTATCTGTACCTCATATTACCGAATTGTATCAAATATAATTTTTTAAAATAATGGTTAAATTTTTAACTAGATCTCACTTATGGAAATTTTAAGTTTTTGTTCCTTGAGGTTGAATTTAAACTCCCTCAATCCTCATCCTAAATATTATATCTCCCTGTTTCATCTTTAGTTTGGACCAGAATATGCTAATTCTAGATAAATAACGTTGAAGGTGGAAGTAATGATTCTGTGAAATCAGCCACATATGAAACATTGAGGTGCCTAGATGTTCTTTATTTTGCTACGTTTTGGCTGATAGAAATCCCCATGTGTTACTCTTCAATGGTGAGATATGCCTTATTTAATCTCGTATCCTTGCCCTTGGATGTATATCCTTTGGCATTGCCATGGTGACTGGGTTTTGAAGTGAGGAAGATGCTTCCCTCAGCCGCAATGGCGTCTCGCACTCTCGCTTACAAAGGAGGAATTTTCTCTCCCCTTGAGGGGCTAGATCGATGACCCAGATGGATTGCAGAGGCATCTTTTGGGAATGATTCACTCACTTCATCTTTCTCCGATCCTTAACTCCTGAATGATACGGCTGAAAAAAGGATTATAATTGGTTCAATCGCCATCCATGTATTAATTATAAATCTACGTCTCCATAGAGACCCTTTAGACTATATTTTAGCGTATGGCAGAGGGCGTAAACATCCGTTTAATAAGGAGGATTGTTGTGTATCCTAATAGAGTATATAATTCGTAGAAAGAATGAATTTTTTGGTCTCACATTTACCTTTTTACAGCAAAAGGAACTCGGCACGATTCTATACAGCTCTGTACATATATACGTCTTTATAAACCGGCAAAAAGGAAACTATAATCGCAGTTCAATATTTAAATCCAGAGATCAAAATTGTATGTAACAAATAGTTGTATAGTTACAATTATAAAAATTACAGGATAGCTTAAAATAAATTCTAGAGTTGAGAAAATAAAAGATCAAAATGTACGCTATGCACTAAAAAACATTTACTATTATGAAATATATATGGCTTTAGAATGCAAGATTTGTTCTAAAACTGTGAAGCGCGAAGTTCTGAATGTATATACTAGAAGACGCTTCTGGCTTGACAAAGTGAGGAGTGATATGTTTTGGCATTAAACCTTCTTTTTCAAGCGAAAACGATATATTTGTATGTATGAATTGAATGCACTTTGCTTAATATATTAACAAGATCTTACATAATCGTGATAAGCAAATGAAAATAAATTAGCGATTATTCACTGTTTTTTATGCCACGAAAGCTTACATATTTTCAAACTCATTATAGATACTATCAATACAGGATTCATAGAGTAAAATTCAACAACAATGAATCCTACCTTAGTAATATGTATCCCGAGTGATCAATATACTATACAAGAATGCGTTGACTATTTATTCGCGATTTAAAATTAAAATATTTATGATCTCATCCCAGCGTCAGACGCGATATTATCAGCTCTCTTTCAAAAGTTATCAGCCTTTTATAAAATATGATAAGGCTTCCGTTACGCTGGAGTACCGTAAGTAAACATTACTAAACGATCTCTTATCTCACAGCTTCCTTTTCCAATTAAACTCGAATTTTTATTTAATTTTTCGAGCTAAGAGTGGTATTGCGATGTCTGAAGTGTCCATGTATCGGATGCCGCGATATGTTCGGCATGATCGCCGGTTGGCTGCATTGTCCCTCTGAGGTCATGAAAAGTCAATAGAATCGCGCCAGAGTGTAATTGACCAAAGAGGTGAAGGGGTATGCACACTGGATGCACGCCAAGATAATCGGAATTCGTTAGTGATGGCTTCTGAACACCTATCCTCTGGCGTTCTCTCTTAGTCGTATAATTAGACTCGCATTGTGTTTTTTTACATACATCTAAACAGCTGTAAGTTTTTTTGTTGATCTTTTTGTATCCGGTCAAATTTAGGATCGGATATGAATATACTCGTATTAATCTATGATTTAAGGAACGTAGAAGAAATGTTTATGTCTGGCGAGTGAACGATCAGATGTCAGAAAATAATAAGGATGGAATTAAATCATAAAAGGACGTACTTATTTTTTAATTTATTTTAATTGAGGATTGCAATGTGGTTTACTCCAAGTAGCAACGTTTAAGGCGAAAAAACAAAATTATTAACCTGTTCAGCATTCGACCTAAAATAGTAGGAATACTCCTCAAAAAAATTCCCGTTAAAAATAATTTTTAAACAAAAAATTTGCTCCAGGTGAGGCTCGAACTCACAACCCCGGCATAGCTCGGACACTGTCTTATAAGTACCGTGCGCTAACCAATTGCGCCACTGAAGCTGTGATTGAGTTTGTAGCTGTTTATGAATAGTAATCTACCGAAGAGAGAGAATTCTAAATTAATGAACAATTTCAAGTAATTAAATTAGCAGTACCTAAGCATTAATGTTTTCATAATTTTTTAATAGAAATATATTATTAGCATGACGAACCTAGTAGTTATTATTGAAGAAGAATAGATAAAATAAAACACATTTCCCAACTCATTAACTAAGTAGTAGTAGAAATAGAAGCAACTTTCCGTATAGTCGAGGCTTGTGCTATTATTTTAATTTACCTGGCGTTTAAAGGTTTTGGTATTTAAAACCGTAAGGATGGATGAAAATGATGATTAAAAGTATTTTACCATGCGTTCTGTATCGGCAGACAGCATTCTGTTTTGGTTGCACCGGAATTTTTTTGATTTTTTTTAATACATACCAACTCATGCCAGATAAACTGGGAAGACAATCTTATTTGATGATAGAATGTTACTGAACATGCATGTGATGCTTTGTGAGATGTGAATTTTTCCTTTTTTTCAGAAATTTTCCAGTTTCTTGCCTTATACCTAATATAATTAGTTACCTTAATAATGTATTTCATTCAACTATGATAAGTCAGACTTGAGAGAATTTTGAATAATATACACTCTTATATATATATTATATATTCTATACTCGTTTATGAATTCTGTAATTTATTTTTCATTATTCAGTAGTGTGATAGGTGGACAGGAATCAAGAAAAATTACGCTAAATTTTACTCGTCTTATCTTCACGCTTCGGATACTGAGTTTTCAAAGAATTGCGCGAAATCTTAATTAAAGACTGGCTTAAGTATATCCGTTTCCTGCAAGATGATATCAGATTGATAAATAAAGATTTTTGAAAGAAATTAGATTGCAATGAATCAATTACGCCGAAGAATGACGGATTATCAGTCTGGAATCTGAAACTTGGAGAATTCTTTTCGATTAAGAGTTTTAATGGAGATAAACTGAAATGTTTTGCAATTTAATTCTTGAAGAACGATTTTCAGTTGCTGATTGAGTCTAGTAAATTTCAGCTTTCATTTCGGCTTTTATCTTATACTTATTCCCGATTATATGGCTCACATTAGCTGGTTGCACTGAATTGAAAAGAAAAAAATAGTTACTGCTCTTTTGGAATGAAAATTATCCTCTACTCGTAATATATCTCTAAATTATAATATATCATACGTTGATAAAAAATTAAGATATTTCTTCATCCATATATTAATCATTATATTGCATTTGGTTATATGTCAATTCTATTCGCATTAGAAAAAATGCCTTCTCTTTGAGAACTTCATTATCTATCTATGCAGTTATCAGTAAAAAATTTTGTAACCATTCCTTTAAGAGTCCGTCGTGAAATGCTAAAGTAATACTTATTTATAATCTATTATAGATTTAGCATCTATTTTCCCTCTCTCTTCTATCAAAGGAAATTTTGATTTTATCAAGATATTAGAAGCACTACTTCAGTACCAATTCTTCCAATTGGTTTGCGAAATATTCCAAAGAAAACGGTACGTTTGACAGTGCCTTCGAAGCATGTTACTGTATGCTACCAGTATTCAGTATATATATCAAGTAGGATTGCTCGTAGTAACATATGAAGTCACGGAATTCCAACGTTGAATATTTGCTCGGGAGGCTAAGTTAATTCGCATACATACTCCTCAATACGCAATGCTGGTAGTTCCGATATTGCACACCGCCTTCACGTCGCTGCTGTTTATTGCTTCTCTATGTTACATTCAGAAAATGGCAAAACATACGCTGCCCCGCGTCTGTTCATAAGAATACTTGAGATATTTCAACAAATATATTGTTTGAATGTGAATAACGCTATTACTTAAGAACTGTTAACGTTACGACAATTTTTTTTTCTAATATTCGTATGAGTAACACTTCCAATTCATGTTTATCTAAATAATTTCTTGAATACTAAAAATCTTCAAAGATGCTTCCATTTCTGCTATTTTTAACTTATACATTTTCCTAACCTTTTCTATTTCTAAAATTCAATTTAAAACCTTTACTTTTTCATAACCTCAAATAATGTTCGATGCACTATATAACTCACACAAGATATTTCGTTTTTTTACCTCTTGGAATTTTTCCTATCCCACTACATCGATCAGAACATCTTCATTTTTTGCCTAAAAAATCCACATTCTGCGAATTTCTCTCAAGGATTTGCTGTTCTGACTTATTGGATCGAGAAATTCCGCCAAATATACTTGCATTTTCCACAAGTTTATTTAAATGTGGGTTTTACCCGTCGATTAACATGATTTAAGCCATTTACTTTTCTACTTTCGCGGGTATCATACACCCAAAGGAGGAAAGAAAATGAATATGATTGCATATTGCTTGGAATACTTAAAAAAACACATTTATTTCATTTATTCTCAGCGAAAAATTAATATTCTTTTATATTCATTCTATTTTTATATTGTTGTTAGGCAGATAAATAACCAGGTGTTTACGTTAGCTATCATTCAATCGAAATTGATTCGCAGAAACTGAAACTTCTTATTCGCTAATGAATGCAATTAGACAATAAAACAGTCCACTAAATAGAAATACGAATAATTTTATGATTGTTTATGTAAAGTTTCAATTAGTAGTATATTAACATTTCTGCATCAGCTGTTCAAATCTACAACTGTTCAATGCTTCCTCCGCTTATATTTACACACGGCCCTCTTTCTTCTTTACGTTGACACTCTTTCCGTTCCTTTTACATACATTCCACACCTTCCTCTCCACGTTATTCGCGCCAGTGAACGGCTAATGGAACTCGTGCAGCGCATTTGAATCCCCTTAGCCTCATTAGACAAACAAGTGAAGGCGGGAGGCGCAACGCGCGGGAGAAAAGGAAGCGGGACGTCAACATGGCGCCTGCTGCGAAAAAGATGTCTTCCTCAGCAGCAGGGCCTTTGAGAAAGCAGCTCACGATCTGTTCCCTCGGACAGCTGACGTTGACGGAGGCAAATTGATAAGGGAAAGCTTCCGAAAGCCCTGTCCTCACAGGAAAAGGCAAAGTTTTCATTTGAAACAGGGTCCAAACTTCGAATTCATCTCGAAGACGGGTTCAATTTCAAGGAGTTGTCTTGAAAGGGTGTTTCTAATCTGCATACATTAGCTGGTTACCCTCGTTCGTAGGCAGAACCATCAGGCTGAGAAGGATGCAACATTGAGATGTCACAAAGTTGTTTTTACCGTACATTGTATATCTTGGGCCACTCACTTGAGAAAGGGAATATTTCTCAGTCGTCTCTCCGTAGCTGATGGAGAAGTATAAGTCTTCTGCTTGTGCCTCGTTGTAATTCAGGGATGTTATCGTATGGGAAAACAATGAATTATGCTGGAATATTTTCATTCCAATGCGGTTCCGAGACAGTTTTTACTCGTAGAATTCCTAGATAAATTGACCTTTAATCAATCTTGGCTATGGTTAGCTGTCATCGTGGCTCTTGAGTCAAAGCCACGCATATATTTTTTTAATTCATTGATTAAAACAGCGTGTCACGTTTCCAAACCAAACCAAAGGTCTTCGTACTTTCATATAGGTTAAACGAGTTGAGCACAGGGCCTCATGCAATTAATGCTGCCTAGTATTTCAATAAAATATATCTGAAAGTTTATTAACTCAAATACTAAGGACTCTTTCGGAAATTTATTTTAGATACATTTATAAAAGATTATTATAATTCTTGATATAATTACAATTAATTCCATCGTTCTGTTTATGTATGTATGAATTTTATAGTTCGTATATTATAAATTTCAAAATGTGCATACCTCACCGTTTCTGCTTAGACATTTGATATACTGAGCTTAAGAATGTTTTTACGACTTGTGAGGAATATATAAGCAATTATCCAGGAATTCCGTACACACAAACGTAACCGTTTATTTATATCTATTTATATTTATATAGGTGATAAGAAAAATGAAGTATGTGATGTACGTATGTTTACCATATTTATGCATCTAATTAAATATTCTAAATTTATAAATTTCTTTTTGTAATATTATTCATTTTTGTTTTGGACAAATGTTACATATGGTTTTTGTCACGTAGCAGAAGTGGTATCGAGTGGACAGTTTACCAAGTTTTTTTCTCACTTTAAGTTTTTATCGCACCCTTCAGTATCAACTCCTTTAGAGATATTGCACGTTCATGCTCTTCAAATTCTGAGTTGAGAATATATCTTTGGCGTTTTTTTATCTCTTATCACTTTAATTAGAGTGCAGCTGTTGAAGTTATTTCAGTTTTAAGTCGTACGCTACTATTTATTTATTTGAATTGAATTGTAAATTGACTCAATGCTCAGAGGATAGTGCTGGTAGAGAGCAAAACGTGGTATATTGAAAAATGCCTGCCATTCGTCCTACTCCCATAGGTAGTGTATGAATATACAATTACCATAAAAGCGCATCAAAAATATCCATAAAATGCGGCGTAATGCTGATAAATTTGTTTGCTGGTTGCGATTTTAACAACTAGGAGAAGAGCATTAGGGAAACATAGATCTTCCATTAACTATAATTGCATTCTAGGATGATAAAACTAATTCTTTCAAGGTGCGAAAAACTATATCTTCACAAACAACTACTATTGAACCTAATAAAGAGTTCTCGTCATAGGGTCATTGTATTGCGTTTAGCTTTGTTTTGCTACTCAAAACACTCTTAGCCAACCAGAATCATGTGGTTAAGCCAGCTTAATCTCAATGTGAAATATTTAACTCATATCTTCTCAGAGGGTATTCATTACAAATGGTTTTTAGGTTAAGAATTTAACCTGCAATTTTTAATAAATGCAAAATATAATAAAAAAATATTATACAGCAGGGATTCAAAATTTTAGTCAAAATATTGAGGTTCAATTTAGTTCTAATATCTTTAAAGTTAACTTATTTGAAAAATTTTAAAGGTGTATCCCGTTGGTTACGTGCATAAGAATAAATATTAACAGTATAAAATATCATAAGGAAACTTTAGAACTATATAACTTATTGAAATCATTTCTCTTCTCTTTGGAGATCAGATTAGGAATGTATTGCCGCACTTATCGAAATTCTTCTTTAAATTAGAGAATAAGTATTAATTCCGAAGATTTTCCAACTCCTACCATTTGAACAGATAAAATCTTACTAGGAAATAAAAGTTTCGTTATACAATTTCTAATTTACGTATTATCTAAAATTTCTCGTTGCGTATTAATTAATGCTCTTAGTGTTTCTTTTATTTCTATAAAAAGTATCATTATTTCTTTGTTACTTTATTTTGGAAATAAAAATTCGATCGTATTACACGATCTTTCGATTCGTTGTGGGTAACCAAGTTATAACCAAGGTAACCAAGTTGTGCATTCTTTGGATTGTCTGAAGATCAAACCATACCTGACACAGTATTTTACATTCGCCTGTCGTTCATTGAAGAATAATCATCGTTTTCTACGTCACAGATCTTTGTATATTCACACACCAAGAGTCATTCTTTTTTGTTCACAAAATCTGCAGTGGCGCTGTTGTCCACGGAGTCAAAAGGAAAGTATTCGAGAATGTCTCATAGGAATCGGCTCTCGTTTGTCGCAGGGAAGTCCAGAAGTCACGCGGGAATCGGAGAGTCCTTTTACTTTTCCAGAAAGGGAGGGAAACAAAAGAAAGCGCGTAAGCGTGCGAGCGGGATGTAAAAAGAGGCCATGGGCGGGTTCTTTTAAGAGGACCGGATCTAAGATGAGGAATTCGCAATGGGTGGAGACGGAGGAAGGGAGATGCAGCCTCTGAAGACCTACGATTATCGAAATTTCAGATTATATACGAGCTATGGATTATTGTATAGTAACCAGTTAGACTTAATTTTTCGGCTGAAAAGGTTAAGGAAGAGAGCTGTGAGTAGTTAGTAATTGGTCACGACGCTGTTGGATTGAGGATTAGTTGTAGTAACGTATCAGCCATATGAATATTAATTATTAATATCCATTGCTATACTATCTTCAATGATGGCTCTAGTACCTACGTTGCTAAGATAAACGATAACAAAAAAACAAACTTCTCTTGCCTGGGAAGATTACAAACGCTATATCAAACTGTTTTTTCATCTCATGAGTTCAAGATACCGACTGAAAATTTTAGGCAAGGTTATGAATCCTGATGTTATTAAGGCAGTGTTTTCGTATAAACATTCGTGTATTTATAATACATTCGTAAGTTTTCCCTAGTTCTTTCCTTTTGTAAGCTATACATTTACGTGTCTATATTGTAATATCATGCGAGGTATCCGTAAACCTGTTGGATAATGTGCGATTTTCTTTCATCAGTCATTAAATTTCAAAATAAATGCTATACTCCTAAGCCATTATAAATTCTTAGTTCGGAGATCCATGTTACTTATTACTTTTACATTTTTATTTAAGCGTTCTTATATATATGTTTGCTTGAACTTTTAATTTAATAATAAAATAATTGATTAAATGAAGAAATGGCCTACAAATTATGATACACTAAAGTGAAAGAACCTATTAAATATATATCCCTATTTATCGAAAAAATAGACAATTGAATGAAATTATAATAACGATTCCTATTTGAACGTGTGACCCAATAATTGTTTTGATTGCATTCCTAAACATGTGGAGATGTTTTTGACTTCTTATCAACACTCTAACGAAGATAAGAGTCGAATTCCTTTCTAAAAGGAATCTGAATTTGAAAATCGATGCACGGTAAATCGCCACTAATTGATGTACTATCTGAATAAAACCATTTGAAAAATTTGTAATCGGAAGCGCTGATGGTAAAATCATGTCTCTCAAAGAGTTTTGTTATTGATGCATCGTTATCTTGGCTGTTTTTAATACAATCGCTAATTAAGGTTTCATCGACGTCCATTTAGAGAACGATCAATGAAATCACAGCTTCTATCTATTTCTAATGTAGTCCATGAGCTTGGTCAGGTAATGGCAACGATAGATATACTGAAATTACCGTGATTTAACTCAACATCACTTTAAGTATTTGTTGATATATATTTTGATGCTCCTTTTACTGTAATAAAGGAGCAAATGCTTCTTGGAAAGTTATTTGAAAATTATAAAATTATAAGTAAAATTGTTTCGTGCGTGAGATATTTTAAAATAATTGAACAGTATGAATGAAATTGTTAAATGGATATTCTAACGCATGAATGAAATTTTGCTTACGCAGAGTGCAAAAACAAACATTTTTCATCTTAATCATTTCTCTCATTCTAAGATTTTTTATATTATAACTTGTGTCATCGATCAAGGAAAGTGAATTGTAAAAAAATTCATAATAGAAATTTTTTTAGGGCAATTAAAGAAAGAACGGTAAATCTGTTCAAAACCTATCACCCTCGAGACAAAAGGAATATGAAATAGTGTTCCTCATTACATAAAAGATTTTTCATGCCATTGTTCGTTCTTGGATAACCCTCACATTTACCTCTCGACCGTTTATATTCATATTTTTTCATTCTATTTATTTCACTTTTCCTTGTATACATGTAAATGTATATTTCAATGATAGATATTTGAAACGTCTATTTGAAAGTTAAGATTTAGAAAGCGGAAAAGTAGTGGTGTAAATTTAGGTTGATTGGATAATTTTTCGATGGTATGTTAAGTTTCAAGGAGTTGTCTTGAAAGGGTTTTTCTAATCTGCATATATTAACTGGTTACCCTCGTTCGTAGGCAGAACCATCAGGATGCGAAAGATGCAACATTGAGATATCACAAGTAGTTTTTAACGTACATTGTATATCTTGTAGTAGATGGTATGTTAAGTTTACTATTCGAATACACGCAATCGCACTTAAGAAATGTAATTATATCCCTTTGAAGAAATACAAACATAACTTTAACATAATAGAGATACATGTATAATGTGAAAAAGTAAACACAGTCATTCATTTACACAAAAAGCATCGCAATGAAATAATTTAGAAGCATTGGGTTGGAAAACAAAATTGTTTCAATACGAATTTTATTGCGATTTTAAGTCAGCAACTTAGAAGCCATACATAGATGAATCTCCTATTTTATTAATAAACTTCTATAAAATAATAATAAATAACTTTGTTATAATGTGGAAACATACATATTTGAAACGCGTATTTTATACTATTATTTAATTAAGTATTATAATACTGTAATAATAATATACTATAATTATTATTATTTTTACTATTATTATTATTATTACTAACTAATAATAATAATATACTATAATTATAATATAGTATTGTTGCGAAATTAAATGATCAATAGCATTATAATCTCAGGATTAATTCAAACGTGGCATGAATCAGGATCTATTTAAACCATTAGAATGATACTTCCTCCATAAGTTCATCGTATGTTAAGTTAGCTGAACGATGTTATGTTGTCTAATTCGCAGTATAAGTCTTATCTTTGTTTCCTATGCTTGACGGAAAAAAAACGACTCTCGTGCCAGGCTCTGTCGCGTGACAAAATGGATACACAGGAAAGCAATATATCGGAGTGAACACACCAAGTGATTGTATCTTTGATGAATTATAGGCTCATATTACCGAATCATTGTAGCCATCTCTATTGTCTATGGTTCAAATCTATCATCTCGAAAGTACTCTGTGTTTTGGTTGCGATTATCAGCAGTTAAGATCCTAATTCTCTCTTCAATCATATTCTTCAAAGTAGATAAATACCATAAAAATGTTGATTTCTAGAAGTAACTGTGACAAGCGATAATTTAGTTACGCACTTTTTTGTATCGTTAACTTTTTATTTGTGATCATCTGCTCTAAGGGTTTTGAAAATATATTTTCTGATAAATTATAATTCTAAATGATAAATAATGAAAATAAGCAATCGTAGCTATTGTGAACAATTTAGAATCTTAATATGGAACAATCGGGAGGAAGGAATTATTTATCATTATTATTAATTTCAGTATTTAATTAAAGGCATTTAATTTAATCGCTTCATTATTTTTATTATCATTAAAGAGCAACCTTCACATTTTCACTCTCTGTAAAATTTTAATAGTTATCTTGTTTATTGTGTTATTATTCCCTTCGTTGACTGATTTATTTTTAAAATACTATAGCTTTAGACTTAATGTTGAAAATTTCGAGAGAACGCTTTTGATTTTTTAATTAATGGTTATTTCGATTGATTATTTAGTTGTATTAGAAGCATAAAATAACTACAAAACTTTTTTATTCCGAGTTTTTAGAGGTAATGATGATTTAATGAAAACAGTGGAAGGTTTTTAAAAACAATTCTTAATTTATTCCAACATAAATAACCTAAGCATTCGCCTTATTCCACTAGTTCACGAGCATTGCTATGTGAGATTTTCATAAGAAAAACATTATCGTTTCTCATCTGTTTGTGCATTTTGTTTGACCATCAAAGAACCCTGCATTAAAATCCGTAACTCATATTCCGTAATCTACATAGATACTGTCGAACATCGTTTCCTTGGAGACGGTGAGTTTTAATCGAAATTTCATCTACCTAAGATGTATCACATTTATCGAAGGCGTCTCGTTGCTATTTTTGGAAACAGAATAACATCAAAATTCTAGCAGAGTATTTATGCCAAATTAACCACCTGTTCGCTCCTCTTTTGTTGACGGAGAAAATCGTCTGAAATCCTATTAGCCGCTCTTTCAGCATTCTCCAAATTCCCTCGTAAGTCCCAGTTAATTAGGCCTTTGGTAGAATACGGAAACTTCTACGGATGGATTTCCGAATGAAATCTATTGTTTGGAGATAAAGAAGGCCGGTTATTCCAACGTTATCTTTTGATGTTCGAACGATTTAGATGGCAGACATGTTCATAATTTCCAATACAATTCTAAGCAACAGACTATCCAGATGTTCCGTAAAGTCTTCCGTGGGTTAATTCAGAATTCGCTCATCAGAGTTTCCTTATTTTTCTCTTCACGTAATTAGATCTCCAAATTAAGAACCGCGAAATATTTTGCGAGTTTCATTCATCTGCGTGCAAGGTTATTTTTAAGTTTGACTTTAAATGAATGTGAATCCATTCTGAGACTTAATATTCATCTTCAATGCAAGGTGATTTAAAACATGACTGGAGGATTTCAGATAAATATGAATCCATATGTAAATTGGTTTTTAATATTTTGCGAATACAACGATCTTATTCGCATGAGATTGCCGTGAAATAAAAAGAGAAACAACAGAACAGAAACATTGCAAAAGTGTAAAGTATTGCAACCAATGATCATCAATTCATCACAGAGAGCACTTTACAAGTTATAAATGAAGTAAAAAATCATTTGATGTATTCAGCTGTGATACCTGTCCCTTATTACAAGTTACCGAATAATTATCGTCAATTATCAAGAAAAAGTTTTGGTAGTTGAATAATGTGATTCTTTCAAATGGATGTTGGAAATATCAATCTCGATATTAAATAATATTTTCTATGGCTTTCATGATTTTTTAGATAAGGAAATAATATTTTTCATTAAATAAATAATGTACTAAATAGGGTTCTAGTGCCTTTTAGTACACGTATCTAACATATTCTTATTCTGATCCAAGAAATAGGGTATGTTTATAAGATATTCATTTAAAACTGTTTAAGGTGCGTTGATGGTTTTGTGTTTGAGTACCATCTTTACTTAGAAACAATAAAACATTTAAAAAGTAATTTATTGCTCATACTAGACTACAAATTTTCAATAATTATATAGATAAAAGAGTTAAAAAACATTTACAAACATTGAGGTCAAAGAGGAATTACTTTTCACAGCCTGATCTTTCAGGAAGATCACAAACTTCAAGAATGCTGTTAAAATGTAAGCCGTCCGGGCATTTGTACGGAACCATGGCACCCCATTCGCATCTATAGTAACCACTACAGTTGTTAGGATCGCTTAGGGTCGCAGATAAGCCGTAGATTGAACTCAAACATTCTGATCTCTTTACCCTACCCTCCACACATGGTTTGCACATTGAATTCTTCGGGTTATCGCACACCTTTGATACTGCATTGAACTCCAGTCCAAAGGGACAGTTCTTCAATAATAGCGTACCATTATTACATTGATAGTATGAGGAACAATCTTTAGGGTTGACGAAAGTTCCTTCCCTACCAAGCGAGCAAACTTTTGTATTTAACTCTGGACAAGAACTTCCAGGGCTCTTTTGGTACAGTCCACATCCGGCTTCGTGAGGAAAGTCGCAAACATTAAGCACTGGATTGTAGTGGAGCCCCTTTGGACATGACTGTTTCACCATCTTTCCATTCTTGCACGAGTAGTAAGATCCACATTCATTGGGATCTGGTAAATTGGTAAATCCTGATTCACAAGCATCATTCGGATTCAATGAAAGAGCTACTTCCTGCTCTTCTACATTTTGCTTGAGATTCGCATCGCTGCAAGGTGTGCAGGAGAACGAGTAGTGATAATCGCATACCTGTAGACGTCTGTTGTAAATTAATTCGCTTGGGCAAGAAAATTTTATCGGTACACCCCAGTTACACTTGAAGAATTCACTGCAGTTGAAGGGGTTGTAGAACTGAACCACGAGACCATAGTTGTAAGGAGGGCATTTTGGCATCTCACAATCGACTAGGCTTCTTTTTTCTACATCTAAGCACTGTGCTTCTTTCTTTATATCTCTTACTTTGCTAGAAGATTCCGATACTTTTACATCTTGCTCATCATTTTCTTCCATTTCTTCACCTAAGTCCACCATGCCGTAGTCTGGAGAGGTGTTGTCATTGTAAGTGCCATAGTCTTCTTCACTACTGCTACTGCTGCTGCTGCTGTCACTACTGGAGCTACTGCTATCGTCCTCACATTCAACATTCCAGTTCCAATCGCACACTTGTAAATCAGGATTAAAAAATAGGTGTGCAGGACATTTCATCAACACCGGCTGCCCCCAAACGCACGCATAAAAGGAGTTGCAGTCCGAGGGATTCGGCATAAGGCTACCGTGCTCGCACTTTTCATAAGTTTCGCATTCAAGTAAATTGGCGTTAAAATTTCCTTGTTCCTGTAACTGATCCACTGTTTTATTTGCGCATTTAACCGATGCAGACCAATCACATTTCTGCGTAACTGGGTTGAATTGGAGGAGTAGTGGACACCGTCTCTCCGTGGGATATCCCGAAGCGCATGAATAGAATCGGTCACAGTGCTTCGGATGATTAATATTTTCCTGGAATCCGTAATGTTTGGGACAGCTAACAAATTCTTCCTTGCTTATAATTTTCTCTTTTATGTCTGAAGTATCACACTTCATGCATTCTGATCTCGCTGGCAAATCGCACTCCTGTATGATGGAGTTGAAGTGAAGTCCTGGTGGACATCGCATCGTTACTGGTGCTCCGTTCATGCACTGGTAGAACGAATTGCAATCTCGATGTGGTAAACGTACGCTGTAGCCCATGTTGATGGTTGGACATACTGGGTTGTCTAGCTTGCGGCATTCTTTCTTTCCCCCATGTCTGTGAGTATAATTACCGCAGGTAAGCCTTGATCTCCCGCAGAGCTCAAGATGTGGTATGAAACTCAAGCCAGGTGGACACTCCATTTCAATCAGCTGGCCCACTGAGCACAAGTAAAACTTAGAGCAGTCGGTGGGGTGTGGTTTGTAGCTGACGTATCCACTTTTGTCGCAAAGCAAATCTCTGGCTGCTTTATCTTCAATCGCAATGAGTTGAGCTCCAAAACGATTGATTTTGGTATTGCAATTAGCCTGCGAAGATTCCACACAAGTTCTGAGTTTTACATCGAAAAGCTGATCTTTTGGACAACGATTTAAGAATGGTGCCACTGAGTTTCCAGTACAGAAGAGGTACAAATTACAATTAAGCGGATGAGGTAAATAGGTAGGGCGGCCGATGAGTGGGCATATCGTCTCTATATTCCATTTGTCCACTGCTCTCGATGAAACCATACCAATAGTCAGGAAGATTAGAAGGAAGGAGGACATCTTAGTGCCTAGGAATTGAGAAGAAAATACTTGGATTAAAGATGGATAAGTTCATGAGAAAAGTTGGTTTTGCGATCTTTGATATTAATTATTGAATTACATCGATTAAGATGAATTTGAATAGGATATTCCCGAGTACGTATGCAACGTTAATGAATTTTGTATTTATGATCAAATTCATAATAGGTGGTTCTAGAAATTGAATTAACAACGGTCACATAATGGAATCGATAAAATGATTGCATTTGCACTGCCGAACCCCGAATCGTTGCACTCCGAATCCATGTAAAAAAATAATGGAACTAGATCATATATTTTTCACATCTATTTCTCTCTTTATCAATATTTAAATTCGGAAAGTTATGATGTACTAATAAATCTCAATACTCTTGTACAGCAATTATTAATGAAGATATTCTTTAAATTCAAAATTGATTATGATGATTTTCATTCAAATATAAAATACGTTATTTACCTTACTGAATCACTTTATTCTTCCCAAAAAAATGCTTCACGGAGAAAAACTTTGAGATTTACCCTTTGAAACTTGTCTTCAATACTGAAACGTTTATTTTCTCATCGAGTTGACCGCGAAAGTTTCACGAGCAGTTTTCTAATTTCTACGGAAATAGAATGTATTTCGAAATTGCTCCGGTGTGCGTGTGTTTATCAACTGTCACGTACCCAGAATGTAAACCAATAGAACATAAAAAATTTCAAATGAACTAGCAATATGATAAAAAAATAACATCGATTAAAAGGTGCGATAGATAAACCAGCTTCATGGTTCAATTTTGATCTTGGGACGTGAGAATTATTTTCGAGTAATTAGATGCGTGTGGTTGTTGATAGTCATGTTCTCAGCCCATAAGAATCTTTTTGGAAGATATGAGTCAACATTTATGTACATATAACCACAATTTATGAGCGCTCATCTACCTAAAATTCTCTTATTAGAGTCTATATAAGTGACCATCCTTTCTAAAGAAATTTAGAAGTGAACTTTCTATGATGAAACTAAATATCATAATAACTGTCTTATAAAACTAATTACTAATTAGATATAGATACAGCTCATCCTCACTTATAATAACGATAGCGTTAGTAAGGTTTTTGCATACGTTGACAATCATTGGTTTATTTTTAACCTTAAGATTAGCTAATTCCGAAAGCCTAGATTAAAATAACTTTGGAAAGTATGAGCTATGATCCATTTTCATCGATCACTTGTTTCTTTTTTGTTCATTATTGCGAGGTTTCAACCTGACACGTCATCAGTCTAATTAATTTTCCGGTTGGATAATTTGAGCTTTTATACAATTCATCGAATGAAGTGCTTAATATTCATATTTCAATAACTTCCTTACTAAACTTAAAAATTGTGTGATAAATAAATCATCTACAAATAAGTCAAAGAGATGAAGTAAACAATAATACAGTAAAGTTTAAATACAATTAGGCTCGATGTAATTATATTCATAAGTCATTTGTTAATCTATGGATTCGTTTGGGATTGATAAATCTCCCAACTGTCTTGGATGTTAACACGCCATATTATGTTAACTTTTCATTCTGAAAACCTGTGTCTATTTTCAAAATCTCATATAAGTTAAAGTTGAAAACTATAAAACAAGAATATCTCAGGTTAACCTGCATGCTTATTTAAATCGAATATGGCATCTAATAAAGTCAAAATTTGACAATTCAGAAGTCTAGCGGCATAGCTAAAGTAATAATTTACATAATCTAATAAAAATATATCAAATTTGGATTAAGAATTTAACAAACGCACTATTACTTCTGCAAATTGTGTTTATCATGTCAGGTACAGATAAAATGAATTATTTTAGAAAGAATTGTATTTTTTACCACAGAGTGATTTTACTAATGTGGCCTAGATTCCAACGCGTAGCATTACTTACAGATCTACGTGTCGAAAACTTGGTCATATTAATAAAATTATTCCCTAATAAGCAATTGGATTGTTTTGCATTCCTTTCCTTATAAAGAGCTAGCATGTAGTCAATGCTGAAGAAATGGACTTAGAAACAGACATTTTGTTTCCGTTTATCTCGAGAGAATAAATGGTCATGGTCATTTCATCTGGGATTACACTTGTATCTGAATATTATTTATTTAAAGCACTAAATATCATTCAAGAATAATCAATGCAATCTTCGTGAGATCCAATACATCTATTAAATACATTGCATACATCATAAATCAATGGATCGTTATTGTGACCATATTTGGTAGCTTTAAACTGTTGTAAATTCGTTTACCATAATTTTATAACGCAGAGAACGACTTATGTGGTAAAATTTAAATACAGAACTCACGGTTAAGTATCGATTAATCAATAAAGACGAATGCCAGTTCCACGCTCTTAATTACTGTCTATAGAGAATCATTAAATGTAATCAGATATAAAATGAAAACGAATCTTCCTTAACGTTACAGTTATCTAAAGAGCAGACAAGTTCAATGAGATATCGTAACTGTGGCGTAATCAAAAACATGAATGGATGTTAAAAATATATCATAAAAATAATATTCAAAATTACTTACCTCCCATTGCATCGAATACGTGGTGAACAGAATTCTACTTAGAACAACTGAAAGTGTAGTCACTAATCGTTACAGCTGAAAAACAATGTTTTTTCTCATCCTATGAGGAATTCATTCCCATTATCTGATAGATATCTAATCGATGTTCGATAACATGATTTGTCAGAATATTAGAAAATTGGTTAATTACATCAATACTGCCTCTAAGTATTATTTACAGTACAATAGAATAAATCATCTGATCGAACGAATAATTTGAAAATATATTCCGAATTGACAAAAAATGGACATACCTCTTTTAGTATAATTAACTTTTTTATTTTTCCTAGATTTAAATCGGTCATATTTTCCGTGAAGATAATAGACCTATTAAGAAAGATAACACGTAAAGATTAAGGACCTTTCCCGGAAATCTTCGTCGACTATCTTTGGGTGCGATTCACGATGTGTTGTATTTAACCCTTTTACTGCGGACCGAATTTTCGAGGTGAATGCCAAAACTGCGGAGGTATTTCCCGCAAAAATGCAGGTCCTTGTTTAATAAATTGTAATAATTATAAAAACCATTATTAATCCTTATATTTTTTACCATTTATGTATCATATTATAAGGTTCAAAATGAAAAAAAAATTGCGCGCTTACCACTTTTATTTAATATTATAAAAATTTATATATATAGAAACTAATAAATAATATTACAAAATATGCATTTTAACGATAGTTTACCCACAGAAAATCAAAGGAAATGTTTGTTATTTCACATTCAGTCAATATCTTGGTCTTTTAACTATTAAAATATAAAATTTTAATAAAAAAAATTGCGATAGATTTTTCAAAAGTTGCGTGAAGCATACACCATTAAGTCATTTCTTACATTTTGCACAAACGGTGCGTGCTCGTCTCCTCTTTCCTCTTTTACTATAAACTAGCACACTATACACGTCTTTCTCTTTTCTATGGGGTACATTTTTACACCTTTACTTCCCCAATAAGGGATTCTTTTGATGTAAGACGGGTGACCTTTTTATTTGAAGCCACTCCTAGGAAAGGTCTTATATAATACTAATTAAAAACGATAAGCGTGTCATTGGTTTCATGCCTGCGGGTAGATTTTCTTTATAAAGAACATAGCTAGTCAAAAAACGAGGTAGAAAACGTTAAAACACCATATTTTCGAGTATTTGAGTGCAGGCCGCTCATCGAGATACGTATATATCATCATATCAGATGAAAAATAAATTAAAGATTACTAATTCAGCACAACTATCGGTTTGTTTCTAACGTATAAGCACAAGAGATAATAAAGAAGAAATCAGAAAAACAGATTCACTCTAATTGAGGAGTTCTGCTGAGTAGAAAAACAGGGCCGATAGATCGGCCCATCCGCAGTTTTCGCATAAGCACGCCGGGCCGATAGATCGGCCCATCCGCAGTAAGAGGGTTAAACTTAACGAAATATACGACCTTCAGTATATCATTGCAAAGTATTTGTTTCATTTTCGTTTCGAGTCCGTACAATGTATGATTCTTTAGTTCCCTTTGTAATTACTAAGTTATTCTTCGCTAACGTCGAACTCGGGCGTTAGTTTATCGTACTAATATGTTTAAACACGTCTTTTTCTTCAGCATCAAAGCTTTCAACAGCAGATTAGGACATTACTTAATGAATGTAGATGTCTATTCTATTTTAATTAGACAATGCTATTGTGTGATAGAAAGAATCGCAGCCTCATTCATTGAACAGAGGCAAAGGAATTCCTAATATTTCATCCTAATAGGCGAAAACCATTAAAAATCGAAACATAGATAAATATTTTAGTTGATATTATCAAGCTCCTGGCCATAGTCTTATTTTGTAATTTTTTCGTTACCTGGAACCCAAAAAAGTAAATTTCATGACTTTCCCGTTTACCTACTGCGTTTTTCCAACCACAAATAATTAAATTAATTATTAAATTAATTAAAGTAATTAAAGACATCCTTTTTTAGCATCATTATATTTTACTCACCAAAAATCAAATCTATATCTCATAACAGAATCCGAGAATTATCTCGTATATTTCATGACTTTTATCAGTCGGTGTGATAAGCAATTGAGCCGTATTTTACAGCGAATGATGGAAGTCAAAGACGTTTAAACATCATTTATGACTACTTTAAAGGTAAATTACATATTACGATTGGGAAAGATTTGATATATGCTGTATGTTATATGTTTCATATATCCAACACATGTTGATAACTTTTATTTATAGAATAAATAATGATGATGTGAAGGGAAAGAATTATACATTTTATGAAAGTTTTAAGAGAAGTAAAAACGGTTAAATAACCGGAGAGCTGTTCTCCCTTGCATAAACAAATATGAAGTAGACATGATGTGACCTAGATAAGTTTAAAGAAAGTACGTTATCGGAAGACGTAATTGAAATTATGCGACCACCCTGCTATCTAGGCCGATCCGATAATGCGCGTAAAATACACGAAGTAGATGCTAGGACGAATTGCTTTAAAAATTCCTTCTTCCCGCGCACGATATGCGATAATAATAGACTAAAATACGCGATAAATTAAAATAGGTGTTTACACCCCATGCCACACGCCGAAAGGCGGCTTGCAGGGTACTTATGTAGATGTAGATGTGACGGTAAAGTGTTTAACTTATTTACGTACCTTTTTATGAGATATAGGAATCGAAATTGATTAAATAAATGGGAGAGTGGGTAGAATAGGCTTATTCCGTAAAAATAATAAGAAAGAGTATTTCTTATAGTAACATGTTTCAAATATTATAGTCTTAGCTCATGTTGGATTAGGAATCCAACAACCAAAAAAGTTCATAAAAGAATTCCTCTAATTCTTTGAGTAGAGGCCAAGATTTTAAAGCACGATAGTTATATTTTCTTAAGCTGAAAGAGCTGCGTCTTAGTATAATTGCATATATTAAATTAATTGATACGTTTCAAAGGTTTTTACGGAGAGAGTTTAATGATCAGTCTAATACTAAAGGTTATAATCGTTTATTATTCAAAAGTTGTAAATTGTTTTCACAAAGCATACATCAACGCAAGTAGTAAAGTAATCATAGAGTAGCGGGAAAAAGTTTCGGTACGCTGAAGAGATTACAAAATGTTTACTTTAAATGCAAAATAATTTTATTTAGATAATTTATACACAGTATGATGAATCAAATTGATAAATAAAATGATGTTATAAACTTTATAAAGATGAGTAGATGGAGACATGCGTTGATAAAAGCTTGCAAAATATGAAACGGAGATGATAGAACGACTATCCTTTTTCATTGTAAGTGCATACAGAAATTCAGAGCTTGTTTTTGGTCGAACATGCTGGAAGATCTTCACGAATGTTGCGAAAGGTGGTTGACATAGTTTTCATAGAATTGTAGAAGATTTATATGCAGACTTGGAGCTCCTCGTGGAACACAGTGCCTGGATCACAAGGCATCCAGTGTACTTTTCCCCAGTCGCATTTGCAGTAAGATCTTGGGTCCCACGGATTCGCTAGGAGTGTGGCATGATCAGGATTTTCGGGAATTGGACATTTAGCAACCACCAAGTAACATCCATCTCTACCATGTGGAGGTGTGTTCGTTGTTACAGTCGTAGGCTTTGGTGTAGTTGGTGCTGGAGTGGTAGTTGTCGTTGTGGTTGGTTCAGGAGTAGTAGGTGCTGGAGTAGTTGTTGTATTTGTGGTTGGCTCAGGAGTGGTAGGTGCCGGAGTAGTCGTTGTTGTAGTGGTTGGTTCAGGAGTAGTAGGTGCTGGAGTAGTTGTAGTCGTTGTGGTTGGTTCAGGTGTGGTAGGTGCTGGAGTCGTAGTGGTAGTAGTGGTTGGTTCAGGTGTGGTAGGTGCTGGAGTCGTAGTGGTAGTGGTAGTAGGTTTTGGAGTGGTAGGTGCTTCAGTTGTCGTAGTAGTGGTCGTTGGTTCAGGGGTGGTAGGTGCTGGAGTTGTAGTAGTGGTCGTTGGTTCGGGGGTGGTAGGTGCTGGAGTTGTAGTAGTGGTTGTGGTTGGTTTGGGTGTAGTAGGTTCAGGAGTTGTGGGTTTTGGAGTGGTGGGCTTAGGTGTAGTTGGGGTTGCTGTGGTTGGTTTTGGAGAGGGTCCATCACATCCGGCATCCTCAGGCCAATCACACACGTGAAGCACAGGGTTGAAGTGTAGTCCGGCAGGACATGGCATCCAGATTGCATTGCCCCAGTCACAGACACAGTAAGATCCGCAATCATCAGGGTTAGGGAGGAGAGTGGCATTTCCTTCATTGGTTGGTGGGCAGAGAGGTTTAACTTTATCGCATAAATCAATTGGCGGCTTGACTGTGTGATCATCACATCCAGCATTGGCAGGCCAATCACAGACGTGAAGCACAGGGTTGAAGTGAAGACCAGCTGGGCATGGCATCCAGATTGCGTTACCCCAATCACAGACGCAGTATGATCCGCAGTCATCGGGGTTTGGAAGAAGGGTAGCATTTCCTACATTGGTTGGTGGGCATAGTGGCTGTACCTTATCGCAGTTTCCGGTTGGTGGTTTCCCTGTGGGTCTAGTTGTTGGTTTTGGAGGTCCGGAAGTAGTTGAAACCACTGGTCCATCGCATCCTGCATCTGCAGGCCAGTCACAGACGTGTAAAACGGGGTTGAAGTGAAGACCGGCAGGGCATGGCATCCAGATTGCGTTACCCCAATCACAGACGCAGTATGATCCGCAGTCGTCGGGGTTTGGTAGAAGGGTAGCATTTCCTACATTGGTTGGTGGGCATAGTGGCTGTACCTTATCGCAGTTTCCGGTTGGTGGTTTCCCTGTGGGTCTAGTTGTTGGTTTTGGAGGTCCGGAAGTAGTTGAAACCACTGGTCCATCGCATCCTGCATCTGCGGGCCAGTCACAGACGTGTAAAACGGGGTTGAAGTGAAGACCGGCAGGGCATGGCATCCAGATTGCGTTACCCCAATCACAGACGCAGTATGATCCGCAGTCGTCGGGGTTTGGTAGAAGGGTAGCATTTCCTACATTGGTTGGTGGGCATAGTGGCTGTACCTTATCGCAGTTTCCGGTTGGTGGTTTCCCTGTGGGTCTAGTTGTTGGTTTTGGAGGTCCGGAAGTAGTTGAAACCACTGGTCCATCGCATCCTGCATCTGCAGGCCAGTCACAGACGTGTAAAACGGGGTTGAAGTGAAGACCGGCAGGGCATGGCATCCAGATTGCGTTACCCCAATCACAGACGCAGTATGATCCGCAGTCGTCGGGGTTTGGTAGAAGGGTAGCATTTCCTACATTGGTTGGAGGGCATAGTGGCTGAACCTTATCGCAGTTTCCGGTTGGTGGTTTCCCTGTGGGTCTAGTTGTTGGTTTTGGAGGTCCGGAAGTAGTTGAAACCACTGGTCCATCGCATCCTGCATCTGCGGGCCAGTCACAGACGTGTAACACGGGGTTGAAGTGAAGACCGGCAGGGCATGGCATCCAGATTGCGTTACCCCAATCACAGACGCAGTATGATCCGCAGTCGTCGGGGTTTGGAAGAAGGGTAGCATTTCCTACATTGGTTGGTGGGCATAGTGGCTGTACCTTATCGCAGTTTCCGGTTGGTGGTTTCCCTGTGGGTCTAGTTGTTGGTTTTGGAGGTCCGGAAGTAGTTGAAACCACTGGTCCATCGCATCCTGCATCTGCGGGCCAGTCACAGACGTGTAAAACGGGGTTGAAGTGAAGACCGGCAGGGCATGGCATCCAGATTGCGTTACCCCAATCACAGACGCAGTATGATCCGCAGTCGTCGGGGTTTGGTAGAAGGGTAGCATTTCCTACATTGGTTGGAGGGCATAGTGGCTGAACCTTATCGCAGTTTCCGGTTGGTGGTTTCCCTGTGGGTCTAGTTGTTGGTTTTGGAGGTCCGGAAGTAGTTGAAACCACTGGTCCATCGCATCCTGCATCTGCGGGCCAGTCACAGACGTGTAACACGGGGTTGAAGTGAAGACCGGCAGGGCATGGCATCCAGATTGCGTTACCCCAATCACAGACGCAGTATGATCCGCAGTCGTCGGGGTTTGGAAGAAGGGTAGCATTTCCTACATTGGTTGGTGGGCATAGTGGCTGTACCTTATCGCAGTTTCCGGTTGGTGGTTTCCCTGTGGGTCTAGTTGTTGGTTTTGGAGGTCCGGAAGTAGTTGAAACCACTGGTCCATCGCATCCTGCATCTGCGGGCCAGTCACAGACGTGTAAAACGGGGTTGAAGTGAAGACCGGCAGGGCATGGCATCCAGATTGCGTTACCCCAATCACAGACGCAGTATGATCCGCAGTCGTCGGGGTTTGGAAGAAGGGTAGCATTTCCTACATTGGTTGGAGGGCATAGTGGCTGAACCTTATCGCAGTTTCCGGTTGGTGGTTTCCCTGTGGGTCTAGTTGTTGGTTTTGGAGGTCCGGAAGTAGTTGAAACCACTGGTCCATCGCATCCTGCATCTGCAGGCCAGTCACAGACGTGTAAAACGGGGTTGAAGTGAAGACCGGCAGGGCATGGCATCCAGATTGCGTTACCCCAATCACAGACGCAGTATGATCCGCAGTCATCGGGGTTTGGCAAAATGGTAGCGTTTCCTATATTCGTTGTCGGGCAGAGTGGCTGTACCTTTGAGCAGCCACTGTCGATGATTGTTGTTGGTTTCCTCGTTGTCGTCGTTGGTGGTTTCGATGTTCCAGGTTCGCAATTAGCATGATCTGGATAGTCGCAAACCTTTAAGGTTGGGTTGAAGTGAAGACCGGGAGGGCAAGGCATCCAGATTGCGTTACCCCAGTCGCATGCGCAATAGGAACCACAATTATCCGGGTTCGGCAGCAGTGTCGCGTTGCCCTCATTGTTCGTCGGACACAGTGGCTGCACTTTTTCGCAGCCATTGTTCTTTGGTGGTGTTACTGGGGGCGGCTTTGTTGTTCCGGAAGGATCACATCCCGCATGACTCGGCCAGTCGCACATGTGACAGTCCTTGTTGTAATATAATCCAGCTGGGCACGGCATGTATATGGCGCCATCACAGGTACATACACAGAATGACTCGCACTCGTCTGGGTTTGGTACTATGATAGATGTTCCATTGTAAGTAGGGCATTCCGCATTTTGGCAACCGCTAGCACTGGTGTAGGATGTTGCGCATGCCAGAACTATTGTCAGTCCTAGTATCACATTCTTTCTTGTGTTGCCTGAGAATGTTAGGAAATTGTTTATTGTTAATTATTCTTCCTATCCTAGCGTAATTTAATATTTTACGTCCGTTGTTTCCGATACCGTGAAAGTGTTTTAACTTAACGCTTATTTATTCATTTGCTCTATTTTTACGTTAGAAATAATGTGAATTATACCGAGAGGGTATTAAAATTTTAAGGCTTTAAGGGAATTACACATGTTTATATGAGTGACCGCAATTATCAAAATATCTACCCATGTAAATTTAACTCGCGCAACTTGCAACTTGTTACTGCTGAAACTTTCGTAATTATTTTAAAAAACACTATCACTTTTTTATATCATAATCAACTGCATGTCAAATGGTCACTTAATATTTTCCGTAATTAGGATCAAATCCCATTTCATTCATTCCCTTGTCGAAGGGAATGATACTTTATAATTTTGAGGAATATTTTCGAATACTAATTGTGAAAAACGTTCCTCAAATTAGATCAATTTACTCGCTCTGTTCAATAAAATACGCTGGCGAAAAAAGATCTGCAATCGTCTAACTATATCTAAGAATTATCATCTTAAGGAACCCTCTGAAAAAAATGTCGATATTCAAATCTAATGATAATTTTCCAAAGATAAAGTTACCAGATTCTTGTATCCGAGAATTAAACTAGTACTGAATTAAATTTTTTTGAGAGGGATATCTTAATATATTTACATCTTGCGTTGCGTGGTATTATCGTAATATCTAGCTAGCGATGATTTTATTTTAACTCCAGTATTTATTTTAGAGAATTCCTTTGTGCTGATTATTAATGAAATGAATTGGTTTATCAGAATGGATGTAGTTCACTTTTTATGTAACATCTATTCTAAATTTAATAGCTTGGATTTATACAATTGTTATTTTAGCCTATTGCTACAGCAGAAAACAATAGACCCTCAATATATCAATTTTTAAAAAATTTAAAAAAACGTTATTAATACCTATGAATACTATTTTATGATCATCAGCTAGAATAATTTAAAAAAAAGATTTAAAATTGCAATGCAGCTATATCAACTTCCTCAGCCAAAATTGAATTCTGATGGATACTGCTAATTTTGCTAAGTCGCGACGTACCCCACCCACGCTGATACGATACTATGCAGAGTGGACTTACCTCCCATGGCGAGCAGGAGGGTATCGTTCTTCTAATTCTCTCTCTCTATTGCTATCAAGTTCTGGAGTTGTTCTGGGAGGAATTGGCAGAGTGGGGTGTGATCTTCTCTTTTATACGCAACACGAATCTTATCTCACAGAAAGTGCTTCATCGCTTCGGGAGATAATGACGTAGTTACCGTAGAGGGTTGTAAAAAAGTTACGCGATTCAGTAGCCGTGTGAGAAGGCTTGTTATTAGATAAATAATCGACTCCCAATTGGCCGATACTCCAAAGATAACGAAGTTCATTTCCGACAGTGTTCCTCTTCCTCATATTCGGTACTAAAGCTTCTGGATAAAGCGTGAAGTGCTATGGAAATTGCGAGTGCATGGATTCTAAGTGTTCGAGCGTATCGGATTAAATTTTTGGTGCAGTTATTTACCTTATGTGGTGGATTCCTCAATTCATCGTGTTTATTTCACCTTATGGTTTTATTTGCGTTTTTTAAGTTCCATTCTTCAATGGGTGGATAGAAGATAGTTATAATCTGGAGTAATCGACAGTTTCTGTACTTGAGAGCACTTCCTCATTCCTCTTTTTGAAGATTAGAGTTTGTTTTGAAATTCTCGGTCCAATATGGTTAGCATCATTTTATGGGCAATTTATAAAAATCGTTATTTCGTTGTAAATATTTGCACAAGATAAATCTCATTGTTCTCTTGTCGTCTAACTGAAATTATATATATCAAATGCAGCATTTGCCCTTTGTTTCACAATTTGTTCTTTAGAAAATTCGTCAATATCCATTTCCGTTCAGAATCTTCAATGCTCGAATGTATATATTTATTAATCCATTGCTAGGCAACATTAATAAAATTTAAAAGGTAAAATTTTAAAGATATATACATAGAAATACGTCGGGAAGACCCATCTCATGAAATAGAGAAGCAACGGTTAGGACTTCGTCATTATTAGTTACAAAATAGGCGATATTCTGTCAAGAACACATGGAAGAGATTTTGAATAATCTTTAGGTATAGTGAATAGAAAAAAGTTTTCTAAGGTCAGGTATCTGGCTAAGCTAAATCTATTTCGGTGAACAAAAAAATAAAGTTTCTACGTAAAAGTTAGCTTCTCGGCTAATTCTAGAGTAAGTTCCCGAGAATGATTTGTAAACAAGATCCGAATTAGGTACTCATCTCAGAAAGCATTCTCTAACCGTTGTAGCGAATTAAAATGTAATCTTTTTAACATTACATTCTTTTCTTAAGGAGGGATTCGACATTTACGGTATTGATTCCCTTATATTGCATGCATGATATGAATGTTTAGGGAAAAGTCGAGATTGTAGACCAGAGTGAATTAAACACCGCGGAAGCTTAATTTACGAAAAAGTCGTAGAATTTTTGATATCCACACTTTTTTAGATAAGGAATCGCAAGTACATAAGATTTTGAGAATATTTCAAACCTAAGAATTATTTTATTGCTACTTCAACCCCTATTTCACTATGAACTTTTTGTTGCTCCTCATTCAATTCTTTCTCTGTTTATTCTAATTACTGAGAATAAATAGCTAGTCTTTTCTTTAATGATTGTGAATCTGCTTTTTCATAAATTTCAGAAATATATACGGAAGGTAATACACTTTAACATTTATTTATAGTCTATTATTTGATTATATTTTGAGGAAACTTAATTTAATTCAGGCCCCCTTTGCTGTAAAAGTTCAATATCATAATAGACGTTTGCACGCAAGAATGGTTAACCATCAGTTACTATACCATGAATGGTAAGGCTGAAGTAGTAGTGATATATTATTGTTGAGGATAGTAGGAAATTAAAACAGAATAAATAAATTTATCGTGAATAGGTGCTCGGGACGTTATTCATAATTTGTTTCAATTGTTGTTGATATATCTTACGTTTTCCCTGTCAAAGGAAATCGAAAGCTTATATTTTCAGAATTTAAAGGAAAATATTTACGTCTCCACTAGAAATCACTGAGTTTTTTTTGGTAGTTTCTAATTATATTTCTCACAACTAGGGTCTTTCTTTTCTGTTACTTTCTACGTAAGGTTATTTTAGAGTTTTGAATTGGAGTGGATTAACTTACGGAAAGTTATCAAAGTGTGGAAGTGAAACTAAAAATACCGTATATAGTGATAATATAAGAGTTGAGGTAAATATAGTTATTAAATGGAAGCGAATGCAATACGAGAAAATATTTATATGTCATTTATATAATAATATATATACCTATACGGGTACGTATAATGTATGTGTAGAATTAATTTTGGAGAAATATATACATATTAGTGACGTTTACAATTAAAGCAATGCGTTCTTTGTGGATGGTCGTTTCAGAGTCTAATGTGGAAATGACAAACTTGCATTACTTCTGCACTATTTTTATTGCGCGACCGGGTTACTCTAAATGTATTAGCATCTTCAGGATGTATATTCAGGCATCTTAATCTCAAGCATCTATATTTTTCTAGTACCATTTAAGAAACCCATAGCCATCCAGTTTTTATACATTTATGTAATTCAGAATACGATTGTAGTCTCTTAGAAACATAAAATATTTGGCTTAAATTAATAATCAATGATCACCAAGAAATTGTTATTCTAATCGTTTAAAGAGTTTTAGGTATAATGGAAATACATATAGTGTTAGAATATATTACCCGTTAGGGTTTCTAAAACTATTTTTAGGACATGGATCATACTTGGCAAGATTTACACCAAATTGTTTAACAAAAAGCTTATTTATTATTATACACGAGGGATTGAAACGAGAGGAAGTTTATCACATGGTTCCAAAAAATTGTTCGACTTTCATCTTTGAAGATGATTCTCGATTTATTTATTAAACGTAATCACCCTCACATGCCGTTGAACCTGTTCTGTAGTTATTGCGGAATTTTTTGCACCCTGAAATTAGCGCATTTCTGTGTTTTGCCGTATGTTTTCTCTAGGAGTTAGCACGATATTTTATCGTTAAAGCAAATCAATACAGCAGAGTATAAACATTGAATTGAAAAAAAAAAAATAAATATCTTAGTACTTCTAAGTAGGCAATGTAGAGCTGTGAGTACTAAATTGAAAAATATAGAGTTCTATAAATTTACCCTGTCATATTTTTCATGTGTACGGAAGAAATTGTCAATAGCTTAACCCATGGGTGCCGACCTGCGGCCGTGGGCAAGTATTTGGTGGCAGCGGACTTGAATATAAAATTGTACGTAATGACGGCTCTGATTGACAGCAAAGAAGTATAGCCTGGCCGTTCGCTTTTCGGCTATTTTAGACGGGCTGTTATTGGAATTCGCTAACCGTTTTCAAGATTTTGAAAAGATTTTAGCAATAATATACGTTGCTTCTCATAATTGGTGGAAAAAGAAAGTGCACCGTTGAATCTGCAAACGGAAATAGTGGTGTTAAAGAACAATGAGCAGCTTGTGAAAAGGTTTATCAGAAAAGGATATATCATACTACTTCGTTTTAATGTGAAATTTGTAAATTTTTACATAAAACGTAGAGTAATATTAAATTTACTTGGACTTACTGGCGGCCGTTACTAAAGTAAAATTTCTATAGTGCGGCCGTTAATAGCGGAAAGGTTGCGCATGCCTGGTTTAACCT
This sequence comes from Pantala flavescens, assembly GCA_020796165.1. Taxonomy (NCBI): domain Eukaryota; kingdom Metazoa; phylum Arthropoda; class Insecta; order Odonata; family Libellulidae; genus Pantala; species Pantala flavescens. The sequence goes on along the minus strand of CM036881.1, from coordinate 43,205,959 downwards.
ATTCACGAAGTATACAAATTGATTTCCGAAGCATTCTTAATCGTCATAGTCCTCAATGTTTTTTAATTATTCTCATCCTTTTATTTAAATATCACAGGTGGTACACCGCAGATTTTAAATAAAGGACCTTATTACTCGTATATTTTGCTCCGTTGGTAGTTTGAGTATATCCTAATATTATTTATTTTTTCATTCGCAATTTATTTTCTTTGTAAATTGCTGATAATTCGGTTCGTATATTCGCCTATTTGAAATTTAAAGGAAAGAGATTCATATATCGTAGGCCTACTCCACCTTGTGTTGATAACCTTTATTATTTGATCGACGTATCTAGGTAAATCTTAATCTAGATAATTTCAAGTTATCGGTCGTGGAAGACATCAAAGAATTTTGGAGAGATATATCTGTCGTTTCGCGACATCTGTCATGAGAAATGCGCACCGGTTTCTCCTCGGCAAGTGGTAGTTTGACGATGAAATATTGGCAGTCATCAGGAAAACTTTCCCTTCGATTCTATTGTTGTTTATCCACTGCCATAGTGACTAAGATATCGATATAAAAAGTCACTACGGTGACAATAAACGTTGACAGTGATCTTATATAATTAAAATAAAGAAGGGTCGAATTAATTACGCATGCACTTACTACCAGCCTACTACGAAGTAAACGTACCTTATATTTAAAGAAGAAGAATGTACAGTGGTTAGTCTTTCCAAAAATAATTCCTAAAGGAATAAAGGAGATTTATCTGTTTTAAAGATCATTTATGAACTCTAATTATATTCAATCGAGTAGGTACAATTCCAGAATCACTATGTTGAACTTTTTAAATTTGGTTGATAGAGATGAATATTAACTTAAAGTGAAACGTTTATATTAACATGAAAAGACATTTAATTTGAAAAATAGCGTCCTTGATCCAGTTTCAACTTTTTGTCTCTCAAGAAAGTTTGGTGATGTATGTCAATATTATTCATGAAAATCTGCGAGTAATACAAATTTTTCTTGGAAAATATATATTTTTTATTCCATGCTTTTCTTTAGCAATACATAAATGAATATATAGCTGAATATTTTTTAATAAGCTAAGTTATATTTTTACAAATTTTAAAACTCAATCTTTCGGTGTAGATCATTTAATTTCTTGTGTGTTTGTGGTATTTGTTGGCTTGAATACATTTTAATGTGTGTAAATAGAAATTTCTATTAATACATATTATTAATAATTATTACTATTAATACAAGAAATTTAGCAGAATATATGATTCATTGAATTTATTTTACTCTTTGGCATTTCATCATATTAAAGAAAGCTCTCATACCTCGTACAACATTATGCTTTGTGTAATTACAATGTTTTCTCAGAAAGGGAGAAAAGGCTTTTAATTATGGAAGGTTTATTAACCTATATAATTTTTATTTGTATTATTTTGATGGCAGCTACTGTATTTTTATAAAATAAAAATAAAATTTCTTCACGAAACGCGATTTTAATATTTTTCTTATAATTCTTACGCAATCCTTCAAATGCAACACCAAGAACATGAAAGTTATAAAGACAATAATATAATATTTCCATATAAAAATTTGCACTTATAGCGACACTTTTCTCATTCTATGGATGTTTATCAATCTTCATAAAGTCATTACTGAGAATCTTAAACTCTACATGATTCCAAAGTTTGACATTTTTTTTTAGATCAAGTGAAATAAAATTGATCCTATAGATATAACTATCCTATTGATTTGAAACAAATTATTTATTTTATTTCACCAAATTGTAGAGTTTATGAATACGTACGTAAATGAGATACAGTTCGCATTTTAATATAAGTACATATCTGCCCGTCTTTAACTCTTGAATGTGCTGATACGTACAGCATACCAACGACTGACTTGAGCGAACGGAGGGTTGCATAAGATGCAGGATAAAAAGCAGTAATTCTGGTCGATCATCCGTATTCATATCGCTCTTGATCATCTACGTTTATACATTTGATCATCAAAGGATGCCGTATCTACTATCATAAACTTCTTTATCTAAGCGCTATCATTCAGATAAAATATCGGCGGGAAGGAGTCTTTTGAAGATAATTCTTATCTGATTTGATTCAGTTGACTTCAAATAACTTCTGAGAGATGGCATTTTAGTACTGATTTCATAGCATGAATCTTTTCTGATCACTTTAACTTGAATGTTGACTGGTTGTGATGTAGTTCACTCATCTGCCGCCCATGTGCTCTACTTGTCTTACCTTCTACGTAATCTCGGTGGGAGATAAGTTTGTATAGCTTTTCTGAGTTAGCACTATCATCTTGCATCGATGCGTGCTATTATCATGAATGTATGGAACGGTTTAGCGGTCATTCACGTACAGAGTGAGATGTTTACTATCTATTTTATTCATTTTTACTACACCATAAACCATATATGGACCGATTGAATAATACATGTAGGTAAAATAAGGGGATTTTTTTATAATGGAAGCATTCACATCAGCCATACTTTAAGGAAAAGTTTTCTATAATAATATCCTTGTTTTTTCATTCAATTTTATACTTGTACGAAATAAATTTTCAGTTTTATGCTTTAATGTTTTATAGGATGTTTGAGATGGTTTGTGATTGCTTGATGACAATCTGAACGTATTTAACTGAAGAAAATCGTCCAAATTTTTCCTCGTGCCCATATGTAAATATATCACGAGTCCCTTAAAAAAATATCTGTACAATAAACTCATCTAATTATTTTCTTGATTGGTAGGAATTTTTAATTAACATCATTGAGAATTAAGAGAGTATGGCCATGAATATTATAATTATCAGGTTTCCAATAAGTATTTTTCGAAGATGAATTAAAATAATGTATCAACTAACGTAAAATACGGATTTTAAACGTAAACGGATAACGTAAAACGGATTTTTATTGAAATTACTTACTATATACTACTTTGATTGATACCATTTTATGAATAAATGTCTTTAAAATAAATCTCTTGAAACAGGATAAATATTTTTATGAATACACGAAAAAATAACTACAATTATATTAAGTGCATTAGAAGTAATTATGAGAATCGAATAAGAAAGTATTGTTAAGTTAAACAAACGTTAAGCGACAAAAAATATTTACCAAAAGGGCTTCGATAATAAATAAAAGAGCTTAAATTATACGCAAATGATTTAGGAAAGTTATGCATAGGATTGCGCAATAAATTGATATAGCTATAAATAAAATGATGAAATTTAAACTACCGAATGAATAACAATGTTTCATGTAGAGTAATCATTTTAGACCTATACATTTTATTCTATGATTGAACTTTTCCTTGATTTTTAAAGAAAAAAACTTATCATCTCTCTTTGAGGTAACTTACAGGCAAAAATGATCATCCCTCCAAAACATTCTGTCCATATTCTTTATATAAAATATTTAAAATTATTACCATTGACTCCTTTCACGATTTTCCCGTATTATGCCAATATACGTATTTTTAAGGAGAATAGTTCCTTCACATAAAGTAAGAAATATTCTATAAAAATATTCATCTAATTTTCTTAGGATTGGTACACCGTAGAGAATTGTAATCTTTTTTCCATACCAGAGGTGCCCATGGCTTCTAACATACGTTAAAAATTATAATTTGTGTATAAAATGCCTTTCCGTATCACAGTGTAGGGTATATATCTAAAATAAGGGTGCAAGAAAAGAGACAAAAATTCGTCAAATCTGAGAAAAGGTTAAAAATGATACGAACGGATCACAATCAATATAAATATTTATTCATGCTCAGGAATTTACATAGGAAAACTAAGTACAGTTAAGATAATGGTATCACCAGTGTTCACCACATTACCAAATTTTTCATAGAAACGTCTCTTGGAATTCATTGGGTAATATCGCACTTGCTGAGTGGGATGAGATATACTGGTCGGAACAGATTCTGAATTCCTTCATCTGGTTACGAAAATATTAAGCAGGAATAGACTCAGTAGTTACATCTGAAAAGCATCCGGACCTATGTGGATAGTCACATACATGCAGACTGGGATTGAAATGAAGTCCTGCAGGGCATGGCATCCAGATTGGAATACCCCAAGTGCATGCGCAGTAAGAACCACAGTCATCAGGGTTGGGCAGTAAGGTAGCGTTCACTTTCTCTGGGTCTGGACAGTAGGATTTTAATTGGAAGCATCCGTTGGTGCCCTGGTTGCTTGAGGGAGTAGTGTCATCATTCCGTGCAGTAGTCAGTTCAGTTGGCTTGGCTGTAGGCTCTTCTGAAGGTGGAACTGGAACGGTTCCACATCCCGCATCCTTAGGGTAATCGCATACGTGCAATTTTGGATTGAAGTGAAGTCCTGCAGGGCAGGGCATCCAAACAGACTTCCCCGATACGCAGGCGCAGTATGATCCACAATCATCTGGATTGGGAAGCAAAGTAGCATTTTCTTTTTCAGGTACCGGGCACTGCGATGTCACCTTATAGCAACCGTTGTCATCGTAGCCTCTTGTTGTACTTTCAGAGGTAGTTGTATTTTCGTTTGAGTGAGAGGCGGTAGTGTTAGGCATCTCAGTTGGTGGATTCGGTGCCATACCACACCCTGCGTTGGCTGGAATGTCACATACGTTTGATGATGGGTTGAAATAAAGACCAAGCGGGCACCGCATCAAGATAGGGGTACCGGATACGCAGAAACAGAAAGATGCACAGTCGTCGGGATTTGGAAGTAGAGTAGCGTTAACTTTGTCGGGAACTGGGCATTTCGATTGAACCTTGAGACAGCTTGGGTCAACATATCCACCGCTGCTATTTGTTGATGTTTCTGGTGCTGTAGAGGTAATCGGCTGCTCGGTTGGTGGGTTGGGAACAGAACCGCAACCTGCTTGGCTCGGCCAGTCACATACATTTAAGCTTGGGTTAAAATGAAGCCCTGGAGGACAGGACATGTATATGGGGGTGCCCAATAAACATACGCAGTACGATTCACAGTCGTCTGGATTAGGAAGTAGTGTAACATTTCCGTTATCTGTTGCTGGACATTGGGACTTCATCGTTGGGCAACCATTTTTTACTGGCTTTGACGTTGTCGTAGTTGTCGTACTAGTTTCTGAAGTAGTAACATCTTCGGGGGGAGGTGCTTTGGTGGAGGTTGGCAATTCAGTCGGTGGTTGCGCACTTCCACATCCCGCCTGACTTTGGTGGTCGCAAACATTTAAAGAAGGGTTAAAGTGGAGTCCTGGAGGGCATGGCATCTGTACAGGTGTCCCAAAAACGCATACACAATAGGATCCGCAGTCATCAGGGTTGGGAAGGATTGTGACGTTCTTTCCCTCAGGTACCGGGCACTGCGACTTAACCTTCATGCATCCGTGATCTGCATGGCCTCCACCGCCGTTAGTTGTCAAATCCTGCTCAGTAGTTGTGGAGATGGGTCCATTGGTGACATTAGAATTTTCGGTTGAGTTAGGTCCATCAGACGTAGGCCTTTCAGTTGGAGGATTAGGTTCACGACCACATCCGGCATTGCTCGGGTAGTCGCATACATTTAAGGAAGGGTTAAAATAAAGACCCAATGGGCATCGCATCAGTATCGGTGTTCCCAATACACACTCACAATAGGACCCGCAATCATCAGGGTTGGGGAGAAGGGTGGCGTTAACTCTTTCTCGCACTGGGCATTTCGATTTAACCTTGAAGCAACCGTCAGTGACATTGCTATCACTACCTTTAGTTGTCGTTTCGCTAGCTGAAGTGGTGGAGATTGCAGGCTGTTCCGTTGGTGGGTTTGGTACTGCTCCACAACCTGCTTGGCTTGGGATGTCACATACCTTCTGAATTGGGTTGAAATGGAGACCTGGTGGACATGGCATCCATACTGGTGCTCCCATTACACAGACACAGTAAGAATTACAATCGTCTGGATTTGGCAATATGGTAGCGTTCTCCTTTTCTGGAACTGGACACTGGGGCTTTACCTTGAGGCAACCATGGTTATGATGACCAGCAGTAGTAGTCGTCACCGCTGGTGAAGTGATGTTTTCTGCAGGTGTTGGGCTTTCAGTGGCCGGTGCTACAGTTGGGGCTGAGCCACCACATCCAGCTTCATTAGGGTAGTCGCAAACATGCAGAGTAGGATTAAAGTGTAGTCCTTCTGGACATGGCATCCAAACTGGATTTCCCGAAACGCATGCGCAGTACGAGGAACAATCGTCCGGATTCGGTAGCAAGGTTGCGTTTTGGTTTTCCGGATTCGGACAACTTGATTTTACCTTGATGCAAGGGTCTGGATTCGGTGCATTGAAATTTCTTTGTGGTATTAAATCTTGGGTGAATGATGGCCTTGCATGTGGTAGTCTATGGGCGAATGTGCTGGTTATAAGGCAAGCTGCAATTGATGTCGCCAGGATGTAGGCGAAAATTTTATCTGATGAAGAAATAAATATGAGAGTTATTCTACTGACAAGTTTATGACTTGTTCCTACCAATCTATAAAAGTGCTTGATGGTAGAGAAATGAATCAATTTTATGGGACTCAACAAGGATTAATTCATGTGATAATGAATGTTAGCTCTCATTTACTTCATTAGTCACTTATTCAATCCATTTTTTAGCCCAAATTTTGGTAGTTAAGTATTAAGTTCGTGTGTTTGATACTTAAAATGCTTTCTTTTTGCACTTTCTGTTTCATGCTACTGCCTAGAAACGTGTGAAAATAATTAATTTCCTTTAACCCAAAGAATAGTTACAGTAATCTAGAATTCGTATCAGCTAGCAAGTTATGATAGATACCAGGAGGTTTGCGAATCCAGCTGCTTGTCTTTTTATAATGCTAAGATATTTTTGAAGGCAAACTACATGAAAAATTTCCTTGCTTGTTTTATATACTAAAAATCATTTTATCATAAAAAATATATAAGATTAAAATTAGGCAAAATCGATTATCTTTTAAAATATTAAATAATTTTTCTACGCTAGTGAAGAAGCATGAAAATTAGTTCACCTGATTACGACAGCATTTTATATACGAAGTAGAGTTTATTGTAAAATCACAGAAATGAAACTTAATTTTATTATTATTATTATTCTATTCTTTTCCAATAGGACAAGATTATAAATGAACATTATAAGTAGGCATCCCATTCCACGCATTGTTCTATATTGTGCTCATTCTATAAGAGCAAAAAATTAGAAAATTATCTGGTGCCAAACATCCGTCACGAGTAAGTTAAATACTAAATTCACTCCATTCATGGCATTGCATCAAAAGTTGTAATATCATACGGAATGTTATATATGAGGAGCTGCACATTTACTCTGGATGGTACTAAAAATTGATTTTTGATTGAAGGATAACAGTTAGTTGATATAAAACTTTCCGTTTTCAATAAGCAATGGCACTTATGAATATTGGAATTATATATTCTTGAAAGGGAAATATATACAAAGAATATCCTCCTGAAATATGGACATTACAGCTTGCTTAGAAAGCAATCGTAATTTATTTTGAAACTCCTTGACAACCAATATAAATGGAATGATTGACCATTGCTAACTTTACGTATTCAAGGTACAACTACCTACTGGATTCTGAGTTAAACACTTCTACTTGAGATTCGTTATTACTTGACTGTCATACTTCCTATGGATTGTTCTCCTAATGGTAACTGATTGCGTTTTTCTGTTAAGTTAAATCAAGCTTGGAACTGGTCATATCACATAAGAAACTACCAGTAACTAATTAATCAGAGGTTAACCTGATAACCGAATTTAGTTTTATTCGCATCCGAAATGTTTAATGGAGCAGTTACAAAGAATATGAGGAAATTGGAAAATTTGAAGTCAGATTTCTTGTTGCCCATTTTAACATCTTTTTATCCCAAAATATTTCTGTGAGTTTTTTGCAAAAAGAAAGCACTGAATATAATTTCTGAATCTACTTTTCCGAGTAACTCTTAAGCGGTTTCTTTTAGAACAACGAACCTTAAAGAATGTAAATGTAGACTAGCGAAAGTTTACTTTCTTTCATCCTCCAGAAATAAAAATACTTTTCTAAACACCCGTTAATGCTAATTATATCTTAATGGTATCACTCAATGCACTTTGAAACTCGTAGTAACAGCTTCTATGGCTTACGTTATTCCAACTTACCTGCCATTGCTGGCGAATTACTCCTTGTATTCGATCTCCTCGATTAATTATCACACCTTTTTCTAGCGCTCTTGTGGGAGAAGTAGATCAAACTAGTGCCATAGGCGGCTTTTATACATGCCGCCTCACAAACTTATCTCAACATCTACTAATCAAGTGCTTTCAAAATAGGAAGGGATATGATGTCGCTAATTGCCTTTCTTAGTTTAATTTTTTCCTCCATACGAATTAAAACTCGTTTCTGCGAACTCCTCCACAACTTTTAAGCCATTGATTTCGTACCTTATCTATTTCCACCACCATTTCGAAACTTTTAATTCTTTCTGATTCACTTATTATCTTAAACTCTCTATTTTACTCTTTCCGGGGAATTAGATTTTTCCAATGGACTTGGAATCTTGACCAAGGTCCATTACTTTTATGAGTTGGAATGTACTGTGTAGGATGCAAGTGATCCATGAACTTGGTTACTGACTGCAAATATTTTAGAATTATATAGATATACTATAGTTAAGTAATTCTTCTATGAACAATTATTTATAAATATGAATATAAAATTTCAATTAAAATTTTTTTGCATAAATTCCACATTAGCTATTATTGTATTCGGTATAAATTCAAATCATTATATATCTGCGTGGATTAACCGATCTACAGTACAACCTAAATTCAGTTGGGCGATTGATGATTTTCATTGCTATGGAAACTAATCAAAGAGAATACCACATCGTAACGCCAACTTATAATAACTATAATTGAATTTTCATTTCTAGGTTTGAAAATCTATTATTAAAATTATAAGACGCCCTAAGCATTTTATAATTTTATCTCGTAATTTATATATGATTAAGATTCTAAATCTCGTTCATTTTAATTGTTTTACTGTCTTCGATAGTAAGTGGGTTTGAAGTAATTGGTTTGTTGATTTTATTCGCTAGAGGTGAAAAAAGTTATAGAAACTACAATAGAGTGATAAAAGAAGGAAGTAGACGATAATAATCTCCTATAAATAAATACTTCTAAATGTCAAGCATCTTTCATTAACAATGTTTACGTAAAATTTCTCGCTAAGTGATTATTAATTATGAATAAATAGCTTTCAGAAATCTTGAACTTTTTGCAGAATATTTTTAGCTCATTAATTCGTAATTTTATCGTCGAAAGGAAGCCCGGGAATAATGTTCAGTTTATATCTGCCAACTTTTACCATAAGTTGCTATGGGAATGTATGTAAATATCGTTTATCGTATTTGGAGTTAATCTCCATCCAAGATGAAGGAACTTGTTTTCAAATTTCCAATTAAAAAAGAGTTGATTTCATAACAATGAGATTTAAAATTTTACTATTTAAAAAGAAATAAAGCATAATTCTAAATATTCACACCAAGTATGACGAAATAATTCCAAGATTGCAAAGTATTAAAGATGTGGAAATAAAAAAATGCATCGTAATTCTAGCATGAGCACTTCAAACGAGGCTATATAAGAATGGTGCAAAGCATAAATGTGTTAAAATCAGGTATGCAGTTGCAACAAATTACATCCGAGTTAATCATAACTTAGTTTATCAACATTTTTAGATGATGCTCATAGCATCAGCTTTCTTTAAGGAAACAGTAAAAGTAAGTGTATGCAATAAAAGCGGGAATTCCGTATTTCTTTGATGCGCAACCCAAGATAAGAGGTTGTGAAAAGACTGTTTATACGTATGTATGAATGAGAAATCTGACATACACCTCTCATTTAGAGCTCCGAATTTTCCGAGAAGGGAAATGATTTTAGTTTAATCGCATATTTTGTTGCAAGATCTAATAAGACTTGATTATCTTTCCTTCACTCATTGATGTTACAAAAAACATTGAATTGCGTTGAATTTTTCAACACTCGAAGTTTTTTTCCCAGATTTACGTACGATAATGTTTTCTCTACTTTGAAATGGTAATAGTGAATTCTGATAGTCTTTTTCGATTGCAGTACATTTACATAGTCATCATACACACGTTTTATCATTTCGGGACATTTTCAATGATATGGAGGTACCAATTAATGGCATTTATAATTTAATTGTCGTAGAATATTTGGTATATCCGTGTGATTCAGTTTATTTCAATTCAATTAACAAGTTCGACTTAATTTTTTTGAGATATCATATTCTTTGGAAGAAAACGGTGGTTTTTAAAATAACATTAGTTTCATTATACCTGCAATATCCCTCTTTAATCATAAATATTATTACATTAGGTTTAATTATTAATATAATTTTTATTTCGAAACATTTCGTTAAAATTTCTGAATTTCATCTTAAAGTTTATAACTCTCTCTGTTTAAATTACAGCTAAAGATTGCTAGATGAAATATATCATACTTTTAACATAAATTAACATCGATCTATTGTAATATACTTAATAAATTATACTTTTGATTTTTATTATACATTTAAATGCTCTTAACCAATTCGTAGCGCATGAACGAGATAATCTACACCGAAACCCGCCAATTACACGGTGCTTATCAGTTCGTAAAATGTTTACAGCGATGAAGCGATTGCTTTAATTTTTATATGCGTTGTTACCCTCATATCTCACACTTTCTTTATCATCCGCTAGAATTACAGGAGAAACATCTTTCATGTACTAATATCACAGAGTCGTTCATGCTACTTTGATATGAAAGCTGTTAAGGAATGAATGACGCTAAATGGTTAGGTTGATTATTTTTTCACGTTGCCTTTAAATGGTACTCGTTGATTTACTTATGTTCCCCTCCAAAGATCAAAGTATTTGGTTCAGAGGAGGATGGTAGAGATAAGTCCATCATTCCTCATATTCGTAGTGAGATCCGTACTCTATTCAGTGCCTTATTCAACTGTATACGTAGATAGGGAAAAAGGATTAACCAACATTGAGGCTCAAAAGTTATATCTCTACAGTGAACAGTTCGCAGGAATTTGAGTTATAATGCACTAAGGATGTTTCATTTAATTGTCGCTTCGCAAAGATAGGTAAGAAAAAGGTGTGCCATCTGTTAGTATTCCTTAAATAATCCCTCGAAAATTGTTCGGAGAAGGAAGTAAAACTTCCAGGAAGCTTCTTACTTCTTAGAATTACTAATTATTGCCCTAAATGCCTCAAATGTTTGGAGTGATTAATTATGTTTCGTCGAAACGGTATGCGTTAAGAGGAAAATCTCAATTAAGCTTATGCAGATTATTCGCGAGTAGCGTCATTGAATTATGGATGTATGCGCTTATTTTTATCGTGTTTGTATTGAAAGTACTTCTTTTTACAATCTGAATACAAAAAAGTTTAGGAAAGATAAATGTTATTATCGGAACTATATATTTGCACCTATTCTCAGTTTTAAGTAAAATTATAATTTATGAATTAAATATGATATACCATTTTCATTGGATATAATAATTGTTCAGAAATATTAATTAAGAACAATACTATACACGTATATATATAAATATATATATATATAAAACTTTAATATCTCTCATTGACCTAAAAGATTTTCCACTGAAAACTTTTCATTTATAAACTAGGAGATGGAAAAAGGTAGAAGAAACTTTGAATTTTTAAAATTTCTAAATTTTTTTGAAGAAAAAGAAAATGAATAAAGTTAAATAAGAAAATAAAAATGCGTAAGTGACTATAGATGTGTTACAGTAATAGGAGTCGTACTCAGCAGCCGAATATTTACATTAGCTTTCTATACGGGAATTCTTATATTAAAAGTAATAGAGATAATGGGGAAATTAATCGTAATAACTGATTATAATGTTCACATTGTTGACTATGAATCATTGTGAAAAGAACCTTCATTGTATCTGTTTTATTATTTATTTAGGCTAATGCGTCACGAACATTCTCCAAATATCAGCTTGATGCTGTTTCGATAAAGCGTTATCTCGCAAATTGCTTATTGAGAACCATGTTTTTTTATGTATCGGTTCTCTTTGATATAGCCATCGTCTGAAATTACTCTTTCCCACTGATACGATTAATTTGAAAATAAATCGATTTAATTGTTTGATGTTGCCGAAACAGCTAGTAACTGGGTTGTTTCACTCTTCATAAGTTTCGCTATGAACTTCTTTTGTTCTCTCGGTTACTATGGAGATTCTTTGTACGTTTTTCTTATATGCATTTCCCCGAACGGAAGATTTTAATAAATGTAAAATAATGACCAATGACAAATGACCTATATTTTTGTAAGCCGATTTTTCCTTGAACGATAAGTGAAAGTAATCGATTGGTAAGAGTAGTTTGATGGTGATTGCACTCCTTCCACACACGGAATGGTTATCGCAGATTATTTGCAATAACTCTTATGGTCATTAGATGATAATATTAATGTTATTATTAAAATTAATAACGCTGTCAGGCATATACATGTTAATTCTATGCGAATTTCACGTTCAATCAATGCAAGAATCTTGATCTTATTGTTAGTCTTATAGTATTTGAATTTCTCTAATAGTGATCCCATCCACAACTGAGGTAGAATATTGCGGCTGATATAAAATTCCTATATTTACTTGACTGCATCTTAAATCTAATGAGATGTGCGTAATAAAACAATAGAATTACAAGATTATGGAAATGATAAATCTAATAATGTCGGACTACCGTAGAATTAACTCTTCATTAAACGAAATTGAAACTATAAATGCTTAGCAATCCATTCCATATAGACCGATAATCTCAGTCAATTTATGAACCTGAAAAAAATTACTGCAATCAACTAACCCGTGAACTTCTCCTTCAATAAATCTGTTTAATTCGTTTCAGTAAGATTTATTGAAATTTTCTTACTCGAACCCTCTTCAATAATTCCAAGTTTACTTAAAAACATGTTTTAGATTGGTATTCCCTCCAAAGTACTACTTTTTATAAGAGAGACTAGTTAATGTAAATTATGTTAACATTTTTAAGGGAAAATATTAAGGATTGCAGAATATTTTCAAAGAAGTTTTAAAAATAGCTATATTTACTTCCTTCTAATCCTTCAAAGGAATGTTTTTTGATGAAACAATAAATAAATTTGAAACAAATTAAGACGCTCCAAAACATCAGTATAAGGAGAATATGTATAAGTTCGATTTGTTCTGGCCGCACTTGGTGGAAGGACATATTAAATGAAGAAAAGCCCTTGGTGACTTCCACAATTTATTATAGTACTCACTACCGGTTTCGGCAAACTGCCATCATCAGGTGGGGTTATGGGAATATGTAATTAAGTATAATGGAGAAAAAAATTATTTCAGACTTATATGAAGCTTCTTTATTAACAACGTATATTGGAATAAATACAGAATCATCTCACCTAAGTAGTATTTTAATTCTTGACATTTTGGAAATCATATATGATGACGGTGAATGACAACCGCAGAATCCGTTCTTTGGAATATAGTAAAACCTTAGCAGAGGATGGTCAAACTTTTAATTGAAGACTAAACGGCAGCCTGCTCTGTCAGGCCAGTCGCACACATGCAACTCGGGATTGAATTGAAGGCCGTCTGGACAGGGCATCCAGATAGCCCTACCCCAGTCGCAAACACAGTAAGATTCGCAATTAATAGGATTTTGCAGAAGAGTAGCATTCACTTCATTAACCTTGGGGCACAGATGTTCCACCAATTCGCAACCAGGGGATGGTGGTTGCTTGGTTGTGTTTGGTCTAGAAGTTGGAGCTGGTCCTGATCCGCATCCTGCAATGCTAGGCCATTCGCACCTATTGGTGCTTGTACTGAAATGTAGACCAGCTGGACACGGCATCCAAACTGCAGTTACTCCATCACATTCGCAATAAGATCCGCAGTCGTTCGGGTTCCTAAGAAGAGTTCCTACTGGAGAGGATTGACATGTTGCAATCATCGCGCTACAGTCACCTGAAGGTGGAGGGGATGGTGGTTGCTTGGTAGTATTTGGTCCAGAAGTTGGAGCTGGGCCTGATCCACAACCAGCGTCGCTTGGCAATTCGCACCTGTTAGTAGCGACGCTAAAATGAAGGCCTGCTGGACAGGGCATCCAAACTGCAGTTACACCGTCACATTGGCAATAAGAACCACAGTCGTTGGGATTCCTAAGAAGGGTTCCCACTGGAGAGGATTGACACGTTGCCACCATTGCGCTGCAGTCACCTGATGGTGGAGGGGTTGGTGGTTGATTTGTAGTGTTAGGTCCAGAGGTTGGAGCTGGGCCTGATCCACAACCAGCGTCACTTGGTAATTCGCACCTATTGGTGCTTGTACTGAAATGAAGGCCAGCTGGACACGGCATCCAAACTGCAGTTACACCGTCACATTGGCAATAAGACCCACAGTCGTTGGGATTCCTAAGAAGGGTTCCCACTGGAGAGGATTGACACGCTGCAACCATTGCACTGCAGTCACCTGATGGTGCAGAAGTTGGAGGTTGATTGGTGGTGTTTGGTCCCGAAGTTGGAGCTGGGCCTGAACCGCAACCGGCTTCGCTTGGTAATTCGCACCTGTTGGTGGTCACACTGAAATGCAGGCCAGCTGGACACGGCATCCAAACTGCAGTTACACCGTCACATTGGCAATAAGAACCACAGTCGTTGGGATTCCTAAGAAGGGTCCCCACTGGAGAGGATTGACACGCTGCAATCATCGCGCTGCAGTCGCCTGATGGTGCAGAAGTTGGAGGTTGATTGGTGGTGTTTGGTCCCGAAGTTGGAGCTGGGCCTGAACCGCAACCGGCTTCGCTTGGTAATTCGCACCTGTTGGTGGTCACACTGAAATGCAGGCCAGCTGGACACGGCATCCAAACTGCAGTTACACCGTCACATTGGCAATAAGACCCACAGTCGTTCGGGTTCCTAAGAAGGGTTCCCACTGGAGAGGATTGACACGTTGCCACCATTGCGCTGCAGTCGCCTGATGGTGCAGAAGTTGGAGGTTGATTGGTGGTGTTTGGTCCGGAAGTTGGAGGTGGACCCGATCCGCAACCTGCATCGCTTGGCAATTCGCACCTGTTGGTGGCGACGCTGAAATGAAGGCCTAATGGACACTCCATCCTGGCTGGACCTAGAATATCGCATATACAGTAAGATCCACAGTCATTAGGGTTGGGTTTCAATGTTCCCAATTTAGCAGATTTGCAGAATTCCTTCCATGCGACACAGCCGTTTGGTTTGGGGGGTGGTAGCGGGATGCTGCAGTTAGCGAATAAGCGATAGTCGCATTGCTGGGTTCTATTGTTGAATTCCATTCCCACGGGGCATTTCATCAAAATGGGGCCATCGCAAGTGCAGACGCAAAAAGAACCGCAATCTAGCGGATTCTTCACGATCTTGGCCCCAGTAGTGTAATTACTACATACTCCTGGACTCGTACATCCATTCAATGACTCTCCTTTGGCGATAGTCAAAGTGAACGCCAGGCAGATGATGATGAATGTATTTCCTGTTAAGTACAATCAGTTTTGGCCCATTTAATTGTGTATTGCATAAAAAAGGCATAACATATACATGTGTAAAATAAGAAATTGTGGTCCAGTCAAATACCAAGTAATCAATACAGCTCGTGTCTATGGCAACTGATTAGTGAATATAAAGCACCTACTTAGTGGTTATTATTTGCAAATTAACTTAGCTTGAGCTTTAGATAGAGTTCTGTGCTCGCAATCTCGTTAGCATGCGGGTGACAGATACTGTTAGAGAAATTTAATATTCCATATTCCGTCTGAAGCGGCTTGTTCGATGTTGTCCTAAATATGTTCAAGATAGAGCTACCATGATAAATGTTTCTAGGTACCTATATATTCATCGATTTTTTGTAATCCATGCTCTAAAATTGATTTCTTTTCTTTAGGTAACTAACAAAGTTAACGGAATATATGTTATAAAGTAATATTAATAAACAATGGCCAAGTCTTCGTCTGAACAAGTTGAAAGAATCTTTTATATCAGAGGAATGTTTATTCTCTTTCTTGTCTATCTATTTAACTTAGATATCCGATTCTTCCGTACATTACTTCAAAAATGTAGAAGATAAATAATTGAAAATATGAGAAGTTTTTCAATCTTAAATACTGACTCGTTTCTATTGGCAATCCTTTGAAATTTAGCATAGTTAATGAACTTCTCTGTATGGTTTCAGTTACGGAAGTAATTTACAGTCCTGGAGCATATTTTATTAATTTGAATCTTTAAGCATATGAGTATGATTATAGGCCACTGAAACTAATAATTTAAAGATAACCGAATTATCTGGAAATGTCTACTACGTATTTCTTTGAATGTTGGGTATTACCATTGATGACCTAATAAATTGAACGTAATTACTTATAATAGATACATTGTATATTTTGTTACTTTATAGATACACAAAATTTTAATATTATCAAATGAACCGCTTACATTAACCCCTGAATGTTATTAAGAATAGCTGCTCTTATACAATGTCATGCTCAAGCAATGTTACTAGGTCAAACACGATCTAGTGCAAACTAATCTCTTAGATAATGTTCAGTTCCGATTAAGATAAGATCCAAAACTTCCATGTGTTTCCCATCTATGAATTAACAGGAACTTATTTTTCCTAGAACTTCACAAGCGTAGAATTTCTAAAAATGAAAACATGATAAGTATTTCATTGCGTTCCAAGTTGAAGGACTAATCAAACTATTGACTTAATGAGAGACTATTGAAGGAACATTTTCAAAGTATAATTCATAATCAATTTCTGAAACCAAGATTCCACTATCAGGTTTAGAATGTTTCGTTCTATAATTAGGGATTTAAAGAGAATAATTTTTAGATAAAGAGTTTAGATTTTGCGTGAAAATACGCACTAGTTAACTAATAATAAATACAGTACAACTAAGATAATGCTACAATAATTTATCAAAGAAAATGTTCATTAAAGAAACTAGATTTAAGCATGTATCTTATTCTTCATTTATTGTACGGAATCCATAGTATCTATTATTACTAAGTATTGCCGATCATTACCGATATTGATTATGGGATTCCCAGAAGTTATTTGCTGTCATGCTGACAATTAAAGATTGTGATAGGTATCCTTTTTTAATTATTACAATTTGAAGGGATTCATTATTAAAATAGTATATAGTATAAGATTTAATCAAACTTACCTCCCATCCCTGGAAGATTAGGCTTCTAGATTTCGCGGATTGTATCACCAGGGTGCTCAGGAGCTCTGTGAACTTCGAATGGACGAGCGTAATTACTATCCGTCTTTTATACTCACAACCTTATCGACTTTCATCACTTAGAATGACGCATCAAATGGGGGAGGAATGTTTGGATGCTTTTTGCCCAAAATAAGTTCACTTTGAGATAACATTTGCGAATCTAATTGGTTTCTTTAATCGACATTCTTTCCAATTTGCTTTCTTCTCATGAGTCATGCATTTTAGCGAATCATCCCTCTGATTGATCTACAAAGAGACATTCCGTCAGATTTTTAAGATTTGTGAAAGATAATCTCAAGTTAGGAAAGTGTTACGGGAAGCGCATGTGGATTATTTTTTGGTGATTATCAAAGCAGTAACCGTGGAAATGTGCTCTCTAGTGAACGCTTAGGGACTGAGCTATTGGTAGTGACTTAAACGATTCAGGATCAGCAGTAACTTTTGTATGTATTATACATTATTCTGAGTACATTCCAATCCAGTCCCCTCTTCAACAATAAATACACGAACAATTGTTTTACGAGTATTTGTTTCACCTAGAGATGTAGCTAAGCAACGAAACTAAGGCCGAGCGGTTATTGTTTTTTATGGTCCAGTGGAATGATATTCTCCTGATAGAGTTTATTATACACATTTGATATGGATGTTGATAACCTTTAATCGAGTTAAAAATTAATAAATCGGCATTAAATATTGGAAGTTAAGAATCGTTGAGTGTAATTGCTTCTCAGCTAGAACAGTTAGCTATCTTATCCTTCTTGGTGGGCATGATTTTCAAATATTTTATTAGGACTTGAGTTTTTAAAAGTATTCCCTAAGAGATTTATGATGATCAAAATGCGAAGACTTCTAAAATAATTTTGGAAAAATCGAAAATTTTGCTCCCTTTGTCTTTTTCTAGGTATTACAGATTTTGAGAAATTTTTCTTAAGTCTTATTGAATGTTCTTTTGTAAAATGTTGGAATTTATCCTCGGTAAATGCATTCTTTATCTGTAATTATATTATCTTTTCAAAATTTCCAGGTTTCGCAAATCACATACACTCCTTCTCCAAAGTTACGATAATCATTTAATTGACGTATTCGTTGCATATTTACTCTAATTTGGAGAAATTATCTGAAGTCAAGAATTGTGTGATCAATAGGAATCAAACATTACTAAACATAAATGATAAAATTTCTACTTACGAATGTAAACTCATGTTGATTTCCGAAATCACTGTCAGTCTGTAGGCGGGAAGGCGTATAGAATACCATGTTTGAGTAAATAAGGAAAATCCTATCGTATCAGCAAAATATTTCGCGAGTCAATTAGACTCATCAGTCGAAAATTTGAAAATTTTTCCAATAACATCTGATTGGACATATAAAAGCGTGTAATATGTGTTTTTTGCTAATTCCATCACGTATCAAAATGTTTTCCCACGATTAATTTCTCAAGTCCATTAGGAGAAAAGCGATAATGGATTTTCCGATAAGTACCGCACCACTTCCTTCTCAATCAAATCGGTTTTAAATCGTATCATCTAGATAAAATGGTAGAGTATCTTAGAATCAACATTTATATCTGCTAACTCGGGTCGGCTACCTTTGACTGCCGAAGCTACGATCATCTACTTCTGAGGAATATCTATCTGTAACTATTTACTGGAAACGGCTTCCGACGGAATTTTCTTTGCAAAAACAACTCGTTTAATGCCGTTTAATTGCTATTTTAACTGTAGAAATCTTGTTTCGTAAGTTGTCGTTTTACATCGATTTCGCATGCCTTGTTGTATCTAGAAGACGGAAATAAATAAACAGTAGATTCGATTGATAGATGATTGAGGATAATAGATTCATAATCTTATTTATTTCGTTGGGTTATCTGTTTTCAGGGGGTGTTGTGTTGATGCATTGTATATTACGTATCACCATTTTCTATTTTACCCTTTTTTTTGATCGTTTGAAGAAAAATGTAGATCTGGTTCATTGTCGTTTTGTAGTTATCAATGACAGTCAATTCTTTTATTTCTATATCGGAATGATTCATTGTAATAATAAGGCATTTAACTGTATATTTTATAGTCTTCCGTAGTAGTTGAGATGAAATGTGATTATATTCAGGATTTGCAGGTTTTCGTTAGTTATTTTTCCTCAACCTCGTCTCTTGAGTAATATTTGCTGTCCAAAGCTTTAATTGTTACCTCCTTAATAGTTCTGATATGGATATTTAACTTTGATGACTTGCATTATCTAATATTACTATTTAATTGATTCTCGTGACTCTACTTTCATAAATGGATATAGTTTTACGGCAATACGTAAATGGAATATGAATTGCTTGAAGTGGATGATTGGTTAAAGAGATAACTCATCTCTGTGGATATGTGGATAGGCTTATTCGCGCTCTTTGTTTATCTATTATAGATTAAATATTAGGTACTATTAATGTTTAATTAAAAGGGATAATCGGTAAAGTAAAAGAAATATAATATAGGTAAGCTTTGGCTTAAATTCCATAACATCGATTTCTGGGCTAATATTTATATTAGAGTTGGGAAGAATTAATTCCTTTATATTTCATGCTTCTTTATTAAGTAATTGCATTATTGTAAATTATACGTTGGATAAAGTAGCGGAAAATTTTACATTAAGGGAAATAAAGCGTTTTAATGGATCTTTTAAAGCTTATACTTTACCAACTAGGGATATTATTAATTTAATATTGAAGCAAACAGTGGTGCGATATGAAAAGTTATTCAAGATATTGCAATAAAATATGAGTATAAAGATATATTACGATTAATTAAGAGAAATGAGATAATAAAAATTATTGTTTGAAGCCTCCCTTTTTATTTGCTAAATCAAGAAATGAAATAGGAAGAATCTAAAAATTCGTTATAGGGTTTTTCATGGATAAAAGATCTTGCGCAGTTTTCAGATACCAATGTTTTGATTCTTGAAGTAGGTCAGCAAAGAAAATACACGTACTTATCTTTTGAAAATTTTCATGGAAACTTAGGCCTGAAGTTATGCTTATCTAGAAAGAGTGAAAGGGATAAGTTACTTCCCTTCATCTATAATATTGTCCAGTGTCATATCGTGATTCGAGGTCCATTTGTAGTATCATACTATTTATTATTCTTAATAAGCAGTCTGTTTAGTAATTATTATACTCAGGCTCCGCAGTAGAGTGACTTCTTAGTAGAAGTTTAAATAAAGTTAGATTACCTTCTGAAGCTTCTCCATTAATAAGAAAGCCTAGAACTTTCAAACGAAGCGGTAGATACATTGTTTCCGCGAAATAACAAGCTGTGCTATTGATAGAATTCATTAATCTGTGAATTGGTATTTATATCGAGTTCTTCCTATCCTAGATAATAATAGGGACAAATGAGTTAGAGTGGGTAAACATTTTGAAGCTGACCCATCCATTTTCATAAAGGAATAGTACCTTGTATCATCAATACATCAACGAATTAAAAGCCTTTACATTTGAGAGTGATGTGTTTGAGAGATGATATGTTTTAAGTTTTGTTTTAACCGTTTCTCCTCAAGGATAGACTTTATCTTAAAAATGGTCTCTAATAAGATTTACAATTTATATAAAAACATCCCTCGAGATCTCTGATGTTCCTCGTAAGTTTTACTAACCGATTTCATTATTGCGTATTTTCAAGTAAATAAGGGAAATGATTATTGCGTATTAAATAATTTGTCTTCCAGATTGCTTTATTGGTAACTCTCTCTAACAGTAACACTAGAGGCCTTATATCCATAACTAAAGATGAATGAATTCAATATAATGCGTAGAAATTATTTATATTCATAAGGAATAATGGTTTAGCTTAATGGATGCACAATAGATAATGATCAGAAAATTATATGGTTAGGGCAAAGCTAAGTAAACAGTTTAAAAATGTAAATTCAACTCTCCATATACTATTGCAGCTCTTACTATGGCTTGTGAATCGTTATCCAAGCTTTTTAGGAGTTGACATCAATTTAATCCTCATATTGGTGATATTGATTAATATTAAAAATTTTATTCAAGACTAAATGGGGTATGTATATAATTAGATTAGATCATGAAACATCAAAGAATTTCTTTCCCTTGGGCATCGCTAATGATTCAACTTTTGATAGCATTAAAATATAAGGTTGAACTAAAGTGTTGAATATTCTTCAATGAATGAATTCAAAAAATACTTAAAAGAGACTAAATAAAGTTACTATATAAAATATTAAAAGTTGATAAATTATACTTTTTCTACAAAACTGAAATTTATTATTTTACTTAAAGGCCAGACAACATTGAAAATTGTTTACTTAAACGTTTAACTAAGTCTAAATCCGGCATTTATATGATAAGATGTTATTGTGTTCATCATAAAAGTCGTTTAAAAAAGAAATCTACTTAAGGAATAAGGTATAAGGTGTGGCACAGTAACGCTGTGCGCTGTGGATAACTCTAAAGGTAGAATGGACTTAGAAAAAGGCTGACGGGACCGGAAATCGGACCCGGGTCTTCAAATTGCCGGTAGGGTGCTCTGTCCGTTGAGCTATCCCAGCATTCGGGAAACTTTGTGTGGCAAGGACGTAGCGATTTCGTCCACACGGTGCCATCGTTCGCTGTCATGGTTTCTTAGATGCACCAGCCACACCAAGTGATGTAAAGGTACAATATATCAACGTAAGGAACTGTTGTAAAATGACATATTTTGCAAGAGGAACTACATTATTTGCAGATAAAATTGTTTTACTAGGATCTCATTTTGTACAGTTGTTCGGCACAGGTATTATGTTTCATTTAGCAAACAGTTCGAGTAGATGGTATCATAATTTCAGATGGTTGAGATGGTGGTTGTACCCTTTGTTGGAAATAGTTCAGTTGGAGGTATTGTCTTTAATCCTCCACAGTTCAAAAGAGTTGATTGTCCTGATGAATGTGAATTAATGGCAGTTTGCTCTGTCTGGCCAATCGCAGACCTGGAGGGCGCGGTTGAAGTGGAGTCCTTGTGGGCATGGCATCCAGATGGCCTTACCCCAGTCGCAGGCACAGTATGCACCACAGTTGACTGGATTTGGCAACAGCCTCACATCTCCAATGTTGTCGCTTGGGCACAGGTGCTCCACAATTTCGCATCCATGCTGGATTGGGGCAATGGTGGGTGGGTTAGGGACACATCCGGCTACTTCTGGTTGTTCACACCTGTTGGTGCTAGTGCTGAAGTGAAGACCTGCTGGGCACTTGAAAAACACAGCTGAGATTCCGTCACATTCGCAGAATGAACCGCAGTCGCTTGGGTTCCTCAGGAGGGTTCCAGTTGGTGACCTTTTGCAGACGGCATTCACCATTTCGCAGCCGCCGGTTTTGGGAAGTGGGATGCGACTGGCCAAGGTCAGCGTAAAGGCCAGGCAGAAGAAAAGTAGTGATTTTCCTGTGAAAAAAGTTACTCCTTCAGTACACGCGTATCTACATAAAAAATTATCTTAATGTTGGGTAAATTATAGCAGTTAAAGTTAGTCAATAACAGTATGATGAATAATGATAAATTATAATTGAAATATATCAAACATATTGCGGAAGAAAAAATTTTAAAAAGAAATCAGCGTTTGAGAAATCAGTGTCGGAAATCTCTATCCTCAAGTTAGATAACGTTCTGTTTGATATCTTTCACAGCTTAAAATCACGTACTTGAGTTTAAAAAATCATTTCAACGTTCGAAATATAAATATCAGAGAAGGATATTTGATGTATTTAATACTTTTGAGTATCCAATAGTATACTAAATAAGGAAGGGTCAAAAGTGAAATCAATTGCTTAAAGAGCTAAGTTCCAAAATGTGCGATGAAATAAATATGTTTAGTACTAGATTAGAAATTCTTAAACTATAAATCAATTCAATCCTTGGATAATAATATATAAAGAAAAAATTGTTACTGGTATTAAGGAACATGAACTACGTTGGAAATGAGAAAAATCCTAACTATGAACCAGGAAGCTAAGGATCAAATTTCGTGAACATAAATGAAAAGCTTATCTTAATTATCAGAGGATTATTAAATGTTTGAAATTTAAGAAACACACGTCATAATGTGATCAAAGTTTTTTAGTTCGATGGTTCGTTAAGTTCGTAATACTTGGTATGACTTACCGGCCATTGCTGGAAAGTTTGAGCCGTGGGTTTCTCGTTAAGGCACTTGCTTGCTCAATGAAACTGAACTGGATGAGAGATAAATTATTTTGTCTTATATACATACACATTCATCCCTTATCAACGTCACTTCTGAAGATTTTGACGCAACATGTAGGGGAGTGGGAAATACCTAAATGCTCATACCAAAAATCAATTCGATTTCAGATATCTTCCGCTCTTCTTATTGGCCACGTGGGATTGATATGCATCTCAAGTGGCAGATTTTTCCGCAGTGTGTCAGCCAGATTTAATTCTTTGTGCACAGATTCAGATGAAACGATAAGTTAGCTTAATTTGAATGAGGGTACATATGAATACATTTTAGAGTTTCAGGTACCCGTCCGTTTGTTTCGGGTTTCATTTTCACAAATTTACATCGAGGACCTTCCATTAGCGATATGATCTCAGTATAAGATCATAATCATGAATCTTTAATAAAAGAAGTGTTAAAAAAACAAACCATAACCAAATGTTGAATAGAAATGGAATGAATATCATTATCTTTCTGTAAATTCAGTAATTACAGAAGAGTAATTTATCTGGTAAAGATATGCGATTCCACCAATATGTTTACAATTAGTACGAAAGGGTTTCGTAGCTCTAGTTATCAATTGTTGAATCATGAAGTAAATTTTGTTATTCTTATATCTGCAATTTAATTGTTTTTAATTCAGTCACATGAGCCGGTATGTTTTACTCTTGAAGATATAGGAGGTTGTGAAGCGTATTCCTCCACACTTGGCTGAATACAAAAAAGCATGATTTAATATTTAACTTTTCCACTTGAACAACAATCTGTTTTCTTTGAATCTTTAACTACCCAAAAAGAATAGACAAAGAAATAAAATAGATGTAAATAAAATAATGTATAAGATAAACGAGGGATTCAAAGGATTTTATTCTCTAGAAGATTTATTTGCTTGCATTGATCTGTTTTCATTTTCAACTCGAGCCGTAAATTTTTTTGGCAATTTTCATGTATATTTACAAATTTTGTGCACGCAATTTCATCATTCTGTGATCTATAGTCGTTCTTACTTTCACTTATAATGGATGCTTTTTTGTTTAAATTTATTACTTATAAATTTATTTATTATCATCATGGTTACATGATAAAGGTTGACGCTATAAAATTATGAATATAAATTTTGTTCATAAACGATGAATCACATTCTTCACCTCCATACGTCCTTTTTTCTACTGATTGCTAATCAATATACATGGTATGGCATAATCAATTAACATGGTATGGCATGGTTACCTATTTCTACTCGTAAGCTTTTAATATCCGTATCGGAAGGATGCTGAAAAAGTATATCACAGGCTCTTCCTGAAATTCTTAAGCTCTTGGACAAATTTAGTGATTTACTATTGTATTCTCGCTATCGGGTATTCATTGATTTGAATTTGCAAATGAATATCTGAAAAAATTTTCTTGTTGATAATATCCTCAGTTTAAAACTCATTTGCATCATATATTTTTCATGGCCCTCGCAATTAATATTTGATCTATTTAATTCAAAATGTTTATGTTAAATTTCCGAATGACTCTTGTAAGAGTATTGTAAACATTCATTCGTGGAAAATGCGAATTATTTTGGCAAATGGCGAAACATTTTTCGCGAACTTGCGCGTAAACTCTATGACGAGCAAAATGCTGCGATTCGCTTTAATGGGTTTGGTCCGACCTTTGCTTTATGACTAGATGTTAATTTGAGCAATCAAAGCTTTCTTAATAGCTTTTAGGTGTTACTAAAATCGATAGTGGCGATTTTACTCTCCGATTAGATAAACGTTGGAATCTGTGCATTTTCCATTAAAATTTCGATAGCAGAGTGTTTTAAACGAAGGTTTGCGAAGGCCGTCCGTAAGGGATTCGTGAAACGGATTAACGTTCGAGAAAAAGCGTTTGTGTAGATAAAAGCGGTGTCCTTCAAGGACGTAAGTGGGTCGAGAAACGTTCTGTTGTAAGGTCTATGTCATATCCACATACTAAATGTAACAAGCGGTGAGAAATTTTCCGTAACACTAGAGTGGATCGCATGGTACATTAATTTATAAATAATAATAAATACTTGTTATTCGCATTTATTTTTTTAATTGTTTACACTGTAAATACACTCTTCAGTCCACTTACATTGTTTCATTTTTTAATGCATCACTTTCAATGTTACCTTTTTGATGGAGTTACATATTCTTCTTTATCTTCTTTTATCCAACCCATGAAAGTGAGCCTTTTAAGATAAATTTTAATAATAGAACGTGTTATTGACTTTTAATCTCTTGAAGATTGATCATTGTTCGTATGAACAATGCAAACACTTTTATAAATCTGACTTCAATCATACAGTAACTCAAAATTCAAGTAAATACTAAATTATGTATACTTGTATAATGGGCTGTTTAGTCGAATACTTTTTTGCTTCTTGATATTTTTTTAAAAACATATATAGATATTTTAGGACAACATAAAGATTTTTCCAGTGGTTCCCATAATCGGGGTTGCCTAGCGACATAATCAACTCATTAATTATTTTACATACTCTGTTACAACTTATTTGTTGTGAGGTTATCCGTATTGAGGTATTATCAATGTAACTGTTATTTTATCTTTCTAAAAAGCATAATATTCGTATATCAATTTATAATCTATTATAACCTACATATTATTTAATATTCTAATTTATATCGTTTCTTTTCTTTGCTTATTATTTGACTTCTATTATACTCTGCTCTCCCTTTGTCTGAGTGTACCTTCGGCTGGATATCCTAAATGCGAGTATTGTAGGACTATTTCCGCTCTATGCTTTTTTACGTTCTTTTAATCTTATCTGAGAGATTGTAGATTTCTGGCATTGATTTCTTCATCCAAATTCATTCACTATTCCTAGGCTAGGAAAAAATTCGTATTGTTAACGCTCCTGAATTTTCTTTCTTTTGTAAATCTGCCGAGTAATCTCATATCAAATCAATTGATGTAATACCGGAGGTTAATCTTTTGTCAATGGATGGATTTGAGGATGAATAATATTTTTAATCGTTTGTCTGGAGATCACAGTTAATCGTCCACTTCGAATGCAAAACTTACTGTTATTAATGTGTTCGTGAGTTACACTGTTAAAGATGGTTATTGCTTGTAAGAGGTGGGCATGGAAAAGAAATTCTATTATCATTAAAGGAGTATATCAAATAATCGTAAGTCGCGGAACATAAACTCAACCATAAATAAATGCATTTCAACGTATGCGAATTTCAACGGGTGAAACCCATGGCAACTAGCTGAAAGTTAATAATACAGCTAGAAAACATTATGGAAGGGATGTTGATGATGTCGTAATAAAATTATGACATGGGCTTCAACATTTCTTTTTTCGTTTATTTTACTTCTGTATGGGAAGGTCCTAAGAATATCCTCAGACAATACTTACCAGCTTCTCTGTGTACGATATTTATCTTAAATCATTAGCCGTGTTTTCTTAGAGGAGGGATGTAAAATACATGTCGAATGAAATCACTTTAAGCATTTGGAAGTATCATATTTAGGTTGCTTAAGAGAAATTGATTAGTTTCGTTAGTAAAAAAGCTGTATAATAATCTAAATTTAGTTCTTAATATTATTCCATTTGAAACAAGATTAATATAAATAGCTTGTAAGATTCCGTTATCAGACGTATAGTAAATAGCAGCGTTCCTCATATTTATAAGTATATGGAGAACAGTGGCCTTCACCTGTTTATGTTTATACATATGTAACAGGTATATATCCCATGTTCAGAAAGAAATGACTTTCGTATTCATGGAAGAATTTTTGATATTAAAAGCAAGATAACCATTATCTTCCATTAGACCACGCCAGCTTACTAGGGATTTACATGTACGTTTACCAAGAATAGCAAGATATTCTTGCGAGATGCGTGAAGGCTCTAAAATACGGAGAAATAACCACATTTTGTGATTTATTATTGATAAAATACGAAACCTGAGTATCATTATAATAATAATACTGATATATAAAAACGATAACACGAAGAAGCTATCCTATAAGTTAGTCATATTTTCACATGTCAATTCATCGCCTGTGTTTATGCAAAACTAGTTTGTATCATTTTTTTCTTTTATCTTTTCGATTACATCAATTCAGTTTTTTTCATTGTTTTTTAACCTTCGTAGCGTGGTTGAGTGACTAATAGAACA
This sequence comes from Pantala flavescens, assembly GCA_020796165.1. Classification (NCBI taxonomy): domain Eukaryota; kingdom Metazoa; phylum Arthropoda; class Insecta; order Odonata; family Libellulidae; genus Pantala; species Pantala flavescens. The sequence continues at coordinate 43,178,248 of CM036881.1, read as the reverse complement.
AAAAAATTATGGCGAAACCAGCTCTATTCCGCAGTCGAGGCATTTTTTATATCTGATTGTAAGATTATTATATCTTGAGCATCTTTGCCTTCGCTTAGGATACAGACGTAATGCGTCACAAGATTTTTTTTTTAATTTCGTAGCACTCCCAAATATTACGAGACGTAACTATTCCGTCGCAAGTTATGAAGGATATGCGTGAAATGAATGACACAAAACAAATTTTCTTTGTTCTTTTTTACGTGCTAGAAATACAAAGGGACTTATAACTGTTTTAAAAGCATTATATCCCATTCCAAAGCTAAGTATTATAACAAAATTCCCAAGTGAATTTTTCCGTTTAAATTATTTTATTTTACCATCAATTGTGATTTTCTTCTCAGAGTATTGATGGGAAGGCAAGGGGATTTACAAGTAGAATTAATGCTATCAAAATTTTATTATGAATTATGTTCGCAACATACTTAGCGACACTAAGATTTCAGAAAGAATATCCTCCTGAATTTTTTAGTGAATATACTTGCCTGAAAACGATTTTCCGAATTGCAAATTAATTTCTTCATAGTACTATTAAGTTGATTCTGTGAAATTTTGGATTATACATCTCTGAATAGCTGTAGATTTATAATCTGAACTTTACAATTGTATACTCAATTCTCTTAACTGATACAATTGTAAGAAACGTTTATAAAGCCATATTTCAAAATTATAATTATTCTAATAACATTACGCTAAAATTAAATGCTTTGAATGAAGTTTCAATTCCACATCTGCACACGAGTGTCACTCACAGGCATAGTTCGGAACTAAGTGTAGAATCTCATTTGTTCATTTTACAAGGTGGACATTGAATGTTGAACTTAGGCACCTCCGATTAGATAAGAAATGATTTTATATCTTCAGCCGAATAACGTAAGGAGAAATGAAAGTCCTTATATCGCACTATGAAAAATGAAATTTCCATTCATACTTTTTTTACTAAGCCTTCCAAATTGTCATACCATGCATTATCTTATTAGATTTTTGGATCATTTACTCAATAGGAATTTTGAATTTTCTCCATCTATGTAAACACAAACTTAAAATGCGATGATAAGGCTTCTATGATTTTAAATTTCACAAGTTAGTCTCAGTCTCGCTTAATTAAAGACATCATTAATACTGAATTAAAATAAAACAATTGTTTCTGAATATATTTTTTAAGCTAATATATACGTAAAGAACTATGGTCTCTTTCTCTGAATGATATGATCAAACTTTGATACAAACTTTCTAAATCTAGTAATTACAATAAAGGGAATATGATTACAATAAGTTTGTACGTTGAAACATGATATTTTATCCCGAAACTAAACTTTTTATAAAATAAGATCAATATGATCTGGCGTAACTTATTAGAAAGCCTTCATAATAATTTGGGAGTGTTTGTTCAATATCATTTGTTCATGAGCACATCATTCCTTCATCCCTTGCTAATCCATGCTTTATTCCCTTAAATTTATTTCATTATCTGTACAAAAGAGAAAATTTTCGATTTTAATCTCAAGAAGTAAGAACTCCTTATGAAATCGGTCGTTAAAATAAAAGTGGAAAATTGTTAAGCCTCTCATGTTATTAAATAAGAAAAATGAAATTTTTCATGTTTATACTATCTGTACAAGGTTTAATTCAAAGATATTTTGAAAATTATCTTGGATTTCTTATACAATAAGTACTTTTGATATATGGTCCACGATAGAGGCATTTGTATTCAGATGAGAGTGGATTTCAAATTTTCTTCGCTCAATTCAACTATAAAATTTTCCCTTTACCCAACTATGGTTCCTCTCTTTAGATGAAAGCTTTAAAAACGCACGATTCCGTCGTTTAATCTAGATTTTTAAAGTTTTTTCTTACTAATTAAGTAACAATCATTGCTCATTTTCCTTTCAACTTAAAGGCATTTCATTTTTTGTATATAAATTGTTGATAAACTGGTAACTAAGAAACGGAATGCTTATCTTTCGATTCGAATACGCGCTCTTTCAGATTAATTGTTTATCTTATCGCTATTCTTCTTCCACCATTTAGTGCTAAACGTTCCCGCAAGGTGGCCTACCGGTGTAATATTTAACTGCGGACCGAATTAGATTAATAAACTCTTCAGCAGGTGCGGCGATTTTAAAGTAAAAGAAATCAAGTCCACTAAACGAAAGTTCAGTTTTTAAGGAATTTCATCTGTATGGATTTAATTCGTTCTTCGCTCAGAAAATTAATTTTGCTATTTTTAATTATATATCATAAAAATATAATAAAATTAACTTATCGGAACTTAACTCTCGAAATAAGCAATATTCCAATAATTAAATAATTCCGATACTAATTACCTAAGTTAAGATGACATCTATATTTATTTATTGTATATTAGAACTACAGATAGGCACCAGGCCAGGTGGTAGCTCTACATTTACTTATATACTGATCAATTTTAATTTTAACTCGGAGTATGCCCTCTATTATCTAGGAGTATCTATTGAATTAAATGATTGCCTCAAATAATCTCATTACCTCTTATATATTTTTTAATTTGCATATTCCACATAGGCAACTTGTATCTTTACCTTTGAAGTGTAGACGACACCAATCTTCGTTCTGCCATCTATAGAAAAATCCTTACTAAGCACAACGTGCTCCATGTTCATATTTCTCAGTACATCATTGGCATTTAAATTTTTTCAGATCAATCCGAAATATGTATCTATCTATTCAGACAGAAACTGGTTTTCCAATTCGTCGATATTAATATATTGCGTAAGAGTTTTAGAACTCCAAGAAGGAGGGTTTAAGTTATTTTATTTACGTACACTCTTCCGAAAATAATCTAAGAAAACTGAAGTGAAAATAATGAAGAAGAACTGTATTTCAATTGAGGTTAAGTGGAGTTAAAAAACCGGTAATTTCAGATGCTATTATACCTTTTATTCCATGGTATTAGGAAAATCAATCGCTATTTTCAAGAGTAAATTCATTGTTGGAAGAAAACGCTAAATATTGAATGAAATCTGAAAGCTTTATTGCAGGAATATGGTCTCATTGGAATACAGCACACTCTTGGGTTCCCTGGAGATGAGCATTTTCAATTTGAACTTTTAAAAGAATAGCCTCCGTTCAGTATTAAAATTTACCACAGACCTCAGCGTTGCCTCCAAAAATTCCAACAGAAATTCCAGTCGCTGCTCACCCGGCGGATGGTAGAAATTGGTATCTTAAAATCCTGGTTGTTTCTGTCGGTGGAACTCGTGTCCAAGTCCATGGCTACACCTTCCCGCAACTCTTGGACGGCTTGCATATATTCTTGGATTCATCAAACTGTCCAAAGTACCCTCCGAAGTTGGGACACCTCTGGGTCACGGCGAAGCCATTTTGGCAGCAGCAGAAGGTGCAGCCGGTGGGGTCATTTGGTGCGGGAATACTTTTGTCGAAGGAACATGCCCCGATTTCCTCACAGGTCTTTGGAGTTTCGCAGCCACCGCCTTCACATCTGCGTGCTTCAGCGTTGTAGTGCATTTCAAATGGGCATCCACGCCAAATGGCATGGTGGCCAATCAGCGTGCTTTCGAAGCAGCAGCAGTAAGAGCACTTGTCTCTGGGATTTGGGTGACTCTCGTTCCCTCCTGTCTTGTAGCATATTACCTCATTGCAACCATCCTCCTCCCAAGAGGCGGAGACCCCAGATATTGCCACGACGGCGATGATCAAGATGAGGTGAACAGTCTGCATGTCTACGAAAGAAAGGAAATGCTATAAAAGGTTTTCAATTCCTTGCGGTATCGAAACTCTTGTTAGGTTAGCTGTCTTATGTCATCATGCTGTTGTGTCTTCATGGAAAACTTTTCCAAACGTATTGATACTTCAGTTATTGCAATTTTTATAATTGCAATAAATGAAGTATATTTATCGTACATCGTATCGTAATGTTGCATAAATGGACGCACTCAGAAATGAAACTTCATAATGTGATTACTTCAGAATTGTTTCGGGCGTAAAATAGATTTACCATTAAAACTAGTTATGTTAATGTTTAACATGTTCTTTTCGAAGAATACGAATCTTTTACTTCATCGCTAGTTGAGCTAAGAGTAAAGCAAAAGCAAAAATCGGATGGAGAAGAAAGTGGTCTTGATTCGAGATTTAAACGGGAATATGCTCTCAAACTACAACCCATAAATAAATATAAAAATAAGACTAAATTAGATATTACAGAACCATTTTACTTCAAATAGTAATATTTATAAAGTTACTGTTCCGAATGTACAGCCCTGACAGGAGTGAGTCATGCTAGAAGAGTAGTCATTGGTGCTAATATTGCTATATATGAGACGAGAGAATAATCCGGGAAATGAAGAAAAGGCCATAAAATAAATTAGACACTACACCATGTACACGCCTCTCGATGCTTTGCAGTGGGTACAAACGCCGTGAATATTTCGCATTTCGTCCAGTAAAGTCCATTATCTATCCATATGTCAGCAATTTGTTTTTCTATAGAGCTCCTATTGTAAAAACATTATTTAAAAAATATATTTGCCCGATTTTCATTGCATTACCGGAAATATTCACGTAATAGGGAAGAATAATCATACCGACTGATACTTCAAATGTATATGCTCTTTATGGATTATGTTAGCAATTCATGGCGATGTTTATACCTTGTTTCAAAATATTCCGATCCTTATTGCGCATTTTGCCTTCGTTTCCTGTCTAACTTTTAATTATCTTCATACACACAAAAGAAACATGAATGCATTCGCAATGTAAAATACTTACATAAGCAGATATCTCTATTTTAAGTGAATATTCCAATTTCTATTCCATTTGAAAGTAGTCAGAATTTGCACAATAGCTTACCGGTCGATTCCGCTAGAATTCTATCCTAGATCCAGTAGACCAATAGAACACGGATGTCGCTCTCTACAATATATATAGATTCATTAAATCTTATCAAGTCGGTGGTAATTGAATTCCTCCAATGAAATCTATTCATCTTTCAGGGTTTCCTTCTTTTTATTACCTTTTTAAAAAAGTAGTATAAGATATCCACTACTAGATCAACGGAAGCTTCTTGTACCACCTTTGAACCTGTTTTTGTTTTCGAATCTAAAATACTGCATGTTGCTTTCAGAAAAATTCTAGATTAAAAAGATAAAATGCCAGCCAGTATCTAGACAACGATATTTTCTATGATTAAATTAGTCTTTTCAATCACTGATTCTATTTTACTTCAATAAGCTTGGAGTACCCTCTTGAGGTTCTTTTATCGAGATTCGATCAGCATTCTCTTTGCAATTGCTTTATAATTATATTTTCTGAAGATAAGTTAAGCTATCATAGGACGGCATTGGTCCAGTTCATCTTCATGATAACAATATCTTTAGTTACCACGATTAACTGAACATGACCGCAGCTAATTAACCTCCGCTATAGTTGTTCTAACATATTCATTGTAAATTTATAAGGCTGATACTGGGAATTGCGCGCCTGAGGTACTCTGTAACAAAAAGGAAATTTTTGAATATTATTTGTAACATATTAAGAATTCTTAAGTAGGATTTGTGACAAAGTTACGCGAGTACTCACCATGTAAGTTATGTAAATACTTACCATGTTTGGAGAACTTACAAGATGCTAAAATTTTCCCTACCAGCCTTTTTCCTTATAATGGAGGAGTACATACTATAAATCTTTCTCACAAAACATGTCTATTTAATTCTTAAAATTTTCCTTAAGGGTTAGTTTTTGAAAGAGCAAGCCGTGTCATTCATTTTTCTTATTTGTCTCGTTCTCTCTGACTGCTCTTTACAATAAAGAATTTATTATTCATAATCCTTTTCTGAGGAAATAATTTGCTTTTTTAGTGCAGATTTCTCCGGTTATTCTCTTACCTCTTTTTATTTAGAATAATGCCATCATCAGAATCTTTCTTCGAAAATCTTTAATCCATTCAGTCCATTTTAATCTATATTTACGCTATAATTCTATAAACATCTATAAGGTATAGAAGCCAGTTCAATCCGGCTTTGTTGAATATTTTACACATGGCTTTTGAATTTTCATAGGAATACCAGCTAAATTTGTATACCGTTCATTGTATTTGATTATAATATGGATAAAGACCGACAAAATTGTCCTCAATACCTCAGATCTATTTAAGACAATACACAATGTTTCTGATATCCATATTTCGCTAATAAAATACAATACGACTTATTCGCACGATTACAGTTATGAGATAATAACATTCCCTACATCTATCTTATTCAACATTGTTCTCTTCTTGGTTCTCTAAAGAAGTCAATTGAAGTCACGGGAAATTTATCTCTCAGTTTCCTAATATATTCTCTCCGAATTCATTTCATAAATCCAATTATTTTATACTCATATTTTTCTATCTGATTTTAACTGACAATTATGTGCTTTTGGAATTGATATATATTATTTTGAAACATTTTTCAATATTTTGTTTTCTATCAAAATTTAAATACAGTTAGACCCCGCTTAACGCGGGGGATACGTTCCGGTAACTTCCAACGTTAAACGAGGCAACGTAACACGTATATATGTAAGTATGTAATGGAGATCAGTAAAAAAGAACACTTAATAAGGAATTTATCAATTATTGCCGAATTTATCTCAATAAAATGAAATATTATGTTTATATCTTTATACACCTGATAACCATGATGAGAACAAATAAATCAACTGTGACGCAGGAAAGATGCGTTTGTACTGAGATTGCAGAATAGGAGAATACAGTTGGAACTTTTTTTCTAGACAGACTAACTAAAAACGAAAACTGAGCACAAGATTTTTCGTATGTTTTAGCTCTAGGGTGATTCAAGAAGCATATTATCTGCACACGTATCATATCTGCGATTCACAGGGCATTTTCTGCTTACAAGAGTAAACCGTATCTCAGTAGTGAGTAAAGGGTATATATTGAGAGTGTACCTTGATTAGGATATCTTCATTTACCTTATTAAGATAGGCACATGAAATGATGTATATTATTCTTGATGCAGTTCAATGTTTAGAATAAATTAAATCTAACGGTTATAATCTACTGTCTCGGTCTCCATCGTTGGTAGAGCAGGAAATGAATATACCATGAATGCATCTAAACCAAGTACATATGGTTCGGTGTAGTCTGAAGTATTTATAAATTTTACATAAAAATCTTTATTTAGATGAATGCATGCATAAGGAACGATGAATAGGTATTGTCCAGATACGCTGTGTGTGAGGATAATTCCCAAGGTAAAATGAACTTGAAAAAGTCGTTGGGACTTTGGGGACCGGGACCCGAACCCGGGTCACCAATCGCCGGCTCTGTAGGTTAAACTATCCCGGCAGAACATACTGTCGCGCCGTTCGGGTTACTTTGTTCGATTCCCGGTCCCGTCAGAATTTTTAAAGTTCATTCTGCCTTGGGAATGCGTTAAGAAGGAAAAAAGCTTCTACTACGGGTCAAAATGTCAATTGCAAAATTAGCATTTGTCGTGGCGTGTTTGAACACCAATAGTGGTGGCTCCTCCTAATACTTTTTTGGAAAGAAGGTCCAAAAAAATATCTGATTTAACAATTACCCCGTTGGAACGTTTTGTGTCTCTCTCCCTCTCTTGAGGCTACATTTGCAGGTAGTAGGATGTATTTATATTTTGTAACTTATATAGAAGAGCATAACTGTTTAGAATTAACACATCGATTGGATCATTATTTCTAATTCAGCTATCTAACTGAATAGTACTAAAATGATTCAGCTAGAGCTTAACTCATTAAAAACCTTGAAGAATAATTATAAAATAAGAAAATCGCCCCAAAATTGTATCATAAATTATATTATTATCATAACTTCTAGATATCATATTGTTATACGTTAACTATTCATAACGCCATAATTTATAACACGATATTGCTTGCGTATTATAAACCAGAATTTCATTTGCTGAATCCATGTAAAAGTGCGAATAATGTTCATATGATAATTAAAGCTCATTAATTTAAAAGAAAGTTTGGCTTTTTGTAAGATTAAAAGTATTCTTAAACTCACTAGAGGAGATTACAGTTTATTTCAATCAGGGAAGCAAGACATGAGCATATACGATGCTTAACTACTAGTTGATTTGAGGCAGAAGTCAAAGGAAATTTAGAATTAATTTTTTTATTTCATGAATGCAGTTTTACAGATAAAAGAAATATTTACTCCATCAGAGTAAAAATTCTCAATTATCAACAAACATCAATTGCTTTTACTTATAAAAGCCTATATTCAAATGCATGTTCCCAAGCTGTCGATGAATCTGAATGTACCCGGAGGACAGGGCATCATATGTGCTTTATCGAATTCGCATTGGCAGAAGGATGCCTCGTAGTATGGATTGGGTAGATGTCCATCGGCATCGATGGCGCACAGTTTTTCCACGAGCCAGCAACCATCGTTGTCCCCAGGTCTGCGACAGTTAGGGGGGTATTGGTAAGGAGGCCTTGGGCAGATGGTGGAGTTCCTCCTGCAAATCTTCTCCACCGGATCGAAGTATTCATCTCTGTGCACGCAGGTGGTGTGGTGAGGAATTTCCTTTCCGGTGCCGTCACTTTGGCAGCAGCAGAAGCTGCATGGATCGATGGGGTTCTCCATCAGCCAATTCTTTCCGTAGTGTTCGGGTGGGCAGGTGACTTGGCAGTTGATGGGCGGCGGTGGGCAGGTCTCCGGGGTGGTGATCACCGGCAAGGTGTGAGTGGTGGTGGTGGTGGTAGAGCACCGGTCCCTCTTGTTGCAGACGGCGTTTTCTTGGTAGACGCAGCTTCCTAGGTCTGCGTCAAAGACCGTGCCCTCGGGGCAATCAATGGGGAAGGGCTTCTCTATGATAGTGGTGTCGTTGACGGGCTCGCAACAGCAGAAACCGCAGTTGTTGTCTGGGTTGGCGAACTTGATCCTCATTCCGTGGTAGCAAAGAGGGCATTCGAGCTGGGAGCAAGGGTCTGGATCACAGCACTCGTCCTTGGGGACGCATTCGTAATGGTCCCAGCCGGTGCCAGGGGGGCAGCTCTTGTGCACCATGCCGGTGCTGGTGACCTCGCAGTAGCCGCATGGGTCGTAGGAGGGAAGTTTGATTTCCATGTCGATGTAGCAAGGCTTCCACAGATCAAGATCGCAGAGATCGTTGGGCGTACATTCTTTCGTGGGAACGCATTCGTGGTTGGCGTAACCGGTACCTTCCGGACAATCGTGGTACTCCATGCCACCGTCGGGCGTGCATTCGCAGTATCCGCATGGGTTGGTGGAGTTGTACTTTGTGCCGTGGTCCTTACCATCGCATTGGAGATCGCACCTAGGGTCACCACATTTAGCTGACGGAACGCACTTGCCCGTGTACGGGTCGAATGCTGTCCCAGTTGTGCAATTCCTCATATCAGGATCCTTATTCGGTTCGCAATGGCAGTATTTGCATACATCGTCCACTGGGGAATCGTAAATAGTATTTACATCACAAAGCGGGCAGTGAGAACAATTATTCGTGTCTGGTGCTGGATGCCAAGCGCTTATAGACACCGCAACTGCCGCAACAAGGAGAATGTACTTCAAGACTGAAATGAGATACAATTTAGTCTTTCCGTTATTACCACACGTGTAGATCCATCAATATGGGAGTATGAATATGAACATCTTAAATACTGCTTTAATTGAATACTTTCGCTTTTCATTGATGTTTCAACCGTTTTCCCGTGTAATGTTTATAAATATTACGTATGTAGTAGGAGGATGTTTATGCGTATGATTTCACTTGAATTGTTAGGATATTTAATGTTTGAATATAAAAAAACATGAAAGAGATTCATGATATCTATCGAAGAATCCTAGCGTAACTTGTTTTTCAATACCATAAATATATCCGATAATAAATGCTATGACATGCTAGAATTGAAAAAGATAGTGCACTTTAATGGAAAAATGCGTTTTTAAATTGAAATGTCAAAATTTCTAGATATATCGGTTATTTTTATGAAATAAATATGAGGTAAATATGGAAATTTAAACAACGGTGTGTATGTACTTCGTAATTAGCCTCAGATTTTTGCTTCCGACTTCTTTTTTAGGTAGTGAGCTACATTATTTACATAAGGTTTTGAAATTCATTCGGTTAATCCTTTCATCTTTACTACAAGTACTGAGTACTTAGACCTATATATATATATATATGATATCATTCTCACTCTCTGTGCGATTGAAACAGTGTCTCAAATCAAAATCTATATCTACATTGGTACCTTACAGTCCACCTTTCGGGAAAACGTTTCGACTACAAACCCGTCGATGAATTCATTGCAAACTTACCTCCCATATTGGAAAGCAGTTGTACTCTCGGGACTGGAATGGACAGTATTACCCTTCCGTCCGTCTTATATATCTTCTTACAGAGTTATCTCGGCGGGAAACTAATCTGTGTTCAATGAAAGTAGATTCTTTCTCAAGAGTATATCGACGAATCAAATTAAATCGGCAAGATAAAGCCTATCGGGTAGATCGTGTTTTTCTAGTATCTATACATATCGGTAAAGTAATAGACTAATTACTACTGATTTTAGTTAGGTCGCCTTGAGAAACTATTTTTATTCTCTAAGCAAGTCTCGTTGCCAGGGAAATGATTACCGAGCATTGGGTCTGGACAATATTTCCGTTCGATTTCTGTAAATGTATTTTCGAATCCAAATAAATTGCATGAACGGTTTTCTAGTTCAATTTTACATACAATTATTAATATTCTGTGCGGTTAATTAAATATCGTAAGCTCAGTAATCTTTCTTTCGAGATTTTAGCATCACACCAACATTACCAAGTTATTTTTGTATGGTGTTTTGAAACGATCATCTAATGGAGAATATAATGGTAATGGACTTAATTTCGTGTGATATTAGACTCATATGTACATATGTACTTAAATTTGAAATCGCGCTTAATAGGACGCTTTGACACATTATAATATCAACCAATTACTTGCACATAGGCATTAAAAATTATTTGAGTTAATATTCTAGCTTACTATAAATATATAGCGAGAATATTTCAGTCAAATACAGATTAATTAAAAAAAAGAATGTTATGAATAGCTATATTTTAATTATTACAATTATTCCCTACGTTTGAAAGTTTGAAGTATCGAAAAGGTAATTATTTTGTATATTTACTAAAGCATTATGGATCGAGACCTTTAAACGGATAAACGTACATTAAGGGGGAAGGTATTATATTTATGCATATAAAATAAAAATATAGAAGTCTGATTTCAGATTTAAAGCATTCAAACGCTTCCGATCAATTGAAAATTTTGAATTTTATGTTAACAATTGGACTAAAATTTTTTCACGCCCTTATATTTACTATAGTCCGTTCCGCAAAAGCTGGCTGTACGGAAAGCTTATGGGGAAATAAATGCACGTAAATTATCATAAGGTACCAATGTATCCTCCCCAACGGAGTTAGTTAATCCGTCCGTAGGAGATTTACGGATAAAATTAAGATTTTCAGCTTTGTTTGATCAATTATTTTCTTAAATTTTGATGAAGTTTGGATAAAAAAGAATATTCTATCTATTGATGCAGAATTTTTATCCTTGTAGCAAAATTAATAAATTTTATAGTGGAATGAAAACAATGACTTAAAAATCAGCGCCATAACATTATTAAAACTGCCATTACTTTCATCCACCCAGCATAAAATGCTAGTTTTTTTTTACATTACTCCTTATACCTTACATACAGAACTTTAGTTTTTGAATTAGACTCTCGGATATTTAAGTCCCGAGCAAAAACGTGATAATGATTTACAATCGGAGCGCTAAGTCGATTACTCACTCGGGTTTAAAAGGCAAAAACTAAAGCAATATTCAAGATATCGACATAGAATAACCTGTAAATGAAAATAATAACATTTATCTCGATTTCTCTTGCGACAAGATTTTCGTAACATATGAAAAAAAAATTTTAGGCGATGTCTAAATTTGACTGCACGGTCCAATTTTTCGGAGGTTGCGTTCCACTTAAATTATTTATAATAAGATATGGTTTCTTAAATATCATTAACTTTTTTTAAAGACTTTTATGTATTCATAAGATACAAAGAGTAATCTAAAAAAATAGGATGAAAGCAATGTCAATTTTAATAATGTTCTCAGGCCAAAGACAATCAGCGGTTTTTCATTCCGCTATAAAATTTATTTCTTTTGTGAAAAGGATCATTAATCTTCATCAATATTTAGAATCATCCTTTCTTATCCAAATTTCATCAAAATTCAGGAAAAATTGACCAAACTTAGCTGAAAATATTAATTTCATCCGTTTAAGACGGAACTTCTGCGGATTTTGCGGAAAATGCACCTGCCTACGACGCTTTTCGATTCTCCTGTTAAACAATACTGGCTAGAATTTTGGAACGGCCTTTAGAGTGATTTGAAAATCATCAGTCAATATCAGACACATCAACATCGAGAAATTTTAACCTAATAAATGTATCTTTTCTTTATATTCTTTATCTTTTTTTACATCCTAAATACCAAACTATTCTCTTAGATGGCGATTTTAATTATTGCCGAGAATATTTTCATTAGTTTATATGAGTTTTGTTTTATGTTTGTTTTATGCACACCTGATGATGTCTTTAAGATGGAAACCCTTTATTGTTTTACTTGGAACTATGAGAGGATGGTAGATTTCACCATTATTTCTATCATTAGAGTAATAATGTGATTATATATAATTGATAGTTTCATCGTTCTATCGAGGTTTAAAGCTAAATAATGTTTTATTAATGTTTTATAGGGTATAATATGGATATTAAGAATAGTTATGACTTCAGAACAAGTTATATATCACTGCTAGAGTTCAGGATAAATCGAACAGTACATCCGATGATAGAGGACCATTTAGCAATTACTTTAGTTTAATTCATCAGATATATTACAAAGGAACTATTTTCGTGGAATATTTTTGAATGATATGCCGTGTATTGTGAACCTAGAACCTTGAAAAAGTTCCATCAAATATCGCAATATTGATGATTCCATATTAATATCGAATGAATGAGTTTAAGTGCCTTAATAGAAGAGTTGGGAAATAGTTCAGTTAATAAGAACAGTTAAGAGCTGTTTAATGAAATTCAAATCACCATGGCCTTCCAACAGCAAGAAAATATGAAGAACTTATAGAATGAAGTGGGAAGTGATTGATAATTTCTCCTGAATAGATGAATTATTAAGAATTGTTTTGCTCTTAAATGTTTATTCATAAATGGTATTTGCTAGGCTACATTCGGTGTAGTAAAATAGAATCAGCTCGTGATTCTATTCCTTTGCTTAAAGACGCGTGTTGCACCAGAAACGAATTATTTCTTATTACACGATGAACCAAAGTAAACTCATCAAGAGGTCGTGAAGGTAGATAATCATTACATGATATTAAAATCACCATCTTACTCATATTTAGGTTTTATTTTGCAGCGTATTACAATCATATTGAAGAGTATTTGATACATAAATTTCATTTTATAGAACAGGACAGATTAATTTGAACCAGAAGATGTTATTGCTCGTTGATGTCCCTTGGTGTCTGCAGAGAAATTTAAACAATTGCTTAGTCGTGAAGCTGCATCATAAACATCTTGTTCATGCATCTGTCAGAGTCGACGCATTTCCTTAGGCTTTGGTCAAACTCGGTCTTGGGTGGGCAGAGCTTGTACTTGGGCACTCCGGTGCGGCAGCAGCAGAAAGAGCAGTGGTCATCAGGGTTGGGGTGTGCCCAGTTCTTGGCATCCTCTAGACCAGCAGGGCAAGTTACCTTATGGCAGCCATCTTTAGCATAAGTAGATGCTGCGAGCACCACGAGGATAGCTAGAGGCAGGAGGAGCTCTGCAGACGTAGAAAAAGAAAGAATTAATGATCATAGCCCCTTTGTGTATGTTCCTTAAATGACTATATTACATAGGTATTGGTAGATGAAACCAAATGGAGACTTTAACGCTCGGTATTATTTCAGCGCAGTACTACTTGCGTGCTTAGGAAGTACTCACTCATGTTGCTGTTTGATATTACTCGGAGATGAGTTTCCTATTCGACAAGTAATGCCTAGTAGATCCTTCTCTTGCAGTCGCTCCTTTTATATACAATAAGACGAAGATAAAGATCCCCCTCTATGATAGGTCGTCATAATATCTAAGAGCAAAATCTGAGTGAATAGATAAGAACCCTTTATCTTATAGCTACCGCTATTCTCACTTGAAAAGATACTTCAGTGGGATTAAGATGGAAGCTGATGATCTTGAACGATTGATTTGCATGAGTAATTGGGCATTTTAATAGACAATAATAGTATTTATTCACTTGAACCTTCATCCTTTCGTTAACAACGGAAAGTTAATTTAGTCAATGATTTTTTCAGCCACATTTATTATGGGTATAACTGAAAGGTTTGGTTTAAGGCTTCGTAATTTTGTAGCATTTTAATACTGCACATGTTCTCTAAAAAAATCAGTCAGTTTCGTTTTAATATAAATTGTGTCGGGTTTTGACAATCAAGCAGTTCTATTATAAGAAGCAATGAATAAAATAAGGTAAATGATATTATGAAATGAACGAATCCCCATATACGTAAAAAAAAACAATTTTCTATTTGAAACGGTGCAGCTCTCAAATTTCTTGTTTTGCTCATTTACATTTTTAAAATTAATATTAAATTTAGAAATAGACTTGAATTCGATCTATAAATCCATATGAAAGTAATTTAATCTTTGGTTTGATGATTCTTGATGGGCTAATTGTACTCATATGTAACCCACTAGAATTAGAAGCATAAGCTTCTTCAAAATTCATAATGCGCTACCTGCTTGGCATTAGAAAATAACTTTTATATCTTTGACGATGCTTATATTCCATGAGAAATTTTAGAAACGATCACAAAATTAGGAGTAACTTAAGTCGGGAGATACTATTCATAAAGCAGGATAATGTTCTGTATTCATTTTCAATTTTATACGAATTTTATTGATGGATTTCTTCTATTTTCTTGGCATACAGAAAAATACCTTGCATATATATATATATATATATATATATATATATATATATATATATATATATATATATATATATATTTGGAAAAATATATTCAAAGATTTCTTAAGATTCTATTTTTTACTACTGAACAAAATTCTCGCATTTGTGTTGAAAATAAATTGCAGAAAATTTAATCAGTAAAGATATTCTGCTCCTGTAGATGCCAAAAACTTATTTCCTATGCTAATTATAAGACTTAAAACTAAGGCTTCAACTAATGAAAGAACAATAAAAACGCCCATTTTTCAATGAGCTCTGAATCGGTCTATGTTTGTCTTCAGGTTAGTTTTATCGCTAACCTATGGTTTATATATTTTGGGGGAAGCATTATGGTCAGCTATACGCTGACAACATCCTTGCTATTTATTTAAAGCAAACACAATATGCCTAAAGTTAAAATCGAATGAATTATTTTTATCAATTTCTTTATGGTTTATTTCATATAAGCATATATATTTTATATTAAAAGAATAAATAAATTTTTCATTTGAAAATTAATAATAAATAGATTAATATCCCTGCTATTATAATCTTATATAGTTCTTTTATCTCTTACGAGTGTACCTAAGGATAGAAAAATACGGAAATAAAACGATAAAAATGTGGAAATAATATATTCGTAGCTTCGATCGAAAGGGTATCATGCTTCACGGAGGAAATTGATCTATTTCGAAACGAAACGTCTTAACCCTTGGAAGATGATTGGATAATTTGATCTTCAGTCACTCTCCTTGTTACACTCTTAAAGATGTTTTGAACCACAATCTTGCTAATTGATTTTCTTCTCATTTATTTTATTTCCATTCATTCGCTCAATAAAATGATGAACTAGATCTGATCATCTTATCTAAGATAGGTACAACAATTTCTATCACATATACTGTAAGATGAAAGATGGTTTATCAAATGTTTTCCTTTTTGATGCATCGATAGATATTTCATTTTCTTGTCAAGATAAAAACTCCTTTATCCATCAATAGAAAATTAAAACTCTGCCTTAAAAATGTGAAAAGATCTACCTTCGACATGTTTGGTTCTATCTTATGCTTGACTTCATATTATTCTTTTCTTTGAAGTTTCCATCCATTTTATCCCTCACAAGAAATCAGCACAGCATCATTACCATCATCATATCAAATCATTTAAAAAATCGATTGGTAATTTTCAATATGAAAAGAATTATTTGAATTTGCTGTATATATGACGATTGTATTTTATTTTAGCAATTGATAGTGAGGTTAGGATATTTGCGGTAGATACAGTTAAATACAGGGAAACAGCTAGGAGTAATGAAAAATTAGTATTTAGTAATGATTAGAATAAAATAATGACGTGGTGTAAAAATTGGGAATTAGATTTAAACATTAACAAGTGTTCAGTAGTCAACTTCTTTGACCGGAAAGCTTACGAATAATGATTTCACCTACAGCCTCTGTGGAGAAAAAATTTCGATAGTTAAAATCTGTCGAGTATCTTGGAATAACCCTGACGAATAACCTATCATGGAATACTCACATTCGAAATAAATGTGGAAAAGCTTTAAAGACACTCGGATTCGTTAAGAGGATAGTCGGTAAAAGCGTAGAAAAAGCTCACGAGAGATTTTGCTTTGTGCTTTTCAGACCAAACCTTGAATATATACGTGTAGTGTGTGGGACCCTGCCGATAAAAGTAATATAAAGGAATTGGAAACGGTCCAACGAAAAGCGATGCGTTTCGTGAAAAATTGCTGCGATAAATCAATAAGCGTAACTAAAATGCTCAAGGATGTGGGATTAGAATCGTTAGAACAGAGAAGATCAGAGCGTAGATTAGATTTACTAAATGGATTCAGAGGGAGTACGTTATAAAAGAAGACGTAGTACAGTACTGCGCCCTCTCTGCTATTAAGGTCTATCGGATATAACAACTAAAATAAGGGAAATAGATGCAAAAATGAACAGATTAGTTTTGGCTATACATTAGTATCTTATCCTGAACTAAAATAAGGGAAATAGATGCAAAAATGAACTCATTAGTCTTGGCTATACATTAGTATCTTATCCTGAACTAAAATAAGGGAAATAGATGCAAAAATGAACAGATTAGTTTTGGCTATACATTAGTATCTTATCCTTAAGTTTAGGCAACACGTTAAACTTTTTAAAGATCTGTCGTCACGAATCTACATGCGTACAATAAAAATTATTAGGTGTTTTAAATTGTAGCTTTTCTTATTGGTAAAATTTTCATATCTATAATTTTATTCGAAATCTAAAATAGCAAAAGATTCAACGCAATTTATTTTAGAAACCTTTCAATTTTCAATAGCAAATCAGTTGCTTTAGATTGATATAATTGTGGATTTTTTATTAAAATAAAAATATAAAGCACTAAAATAATAACTTTTTATATGAGTCTTTAATATATAACACACATTGATTTTTCAAAATATTCTTCAATCGGAATGCAATGGTGATAAATTTTAGCCAGGCAATGAATACGTGCAAAATTTATCCAATTAAACAACTTCTTCAACAAGGGAATGGAAAATCAGAATAAAGTAAACATTTCTCGAATTCTCGAAGTATATTTTTCAGAGAAATTAGAAAATAAATCGACGTTTATGCTTTCCGATTGGAAGTATGTGGACACATGGGCATCAGAATGCTAATGGAATTACGGAGCCCCAATTTCATCTTACGTTTATTTAATCTACACATTCATAAAATTATGCATTCTGAGTGTGATTTTCAATAAAGAATTCGCAAACATCAATTACTTTCTAAAAATTATACGAATATAACTTTTTAATATTTGCTAACGTGTACTTTTAATATAATATACATTCCAACCTTAATTCACTAAAAGCATTAATAGTTTGGGTTTCATTGATGAGATTTCAGAACCAGGCCCAAGTATGTGCAAAGATTCTATAATTATCTGGTTATTACCCTGATTTTAACAATTACATTTGAAAGGTTACCAATTTTTCTAAGTCCTTCACTTGTTACATCTCCAGTAATCTTCCGAAATAATATTGATTTAAACTTTTCATGGCTCCATATTTTTCTGAAGAAATTACTGATTCGCCAAAATTAATAATCTCTAAATAGTGACTGTGATTGTATAAAAAAATATTGTACTTTGAAAATTCCGATATTTAATAATAATAATATTAATATTCCTCAATTGAATCAGGGCGAAATTTAGTCTATATAGACCACTCTTACATTTAACCCCTCCGGACGAACACAAATACATTCCATATCAGAAAATTTTCCGATCCGCCAGGACTCAAACTTGGGACCTCGAGACTTATAGCACTCAATGCGCTACGCACTCGGCCACTCGGCAATTTATCTTTTGTATAGGACATATACTTCTATTTCCGTTAAATTTAAGTCACCATAGTATTATCGTTCTACCATTTCTCTAATATTTTTTTAAAAAGGTACATCTCAATAGTTTAGCGATTATAACACTTTCAATTGCGAACTTAGTAAAGAGCTAAATGAATAATATTAAATCAGTTGGTAGCTATTTTTTACATTCCAGGCCGGTGATAAATAGTTGAATAGCAGGAAAAATGATACGGAAGTCATGAATTAAAGCGATTTTTAAACTTTATTTTCTGCATAGAAATGGTTTACATGAATTGAAAAGAATTTCAATCATTTTCTGTGGTCATACCGTTAACTTAAGATTTGAATGTGAAGGAAAGGTGCATTAATACATGAATACATTGACAGATTCTATGACATTATTTATTTCAAAATTTTGAAGCACAAGTACAGCATCAGTAGGGTTGTCATAGGTTCATCTTCTCTTGAACGCGTGTAGATAGGATGACATGGTAACCATGGATCTTTATTTAGCGCATTCCATAGTCTTGACACACTTCCTTGATCCGTGGTCGTATCCGAAGCCGGGAGGGCATTCGACGTGCACTGGTGTTCCAGTGCGGCAGCAACAGAAGGAACAAGTATCCAGAGGATTGGGTATCACGTTGTTGATCCCAGCCAAGGTTGGGGGGCATTTGACCAGCTTGCAGCCATCTTCAGCCGTGACCGAAGCCACTGCTACGAGCACAATTGCGAAAAGAGTAGCGGCGCGCATTTCTGGAATGCAACATGAAAATAAATGTAGTCAGATTTTTGGTTAGATTCTGCATATCTTGCTCCTTCTACAATATCCCGCATTTTTATATAAAAACTCAGAAATCCGAGAAAAAATAATGGTACAGGATGGAGGATATTATATTTAAAATGAATCATTGGCGGAATAATTCTTATTCCTGTTCACCTTATTGGAAACTATTGACAATCAAAGCGGTATATTGATTTGCAATTACCAAATAAGTTTATCATAGGTTCTATTATTAATTGCTGTTGTATAATGCTGAAAACTCACTAGTTATCGCTGTACTAGAAAACCCACTACAGAATATATTATAATAATTAGTAATAGTGGTAATCGTAATCTATTAAAATAACGTTTGCTTTAGTACATAATTTACATGCATTTGCGGTAAACCGTTATTTTTACATGGGTTTCCAAAATATTCCGATGTATTATAAACTATAGGAAAGATTAGAAGATTGGACGAAATATACTGAATTTAAATCGGTTAAGTACTTCATTAAAGAAGTAAGCAAAATGAAGATACCAAGTATCTTATATTGCAAAACTTATTGAAAGAAATTAGTAATTCAGTGCAAAAGTTATTGATCTTGGATATTGTATTTGTTTCAATATACAATGGATATTATATAGTTGTTACTCACTCGTGTAGTATAGCCTGAGAATTGAGTTGTCAGACGAGTTAGGCTCTTGCAAAGGTGGCTTCCTCTTTTATACTGCAGGTAAGAGATAATTATCAAAGATACAAGTACCTTGCGCCTATTATCTCCTAGACTGGATGATTTTAAAGCATCTTCTATTGATGATAAGAATTTTCTTGGCCGTGTTTAACGCTTGATACGTGGCTTAAATGTTTTGCAGTAAGGTTTTATGCGTTAGCAACGATATTTATTTTAATTACCATAGTTACCGTGCAGGAGGCTTAAATTAATCTAGTGTGACACTTAATCATATCGACAACTTCTACAGATATCACAGGCCACTCTGAATCTTTTAAGTTTATTCTATCAATGCTATACTCCCTCTACGTGTACGTACATGTGTACGTACAATCTATACAGCAAATCTCCGATTCTAAGACCCTAATTCTTAAAGATTTATGCGAATAAACTGTTCGAATACGAAGATAATTTTAAAGTTGCTAAAACTGGAAAGTATACTCAGGATTGTATTAAATTTTGAATGTAAGAAATGCTGAATGATATTGGTGCACAATATGATCAAGAAATTACATTATTATTCACAATTTATCATTTAAAAAAATTATGCTCTGCAATGCCCATGCTCTTTTTAATCGATGTTTTTCGAAGCAGTTCAAATTGATATACAAAACAAAATTGTCGGATAGGTTAAGAATATTATTAATTGTTTTTACTTAAGTATGAATGAGAAAGAAATATAACTATGTTGCTAATCCCAAGGAATATATTTATAAAAGTTTGTGACTAGTTTCGTCTGTAGATATTGACATCGTCAATAGACAGATATCCTCTGGCAAGATGTTGTTTATCTGCAGACGAAACAAGAAGCATCTTTTAGAAATGTATTCTGTTGAATATAAAACGTACTATTAATTATTCCTCCTCATTTGCCCACTTCACAAAATTATCCTTGATTGCAGATTTTTAATTGATTATTTTGAAAATACAATAGAGATCATGAAGAATATCCCTCGTCATATAATTTATTTCAACTTTAATTACGATTATAAAATTATTTCCTCTCCTATATAATAGACAATTTTTATACGTTTTCTTATTTTCACCAACTTTTCTTTTTTCTTCAAATACACAACGAAAATATCTGGGGAAATATTTTAATTGGATAAACGATTAAAAAAATGTTTTCTGAAAATGATTGATAATAATTATATTAATAAATATTGCTACATATAGTTGGGTATATTTATCTTCCACTGTATCCACTTTAAAGTTTAAATCTTTGCTGATTCTAATATCCAATTATGTGTAATTTTAGTCGTTCCAAATATTTTTCACGAAAAAAATAAATATTACACAAATTTAAGGAATTAAAACGATATCCGTTTTTTACCAGTTTGTAACTTGAATACTTTTGTAAACTATTTAAAACAAATGAATTTTATATTTTTTGCTTTGTTTGACGGTTCAACATCCGCAAAAGTTGAACTTCCGCCTAGTCATTGTCAACGTCATAGTCACGTTCAACCCTTATCCGCATCGAATATCATATCGAATGGAAAAAACTGCCTCTCTATCGCAAAATAGATCTTACTTCAATTGGAGTCAAGTACTCAATCAAAGTAGCTGTATTCCTGGTAATCTAAGTGAGTCCTTGACTAGAGAAATACAACGTTTGGAGTTATAGAATAATGCTAATCGTTCTTTGATAACACCGTATCTAACCCTTTATCTAAACCAATGCAGTATTATTGTCGCAATTCTCTGTAACACCGCTGAAGTTAATTAATTTCTGTTATTTACCGCTCACCGTTCTCTTCTATCATTGAGTCTTGTGCTTTTATAATTGAATCATTGTGCTCTCTGATAACCTTAGAAGATTTTTGTTTACAGGTCGATTATCCTGGTAGATTAATGCCATTTTACAAATGTAGGAACAATCCCAATAAATACTGGCACTTCATCCTCATCGCCTTGAAATTTAAAATGCGAATTATATTGAATGATGTAATTATTATAAACATATTATTATGTCACTGAAAAGGACATGTTAATAATAATTCATAAAATACTAGATTTATTAAGTAATGGACGTAATTAATGATAATTTGAAATTAAAACGAAGCTTTTCAAAAAACCATATTGTTCCTTAACGTTTTTTTATTTGACTTTTGCGAATTAATTTCTCGATGTCTTCGTTTTACAGCTCAAATTCATATGCCTCACCTATCTTTTGGGGGAGACATACAAAGATACGAGTACTAAGAGAGTACATACGGGTATTAAGAGAGAAAATAAAAGAAGCGAGAAATAATTCAGTTAAGGTACAGCTGACAATGTTGAAGGCGATTACTAGTAAAACACCAAGTATTTCAACCGATGAGCTTAAAATATTTCATGAAAACTTGATGAGTCATCTCAGTTTTCTTTAGACCTATATTAAGTTGAGAATTTCTATACCAATACCATCTTGAAGAGAGTTTTAAGTCGTAGGAATTGGGTGTATAACGACAGTACAGATAATCACTCTAAACTATCGTTTAAGATAAATTCACTATGAAGATTTGTTAAAAAATCCCTAGTTATACAATGTTGAATTCTTAAAGTGATAGTTTCATATTGCAATCGTTGTTTTGAAGAATTAGTTCTATTATTTTCAATTTTAAACTTTTTAATATGAACCCCGATTTTTTTCCGTGTCGTAAAGGCGACAATGAAAGCGTAGTATCCGCCTAATGTTATGCATACTTGTAGTTGAGTTTCTAGATGCTTGAAAATATAGATATTCATAAAGTTTTTCATCAATGTTCCATAATTGCAACTGCAGTGATATTGTTTTAAAGAATCAATCCTACTTGTCGTATTGAAATAGAATTCATCCAAATACAAAAGTATATATTTTAAAATATTGAAAATTATACTTTACGGATTGACAGTGCTTCAGTCCAAGAATATGTTCCATGAATCTTAACAATGATAAATTCAAGCGTTCTTAATCTTTGATTTACCTCTAATCTTCCGATAGGTTCTTGCATTATTCGTCATATTGTTGATTTTCCGTTTTAATTTGACATAACGCACAACGGAGAAAAGAAAAACTCCATTTCAAAATTCAGATACGTTAAGAAAAGCAGAAAAAGGAATCAAAACCTGTCGTGAGTGAACTTAGAAGGAAGTAAAATGATGATAGGACGAGTAAAAGCTTTCGGAACGCGGAAAAACGCCAACCGCATTCCCTTAGAAACATTTTTTCGAATCTATTGCCATTCCAGAGCTCGGACATCTTTTGGAAGAGTTCATCTGGGACTGGACGTAGGGATGCACGATCTAACTTTCCGGATCTAAAGACGGAAGAATTTCTCGAACATTTCACGATTTCTTTCACGGGCAAAGAACTATAACTGAAAGTAAATGCGTTTGTGCACATTACAATGTACTGAATTGAACGTCCATAGGGTTTTAGAGCTGGAGTAAAATCATAAATTATTAAATCATTTTCTTCCATTAGTTAGAAAAGAATTATTCTTAGATAGTGAATCAAGATGTATATTCCGCTCTTTTAAATGAGGCCTAAGATATCCTTTCCTAAAATATGACTCCTTACATCGTAGTTTAGTGATCTACTTTACAATTAAAACGTATCTCAATTTTTTGTACACCTGACGTTAAATGTCATATGGCAACTAAACAAAGGAAGAATAAAAAGGGATCATCAAGTGGATGTATGTCCTCTAAAAGAAATTTATAATGTTAGACAAAGAAGATTGAGGTGTATGATGAACGTAAATCTAGATGAAAAAGAAAGACGGGTTTATTCGAAAAACCTACTCGGAAAAAAATAACAAGGATAAACGAGACGAAGATAAGGAGGAAAGTAACATTCAACGAAAATAAGCTTCTATCCCGTCTTTTTGTAAAGTATGGGTTAAACTAGAGATAATGTAGCTGATGAGAAAGGCCGTCTTAACTGCCCCTTAAAGTTGTTTGCAAATCTCGAGAATCAGCGGATGTGTAATATTAATATTGTGGGTTCAAATTTACTCGAAAATTAGAAGAATATTAACTCTTAAAAATTATACATGCTGTATTCATTTCCTTCTCCTTAGTATTCAGAGACCCAGAAGCTACCATGTTTTTCATGTCATGGGTGCTTACCGAATTAATATTTACCAGATTCACCTTTTCATGACCTCTTGTCTTAGTTGTAATGATAAGATTATTGCATCTCACAACCAACTCTTCTTTGAATACTTTCTCCCTTCATACAAACACTTATAACATATCAATTCCATAGAAAAAGCTCATTCCTTCCAAAGACGCATGTTTAATTTGACTTTATTGATTAATTTTTATATTCATTAATTCTATATATTGATTCTGCTGTTTCTTGCCGTTGCCATTAGTTACCCTTTGTGTATTTAGAATAATTTAATAAAGGTTTTTTATCGAGTTGAATCAAATTATGAACTATAATATAGCTAATCAAATTTCATTAGGTTCTAGTTGTAGTTCTAGAGTTCAATGTATTTCTTGGCATTTAGAGGAAATACATTCTTTACTTTCAAATGCAGGTTTAAAAATAAAACTTCGCGCTAAAAATACAGGAAAACAGTGGTTAAATTCGCCGATACTGTTCTCTCCTTATCGGTGAATTGCAGGTGCGAACAAACTTTTTAATCCCCGTCATAATGAAGTTGACAAGTTAATTCCTTTTTAATTGAGCTGTCAGAAACTGCTCGTAAACTTGCCGGATTCGGCTGTTCGATTGGTCGAACTCTGATAAAAGAAATACACTATCGAGGAACATCAATCAATTTACGAGATAAACCCGTCCCGAATTCCGTATATAAGAGTGTCTGTTGGAAGTTTCGACCTCAGCTGGAGTATTCAGTGACGAATTCATTGAGAATAAGTCTGTATCGTTCCCCTGTGAAGATGGCTGGTGAGTTTTGTCCTGTTGTGTTCCGTGGAGTTGGTGCTTTGTTACTAGGGAACCGACATTGTTGTTATGAGGCGTGTGAATGGTGAAACATTGCCTTGAAGTGAAGGGGTTATCTTGCTTAATCCAAATTATCTCAGTTAATATGCAAAATGCATGTTCATGAAAACATTATTTTATTCGATAAATTTCATATATAATTCACTTTAATATCCCTTTTTAAATATCGAAAATATTAAAAGACTTTTCGAATGACTTATATTCCATTTCTTGCCTTTGCTCTGTTCACGAAATCCTAAAATTTTGAAAGATTAATTTTTATTGGTTCTACATATTGAAGGTGCATTGTTAAATTTTAATTCGCCTTTCGAGAATTCCTAGATTTTATCTTAACTTTGTTTTCAATCAGTTTTCCTCAGTATTGAACCAATATTGTACACTACTTTTTTTGATTAATTCCAATATTTTTATCTCATCCTTACATTCAAAATCCAATCAATCACATATATATTGAAAATTCAGAAGTATCCTGCTCTTCAGCTTTCGGAATAGTTGCTTCTTCTATGAAACTAAAGCTGAGCAAGGTTTTTGTTTAATTTGTTTCAAAGCTGAACACCTTTTACAGTTGAATTGTACGGCTCAGAACATCAGAATAGGTTTCTTTGTCTTCCTTGGTATTGCTCTTCATATCAGAACAATTCTCTCTATCGGTTTCCATGGTTACATTTTGAATCAATGTTTGACAGGTGTATCTACCAAGGTCTTCCTCTTGCTGGCTCTTTTTGCTGTGGTCTATGCCGTACCGAAGGGGATGCCACGTCTGTGTAAAGGTGTAGAGTGTCCTTCCAGCTACATGCCGGGCAATTACCTTACCGCAGATCCAAACAACCCATGTGGATATTGCCAGTGCATTTGGGGAAGCCCAGCTCAGATGAAGTGCGCTCGTGGACTTGGGTGGAACACAATGTACTCCCAGTGCATGCCAAAGCCTGGATGTTGATTTTTGAAGCAGTACCATGAAGCTGTTACTGTCATCATTTATCTGACACTCATACTCTAAGAGCAACGCAGTGACAATTTTAAACCATTTCATCAGATCTTTTCAGCAAAGATTAAAATTTTAATCTTCATGTTTCACGGTGTATAATTCTATACAATGTATCAGTTTGTTTCCCTCGACAAGAATAAATTAACGGTTGACAGCTTGAAAATGTGTTTATTTTGTGATTGCATTCGGAACTATGCATGTTGAAAGGGAACGAATCTTGTACCCTTCTGGATTTTCATAGATATTAGACATTTCATTTGCGTCTCTCCGTGTCGAATTCTGAGAGTCGGGCAATGAAGATTGACTTAGAAAGCAAAACATAGAATAGAAAGGTTCATCAAGGACAGATTTTTTTCATAATATGCTTCATATTCCATTCGGTTAATTTTTTATATTCATTATGTAACAATCAAACGTATTTCTTATCCCGTCTAGCAAGCTGTAACTGAGTCGATGATGATAACCTGATGTGAAAGAATTGGTATGTATTCCGTTAACAAGAAGTTTGTTTTATTCAATTTCTAATGTAAAAAGGATTTTTAAAAAATTTCATATCTATGCAGTCTGCATAAATCTGTTTTCGGATATAAGTTTTGGTGTATTTGATGGCTGACGATAAAAGGAAATTTTCAACCGGAATGGAAGTTTCTATAAAAAATAGTTTTGAAAAAAACTTCTCGAGTTACGAAATGCAGTGTGTTTTCTATGTCGTTCGCGGCATTTTGAGAAAATAAACAGCTGTATCGGTGATTGACACCATCGTAAATCTTTTACCTGTTTTCCTCGTTCCGAACTAATCCATGATTCACAATGACTTTCAGATATCGTAAAGCCTATCAAATATTTTGCAAAAAGTTCTATAATCTTTTTAGATAGTAATATTCTTTTAGATAAATTCAGCTGTGTTTTAAAAGGTTAATTTTATATTTAGCGCAAGAACGGTTAACATCCTTTCCTGCTCTTCTTTCTATGAAATTAAAAATATCAAAAAATCGTTTGCAAATTCCTTATTAGTTATATAAGCTAGATATAATCTAAGTATAATATAGCTAAGTTATATACGTAGATATAATCTCTCAGTGAATTCTAATATGCTAGATATAATCTAAGTATAATATAGCTAAGTTATATACGTAGATATAATCTCTCAGTGAATTCTAATATGGCCTACTTATTAATCTTACACTAAACGTAACCTTCCCCTAATTAAGAGCATTCAATACCTTTGCCGTCAAACATTTAAGTACGATATAACATCGTTGGCTTCTTAAAATTAATTATTTAAATCTGATAGATCGCCATGACCGGCGAGATAAACTCATTTCCATAATGAATTCCGAAATAAGCTTGCAATTTTTAAACAAAAGAGAGTTTATTATGAATTGCTTTAATATTATCCGTTTTGTTTCTATCTTTCATTGTTTGTTAGAGAGTTTATACATCGACAGTTGACCCTATTCCTTTATTTATAACCGGATAATTTACTTATACAATTTCAAATACATTTGGATCATTAAATAATACATTACTTTTGTTTCTAGAGTATCAAGAGTGCATTCATATTGGAAGTAGAGTAAGCGATTATTGCTTGCGTTAACAGCAGAATGTGCTCTACGAACAGATATAAGACTCATGATTCCGTTCATTCCTTTGGTTCCATTTTCGTGTTGTGTATTCCCTTTCATTTATAGAGATAAATCAAAATATCCTTTTACGTGTCAAAATTCGACCAAATCTAGTTTAGATTTAGAATGTGCAGAATTAGGAAAAAGAAATGAAAACGTTGTACTTTATTTAATCTATTAAAGGATAATTCCAAAGCTGTAGACTTCCATCTAGCCATGTAGTTAATCGAGGATATACTTTCATAATAAATCGAAAAACAGTAGAGATCTAAGAAAAAATATAATAAATGAGTAGGTGAGAAAATATTTCAGACAAAATTTATTTCCTTCCTTATAGGGTTCTTAGAAGTACAAAACCATGAAATCCATCCATCGCTTATATATTTCGTATGCTTATAATGTATAATTTACTTTACTTTATATATGTGAACACATTGCCTGTAAATATTTCAATCATAAGAATGAATTCCCTCTAAACTTGATTTAAATGCATGTTCCCAAGCTGTCGATGAATCTGAATGTACCCGGAGGACAGGGCATCATATGTACTTTATCGAATTCGCATTGGCAGAAGGATGCCTCGTAGTATGGATTGGGTAGATGTCCATCGGCATCGATGGCGCACAGTTTTTCCACGAGCCAGCAACCATCGTTGTCCCCAGGTCTGCGACAGTTAGGGGGGTATTGGTAAGGAGGCCTTGGGCAGATGGTGGAGTTCCTCCTGCAAATCTTCTCCACCGGATCGAAGTATTCATCTCTGTGCACGCAGGTGGTGTGGTGAGGAATTTCCTTTCCGGTGCCGTCACTTTGGCAGCAGCAGAAGCTGCATGGATCGATGGGGTTCTCCATCAGCCAATTCTTTCCGTAGTGTTCGGGTGGGCAGGTGACTTGGCAGTTGATGGGCGGTGGTGGGCAGGTCTCCGGGGTGGTGATCACCGGCAAGGTGTGAGTGGTGGTGGTGGTGGTAGAGCACCGGTCCCTCTTGTTGCAGACGGCGTTTTCTTGGTAGACGCAGCTTCCTAGGTCTGCGTCAAAGACCGTGCCCTCGGGGCAATCAATGGGGAAGGGCTTCTCTATGATAGTGGTGTCGTTGACGGGCTCGCAACAGCAGAAACCGCAGTTGTTGTCTGGGTTGGCGAATTTGATCCTCATTCCGTGGTAGCAAAGAGGGCATTCGAACTGGGAGCAAGGGTCTGGATCACAGCACTCGTCCTTGGGGACGCATTCGTAATGGTCCCAGCCGGTGCCAGGGGGGCAGCTCTTGTGCACCATGCCGGTGCTGGTGACCTCGCAGTAGCCGCATGGGTCGTAGGAGGGAAGTTTGATTTCCATGTCGATGTAGCAAGGCTTCCACAGATCAAGATCGCAGAGATCGTTGGGCGTACATTCTTTCGTGGGAACGCATTCGTGGTTGGCATATCCGGTACCTTCCGGACAATCGTGGTACTCCATGCCACCGTCGGGCGTGCATTCGCAGTATCCGCATGGGTTGGTGGAGTTGTACTTTGTGCCGTGGTCCTTACCATTGCATTGGAGATCGCACCTAGGGTCACCGCATCTTGTAGATGGAACGCATCCGTCTACTGTAGGGTCGTACTCTTGCGCAGGTGGACATTTTACCAATGTTGGTTTTGTAGGATCTTCATTGCAGCGGCAGTATGAGCAAACGTCTTTCACAGGTACATTATATTCGTTGCCTTTCAGGCATTCATTGCAGCTAGTGCATTCTTTGGTGTCCAGGAAGCTAAGGTCTGCGGACACTGTTGTCGCCAAGACGACAAGTAGAATCATATACCTCATTCCTGGAAAGATACCGTTAGATTTAAAAAATATATAAACAGGGCTTACTGAGTAAATCACCATGTTGTAACAATATGATTAATTGAACGGTATTATTTACGTTTCACTCACTGTGAAAGTCATCTTTAGCATAAACTTTTCGAAATATTTTTTTATAGATGTTTAATTATTTGTTGTTTTCTTATGAAAAGGGATTTGTCTGTCGGGTGTCACGGTTTAATCTCTTATTGTTGTTTTAACAAGAGATCCATTCTAAATATTCTGACTGTTGATTGTTCTCGATTTTTCTTTCCAGTTTAGCTAGTCACCGTAAATGGAAAATGTAAAAATTCGGCAAGACAAAAGAGCTACATTAAATAATTATTGAATTTTAATTCCCTTATGGTACTGGAATAGGTTTTATGTCATAGTGTTATCTCGTTATAATTCCTACCAAAAGTAGGAGGAAAGGCTAAATACAATATGTGTATATTTTTATATTATTCAAGTTTTACTCATTACCTAAAAATTATAGCTCAAAACTTCAAAAGTGACTAATTCAAATAGACTTTTTTGTTACCTTAATGCACCATTGGTTTTAGACGTATAATTATTATTTATTTCACAGTACTTATTTAGCTGTTTTGGGATTTAAGAGCGTACTGTTACCCTCTAATTCTCGCAAAACAGTGGTTCGCGGTTTACCTATATAAATTAAATAGTAAACGTAAAAGATAGAATTTCGTTCAGTTATCTATTGTTACCTAGTTATAACGAATGAATCGAATAACGAATTAATAAAATCCTATAGAGGAAATAGGTAATGTTGGTTTCAGTCATATCTGCAATAAATGAGTTCTAATGGAATTATTTAGTATAGGAGTCCCAGACCCTCAATAATCAAAAATATTTCTAATATCAAATGGGCGAACAGGCAGCTTACCTTCCATATTCAGTCGCAGCACGGCTCCTAGATATGGAATAGAAAGATTACTTCAGGAGCTAGGCTTTTATATTTAGTAGAAGAAAAAATACAACTCCTATCTCTGGAGTGTGTAATTATAATTCAGCGTATTTTATTTCAACCACTCCAAGAATTATCATTCGAAGATCGCTGAAGATAATTCCTATCTGTATGATTGCTGAGATTATCACTCGCCTACAATTATCAACGCCGCTGAACAATAAGAAAGAGAACTTAATTACTAGATGCTCTTTCATATTATTGGTTACTAGTTTTGCGGTCAAGGAGATGGAGTGTTTAAAATGAGGAAAATGTTTACCCAAGAGTTATTTTTTTCATTGGAGCTCCTCTATTTATTTTTAAAATTTTTATGGTGGCAGTTTTGATGGTAACTTTCATGTATTTTCTATTTTGCGATAAATATTTCAGCAATTTAAGCAAATTTGTAATAAAAAGCAAAGTTTTCCTCATAACCTTCCATTTCAACCTCTTATCAATCACTATTTGCAGATAAATATCCTCTTTATAAATCTGTGATTATAATGATGATGATTGAAGGAATTATTGATGATAGAGAATCCATATTCACCGAGTAAAATAATCTATTTAGTTATTTGTATATAGAACAGACTAGATTAGGTTTACAAGCGGATGAAGCTTACTTTTATCGGGAAGTTTACGGGGAAAATAATGCTATGCGTGCAAAATTTGTCATGATTATCTTAGGGAAAGATTTATAGCCCACTTTTACTGCTGCCCCGTCAGTGAGAATAATGTATCTCGTTATAAAGTACATAGTCATATACAAGATATTATTATTGGAGTATTAAGTCCAGATTCCAGGCCAGTTCAGTTAATAAATCAGCTTAGTCAGTAATTTAGGGATTTGGGAGCTATTTTACTATGCTCGGTTTTCGTTAGTGTATTTTTGAAGCTCAATTCCCTTTTACATAGGCAAATTAAAAATAAGGCAAAGCAGCTGATATTGTTACCATCACATTATAATTTTTAAAAACTCCAAAGCAAATTATTCGGCTTCTAAGACGTATAAAGTTCTAATTTAAAAATTTATTTCGAGAGGTCGGATTCTTGGTTAAACTTCGTCGTTGAATAAAGAATATTATTTCATGGCGTACAAAGCCTCAATTTTCGCTAAATATAGTAATATTTATGATATGCTAGCGATCATAGTGTATTGTAATTAATGAAACTCCGAGATTTTTTCATTTTTTATTTTCTTTTAATCTGTCATACAAATTTTCTGAATACGAATATTCTGGGCATGAATTACATTTTTTTCAGTCTTGATAATAAATAAAAAAATATGAAACATTAAAATAAATAACAAGTAAGAATGAGTTATTTAAAATATATTTTATCTTTGTCTGATTGCTTTATTGAATTTAAATAGGCCAGACAAAATTTTTAAAAACGTAGAGAATGCTGCTATTTTTAAATTTATAAACGGGATTCTCAAAGTATAAGGCTAATCGTAAGATTTATCGGAGTCGACTTAATATGGCAAAATATGGGATAATCATTCTCTTCTTACTCTCTTCTGTTTCTACTTATCTTTTTATTCTCCACGTACTCCATTTGTAACCAATGGCTGTAGTAAGAACATAATCATTTTAATTTTAGCTACGTTTAATTGCGCTTTGTATTGCATTTATTGGAATTATAGACATAATTTTGAAAATACAATCCTTGGTATGTTTAGATGAAGTTATTATATTAATGCTATATGGTCTTTTATTTCAGAATTTACGAAACATTATAATAATTATATTGGTATACTTATGTTTGTGTTAATTCGTTGATCGTTGTAGTATTTTAAAATTTTTTGAATTTAATTAGGACTTTTTGGGGTAGATTCTCATACTTTAATATTTAATACCAAAATTCGTGAGGAAAAAATTCGCACATGCACTTCATTTAAATACGTGTATAAATCGTTGAAATTTATGTATGATAAAATGTATGAATACTTTTATTATTTGAATTACATATTTTTGGAATGTTTGTTTTAAATAGGCGGTTTGAGCATTCATTGATATCATTGGATCTTCGCTGGAAGGAGAGATATATTTTGAAATTCTTTGGAAGAAATGAAACTGCAGCTTGTTCTTGGACACACCAGCAAGGCAGCAGCAGCACGGGTCCGGATCTTGGCGTTCTCAGCGCCGGAAAGGTAAGTTGCTTTTTACAAGTTCCATTTTAACGTATATAGACTCTACTTGGGTGGGTTTCAATCCTACATTAGATGCGTACACTTGACTCAGTTTTTGCTTGAACTAGCGACGTAGAAAATTCATCATTTGATGAATTACTTTTCCTATTAGATTTTATTCAACCATTGGAATTAAAAAGGCAGTCCAGCGTTGTAGGAAAAAGCATGGTAAGCAACAATTTACAATGCGCAGTTTATTTTCACTCGTGCTATTTTATCTTGGGAAGTGAATTCATGAAATTATGCTACCAATTGCAATAATTTGTATCCCAAGCGTTGTTTTAGTACAATAAATTGATATTAAACTTGTCTTCGGAGCATTTTCTGATGATTTCCTGTAACAATGAATTAATTATCAAATGAGAATGCACGTATTTCTGAAATCACATACCATAGCAACCATTATCGTGGTATATTTGTTTTTCATTAATTTGGAAAATAATAAGATTGAATCCTGGGACGTAACTGAAGCAAATGATGTTATAATGATGCACAGTTAAGAAAAATAGATACCCCAAGAAAAGGTGAAGAATATGATGGAGCTTATTTTGCGATTGGAAGCTTTGCTGAACGAAGAGCATTTTGGAGTTGAAATATTGGTTGAACCGGAGGTATTGGTTAATAAAGACAGTTTGTATCTCTAATGCAAGTCCCTTAAAACCTTCTTACGACTTTTGAACGAGATCATACCTTTCCAACTCTCACTCTACATGTGTAGCTAAATGGTACATCTACGTATACTGCTAGGGTATGGTTTATCTGCTTCTGACATCCATGACAGCTTCTCATAACCTTAGCGAGTTGAATATCAAGTGGGAAGATAAGTCTTATCGGTCCAGTTTTTTTTATCCTTTCTAATCTCAGGTGCTTGAGATAGAAGCCAATGTACTTGTGATTGTAAAATTTAAATTTGTCTCGCTTTCTGTCAGCTCTTGAACTCTAGAATGGTTCTGGAGCAATTACGGCTTTTGAGGTGGTTTGTGGAATCACAGGTGATAATGTATTAACTTATTTACCATTTTGGTACTCTGACTCTAGAATCCTATTGTTTTGAATTTTGGCTATTCTTACGGTAATTACGACTAAGGAAAAATCTTATACATATACATATTGCGTGTGTATCAATCTTATTTTCTGTAAAGCATGGGCATCTGTGGACAAAAAGCAAAGAATCTTCCAATACATCAAATAAATCTGGTATTGTACAAATTATAGTGAGTACAAAAAATTCCTACATAGATTATTATTCGAATAATTTTCTGTGTAAGATTTAAGATACCATCCACTATTTTATATAATCTTTTCGTTGAATAAAGGTGTTTCGTAATTTTTATTTTAACACTGGTATTTTTGGTATTAACACTGATGAATAATATCCGAAAAATGAACGTCTACTGTTGAATAATTTATTTTAACATTGCGAAACGTTTTAGCGTTTCCGAAAAATGGCAAGTTCTGCCTTTTATTGGAATATTTAAATTACTGCTCTATTACATTTCTTTTTCTCGAAATTTTCTGTTTGGAATATATTTGAATGGAGAAGTTTAATGTTAAGTAGCTCGACCTTAAGATTTACTCCATATGTTTGTTCTTATTATTATCACATTTACAAATCATATACATCGAGTGAGCCCTCTGTCGTCGGGCGTAGAAGGAGCGTCGGTTAAGGCTGCTGTAGCGCTCGGAGATTTCCGAATTTAACGGTCGCGTCTCAGAGCACGAAAAGTGGTAACTTAGAGAACTAACAGAACACAGGGAGGATCATTTGCTGACTTTTTTGAAGCGGTTGGCACCAACTGGCGATTGAGACGAGGTTGGAGGGGTGGGAAGCCTCTTCACTTCACAGTAGAAAGCAAGACTGAAATTGATACATTGATAAGTATCGTGTTATCTTCGAAATTCGTTTGCTCGCAGAAGACGAATTAGTTATCCCAGAACAGTCTCATTCGGGTTTAGAAATAGTGGAGAGATTCTCATTGAGGTCCGTAAGACTTCGATCGATGCAGTCCCGGGTTCGATTTGCTCTTCGTGATGATCTTTGAACAGAGCATTTTAGTAACTAATAATTCTGAACAAATATCCGTATTCGGAATTCAAAAATAATTTTACATATTTAATGTAAAATTAATTTATCGATAATAATAATTTATATTTTACAAGGGGGCCTTTAGGACTGCGGCACGGGATATTGGATAGGACCGGTATGGATGTGTAGCTTAGATATTACTTATAACAACCTGAAAATACAAGGGGCCAACGCTCCCTCGTTTCTCTATAATTAATGTTTAAAAATCGTCAATTCTAGCCGCTTCCAATATAAGCCTCCCGGGTATCTTCAGCTGAACAAGCAAATGGTTGCGTGGTGCTAGCATGTTAGATACATAATGTCATTGGACGTGGTTCGAATCCGGATTAAAATCTTTATTTTTTTTCTTCAATCACTTTCTTTTTTTGGAAAACATTTAATCAATTTAAATGCTTGTCTTATTATTTTATTTTTCATGGCTCATATAATTTAAACATATTTATTATACAAAAGTTTTAAAGGACCGTAGCAGATGGATGTCAACGTTTTGACTGTTTCATAATAGAAAGGGTCGTTGGAGATACCAAAACACAAGGAAAATTATCTCCAATTATAATCCCAACCCTACCTGTAATTAAATTAAATATCATCCACACAATACTAATTTTTGAATAGCAGTAAATTCTTGGTTACTTCGACATTATACTATAAATATTTTTTTACATTGATACTTTTGAAAAGTTTAAATTTTTTTCATGAAATGTTTCAAATATTTTTGGGTGATCATTGAAGTACAAGCGACTGAAGTACAATTATATATATATTGCTGATGAAATCACCTCTTGAGATTTTGTATGCTTTTGATTACATTTTTAATTTATCCGTAAAAATACCTATTAGACGGTTGATACATTGGGGTGCATTTCTGTGGAATAATGTATATTCTACATATTGGTAACACAATTAAAACGTTTACATTTATCTGCTACGGTCCTTTAAAATTTTTTTATTTTAAATATGTTTAAATTATATGAGCCATGAAAAATAAAATAATAAGACAAGCATTTAAATTGATTAAATGTTTTCCAAAAAAAGAAAGTGATTGAAGAAAAAAAATAAAGATTTTAATCCGGATTCGAACCACGTCCAATGACATTATGTATCTAACATGCTAGCACCACGCAACCATTTGCTTGTTCAGCTGAAGATACCCGGGAGGCTTATATTGGAAGCGGCTAGAATTGACGATTTTTAAACATTAATTATAGAGAAACGAGGGAGCGTTGGCCCCTTGTATTTTCAGGTTGTTATAAGTAATATCTAAGCTACACATCCATACCGGTCCTATCCAATATCCCGTGCCGCAGTCCTAAAGGTCCTCTTGTTAGTAAAAATTATTAGTTTTGTTTAATAATTATTATTTAGTAATGATTATTAGTTCTATTTAATTATAATTTTTATATAGTGTAGTACTGGTATTTTTAATAATAATTTTTCTACCTTTAAATTATTCTAAACAAAGAGTATGATTACTCTTCCAAATATATTTTTATTTATAATATGTTACTGTTATAAGGCACTAGTCGGGAAAAGTCTGTGTTTCTGCGTAATGCTCGATTGTCACATTCACGTTCCTAGGACGAAGCGACGAACTACAGTCCAGGTGCCCACAACATTGTAACTAAATTCGTACGCTCATAGTCGTATGGATTACATAGCGAATTGACTTATCTAATCACACGGTGAAGGAGACCGTTCGGTCTCCACCGCTTCACTTCAAAAATATAAGAACACGGCTGCCACCCTGATCGCCGCCTCTCGGAGAATTTCCCCTCCGAGTCCTTTCCCCTACTTTCAGGCTGTGCAGAGGTCGCGCAATCAGCTACCTCGACAGAGGTTTTCCATTTCCCAAATTACAGCTGATTTTGATCTGTAACCCCCATACATGTTTTCTCATACCGTTATAGCAAGATTTGATGTCGGGTTTTGTCTTTTTATTTTTTCAAATTCTTTCATAGTAAGCGAGTGACTTGTGATGAAAAAGAAGCTAATTTTTCCGAATTCCAAAGCATTTAACGTCCATAAAAGGATTTAAATTTAAATTCTAAAAACTAAAAGTACGGTATCAATCATTTCTCTTGCAAATGCTGAAAACCGGAAATCTCTACAATGAATATTAATCTCGTTATTTTGGAAATGAGACAGGCTATAAACGGCCGTTTTCGGCGAGCGCTACAGCAGCCTTAATCACCCAGCGTTTCCCCGCTAAGATCACTTGTCGTCATTGGCAGGCAGGCATATTACGCTTACCAATACCTTTAACAAAACATTTGACTCTTTGTGGAAAGGCCCAAAGACTTCTGAATTGCGTGGATTGTTCCAATCTTCTGTAGTTCTACAAAAAATGTATTTCCTTTTACGACTTCCTCGCTTAATGCATCGTATTTTATGGTCGCGCCCCCCCCCACACGAATAGGCCAACATTGATGATGCATTCATCGCAATCAACTTAAACTCATTAGAATTACCATGGTTATCGGTCAATTATTATTATTAAGATATTGAATTGCGGATACGCTGGATTCATGGCGGCAAATATTTAGTTATCAAAAATATTAATGTCGAAGATAAATAAATATTGAAAGGTTTTTTTAAATATCCATTTATAAGTAATTAATATAAGTAATTTACAGTTCAGCATTGGTACATTGGTATACATTGTAATACTAACGCATATACAAAAAAGTTCGCCCGAACAGGGACTTGAACCCTGGACCCTCAGATTAAAAGTCTGATGCTCTACCGACTGAGCTACCCGGGCTCATATTGCAATCATAACAACAGTGGTTATTTATCGAAAATATATATATATTTATTTATTTATTTATATGGAAACGGAGGATTTTTAGTCTATCAACAGCAATCCCATCAGTTAATCACGCTATATATTTGATGTAGTTTAACTCAAACGTTTTAAAAAATCTTTTATACATATTATATTTCTTGTGTATCTTTGTTATCAAAAAAACATTTATTTTGGGAATAAAAAAATATCTAAAAGTTTTTAAATATCGATTTATGATTTCAATACAGTTTGGTACTTATACAGTTTACACTATACATGTATGGTATAATTCTCTCCAACTCTGAATTCTGTCAGAAAATAAGTTTTAGTGACTCATTCAAGGCCAATATATAAATAAATGTATACAATATTTTACCTTAGATTTGCCCCCATAACGAAACAAGATTTGGAAAACTTAAGGAAAACTTTTAGAATGTTGCTTCAGATACTTATAAAGATCCAAAGAGTGAAATTCAGATTCCTTAATGAACAGTTTTTTTATTGAGATTCGATTCGAACTTTGTTCATTTTAGAGCACTAACGTTGGTTCGTCTGATTTTTCACTTTCCTCATCATTCTTCTTATCTCCCGGACACACCTTCACAGTAGCTTTCTCATTATCCATACACGAGCAGTCCATGCATTCGCCATCGGTTGAATAAGCACTCAAGAACGGAGGGCAGACGATAGCACCACACTCAGAGACTGCGTTTGATGAAGAAATAAACAGCAGAATGGTTGCTATGCACCAAATTGAATATCCCCCTGAAAATGACCATACGATGTATATATATATATATATATATATATATATATACGAGTAAAGGTGTGCTTGCTGACAGCAAGCAATGCAATAATTTATCTTTAGTGAAATAAAATTTTTCGAAAGATTACTCTGCTCAAACGTTGCTAAACATTAAGTAAAGGGCATTAACGCAGCTGAAAATGCACTGAATACGATTTCCGATGCATTTCTTTCGGCAGCTAAAATCCCGCCCCGGCGTCGAACCAAGGTCATCCTGCTAAAATTACTGTATTTTTCGCTTGAGTATGGTGGACTTTATAAACACCCCGAATTGCAAAAGGAAATTCATTCAGAAAGTACCTTAAAATGAGCCCTAAATTCCCTATGTATTTCACATGGAGAATTAATTAACGCCCCCTAGCATCGAACCAACGACCTTTTACGACTATCTTAGGATAGCATTTATATGAGAACTGTCCCCTTAATGGCTGTGTGAAATTTTGAACCTCTGCGCGGTTGGGAAGTGTTATAAAAAGCATTCGGAAATATGGCCAATGTATTTTAACGGAAAAAATCGAGAAAACGGGTCGCTCTGGAATCGAACCCGTGATACATAGGCTAATGCTGATTTTTTTTCTAATTACATTTAGTGTGTATCTATATTTGTAGAAGGTTTGAATAATCTATGTACGATATTAAGGGAGCTACGATTTTTCAAAATCTGAAAATATTTCACCTCCTGGCATCGAACCCAGGACCGATTGTACGTAAAATACTACATTTTTCCGTAGACATATATATTAGCAATAGTTACATGAAATCTTATTCTTTTAACTTAATGGGAAGTATTTTTAAAATTATTTGAAAAACGGCCGCATGCATTCTTAACGGGGAAAATCAAGATTACGGGACACTCTGGAATCGAACCCGTGACACATAGGCAACTGTTGATTTTTTTCAAAGTACATTTTATATGTATCTATTAGTTTAAAAAGTGTGAATGATCTAAGTGTCATATTAAGGAAGATAGGATTTTTTAAAATTCGAAAATATTTCACCTCCTTGCATCGAACCCATGACCAGTTACACGTAAGCGATAGCATTTTTCCGTAGATATATATAGTAGCAATAGCTACATGAAATCTTATCTTTCTAGGTTAATGGGAAGTATTTTAAAAATCATTTGAAAAACGGCCCAATGCATTCTTAATGGGGAAAATCGATTTTTGGGGCCTCCTAGAATCGAACCCATGATAGGTAGGGTGGATTTCCGAATTTTTCCTGAGTGAGATTTAGTGGGCCATTACGTAAAAAAATCGGCAACTCCGTGGCCGAAGCGGTTTGGGCCTGACATTAATATCCTATATATATATATCTGTATATATATATATCCCCCCGAAGCGTCTATATATAATAGATATATATATATATATTTCATACGATAAATCTTGAGTGTAAGTTTAAAATGTAAGTACAAAGAAATAGGTTGATAATACAACAGGTTATATCAAACTTTATGTATGTAGGTCAATATAAAGTTCAAAATTCATAATCCAATACAAACTTGAAAAATCATACTTGCAGAATTAAACACAATAATGTTAGATATTATATTATAATAATTAAATATAATAATGCTTGATAATAATAAAATTGATTAAAATATGGTTGACGTAAGCTACAACTAATAACGGTCCAACTACGCTAGCGTGGTGAACCCCGATGTCACTTAAACTGCAAGTAGAACAAAATCTCTCTCAATTTCTATTAGAGGTGATAATTTTCAATGAAATAATTCAATTTAGGTATCTCAACTCGATTTTACGAGTGAAAATAGTATCAACAATGGACGTGAGATAATTTCTAGGATATCCTTCCCGAGTATTGTATTTTTGCGAGTTTTCTTTGTTATAAAAATCAATAAAATATTAATATAATAAAAATCGCTTTGATTAGTACAACTGATTGTCTTAACTTTACGAAAGATGAACATTCTGAATTCACTCACCTTTCATTTTATAGTGTAATGATGTAAATTTCTATCCTAATTCATTGGGCTCCCTCAAACTTATGAAACCACCTGTAGATGAATTTCTTCAAATCATCTGCTATAATATAGTCAAACGTTTCTTGGATATTAAAAACTTTGCACCAGATTTAAATTAGTATTTCATGTGAAAATCACTTTCTATGGTATCAATAGTATTTTAGCTAACTCTGTTTCGTATTTAAGCAACTAATAATGAAAAAT
Organism: Pantala flavescens; assembly: GCA_020796165.1. Classification (NCBI taxonomy): domain Eukaryota; kingdom Metazoa; phylum Arthropoda; class Insecta; order Odonata; family Libellulidae; genus Pantala; species Pantala flavescens. The sequence goes on along the minus strand of CM036881.1, from coordinate 43,137,878 downwards.
ATGGCACCAATAAGAGTTTAAAAGTCAGAGCTATAGTACTCTGTTAATTCATCACTCGTGAACGGGAATATTTGCCCCTTTAGTTAGCGAGTTTACGTTTCAAAATACCTTAAATTCATTGTCTGGGATAGGTACATTTCATCCTCGTATCTCTAATTGAAATCCACTAATCAAAACGGTGCAGTACATCACGATTGTTATTTTCTCCAATTAAACACGAGTATGAGATAAGCTATCTATAATGAGTTGGTGCAGTTCTTTTTCGACCTCACAGCTATCGAATCAACAGAGAACTACTTCTTAGCTAATAAACAGAATGTCTACCCTATTCACTGAAAATGAAAATAAGATTGAATTGAAGATCTAAAATTTAATATTTTAATTATTTTATTTGTTAACTTTTTTATAAACATGCTGAGTAGCTTTTTAAAATATTACTGCTAATGTTTGATGCAGATAAATTTCATTTTTCACGTTCACAGCGCGACTTCATGATTTTGATATAGCTATGATCGTAACTTATAATGCTCACTCAATTCAATAATTAATGAAGAAATAAACCACAATATATTCTGCGGTATCATTCTCGTTTTTCTTCTTTCATCACCTTTTAAAATCGACAGATTGTGCACGAAGGCCGGGGCTTATCACCTCATTGAATTTGGAGTAGAGGGATTAAGTCTACTTAGACCAATTGGTTATATTTTGAATTATCTTTAAGTGCCCTCTCACAGTTATAAATAAATGATATTTTATGAGATATAATTCCGCGGAAAATTAAATATAACAATTGCTAATATTAGAGGATTTTTTTGGAACGAATTAAGTAATTAAATTTTGTTTCTATTATGTGGGAAGCTGAATTCTTTACAAAGTTCAAATAAAGTGAAAAAGGAGACATTTATGGGACTCGGACCCAGGTATCCCACTTCCGGGATAACTAACAATTACGTTACCAAGCCGCCTCCACTTCCACTTCTGTTCTAAGGTGACAACGTCCAAGGAAAAATCAACTCTAAATTTCTTAGGGAAATGTTTTTTTACAAATTATCGATTTGCTCGAATGTCAATTATACTCTTTTACGATGTTTCATGAAATAATTACAATATAAGAACGTGTTTTTGATGATGAATTCATATATTTTATGAAGAGTTGCATTACTTGAAGGCTCTTACAAAGAGGGAAGATGTCATATAGATTGATTAATGGTGAAATCGGACAAGCACCTCCTCGATGTGTAGTATGAGATTCTGAAATGGATTAGAATTGATTGTTAGATACATTATCGATTAATTGTTAAATATGACAGTTTCCAAACTGCATTATCTAGAAATTCCACATAAATATGAAAGGCAACTCTAAAATAAATCCATTATAAAATAATATAAGAATAAGAATTATAGCATTATTGTAAAAGATAATGTTTATTTTTCACTTAATGAAACATGCAACAATAAATCAAGAGCTTCTAGTGGAAAAATTTTAATTTTCTAAAGAAATATTTCTACTTATTGTACAAATAAATTTCCTCCACTTATTTCTGTATATCGAAGTCCATTAAAGCTGACACTGTTTTGGTGTTTACGTACGAGAAATTGGTGGATGTGACTCGTTCTTAATACTTCCTCATATTATCACTACCCCACAATCTTATCTCCAAATTTTCCTCTTACTTTAAGGAATCAATGTTTTTATCGTTTTGATTTTGAAAAATATTGCTTGGTAGTAGAGATCTAACCAACAAATCAGACATCAGACTAGGGATAGTGAAATTTTTTGACCATTTTTCTATACTAAAGAGTTATTTAGTCAAAAAAGTTTTAGACTGAGTGCCTTTAAAATAGTACAGTTAATTCCTATAAATATTATTTTATTAAATAAATATTTGATCGTTTATGTATGAATAAAATAGCTCAAATGATATCAAAGAGTAATGCAATGGATTGAGTATACGAACAAGCAATTACTAGTTAAAGAAATAGGAGTTGATGAACTCCATTTTAAAGGTGTTAACTTTTTAATACAATATATATACTTTATATGCTATTATGATGTACTTTGCTCATTGTTAATCCGAACTGCATACGCATTTAAATAACACACTCATGCATGAATATTTATGCCATAAATAAGTTATCTATATAAATATACATTGAAACCATAATTATTAATAACTCTGGTTATTTAGTTTTATCATATTTATGGTGGAATTGCAATAATCATTAAGTTTATGATACTAACGGGGGTATTGATACAATCATTTACCACTACGGATGTAGTTATCCAATTACAATCATCTTTCTACCTCATTCAGATAATTCTCTTTGAAAATTTTCCATAAAAGGTGTTCAAATAGTGAAAGAATTATCTAATTCAGCGAAATCGTTATCACACGTGAAGCAATGAACACAAATCTATTAAACGTATAGGTGAAAATATGTCTTGCGCATTATCAAAGTTTCCACATTTCCTCCCATTTTAATTAACTTTCTTGTTGGACAGAGAAACACGGGTAAGATTCGTCCATCAATCGAGATAATAAAAACACGACTTTTATCGATGAAATCGGTTGTTATTTGAGATAGTCGTTGCCAGTAGGTGGTATAAAAGGTGGTGTTAGAATCCACTTTCCCCATTTACGACTGGAGTTGTATTTGAAGAAGATCAAATTCGTCTTCCAACTTTACACGCAATGGCCCGTAAGTTTACTATAATTTGTCTTTAAAATGTGTCAATGCGTACTAGATTTAGTAGTATACATTCTATAACTTTCTCTTGTGTGCTGTCTTCTCAAATTACTTAATAATTCTGTTGGATCCAGTATGATACGTGGCTTACGCCGGGTTGTAATCACTCTATAATTCTGGTTTTCCCTCCTGTGCAGAAAAAGCTCTCGTCTTTTTGCTCCTGGTAGCAATGGCTTGCGCCGCACCAAAATCTATGCCTCCTCAATGCAACACCGATTTGGTCTTCTGCCCCACCAGCTACATGCCTGGTAACTACCTCACCGCCGACCCAGAGAGGCCTTGCGGGTACTGTCAGTGCATCTGGGGAAGCCCTGTGCAGATGGCATGCGCTCCTGGATTGGGATGGAATGATATGTACTCGCAGTGCATTCCGAAACCCGGATGTTAAGCTGGTTTACTGAGAAAGTACATATTGGTTCGGAAATTACCACTGTGCTAAGAGCTTCAGTTGTTGTGAACCTTCCAAAGTCTATTTCTTCAGATATGTCTTCAGATACCTATTTGGAATACCATATGTTCCTGCATAAATCACCCCATGAACCAATCAGAGAATAAATACAGTACAAAACACACGAGATTTTTTTTGTTCTACGAATTATAACTGATACTCCTTAAGTCACCTTTTCCAGAGTTGTGCTCTCTGGTACGGAATAGTTACTACCAGCCCGTTCGAAGCGCCTGAGAATCCAAATATACAAAATGTTCTTAGTCTTTTTGGATTAATCTTAGTCTGTGGTAGTTATGAATAGATTTGTGTGTTCATCTTTCGGATGGTGGTGAAGAAACCACCTTTCTCTCGTAATATTTATGGATATGGTGTTATATTCATATCACCCTTTCTGTTATGAAACCATCATCATGAAAATATTTGTTTATTAGCAACTAGCTGTGATGTCAAATTTAGGCGAAGTCTTCAATAAAAACAACTTATATGGAAAATATTTCCAGATTATAGTTGAAAAAATGTACACTAAATTTCGAGAGATTTTCGCAGAAATACGCTGTGTCATTCTTTTCAAAGTATTTATTTTTGATAAATATACTTTTGGCTTTTATGATTTTCCTGATTCGCGTGAGATTGATGTAAGTTAAACTTTTCTGTAGTTGCTATTACTAACCTTTTAGAATGAATGTTTTATTAAATCTTTAATTCAATGATGACAATTATAATTCCGCAATGCATTTATGTAGATAATATGATAGAAGATTCCTTGGCAAAGATAATGAATCAGTGGAAGTGTAGAAATGATGTCTTCACCCAAAATTCAAAAATGTCTTTTAGCACTACTGTTATGAGCGTTTTAAGGAATATGACGTTATGGTAGAGATGTTCAGTCTATTTCGTATATTTCGTACCATGAGAAACATTCCGTAATTTAAATTTCATATCACCGTTTTTTCTTTACATTCTAAAAGTTTTTTAATTAAGAATATTTTTAGGTAGTGCCGTCAAAAGTTTGAATACATATGTCTATATTCTATAACATAACGTCTTGATTTTTCATCGAGGTTCAATTTCAAGCGAGATATTTCGCTCACTTTTTCTCTTAATCAAATCTCAAATCTGAATCAGTGTTTTATGAAATACAATCAGTGTTTCAATTTAGGACTTCGTGTTCTCCGAATAATCTTATCTACAAATTTCTGACAAACGCTTTTTATGTTCTCATAAAAGAAACACATGCTATCTACTGGTATTACACGGCAAAATTATTTGAAAGAAATTAAAAGATAAACTTCCTCTCTCTCTTAAATGGAGGAATCTTTGGAGAAATGATGAGTAACGCGCTTTTATTCTTACACTTCTTAATTTAAACTTAGGTAAATTGCGAACCTAATCTTATATATCTTTACAACCTTCTCTGAGTTTACAGAAAATATCTTTAGCGCAATCATATCATATGGTGGAGGAGAAATAATGAGTAACGTGCTGTTTTTCTGCCTGATTAGCTCTATGATCGATTCTCAATGTAAAACAAGAAGTTTTAACACTATAGTTTAGTATTCCTCTAAGTTTGAACTGAACTTAAACCCTTACTCTTTAAGTATCACATAACTATAGTTAATAGAATACATTATTAATATTATAAAAAATCCTTAAGTTTTATCCTTAGAAATTTTTTTCAATTGAAAACTTAATCAGAATCAATTATATGCTATAATATTGCTATAAAATACGAAAAATATATAAAATCTTCGGTACAGTAATTTCTTTTGCCAAAAGCTTTTTTCTTCAGACTTTTTATAAATTATACGTACGTGTAACAATCACCACGTATATTTGTGTCCAACATCCCAAATTTGGAATTTTTTTGTACGATCACCTTGCGATTGAACGATAAAGACTATCTTTCGTAAACTCAGATCTTATCTGGCTTCCTCAGGATCTTAAATTTGAGTGCTAATATCATTATGCGGATGAAGTTAGAATTGATTAGGTCTCTCCTTAATGAAATACACTAGCTGCATTGAATCTTCTTAAGGAAGCATTGATGATAAAGAGAATTGATTAGTGCAATAATGATTGGAATATTATTCAAATTCAAAGTGAAAGTTTAAAAATAACGTATATGATTGTTTATTTCTGTTAAAATTAACTTTTATTAACTCAAAGAATCTTTTAATGACAATGTTAATTTCTTGTAAAGAAAAATTTTGCGTATTCGTCTTATATATTATACTCAATTCGGGTACCATTTTATATTCAATTTTTAATGCGATAAATATTTAAATACCTATGTCCTATTATGTTAAGTAGATTCCAATTTACACCATAAAAGATACATTTTCCAGAGAAGTTATTGTTTTTGAAATCATTTTTTCGTCTATAGTAATTATTAATGCGTTACTATTTTCAAAATTACTATTTTTCAACTCCATATCATCATGTAAGTGTATACGTATATCATATAAGTATATATACGTCATACATCATCGTCACATACACATATCAATAAACTACAAGGTGAAATTTCAACAGTAATCAAGGGTTATTCACGAAAGAAAAACTAATGTTGCAAGTTCATGAAATCTCTTCTCCCATATCTTCTTCTATGCAATATTGATCTCTTTCAATAATGTTTATTAATGAGAGTTATATAATTTTACTTAAAACTCCAATTGCATAGCATTATTCCAAGATCATCAGTTTCATAATCTCGCTTAGTATTTTCACGAGTTATTTTTTCATTTAATTAAAAGATTGAATTGCATTCTTAGTTTCCCTTCCTACTTCAGACTGCGGTCAAGTCCACTGTGAGCCTCATTGATGTGTACTAATTGTTATACATTACAATCAATAGAAATATATCAGCAATCCCTTGCGATACACATATACTGATCTATCATAATCACAATCATAAATGTCAGCTTGGAGGTTGTCATCTCTATTCATTTACCACACATTGACGAGGAAACTATCATGTAATATGAAATAATAAACTTGTTCCTTTTGATTGAATCTGTGTTTTTATTTAGGCCATAAATCCTTTTGACAAAGTTAGGTACAGTTATAAGAGTGTTTTTATTACTCCATATGGCTTGTAATTGGCAATAGATGGATCCAGGATGTAGTTGAAAGGATTAAGTCTCGGTAGGCACAGCATTATCTCGGTCCATGTCATCATCTTAGCAACCTGGTTTCGGAATGCACTGCGAGTACATGTCATTCCATCCAAATCCAGGAGAGCATGGCATTCTTACAGGGCTTCCCCAGATACACTGGCAGTATCCGCAGGGCCTCTCTGGGTCGGCGGTGAGGTAGTTACCAGGCATGTAGCTAGAGGGGCAGACTACTAAATCGGTGTTGCATAGAGGAGGCATGGTGTTGGTATCAGCATAAACTGCTGCTGCTAAGAACAGCAAGATCACGATTTTGGCAAGACCTGGAAAATAGAAAATTGAAGGGAATGTAATGGTTGATTCCTAAAATAGGACTGATTTTTCTCTTTTATTCTCAAAGGGAAATATCTTTTGCGAAATCATTTTATTTAATGAATGAGCTACAAATATGATAAATGAAGAGTATACTGTGAGTTATGGCAATTACTTTTTGAAAACCAATAATAATTTTATTAGAATAATGTACATTTTATATTGAGTAATGAATTATGATATTAACATGATAGCAGGTACAGAAGTCTGAATTCTTTTATCCTCTCTCAAAGTGACAGAATATTGATTTTAAACCCAATTCCATATCAAAATGCTAGAAATGAACGTATAAAAACTATTTTTTATACGTACATATGCGTTTATACAAATATTTTGTACGAATCACAGATTTAAACAAGAAAATTTATCCACACGCGTTCAGATCTCCGATTTTGCACAACTTCAATCGTCTTGAATGATTAGAGTTTAGAGCCACTTTTAGTGATTGAATACTACAATTAAAAATATATCGATTTTTTTGTTTCTAATGTTTGAGTTTAAGAGTTTAGAAGTACTTTAGAATATTCGTTATACCAACTACTCACCCATGTCAGCTGTTTCCTTTTCGTCTGATGCGAATGAAACAACAACTAGTTCTCTCTGATCTTCTGGATCATCCCCTTTTATAGGAAAATATAATCAGTTTATCTGATTGATCAGAGCGAAACACGTTTACTATTCTTTTTGCTACAACTTAATTACTGATCTAACAGATGCAGTATCGAGATATACTCATTTCTGTTTGAGCTTCAGGTACCGATTTACGCAAGGCGGTTGCTTCATCAATGAATGCTACGTCTCTTGTCCTCTTTACTATTTCAAATAAGAGAAAAGTTTGCTTAATTATTTAAGTACTGGAATTTTGGAAAAAGAATTGAGAACCATGTATTGATGAGCAAATTTTAAGAAGACTTGAGTTTCGGTCCAAAAAAACGAGTAGTTTGGCCACTTCGTTTAATAGTGTATAGTAATAGCTTATCGTTTTATGTATTATTATTACATTTCATTCATATATATAGAATAGAGCAGTAATTCGTACAAAATCTTACTATTTATATAATTAGAATATTCTGAAGGAGTCATAATATTTAGCCTGTATTATTATTTGAAATTCATGAAAGGGAAAGAGCTACTAGTTCCAAAGTACATTTCCTGATTTTCTGGGATATAAAACATATATTCTAATGTGCGATAAAAATTCATGAAGAGGAATTTACGTATAAGGCTGTACATATACAGTCAATTTATTATGACTATTAACGATTATAGCAATAATGGAAAGTGGTTTACTATAATGGCTAATGAGTAAAACCTTAAATTACTCTCACCTGATTGTCATATTTTGTGTTCTTTATTGTATTCACATTATGTATTGATTACAGAGTTATATGCTTGGAAAAATTCTCAGCGTAATAATGCAGGAAGGGAAAGAATATTTATTTGTATTTGTTAATCGGATTAATATTGGACGGAAAAGATTAATTAAATCCGCTAGCAGTCCTTAGTGTAATAAATATCAGTGGCGACATATATAACTATGTACTATACAATGTTTTATATAAAAAAGTCATACCTAATGGTAATATAGATTATAGATACTTTATAATAGACAGGAATGAAACTATGAAACTATATTCCCTTATTCTATTCTAACCATCAACATATTATAAAATAAAAGAAGAAATGAAATTTAAAAAAAGATAATATATAAATTCAAGAGAAAGATTATGGAATTCCTTTGTACCCTTAGAAAACCATAAGGTATAAACTTAGGAAAAATAGTTATATTTAGTATAATAATAGACAGAAATAGAATCAGATAGATGTTGATAAAGGATAGAGAAACTTAGTATTTTAATAACAAGTAGACGTGAACAGTAATGCTCCACCATATGATATGATTGAGTTAAGGATATTTTCTGTAAAATTCGGAGAAAGTTGTAAAGATCAGGAATAGGTTCGCAAATAACCTAAGTCTAAATTCAAGTTCTACCGAGTTATTATTATTACGTGTTTATTAAGGGCAAAATTGAGCCTGAAAAGTCTCCTCTTTCATTTAACCCTTTTTGGTTATCATTATGCATTGTTTATCTATGTAACTTCCATATAATCATGAAATGCTGCAGAAATACAAATTATTCTCTGCCATAAAGATCTCTTAAGAGGCAATGAATATGCATAGCAACGATAAAACGCATCTATCTTTGTATTTAATTGCCACGATTTCCTCTAATTTAATTAATCAAAAGATCAAAGATTTGCAGATAGAGCTCACATTCCCTTCGTATCGTATTATTTATTGAATTCCTTATCGGATTTATACTGTTACAACTGTTTCTTATCGTTCTTAATTACATTAGCGCGTTTGAACAAAAAACGACATGAAACCAGGAGGTGTATTCCGTAAAGTTTTCTTGTTTAATCGATGTTTTATAAGTTCAAGGAAAAGATAAGCTTATCATGCAGTAATCCTCGTGAGAAATTGAGGAATTTTCCTTCTTGCTCGCTAGGAGGTAGTCGCCAAATGTACGTATACATTTTTATTTTTAAAATATATAATTTTTAGTTATGGAATCAGGCATACTAGTTATGAATCATAATCATTACTTCTATAACGTTCTACTGAAACGATAAAAAATTAAAACATGGAGTTAGTTATTTTTTTATTTCTAAAAAATAATAATTTTCATGCCATAGCCTATGGTAGCTTATTGTAAGTTAGAATCGTAATCTTATTTAATTTTTCTACAAATATAATTTCGACAGAGAGTAGAAAGCTACATTAAATAGTGTACCGTGCACAATAATTTACCTGAGACGATTCATTGTGATCCTCTTGTGATAATTTGTGTTTAATTTCTTGAGTTCATTACAATTGGACAATGATAGATATTATTAACGATCTTTATTAACACTAAGTTCTTCGCTTTATATTAAGAGAAGGTTAATAATATTGTTCTATTCATGTATACGTACATTAAATGTTATCAGCTATGCATTTATTGGGACTCGTATCGGAGTGTTCACAAAACATGTCCTGATCTTTTTTGCACACGCGTACGAACATCTTTTCGTTCTCCAAACAGGTGCAATATATGCAGTCATTTTCGTACTGATTGTATTTAGCCACACTTGTGAATAAAGGACAGATCAATGGTCTGCATACATTCCCATCATGGCCTGAAGAGAGCGCCACGTAGATAATCATCAAAGAGAATATGGTATGGAATATGCCTGTAAAAAGAGTGAGGATAGATTTAACGGGAAGATTAGTTAGGAGACGATAATTTCTTATCCCAGAAAAGATTAAGCATTATAATCAATAGTTGCATTAAATATTTAAGAAAATATTTCAATCGTTACTTATTATTAAAATTTAATCGCTTAGGAATATTTTGAGGAAGGAAATTAGTTAATTAAATTAGTTTATTAGTTAATTAGTTTTTATAGTTAATTATACCTTGAGCCATTGCTGGAGATATGTTGGTTTTATTTCACAATCAATTCCTGAATCTCTTAATTCATAATATTTCTTACCATCTCTTAAATTTATCATTTATATTAATGAAACGTGAACTTCTTTTAAGAACGTCCACCCTACATATAAGATCGAATTATACATCTTTGATGTTTTTAAAAATTATGTTATATCATTCGAAATATTTCTCGCATTTAAATTTTGTGTGGAAGATATGCGCGTAAAGACTTGCTTGTGTTGAATAAAATTGATTCTTTAGTATAGCCACTCAAATTTAATTGCCTTAGAACCTAGTCTTTCAGAAAATATTTTGAAATTCAGCTGAATGCACAAAAACAAAAGTTTCTTGGAATTTAAAAACAAAATCAGCGTTACCTGAATAATTTTGTCACAAAATTTGCAATATTGTTCTCTTAATTATTTCTTTTTATAACTCCTTGTATATATGCTTCCGTCGGATAGTAGAATATTAATTATTTAAGTGCGTAATCTTAACTTGTTGAAGAAATTACTATTTGAAGTATATAAGGGAGTTTTTTTGATTTTATACTAAAAAATACAAATAAAAATATTAAATACTTACCTTTCATTGTATACAAAGTTGCCAGTCAAATTTTTCGATGATAATGGTAGATACCTTTCCTTAGTGGTAATTTTGAATAACTTCTATTCTATTTGTGAGTGCTGGAATGATCATAGGATATATTAAGACTTGAGCTTGTTAGTTTTTCATCGAAACCGTGATGAAATATAGTGTCTTATTGCAAAGTCAAATTATATATATTTTAATATTATTGGAAACGATCATACACCTTTGTAGTATATATTTGTTTGTATCTTATGAGTGATAACGGTGTTAAATTAGCTACAAAAATGATATCAGCTATAATGCAAGGTATTGTCAAAAATCGAGGAATTATAATAAACATAAGAACCAGACGTTCAGTTAGCTATCATCATCACGAAACGTCTCATAGCTTACATATTTAATGCAAGTAACGAAATTTTAACGCTCAACTTTATCATTATCCATAAGAAATGCATAATAGTGTTCGGTTAATCTAAATTTAATTTTAAATACTAGAAATATCCTCACCGAACCTACAGTTTTTTTTATCTAGAGCATTTAATAGAGCATTTATTCTAGAGCATTTTATCTAGATCTTTCGTGAAAACGCTAGCAAAAACGGTCGTGAGTGAATAAAGTAGTGAAGAATTGACTTACGTGCGTGAAATTTTTGAAATCTTCTCAAAATTAAGACATTAGCAGAGGCAAACTTTCAATTTTAATACTCAGTAATTTAAATCAAAAACTTCTATCGTATATAAACAATCTAAAGCCCATAGCAACGGGTAAATAAAATAGGTCATCTGATTAACTAGCTATGTATATTTCCGATGAAAACAACTTATTTATTTGAGAAATCATATTCAGAGTAATAGTATCTTTTTCAGTTTTAGATTCCCTTCTTTTCTTTTCTTAGTCTTTATTTCTGTTCATGGTCCATATAACATGGTAGCTCTTACGGTTTCAAATAATTTTCTCCTTTCAGTAGCGAAGTATTATAGTTTTATCCGGATCGGGAAAAGTGAACGATCAAAGAATTCATAAATTAGCTAAGATTCTACATTATCTTGTACATTTAAATGTCCATATTAAACGTTATAGGAATTGGAATGAAAAATTCAGAATAAATTTCGTAAAATTATTATTATTATGGGCAAGACTTAACTCTCTTAGTCAAGGTTCCGCTCAAACTTTAATGAGACGACTTAATAGTCCAATTCCGGTCATTTTATCGAAGTAAAATGTGCTGCACCGCACTTCAAATAAACGACCGGAATCGGACTTCTAAGTCGTCTCATATAAGTTCAAGCAGAACGTCGACCAATTGAATCAATTCCTGCCAGGTACACGTGGAATTTAACATAGTTGTGGCATCATCCATAGATTACAATCAATATGTACATTCAGTACTAGTGTAACCATGCGAGCACAATGAAACACATATAAATATATAATCATGGGGACAATTTGTACACAGCCAGATTTTTTTTGTTGGGACAGCGTCAGATGTCAGATCGCTTTGGTGATCACAGCATTTGCTTGTTATATTGTTGGATTAGCACTGTGGGGAGGGGATGCACTGTGTATACATCTCGGACCATCCCTCGTGTCTTGGGCAGTGCATGAGTACTGGGCGTCCCCAGATGCACTGGCAGTAGGTGCATGGGTCATGTGGGTTGGCGACTAGGAAGTTTCCTGGCAAGTAGCTTGTTGGGCAGAACACGTCCGGGCAAATGGGAGCTTCGGTAGATGGTGGCAGGGCTGAAGCCATGGTGACGGCAAGCACAAGGCTCACCAACAGTAAGAGAAGTTCATTCATGAAACCTGTGTAATATAAATGGACGATTCAACTCACATTCACAGATAAATTATAATATTTATAGTGGTATTGGAATGCTGCACTCCTGACTGGTCAACTCACGATGACTCAACTCATGACTCATTTAATGATTAATACTATATTTTTTGGTTCGGCAATTAATTTGCAAATAGAAGTCAAAGCTCAAAACTTTCTATTTAGCAAAACATTATTCATATACTATAAGTGAGACAGACTGGGACATTTCATCACAAATCGTTAGAAAATATGTCGTAAAATTATTCATTTAGGTGCTTATTAGCTATTGTAGTTTGATAGAACATTCAATAACTGTTTCAGGATTTATAAAGAATTGTAAGAAGTTGAATTGAAAGCGGTACAATAGATTATGAAAAATGATTTTAACTACACGCCAATGAGATATCTACTAAGATGGTGGAAACGAGGAAAAATTGAAAATCTCTTGTTCTAAGTCTTAATACTTTCGTTGCATTAATAAATTGATTCGTTAATACTTTAAATTCCTAATAATGTATATCTTAATTAAGCTTGAGTATGATTGCGCTTTTATTTTGGTCGGAAGTTCGGATTTAAATCATGTCTTCACTCACTCTTAGTTACATACTGCTATGAAGATTTATTCATCTTATTCGTTCCGTATCTAATATATTCATTAGCGTATTTGAATTTCGAAATTAAATTGATAAAGGAGTAGTACTCGTTATTAAGTTTCGTACTAGGTTAAGCATTAAGTGAACATTTAAAAAATTATTCATTGATAAATATTTTAACTATGAAAAACTTATGATCCGGTTTCAGTAGTTCATGATAGCAAAATATAGCCATAGCTGATTTCAGTAATGCCGAGATATGGAAATGATAGCACTGTATGCAGTATAAATTAATTAAATCAAATGCGCAAATAAGAAGAATATCAAATGAAATTATTGTGATGAGGTCCAGAGATATTTAGTGGAACTGAATTAAGGTGAAACATCTAAGATACACTGATACTCACGTGCCATTCTGTGCCTTGGTTTTCCGCTTCTTTGTAGAACCAGAACAAATCAAGACTGACTTCATAGACGGTGCAAAAGCCTTATATATCCAATGAACGAAAGGATTAGTTTATCTACGACTAAGTCTTAAGCTACTGATTTTCTACGCAATTTTCTAATAAATCAAAGTCAGGTTGACACATCTATACCCAGTAGATAAGACATGTGTGCTTGTCCTATTTTTTTCCCTTACCCTCATGATATGAAGCAATTGCAGAATGTTATCATCATGGCTAATCCGTCGTAAATTCACTGTTAATTCAAAAAATGATTCTTCAATGTATATTAGCTCTCCTTTTATTTATTTTCAAAAATTAGCAGTCAGAATATTTTGATAAAAATTCTCTTATTTACATCCTGTTATATTTATTAATTTTCTTTAAAACTAAAAGCCTATTTTCATCCCAGCTCAAAATTTGAAAAACTATACACAAAACATAATATTTTCCTTGAAGGAGTTCATATCTTAAAACTCTGCTTATTCTTACGAAGATCATAAATACAACACTACAATACAACAGGAAGATTAATTATTCAGTAAGGAACTTCTATATAAATAGATAATTATAATTAATAAATAATATTCCATTTCTTTAAACTTAGTTAGAAGTATTGCCATCATCATACAATACGTTTCCTTGCTAATATAACATTTTTATTCGCATGACCTATGCTATAACATGGGAAAGTTATCTTTTCATGAGATGTATCTGAACATCTGATCACTTGTGATAGTATTGTACTGGACGTCTACACTCAAGATAGCACATTCTCGGCATTTTAGGAATGCTAGACTCAGCAGCTCGTCTCTGCGTGATATTTACATCATTGATCTACTCATACATTTCCTCTCAGACTTGCTCTTCTCATAATTATTTTCATAGGTGTATCCGATGCCATAAAGTATTCGTTTTCATGATCTCGGGATATCAACTTGAAGAGCTTCGTGAACAATTCTGAGTATCATTGGATCATAGGTAATAATGAATGAATGAATGTCACCCTCTTCTCATTGGTTGATTTTCCAGCTTCTTTGAAAAGTTTCTTCTCGGATCAATAACTACCTCTGTATACTTTCTCCAAAGAAGTATTTCTAGAGTAATAATTTTAACGTTCCAAAATTATTTTTATTATTTTTATAGAAAAGTTTATGCCAAATTTTCGAGTTAAGCCTTCCTGAGTATTAGGATAATTAAACAGAAGATACTATACCCTAACGTTATTTTTAATGAATGAGTATTTTTAAAGCTATATGGAAACGTCGGGGGCTATTATAAACGAAGAGTAATATCAAAATTCAATCACAAAAAAGAGGTGTGAGGTAAATAAGGTTTTTTTAAATAAAGATTTAATAATAAACCTCACGAAAAAATACGAATTATTCCTTCAAAATTTGATTAATTTTCGTTCGTAATTGTCCATAGTTATAAGAAATATTAATATAAATCCACATCATCATAGTTGTATCAGATCTTGATAGCGTAATGATGGAAATGCTTCATATTGCTATCAAAGTTACATCATGCTTGTCTACTGATTGAGGTATAATTGTGCGTGTATATATAGCTTGATTTTAATATGGTCTGAAATGATAAAAATTTGGTATTTAAGTAGGAATAATATTTATTACTAAAGTAAACCACTAAATAAATAATAAAATCGATCAATTAGAAGTTAGGCGTAACTAAGTAAAAAGCCACAATAAAATATAAAAGAACGAAGTATTCACTTTATAGAAATGAATAAATATTTCCGCAACGAATTATGAATATATGCTGTGGAAAAAATATGAAGCATTTACTCTTATTTTACTAAATGAGTACCATTGAGATTGATTTTCACAATACGTTCATCTCTGTGTAGACCTTTATTTATATAATATTATATTTTTTGTTGGTTTAGCACTTAATTTACGAGTGGAAGCTAAAGCTCAAAATTTCCTATTTAGCGAAAATTATGTATACGAGTATACTAAAGATGAGACTGACTGAGGCATTTCATATCAAATTGTTAGAAAGAATTAGAATTTTAAAATATCAATCCTTAAAGTGCTTATTAGCTATTGTAGTTTTTACCCTCAGCCTCAAGCTTGAAAGTAAAAATAAAACCAGTAAGTGTGTGAAAGCCTTCTTTTTCCATCTTCGCGAAATATTGCGAACCCGTAAGCCTTGCATATCGAATGCGTATCGCGAATAATCGCAGGTCCGGGAGTTGAGCCATCCGTCATAGCAACGGAAGCCCTCAAGACCACGGAGAGACATTCAGGGAGCATCTAACCGGAGCCTCTCTCATTGCTGAAATTGGCATCGGAGGGGCAGTATCATTGGGAGGCTATAAAAGGACCTTTCGGTCGGCCTCTTCAAAGGGCCCGCGATCGTTCCTTCTCATTCATAAAATTTACCGATTCCGTAATGCCGTCCAATTAAATAGAGCGCTTTTTATTCCGGCCGATTCATGCAAAACGTGACGGTCCGCGAAGGAAAACGTTATGCTCCATTGGGATGCCGTCAAGAGCCGACATCAAAGGGCAATGCAGCGCCCATTTGGAATGGATTCCGTCGGACAACCCTCGAGACCCTTTTTTTTCTTCCCATTTGCCAACCAATTTGCGGCGATAAATCAAAAAAACCTGAAGGACTCGGAGGAGTTTTTTGCGCATTTTGAGATGCGAAATGAGCGGGTGGAATCAATTATAGGTGACCGCTGTTGATTCGCGAATAATGGGTTTTTGTCCGGATGGCTTTTGGTTAGTGGGAAATGAGTCCCGATGATGGTTCGGTATCCTTTCGCTAAATACTGTAGTTATGTCGTTCGGGATCGCTTCTGTTTCCATGGATACCCTCAATTAACCTTTTGGTGCTTGTTGGAGGGAAATATACCTTTCATTAACTCTTGATATATTCTTATACACGGATGAGTGAACTAAAGCGTTGAGGTGCACCTGGGTTAAACTTGGTCTGCTTTTAAATACGTAGATTAAGTTATAGATTAACGATCGTGCAATCACCTCGCTTTGCTTCAACCAAGAAATTCATGGCTCACCGATTTGAGTGAAAAACTTACTTAATCATAATAAATAAGCAAATAACAAAGCCTATGGTTGCTACAGAAGATATGCATCTATCTTTGTTTCATTAATTTATGAGCATGGGCGTAAAATCCTTAAATTATACGATACGATACGATATTTGACGATAATATAAAAATTGTATTAGTTAAGTAATATCATATCTTTAGTTTAAGTAGAAAGATCTTAAATACGCCTTATTTGAAAAACTTTACTAATTAAACACCTCAAAACATATATCTTAAATTTACAAAAAAATATCAAGGATTCGAACTCAAGATCAAGGAATCTAAACTCGGTCTTATACGTTTTATGTATCATTCTTACGCACGTATACAGGATAGTATGATTTCCATAGAGGATAACCTGTCCACGATTCATCTCCAGGAAGATTAACTTCTCGAAAATAATACCAGCACTGCTTTAATACATTAATCTTCTCACTATTTTAATTATAAACCATCTTATATCTAATTTATCAGTATAGTTCTTTGAAATTGCAAATGCGATCAAGTATCAGTCCGAAATTTTGAATAACTCCTTACTATTTTGAAAGAGAACATCGGGAGATGATTATACATTCTCATCGGATCACCGATGCCCACGCTCTAGCCTCTGGTGCATTAAAATGAAGATAGATATCGCACTTTGGAAAGAGACTCCGATGCTATCCCCTTCGCCTTTGGAATTCGCTACGTCCAGCCCTTTCTCCTCATCCACATTTCTCTCTCCCACGCCTTCCCCCACTTCCACTCCGTCTCTTTCATCCACCGCCGACAATGCAGCGTCGGCAGCCCTTCAACAGTAGCCTAATAGCTCGGCTATATCTCCTCCCACTTACCTTTCCTACTCTCTTTTCATTGGCATTTTCCCTCCACCAACTACAGCCATCTCAGCGTGAGAAGAGAAAGTTCCGCGTTAGAGGAACAGCAGCATTGGTCTGTTAGGGAAACCCAGAACATCTGAAATGTGTTGATCTGCTCATGAATCATTCGAATTCGGAAATTAACATCTGTACTGTTGCTATAGGATTCAGTCCAGATTACTAGGGGAGTAAGAAATGTATTTTTAACGTCTTGAGGTAGAAAGCAGATGGAGTAACAACTTGTGAATGAAATGAAAAGGAAAGATCTTATTAAGTGTTGCTTGAATGTTTTTCAAAAATTGATTCTGATAGTAGATTTTCCTGTAAAATTAAAAAGACGGAATTTTCTAACGATTTTTCTGTTATTATTACGTTACCATAGCAATAATGGTCACATTTTGAAACTTGATTGATTTGATTTATTATACTGTAAATTCCGTCCTTAATGCCTAAGCAGATCTCGTTTACTAATTATTATTATTATATTAGGAACTTCACTGAAATTGTTTTAAATGTATCCCTATACTTTTCAAATTGCATGCGTCTCTATACGAGGTTAGATACACTTACTGAAGTATACAAAGTAAATTTTATAGTTTTAACTTTATTAAATCGATCGTGATATTTGATTAGTAGTAATTTGTATTGAATTAGAACATTCCAGATTATATTCAGTCTTTATTGTTAAACCAAGTTCTCGGTTGAATATCAATCGACCATTACTATGTCAATCAACAGATCTCTACAAAATAGATAGAAAAGATTGAATGGGAATTCACAAATATACACATGTATATATTATAACTTCACTAGTGTCAGCGTATAATAGGTAGCACTTGTTGATAAACAAAGAGATATTGGAGGTCATCGACCTTGGCAACTGAGAGAATTAATTTTTTAGATAACGGTATATCATATATACGTTCAATACAGGTCAAAATGTAGTGTTATTATTTCATTTTCATCATATTTTTTAATTTCGAAAACTGTACCTGCAATTGTGTATGCATTCGTGAAACTTTTTCCAGTCGAAATGATTTTTCATCGCACAAAAATAAGGAAATGAAGGCCAATTATTTTCTATCTATGAATGATGAATTCTGAGATTGAATTTTTCTTACCTTCTTTCTTGAAGCATCCTTTCCATCTATGGGCGATGATTTGGTATGATTAATCGATACATAAATGGATATTTTCAATTGTTCTAACTCTAATGATGTGCTTTTCTCAGTCTTCCATTTATTCTTTTTTCTATCTTTCCCACTGCTGTTCCGACTCTCGTTGCTTAGGAATGTTTCCAACGGCTGAGCGTCTCCGAGGGAACGTATTCTTGGCCAGCGTCACAAGATGGCGGTTGGGCCTTCGGCTCTGTACGGATTGGTAATTGGTTGTGACATCCTATCGCATGCAGCTTACTCATATATTCTCTCTATATATCTCATCTATTCCTTGTGTTGAATACATATTAGGTCACTGTAGAGCAAACTTTGTAGTCAGGAAGTTTAGATGGAATGCGCTACGGTCAGCCCATCACAATGATTTCAGTAGTTATTCTTGTTATTAACTTTTAGCGAATGAATATGATTTAAAATTTAATTGTAAGTTGAATCATCTAATTTTTGTGATATTCATGATTTTTGGAAGAATACGTTTGTATGATATGAGCTAACTTTGAATTAAAATGTTAGAATATGAATTTTCGAGGATTTAGTAAAAATTACTAAGGAGCAAGTATTTTTATTTTTGCTTATTAGGTGAAACAATTTGATGTTGCAAAAATCTCTTCATTTGAAATTCATAAACTTTCTCAATGAATTCTTTTGAATCGGGTAACTGAAGTAGAATATTCAAAACGATAATAAAATGTTCATTTATTTAAATATTCCGAAAAAAATATCGCTTAAATATAAAGGATATCGCTGTATTTTGCCATTCATTCATCTCTGAGAATCATATCATCTGACAAATATGCCTCTTAAGCTGTGTATAAATTCGTGCACGGATCATTTCTGTCATGTTATTTGCTCTCTTTGAACTTCATCTAAGTATGACTGCTATTCCAAGTAGAAAGCATTTGGAAATTAAAAAAAATAATCTAGTATTAACTGTCACTGAAGCACATCAGACACAACTTAATTGCATCATGGAGATCTTTATAGAAAAATTTTTTATAAAATAATAATTCTTCTAAATCCAACATGTGCATAGATTAAAGTTTAAATGATAGGATTTGAAACTCATGCAAGTAAGGAAATTTGATAATTGACAATTGACGTTTTGACGTTTGAAAATTTATATTTCCATTCTAAAGTATATGCAATTAGTTATTATTCTCATATTAATATCTTTCTTAATATAGCTTGATAGAGTACTTTTGATACCCGATTAGAAAAGTTAGTGTTCGATTAAGGTTAACTACATGTGATATAAAAAGGTTAAACAATAGCGACTGGGACTCAAAAACTGGCCCTTCACTTGCCGGCAGGTATCTACCCTTCGCTTCATATACATACATGTTCTGTAATTACATGTTCTAGAGATTTGAAAAGTCGTAATTCAAAGGATAAGTGAAAGATATTCGTAAAAAGCTCCATGATTCAAGAAGAGATCTAAATATAACCTATTTGTTTTCTAAATTATATTATATTAAATTGCAAAAGGTCACTAACTACAAAAAGGCTTTATCTTACACGATTTTAGTTAAGAATGCAGGTGTGCTCTAATGATTCAGTTAATGTACGTGAGAGTTCGCTACTAACAGCTGTGAGATATGAGATAAAAGGTTACACGTATATTCCAACTCCATCAAGGTGGCGCTTCAGTAAAAAGAGGATTATTCGGTCACAATAACATCAAGATGTACGTTATCGCTGCACACCTTATTGTGTGCAAATCAGTCGTTCATCTGCAAATATTAAAAAATTAAAGGATTTTTAAATTTAACACAAATAGCAAACAAAGCACCGGAAATGTTTTATCAATATCTACTTTTTAAAAAAGCATTAATCATCAACGAAACTAATCTATCTATTAAATTTTTTGATCTCCAAACAAAGCAGTGAATTTACACTATTATGGTTTTACTTATTGTACTATTAAAGAGGCTATTTCTTCAATAAATTTTACTCCATATTTTATAATGTTTCAGTTGTTTATGTGCTGTTGCGAAGGAAATATTCTTCCACGGAGACGTTGTTTGTACTTAGTTGTTCAATTTAACATATTCTTTATTTATCCTATTGATTTTAATTTAGTGATGATAATATAGCGATGGAAACCCTCATCCTGATCGACATATATTTTATTAATAATTATAAAGTCCTCCGAAATTGCATGAGTCAATACTTCCTAATTACTTAGCAGAGAATTCAAATACACATTTACATCTGTCGTGATTTGCCGAGGAATATTCCTAACCTATGCTAGAAACTCTCGGAGGAAATTTTCAGTGTCTGTGATAAGGCAATTTGAAAAATCTTGATAATGTTCACCGTCACTAAGAGGAAAGCATTTGCTGCATTCGTAGAAACTTCTAATCTTGCGATAAAGAGATTTAGAATTTGCCACGACATCCTCTGTGCTTGCGCGAATAAAGACTGAAATATGAATTTCTATAAATTTTCTAGTCTTAAAAATTTTGAGCCACGAATATTATATAATATTTTAAATGTATATCTTGGTTACTAAAGAAAAAAATTGTTATAGCGATCAAATGATTGTCTTCACAAATGCAAATACGTGTTATTCAGTACGAATCGTATATTTACTGCTTGTCGGGATCATTGGTTGCTATGTATATTTATTCAAACAAAACCAACCAGATCGATGCATGTACGAACATATTTAAGGAGCAGAAATGAGAACAATTAAAAGCTTTAAACGGTATATATATCTCGAGATCTCCAAGGTTACGTGTAAGTAACTGAGACGTAAATGCATACCGAGTGATTTTTTATCCAATTCGGAGTTCCATCAAACTAAAACGCAGAAAGATTACGAAACTGATAACTCTTCTCGTGTTCATGTCTATATAAGATGAAGCGCAGGAGATATCCAGGTTCTTCAGAAGAGAAGCTGTTCCGGTATTCAATTGCTCCCGGATAAAGATGACAGGTTGGTAAATTTTTATATTCACTTCCTAATAATAGGTAAATGAATGGTGGGCTTATGAATTCAAATTGCATAGTTCGTCATAATCAAATTTCAATGCGAGTTACTCAAATTCTTTGGCCCTTTTTATATTTTAAATTTTAGCTTGTTTTAAGAATATTTCATTGCGAGTTATTAAAGTTGATGAACATAATATTGAGAGAATTAAATCGAAATATACCAAATTAAACTAATGAAGTTTTAACCGAGAGAGTTCAGTAAAAAAAAACAAAAGGTATGCATACGATGGGATGTGAAGCGACAGCTAATATTGTCTTTATAATTTAGTTAATCAATTCTTTCAAAAAATTCAAATCTTTACTCCCTTAAATATTTTGCAAACTAAGTATCCATGATTGAAAAAAGAGTTTAATTATTTTTCTAGCGTTTCTCAAGCGAGGTAACTAAACACTATACTACCTTTTTATTTTTCCTGTAATTTATTTCGCCTAATACACCTTATTGTGGATTATTATTATATGCATAGAATTTTCAGCTATTCTAAATCTCCTTTATTGCCTTAGGACTCAGTAGAATCATCTTGCTGGCCATGCTGGTGGCGATGGCCTCAGCAAAGAACAAGTTGATGCCCTACCCTGGTGACTGCAGTACCTTTTACGAATGTTCCAGTGAGAATTGCCCTGATGGATGGACCTTCGACCCCAATGATCTCAAGTGTTACCCAGCACTGCTGAAGATTATGATGCGATTTCAGTTCAGGGAACAGACCGCTGTCTTCCCAGATCCTAGCGACAACACCATCTACTGGACTTGCACCAGGATGCCTTGCCCAATCGGACTTGAGTTCAACCCAATCAAACTGGCCTGCGAAGATCCTAAATTTGCAGGCTGCAAGCATTGAGACATTTAAACCTCTACTAATATATTTAATAAGACATTTCCAATCACCAACTTCTACATGAAATAAAGCATTCTTTATTTATCTCATACCATCATTGTCGTTTCATTTCTTTCTGATACTAACATTTTATATAAGGCAAACATCAGATGAGGTTTGAGAACTCAAATTTTATGTATGTGAAAGCGTATAAAAAAATCAAAAAGTATCAATGAATAATATATTTACGTTCGGTATACATGTATAGACTTAAATATAAGTTCGGTGTTGAAAATGCTGAATGATGTTTATAATCACATAAATGAATTCCTACGGTATAATGTATAAGACGAATGCCCTGATGAGGTTTCTATAAAAGAGAAATATATCTACAAGTTTAAAAGTAAAAGTTCGAGTGTGAAGAAAGTGAAACGAACGAGATTCTTTCTTCTGTATAAACGGATATTATATGTTACTTTTGTGTTCAAGTCCGAGAGAATGTATGTAGATATGCTAATTTCAGATATTTATGAACTGGTTATGCAGAGACTTGTTGATTTGATTTCTGCTTTTCGGTATTCGAAAATTTCAAGGCTTTTCAGAAATGGAGCACTGAAGTAGAATATCAGAAGAGTTATCTTAGTAACCTTTGGATAAGGTTGAGATTAGATACGAAGTGTTCTAGAAACTCATCACCTGATGTTCGAATGTTATCTGAGTTGAATTTAAATCGAATATTACGGGGAATCGGTATAAATGATAAGCTTAGTTAGTTTAGATAAGTTTAAAAGATAAAGAAACAAGATTCACTTCGTAGTATAATTTCACATTAGCCTAGATTATATTTGAAGATGGCAGAAATTTGTTGACTTCTACGTTGAATTTGAAGCATAACAGATTTGATCTCAAAACTTCAAACTGCTACGAAGAAAGTTCTTTGAATGTTAGAGTCCAAATAAAATAAGGAATATTGCGTATCAGAACTGCAAGAAGAGTTAATACACCTACTTTTTTTTAGATAAAATTGATCAAATGGATATTTAAAAAAAATCGGCTTATTGTATAGATTTTATCGAATGGTTACTGACCTTTTTATAATCCCTTACGAATCAGAGAAGGATGTATTTGAAACAACTGCTCTCATATTATCCTACAAGCTTATAATCTGTATGCCTAGATAATAAGACTGATTTCATATTCTTTATCACAGTAGCCATCCATGAACAAGTAATTCAGTTTTAAGTCTATTTTAGGAGTATTCGTAGCCCATTTTAACATGATGCTAGTAAATTGTTTACTTTTTTATTCAATTGATACTCTATTTATTAATAGAGAAAAAACATTTTCTCTCTGAAGATAATTAGGAGCGTAACTGAGAATAACAATCACTTATTCATGTACATATAATCAAAAATATAGAATATTCAAGATAACGCTACATTAAGATCGGTCAAACTCTAAATATAATGAAATTAACCTTCATGGATATTCATATATACATCCACTATCACTAACATGCTTGTTATATGGTTGCTAAGGTATATGTAAATGTGTAAACAACTTCCGCCATTTATCTTTCTGTTATTCGATAACAATGCTGATTGGACGGATGGAAAGCCACGGATGAAAAAGGGCGGGAAAGAGAGGTTTAAGAAGGCAGGGGTAAAAATCAGAGTTAAAGATAGGAACTCTATTCCTATCGCAGAAAAGTATACGGTCAATAAAGGGCGAAATGAGTGGGGTGGGAGACATCAAAGGAGAAAAGCCGAATAGGAGAGGTTCCTCCGTCCGTAAGACTCAAAATTGCACTGAAAACCGCGATGGAAACATAATCGCGCGCCGTCCTTAAAAAGAGGAACGAAAAATAAAAACGTTTCGCGTAAAACAAAAAATTCCGCGCAACAAAGAGAGCCGGAATAGATGAGAAGATAAGGTCTTCACTTTAACGTTTCCGATTCCGAAGATGAAAAGAAGAAATATTATTATAAAAAGAAAGGGGAAAATTTCCGTAGGCGGTTCTTTTGAGATGTGTAAAAAATGTTGTGGCGTTTCCATAGCAGGAGTCGAAATGCGTCGAAAAAATCTCGCGTCGTTTATGGATAATAACTGAACTGTATTGAAACGTGGATATTTTCTTAGTGATCTATCGTCTCGTCTTCTGTATTAAGTGTAATTATATAGCGTGAGATGTTCCGAAAAATTCTTGGAGTGGAGTCATATGTCTCTTTCTTTAAACTCCAGTTTAAGTGGTCCAAAAACTTTTTGAGAATTTTTTGTATGTACGTGTGTATTGGAGTGACTCTAATTAGGGATGCCTTGAGATTTTCGATGTATACGAATTTATGGATAAGTGGTTGGCGAATGTTTGAGGCCATCCAATCTCATCAAAACAGGAATATCTGAAGTCTAATTTCGATGTATAGAATTGAAAAAGTATAAAAGTAATTATGTATGAGAGTACTTTTAGATTTACTTGCTTTGAAAGGTTAAAGAATCGAGTAAAAGCTCTGGAAAACTTCATACGATCTTTATGTATGCATGTAGGGAGAGAAAACGTAAATTCTATTGTGACATTAAATGTTTTAAAATAGAAAAGAAAGCTTCAAGAACAAGAATTATGTAATCCGTTTATTTTTAGACAAATAGAGAAATATGTAATTGACTACAGCATTTAAAATTCATGCCATTAATTGAATTAGTATCCATATTTATTGCTAAATTAAAATACCAATGGTTAAATCTGCTAGCCTTTTGAAATGTTTCTTTTAATATCGTCATAATCAACCTTGTGGAACCCCGCAGCGAAAGAATTCCAATCTGTTTTCATTTATAATTTCCAAAACTTATTAATATGTATGGATTTTTATTTATGGAGACGTGGATAACGAATTCAACACCTCCACGAGAATTTTTCAATAATTAGCAGAACGAGAATAAAACGTATTTAACTTATCAATTCCATTGAATTATTTGCTGTAAATGAAGCGTGTTTCGTATCAACGAACCGTAGAGGTGTTCTCGCTGAGTGAGGAATGCGGTTCTATAAATTTGCCAGGCATTCATTTGAAGCGGTACGAATTAACAGCGCTCTTATAAGCAGCATTGTATCCAGTCCATAATTGTATCTTTGGATTTCTTTCAGAGAGTTTTGGCTCCTTTAAAGAATATATAATCAGATACGCGCCCTTTTTTGTTGATATTTTCTCAGTATCGTATCAAGTAGATATTATATATAGGATTATTATTTGCAATCCATTTTTTTAATGCTATCCATATGATTATCATTTTATGCAATTTTTCTAAAAATATATGTTATTTATAGTTAATAAAAACTTTCTTTGCCAAAATAATACGTGGAGGAATCAAAAAGATATGTCAAAATTTACTCTTTTCCTAAAGAATATGAATAATAAAAACCGTACCTTATTTACTTTCTCTAATACACTCCTCCATCTTAAATTATAATATTTTATATACATTGTAAGTTGATGAGAAAGCCCTGTAAGATGACAGTTTATACGTAATGGCATTTAAAACGGTCAACGGTTCATTACTAATATTAATACGATTATTCAAATTGATAATAAAATAGTAAGTTTGAATCTACAGCTATTCCATTAATTATATGTAAACATTAATATAAATATATACGCACTCAGAACTTCTGATATCACGCAAAAATCTTATCTCCTAACCTAAATATCCGTCACTAAGTTTGATCATTTTCATTGCTATTGAAGAAAAATTTGAGTATATATACATTTCTTTATGATTTTCTATAGCGAAAAGGTATATTTTTTTATTTTATTCACGCTGAATACTCAACTATAATTGCACATATGACATGCATTTGCTGGACATTGAAATCTGAAGGGTCATCTCATAGAATGCTTTAGCCTAAGATGGGAAAGAATTCTACAAATCTCTCCCTTCTTCTCCAATTGATACTGTTGTCCCGTTCATTGACAGGTTTCTCGGAAGGTCCTTCCCAAAAAGAAATATCGCCAGGATTCGCAAAAAATTCGCATTTTTTATTGAGAGTTCATCCGCGATTAATTTCACTGCCGTCCGTCAGAATGGGAGTCACAAAAACTGGAAAATCTACTCTTAAGACCATAATCCATCCGCGGCTACTATTAATTAAAAGGTTCTAGGAAAGTAATCACTAACCGCAAAGAGCGTGCCGTGCCTCATAACGACTCGATTATTCGCGTGCTTGCGATTGCTCAAAATGTACCGAAGAGCAATTTACGTACTCAACGATTCGTTAAAGTCATACGGAACTGTGCTTTCGGTGCAATTAGCCTTTCAGTGGAAGCGGGGAGTTCGTTAAATAAATCCGTAACCATGGTGAATTTATGGTCTAATTAACCCTTCAGGTTTCTATGATAATAATGACACGAAACATACGTCATATCGTTCATTATTTACAGCGCTAATAGTTGTGGTGGAGTGATTAACGTACCACTGTTCCAGTTGCGAAGTCCTGGGTTCGAGTATGGGTTAATGTTAATTTTTTTGATTAGGGAATAATTGTGTGTATCGCTTTAATGAATAAAATTCTGGAATGTAAAGAATACAAGGTTGTTAATAACAGAAATGAAGCTAAAAATAATTCATCATGTAACCATCTATCGTTCACTAATAATTACCATTGTGTTTATTGGCTGATAATTAATATTGCTGTTATAATTCCTGGATCAAATGTACTAGAAAGATGCATCTATGGCCACCTAATAAAATTCAATCGCAAAAACAAAGAATTCTAGATATTGAATGAACTTTGTCACACAAGATTCACAAAAGTCTGACTGTGACACTTTGCAGAGATGGGTACTGGGTAGGTAGAGAATGGGAAAATGGGTGTCGTTGCCGAGTTTACAACCCACAATCCCAAGGTTCACTTTCAAGAGATGATGAAATCCGCTTTGGCTGTTTTAGACTCGCTCGCTTTTGCGTGTGTGTGTTCGCTTGCTTTGTGTTTAATCTTAAGAGTTAAATATTAGAGAGTTTCGCTAGTTGCTGCGAAATGTACATATCCTGTATTAGGTAAAAACTTGAAGATCAAACCAAAGTTATGAGGCTTGACTTGTCAGAAAAATCATCTTATTTTTATAACTGAATTGAATTTAACAATTGAATTGTTTCCTGTACTGAAGGCTGTAATGAAAACTCATTTTAAATATTTGATTATTTAATTTCTTGGTTTTTAAACCAACTAAAATATTTAAAATCACAAAACAGTATCCTATATATATGAAAAATACTAAAAGCACCTTATTTTTTACAGGGGCCGAGTGAATCATCTCATGAAGACTTGGTAAGTACATTTCTATTTTTCTCATATGCAAAGGAAGTATCGTAGATAATTGACTAGATATCTGATGTATCCATTTTCAAACAATCGGCTTCGATTCATAAATCTTAGATATGCTATTGGATTTATTATCCCGCATCAGTAATTTATTTCAGATGAGAGTCAATCTTCCAGGATGTTTCGTTCTAAATGTTTGGTTTAAAATTTTCTATATCATATCACTGGAGTTATTTTTATCACATTAGTCAGATATAAAATTAGTCTAGTTGATGTTTCTCTTTGCTTGCATACGGATTCAAAATCTTTTTGTGTTTCGCTGTGTCTCATCTCTGTTTAACATATATACGCGAATTTTTTGGTCAATTCAGAAGCACGTTTTTCATTTAGGGAATTTTGGACTTCGATTTACGAATGGCGACCTTTGAAAGAATCCCAGCGTGCCACGGGAGGAATTCCTTCGTAGTCCAGGTCAGAACTGATATTTCGAATCGTAAAGATGTAGTTCTGAGAGATAAGACCCATCTAAATGGAGTTACTAGCGAAGAGAATCTGTAGAACGCTAAAATCAACATACCGCTCCATTTAACCCATTATTAGATATCGTGTCAGAGTTAGAATTAGGTAAATGCTTAATATAACAACTTGAATAAGAAATCCGATAGTGATAACTTTCGATCTAATTTAATACTATCAATTATCTTTAATATTTAGATATTTCTGTATTTAGTTAAGGAAAGTAAAACACTTCTTCAAAAGGATGAAGACGTAAGTACATTAATAATGTTTACGCATCGTATTGAGTTAGCAACAGTTCTTGTTTATTTTATTGCCGTTTATTCAAGAAAACCATACTCTTTTCCTTTTAAGTTGCAGTTAAACTTTTTATTTCCGATACTTAAGATCAATTTCAACTTTGAAAAAAGCTAAACTTAATGTTCATGCGAGAAGTCGGGTAGATGTATTGGTGTATTTTTGGGTTGCTACCGAATGCAAAGTTGGTGTGGACTTCATTCTCGACTCCAATGGTAAATTGATTAGCATGGCATGGAAAGGCAAGATCTCGGGTTTGAGGTAATGGAGATTTCATGAGTAGAAAGGGAACGCTTTCTGTGTCCCATCATTTTCTTTATCTTAGCCTCTTAGTCTCTTATGTTGTGTACTTTTTAGGGTTTCCTGATATGCGTAAATTAGCAATGATATTTAAAGATAAGTAAGAAATGTTTTTTCTTGTCATTATACGACAAATAAGGAAAATGTAAGTACATAGATAATAACAATACCTACATACCGCATGCATATTATGTATGAACGGGTTTTATGCTAATGATAACATTTTTGTTCGTAAAAACAGGGGCATTTTTGCCCTAAAAGAACTGTCCAGTGTCTCAAGAAACATTAGTCAGTATTTCATTTTTTCAGTTGTCTTTCGCGATAATAACTTGCATAAGAAAAATATGAAACTTTTCTAGTATTATATTGCTCATTCGAAACTTTTAAGCAGGATGAACTGAGCAATTTAAATACGTATAGTATTTCTGAAATCAATATTAGAGGGCGTGACTTCGCGGAAAGCATTGTACAGTATTTCTGTACGTAATTCATCACGCCCCTATAAGCATATCTGCTTGATCAACATAGAATGTATCCCTTTCTTTCACTTTCACCAAATCCTTTGATCACTTTTTAACGACCTTCGTCACCTGTTCTCCACTATGTCCAATGCCCTAAGGCGTAGTCCCATAACAGATTCGGGGGAGGGAAGGTACAGCATCTCCAGAAGGATATATATCGACCAGTCAAAGAGGAGGATATCTCCCAAAGTAGATTCTTATCTCCGCAAAAGTCATGCACGTCCCTCGAGGGTCTAAAGGCAGTCTCCGGTAATAAGGGCCTGGATGACTGTTAGCCCTATTCTGCTGTCATTTCACCTCCGCGGCACTAGAAATTTAATTTATTACCTCTTCCGTTGACCGAATGCGCCCCCATTCGGACATTCCCACAAACTATACCCCGTCTCCAAGAGAACATAGCTTCTTCTCGATTTTTTTTACGAGACATACCTCTCAGATACGTCGATTGTGTATTTTTTTTGTTTGTTTTCATCCCTCTTCTGTATCATTCGTTCCGATCTCTTCTCTCGCGGTTATTTTTTCTCGAAAATGCGCGTCGTAATGTCTTTTTTCAGTGTTGGAGTCTCCTCCCAGGTGTTTGCTCACGTGGAGTACCGAATGTTAGAGGTTGTTTACTCGTTACCATGAATGTTACGCGCCATAACGAAAATACCTTTAGTTAGCGATATTCGACAGACATAAAAAGATTTTGAAGAGAATATATTCTACGTGTTAATGATTTCAAGTCTTACCTTTTGAATTTATATGTATTCTTTTATGTTTACGTGGTTTAATATTCGTAGTATTTTTTATGATATTTCTATTATGATTAGAAATTTGTAAACTTTGATAATGGAAATAATTTTATGCCTAAATTTTTCGGTTTACTATCCTATTTCACAATTGTTAAAGCCATTACATTCTATTTATTTTCCCTGCATTGCCTTACGTAACTGTTTAATTTCGTAGACCACTAACCTTCCCTGTGAGTGTATTTCTTGATACTATATCGGTTGTAGAATAACTCTAGAATAATAAGGATAACATTTACGATTAGTAAGGATTAAACATCAGACATCAAAGGCTAACTGATTGATTTTCAACCATAAGAAAACTCACGCTAGAAATGTATATTATGTTTTGATTTAGACCTCTAGCCTAAGGAAGTTCACAGAATAACATATTTATAATTTTATTATAATATGTTTGGGATATACGTGTATCACGATGCGGGAATCTTGTGCTTAGGTTTTAATCTATCAAGGATCGTCTGTTTACTAGAGACTCATTCTACCATTTGCATCTTCAGAATGAAACTTTTTATGTAATAAAGCTATAGAATATGCTATGATAGAGATTAGCATTGCAAAAATCCGTTATTATATTCGAGGAAATGTACTAATAAAAAATGTATAGAAAATATTCCTACCTTCTTCACGGAATATGGATTAAGTCTTCATATGAGAAATATTCTGTGAAAAGATCGAAGCTTAAATGAAATAATATTTGAAGAGATTATGTTTGTTTTTTACGGCATTTTTATCGCCGAGGGAGGATTTGAAAAAAGTCCGGAAATTTCAAGCTGTAAATCAAGCCCGTTTTTTGTTATATCCATTATATTCCTTATTTATCGAAAAGCCTTCTGTGAACCGATTAGGCTTAAAAAGATATACAATGCTTTTAGAACGGACATCAATAACCACTCATTATGGTCAACGCCGTAACACCTCTATTTTTACAACACTTTTCGTGGTTATTCAATCCAAAATCTATAATACATCACCACCGCTCGTAAAGTACGAGTCGAATAAAAAGACAAATCGACGCTTTCCCTCTCCGCCATCACACATCCATCTCACACTCCCTATCTCTCCCCAAGAAGAGCCATAAAGTGCCTCATCTTAAGGCTCTACCTCTCGATGGCCTCTGCACAGTGGTTAAGACCTCAAGCCTTCCCACGCCGAGAAGTGATTTTCACCCATAGAGTCACCGGATAGGGAAGGATGACCGTTTTTAAGACCAGAGGGACTGGATATCATCCACGAGCTCACCTTTACCACTAAGGAATTCCTTTTTAACCCTCCGGAGGTCGCTGGGAGTCGTGGGAATTGGCGTCGGGGGGCAATAAAATGCAGATATTTGAGCATCGGAAGGCGATACGGTCATTCGTGGACGCGGATCCTTATTCTTTCGGAGTGTTCGACGACTGTCGGGTATTTCTCGCTTGTTAAGTGAGTTGAGCTGCTTTTCGTACCTCAACAGTTCGCGAGGTGGTATCAAGTAATACGTGTAAAGATTAGGGTTGTCTCCATAGGAATTTCTTTGCGGTATTGCTGATTTTTGGATCTTTTCGCGGTGTTTTTTTGAGAAGGCGGGTGTTATCTGAGGAGAGGAAATGGTCGGGTCTGGTATCATATGAATTTTGCGGTCCTTTTGTTGATTTTTTTTGACGATGAATCATTTTTTGGTTCTTCTCGGGTCTCCGAAGTGTTTTGCTAATCTTTGCGAGATTCAGGAGAGATAGAGATATTTAAGGTTCTAAGAAGGACGATGAGTTAATGCTGAGTTATGTTCAGCGCGCATTCTCTCGTTTAGTGGAAGAGTTTGATATTTTGTAAAATAATAATTTGGTAAATATACTCTTATCTGTGACACTGCATTTTCTCGGGAAGGCTTTTATTTTTTATCTTAAAATTCTTATTTAAAACTTATATTATTCTCTTTGGACTCATATAAGTATGAAATATATATTTAAAAAATACATTTCCTAATAAATATTTTACAGTATCCGAGACACCGGTCAAATAAGTACAAATTCAGCGATAGATTTTTTTCTTAGTTCAATCGCATTCTTTTACATCATATTCATTCATGATTCCTCTAATTTTTGTTTCTGCTCTGAGTGAAAATGTGTATGAATTCCTTTAACTAATCAATTCCAAATGGTGTTGACTAATTCGAGTTAATAAATATTACTTGAAGTCAATTTCATATAGCCCAAAATTCATTTCGATATCGATAAAAACCTTGGGATGAGTTTCAGCTCTTACCAGTTCCCTTAGGTTGATTTTCATTTCATCATCTATCTGTTCAGCTCCTCACAAATTTGAAATGATTGATCCTTTTAATTATTCACTCTTAGCTGTCGTTTATTCAAGGAATCGGTGAGTTTTAGACATTTATGAGATCAATATCAAAGTTTCCATGAAGGATATCATTCACGCCATTCTAAAGTGATAAGGGAAAGATATTGAGGAAGGAAAAGATGAAGGTTTATCGAAGGGAATTAATCTCACCTTTCCTATACTTTCCGAATGCTTAAAAGAGGGTTGAAAATTAATTTAGAACGTGGAAGGTTTCCTTCGGCCCCTTAGAATTCCAACTGTGGGTTATGCTGTCTTAATTAATTGCAGAGGAATGCCTTGTGTCGTTCTTAGCCTCCGAGGGATAAGCGATTCTTTGAAAGACACCGACTGCCTCTCTTTTTCAATTATTCTCTTGTTTTGTCGATAATTTCCTCTAGTTTAGAGTTTGAGATGCTAACAACCACGTTGGGAAGTTTGAGGGAGATCTCTCAAGGGACTGACTGACTGTTACGTGAAAGATTTCTACGGTTGTGTTTTTCACTAATAACGTACTTCGCTAGCATAAATATGCACGTAAAAGAAACGTGAAAGTGAAATTTATGACAATTTATAAGATCTATTAATTAAAGAAATTAAACTTATCAACGTTAATTTATGCTTAAATTTTCATCATGAATTATAAGAAAGGTTTTTCATGTAGTATAGAAAATTCCTCTAAAGTTTTTTTCGGATGAATTACACAACGTCTCTTATATTGTACTATTTTATTTTAGAATTATTATTTTACGGTTAACAGGGGTTTATAGATGCCTGGGACAAGTAGCGAATTGCAGGTTCTCATATGGATTTGATTTTCGAAATAATCCTTAATTTAATCTCATAAGTTACGTTCATGACTTACAGTGTGTAAGAAATTTATTATTCAAATTGTTGTTTTGATTGTTGTATTCTTTCTTGTAATTTCTTTAATAATGCTATACATTTTTATAAATTTCTTTCCTTTTCCTATAAATTATCGAGATAAATTCCTATAAATTATCGAGATAAATTCCTATATAAATATTACTGCTAAAATATTTACAATATTTTAGCAGTAATACAATAATATTTTTGCTAAAAAATTTTGAGTAGCTGTTTGAAGTCGAGGCGTATTTCAAATTTAGAAATTTTTGGTATAAATCAGTCTACGATAGCTACTAAAATTTCAACATTAAGTAGTGAGATTCTAGGAAAGGGTTGCTCTTAGGGAAGTATTTTTTTTCAAAATCTGCTATCTTTACGAGAGAACGTCCCTCCCATGATATTCTAGGTTAATAAGGATAACAAAGACAAAAATCTCACTTCCCATCTATTACACTAAAACTTTTACTCTCTAAAGTTTTAAGCTCTTTCGGTAGCTGATTATGGAAGTGATTTGTTTACGCACAGTCCGTGATTATCAATTTACGTACATCTCAAACCCATATAGGTAAACTTTAAGTAAAGGTCCCAACCGCAACGCTGACTTTATGAGCTCTTCTCCATGGGAACACTACCTCGGGTATAGTCAACAAATTCAGAATTACGTTGATGAAGTTATAGCGATTTGAAAAAGGTTTCGGCTCCGTATCCAGATGGCAACCCTTTACTGATCCCATATCTCTGAGGCCTTCTTCCTTTTCCAGTTCTCCGTGTACCCCTTATCCATCCCTCGGCAGCTGCTGAATCTATCGCCCTATCACTACACTATCTCTCTTCGCTCAGTAGTTGCCACGGTGGAAAAATTATCTTCATTTCCTGCGCTCCGATTAGGCCAAGAAAGACCGCCTTTGAAAACCCCTTGTTCAGGTTATAAATATTCCTCAGAAGGCTTTCTTTCCTTGTTATCTCCTCTTTCTCCAAGTTTCGAGCGGTGGAAACGAAAAAAATCCCACCAATAAATAGGGGGAGGATTTTCATCAATCTGCGTGAAGATGGGAATAGAAGATGGGATTATATCGTTGACGTTTTTTAATTGGAGGCTCTGATTGAGGAATTATACCGCTAGAGTGAGTGAAAATGGGTATAAGACCAAAATGTGTTCCCCATAAAGAAGATTATGCTATTTAACAGGACATAACTTAGCTAATTTCACCTAGTTCTATTTATAGTTAAATACAATGTTAATGACAGAACTGCTAATATCGTTAGTGTATTATTTGACTTGGTTTCCTAGCAACTTAATAGTAACCTCTTTTTGAAATGTCCCTTAGAAACATATTAACGCGAGTTTTTTTTCAAATCAATTTTTAGTTGCGTTGCTATGACAATTATGAATTACTAATAGCTCCATTAGAGTTAGAAGAAATTAATGTCTAATTTTTAAGTTCCGTAAATGACTTATTCTGTTAGGATTATTTACGTCTATTTTTCATCAACCCTGCTTTGATTCAATAAAATTTCATCTTCCTTCCTCTCATCGAAAATCATTCAAATATTCTTACGTCATCTTGGTCATGAGGCTTTACTAGTCCAGACTTTATGAATGACTGAAAGTAACAAGCGAGGCGAGGAGACAATTGCATAAAACACCTTCCCGCATTTACTCGACCGTCGCGCATATTTATCGAATTAATTTCAGGTCTCGTTACCTTTGAGGAATCTGGGTTCCTATCTCTTTCCATCGGAGACAGTTTTAATTAATCCATCCCTCCACCGCATCGCGAATATCGTGAGAGGAGATCTTATTGAGGGAAAAAATCTCCGTATAGAGCGCACCGGCGGCATTAAATCTTTCGTCCCTCAAGGCACAGCTCTGTGACCTTCGAATTTCACGTCCTCCATCATCGTCGAGTCTCCCTTCGCGACGTCCCATCCTCTTTTATCGAAGATCTAAACGAGGCAAGGAAAGGCCGCTGACGCAGTGATTGAGTGAGAGATCGCCTTTGTCCCATCCCTCTTACTTCCAATTCCCTTTCTCAAATGGTTCTCCTACGGAACTGAATATCAATTCAATTCACGAAATGCTTAAAAGTGAAAGCAATACTTGGAATAGGAACAGAGCTATCTTTTGCGGAAACAACGTTGCACATTCTTGGGCAGAAAGTAGAAGTTTACAATTAACTGCTTGGTGAAGTACACTTGGGTGTACTTCAGGGTAGCATAATTGGTCCCGTGCAATTGTTAGCTCAGATCGACAAAAGAGATTGATCTCTTTGTTGGTTATCATATGAACGAAATTTCAATGAAAATAAAAATAAAATGAAGATATTAAAAAACGCGTGAGGATTCATATTCATTGTGGTGTAATTTTAAACTTTATAAATTTAATAACACCATTTCAACATTTTAACACATCCAGCAATAAATTTTAGGGGAGTTTATTCTAGAATGTTATTGTATTCTATGTTAAATGCATGGTGAATATTCAAGGGCGAAATTTATGAACAGACTGATGAGGGTAATGTCTTTGAGCTACCATTATAAAATTTAATGTTTATTTTCCACGTGCGAAGATATTAAGAATCTCATCAGAGAGAAATAACTCATGGTTTAGATTGAGGAAGAGTCCTTCAACTTTATTTCCTTTGTATTTAAAGCCTTCCATAATTTATTACTGCTTCTGAAACAAAAGGTAATTTAACGAAAGGTATTGATAGTGATTAAGGTAACTATTTTGCAGTCGTGACCAAGATGTATCAAGATGATAACAAACAAATGATAATTTTATAGAGAAAGGGTATTTAAATTCCATCGATAAATTCTCTACGATCTTGAAATCCCTTGTAAATACTTTTGACTTCTATTTCTAAAAGTCTAAAATAAATTTCAAGAATATATGGATATAGGTCCTGTTTTTAACGAGTTAATATTGAACTTTTTTTATAGGTCAATATAAATTATTTAAATGGAAGTTAGAATTATTGTAGATTCAAATATACTCAATAAAATTGATTTGCACAATGTGAAGTTATAAATAAATGTAATATCCACCTGAATTGGATTGTTATCTATCTTAAATATCTTCGAAAATGCCAATATCTTTTTAAATAATTTGAGATTTGATTAATGCTATAATCGATAAAACTTAAAAATTAAATTATGTTAAAATTATTACTTATTTACCATCGATTTGAATGATTTCATCTTTGAGAATGTTAGGATATTATAATCTAGGTAATTTGTTAGAATGAATATTATTAAAAGAAACGTAATTAATCTATGCCTGGACAAACATGAAATTAATTAATATCCTTCACAGACTATTAAGTATTTATTAGCATTTAAGTATTGCCGCTTGAGGGAGAAGAGTAACAGAAATAAAATTTTAAGCAATATTTGCACGTACCAACAAAGCGTAATTTCAGTTATCATAGACCACGATGTCTGAACTTACCTCACAGATATCATATCATGGCCTTTTAAGATACAATATGTCTTGAGTCATACAATTATCCAAAAACACGTTCTGGGAATATTTCGTGTAAATATTTCTCACGTCGGACCAATCGGAATCCGAACTTTTTTTAATTAAAGACAAAGAGTTGATACCTCAAGTAGCACACACGGCTACGGAAGCGAGCGCCCTCCGGAATTTTGCCGGAATTCTGATAGTAAATATATGCGAAGGTAAAACTTCAATAGGCAGATTAAAATTTTAGCGGCTCCCTTTGAAATCATCTTACCTTCATCCTTTTCTTCCCTTGATCTCCAGTAGATCTCATCCTCCATCTTTGGATTTAGTCTCCCCCAAAGCCATGGAGGCATCTCCCAGAATTCCTTAGCATCCAAAAATCCCGCTCCCAGCATTCCTTACGTCTCCTTTCAGTCACGTTCATTTAACTTCCACTTCTTAGCATCACTCATTAATACCTCCCTTCAATTTTTCCTCTCCTACTCAAAAACACTCGAAGTATGCGGCCGAATGTTTGTGATTTCCGAAAACATTTTGTTTTGACTTCGAATCCGATACAAAAATTTTTACCAAACTCCTTGGGGAAGTTAGTTCGTCCCTTTTGGCTTCTTTAGCGTGTTTCTGAATGTTCTCGGAGTGGAATTTCATTTTCAGGAGTTGATTCTCCGAAGGAAAGAAGGATGTTTCCTTTTTATTTATGCAGTTGGTGACATTGAATCAGTATTTAAGCGGAATTGGAAATGGGGCGACTAATTTTCTTTTAATTGTTTTCCTCATTGTATCATATAAATTGATGATCCCAAAATAATCCTGACACTGTTGCCCAACCTAATTATTTTGAGTTAATTCGAAAACTTTCCCAAATGTTTTGGAAAGTGGGACTTTTAATTTGTATAAAGGATAGGAATTTCTTAAGCATGCCTTCATTAGAAATTAGCCATGTTTTAGTTAAATTATTCATTAAAGAACTCTTTCGTGAATTGTGTAATAGTTATGATGTATGTAAACAAACACCAAAGATTTTTTATTCTATGCTCTATATGATTTGAGATATCACATTCCCTATATAGTTCCGGTTGAAGTTCCAACTCTATGACAAAAATTGAAAACCTCTGTAGCTATATGGCATAGATCTAAATTTATAATTGAATGAATGAATACTATGAATTCATGATTACAATAACATGAATAATATTTCACGAACGTTTTTTTCTTTCATGTATTTATACAATTGATTATTTTTATTATGAGATTTGGAGATAACATTCATCATTAATATATTGATAGGAAAAAACTGCTTTTTTAATTTCCCAAAAGAACGTCATTTCAAGGATAGTTAGCGATGTAATTATCATTGCGAACTCATTGTAGCTTTCTTTAAACTTTCTCTGATAATATCTTTCTAATTCAGAACAGCAGTATTGTGCTAATTTCAGTTCACAATTTATCGCTTTATTTGTTAATAAAATATTATCTAGAAAACAATAAGAATAATAAAACATCGTTATATACGAAAGACTTATCGAATTTGATAAGTACTTACTTTATTTAGTATTATATTATATTTATCGAAGCGTACAAAATAAACTGCCGAAATATAGATGACACCAACTGTAGGCAGAATTTAATGCCAAAATTTCCCGCCGACTCATCCTCCGAAACCAAATCGAAAGGAAAAGAGCCAGTCACATCGAGGATACGATACTTGTGGAGGACACGAGACATTTGAGCGTGGTTAACACCTAACGTCTTCGAGCATGAATGTTACGTGGGATGACAGCGCCCTCATCATGTGGGAGAAACTGCAAACGAGACGCGTGACTAGGTAGAACACGCGCTCCTGAAACATTCCATCCACCCACGCAACGGTTTTCGGTTTCCCATAGCGATGGCGAGGTTGATTACGTCGACAGTGATTACTTAACAACGAAAGAGTTGTCTTACTTTTCTTCCGATGCATTCCGTAACTGCGAGGAAATGTGAACGAATAAAAATGGAAAATCTGCACGATAATCTACCGAGAACTCAGACTCAAACGAACGAGAAGATGCTGGAATTAGGTTAATATCACAAGCACCATATTTCAATCTCTATAGTTGGCAGTGCTTAGAATTCATAGAATTACATCCAAAAAATTGAATTTATAAGTGGTATTTCCATAGTATTTAATTGAGCGAAATTACGGCAACGTTCCATTGAGCGTAAGATTTGAGCAAAATGCCATAATACTGCAAATTCAGTTTAAATTTGCAAATTAAGTTCAATAAGGAAAGGATTTCAGTGTATTTTTTTGCACGTTGAAGCGAGCGCTTTTTCACTTCTGTTTGACATTAATTAAGTTCAAGTTCACAAATCAATGAAGTTTTCTGGTTATCTAGAAAGTAAAGTTTTTATTGGATACAGGGGAATTCAGTCTTCAAGGTTTTCCTAGAAAAAAGGATGAGCCTTTGTACTTTAGACATTACAAATTTTTTCGATGAAATACCATAAGATTAAAATCATAATTTATTCAATGAGCTGCGAAGGTCGATTGCAATCGATACAGTCAGTTTCCCGTGTTTTAAGTGCCTTTTCTTCATATCGAACAATCATTTCTAATCTCCAAGATCTAAATTTACGATTTCAGATACATCATATTATGACTGTGATCCCAGTTCTGAGAAATACTCAATGGAACTGCCGATTTCAGTATAATGTTTTTTTGTATGCGATGGAAAGTTTTTTGATTGTGATCTTTTTAGAAAAGTGTTTATTTTATTCGAGAGTTGGGAAGATAAGATATTTCCTATATTTGTTTCTCTCCTGTATCTTTCGTTTCCATCGAAAATTTTCATAATTATTTCCCTTTAATTATAGAATTATACTACGGCACGTGTCAGCATGCTCCCAATCGTCGTTGTATACAATTACTTTTCATTGCAAAAATTTCCAAACCATCTCTTTTATCATTGTTTGATATTCTTTTAGTTTTTAGGAATTGAAATTTTTTAGCTTATTTACCGAATCTCCAAACATGATGATCAATTTTTTATCACCTATTTTCTCTATTTAACACTTTCACCATCTTTGTGGATTCAATATTCTCGTTGTATTTATCGGCTTTCTTTGAATTTCTCTAGATTAGCCGTTATGAATCAACAAGGAGAATTTAGGTTTCCATGATAATTTGTATCCATAGCAACACCGCATGATGATTAGATTTTGTAGTTCTGATGATCCTCATCAAGCTGACTTTGCCATTTTTCTCATTATAAATCTCTCACTTTCGTAATTTTATCTCCTTCAACTAAGTACCAAAATGACTCTTGGGGTGCCATTCTTATAAACATGGCACTTAAACTTATTTCATGAAAATTCAAAATGAAAATTAATACTTCCTACAGTTCTGATATTTCCGGCCTTTTTGAAACACATTCCACGAAATTTACCATGATTATTAATGATTTTTTGAGCTTATTAATATTACTATAAATTCTATTGAAACGTAAGCCTGTATTTTCTAAATGTATATAATAATAATAATAAATTTTCATAGGGAAAATTTGAGACTAAATATTTTATAATCTACTGAAGTCAAACTTTTTAGAGAAATATTCATAGTTAGCGAGGAAAATTTTCTAGGATAGAGCATAAATCGTGAAAATATAGCTATAAATAAGTTAGCCTTCAACGGAATTCGTTCCAATAAACGTGTGAAGGAGGAACGTGGGTGTAGTGACGACAAATTCTCACGTGCAACCATGCGTACAGGAAAGATCTTAATTCCACCCCATTGTAGTTCGTGCTCCAGTCGTCTACAAACGAAGGCATGACATTATGGGGCCCCTGGAAAAGTATTCCGGAGAATTTAATCAGATAGAGAAAAACCATCTGATAAACCAACATTTGATTCTAACGACCCTGTGGTTTTGACGAGTCGTTGGGTATCCCGAAGAATGGTCTTTATCGACGATGGTATGCAATGTGAACCCTTTCACATCCCACGGAAGGATTTACTATCCGTATAGTTGTTGAGGAAGGCCCAAGATGACGGATGGTGTCCGCCTAGAGAGATGGGCTCCCAAGTTAAGGGCTCCCACGTGAGAGATGGCAGCCCGTTCTAACTAGTCACCAAGAGGTCAAGAGAACTCATAAATTTTTTGCTCCGCTCATATGTTCCGAACGACTCATTTTCCTAAATTAGGACTTGCGGTAGAGTATCTTGCTTTCTCCTGATATCTTAAGCAACGAACTGTACCATTTTACGAGTGATTTATTTGACTTTATTGAGGTTATAAGTGGAAAAAACTAAGAGTTGCCTGAATGCTAATGTATAGTAGTACTTATACAAGAATGAAGCTATAATAAAGGGAAATATAATAGTATTTTGGGTTAAAATTGGTTTGATTTTTAAATTACAATCATAATAATACGTCAAAACGAAATAAATATGTAGATATAGTTGTTTTAAGGATTGGATTTAATTTATTGAAGGTCTCCAAAGAAATCGAATTAAAAATGTGCGTGTTTACTATTAAATTTTATTATCGATAGAGAATAATAAAATGAAAGGGCTAATATAGTTTTCTGGCAGTTATTTTCTTATTTACTTAATTGAATTCTTCATCTTAACTCCAAAGATGTTCATATTTCACAAATATTCTTTATTTGAGGCAAGAAAAGAATGATTAAATAACATAAATACATAATGATCTTGTTCACACGACAGCCCATATATATTGGCATATCAGAGATATTTTTAGGATTTCTAAAATTTGTAACCAATAAGATTTTACTTATTTGTCAACTGTAGATTTATATCCATATGATTAACCATGATCCTTCTCGTTTCTTGGCTTCTGAAATCTTCCTCGTTTTCTTTCATCATTCATCCAATGCTATCATCTTTTATTTCCATCTAATATTTTTCTTGGAACTCTTCTCCAAAAAATAATCTGTAAATCAACAAAATCAACCCACGTTACAAAGCAGTAATTTGTATTAAATTAAGATATCTTCAAATTAGTCCGGAACCGGAGATTCGCTCCCCAAAATTGATTATTTCCATTATTTATTAAAATTCCAGAGACATATATACGTTTATCGCATTTGATTTCCTTGAACCATAATCGTCTCCTCCCTCCGCGAAAATTTCTTCAGCGCTTCGTTCTCAGAATGTAGGATGAGGAAGGAGACTTCTTCGGGAGCAAGAAGTAGTCTGCGTGATGATGAATGTCCACGCACGCGTTGGTCTTCGCCACGCACAAGAAATCGACTTCGCCTCCGCGGAATGCATTACAGTAAAATGTTCGCATACAAACAGCAGTGTTTCACCAATGTTGTGCCATTTTTTGCTCACCTTTAAAAGAGTGCAGACGGAGTCTGTAGAAGATGAGTGATGGTTTGATGGTATCTTAATCGACGTGTCAGCTGCAGGATACTCGGAACGTACGGATCGATGCTTTGCTCTCGGAGAAAATCGGCATGCTAATCGTTTCTCAGGAAGCGTATAATGTTAATTGGATACGGACCTCGAAATCATGACGGCTTAATTCGCTGAAAATTCGAGATGCACGTAGGAATGCGATTTTGTTGCATGATACGTAGGTCGAAAAAAGAATGAGCAATAGCATGACTTGTTATTCTCATTGGGAGATCAATGGGTTTATGATAATTCGCATTCCTGTAAAATGGAGGAGTATTTAAGAATCTAGAAGCATCGTTGCAGTAAAATCTTCATTGAATGGATTTGAGATACTAATTCCCTGCTATGAAATTGTAAGCTTTTTCATTTTCTTGCAAACTGGAAATGCAGGTGATTTTATTTTAATATACGCACTACAAGAAGGAAATTAGAGACGGCTGTCAGTGAATTAACAATACAGAAATCCTTTAGAGTATTTTTTCATGAAAATAATCATAAAATCTTAATTCATATGGATAAAGAAAAGATACCACAATGTTAGTACGCGATATGCATGCACAGTATGTGACAATACTTCACGAATCGTATATGTATTATATAATTTTATCTAAGTTCTGTTTTTTATAACTTCAAATTGAGATATGAAAGAAAGGAAGAGAAACTTTCAACAGAGTTAAGTAAGGGTAAAATTTGTGAATCACAACTCTTTTATAACAGGAATGAATCACCGAATTTTTGCTATTAGAATTCATATTATTAATATTACTTTTTTAAAAAGAACTTCTTAGGAGATATTAA
Source organism: Pantala flavescens (assembly GCA_020796165.1). Taxonomy (NCBI): domain Eukaryota; kingdom Metazoa; phylum Arthropoda; class Insecta; order Odonata; family Libellulidae; genus Pantala; species Pantala flavescens. The sequence goes on along the minus strand of CM036881.1, from coordinate 43,094,768 downwards.
ATTTTTTCCAACCCTGTAGGTACTTAAATTCCTATTAAAACTTTTTTCTGCAGGTTGATTTTATTTTTTTAAGCCTCAAAAGGATATCAGGCTATGAATTCAAATGAAAATGGAATTTATTGTGTTAATGTAATAAATCACAAAGTATGGAGAAATATAAAAATATCCAAATTCGATGTAGTCTTACGGTGATATCATTAATGTTAACACGAATTGTTTGAGTATACTCGAAAGGATATATTGATAAATTTCATATTATTTTCCCATTCGACTATAGAAAATTTTTATTTATGTAATATTTTTTAAATAAATAGTGTAGAATATGTTTTAATATGAATAGCACAGAAAGTATGGATATAATTTCGGGATGTGAGGCAGCTCCTAGTCCTCCAAACACGTCCTAAAAGCTGCCTTTCTACTAACTTGAACGATCTTACACTTTCTCTTTCAATGAGGAATAGTTTAAAACTAAACCTCCACATCTCTTATAGTAAACACTACCCCCGCTGACCGCTTTAAAACCTTCCAGTACGTAGGGAGGCCTCCGTAGCATTATTCAGTTGTCTCTCTTCTTGTTAGACGCGATCATTTATATCGAAAGCAGTACCTTCCTTTCACTCCCACAAAAGAACCCTCCGGAAGGTCAATAGTCAGATCTTATCTCCACCCTGCAGCCATGTCGTTCGCCAAACCCGTTGTCCAAGCAATAAAATCCATCCCTTTGAGAATCGCCGCGCACCACGGATTATGCGCGTATTTATTGGTAATTTGTTTAGGGAATTCCTCGCCGTTAATGGGTCACTTTAAGAGTTTTCCTTCTCGTGGGAAAAACGGTAGACTCTTAAAGACGTACGTCCCGGAGGGATAGAGAGATGTTCTCCAGCCACCATCACGTTTTCATTCCCAAGAGGAATTTTTGGAGAGTTCGGATGCCTCTATCTGCGCTTTATTTAGGAGCTATTGCGTAAAGCTGTCGATGGGAATATTTGGTTCTTTTGTCACCCAATTCTGAGTGTTCGATTTGATTGTGGTTTAGAAGTTGGGTTAAAATGGGATCGTGATTCGTGTGAGCATGCGTTTAGGTTTGATGGAAGCGATGTTTGGGATTATTCTCGAAAGATATAATAAACATATTATGGTTTTAATTTTCGTTTTTTTCTTGGATTTTGCACATTTAAAGTTATGGAATTTTGCCGCTCAATATTTGACAGAGTAGCTTTACTTTGCAAAAATATTTTTTGTAATTAGAGAGAGCTAAAATTAAGCTTTTGCTAAGTGAGTAACCTCTACGAAAATCTTAGAATACAAATCTCTATATTTTGAATCTATTTCTAAAGTTCGTATTTATTTTATTTTCCACTTATGGTTGTTTTTATTAAATGATTTGATGTCAATATTGCATTAAATGTCTAAATATTCGATGGGTATGTACTCAATTGACTTTATTATTTCAAATTGAATGCAAAAGAAATGGTTGAAAGTCAACATGAACTACAAAATTCCCTTATTTGTCAATATGTTTTACGGACCAACAGCATCAGGTTTTCTCAAACTACATTTCACGTCTAGTTTCTAATATTTCGAGTTCTTTTCGAGTCAAATTCTCCATCGTCTTCGTTCGAAGATATCCTTTAAAACTTTAAATTTGCCTCTGAATCGTTAACGATGTTTCTGTTAACGCGTTTGGATAAATGGCACGCCATCTTCTGTCGATGATGGGAACTGGAACAATCAAACAAAGATAAAATGCGGCCTATTCTTTAGATCAAGAAGTTTCCCATTTTAATGTCCAGATGGCGCTGCTAAAAGGTGAGGGGAGGTGAGGAATGGGCGGTAGTCCTTTTGGAACGAAACTTAGGACCTCGGAATTGAAATCATTTTAAGTATGCAAGAGCTAAATTAGGAGGATGATGTCACTGGACCAAAATGTGGTCGACGAGGGGAAAGGAATTATATTCAGATCATTCAACAGTCGACTAAAGCTCTGTTCGAATATGTAAATCGTAACAGATATATATCACATATAGTTTGTTTGCTGGCCGTGTTTCTAATTAATACATCGATATTTGATTGATGCTCTTAAATTCCTAGCTTACGAATCAATAGGAAATCATAGAATTTTTACTGCCAGAAATATTCTACGCAGGAAGGAATTATAAACATATTGTAGAGGTTTAGGATATTTTAAGAAGCTTGTAAAATTTTAAGCTCTTTTCTAGCCTATGGTTGGAAAAAATTAATATCAAAGAAAGATCTTAAAAAATAAAGAATGAATTCTGGCAAAAATCTTTCGTGTTCATACGTTTAGAATGTCTCCTATCCGAAATATCAAATATTTTAGATAGTTATGAAGTTAATTTGAAATTTGGTAATAATAACAGAAGTAAAATTCTCTTCTCCCAAGAGGATGGCAGAGACTGAATCCAAAAATAATCTTGCTATCAATCACTGATATTTTCCACTTTTTTTAAAGAATAGTTTATATATTTTAAACTTTGACGTTTTGAGAATATTTCTAATTTATGCTGTGGTAGAATATAAATGTTTGCCAATTCACTCGCACATTAATGATTTTTATCAAAATTTGGATCATAATAGTAATATGAATTTTAATTCCCGGAAGAGTTAAATTCATACAAAACCCTCCTCTTTCAATGCTTAATAATTAGAATATTCAGAAATTAATGCTATGAGGAGTATGAGAAGTGAAGTACTTTTTGCGCTCATTTTTCGAGACACATTACCACACAATAAAAATTAAATATAACAAACTGTGAAACTAATTAAAATAACTAGATACACATTCTTCATCATCATTTGTACTTAGATTAATCATTAATTTCCTCGAATTAAATCGCAATCTTTGTTATATAATTACTTTCCTATAGATACCTAAGTTTTGATATTCCCAATTCAATCTTGATTATGCACATTAATATGAATTATGATCAATGAAAGCCTACTCATTGAGTTTCGATGATAAAATTAAATTTATTACTTTGGAGCATTTATTCAACCAGTTTTTAATCAATAACTTACGCATTATTTACACGTAAATTATTATGACATTCTCAGCTTTCCAATTTATCCCTACTTAACATAGCGTTCTCTCTCATCCTGAAAATTTCACGCTAAACGCAAGTGATAGTGACGAATCGTCCACTTTTCAGCACAGTCATTTTCACTCTCGTGCATTTTTAAAAGTCGTTATCATCTATCATTTCCTCGGATGACGGTCAAGTATTCCTCTCTTTCTAGATCAATGTCCTGATAAGTCGACTCAACACAACCCGAAACAAGTCCCTCCTCTTAGATACGCGAGGATTTTGAATTGTTACGCAAGAATCATTTTATTTGGCTGGTTTCTGTTGAGAACAATCTTCGCACTTGAGATTGTCGGGTCCTCCGAAATCTCAAGCGGTTAATTTAATAAGACCGCTTTCGATTTCAGGAAAAAATATGTAGACGATGAGATGGCGGTGTTTTATTTAAAAAATCAATGTTTTTGCTGTATGTATGACTGTTTTTGTTTACGCCAGTGAAATAATCGAATATAATTCAAATTTATGCAATACCTCATTACTTATTATCTTTTGACGAAATGTTACCAATTGATTACGTGTAAACGAAATTTTTTCGAAATGCTGGTCCTTAAAACCAAAATAATATATGACACTTGTAGTATCAGATGAATTATACACAGCAGTGTAAAAGCACGCTTTATTTCTAAAAAGTATAATAGCTATACGTGTATGTCTTCCCTTAAATTTTAGAATGATCTTTTTTAGCATGAACGAACATCGTTGTTAAGGTAAACAATATTGCGCTCAGAAAAGGCCTTTATAACATTTTATCTATAGCGATGAAGTACTTCACTCCAATTTATAAGAGCATTGACGTACATTCCTTATCTTTTGATGATTATAAAAATGGTAACTACGCACTATGACTGTGAAAATTTATCTTTGATTCATATAAGAAGATTTCATAAAATATATAAGTATTGAGTAGGAATATTTACTCATTGCTTATCCTTTTCAGTTACTTTTCTGAATAAAACAAATTATATTTTGGCTAGTGGCAGTTTGTCAAACCACGATAATTGAACTCCATTTAATTTAGTATCAAAATTTTATCGATTAGTTAATGATAATAATTCTGCTGTGAAATTTTTGTTGAGGCTTTTTCTTAACGATCTCTATTTTCATTCTTATTTAGTCTTTTTTAGAATAATCTTGCTTTCTACATTTTGGTTTCGTCTAGTAGATGCTGCTCACCTTGTCCTGCTGAAATTCCCTACTAGATGTGTTGATAGTAGTTTAAGGGATCATATGCAAAGCAGCCTATAGGCGGAGTACCATACGTATACAATAAGCATTCCAGATGAATAAGATTGTTTTTCTTTGTATTCACTCCTATTGAAACTTGAAGTAAGAGATAGTTTATTAATTTGAACGAGCACAAATAGCTAACTTAAGTGTGAATTATTGAGAAAGAAAGTTTCATTCAGCTATTTCGTTAATTTAAAACATTTAGGCGTTTCCTTTAGCTTAACTTAAGTAGGTTATGGTAGGCTAACGCACTATCACCGGCGATTATCTGTTTGTGAGGCGTCCGATAAGCCAAACGGAGTCACTCTTTAATCTCTGCTCTTTGTTTTTTGCAATTTTTAATTCGGTTCAAAGCGGAAAAGGCTTTTCAAACCAACTCCCAACCAAAGATTCCCCTTTATATATATTTACGTACCTCTTTCCTGATGGGATTCCCGCCGGCAAAAGAACTTCAAAAAAGGTACAATCAGCATGCGGATTTCATGAAGATAACATCTCGAGGATTTCGAAAACATTTGCGGAGATCAATTAGCAATTTTTTTCTTGTGAGAGATAAGACAGAGGGGGTAGATAAGACTTTCTTTGGTGCAGAAGTAAATCTCACGCACGTAGACTTTCTAAGAAATTTTCAAGTGGCAATTGTTCTATATTTACTCCTTTCGAAGCATGGCTGATTGACGTATGGCGACAGAAATGACTATTCGAGAATTTCGTTGTTCTTTTTTTCTCGAAAGAATGGCGTTTTATCTCACGTGGACGTCCGTGACGTAAACAGACGCTGTGGCGCCATGTTAGATGTTAATCTATCGGTTATTTATGGTCATATATCGTGAGGGCTCATATTTAAAAACGCATTCCATATAATCTACATTAATGTTAATGATTTTCTGATGTCTTTGATTGTATTTTATCAACAAAAAACCTGAAAGGTGTATAACTAAATAAAATGGGAGAGTTGAATATACTTGTAAGATATATTAGTTAAGTATACTTCATAATTATACAGGTTAATTACAGTTTTTATTGTACTTTCTAGTTATACCAGAGGGTATTCTTATTAATTTGTCATCGAATTACATCCTCGATGGTGAAATGGTTTTTTCTTATCAAAATTGAGAGATCCCATAAAATTAGAAAGTATAAGTTTATACAAATTACTCTGAATATGGTAAAATTAACACGAACTTTACTCAATTCACAGTCGTACAATCTATTCCAGTAGCTTTGTGTATCAATTATATCTCTTTGAGACCAATACTCCTAAAAACCTGGTCAAATTTGTGAGAAAATTATCTAAAATTTCACTATATTTTCTCTTTATCCATTTGGAAGAGGTCTTATTATTTTTATGGATATTGAATTAAAATTTGCTGTTTGTGATTTTGTATTTAATGAAGGTTCGCCTACATGTTTTACACTCACTGCCCTATATCAATAGTATTCTTACACATTTTTAGTTAGTTCTTTTGAATACTCTAAAGATCGTGTATTGTGTTCACCGTATGAAGCAGTGATTCATTTTAAATAAAGTAATTTGGGAATAAAAAATAATAGGTATTTAATCTTGAACTTCCTATTCCATTATACATTTGTAATATAAATTATTGCAAGACTTAAAAGTATTAGAAAATTTCCAATCAGATTTAGCTATTATTAATTATTATTATTCAATGTGGACATAAGACTGAAAATGTACCACCTTTCTTGTGTAATTTTTAGTTATAACAACGGCATAATTAAAAATAATGGGTGATGTAAATATTAGTACCTTTCCCAATGCAGGACATTCGATTACGATTATCAATGATCCAATAATGTAGAATTGCACAAAATGTAATTCATAATAGCTTTACGAAGCTAAGAAAAATAGCTCGGAAAAATTATGAAAAATGCACTACGGGAGTATAGCTACTGTTAGTCTACCATCCAAAGAATTTAACATTGTCCGAGACCCTGAACGTTTGACACTTCTAGTTCATTTTTTGCGGAGTCAATTGGTTGTCTAGCTTTGCATCCAAACAGTAGCTGGGAGAACGAAGTTTCCCATCAAACAAGTCTGCATACCGAAACCGAATGCCTCGCGTACGTTGATCTGCAGAAGGCGGATTGGGCACAAGAAAGGGATGTTCATATGGGATGGAAAGGAGATCCTCTGGAAAGTGCAGCGTGAGATGGTGCAGTGGGAGAGATGCGAATTTACCCTTGGAGAGACACCCCCTAATGAGAAACGGAATCTAACCCCGTCTCACGCACAGGAAGTGTGGGTGGGGTAGGCCTTCCTATCCTCAGGAGGTGAAACGGTAGGGAGTGGTTGAGAAGATGCCACTCAACCGAAAGTCTTCATTTGTCGCTAAAAAGCGGTGTTTTCCTAAGGAGATGATTAAATTTCTGACGAAGAGATGAAGTCTCGAGAACTTGATATGTTCATCGGAGAGAAAGACGAGATCTTTATGAGGCTGCTTTCTTTTTAAAATTTGCGCAGGGAAATTAAGACTTCCACTGTTTTCCTGTGAGTAAGTTGTCGAAAGTGTTTCAACGGCTTATACTACTATGACGAATGCAGTTTAAAGTAGCGTCTTTCCGCTATAACGGAGACTATTAGTTAGGTAGTAGTTTATAAATGCTTAATTGTGTCAAACGTCGTGGATTCTAGCATGTGTACGGTCCGCTTCGATATTCTCACACATCTGACATTGACTCCACTGAATTTGATAGGGTTAGGAAATTTGTTCCTAAGAGTGAACTTTTTAAGGATAAATTTGAAGAAAAATGAATTTTTAAACCAAATAAAGAGATTCGTAAGAAAGAAGAGATTTCAGAATGAAGTTCAATAAGCATTAGATACAAAGGGATGGAGGGTAGCAGTCAACCTATTTGCGAATTAAATGACGTATGGTGATAGGCTTTTTATGTTATTTGAGTTAAAGAAAACATTTAATATTTTTGATAATCTACAATTAAATTTTTATACGTATATTTATAACTTAAATAATCGGGAAATTTTATATATATAAAACTAAGATTTGTATAGTCATTTAAATAGTATAAATAATTTTGACTGGTCAGAAGTAAAATAAACTTAGTTAATAGTTAAAATTGGGAGAAATCCTTGGAAATTTGAACTTTTATAGAGCAGAATTATCCTCCTTATCTATTTATTTATTTCATAACACTTGTTTTAATCTATTCGTGAAAAATTCTTTCATTTGATGACAGTATTAAAAGAATAGAAAACGAAGTAGCTGCTAATTAAATATCCTAAAGAAAGTTGGCACTTCAACTTGAAAGTAGTTAATCTAAAAACAAAAAAGGAATTATTTTGATTCCTTTTCAATTAATTTAATTGAGAAATACACAATGTACTTTCATCGTGTACCTATTATAGTGCACTTCCATTCCAGAGATACGGTAGCGCATATCGTATATCTTTTCTAATATTATTAAAAATTTCGTAATAATTAAAGCGTTCATCTTTTTCTTAATTTAGTTATCATCGTGCACGTTGATGAAATATATACTTACTTACTTACGCTATATATACTTTATACTCTATTAGGAAGTATATCACTTAATTGATGTTTAAAAACAAACACATAAAAGTACCTGTCGAAATCTAACGTAAATATCATCTTAAAGAAACAAAATCCTTAAAGAAGCATTGGAAATTACGTCTGAATTCGTATAGCCCTTCTTGGCGTCTGTTTGGGCATATCTTTTCACTCACGCAATAATGAATCGTGTATTTTTTTCCGGCGTGCGTCTCCCTGATATCCTGCCGTGTTTTTTCTTCGCCCCTTGGTAATGGTTTGCATCGTAATGTACCCATCTCCCTCAACACATCGTACTTCACGGGAGACGCTTTTTTTCGACCTCTCTTTCGACCCTTCGCTACCATTCATTTTTTCCCGTATTTCAATTTTCACTTCCTGCTGAGCGTATGGGAGAAGAGAGATGGGCAACAGCGCCAATATTAACCGTGGAAATGAACGGAGGGTAGGTTAACGAAATAAAAACACGTGACCTATGTCATAACCGCGATTTTAATGTATTTTTGAAGAATTAAGGTTTTCTTGAATGTACGAAAAATAAAATATAGGTTCCGATGATGGTTATTATGACTTTTTCTTACTTGACAACGCATATCATGGAATATGTACCAGACTCTGAGAAAGGTTCTGAATGGAAGGAGTATATTATTCATAATAGTTTTGGCTGATGATTAGAAGTATAGACATTTATAGACATTCTTTGTTGTTTTTCGTTAAAATTCCAGTTTATTATCCAGAATTATAAGAAGTGATGAAAACTGATTTACCTTTGCTTTATTTACTTTTCAAAAATTTGGTCGAGACAAAAGAAATCATTACTTAAGTTCAGTTTCGGAGTGGCGTTGTTCATGACACAAAATGAACATCGCAAATATTAATGAACTACCGATACCTTTAAGAAGCATGAGTACATAAATAGCCAAAATGAATGTATAATGGATTAAAAACAAACATACATTATCGTGATAAAATTAGTCATTCTTATAGCTTTTAAATTTTATATGTCAATAAAAAGCACATAAAGTTTGAATTTCGTATATCATTCGAATTATCGATGAGGATTGTATGTATTTATTCTTAAATTTTATAAGTAATGGAAGATATTTTCCCTTAAAGACATTAGAGTATCATCACATTCCCAAACATTATAAATTCCTAAAATGGTAGATTATGAGCTGAAAGTTAAAATTAGGCAATGAAAGATCGTTATAATTGACAAATTTGTGGTAACTCGGGTTATATATTCATTTTTATGGATCGTTATTCATTTTCAAGTTTTTCGTTATAAATTTGAGGTAACTGTATTGCTAAAAATGTTAAATTAACATGAAATGTTAATGAAATGAACATGAGTTAAATGAGATGAAGTAATAAATTAATTATGTGAACATATCGTGTATTTTGGATCGCCTTAAGTGAATGATAATGCCAGTTAAGTCTACATTAAATGTATCCGTTCAGTTTCTCTTCCAAGTGACGAAAGTAATGGCAGGTTAAGGAATCAATGATTATAACCCCTCCATAAAAATTTTAGGTTACCCAGGCAACGCATATTAATCCAATAGCTTGAGGGCGTAAATAATAAACAAATAAAAGTCACCGCCTCCAAAAATTGCCGTCGGAAAAAAAATCTCGGAAAACTTTTTTCCTTCGAAACAGATTATGCGTGGGGTTAGAGAGGCAACTCATTCATGGCTCCAAATACCCTCCTCCTTCTCATTTAGGAGGATTATGAATGAACTATATGGGCCTGCTTGTACGGGTGACAGATATCGGTGTTGCGAAGGAAGAGGAAACGTATCTGGTCCAGGAGAAGGATGCTGTGGGGTCACGGGAGGGGTGGACCAAGTCTCTCCATCTTAACCTCTCCTCGAGCATGTGTCTCCCGGCAGCTGTTGGGTCTCCTAAGCAGATGTCGTCCATTACAGCTCCCTCTTGGGGGACACTATCTCATCCTCCTCTGTGCTGTCAACTCCTTTAGCATCCCCCCTCTCTCTCTTAACCCCTTAAAAACATCCTCAGCTAAGACTTCTTTTATAATACGACGTGTCTAACTAGAGGTTACCTGCCCCCCTGAAAGTAGCATCTCGTATATACGTCGGCGGAGTTGATTTGGCAGGGTTTTATTGGCTGTCTCCTGCGTGCTTTATGATTGCTGCTGGGGTTGTCTTAGGTGGTGCCGAAACACATGTATGATTGAATGGCTCGTTGAATTATTTATGGAGAGAGGCTCGTTAGAGTCTTATTGCCTCCGAATGGCTTTTAGATTGAAATAGAAAAGGATCGTGAATTTACGTGTCGATGATTTATCAGCAATTTGTTTTGCTTTAAGAGGATTTATTGTGTCTTTGATGCTGTGCTGTTATTTATAGGATTTATTTTTGTGTTTAGGGCATTGAAATATACATAAAATTCTGAATAATGTCATTGATAATTATTACTTGTATCATAGCAACGGTTGCTCACTTTAATCAATGATATCTAAACAAATAAAATGGTTTATAAATCTTTAATAAATATGGTATTCTAAAGCTCAATTTTGTGTGAGTCAGATTAAACGTTACAAATTTACTTAATTAGATGTTTTTAAGGAGATTTTATTTTTCTCTTCCCGAAAATTAATGACTACTAGCTGACTAAATAGATATGCGCAGTTATAGAGAATAAATCGTTCCGTTTCTAATAAAACCCGAGCTCTGATAAGAAAAATACTATATTCTGTGAATATTTTTTCTTTCTTTGCTATTTGTTGACGGTCATAAACATACTTTTGATGAAACAGAAACGTAACATAAGTTGGAGGAAAATGAAAAGTAAAATAGTCAAGTCAATGATTGACATATATTCTTCCACGAGAAAGTAAATTCGAATTCTAAGGAAAAGTCTTTGACTCGTTACGAAACAATAATATGCACCGAACTTTGTTCTTTCAAGGACTCCTAAGAGAGCTTGCTTTAATCCCCAAACCTATTTCTCGAGAAAACGAGGAAAATTCTCTTTATTTGCAGCAAATCTTAAGGTAAACGTATCTTAAGACGCTTATGAGTATCTGGATACTATTATCTGACCGATAAAGTCCGATAAGAAATTAATTAGACTTTTCCTTCGGACGATACTATCTTGCGAGATATTTCTGCAAATCATTCTACCCGATCGATCTTGCATGTCTTCCTCCTCATTGTATGACACTGATTTATCTCAAATGATTTTAATTATGCGGTATTATAAAGTGCTTGAACTTTTGCTTACATTTATATATGGACGGAGTAATAAGATCTACAATGAAATTGAACTGATTCATCCCTTATCTTTCGTGTTAAGGAACATTAAAGAAAATCAACGCATATGAATTTTCAAATGTATCTTTCCTATTTGTTGAATTTGCGTACAGCTAAGGTTATTGTTACTTTAACTGTAATGTGTAATATAGTTGTGCTCCAAGTGCTTTATTTGAGTATACTATAAAATGAGTTAGAACAATTGTTAGGACAAAAATTTAAGTCAAGGATTAGATCAGTTTTTAATTCTGTATGATTCTAAAGCAAACTCGTAAATCTATGGCTCTGCATTTAGCATAAACAGAAATATCTTCATTCAAGACTGTTATAGAATTATCCTTTATCTATTGATAGACAGGTGTGACGTTGTAGATTATATCTTCTAAGACGTTATAGAGGTTCCATTGAAGTATAAATTTGGCTTAGTGATCCGATAGACAATAGGATTGCAAATTTTCTCTGGGATTTGACGGATATTAACTGTTGAGGAATTTGGTCAATGATTATCAAATCTAGGTTAGTTATCTTCTAAGACGAACCTTTTTATCAGAAAATACTAAGAATTCCGAATTCCTTGTCATCCATATTTTACTCTATTCATTGAATATCTCCCTGAGTATAATAAAATCACAGATATTATCTTATAAAGTTATCTTTATTGCTTTATTTTATAGATTAATATAGATTGAGAGATAGATATTTTCTTTGAAATTCATTGTAGGAGAATTAAACTCACGATTTCTTCGAAAGGAAATTGACTATAGTGATAAAAAAAGAGTTTTTTAATATGTTATTCCATAAACTGGTGCGTGAATTTACTATTATAATGTATTTATATTGTTTTTTATTATACCTTGTATTTTTTAATCTTGCCAACTACATACTTAACAATTAATGTAAGTATGATTAAATGGCTTCTATAAAAGCTAAATTAGAGCCTCTATTGAAGCTTGTTCGTATGAAATGCAATGGGCGCTTGAGTCTACTATAGGAAAGTAATACACGGAAAAAATTTAAATTCATTACAGGCCTGATTAGTGTTATACGGAAACAAATTTATTCGTCTCTGTAAAATATCGTTTCTCAAATCATTTCAATATTTTTATAATAGAGCTGAAAAGGCAATCCTTGGTTAATATCTCATTTGATAACTCTCCATATGTATAATTATATTTTCATACATATAGTTTTGCTCTGATGTCACGAAAATTGCATTCAGGAGTGAATTATTTTTGTTCTTATAAAAGTTTATTAACAATGAATAAAACTCCATATATCTTGATTAAATTAAATTTTAAAACTCATAAGCCGTAAACGTTTTTTAAAATTTAATTTAATTATTTACTATTATTTTGTCTCGTTTTTTTTCTCTTTTATCCATTTTTCTTATCAATAAAAAGGTTTTTCAATATCTTTATATAAATCTTTAAGAAGTATGCTTTTGTAAAAGCACTTTTTTAAACTTTTTTCTCTATCATAAATATTTATTGATCCTCATCATAACAAACTGAAATTTGAATAAAATTAAACGACAGTTTCTTAGCTGCCTAATTAAGAAAATCTGAGTGAATAATCTAAGTTATTAAAGAATTAAATAAATCTGAGAATAATTATGAAAGAGTCATCCAGTGAAAGTAGCAGTTTATTATTTATTTTAAAAAATACTAGTTACCTCCTCATATGTAACTTTTAAGTTTGCGATTTTTTTATGATATGGAAATGACTTAAGCCAATTTCTTGTTTTTTATTTAACATGCGAAAGAAATCATAAATTAGAGAATAACACGTGCTGTTGTAGAACAGCTGATAGGGAACGAAGTACATCTGTTTATCTGTCAAGTTAAATCCGATTTTTTTGTGATTCCATCTTGTCATCCGGGGATTAATCGTGTTTTACCCTCATTCCATATTGTTAAATCTCTCAGAATCAAGTGGTTCAGATATAACCAAAAACAAATTGACAGATCGAGACCTTATTAATTAGTGTTTTATCGAACGAAGCTATCTGTTGTGATCTCGTCGGAAATTATTTCCTTTTTTGATTATTATGATACCACGAAATTTTCCTTTTTCCTTAAAAACGCTTTACTTATATCAGGAGTTTCTCCTCCCCCTTTTATCGTAATGAAGCGATTAATTCAGGTTGGAGTTTTTTTTCAATATCGATGTCGTTACATGGACATTGCTTAAGTTAAAACCATTAAATCAATTTGTGTTACTCATTTTAAAGATACATGGCATTCGGTGTATCGCAAAAAATAACCCAATGAATTAGAGATAAATATTTTATCAGAGTTATAAGTACACAGTTAACTATCTCCATCTATATAACACGAAAAAATCATTCCTTATAATCATATCAAATATCTTATAATCACATAAAATAATATAGAATGGTCGATATCATCTGCTCTTACACTAATCATATGTACTGATAAGTCATCATGCGTTTAAAGGTATGGTTTAAAAAAGAAAATCAGCCAGTGTTATAAACAAGACATACACGATTATTAAAATAATTATTATACTTTTATATTCATAAATAATCAAGGCCTTCTCCTATAGAGTTCATAAAGTTTTTAACTTCTCTCTTTGTTCCAGAAAGTAAATTTATAGACCTAAAAATATAAGTACACATATCTACGTAATTTGAGAATAGAAAATAAGGATTCCAAAGAAATGTTCGTTGGAAAGAATTTTCCTCATGTTCCATTAAAACGTAAATTCTTCCTATATCAAAACACTATCATTGTAGCAACAACTAGGAATCGGTCTTCCGATTTCTGAATCAGTTAAGAGCATTTCGTATGACTAGTATTGAAAAATATTTCATAGAGCCATATCAGACGAAAATTACTTTCGAAGTGGTGGCGAACGTGTTACAGAATCCGTGGATTCACGGTGGCGATTTTCACAAACAGGGGAACAATTAGTAACTTGTACCTTTACTGCAATTATATAAGTTATTACAGTAAAATTATAGTTTTTATAAGTCACTGATTGTTCCCCCTTTCGTTATGGATAAATACCACGAAGTCATAGTCGAGTTAGCAGAGAATATACATATATACATAAGTTACCTTAAATGAAAGTAAGATAGTTTCGTACGCTTCCACAATAATTTTATTGCGGAAAAATATTTCACCTGTGTACTAGCATCATTAGTTATCATCCAAGTTTGGTAAACTTTAAAGTACGCCAGGCATAAATATTCATATTAAATATGATATTTTTCTCCACAGTACTAGTTCTTGATTTCTATGCGCATAATTATATTACCATTCCATGAATTCTTTCAAAAGGCGTACTCCTAGCATTCGAAGGTAGTATTTTTGGGGATGACTCTGCACCAAAGCCTTATCTTCATCTTTAACAAGAGATCTCGAGATTCTAAGATATAAACGATTTACGAAGTGTCTAGTTTGACGTCATTTATACTAAGCTGAGTTCTGATGTGAAGGGTTACGAAATGTTTTACGTGCCCCACAACTCTCCGTTTTTCCTTACAATTGTTTTTGATGGCCTCAAAAAGATGATATCTCAGTAACCACTTGTATGAGGATAGATTACATAATAGAGTTTTATGAGTATAATCCCTGGGATTTCAGTTTTTCTGAGAAAGAGGAAAACTGAATATATGATTAATCTTTGAGTCTCTACGAAAGATGAAATCTTTTGTGAACTCCTTTAAAAATACGGATAGAAACCTGTCGAACTAACTAGTGATATACATGTATATATACAACGAACAATTTGGGTTGCTAATACGCAATAGTTCCGAAATCAAATATTACTGAAATTGTTCTTTTTTCGCTTGAGTGAGAATGTAACTGAAATGTATTCTTAATTGTACGAGTACTTGTTCACTGTGTTTTGTTTTAAAATTAGTTGTCAAAAGTTTAACTTTGTAGTCTTCGATGTATAATCGCCTAAATAATCATATGCACCGTTAAAAGTACTTGGTGATCTAAAAATAAGTTTTTTGTAAATATTTTTGGTTACTAATGAAATCTATAGTATTAGAAATTGTATTCTACCTTAAGAACAATATTTATCCGGAATATTATAGATCCTTGACCTGGGTTGATGCCCTAAAAACCTTCATGAGGAAAAAGAAATGAAAGTATCTTCTACGAAAGATTGTACTATCTTCATGTTATATATACATCAAATTCACTCAAATCTTTTATGAGATATCGATGTATATGACGAAACACGATGTGGTCCATTTTGGCGTAAATATTGTGCTCAATTCTTAAGTTCAGCTGTCCTTAAGTGATTCGATAGTTCGCTGACTTGGGAAGCTAATTATTAATATTAATAATTAATAATATTAGCTACTAAAAGTATTGGAAGTTAAATGTTCTCAGAGTGCTACGGGGTGAATCGATATAGGATGAATCATTAATACACCAGCTTTTTGCAATATGAATGAACACAATGTGTCTTTTTTGTACAGTATAAGCGGTATTGCGTGGATATTTTTAGAATATTTCTCTTTAATTAAAATCATAATTTTTTCAAGCACTACATACTTACGATTTTATCGATAGATTTTGTCTCTTATTCAGTATTGCTATTTTCACAGAGGAAATAGTTGTATATAAATTACCATTTAAATTAAAATAATGTGATTATCAAACTCTGAAGTACTTACCGTAAACATTGTTAGTATATCTTTAATCAGATCAGATGCGAAAGATATCAATATGAAACCGTAAATTCCTTATTTTAAATGAAATAGGATATCAAATGATTAGCCTCGCAATCCATTTCTTCATTTTCGTAGGATTAAAGTTCTTTAAGCTCAAAATTGATATTATCAGTCGTAATTTGATGTGATATGATTTTAAATCCAAATTTAATCTTGAAGGTAATAGAATGATGATATTTAATGCCACGCACTTTTACTACACCATCTCCCTCTGTTTTTATTCTACTATAATTAGCGTGAAATGGGAATCGACCGTTATTTTCAAAAAGCTTTTGAAAGAGACAATTCAGAGACCACTCCGTGTAATTCAGTTCCCATGGCGACACTCTAAAATGCATAACAATGGAAAAGGGCAGGTAAAAATCTCTCTCATTTCTTTAATCTTGTCTCGGAACGACACGTATTAGACGCGAAGAATGGAAAATAAGTCGGCAATGCATTAAAAAGACACTGGGATGCGGAAGACGTCCTGTTCGAACGATAAAAGGTTTTGGAACGTCGCTCTCTTTTCCATGGAAACAAATTAAGGCGAGAGACATGTTTGCATTCCCGGGCATCTTTCGTTGAATCCCCGGACTTCATCACTGCCCTGCTGCGAACTCATCCGCGCCTTATCATTCCGAATGGCCAGCATTTCTTGAATGGTTCCCCCGTTTGTTTGTCGCAGCCTCCTTTTCAAAGAATCATCACCACCCACGCGGATTAAGATGTCTCCTATTATGCCAACAATGCTAAGAATGTGCCTCAAGGCATTATTTCACGCCACACTGAGATAATAATCCTTTAATTCGAGAGAAATGCTTATACCCGAAAGGAAAATCGTTGAAATCTAATTTAAGTTCAAATGGTGAAATATAATATTGAATGATAAAGGACAGTATTGTGTCAACTAATACAATACACTTAAGAATGTATGAAAATAATTATTTTTTGGAAATTCTAATTCACGTACCACGCACTATGTGGTGGTTCTCAATATTGAACAAGGAAAATATGTACCATTGCCAAGACTACAATAGCATGTATAACGATACCAGAATTAGTTTTTTTCCTATTTTCTTGTACCTAAGAATTAATATCTTTTCAAGAATTAGAAATGAACGATAATTGATTTGAATCAAACGACAATAAGAACAATCATTCTTCTCTTCATCTCTGAAATTCTAAAAACAACACGGTTTTCGTTATTTAAAATATAGAATCCAAATTAAAATATTTTGAAAATGCTGGCAAGAATCATTCTTCCTGCATATAACCCCGTTTCAGAATAATTTAAATGAGCTAGTTTTAATCACGAGTTTAACATCACGAAAAGACGTTAAATTCGTCAGACACAAGTATGTTGCTAAAAATATAACATTACCTCACTAAGATTTTGAATCTCCTGAATAAATAACAATATAAAATTAAAGGGTTAGTCAATTGGAATAAACTAGGAAACTGAATAAGCATATATAGTAGTTCACGAATGACGAATCTTCTGCATAACATCAATATCTATTTTCATAGTGAAATAAAAGTAATGAACAGAGGAGACGAATCCGTTTAAGGTTTAAAGATCTTTATATGAAAATTACTCGTTGAGTAGGGGGTAATAAAACACGATTTTGAAGTCGTTTAAAGATAAATTTTATTGAAACTCAACCATTATTAACATCATAAGTTCAAGATTTAATTCTTCTTAGTACATTGTATTTGAGGTACCCTTTCCTTCTCGTCATTACTTTCCACTTCAGAGAAAATATTTATCCACACGTTGAACACAAACCATCGTATGGTATAGTTCCTTAAATGCAATCCTCTCCTGAATAGGTTTAGGAGGCATCTGAAACGAAAGTAGAAACAATTTTTTAAAAATAAGGTGGTATACTTCCTCCTTGGTTTTCAACGTCATTTTAAAAGAGTGTTGTATTCAAGGTATCAGGGAGTGTAGAGCTAATACACATTTTCCAATTAGGTTGAAATGGGAATGACAAATACAAAGATACAGTTTTCCGACATTAACAATAAAGCTTTGATAATTAAATGATTCCTAATTTCTTTATTATAACTCTAGAATTCGGTGTGATGAACTCAAACATGCATATATATATAAATTAAATAATTAATCGCTGATACCATGCACGCGTGAAGAAAGTTTAGATACTTGAGCATTTACTCTACTTCATCCCGAATAACTAGTTGTAGAAAACAGTACAATGTATACTATGCATTGTAGCATTGTGAGTGGAACCAAAACGATCCATGAAAACGTGAAGAAAGTTAACCAAGGACACCAACCATAAATTCATGAATTCTAATCATCAAAATTCATGCTAATATAATGCTCTATGATAACCAAGGGAATTGAAAGATCAACCTTAACTTCAGCCAGCATAACTTCTGAGAATAGCGTGAAAATCAATAGATAATTGCAATGTAACACTAAAAATAATTTTAAGGAAATTTTCAAGGCAATAAAGCAGAAACAAGGACGATGAAGAAGAAGCAAGACCGAGGGTATGAAGTGTGAGATGTGATAGCAGGTATAGAAGAAGAAAGAGCTACAACGATGATACCAATTCCTTTATCAAGATAGATTGAAAGCTATTTTTGTGTTCATAAACAGGAGAAACAATGAAACCAAATCAAGTAACAAAACCTAATCACAGGCGATGTGAGATTTGGATGATCTAGGAGCTAAGACAACAAGATTTGAACTCAAGAAGGAGGAGAAAGTTGCAACGGTCCATTAAATAAAACCATCCAGAATAGCAGTTGTGAATAAGAAAATTTGCCGCAAAGAAGTTAGATGCTTCATTTTAAGCTAAATTCATTAGCAGCAAATGAGGCTTCAAAAGAAATGAATAGATATTAATTTGCTTCATCAGAGCAGTGCTAATGCCCTCAAGATGAATTTATGCCAACTAGAAGCAATGTAGCAACTAGGAGTTCGATTACAACTAGGGATTAAACAAAGATAAATCATGCCACAATAAGGATTTAAAGTTTCTTCCTACTATGTAATGAGACATGAATGGCCAGGAGGTTAAGTGGATGGATATATAGAACATATATAGAACAGAGAATGAAACATTAGGGTCCTTAAATTGTGAAGGAAAGATAACTGTTGCAAAAGCTAAAAAACTTCAACTTCTACATTCCAGTACCTGAGAAGTATAATTAGATTTCATTGAAGTAGTACCATGTTAGTCATGAAGTCGTACATAGGTCATTGATGGATACAAAAGTCAGATGATACTTTTATGCTCCATGAAATTATGCTCGAAGAAAATCAAACTACCAAACCTTGATGTCAGCCTGAGAAACCTTCTTTGCCAGTGTGCAGATTACCATTGCGATGGACCAATGAAAAGGATTCAAAGGAAATACACCATCCATATGAATCATGCTGGTCCATGGGATAGCTAGAAATGAAATAAAAACATATGGCAAGAAACACAGATTGAAATTAGGGGAAACAACTGTATGGATCATGGTTCAGAAAACAAGATTGACAGCCTTTTTATTGAATAAATTTGCTATTGCTATATATGAAGGTTAATTGTGGAGATATTCTTAATGAAAGACAAAAGGAATAATAAATCAAACCAAAGAAGGCAGGAATTAAATCTGTATGAGATTGAGAAAGATGATAATTGTAACACAGATTATTGCCATTTTATATTTCTTTATACCTAAATTTATCAATGTATCCCTCCTCCAAATTAGCACCAATATAATGTATTTTGAGTTGGAGGATCATCTGTCTTCTGGGAAAATACAATACAATCCCATAATGATACGTTGTTACAAAGACTTAAAAACTGGAGAAGGTATTAATACTCACGTATTCAAATCTTTTATTAACTTCTTCCAATACCAAAGGAAGGCAAGAAGAGTTGCAATCCCCGCGGCACAGTCTTCTCATGGACAGGCATTCCGCTAAGAGGAGGCATCCTTAAATTAAATATGATATTATCATTGAATTGACAGGCAAGTTATGAGGACATGTCATTGTCCTCTCACCAGACAACTGTCCATTATACTTTATTGCTAATTAACCGTGTACTGGAATCAATATTGCCCCAAACACTTCGAAAGTAGTTGAAAGTAGGGTAGATATCAGAGCAAGTAATGGCACAAATGTGTATCGTAGAACAGTTTTAAATGGTAATCTACATGGAATTGCAATCAATCGCCAGCCATACCGTATTTTCATTGACTTAGTAACGTCACAATTTAGCGATAATGATTTAATCATTCTTCGTCAAATTAAAAGTTTAAAAATTAGGATTTCCTTAAATTTGGTTTCCCGCATAAACATTTTACTCGAATCTGATTGGCTGATGGAAGTACCACCGCTGTCAGTGCAAGCACTGTATTATTGTATTTTAGGCCAAATAGTTCTTTATGCAATCGCGGAGTGATTATCTTCGAAATTTCTCTCTTCTTTTACCAGGACCGCTAGTAATGTGGGTCTTCTCGAATTCGGAAGAATAAACGGACGATACATTATGAAAATAGTAACGTTTGGCGGTAAGACTCACGTAGTAGGAAAAAAGTCATAATAAAATCTAGTCTTCATGAATTTTTTAACGTTTTCGTCACACCTTACCTTTAGTTTTAAAAATCTAATTTCAATTTTAGAATCCCGGCGGTTACAGTCGCACTTCCCAACAGCGTTACGCATATCTCACTTCCTTCCTGCACCTCGCCGTGTTCACGTCGCTCCCATGTACACATGATAAACTACAATAATTTAAAATAAACAATTCATATCGGGAGTTACCATTAACTCAAATCGAACTATTATATCCCGAGGTAGTGATCAGTCACTACAAACCGCTTCCGATTCACGATTAATAAGTGCATTTCAACAAAAGTTTCGTGTAGATGTGCATGATACAATTCAGGAAGTAAGCGTTCGCTCGATATCAATCCCATCCGAGCTCATTGTTAATAATTCAGACTGATCTAAGGGGACGACGAACGGGAATCTCGGCGTTCGTACACCGTCAGTTCGAAACAACGAGAAGGTAAAATTCTCGAAGCAAGTTTTTGTAAACACGGGCTAAGGTCGTTGAAAATATTTTCTGATGGGACATCATTACTTACCTTCGCTTTTCCTTTGACCCTCGTTCCTCAAACGAAACGTTTCTACTCACATGACGATGTCACAATACTTCCATTAACTGCCATTACTATTAAATCTTAAATTTGACAATTGACAATTATCGCAACGGTATGGTCACAATCACTTTATCCAGGAAGATTTGTAAGGACTTCTTAGCCGCTGTAGTGAAACGAAATGGCGAGCCGCAATGGAAGAGGACACTCGAATTTCATATTCCAAGAAGAAACGTTGCTCACCGCCAACTAAACCAGGAACGGCGTAACATGGAAGATTCCTTGGCCCTCTATTGGAATTCAGTGTAGAATATTTTCTCTATGACAACGAAACGAAATGAACGTCGATGGTTTTTCTCATATACTATACTACGTTTCACAACAAAAATATGCTTAGATAATTGATATACTATGCTTAGTTTTATAAGGTTATTGTCGATGTAACTTAGTCAGGTTTTATAATTATTATTTGATACTTTCGTTACTTTGAATTGAAAAGAATAAGCTTAAATCGTGCATAGTAGGCAAAAACAGGTCATAGTTTCCACGGCAGATAGTTAAAGAATATCTAAGCGATTAATGATTGAATTTTATGAAGAGGAGAAAAGAAGCTGAAGCTTTTTTACGACTGCTGCTCATACTATAAAAGACTATTTAATACTTTTATGTAGCTTTTTAGAAAGGTTGAGTTGCTTTAACATATTTCTCGAGCAAAATGTACAAATATCAATTTGTTTATATAAAGTATGTCGCCCTTCTTGACGTTTATGTTCCATTATAAGATGCAGTACTTTTACTTTAAAATTAATTAATAATTTAAAAATTTAAATGTATTCTCCTACAACTTATATACAAAAAGGGGGTGATAATGAGGTGCAATTCAGTCATAGACAGAATACCTAAATCATCGTTATATTCAATGTTTTATTAATGAAAGTCCCCTTGAGTAGATTATAGGATTTTGTTTACTTGAGTGGATTATAGGAAATTTTCTATTATATTCTAAATACAAATATACATAGAAATGTTTTTTGAATGCTAACATATCATTTTACTCCATTGTTGTCGATGGAGGTGCGTTTTATGATTATAAGTTCAATGACATAAAAGAAATTATAGGAAACCGCCGATGAATTTCTTCCAATATCTCATTTAAGACTATTTGAAATATGAGAAGAATGATAGAAAATACATGGAGTAATGGCTGAAAAAATATCAAGCCATCTTTTTGAGAAAATTGATATTCTTTTTACATATCGGGTCTTAATATTTCAATATGATTTTTGAAAATAATTTACTAGAATATTAGAATATTTATAGAATTATTAGAATTATTACACTGTTTCACTCCGTAATTAGTTAAAATATATTGCCAAATATGGAAAGATTTTATGCGGCAATTATCAAAAAATTAATTATATTATCAGTTATTCTCCCTTAGTTCTTAGGAAATACGCTCTTAATCTTCTTGATCCGTGGAATTACAGTTTGCTATCTTTTCCCCGCTCTTAACTCAATATTTGCTTTTCAAACAGCTGCATTTAAGCTGCATCTTCTATATCTATAATCTCCAATCGCATAAAGTTTCTTTCGGTATCTTAAGGCGATTGATTTATTGTCTTCGCGCGAAGTTCAGTGCATTGGAAAAATCGATAAAGTTCTTTCTCTATGGAATAGTTTTTTTGTCATTGAACTTGTCCGATGTAACATTGTACTTTCTATAGAAGTTACGCAAAGAATAAGTATGCAGTAACTACTATAAAAGTGAAACATTATATTTTTTCATTTATATTATTACTTATCATTCTATCATTAAATTAGCTAATTAACAGTTATGTGAACTTAGTCAATATGTTAGAGAACGTATTTTAGGTTTTCATTCTATTTTATAATATAGCTCTATATTTGTAATATATAAATTTATGGTTCAACTATAACCGTAACTATATCAAAAGTATGGATAATATTAAGTCATTAAATTGTGGTATGCTCTCGTTTTTACTTTATTAATATTAAATATCGATCTAAAGTTTGTAGGCATGGTTATTTAAGGAAATAATCTCAATTTTCAAAATTAATACCATAGTATAATTATGAGCTTTTTTTTAAAGTAGAATAAATATTTATCTCAAAGAATATATTTAGTTGTGATTTATTCAATATTATAGCTTTTACAGAGTACTAAATCTCACTATATTTGGAACTGTATCTCCATTAATAACATTCTAGCTGCTTCATGTTTAACATAAACTTAAGAGAAATTCCTCGAAAGTATTTCACTTCATTATTTCCCAAGACCTACACTGGACTTAAGTTGACATTCGCCTATCAAAATCTTTGAAATAAACCTTTCGATGCATTTCGCAAATGGAAGTTTGATCGACAAGAATTCATGGTTTCGCGATTGTTCCCTAAAGCTGTAAATACTTGTCAGAGGCGGTAGAATAACCATGGTAACACTAATTGAACTTTATAAAGATGAAGAAATATCAGAGAAAGGTTTCATAAAATAATCCGTAGAGAGTAGGATATTGACCGTATAAAGTTCAGTCGTAAAAGTATTAATTCAGCGCAAATTCTAAGAATGTTAGTAATTTCCAAATGCATCTTCATCATCGATCAATTGTGTCATTGGAATTCACTTTCCCGTTCTATGGGATAGGTTATTATCTTGCCAACATCACCTTGGAAGGTCATTTATCATCGTTTATTAACTCTATCCCCTTAGCAAATACTGAATCACGTTCGTAGCTCATCTTATCGAGCAATAGATATCACACGGGATTTATTAGCTGCACGAGCTTCCATAATCATCTTAGCCATTGAGTTGCATTGAGCTTAGCCTATAATTTTAATCCGATTTTTCTTCTTAGATATATTCTTGTATTAACATGTCGTTTTAATGATTTGTCATGTTGAAAAGGAAATGTATATATTCCTTAATTTATATTATAGATAAATAACTGAGAAATCTCATGATGTCATTATGCAACTCAGTCCTCATAATCTATTCATTTTACGTACACCTTTGCTTAATACCTTCCTATAAACTTCTTTTTTCAAATCTTTTGGAAAATTCAAATAAATAATTCAAAATAAAATAGGAAATTCTTTCTTAATAGATCATTACAGAATGTTGACTCACCCCTTATGGAAGCATTTATGGTTTTCTTGAAAGTTCTCCTAACTTACCGAGTGCACTTGATTTTCATAAGTATTAATAACATACGACAATTAAAGTAATCGATTCATACCGTGTGGTATTGCTATTGGTAATGTTATTTGCTTGTGAATAATATAGTTAGTGATTCAAACATCAGAATAATAGTGATTAAAATTCACACAAAAGAGATTTTCAACTTTTATATTCTCGAAATAATTATCAATTTTCCAAAATAAAATCCTAATTATACTTTTATCGATTCTAATGTAAGGCGAATTGCGATCAGATTCGATTGTATTGTTTCATGAATCTTCATCTTATGAATAAATGTATAATGCATATTTCATTCACATTTACAACAATAAAAGATTTGCTTGCTGTTGCTATGTGAGAATCCTAGCACCTTATCAAACAGAAAGACTAAGGACGATGTACAAAGATATACATACGCTTACCACTCTTACTAATATGAGGAGCTAATCCGCAGTAATCCAGTGTTCTAGGATGAGTCTGAAGTCCTAAGTACTTGTGGCTCATTGAAAAAACCACACGTGTCTTAACAATCCATAAATACCACCTATATATGAATTAAAATAATAAAAGTGCAATATAGCGATATTGCTTTAATGATGAAAGATTTGGAATTTAAAGCATTGTAACGAGTTCAAGAATCCAGACTGGTATTAAGCTTTATTTATTTATCAGATAACCCATCCGTCATTCTAATCCGATAGACTTCTATGAACGGATTAAGTATTTACTCACTTCGTTGGGCACTGAAGTTTGGGCTTTACTTGTTTGCCGAGGTTTATTTTTGACTTTTACTGCTTATGTTTCCTAGGAGAATATCTCCAAGGTTGCAATATAAGATTTCAGGATCAAATTGGACAACTTCCTATTTTTAAATGAGGAAACTTCGAGTTCGCATTTCTTAGGAGCATATTTCTATCATATCTCTATTATGACAGATTCACTATTCAGTTCTGTGATACGACTCGAATTACTTTTTCCAAACACGTAAATATTGACTAAGGTATTCATTTTGCTCTTATTATTAGAAATAAAATTATTAACCACTGTTGATATTGATTCCAATACTTTATTCTTTTTCGCTTTATTAATGTAAATATACATTGCCATTATCGATATCACTATAACTTGGACAGGCTTTATAACTTATTATTTAGAATTTTCGTTACTTTGAATTTAAAAGGAAAAACTTTAATAGTGCATAGTAAGTAAATACAGCACATTGTTTCCGCGGCAGATGGTTAAAAAATATCATAGCGATTAATGATGGAATTTAATGAGTAGGACATAGTACTCATAAAGATTTATAATGTTTGTGAGTTAAATTCCATACTTCCTCTCTCTAATTTTGGCGGTACATCAACAGTAAATAAACAGATGTTATTCAAAATCAATCAAGATGGACTGTTTTAAATAATTTATGGCTCTTTTCAAGTGTTATGGAATTTTTATAAGGTGTATATTAGTACGATATAAAATTTTCAGTGATTGAGGTTTTAGTTGTTTTTAACCAGTAGTTTCTTGAGTTATTTCGTCTTTCAGAAATTTTTCGATCAAACAAAAGACTGAAGTATACCGACAGTGTTAAGTTTTACAGATACTTTAACGAATACCTTCTGAATAAAATATTGTACTTCTTATCTCTGTTTCATCTGAGATTGGGATTTTTAAGCGTAGTACTAACTTTAATATCGTAATAAGTCTCTCTATTTCAGCAAGCCGACCATTACGTAAAGTTCATACCAATACCCATTTAGTATGATGGATGTTAAAATGATAATCAACGTCGAGATAGATGTATAATAAGGCAAGGCATGCCATTGGGTATCCTACGGCCATTTTGGATGGACATACCATGTCCCTCCCTCCACCACCTCGAAATTTCCCTCAGGTTCCATTCCAAGGAATATTTCCAACGCAAAAATGTATCACCTCGCACCGACTCTCCAATGGACCATTCTCCCTCAGCAGTCTTAAGGAGGGCGCTTTCCCACTCCCTTCATCACGATCTCCCCAGATTCCGATCTGCATTCGACTCGGCTGATTATCTTCAGCACCGCCATTTCTCTCCTTTTAGGCATTCCAAATATCCCAATAGAATTCTATCCTCTGACAACACTGTTCCCGCGCTCTAATGCCTTCCAAGTCCGGCTAAATTACTCCTTAGTTATCTGTCACTCATCCTCGATCACCTGCGAGCCTTTGAAAGTTTTAGAGCACCGCTTCTTTCGGATGGTTCTATTGGAAAGCTTCTTCTTCCTTCTTATCGTACGCTCTCGAGTTGGAATGGTTTTCTCTACGTGAACTATTGCTAAAGATTGTTGATAAGTGGAGAGTGGTTTGATGGAAAAGAACCTCCGTGAAGATGTGGTGGTAATTGAAAGTTTATTGGGTTTTAAAAGACGAGTCAAAATCGGTACAACTATCCGGGAGGTATTTTATGAATTTACTTTCTGATAGATTCTTTGGCTCTTTGGTGGAGGCCGTGGAATGTACCTCTATCTTCATGTCGGTGGTTGGTTCTTGATTTCTTCACGGCATTT
This sequence comes from Pantala flavescens, assembly GCA_020796165.1. NCBI lineage: Eukaryota > Metazoa > Arthropoda > Insecta > Odonata > Libellulidae > Pantala > Pantala flavescens. The sequence goes on along the minus strand of CM036881.1, from coordinate 43,068,052 downwards.
GGTTCTTTATTTAGTTAGAAATGACGATACTTGCATCACTTTCATTCTTCAGGGAATCTCTTTTCATAATTTGTGCTTCTGTTAGAGGCTAAATACTGAATTCAGAGATATTTCAGCTTTTTTTTGCTAAAAAAATGAGATTGAATAAATTCCTTGCGATTATAGAGGTTTGTAAAGAATGTTCTCCTAGATTTCACGAATTTTTGTGGGGTTTTCTATTGTTTTGGATTAGATTTAGTATTCTTACCTTCGATTTCATTTGGCATTAGTTCTGACGACTAAACGAATATGTAGTTCACAATCCAATTTAAATGCAAAATATCAGAAAACCCCATACAATAATTCTATATTGATAACTAAGAAACTTATATATCTTTATAATGTTATATTTAAAGAAGTATTCATTGTTAGATATACTGAATATACAATCGCTCGGCTGCTTTTTACCCATTCCCATGTTCCGAAATTTAGCTTTTAGAGTAAACTTATAGTTGAAATGTTTTAAGAGATTTACTTCTGCTTATATAGATGTATGACTATGTATGTTATACCCTATAGTAAATATATATATATATATATATTTCAAACAGTGCATTTAAAAGAGGAAAGCATTTTTTCCTCTAAGTTCGTCTCTTATATGTGATCTCCATGGTAACACTAATCACTCTTAGATAGAATACGAACAGGTTCCCATTAATATCCCAATTTATAAATGTTGCTCGTGGAATTCCTTTCTTTTCTAACCAATCATCTCCACCTTGCATCTGCTTTCCATCCAACCTTTCCCTTCCCCTTAAAGAGCACCGTTTCGTAATCACTCCAGTTTGTCGTACGCTACGCATTCCTTCATTTAACAGCCTCACAATGTTTGTATACCACCCCATCAAAAGTTGAAGGGTTACGAAAAAAAAACAAAGGAAGGATTAAAAAGATCCGCTTCGGAAGAATTCCAGGACGTTAAGGATTAGTGAAAGCAGTTATCCCGAAAGAAATGAAGATCCCGGGATTAATTAGAGGAATTCTTGGAAGGGTGTCCAAATGGCGCAGTCCCTCCTCAGATGTTGTCTTCACCGGCGATCTTCCGGGCTTTATGTTCTTCTGGATGATAATTCCAGAGGGTTTACAATGAAAGACGGAAGGGGAAATACTTGGAAGGGTTGCGAGGTTCTCAAGTGCCTCTTAAAGGAATCATAATCGTTAAAGGAGGTAGTCCTAAACAATTAGCCTTGGGTTCGAATCCCTGTCGATTTTTTAATTCAGCCGATTTGTTTTATATAATTGACAGACGTATTTCTTTCTATTACAATTAGTAATTTAATTACTAGTTGGGCTAGGTTGTTACTCGAAAGAAGAATTATTTTACGGAGTTAAAGTTTCAAACTACCATTAATGTTTGTTTACGATAGTTTAGCTTTATAATGATCATGAAAGTTGGAGATTTTTATCTCGAATTTAATCCCCTGATAGCTTAAATAATTCTCAATTATCCTTATAACAAATTGGGAATAATATTGGTTAAAAAAACTCTAATTCATTCATACGATACCATTCAATACTCCGTATTACTATTATACAAAGGTATATTTGTGGTAAATATTTGTTATAATCATTTCTACACTGTATGAAACTATTTTAACCCTGACTAATGGCTCAATACGTGTACATTACTACATTATGTACATTACATGCGTTCTGCCGTATTATAAAGTGATTCTGGGGTGATGTGGCATTTAATGTAATTAATGCGGTTAATTTCGCAAATGTATTTATAAATTTCATTTAAAGGGTAAGGCATACAGTTAGAATGTTGTTTTTTCGTAATATGTATGTTTTATTGTGATAATCGTTTGTGGCTGTGGATTGATTGTTATTGCTCCTTTTGGAAGTTAGAATTGAACCCAGATTACGTTCTAGACCTATTTTCTATTTTGTGTAATGCTTTAGAACTAAATTACATTTATAAATATCGATGTACGTGAATTATAATATGGAGAAGGAAAATCAACCTTCCAGATATATTTAAGATATAGTCAAACTGTATACATCTGTTACATTATGTGAAATGGTTGGCCTTGCAAAAATTCATCGCGTTCTTCGTTCTATCAAATCTTACAAAATTTGCACTTTCGTTTTGCAAAAGCTATAAGAAAGACCATAGTAAACGGATCATGTTTTTAATTCAGAGAAAGCTCATTACATCCTCGCAGCTTGAAAGGTTTGACTGGAGGTGTCAGCACTAGACATAGCTTTCAGAGAAACACTCGTGAATGGCAAGATGCCTAGCAATTTGTAACGATATATACAGAATTTTTTCGTTCTCACATTTAACAGTACACCTAGCTAACCGTTTATCAACCCTCCATCTTCCATGAGAAAAACAAGCATATCGAACCAATGTCCGAAGTAAATACCAAACATTTATGTACGAAATTCTGAATTTAAGGAGTGAACGCAATGGACAGTTATCGACGTTCACAAATCTATTCTGGGAAATACAGATGGTTTTTTAAAAGCATTATGATTGAACCTAATACACTGAAATGGCCCGAGAGAAAAATCAAATTAAAAGCAGAAATTTCGTAGCAATATTTCTTTGCCAGTTTAAAGTAGCTAAAATGTAGAGCCATTCTATATATTGTATTATTATTATTACTATTATTGCATTATTGTAAATTTCAATTCAAGGTTGAATGACACCCATGCAGTAATAAACCACCAAGGATTAATCAGCAATATTTAAAATATTCTAATTGGTTGATTCTTTGGTGATTCATGTTGATTGAGTTGGAGGAGAGACGATTGTTTGGAGAAAGGAATAATCAATCATAACAATTCTGAATTTAAGTATTTATTATATAAGTAAAATTTATTTCATCAATACTGATATATAAAAATCATTTTTAAGCAATCGAATTCTCATAAATAATAATGATTGCAAATGCCATCCAGAAATTCTTAGTTCGTGTATCTCTCTGTGGCAGCGATCCTATATCCCTTTGTTCTTACTTATTATCTCTACTTAAAAATCTTCCATTATATTCTATCTTATATCTACCCTTTACTATCCAGGATAAAACATGCGTGAGAGTTCGTAAGTACCTTACATGTAAGTTTAGGATTATGATTCTTGATTCCTGGTTAGAATCGTAGATATAGATTTTGATTATATTGAGAGTAAAATAAAATTACTTTGCTTAACGTTATTGAATTTTTTATTGAATACTAATTAGGCCAGTACCACGTCATTATACACGTTTTAGATTCACTACATATTAATGAAATTTTGATAGATTTGTTCCATACATCAACATGAAACATACTAAATGAAGGTAGATTTGACACAGTATGATATTTACTGTTCTTATTTCTGCATACAGGGAAAGTACTAAAAACGAGATAACTTTCTATAATCTTCTCTAGATGGAACTCAATTCTGACGTCACATCACTTACGCGCACCTCCATCTTTTAACTAACATCTCCACTAAGACACCTCATCCTTCGAACTCGCTCCACCTGGCGGGGAAGTTCCCAATCAATCGAGAGACGGTAAAATGCCTCTACGTCAGCTGGAAAGATAGCTCATTAAGGAGAAGCGCGATGTGTCGAGAAAGCAGGAAGGTGGGCCATAGAAGACCTCCGGATTCCACATTCTGTACAGAACAGTAATCCAAAACGGCTTTAGTCACATTTCTCGCCCGTGGATGAAGGCCTCGATACCTAAAGGTCCACCTGGCCTTCCCGCACTCGTATTTATTTCCCTACCCTTCTAATTGGGTCCTTCCCTTCCTCCAAAGAGGAAGAATTCTTCCCAGAGGGTCAGCGCGTTACGGGAGTTGACCCTCTGGGGGTCAAATGGGACCTTTCCCGCCCATTTCTCCTCCATCATTTTCCGGGAGGAAAACATGGCTGTTTCTCCCTCATTCCCCTCCCACTTTTTATGGCTTCCGATGTATCTTCAGGAGACCTGAGAACCGGGCGCTTCCGTAGGGTTCTTTTTTCTTCTCCTTCGGGTGATATATGAGGTCTTGGATGGCACGACGCGGTGACTTGATGGGCGCATATTTCAAAGTGTTTATGCGTTGAAAGTTGGTCCAGGATTTGGTCGTCAATCAAGGCGTTTATTTAGGACCGGCGGTTAAATGGGGTGAGAACTCGAGGGGAGGGTTAAAGGGGGGGAGGGTGTTCTTGTCACCGAGGAAATATGGGTTCGAATCTCGCTTCCTTAGTTCCCGGACGAATTGATGATCGAAGTTTAGGAGTCGCGGCGGAGAGTTGGGCCGAAAGAGTTTTTTGTCGAATGGGATCTCTTAAATAAAATAGGGCTCGTATTTCAGGTGGAGCAATAAAGGAACAAGGCTATTCTTGAGAAAGTCTGAACTAAAACACGAAATTATATAACTTTCAATAGACTATTTCGATTGGTACTATTTTTCAGTGGGTTCAATTCCTTTCACATTAAAATAGTACACTTTCAATTGAAATTTTCAAAAGTTTTAATTTTCTATACATATTTTCAATCCTGAGATAATTTAAAAAAATGTAATATACCTATTGTCTATTGCGGGCGAATTATTGCAATGTGTTGTCATGACGATTAAGTTCTTGTACGAGTATTTTGGAGTGATTTTATTAACGTTTATATTCCAAAACTGTGTGCTTTATAACGATGATTTTCGAAGTATAGTGCTGGTTCCATTAATTCAATGAAGATTTTAACAGAAGGGTTGCGAATGTTAGGCAAATTTGAAGTAAAGAGTTAGAAAGTAAAAGAATACTTTATTATGAAACCTTTGGAGAAAAATCTGCAATGGATCCTTAAAGGATTTAAACAATACAATATCAAAAGTGTGCGGGTTGAAGAATTTTTAGTGACACATATTTAGAAACTCATCAATGATGTTACAAAAGAGAGCCTTGCTTTTCTTCTAATTACTACCTACTTATTGTTGCTCTGTGAAAATAATTTAATATTCAAACACTTTTAACATTATTTTATTTACGATGTTCATAAAAAATATCGATGCTATCCAACGCCAAAAAAGTTAATATTTACAATTCAATAACTTTTGCATCTTTAATGACCAAAAATCATAGTAAATATCATGAGAGTAAATTATTAAAAAGGCATCAATTCAGTCTTATATAATACCTAAAAAGTTTCAGTAGAATAATTAGTATGTAGGGGAGGGTTCCATTCAGCATCCTGAAAATGGTAAGAAGAGAAGATACCAAAGGGATGAGGAAGACAAACGTCGAAATTTCCAGTAATTGACGTTCTCACCAACTTCGTTCGCACACAATAAGGAAGCATTTCTTCCGCGAACTAATCCTTGCAGATCATTTTGAGTCAATTAAGAGGCGAAATCCAGCCAAACTCGGTGTTTCCTTTCTCTCAGCGATAATTACTCCAATCTAGAACCCCTTTCCGAGATCTAAGCTTTCTTTGAGGATCCACCGCCCTTTCTCGTCTCCGCAATATATCCGCCGACTAATAATCGCTCCAGTAATAATCTTTCAGATTAATACCGCCCCAATCGGCGCCTTCTTTCCTTCCAACAAAGAAGCTCACTCCTCTCACTTGCTCGCACAAATGAGCCCGACTTAATTAGCGAATCCCTCTTCCTTCAGATGCTGGCTAAACCTTTCAATTAAGAGGCTTAAACCGCCGGAAGCCGTGAACTACCTAAGATGCGGTCTTCTTGATTTGCACCGGAACAATAAGCCGTGCGTGGGAATGCGGTTTTTAATTCTCTCGTTGGAGTACGTCAAGAGCCAAAGAGGGATGAATTAGGCGTCTTTTTGCGGGGATTCTTGGAAGTAGAAGTAAGGTGGTCCAAGTACGTATCCGTGGGTTACACCTAAAGAATTTCCATCCGCTGTCAATGACACTTATTTTTCTTGAAATATTTGAACTGTCTCTACAGTATGGCATACGATTGGTCGATTTATAGTTTAATTTATCATTTCCTTCCTTTAATTATCTTGCATCCATTGAGGTCAGTTTGTTGCAACCTATATCACTCATGCTCTATATAATTCATTATCTTAACATGTAAATTTAGTTGAATATAAATTTAAGTTGAACTCATAGAATGCTGTAAGTAATTCCGAATTTTTAAAATTAAAGCTAATTCTTTATACAATCGACATATCTCATTATTCCTTTCGAAGGAAACGTGGTGACAAGTATATTTTTACATAAGAGAGTTTTATAGAATCTTCGGTCCAGTCATTCTTAAAGAATATGTGGTTAATTAACAAACGCATAAATGCAACAAAAGCATTTTTGTACGAAAATTAAAAGTGTTTGATGCTAATTTATTAAAGCTTAAGGAAAAAGGAATTTCAATTTGTTTGAATTAGTATCTAGAAATTTCTTTCATAAATTCAAAGTTCGCAAATAGACAGATATTGAAAGCTCTTATCAAATTAATTATTACTCTCATCATAGGTATAATTCTAGTCGACAAAGTGATAAATAGATAGTCTTGCCTTACTTAGTACGCAATCACATCACAATGACTTTATGAGTAATAGCATTTTAGGGCAAGCAGTAAGAGGCGAGCAGTAAATCGTACCATACTCGAACGGACTTCGCAGATTCTTTCGAAGTAAACTTCCGATGTATGAAACAGTTACCCGGATTGGATTTCCCTATCTTGCGGACTCCTTTATACCTTCAGGAGTGACCAGTATCCGCGCCATTAATCAGAAGCCATAGAACCACAAAAGCCGTTAAGGAGACATATAAAAAAGTATCCGGCCATAGGATTTACGAACACCAGCTGGAATATCTCTCATTTGTGTTTGAGAGCCCAATGAACATTTCCAAATCCCAAATTGATCGGAATTAAGGCGGTGTGCATCTGGAAAGACTTCTTGCGGGCAAAGATGAACCGGAAGCAGACGGAGTAATGGCCTTCTGTAGATAGAGAGACCGGGAGAATAGAATAGAGGAGGGGAGGGTAAGGAATGTCGGAGAGAAAGACAAAAGGCGAGGCGCTGAGCCAACTTAGAGGAATCTCTTCTGTACCCCTCCACCACCTCCCCCTATACCCCCTCCCCACGACTTTAGCAGCTCCGAAAATCCTACTTCGTTAGGCACCACCATCTTTCCCCCTTCATCTTCCCATTGTGGATACATCCCCTCCTCCACCATACTCTCTTTACTGTTATTAAAACTCTATTCGCCTTACTTTGGTCCTCTTAAATAAGATCAAAGACTTACCTCGACTGCTATGTATTCTTTCCCAGCTTTTTCTTTTTTTTCTTTGTTTTTATTTGGAGCTGTTACTTCTCTCCTTCTCTTCATAGTTACTATGGTTACCGTAAGTCTTGTTTATTACTTAATTATTATCGTGTTCGATTAATTTTCTCATATGCCGAAAGGTGGCTTGCATTATATGATATTATAATATTGTGTGGATTGTGAAGTGGATACATTTTTATCTTTCCCTAAGGTAGGAGGAAGTTTACTATGATACTTCATTCGACGTGTCCTTAGATAATTTACAATCAGCATGCCCCGGTATTTACTATCATCATGAATATTAATACTTTCTCAAGAACGGCAAGTTATGCAACTCACAGTCAACGAAAATGATAAATATAAATATTAGGAAAAGTTATAGATCGTGAGGATTTTTTAATCTCAAATCTCTTAAATATATTACAATGGCTTCATTTAGTTTTTATTTTATTTAATTTTCTACATTAATTTTACAGTTATTCTATTTTCCTTTGATTAGAATAATATTTAAAATGATGAAGTATTGATTATATCTAAGGGCTTGGAATAACTAATGAGGCCTAACCTCATCGAATTAAAAATTCGGTATTCAGAATTTTTAAAAAAACTATTTCCCTAAGGCTACAATCGGTTTTCTCGAAAATACTACTTACGTGGTACTATACATTTAATCCGTGAGTTTTATCATCTAGTTATTATAACTTTTGCAATATACTCAGCTAAATATTAATACGCAAAAATTTTATACTGATTTTGTAGGAAAGTGAGGTTTAACTGTGATAGAGTATAGGATTTTTGTAATGGCGTTGAAAAAAGGTGAAAAGACTGACTCAAAAAGTATCCTCTAGTTGGTCCTCTCCTAAAGTAGTGGCGAAACTAAGCTAAACTTACATTTTACGGCTCATTCTAAGCGTCGACCATTCTGCTTCATTATAAGAATGGGATAACTGCTTTGTCGTTGATGCTTTAAATGAGGTTGTTGGAATCTCAATTACAGTGAAGATTACTGAATGACGCACTAGGATTAACAATGGATCCTATTGTGTTAAAAATGAATTGGGCGGAGCTTCCCTTGGACATAAAAAATTTTCTCGAGAGGACGGATTTGATGAATTTCTCCACGATTTTGCAATAGTACGGGGCTAAATTTGTGTTTTCCAGGGATTGTTTCAAAACTCCATGGCTTGAGCCATTTTTGCGAACTCGATTTTCCAACAAGAAACATTTTGCAAGATTTGCGAACATAGTAGTACTGACTTGTAGATATCAGTTCTCATTACAGTATACACCTAAACTTATCGTTTAATAATTATATAAAATAAATTGGTATCTATTATTTTTAGTTATTTTTGATGACATTGTGCGACCCATGAACAGCATTTCCCGGGAATTAATATCTTAAAAGTAAATACGTAATATATGTACATACACTGACATATATACTTTATTGAGGCTTTCCTCCTTAAAGAATTATTTATGAATCAATAATAGCAATGTATAAAATTTCCTATATTTATCGAAGAGCCATATTTCGGTATGTCATTGGTAACTGATTTTTTTATAGCTTAGGTTTCAGCCACTAATATTTGAATAACTAACAGACGATAGAAATTCGTTGTTGATTCCTTCTTCTGAAGGAAAATAACACTTGAAGAATTTATATCTATAGCATCGATAAAGGTTCATAAGTTCCTTTTATACATTAAACTGTATTTGATATCGAATCCGGGACCTAACTCATCAGACTCCAAACACTCAATATTTATAAGCATGAGAGAGGTTGGAAAATGTCGCTACATTTACGTCTCCATAAAATTCTTGCATTCATTTTTTTTGAACTTCCGCAAATCATTTCAGTGACTCCGGTGATATCACTATCTCCCGTCATAACAGCGATCAAACGCGATGACTTCATTACTCCCCTTCAAATGCGTTAACATTCCGCCTCCGCGGGGTTTACTCTTCGATTCTACGGCGCATTGTTCTTAGCGATCCATCGCCACGCGATGAGGTTATAGACGCCGACAATGAAGGAAAAGCGACGCCTATGGAATGTCGTAATTGTGTCGTCCCTGCAATAGTCCCGCTCTCTTCCGAGAATAAACATAAAGACGGGCTCTTTATCTCTCAGAAATCTGATCCTCTCAGCTTTCGACCGAAGAAAAACGAATCCGTGATGAAGTAAGAGTCGCCATTTTTATCAAGACGTACGTTTATTGCGTTTATAAAAAGGATATGGGAATGAAGTTTTTGGTGTTGTCAAGGTTTCCTTTATGCGCTATATTTAGAAATGAAGTGATGGGTTCGCTGGAAATGCGAAACACAATTAGATTCATTTCACGCCAAGATGAATTACAGAATCAATGGGTTTACGCATCAGCGTACCTTATCCTATTCTTTATATTCAATCGAGATATTAAACAGAAGGAATAATTGACAACCGCAGCATCGCTCGTTCATAACTTTATCTTAATTCATTTCTTATATAAAACCATAGTTGTGATTTCCTCATTTATGAAATTTGAAAGAATGCCATTAGAAAAACAAAATATACCTTATGGGTCTCAAATACTGCCTGTGTATTTATGACGATTTTTTCGGGCGATATAGTTTGAACACAATAGTATTGTGGCACTTCTTTTTCGTAAAGCTGCTCCAATACTAATTATAAGAGTACATTCACTTATTTCATTAAGATTAATATATCACGCTATAATTCACTTACTTATTCTAATATAAATATATGCTAATAGACAATAGGCGAACTCTGCTGACATTTTTATATGAGGCATGATTTTTCCCGCCGAGTTCTAAGTTGTCCATATTTTTCATATATCTTACGTATTTTATCACCGTATGGTATAATTTCTATTTATAATTTTCCTGGTCGTTTCTCATCGCTCACACCTAAATCATTAAATATTCGTAAAATTCCCTTAAATATATATTATAAACTTTTGTTTCTGTTTCTCTCTCTATTAAGTACTCTATAATTTCTAATCTGATAGTCCATCATTTACCGGCAGTATATACCAAATTAAACTCTTATGAAAATTCGCACTCCAAAAAGGGGTCACGAATAATATAATATTTGACGAATTACGCTCAACGAATCGTCAACTCCGAAAGTATTTCACGCACAGTCGCTGTTGCCTTCTCCGCCCAATAAAACCTCCTCTTGCCTCAATATTGTCCCTAGGTTAATCTGCCGCCTCAGGGCTCGAATTTTCCCATAAAAACATTCCCTTAAAGCAGTAAAAGACCCCACCCCCACAAAGATCCCTCTTTAAAGCTCATCCAGGGTCCCTTCAATTTTCATCATCTAAATAATTTTCCACCCTCTTTTATTTCCAAATTCCACCCTCTTTCAGGACGCCTTGGGCCATTGCCTTTTCTTACGCCCTCGTGTCCTTCCATCTCCAGATTCATATCATTTCTCCCCTCCTCTCCATATCCCACGTATTATCTACCATCATCTCAACACTCTTGTTATTGACGCTCTCTCCTTAGTAACCCAACTTTCCCATAGTTTCCACATGTGGGTCAGCACTATTCAGTATTCATGACAATGGTGCTTTGTCTCCAACGAAGTTCCATCATTAACACTTTCAGTTTTGCGCCTCAACTCTGTTAGCGGACAATTGCGCGTCGTTCCTCCCAAGAACAATTGCTCGCCCATCTCCAACAATTACTCGGCATACACAATCGGCTGCCAAAGAATTTGCTAGCCGGAACAATCGCTTCCCATAAAGCTGCTGCTAGAGGGGTACCGAACGCTAGGCTAACAGTTTTCGCAAGATCGCAAGCAATTAAAATGAAAACATTAGTGGTCTGTCAGTTGCATTACGTGCCGTAATGTGCCGTATTCAGTGTGCCTTTTCTTTAACTTCCCGGTATCCGTTTTAGCACTTTATAACATCTAAAATATTTGCCATTGTTATTGCAACTGCCTTATCTTCGCATTCTATGATAGAGTTATTCATTCAGTAATGTCTTTATGTCCCATTCCCACCTACCTCTTCACTCATTGGACATTTAATTACTTTAATCAGAGCTCTGTTCTCTATTAATTACTCCTTTAAAACCCTCATTTCTATCATAATTGGTGTTAGTTGAATTACTCCCCAAGGAACGAATTCTTGCTACGTTTTTCTGTCCATTACCAACTAGACAAACTTGCAATCAATCAATAACAAAACGGCAGATTTAATATCTTCCTCTGCTGTTCCTGACAGATTTATATCGCTTGTTATTTTCCGATGCATTCCGTTGTCTTTTTTTTGCCCTTCTGTTTACGAAGAATTCATTGACTCCTATATTGAGAGAGGGGAGAGATATGGAAGCTCTCATGGATGTAATTTTTGTACGTATTCCACAACGGGTTAGTTAATATTCTGTCAACAACCCTAAACGTAGGCCATCCATAGGTGAAATATAAAATTTGAGCTTATTTCCTTAGTGACTGAGAATTTTGAATGATTAGCAGGATTTGGAATAGCAATATGGAATTGAAATTGTCCTTTTTATGACATTACTTATCAACTGATTTTCTCCTCTTTCTATCGCTATTGATAAACTAAATATTACTAGGCTTACGTATTCCTCTCAAAAGATCATAAACAATAATGATAAAACAACTTAATTAGTGCGAGATTGTGACCAGGAAATCTCTTCTTAAATCTATCTTTTGTATTATGAAATAGGAAAGGAAGCATTTTAAAAGCGCAGAGAAGCTAACTACTTTATTGGTTTAAAAACTTAAAAACATAAGTTGACTGTTATGAAACGTGTATCTCACCAAGGATTTATCCGTAAGAAGGGAGTATGAAAAAAACCTACTAAACCGTTCAGATACTCAGCTGAATTTGAAAATAAGGCACGTTAAGAGGTATATCAATAAAGCGAGAAATTAATTTTCATATTACTATCTATCCTTACCTAATGCGGTACGTTTTCTAGGAGGTTTGTTTTTTCATTTACACCCTCAACTGCTGCTATCTGATCGGCGACCTAATTGGGACGGAAAATCATTAAATAAACATATAAAAACGTACGGAGAAAAGTACCAATGAATCATCTGTAGGAAAAAGAAAGTAAAACACATCAAGGAGCGATAGCAGACGATATAATAAGGGTTCTTTCGATTGATTACCGATCAGCCACTCCATTCGGAAGTGTGTGAGCGAGGCACCCGCACCGAAAATGCCTACATCCGGGTTCATTGAGAAGTCTTCGCAGTAGGAATCCGTGGCTCGAGCACCAAATAAAGAGTTTACAAAACCCCGCACCAGTTGCTTCCTTTGGTGCCACGCCCCCTCTCAGCACTGTATTGTGTTTCAGAGTCTCTGGAATTTTTCCCCTCTCTACGCCGTCGAATTCTTTCGTTCCAAGACGCCGTCGACGGTGGCAAGGGTATAAAAACCCCTTATATTCCCCTTCCGGGGATTCCTCAACTATATGAACTCACCTGTCTCACGTACATGCTTTTCCGGACCACCCCTAGCACTCCTCATAAGGATGTGTGGTGGTTACATTCCCATATTGCATTCGTCGAAGACTCTTCGTGGGGTTTTAGGGAATGTTCTTCTGCCTCTTTCCTTGCCCTCCGGGTTTTCCCAATGGTGACATCTTCTCTATAAGCTCCCCTCCACACTCACCGGGTATTTTCCCAGCGGATGACATCTCCTTACCACTCTAAGTGGATGAGTGCTGATACAATGATGCATTAGTAAATCCTTTGCTGAATTATTTCCTTAAATTTCGATTTCAAAGTTGGATTTTTTATGTGTTAATGTATGACTTGAAGCAATTTTTCAACCTTTACTTTTTTTGTCAGTTCGGTGTCATTCTATTGGGCTTGTTAAACATTGAGTATTTGGCCACCCCATATGCTTTAAATCATTCTATTACCGCGACTTGCAAGGAGAAATAAATATTTTTATGTTTGCTCCTCTTTTTAAATTAATATTGCATCACTTAAAATACTGAGGATGGATTTTGATATATGGTTAAATAAATTAATCGCTACGTATGTAATGTAATCGCGTATGTTTTTTTAATAATATAAAAAGTGCGTCGGCCGGGAATCGAACCCGGATCAACTGCTTGGAAGGCAACTATGCTGACCATTACACCACCGACGCATGTTTTTAATTCGAAGAAAATATTTAAAGTTCAAGGAAACCACTACTACTAGAAAAAGGGAATTATTTATCTTTCATTAAAGATTGATTTACATTATTTACATTGCGAAAGTTGATACTTGGTGTAGCAGAGTATTTTTATTTTAACTCTATCAGAGAAAATATCTGTCTACCATGTATTGGTATAATTCTTTCAGAGGTAGTTCCAATCGTGAAAGGATATTTATTTGTGCAATATACTTTGGTTTCCTTTTGTTTTTATATGTGGTTAAATCAATATAAATGTGTGAGTACCATAGTTCATGACGTTACGGAATCCTATACAATTGAGAGTTAAACTAATTAGATATTTCAGATATAAATGAAAGAAATATGTTAATTATGATTCCAATCTACAATGAAGAGCCCTGCGGAAGGAACAAAGCACGCTTAGGAAAGTATCCGTTAATGCTAAAGAGCTTAGGTCAGAATGAAAGTCTTAGTCACCATTTACACCATTCGATAGGAAGCCATTAGAAGAATGGCATAAATCTAAGCATTCGACTTTTTATCACAAATACGACTGTAATAATAAGCATGAAATTTATTCCTTTTCCCTACCAAAAATATAAGAACTAGACTCAAAAGCAAAGCAGTTAATTGACAAACAATAGAAAGAGTAAACAATAAGAATTGAAGGTTGTGTGTTTAGAAAGATATCTCACCTCTTCCAAATTCCTTGAAACTCTTCGTATTTGTTTTTCGACTTCAATATTCTTCATCCTCTCGTTATTAAACCGGGTAGAATTCCCTTCCCTCTCACCTAAGGAAATATTCAGGTTATATCAAAGAACAGTGGCAATAAACTACACTCCTCAAGGCTACGCAGAAGAATTCCGATTCGACCTCTTTCCAGGGCAAATAAAGGAGAATTCCCACGCCACCTGTTTCTCGATTCGATATTTTCGGCTTATAAGGAAACGATCCGATACATTGGCCTTTTAGTACCGCATAGAAATTCTCTTCTCATCGACGGAAACCACGGGAATGAATTCATGCTTTCTTAGGGACGAATTCAAAGTGTCAAATGCGTGGATAAAGGGTTTGGAAGAACTGAACGCCCGAGTCACGATCTGATTAGTAAATCGATGGTCTCAAAGAAATTGGTAACGCTTCGATTACCTTTTAATTAACACTAATTTGCAAGACACTAATCCATGCTTTTTCTATTGTCACGCTATCCATCTTGAGCAGGAAATTAACTCTATGAAGACTGGAACTTTTTTCGATATATCTTTGATTATAAACCATGGTGACCGAAGCCTATTATTCAAAGGTTTCGAAGATTATGTTAAAATTGAAGCTTTAATTTATATTATCATCAACAACTTTCTGCCTATACTGCATTTTTAATTATTTGATCGATTTCACACGATTAATTGAGAAATAATGATATAGTCGACCATTTAGTGTAATTAACCGTTACATTGAGTAAGAAATTGTGAAGACATTTAATGGAATTGTTGTTACTAACATCAAAGTAATGCTTCTGGCCATTGAGACGTATTTGAGATTTCAATTATTGAGGTGATGATGGTAAATAACTATTGATGAATCATTGGCAGGTGTGATACGGATTCCCTTGTATATGCCATAATGAATATTGCTTTGAATAGAAAATAGATATGGAGAAATATATAGTTCCTATAGAAAAATGCCATTCCTTAGAATTGAAAGGGATGACTGATTGAGTTACTGTCCCTGGGGTCTTGTATAATCATAATATTTTAACGATTTCGATCACTCATTAGTGCCCCTAGACTTCTCAGAAGATTGCATAATGTGCAAATGAACACGGAGGGAAATCTTTCTGACGTAAAGTTCATCCTAATTTTTGTATCTATTTCAAAAGGATCTTATTTTAGTAGTAACTTAGTAGTAGCTTCGTAGTCGTAAATTCGTGCGCTCTTGTCACAGGCCTGTTCATATATTTCCTTGTGGCAAGAATTATATCTGCGAAAATATCATTTTTATGTTCATTGAGCTCCATTCGCATTTTTCCCTTTCCGTTGATACTTTACTTTCTGAATCAGCAAGGAAACATACTATTCTCCTCATTGTATTAAACAATTCCTTAATTTCCAGTATATGGTACTCTAATAGATATTGATGAAGAGTCTGGTCCCCGTTTGATAGAGAGCCCCCGGTAAAGGTAACTCATCTCAGAATGAACTTCGTGCCATACCACCCATTGAAATCTCCAGCATTGGCATGATGTTAGCCGAACCATCACATTACGCTTAGCATTAAACAATCCAAGGGCAGTCCCGTCCCGTTACCAGTATAGGGAATCACGCAATAAGATAGAGCGGAACCATTCCGTAGGTAAGGAAAGACAGCAATAGGAGAGATGGCCTAAGATAGAGGCAGATATCTCGGTGGAGAGAGATGGTCGGTCGAGATGAGCAGCAAAGGAGAGAGTGTGCCTTTCCGAAGGAATCTTGAGAGATCACGAAGACAACAAATTAAAGCCCGGTTCCTAGATGGCCGTACGTTCGCGCTAATTAATTACAACATGGCGTCTCTGTTCGTAGCATCCACCTCCCTCCCTTTTTATCTGCCCCCATCTGCTTACCGTCCCTACACAACCACCCCTCCACTCGGAGAAACCGGTTCCGGCTTCCTAGGGCCTCAAAAGCCCGATCACTATTGGTTGACAAGATCTCATTATTCGCGGAGGATGTTTTTGAGGGAGGGGAGAGGTGGAGGGGGAGAGGATGCTGTGCGGGATGATATAAAAATGAAGGCGATATTCGGCGAGGTTCGAGTGCCTTCGCTGGGTGCAGGGTCCACTACATTAGGGGGATTGCTTCCGCATGGCGTACCAGAGGGTCTAATCGATGTTTTTATCTCGTGCTATATCGCTGTTATTCATCGGTAGAAGTTGAGGAAATTTTGAGGGTGGTTGTAGAGATGGGTTTGGGTGGGAACGGATTGGAATTTGGTCCTCGTAGAGTTATATTATGATACCGTATTTGCGAATGTAAAATTTTTACGAATCTCTTCAATAAAGTGAAAATTCCTTTCATTGTCACCTAGGTTAGCATGTTAACTTTTTAACTATAAGGTTCCGGGGTCGAGTCCCGAAAATATTTCCCCTAAAAGTACGAATGTTGGTGTACATTCATTTTCAATTAAAGGACTTCACTGAATTCTTTCACAAGCTGAATATTTATAGGAGCTATTTTAAGTAGATGAAAAACAACTTTAGAGCAATAGACAATCCCAACTTTACAGGGAGAAAATTTTATACTTTTCGCCTGCCCTCAAGCAGTAAGCATCTATGCTATATATCGATTCTGGAGATTAAATAATCCTTTAATGGTAGACTTTCGAATCTCTTATCTTATTTATCGTAGAGATTTTGCCCGTTACGCTCCACGTTTATTCAAGGTTGAGAAAATAAGTATCTCTTCTCAGCACCTATAAATATATCCCTAATGGACTAAGTCAATGTCATGTACGCGCGGAACCTTTCACTTCTTAGCTCAAACTTATTGGCGGTGTGTAGAATATTTTGTCCTCTCCCGCTTATTAGCATTAGGGCTCTATAAAAATAAATTCAATTTAGATATTCAAATTGGCCATGTAAATAAATAAAGACCCGCTATTTGAATCTAATCTTTTGCCTAACAAATTGTGATATCTCTGACATTGAGTGACGCACTGAAAGCCTTTTCTTTTTGAGCTTTCCGAAACTTCCCGGTATCCTTAACTGATAAGGAATGTTCGTAGAAAAGTTAAACCAATAGAAGTTCAATATAATTTTAATATTATAACTATAAAAATATGATACTAGATACTGTTTAGCTTATTTGAAAAGAATTTCTTGTTCGGTGTATTGGATTTTAGATATTTGTTAAAATATTTATGGGATTTCATCTTAAAATTCTTCCCTAATAGAGGCTCTAGTTTTTCATTGTTTCAAGAGAAACACCTGAGAATTTATTCATTGAGTATTACTTTTCACACTGAGTTTCACACACTTGAAACACCTGAGAATTTATTCATTCATTCAAGTATTACTTTTCTGGGAAAGATATCTGCTATACTTTCATTTCTTCCAATACTCATTTATATATTCTTATTGCAATCAATTCAACAATAATTAACTACAAGTAATTATATGTACGTTTGATACAAATACATTAATTCTTTACAAGTAATAATTGCGCATGATATTATTTATGTCTAAAAAGTGTGAAAGACATAATGATTGATTCAATTTAGTATAACTTAACATTGTGCTTTTTCTACTTCTGCAAGAATTTTCAATTCAAGCGTAATATATGAATTGATACTTTCGTGATATAACTCATATTTATCCCTCTATAATATTATTCGTGATTTAGAAGTCATAAGTTTCTACGTAATGATGCTCTTAAAATTTTGTTATTTAACAACGGAGGGTGTTTACTGCTGCTTTATGAACAATAGAGACCATCATAACTCCACAGTAGTTAATGGGAGGGACAGCTAACCGTAGTATATCCATTAATCGAAGACAAAACCACTTAAAGAGGATGATCTCCGATGAGAAAAAGGTCCTCGGCTCAAGAGTGATTTGGGTACGGGGAAGTCACGTGTGGGGCGCATTCCACCCGTTTTGGTAGCAAGGCGGAAAATGTAAGCACCGGGGACATCGAGCTACGGTGTCGTATGGATCTTTTTCATGGTTTTTGATGTGCCGAAAGAGCACTCGGTCGGGGAGCCCAAAAATTCTTCCACCTCCCCATCGCGAGGCAACGCTATTAATCCGTATGCTAATTAATCCGTGGGACATTTTTCAATCGTGGATTCCACTTTTCTCATCTCTCCCACGAGACTTCCTCTGTCCACGTTGTAACAGTACCGAGAGATTTCAACGCCAGAGCTTCCGAATCTGGTCGAGAGGTCTTTCGCTCGAAGGCGTATCTTATCGGCGATAAATTACACTCCGAGGAGAACGGGAGGTTTTACTCAAGGCTGCCGAATGTACGAGGATTTTGGATTCGGTTGTTTTTAGAGGTGTAATCAAATTCCTCGCTTTATATCCTCGACGGATTTCTTCATACCATTATTTACCGCGCGTCGACCGAATCGAAGCTTTTACTGCCTCTCACCCGCTACCTGTCATGACCTCTGGAGCGGTAGCTCTGAAATTTTTAGCATCCTTTGGATTCGATTGAGAATTTATGCCCTTATTCCCCTCAATGGTGTGCTTACCAATGCAGGGATGCTTTCGCACGGGAGGATATCAGCTGTTAGGGTTCTTTTTTATGTGATTTCCTTAGATGTATGTATAAGATTCCCATCCAAAGGTCAAAGTACTAAGTGAAGGTGTGCAGCCTCGTGAATGGATATGCCCGTAAGAGAATGATGGGCCTCATATATCTATTCATTCTTGGATCTCTAAATTTGTCTATAATTCAAAGGGTACTTTGCAGTACATGTATTTATGTCAAAGGAATATCACGACTCATAAAATGATTATTCTATTTTATCTTAAATCAAAAATGTTTAGCTGAATTTTTACTTCGTACATTCGTACTGAAGATATTCAAGTCGAAAAATCAATGAAAAATTCCTACAGAGACGACATTGTTGACAGAATGAAAATACTTTTGACATTTACCTAAAAATTGTTCAGAATTATGCATAAAGAGGGTTTTAGAAGTAGATATATTGGCATTTTTCCACAGTAATTCTGGAAAGTAGAATTTTATATTTCTTGCGTATATTTGCAAAATAATCAAATTTACTATTCTGTAAATTTATTATCGCACATCAAATCGAAATACATTCACAAATCTGAAAACTGAAAACCGACGATTAGTGTTAAAGTAAGGTTTTATTTTAAACTATTATTATATAAAAATAGTAATATATTAAACTGAAGCGAATTTATGAGAAAGCAAAGCATCTATAATTAATTAGCAATTAGATAAATATATTCCATGAACCACTCAATAAATTGGTAATACTTAATGTCAAATTGTAAACATATTTACAGTAAAACGAGTCATATTAATATCGGAATAATATCTAAGCTTCAGATCCGATATTCACCGATCGCCGATATTATTAATTCAGTTTGTCGGGTTTTTTAGTGAACTATTCTGCAATTTCACGAATATTTTTTCAAATTCGCGATATGAAGACCTTCGTACTCATCTGTAAACCTTATTATCCAAGTTAATGAGGAATAAGGATAGAAGACTTACGTCGAATTACTCAACTGATGAAATTTTTCTTATCGATGAAAATTATCAAACTACGGATTCGCGGAATATGGATTTCCGATTTTCACTTCTCAGATTCGAGGTTTTTCGAGTTTCGATATCTCAATTAAAACCACCTAATCGATGGGCTTAATTGGTACAGGTTATCATCAAATAGATGATTAAATATCACATGAATAGTTTCCCTTTAGAGAGAGTTAGCTTCCATTGTTGACTTCCGAGTACTTCTCTTATTTCGTTAGATACAGAGTCAAGTGGTATCAATCCATGGGAAAACCCTATGGTCTGCGCAGAGAAAGGCAAGAGCGACCGTCGATGTGAAGTCGGCGACTCCGAATCTTCGTAAGGAAAGGACGTGTCTTGTTGGGAGTAATTGGATCCGGTAGTGGGAGGCGAACAAAGAGAGCGATATTGCGGCAGCAGAGTATTATGGCGTAGGAGATAAAACACAGGAATAAAAGCGGGAGAGACGCTTGTAAGGGAGGTGTGGAGGGGCGGATTCTTCCCAGCATCCCCTGCGAGAGCGTCGGCAGCCCTTTGTAGTCGCTCTTCCACCACTCACGTTTCCTCCAATTCCCATCCTTCTAAGTCATTCTATATCTTTCCCATTTCCTCCGTGTCCACCCGAAGTGTTTCGGCCTTCCTCCACCGCTATATATCCGTTTATTTTTCGACTCTATTCAATTATGTTTGTTTTCTGCGAAGGATCTGCCATAGGAAAGTTTGTGGTATGGTTTGGGGTCAGGTAGGCGACGGTCGTTTCGCCGAAAGGGCTATTGGTCGACGGACAACTGATGGACACCTCGTGACGCGTATAAATTCGCTTGGTTTAAAAAGACTTTCCGGCGATGTTTCAATGGAAATAGGGACTTTAGTTGATTGAAATTATTATGTTAGGAAGTATTTTATGACCTAGGAATGGAATGATATATCTTTAATCTCACTATTAATCATTACTGAAATACTTTTCTTAGTGTGTTGTAGGCTTTTCTTAAATCTATGACGTTTCATTCCTTTTTTTACCCAATTATTTCTTGACAAGTTCTCTGTTAATTTTAAATATTGCTAACGGTTCATTATTACATTTGGAACTATCAACTAATAAAAAGACATCAAAAGTATAGCCAAAACTTTACTGCTAAACTAAACTTTTAGTGACTTTCATGTAAATATTTTTAAAAAGATTTGTATTTTAAATACTTTGAAGCAATCTAGTTGCCTAATCATAACTCCACACTATATAAACTTAGAATTACTCTGGAGTAATTCATTCGTTGGAATGCAGATGGTAATGTCTCAATTATGTAATTTTTTTCTCTTTTATGTAACAATATCCTATTACACATTATTTATTACAAGAAAACATGTAAATATAGACAACCATAAATAAAAAAGACTTATTGCCCTCTTTTCAGAGTAGAAATTAACAATTATTTTCCTTCGGCTGTCTTCATCAGAACAATTTTCTTTCATTTTCTTGCTGTCACTTTGATTAATTTACGTTTCATCAATATGCAGTAACCAAGGACTACAAATCAACAGTAATTTAAACGATTGATGTACAGAATATGTTAATTATAACTTAATTAAATAAAGTACATAGAGATGTAATACGTCTTCAGAAACATGCAAGGACATGGCAATAAATAAATGAAATATATTCGCCGATTGTTGCTTTGACTCATTTGATGTTGCTGTTATTTCTTCATACACTATTTTCTCTTTTTAATCATCAGATTTGCTCTTTATTTAATCTTTTATTTCAATTAATTTTACATTATAGATCTGTTTCCGTGTTTCCTAACCTTCTTCATTATATTTTGTGTCACTTCTTCTGTCTTCCAATAATTTATTTTGTTTGTGTTTATTATACTTTCCTGAATTTTATCTTAAATGCTTTGACCTCATTTATTGATTCTTAGTATCGTTAAATCATTACATCAATTTATCTTGTACCAAAATTAAATTTCCTTGAAATAAGATGGTGATTTCTTTAACGTTTTTAAACAACTATATTTTTTGTACATTTACTCACTAGATTTTTCTCGAATTAGCTGCTTTATATATTAAGGTTTGCTCCCAATAACAAGGCTTATTGAAATCCACACAGTAGCATCTTCAGTCGTTTAATTCCACCGTCTCTTTGTTTCCCAACTCTCTAGATGTTCTTGATGTAAGTGGATCCTCGCTAATATCAACTTCGGGGAAATAAAGACGTTTCTAATTTAATCTAATCCCTTTGCCCTCTTTCCCCTTCTTCATCTTCCCTCTTTTTCTTTCCCTAAGATCATTCCTCTCCTTTCCCGCAACTCCTCCTTGAAACCCAACCGTTCTCTCCCTTACGGCGTAAAACGTATAAACTCCGCCGGAATCTTCTTTCGCGAAAGGGTGGGAGTCAACCGGTGGGTTCTCTGACGCCAGCCTCTTTGATCCAGCAACCACGGAGTCATATCCTTTACTACGTTTTTCTGCTTTTATTTTCCCTCGTTTTGATACTCTGAAGGCGTGCCTTGGCACCGCGAGTGTTTCGGCTTTTCATCTCCAAAAACTTTTCGCGTAAATATTTCGATCCTACGTAGGTCAAAGACCTAGTGAAATTACTATTTTTTGGAAATTTTTTATAATTGGAATTAAATATGGGGATTAAAGATGCGCACAGATGTTTATGGTATCATTTCAGTGATTTTTTATTAAAAGTCAATCTATTATTGATTTTCAATAGTGACGATCTTTAAGTTTACGGCGTCCTAAACCTCATTAGATCGAGATGAAGTTTTTCATAACTGTATATTTTATTGGCTATGAATTGTGTTCAAAGGATTTTATAGATACTTTTTAATTTCAGTCTTATTATCATGAGCAGTATGGAGACAAAAAGAATAGAACTGGTATGGAATAAGCAGGCCATTTTATAAATTGTCGAAAAACTTACATATGCCCTTAAAAATTAACGTTTTTATTGATTATGTATACTATTTAACTTCAGGGATTAGTATAAGAGAGGACTATATGGTATAAACTCGATTATAGTGAAGCCAAACATTATCATTATCATTATTTAATGAATCAGATTAGCTAATCAACCAGAGATAGTCCAGCTGCGTTCATTATTAAACCATTTACTTTTGTGCTAATTAAATCTTGATTGAAACAAATAAATAAGTGAAATTCCATGGTTATTATACATAATCTGATTCATCCGGAATAAAATGACGCTAGAGAAAATATTTGCCTAAAAAATGATTGGTGTTTAAAGAAACAAAGAGTTATAATTAAGGCAAATATTTGAGTTGCTATTTTAATTAACTGTTGCCATTGGTGCGTATTTATTATCGCTAAGGGAGACAAAGAGATCGTTCAGCAATTCATAACATTCCAGTGGTTAAGGTGGCGTGAATGAGGGATGAATCGACATAATGGAGAAAGCAATTAACGGAATAACATGGTTATTTTCAAATAACAGCTGTTTCATTCATCATCTGGCATTTGGCAATCAGACGCTGCATGCATCCGGTTTTGGTGAGTCGATTGCTCATTATCATTTTGATAGGGGAATTCCACCGTTTTAATACGTATATATCTAGTGATCTAGTATAACGATCGATATTGGCGGATTTATGTTAAAAATTGTATTTTTGTATAGTTTGTGAAAAAAATCCATGGACATCACCCTTACGGATCGTAAAAACAGTACTAAACGCTTAGAAGGTATTTAACAATCGATAATTTTTTCGTTCGAAATCTCAGATATGGTTACATTTAACATTAGAATATAATTTAGGAAAAAATGATTTTCTTATCGTTTGGATACATTATCGTTTTTTTAAAGGAAAGTTAAGCTTGATCAATATTTCGTGAAACATCAAGTAGTTACCGATTCCAAGAACATTAAACATAGCTAATGATAGATATTAGAAGGATGAACGGTATTTACAATCATAAAAACAGGTATATTTCAAGTCTTTCGTATCACATATTATTAGCTGTATGATAGTTAAACTAGCATTGAAAAGATGTCACTCGGGATGGAATCCTGATGGACTGCTTGGGAAGCAACTATGCTAACAATGTAGCGAAAACTTGTTCACATGTATAAATAGTTTTTATTATTACCTTTAATGTGAACCCATGGTGCTCTATTTATAAATAATTTCATTCTAGAAGAATTTTAATGTATTCTTAATCAATCGGTTATAGATGATATACTGTATAACACATCCTTAAAAATATCTAATGATTCTCTTGCTTAATACCAAAGTAAATTAAAAAGGAATATGCGTCGGCCGGGAATCGAACCCGGATCAACTGCTTGGAAGGCAACTATGCTGACCATTACACCACCGACGCCCATATCTGGTTTCTCATAAATTAATAAATATTTCTTCCAGTTTCCAAGTTCGATGAAATTGCTATAGCTTGTGTTCTCTTTGGTTACTGATATTTCGTATATAATATTGATATTCAATATGATTTATTCATTATGAAATAGCACCTATGTAAATGAGTAATATTTCAGAAATAACATGATTGCATATTGGACCGATTTAAATGTAAACCTTAAGTTAGTTCAGTGGCTTATTTTCTCGTTCATCCGCGATGCCAGGAGAAGGTTTTATTCGCTGAGAGCAGTAAATGTACTGCTTGAGTATTACCTTTTTCTCATTTTATTTTTCCCAAGGCTTTGTTTTTCCATGTTCGCAATTCAATCATATGGTTTTATACCGAATCATCGAATTTTAAGTGCTGGTTAAATCATTTGGACTTACGACTTGCAAAAATTTTAAATACATATTTACTCTTCATCGTATTAAGTACTACTCTCTCGCTGATCGGTAACCTATTTCTATATGTAAATAAAATCGAATATTGTACAATACTCAAGAAACTCATACATATCAAATGTTTAAGGAATTTCGCAATTCTTTTACAAGTATATTGAAAATGCTCCCAGATACTTGCGAATTTTCATCACCACGATTTCTTGTATTACTCCCGCTACCTGTTGGTAAAAGTCTATCCTCTCTAAAAGCAATAAGACAGTTGAATCAATCAAAACACGTTCACGAACACGAATCTCGGTTTTTACGACCATTTGAAAGATTGCTAGGAAAGAATTTGATGTGATATAAAATGGAAACTTTACAACCGCGACAGTTTAGATAGCGCTACCTACTAGCGGGGACGAGAATAAATAAATGCGAAGTTACGTACTCTTATTTATATGATCAAGGCCATGATGACCAAGGCTTCTGGTTGTCTCGAAGTTTACCTTAGCTGATTCCGGCCAAAAGGGGAGCGCAAGAGATTCATGGGCTCGTAAAAAGTTCGGTAGCTCGGGGAAAAAGTTGCCCCAACCGTAGAGCAATCATCACCGCGGGAGACGGGTCATAGGAGACCAACTTTTACTCCGTCATTATCGATATAATTGCGCATTCTTGATTCCTTTAGGAGGCAGGACGTCGCACGAAGTACACACGTAAGGCGGTTGCGATGTTAGATCGCCTTGAAGCGCCTTTTTATTTCGCTGTATCTAACTCGTCTGAGATGTATTTTTTATGGGGGCGTGAGTGCAAACTCACTCTCGACGGTTACTTGGATACTTACTTAGAGAGTAAACAAACTTTACTAATGCTTTACATTGCGTCATTTCGGATATGTTCTCGCTTAAAGGATGATTAATGTACTGATAGATTAAAGCAGTGAGAAAACGGTGCTTTTTAGCCCTCATATGGATGACATTTTTGCAGTTTGAATGGAATTGTTGAATCATTTTTCGCGGATATTTTGTCGTGTTAATGCTAGATTTAAAAAGTCTTTATGTATTATACGCGTATCTGCGCTCGAAAATTTCACCCTTTGCTTCTACCACTCTATAAGCGATTGACTCTGTTCCTGACCTGCAGTTGACCCATATTTACAATTCATCCACATAGTTTCCAATTTCATCTTTTTTTTCATTCCTCCAGCATTGATAATGAAATGGTCAGTTGATCAAACTACGTCTGTCATTTTCACCACAGTTCACATTCCTTTGTTCAACGAAGCTGTTGTATTGTTCCGTATATATTTTGATTCGTTTTAAACGAAACATTTCGTAGCAATCAGTATTGATTTAAATTTCTTGTCAGCTTCATCTTACGATTTCATGTTAATATCTAAACAGTATAACAGTTTACTTTTAATCTGCACCTCAGTTCTTGAAAATCTTTTTGGAAATCTAAAGGATTATTCGGTTCAGTTAAATGTCATTTTAATCCCACAATTCGTCTAAAATAGACCAAATATTATCATCTTTAGTATTGGCATAAACTTAAAAGCTAATAAGTCTTATTTATATAAGTGTAAAAATGGATTTGCTGATTTAAACAGTTACAATTGCTGTCATGTAGCACACCTACTGATTGTACCCGACTCCAGCAATTGATTAAATCATCTCCATATGTAACAAGTCTTACTTGTTAGGGTATTATTTGTCTTCACTCATGGAGCTTATCGTGGCTCTGTGCATTAAATTTAATTTTTATAAACATTTATTGTGACTGGTAATACATGAAGTGATCGAAGAACTTTTAGAAATGGTAGGGAAAATATTCTAATCAAAAGTGGAATTTCAGAGAATGGCTGAGAATTATTTCAATCGAAGTTTTGCTGATTGATCATGTATCATACATTCATCGATGTATTACGTATTTACAGGAAGCCAATTTGCACCCCACCTGAACTATACATACGGGATTTCCTTTGGAAGAATATAACGTACGGCCATTCCAAAGTATATTAGTCATTTCGTTCAACGACACACATTTTTCTCATCATTTCCCGAAAGATCGATCTTTCGGGTGGGAAAAGAAAGCGACCGGAATTCTGCGACCATCCGTTCAGTTGGCAACACTTTTCCCACCCCCAACGATCCCTCACCCGCTTAATATCCTATTCTTTTCCCAAAGGTATTCCTCCCCACTGTTTTATTTTATCTCAACCGCTGGCTACTGAAATTCCTTCGACCAGAGGCGGCAAAGATCTGTCCCGCCATTGAACAGGTTAGTTTTCGGCGTGTGATGCCCCAAAGATACGATCCGAAGCCGCGGTCCTTTTGAAGGAGCGGAAGGGGTGTGGTTACGGACTTTTCTCTCCCTCAAGAAGATTGGTGGACACTCAAGGGTTGTAAAAAGCGCGTATGATAGATGCCTCATTGGTCGCCCGTGTAATAATGCGCGGGATGTGTCGATGGGATTGGTACATCTTTGGTGACGTCACGGTTCGGTTTCGTTGTTTATCCTAGTGATCGCTGTTTACTTAGTGATTGGGGTTTATTGTATTGTTACACGCAGAGTTTACTGTTTTTTGTGTCAATTAGCTAATCAATGAGAGACTGAATAGGTCCTAATTTCTATGTATAATTATTGAGAAATATTCATGATTATTATTACTGATAATTATTCCATAAGTCATCCCGATTTTTTTCGCAGCTCTGCGCCATCTTCTTTGTTTACTTTGAGGATGTATGTGAACGTAATGTAATAGATTATTTATAGAGTATGGTTTGATATTTGTAACCTAAAGTGTTTCTGATTTTGATTAATATTGGGAAATTTTTTAAATATATTGTGTTTACCTTAATGAGAATATCTGCAGGTGGATACACCAACAAAATTTTATAATATTATCCGAAAAAAATAGTTTTTACTTTTAAATACAACCATTTTAAACCTGTGTTTTCAATATATTTACTCCAACTCTGTTGGTTCCCTATGAGAATGAACTTCAATTCCCAAGCCTGTGCAGATTGACTCGATTTCGTACTTTTGATGCACGAATGCCAGAAATTTGAATTATTCGAAAGAGAATGCATTTATTTTCCTCATATTTTTCATTTGTCAATTTTCGTGGCAATGAGTATGCCAGCCAAAGTTATCTAAGCATTATTTACATCTCCTAATTTTACTCCTTAATTTTTTGCAAGAAATGCATACGTCTTTGAACAAATTTTATGAAAAATATTTAATTAAATATTATTTAATTAAATATGTACGTAATTTGTGTTGAATATATTGGCAATATTTTCAGCTCACCCCTAAGCCTGTTGTATTCTCAACCCTCCGTAGATTTCTGTTGACAATGCCTGACGACCCAACCATTTTTCAAACTAAAATTGCCATGAGTCAACTATCTATGGACCTTCTCAAATATTAATCAAAAAAATTATTAATGATCTTTGAATAGTGTCTTCTTGAAGCCATTGATGTTCTTCCAGAATTAATCCTTCCGATATATCTGGACCCTACGCCGTGATATCCTCTTAATACGTATACGCGCCGAATCCACGGTTATAGCACATCTCGGGGATTCACCCAAATGACACACTCGGGAAGGCGCGGATTAAACCGGTTTCGCTGCTCCATTTGCGAGTTGATAACGAGGGAAACTATTAAGGCGTCCATCTTGATCCCGCATTTAACTCCCGCGTGGTATATCTTCCCACGACTCCGATAGGTGGAGCATCGGACGTCCGGCATCCATTCCTTCAGCGTGGGAATGGACCCGTAGATGTGCCCCTCTAATAAGCATGCGCACCGAAGGAATTCAGAAGATCGAACGGTATCATTCTATCGGAGTTTTCAAAGCGAAACCGCCTCAAAGGCGGAGGCCTTTGCAGTACTTCAGTGGCGTTATAGTATAATGTGAATCTCGCCGCGTTAACTCCTCTTATATTAGTTTTCTCCAAAGAGTTAGGACGTAAAGTGCGGAGTATAAAAGTCTTTAAATGCGCGGCTCGTTTCCATGGGAATGCGGGCGGAGTCTTTCATCCTTTGGGCTGCTTCTGTGAGGCGCCGCGAGATGTAAGGAGACATGGAAATTCGTTCTCGATGAAGTAATGAGTCTATCAGAGCTGATATGATTCCGTGGATGAGATTTATTTTCCGTTTTATCGCATGGCTGCTGTTGGGGTGTGAGTGTTGAGAGGGAAAGTTATAGGAAACTATTTCAGTTCTCTTCAAGGTCTCATTGAAAGATTTTTCCAAGTGGAAAGGCATTTTTCGATTTTTTTTGCGCATTTATTATTGAATTGAATTATCGTAATAGATAAAAGAAATTAACAAAAGCTTTTGAAATAAGTCGTATTATGTATACGTAGGGAAAATAATATATTGTCTCTGTTATTAAAGAGGGCCTCAGGACTTAAATTTTTGGGCAAAAAGTGTTATTACTTAACAAATCTTACATGATTTAAAAGTATTAAGAAGAGTGATATTTACATATTTTCTTCCTGAAAAAGAAACGAAAAACATCTTCATTTAATATATATATATATATATATATTTATTTATCACCCCATTTTTCATTCTAATATGGTGTATTAATTTTCCTTTAATTTAATATCCAATTACTATCACATCTGACAGTATATCGGTAAATTCAAACCCATTTTGCAACAAAAGTATTCAATCTTTATTTCAGAGAGCACATTAAATGGCA
Source organism: Pantala flavescens (assembly GCA_020796165.1). NCBI lineage: Eukaryota > Metazoa > Arthropoda > Insecta > Odonata > Libellulidae > Pantala > Pantala flavescens. The sequence goes on along the minus strand of CM036881.1, from coordinate 43,038,921 downwards.
CTAATACAGCAAACTTGTAAATAATATTCTTCCTAGAAATAGTGAACTGCTTCAGCATCGTATGCCTTTCCAATAAAAGTTCAATCGATGTGCTCATGCCTTCTTTCACAGTTCACTAACAGTTACATCAAAAGGTGATCGGAGTGTCATATCGTAGATGCATACACATCACAATATCTCGAAATCACCTCACTCAAACGATTCGATCGTTCGCACTTCGATTCTTTTCTTGATTCGTTTATTATTCATTTCAAAGTTTATCGATTAATCAGTTTCATTGAAATTTTCGATATATCGAAAGTTAGTCAATCGATATATCGATTCATGTAATAATCGATTGTTCGATTTTGAGGTCATGATCACTTAAGTCTTATAAATGGAGTACTTCGGTGATCCAAGTCCATTTGACCCCTTCATTAGGTGTGGAAAGTATCTTTTTCCTGGTATTGCACATTAAATTTTCCTCTGCATCACCAATCCACTCGTATCCAAGGTGAGCAGATGGGGTTATCTTGTCTTCTATGGGAAGACCGCCCTTTGTCCATCCTAGAACCAGTAGAGGTCCTTGGAGAGTTCCTGGGAGTGCGGTTCCAATCCTAAAATGGAAAGAAAAGAATGAATGTGGTGAGATTTGTACAAGTGTGATCTTTTAGAAGGATAGGGCGCTAAGTCGATTAATTGCGAATATTAAGTAGAAGTAGATGAGCCCTTAATAATCAGCACCATTTCGGACGAGGAGATGGAACTGGTCTTAGAAGAGATTATGGGCTAATATACGAGAAGTAGGGATCCTCTTTGGATTTGTAATAAGTAGACAAACTCGGTAAATAATTATTAGAAATAAATGTGGGGGAAATAATATGTAGATAAGATTAAACAAAATAAATTTGACTCAGTAAAGACTAGGTGGGTGTAATGGGTGTACACATCTATTTTGTTCTTTCTAAATTTAATGAAAATTTAACAAAGATGAAATATAAATGAAAATATTCGTTATTACTACAAATATGAAGGTACGCTAATCGATACAATGATTAAGTACTTTAAATCAACATAAATTGCATACAACAGAAAATTATTTAATCGTTTTAATATCATTTCATATTAATTTCAGAATTTGAGTAATAATGATGTGCAATTTGTTAAAATAACATTAATAATGAACCGTAATATCAAAAAATCTATACTCTAAAAAGTCTATTACTTATTTATGAAGCTAGGTCTAAAATGTGATTCGAGATTTAGCGCATTATAATTAGATTTATATGAAATAAATGACTTTGAGGATCGCGAAAAAATAAATCGTTGAGAATATTCCTGCAAAGTAAGCTATTCGCACTAAGTTCATCTTTGCCCCTTTACCTTTAAAGCAAAGCACAAAGTATGTTAGGAACGATAAAACTCATACCTAGTTATAAAATAATGTAAATATATATTTGGAGGTTATTACGACATTCTGACTTTTATTCCATTTGCTGCAAGGTGATAGCAATGAAAGCGTGAATTAAGCATCCAAACATTGTTATGTTTCGATATTAAACAATGAATCAGTTTTTAACGTAGCTGTCAATAATGAAAGGCAACAGTACTCCATATTCATGAACGTTACGCAACAATGTAGCATCGTTTCGGAGGGACGTTAATTCACCAATTACTCGCCTCGGTACAAGTAGTAACTATTGAATTACGCAAGAGTACGAGTGGACAAATAGCTTAGAGGAATAGAGTTTGCGACGAGCACATGATTATAAAACACCGTCAAAGAATAGCATCGAATTCCTCGGGTCGCCAATAAAATCGCACGGATTATAAGCATTCGCGGAACTTTTTTTACCCCTCGAAACAATATAATCGGCCATTGGCCACTTACCAGAAACCCTCGGGAGATAATAGATGGGCGGAAGGTCGGGATCTTTTAAAAGCATTGCTGTGGTTCACCCCCTCCTTGGGGAGGGGAGGGGGTGAGGGGTAGACTCCATTTAATGAGCCATGTCTCGCCATTGTTATGTCGTCGACCTGATTGAAGAGTCTTGCCGACCACGTGACTCGAGCCCGTTGCCAGGAGATGTGACATCCACTACCCGCCGAAGTATATTCCTCGGCCTAGATCCTGGGAGATGCTCCAAAAGGATACGCTGAAGACCGTCCCGTCCGAGGGTGCTTCTCAAAGCGATTCCCGTACTCTGCTTAACGTTGACTCGATTATCCGTGGATTCCTACGAATTTGTATGAATTTTGATCCGCACGAGAGCATACTGTACACAGACGGGGATCGATTGTGTTTGAATACATCAAGAAAAAATACTTGTGAACGCGATAGTAACAGACTAATACGAAGCTGGATAGATAGCACAATCAACAGAACGTTTAATCCGAAATCGAGCGATCAGGTTCGAGTCCCGGTCATTTCAGAGTTTTTTCTCGTTTTTGAATGCCTTGGGATTCGTTCTTCCCCTTCATTCTTGGTTTCCTATTTTTTTACTGCGAAGGTGAAAACTCGTAATGGCGTAAAAATTTCATAAAATAATAATAAGTGATTCTTCATTTACTCGACAATGTTATACTACATAAAATCACCATGGTAACCAACGAACGCAGGTATATAATCTAAATGTCATCTAAATCTAAATTTAATTGAGAGGAAAGGGAAAAAAAATTCCCTTAGTAACCTATCGTCATATATTGAATACGTCTTTAACAACCCCCATCGTGATCTCGTAAATCACACTGCTAAAATAAATCTCGAATAAATTAAATTTTTTATTGAACTAGAATCTCATTATTTTACGGATAAAAAAAACTTCCCCCTAAATCAAATATAAATACGTTTTTCTAAAGCCTTTGAGTCACGTTCCATTCCGTGAGAAACAGGTGGCACGGGGGACATATAGAACACCCCCATCATCTTCTAGCTAATCTCCAAGAGGTTAGCGTCGCACAAGAATTTCCGGTGGCATTTGCGCAGAATTGTTCCGAAGTGAACGGTTATATCCAGTTGGAAGAAGCCTTGGGGATTAAAATAAATGTATCCTCTCTCTCAGAGCCCATCTCTGTTGGGATATTGCTGGATTCGGTCCAATACAAACATGTTCATTCTGCGATTATATTAAACGGAGGATGCCTTCTATCCTATTCTCTTCGATGGTGTTGCCTCAGAGTTTATGTATGTCGACGTACGGCTCGCCTTTATTCAATTAACGCTTAATGTCTCCTTGGAGATTCCTGAGTTTCGACCATTGTTGTTAAGGGTTTTTATGGAAACGATTGGTACGTATGGGAGGAGGAAATATTACGTTCGTTCTGGAATGTGTTTTAATTGGTTATCGATTTTTCTCTACCCAAAATCATGACTCGAAGCGTAAGGTATTATTTCCACTGATTGAGAATATAATTTTTATGTTTAAATCGTAGTATCATGGAACGGATTGTGAATAAAATACGCTAACAATATATGAGAAATAAATGTTTATATATTCAGTACGTAATATTAAGAATGTATAGTCTAATTTCATATTTGGGAGGAGTGTAGCTATAATGTGCAAAAATTTTTGGAACCGAGCTAATGTATATAGCAACGAAGGAAAATTTCGCTTGGGAGATGGATCTATTGAAATGGTCCTTTATCTTAAATATTTCAATAGTTTATAGTTTTATATAATCGATGAATAAATTATAATAATGCATCAAATAGGTTTACAAACTTTTCTGAACAAGGAGGATTGATTTCGAGAGAGACGAGTAATTGATATTAGATTAGAAAGATCACCAAATACGTAAACATGGGAATATATAAACTTCTCCGAGTTCCTATTTCAAGTTATAGTGATTCAATCGTTTCACATTATAATATACTTTTTTCTCGATTGTTGTGTAGCATTATTGCAAGCGCATGTTAGCCATATTCTATCGACAATTACTTGAGAACATAACAATGCCTTTCCTGTTCCATTCAATTTAGCGCGACGATGCCTTCAGTCTACAACAATTGGAAAACGCTGTAAATTTTTAGAAACTCTTAAATCCCACTCACTAATAGATTAATGTTCAAAGTTTCATTCTGTTAATTGAATCTCCAGTATAAAGCAACAATTTAAGAATAATTGTTTAAAATAACGGTTAATTTTTACTTCAGCGTATTTGTTCTCAATCCCATTATTGATCCGCGCAATTGAAGGCATTGTATCGGAGGAGAGAACGCTGTGGAATGTGAGGAGAAAAAAAAAACAGGTGTTCGAGCAACTAAGAGCAGAAAAAGAAGTGACCAAAGGATTGATAGTCGAGTCGGGCAGTGATATACTTCCCACAGCGATTGCTATTCCGAGAGAGCGATGCTACAAATACCGGATATCCGCGGAAACGAGGAAAAATTCTCTGAAAGAAAGGATCTTTCCAGATAAATAGATTGGAGGGGAAGATTATCACCTCGCGACAGGAATGACTCGGAATTAGCCGGAAAGAGAGTTGTGGTAAGGGATTCAATAGCTTCATACTGCAGCCACATTTCTGTATATTACGATCGTATTTATTGACCTAGCTTTGCATCTCTTTGCATCAATTTCGAGGCACCATTGGATACATATACTACCTGTGGCGAAATTATTCTTTTAATTGGAAGTCTAAATTTCACTTATAAAGCAGTATAAAGTGGTGATTATTTAAGCTGAGGCTAAAAGAATAACCATGGAAACAGCCTTTATTTATTGAGTGTTTCTTAAACAGATCTTTATTATCCTGCTTTTAAATGGAAAATAGCATTTTAATCCTAAATTAAGGTTATTTATTGCGATATTCGCCCAATAACCCATTTTTACCCAATATTCATACTCATTAGTACTTGGAATATCCTCCTCCTTCCTCATCATACTTCGAAAGATATTTAAGATAGATTTATTATAAAATGTTTAACATTGTAATTTAGCAACAAAATGAAAATATTTCCAACCAAGGAAAAATAATTCTAAATTAGAATGCATCAGTCGTGGAAAAATAATTTTGCTTATTCCCATAGGGGAGTGATTAATGACCACAGGCAGGGTTTATCTACTCATATCTCTCTTTCATTTTCTCAAAGCTTCGCGTACTAAATCCACAGCACTTTTTGTCCACCACGACGAAATTTGTGGACCAATCCATCCAGCTCCATCAGTCACAAGAGACTCGCGTGATAATAATCTCTGAGTAATACAGCTGATCAAATGCATTTAGCCTTGTTTGGTTCGTTCCACGCACTCGCTTCACTTTTTCTCTTCGTAAATCTCACAATCGCTCGGAAAATTGGAATTCTGCTCGTTAACTGAGATGCAACCAAGATTCAATTCACACAGCTTCCATTCTCAATGCATAGGAGCGTATCTCTTCCCCGAGCAGTGACAAATTTCCTCGGCGATAAATCAACAGCTGGACGTTCCGACCACGATTAATAACCCTCTCTCATCCACAAGACAGATGGTCCCTTTCGCCTTTGAATCATGCTTCTAGATAATACGGAATCTCACGAGGATCGAACCCGATGTCCTCCGTATGCGTAAGAAGCTCTGACATTCCGAGGTTCATAGATTTTAAACGAACTTCAACCCTTGCGTTTGTAGATAATCATTTTTGATAGTCGTTGGAGACTTATGTAGCCGTAATTTCTTATCGGAATATTTCTTTTCTCAGGGTATGAGACTGACAGACATTATCGACCATCAATTGTTTCTGTATCGTATATTGATGAGATATTAAGACAGCTGTTTAATTTATGGAGATATTGAATTATTTTCCTATGTAATTTCTCCGCTAGTAGAGTAGACTAAAAATTTTATTCGCTAAACCATTTCACTATTATCGAGTCAAAAGAACTTTTTCTGCTTACATCGCAGTATTTTTTTGAAAGAAGAATTACTGATCAAATTGTATTTTGTTTGCTTTCATCGCCACATCTCAGCATATTCTAGCAATGGAAACGGGGTTGTCCTCAATTAGTCATGTATTTTGCCAATTGTATTTGAAAAAGCAGATAGATTAGCTTTACTTCAGGGACAAAAATAGTCATATAGAAGTATTCTTATGTATATTTTCCAGTGATTACTAAGGAAAGTTAAATTTTATAAGTAAATTGTTCTTTTACAATGTTTAATTTCAAATAAATTGCTATTTAGTTCCAAAAGGAGTAAAGTCTACAGCCTTCATGATTAATTTAATTACCCGTAGTTATAAAAAAATCAGCCTCTAAATAACGTTACCCCCCTATAGCGTAAAGGATAGATGACTTAGATATGGAATTATTTTCTGAAATATTGTACTCGCATGTAGTTTGCTAGGTAATAGGTGTTTTTCTTCTTGTTTGAGTAAACAGAAGTTATCAAGAAATTAAATACTGTCTTATGTTCTGAATCTTCGTAAAGATATCCATATCAGACGAATGTTCCCGAATATTTCCTTGAAGGAAATGGTTCCTTTAGGGTCTGTATCCTTCAGTTACGGTTTCCCCTTCTCAAGAACCGATATCGGCTAACGAATCGATCTTGAGACATGGTCCAGAAGGCGACGAAGCGAAAGAAAGCTTCAGATCCTCCATTCTGTTTCCTCCCAAAACCCCCACAGCAATTGAATCAGCTCGATATCTCTAACTTACATTTTTATAAAATAGAAGTCTATTTATTTCATGTCAGTTGGCAACGTATTTACTGAGAAGCTTACATTTAATCATTCTGAGTAAATTTAAGGAAAATATACAGAGAGAGAGAGAGAGAATTCTAGAAATAGTCTATAAATTGCCTTCCCAGCATTGTATACCAGTATTCTGTCACATAAATATGAATTCAATCATTTGACTGCCTCATAATCAAATATCCAGTCTTCTTGCGGGATTACATTCTTATGTGATTCCTTTACTCTAAAAAAGAGTAATTGTCAACGCTAAACCGTACTTCTTCGTTTTCGCTTAATCTGACCAGATAAATTGGAAATTATCTCCATCTATTGAAGCCTGTTTTTGATATATTGATTCAAACATTTCTCTTGATATCTCTTTAGCTATTAGAGAAATCTATAGCTCTCTAAAATGAGGATTGTAGAAATTTGACGTGAAATGAAGCCAAACTTCCATTACTTTACATTGTATGTAGCAGATGGTTTCAAAACACCTTTTCAAAATATTTGCTATTCAGTAGTACCATAAGCAATTTTCTACTAATGCCGTTTTATTGCTGGCGATATTGCTCCAACTGCTTGGATGATATCATTACGACGAAAACGCTTTCAGTGTCTTATCTTGATTATATCTCGAATGAGCTGAAAGAGGTATTTCATGCAATAAATAGGCTTCCTTATCACTCTGATTGGTTGTATTGTCAGTTTCTAGTGTAGTGTTCTACGAAGATAATCCGATAGATTCCTCTTTATGATGGTATTAATTACTAGAAAGTTCACTCGATTCATCAGCAATAAAGTATGAGATGTCACTACAAGACAATTATTCGCACGAAACGGTTCCTTTAATTATATTAGATCACTTCTTTTTTATTGTCAAGAAAAGAGTCCTGAAATAAAACTGTATTACAATTGTTAAAACTGTCGTATTCATATTAATTCAGTTTTCTGGTCATGAGACACTAATCTGAAAGTATTTTTCTCTTGAGATGCAAACTAGAGTATATTTTTAACAAACTTTTAATTGATTCTTCTCATTAACAGCACCTTTGTCCTCTCTTCCACAAAAATAAAGATCAAGCTAATTCAATACAAACATCGTAAATATTTACGTGCTCTTTAACATTGTTTCATTGAATTAAGAGATTGGCTGAATTAATACATCCCTTTCGCATCTCAATCTAAGATCAGTCGTAGAGATAATCGATATTTGATGCCAAAGATCCTCCCACACCGAAATTGGTCCAGAGGGAAACAGGGGATAAATCTATAGCCACTCATCTCCCCTCATTCGGATCCCTCTCGATGGAAATAACAGACAAACACGTGAATCAAGTGGGGCTCTTCAGAACGCATTCGGATCATCGCCCCATTTTACTCTTTGATTACTCGCTCCATGGGAACTGATAGAAGATAAAAAGAAGCATAGGGCGCGTAAACAGTGAGGGTTATTTCATTTCTCTCTTTTTTGGTGATTACCTCAAGTGTTACTCTATTTTATACTACATTCTACCTTTCTGTCACGATAGTCACAATAAATATGAAATATATTATATAATAAAAACTTTCTGGGATGGATAAAGTTTAATGGGAAATTTTGTTAATGTGAAATTCATTTTTTGATTTCATAATCGATTGCATAGTCTTTTTATATTGCTATTTAAAAGATGTAAATTTTAGTGTGCATCGTCTTTGCTACATTTCATAGTTAATGTAAGATATTTCAATAATTATAAGGACAGAATTCATTTCAGAAAGGGTAAAATATTGAGGGTATTTTTTTTAATTTAAAATATTAATGTAAGCTCACAATCCAAATTTTATGACATGTTATCTATATTACGGTACCTAATCCAAGAAAACGAACAGTAAGGTATTGACAAAAAATTAAAAGATCGAACAAGCTGTAAGATTCATTAGAATAGACCCCTGCCGCACGCTTCTATCGCAATGGGTATACACTCGAGCGTGTATCTTGTCTCCAAATATTTAGGATCTCATTACCTGGCAAACAGTTTCCTGCCACCCCAATCGAGCCGTGTACAAACTCATTCTCAAGCCTTAGAGAATCTTTTCAAGCGTGTTTTACTCGACAAGACACGCGTGCTGTCGCGTGCTCACTTACACGACCGCCCACCGCTCCACTTCCCAACTCTTTAATCCTTCGGTACATAGGGGGTCGAGACCTTCAACAAGCGTGTTGCCGTTGCGAATCTCCCCCCCAAAAGACACAGACTTCCGGTCTCTGTGACCCCTACGACTCCCTCCGTTTCATTAAAAATAAAATTCCCCTTCCGTAAAAATAGCCATTATTACGCCAGGCGATGCTCATATATTGCCTTGGAGATCCTTCCCTTGTGACACCAGTCCCCTTCTGCGACAGCCCCGATTTGGGTGACCGCCCTGGAAGTTGGAGACATACTGAGGATCTCTGATTCAACAGCTCGAGTGTTTACGGTTTACATTTGGGATGATCGATTGTCGTTTTCTATCCAGTACTAATCGTTTGTGTAGTTGGCTTAGTTTGTTCTTTGTCGTCGTTATAGAAATGCACAAATTAGGGAGTTGATTGTGAGTGATGATTTATCCAGAGATCGCTTGGGTCTCTATTCCTTTCCCAATTGCCTGAATATTTACAAAGGAAATTATGAAAATTAGGCGATATACGGATCGATATAATTCGTTTTTGCGTTTTCAAAAAAGCAGAATACTATAAGTTGTAAAATTGTGTTAAGATGATTTTTATAAAAGTAACTCAAATTGCACAGTCTAAATATTTTGTAACTCTTGTAATTGTTTAGGGAAAAACAATATATGGTCGTATAGTCGACTCGGAATAAAAAGTATATACATGTATATGTTAATTACCATTGTTATCTAAGGGGACTACCAGGTACTGGAAAGGAGCTAGGTGCTGACCATAGATACTACCCTAAATATCCCATTGCAATTTATTAATTTCTGTCATGCAATAACAAATTTATCCCACGGAAACAAATCATTCAGTCCAAACACCGTATTGTCGTATTGCATTTCGTTTCCTCCTAATAATATTAATCATAGAAATATATTATTAGTTGTAGATAATTAGGGAGGAATTCTTTTAACAGCCTCTACCGCCTATGTAATAAAAATCGATAGAAGAAAATATTAACCATTTGTAAATTATTTTTTCTTCATTAAAATACGTCATATTTCACAGCATTTCAATTCAACCAACGCTCATTAACGCGTGTCAAAGTCATCCTGGAATAGCATAGACGTATCTGGGACTATATATTTACAAAATACCTTTGATTGAAGATATAAACACAAATATCGAAAGGTTTCTTTAAAAGGTCAACTCTATTCCTTATCGCTTAACGCAAATCCACCATCGGTTACTTTCCCAAACGAATCGACTACACATCTTTACGATACCCATCGCGTTCGGAAATTGGACGAAAACGAACGCGGACACTCAAAAAGAAAATAACTTTAGACATTTCCACGCGTCTTCTTTCGGAATCCGTCGAGAGAATTATGAATCTCAACCTCCGATCAGTTCCCACCTTCCAACTGGAAATCCGGGATCATTCCTTCGCTTGCTAAACACCTGTCATTTTCTAATTGCTCCACAGACTTTATCGATCTGCTTCCCGAAAGGTGCTTTTCTCAGGTACAGATTACGGAGTCCGGACGCGTTTTCGGGACCTCCCGAAGTTAATAAGGCGTGAATCCATTAAGACTCGGTCCATCGTCAAACAAACGTCAATAGGGAATCCTTCGGACATCTTATCGCCGATTCCATCTGTACCTCTCCCGCCTTTTATTGCTCTTCGCCATAAAACCACTCCGGTGGTCCTCACAAAAAGCACTGCTGAATCTTCTCTTTCCTGGACATTCCCAAGCACATACTAAATTAATTACTTTTCCCTCCGCTATACGCTTCCATCTTGGTTTATCGCCGTTTCCGCTTTAATGGGGTTTTTAAAGCACGGGTCCGCTTCGTGACGTGTTCTTAATTGGGAATTATTTCGGAATGGAGTGAGTGAGTGAACGTGAAAGCGGGGGCAAGTCTGTAAGAATAGTGATGTGCTTAGAGGAGAGGAATTATGGACCGAGTGGTGGATACACGGGTTCGATAATAAGTGAGAGTATTAGTCCGTCATTGGGGCTTGTTCGGAATTTTATATGAAGTCTTTTGGGTGAATTTTCTTTTCAGAAATTTCTAGTTGTGCTCTGTTCTTTAGGGAACGTATAAAATTCAAATGTTTGTTACTTTTACTATTATTAATGTCATAATTATTAATGATTTAAATTTTTAGTAGATATATAGTCTCCTCTATAGGAAAGTAATTCATGTATTATTTTGTCGATTATAATTTTTACGAGATTTTTTTCAAAGTAATTTTGAATCAAAATTTTATAATCAATAATTTATAGTTTCTGAAAGAAATTTGCATGGTTATATTTGTTATATTTTCATGGGTTGTAATTGGATAATAAAGTTTTCTACGTTCAAAAAACTCTTTAACAAGTGGATGAAGAGCAACAGCAATATTTCGAATGATGAGAGAGAGTAGTCAACCGTAGTTGATAGATATACCATATTTTGAATTTTATATCTTCTTTCGCTTTATCTTATTTGTAAAAACTTTGTTGCTCCAATAGCCGAAATTTATAAATGAATCAGAAAGTTTTGAAAAAGGCGTATTCCCTTAAAACTAAAAATTAGCTTAGCCTTAGCTGTTACTAAATCTATTTTTCTAAGTCTAAAATTTCATGGAATGTTTAATCAGTTCAATCAATCGTATTTTTGTAAATGTTTTTTCCTTCTTCCCTAGTCTCCAGTATTTTTTAATAAGTTAAATATTAAAGTCTTCAATAAAATATTGAAAGATATTGAATTATAGATAGAGGAAAAATAAATACCAACGTAAGTGCTGGAAAATTTCAAAGATTAAAAAGTCAAACCTTTCAAATCAGATTTCAAAACTCAATCCCCTTAAATCTTTGATCCTACGTAAGCACGAACATTTCACAAAAGATCGATTTCACGGAAGCGCTAACCTAAATCACCCATAGCTTCTTACGGATGTCAGTAAACAATGGACGAATCTACATCACCAAGGGTACGTCACTGTTTCTCGCGTCCAATTGTGCGTCACAATAGGAAGAGGCGGAAAATCAATTCATATCTCCCTTATTTATCTGCTCCCTTCATTCTTTTCATCACCACCGGCCGATTTCCTTGCATCTCCGTGTCCAATGCTCTCCCCCCAATGGATCCCCTGCAAAACGGCTGACCCCGAGCCGCCCCCCCCCCTGCATCGCCTCCCCAATATCTATTGTCATCACCCTTCGCCCATTTCACACATCGCTACACGTTTAATCGTTCGCATATTGCCTCCGAGTGTTATTACGCCACGTCTGAATTGTCTTCTTTCCGATTCGAATGGCTTATCCCCGATTCTTATTAAACGTACTCATGTCTCGGAAGATTAATTTTGTAGGTCTAAATTTTTTTATGGAACTCAGTCATCTGCCTTTGGGTGCACATGTAAACTATCAATACCGTTCACCGAGAAAATGTTTGTTTTGTGGAGAAAACATCAAGTTTGTGCACGATAGAATGGCTCTTTGAATGTTATTTACTATTTGGTCTTTTGTAAATATTGGCAGAAGAGAAATAACAGAATATTTTGTGTTTAGTTGATCCTCAAAGAAATCAGTTTAAAAAGCTTTTCGGCAAGTTGTGTGTCGGCAAGTTTTATTGAAAGAGGTGAAGACGTAAAATTTTCACTCTAAATACTTAAGAAAGGTCTACGGAAAAGTTCCATTGTACTTTTTCTCGACGTAAGATTGTTATTGTGATACAATTTCAAGTATTTATACTGAAGCAATTTGAATTACTTTAAAAACATCAAGCCTATTACTTCTTGAAATATATCTACACTCGTATTTACTTCGAGAAATAAAAGAGAGTAACTAAAAGAAACTAAATTCAAGCGGTGGAAACATAAAGTACATCAGGCTACTGTAAAGGGTAAATAATTTAACTCGAACGTTTAACAGTTAAAGCTAAGTACCGCAACGGACTGTTGTGAATTGTCAATAGAGAAAGTCCTGTGCTAGAGAAAGATGAGCGTAAAAGGTAAAGAAAAAACTCTAGAAACGTTGGACACGACAAGGTCTTTACTCAAACGGGGACTTCCTAGGTAAGTTATGAGAGTGTGTTGTGGTATGCTCAGTTAGCAACATTGTGGGGGATAATAAACGCACGAGAGGAAAAACCTTTTAGCGGAATCATCCTTGCATAAAGAAGGGTATAAGTAGTTAGCCTTGACTTGGCGGCTGTATATGAAACGCAAAAATGTAACGCGAACTGTTGTAAGCAGTAATTTTGAATAAATACGGCCATCATCTGCTTTTGAGTGTTTTATTTTATTTTCTTTTTACTAAGAATATGACTGTATTATCATTTATTATGTTCACTCTTATTAAAAATAGTTATTCTAAATTTGATATGGCTGAGACTTATTTTGAAATTTAATAGATCACATAAGTGAAGAAAATTACCTCAATGTATAGTTTCTGTAAAGTCTGTTTTTAAACATCGATATTTAGATATACGAACAGAATATACGGAAGTATTGTTATTTGCTTGAAAAAGTTATCCATCTATAATGAATTTAAAAGACCATAATCGAGAAGAACAAAATTACGTTCATTCTTTCCAAAATATTTTAATCATAAAAGTATTAGGTTTTTTATTTAAATTAGTATTTCTTGAGTATGAGGGATAGGATTATCACTAAGATACATAACCCTCGAAATCCCATATTTCTCGAAACGATAATAATTTCAAACCCAATATTCATCACTCGAAATCTTTACAGACGCAACTACAACCAGCAAGTAAAAGACCTGTGGACACCCCTTATTAATACCATTTCACCCCATCCCTCAAAAGCGACTGATATTGCATACTTGGAAGACCCTTCCAATAGAACCGTCCCCTCGCATATTCATGGGGCCCCTGTTTATTACTCCGAGGCAGGTGAGATACCCCCTTCATAAGGGTCGCACGCTCTAATATCGCATCCTCGTATGTCACCCCCTCCACGTCACATATTGACCTTTTCCATTAAGCTCATTCGACGCCCTGGCAACCATGTTTAATCGGCTACCCCTTGTCATCAATCCGGTCGACTGCAAAGAGAGGCACGTGCTAGGACGTTTTCCATCGCTACGCATTTTAATCCGCTGTCGTCAAGGGATGTTTTTTACTCCGTTTCGTGAGCGGGAATTCGCCGTTGGTGATTTGAGTGGCGATGAGCGAATGGTTTTTCGATTGAGAAGGGGTAGTTAAGAATTATTGGAGTTCTCAAGGGTCGAAGCGCAGGTGGCGTCCGTTCTGTGTGCATTGCTGTTTGCGTACGGGTTTATTTTTGTTTGCCGCTTTGATGTTTTTTTGAGCTAAGTTCCCGAGTGCCTTACTTGTACGTATAAGTTGAAGTGGATCGTGTGTTTAGGGTTATAATCGTTTTGAAAAGGGGAAGTTTTTTTTCGTATTTACGTATTCGTTTTTTGGAATCGTAAACTTTTAATTTGTACGCTTAATTTCGCCTTTTTTTTTGTTTAACTATTTATTTTAAGTCGCTGTAAAGTTATTCCCTAAGTTTTAATGAACAGTTACTGTTATTTTCTCTTTTATCAAGATCATTGCATTTGTTGAATTAAGTGAGTATTTCAGTATATATTCTGAATGAGAATAAAATTCAATTATTTAGAGTGAAAATTTCAGCATGATTATCGTAATAGGGTCTTTAAAAAATTTTAGACTTTTGATTCACTACCAAAACTATTATAATTCTAATAAATATAAAATAACCATCAATATTTTGATCTTTCAATGCATTTCGTTAGATTATGAGCCCAAATGTTCTCGTGACTAGTCAATTTTATTAATTTATTAAGTTAGTGTAAAAATTAGTTTAAAAAGCTCTTATGTTATCGTGTAAGCTATATTACGATCTTTCGATATCTCTGATGGGATGAAATTTAGATAATTACTTATTTTCAACATCGTAGAAAAAGACACTGCATCACAAGGCTCTTTATCACGTAACCCTTTTCGTAATTTGACGTTTTTGGAGACAGAACTATTAAAAAATTTCATGAATAATAATCGAAGATTTTAAGTTTATTTTCGTGTATATAAGATGAAAAAGACAAGTATATGGTTATGAGAGCCCTAAGATATTTTAATACCCGAAATAATACTTCGATTAAATTGTATAATAAGAATTGTAATTATAATACTTGTAAAATTGTAACATGTATTTCTGCACAAATAATTAGTGTACGCTGTGAATATGTAAAGAATGCATTTTCGATTCCCCTCAAATTAGTGTATCTTAAGGGATTCTGTCGATGTTTACGGAGCATTTTCCAAACAGATCCGGGATCTTTCAAATGGAAACCCTTCTACTCAACACTCACCTGTCCATCGGGAAACTCAAAAAAACTCACTCCCGATTCTCTTCACTTCATTAACTCCAGCATCTTTATGACCCCCTTCTTTTTCTTTATAGAGATCACCGCTTCTTTCATCACACTTTACCCCCAGTCACCATGGTGATGCCGTTGTGTTTTTTTTCTCTTTTCTCCATGTTCCCACCCCGTCCTTTTTAACTGCCCGCGTAAAAAAAAAGATCCGCAGCAATAAAATCGACCTACATTAATTGCGAATCCTCCTGTTTAATTCTAGTTCAGGCGGGAGAAGGTTAATTTTTTTGCCGCTTCGCATCCGGGTGAAGTGGCGGGCCAAGGAATCTTTTCCCAGCGGAAAAAAACGCGCAAAGGACGACGGGAGTTTTCTAGCGATGTCGTCGGAGAAAATTGCAGCGGCGAGGTCAGGACCTTGTTCTGAATAATTAGATTCACCATCCGAGCGAAACCGAGCGCGATTTTTTGGGTCATATTCCAGAGTTTCTGCGACTTTTAGTTCAGAGTCGAGGTGAACTGCATCAGAGAATGCAGATGGGTATTCTGGCACGATTAGTTTTGTTTTCTCCGGCAAACATTTTGTTTGAAGATGGATTTGAAACTCATTCGCTTGATATTGCGGAGAATTTTAAATCTACTGGTAGAATATGCAGTGATTTTCTATATGTAAGATTTTCAGTAAAGTTTGTGGTAAGATTTATCGTTAAATATCCCATTGATTAAGAGAATTATTTAAGGAGCAATCTAATAATAACATTAAGTAAAAGATATTGCAATTGTATAGAATAAGTAGGTTCAATGAGAAATTAAGGGAAGAGCTCTACTAGAGCTATTAGTGAGTGGTAACGCGTTTGTGCTCCTGAATCCGGTAATTTCAAAGTTCCGATGCTTAAAACCTATAATTATGATCGTTATCAGTTCTTTCCTCCCTCGAATATACATAATTGGTTGATAAAAATTTCGTATATCAATTAAAAAGGCCTTATAACTTAGAGCTTGTAATGAAAATTACCATTGATCAGCATAAGTGTAGAATAAAATCACATTCAATCGTATTTTAGGCTATAGGCATACTTTACGGATTCATCGTTCAATATAATAATAAAGGGAATGCTAAGGTTTTGAAAATTATCTCCAGTGATTGAGTCATCTTCCCGAAAATATGTAGATTTGCATTTACACTTTGCAAGAAAATTTATTTATTATTATTTTTAATTTTAAATAATAATTGTGCTTTTTAAATAATATATTGTGCCAAAACTCTATTAAATATATAATACATAAAGAGCATATTGATTCGTATGTTATATATGATAAATATTTTTGTTTTTACGGTATATTTGAAAGTAATCGTTACGTTAAATATAACCATGGCTGTTTATCTAATAATACAGCATGAGCGATAATAAATTTTTATTTCAGTTTTAATGGAAAAGAAATTTCTCCTGTTCATCCATAAAACTATCTTATCTTATCATAATAAAAGTTCCGTAGAAATGATCAGTTGTGCGGTAGCTTCCCCAATGGTTAGAGTCGTGCTGGTGGGAACATAGCAGATAGCGAGAATACCATTCATAATTCACACCCAAAATATCTCTCTTCGCCCATCCATAAACCGAGAAATAATGGGACACCGCTTTGGTCCATGATGGATCATTCCAGAATCCGAACGTCTTCTTAAAGCAGTTCTGCCCTTTATAATTCCCACCCTTTAAATTTCACTTCGAAACCCGCGTCGCCATCCCCACGGGATTCCCTCATCCATCCTCCTAGTCTTCTACATCTCTCACTGCCTTCTCACCGTGGAATTCGATGGTAAAACACTCCTCCTACCCCTGGGAAAACTTCCTCTCCGAATGACCTCACGTCCGTGGATTCTTGGCCGGTGGTCTGTCGGTGTCCCTCCACCCGCTGCCACCGCCTTTCCCACACGGATTGCCAACCTTCCGTAAATTTACGAACTGTCCGTAAATACGGGATATTTGAATGCGAGGAGAAAAAGGGTTATGGCCGTGGGTGAGGTTGGGGAAGTCGGGAATCCAAGATTTGAGGGAATCGAAGAGTTTGGATGATTGTTCGCGAGTGTTAATATTTCTCGAGGTCTTAAGTATGGGTTGGCAGGAGAATTTCTTACAAATAATAGTTATTGATTAGGTCTTGATATTAAAAGACTAATGGAGATCCTATATGACCCAGTTATTTTGGAAATCTCTCATTTAAATGTATAAGCAGTGCACAGCGTGATTGACGAATTTGCAATTTCTCACCGAATATACCTTTCATTTCGATACACCGGTAGCTTAGAGAACGTAATATTAATTCACGAACGAAGTAAAAGAATGTAAGACGAAACAATATTTCGCTGATTACGGGCTATTGCCACAAAATGACTGACTGAAGTCGATTCCAGTAAGTTTGATCTTAAATTTGAAAATTATTACTATTTAAATCATGATCATTTAATCAACACAATTATTGTTTAAAAATAAGGCTGATAGTATGCGGTTTTGAATTTTGTACGAAATAAAACGAACTCCTTTAAGGCAAGTTTACCAGAGAATAAGAGCAAAAACTATAAGCAACCCCATAAGAGAAATTCATTTATATGGCCCGACTTTAACAGTGACTCAGATTTTGAATTTTTATGCCCGGGCGTAAACTTCAGTCTAGATGACGTCACTTTCTACCACCTTACCATGCGAAATGAATTTTAAATTCGGTTCAGAGGCAACGAACGAACGAGCAAATTAGCTCTCGAAAAGTTCGGCTCGTAAACCAGCGGTTTCCATGATTCGGAATTGAATTCTCGGGGTAGTTAAGTGAAATCGCTCGGAGATCGCAAATAACATATTTTAGGGGTGAGCTTAGCTTGATTAATGGCTACTAGAAGGAGTTTTAAGGAAATAGTCTTCCAGCTGCTTGGTAATTGCCTTATTCTCAACACCACCTTAAAAAGGAAGCTATTTGACGCATTTAAGAAGAGCATGCCGTTTTCTGTAATATTTGGAAAATTCTCCGTTCCTTGAGGATCTAAAAATCTCTATAGATTCCTTAATGATAATACTAGACACGAGAAGAATAATCTAAATAATTTCCTCTATTTAAGTTATCAATTCCATAGGATATTTTTCTGGAAAATTATTTTTCAAACAAGGTATAGGATTCTTGTATTTCATACACAACTACTATATAATATTCATAATAATTCTTGGTAATTTTACGCATGTATCGGAACGTAACTTTTACAAACAACCCCTCCGTTTTCTTTCCTTAGTCTTACCGTGATAGTGTCTTTTGTAATTGTACCACGGAAGTCGTTCTCCTAAGAGCATATGGTTGAGTCGCCGGCCAAAAGAATAGTGCTCGTCGTAAACATGGGTCAGCTCCATAGTAATTGCGTGCCTTCCTCCACTGTCCTCTCATCTACCATCCATCCTCTTCCCACAGCCCTTTCTCTTTACCTCAACCGGAACGTAACTCACTGCGCCCGAAAGGGTGATGTTGCTGACAGGCCTATGTCACGTCCTTGCCGAGGGCAGAGGGAGAAATTCCGCCCCCTCCCCCACACCACTTTGTCACTACCCACACCACCACCACCACAGCTTGACCTCCCTTTAGGTGCCCAAGATTTCGATATCAGATGGTTTCTCGCAATTCGCGAAATTATTGGATTGGTTTTAGGGGTAATTATGTACTTGTCGGTTCAGTATGATTTCCCTCCAGAGATATTGATGTTTTTAAATATCGTATGATTACTTATAGCTGAATTAAATCTTCTAGTATTCATTCAAATCCATTAAGTACGTGAGTACTACCTTAATTCTTTCCTGTACGATCAGCCAATGTTACGAAGGCTCTAAATTATATCTTAAATAGGTTCTTTGGTTTTAGGGTTAATTCGATCTATTATCGAATCAAAGTAATTTCCCTCCAAAGATATTTATGTTCTTAAAGATCGTATGATTACTTATAGCTGAATTAAAACTTTTAGCATGCATTCAGATAGTTTATTACGTGAATACAACTTTAATTCTTTCGTATGAAATCTTATATTATGAATTAGGAACTAAATTATATTATAAAATTATTCGTTAGTATTTAACTGATTCATTTCATTGTCTCTTGCGTCAATATTATTGATATTTCTCTTTATATCAGTAAAACCCTTCTCAAATCTCTGCATAAAATATAACATAATACACATATATCTATATATATGGCTATACTCCTGTATTTACCTGCTTTCTCCATCGTATATCTAGAAACCTTCTACATCTCAGCCTCTCCAAAGTATCTCAAATCCATATCACAACGAAAGAGTTTCTTTCGGCGAAACTTTCAAACGCAGGAGTAGTAATTAATCTCTCCAAGCTTTCTCCTTCTCCTGGCAGAGGTCACCCTATTCGTCTCCTTCCGGAAATCCTTATCGTTTTACGGCGATGCGATAAAATATGTCCACCTCTTCTCACTGAGGCCATCAAAAAGTGTCGGAAATCTCGGATCGGAATGCAAATTCCGGGTCCAATGAACGCACCCATCTTTAGCGTCCTTCTTCTTGCAGACGGTAAAGATTCGGTAGGGACTTTTAATGGGTCCTCGTTCGTTTAGGGGTGGGTCGTAATTGACTCATGGGTTTATGTATGTATCCGTTTATTTTTCGTCTTTCTCGAGGGGCGATTTAAGGCTTGATTTCGCCGAATAAGGGAGTGGCCCGAGTGGGTGATGCAAATGGGCGAATATCTTGACACCCCGTGAACACACGGAATGCGGATGTTCCATTGGAATATTACGAGGAAAATCATTGGAAGTTCAGGGAATCAATTTACGTTCGGATATAATTAAGAGATCGCTATCGTGCTATCCTAAATTTTCGTGGAGTTCTATTCGCTATTGTTTTGTATCATACGAAAGTTGCAGGCATACCTTCAGGTACTTTTAATTGAAAGGTTCATTATTTCTACCTGGCATTCTTAAATTTATTAATTTTGTGCCTCATTTATCTCTTTAAGGTCTTAGATCCGAGTTCTGTGAAAATTCCTACTATTTCTTAAGTATAATTCTAAGTTAGTGCATTATCAACGCTATGTAGTGATTTCTTTGTGATATCATGATTGCTCAATAATTTGTAGTGATGTATGCTCGGTTTTAAAATTTCTATAATAAACATTATGTATGTATCATCAACTATCCGCTCTCAAATGTCAAATCGTCCCATTCAGTTATCGATATTACCGTGTGTGATTTACTCCGAAATACCTGTAAATATACATGCAAATTCACTCAGGGAATTTCGTGAGGCTACATGACAATTATTGGAGACTGAAACGTAATAAATAAATAACAACGTCTTTAGTCTTTCTTAAATTATCTAATATTCAGCCATTTTTTGTTATAATCAAGCTATAAATAATCATTGAAAAGATGTGAAATATCTTTTCATGAATTTAATTTGAATAAACTCCGTTGATATTGATTTTAATCGAGGAACTTTTTCAATAATTGAGCATAAAATCCAGCGTGTATTTTAGGCACCATTTTATTTTCGTAACCAGTTGAAGAACGAATCCTATGCGTTAAATGTATCTCAAGCGCTCTACTTCTATATTGAAAAAAGCATTCACGAACAATCCTATAATTTCAGTTATAATGCGAAGGTACGTTACGGACTTGGTGCAACTTTTATAATAGAAGCCTCAAATATTTAATCTTATACATTTTTCTGCTGTAAAGCTTATTGCTAATAAATATCCTTAGAAACAATGAGATTGCTTCAGAATGTATATTATCCAATCTTTTTCGTAATAAAATTTGCCATTCGAGCAAACCGACGTTTTTCCAGAATTCCAATTTTCCTGTTACGTTAATTTCCCTCTTTCCTGGTATAGTCTTACTCCTCAACATTTCCTTCGCTACAGTTCTTCCCCAAAATTCTCTTTGTTTCCTCTGCAACTGCCTTCTCCAACTCAATTTCACCCAATTTCGTCTTGAGATCGGGAAAAAGTTTTTCCCCTCCGCATTCCAAAAGGCTGTTTTGTTTTTCCTTACCTCGTCGGCTTTCTTTGTAGTGGGTTTTTCTCGAAAAAAGTTCGTTTTTTCTAACGTTTTTCCTTCTATTCTCTTCCTTTCACTTGTTTAACTGGAAAGCTCCATTTTCTATGGAAACGCTTTCCGAAGTTTCCGCGAGTGTTTGAGCTGCGAATCCGCCTTCCGAAGAACTGCACCTGCGACGTGTTCGCTGCGTTTGATCCGAGCATAAGTATACGTGACCTATCAAGTTGCGAATGAAATCACCTCCGTTTGATATATTTGCGAACTTTCGTAAGACTTTCTGTTAATGATGAAAACTATTTGTACGTACTTTCCATCTTTTGTACATGTTGAATTAATCACGCGGAATGCGAAGAATATCAGTCAAAATTGAGTTCTATTTGTAAATCTACATAATAAACGACGTTCAGGACCCAATGATGGGAAAGACGTAATATTTTGGCTTTAAATTGCTTGTAGAGATAATAATATACTATTTAATACTATTAATATGTTACGGTTTAAATATTTTATTACCTTCATCCTATAAGTATTGATTGCAATAATTTACAAACATTTAAATAAAATAAAAAGATCAGATTTAGCATACACGACGCTTCCTTTTCATTTATACACTTGATATTGAGCCACTAAAGGAAAGGGTATAAAAGGTAACGATATTTATTCGAGGAAGTTAATAAGCAACTGAATTTCTCTGTTCAAATCACTGTAGATATTCAAATCCTTCCCTTTTTCCTAAATTGAATTAAGTACCACAGAATAAAGTGTCCTTTATAATTAAATCTAATCTCTTCTTGTAGTAGTAAGAGATAGTATTTATCCATTATTATGTTAATTACTCTTATCCGTATTCAAAAGACTGCATTCTATATAATTGGGAGCACCTGGAGAGACGAAACAGGCTAACTTACTTACAATTAGATAAGCCGTATTAAGTCCAGCATAAGACATGCTATTCTATGCCGAAAGTAGCATCCGTGTAATAATAGATAAAAAGCCTATAAGATTTATTCTTGAAACGTGGCAATTAAAACTCTGGCAATCCGTCGTCTGCCTATATGCATCAGATTATCCGATCACCGCCTTCAAAAAGTTTTGTGAGATAACAAAAAAGACGAAAAGGTCATAAATTATCCAAAAGGTGCAGGGCCTTACTAAAGGTACAGACAAAGCCCTAAGTTCGGTCATATTGTGACAAAAATCGCCACGGCCCGTAATGGGTCTAATAGGGAACTGGCGGTTTTTTTAAGGGAAACTTACGAAGGATATTTTACGAGCGGAACGCTGTTTGATTTACGAACGTTATGGACCACAAAACGGGAGTCTTCAGGTAGTTGGTGCGTCCTCGAAGAAGGTAAAAGAGCGGAGGTATACTACCGGCCGAGATTACCCACAAGGGTGGAGGGAATTTTAAAGAGCACATACCTCGCGTACTTTAGAGGGCTATCCAAAACCACGCTTCGCCCGCCCACAGTTCCCTTCGGAATGTACACATGTCCGAACCGCATCTGAACTTCATATCGGTCTCCTTACCCATCCAGCGCTTTACGATAGGCGCTTCTTAGTGACACTGAGTTCGAGAGTAATGTTCCGCTCGTATAGAGTCCTAGCGTTATGTTTTTTTCACTCAATGCCACACACCGAGAGGTGGCTCGCAGGGTATCTACTACGACATAGAGAAATAGAGGTCCACTTTTATTGATGAATAGAATGAGGTATTATCATAAACCAAAATTCATTGTTCTATCTTTAATACGGTTGAAAAATTATTTATGGAGGGAGAAATTAATTATTAATGAACAATTTGTTATGAATCAAAGTCAAATTTATGATAAATGATGATTGAGATATTTTTATTGCAACCATACCTCAAAGAGTGTACGTTGTATTGCATGAGAAAATTTGACAGCTTTTTACAATTTCATAGGAGTACTTAGATGAAATTAATCGTTGATAAACGGTAAATATATCGATAGATATAATTTATAAGGGAATAATTAACTTCATTACCTAAACCCTTGAAAAATACCCTAGATCTGCACAGTATTCTACGAATGTTCAAATTTTCACTTACAAAGACGCTGTAAATAGCAACTTTTAAACTGATAAATCACCAACAGGCGATAATACATATGTAAATAACCTTTGCTCCCTTTGATATACCACCATCAGTTAAACTTGAAGTGTCATTATTATGTCCTCTTAAACCAGTTTTTGTACTCGTCGCGGATTAATATCCAATATCTTTTATATCATCAGTTATTCCTTACTTACTCAAGTGTTTATTGAAGCAGGTGATGTGTCACTACTGAAGGGAACGTGTTGATATTTTATTGTGATGTAACGATAGGAACTGTGAGAGTGCATGTAATGAGACACTTGCTACCATTTCAATAAAAATATTAATTATGGGCCATAAATTCCGATTTCATGTGAGCATGAGTATCGGGCAAGTATTCAGTATCGTGTGCATATGAGGTATATGGGCAGGTGTTAGATGTTTAAGGATGATTGACGAAGGACTCTCGAAGGTTTTTTTCGTTGCCATGGATATAAATATGTATGATCACTCTCGTTGAAGCTTGACCTTTTTGATAGTTTGAAAATATTTATCGAATTTATTCAAATATTTTGCTTATATTTACTACATAAAAATACTATTTTAACTCTACAAAATTAAAGACTTAGGTTTAGAAATTTTGAAATTTTACGTTAAAGTAAATGATATTATTGAGAAAACTAAACTGATTAGCTGTAATTGCAGTGTTAAAAAATTTCAAAAATTTTAAAATTTGGTGTTGATTTGCAATGAAAATTTATTGTATATCAAAGAAAATATTCCCATTTAAAATAAATTCGAGCATTCTAAATGAAATACTTGAAATCTAAAGTTTACGAGAGCTGTGCCTAGTGATATTAATAGTAGTAATTTTATACATATAAACTAAAATAGAAAGATGAATCCAACGAATGTTAGGAATGCAAACTAAAGTAAAATATTTATGGCTTAAATGAAGAAAAAAATCAATAGTTATAGATATGGAGATGGAAGAATTTTATTACTAGCAGTAATAAATAATGGCTAAGTGCAACATCATAAGCAGGTGGAGCAATGAAGATATTTCTTTGGTTGTGAATGAAAGAGAAATATATTTATGGTCATGAAAAGATTGAATTTATCGCCGAAGGGTCTTTGATGCCTTTTACCTACTTTATTTATTTGACACTGGATGAGTCTTGGCGCTTTCATTCAGAATTAACCTCCTACTACTTAAAATCATTCACGCATTTCATTGGAATTTTCATTATTACTCTGACGGTGGGATGAATATGTCTCAAATTCCTCCCTATTTTTAGAATAATTTATAAATAAACGCTTATTTTACTCTAATTATAGCAGACCAAATTGACGTCATCACTTTGAAAGTTCTGAGGCAATATTCATAGTTAAGGAGGCTTGATAAAAGCATAAGAATTGCAAATAGCGTTACGCTTGTGTAGGCTGTATAGAATTCAGTATTATACGGAAAGATTTTTTTCATCTGGTACTTTGTTACTTTTAAATGCAAAAATAGGATTATATTGACTGGCGTATTCGTTAATATTCTATTACATTTACTCGATACAATGTAAGCCGATTGAATGTAACCACTCCAACATTTAATTTAATGGTAACTATTAACTGCATAAATTTAATTCTTAGTTTTGTATTGTAAGTGAAACAAATGACTAATTTTAGCTCCGCTCTTATTGAAAATTATAAGAAATATTTACCTTTTCAATTCCTTTACCTCCATCATAATAAAATTTCCATCATTATGCAATTTAAGAACGTCAATGAACAATTGCTAGGTAATTTTCTCTACAATGAAGCTTATTAATTACGAATGGATGCTTTAATGTAATGGAAAGATTATGTATATAAATAATGTTATATCATTACTTTAATGACTCTTACAAGCATTGCTAGTTTGAAAGTATAATCTGTAAAGTATGTTCTACTTATTCCACTTGATGTTGCGTATAAGAAGCGATATTATCAATATACAGTTAACGTAACTTAAGGGTTAGATGTATTTAAAGAAATAGCATAATAGAAATGCCCATATTATTGAGCTTTTCCCTTTTATTTTGTTTTTAGAATACGTATTTTCATTTGTTTCAAATTGCTGTGTTTTAAGGGTCATAAATCTTTTTCCTTTGAACGCTCTCAAATTCTTTGGATGTAACAAAGCAACTTAGCAACAACTCAGTTGTTAAGGAAACAATAATAATAACTACGAAAGAGTTTCACAATGATGAACCGTAATCCTTTTTATAGACTCTTTAACCAGAACGATAATAGGCTATCTTCTTTCATCGTGCAATTAATAGATTCCTGGATCGTTCGGGAGATCATAAAAATCAGTCCGTCCGCTATCAATTCGATATCAACCCGCCCCATTTAACGGGCGCATTCAACTCCCTTTTTTCCCGCCAATTAAGAGGAAGAGGGGTCAATCATCCGAACGAATTCATTGTTCCATTAACCAGTTTATTGAAATCTCTCTCTCAGGCGAAAAAATGAAATATTTCATTAATTTCGGTGGGATGTATGAACCCTCCAAGTTCCATTCACATTCTTCAACAATTTTTATCCGCGGCGCGCGAAGAATTTCAAGTAAATTTAGACAAATGCGTCACCTATAAATTCCTCCTGATTGATCGGTCTTTTTCTCATTTTTTGGCCTCCATCGCCCACCGAGAGGATTAAAAAAATGGCCGGATTAAAGGAGATGAGTCCGTGAGAGAGTAAACATGGGAAGAGTTGGCATTTCGTTGGATTCCAACCGTTCCTCGATGGATTCCTTGGGCGGGTAACGATCACAGAACCGCAAACTCGCCAAATTGTATGCGTCTAGACAACGGTTCCCCCCCCCCCTCTTTCCCCGCAAAACACCACACACACACCTCTAGGGTGTCTTTCACTTTCTTCGGAAGATGCTAATGTTTGGTGATCGGAAGTTCGAATGGTGTATGTCGGTGACCGTTTGACGCATTTTAATTGATGATTTATTAAGGATGAGTTAAGTATGTTTGAATTCCAGTGGAAAGGTTTTTTGATTATTTTTTCTTTGCTTTTATATCAGACCAAAACATGAAAATTTAGAGATATTTTTATACAAAAATCATCATCAAATATCTAGTTATTACCTTCATGAAGGAAGCATTTTTTTAAATTACGAATATACACATATTTCTGGATATAATATCGTAGTACGAATGAAGTCATAATGGAATTCTTAATTTATCAGATGCAGTGAAACATTCAAAAGTTTCATACATTATAAAAGTTTAAAAGTTAGTTTGAAATCTGTACTAAAGTAAGTGATTTCCATACACATGTATATGAGATTGGTTTTTTCGTTTAATAGCGAATTTGTAGGCCAATCTGGTTCTTGAAATATCTTCTCGAAATAATTTTCATAGTGCATCGAATTTGATATTTATTACTTATTATATTATGATATTTACTTTCATTAGGATCTATCTTGTTTTGGACTTTTTATTAATATTCAGATAATATAATATAATTGAGCTTTCTATTGCATTCCATTTGTAATAATTTTACGAAAGAATGGAAGTAAAGGGAGTACGATTTTTCAAAACATATGTTTTCCAAAAAGGAATATTCCAAGAAGAAAATGCTGTTTTGGGATACGGTGAAAGTTGTCAAGAAAGACATTTTTGAGAAATTGAAATTTATATAATTCATCAAGATTACTAATTCGAAAAAAATTATTCAGTCGATTTATGTACTTCACTATTCACTTGAATAATGCTGTCATTTGGGTCTCAATCTTATGAAATGAAACGATCTTATTCTGCTCTAATTCTTAATACTAGGAATAGCACCTTATGTTCAGCATGAGGAAGAAAAATATTTGCAGGTACAATTCGCGTTCAGAATGCATTCTTACTACCAACTATGTAAGATAACAATAGCTTTAAAATCAAGCCTATACATCCGGTATTTTCATCCCTACCACAACAGAAGTGCGGCTTTCAAGGCATTTATGTATATGTATGATCTACACCCAATAACTTATGATATCAACATAACACGAAATAGCAAAATAAAAATAGATTTATATAATGGAAAACGCAGAGAATTACGACCGTAAAAATAACAACTCTAGGTCATGGAAATCAATAGGTAAACAGTCATATAACTCACCTCCCATGGGACCATAGGCGTGCGCTGGTGCCGGAGGGCCGGTGTGCGTACCGGTTGAGGTCCCTGGCGCAGATAGGTGGTCGTGCAGCCTCGGGTTCGACGTCCACGCCGAAGACGTCGATGCCGTAGGAGATGCCGCTGAAGGCCCTGGGGAAGCCCCGTACGGATAGGCGGAGGATGTCGAAGGCGTCGATGGGGAGTGCAGAGGCAATCTGGGCCTAACCGTTGGTGCTGGGAGGAGCAGGGGGGCGTATGCCTGATGGTAAGCCTGGTAGTAAGGGGGTTGATGGTAGTGGTGCCAGGCATCGGTGGCAGATCCAGCAGCGGACGGGGTGGGTGCCACTGGGGATGCAGACGAGGAGGAAGAGGTGGAGGGAGATGCGTAGGAGTCGAAATGGGAGGAGGAGGAATGAGGTGGAGGAGGGTAGAACTCGTGTCGACGGTGGTGATGGTGGTGATGATGAGGATGGTGTGGATGGTGGGGATGTGGGTGTGGATGGTAGGGGGCGTGCAGAACTAGGTGTGGAGGAGGAGGGGGCGGTGGAGGCGGTGGGGGAGGAGGAGGTGGAGGGGGCTGTTGGTAATTGCTGTTCCAGAAGGACGGTGGGAAGTTCCTGGCCGCCATGGGAGATGGTGCTGAAAGATGATCATACATGCGTTTGAATCTCTTTTATGTACACAATAATAATACAGTGATTAGAAATGAATAATTTTGATGAAGTATGAAAGTTTGCGATGAATAGCAATTTGATCGATTAAATTGTTATCAGTCAAAGTTAAGTCTAGATTTAACTTGAAATGTGTAATCAAGAAGTATTTTCTTCTATAGAATCATCTTAGTTCCTGTTGAATGTTAACCCCTAGAGTCTTTATCAAAAAATACTTAATAAATATCAATAGTATGAATTGTTAGGCTTGGCTTTTCTGGAGGTAACACCTAATATAGAGTATATTTTAGCTGGCAGTAAGTTAAGGAGGACAAGATAAAGAGTTGGCAAAAATTCCGTAATTTTTCTGCGTTTTCTATTTTTTTCGTGTATTTTATGGTTTATGTATTATGAAGTTTTTTTCAGCATCAATAGATATGTTAGTAAAAGAAATGAATGTGAAATGGTTGTGAGGAATGATTCTTGTATAACCTCGGGGAAAATTTATCGAGACATTTTTAATTAATGAATAGTTCTGGGATGAGGAATTTCCTAAATATAATATATTTCAATGCAAGGATTACTTGAGCCTCGAACAAATATTTCAAAGATTGTGAAAAAAGATGAAAATAACTAGTCTTATATTGAGAGAAAATAACTCATAAATTGAAATAGCAGATATATAATTCATAGATTATCTATTTGATTATTATTCTCTATGAGGGTGGTGATCTATAGAGGACAGATTTGTTTGCATTCAGATGGTGAATAGATTTTAATGTTAGCAAAGAGGAAAGTCATCACACTATTTCAAACTTGATATTTCCATCCATAGCAAATGCCATTTGCAGTATGAAACCTCACGTACGATGTCTACCAGATAGATAACTATAAAGTATTCCCACCCTTATCAGTAAAGAATAATAAATTTAATGAGATTAGCAATAAAACCATGTAAGCTCCACTTTTTGCTCCTAACGTTCAATGAAAATGATACTTCTAGCATGATTTTTCCCAATAACATCCCTTATAATTTCAATTACTTCAAACAAAAATTTTAGGACGTGATGAAATTCTACATCGTAGTTTTCAATTTCCGTTCACTTTGTAAAAAACAGTGTCTCTGTGGAATTAATGACTCTTCAATTAGAATGAGATCGAATACCTTTACGTTTTCAGTTCATCTTAGTTAAAATTTCTTAAAGTCGTACGATATCGAGTCAAATTAAATATTTTAATCATAAACGGAACTCTTTTACTCAAATGATCACATTTTCTATAATGAAGATTGTTTTAGTTCGGCGAATCATTATCCCTGACAAGCTTTCATGACTATCATTTATCTGCCAATAATCTATCCTCATACGGAGTTTTATGAGCTTATAATGATACTTTGTATTACTCGATAGGTGATTGATGATGAGTTTTTTGTTATTTCTGAAACATTCCGCGAAGTAATTCATAGAGGTAACGAACTAGATTCTTCAACAACTCATTACATAGCGAAATTGTTTTCTGACAACGTATAACAGTTTGTTAACGATCCTTTAGTATTTATTTTCGATTTAATTCCTTTACGTAAGTCTACTAAAGCTAATTTTGTTTGTGTATGAAGTTTATCTGCATTTTTATTGCCGGAATACAATTAAACAAAAACTATGATATAATTCAAACACAAAGTAGTTTAACTTTGAACAGATTCGAGATCTTAATCAATAAAACCAATTTGATATCAAAAAGTTGATAAATGATGTACTTGATATCAGTTTATAGTTTCTTCAATTGTATTACTGCGGCTGCTAGGGTAACTTACTGACGTACTATATGCTATACTATTCACCCTTTTGGAATCTGTTATTAGTTAATTTTCAGAGAGGTTAAAAACGACCCGTTCATTAACATAAAGGAAATCGTACGAAAGGAAATAAATACCAAAATAGTATGTATATATATATATATATATATATATATATATATATATATATATATAGAATGGCTTTGCACTTAAAGAAACCATATAAGAATAGAATATTAATTACGACGGAAATTTAGAATTCCGTGGGTAGACGTGATAGTACGAGCTGTTAGATTCTCAGTAATTTTAGCAATAAGCAGCAATTGGCATAAATAGCATTAGTGGGTAAGGCATTTTGTGCACGCGCGTCTGATTTCTGATTTCTAGCACCGTAGGTGTTTCAACGTCATTAGTATATTCATTTGTTCATTTGTATCAACTACACGTGTCATAACTGCATTGATTTTTCCAGAAATCGTAATGGAATTTTACGCGAATTCGTTCTATTCAAATTTAAAGGCATTTAGGTTATGAAACTCGAGGCATTTGGCTAATTTGTCAACTCTAACGTATCGCACGTGATGCAAACGCATCTAATTCTGGAAAGGATTGACCTCAAAAGTTTAAACTATGCGTTACTCTTTAGTAGGAAATTTAAAAACCTTCTCCAAAGGCAGAATGAGATTTCGAACGGATTGGAGGGAAAAACAAAACACTGTGATGCAGAAAACGGCGGGTTTCAACGGAATTGTTCGCGGGTGATTTTCACCTCGCTAAGGAATTCGCGGCATCCGGTCGCGTCCGCCCCTGCGATTGGCTCACTAGCGGAAGTTGATGCGCTCTCGGTGAGTTTTTTTTGTTTTCCCGTATTTACTGCCGTTCACGACTGTTTTAATCTCGTGGAGCGGTTTGGAAATAGTGCTTCAGGTGGGTTGGGCCAAAAAAGGATGACCTAGATGTAATAATAGGGTAATTTGGAGTTCTTTGGATATAAAAATTGTATACTTTGTTGTAGTTAAGAGTATCATTTTAGTGATTTGTATTCATTTCCATTGAAAGCAGAGTTTATAATGATTAAAAGTCGATATTTTTACCAAAGATGTAAAAGATTATTCCAATCATGGACGGTTGATAGAATCCGAACCTATGATGTTTCTATTGAATTTAAATTTATCGAATTCGTTTAAACCATAGATCAAAATTTATATACTAATTAAATCCATCACTGATAATAGACACGTTTTCGATATTTTAACAATTGCATTCATACTTAACCATGCTTATGTATAATTTTAGAATGCAAAATTTTTTAGTTTAATGTTAATCCCTTGCGATAATGCTGAGTATATAAATTTTAGACATTTATGAAAGATATCCTCCATTTATTTATCATGATGTCCTGATTCCTAATACTGAAGTTTCACAGCAATTCAATATGGGAAGGACAATGGGTGAGGATGTTTCTAAGGCATACAACAATGTAGACGGTAGTTACTCGAATTCCTCATGGGAACCTATACTGCCTCTATGTGTTGAGACTTCGAATAGCGAAACGTTCAAATCCCCAATTTCGTTGTGCGAGTACGAAATTTTACGTTGGTCATCATCGTCAAGACATGCAAGCGAATGCCTTCTAGCAAAGGTAACATCGGCGGAGGACATAGGAGGAACACAATCAAAGCGTGGGCAACATTAAAGGAAGAGACAAAAGGGACACTCTGAGGGAAGGGGAGACATCTCTCGAAAATGCTACCGTTTGTCGTCAAGAGAGAGACTCTTCTGCCAGTGGTGGCGCCGCCCTAGTGGCCATAAATCGCGTCTCGACCTGACTGCGTCTATCTCTCAGAGACCGCAGTACCCTCTTTTCCCTTCCCGCCATTCCACGTTCCTCTCTCTCATGTCTCCCTAAATCGCTGCTTCTGTTGACCTGCGACCGACTTCCCCCGACTGCTCTACGTGATACTCGAGCAAGGTTCCCAATGGCGCCACTGTGACAGTCCCCTCGGTACCATCTTCGAGGCACGCAGCCCCATTTTACCCAGTGATTATGACGTATCTGTTTGGCGGGAAAAGGGGAAAATTGCAACTCCAAGTTCTACTCCCGATTCGGTTGTCATTGGCGACCGACGCTTCCTCCCGATGGATTTATCTTTCATTTGTTTTCTGGGGATGATTTTACTCCATTAGCCTCAGCCTGGTTCAGTTTCCCAACGTATAATCCATCTTGCTGTTGAGATACAAAAGCTGTTGCTTCTTTGATTACGGTTTCTTTAAACTTTGGATGTAATTTATGCAAGTTCGTATAGAGGCTATATTAGATTATATTAAGATAGTATTATGCTGAATTCATTCGTAATAAAAGTTGGTATTTACCTGTCACTTGATGATGATCAGTACTGTCTTTATTTTCCTTAAATCTTTGGTTTTAATACAAAGGACTTGTTTCTTTACATTCTGCGTGGAATTACTACGCAGCCTTCAACTCTAAACGTTGATTACAACTCTATCTATTGATGGAGTAATCTATACTATTTTACGATCCCTGGTGTGAAATCATTAGGAATAGGGAAACATTCAGCTTGGAGATGTTTCTGAAGATTTCTTTAGGAATAAAAAATAATTCTAGCCAGATGGTATCGATTGTTATAAATTTAACCTTTGTAATCAAGCTTAACGTATATTACGCAAAATTTTGCATTCATTATTAAGGCAAAAATCGATGTAAAATAAGCTACATATTTCAAAATAACTAGCGAATATTTGTAAAGTAGCAGATAGAATTCATTTTTTCAACCTTTCATAAAATTCAGAACCAAATTCTCTTTATTACGCTTAAAAACTAAAATATGTCGAAGAATTTCCAAAAATATTTCTACTACTCATATTTAATTCATGCGCCTCTTACTTTGAAATATTATTTGTATCAAAAAATCAATCTAATACATTTTATTGTATCTCATAGAGTTGCAAAAGAAAAACTAGAACACCTGTGATCGATTCTGCCTTTCTGACGATAAATTATCGTCGTAAAACTTGAAAGTATCACCTTGAATTGATTATTGGTTCAATTTCTTTCGAAGTGATAAATTTTATAATTACTATAGGGTATCTATCAAAAGCTTAGGTCTATATTTTTTAATAAATTACAAAAACGATAGAATTCTGAGTCATGAATAATGTATAGGATTTGAATAGTATCGAGAGCCATTTATTATTTCGTTCCGATCACTTGTCATGTAATACCAATGAAATGGGATTAGGATTCAATGATAAATGCATTCTGAGTCGCCAGACATGTCGGACCACGTGCCTACGATAACAACTCAATGAAAGGCGGATGGGCTTAAATAATTTATAACCTGCTGCATACGGAGGAAAGCCTCCATGCTCTGCTAGTTGAGTTTCTGCTCTACATCATCCTTGAAATCGTCATGCAATTCTACGGGTCAGGGTTGCATATTGATCAATTCAGTATTGCCGATTTATTCCAATTATTTGTTACTTTAAGTATTGCCGATTTATTACAATTATTTGTTACTTTAAGTAGCAGATAGAAGAGATATTTTAGCGTTGTTTTTGTTTAAATAGATTCACTGTGTAGAGGTGTTCCTCAGGGAATCTGACTAGGCCCTGTAAAGTTATAATACAGCGAACCTCTTTAAGGCCATTCCTAAAGATAAACTAGCTTGACGTTGATAAAGCTTCATAAAATGAGCTTGATGCAACTCGAATCTAGGTCTTCCAGTTTCTTTTCGGTAACTTGTCGAGTTCGTAGTTGTAGGATTTGATTTTCAGCAGTGCGAAATTACTTTTCTATAATAACAATACTTTTAATCATACTTTTTCTGAAATTGTGCACGTTATTATGTGTGTCAAAACCGTTGAAGAAGCAAGGTTTGGGTTAGGATGACATTAGTAGAATGTACAGCGTACTCGATCTATTATTTTCAATTTTTATTATGTTTGTTGTGTTTCTATCGACCGGTGATGATGAAGGGCTGAGTTACGATAGCTTTGGTTGCTTTTGGCAACATGTACCTTCCTTGTTTTGAAATTTAAAGACTTACATTTACAGTATTAACAGATTGATATTCCAAGTTTACGTCGGCGGAAATTAATTGGAAATTAATCATCAGAATTATCGTCATTTCCTCGTCACATGTTTGTTTTCGATCTAACCCAGTGGACCTGTGTGTTTCCGCCATACTGATTCCGAATCGTGGGCACCAGGGGGCAGCAGGGACTTCGGCCTACTCCATCGATCGAGAGAAAGGGGTGTGGCGTTGAGCTCTATGGCAACGGATACAAAGCGCGACCCAAGGGGACTCGATTTTGATGCGCGTGGGCGTTTGCTTCATCAGCGACGATTAGCGAATTCCTGTTCCGTCACAGACAGGCCACTCTCTCTCCGGTTATCGATGCAGTTGTTGATATGGGTTTTAGGCAAATAAAGTCATAATGAAAATGAAAGGTCTTTCTGGAGTAAGGGAGAGTATATTACGTATATGAAATTATATTTATTTTCTCCTTTCAAAATATGTCCACATCACTTATTAGTTGTCCACGCTTATTCGTAGTCTTATACGATAATTAATAACTTAACGAGTATATGTTATACGCTATTACTGGCTATTTAAATATTTTCACACGTATCTTATACACTTATTAAAGTTAGACATGTTCCTGCCTACGAAAAAATTTGACCATGTTTCCCTTCCGACTAATGGGCTTATATTTTGGCAGAGTCAATTTACTATTTATAACCACAATTAAAATAAAGATAATGGATGAATAAATGAATTAATCAGAAAGAATTATTAAGACAGATTTCTTGGCTTGTATGTGAAAATAGTATTAGAAATAATAGTATTTACAGGCACGTGGTATTTCCTTAGAATTCCAACAAAAATATGTTGATTTTTTGTTTGAATTAGGAAGTTTTGTGAGTGAATTATTACGTTATATATTTTGAAGTTTATTTAAATAAGGATCATGTATTTTTTATAATATTTTATGCCAATTTAAAATTTTAATCGTAAAGATATAACTAGTTTCACTATCACTAGAGCCAAATTATTTCTAATTTTCCCGTTTATTGAATTCCGTGGGCATTACTTTCTTTCTATCATTCAATTTCTGTTTACACTTTCCGCAATTTAGAATAATCAGGAAAACATATCAGCCTTCTCACATAAATTTTAATTTACTCATCTTTTGTTTTCTACCTCTTAAAAAATTGTATATGGTATGATTTGTATATGATGTATTTTCGGATATGATTTTGTCGTATGTACTATCCATTCATTGCAATATTACTGCTTACTTTCTCCTGAAGTACCCAAACTTTGAATTCAGAAGAATATCAACAAAAACTACTGATATTTCTCTGTATTTAAATGAAGTTTAAGTAAAGGAAAAATGATACGATCTCTTTTTTTGATTCTGAGACTTTAGCATTTAAAACCTTGGGTTGACTGTGACCTTGTGCGTTAGATATCTCATCAACAGCAATTAATCAAAGTCGTCCTAATAACGATCAAATATGTCTTCGTCGAATTAAAAAAAAGACAGTCGGCGCGTGGTTGAAATTCATAGACGCGGCGGAGTGCTGGCGCCGCATTATTTTGGACCGGAAACAAATTAACAAAAGTGTGATAGAGGATACGAACGTCTTCTCATAAAGGAATTCCAACTTAAACGAATCCATCTCCAGCGATTAACAGGGCCGTTCTTCATCCTGAGATATCTAGGGGAATGTAGAGAGTAAATAAGACTATTGACAGGAAGGGATTCCTAAACAAACATTCTTCCTCGGAAAGTTTTTATTTAAGAGTCTTAACTCCGATTAGGGATGATGATGCTCATTATGTGTGGATTATATAGATTACAAATCAGACTGAAACTAAAAATCAAAGAAATAATGGTTTATCTTTAAAAATATATTGAAATCATAAAACTTATTGTTAGTATTGTGGTCTAATTGATCAACAAAAAATAAATTTTATAATGGTAAAAGAATAATTTAGGAATCATTAAATTCCATATTTTGAAAAGTATTGAAGGAGCTATATAGTAGTGAACTAATAACATGATCGATGCTAAATATCTTGCCATAGAAGGTGGATTTCTTGAAAGAAAAGGTCGAAGCCTAGAATCCAATCTTTATCCTGAACAATCTTTTTGATGCCTCTTTGAATATCTTTTCGAGAAAATAGCTTATTTTTAATATAAATATATGAACTTTGTAATCATATTATAAGAGCATAAGATACTTTACGAGAATATTATTTTGAAAAAGACAGTGATGAACTGCTAGGTATTAACTCTTGATTCGCATTTAGAGAGAGGATAGCCAAAAGGTCATCCAGCTTACCTTTTTCCCTCCCTCCCTTGGCACCGCCGTCACCTTGGGGCGATGGCCCTCCAGCAGCCGGGGGAGACCCCGACGCAGGTGAACCGGAGGCCGCGGGCGAATTAGCCGTCGCAGCCAAGCTCAATGCGCGGCTAAAGTGTTCATCAACCACGGAGGACACATCCCCAGAATAGTGGGTGAAGACCACGCAATTTGCAGACACATACTGCGCACCTCCTCCGCACTTGTTTTCATCTTCTTCGTCCTCTTCCTCTTCTTCCTCGTCTTCGTCATCGTCTTCATCATCGGCGTCCTCCACTTTGGCCCTCTGGTACTCGGCACCGGAAGTGCCCGCTGCAGACGCACCCTCCGCCTTGCATGTTAGGTTGGTGGCTAACTGGGTTGGAGGGGAGGGGGGTGTCTCTTGCTGGGGGATGTAAGGAGATGTCACGTCCGGGGGCGGGGGTCCCGGGGGAGAGCCCCCTTCTGTCGCGGGGGCAATGGAAGTTGAGGTGGACGTCCGGTGTGACTGCGGTAAGGGCAGAAACTGTTAGGAGAGAAGGTAGATTGCTATTAGACATATGCTGGATACTGGGAGAGTAATAAAATTTCGGAGAGCTTTAAAATATTAAAAATATTTACTAATATCAAATACAATTCATATCAATAGGATAAACAGAAGGGGAAACCCGCTCGTATTTTTGAAGGTGGTCCATAGTTTCAATCCTTAGAAGGGTGTAATTGCGAAGTAACTGAATAAGTGGAGAATATATTGTGGAGATGAAATTGATATTGCAGCTAATTTTTCAATTCTAGTTACAGGAATCTATGATTCCCATTTTTTATTTTGGTTACAATACATTCTAACGCAAGAATCTTATTCAGACGCAAATTTTCAACGTTTAAGGTTGACCTTAAAAAAATAATTCTAAGTCCCTAGTACTTTTTCCTATAGACTAAACTCTAAATGAAAACTACGTGTTTCTGTCCTAAATATCAGCCTCGTTGGGCTGGGTGATCATACAACCCTTTTCTTGCCACCCCCGCAGAACAGCCTCCCGAAGCGGCAACATTTAACCCGATTGTTACGACTTTCTATTTATAATGGCGCGCTCCTTGAAGGAGGCGAGTGGCGGAAAAACAACACGAGTCCAAGTTACTGGACCGCGTATCTCGGAATCCCCTTTGTAACCCCCGCTGCAGCATTCCATCCCGTCTCCGGAGGCAGAAGAACCGGGATCACGTACCCGCGAAGGCAATGTTTCGGGTCCCCGAGACGTTCCTTGTACATTAGCAGTAATTTTCCACAAGATAGCTTATATTCCCTCCGGGGCAACGAGATTTCCAGGCGTCACCCGAGGAGGCTGTATTCAAATCTGTGACAGGTACAACGCACGTTGTATATTTCGGTCCACCGCTAGGTGGTGCGGAGGTAAGGTTACCTCCTCCCACACGTACGCTTAAGTCATTTTCATTTTTTGTCGGTATCATTTGATTTAGGGAGCGACGTATCATTACTAGGTTACCATAGTATTTTGTGTCGAGAAAAATAAATAATGGGGTGTTTTTCTGAGTTCGTGGTCGTTGCGCGGACTGTCTCCGCTTTTTTTGCCTCGCTGCGGTTGTCGATCGTCAATTTTTTGGCGAGTCGAATTGCGTCATGTCGATGAATCGAAAATGGTAGCGTTTTGGTCTGAGGAGAACTTTCGGGAATAATGTAGTTCCGTCTTTCTTTTGTTTCCGTATGAACTTTTTTCGTCCCCTTTGTCTTACGTAATAACCTTTCATGTCAAAGATTATTACTGTTAAGGAAACGGGCACTGTTCTTTTGATTGTACGTCCGTACCTTTGTTTTCCTTGGGACATCGCTCTGTGGCTCGTTGTACGGTGAAATTTAAGTAAAGTTTTATTTGTAAAAACAATTTGAAATCTATTCGAAGTTTCGTGAGGAAATTCCTGGTGCCTTCACAATCCTAGACGATGCTTAATTTTTTATGTTATGATTCATAGATATAAGCCTTCGAATAATTATTCAACTATCAAACTGATTTATCTACCTTCATCTACATTTTGTTTCATTTAATTAGATTTTTACGCATATAATCTGTGAATAGCGTATTTTTTTCGAGCTATCAATGAGTGGGTATTATCTGAATCTATTTAATGCAATGTGTATCTATTTAGAGTCATCACAAGCATTATATGTTCATTAATAAAATTTGGTCCTCGATCTTTGGAATACATTGTTAAAAAGAATCTTAAAAGTTTCGTGGTGTAGATAAAATCGACTTTACTGGTAGATTTAATTTTCCTGAGCATGCAATGATTGAAAAATATTTTTAATCCTTCGTATCTCGTCGAAATCAGCTAGATTTACAATTCTTATACAGGTAACTTCTCATTCCATACACTTCCTTTGAGAAAAAGAGCACACCACATGCAACCTCGTATCTTCTTATCAGCATACACTGCTCTTAATTAGTTCCTACTCCTACTTAACAAACCCCAGAACCTTCTTTTTGAACCTCACCAATAAATAATCCGCACCGATCATTAATCCTATTTCAGGTCGACTTCTTTCTCTCCACTTTCGATCAATGTTCCGAAACCTTTCCACGGTTCGAGAAAATCTCGAATTTCCCCACGATTCGGACCCAAAATAGATGACAAACAGGTTGGGGGTTGCAGGAGATTAACCCTTTTGGGAATACGACTCCATCCGAAAAGAGGAAACCTATTGGTAAAGCAGTGTTGTTGCTACGGAAGGGGGGTGTTAAAGGAGGAAGCACCTGCCCTCCTGTCTGACTCCTAGCGCTTTGTTTGTCAACCGGATTGCAGCCCCTCGTGGCGGGGCAATTACTCACCCCTTCCACGAGATGTCAGCTCATTGTGACGACCCCTTTTGCCCAGAGGGTAAAAATGCTCGCTGCATTATAAGGACGGGGATGCCACTGCAGAGGGGTTGATGGGGGCGGAGAGATCGTAAGGATGTTCAGAGGATGCTGCAGATTTTTGACGCGTTGACTGAAGATACTCATCTTCTCTGCATGGGTGGTGCAGGAAGGTTAGCTTGAGTGATTTCTATGGTGTCACAAAATGGCAGCTAAAATGTCAAGTCAAATTTGCGCTATTTGTAATTCACTCGTAAAACTCGCAGTCTATATAGTCGTGCACAATTTAATAGCCTTGTACGTTATATCTTCAGGTATTTAACCAACAGTAATTCATAATTATTTTATTCAATCGTGATAGAATACGACTTGTAGGATTATATTTGACTATAAGTATAGTGGACACTGTATTATATTATAAGACTCAATTACTTTTCGGATTAAAAGTATCAATAGGAATTTCTATATGCCAGTGTTGCTATTCAAAACACTTTCATCTGATATTCGAAACAATAGTTTCGGTTAAATAATGAAGTAATATTGACAATTTCTTATCAAGAGATTAATGGGGTGATATTTAATTATTTCTTGACTGATAAGCCAGACATTTTGGATTCATAGTCTCAAGAATATTCATCGTAACGTTTAATATCTCTAAAAATTTGGATATTTTACGCTGAAAATGATACACGATATTTAATTTTGGTCCGATAGTTGGTGATTCAATTTTTGTAGTGAAAATTAATAATGATTATTTATTATTATATTTGAGGATACGCGATATATGTAAAATATATTTGGACATATTAGATCTCCTCAGAAAAATCGATTGCTTTATTATGCTTTTTTCCTACTAAAGGAGTAGTAATAGATACAACTATATAACGCAACATTTATAAAGGAAGAAGTATGAGATTTGATTCGGCGAATGGACATAATGCAAAAGACTTCTGCATTCAAGTACATCCCAAATTTTAAAAGTAGTACAATGTAAACCTTACCAAAGAGTGAATTACCCCTCTCTTCTCTACGTAAACACACA
Source organism: Pantala flavescens (assembly GCA_020796165.1). NCBI lineage: Eukaryota > Metazoa > Arthropoda > Insecta > Odonata > Libellulidae > Pantala > Pantala flavescens. Next base: position 42,998,803 of record CM036881.1, on the reverse strand, counting down.
ATTTCATTTAAACAGAATGCATGAGCGTAACCTTAAATTTCTCATACCGATCAATCCCCCAGATATTGGGATAGAGCTTCCATTATCTCGTACCAAGCCCACTATGAGCTCACTGGCGCTTTTATAAACACCTCGTTCAATGGAAATTCCTCCCTTTATCACAACCCTTTTACGCACTTCCCCTATTATGCGTAATATTTCCGGGGAACTTTCAAAAAGTTCCGATTTATGAGCCGCACGACGTCGAACGTTGGTTGAAAAATTGTGAGCAGAGATAAAAAAGAGAAGCTCAGGAGAGAGATAACGGAGTCAATGAAAAAGTACCGGCGACCGGTGGAATGCAGTCGGTCTTACTTAATTAAGGCACTATTTCTTCCAGTTCCCCTTTCCAAGAGTCCTTAGGAACGCGGACTTCTAAGAATAGGATTTTCAATCCAGTTTATGATGTTACACAGCGCGACACGTTCCGACGAAAAATAAGAGCGGACCTTTTATTTTTCGAGATATTTTTTTGGGAAGAGAGAGTAATAAACCTAACAATAATTTATTGCTCCTTTATCTCCATCGAAAAAAAAGATGATGTCGAACTGGATCGTATGTGTGTTGTAATCATTCCCGCCAAATTTGAGTTCATTCGCGCCAAATCGATTGGATTCCTGCGTAGTATCGAAGGATTCGATAATCGCTTGTCGATTGTTTGGATTCGAATTCCCTCTATAAAATAAAATGCGCTTAGCTGTTTCTTTATTGAAAGCCATCATAGAAAAGAATGTCATTCTAGATTCCTTCTCTTTCTATCCATAATAAACGTTTTGGTTGTTTCTATTGGTTATCATTTTGTAAGAGATCAGATAAGAGTAGAATACCCCAAGTAAATTCTTAAAGAATAAATATTATAGAAAAATATTTTTGCGAGCACAGTAAATTGCTCTAGTTCAATCGCATTGTTCACGGTTCATCTATTAAAAATATTCTCCCAATGGGAGCATTAAAATAACTATGGCTTTTCTTATGAATTTTCGCAATTATTTTGAATCAAAAGCAGAGCGACCATAAAAGTTTTCTTCAGGAAGTGATATTTTATATAATTTCATATACAAGCGCAGAGTCCTTGCTACTTTTTCGGGGTTCAAAGATATTTTATCAATCCATTCACCACGCTTAAAACTTTAAAAAATACATTATCTTATAATCGATAACAGTTTCACTTCCTCCCTCAATAGAATATGAGATTTTCAGTCTATGAAGTTTTTCGTGGAGAAAGTATATTAACAATCCACTACTGCTTACTTCAATTATGGTTTTTGATCTAATTAACAACTTTCTTACTTATGAGCATTGATAAGGAAATATTTTCTCATTCCATCATTTTTGTAAAAGACGAATTTATTTCGAAAAATAAATTGTATTACGTAAAGGATACAGAAATAAATACTTTGGAAAACTAGCGTATTAGATTAGAAAATAAAGATATTTAAGCTCTCAAAAACGATTGGCTATAAGCTAAATAAGTCTTAATTTATTCGTAACAAATCTTCTCCGTTTTAAACGTGGTTTGAACCGAGAAATGTGTGTGTGAGATTGAAATTGCATCAATTAACAACTGGATTTCATTGTTTTACAGCTAACGATAACTCTAAATCCACTCCAATCTCAGCATCATTTGTTATCAATCTAAACACTCAGATCTCATTGTCTTAGAGCAAATGGGAGTTAACCATCATCCTTAATCAACCACTAATCCCTAGGAGCGATTGAAATGAACACTCTTTCTTCTCCAAACGCTGTTTCTATACGTTTTTATACGCTCTTCCCATTGTTTCCGCGGCAGCATCTCCGTGGCAACACCATCTCCTCATTCCCTCCTCTCATTTAATGGTATCTATTTATATAATCTTTGTGTTTTTGTGCTCTGGATCCTTTTGTCTTCCGTCACGTGACCCTCGGGCTATGCAGACATTTTCCTCTCTCTCTCCGGTAGGTTTTTCGAAACCATACGAGTAAATTATCGTCAGAAAGAGCCGATAAATCTGCCGAAGCGGTGGCTCCTCGGGGCAAAATGAGACTCGGAAATATCCACAATGATGCCTTATAAATAGTACGCATCGAATGAGGTTTTACGTGGATTTCAACCATTCCATTCGGAAGCTATCCTCTGAGGGCTCATTCGGTAGAGCTAATGGAATCTGTTTGCGGTTTTGTGCGGTTTTCGCTATACTTCCACTTACGTTGCTTCATTATCGCTTCCCGATGCCATATACACCAATGGAGAGTTGGGATTGTATCGAGATGAGGACCTAATGTAGAGAAACGTATTTACACTATCCTATCTGAATCATAAAATCGTTCTTTATTGCGTTTCCTTTAAATGACATTTAGTACGTAAGTCTAAATATGCTCTGATCATTATATTATTATTACTTCCTATAAATACTAAATAAGAATCACTGTTTTATTACTGAATACTTATTTTTCTTCGTACACATTCCCATAGAATCAAGAAAGCGGTAAATTTTCTCAAACGTGAAATTTATTACGTAAAGTTTCATAAGGTAGTAATGAGAGAAGTGCTTCCATTAAAAACATACAATGATCGTTATATGTGATCTTGTTTGATAGAATAGCATGTTTTAATTGGATCTAGTGTAGAGTCTATTTCAGTGAATTGGTTCAAACTTCGGGATGTAACAATAGCTGTTCTAGGTATTATATCCTCAATTTTCATTATGAATGACTAGTACGTATTTTACATCGATATGAGCACCATGTAAGCTGCATTTCGGTATGCGGAAGGGAAGCGTGGAAACATTACTCCACTTGTCTAATCGATTATTTTCGCTTATTGTCGGCGAGAAAGCCAAATTTTTATAGCCGTTTTTTTACGTAAATTTTTCTAATTTTGCTCACCCTGACTGAAGGTCCGATATGAGAAATGTATTTAGTAATAATTTGGGCAGTATCTACCGTGAACGAGGTTTGTCCATAATTTTTTATATAATTGATTCTTTGCTTAAATCCTCTATCTTCTAATTATTTCCATTAGGTTACCTGATTCGTCCGAGATTCATACTTTTTGTAGAACACATTTCAGCTTTTTTAAATTTATTCTTTCACGGTGTCCAGCTGCAAGCCTTCTACTACTGTTGTTAGCCATCCAAGATTCCAATATGAACAGAATGTAGGATTTTCCGCACTAACATTACTACTTTTCCATTCCAACAAAAATTAATTTCTGGTGAATAATGTAACAGACAACATTCAATGTTCGCAATAATTGCTCCTTCGATAAAAATCAATTAACGCCACATTGTTAAAATTCGAAAAAATGCGAGGAAACTCTACGTGTTCCGTGGTATTCAGTATCTTTCAACATTGTGAGAATCAGAAAAATAAGATTTCTCAAGAAAGAATCTGAGTATGTTATTAATTAATCTACACCAACAATACCCATTTGTGTTGAATAATGCAACGGTCAACAATTATATCCCCTCAAAAATCGCGTTATTAGGAAAAAATGAATGCCCGAGTACATAATTTTTTATTTAGTAATTATTCGAGATAGCTGATGAAGAAGTGGAGTAATTATCCATTAATGGCATAAAGGCATTTCGAAGCCGGTATCGATCAGGGCTGGAATTATATCCAAGAAAATAATTAACAGAAATTCATTGGATATTCCGTAAGCGAGCTGAGGCCCTTGCAGTGGATTGTAAGCATTGCCCTCCTGTACATCCTGCTTCCTTCACGCACGCTTCCAATTAGCCTCAAATAAATTCATATTTAGACCTCATAGGGCGGAAACCTGTTCCTCTCAGCATCACTTCTTCCAAAACCAAGTCAAATGGACCGGAAACCGAAAATCGATCGTCAATTGACTCTCTCCCGGAAGATGGTAAAATATTCCATCCGGAAAAAAAAGAGGAACCTTTGTGAGTGCATCATACAAGTGCCTTCACTGACGAAAAAAGCCGAGTCTTTCTAGGCACGTCTTTTGACGGCCTTTGAGAGCGTATTCACCATCTTTTTCCCCTGCATCATGACCCATGTCCGGCCAACCTTTGATCCTCTCCTGTAATAGAAACTAATTCGTCCAGCGGTGCATTTTCATGAATAGGAAATGTCGAGGAATTCGATGAAAAGGTTTCCCTGGAAACGCAAAAGTGAGTTGGTCCGTAGCTTTAAATGAACTACCCGTGGCTCTGTTATTCATGCGATTCGTATTGTATCATATTCTATTGTATTTTACTTTTGCTATTTTATTTTGAGGGTTTATAATCATCTTTTTACACCCAGTTCTTGGATTTCCTTCACTATTAGTATTCTATTTTAATAACCTTATAATTTTTATATCCTTAATTATCATTATTACGTAAGACTTGGAACATATTTTTTTCGATTAACTTTGTGCGAGAGCTTTCATAGGTATAGAGTTGTAAGAATGCTATAAAAATAATGATATATGACATTTTAAAACAAGGAGATACTAACATACACTAAATATAATAGTTGTATAATTTAAACATTTTCCAAAACTATATTCTCAAAATTTTTCTGGTCGATAGATCAAAATTCTTGTGGGGCCCGGATTCGATTCCCAGTCATGATATACTTTTACAATTCCATTTTTTCCTGTTTTTAATACAAGCCGCTTTATTTTTTGATGCGAAGTTATTTTATTCCCATAAACCTTGTAAATTTTCTGTACAATCTTCAACGTAAAGTCTTACTCGCTTTATTAATGCACTTAACTAAGCTGAATTAATAACCCCAAGATTAAAGAAATAATTTCTGACTTAGTATACATTGACACCTTCCTCAGCATCCAGGAAACAAAATTTCTTGCCTAAATAGAACCTTAATTTGTTGGTTATAGAGTCCCTATTGACTTGAAGGGGTTTTGGGGAAAAATTAGATCTAAGGTCACTCAATAAATATTTATCATTTACATTCATCAATAACGAAATTTTTTAATTAAAACTAGCTCATCTTTTTGATAACATATAGGTCCTAGGTTCAATTCTTTGTAGGCTATGATCTCTGGACATAGAAAAATGTTTTTTTATATTTATCATTATTCTTTAAGTTTGCTCAAACCTTTAAAACAAAAATTACCGAATGATATTTGGCTTACGGTTTTATGGATACAGAGATATGAGATTTATGTTCAAACTTAAGCTAAGAGGAATATTCCAGCCTAATATGTGGACATACTTTTTACTCATCATTCACATTTACGAGTGTCCGAATCATTGACGCCAAAGAAGGCTTTTTGGTCAAGGGAATGACGGATGTTATCAGTCTATCTATTCCTCACCATTGTTCTCAATTCATTAGGATTTGAAGCATCATTTTCCATGACTCATTAGCTCTCATAAGCATTCGATGTACTTGGAGTCCCTCATCCATTCCCTAGGCCTTCAACAACCCGCAAGGCACGCACTGCCCTCCATCTTCATCACCAGTGCAGACCCACCTGCTTTCCCTGCTACGCTCCATCATTCCCGCTGCCTTCCCCATCTGCCTCCAGAATCGAAATCATCCGTAGCTGCTACTCCCTGCATCCCCTCCCCACTCACGTTCCCCCACGAATTCCATTCCCCAGTCGCCAAGGATCAAAAGAATTCCAATCAAATTCCCACCCTCCCCTTCCTTTTTGTCTCTTCCCTCTCACTCAACTTACGCCATTTCGTTTAGCTCTTGTTCTTTTTTCGCTCACGAATTTCGATTGTCTATCGCTGTTTCGGTCTTCGTCATCCACGAGCCTTTTTTTCTTTCTTCTTTGCCACTTCCCCTTCCACGCACTTTGCTCCTTCCATTTTCGCTTTGTAATTCTATGGTTTTCATTGTTCGTCATTGTTAACCAGCGTCATTATTGATTAACGTCATTCGTATTGGTTACCCCCAGCCATTACTCATTATTGATTATTGTCGATGAGTGAGGGTTCAATTGTTCGATAGCGATAAACTTTTTTGTTTATTGCCCATCTTCTCTCATTGTTGATTATGACGATTTAGGGCCGTCAGCTATCAATATTGATTGGTATTGATTGGATCATATAGATAGTTATCGACCATAGGTTACTGTTTCAAATTTTAAGTTATTGTTTGCCATTTTCGAACGGTCGTTTTTCCTCTTGATTAATATACTTTATCGTCAACATCCTCTAAAACTCTTCCTTTCGTCTGATCTCTAAATTTTCTATCACAACTTATGATAATTTTTATACTCAATAATATATATTGATGCATTTATAAATTAAATTTCCTCTCGCATTGAAGTCTACCAGTGTTTGTTTCACTTGTTGTCATAGTGGCTAATATGTTTTTATATTGTTCATTAATTACTAGCAAAGTTTGGATATCTGTAATAATCACGGAATTATTTTACTTTGACTTTGTAGAAGAGTATTGTCAAATTAGCGATATAAGCCACAGTGTATTAATCTTGAATAATATCGTACTTTTATTCAAATAAAGAAAAACAAATACAGAGACTAGTATTTCGAGGATTCCAAAATGACTATTAAGCGCAACATTTTGTGAACACAAAGAAAGATGCTAGTAAAAGTAGATTATTTAATATAATCCTGATATTATATTCCTCCTGTCATAATTTGATAATCGAATACAGTTCATTTTATCTTCATTGTTTAATATATACCTTTCGTGAGCCTTTCTCGTCTTTCTCAGAAAATACATTTTTTATTCCACTTCCTACTATCCGTTTTATCCTTCGGTTTTATATTCCTTTTGGGTCATTTCTTATGAATTTTCTTTCATTTTTTCGTACTTTGATCTCATATCCTTATAATGTCGCATTTCTTGTCCTCTCCTTTCATAAAAGCCTTCCATATCTTTCTCTTTAATCATAATTTCTTTTTCCTCGTACGATCTGTTAATTCTTCCGTGCCGATTTAATGACACTATTAAATAATTCGTTGAGATTGTTCCAAATTTCCTATATGACTTTGTTTTTTTTCCAACTTTTATCTTATGAATCAGATTTTATAATTTCTCTTTTAAGAGGACATTTTCAAGATCTTACCAAACTTCTTGATTTTCTTTTTAATTCTCGATCCGTTTCATTGTCTTTCATCAATACCTCTTGCGTATTCACATACATTTACACTCATGTATTTGTAATTTTACTCCGGAAAATACAATGATAAATAATTAATTCCCGTCGGAAATTTTTAACGAAAATTACAGTATACTGTATAATTTTGTTGCATAACATTGCACAGAGTTTTATGTTACAAAATGCTATCAGAATTCTGATACATGTGAGAGGATGTAATACCGCCCTCAATAAAGTCTATCTCAGTTTCCTCTAGGCCTCTTTGAATATTAAAGCTTATGTCTTACGATTAAAGCCGAGGTTTCCTATACAATAGAGGAATATTCATTCTACATATAACGTTTCATATAGATCAAATTGTTACTATCTCTTCAAAACATCTTTAGCATTGTAAACGTTAGTAACTTGGTTACGAGAAACTAAAATATAACAATGCACAATCATATATATTTGCAACAGTTCATCCTTAAAAATAAAAGCAATTGTTGTTTTATACTAATCACGGAATTAGAATAAATGAACAATCGCTTTTTATTGTCGATTGTGCAATATAACCGTTTTTCATGACTTATGTTAAAAGTGAGTAAATATTCTTAATCACAAAGTATCCTTTTTATAAAAATTGATTTCATCTATCTCTTCCTTTCTCAAATAAAGCCCCCGCGGATTAGGGCGGAATATTAAGGGATGAGTGGTTATTAGATGAGGTCGATTGCGTAATTAAGCCCGAGTATGAATACGAGAAACCAAAACCACTCCTTTTCATCCCTTTTGCTCGAAAGATTATGAACCCCAATTCTGGGGATGAAAGGGTTTATCATCCCTTACTCTCTGAGTGGTGAATTGGTCTGATTTCTCTCCTCTAATCTTATCCAATGAATTTCTATTCATTCGTTTGATTACACATTAGAATAACGACTAAGTATTGGGATAAATTGTGTTTTAGCCATCTTTAGCTGTTAAAAATTTAATTAAAGGATAGTAACTCTAAAAATTCCAAATGTAAGTGGTAGATCAGGGTATCAACAAAGATAGCGTACGATATAATTCGGCAAGCTTCCCTTTTATCATAGCTTATCGAAAATTTTCTAATTAATTTTCGCTTGTATTATTATTAATATTAAAATTATCACCATTATTATGTGCGTCATAAAGCTCGCAGTAGTTCGTAAGTTAAATTAGTTTTAACTTGGATTTTTTTTATATTACGTAGATTTTATTTAAATATAGTCAAACTGTTACGATTCCTGGTTCTGCTCTTAATATTTGGTTGATCATATATTTCTCAAAAAGGTACAAATACAATCTTGTATACTTCCATTTCTTCTCCCCTTCCATTTCCTTGTCTTAATATATATATTGATTGAGTTTGGCTCAATTCACTGAACGAGTTTTTTTAGGCCAATTTCTTATCTCGAATAATTTAAAAATTTTCTTATATCTTACGATCTTCTCTCCTATTAAGTATCTGTGACGAATTTCAGTATTGGTTTTCTTCTGTATAACTCTAAGTTATCTCTTGATGACGGCCATTTTCATTTCCAGAACGTATCCATAACATATGATCGTATATTTTAAAAATTTTATTACCCCTTATAATTTATGGTACTGTTTACACCTCGGACCCATAAAAGTGTACTATTGAAAACGATTCTTTAAGGCGCATATTATCCTAAGGATGATATATCTCTATTTCTACCTTCTCTTCTCTTCCTTTCCTCATCTCTTTTTCATCCCATTTCGTTTTCTTATTTGGAAATTCTTTCTATTCCGCGCCTCATTTTCAATCCTAGACTCGTCTCCATGGATTCCATCACCTGCTTCTCTTCCTATCTCCGCCATTGCATTCCTATGTTTCCTTTTTTGTTCTAAGCTCTCGTCCGCTCACTCAGTAATTGCTCTCTACACGTTCACTTATTTGTCTTTACTTTCCCGAGTGATCGATTAGTGTAATTGTAACCAGATTATGTACGTGAACTGATTCCCTAAGCCCACCCGCACTTTTGGGCTTCCAACAGAGTTACGGTTTGCATATAAAAATGAAGATGCCGTATTTGCCATGGTTCTTCTGTACTGTACCGATTCATCAAGGTTTCTTTGTAACTTTAACGAGTTTCCATGGCTGTCTGAGGGAATTAACCACTGATGAGAGGTAATTTGTATTATTTTACCCTCCATAATGAATATCGGTGATAATTTAAATGGCAAAGGTCTAATATACACGGTCAATAATGAACTCAATTAAAGCTTCTCTTACATGTAAATTTGAATTATAAAAGCTTTACGTTCAGGCGCTTTGTGGAAGGAAATTTTAGGCAATTCAGTCCTGCAAATGATAAGAAATTTAGCGAAACCGGTCGCGCAATAAAAATAGTGTGGAAGTAAACCAAGTATGTTATTTCTATATTAAACTCCGAATTTGAATTATATTTCACTTAGTTTAAATCAATCCAATTTCCTAGGAAGCCGTCAAAAATATAACAGATTCTGCTGTTTTCATGAAAATTTAACTCAAGCTGAGTTAAAATGTATTTTCATTCAATCATATAACTATTACATGTTACTATTTTATACGCGAATCTCATTTAAAAGATCTTCCACGATTTTAGCATCAATTCTATACTTGAAGATGCGTCAAGAAAAAATTTTGTTTTAAAAGTTTTAGCGTTAAATTTTTTCTTACTTTTAGCCTTAAAACTTCTTTTTATAGACATTTATTAAATATTTCATGAGATAAAGATTGAAATCATAACTTTACCATGTTATCCATGTAGTTATACCGCTAATACGATGTATGAATTGTGTCATTGTGAGTGATATTTAAGCATTCGTCAAGTTATGAGAAATATAGCAATCATTTTTCTCTTCCCATCTTAATCTATTCTTCACAAATTTTCGCATTGTGACCTCACCAATTCCCTTCTCCCTAAGTTATCTCTTCCCTTCACCACCCACGCCGTATATCTTTCACTTTCGCCATCCTTGACTTTATTCCATTCCTGCATTGCACGACACACCATCGACACCGAGTCGTTAACGCCTAAGCAATCTATGGCGAGAACAGCTCCGTGCAATCAGATGGCATTCAAGTACAATGGCGAAATGAGTGTTTGGCATGTTTACATTCTTCTTCTCTCATTGTTTTTTTTTCTAGAATAAAACAAAGGTATTTGTTCTCTTATGCACGAATTAAAAAAGTGCATTAGCATCACGAGGCCACGCTCTTGGAATGCAGATTACTAATAGCGATTAAGTGATTCAGGCGGTAATTTCTTTTACGCTATCCCCTGAAGTAGTGCTTTCCTTTTCTTTCCTTCTGTCTTTGTGCCCCAATAGGTCTTTTTCTTTATATTAGGCTCTTAATAAATTCTATTTTATTGGTTTATTTTGTTAATTTTGACGATATACATCCGGCACAAATATAATAGTTTATGTTAATTTAATGGATTATTTAAAAAGTATGTCTAATACAAAACATACACAGTATAAATGGGATGATAATTGAAAATTAAAAAATTATTATTATTAATACAACAATTGTACTACAAGATTAAGAGAGAATATAAGATAGATCATACCATTCCATATTTTATAAACCATGAAATAGAGATAAAGAAAAGAAAAATAACTACTTCTTCATAAATAATGTTCTACATCGATCTTACCTAATTTTTAAAATTTATAAAGAATCGCAAACGATTTCTGTTCCATCTAAGAATAGATTATCAAGTCGCTCGAGTTTACTTGACGGAGTATAACACATTAAATTTTTTTAGTAAGGGTTGTGCTATGAAAGTTATACATAATCATCATGTACGACTGTAGGCTTAATTTTCATTAGCCTTTGTATTATATATATATATATATGAAAATGTATAAATAATGATATTAAAATTAATACTGAGTAGTCTTGCTCCAAGAATGTAATTGTTGGATGGTTCAAAATGTACCGTTGCTAAGGAAAATTAATACAAAGGCTAGCGATATCTTTCGTACAAAAGAATCTTTTCCACAAAATTTAAACGAATTGTAAAAATCCTTATTGTAACACAAAAAGAGAGGATTATATCTTTTACGAATTTCGGGATTTTGTCATGGCTACAGTTATTGGATTACGAATATCATAACAGAGTTTAGGGCTTCGTAAGGCACAATTCAAAGTAAAGTGCGAATCAGAGCTCAAATAATTACCTTTACCTTTAAATGGATTTATATGCCTCCATAGTAAACCAATCCCGATTCAACATTCGTTTGCACCTCATTCCGAATGTTCGACTTACAAATCCGAAATAGAGAATGTAGAATTTCTACGATCCGGCCTACGAAAATTCCTCCTACGCTGTTGGACAGAAGACAGCATCTTATTATAGATTCTATTTCACATAAATTCAGTTCGAATCCACCTTCTGGAAGGTGGATTCAAGCACCAGGGCTTCCGATACCTGGATCTCAATCCGTTCCCTTAACGATTATTTCCGATAGAATATGCCGATATTGGTCCCGTCTCGCCTTTAAAAGCACTCCTAAAAACATCTGCTACCTCACACATCCCTTTTATATCGCTTTGGTAGGAAATATGCCCTCCGCGGGCGAGTTTACGGCTTCCGAAACTTATAACTACGGAAGATCGCATCCGCGGAACGACTAGGGAGGCGCCTGGAAACGGAGGGACGTAAAATTTACCATCGAAAGGCCTCGATGGCTATCGTGAGGACGGCGGTGGAATCCGAGCGACGTGTTTCGCAATCCATCGGAAATTAACAAAATGCGATCTGAGGCAATCCTCCGTGGGCAATCGAACGGATCTGTCTGGAAGCACCTCCAGGTGCCTCCGAAAGGTGATTCTATCGAAAGGAATCCGTGTGGAGCAGTGGGAAAGATCTCGAAACGTGCGCTTCGACCGAGTTTCGAGGCAAATGCGGAAAAAATTTCTCGAAGATATTATCGCTGAAAATTTTGGTCGCTGATGGAAGCCCTGATACGTATGATTTTTAAGTAGCACGCTAGTTTTAGATGTATTAATTTTTAACTTTTCTCGTCACCGTAAATTATTCGCAAAGGCAGTATGCATTAGGAATTGGGTCGAAATTTTTACATTTCTCCACTTCGGGCAACCAGTTTATCAGTCACCCTTAGATTGTTATATAATGTATTCTTGTTGGTACTTTTGATATTCTCGCTTACTCTGTCGGTAATTATACAATTCGTTACATAATAGGATGCAAGTAAGAAAGTCTCCCGTTGACTATTTTGACGTATTTCATGCAAAAATATTCCATTCCAAACATTCTTATTGTAGTTGTTCTAGTACAGCATATCTTTTATTTTTAACATAGCGTCCAAAATACGGTAAAAAAAAATTTTTTTCTTCCCTATCAATATCTTTTTGAGTTATATAAGTGAAAAACAAGAACTAAAAAATAAACCTACATGACCAATAGCAAATAAGTATCTTCCAAATAAATAACAATATGATTCGGTGTTTCTTCATGTAAAGGAACTAACTGTTAATGTGCATGTATGTTAGATATGACGAACAACGGTTTACCATTAATTCACCCAGTATAATCTCAGGTTTTATATAATCAGATTGTCTATTTATTATTTTATTACTCCCTTTTAAATCTACGATGAATTTTCGTGTTTCTAAATGCGAGGGAGTTGAAAAAAGACGTTGGTGCATATTTATCACTGAAGATTTATTCTATATTCTCTTGCAGGATATATATTATAGCCTATAATTTAATTCCTTTCTAATTCTTACGTAACTCCTGACAAAATAATTCCTATTTTTTGGACTTAGAAACTCTTATTTCGTTAAATAATTTCTCGAAAATCCTCATAAAAGCATTAATTTCCTTTTAACTTAAATATAATAATGTACAGGTCGCGAGAAATCCTTCATCTACACCGGGTCAGTTCGTAGCAGCGCCTCAGTGGAGAGTAAGCATAAAACAAAATAAAAGACTATCGAAAAGCGGGAAAAAAAGGACGCAAAGAAGGCGTCCCCATCCTAATTTGTAGCTCGGAATACGGAGTAGATGTTTATTGACATTCTTCACGTTCGGAAAAAAGGGTGAGATGAGCTAAACAAAAGACAGTGGACATCGGAGGAGAAAAAGTGGTCCCACGTAAGAGGTTAGGGAGAGGCTATAAAAAGTACGGAATACGGTCATTCGATGAGCTTTCTAGTGGCATAAAGATAAATACTCCGAGTTTAGGAAGGGAATTCTTCCATCGGCTACCTTCACTGCTCCCAGATATCCAACGAGGGACATTTTTTTTCATTCCGTTGGAATGTTAATGAGGACACTTTTCGGAAGGTTAAAAAAAATAAAACCTTTCGGACCAACCGTGTACCAGAGTGGCTCTCTATCGTTCCTCCGAGTCCTTAAAGAGCCTAAGTTCTGCTTAATACGAGCTTTTATATGATGCTGGAATTGCGATGGTTAGTGGAATACCGCGCTCCTGAGTCACCAATACAAATCTCTCATCTTCCGAGTAAAACAGATATTACTTTTATGAATTAAATATTCGATTTGATACCAAAGTGTGATTACGATATCATATTCTTTACATTTTAATAAACTTAAGTTTACTAGCAGCTATCAAAATGATGCCTAATATATGGTTGAAAATGTGGATATAAAGTTTTAGGTTCTCTTTTACCTTCACTGCAATGTGCATTGTTTAAGTTTACTCGCGCTCTTTACTCTGTACAAGCTTTACTCTTTACTCTGTTACAAGCAAAGATAAAAATCCATCCCGTCAAGGAGATGATATTTAAATTAAATTAAGATTGAAAGATTCGAATATTAATATACTTATAATTATTGAAATATTCGAATATTAATATATTTACTCGAATATTAATGTATTTATAAACACTCGATTATTTTAAGTGAATCGTACAAATAGATGTTCTAAACAAACACAAGAATATCGCTTATATTGCTTCACATAAATTTAAATTCACCCTGAAATTCACTTGAAGAGGATTCGTATTTCTGTGAAAACTACGGAAGCTATAATAGAATGATAAAAATGTCAGCTGATCATAGGGTAAGGGAGCTAAAGAAAGGGGTTGAGTTAGTTGAGGTTTCAGAAGAATTATGGAAGCCTCTAACAGATAAAGATAGACGAGGATGAGGTAAAACTGGTAATATTTTGTTTAATACCAGCTATAAAAATGAAACTGCTCGTAAACGGTGTGACCCGGAGGTTGACCGAAATCCAAAAGATTCAATGTTGAAAAAATTTGAAGAACTTAAAAATGTCTCAAAAAACGGGATTTTCTTAAATTATTTGGGAAACTCATTTAGCTTACGATCTACTTTTTGCGAAATTTATCGTGAGAACTTCTTTATGTATTAGTTCAAAATAGAGATGCAGTTATAAGGATAATATATATTTGATATAAACTCGATATTGAGTTTCGCATACATAATACGTATTTCTTTATAATGGATTATGTATGGATATGGAGTTTTATGATTGATTTTACGTAAGAGAAGTCTTGCCACCTGATGTGTAATTATCTTTAGGCTCACTGATTATATTAATAATAACAGACGTTCCAGAGTGAAAATGATTTACCATTTAGAGATTTGTCACATGTTTGTATAGCCAATTCTAAATATGGTTCCTTTTACTCAATCTTTTCTGGGATAACACGAAGATGATCAATGCACAGGAACAATGAAACAATACCTCTTTCCAATTTAAATCCATTTCTGCAAAAACCTAAATTAATTTAAAATCCTTACATGGATACTTAATATCAGAAATTCTCCTTAACTGCGTACACATGCTTACGGTACAACCCACATTAAGACTGAGAAAAAAAATACGTAATAAGATACAGAATCGAATAAAGGAATCTCAACCACATTATCCTTTATAGCTTCTGAATAGTAGAATTTTTAATTTCAAATCCATCGGTAATTAGTACTCATAATTGCCGTCGCCGACTCGTAAAAGAAGTCGTGAACTTGATGGGAATGAGCATTAAAGCATTTGACCTTTGCGTATCCATAGGGGGATAAATTATTCACAATGGGAGCCGTTCCCAAGCAACGAGAGGTATTAATTCCCCTTCCGAGAATGGCGAAATAGCAAATAGTGCATTCCATTTTTTCTCAAAAATTCCCTATATAAGTATTTTGGGAGAATTTTCCGCTTTGGCTACGACAGGAATGCGGCCGATTATGAAGACCCATTATGATAATTCGGTCGATCATTTTCACTTAAATGGCAGCCATTAAGTCCAATTAAAAATACTCCGAATTTTTCCTGAGCCCTCTTTCCCGTTATATTCGGGAGTGAACAATGGCTAACGATTAACGCTTCCAAGCTGAGAAAATCATTAATTAGTATTTAAGGAAGCGGAGCCTCTGTCCCGACTAAAAGAGACAAACATTTGAAGAATATGTTTCCAATGTAACAGCCGATGGACATTGCATAACGCTATGGGGAGATCAAACGAGATGCCGCCGGGACCTGAATGCTGTTAAAGTTTTGGGACTTCTAATATTGACATGTGATTAATCTTTGGTTTAAACTAGTACACTATAAATAAATATTGGGTAGTTATGTTACGTAGCTGTACTTATCGTACGAATTTAAGTTATAATTTTATAAATTTATTCATTTAAAAACTTTGAGAATTTTTTGTAGTTGCCATTGTGCATAAAATCGTACAATAGATGGATAGTATTCATAAAATATATCGAGATGACTGAAATTTAGTAGATGATGTATATACATGTTAATACACGTGGGTGTAGTATAATAATACTAAATCTACTCGTTCCTTGGTTATTTCTGTATTTATATTAATATTATATGATCAGGAATGTCATATATTAAAATAAATTAGCATACTAAGACTATGCTGAAAAACATATTAATATAAATACTTAAAATGTTAGATAAGTAATAAAATATACTGGAAATTAAACTTTTCATTGTATAGTATTGTTCAGGGAAGCTCTCGTTTTACGCTTTTCTTTGTTTATTGTTGATTGGTCCAAAAACTTATGTGGGGGTTTTGATTACATTCTTCAAATTTGCTTGTACAACCTACTTGAAATTATAGCTCGGGGTCCTATAAACTAAATGAATATTTTAATATAAAAATTTGTTTAAGTTATAGCTTTGAAGAATGCTCAGTGAAAAGTATTAGATACTATTATATTTATAAAACCAGGCGAGAAAAAGTTGCCAGTCTAGAACTTGAATATAAATTGATTCCAGTATCTTGTAGGCTTGTAATTTCAATGGACCAAATTCAGTATATTTAGAAAAATTTTACTTGTCAACTAGTTTTGTAGGAGATATTTTACTTTTCTGTTAGATACTGATGTGAAGTCCTGAGAAAAATGGCGCCGTAGAGTTAGAACTAATTGCTATTCGGGGAAGAGGTTTCCGTAATTTTTCAGGAGTTCCGTTCGCCTTATAAGGGATTGGAAGGATCCAAAGTTCCCATGGAAACGATTATGTGTACATAAGTCCTCTCTCTTCTTGGAGATTTGTCTCCCCCTCACGACTTTTGGATGAGAAACGCCGCCTTTCTACAAATTAAAGCTGTTACCGTTACGGCATTTTAGATAAAAGTTGAACTTCTTTTAGTCCGTGCTACGTTTCGTCACACGAGGCTCCTTATCTATTTAAATTTAGAAATACCTCTATTTGGAGAGAGAGAGGTTTGTAGATAAATGAAACTTGGAATGGAATGTTGAGCAAATTTCCATTTCCACCTTCAGATATACTCGGTTCTGTGTTTAATTTTTTCGTCTCTTACAGAGGTTTTTAATTTTGAGAAAAAATTTTTTGGAGTCATTTTGAGTTACTGATTATTGATCCAATCTGAGTATAGTTAACGTTCATGTTTATTTTCTGGATAAATAGAATAAAAAATTTAATGGTACCGGTGTATCATACAACCAATAAACTTGCTATTGCTGTGTGAACTATGCAATGCGTGATAATGAAAAAATTTAAAGTTCGACAATGAATATAAGATATTCTTTATGGAGGTTCTCACTGCCCTAAACTAATATTAAAAGAAACTTATAAATAGCAATTTAAATTTAGAATGTTTATCTAAAATGCAATGTTTTTTTGTAAATTATCAATGGAGGATTCTTAAGTATCCAAACTAGATTTTCCTATAAAGATATTATATTTTCATTTATGTAATATTCAAACGATCGATCACGTAATTTAAGTGAATTTATTGGCTCATGACCCTTCTGTGAAAGATTGGGACCTTAAGTCCTTCCAATTTTTAGATGAACTGACGTAGCAGTATTTCCACCCACAAAGTTTCACTCAAATTTTTAAGGAGTCAGACCTCGTTTTCATGACAATAAGGGCATTTCTGCTTCTTTAGATGAGATAAACGCTACATCTATTCAAGGATAACGGAATACATTAAGGAAATTTGAAAGTAACGCTGCGGTAGCTCCTGCCATTAATCCTCATGGACTCAATATTGGTGAATTATATTTAATCATAATCTTCACCACTTTTACTGAAAGATTAGACTTTATTCCTTTCCTTACGCAGTATTTTTTACCTTTTGAGCATATACGACAGATCCAGCGTTTACTACTATATGTAAAGACCAGAATGAATCCATTATATGCAGAGTTCTCGGAAAAGAGCGAGCAAATAAGAAAGTTTTTTCTAATGAAGACGAATCCCCGAAAATGACTCTATATGAAACATAACAATGCTCGGATTCATAATTTCATAATCAGTTACTTAGCGACGATCTGATATTGTTGTAAAAGAGCAGAGAACAATCATCAATTGTTGCGACAAATACAGGGTAGAATAAAGGCTTCGGTGACGATTTGCTAACGATGCCCAATATGTGTCCAGCATCGCAATTCACGCTTTCCTCGAACCGAACGGAAAAAATCCCCTCAGATTCTCACAATCCCAGAGCGAGATTTTGATCTCCGACTAAAATCTTCATCTTTCAGATTTATGGGTGATAATGAAATTAATATATCCAGCGACCGGACCTCAAAAGGTCGAGGGAAGGGCATTAAAAATTCATCGACCATCTTTTATAGACCAAATCCTCCACTTCCCGCTTTACATATAATGACCGGGCTTCCTTGCCTGGAAGAGATCATGAATTAATCCACGTAATTAATATCCCGCGTATGAGAGTTCCGAGATATCAAATTCTCGAGGCGTTTGGAGGAAATACACAATAAGAGATTTCCACTGAATTATGCAGAATCCGTTAATTACGAATGGACCTTTGAAACGGCATTGGATTTAAAACCCCTTCCTATTTTTTTCTGCTCCGAATATCTCTCGACACCGAAGCGGTGACGTTTCACTTAATCTTCCTCTCATCCATAAACATGGAGCAATAAAGTCCGTTTCCATCTTCGGGGAGAATTCCGCGCGATTCCCCGTTTTCCGCGGAAGAGACATTTTTCCTCGGTTACTGCAGATTTGGAATAGGGGAAATGAGGGGAGGGCATAAGAAGAGGAAGGGGTGGTTAAAGAGAGGGGAGGGGGTGGTATAAAGGAGGGGAAGGGGTAGGAGATATTTGACATGAAAATGGGATACCGCGTCTTTATTCCTGTAGAGATAAATATTCGTTTTCGGTTCTTATATGTACGATAATGTTACTGGGCACTAATACATCGATGTAGATCATCCACTTTGTTAGTTAAAGGTGTGAGTTTTATTCCTGTTTACGGAGGTTTACTTAACTTTCCTTCTTGCTTTAACTTCAAAGATTCGTAATAAGAGTATATGTCTTGTGGTGAAACTCTTTGTCGAGATATCCTAGGATTTTCCTTCCATTTCCATTCCGTTCCAAGCTACGTTGTCTCTCTCATTGATGTTTCTCAAATGTAGTTCAAGTCTCTGATTTTTTGTACCCTAGCTGAATACATTTTAAGTTGGAAAACTTTATACTCCCATTTTTCATGCCAGGCTTCCTAAAAATGTAGTTTTGTAACCCTTACTATATTAAGGGTAATAATATCGAACATAAAGTATCCTTATTCCATTTCTAGTTCAATAGGGAGTAGAAAAAACAGATTATTTTTCGTAATGATACTTTGAAATTCGTTTTGCATTCTCAATATGATGTATTGCATTTTATAGACCGCTTTAATCATTTTGAATGCTTTTCTTTCATTCAATAATCTCTAGAAAATGGGTAAACATTATCAAATATCGATTATGTGAAAAATAAAAGGGAGAGTGTATTTGATTGTATTTGTTAATCCCCTGTTTATTGCCTCTCTACGTTCCGTAATATTTTTCTCCAGGATCTAGTTTAAAAATTTGACGATTTTCATTAATCTTTTCCGATTGACTAAGTCAACTCTATTGACTATGTTATTCATAAAATTTAAATTTCTGTGATTTACGCTCTGTTCTTGGCCAATATTTATGGCGTTAAGGTATAGCAATCATCTGTAAGTTTGGTTAAATTTTATCATATACAGTCTCGATAAACATTAATCTTTTCTTATGCCTCTTCCAAGAAGGCGTACTTTTTCTTTCTTCAGCGTGTCAAGAACCAATTTATCCGCTACGTCTCCCTTTTCTCGTAAGGAACTTTATTTCTCCGGATTTTTGTGCGATTTCTTTCCCCAATAAATTCCGCATTTGCATCTAAGGACATCGGTAAATGGCACGCGAGTCTCTTCCCGGAAAGACGTTGATTGGTGGAGATGGGGACGAATGGGAAGGCGTGCTAAAACTTCCTGTTACAATCACGAAGTAATTAATCAGAAAGAATGCCCGAAATTTTTGCTTATTTAGACCTTATTTTTTATAAAAAGCTGTATATTAAGTTGAAATCTAATTTACATATTCCATTGAGGGCATGTCTTCGATTGGTTACTGATAAATTTGGATTAAACATCCACCCAATTTCTTCGACAGCAAGTTTATTTTTAAATGAATGACTTAAAATGTAGTGACTTGTGAGATATTCATTAGAAATGAGTTAGTTTAGAAACCGCGCTTCAAACTTTAACATAGCTTGATATAATAGCTATCTTAGCATAAAAATATTTCGAAGCGAATCAAATTTTCTATAATATCTCCATAGAAATGTAAATACTTTAGGATCTGCCATTCAATTCTAAAGGATCAGCTATTACGAACACAGTTTAGAAGTTGACTATTATTTTTTTTAATTCCTTACACTAAATGTGAGAATAACCTTCCATTATTTATTTAATTAATGATAGCTCGCAAATATCGTAATATTTAGGCTACGTAACCATGCAACCGCCAGTGTTCGCAAACTTGGCTATAGTTACTCGTTTCTTATTAGGAGTTAGTAATTAGTATCCTTTCAAAATATCACCTTTCCCATTGAGCCAAGTATAAAAGAATAATCACTTCTAAGAAAGGAAATAGAAAAAAATTCTCGCCTTTTTCGCTTTATTCAGAATAAAGAAGGGATAATTTAAGGGAACGACATGAGGACAGGTTGATTGCCGAAGGAATTATGATTTAGTCGCTTTGGCGAAAGGAAATGCTCGCTTCTCAGCGAAGTTGTAGCACCGACAAATTGATCGCAAGAATAAAGTCTGGAAAAAACAGAAGAAATGCGATTCTCGACCAAAAAATTAATCCCGGAAAAAGGATAATTCTCGTGAAGTGTTTGTCGGGAAAGACTTGGTAAATAATGGAATTTAAGTGGGGAAAATGAGAAACTTGAGGAGTAATGCTTGTACGCATGATTGTGGGGAATGCATGTCATAGCTTCCCTCGCTCGACGTTTATGACGCAAAAACTTGAGATCGCCGTGAATATGAAGGTTTCCTTCATCGTGGCATTCCGGTAAAGAACTGAGCTTTCTAAAGAACTTTTTCTACGAAGAAGAGGCGAATTGGAAATGAATATGATGCGTTATATTTACTATTATTCATCAGTTCGCGAAATAAGTTACATTATCGTACATATAGATGCTAGACAATTTATCTATTATATATTTATTTATAACATCCGTTCGCGATTTCATTGATGAAATTAGTTGTCGCTAAATTGAAGTATTCTACATGGATTTCTTTTTACTTCTCCTCTTTTGATGGCAATGTAGTTTAAGATTAATATAAGGTAATGTTTGCAGCCTTTATTTACGGTTTGGATATTTATGGTTTGAAATCCTACTTCTATCTCAGGAGTAACAGATACTCAAATTACGAAAACTTATGCTTCTAAACTTAAAATAGAGTTAAATAAGTAAATAGAGACTTTATAGTCTCAACTGTGAGGAATAATTTCTTTAATGTTAACCTTCTTTGAAAGTACTTCACCCAAACTCAATTAAAATTCAATGTAGATTTACCCTTAAAAACATTTTTCATCATTTATTCAATGTTTCTTTCTCCAAAAATTTCCAATGAAAGAATTTCGAAAAATAAATATCCAAAAAATTGACTGCGAGTGCTCTGTTATATTTGCACGGTAATAGCTGAAATTTTTGTAAAATTGAATCCATCTTAATCATGAATTAAATGACTCTTCACCAAAACCAGAAAGAAAACACGTCTGACAAAAGAGGAAAGAACCTGGAAATACTACTCTTATCGGAACATTATAACACGAATAAAGCGTACAATCCAAGAGATAATTGAGGTTGGTAATTCAAGATCTCGATGCTCTTCAACAATAGAAACTTCAATTCCATCCTAAGCACCTTGACATCCTTAGCAACGCATACGTTTACCGAAAAACAAGTATCTCGTTCGCGCATTAACGAAAGCCCGAATAACCGCAGAAAATGCCCAAAATTTCCATTTCTTGGGAAGCAATTACACTTCACCTGCCGTAGATTATCTGATTGGAAGAGAAGCAATTCTTTTCTTCTTATTACTTCAGCTACTGTAAATTTTTGAAGAGAAAAGTGGAAACGACGCGAAACTCGATCTTTTTTTATGATTTGAGTTTACTCTCCCACGATAATTTATCGACCGATTAAATTAAGCTTGGGAGGGACTAGTTTTGCCACCATAAATCCAGGCGAGAAGAGGCAGCTGGATGGTTTTATTCCACCGCTGATTCGGGATGTAGATACCGCTTATTATACCCGAAAAAAAGGTCTCCTAAAATTTTCGGACTGTTCCTTTTTAATTTGCGGAAAAGGCGTTTGTTAATTTCCTCGCCCATGGTAGCTCTTTCGCTTGATGATCACTCGTTTGAATTCCGTTCTTGTTTACCGGTATTTTTCTCATGTTTTCCCTCCTACTTTTGCGGGGAAACAAACAGAAATGAAAATGTACCTAAATTATGAATCGCTTCCGAGAAGGGTAGCATGATGCGCAGGTGAAATTTCAGTCAAAAAATTCTTCACCTCATTTCGAAGAAAGCCGTCGTAAATTTCCAAGATATTGAGGCATTTTAACGGAAAAACTCGTTGCAAATTAAAAGTGCTAGGTGTTTTTGGAATTAAGGAAAAGTAGTCTTCAATTAATTTTATTTAAGTTTAAAAAATATTTTTCAAATTTTGGATTAAATTCAGGATGAATAAATCAACAAAAATTCTATCTCTATTCTTCCAAGCTTTGAAACAAAATTTTTTAAATATTTATCGACTGTTTAGAAATCTTTATAAGACTAGACAACTATATTTACGTTTCTAGTACACAGCATTCATCATATTTTCGACTTCAACATGGCTTAATTTGTTTTTGAGAGAAACTGTTTTTCTATCCCAATAAATCAGAAACGTAATATCTGAAATTATTTTTTTACTTATTTATATCAGAACTACAAATAGGCACCAGGCCAGGTGGTAGCTCTACATTTAAGGGGAACTTAGTAATACTGCCTGGCATTCGCCCTAGTCGAGAGGGAAACCCCCCAAAACCTCCCGAAGGCAGTACATCAAACAAAGTATACTAACTACAATGAAAAAGAAAATGTTACATAATATTTACAAAATACGATTATACATAGTCTACAAAACTAGAATTATTTGATCCTCTTAATCCTATTCACAAATACATTGCAAGTATGAGGAAAAGGCTCCAATAACTCTCCAGGCAAATTGTTCCATTCAACTATTCCCCGATTTAGAAAAGAATATTTACAGACATCCGTTTTCTGTTTCAGAGTGGCAATTTTATGTATATGATCATTTCTTCCAAGATATTCCGGTTTCCGAAGTCTGCTTTTTAACTCCTTCAACGAAGGCTTTCCTATCACAGCTTTAAATATATTTCCTAACCTTTTGTTTTTACGCCTAACTTCTAACTTTTCCCATCCAAGTTCCTCAATCATTTTATTGACGCTTTCCATTTTTCCATACTTGCCCAAAACGAATCTTGCTGCTCGCCTCTGTACATTTTCTAGTTTAGATATAAGCCCTTTTTGATGAGGGTCCCAAACGCTGTCGCTATACTCTAGTATCGGCCTAACAAGCGATAAATATGCCTTCTCTTTAACTTCCCTACGGCAGTTTTTCAGGTTTCTTATTACAAAGTTAAGTGTTTTATTTGCCTTACAGGCTATGTTTTCGATATGATTGGTCCATTTTAAGTTATTACTGAATGTGATCCCTAAATATCTAATGCTCTTATCTGATGGGACGCGCGAGTCTCCTATATTATAATTGAATTTAATTTTGTTTCTATTAAAGTTTATTAATTTGCTTTTGTTAGCATTACATTTTAATTTATTTTTAACAAGCCATGAGTTCAAATCATCTAGGTCGTTTTGTAATACTAAGCAGTCTTCCGGATTTCTTATTGTCCGATAAATAATGCAATCATCTGCAAACAAGCGAACATTCGAATTGATATTTTTTGGCATATCATTTATATGAATTAAAAATAGTAACGGACCAATAACGCTTCCTTGAGGAACGCCTGAGGTTACTTTGACCGCTTGCGAATATTGTTCGCCGATTTTAACTTTGAAGGTCCTATCGATAAGGAATGAATGTATCCACTTATTTATTCTAGGATCAATATTTATACGCGAGATTTTTTCTAACAGGATACTGTGATCAACTACATCAAAAGCTTTGGATAGGTCAATTATTACCGCGTCTATTTGCACTGATTTATCGTAAGCTTCTACTAAATCTTGATTGAAACATAAGAGTTGGGTTTCGCAAGAATATTCCTTCCTAAATCCGTGCTGACTATCAGTTATCCAATTTCCTTTGTTCCAAACCTTTCTTATATAATCAGCTATGATCTTTTCGAAAATTTTGCATACAACGCTCGTTAAACTAATTGGCCTATAGTTATTCGCGACTTTTTTGTCTCCCCCTTTATGGATTGGTATAACTATAGCGGATTTCCAGTCATGCGGAATTTCACCGTTATTCAGCGCGATCGTAAATATTCTATGGAGATAGTATGCTATTGCACACCCTCCAATTTTAAGAGCTTCCACTTGTATGTTATCAGGACCTACCGATTTTTTATTTTTAAGTGATGAAATTCTTTTAAGGATGTCGTTGAAGCCTATATTGAACCGCGAATATTGCCTCCCTTCTTCCGCTGCTTGTTTTCGATCAACTAAATTGGTCGCGTCCTTAGGTACGTAATTATTTGTGAAATTTTTTGCAAATTCGTTAGCAATATCGCTTTCACTCATATACTCTTCCCCGTTTCTTCCTGTCAGTATCCGAATGTCTTTCCTGGCTTTACTTCGTTTTCTCATGTAGCTATAAAAATGGTTATTTTTACCACAGAGAACTTTTTCTAAGAAAATATCTTGTGCTTTCATTTTCTCGGTATTTAGCATTTTACGTATATTTGTATATTTCGAAAGGTGTTTGTAGCTAATTAATCTCCTTTTGTGAAGCTTACGCGCCTTAATCTTCAGTTTTCTAATCCTTTTATTATAATATTCTGGATCACTATTTTCTTTTATGTTTTTCAACGGTACACAAGCGTTAAGCGCGGATGTTAGGATCGACTTAAAATTACTCCATACTTCTTCAACGGTTTTTCCTCTACTGGCCCATTCATTGTATCTTTCCCTCAAAAATTCCTGAAACGCGAAGATGTTTGCCTTGTTGTACGCATATACCGTCCTGCTTGATGAAGTGGCAACTGTCTTAATGTTCCAAAAAATTTCCATGTATATACCCTGGTGGTCACTTATCCCTGGAAAGACCTCAAGTTCACTGAATATCTCAGGAGGTCTCACAAGAAAAACGTCTATCAGGTTTTCATTACGGGTTGGACAATGTACGTATTGAGTGAAGCCACATTATCACATACATATTCCAACTTTTCATATTGTCATAATTTATTGCTCTTTGCTTATTATACATTTCCAAAATTTACAGAAACCAAAGTATTTTTATTGTCAAGTATAATACTATGATTTAAGACTCATAAAGTCTTAATTCACACATTTACCAGTACATTCTGTACATCTGTATCATGCATTTCTTTGCGACAGATACTCTTCTGTTTCCAACAAAGTTGTAATTTATCTATTAAAATTTCCTTCCTATTATTTTTACAATCCTGTTTGGCAAACTTTCCAGACAAACGTTTCGTAGGTTCCTGACCCCAGTCATTAGCGCAGTAAGTCATTCTGTGGGACAGCTTACATGTCGCCCTGCTTCCTTTGTTTACAGAGCCTCAGAATGTGTGAGACGCCGTCCTATTTCGTCAAAGTTTCCCTCACAAGCTTTGCATGTCTCATGGAGGTTGTAACACAGTTTCCTACGAGACATTCTTCGTAAAGGTTTTTTTTTTATTAGCGGGTTATAAATGTAGACATAGAGGATGTCCATAGGGAACAGAGGCATTTCTTCCGACCTACTTTAAATAAATGAAATTCATTTCGTAAAAAATACGTTTATAAATCTTCCTGTTCTACAGTAAAGTTTGAATATATATTGTTGATTATCCTATTTTATTCCTTGCTAGTTACATTATTTTAGTCCTCTATTAGAACTTCAAGGCTCTGCAGTGTTTCCAATTTATTCTTGAGAGAAGAATTTTTATTGCTACTTTAATTAACTTGGATATCTAAATTAGTTTATTTAACGTTGAAAAATTTCGGGGATCATTTTTGGACCATAAAGACCCACTTAAAGGTGAAAGCAATCAAAACTTTTTAAAGACGGGAAGTGAACTTGAAATAAATACCTTAGTTCTAAAACGGGATTTTATTCTGAAATTCATTAACTGAGTAGGTGAAATATTTCTTAAAGATCGTATTCCTTCATATCATTTATTTTTTGTAAAGTTATTGCATTTTTTATAATTTTTCAATATCATGAAATGAAGATGTTGACTTTAAAGAAATTACATCCATCCTACTCTTGATAAATGTTCACCTTCCCAGGGACCAATTTCTGACATTCTGCGAAAGCCTCTCTTGCATTTCGATAGGAAAAATCGATTTAAATCGAAACAAAATTCTAAATCGATCTTTATTATAAGCGATATCGTGGTCGATCGTAAAAACATCGACCTAGGTATCTGCATTTACAGAATATTGTTCTTCATATCGATCAGCAACTGTATTGAGTTTTAAATTATATGTGTATTCAAAACCAATTGATTTTTACTTCGAATTTTACATTGATCATTATTTCGATCGTTAAATCGATTATCATATCGATAATTTATATCGATCTTTATTTCGATTATTATATCGAAACCATTATCGATCTTCATGAAAATCAAACGGGTATCTATCATCACAGAATATGGACTTGGATCAGTATCGAAGTAATGTATCGAAAATCGGACGACTTTTCTTGCGTCCCTTTTTTAATATCCTCGCGACATTTCCGAAAAATCTCTAGACAACCTTCTTCCATTTCTCCCCCCACTTCCCCCCGCTGACTCATGCCACGAATTCCGCCGCAGTAAAACATGTCCTCCGCCTCCAGAAGATGGCCTCCGGTGATTTATCGCCAGATTCCTGAAAATCGCTCTCGAATAATTCTTTAAAAGCCGGGCGGCAAAAAGTGCGACCCCTTTTTGCGCGCATTTATTTTCGTTTCGCTGCTCTTATCTCCTATTTATGACTCGTAAATCATGCGGACGTCTTGCGTCGGACGAGTGAACTGCTCTGAGTCCTTAACGAGGCTTTTTGTGGTCACTCATTAGGTCGAGATAATCGCTTGAGATCGAAAGTAAAACTGCGGGATGCGAGCAGAGGTCGCCGTGTTTAATTACCGAAAAGGTAGACTCGGATATATCTGTAATTGGCCTTTCTCGAGAAGTGAGATTCGCTAATTGCCGTCGTCTAGAAGGGTTGCAAAGGTAAGAGTATTGAAATAGTTAGGGGATTTTTTTCGAATGTTTGGAGAGGAAATGCGAGTATTGTCCATTTGGGATGTACTGGGTTGGTAAAACACTTTGGTAGCTGGAGGACTCTTTTGGAATCGTGAGAGATATTGAATTATGAGTAAGGAAATCAAATTTTCAGTACTTTTGTTCATGTGATTCAATAAAATCAAAAATTATCTTCGTGTAATACTGTATTTGAATGTTTCCTAGAAATGGCAGGTTTATCTTATAGTTCATTTTTGCGTAGAATTTTGGATTTACATGCATTTTCAATTTTTGAAAGGTGTTTATATTTTCTTCTCTAGTAAGTTAAGATTTCTTAAGCAAAAGACGTTTCCAACATGGAAGATATATATACTATTGTATATATCACGAAGCACGAATCTAAAATAAGAACATCTGATATTCTTAATCATCTCTATATTTAAAGCTTCTTCTGCTATTTTCCACTAGTAGATGCTTCTTTTTAGTATCATTTTATACTGATAGATTACTTTTAATGGTATTCTGATTTGAATTGTGTATAAATTTAATTCAAAAAATTTATCCTGAAGCAGCATTTTAATGTTCGCCATTTAATCCTTGAATTTTTTAATACGTTTTATTTAATCATTATGCAATTTACGAGTATTATGAATTTAATGATCCTGAATGCACGCTGATGTGGGAAAAACAAACGTATATTTGTTAATTTTTCTCTCTAAATTTATAATAGTTTGGAGCCATGACTACCTTCATCACTCATAGTAACCAATTATGTTATGATATTAAATTGCTAGTGAAAAGTAATTCTTAAGGGAAAGTGTTAAAAACGCCTTCGTACGATTACTTTACTAAGTGACGATAAGAAATTATTCCAACGTCCAAACAAGGTGATTTAAAAACTCACTGCTGCTCGCATTTTTTTGTGAGTCCTAATTAATACCTGAGAAATATCGCTAGCATCGCTTCTTATTCGAGTATTACTAAAAAGATTCCTCGCAATTATCTTTCGACGGTTTTTTTCCTGTTGAGTAAAATTCTTTTTCTCTGGAATCATGTTTCCTTGCTAATTTGAAAGTGGGATGATGAAGGCATATTTCCCTAATCCAGTTAGCACTCCAAATTACTCAGCTTAATTCCAGAAATTGTATTTTTTCTCCGAGTCTCGTAAATGAATGGACTTTCTTTCTCAAAACTAAATACCAAAATATATAGTATACGAACTGGCCTACTGATTACTCTATTTTTTTATTGAAAGGTATCATAGCATTCAAAACAGACTTTATCGAGTAGAGTTATTCCTCCCAAACAATCGAATATAATAACTTTTATGCTGATATTCTCGGGAACAATAGAAACGGCTTCATAGATGAAAAATCAGAGCTAATGATAAAGTCCAAGTATTCACTTGGTTAACGAACTGCAATAGCGTTCGCGTAAATATTGTAATTCGCTGAAACAGTGAAGATGTTCATATTTGAGAGATCCTTACTTTCCAGAGTTCTCGTCTTGATAAAAGCACCCTCTGCTGAGAACTCATGAGCCCAAACGCACTCGATTATAGCTGAAAATAGTGTTCAGCCATTTACACTTCATCCGAATCTACCGCATTTGCTCATTGAATTCACTCTTGTCTTGATTCTACTCCAACGAAATCATGCCGAGATTAACATATGCTTTTTCCGTTGTCGCTTTTGTTTAGGAGAAAACATAAATATATTCCCTCAATTCACCTGTCACAGGGCAATAAAGATACAAAGTTATTTTAAAATATTTGCATTTTTTCCGTCTAAATTATATTTAAAGTTGGCTACCCTTTCCTCCAAGTTAAAGTGTTTACCATACTCTATCTGAAAGATTAAGATATATTTTATTTTTTCCCTTTTAATAAAATGACAATCAGTTTATTATTAAATGTATAATTTCTAGATAGGTTTACTTGGAATTAATTGAAATTTTTTTATTTTAAGGTAGATAGAAACTTTTAGGTTCTTTCATTAAATAAATCAAACCTTGTAACTTGGATATGAGATTTAAATCGAAGACTTAATTAAGCATTGGTTAGGCAAATTGATTGTTAGAAACTCTTCCTGATTGCCTTTAGCTTCCATCTCGACAGTATAGTATATCCTTTTATTCATTGATATAATTATATTTCTAAGATATTTCCTTAATTCTTGAATATCTTTCCTATCATTCTTATAATCGTATAATTCTTTTTCATTGTTGATATTAAACTGAGAGTACAATGGCACCCACGTATCTTACATTTAAACTCTCCTCCCGCAAATCTCCAATTCAAATATAATTGCAAAGGATTCCGATAAGTGAATAAACTGGAAGACACATTAAAGGTTGTTTACCCCTCTTGTTAAAACGATTCATTTCCAAATCAGTTCTCAGCTAGTAGCGGATAGCACAAAGATAAAACCGGCCTTCGGGGTTAGTTCCTTACGTTAAGATGCATTCTTCCACCCTTTAGTATCGTTCTCAAAGGTTCATCCGAGTGTGACTTCTAAATCGATTAGGTAAGTGAGGCATACAAGATTTTCATTACGTCCAGCTATAGGGGAGATTTTTATATCTCTGCAAACACTAAAGATGGAGGTAAAAAGGTTTCACAAGGATGAGAGATGTTTCAGGAGAAATAAAAGCCCATCTCATGCTTTGCAATGATCCTTTGAGAAACGTTTCGTGTTTTCCAAATCCTGGTTTTATTAATTGGCTCTTCTCCTCGATTTACTGCCAGGATCGCCCCTTTATACTTCGTTTCTCTCTTTGATATTTAACTCAAAGGAATATCGATTATTCTGCGATCCGAATTACAAGCTAGAAGGAAATGTTTGATATTTTGATTCATTTACCTTGTTTTTATGAGAGATTCCTCTGACAATAATGATTTGTATGAAGGGTTCATTGTTATCGAGCATTTCATAAAGCATATAACTTTCGTTAATACTCGATGACCGATATTATATATCTTATGAGAACTTAACTTACTTATCTCTGCAATTATAATCAACTATATTCATCGTTCTCTTTCTCTGAATTCTGTATTCGTATACTTCTGAAAACATAACATATTTCTTTGAAGGATCTTTCTCCATATGTATATATTTTTTATATTTGGGTAATGAATAGATTAATATTTTAATAAATCTGTATTATAGCCACATATTCTGCAGATTTCTTTACCTCTGATGGAATAGCAAGGGGTGTATTTTTACAATCTACTTCCGTGAAATGAAAGATTAATTTTCATTTTTCCGAGTTCATGTTTAGCACGATGTCTATCATTCTTAAGGAAGTACAAAGTCTGATATTATTCTTGGTATTGCTAGAATAGGGAGTAGATGTTTATTGAGATAGAAGTAAATAATATAAATATTCGTCTAATATGACGAAAACACACCCGTTAAATAAGCGTTTATTCTTCCAAAAAATAAACAGAAACATGAATGAGAAAGCTGTGTGCACCCTTTTTTGCCTTTTGCTCACAACCGATTCATCCTCTTCGGAAAGCCAAAACAACTTCTTTGAAACTCCTGTCTCTGAGGCTTTAGCTACATGAACCCATACAAGATCCGTTTTTATTAATCGGTCCACGCACTTGATTTAGAGCGAGGGTTACGCCCCCCGAACGCATTAACCCTTTCATCTTCTCCTCAAACTCGACCTTTTTCCCTTCCCTCCGAACCATACATCGCACCACGAGTCTAATGGGGCCGGAAAAAAATGACTAGTGGTCTAATGGTGCTTTTCATCTCCTACCAAAACCGTTTACTCCTACTCCATCTTTGAAAGAGATCGCACCAAAGAGACGTGTACACGGAAGGGGGAGCGTGTCACCCCCCTCCCTACACCGTTTGTTTGGTGCCAATTTCCCTTCCCTTTCAGCAGCCGTATATTTAACGCGATGCCTCCACACCTGCTCCATTAAATCCCCATCTTCTTCAGCTTTACCGACGCCCTCCTTGTCTCTATCCGTTTCCGTTGGAGAGTAAATTTTCCGCTAATTAATGATTCCCATCCGATGAATCCGCGAATTAATTAGAATCCCTCGAATTTATGTTCTTCGTCTCCGCACATGTCGATTTTTCTAAGTGAAGCTGTAAAGTGATTAATACGAGGAGTTGGTGTCGTTTATGTTGAGTGAGACCACTACTGGAGTTTAAATATTTTACGAGTTCGAATAAGTGCAGTCGATGTGACAAGTACATTCGTTCATGATTTACGTGGGTATTAAAGAAGTGTCGCTACATTCAGGAGATTGGGTTAAAGTTTTACTGGCTCTTCGCTAAATTGTCAAAGCGATTAGCTTTCCATTACGTTTATTTTTTTACTCTAAAGCTTTTTTTGTGAGAGTTTAACTGTTATATGATGTTTAATTTACTCTTCTTTATATACATCGATTTTTTCAAGTAAATCGAAAAGGAAATAGCCCACCTACATTAAGACTGGATTTTATAAAACTTGCTAGAACCGCTATTATTATTTTTATTTAATAATTTATTATTATTTTTTATATAATTATTTAATATTAATTATTTGCTTTGAATTAAGAAAACTACTTAAAAAAATGAAACATTTTCTGTACGTTTCCGGAGCAAATCTTGCTACTATCTATATAAAAGTCCTTGTGAATAAATCTACATGCACCTTTTGGTTTCGAATCAATCAAGCCTTATTTGTTTCAATTCACATTTATAAAATGAATAATTGCTTGGCATTATATATGTCTGAATGTTTTTTGAGCAATTATACATTTTTTGTGGGTTAATTAAGCTCCTATAATTTCCATTCTTTATTTACTCAACAATTTAAATCATATATGATTTTTAGCACGTTTCATCAAAGTTAAAATCGTAATATGGTAGCATCAACTCAGTTCTATCTTCCTAAGTTTCATTTAATAAAATTACTTTGATACCTTATTCATGTTATATTTCTTAAATTTTAATTCCGGAAAACTTTATGAAAATTTGGCTCAAGGCTCGTAAATGTTTCCTCACTTACGAACTTTAGTAGCTATGGAAATTGCTTACTTCAATCGGTCAGGCATTTTTTGATAAAGATTAAAATAGAACCATGAATAAAATATTTTGGTATTTTTTCCTTTATAATTATTTTAAACTCTACTGATTATACATATTGGAGCAGATAACCATTTCTTAGCTATACGTCCACGAAAATTTGGGTAGGAAAATCTATCCGGTCTAAACTCGCAGGATGATCTGGTCCAGAAGAAAAAATGTAAGATTTATACTTGATTTCCGAGACCCTAGTGATTCATCAAGAAATATTTGTTATGAGTCAACACTTATCTGGAAGTTGAACAAGATACATTATGGCTGTATTCCAAATACCATAACACGTTCCATTCGCTATAAATAGCATTTAAATTAGCCTTATTCGCTAATAGAGGCGATAAAATTGATTTGTTTCCAAGTACACCTCTTTCGCCACCTAACTAAAGGGAATTGCTTTGTAAATCTATGAAGGCTAGTGAACTTATTTATCAAATTTTCTTTGATATAAATGTTCTCAAAAATATCTGATGGGATGGTGCTTAAAAATTTACTTTCTGATAGTCTTTAATTACATTTTTCCTAGATTTTTTTCGCTGATCAGATAATTAGGGTATGTGCTAACTGTTTAATAAATATTCGTGAAAAGTCATTAGAAAGAAGTCATCACAACTTCATTGAACAAAACATGAAGGTACTTTCTGCAATATAAATTATAATTCAAAAATCTACAAGTAGTATTAGTAAGAGGAAAACTATGGTCTAATTACAGAAATTAATTTTCATAATAAACATTTATTTTATCGGAAAGAAGAAATCGGAATTTAATGTCAAATAAACCTAAAATTCTATAACATCCTTGAAAATCGAATTCGCATTCTTCAGTTTTTCTAAAAGGTTAAGATACAACGATAGATGGACGAAAATTCTCCTCAGTAAGTAAAGGTTCAAGATGTCTAGTGAGAAGTTAACGTTCAGGATCTAATTAGTAGAAATTCAAGTATTAGAGAAAGTTTTCGAGGAAATAAAACTCAAAATATTCTTTTATAATTTCAAGGGATGGCATCATGTAGGACATTTCTTCTCTAAAATAGAATCACACACAGCTTGAGAAAAAATTTACAGAATATAAACTTATTCTTGAAGTTGAATATTACGTTTGAATTAGAATATTCCTATTAAAAGCTTTCTCCTAAATTCAGACGGATTAAAATTAGAATTCTATTGATGAAATCCTCATTTTCCCATCGTTAATCTTTTTCTCGACTGAACTTCGTTCTCTTATACATGAGGCATTCCCTTGCTCGACACTTATCTCTCGAATGCCTCTCATGAAAACCACCGTCCCATTGGGTTTATTTCCGTTATAAGTGTCGCAGGCGGAGTGCTCAATGCATTATCCAGATACTATTATCGGTTGAACTACATTCACGAAACAAATTTTCGGACGGCAGAAACAAAATTTTGCGGGACGATAACACGATCTAGATTTCAAAAGCGGTAATAAAACGAGTCGGCGAATGCGTAATAAAACCGTAGGTAAAACTCGCACGTGTGTTGCAAGCGGTATGCAGATATCATCTGCTATTTTCATTCCCGCAAATGCGTCCAAATGATATTGTCGCGTACGGAATCCGTCCTTTAGGGACAAAAGCCTCCCAAAGTGCGAAGGTGCACAGTAGAGAATGACGATAATGGAACGGTCACAATTTCAGTTATGATTTTTCCCTCTCTCTCCAACTCGTAAGTTATTTCGATGCGTAATGGAGTGTTCATGAGGGAATGCGTGTACCTGTAAAGTATTCCACCCGTGGGGCACGAATTTTAGAGCATAAAAGATCAAATAAGTGTAGATATCCGTAGTTAGGATACCATAAAGATTTTATCAATGAAGAGTTAAGTGGGTAGGTTTGAAATGTGTAACACGATAGGAATGAATAAATATTTCCACTCCATAAAGGCCTCGTTTAGTTGTTAGGGGTGAAGATTTTGCATTTTTTCCCGTTTAAAGTCTCTTGATTCAGTTGTAAGGATGCAGGTATTTCCTCTATGAGAATGCAATGATATTTCAATTAATTTAGACTAAGTTTTCTCGTTTAACGATCTTTAAAAGTTATAAATAATAATCATTTGTTTTACTATAAATAAAATTGAATAACTATAACTTTAATTTATATAACCACACAATTTTTCTTTCGAATTGATTGTTGTAAATATATTCGTTCACTGTATGAAATAACTAGCTTTATGCAGCATTTTTATTGATTTTGGTATTTGAAAAAGGTGTCTAAAGTTCTTTGTCGAAGATTTCATAAAATATCAATTCGTCAAAGGAGTATTACAAAACATTGCGTCTAAAATCTGTAGGTATTGCAAAAACTGCCTCAGGAGTAGCGTTTCGGCAAAGTTCACGAAATAAGTACGGCTTGTTAGCGTGTAAGGGATTCGGGATGAATTCCTCAGAGTCCTATTTCCTAGTTCCTAAAAATTATTCGTCTGTTTAACGTAACGAATGTAACTAGAAATCCAGAGTACGAGTATAATAGACACGGCTTAGGTCTCAAACGAAAAAAGTTCATCTCTTTCGGAAAGTAAGTCCGGCACCGAAACTCGCGAGGGACATGGTCTCAAAGGTTCCTCAGACTTTTTTGAGGGTAAAGGAAGGGAAAGAGATGTAAAGGGGAGAGGGAAGACTTTTTGATCTCTCCATTACACCCAATTCCAGGAATTCCTCTGCAGATTTTTGAACTTCCACCGAGTTTCGGGCGCCTCCGCTAATCCCGCTTCCACACAGATACACTCCCACTGCTATTCCTCAGGGGCCCAAAAAGGGGAATGCATAGGGCATTCTTCTTCCATCCCTCTTAACATTTCTGCGGTTTATCCTCCCACACCACCTATGGGCTCTTTTTGCGATTTCCAAATGAAAACATTCCCGTGACCCCATTCGTCGGATACGCTACTGAAACGCATTCGGGTTTTTTTACAACGACGGAGTTGTGTTCTGCGGTTAGAGAAGTGTGTGTATACATCGCGGATTGATGATTATTCGGTTATTAAAAAAAAGATGGAATTTTTATCGAGTTCATTACTTCTGTGTTCTCAGTTGAGTGGAATGAAAAATATTTTTCTCATCGGTAAATTAAAAATGAGGCGAGTTTCGAATTAAAACAAAGAATGTCCGATAACCACCTCATACAAACAAATGAATATCACCTCGCCTCTTGTAGCTTTACTATTGAAACTCGATTTTTTTTCTGCTATAATTACTTTTGATTATATTTTGATATTTCTGAAGTTTTTTGCTTCATTTTAAACGTTTTAACGGATTTCGTTTTGGTGCAAATATTTTTCTTTCAGTAATATTTGCAATAATTTTCAGATCATGCATCGCTTTACAAGTACAATGTTTGCACAATTAAAGTCCCCGAAAACACGATAATTTCACTATAAAGTGTGTTGAACGGCTTAAAGATATATTAAGAATGAAAAGGAATGATAAATGTTGGATTTATATATTTTTTTAGATTTATAGATAAAGTTATATTTCGTGCTAAGTTTTTTTTATGAAATTCATAATTAAATCTTTTCGTATTGCGCAACATATAGAAACAAAATCAGTTCAGAATTCTTGGAACAATATTATTATCAATTCCGAATCGATTTAGAATCTAGATAAGAAACCTAGAATCCTTCGCATTCAAAACCAGGAAGACTACGATATACGAATGTTTGATTAATCACCCCGTTCATTTCCGCAATTTATTACCCTAGTACCGTAAAGAAAGCAATGGCGTATTGCTTCGTCCCTCACCTATCTAAGTAATTATCATTCCCCTATCCTCTTGTTAGCTAATGTTCGAGGGCAAGTTGTTTTGAACGGCACAGTACTGAATGTTTCTCAGACGTACTCCATCGCGCTCTCTAAGTCTATTTCAAGAGAAGATAAAACAGCTCGTGCGATTCAGGCGTAACGACCAATTCATCACCATGGAGATAAAAGGCTCGAGTGGGCCTGTGTAATCCACGAGGACATCTCGGCCGCTTCGTTTGTATGAACCAGAGGCCAAGTGATAAAACTCGTAATCGATTCGGAACTGGTTATGACTCGGAGAAAAAAAAGCGAAAAGATGAAAATCAAAGCTGCATGTCCTTCAGAGAGCAAAAAGGCGATTCCTCTCGAGCGGATACGTCGCGGGCTTTTACTGCCTTCCTTTTCCCGCTCATTTCCTTTGCAATGAGTTGGATTTCCTGCCGTCTTAAGATCGTTTCGACCTTTTGTAGGCATTTGGAGCGATCTTTGAAGTAAAGCAGGACGAATATACCGTCATTTGTCGTATAAACGGTTGGGACCTGAGTATTCTCATTTATTAGTGAATGCATCATCATTTTTCAATTTTATATAGGAAAATCTTTTATGTTTTATACAATTTTATGATATTAAGACAGTTTCATCTGAGGTACGAAGAAGAATATTTAAAAGATAGATGGAAAAATGATCCATGGCAATAGTCTGTGTCATTACGTTTTATTATATCAGCAAGCATGAGTTATGCATGGTGTCAGTGACATATTAAAGGGAATTTTATACAACTATGTTTAGCAATTTATAAGTAAGAAATGAATTTCGTTAAATGTGCAACGAATAATAACTCAAAATGATAATTTATAGCAATATCCAACTACAAGGTAATAACATTTAAATTTACATATATTTATAACATTTTAACGATCAAGGTAAATCATACGAGTAATAAAGAATAGTTTTCAAAGAAGAAAGGAATATTATTATACAACTGGGAAATATATTTTCTAATAATTGAGTCTTTCTATCGAGTCTTTTAGGGGTTATATCAGTAATTTATAATTGTCGTTTACATATAAATGTATTGAGAATTTATAAAAGTGATCTTGCACACTACATGACAGCATAAAGCTAATGAAACGTTTACAAAAAGATTTACAAGAGTCAACCAAAGAAGATATGTTAATTTAAAAACTCTATAAAATAAATTATGAAGTGACGTGAATATGATATGAAAATCTCGTTGCACTTTCAGAACTTACTGATGCATGAATTCAATATAACTAAAGGTAAAGCCAGACAATAGTGATGAAGGAAAGAAAAGTATTTAATCCCGATTTAAACCTGCTCAATGGCAATCCCAATACACACAGAATCGCATCTCCACCCACACAATAGAAAGGCGCTCTTTCCCAGCACTATTTCACTTCTGCAGGGATATAAAGCTCTGAACGCATTCGCATTCCGTTGGCATCTCTCGCGAGAGAAAATCGGGCGGGAAAAATCGCTCCATTTGACCAGGAAGCCATTTTTTTAATTCCACCTACATCCGATAGAGTTCCGCACCACTTCTCCTCTATAAATCCATCATCAGATGCACTCAGCATTGACCCTCTCATGAACATGGGAAGATTGATTGTTAAAGAATGGCACGAATGAAAACAAGAGAACATTTATCATGCGCATTAAAAATGCCGGATTCCTTTCCTTTAGAGAGACCGCTGCTTAGCGCCCAAAATTCCTGTCGAATATGACGCCGGGATCGTAGCATTCCGGGAATCGCGTTTCAATTGTTTGCCCCGCATGGCGATGGGCGCGGAAAAACGTTCGTTCGTCCGAACGGAAGGATTAACGGCAATTTTTGTCGAAAATAAAGTCGGTAACTGCGGAGTTTCGAGATACGTACCCGATTAGCATTTAGGGAATATTTCCCACGTCCCACGCCGATCTAACGACGTTCCAATTCGGCGCGATGGTATAATGGAATGTGTTTATTCCGCGAAATGGCGTCATCACGCGATGAATTAATCTTTTGGAAACGAGGGCTGTAGAATGGTATCAAGGGTATGGAATGATCCAAAATGCAGAGTATTTTTGATTGACTGCGTAATAGTGAAGAGACTATGGAAAAGAGGAACCGATGGAATGGAGATAAACGAAATTCTTCTTAAAAATAAGAACAGCTGAAGGAAAAACAGAATTGTTTGGAATCAGGGGAATTAAAAGCGGTAGGAAGGCTGCATATTAATTCTCAGTGTGCCGAATCTCACGTTGAATTCGTTAAAATGACAGTAAATGAAAATTTAATATTATTATTTACTTACTATAATCTTCTTTCTCATTCAATATCGTCTCGTATATATAGTATTTACTTGCACTTTCTTATGAATTGCTAAATCATCGAACCAAACTTTTACTCCTTTATTTTTTGATGATTGAGAATATGCTTTGTAATCAAATGAGTTTACGAAGACGATATTATGTTTACAATCAGGAATAGGATATTTTACATTAGTACTTTGACGATTAAATAAGTAAAGCATATATTTTTAATTTTCGGCACAGCTGAAAGGTCTTATATTTTATAAATATCATGCCCTCATCAATAGAAATGTATGAGTCATCAAATATCAGAAAATAATAACGCATCGCGAGTTACAATATCGAACGATTTAGAATATCTTCCAGATTCCAATATTAATGAGCTTTTAGTTGAGTTTAATGAGTTTAATTATGTGATCTTCAATTTAAAAGACAACTTTCCATTCTATCAGTAATTCAACATGTGCTTGAGAATTAATATATTTTAGATACTATTTACTTGATAGATTATATTAGTAAACGCATCATCATTCAAGCGTGGAATGGATTCCGAAAAGAAATTCTATATTTATGCAATCTCAGCACAAACAAAGAAAGAACGATATTTCGCGCGCAACCCGATGCCGCACCGCAAGAGATCGATTAATCGTTTTCACGGCCCAATCGATAAGTTCATGAATATTTAAAACCACTATCGTATATGTATGTTTGAGAGGGCCTTCCGAGGTCCTCTGGACGGAATGGCCATCAGAAGACCGATCATGGGAATCCAGAAGGAAAAAAAGATAAGGACCGCGTTTGATCGAAGGAATGGATCCCTCTTGATGAAATGCGAATAAATCTGAATCGATTACTATCGAAAGCTACCGTCCATCCTTTCCCATTGATTTTTTTCTCTCAACAGCGCGGGAATAGCTTTCATGGGTCAGTTGACATCACCTGTTCCTTTACGAAGCTTCTGATATCCCCATTTCACTTTTTATAGACGGAAATCACTGCTCAAACGTCCTTTTCCCTGCCGTTTGAAATATCAACCCTTCAACTCATGATGGAAACGAAGAACAGATTATCATAGAAATGATAGCGTGGTTCATTTAATCGAAATCATTTAATGTATTCCCTTTATATCTTGTAGTATGGGGAATAAAATAAGTGTTCTTTAGTTAATAAATGTTCTTTGAAATTCTTGTTAATTTTTCAAGTGAACATTAAAGATAATATATACATACTAATGCTCTTAAAAACTGATGGAAAGACTAAGCTACAATTTTGGCAATTATTCTGTTGAATTCGTAGTTTTATTTAGAGTTTTTAAAAAATCATTTCCATGCTTTAAGGACCCTTTGTAATTATCTTGAAGTATTTCATCTAATAGAATTACTTATGGAAGAAGATTAAAACGAGATGAAACCTAAATATAATTATTTTTACTTTCTTTCGTGGTTTTTATAGTACTTATATTTTCAAATAATGAGCAATACTAAAGTTGTTGATCAGAATGAAGCTCCTAAATTGAGGAAAGTTACTTTAAGTGATGATTGTCATTTTTGTAAGTTACAGGATATTTTAATCCCTTATAGTTTACTTAATTTTCTAGAGAAATAAAAGAAAATTAATCCTTCTTCTACAGAAATCCTCATTGCTCCTTCAAATATATTGATAACTTATGGTAGATATCTTTTAGTGCCCATTTTCGGAGAACTTGTCAGGCATTCACGCGTGCTTCTTTAGTCATGCATTAGTATTGCACTGCATTTATTCAAACAGCGTGCTGATACGACACAACTGAATTATTTAAATCATAACATACGAAATATAAAACATAATATTCAAATTTTAATCCATAACAACTCTGAGTATTACTCGCTTATCTTTCAAGTTCTTTAGGAACTCACACAGGTTACGAGTAGTTACTCAAGATATGAGGAGGATGAAACTAAAATCTTCCTTTTTAGAATGTACATCTGCTCGGTTATCTAACAATTTTTCGCATCATTTCCGGCGGGATATTCCTCCGCAAAGAAGGTTGAAAGTTGCAATCATTTTGCATCTTTACGAGGAATCCTGAAATCTCTTCGCGAACAATTTGCTCCTCTCTCAAGCGACGCATTCCCCCATCGTAGGCAACTGTGGAGGTCGTAACATCAATAGTTTACGGTGCCATCCCTATCTACGAAGGGTCGATTATAACTTTCAAAGACCACTTTAATTTTTCACTTTTCTCTACGTTCTTAAACTATGAGTGATCGCCAGCTTTACAGCGACCGTAGAATTACAGAAGACTTCCCGGTAACTCAATTCTAGCGCCCGGTGCTAAAGTTGAGAAACATGTTAGTTTACAAATAAGTTTACAGTCACTTCCCACTGCGGAGAGGGAATATTCCCTCATGTTATCGGCATAAAGGAAAGTGCTAGGTGGATATTACGAGTCTATCTGAGGTAGTTTTTGTCTCCCTTTGCACGAGGAATGAATTAATGCCCGAACTGCCCGAGTTAGACGCGAGAGCTGCGGATGAAAATTAGAAATAAGGCAACTCAACGTACAAATTGAGCTGTTAAACATTCGAACGGTAGAATAAATCACTCAGGAAACAGTACCAATAGTCTATTTCAGATAAATGGGTTAATTTACCTGACAAATAAATCTTGCAGTTACTTTTGTGTATGATAAGACATAGTTCCGCCTTTTTTGCGTGTGCATATTGAAATTTAAAAATAGATATGATGATTTATGATAGGCATATTATTCATACTTTAAACTAATGATATTTTTGTTCCAGTTACCTTTTATATTTAATAAGGGATATATAACTAAATTAGATATAATCATCATAAAATTTTATCTCAAACTCATTTCCTCAATTACAAAAATTTTGATTTTACTGTAGCGTAATTTGTTTTAAAATAGTTCTCTTCAGAAATATCCTATCATCACAAAGACTATATGGTATTGATTATCAACTATTATTTACTGTATCCTTTATTTTCTTTCGATGCATTTCTTTCAATTCAAAATATTTCAGTATTACGTACAAGAGTAGTAACAATATCCTATTTCAGACGTGCGTATACACGTGATACAATTTGAACCTTACAAACATAAGTTAATTGAATTTTCTTTATCTGCGTTCGGAATGCGATGAATGTGTTTATTCCCTTGTCCAGGGGATTCACCCATATTTTCTACTAAACTTTAAATTTATTTTTGATAAGAGTCCTAGTGATTTAATAAGCTAAGAGTTTCAATACACCTTTGACCAAAAATCAAGTGAATCAAATGTCGTTATCGAGATATTGACACATCTAAATCAGTTCACCCTAAACATTTGAAACCTTACTATACATCATTTTAGCTTTAAATAGATTCCTTATGTATTTGAATGATTATGAGTGTCTATAGTAACACTCTGTTCTTTTGTTTTATAAAATAGGGTTTAAAAAATAAAAATGCTATTCTTTTGAGATAATTTTCGATAAATATGTCGTCTTAAGGAATGAGTCCTTAAAAAATACGGCAGAATTTTACCAAGGAGAGTGTCTTGGAATTGATAAGGATTTGAAATACCAAAGACGTTAATAACTATGCTGAATAGTTTACGAATTTAAGAGTTGATAACGGTAGGATAGATCAAAGGAAATAATTGCTGAATATGAGATTTTTCAAGAAGATTATGAGTAATTTTGATCTATATTGAAGTAGTTAGAAGGTGAACTAGGCTTCCTTTACTTGCAAGAGAAAATAATATATACATTAAAGGGTATAAGAATTTCAAGTTAACATACGTTTACATTCATAGTACACGATTTTATTTCAATGGGTATTAAAACAATGTGAAAAATCTATCGAACCAATATCACATTAACTTTTTCTCGCAAAAGCTCCTTCACTTGATCGTGAAATTATTCGCCTTCTCTAACCGTTTTTCCCCGCATTTTATAAGTTCCACTTCATAATAAAGTCGTTGTTTATTATTGGACAAGAACGATCGATATTAAATCAATAAAAGCTTCGATATCTCGTAATGAGCGATTCGTGCCAAAGTTTTAAAAAATCAGAAAACATTTTCGTCGAGGTAATTATTGGATTGAGTTCCATTGACAGGAGAAATACATTAAAAGAAGGAAAAACGGGTGTAACAAGCGTTAAGCGCAGTTGAAATTAATTCATTGGATCAGTTTCAGTGAAAGAGTAATGAATTCCTACTGACACTCAGAAACAGTTTTTTATTACGTATCCAAGCACATATTATGTCGCCATTCTTCCCGTGACATTCGGAAAAATCTTAACTCTTTTAAAAAGATTTGTGTGTGTATTGGGAAATTATGTTAGATTTGCTTACGATGCAAGTACGAGAAAGATGGGATGAACCTGAGGTTTTGCGGTATCCTAGATTATCGTGAGTCAAGGGAAGCCGATATGTACATTGTGCCCGTAGCTTAAAATAGCTAGTTTAATTATCTGACATATTCCTGCTCCAGCAAATAGAATCCAATGAAGTTTAGATTTTTTTGCGTAAAACAGATTTATCCTAAACTTTTATCATCTTTTGTGTAATACAAGTGTGCTATTGATAAAATGCTCTGAAAATTCTAAATATGTCTTTTGTTCTCATTAAATACGAAACTCATCTCGTGAAAATATTTTTGTTTATACTAAAAGCATATAAATTTTGATAGAATTTCAATTCACCGGTAATTGAACTGCATAAGAGAATAGGTTTGGCCAAAGATAACAAATCCAGGTACACTATCTATGTAAATAATATTAATTTGTGTAATTCAAGTCACAAGAGTTGCATTCATGATTCAGGAGTGTACTATTGATGTTCCTATATTGATCACTATGGTGTAAATATGTGAATAAATAACATCTAAATACTTCGATACAAAAATGACACGAACGAAAATGTACTGAGCAAGGGAATATTGCCACACTTTAAACTATGGCTAAGTTTTTTTTATTTTCAAGGAGTGCGTTGTCAGAAGACTTTCTTGAAATTCCCCGTCCATCAGATCAAAAACAGTGGTAACACAGTTACATTCAGTAGCTAATGCAAAGGAAATCTCTGTAAAACCTTTCACAAGATTTATTCTCTAATTAAATAGAGATAAGATAATTCTCTATATGAAAATCTTATGCACGCATATTTTTCAGTAAAATCTAAAGATGTTAGTACAGTAAGAATATAATTGCTGTGTAAAAAAGATTGTCAAAGAGGAATTAACTGAAAGACACCAGTTTCATGGGTCGTTGATTTCTCTCAAGAGTATCTTTCAGAATTTGTTGGACCAGAAAGATTCAATTCTTGGCAATCCATTTAAAGCAGAATAGGAAATATTTTGGGGCAATTTTTATAAGTGGATGAATGAAGAAAATTGAGAAGTAATTATCTTTAGAAGAGGAAGTCTTGGAGTGAAATAGCGATGCACTCTAATTTTCGTTCGGGAAGTGAAAATCGCAGGAAATCCATAAAGGTCACCGGATAAAACTATCTATGTCTCATTTTAA
Organism: Pantala flavescens; assembly: GCA_020796165.1. Lineage (NCBI taxonomy): Eukaryota > Metazoa > Arthropoda > Insecta > Odonata > Libellulidae > Pantala > Pantala flavescens. The sequence goes on along the minus strand of CM036881.1, from coordinate 42,954,803 downwards.
GAACTACAGCGTTTTTCTCTCAGCGAGATGCCTTTACGAAATTACATTTTTCTCTCCTCTAAACCAAGTACGAGAATTGCACATGGTTGTCTAATTGAAGAATGATTATGTCATTACATTTTCCCACGGTCTGAGGGCCCGTATCTAGAGCAGCGACGACAGAATAAAGAGTTAAACATTTTAATTAAACGTAGCTTGGTAATTGTTACATGTTTTCCCATTGTTGAGCTCTAATGAGTATTCTTCACCATTATATACTTGAATTATGTAACAATGTGGCGGAAAATTAGTTGATTCCCATCTGCGAACTTAAATCATGTTATATCTACTTATTCTTTAGGGTAAAATGGAGTTTCTTTGAGTAATAAACACGTAATTGAGAAAGGTTCAGGATTTTATTATGCTACGACTTCTATAAGTATTCCAATTAATTAAAGTAATTAAAACGCACTGTTAATTATACTAATTATATTTATAATTATACTATAATAATTATACTTGGTTATAGTAAGTTTTATCTCATTCTGGAGCACTATCATTAAGTGTTTTGCGCCATTTTCTTACATTTGCAAAACTTATTTAGATTAGAGAATGCAAAATAATATTACTCGCTCCTCCGTAAACTGGCAACAGAATTATCGTATTTGCTTAGAAGTTTGCCTCATTACAGTTTTCTATTAACATTTATTTGATGGAATAGGAAATATAAATACTATTTTTAAATGCCGTGTCATGAAGAAGTCATTTTTATTTTTTGTTTATTTGAATGAAAGGTTTCGTAAAAAGAATTGTGTTTGCTACTGAAATTGTGTTGGTGGAGTGTGGTTTGTATGAAATCAGGTTTTGGGAAGGAACTTTGTTTTCAGTTTTAGAGTAGAAATACCGAATTATTGCAATCTCAATTAATATTCCAAAGTCAATCATTCTGTTATGTAATACGTGATTGGACTATTAACTGAGAGAATTAATTATAGGAAAAATATATTTGTATCGGAAAATTAAATTACGGAAGAGATTTCAAAGATGCTAGAACTGAGTCGGGATGGGAAAGCCAGAAAAAGGTGAATTTTAACTCATTTTCATGCGTTTAAAACTCAATCTTCTATTACAATTCATTGTATAGGAGTAAAGGATTAATTTATTACAACTAATACGTATATAGATTAAAAATAAAATAGTATCCTTAATATTCTCCTTAAACAAGAGAGGAAAAAGAAGAAGCTTGCGGAAATGTCAAGTCCTTTTGCAGAGTTTTATTTACCCGAAAGTAGTGAGAGATACATTATAATGCAAATTATTTTGCACTTTATGATTGTTAAGGGGTTGTACTAGTTTTTGAGATGTTCAATTTAATATTGATTCGATTTCAATGAGTGATAAAGCTACAATTTTCAGTGAATCAAAGAGTGAAAGTACAATAACGGAAAAAGAAAGATTGGATTGGTTCTTGGGTGAAAGATCCGTAAGAATGATAATCAATATTTAAATACTACTTTTAGTTACTATATTTATACCTTTTTTTCTCCTTTAAAGACAACATATTTACCTATAATTCTTTTTCTCATCTATTTAAACTACTGATTACCAGGATTTTTTATAACAAAATACATTTGAAGTATTATTTTGATTTAGGTACCTTGGGAAAAGAAAGTATCATCTCAATGATTTTTAATTTAGAATGCGATATCAGAACCAATTAGGACGTAAGAAACTGAGTAAAGATTCTATTCTTATTCGAAAGTCGAGTGTAATCGTTTGAAACTACTCTTTGAAATAGAAATGCCAATAATTAATACTAATTTTTTGTTTCTCATGCATGCATATACATATGTAACTTAACTACGAATCATAGAAATTATTATGACTGTTGCATCCATGTAATATATTTATCAAGAGGATCATTAGAAATAATAAGTGTTGTCTTGGTCGTAAAGTAATCAAGTCGTGATAATTTAAGTTCTATACGGTTAATGCAGGTGTTAATTTTAGGAAAAAGAGGTAAATTCAGCTATGATACTGTTTTTTGTTGAATTATTGGATATGTTAAAAGAAAATTTAAGGTATTATTCATAACGAAAATTTAGAAACGACTCCATCCAATTTGAAAATACTGTTCTTTACCTGTAATTTCCTTAAAAATTCAACCAATCGCAACTGAAGTGGTGTAACAACGATTTGAGTTGAACTGACTTTGGTAAACATTTTTAAAGAAACTTTTATGTTATTAAATATGTATGAAATTTTTATGCAGGGGACTAATAAAAGATATTTATTATCCACACTTTTTTAATGTGAATAAATATTAAAATATAGTTACCATTCATTATATAAAATGAAAATTAAAGCACGATTCTTAGGTAACAATCAGATTGCCTGGATTTACGGATTGCTTGTATTTAACGTACAAATGATTTAATATCCATTCGCTAAGGAAGTTTTGAGTGCTACATTAATATTTCTTCAAATATTTTGTCTAATTTTTTAGATATTGAATTTCAAGTTACTACATTATTCATAAATAGCGCAGATGTAAAAATGTATAACAGATAGGATTAATTTTTCATACTTAATATGGTTAGATTTTACAAATCTTTATGTGGAAAATTGGACAATCGTGGCTTAGTCAATAATTCGATTTATGAACTAAAATATTTTATGCTAGAATTGTAGAAGGTACTTTCAGGTATATATGAATACAGCTTCTTTTATTTGTATTGCTGTATAGAATAGCGGTTAAAGATCCATTTCTTTCTCCTTTCTTGTCCTATGGCTTCCATAATATGAAAGCACTTTACTCAATATTTATACAACTATGATTTTTCTACTGTCCCTTCTTTAATCAATTCTTCAAAAATAAAACTCAGAGGGTTCTTGGCATGCAATTTTGTAGAGAAACTAAATTCTCCACACATTAGCTTAATTTAGAAAAACAAGACGTGATAATTTCATCTGATATGACTTTATAGTGGATCCTTTTACTAGAATTCGTAATTATGTTAAAAAAACAATCCTTGAGTAAATTTACGTTATTACCCGATATTAAAATGATTCAATGGTCTAATAAAATGGTACCGAGTAAAGCAGCACATCTTTTTTGTCGAGTTTGTCATGTGGGATACAAAATTACACAGACGAAATACTTGGAAAACGCCCTCCCTCACTTACTGCTCCATAACCTTCCCTAATGAAACCATTCCGACACCCCATACCATCGCGGGGGAGAGAATAATGGCAGAATATCGCGTGACATTCCCTTACCCTTTCACAGTGCAGCTGTCGGTGTCTGGGGTGAAAGTGTTGCAGCGACTGGTGGTGCGGCGGCGGGGGCAGAGGCGCGGCGGCCGCAGCGGCTGCTATGGAGGCGGCGAAGGACGCGGCGGCGGCTGGAGACGAAGTCGGGGGCAGCGCCGACCGCTGGTAAAGGTAAGGGCCATAATACGCCTGGTGGTACATTGTCGCCCCCGGGCAGGGCATCGCATGGATGCACCTCCAAAACTCTCCTCTTCCCAGGAATTAAACCATGCCAGACGCGGAAGGATTCGGTTGCACCGGGTGAGAGGGTGGGTGCACTCGCAAGCTAAGGGAGACGGGGGTCGCAAAAAATTGGTGCAGTCTGCATCCGGAGTCGACGGAGCTCTCCTCCCACTTTTTCTAACAGGGCTATCTCTAGCTTGCCCTTCCCGGAAGGGAAGATTTCGAGACGCGGGATCGATCTTCAATTGTCACGCTCGTTCTTGCCGGCTAGCACCAGAAGGAAGCGGGGGACCTTGGCTACTGGGTCGGAGCGTACCGGCGAAGCAACTGCGCAGTTCTACACGCTCTCGGAACTGTTTTACCGGTGCTACACGAAACGAATCATAACACTGTATTCACGTGTTCCCCAATGTCAATGTTTTGGTCCACCACTTGTTTGCTGAAAAGAGTCCCTCAAAACTCCTATTCGTAACTTGTTCTTTGTTTATGAATATTGATCGTGATAGAACTGTGTAAGGTTTGTTTGTACAAACGTTAACAGTTTCCAGGCAATGATTTTTACTTTGTCACACTTTCTTCACTCATATAATGATCTTCATTTCGGTCCGGAATCTATGCTCCAAAGATTATTATTGTCACTCGAGTGTTCCGGCTGGATTTGTACCTCTCTCACACGAGAGATCATCCAGTTCATCCGCGTTCTTTCACACGTTTCGCAATCACTAGTTGATGAAAGGTTCCAGTCAGTCGTAAACACCTTTACACGGCTCTTTTCACTCCCCGCGCTTCCTTTCACTTTTCAGAGCCTTTCACAAGAACATCCTCCCTTGTACAACCACCGCTCGTGACTACTTCCCGACCACTTTTGCCGATCCAATTCCTCCCTCACCTTCGACGGTGGGAGAGGAAACCAGATTTTTCTCCGCCTTTAAGCAGACTCACTTTCACTTATCCACTCCCGGAGGATGCGTTCGGCGACTCGGTCCGTGTAGCACTCCTTCGGCAACCGGGAGTCCTCGTCCCTCCCCGCTCGGGCACGTGGTTTTGCAGCCGGGAGAAGATGAAAAAGGCTGCTAACCAGCCTCCCAGCGTTCTCAGGGTCTCATGAGTCGAGCCCCCTCCTCATCTCACCCTCTCCTTCTCGGAGGGAAAAAGCCGCCTGGGACCGGTGTGAAACCCTCCCCTGACCAATGGCGCGGCCCCCGTGAGAGGAGGCTCCGCCCCCGGGGGCGTAGAGATCCCGCCCCCTTCCGAAGCCCGTCTTTTCGAGGACGCCACGCCTAAAGAGTTCCTCCCCCGCTACCCCTGCGTCCACTGGGCGTCGGAGTGGTTTTATATTAAGTCGGACTGTGGGGGAAGGTGATGCCCGCTTCTCAGGGACTTACGAAGGCGGATTTGAGTGTTTTGGGTAAAGCGATGATGCTCATTCTCTATGGTAGCGAACATTTGGAAGTGTCTTGCGTAGTTTGGAGCTCACGATGCGGTGTTTTCTTATGCGTAGTATTAAATTAACACATACGGTTTTTCTTGTGTAAAGGTCACTTCGTACGGTAGTCAAGTAACTATGATAGCTTTATGTTGTTGGTCTAACTTGAATTATATTAATATTTTTAATAAATATTTTTAAGATGAAAAGAAAATTATCATCAATCAATTTTGTGCTGATTTAGTATCCTTACCTTTGAAATACTAAGGGTTGTTTTTGTACAGATGTTATGAAAGGATGAATGTTGAGTTTTGTTATACCTACAGTGTGAAAAGTAGGTTAGAGTGATTGAAGTTCGTCGCTAGGAATTGATACGATATGTTCTTGTATCATGTCTTACCGTCCAGGTTCATTTAGAACAGTGTTGTTCAGTCAATATTGACTATTTTGTTATATGTCGGTCTTCATTAATTATACATATTACATTCAAATTTATTTGTGAAAAATAATGCTCTGTAAGGTTATAGAAGTCGCATCATACACTTCCTCTTCAGTGATCAATTGTTTCTATGACTATATATACTCTTAGATTCGAGGCTTATTCGGTATTCAGCTGAGATGGATTTTAATGTATATAAATTATTTCGTGTCTCAAAAGCTTTAATCTTCTTTTAACGGTTTAACGGTTAATTTTTGACGCAGTTCTCCAATATTGAATATTTAATGCTGTTGTGGTTTGGGTCCTTACATACTAATTAGCTAGCTGTTTTGTGGTCTTAGGCTCTAATATTATATACATTTTGGCTCATAAATTATTCATTTATCAAATAAATTTAAAAATAACTCTGACATCAGTTATCTTTATCGATCAAACAACAGTACTACCACTTTCTGTAAAGAGGATAACATCATGATAGGAACAGCAACATAATGATCAGAACAGCTCATTTACTCAATAGGATAGAAACGACTACAATTGAATCGATTCAACAATACGAACATGTTGACAATTTCCATCAAATTAAATATGATATCCGAAAGAGAAAATTAAATAATCTTATTTACGTCATAGACTGTAACACACAACAATGGATTGTCATGCAAAGAGCAGTTTCATTTCTGCATATAATAGTCCTATCACCTTTGATTCTCGACTCGTTGAAACAGGATCACAATAGCTCTCCAGGCACTACTACGAAGGGGCAGGACCAAATCCGGAACGAGGCTTCCCCTTTAAAAAGAAGACTCCTGCTAGAATGGGGATAATTACAAAGCCAGTTCACTCCCCGCTAGAGTCATTACCTCCTACGAAAGCTATTTCGCAGGTTACTAAATTACAGATTTCTTTCAGAATGGAAACATTTCTCATTAGTTACGCTGAAGGTACGCGATTACTTTTACCATATTAAATCCCTCACAAATGAGAGGGATTCTGTTTCTTCAGGGGGTAAGACGCCATTTTAAATTTCTTGATATTGACAATCAGGATGTACTTCTGTAGCTAATCATATAAATAATGAAATAATAAAGAAAGTTGGAGTATTGTTACCAAGTTAACCTTAATAGCGATGATCGATTAATGGCATACCCTTGGGGGTTTATCTCGGTATCGATTTTATTTAATGATGTACGTATTTGGAAGGGGAAATTAGTTTCCGTAGATTGCTTAGCGGTTTTCTTTAATAGCGAAAGGGTTCCGTAAGATTTTTTATATGATGAGCGTATATATGTAATGAAACAAGGTACTGTGATGGTATTATCAGTAATTCTACAACAAGAGAGGTTATAAAAATGTACGTCTTTCAAAACTAAATTGTGGATGCAAATTATTATAATCGTCGAAAATAATGTAAAGATGGAGTAGTTAGCGGCAATTTATTATCCACTCCAACAATTCTGAATATTACAGATTTCTTGTTAGGATAAGAAATACTTAAAAGAGTAGCAAAGAAATATTTATTTATATGTACCTTTCCTAATCCAAGGAAGGAGATAGGAAGGAGCTTAGAAAATTTCATGGATGTATTATCATATATCCCCTTAACTTTTAATGGCCTATTTCTTCTATTATCATTTATTATTGTTTAGAGAACAGTGCACGATCTTTTTTATTTGACTCTATAGAGCGAAAAATTCTAGTATCATCATTTTTATTTCGATGATTTGCCTCATGTTTTCGTATATCTATGAATGATACTCATCCGAATTAAATATTTCATATTATATATAATATTAGCTCCAAATTCAATTCCGCTTTCGAAATTTGTTTCTTCTTTCCCATCTTGTATCATATGCCAAAGTTAGTTCAGTAAGTATGTCTCACTCAACTGACCAAGTTAAATAATTTGTAAATATCAAAGTTAGAATTGCAGGATTTAGAGTTAAAAATCTATTTTACAAATAATTAAATTTACAAGAATGAGTAGATTCTGAAGCAAGTTAAAAAATATTAGAGAAAAGCAGCTATAAACATCGATACAAACTGTCCGAGTAATGTGAGGTAATGAGTGATTATTCAAATCATTAAAATTGGAGAAAAATTTAGTTGGTCAATCTTTATTAAAAATGACAATTCCCTATGCTTTGTTTAATATTTTTCATAATTTAAGATTGTAAAATCAGCGACATTCCGTTTTGATATAGATAACGTGATACTCTTCTTGAACATTAAAAAAAGCCTCTAAAATTAATATAAATATAATAGTTTCTCTCTATAAGTATAGAAAGAATTACATACTAGAACAGGAAAGTATAATATGCGTAATTTATTGAAGATATTAGGTTAATGATTAAGTAATCCGAAAATGAAATTCTAAATCCAGTTACGAAAATAATGGAAAAGAGAGCCGATTGTAAATTTTTTTTCAATATCCTCTCAAAAGTCAACATTAATTATACCTAAATTCTAATACCTTCTCTTTAATTGGGAAATATTTTTTTATATCACATATTCGTTTATCATAACTTTGTGATTGATGTTTGAAAATATTATAGACATGTTTCTGTACATCGATATCTCATATATATTTGCCCTAAGGGAATGGAGAAGGATAATCCAACTTCAGGAGGTTGTCATTCCTTAATCTACTACTCTGAATTTCGATCCATCGTTCTTAAACGAGTTTAATTATTCCTTGGTGCACCAATTAGATATTTTTAACAAATTTTTAAGGCCTTTTCATACGTAGTTTAACTCAGTTGATCAATTTTAAGTTGAAATTGTTGACTTTTCGACATAAATTCTTTTGACCCATAACAAACGTCATTGATATATCGGGTATAAAGATCGTCTCCATACATTGTACGTAATTTCGTTACAGTTACCAGAAATTATACTCCAAATTAACCATTTATATCTGCACATTTGGTTTCATTGCTGCGTAAATTACGTAAGTCTTTGATGCAAACGTAATGAAGGTCTCATAAATGATGATTTCAATAGCCAAAGCATTCGTTCATGTTTCTATTAAGTCCTTTGTGCGAAATGATATGGCGAATATGGCATTTTAAGCGAAATAAATGTTCGATTATTTATGCAGAGAAACACGGAGATGAGACTGAGATTTATCAAAATAAAGTCGCATCTAATTCGTTTAGTGTTACATATATATAAATTATCGCTGAAGTTGAATTTTTAAAATGGGTGCTTTTGTAATAGATTATTCGGATTAACCAAGACACTAATATTGATGTTCCCTCGAGACGTATACACTTGCCTTCATCTTAAATCTCTCTTCCTTGTTTCATCACTAGATGTAAACCCTGATAAAGTACACCTGTACGTTTATTGATCACGTGCCCATAGTTACCGCTCCGCGTAAACGAAGAAAACAAACTTCTTTTGTTTACGATCCCCTAAAAATCTCGCAAGCACAAAGAAGCCGCCCGTTGGAGCGAATCGCTTTAAGAGTTCGATTTTCCACTAAACTTTTTAGGGGAATAATTCTCCATTTCCAACGCCCTCCCAAAAGAAGCCGCGCCCGATACACATCGAGAATCGTTAAAAAAAAGTAAAAGGTCATCGGTCATACGAAAAGGAACTCAAGAACGTTTTATTCCCGAAACGGCGTGGAAGGAAAAAGATACGTGGCAGAGATTTATGGTCGATGATAAACCCCAGTGCGCTGTTAATCACCGCAGCGTTTGGACGGAATGGACCAAAGCAGATGAAGCAAATTGCGAGTGCATTCTTCCGAGAAGATATTTCATGCGTTATGGGCGCCATTTTACTCTCGGATGCTCTCGGAATGAGTCAGCGAAGGATGTTCTGCCCTCTTTCGATCGAATCGAGAAGTACCTACGAAAGGGGAGAATGGGGGAGGAAAGGGAGAAGTGACCACAAACGCCATCTGGAGGGAATATCGAAATCAACGGAATTAATTTCCACAAAATGGGGCCACATTCTTCTCCTCTCGTGTTTTTGCATAATGACATGCAAGTACGTCAGTGCAAGGGAGTAAATTTTTAATGGATGCACGAAAAAAGGTGAAATTGCGGCGTAATGAGGCTTCGTTGTTGTTCAGCTCGATTTGCGAGACATTTACTTATTTTTAAAATTTGCGATCTTTTACGGAGAGAGGAAACAGAACGTAAATGCCTCGGAAGTTTATGACTTTCATTCGAATATAAATCTCAGGGACGAATGTAAATCAAAAGTACGACTTTTTGAGGCTGAAATCCTTCCAGGGATTCTTTAGCAGAGAGGCGGAATTCGGAATTCGTGGTGGTTCGGTAAGGATACGATAGACTTAAACTCAACCTTAATACACTTATAATTCAATATATCCTCCACGCGTTTAATCCAAATGAACTCTCTCTCTATGGTAATTATTTAAGTATATTTCTTCAAAAGTCATAGCTTTCGATGTATTTTTAGACTTAAAACACAGGATTTAATCCAATTTAGAACGGTTTTATTCCATATTACTATTATTCTATATTAAAATCAGTACCATAGTATTATATAACTTATACATTTACAATCGTTTAGTCTCTCAATCAATTATGGGAAAGGATGTTTGCTTCTCACATTTTCTTCTCTTCGCATTTACTTCTCGTCTTTGATCGATCTTTAAGCATCTTTATTGACGATAAGATGGATTAATCCAGACATCAATGGTTCTAGAATGTGATTTTCAAATATTTTCAATGGCATCCCTATAATATTTTGAACATATTAAAGGTATAATATGAGGTTGATATTTTAAGTCTAAATTTCCGACACTTCGTTCAAAAACTTAACCTTTGGAGCTTCTGCTTTATAAATGTAATCCTTAGCAGACACTTCTTGATTGTAACTTTCCCTTTACGAGGTATCTCCGTATGCTCATAAATTTCAATTACATCTTTCGCAAGTTTTATGTGTGTTTTTGAATAAGTCTACGCGTATATGTATTCACTAATGAAGGCTTCTGTCTTTATAGTCTATCTTCCACCATCCTTTACAAAATATAATTATTCATAATAATTACGTCACTTTGAATATTTTTTCTAAATTTAACAGTTAAGATTATAATTCGACATCTTGTCTTGTCTGCACACTGATTCATATTTACAAATAAACTTTTATTTGCGGTCTTTACACACTTAAGGTTGAAGAGTTACCACAATAAATAACTTTTTAAAAAGAATCGATAATTAAATATATATTCCACACTATGATTCATAAATTTGGCTTTAAATATATCAGAAAGCTGTTTATTAAGACGACACCTCAAAAATAGCAGCGGTATTCGAGGATATACGAGGGTGTATACGAAGGGAGAGATGATATGGGAAATTTTCCGTATCTCACAGCGGTTTCCCGCGGAGTGTATGAGATTGGTTTGTGAAGGAAAGAGGGGAACAAGAAACGTCTGTAATTAAGTCGTGCGGGTTCGCGGCTTCAGGCTTTTTCTGTGCTCGATCCGGTTGCGTTGAGTTTTCCACGGCTGAGATGGATTTTCGGTGGGGTTTTTCTGGGAAACGAATTCTTGGAAAAATAACGCGTATGGTGAATGCGGTCGCTTGGGGTGTCTCCCACTCACGTAATACGAATTTTTGAGGGTCATTTTTATGCTGATCCATAGCCTGAGGCTTAGCCAGAAGGGTCCATGTGGGTTCGAACAAAAGCAACGATAATATGGAGAAAATTTCGGTAAACATAATTAAACGAAAACTTACCATAAAAATTCCTGCGCACTTCGACAGTTTTATTATTTTTTTTCAAAATATCCGCGCGCTCTTATAGACCGTAAATGCGTTGAAAATATCATTGCCACGTATTTCTTGAGGATATTTTTTTATAATGAAGCTCAATTTTTATGAAGCGTGAACTTTATTCCCTGGAGACTGATGATTTTGTTGTTGATTTCGTATAATTAAAAAACTAAGAGACTAAGGAACTGTAAGTTTTACGTAAAATTTTTATTTCACATTTATTTTCGGTTTCGTATGTAGATTGCTATCTCTAGGCTTATTGTTCACGGAATAAAAATGTTACAAAGTTAATGTTTACAAAGTTTTTATCACATTTAAAAAATTCAAAAGAATATTCATTAAGACTTTATTCTATATTTAGTTCTCCAAGTCACGCCTGTCAATGTTTATTTTTATTTATTTACATTTTAACTGTTATACTGATTTATTGTATATTTTTAATGTTTTACTTCTCGAAAATTTTTTCGATACATTGACGTCCAACATTATTGTTAAACCGTCGAAAATATTCGTGTCGGTAAAATTAATATCACCCGAAAAAAGGTATCCCAGTGATTAAATTTTCTGCAGAACAAAGAATGCTAGTTTCAATTAGTTTAATTATTTTTTTGCCATAGAGGACCAGCGGTTTCTCATAATCGTTAATTCGTCTGTAAGACGTAGTGTTAGCAAAAATGACGTTGAAATGGGCCTCAAATTGATAATAGCCGAGCCAAAAGGTTAATCTCTAATCCACAATATATTTCATCGCTTACAATAATAGAAACTCTTATGGTTATGTATCACACGAGATTGAATATGGAATATATCTGAACGATAGAATCCTCTTTTCTCCATTACAGTATATTTCCCGTTGCGGATGGGCTCAAAAGGGATCAACAATCCTTTGGAACGTAAAATTGGACAATCTTTCCGCGCAATTTCCACCGAAAATGGATCGGTAATAGCGGTTCAAATAGAAGACGGATCGCATAACTCATTTTTTCTCTCCATTACTCATGCAGAAATCCTTTTGGCGTGCGATCGTTAACTCAGATTTTCGGAAATTATGGACGTGCCTCGAATACGTGAATGTTACTGTTCTTGAGCCATCCAACGAGGGGTAATTGCAATAATATATGTGCCTCTTATTACGATAATTACTCTCGAATTTGTGCAAGAAAATGGACCGTGGATAATATTCTCGATCGACCTCGCACTTTTTCATACTTTTTTGTGCGCAATAAATTTCCCGCCGAGCCTCAGATGATACGGATAAATTCCCTCGCATTCAGAAAATGATTTGTTTTTTGCCCGCGCTGAAAGTTGAAGGGCTGGTATTCTTCTTTTTGGCCAAAACTGCCGCACAATCTGAGTAATTCAAGAACGTTATGATTCAGGTAAATTCTCAGAGGTTTTTTATTGAGGTGCACTTATTCAAGTATCTCATTTAATTGTTAAATTTTTCAGTTATTGTCTCCAAAATCTTTACTATATCTTAATAATTAGACAATGCAATTTTTTTATTATTTTCCGTGCTCGAATAACCGTATCATCGTTACAGTATGGTTACTACTCCGCGTGTTAAAATTTAAGATTTTAATGATATTAAATAATATTTCATAAAATTAATATTATAATATTTAAAATTAAAATTAAGTAATTTTCTTCTTAGCTAAAGTATAAATTACAATTTTCTTAATTGTTTAAATTGACGTAACGACATTTTACTAATTATTTAGCACAGATGCAGTTTTTAAGCTTACGTACACCTCACATAAATAGTTATTTGTTGGTGCCAAACATGTAAACTATACTGTTATAATGACAGAGTCCCTTTTGTTTATCAAGTGAAAATAATATTGAGGTGATTGTCTGAGATTTTATTTTATTTAGGCAAGATTTCTCTACTGCGAACGACTATAGTTAGTTATAGTTCCTTTATCTTTACATACCATACTCTTTCCTTCGAAGTTCGAGGCTTAAAGTCAGCTTGTGGAGTGTAGTCAGTAGTTTAAAGGAAGATTATGTACTTAATAAGTCTATCTTCAGTTTGGAGAATGAACAGAGAAAAGCAGTTGATGTATTTAAGTATTTTTACGTGAGTTTCTTCCTTAGTGGATAGCTTATGTAACCAGAATTTAATACCTTCCTTTCGAAAGAATAAAAGTCCTGAACGTCACTAAATTTATTTTCGTATTACCGATTTCATTTAGCTGTCACCAGCTTTTAATCTTTTCCCCATTACTCACTTTAATCTAAACCAATCCTCGTCTCTTTTTATTCTGAATAATTCCTCTCAAGATCTCCTCTTGTTCTCTAATGCATCTATTAATCCACCATCTCATCTCAGAGACATCTCTCTCTCTCTAATCTTCTCCCTCGAGCACTGCGTAATTCAATTCCATCTCTGTTTTATTATTCTGCCTCCCATTACGTCACTTCCGCCCGCCCACCTCTCCCTCGCACCGTCGGGACATTTTAATTTAGGTCCTCCCGTCCACGCAAAATTATTTTAAACGGAGGGAGTTGTGTATAAAGGCGTTGTGGGGTTACGCCTCCCTTTCGACTTTTTATACTGGAATTTTTATTTTTTGTTGACTACGGGGGTGCGGTCGAAATTAATTTAAGGAAAATATTCCGGGTCTTTTTCTAAAAGGAAAAAGGAATTCTGCAAAAAATTACAAAAAGGATTTTTTAAGCTTACCGTGCTCTACTTTAGAGGAAAATTTCGTCTTTGTTTACTTAGAGAGGTATAACTTCCAGGTTGTTGATTTGGGTTACCACGTTTTAAAAATCAGCGTTTATTTTCTTTTAGGAGAGAAATATGATTAAATTTTTTATCTTTGATTAAAGATATTTTTAACTTTATGATATACTCTATCAATAACTTTATATTTTATAATCATTCATATCTATTGGTTTGATAACTAATGAATCTTACAATTTTCGTGATGATGAGGAAACATTTTCGAACGTGACACCTGTAGCACGTGTGTGTTGACACCGATTCTTATTTTCTAGCTTCGTATATATGGAAAATAATAAGAGATTTGAAGGACATAGTATGTTAAACATGACGCCATAATTGTTACATTAATGTTAGTTACTATTCAACTCGCGGAGAATAATCATCTATTGGTCTCCTAAGTACTGTCTTTTATAGTCATAGCGTATAGTCTAGAACACGAAATAGTTGAGATGAATCATTCTAAAGTAATTATGGAAGCATCACTTTATCTTTATTATCATTGGTATTTATGAAATAAATTGATGAAAATTAAAATGGTTTTCTCTACAAAATATCTTCAAAAACATTCATGAGCTTGTATAAATACAAAATTTAAATGATATATTATGTAAAAACTCCGTATATATATTATCCGTATTTGCTCCATGATTCCTTTGCTTGTTTCTTTCTTGAAGAAACTCATTTTAGTAAATCAGTTAAGTGATTCTTTTGTAGTAATTCTTAAGAACTGAAGAGAAGAAGACTCTGATTTGGCCTAGTCTCTAGAGGAAAATCATCTTTGATGTTTTAATGAATTAAGAGAGAGGAAAATTTTGCTGTTTGAGAGAGGTTTATTATTTACGCTAGGCGCTACGGTGACGGCAGTGCGATATGCAGATTTCATTTGTCGTTTACCATGATACAATCGGTGGAATAAAGCTCAAAGTACTAAACTTCTTTTTTCGTTTTTAAATGTTTAAAACTTTGAGAGAGAATTCACACAATTTCGTAATTGTATCCGAATCCATGCCTTTAGTCAGGTAAGAAGATTTTATCGTTGTCGTGTTATCGTTATTTATTGTCGCAGATGTAAACAGTTCGTAAATATCATAGATTGAAGTTCGGGATAGGTATCCATAGAAAATGTATGTACACAATCCTTCCTAGATAATGAAAAGGATTTTGAATATAATAAATTTGCTGAGTAGTTGACGAATGATTGAAATCCACTTTTAATCACAACTTACTCTCAATTTCAATAGATAAATTAATAGATCAGAACTGATAGAGCTAATTAAAGAAATCCATGTAAAGCTGGTTACGCAGCACCTTTCTCAAATATGTGGTTGTGTTTGCGGAGTAATTACATCCTTCGTGTTATTACATTCGTATGACATCATATGTTTTGTTATTCTATTTCATTCTAAAAATTTAATTTTATCTCTTTCTTACTTTGCAGTCCAATGAGAACATTATTGCTTCGTAGCAGTATCTTCCAACTGGTCCTGTTACAACTGTATTTGATCTGGAATAATCTACACCTTAGGTTGGTTTCTCAAAGATAGATATCGATGTAAATTTCAATATGAATTAAACACCTTGGAATTATATTATGCCCTTTAACAAATAACACAAATGCTTGACTGAAATAAGTAGTTAATTATTACATTAGTGAGAAATTAATTATTTGATTTTAACTGAAAGCTCCTCTTTTACAATGACAATTTATTTTAATTTTTTCTTGGTCCATATCTTTGACTTTTATATTATTGTTTTCAATTTAAGTTGGGAATTTCTTTAGGATTAATAGTGAGCCTCATAGATTTAAATACACTATATCCCCTTCTTAATTCAGTCAACAGATAACTTGAGTTCTCTGATGTGGTCAACTTCTTCAAAAAAAGCAGAGATTTTCAACAAGTTCAAGATTCTGGAAGAGAATGCAGTTCATTTTGTTTATCAATGTAAGAAGTATCGGTAAGTATCAACTTATCTTATTATTATTATATTATTGTCTTATGGTAATTATTTTCAATATATGGTTTGCTAGATCAATTTTCAATTCCCCAAATGTCATATACTTTAACATATGATATACACCCTTCAAAAAAACAAAAATAGTGATAATGTCTTCTTAAATGATAATGTAGATTATATGTTCCACTCTTCTATGTCTCTAATCTTGAAAATGTATTTAACAATTTCTTTATTGTAGTTCTAAGGTTTAATTTTTGGCAAGGGAATCTTCTTACATTTTATTGTTTTGTAGAAAAATCTATTCTCATCTCTTACTACTTTCCACTACCTATCCAAGCTTTTTCCATATATTGTAAGTGATAATTCACGAATGTTTGATTTTTAACTGTCATAACTCCAAAAAAAATATATTTACCATATTTTTTGGTATTCCAAAGGAACATATAAAAAGTGTATTGTGCATAGTAATATCAATTTAATCATATCACAATTTATTCATTTTTTGACAATAATGTATAAATCTTTAACATTAATTTTTATAGCAATATCACCACTGACTTCTAGTCTCCTTGGTGTTCTTACCAGCTTATATCTCAAAGTTATATAGTATATAATCATTTTTAGTATCATATTTATATTAAACTACCAATACCTGCATTAAGCAAAGGGTTCAGAACACAAAACCTCTGTGTGCTTAAACCTCCATAGTACAGTATATTTTTTGCCTAATAAAGTTGAGAAATTCAAACATTAAGTAGAAATTGTATGAAAAGAAAAGTCAATATTAAATAGGTGTCCAAAGTTAGCAATGGAAAATGACGTAAATAGGGCTACTGACTCTCTTGAAATCAAGCAATAAATTCAATTTAATGCTCTTAAGGATATTATGTATAAAACTTTGTATATTTAAACTCTTGTATGTGTGATCAATTTAATAATATGGTATTGCGCTCTATCTATCTTTATCTATTAATGTCAATCACTGAAATGAATCAATATCATATTATATAAGATAGATTCTAATTAAAAATCTGGACAGAGGCTATAAAAGTTGTTTGGAAAAACATTTTGTTCTTATTTTTATTCATGATATTAGATTTTAGAGGCATACTACTACTAGGATTTTTTATTTTTGGAATCTCTCTCTTGCAAATAACGATGGTATATTTATCTACCAATATCTAATTAAAGAGAGGTAATGGAAAAGTGAGAAAGGAATGTCTTATTAAATTATTTGATCATTTCTTGATACCAAACAATATGTTTCTTATCATATCTAGGAAAATATTGATATTGTAAAAAACCTGGGGGTATTTAAGCTCTTGTACATTTGATTGATATGACATTAATTCTCTCTCACACAGGACTCAGCTCAAACAAATGTTCCTGTAGCAAGTATGGAATTAATTCTTGGAGATGTACAATGCCTGAAGAAGAAGTGTTCTGGAGGAGGATATGGATGCTTTAAATTATGAAAGTAAGAGAATGATTTCTTTCCTAGTGTGTTGTATAAGTAGTGGTAGAGTAGAATTTTTAGTGTGTAGTTCTGGCACCGTCTTCAATCCCATCTCCTATTTTTCGAGACTATTTTGGCCATGTGAAAATCATATTCTCCTCAAACTATCACGAAACATATTTCGCTACTACCCTGCACTTCGGAAATGCTCATCGGGTTCATGTATTTTTATTGAAAATATTTATTATTTATTTACTGATTATAGATACCGGGGTCGAATCGAACCAAAGATAGCTATTAACCTATGGATTTTTTCAAAATTTTAAGTAGGCGCACTTATACATTTAAAATTGTGAACTTTCATCTATCTTACATAGTTTACCGGAATTTTTAAATTAGAGGATAACTATCCCCCTGGAATCGAACCCATAACCGTCTGTAGAATCTTATAGCGGGTTTAGATTTAGCGAATTGCTATAGGTATCCCCAACTCTTTGTAAGTGCGCGATAATTTTTGTCCGTTGAAATACTATAGTTTTTTTACGCAACAAAATTCACTAACGTAGTTTGAAAATGTGTAGATAAATACTTTTCTCGTTAAATATTTCAGAACGATCGATCCTCTTAAAATCGCACTGCTGGGTCTTCGATTTTTTTCACAAAGTAAACCTTTCCTCTTCTTAGGCCCAGCAGTGCAATTTTAAGGGGTTAGTCGAAAGTGACTGAAAAATAAAATTTTTAACACTCCGGAAAAAATGGTAAAATATTTTGAGGAAAAAGTAAGAATTAGCGAGTAGGGCGCCTTTCGGCGAAGGGACCCCGCCGCCCCGGGGGTTCGAGAGCTGGGAGGGGCCTGAGACTCCCGCAACCCCAAAGAAACGGGCTCGATTCCGTATTTTTCCGAACTTGCGATTTTTCGAAAAAATCTCCTGGGCAATTGTGACGGCCAGGAGTTCCCGACGGAACCGAACCCGTGAACTTCAGCGTCGCACCTAGGTGCCTCGGCCCACTCGACCAACCGCTCGAACGATGAAAGTCAGGCAAAAATCTAGCTTTAGTCATGAGTGGCATGAGTTCAGGATGACGTAGTGCCGAATTGAAGTAATTGAGGAATGCCCTATAGCATTGCGTATTTGAATAATTTTAAATGTAATTTCTGTAATTAACATTATCACAACATTTATTATTTGAGTAATGAAAGGGTATTACTATAATCACATAATGGTGTCAAGCAAATGGCGTATTCTGTAAACAATTATCGTGAAGCTTGATCCAAGCAGAAAAACGTAAATTGCATTTGCATTAAAAAAATTCATCTTCTTCCGTAATTCAGCAATATTCATGCTGTTAATTGTGAAGTGCAGTGGGATTGAAAATAATGTATTATGCTACGTCCGCGATAATTTAATGGTGAAATTTAGAATTTTTGTATTTCCGAATAAATATGCCCCTTGCGCTCTTGTTTTGAATCATTAAAAAAATAGTACTTCAAATCGGAGGAATAAAACATTTTAACAATGAATTTTAAATATCAATTGCATTTATAGAAATAAAATAGTAAAATAGACCCGAAATAGTTTTCTCTATATATTCATGATTTTTTAATTTTTCGGGCAAAACATTTAAATTTTGACTAGAATGTAAAATTTAATGGAAGTCAATTTTCCAAATTTTATAGGTATTGGTATATTTATTATCCTATTATTTTTCTTTTGTTATAATCTACAAAATATATTTACCAACCTCTTTTACAAATATTGTTAGAAGTAATTCACAAACTTTTATTTTTTAATAATTACCACTCAGAAACAAATATATAGACTATATTTCATATACAAATGGAAAAAGTCTTTTTATTCAAATAAAAATTTCCTTCTCAACATACCAAATATCACCAGAAGGGCATGGTTTTCTTTAATTTTATTTCTGTTTCTCTGCTCCTTTTCTGCTGACATTAGGGCCAAACTGAATGTGCTCTAAATTACTCCAGTGGCAGAAAATATTTTTCTTTGTTTTGTACAAGGTTTCTTCTGTTCAGCTACCATATATTAACAATACAAACATCTAAAATAAACAATCATCCTATAAAAGATTTTTTGCTTTTAATATTGGTACAGTATAAAGATGTCTGCATATTATTTAGTTATCTATCAAATCCTCCTACTCCATCAATGTCTGCACATTATTTAGTTATCTATCAAATCCTCCTACTCCATCAATGTCTGCATATTATTTAGTTATCTATCAAATCCTCCTATTCCATCAATGTAACGCTTGATCATGGCAGGTCTCTTCACTGCAATATATTTCTTTTTTGCTTTTCTTACTGTTCCAGTCATCAAAGACTCTTCCCTGTAATTATTTGGCCAATGCATATGAATTAAACCAATGATCAATATACTGTTTATGGTTCACAAAACCAGGTAGTTTATCAGCAAATCTCAGAACAATATCACCTCTGACTCCCAGCTTTGATGTCTCCTTCATGTTGTCCTTACCAGCTTACATCTCAAAGTCATATATTAAATCACTAATACCTGTCCAAGATAATTTAACACCCTGCGTATGGGCTTATTTTTCATGTATTGTCTCAAATACTTACTACCATTATTAGGTAGAATAAACTCATCGACACTGAGATTTTCTTCAAGCTGAATATTTCCAAATTGTTTCTTCAACTCATCAACAAATGACTTCATTTTCAATCAATTATCAAGACCCGAATGATCATATGGTACCAGTAATGTATCATCATTCATATGAAGATAATTTCTTAATTTTTCTTATTTCTTAACTTTCAATTTGATTTTGGCATCTATTGCTCAACTCTTTAAGACTCAAGTCTTAAAGAAAATGTATCTTTGGACTCATCGAATACTATTTTTAACATATCTCTCTTATCTACTTGCAAGGGTTTGTAGCAGTAATGGGATTTTGATGGTTGTGCATTGTAATCTGCATTTTCTCCTTTACATAAATCTTCTGCATCTGAATCATCATCATTCCCCACAGATAAATCTCCACTCAATAGAAAAATAACATGCTCAACTTCTTCATCATATTTTCATTTCATAAATTAGTTTAATGTATGTTAAATTCAATGTTGAAATGAAAAATTAAAGTTTGTGATAATTATATAACTGTCAAACTCCATTTGTATTTTTATTCTATTTTCTTTATGTAAATAAATCTTTTTTTCTCCTTTAAGATACAAATATCTAAATGAATGATCTGACCACCATCTCAAGCAGTATGTTCAATATTACATCTTTAAGGATGCACACTAAATATTTTGGCTCTAGTATGTATGATAGATATTCATCTAACATTAATTTCAAAATTATTTAATTTATTTTACATTAATTGAAACATAACATTTCTCACACAGGATGCAACTCGTACATTCCTTCTCCGCCCAGGATTTTGGAAATGTAGGATGCATAAGAAGCTGGATGTGGAGGATTGGATAAGTTTGGTGAGAGAATTTCTTTATTATATTCTTAGGGGTGATTTGCCTGGCTCACCTCATAGTCCTGGCTCACCTCATTTACAGTGCTGGTATGTGAACAATGTTCATATTTTGAGTTTTACCAATGCTACCTCCAACTACCCTCTCCTCCATCAATTAATGGAGTTAGTACTGGATTTTATTTTTCCCAGATCAGAATGCACAAGTCCATTATCCTTGCAAGTTAAGTAGTATCTCAGGCTTATGCAAGCAGCAGAAATTGTTGATTTGTGTAATCCTGAGGTACAACTTATCTTGCAGGGATAGTGGACTTGTGCATATTTTGATCTGGGAAAATAGAATCCAGTACTTTCTCCTTTAATCCTAAAGTTGAAGGAGGAGAAGATAGTTGGAGAAAGAGTTGGTTAAACTCAAAAGACATACATTGTTCACATGCCAGTACTGTAAGCACTGAGAAGGCTGTGAGGTGAGCCAGGCAGTTTGGAGGTACGATGTACCTTTTTTCTTGTCGATCAAAGTATTGAGATGAAGGGGAGATCACTTCATGACTTTGAAATTTTAAAGAATGAAGGAGAGAAGGGATTTTATTTAAAACAACTTTAAAATTTGGACTTAAAATTTTTTTATTTATTCTTTTCATGGTCTCAGTGGTTGAAGCATGCATGACATAGCAGTGACTTGGTCCTTCGCAGTCCACCACTTGCCCTAATTAATGAATACTCCCTCTGTATACTCTGGCAGAGACACGTTGTCTTTAATACACTCTAATGTTTGAAGTCGTGAACTAAAAAGTAAACCTTTAGGACTACGGCAAGGGAGTTTTGATAGAATTGATATTAGTATGTTCTTTGGACAATACTAATAACAACCTGAAAGTTTTAGGCCAACACTCCCTGGTTTCCTAGTATAATTGTAATTAATGCTTAAAATAAAACAATTTTTGCTCTGACGGGAAATTCCCTTCCATTAAATTTAAATCAAAAGTAAATTAGCTTCTAAAATTTCTGCTTATTTGCTGGAAATAATATTTCTTGAGCTTAAAAAATTTTGTGCAAACCTATCCTATCTCAAGTGTACATCCGTCAGCCTTGGTTGGTAATCTAATAAGAATATTATTTCAAATAGCTGGATATATAGTCAATAACTAGTCTCATGGTATTCTACATTTTAAAATTTATATTATAAAAAACTTATACTCTTTTTCCCTGAGATAAATTTAACTGATCAAATTTCTGTCAAAGGAAAAGAAAGTAAAGAAAAGTTAAAAATTAAACCACCATTACTATTCCAACCATTCTGCCACTATTAGCTTGATATATAGCAGTGGAGGGAGTTATTTGTAACTGATTGACTAATGATTATTGATATTGTAACAATGATCACAAGGAAACTAGATGGTGTTGGCCTCTAACTAACTGGTTGTTAATAGTATTGTCCAAAGAACATACTAATATCAAAATGCCCTTGCCGTAGTCCTAAGGTTTACTTCTTAGTTCAATACTACAAACATACCTGTGTATTAGAGCTAACATGTCCCTGATACACTATACAGAGGGAGTAGTCAAGAAATGTCCGCTGCAAAAGTGGTAGTTGTCACCATTCCTACAAGATTCTCCTCCTGAGGATGAAGATAGGGTTTTTCTCCATTGCAATCCATCACCAGCGGATGATTCCTGGCACAAGTCTTCAACCTGGGAATGCAGGAAATGATTGGAATCGCCTCCTCCATTCAAGAAGTTTTTTCTTCATCTTTTCCCTGCAAAAGAATCAGAAAATAATAGATTAGTGATATGAACTACACAAACTTGCTCTGATGTACTTTTAAATAAATTTTCAACATCTGAAAATGACAAATTTAATGCATAAGAGAATTACACAATATAATGTAATTTATGTGTAAAATTGGATTTCAAAGAATAAAATACTAGATTTCTAACATAATGTTGTACAGGTTATCATGCTAAACTAATTCCCCAATCTGTTACCTTTTGTTTTTTTTTCTTTGGAGGGGAACTTAAGGATATTGTCAAATAATACTGTAAATTTGCAATAATTGGTGATTGTTATTTAAAAAATAAGTATCCCTCCAACACTCAGTTGGTTCTGTGTGTTCAGATTTGTTATACCTTAATCCTCAAT
Organism: Pantala flavescens; assembly: GCA_020796165.1. Classification (NCBI taxonomy): domain Eukaryota; kingdom Metazoa; phylum Arthropoda; class Insecta; order Odonata; family Libellulidae; genus Pantala; species Pantala flavescens. The sequence goes on along the minus strand of CM036881.1, from coordinate 42,931,954 downwards.
CTTTGCCATACTCCCAATAAAAACTAAATAATGGTTAACATTGGTTTGATCTGAATTTTTTCATTTTTTTCTACTACTCTCTTTTGTAAATATAACATGAATTCTTTTTCATTTAATTACAATCTCAATAATATATAAAAAATAAAAAAAGTAAAAGTATTCACCAAATTCAAGCTACTATTTTACTAAAATTAAATATACCCCAATCTCTACTAATTAGTATAAAGTTAATTTGTCTCATAATATTGACCTCTTATACTCAACATCAGTGCAATCTTCAAATACTATTATTGTTGTTGAACAGGCTAGGAAATCAACAGCTGATAGCACCATAGAATCTTTGATGTACTTTATACTACTTATTTTCAGAGGAATATTTGAGAAATAACAAATTGCCTAGCTAATGCTTGTTAATAAAATATATTTCAATAAGGGAAAACACTTTCTCAACTCCTTCTTGAAGTGAACCAAAATTGATATTGATTGATTGAAATTGATACAATATAACACAGTTGCTTCAATGGAGTGAATACTTTAACTCTTGGATAGCTTATAATTTGTTGAAGCATGAAATCAAATAAAACCTATTCCATAATCTTGCATTATAATTCATAATGTAGTAACAAAGAAATAAAAAGTTAACAGTAAAAGAAGAAAATGAAACACGTTCAGCCTCATAAAGCAATGAGACTACTAATAATCCAGCATGTTCAGCGCTATACTATGAGCAAAGGTCAAGTATCGAGGAAAAGAGCAGAACCTTAATTAATTACACTTTACTTGGAATCTATTGATCAATAGCATGAAATATTTATAGTGGTTATCAACAATTGCTATAGATTCTAACTTTATAGAATTATCAAGTTTTTAAAAAAACTCTTAAGAATCCCTCGTTAGGTTATCAATTACAATTCCGCTTAAACCAAAGCAATAGTGTATATTAAATAGTTTAATAGGATATATTGAAAAATAGATTCATTTAACCGATAGAGCTAAATAGTCAGATCATAAAGACAATGCAAGATTATGCAATGGCAGTTTGCCCAGCCAAATACTTTACAAATTTCCCTTTAATTTTTTTGATTTAACTTACCAAGTTTAAAAATGTATCCATCATTTTAAGTGGAACATCCTTTATTCCTCTTTTTGTTCAGAACTCTTGGTCTTCAAATAGCTGACATCCTAAAACAATAACAATTTATGCATCAATAAAATGATTCAGATTGAATTAAATGTAAACAAGATATTAGTTTTGCATTTTCTATTATTTTTATAATTGCTAATGAATAGAGGCAGTATAAATAGAAAAAATTCCCTCCAAAACTGTTTTGTGCAATGTTTCTTTCTCAAGTTCCTTTTCCAGTAGAACATTAATGAAATAGTGCAGAATACATAATGTTTTCTATAAAAGACATATATTCCTCTTACTGTAAATATTCGATGAAGGTTACATGAAATAAACATGTAGACAACATTATGAAGCCTTAGGGCCTCAAAATTAAGGAATTGTAGCACATGTCAAATTCTGACAGATGAATACCAGTGGACAGTTTTAGAAGTAATAACAATGGGTATCAAACATAAAATTTATTTACATGTAATCAGTTAAGCCATAAATTTATAAGATCTATTTTGACAATGTACAAAAAAGTACTCCCACCATTTACATAGTTTTCTATCATCCTAATAATAGGATGATGGAAAACTAAAATTTTATTAAAAGCCACTGAAATGAATTTCCAACAACTAGAAAGTTAAAAGTTAAGACAAAAATGTAATGGAGGAAAAAGGAAAGTATATATATATAATACCGTCTGCGTTGTTTATTTGCAAAAAACATCTTTTAATCGAATTATTTCTGGGACTGAAATTGATATTTCAAATTGTTTAAATGTTATATTCCTCCCATTCGATGCTGTTCTTTATTTAATCTGGTTTAGAACACGAAAAGAGGATATTCATTCGGAAATTTAATAAATTCTGACTTTCGTCATAGAATTATCGTGGAAGCATGATAAATTATCTTCAATCCACCTTTACTTCATAATTAACTATATCCTACTTGCGTGACACCATCATATAATTATAGTAAACCTCATTCCTCAAATAAAAAATTTTGTGAAAATAATGTTCATTACAGAAATTACATTTAAAATTGTTGAAATACGCAATGCTATAAGGCATTCCTTAGGTACTTCAACTCGGCACTACGTCATTCTGAACTCATGCCACTCATAACTAAAGGTAGATTTTTGCCTAACTTTCATCGTTCGAGCGGTTGGTCGAGTGGGCCGAGGCACCTAGGTGCGACGCTGAAGTTCACGGGTTCGGTTCCGTCGGGAACTCCTGGCCGTCACAATTGCCCAGGAGATTTTTTCGAAAAATCGCAAGTTCGGAAAAATACGGAATCGAGCCCGTTTCTTTGGGGTTGCGGGAGTCTCAGGCCCCTCCCAGCTCTCGAACCCCCGGGGCGGCGGGGTCCCTTCGCCGAAAGGCGCCCTACTCGCTAATTCTTACTTGTTCCTCAAAATATTTTACCATTTTTTCCGGGGTGTTAAAAATTTTATTTTTCAGTCACTTTCGACTAACCCCTTAAAATTGCACTGCTGGGCCTAAGAAGAGGAAAGGTTTTCCTTGAGAAAAAACCGAAGACCCAGCAGTGCGATCGTTCTGAAATATTTAACGAAAAAAGTATTTATCTACACATTTTCAAACTACGTTAGTGAACTATGTTGCGTAAAAAATCTATGGTATTTCAACGGAATAAAATTGTCGCGCACTTACAAAGAGTTGGGGATACCTACAGCAATTCGCTAAATGCATACCGGCTATAAGATTCTACAGACAGATTAAAATAAAAAATTCCGGTCAACTATGTAAGAAAGTTCATAGTTATGTACGCACAATTATAGTTATGAAAAAATTGCATAGGTCAGTAGCTATCTTTGGTTCGATTAATGAGAACACCGGAATCGGTAATTTTCTAATAAAAATACATTAACCTTCTTACATGAATACAACGACGTATCTCTACGTATATTATTATCCGCGATGAAAAAATTGAACTCGAAAATTGAAATACAAATACGTAATTCGAGACGGGAATATAAGAATCATTTTATACAAGAATCATTTTCGCCTCTGCTCCCGTTGAACAGAGCTAAAGGCTATATCATTCGAAATTTGCCCCAAATTTTATAAATGTCAGTGGGACCCCTTGCTTCAGATGACAAAAATGACTAAAAATACTTTATATAAAATTATTTTTCCAATTATAAGAACAAAAAACAACAGTTAACTTTCGTCCGATTCAACCCCTATAATCTATTATATCTATCTTAGTATCTATTTTTGTAATTGATTAAAAGGAATATCTGAATATGTACTAGATTTAAATTTCACTCATCTATAAAAACGCCCTATCTCTTCATACAACTGCTATTTTTCTGATACTAATGGGCATGGGTTTGATACTAACAGAGCCTAATTTACCTCCTTGATGACTACATTAGTCAATGAAAACAAGTCTTGCACCTCCTTAGTCTTTTACTATAAAATTTAATTTTTTTAACGACTATAGGTTATAGTATCAAATAAAATTCTTTACCCCAAATTATGTGCAATGCCTACAGTGCTAGGTACAAAGGTGGTATAGATGCAGGAGTGGATGAGAGGATTACAATGCAAGTGGCATCTATTGCTTCACATGACAAGTATGACTTTCTGACTAATTGTTGCCCTAAGGTACCATTTACACCAGTCATAATATAGGGAGTGAGTTTATAAATGAAATAATAACTCTGCCTAGAGTAAAATTAGAGAAGTGCGGGGAAATAGTGAAAGATGTTTCCCTATAGTGAACTTCGGGGAAAGCATGATTTTATAGGAGCCAATACAGTCTGGGGAGACTTGGGAAGGGTTGCCAGAAATACACATGAAGAATTCTACTCTACCATTCTCTCTAAACTAGGAAAGAAATCATTCTCTTACTTACCAAATACAATGCCTCCATTCACTGCTTCTGAAAACTTCTTCTTCAGGCAATGAACATCTCCAAAATCCAAGAATGAATTCCATACTCGCTACAGGAACGTTTGTTTAACCTGAGTTCTGTGTGTTAGAAAATTAATTTCAATCGAATATCAATCAACTGTACAAGAGCTTAAATACTATCAGGTTTCTTACAATATTTTCCTGGAGGATATGATAAGAAACACACTGTTTGGTATCAAGATAATGTCAAAAAATTTCTCACTTTTCAAGATAAATAATTAATAAGTAATTATGATACCTTCTAGTTAATAATAATGTGTCATAGAATGAATTCAGATACTTGTTGGATGAATTGAGATTCATATTTGTGTAAGAGAAAACTAACATCCAATTAATATCAATCAAAGATAAAAAGGTTTGAATTTTAATAAATTAATTCATAGAATTTATGATCTATGGTGCTGGAACGGTTTGATTAAAATCTCTATAATCCTCTGTGAGTAATATTTACATGTGTTTAGTGCAAATATATCAAATAATTAACAATAATATTTCAATCTATCCTTTTAATTTACAGTAATTTCCATTACCTGTCTTTGAATGTATATTGGTTGATAAATATATCATTGCTATTATTATTGCGATTGATATTAATAAAAAGAGATTTCAAAAATAAAAATTCCACATAGTATGCCTCTAAAATCCTATCTAATGAATGAAAATAATAATATAATGTACTTGTTAACAAATTTTTCAGCCATAGTCCAGATTTTTAATTTGAACCAATCTGACGTTCATGGTGTGAAATTGATTGATATTAATAATAGATTTTAATGGATAGGGATGGAATGAATAAAAATGGAGTGTGCAATTTTCCACAAATATAAGTGAATGTCAAAGAGACCGATGTAAATAATTACCTCAGTTTAGTATACGATGCATCTTGTTACTTCTTTTTTATATAAGTACCAATCACTTTCTTGTGCATTCCTTTCATTCGAAAGACGGCACGATTCGGTTTATACTTCACATATTACTTCGACTAGCTCTCCTTTTCTCTCTTTCATTCTCAGATATACGAAGGATTCTTCGTTTGAGGATCTTAGAATTTCATCCTTTAGCCACAATTCCGAGATGGAAAAAAGGCACTGAAATTAAGAGAAACCGAAGATTAAGGGTATATCATAGCTTTCATTCAATTGAATTCATCAAATAGATCCTCTCGTTATACAAATCAGGAATGCATATAAACATTTATATTATTAAAAAGTATATCTAACCTAATCTCCAAATCATTTCTGAACAGTTCACTTTCTGCGAAATTCATGCAATAGATTCTTATTGACATTGACGTAAACACATGCCCCATGGATTTCTAAGACGTTTGGGAACGTCATTGATGGACGCTGAGCATAAAATTAATCTTGCATGCTATTCTAACCTTGAATTCATTATATATTTAAATAGTTAACATCAAAAACTTGATTATTCAACTCGGAGAAGGTAATCCCTTTTGCCGGAAAACAGCCCATAATTCTTAACAAATGAAAGTTAAATAACGCATTGGTGTTACGGCTTTATTTCAAATGTTAGTTGTAAATGATCATTCCTCAAATGATATGTTTTTACAAATATTATTTTATTTCTCACTCTTAATATATTACATAACTATACAATATTATTTGCTCCTTACGCCCAAAACAATAAAAGGTACCTTGTATTGCATCTATTCCTCCCGCATCACTTTGATTAAATATTGAGAATGTAATTATTTAAGGAGCAATGTATGTGTATGTGTTTAGATTTTAATCTTTCGAGTAAAACTATTGATAAATTATACTTTTCCAATCACCCTAGCATGTGATGTTTTTTCAAAACCATACTAATTATTAATATTAAACGAATAGTTTCTTTTGAAAATCTTACCTGTTGAATGCAGTAAAGATTTCAATTCATTAACTCCATAATTCTTGATATTCATTAAATTTTCAAAGTAATATAATGAGTATATAATCTAATCTTTGATATTTCTTCCAATAAAAATTTTCAATGAATAAAATTTAATCCAGATTTTTATTAAGGATGTAGTTAGGTTAGTTGTAGACAAATCCATCAATGATTTTTCATCAATTCATTTTCTTCAGTATTATATCTCAAGAATAACCATTCTGAAATGAGAAGAAATGGTTAAGATACCAATCAAAATTTGGATGAAATACCATATTTTTGTGTTTGGGAGTGTTCTTATTTCTTTTAAGACTAATTATCTTTGAAGATTTCTTCTGCACTAATCCATTTAATTTATTCTTAATAATTCTATTGTTTTCTATCTCTTACATAAGTTATACAAGATAAATTGGTATTTCTCAATAAGGCAGCCATCTGGAAACAGGAATTTTTGTACCCAGTTCCATAGTAATTTTGTAACAGTAATTCCTGAAGTAGATACATTCCTTAACCCTTCAAGCATAAAGGAAATTTTCATGAACACCAACTATGAGTTTGGAGGAGATTTAAATAGAATAGCAGATTTCGACTGAAGATTATTAAATATAAAATTAATATTATCAAGCTTAACTTTGTGAAATGCTTGTAACACAATGACTTGATAAATAAAATTATTCGTGAAAAAGTGCTTAGTTTTTTTCAATAAGTTCTTTTAAATAACTTATGATGCTAAAACTAATCATCAAATCATTTTGAAACATTCTATACTTGATAAATAATGATTTGTTTCCTATACTGAGTGATTATAATTATACTATCGTTAATATTTTATGATATATTCCATGGTTATCAAATTATGGTCAATAAAAGATTTTATGACTTAGCCAATGCAACTAAACCATTATAGACTAAGTTTACTTCATATAGTATACATAATGTGTATTTTAATAAATATGATAAGAACTACAACAAGCTTTACTGTTGTTCCTGAACTAGGCACTATAGGTCAGATTAGAAGAATTTAAGATCAATGATTTTGGATTTCTAATTTCTCTATATAGAAAAGAGCAATGCATAGAGAAAAAAAATAATAGGAAAGAAAACCTATTTTGCTTGTTTCTTCCTCGTTCAAAGGAACAAATATTTAGATGTCCAATGAGGCACGATGGATATAAATGGGGTAAAACTTTGTTAAATGTTGTCATAATGGTTGTTGAATAGCTATTGATGATGCACAGAGTTGTTTAGAATGCTTGAATAATATACAAGTTTAAGAATTAACCAAGAAATACCCCGATAAAGGAAAGGAATTCCTCTATCAGCAAAAATTTCTACAGCTAAAATTAGAAAATAAAAATGACATGGTATGGGAAATAAATATACCTAGCTTTCATCCCAGTTATTCATAATTCAAGGTACAATTTGAAAAGATAAAACATTTCTTCATAAGCAATCTATCTTCCTCCACTTTTATTCAAGGTAAAAATAAACATATATGACAAAGTTAATATGATACAACAATCAGTAAACGACTTATTAGTGAACTCAAACAGTGTTTTCCTATAATCAGGTAGGAAAAATTAAAGTCAGAGGCATAATTCAATATTAAATACAGCTAATCTGTAAAATTAATGAACTCTTCTATTGATTGAGAAAATTCATTTAGCTTTCAAACAATTATTAATGAAACAAAAAATTACTTAATCTTCCTGATAGATGTTCATGAACAAAACAAAATCTTTCTCACAGGAGACAATAGTCATTAAAGAATAATGGATCTGAAGATGCTAAAAATTCTTCATGATAAATTTATTGTAGTTTACTGAGGATCATCAATTATAAAAGATAAAAGAGTATTATTTCAAACAAAAAATTTAGGACTCTTATATCACAGGCTTTTCTAGTCATTTTTAGCATAAAAACACACAACATTAATTACAAATAATCGTTTTAAATCTATTTATGTAAGTACCTCAGGTTTCCAAAGAGTAAAAACATTATGAGAAGTATATATATTGGTTAAAATTCAATCCAATTTTGTTGATTTAACAGCCTTCCTATTGATGCTTGGTATTACTTCTAATAGATGACTACTCCATAAAGCTCTGATCAAGTTCACTCTGTCATCATCACTTGGCAAGGGGATGTCTTTCACATCAGTAAAATGATCACAAGATGATTTCAGAAGATTAACAGCACCAAGATAATTTTTTGGAAATCTAAGAGCAAATCCAGCCTAAATAATTAATGAAAAAATTATTAACTCAATTAACAATTGAAGAGCATAAATCTTCACTTGACCAAATTATAATGGACATGAAAAAATCAATCACAGAACAAGTCATAATAAGATCAAGCTAAGAATAAAACACTGAATATTCATAAATGTGATGTGAAGTGTGAGGAATGAATATTTTACAATAAAATTACAAAATAAATATTAATATTACATTACAACTCACAGAAAATGATGACAGGACCAGTTGTTGTAACATAATTTACATGAAACTCTAATTTTTGTCAAATATCCTGTCATCAATTAGAATTGATAATTCAGGAAATTATACATTTTTCAGCAATCAAGTATTATATTTAATCACAAAAGTGATTGCATCCATATAGTGAAATTATTTAAAGAGTCCTCATTGAAACCAACCAATATATTAAATATTAGGTAATTTAAGAATGTAAACAAGACTTACCCCTTCATCTTCTGAGCTACCACTCATCATGTGGTATACTCTATTATTGAATATGGAACTATGAACAACCAGGGATTCTTTGTCACTCTGAATCACAGAAGCCACTGATGAATCCAAGGTTCGATTCGATTTTGGAGAACTACAGGCACTGCTTTCAGCTAAAATACAAAAAAATCATTGCAGTTATTCAACTAAGAAATTGTAGCAAGCAATCACTGATAAATCAGATAGTAAATGAAAATAATGCAACAGATTGTAAATTTTAAAAAATAGAGTAATCAGAACAACAATCAAGAATTTTTAGGTCTGCTTGGCACATCCACAGCTGAGATAATTGTTTTAAAAAGTATATGAAATACAATAAAAGACGATTTCAGTAATAACAACATGCTTCACAGTTATGAATGAATTATATTAATGAATGAATGAATTATATCAAGTTAAAATAAATAAAATGCACAACAACCTTCATCTGATTCACTTCCTTCAGCTTCTGAATCTTCTTCATCACTGTCTGCACCACCATCTTCGGAAACATATTCTTGGATCAGAAAACAAACATGGTCAGGATGTTTTAGACGAACCTTACATCCAAGATCAGGTGGAGCTCCAACAGGAATGCTCTCCTGGACAAAAATATATAGTTATTTTTAAATATGCTCAAATTGTAGATTATAGGCCAATGATTATTATTTATATTAAACTAAGCAATATGACACAAATAATAAACAATGTCGTCAATAGAATAAGAATAATTAAAAAATGAGTAGTGAGTTGGAACTTTGCTTTGAGAATATGGAAAGTGCAAGAAACTAGAAATTTGAAAGTGTTTCACTGCTGAGGGTAAAAAGTGATGATTGGCTTAAAATAAATAAATTTGTGGATTGAACAAAAAAATTCTTCAAGGGTTGAAAAATAAACAAAACTAGCCCCAATAATTTTGCTATAAAACTAACAAAACATTAACAGAAGATTGGATTTCAAGAATGAAACCAATATTTTTCATCATAACCCTCCAATACTAGGAGATATTTCCCAGAATATTCTGTATCCACAAGAAACAACTTCTCCTGCATTGAGTTACATTGAATTATGAAGCATGATCCTCACCTGAAGTTCTTTTCCTTTTGTTTGATATGGAGGTAGGCGAGACCTCATGAAATCTTCAACCATACTGTCAGGCATCAGGAACTTCTGAGAACGAATCTTCACTAATTTATTCAGGAGGATTCCAAGAACTGACTGCACCTTGTCTGTCTGTAATTTAATTACAAAGTTTTAAGTGACATCCAATTGACTGACAAATCCCCCAGGAAAACTTTACTTCTAGTTGAGGTTAGTAATTTGTTTGCTCACCTTTGAAAGTTTGGTGGATTTGATGAAATTTATAGGAAGTCCTCTACGAAAGTCAATATCAGTATTCATAGCTTCCTCAATGAGGCTAGGAAATACAGACATCATATAATCTCCCCATGAACTGATTAAGGAAAAAATATAAGTAATAGTGAATAAACAATATACCATATACATCTTTCTAAACAATCGATAAAGCTTTGGTAGAAAATAATTGTTTCGCTGAAATTACTTACTGGTGTTGATATGTACTAATAGTGATGTGGGTTGAGTGTGAAGTAGATGAAGGAGTGTCAGCCTGATGAATTGTTCCTCTAGGAAAATACATAAGATCTCCTGGATTTAAGATTACTGTATGGGTTGGCTCACCAATTTCTGCTTCTGACAAACCATCACTGTAACTCCTACAATTGTTTTAAACATATTTATGTTCCAGCAATTAAAAATTTCATATATCATAACATTCCTAATCTACATAAATCTAAATATATATGCAATAAACTAATTTAATTTAATTTGTGTTTCTGAATTACTGAAGCAAATAATACTGTCAATAAGGCTCCCAACCTAGTGATCCTATAAATGTCTTTAAAAAACTATGAAGCTTAAAAACTAATAGGAACAAAATTTGCCATCTGATCAAGTAAATCTTTGATAAAAGCATTTGGGTAATAAATATTTCTGAGAATTTACAGAAATCAAAATATTATGATAAGCATAATTTGAGATCAATTATCCCTATCAATATAGGATTGAGAAAGAGCAATGTGCTTACATATGTTTGTTTACTTTTTACTAAAAATACATTAATTTTATTTGAATATAGAGCCACATCTATTAAGTTATTCGATTATTTCAGTAAGATTTACAATTGACTCATACAACTCCCTAAAAACCAATGATTTTAAGGTTTTTATATGATCGAGAACTCAGTCTATAATACTTTACTTTTTTAATGTAAAAAATTATAAGCCAACAAAATTTTATCCTGTATTATATAATCTAAAGAACTAAAGAGATGAGATCTTGAACTTAAAAAATATGCACATTTATTACCTCGGTAGTTCAACTATTGGTTTGTACAATCTCCATCTTTTCTGACCCTCTAGCTGAATTACAAATGCTTCAATATCATCATGATGAGGAGGCAATCCCTGAGACCCACCTGGGGTAATATACACATTAGCACCAACTAAGCACCCAAAGAATGACTCCAGCATTTCCATCAGCTGCCATAACGAGTCCTTAAAAAGAGTGACGTTGAGATATTACACTATAAGAATACGTCTTTTAAAGGAACATTACTAACTTTAAGACGAAAACAATAACTAAGAAAATTTATTTTTCTGTTACCTGAAACCTTTGCGGTTGGTGAAACTGCACGGTAACCTTCTCTTTTCTGATAATCTTCTCGAGTTTAGCCGCAGTAACACGACCCTTGTCATTGAAGTTGTCACGTTTTCCTCTCTTATAGCGAAAAACATTAAGGTCCCTCTCAAACTGAACATTGTTCTTAGCTAGAATATCTTTCAAAATACTTTTAGAGAAAAGTGCTTGGAATTGGCCAAGGTCAGAGGATGATAACTTGCGGTTAATAACAAGGGGTTTCTTCTCCCAATACTGCTCAAAGAATCCATTAAAGTCTTGAGGATTAATTAACGACTCAAAGACACGCTTAGGCGATGTATAATCAAAAGCCATTCCATCCTCCGAATCGGAGGTTTCACCATTTCTCCTTCGTTTACTACTTGTAGGAGACTCTTCCTTCGATATCTTACATTCATCAGCTGTTCCTTTAGCACTTATAAATCCGTTAATTTCCTTCTCACAAGCTTCTTTCCTCCTTTTCCGTCCTCGACCCATAAGTTATGTTGAAGTGTAAATATTTTCCGCCATCCACATGCCACTACGAAATTCAAACCGCTAAAGAGACATCTACTGTCACGTCGTGCAAGCTGAAATCTCAAAAGCAGCGAAATGCAATTTGTTTTAATTTGGTAGTAGGATAACCGCGGGAAAAGAATGACGTAAAGTTTGCAATAGTACATTAACTACTATCGTAATTTTAATATTTAACATTATGCATGTAATAGCATTGATATTTTTACGTTTTATAATTAACATCCAATGTTTGCACTCTATTTTAGTTACTTCAACGAAAATTAATTAGCCACTCATAATGAAATTATAAAAATTAGCCTTTTACAACTGAAATACGTGAAGAAATTTAATTTGCGACCTTTAGAAATGTAAAACTTTATGGCAAATTTAGGCTAGACTTGTGTGACCTACTGGCGGTACAGAATACGTTCGCAGTTTCTACTTCATTGAGTAAGATATCTTGAACTCAATTATCAACTATTAACTGTATATTAAGTAATTGGGAATTATCATTGCATACGGTCACCTCGACTGTTTGGGACTGAATGAGTTTAAGAATACGTATATAACACACTTCTTAATTTTTAGAGAGAAGTTTCAGGTACGAACTAAATTTTTAGTACGAACGAACATTTTTTACGCCTATAAATACGGTACTTCAGGAATGAAGAAGAACAAGTTATGGATTTAAAAAATTTGATAATTTTCATTCATGTAGATCTGCTACAACTTAAATGATTGAAGGAATTAAGTCCCAAGCATGTATTAACTACATTAACTTCCATCTTTCTCATTTAAGTGGAATTTTTATAACTAGTAAGAAAACTTCATGCATCCAACTACTCCAAAGGTTTAATAAAGCAAAGTTCTTCAGCAACAATGCAAAATTCTTCAGTTTACAAAGGAAATGTTTTTTATTTAGATACAAGTTAATTAAAATATAATGTTTTTAACTGAAATATATACATAAATATAAAGTAAAAATAATAAAGTATAAAAGCAATGTGTACAACACTGCACAGAAATTAGCTGAATATCAGCCAAATTAATAATCACAAATCAAAATAAAGGAACCCATGTACAATATAGTACACAGCATGATCAAATACAATAGCATTCCAAGTGATATGGAATTTTCATTACATGAAACTGTTGATAGGAGTAAAACCACAATGCAAACAATAAAGAGTAATGAAAAAAGTGGAAACCAATATACAAGTATGACATGTTATTGTGATATAACCTGAAGAGGAATTCATCATATTAGCACAAAATATTTAAATTGCGCACCAATGTAAGTGTGAGGTAGGATCAAAATCATCCAAGTTTCTGGGAAAATATTTAATTTCAATGCTGAAAAATTTTCTCATTCACATTAAAGTGACCATTAACTCTTAAAGCACCAACCCAGCGATCGAAGTCATGATTTCTCTTTGAATGATTATTATTATGAATATATATTATCTATGAATTCTATCTATTTGATTCCAGAAATTACAATCAGACAATGGTATCGCATCCTTTTCATACCTTTGCAATAAGACAGAGTTTAATAAACAAATATTGCATATACAGCTGCCATACAGAATATTGAATCCTGAAATCAGAAACAAATTTCATAGGTTGAATAATAATAAATTATACAATACTTCTAGATTTTTGTATAATTTACCAAAACTTAATGCGTCAAACATTTAATTCCAAACGTACACATAATACATAGAATAAGGAATTTATATAAATTCCTTAAATTAATGAGTAATATTTAATTTCTAAAAATAAAAATGACAACTTTCATTGTAATCTTTTGCTTATGATACTAAACGAAATCTGGACTTTGCCTTTACGATTATTCAGATAGAGAAACTAATTACCACTATCATCATTTTATTCGTACAAAATATTTAAATCCACTTACTCCTATGTATGTGTCAGATGCATAATTATCACAGTCGGCATCCCAAAAGCAGCGGCTACCTGTCCTGATACCAGAGCCGATATGCTCACCCAGGATAACCTGTACTACGTATTTGTATCTTGGAAATCCTAGATCTATGATTTATAATTAAATTTCATCACTCACCATTAATTAATAAATTATAGAGTAATATACTTGCGGATCTCACTATAAATATAATACTCACCCATTACTTTTCGCTTGATTTTTTGTGCTAAGCTTTTAGTCAGCTCAGAAGGGTCTGATTCTGAATAAATTTTACCACCTAGCTCTTCTCTCAAGGTGGAGTGTATTATCTCTTTCACTGTGGTGGGCTTGAACCTTGCGATGGGATGAATGATTATGATTAATAACATCATATTGCTATCGCTTGTGATACGGACTAATAAGGTGGTACCTGTCAGTAAGATGTGGCCGCATCGTAAACTGGTCAGTGGGTAGTTCAGTTCTATCCCTTCCTTCCTCATCTTTTCCAGAATTAGAATCACTGATGTTCTCTCTAGGGTTGTCTCCCATTTAGGCACTTGATTTTATTTCCCTTAAAATTTGAAAAATATTGGATCAACGTAATGTTCTTTAGTAGTAAACAGCAGCGACTCCCTTTTTCAATTGAGATTTATACGATTTGAAATCGTAGGTAAACAAATTTTATGCGCTATACGCTGCGAGTTTAGGAGAACTACGACAACAGATGGCTGTTGCGGTTGTTTCTCCACATGTCCAAAAATGGCCTCGCAGACCGCTCCAGTGCCTGCTGTTGCCAGTATGATTATCCTTTTTATCCGTTTATTAGCTGTAATTTTTCATATTCAGATAACGGTTATGTTCAATTAAGTTCAGACTAATAGATAATAGCCGAAGTTCATCTAATATCTATTCACTGATTATAATTTTCGTATTAGGCCATGCGCTTGTAATACTTTCCAACTGTGTTGCCTTATTATTAGTTGTATTGTTATTATTTCAATTGTTAGGTAATGATGGCCTTTTAAATTACGTTTTTAAGATATCACGACCCGCCCTATCACTATCAATGTGTGTAGTTAATAATTTATGTATAATTGAGATACAATTTTTTCATTTGAAATTGTTTCTCACTGATATAGCTCTGACCTTTACATACTCTGCAATTATAATCTAATCCTTTATTCTCTCTACTAGTTCGTGGATCTACCGGAATATCTTTGAATTATGGTCCACCTACCTATGACTTGATCACATCATTCACCCGAGATGATAGCAAATCGTGCAAAGTCATGTGTTTCAGTCCGGATGGAAAATATTTTGCTTGGTCTAATGGAAGTGCGTAAGTAAAATTTTATTTAATATGTTTTCTTTTCAGAATTAGTCGGTTTTAGACGGCTATTTACTTTAGGACGAACTTCTTATGTTTTAATATTAACAAAATATTTAATTAGAATTTTAACGAAATAATGGTCGGTGTTGGAATTGATGCCAAGTGAAAAATAATTGTTTATTTTTGCTTTAGTAATTAATAGGAAAGTGCATCTCGTATCGCATGATTTAAGCTTATTATTTTTAATTTAACGGAAGTGTTATCTTTTACTTTCATTATGTGTTATTTCTAATTAATGTTTTAAATTAATTAATAGTGTTAAGGTTGTATCAACTTCCACTTGGAAATCTGTGTCTGAAATTGCACGTCCCAAGGTTTCACATCTGGCCTTCTCTCCTAAGAGTACATATGTTCTCACCTGGGAACTTTTTGTGGGTAAGTTAATGCAGATACCATTTATTTGTAGCACAAATAATTTAGACATGCTTAGGAAGTATTTTCTAAATGGAATTTATAATTCATTCAATTAAATTTCTTAATATATACTTAGAATTAGTTTTGAGATTGATGCAATATTTGTAAATTGAGTAAGATGTCTATTATAGTATGATTCCATTAATCTAAATTATGATTTTAAATTTATATTATTGATTTGCTGTAGATTGAACTATTGCACCATCCGTCACCAAAGATTTTTAATTCATATTATTTGTACTTATTTTAATTTAAAAGTGAAAAGTATGTTAATTGATTGTAATAGTGGCCTATTTCATCTTTTCTACTATATCTGATACTCTACTGCTAAAAAGTATCTCAAGCAAATCCCAGTGGAAGTGACAACCTGAACATCTGGAAAACTGAATCTGGAGAATTAGTATATTCATGTGTCCACAAGAAGCAAGATGGGTGGTAAGTAAACACTTTTCCTTTTAAGTGATCAATGCAAATTTCTTTAAACAGTATCCATATATTTTATTACATTCATTTATCACTCAAAGCTTTTTTTTCTTCCTTTGCAAGAGGGAGGATCAAAATAAAAGTAATTAGTAGAACCTGGTTTTGATTGTCCATTCATTATTAATCCACATGCATTTCTTATTTAATTTGTTTTTCAAATTAACTACTCTTATAGGGAACCACAATGGACTCTTGACGAAAAAGTATGTGCGAGATTGGTAAACAATGAAGTGTTCTTCTATGAAGGAGGAGATTTCCAAAAATCAGTCCACAAGTCACGCATTGGGAAAGTCGTCACCTTTGCTCTATCCCCCACAGAAACATCTGCTCAAGCTCATGCTCTTTTCTATTTGCCAGGTAGGATACTGATTTTGTATACTTTATATACTATCTAATAATATTATATAAGAAAATTATCACTGCAATGTCTTTCATTCACACTTCAGATTGAAGTTAACATTTTCATTGGGATATACTTCATTTAATATTCAATATGGGATCTTGTTGTGATAGGTAAACAAGGTCAGCCATCTTTTGGAAAACTGCAGCATTATGGGAAATTTGATGCCAACGCAGTGGTTGCGAGTAAAAGTTTCTTTCAGGTTTGTGCTTCTAAGTATTTCTGATGTATTTAATTTTCACTTTTTGTCAACTTGAATTTCTTGTAACTACATTCTGTATTGCAAACATTTAAATTTTATGTACTAATGCTAAATTTATTTAATAGAGATTGTAATGCAACAATTGTATTTTATATTTTAAATAGGCTGATAGGGTAGATATGTATTGGAACAGTAAAGGAACTGATGTGCTTCTGATGACTAGTATGGAAGTTGATAAAACTGGTGCAACGTACTATGGCAAACAAGGGTTGCATTCTCTTTCAATCAAAGGAGCAACAGCTATGATAATGCTGGGTGAGCTATCAAACTATTTTAATCGCCAACCAATTTTGGAAATATATTGTTGTCAGATGTGTCCTTATAAAATGATGTATGAATTATCAGATATCATGAGTGATAAAATTTTTTACTTCAATTCCTGCAAGTACCAGTTATTTGAAAACTAATATAAATATCACAAATAATTCTCCATGAAATATCAGCTAGCATTAAAAATCATGTGTAATTAACCCTTTTTCTTTCTCACACAAAATGTGATATTACATAGATTTTTCCCCATTAATTCAGAATTGTGTTTATCTTACATTTATGCTGGCTATTGATTTTATAACATTGAAATCATAAAATTCTTACTTTTTAGCCAAAGAAGGTCCTATCCATGCTGTAGTCTGGTCTCCTTTGGGAACTGAATTCTGTGTTGTATATGGATTGATGCCATCTCGCACTACACTCTTCAACCTAAAATGCGAACCAGTATTTGAATTTGGCACTGGTTCCAGGAACAGTATCTATTACTCTCCTTCTGGTAGTCTTCTACTGCTTGGTGGATTTGGCAATTTGCCTGGCAAGGTGGAGATGTGGGATGTTAGAGGTTCAGGGAAAACCCCAAGGAAGCTAGTAAGCAAGTTTGATGCACCCGACACCACCCTTCTGCAATGGTCTCCAGATGGAATGCATTTCATCACAGCCACCACTGCTCCAAGGTTGAGAGTGGGTAATGGGTAAGTGAGAATTTGCTTATCTTAACTGTTTTGTACAAATATTAGCATCTTTCCAAAGGACGTTTTTGATCAAAATTAAAGCTCACTTATTTTAATTGTAGCTTTTTATAACAGCCTCTTAAAAATTTGAACCAATGAAAATGATGATTCTGTTTATTATTAATAATGCTTTATGAAATGAGAATCTCACAGTTTGTTCCTTTCTAAACCACTTAGGTTTAAGATCTGGCACTTCACAGGGTCGCTACTTTATGAGAGGCCTTGGAATAAGCAGGAAGAGCTATGGGAAGTGTGCTGGCAAATTTTTCCTCCTGGAAGTTTCCAAGAGCAGCTGATTTTTAAAACAGTGGAAGGAATCCAGCCATCTCAACCTCAAGGTAATCCCTATAGAAATTTCACAATTGGTTACTGAGTGACAGCAGTTTTATTCATGAAATTCTGCCACTTAGATTCTACAATACCAAGATGCACCCCAAAATCCAAGTATAAGTATATCAGTAATTTACATATAAGTAATTTTCTCCACAAACAATGAGCCTAAAAATTCCATGTTAGTAACATGGATTCTTCAGAAAATATTCAAATTATTATCAAATGTATCAAATGAATGAAATCTATGTTCCTAGCAAGTCTTATGTTAAAAGTAGATATTTGTTAACATCCAGAATTCATGTTTGTGTGTGGGAAAATTATATTAATAATTAATCCTTAATATTTTTAAATTCTTCATTTGACAGCTTCCAAACAAGTATATCGACCACCCACTGTCAGAGGCACCGCCAGCAATTTTCGCTTTCATGATGATGAAGAAACAAGCTCAGGAGCATCTAAAGATGGTATGCAAGATATTTTTGGAATGGTCATAAATAATTTATATTTCAGTTGAATGAATGATTTCAGTATGAAAACTGGATTACTTGAGTCTGAAATATTTCCCTCATCACTTGTGTATTCAACTTCCTCCAAATTTCTCAATTATTTATAAACAATATATGATTGATGAATTGTAATCTTTTGCTAAATGAAAATATAATCACTTAGATATATGCTAGTGAAATGTAATGAAACTGAATTTCATTATTTCTCAGCCATTAACAGATCACTCACACAAGCTACTAAAATTCAGTTTGTAGCTTTATTTTCTTTGTATTCATGTTTTCAAGAATAAATGATTTTTATTTATCAGCAAACATGTCAAAGGCAGCACTTAAGTCCAAGAAGAAAAGAGAGGCAAAGAAAGCCAAGAAAGAGATGTCTGGTGCTGCGAACGGTGGGGATGCACCAGCTACTGAACCAAATGCAGCTCCCAAAACACTACCTGCAGCATCTGTTCAACTTCCTCTTGATATAATTGCAAGTGATGTCGTTAATGATCCTGAGAAGCTGAAGAAAATTAAGAATCTTAAAAAGGTATGATAGTAGTTGGAAAGTCTTTGATAATTAATGAAAATCAATGTGAAAAAATGTAAAGTGTATTGATATAGTCCGAGTCAGTATTATATTCCAAAATTATTGAATTATGTTCTACTAAACAACAAATATATTGGCATTACAGAAACTAGAGGCTATCCAGAGGCTGAAGGAACAGAAAGAGAGCGGCAAGACCCTGGAACTCAATCAGTTGGAAAAAATTAGTAAGGAAGCAGAGCTGGTCCAAGAATTGGAAGACCTTATTTTGTGATGGATTGTATATGCGCCCTCTGTAGCTCCTGTCTGCTTCCATACAGAGGCTGCAGGTGTGCCTAAGGTTGTGAGAAGCTAGCAGCAGTGAAAATTTGTTCACTGAGACTTGAAACAAAAAAAACGCTGTGATGCCAAATGAATTGTCAGTGGAGAATGGGAATAGAGGTGCTTATGTATGTGAGAGAAAGGAATGTTTATTTGGTCAGTAACTAGAAAGTCTGATGATATGGAAGTTCATTGACCAGCTTAAGGTTTTGATTTTTATGCATTTCTTATTTTTTTTAACGTAAGAGAAATGATTTTCTTAAGTTGATCTTTACTATTATATTTCATGAATGCATAATAAGATTATTATGTATTGGAAATATTTTGGCTATTGTTCCAGTAACTATCATATGCTGCCTGCATTGTTCAAATGAAATTGCAAATTGCAGTAAATGTCTTTGTGAGATGCATTTAAAAATTAGACAATGCTTTTTCGTGCCATTAATACTTATCATTCCTTTTCTCTTGAGCAATTTATAACTTCAAACCATATGCCTCTGATGTTTTGCTCTTTAACTCCTAATTTTTATCATTCATGACATCTGATTTGTGTATTTCATTTTGTTTCTTTTAAGTGATCACAGGTGAAGAGAATGTCCTATGAAAGATGTATCATGTGATTTATAAAGTGCTCCTATTGTATGGGAAATAGTAATGAAATTACCAGTTGAGTCAAGAGTGATAGTGATTTTTTGTTTTTACCTAATATTTTTTTGTTGTTTGAACTTTTTGTGAATTAGTTGTTACATTCATTTTCTTAGATGTGTCCTACACATTATGGTTACTCATTATTACTTCAGATGAAATTTTCTTCCAAGGTTAGGGAAGAAATTCAGTTTTTATGTCCTATTACAATTTATAGTGTTCTGTAATGTTGATGACTTTAGGTGGATATGCTCAACATATATTATGATACTGTTCTTTAAATAAATTTGTATCATGAATACATAGGTATTTATGTTGAAGGATATCATGTTGCCTTCACTCATATTCACCATATGATAGTATCAATCTTCCTAGTTGTTCATTTGCACAAAATCAGTTGTAATCTGAGTTACAAAATCAGCCATTAATTTTTCTCAAGTATAGTTTAATTTGGTTTTACCTTAAAGATAAGGTAACCTTCATTGCCAGGTGACTATAATTCTGTTTTTGTTATGCTTTTGTAAAAAGCATAACACAAGCAAAATGAACATAATGTGTTGTAATAGGCAGCAGTGGTGGGTACCCGAGTTTGAGTCCTGGTCATGCTGCCAATTTTCGTTTCTCTTTAATGCTGTTGAGATTATTCAGATATGTCACTTAGCATAAATATAGATCTCCCATTCTGATAAAGTAATAGCTGTTTAGTTTACATTATATTGTTGTGCATATCATTTTTATATTGAAAATATTATTACTACGACAATTTTTTTAGTGTCATTTCCATCTTCTATAATTTGATAAAAACTCTAGCTGGCTTTGGAAATCCTAATTTTTGTTTTATGTTAATGCTAATTGTAAGATCAATTTTTTGATGTTTTTTTCAGATTAGCTAAAAATCAAGAAGTCATGTAAAAGATATAATTATTGCCTATAAAGATATTATGAACTAGAGCATGCTTGTATTTTATACTAAATTGTTTGAAAGTGTTGAATCATGACATTTCTGAACAAGGTTGATTCATATAGACATTTAATCGAGAAATGAAACTTGATTGAATATTCAAAAGAAAAATGTTAACTATGGTAATAATTGAATCTATTCAAGTAACCTCTTCATTTGTTTCTATTCATTCTAATTTTCCTTATCCTTACCATGATTTATATTGTAAGTGCAAAATGAAACTAAGGAAATAATTATTATTCTTGAAAATAATACTTAAGAGTTACATGCAGAAAAGTTGTGGCAATGAAACATGAAGAAAGGTGGCGATGATATGGTAAAAATTTAAAGGATATTGTTTCATATTATTTACTTTTTAAGAGCAACCAGTTCTGGCTACCAAGTAATTATCAGGATCCTAGGACACAGAAATATCTAAAATTCAAATGTGAAATTAAAATTAATTAATATCCACTAAGTTGGAGGGACATACAGTGATTTGTTACTTGGGTGCCTAAAATATTTGTTCTTACATAAGAATTTTATGTGAAAATAATTCATTAATTTATTTCATGTTATTATTCAGCTAAGAATTATTTTTATCATCTAAAACTTTGTCCAACCTTCATCGCTTTTAAAGTGTAAAGTGAGGCATAGATGAAGATATTTCATTGAGCTAGGTCTTATCTATGCCTTCATCACAATCTGTTGTATAAACTTAAATTTTTGGATATACAATGCAGATTTGCATTGACCTTTTGAATGCTGAATTTTGTATACTAGCTCTCTAAGCACTGTTTCTAACTCATCTAAGTGTCAGAATAAAAGTATTTCTGAGATGCATTCTTTAGCTGAATGATACAGAAAACTCAAATCTATATTCTGATGCTTAAGTAAATTCTAATTTCTATTAAAGATGTATTTAAAAAAATGATAAGTTGTGCATATAATTATAAATCCACAGCCAACCTGGATGGATGAAATCTGCTTGATTCTTTCCTATCATAATAGTTTTTTATTTCTAGAAAAGTGAGACATTGCAGTACACCAAGTATATTTATGACTTTGGTAAATTGTATATTCAGAAACTTGTTTTTATAATCAAGCAGTCTTAATCATTTCAATATATGTAAAAGAGAATTGATTCAACTATTGAAGGAAGCCTATCAAGTTATAAAATCTGTCCACAAACTTTATTTTTGTACCAGCAGTATCCATTTTCATGATGTATGAAGTACAGTGTCTCAGCTGAGGAATGGTGTATCAAATTGAATAATTTTTGGGAATTGTGGTAATGATGTAAACAATGCAAATATATTTAACTAATTTTAAAAATTGTAAATAAATCAACTATTTAGAAATAAAAAGGTTGATGATTTAAAAAGCCTTGAATTTTTTAAGAATGTCTCCACAGCAGGAGCAATGTATGAATTTTTACAAAGGACCTTGGACTTCCAACAGTAAAAATCTGGTGACTATTTGTGACTAAGTTCTGATGAGATTTGCCACTGCAAAAGATGATCAAGTAGATTATTCAGACAACTAGGTTATAAAAGATGATCAAGTAGATTATTCAGAGAACTAGGTTATAAAAAATGATCAAGTTGATTATTCAGGGAACTAGGTTATAAAATGCATCCCCATGGATGCACACCATCATCCCTCCCATACATTTTGCTGGCCTCGTTGGCTGAGAGCTTAGCACACTAGTAGCTAATGCTCATACTATATGCCGAGTTTTGAGTGCTCACAGGTGGGGAAAATCTGGTCTGGGGTCGAATATACTTGTGTTCTTCTTGTGTTGAGATTAACGTGAGAGCGGTCTATTGGACCAAATTTTGCCTTGAACAATTAGTTATTATTTTTATAAATTTTCCCTATTCCATTCTGTAATCGTTAGACTTTTACAAATACCCATTTCCCTGGCAAAGCACGAGAGAGAACTTGCTGTCAAGTACATCACAACAACCAACAGTTTCCCTTAAAAAGATAATTGTTCAGAGGATAAAGAGAAGTAAGAATAAAATGTATCAGTCAGATTCTAAAGTTTTCTTTGTTTTTCTCCCCTCTGGGATGAATCTTCTCTGTTTGATGTAAATTAAGATCACAAACGTGAGTTGTTATTCACAATTTCATGTGAATAGTGTGTCTTCAATCTTTTTTTATGAAGAGCTATTACAAATTTGAGGATAGGAAGGATTGAAACCTTCCATATTAAATAGCCAGAAGGTAGCATAACACTGCATTGCAATCTGGATCACATGAATCTATATATCAATGACAGTAACCACCACCATCCTTCATCGCATTGAATCTCCTCAATTACACTGAAATTGTTACTGTCTTCATTGGTCAACCATTCTTGCTAAAACCATTACAAATGAGAACCCCGAAAAGCAGGAACTGACATACATACAAAACATCTTCTGGTTTCACAATGGCTATTGTTGGAGGAATATAAAGAATCCTACCTTCAACTAGGCAATAAAATCATTGTTTAAAATCATGTTTAAGAGAGGACATTTTTAATTTGAAGTACAGTAAGAATGATGAAAAAGCTATTTGCTAAGGCTATCATTCCTTGTTCATTCAGTTTCTGACAAAGTATTAAGAAACGTTAAATAAACAATGCATACTGAACTCTAATCAAGGAAGTTTAAAATATGCTGATTGCACAATACAGATGATTCTAGCCACAAGAACCACAGGAATATACCAAATTCCCACCAAGTTTAGATGCTATTATATTAGACAGACCTCAGCCATAATCATCACCAGTATCAAAGGGTTTTTTCATTATAACATATCATAAAAGTCTTCACATGTCTTGAATCAAAACATAATACACCTTTGAATGTGCCAAAAATCTCAAGGTGCTCAAGGGGTTCTAGTAGTTTCAGTAATGAAAATGTTGAAATCTGCTAGTAACAACTTCAATTGAGTTGTAGTTTTTGCTGAGTGTGGAATTGCATGATAAAGAATCTTAATCTAAAAGTGGAACAATCAGAGAGAGGTTCTGGACCAAGAGTAGGTATATATGTATTGCCCAATTCTCAAATCATGGTATCTCAGAGCAGCCTGGAGAAGGATGACTGAAATATGTCACTCACAACAATGAAAAAATTTTACATCATTAAACCTATTTGGAAAACCAATAATCCTTTGACACTATATCTATAAGGAAAATATATGATCTGAATAATGTGTTAATTTAATGTATACCTATCTTATCATCAAGACTTAAAATTTTTCCATGACTTATTGGTTTTGGGTTTTACTATAAAATTAATTGAAAACATAAATAAGAAGATGTATGTATAATGCAGATTTAGAAGGTTCCAAATAAAAGTGATGAAAGAAGTAAATGAGCTTAATATCAAAAGAATATTTATAATTTATTTTGGAGAGAAGGAAGAATATTTTGATCAATGCAAAGGTTATGAGTTCAAATTGAAAACTTTGGAGTATTATTGCAAATTTTAAGAGAATGATGGAATAAAGAAATAAATATTTAGAGTAAGGATGTTTTATGGCTAATAAAGAGAATGCTGTAAAGGAAAATCTTGTGTAATCGATCTGCAAGCAGAAAATATTGTGCCAGTGTTCTTCATGGGACAAGAACATCTGTCTGCATTCTAATTCTTCAAAGCAGTAATTCCTGGATTAATGAATTACTGAGTGAAAAGTAATCAGAAATACTAGAATTTCTTTAGAGATTAGAGTGAGAAAATAACCTAGATAACCAAGGCTTGGATAAAAAGTTATTATCCATTCTGTTGGTGGGATATATATACTGAGATTCAAAATTACAAAAATGGTTTATATTTAATGCTCGACATTGTGAGACCCAGCTGTTGCTTACATACTATTACTCAATTACCTCTTCTCCCTCTATTCTAAACCTTCTATATTTACAAGAGTTTTGAAATGAGAATTTTTGTTACTTGTAAACATTTTTATAACATAAAATCTCCAATTCTTTTTTACCTAATTTGTATTTTTGAATTACCACTTAATGCCTCAAAGTTACTTTCCTATCTTGATGCTAAAAAAACAAAATAATTTACCATAGCTATTTTCAAAAAGTAACAAAAATCACATAACATAGAGCATATAATTTCATTTAAGTGCAGATTTAGCTCAAATTATGTAATCAGGTAACTAAAAACATAAAATAATATTGAGATATAGTAATTACATCTAATTTTCTAGATTTAAAGTAATACCTTAGCAAAATTATAAATTATTTAAATGATTCACATTCACTCAAGATGTAATCAAATCTATTAATTTCTCCCATCATGACTGTTTCTTCACTGAGAATATGTTCAATCAAAAATTTCAATCATCAATTTATCTTTTATTACAGAAACATCAAAATTGACTTTTTAAATAATTTTTTTGCTTTAAGCTCAATGTAGCAATTTCATTTTTCATTAGACATTTTAAGGGCTCTCAGAAACTAAACTACTTTTTGTACAAGTTTCAGTTGAATTCTGAGACTTAGAGCATTGAAATTTTTATTGAATCTGAAACCTAACTATGCAGTTGTAATTGTATATTTCAAAGTCTTTCGATTAAAATTTATAATTTTTATGATAAAATATGGAATATAGTAATTTTCAATAACTCAAAATATTAAAATTGCACAACCAAAAAATCAATTTTATACAAAGAAAAGAAATTGATTACTTACCTCAATGTAGAGTAATGAAGGAAAAATCATCTTGATCTAAAAATAATAAAGAATGTGATATTTGTTGCTATATAATTACTACAGAGATTGTAAATTTACAAATCCAAATTACACACTAATTAATGGAGTAGTTGGATATCAAATTTCAGATACATTTTGAGACAAATCTGTCATTTGCTTTCATGACTTTCAGAAATCCCTCTTTGATATGGGTCATTTCAAAAATTTGTACAACTCATTGACAACACGAATTTCATTCAATATACTTTAAAAGTCATTTCAAAGCTGCAATATTCCTTTCTAGTTTCAAATTTAATATTTAGATCTTTCATTATATTTACAGTTAGTTTGGACAAGTGAATTAACAACTTAAAGGAGTTAAATCTTGCAATTAAAGAATTAGAATCTTAGGCAAATAAGTTATAAAGAAATAGATTGAAAATTTTGTTAGAGATTGTATTAAATAAAATTTTTGGAAGATCAGCAATATCTTTAATGCATTCTTTTTTAAATGAATGCTTTCTTGAGGCTCAGGATGTTTTTAATATTTAGGGGAGTAAGTTGTGATATTTAAGTTTGATTTCCTTGTTCACAAGTTATGGTGTTAATGGTAGAAACACCATAATTCATTCAGAATTATTGAGTCAAATATGACTTTTATGTATTTGAGGTGAAACCATTAGGTTTAAAGAGGTTATTTTCTCTAAAGTAAATCCATTAATAATATCTTATGAACTGAAGCTGCTTTTCTTGTGAAGAAGTTGGCTGATTTAAGGATGTTATGTTTTAGATTCAGTCATAAGTTCATAAATAAGAATGACTTACTAGTGAAGAGAATATCTTTTAATATTATAGATAATTTTCAATGAATTTACAATGTGGCGTTGTAATTTCCTGAGTGAGAGTAATTGTTACGAAGGAAACGCCTCATTACACAGTTTAACTTTGCATATAAAAATTGCATTAGCCAAAGATGTTTTCTGAAAATTCACTTCCAATGGCCAGAAATGTTGGCCGTACCAAAAGAACAATCAAATTTACAACTGGGAATGCAATAGATGCAGTAACAATAACAGAGTTAACGGTTACTTTATGCAACTGTGCATCAAATTTGTTTTTTAATTTTCTCTTTTAAGGAGAAAGGTTTAAGCATATTTTAAAAATAAGTATCTTAAGATTGTAACTCTTCAAACAGGGTGGTTGTTTGTTTTTAAGAAAGGGCATCTCAATTATGTGGTCATAGCCAATTCATGAATGGGACCCATTTGATCATGAATATATACCTCGTCAATGAATTAGAGGCAGGCTATTGACAGAATAATTTTTCCTATATTGAAAAATCAAATTATCCAAGTAGTATAATCTTTACAGGCAAACTATTTCTTCAATTTAGATAAACTTGAAATAAGATTAATATATATTTATATTCATATATATAGAAACATGAAAACCCCTTGTGTCCAGCTACAATCATCTGTGTTTTTCTTCAACAGCATTACTAACCAATATAAATAATGGATGACAACAAAATTATATTTCTTAAAGAACAGATTGGGGTATGTATATCAGAGTTTCATGAAACCAAAAACACTGATTAATGACAATTACTAGTCTATTAACTTTCAGATTAAATACTTTTCTCACCCTAAAATTTCCAAATATGTGCAAGTTTAGTGGCCTTGATCTTACTTAAATAAGTGATATCCTAAATGATATTTCCAAGGGGTGTGATCATTGCAGCTGGACCTAGAGTGGAGGAGGCATGGAGCTACAAAGATGAGACTAGGGAATTGGTTGGGTCTTCTGAAGGAATGGAAAATGCTAATCCATTTCATGGGTCGATAGTGGGGGCAGTTTCTTTACAGACATCATAACTGCCAATATCATCATCTATAACAGAGAATCAGCAGTGACATATCACCATTGCATTGATTTATGCTTCGTGCAGCATTCTCACAATGTCTTTCATGGTAAGACACATAGGTTTAAGTGAAAGCGATAAACAATACAGCAGGCTCTAGGTCAAATATGATTCAAATGGATACTTAAATTTTGGTCAGCAACATCAGCCAAAATAAACACTCAAGTAAGCTTACAATTCATAAATCAAGCAACATTAAACCATTTGAATTCAGAATTTCTTTGAGTTATTGACAATTTCTTAGAAAATATGTAGAGTACTAAATGAAATTTGAGCTGTAGATATTTAATGCTCATTCTTTTCATTTTTACTTGAAAGCAGAGCCTGCTGTGTACATATTTTGATGAAGAGTATTAATTTTTATCATTTTCTGAAAATTAGGGGGTAATACGTAACAGAAGCCCTGTTTTAAACCTCTCCATAAGAGAGCATTTCAAGCAAGGGAATATCAGAAAATGATTTCATAGCACCATCAGAAACTTAAGGAAACAGCAGTAGTCACACTTGTCATATGCATGTTTTTGAGTTCACAGTTAATATTGGAAGATGATGAATCACTTTCTATGCCACAAGGACACATGCATGCTTTTTTGGGTGTAAAATGTCTACATGCCTGCATATACATCAGTGAACTAGAAATATTCCATTGTTGCATAGGAGTAAACATGATTTTTCCCAGAAAAACTCTGATTCTTGATTTAAATTGGCAAAATATCATATGCTAAAGCATATTCTTACTCACTGTTCCTATGGATCGAATTCATCTTCAACAAACTCAGCAGCAGTAGGGTGCACTTAAACACTTCTCCTAGCAATTGGCACAGGGATATAAAATAGTGTCACCAAACAAAGTACAAAAATGTTGCACAGGAAGGATGATTCAACAAACTGTTAGTTGACTGTTTAAAACCAGCCCTATCATCATAGTAAGCGCCATTAAAAATCTTTGATCTTGTCACCCAAATTCAAAAGTTATTTAGCCTTGTGGATGAACACCTAAAACATTTAACTGTTCCTCCCTACTACATTTCTCGATAAAAAGTCTCACTGTGATTGGATATGCAGCCTATGAGGATGCACAAACAAAAGGTTTGCATCTTAGATTACCCTACTGTCTGTAGATTTTTTCGAAGCACTTCTGGCCATTTAAAAGGCTTGAGGAACAAAAGCCCTTGAGAGTGAAGCAGTTTTTCACAGGATGGAACACGAACAATCAACACTTTATGGAGAGCGAGGCTTGTACGTTTTTAGCAACCCTTGCTTTATGTTTAAACTTACTTCCGACACGGACAAGACATCCTAAAGAATAATTTGGTGGCAGTGATGGTCGTGTCAGCTTGGAAAAAAGGATAGGATTTCATCTTTCCAGGGGTTACTTCAAATGGAGCCAATAGGATCAATTGGGGAATATTTTTTTCTTTTGTGAGAGCACTACCGATATAGAAGTGAAATATATTACCCTTGGAGATTACTCCAATACATTGGTCCCACAATGGTCTGAAATCGATCTTCTTGGTCCAGAAAATTTGGAATTGATTTTTGTTGGTGTGTGACAAGAAGAAATAATTGTCAGACCAATAACGTGACATTTCATAATTTAGGCCATTTCACTTTGTGGAGACCATTGATTCGTCGGAAGAGTAGTGTATGTGAAGGATCATTGAATGAGAAAAAATTACATATGCATTAACTTATCTATGCTAAAATGTATGGTAAGACTATAAAGGACTTCAATGTTTCTTTAACTTGTATTTAAGAATTTCAATTTTTAACAATAGAGTTCTTTCTCAGTTCAATAAGAAGAAGTTTTGCATGTATCTTTTTTAAGATAGGTATTTACAAAACACTATAGGTTAAATTAAATAGCAGTTGTAAATTAAAGTAATATTTTGAAGCCCAAAATGTCTAATCGATCAAATTCTACAGCTTAAAGTTAATACTATTTGTTTCCTCATACATGATAAAAGCGGCCAAGGAATCTTCTTGAAAGTAAATAATTTTAAAAATCAAATCGCATGAGATGTAAATCTAAATTTTCATAAAGGATTATTAGAAGTCACGAGTTTTAACTGACTGATTTAACTAATCAAAAGATCTATGCTTAAAACTTCAGTAATAAATACTTGAAGATAAGTGTAAATATTAATGTAACTCTAAAAACAGGTTATTTATCAAAAGAATTCATGAGAGATACAGTTAGGTCCATGAAAGTAGATTATGAGAAATGTTCTAAAAAGGAAATTAAGAAATAAATCGTTTAATATCCCCCATAAGAAATGTCTATATTATTTAGTAGGAAAAATATCAAATAATTAATTAGTCAATATTATTAGATATTAAATCAAAATTTCTAAGAAAATTAAATACTTGTGTGTTATAAAATGGGTGATGATTCTTGGTGTTTACAACTTGTCTCACAGAAGATTTTAAGTATTGAGAGGTATTATAAAGCAATTCAATATGTTGGGCATTAAAATTTACACATGCTAGTTGATAATTTATAATAGAAAAAACATTAAAACAATAAAATGAATATTGAACCAATAAAGCATGCAAGCAAAAATTAATAAATATTGGTATTCTGAGCTTATTTTACAATGTTTAATGAGGGTGTTCATTTTTTATAAACTTTCATTTTTGAAAATAATGGAAGACAAACTTTTATTTTATTTTTAATAAAATATTCACATTTGGAGATATCCTTTTAAAGTTCTACTCTAGATTCCTAAGGGAAAAATGACTAGTCAGCCAATTTTGGATTACTTACAAATATATTACCTATAAGCCTCCTCCCTAGCATGTTGGTTAAAAATCAAAGTTTGACCCTCAAATATCACTGAAAATTGTAATTGAGCAGATAGCTAAATGAGATGTGTCTTAAGATACTCAATGGCCATAGGAAGTTGAAATATATGTATTAGACTCTTATAATTCTGAGAATTAAGAAATTCTGTCTAAGAGTGATCCAAATTCATTTAAAGACTAATTTAGATGAGGTATAAATTTCCTTAAGGATGTCCTAGATCAGTTCAAACCATACCTCTCTTACAGTGTCAAGGATAATGTCAGTTACCCGCTAGTTTTACTTATCATGCTAATATAAGAAAATAAATATGTTTATAGCTATAAATGGGATTGAAAAAATATATGAAAAGTCTAAAACTATTAAGAAGTAAGAAATATTGAAATGTGCACCTAAACTGTATACGCTAAAAGCAAATGAATGTTGAATTAAGGTTAGTTATTCGATGAAAAATTTTGATGTAGAGCCTGAGTATATTTGCATACCAAAGAAGATGCATTGAAATCAATTTATATGAATAGCTACTTGAAAGTTCAGGAGACACTGATGTGAGAGAATATAAAGCAGAAAATAGAAATTCATCCGACCAATAAAACAAAGAAATATTTACGAATTTTCGAAAATGATTCCATATATAAGTCATTCAATTTCATGCACATGTCCGAGGAGGAGTTCATGAAGTTGGAAGAAAATTAATAAATTAAATAACTACAATAAAACAAAAGAACGATCAGTGGTGGTTATTTATGAGTTGAGCAAGTCAAGGTATGTCTCTGGTCGTGTTGTATCTAGTCCACTCACTCTTAAGGCTCAAAAATGCATCGAAAGGGAGTCCTCGAAACTCATTCAGGCATCTGCGTCCTATTGAGTCCATCACGGAGGTAGGTGCTATATTCCACTGGCGATGACTGCGTGAGATGAAAGGATACTTCGTTACAACAAAATGTCCAGCATGTCCTACGCCATGTTCCACTCAGACGACGCACGTACTCAATAACCTCTTCCAACAACGCCGGAGGTCGTCGAAATGGCACGTGTTGAAAGTTTTGGCGGTAAAAGAAACAATTGCGTCTGACTCTCCCCTTCGCCGCCAGATCGCGGCGCCGTCGCCATGCTAGATGATTGACTCCCTGTTTCTTTCATTGTTGTCGTCTGTGTTGGTGGTGGAGCCGGCGCTGCTCCCTCCACAGATCTGCATCTCGATCTCGGCCAGCCTATGTTCGACGTCCCATTGCTGCTGGCTGAGCTTCACGCTGAGAGAGGCATTTTCTGCTTCCAGCGTGATCAGACGCTCGCGGAGGCGGGTTATCTCCGCAATTAAGGCATCGTGTGACGAGGGCGTGGCGGCGATCGACTCCGCCGTACCCCATGCACCACTGACGATGGGGCCGCCGACTGATGTGGCAGTACCTGAAGGAAATATTATGACAGTTACATTTCCTAGTCTCATATAAGCTTCAGACACCGAAGTCCTCGTAGATACTCAGATGTCCTCGTAGAACCACTGTATTTGAAATATAGATCATTAATGGAACATTTTGCTTCAAATTGTTCACCATTAGCAATTGTAAGACATTAAAAGAAATCCACTAGCATGGTCAGGCGAATTACAGTAGTGAGCTTTAGTATTGGTACTTTATACTCAGTTTTCACACCAGCCGTGAGTGAGTTAGAAAAATGAGCAGAGTAAATAAGGTATATATACCTCGGTGATTTCAGGGCAATACGCCAAATTATTGACTAGTAATCCAAACAACTGTAGCGATAGATCATTGAATAGTACACAATATATATCAAACCGTTGCCACCTGGCACAAGACCTATTACAACGGAATTTTCAATGAATAAATAAATAGTTATGAATTCATGCACAAGATCAACAATAAGTATCAAATAACCTCTATCACAGAAGGTATTTACCCAATCATATAATATGGAGAATTGACTAAAAACTCAACTGACACCTTGAAGTGCGCATCTATGGTATATCACGTGTCTATACATACGTACAACCATAACAAACCTTGGAAATAATATTACCGCTGGAGACCACAAAAAGAGAATCTTTACCTGGGCGCAGAGGGTGAGGCACGGTGTTGCTTAATAAATGGGCAGGGTGCAGCGCTTGCTGAGCCATGGGGTGGTGTTGAGGCACCATTTGCGGATGGTGCTGCATGCCCATGTGGTGAGCTAGAATGGAAGGACCCGGGGTGGCCGGCGGTTGGTGCATGGGTGGCAGTAGAGGGTGCATCTGGTGCATGGAGGACGTTCCCTGCTGTGCACGCCGCTGTTCTTCCTCCTCCGAGGACCGGGCACCAGCGCTCGAGGTTCCGGATAGTGGAGATTCCATTGTTCTTGCATGCGCGTGCGACCTGTTTGTAGAAACAAAACAAGAGATGAACAAATATATAAATAGCTAGCTAAAAGTAAACTTGTATGTCTGAGAGACCTTCACAAACTCAAGACACTTATTAACCTCAATAATTTTAATTATCCTGCATAAGTTATCTTGAACTTCAGGTTTACTTAACTATGTACAGTAATTATGAAGTTTCCAATTAAGCTCCAAAAAGAGTTACATTTACGTTGCATCACTTGACTTATTTGTTGTGAGAGATTGTTGACTCCTCTCATGATTTTATTAATATATCACTGTTACGTAACAATTAATTTTCTGTTCATTATTTAAGGTGCACAATCGCGTCCCAGTTAAGGATTTAGGGTTGAAACTTTAAGAATTGGAAAGGAGAATCTAGTCGCTTAAGTAGTCTAAAAAAATTTATATCTCAAAAAATCTCAAATGTCTTTGCCATAATGCCTTTTCAGAAGGCAGCAGATAAAAATGAATAGCTTAATTACAATAATAAGCATCACGACACTAGATTCAAAAATATAATTTACGATGATTTTTGAGAAACAAAACAAGAGATGAATGCTGTTGATGTATGTTGAGAGGACAATCAACTTTAACTAAATATTTCTTTAATTTAACTAATTAAGTAGAACCAACCACCATTCTACTTTTAATTAACATCACTAGAGCATTATCTTAAACTAGAATATCACTTAGTTTTCTCATTTTGTAATTGAAACTGTATATTACTATCAAAGGCATAGAAGTACCGACATTGGTAAAGGAAAGAATAAGAAATCATCTCAACAGAACACAGTTGTTTACCTGGAACTAGGACTTCCTCCAGGGCTGAACAGGGAGTTGGCCGAGTAACCAGTAGATGGTGCAACGGAATGTGCACCCGCAACCGCTGCTAAAGATCCTCCGGGTGCTGAAACAGCCGCTCCAACTGGTGACACGGGAGATAACCACATGTCTTCTATCGGAATCCTCCCCCTGGATTCAACGAGGCCAGGGGTCGAATGGCTTCGACCCATTGCCACTATGAAAAGCAGATGGTACATTTTGAAATACGCCGCGTGGACCATCAATGTTTACATCAAAAGTGGGGGATCAGGGTGATTCAGCGAAAGAATTATATTATGTCCTGTTTACTCGGTACGTCGCGAAAGTCATCGCACGTTTTGTTCGTGTACAATTTTAAAATAAATGTTTTATCGAAGCGGTTATAAACTTCAATCGTCGAATAATTGCTCGAGGTATAGTTGAGTATTTATTCTTAAAAATAAAATCTTTCATGTAAAGACCTAGTCAATTTAGAAGGTGTAAGAAGATAAAATATTTGAAAGTTCCGCATATTTCCTCATCAATCACTAATTCCCTTCTTGGGATATATAGTTGTTTTCGGGAAGTATACTTTAAATTCTATACTACTTCCTCTTCGTGTCTTTCAAATATATTCCGGATTCAGTAATTATTTAAACGATATATTTAAAAATAAACATTTACTTCTAACAGCAATTAGCAAGCACTCCCTAGTGTCGTTCCCCCTATCACAGTCTTCTTGCGCGAATTTACCTGTTTAATAACTTATAGTTAAATATTTACTAAAGAATCGATGGATATGACGCAGTATATCATTCATAGATGTCATGTGACATACATGTACTTGCAACAATTAGAAATTGTGATGCATAATATCCTTTCAAAGGATCCGATGTCAGGAACGACTAATAGTTTTTGCAACTATTAATCATTGTTGTTTCACGACATATATACTTATTAAAAATTCAGCCATTTTTCTCAACAGAGTCCCAAAACGCGTTGCTACTGTAAACAAACGAAGTAGCGCTGACATTTCGCGTCCATTTTCAACACCGTCTTAACCGATGGATTTAAAAGTTTAATTCCATTTTGCGCTTTCTTTGATGTTCGACGAAATAATTCACCGATGTTACCGCTTTAAATTGCCTCTTGAAACATACCCCTCTCTCTCTCATCTCTTTGATGCGAAATCAATCCGAAACATTTTTTTCGAATGAATCATTGAAAGTCGTTACGCATGACGCGAAATCAGCCTCCATTACCGATGATTGCATTTCGATTTGGATCGAAAGTGGACCTATGGCGAGTCGTTTTGAGTGCAACGTGAGCTATGCCAATGAGTCTTCCTCTATGCCCTCTAAACACGATGGATTCGGAAACGAAATTTAAGCGTTTCGTGGCGACGTGCTCTCGTGAAAGTGGATGGCGCTAATGGGAAAGGGCAATTCACGGGGACAATCCCCGGTATTTGTTGCTTGGTTTGAGGTGTTACTGCGAAATGATCGGTGATTTTTTTGGAACACGGATGTAAAGTAATGGGAAGGGACCTTGAAAAATTCTTTCGTATTTAAACTTCTAATATTATTATTACTTCGTTCTCACAATAAGAGTGTATTCCTATGGCAACATTGTCATTCATAAATATATTGAGGATACATTTTTGAATCATATGGATTTTAACGTCAACTTATACCATTAATAACCCTTTAATACAATGTATAAACTTATTATAATCCTAAGATCCCGTATAAGATATGATGAAAATAGTCCATTGTAACACGGCACTGGATTAGTACAGTGGATTTTGTTTTTGTACATTTAAATTTTATGGAAGGAAAAGAATAATTATGAACATACATTGGTGATATTGTGCATGAATTCGTACGAAGATTTTATTCTATGATAAGAAACGCAAGGTAAGCTAAAATATCACGATTAGTACCTCCGTACATCAGCTGTAATGTTACTTTTACCCTTAGATATTAATCTCACACAATTTCAACTTTTTCTACAACTATCTGAGCAAGTTATGGCAATTTCCCAAGAGAGAAACAAGTTTTCTAAGAACATATTAGAGCTTCCAAGTTGATACTTTTCTTTTGCCAGTTTTCTTTAAATCACTACTTGATTATTATTTATCTATCGTTCAATCATTACTTGTTTTTTTTTAGTGAAGCATTGTTGGAGCAACGTAATGTTGAATCTAAACAAAGGATTGATTCTACGAAACAATTTAAAGGAAGAAAAACGAACTCTAGCGCCCGATTGTTACAATTTGAGCGTAAGGACGAAAGAAAATAAATCATTCCTTTTTCTGTAAAATGAAGACATTCGGGAGATGACAATCCCTTAGAGTGAAATGACGAATCCACCCTTTCTTTCCTTTGGATCGCATATTTCGACGCCAGACAGAACCTCTGGGGTTGATGGAGAAAATTTCATATAACCCGGAGATCATAAAATCCTACGCGTGAAAGAGAGACCTCGAAGAATGCATATCTCCCGTGGGAAATCCCTGAAGCGCGAAAGAAAGGTTGGAGGAGGGTACATCCGAGCATTATGGTGTCACTCCCTGTCTTATCTCGCGTTCTCATTCCATCCCTTGACGTATCCAAAATCATGGAAAATGCTAAAGTATGGTAAGCAGCGATGCAATCCCGGCATCCAGTATAAAGCGGGATTGGTGGGCTGCGCGCACTCGTTTTTTTCTTAACCTGTCTCGAGAATAAGGCAGCCTCCGAGCGTGATATTCATTCCAGAAGGTATTTAATTTCAGCAAACGAATTCCACGAGATTTCTTGAGGCTTACTGCTCTCGCAGAATCTAAATTTAAATTTAAACTTTACAAACATTGAACGATTAACCTAGAAAAGTTCAAGAAATATTGGAATTCGTCACCTCAACCCATAGAATTTTGTTCAGATCAATTAAAATAAATATTTATAGATGAATTTTTGACAAATTTACCCCAAAAAATTTGTCAAGTTAATGTTTTCTGAGCTGTCCTTCTAAACTAACCATTTCAATATCGAAGTATATCGATTGATTGAAATATCATTTGTAATCGATGGGTCGATATGAAATCTTTCGATGTATCGATTCTACATTTGATATTTTATTTACCGATATTTATTGGTTCATTAGAATCTCGAATTAAAATCATTCAACGTTGAACTCGATAACCAATGCAGTCCGGTGATTTTTTTGGTGGAGAAACGCAATGGAAATTGAACTTCTAATACGACCAAGAATTTGGTATATGAGAGAGCTTTGTATTAGAAAAAAACGGACCCATAAAGGCATAAAGTTTAACACGATGAAAATTTTGAATCATTCTAAATGAGAGCTGAAAATGTAAAGAATGTATAGTTATCTACATTATGTCCATATTTTATTTATACAATGATATTGCTTCTTAGTACAACTTAAGCATCAATACAGCCGAATTTTCATTGCCAAAAATTCAAAAAGAAATATGCTTTTGATGAAAGAACTCACTAATAAAATTAGAACGTGTTCATTTAATTATGGTATTGACTTACAAGAAGACAACCCCTTCGAGAAATAGCATCTGAAAAAGTTTTCAATATAAAAACGAGCTCTCACTCGTTGAGGGATGTATACATCGATTATTTGTGTCCCTTCGATTGGTGACGAAACAACACAAGTTGGACACTTGTGAGGGTCAATACCTCTTACTTCTTTAGACCGATGAAACTTCTCCGGGGAAATAGGGGTCGGTTAGTTCTTCAAGAGCTCACCTTTTTCGAGTGGCGCCCTCCTGTACTTCTCCAGCCTCTTGACCGCTATCGCCTCCAGTCGCACCCTCGCCGCCGGGTACTCTTTGAGGACGTCCCACATATCTTTTTTCGAGAGGACGAAGAGGTCGCTGTATCCTACGGATCTCACTGAAGCCGTCCGCCGATTGCCTGTTGCGAATACCAAAAGCTCCGTTTACCATGTGTGTGTTGATATCCTTAGGTTCTCTTAGGGTACTTTTTGTGGATTGAAGTTGGGTTGGGTTGGTTGGATAAGCTAGGCTAATTTATTTCTTATACTGTTACAATTTAAATACGTCCAAGCCTTCTGTACTGATCTATTTTTTACTTTAGTTTTATGACAGTGCGACATATTAGTCCAACAAGGATAAGGACTATTTAGGAAGTTGAAAGTGTCAGTGCCAATTGTATTATATTCATACAGATTGAATAAAGGTGTATGAAAACAGTTGGTTAACCAAATACCTTATAAAAGAACTGGTTAAATAATTTCAAGAATTAAAAAGACGTAAAAAAAGTCTGAAAGGACCAGGACTAGAACGCAAGTAACCCAACTGCTGTTCGATTACTCTGGACATAGAGCCATCCTGCCCAAACATTCAGAGTTATAGATTCGATTATTTCTGTGAAATCCTCGAATTTATTCCTGCTGCGTGATCTATTTACTCGAAGTTTATCTACACCCCTTCACTTAGGTTGCATTTCTTAAGAAACACGGTATGATTAAATACTTATCTTTTGGAACAGTACTTTCGATCAGTACAATAACTTATTATACTATATAATAATTAGTTCTAATTTTGCATTAAATTATTTAACGATATCACCTTGAAAATAGTATTGCTAATTCTACCGAATTCAATTGAGAGAAAATCAGACTCTAAAATTAAAACTTGTGTAGTCGGTACCGGAAACAGGTATTATTTTCTGGATAAGTTACGGTTTTCATTGTTTCTGGAAATAATTGGATAAATTTACTAAAAAGATATGACACTTTGATATTGAGCAGAATTGGTCAAGCCAATCAGTAACGGAGCCAATGTGTAGTATACATCTTTCTTGTGATAAAAGTAAAAATTCTTGTGCCTCTCCATAAGAAAATAAATACTCTTGGATGGGAAGAGTATCCCTATATGGTTATCAGAATACAGGGCCTCAAGGTTGAGACCACTCACCTAAGCTCCTTCCAGCGGTCCCCATATTCAAAATGCTGATTTCCCCGAAATAGGAACCAGCCTTCAGGGTTGCTAGCACCGTTCTCCCGTTGTCTGCAACTACCTGAAGTCTACCACGATTCACTATATACATTTCCTTCCCAACCTCTCCTGCAATGAAAGAATCATATTATGGATAAATGCAAAAAAACAATTTAATTCTAAATTAACAATTTTATTTTTAAATACATAAGTTTCAAACTCTTCCAAAAGAAATTTTATTGAGCATAGGAATTCTTTAAAAGACAGAAAAAAATCGAGAATGTCATACTCTCGAATTTAAATGTTCATATTAAATGCTAAACAGTAGTAAATAATGGTATTCAAGAATGGATTAAAATTGATGTCCATGGAAAAATATAATATCTATTATTATATATCTACTATAAATCTATCACAGTAGTAGCTTCATTATTATATATCTAGTAGAGTAGCTTCTTTACAGTTATAAAACTTTACACGTATCTAGTAGAGTAGCTTCTTTACAGTTATAAAACTTTACACGTATCTAGTATAGTCGCTTCTTTACAGTTATAAAACTGAACACGTTTAGAATAAATTTACAATGTGAAAGATAATGGTCAATGTAATTGTTAACATTGCTTAAGAGTTAGACATCTGACCTTTCCTGCAGATGTAGTCACCAGGAGAGAAGAGGACGGGCCTTAACCTGAGGACCAACTCGCACAGGAACCCAGCCTCAGTGTTCTGGAAGATTTCGACCCTTTTGAGCGTATCCAAATGTACGTTTATCGCTATTTCAGCCTTTAATTTGTCTGCAACGAGGAAGTTATTAGATTCCATTAATTCCTCCGCTAACAAAGGATAAAAGTATTCCTAAAACATCACATTTTCGAATAGAAATACTAAAATATTCAGACTTAATTAAATTGCAATAGCTTACTGCAAGTTAAGAACAATTAAAAGACAAATACATCAAATATTTACACCAATCTTAGATAGTATCATTTATAAAAAAATCATTAACTGTATCATTAATAGGTCTCCATTATTTAAAGAGTTAAATTAGTTATCTGATTAATAAAAATTACCTAGATCGTTACAGAAAATGACTTGGAATACTTGTGAAAAACAAACCTCATTTTCTTAATTAATCTCAGACAGAATAAAGATCGTCTTAGATGAGCGTAATTTAAAAGTTGAGTTCAAGGTAATTACAAAGCATTCCACTTTGGATGGATGGGAGTGAATAATCTACTTAAAGGAGATCCACTCCAGAGATAGTCGAATGAAATTATACCTTTAAATTTCAAATTGCTTAAAATTAAAGTTTAAAGTTCCATGCTAAAAATATTCTATTCCGAATACGTTTATGTAATATTTCCATATGTCGTTTTATACTTGTGATTCCATTATCATACACAAATATTATATGGAAATTCGTGAAAATATTGATGAGTTAATTGAGATGTTAGCAGCTAATATGGCCTGGTATCAAGTTCAATTAATTGGATATTCATATAAAAATTTGGAGGGCTATAAATTAAATTATTATCGAAGATGAAAACCAGTAACCCCCTATGTTACAGAAAAGGTAATTAAATTTATTATGAATCATTCTAAATGTTCTATATTTATTCTAAACCTAAAAAGAGAACCTAGATTCCAAATGAACAGCGTATTAAAAATTTAAAATATTAGACACGAAAAATATTTAGGATATACGAGTTTTAAAGTCAATTTATGCTGAAATTAGCGACTACTCATTTTATAGGTTGTATATTTTTGTTTGGATGCTATTTATATATTACAGGCACTCTCAGTGAGTGTAGAAATGTAAAGGGAGGAATAGAAGAATACTTTTCATGAAATACGTTTCACATCTCGTACCTGGAAGACAACTGACTGCCTTTTCTTCGTCCGAGCACTTCTGCGTCAGCCACAGGTAGTCAAACCATTTGATCACCTTCACTTGCAAGTGGTTAGGCACTCTCCTCATTCTCATGTAAGTCTTCACGCCGTCCAGTTTTGCTGTGGAGGGGAAAAGAAAAAGATCAGAGAATTGCTACTTCTTTGACAGTTAAAACTACTGAGCCTTATCATGCCAAAAAAGATGTAATGTAATGCAACTAATATGGAAAATAAACATCTATTAATATCTACATATGGTACTCCTACTAACTTTATTATAGAACTACTTTCAAACTTAAATTTAAACTTAAAAGAAAACGCTCTTGATTATCACAATGGTAAACACAGAATGCTTTATGAGGTATAAATATAATGCTTTAAGTGGAATACGAAGAAAAAATCAGAATTGGTTTTCTAACTTTTTTCTATTATTCTCGTCATTTCATACCAATATATTTCGATGATGGTTAATACCCGAAACCACTCACTCATAACTTTCATATCATCGTATCCATAGATACTTAAAAAAATCCTGTGCGTAAAGCCTAAGAGAGAATTTGCTTCCATTACCCTCGGTACTCGGTAATCAGAAATTATTTGCCATGAATTTTGTAGACTTTCAGAAATAACTACTTATTAATTGTATACAAGTAAGTAGTTTGTCAAGTCTGCTTAAATATTAACTACATTTTATAACGAACTCTTGAAACTAATAGTAATTAAACTTTGCATGGAGGTTATGAGAAAAAATTATGCTATTATTTCCTCCAAAAAATTCTTTGATGTACTCCACCCAATTATAAAATGATGAAAGACAATTTACCCTCGTATTCACGTACTCTGAGCTTGTTTAATTAGTAAAATCCTATTTCGTCGAATAAAATAATATCTTCGTCCGTGAAACTAATTCATTTAACTAAGATAATTTCACCTTGATGCGCTGTTCATCATTAATTCACAGGAAAATCTAGAGGGACACTCCTGGACATGGTTAGATTATTCCAAGAAGAAGAAGAAGAGGATGGACATGAAATTTTAATGGAGCCATCAGGGTCCAAGGACAACTTAAATTCATTATTTAAATAACTTAATTTAATATCATGTTTTCCTTGAAACCTTAATTGGTGTTTCGTAGTGAAAAATTCACAAAATAAACCAAAATTATGAAAATCCCATAATACATAACAAACTATGATGAACATTATAAAGAACCCAAAGAGCAAGAATTTTTACTTAATGGTAAAATGTTCAAAGAAATGAAATTAAAAATTGTAATTAAGCATACATTAACAACGAATAAATTGTATCAAAATGCTGACACATTATTCCTCACTGGGAACCTTTATTTCGTTAAATTTTTTTAAAGAAAAAGACAAATGAATTTTGAGGTTCCATAACGATGGAGAAAAATCGAGAAAATGTCATTGTTATTTTAATTTCAGCATGGACGTAAAATAAATATACCCGTTTTGATGGAGTACATACTTGTTCAATCATCCGAGGCGTATCGTATAGAGT
The DNA here is from genome assembly GCA_020796165.1 of Pantala flavescens. Classification (NCBI taxonomy): domain Eukaryota; kingdom Metazoa; phylum Arthropoda; class Insecta; order Odonata; family Libellulidae; genus Pantala; species Pantala flavescens. The sequence continues at coordinate 42,889,949 of CM036881.1, read as the reverse complement.
GCCCGTGTTTTAATTTCACATCGCCTCTGAAAGGAATTAATCCCACAATCTCTCTTCGCATTAACCAAAGCCGTATCCAAGCGACGAAAATTTCAAAAGTGCACGTCGAAATGGAGGATCGAGTAAAAAGGCGGGAAATTCGTCGCGCCATCTGCTAACCTCCGAATAACAAATTCCGGCGAGAGATCCGCTATTGGCCACCTTCCCCCTCCCACCGTTTATCTCCGCAATTTTCGATCTCTCCGGCAGAGGGGGTAAAAACAACTCATCCGCAGCCTAGAGACGTGGGCAAGTGATTCGCGTAGACGACCCATTGACCTACTTGAGCAGAATCCACTCTCCGTACTTATCAGTCGGCTGCGCCTGTCTTCCTATCGATCGACACGCACTCCTGCGGATTATTGGGACACTAGCCAAACGCAGCGGGACGTGTTTGTTGAGGATTCTCCCGATGGTCTGGGAGAAATGGGGGATGGGGGAAACCATTGAGATTGAAGAATCTTGTGGTCGTAAACGGGATGTGACGTAAGAGAGAGCGTGCTTGGACGTCCCATTTTATTTCGTCTCGATTTTTCGACGTCGAATGCGGGTCTGACACGAAGCTGACTTGCAGAATTACGAAGGGACATTGGTCGATACTTTGCACGTATTGGAGTAAATGCTTTATTCGTGCTGCTCACAAAGTGCTTCTTTAGTCCCCCAAACGAGTTGCTGAAAAATGAATGTGTCTGGAATACGTAACTCTGGGTCTTGCTTTTCGGAGATATATTCTTAGATGCGGATTCCAAATTAATGTTTAATTTGATCTTACGATTGCCCATACAGGCATATACTTTTACCATTCTATGATATAAAAGTATAAGATATTCGCTTGAGGATGTCCCTCAACTTAAATGCGATGTAATAAAGTTAAACTATTATTTCTTCCCCAAGAAATATAAGATAATTTAAAGGATGATCTAAATCAAACGTTTAAAAACTTTATTAAATATTTCCTACACCTACAAAAGCTCTGGAAGAATTTTAAAACGTTTGTAATGAAATTTATTTAATTAAGAAATTCATATTTCTAGATTTTTTTCGATTCATATAAAAATAGAAAAAATATTAATTTAATTATATTATTGAATGAAATTATGACAATAATATTCTAACATTAATTACTCTACGTATTCTGTTATAGAGATATCCCATTTTTGCAAGTATAATTGTTTGGAGTCATAGGAAGCTCCATTTTTTATAAAAAAACAATTAGCTACGATACATCATTTTAATTCAGTTCTGTATATAAATGATCCTTTCATGAATTTTTTTCCTTAGTGGAATCTATTGGAGATTTCAATTTAATGGAATAACCCTGAAATAAATTTTCTGCATTTGGAGCTAATTAATATTGTTAACAAGAATTAGTCATTCATTTGTTCTAGACATCTCACACTTATTAATGGTTTTAGCCTTATTCGCATATATATTTCCTCTTGAATTATTGACGAATTTCAGCCCAAGCACTTCTTTGGCAGAGGCTTTATTTTCTCGTCCGCATCCATAAAATTCCTCATTCATCTACTCAAAATCATTCAAATTTTACAACGATAAGACTTTGGAAATACTCCACCATAACTAACATTACTTGAATTATCAGTCCTCAAATTCATCAAAGTAGACGGAGTGAAACAAATTCTAAAGCTCGCCATCATAACATTAATGTATATACACGTATAAAATTTGGTGGGATTTATAAGTATCGTATGAACCTAGAAAAATAAATCTTCTAATCCGCTATTGCGATACGCAACTTATCCTTTGATACACAAAGCTATAAATTGTGGACCCTGAAGAAAATAATAAGGAAGATACGCAAATTAAAGTTCTGAAACCTGATTAAACCTCCAAGAGAAACCACTCCTTGAAAAACAGTCTTTGTTTTTTCGAAAGAGTGCAAATTTAAGGGAAAAAACACTCCGCAAATGCACGCACGAGTACTCCATCCCGAATGACCTCCCTCCTACGACTTCTCTTTATCCGTGCCGAAGTACTTGTTGGGAAGGGGAGGCCCACTTCCTCTGCACATCCCTTCTTTCTTTCAAATGGACCCTAAATCCTTCTCTAATGTATGGATCGATGTTTCCCTGCGGCCAAAAATAGAACTTCTTTTCGGTTGGGATGGATGTAAGAGTGATATATCTTCCTCTCAAACCACCGCCGCGTACTCTCGCAGAGGATTCTGCAACTGCTAACATCGTGTTACACGGCGTCTATCCTTCCATTGGCCATTTTATGCCGATACGTCATCGTTAAGGATTTATCCGTCCTTTTGCTACTTCGACGTGAGCTATTTTAGCTGCTGAAGTTTTGATACTATTTTACTGCTACTTCCTTGCTTTTTTGAGCCAATTTTAAGGACAACAAGTTCGAGCATTTACGAGTTAACGAGGGTAGTAGGATATAAAATTAAGCTGTTATTTACTCTAAAAAAAGGGTCTATAAAAAACTTTTATGCTAAACAGAACGATTAAATAAGTTAAATTCTATTTAAATATGACTGATAAATCAATAAATTACTCTTTGTCTTCGTGATATTTTAAAATAGTGGTTTACGACTGAAATAATCATTAAATGAATCAATATAATCAGACAGTATGCGGTAAAGGTAAATAAAGTTGTTAAAAGGTTTAAATTACGACGATGAGAGACAACGAAATGCCTTAAGGATATACTGTTTCAAACTGAAATAATTTAGAATATGCAAACACTTCCTAAAAAGCGAAAAATGCAATCTGGTAGCGGCGAACAGTAATTTTGGAAACTTTTTGGGAATAAATAAATTAATGATGAATAATGCTTATGAAAATATTAATAACTTAATGAGTAATGCAGGATTCTAATTTAATCAAGGAATATAATGTCTAATACGAGTTTCCTTAATATACAACGTAAATTACCTATGTTTCAAGTCTAATGATACAGGCAAAAATTAAAAATCCTTATAATTTTGGGCTTCTAAAAGAAATTACACCATAAAAATTTCGAAAAGGAATTTGAATTTTAGGTAATGTACGTATATATTGCAGCAAAGTCTTTTAAAATTCAATTACTGTACTTTTTACATATTCCAAAAAGCCATCCCTCCCGATGATTAGGTAACAAAAGACTCGATAAAAAAAGCATTTAGGGCGCCTATCTAGTTTCGCTCAGTCCATCATGCCCAAATTGTTAGGATAAGGCACCAAGGCGGAAGTTGGGCCCAGTGGTGCCTAACCAAGGCCAATAAAGGGCTAATCAATCAATCGATCTCCAAACCTTCCGAATTTGGCACTCTCCCACTCCGGTGCACCCTCCCGGTCATGAACTGCGAACCCTGATCCGCTCCATTGCCCTTAATGTCTCCTCTTCTAAACCACTACCCGCACCATCTGAGCTCAATAAGGTGGGCCTTTTTTATTAGGCTACGTAACGAGCCTCGCTTTACTTGGTTACGTTTCCGATTTCTATGGGAACGGCCCTTTTCAGAGGAAAAAAACTTCCCTAAGTTCGTGGAAAGTGTAGAACGTTAATCAACCCAACGAAGTGGATGAATCTTTAATCTATTTTCTATAAAACTATTCATAACTGAATTAGTTTTTTATTTTCATAATTTATAGTCCTTAGAATACGAATTGTATTAATGTAATCATGATAAAAAATTTTAACAATGGAAATGTAATCAATAATGTAATCATGATAAAAAATTTTAACAATGGAATAGATTATAGTAAATAATGCAATATTAAACGAGAACATTGAAATAATTGGAAGAAGGCAATCTACAATAATTAGAGATATTATTCCGAAACAAATAATCATAAAAGGTGAATAAAATATTTAAATTCTTAACCTAGTCATTCTGTAGTGAGTTCAATTTAATGCTCAACAATTATTTTACAGCAATAACGTATAGCAGAACAAATACTCTAGTTTAACCTTTTGCAATTCTTAACAAAGCAGATTGATAAAATTTCCCTATGTGTTCATATCTGTTTATTGTGGTGCTTATTATCAAGAAAACAAAGTCATACTTTGAAGGCAAACAATAAGAAAGTAAGTCAATTCAGACGGAAACCGTTCTGCAGTCAAAATCTTCTCATCACAATTCTTTTTTCATTCTTATTCAATATTATCTCTTATATTCAAATCTAAACGTTATCCTCTCAAAAACTTAGGACCATTTCGGACGAATTTACCTCTTCCTCCACCTTCCTAAGCCACTCTATTTTTGGCTAATGCTTCCAAGCCACGATAAACCTTTTACGTTAAGTCCCTGACCCGACCAAATGTTCCATTCGCGAGTGATGCATGCTTGGATTGGGGTGATCCTCTGCCCGTTTAACCATCTGCCGTTAGTCGGTCTCCATGGAGAATCCCTTGTTCTTAAAGAGTTTAACGTTAAAAGGAAGACAACATTTCCCTGAGAACATTTTTATCTCCCAACGTTTCCCTCCTTTAAGATCCCTTAAAATGAACAACGTAAAATTTCCTTCCAATCGACCTTATACTACGACCCTTCAATGGTATTTACTCCGTGTGTCCAAGAGAGCTCCCGCACATGGAAAGAAGCGCACTATATAGATAGATGGCTTTTAGAACTCTTGTGCTAACAGCATACGCTTTTCTTTTAGAACTCTTGTGCTAACAGCGTGCGCGTTTCTTTGCAAACGCGCACCAGATCTCGTCTTCTATGACATTTCGCCCGTCAGCGTGATGGCGCGTTCTAGATACGACTTGACCTTTTCGTGTTCAATTAAGAGAAGAGCGGCTGCGTTTATGTAACGCGAGGAGATGTTCCAAGACTCTTGAGGGAGCGGTTAAAGGCTTGAGCTCTTTATGGGCTCGATTCACGCCTCTTTCGATCATTACGAGCTATGGAGTCGTTCTTATTTCTTTCGCGACCTTTTTCGGAATATCTGAATCGCTGCTCGTTATTCGATCGCCTACGTTAAAAGTTGCGAAACCTTTGGAATACGTGAGTGGGTGAGGAGGTATAATTTTTGAGCTTCTTTTTTCTTAATTTATTTAAGTACTTGGGGTTCAGTTGATTAAATCGATATCTGCAAATCGTTAATAATTAAATTCCGCATGTTTAAAACTTATACAAAGGATTGACTTAAAATCCATTGAATTTTTCTGGAAAAATCTCAAAATATCTCTATAAAAATTGGCATTATTTTATGTGAACTATGGATAATTCAAAAGATATATAACAAAAATATGAGAAACGTCAGATAAATTCATCATATAAACAGAAAGAGAAAATTTTGAACCGTATACAAAATGAAAAATTTAATTTGTTCAAAATTTCTTATAGTCTATTACGTATTTGTATCTAATATAATTACCAATTACATTATAAGAAAGTCTTTGCCGTAAATTTTAAAACGAATATACCAATTTATTCTTAATTCTCCTAGTTCTAAATACGTCGAATAATTCAATCTTTTCGTATCCAGAGTCGTAAATTTACAAGAACTGAGCTGACATCCTGAATTAAATCAGTGAATTATGACCAAAAAGACCCTTAAATTCTGATAAGCTACGTGATTGAAAGAGATTTGTCTTTGGAATTTGAGCAGACAAAGAAACAGAACAGAATCGAATTGCTCAAGAATACCGTAACAAGATATTTCAAAGACGTTACCTAACGCAGTGACCTTCAAGAAAGACTCAAATGGTTTATCTCACTCGATGGACCATCGAGATAACCAATTCGAGTTACGCCTGATCATGTTCCGAAGAGGGCAATTTCCCATCGTCGTATGTCGACATTTTGATGGGCCATCCAGTTTTTCAATTTTCACGCGTTGATTTTTTTGCCCGCGGCTTCGTTCTACAGTCTCACGTTGTTATCGGGGATAATTAAAGCCTTCACGTCCGTGCAAAACCGTCCGCATTTGCAACGTTAACTAATTAAAATCTGCTCGGACGAACTAATTTTTAATCCGGCCAAAATCGAGTGACAGAAATTTATTTCCGAACGTGTTTCCCATTAGCGATTTCCTCCGTGTAAATAAATTGCGTAAAAATTTTTTGCACACCATCTGATCCGATGTAATCACCTCATGTCTCCATGGAGATTCGACAGAAATTTCCTGAATAAAAATGTAGTTATTATTAATCGTTTTAGTCTCTCAACAAATCAGTAATTGCACGCGTATTATTCAAATCATTACGTACCTAGCAACCAAATAAATACAACAGAGAGATACGTATATGGTCCCAAAATTTCTCCGAACAAATGATCATACAAAAACACTTGTTGTGTGTTTCATTGCGTAAGAATCGTACGGAAGATTGCGTTCCGATTCGATTTGAGCGGAAACAGTTCGCAAGAGACGAAACGTTGTCGCAAAGGAAATTCTTCGAGCGATGGCGGCATTCCTTTGGAAACAATTGAAAATCGAGAGTGTCTCTTTTGTTTCTTTTCCTCTTTTCACGCCCTGCCGCTTGGCGGCTCTGCTCAATCGGTCGAGAGCCGCCTCAGATTCTAGCTATTTTCTCTTAATCTCTCTAATGGGTTATACGGAGAGATTCTACGGAGGCAAACGGGAATTAACCACTGCTTATAAATGTGAGTAAATCTCACTACATCAATCTCCTGGATGATAAAGGATCTCTTTCGATCTTAGTTCTCAAATAAGGAAGGCAGCTGGTTACCGGTATGGGAAGAGGAAAATGAATAATTAGTGGGAAAAGCAATTAGCTCTCTGTGGGAGTGTTGAATCAAAGTTCGGAGTTAGTTGCGATAGAACATTTAACCTTTTCTTAAGCTTAATTCAGCTTAAAAAACAATTACGATTTCTTAGTTTTTATACAACAAAGGATTAATATATTCAAACAATTATATTTATATTTGTAATAATATATAAGTAATTATACGAACAAGGCAAATAATCTGTGTCAAGATGATGTGACAACACATGTGTTGTTTAGTTAACGACGATTGGCTGTTCGGAATGAAAAAAGGACTTAAAAATTAGAATTTAGTAATAAACTATTCTTTATCTGCTAAAATGTGCAAACTGTTACAATGTGCTGGAGTGAGGTATAAAAGGATTTTAAGTGCGTTAAAAAATGATGCTATATTCCTTTAAAAAACACATGTAAACGGATTATAAAGTTGTACTAGAAAATGAAAACCTCGACAGAAAATTGCATTTTGTGTCTGATCATAAAATCATAAGAGAGTGGATTAAATTCCGGAGATGGGCTACTTCTTTTCGGAAGACGGAAGTACGGCGCGTAAACTTTGTAATGGCTTTTCAGAATTTTTCTAGGTGCGAGTTGAACGTTTATTGGCAAAATATTTTCATTCGATAAGAAAAAATTTTCCCTTTTTTAATTCAGAAAAGTTAAGGTCAGGTTAAGGATGACACATGACCTTTATAATATAAGAACATTGGAGGAAAAGCAATATGTGTCCTTTTTGCTAAATTTATTATAATTTTACATTATATGAGTTTTTTGCATTCAATGATAGATAGCTCACGCATTAGACATATGGAGAAATGTAGATGAATGTAAAATGCTCATAAGAGCAGTAATTCAATATATCACAGGATAGTAGACTGTATAAATAATTCAAAAGTAATTCGTAAGCAATACGTAAAACATGTATATTCTAAGAATATCAAGTTCCATTCTACCCTACACGAATAAACCAATTTCCACCTTACAGATTCACTCGCAACTTATAAGATTTAATAATATACATACAGTAAACAAATAAAGATTATTAATAGGTGGTTACTATTCAGTGGAATGGACGTAGTTAACTTAATTGTCTTTATCATGTAAAGAAATATCTCTGGATCTGAACACTATAATTTCATAAGTAGAAACAAGGAAACAGTTATGAGAACCAACTGAAAAAATAATGCATATAATTTGTCACACACACATTTAGTACCTTAAAACTATTCACACAACTCGTTTAAAAACCGAATTGCCTATCAAGAATTCTGCGTACGTAACAAATAAAAAAGACAGGATAATGGAAACGAACCCTTAAACAAAACTTCCCTAGTTACCGAAATCAAAAACAAACTTAGCATAGAAATGGGTATTTAGGGAAGTGATCCACTAAATCCAGGCAGCTTTAAACTTATCTCCACATTCCGAACGGGGAAACAAGAAGAAAGGGGAGGGGGGCTGTTTGAGGGACCCATTTAATCGAAATTAGACTGATATGTGACGTTATATCGAGAGGAATCTGGACCCCATCTCCTTGGCTCTCCCCTACACTGCGTTACTTTTTGCTCCGGAATCCAATCGATCGAGATCCCTCGGGATGCAGCATCCCGGAGGAGCCGTGGAGGCAAAATGGAAAGCGATCAGATTTGGAATAACAAACGAAATCCGTCACGCGTGAGAGGGCGGGAAAATTCCGGAAATTAAAGTTGGGCGGCGCCACCGGTGGCGGAGGGCCGTCTATCCTGACTTGGATTATTAACCGTTAGGACACGATATGGTTTCACCGCCGCTTTTTACACGTTGCTCCTCTTTATTTTTTACATCGTGTTATAAGCTCCCTCTACGGGTTTAGAAGGAATCGATACGCTTGACCATCTGTAGCGAATATAATTCGATACTTTTTGCACACTTTTGCGAAGTCTATCATTGCCGATTTAAAAAAGCCATCGAACACTTCTTCTATTTTATAAATTTATGAAAATTTTCAAAATCGAAGTTGCTGTTAATGAATGGTATAGTTTCTGGGTTGTAATTAAAACTTTAATATTATAAATATAAAGAATAACTAATGCGTACTTATTAAATGAGCCCACAAGAAAGGTTGAAGTAGTACCTTAAGTACAGTAGTTTTACATATAATATAATATACTCCTTAAATGTCCAATAGATTATATTAATTATCATTATAATTTAGCTTAATTTTGATAGATAAAATTTATCTTTATACTCTTTATAAAAATACATCACTAATATTTTCTTAAAATAAATTGAGTGCATTCTTTCCTACTAATTTCAGTACGTAGGTTCAAAATTATTCCTACATATAAATCAAATTTTGAAGACATCTTGACTTATAAATTACAATTATTATATAAACTCATACTCAAGTTTTAGAATTTCTCTATACTTATGTTCTATTTGCCATAATTATCTATATTGCTAGAAAGAAATTGTCCTCAAATTTTTTTATCGATAAGTATTGCTATCAGGTTCAGCTAAAATTAAGCTATTTCAGCCTATCTTGGAGATTATTAAACAATCTACAGTTCATTTTTCCTTATAAGCAGTTTGGTCATTAGTTTTGTTTGAATTTCGTATTTGCATTTTTCTCCTTCTATTCTAGAATCCGTCTCAATTCTGCTATAGGATCTATCTCTATGGCAACTGCGTTCAACAGAAGAAGGAAAAGGCTGCGTAAGAAGCTCACGTTCTTCTGAACGATCATTCGAAACACTCCCGATGCGGACATATGAATGAATTCCTCAGAAAGGGTCTCCAAAATACGCCATTCGATTGGGAGAGAATATATCCCATTGTATCCTCCTTCGCTAGACATGCATTAAAACGCCTACGAATGCGGTATCTTCTGGTGTGTCTTATTGCGATTGGTTAGAGCGAAAAAAACATTTCTCCACCTTGATTGAATCGTGTGTGTTCAGCATTTATTGGACGTCCGGTTATTCCGATTGTCCACAATTCCATCTATCTTATATCACACCCAATTGAAACACAACCGCCCATGCATCACTGTAAACAGCCATGTATCACTTCAATCCATGTATACTCCCACCCATGTTTCATGCTATATACGTTATATAACTAATCGAACCCAACACTAAATTTCTCTATGATTATATCACTTTACTTTCCTTTACGAAATATAATTCATTACGAATATTCCTGCACTAATTATATGTACTTCTAATTAATTATACTTATCACATATACATTATTGCAATATTATTCATTTTCTTTACTTATTAATCAAAAGAGAAACGACAGTATTAAGGGAGATTAAAAGTAACATAGTCATTCAGCATATTCATAGCTTCATATTCATTCAACATATTCCTTGCGTGTTCCTCATATATTCCTTTTTATCTGTTTCGTTTGTCTTTTATCCAACTCTCTCGTGTCTTTTCACTTCCATTTCCCCTTCCTTCTATCTATTTGTCTTGTTGTTTCTTCCTCTCCCTTTCTGAACCACACTCCTTCCACTTCCATCTCATATCCTTCACAATGTACCCCTTTTCTTCCTATGTTCCCCTACTGTATCCCTTACCCCTTCCACAAAACCCCTCATCCCCTCCCGTTTCATGCCTCCTACCCCTCCCACGATACCCCTGATTCCCCCCCTTCCCCATCCCCTTCCTTCTCCTATACTCCCCCTCCCCTTTTTCTACTTCCCGATGCCCACTTCCCTTCCATCCTTCCGAATTCCTCCACGGAGAGGATGCAGGAACTCTGGACGCAGTACGGGGTGAAAGTCGAGGGAATCTTTCCTTCCCCGAGCTCTACGTCTTCCTGGAAGTCACCCTCTTACACGGCTTACTGGTCAATCGCTTTTTGACCGAGAAATGCCCATCGGATCGACTGAGGATGCATGGCATTGGATACCTTCCATTTTCCTCTTTCCTGCAAAACTCTCCCCTTTAATTTCCTTCCCCTTATCGTGGGTACCCTCCAAAACCGTCCTTCTTGCACCGAGTACATTGCGAAAGTACGTTGCTTCGTGGTGAAGAAGTAAGACCCAATTCAAAGGATGTAATTCACTATTCATCATGGAACGCATTTATTCTACTAAGAGTTGGAAAACTGTGCTGCAATCAAATGTTATATTATAGAAAATATTGCAGGAAACACTAATATAAATAAGTCTATTGCAAAACGCAATTTTATATAATTATCAAAAGAAAAAGAGGTTAAATTAAATTCCCAATTGGTGGCAATTTTTTTAGGAAATGCTTCATGATGAAGAGGATAAAAGTCGTGCTTTTCCATTGCGAATATTTCAATGACACAATCACAAGAATTTATATGAATAGTTACAGAGATTCTAGTTGTGTGAACTTTAACGATCAATAGCAACTTATTTTTTAAATAGTATGACTTTTCTGTTTTTCATCAGAAATATATTTATTTTACAGCAACATATCTTCCTAAATCGTTATATATTCTATCTTTCCCATTGAAATGCTATTAAAATGATACATGATTTCATAATGAGAATTAACTTTGAATATAATACGAGAACTATACTAAAATGCCCTTCAATAATCGCATATTCTCATAACAACAAATTTCCTAATGCAATAATAATAAACTTGGCAAAAAGACGAATTTAAAAAAATATCACTTTAAATCATAGATCACGTATCATTGTATAATGCAATTCGTTTTTCTTTATTTCGTGTTTCCATGGAGGCAATTTCACACAATAGAACATTCTCCGCGTTTTATATTTTTCTGCTGGCGAATTATTCTTCTTCCCTTTCCATCAAAACTCAGGCTCGTCCAATTTCTGTGTCTAATCTTTTCCTTAATCCAGCGCTATCTCCTCATGCACACGTTATCTTCTTCTCTTCCATTTATCTCAAAATTCGTTCTCCACTCCTCCAAAAATCCCATAAATCCTAATTTTTTCATCTCTTTCCATTCGTATCTGCTTTCTGTGCACTTCAATTATACGCTCACAGTTTTCATTCTACATTCACTCTTGTTTATGATTTCCTCCCTTCTTAAACTTAATTTATCCTTCCTTCAACTAGCTTATCTATCGTAAACTCCTGCTCTTGAATATCGTATATAAGCTATTTGGATCTTTATAAAATCAAAAATATTATCTATTTATATTGTACGTCACGTTATTTATTACTCTCTCAAGGCATTTATGATATTAATCCAACACCATATTCAACAGTAATAACCATAAAGTTGTTCCGAGATGTATGACCTTCAGAAACTTAATTACAGTAAAAGGAGGTAATTTATTTTTTAAGGGCTTAAAGAGTGAATGAATATCGATATAAAATCTATAAGAAAACAATGGTTCCATTTATAAATCGAATATAAATGTACCTATTATCTAATAACGAATTTTATAATGGTATAATTGATGATATTGATCTCTTGTCTGACGAAATAAATACGAAATCACAAAAAGTAATACCTCAGGCAAATGTGTGTCATTTAAATGCAATTTACACCACTGTAATGTGACTGCCTGTTGTGTGAATATTACCACTGATGATCTATTTATCGCGTATTGTGATGCAGAACTCTATTTCAAACCTTATTCGTAAAAATGCATGACGTTTTATTTCCTATCATACTCCTACAGTTTCCTCAATAACATGCACCAATAAACGTTAATCGCCATTCGAATTGAACGCCGATATTACCATCCATACTCCTACATGTAATTCCCAAGGAAACGAAAAAATTCCACCCACTTTCTATTTCCATCAAAAATCCTCTGGTTACGTCCCATTCTCTGCATTTTGAACCCTTCCCCTCGATGTAGACTCCTCACATCCTCACCATAACTCACAAACCACTCCACCCTTTGGCCAGCTCCGCATGTGGCCCATATACTATGGAAGGAAAGGGGTATGAGCCCAACGGAGTTACTGGCAAATGACGTCACGGAAGGGATGACGCAGGAGGGATGCGGCGTGGCTCGTTTCCATGGCGACCGGGGGGTAGGGAGTGGGGATTTTTTATGTGTAACTCTGGTATGGGAGATGAGAAGGGAAGGATATTAGGATAGAAGGGATGGTGCAATAAAAGGGATATGGAGGGGAAGGCGGAGAGGGAAAATAGCTTAATGAAGAAATAGGATGTGAAGGAAAAGGAATTGGAGTGAAGGGGAAATAGACAAAAGTGAGTGGGTAAAAAAGGAAATGGGTTCGAATTGAAATGATGCGAGAAATGAATTCAATATAATACGTCTCCAATCGTCTCAAAGACATGTAAAAAAAGAAGTATATCTGGAATTAAAAATCGTATAATACGATGAAAGTAATACTTTACCAGAAACTGCGCATGTTATATAATTTAGTTATTTAGACGTACGTTTCAGTTACGACAATTTGTTCCTTTCAGAAAGCCTTGAGGAGTGAGACAACCGGAAACACTTTCGAATTTCCTCATTATTCCTTATATTTAAAGTCCGCAACCCTTTGAACGTCTTTGAGGTCGCGGGTACAGGAAGTGTGCGGTAGGAGTAAATTCAAAGGGAAATTATTAATGTGGAGACAATCGTATGATTTTCTGAGAAGGAAGGAGGAAAAATTCACGGTTGAATATGAAAGAGATACGGGGAAATTATTAATTAATGGAGGAAAATAGTTGAATAATATTAACTTCAAAGGCTGTGAAAAATAGTTCGGAATTGAATGCAGGGAATAAACAAAATCTACTGAATATAAAAGAATAGAAACCAGACAATGCGAATATATTAATTCCGCATTCGGTCGAAAGTTAATAACAATGCTTACAAAAAATGAAATCGCAGTGAGAATCAAAATAAATCCACGGAGATCTGACAAAGAACTTTTCCCGTATTTCCAGTGTAAAACTGTCCACGTATTTGAACAATGAGCTTTTATTAAATTGCGAGAAATCAAAAAGCGTACAGATTTAGATCAAACACGGCACCATGTTATATATATATAGATATTTCTTTGAAATATTTGCGCGAACAATTTTTCATATCCCCTCGAGAGGAAGATGTATAATAAAAAATCGGAAGTGACTTGCAAAGACAAGCGAAACTTAGAAGGAATCAGTGGCAGTAAATCTATTTTTGACAGTTCATTGAGTATTTTGATCGAAAGATCCGCATTATGAAACTTCGCATGTTCCGTAGAATAAATAAATATTAGTATAAATTTACAATTGATAAACTCCCAAAATTGGGAAATCAAGCAAGATAGTTTCTCTCACTTAAATTATATGTTTTTATAAACAAAAATATACTAATTAATAATAAAAAATATACTTAGAAACTAAACAAGCAACGAGGACAACATATAAGTGACGATATAAACGAAACGTTAAGAAAATCTAGCGCAAACTAAACGAAAACATCTCCTTTCTTTCCTTCAGAAATACGTCAACTTCCCTAACGCATTAACCTCTTCGTACCGCGAAATAAATATCCTAATAAGTGTCAGCGAACGCCTTGAGATGAGTAAATTTGCGGCTAATGGTGACTGCAGGCGACGCACACCGTTCCCATAGGCGACAGCATCTTTCACCAAATGTCTCACTTACGAAACAAGGGCATCGCCGGAAGTGCTAATGAGGTCTGTGCCTCCTTAAGAAGCAAGGAAAGGGATGAAGAAGATGATTGATCCGATCATTCGTATTTGTGTTTCCATTAATCTCGTACGGGTCCATTAAGGTCGATGGGCTGAAAAAGGAAAAAAAAACCTTCTTCGGAAATACACGATACGTTGACCCTTTGCTCCAATTGTAGGTTCTCGTTCTAGAAATAGAAGATGAGAAGTGATGCGACAGAAAAGAAAAGGAAGAATCGTGTATCGATGTGTTACGGAGATATGGATCAAATGGTACCGCGTTTTTGGTGATGATGTGATATAGTTAGGATTTATAGAACGTAGGAAGTACAGCGACCATAACAGACGTTAAAGTTGCGCTCTATGATCAATAATGAATTGATAGATAGTAATTTACGTAACAGTGGTTTTATGTTAACCCAGTTTTAACATCTCCTTCACTGGCACTAATTTTGCAGACACGAAACACCAACACACTGTAATATTTCACTGAACTGACTTTGCCATTTTAAGGATTCGTTTGATTGAATGTTCTCTAATGTTTAAGTCTAATAAGGATAATTATATTATCTGTAAATATAAAATATAGCAATAAAGCAAATTTAAAAATACTTTTGCACATATGAAAAATTAATCAGTACGAATTTTTCTCTAGTTTTAGTTTTCAGGAGAGATATATCTCATTTGGCTAGATTCATTTCCAGTGAATAGAATGCATACAATTTGATTAATATCACAAATTTGACCTTGATACCGGAGGAGAATTTATACGTATAACTCATTTGTTTTAAATTGTACGCCATGAAGTATAAACTAGGTTTTTTAGCATTCAAGCAGAAAAGGAGTAAAATGTTAAAAATTTAATATACTGCTACAATCAAGCCTTTCTTCTAAAATATTCTATTGCAGTGATATTTCTCTGCGGAAAGGAAGTGGAAATATCACTATACTTTCATTTTGTTGCCTACTGCATGAAACTCCGTGGGCGAGTATAGCAGAAATACCTTCAGACTGCACCTCGTAAAAAGAAATTTTACGAATCTAGCTAAGAAAAAAAGGAATACCAAAAGTCTGGATTCTGCCTTTGATTAAATCGTCAAATATAACTCTGGAAATGGCCCGAGCTTCCTACTGTAGCGTTTCTTAGTTTCCAGAAGCATCCATCTTTTAATGCCTAAGAATATAATTCTCACAAGCACCGTGACTTTGAGATGGCGCTCGGGTGCACTCCTTCTATGCACACGACGTTGCAGAAGCTAGGTCTCCGGTTTTATGGCTGAGGTCGTAAAGGACTCTGGTGCAGGGTTATAGGTTGGGCTTTTCATCATATGATCAACGTGCAGCGTCTTATAGAGTGAATGGGCGTTAAAAGCTTTCCTACAATTGGCTGATAGATGCCTGGGCTTTTACGATCTTCAGTAACGGCCACCTTTCGTCAAACCTGGATTCCGTTGTCTTTAGGTATGGATGGTGGAGGTAGGGGAGCATAAAGGAGGCATTCTCTTGAAAAAAAAAGAAATTTTTTCCGCAGAGTTTCATCTGCTTTACGAAGAGCAGACCGTCTTTTAACTGGTGCATTTGAATACCGCCGGAATTCATGAATTTGGAGAATTTTATGAGGAGGCTATCAAACGTGACCCTGTGGAAGCAAGCAGCGGGATGATTTGTGAATCGGTCATGATCTTTGTACGCACAAAATAACCTTTAATTTTTTGTATATTAAGATACTTGAACCTCTATTTTCTATCCATATATTCACCCCTATTTGTAAATACGATTTAATTGAGGATGTATAATAAAGGAGGAAAGAGATAATTAAAATTATTTTTCTCAAAGAAAGTGTGTGATTTCCAAACTAATAGCCTACACAGACTGGTAACTCTTGCTTTTACATCTTGTCTAGTCACTGAGAAAGTTCAATTATATATTCATTTCCCTTCTGGGAAATCTTTCATCTTGTTAATCAGAAATCGGTAATAAAGTATAGGTCACACAAGGTATTTTCTTGGGTACACACTTTTTAGGCTTCGATTCACGCCTCAACTGCACTAATAATATTTAATTATTCACTTTTTTCTAGAATTTTTTAAAATAACACAGTATAAAACTTTATTTTATGAGCTCATTTTGAGGAATTTATTGCCGTTATTACTTCAAGAGTTTCACTTTGGGAGAATATGTATTCCCTCAATGAATTCCATTTAAGCTCTTGTATGACACAACCTTATTCAGTTTTTGTTAGGCGTAGAGTACTAAAATAGGGGCTTTCCTAGCTAATGTTTGCTGGGGGAACATTCCTGCAAACTGAGCATTCCATCGCCATGCCCTAAGAATGTTTGCTTAGAGAACTGGAAACGTAAGCTAATTGGTCCCCACGCACAGTGTATAGTAGGCAATTAGGTATACGCGTCAGTAACGCGGCATTGTCTAAACTACAGGATACTACCCCCTGCTTGCCTTCTCTGTATCGGATCCCTTCGTGGAACATACTTGAAATGTAAGCAATTTTCTTCCCTTTTAGATAAATATAAATCTTCTAAATCATTATAATAGATTAATATAGTAATCAGTTAAACAACTGGTATTTAATTTGACTACTTTTTTCATCTACATTTTTTTTTGTAGGAAATTAGTATCTAAGCCATAAGATGAGAGTTGGGAGGTGTTAGGTGAAAATTTGAGTTTTTTAAGGAATTAATCCAATGGATTATATCATTAAAATATTTAATTCACGTAATAAAGACTTTTATTTTATTAATATTAATAATTTTCAATTTTCAAACGTCAATTTCGAGACATCACTGAAAACTACTTTGAGCGAGAACAAATATACTTTGTCATTTCAAAATAACGCCATATCTTCATAATTGAAAATATATACGAACTATTTTGCTACTTCTCAATCGTCAGTTTAATTGAGTGGGTAATACTCTTAACCACAATATAATCGATAAACGATGAGGGATAGTTTTAACCGTATTGTACATAATCGTGAACATGTGAACATTTCATTTCAATTGGTATTCATAAAACAGCAAAACTCAATGCGATGTTGAACACAAAAACAAGCCGTGACTGGCGAAAACTTTCGGTACATATCATAGAAGATTCCTTCAGAAACTAACGTAAATGCACGTCACAGAGAGTGGCCGTCCTCGACTTCCGAAAGAGGAGCTAATTGATGTCGGAAATTGGTCCCGGGACGGAGACTTTAATGAGTGGAAGGGAGAGGAAAGTTTTTCACAATGGATGCCCAAATTGAGAAACTTATTTATCCTTGAGGGACAATATGAGAGAATGCTTCAACGCAATCGTCCCCTCCACAGCAGATTCCGCATTGAGGCTCCGTGGAGGGGGAAGAAAGAAAAATTTTCAGTCCTTTAAATATTTCAAGGGAACGGATAGAAGCAACCGATCGTTTCAAGACAGGAATGCTTTAATAAGCCGAAGGGAGTGATAAATCGCTTCAATTTAACCTAAGGATCTGTCCATAATGTCTCCTCCGAGGAAAACTTCTTAAATATCGCATTCAATGATATCGAAACCCGTTTCTCGAATCCTTTCCACAGAGAATAAACCTTTAATTAAAGAGGCGCGAGATTAATGCGTGATTGGGTGTGTTTGGTGCCTTAATCAAAGCGATTGCATGCCACTCGGCTAACGAGGATGATTGTTACCCGTATCCTGGTGTGATCTGTTTCCTTAGAAAATATGTATCGTAAAGAAATCAATACTGGATGGGTATACATTGCGGAAATGCTTTGAAATTGTTGATAAAGATTTAAATGATTATTGCGACTTATAATAATACAAATTGAGCAGTGTTAAAAGTATTAAGTAATGTTTCACTAATAGTACCATCATTTACAGAACTAACTGTATTTATGTGAATACACACTAAAGTATTTTATCAAATTTAATAATCTAATCAATAGTAATACTACTAATTAGTACTGCTATTACTCCTCTATGCATCCTACGATTATGTATCTTCTGCTAAGACTATAATGCCCTATTTAAAGTTTCTTTGAAAATAAGGAAGAGAAATCGACTACAGTTTACTTTCTTTTATCTTGATGAACATTAGTCACATTCTTTATTTTTGTTCGTTCGGTTCACATCCATTTTTAGAACTAAGATAAGCCAGGTTTATGCAATATACAATAAAAGTTATTGAAAAGGAAATACGTAATTTAATATGAAATATATGAGTAGCTGTCAAACTATAACACTGACTCAAGTCCAAAATAGTGTAATGTAATAGGATGTTAGAATAACGAGTTTAACTAGAAAAGTATTAAATGTTTAGCTGGTGGATGGTTGTTAAGTATTTTACCACCCATCTTATTGATATAGTGTACTTATTAAAAATTTATAGTCAAAGTCTGTACGACTGTAAATTTATGAAATATTATCTCAACTTAAAACCGAAGATTTATGAAACAAAATTAAAGGCTTAAATTATAGATTTCAATAGAATAATTCTTCAACCGTTATATACTTTTCAGGAGATGATTTTCCAAATTCTTAATCCCACATTTCCAGCGAAATCAGTTCCTTTTCGTAATAATTTGATTAAACCCCATCCTCAATACACATTCATAACCCTAAGAAGAGCGGTGGTGACACTCATAACTTGAGCACGCCCCATTAGTTCCCCTCCCTGCTGTTTAGGTCAACGGATGGAATTAATTAAAGTAGGAGTTGATATGGGAACCGATTGGAACGGGGACAATATCCCCTTTTTCCGTTTCGGGGACGTCTATTTGTCTCAGTCAACGGAGAAATCAAATCACTTAGCGGATTCGGGAGAAATTCGCAGCGGAATAAATTTTCATCCAAGGTCTTTCACTCGAGGATATTTTCTCCGAGAGATATCTTTTCCGTTAATTCAGGCCGTTGCTATCTTCGCTACCCCATCCCCCTCATCGCCTTTTCGGCGCATACAAACGCCCTGCGTCACATCCTCTTTTTTCCCATTCTACTCCCCGCACTCACGCTGAAAACCCCATCAATACCACTCTCCCGTATTTGCCTTTAAAAATACCCAAAGGACGTGTGATGCCCGAATTATCCATTTACAGATTCACAGCGGACTATTTTTTCTTTGGTTCATACAGATTTTATACATTTACCAGTTACCCACGCATCTAAGAGTGTGTTCTCATCATTGTCATATTAGTTAATATTAGGAAAGCTATTTCAAGAAAGATCCGACTTTTACGATATGGAATCCTGACACATTCTATGAATGGCAGAACGTATTACATCCATTTGCTCGACAGATATTTGGATTACAACCATTCAAAATACAATTTTGAGTGGTTACATCCTTATAGATACGAGAGCAATGATTTTCAATTCACGTCTTTATCGATCTGACGATTTACTGACTCAATCAATCAATCTTTTCAGTATAAAAATAGCATTATTTTATTATAGACATATAATTTGCCGTTAAAATTAGATTTTTTGATTAGAGAATATTTGATATTGATTCTGAAATAAATACCATGGAATACTAAATACTTAAAAATAAAAATTGAATCATACCTTATAGCTTTCAGTTTCATCTAAGAGTAAAGTATTTGAACGATTAACGTTCTTGACGATTTTAAATTTCTCTCGTAAATAAGAAGTACACAATTAGCGCTCTAGAAGAAAGTTTCGAAGAGTAAAATAGTTTCTGGTTTCTGAATCAGGTCTACCATGAAATTCTGAGTTCGAATTCTTATTTCTTCTAACCTGTGGGATATTATAATAGATCAGAGCATCATCTACAAGTTTTATTTATAACATATGAACATTGAAACATTGCTTTCTCTCTCATATTAGTGAAATTAAAGTAATTATTGTTCATAATAATTATAAATCAATTGTCTCATAAACATTTAAAGATCATATTTGTTAGTCTATACGCATAAAGTTACATATATGAACAGAATTGTAACTAAGTAACTCCACATGGAAATAATGAGGCTGTCATTCGTGCATGTATAAATGGCTTATCTCAAATGACTGATACTTCGCATATTTCACTTCATTTCTACCATCTGTCAGCATCTTTTCCTTATAAATGTATCCCTTCTTCCCTTGCCATCGGGGTGACCCCACCTCCTTCTTCACAAAAAATCACCCCCTTTCCATTTCGCCCAACATTTTTCCCCAAAGCCATCATTCCTTTTTTTCCTTCCTCAGCACATCGTTCTCCCCTACCTTTTCCCTGATTATACACGCGGTGGGCTTTGATTAGTCCAACCTCCCTAATTAGACCTATGTTTACGGCTTTCAATAACCTTGCCTTAATTGGATGGTTAATCACCGAATTGTTCTCGGGCCGGTCGAGTTATTAATCCGCGCCCACTCAAGACTACGTCACTTCCGCTTACCGTCTTTCCGGACCCTTGTGTACGTACCTACACTCCCTTCCGGTGCTTCTTTTAAGATTCACTCGTGAATTCTGTGAACTGAGAGTCAACAGCACTGATTTTGCACCAATTGTACTCTATAACTACTTTTAAAAAATTGCATTGATTCTTTCTTTCACTAGAATTTTATGCATGTGTTCTATTATGTCTTGTGAATAGGAAAATTACATTTGCAAAAAACATTACTGTTCCATTTATCTAGTACAACCAAGAACATTTAAACCAGGATGAAAGTAGAACAACTAAATGAGGAAAATGCAATAGAAGACGCTATTAAATAATATTTGCATTGAATATGAACGATATTGTATCGATAAATCAATAAACCGCTTGGTGAATAGTTCATAAAACGAGTATTTATATAACAAATATTAGAAGAATAATTCTTTTACCTTGAGCCAAATCTCTGAATTCAATTAAAGTACATTTATTATTTTTTAGGTTCATCAATAACTTTTTGAAAACAATTGAAAGGTTCTGTCACCTATTTTCCATGTTACTACTAATTTATTATGAAAATATACTGTAAATTAAAAGAGAAAGAAAAACAGCAGTTATTAATTAATTTTATTGAGGAATAGTATTGCATTTAGTCTCCACTTATAACTGAGCATTTAACGAATGAAGAAGGTATAAATTATCAAACTTTTCTGATTGATAACTATGGCCATTTTCGTTCAATAACTATTTCCTAAATAATCATACAGAGTAAATATATATTGCCTTAATCTTATAAATACTTTTTATCCAATATAACCATGATCGTTGATGGTAAAGCTTATATTCTTTGATGCTAAAGGGTAGATATAAAGAGAATTACTTTAATTTCTCCTTTAAAAGTATTATCTATATTATAACAAATATTTACTATCTTTCTATCATAAACGTACTTAAGAAGAAAGAGGGTACCCTGTAGATCCTGATGAACCAAGAATTGTACGAAATATGATTGATAACACTCTGACAATGAAGAAGAAATCGCCTTTAAGAGTATCCTTTCAATTTGAATCCTCACCCAGAGAAAAACATATATCCCCATCACTTGGAATCAAACGGGATCCATTCCTCAAAGGAAGAGATATTAATGAACGATGACGTCATCAAAAGACGGCGATTCTGATAAACAAAAGGTGAGAATGGAAGCGATGTGCGGAAGAATGCGTTGCTTAATCTCGTTGCCAAACTTCGAGAAAGAAAAGAGTAGACCTGCGCTCAACACATCGGAAAGATAAATCGACAAACCAACCGGCGCTGTGAGGGGAAATATATCTTCGGCTCCAGAGGAATTAAAACTCCATTCAAAACTGCTCTTCTCTCCAAGCGATCCATCTGTCACGTCAGTGATGCAAAAAGAGCGGTTCTTGCATTCACCTAGATGCAGAAGCCTCAGGTCTGGGTTCTACTGTTTTCGTACCGTTTTTTTGGCTTTACTTCGAACGGAAGGGTGAAGTGGAAATGTGGATGAAGGGGTCATGTTGAGGTAGAAGTGGGAGCAAGTTATTCGTACTCATTTCTCAAAAATAATTTCTAATTGAAACCTAATAATTCAAGTTCATAAAATAACGATATTATGTATCAATTACAAATGCCTAAAATATCACTCAAAATGTTTATTATAATACTATTACGATCTATATTATACAATAAATATTTAAAATATTTAAACTTTATATACTATCAAAACGAAATTTTTAACCATTCTCTTTGCGTATACCGAGAAACATCATTAATAAAAAGTTTACATAGTATATTTGCATAGAGTAAAGATGAAGCACAGAAACTATAATATAAGTGTTAAACTAATCAAATGTACGAGTTAATTTATGCGTGAATAAATACTACAATTGCGCATGAGATTTTCTTTGACATGGTGTCTTGAAGGTAAACAAAGATCTTATATCTTAGTCATAAAGGAGGAGCAAAAAAAGACGAAAACACTAAAAACAGTTTTACCTAAACCCATCTCTAAATATGAGTTCCCTATTACTGCATTATAAAAGGAATGGCGGTTTAAAAGTGTATATACCAAAGCAGAATATCTTGGGTGAACGACGGATATGTCCGGCCTACTTCCTTATCCTAAATCCACTCTTGCATATCCGATGGAATGCTTTTCCTGAAGTTCCTGCTCACGCTTTGTTTGGGGTGAACTAATAGTGTGTGTTCCGATCACCTGTTGTGTATCACCGGAGAGCCATCACTCTTTTGGTCACCACGAGAGGTGGTCCTCGAGTGCTCTTCCCTTAGAAGAGTAAATGCGTCTCCGAAGCGTCGGACGTAATGGAGAATCGCAGGAAATAAGACTGTCAATCCATTGAAAAGTAATTCCCTGAAAGGGGCAGTTTATTCGCGTTTGGGAATTAAACCCTTCGGATTGGCCTACGGAAGTGCATGTTTGGATACGTTAAGTAATGCGTACGGAGATTCTATATAGTGATGAATTGAGAGCGTTTGGTCATTCAGTCCCAAGAGATTTTGAGTCAGCTGTGAATAGATTTCATACAAATTTGCCAATTTAAAATGTAAGTTAATATTTTACATTTTATTGTCCTAAGTACGATGAATTTAATTCTTCTATGAGCTACTATTTTATGACTTTTATACTTTCCATATACACTTCTCTTGTGCGATTTTTAAATAGCATTTACAAATAAGATTAGTCAGTCACAAATAAGCTTTGACGTGGCCATTATCAATGCTGGTTTGTTATTCCTCTCTCCGTAAACTAAATATTTGAGGAGGAAATTAGATTATTAATATTTGTAAACAAATTATTCATTTTCTTCATAGGTAAAATTAAGTTCTAAAAGACTGTACGGCACAAGGATCCTATGTAAGTAGTTTTAAGAGTTTTGTGAAAAAAAGCATTACTAAATTGTGTCTCCAATAAAACCTTTTAGGATATAAATAATGGAATCTACTTAAATTTGGTTCAGATTAATATAGTTCCTAATAATTACAATTGAATTTCTACAAAATGCCTAAGTTTAATTACTCTTAAGAGCATAATTCAATAAAGTATTGGGCAAATAAAATTCTCTCGGGTACCAAAGAAAGAGTAATAGTGTTCTATAGAGCGTTACCTAGTCAACAAAAAAATCTGTTGATCAGAATACACCAATCCGATCCAAACAAGAACACCACAACCACTTCTTTCACCTCCTCTTGAGAGCCTAGAAACCCTTCAAGAGTGTAAAGGTGATTTAGCTCGAACACTTCACCCAATAGATCGCTAATGGATTTCGCAGATTCGTCTTTATACTCAGTTCCGCTTCGCCTTACGCTGTTCTTTTGACACGCGTTCGCCTTATAACAACCGACGATCGCTTCGCGCGCCCTCTTTTGTCGATCCCTCGCGGAATTGTCGCTCGATTCCGAAAACTTTGGAGACAATCAAAGTTCGCAGTATCAAGGTGCACCCGAGAGACTGAAATTCCGCGTAACCGCACCGCGAAATTGATTAGACGCAAAAAGCCCCTCTCCGAGAAACATCTCGTCAAGTGCATCTCTGGTTCCCTGGGCTTTTTATCGCTGCGAAAACTTCCAACGGAGAGTTTGCACTTCTTCGTAGACACGCTTCTTTTGTGGCGTCAAACGTAGCGAATTCGAGGAATAATTCCGTATTTTACGTCTCTCCTTAGGGAAGCGTTCGAGGACGCCTTTATAACTTTTGGTGGGACGGATTTGGGTTGTTGAAGAAGTGGCAAATAGTCGTCTCGAGGGGTTGATATTTCATCCGCAGTCACTCCATTATCGTCTGCTCTTGGCGTGCGATCGGAAGCCAGCACTCAGCTCGACCTACTTGCCAAGTTTATTGTACGTAATGACGTATTGCTCGCACAAGGATGGCTTGATTCTTCCGAGTGAATACATTAACTTCCTCATCCTGCTCGATTGAGTAACGAGTCGTGTTATAGTCTCTTGCCTCCGTTCTGATTAGCATACAGAGTACCTTCGGATATTATACCCACAAATTTTACTACGCATTAACACTTTTGTGTTGATTTAAGTTCTCAGAGAATAGGTTCTCAAACGATTTCCTTAAATGTCTAACATTGTATCGAGTAGATTTGTCTCGTTTAAATTTCATCACCTTAACGTATTAAATAAAAATAATGCTGATAAAAGACAGAGAAAATATATCTCGAAATTAAAGTAAGATAAAATTTCCTAGGAAATATTGCTTTTTAATAACTCTGGATTAAATAAAAAATAATTTTCTTTCTTTTTTTCCTTGAGGACTTATATAATTGCTCGAAAAAAATTATCTAAGTAACATTATAATATAATATGCATATATAAGAACATTTAACACTGCAAGTTTTCTTTGCCTTCCTCCAAATATAATATTTTTTCTATCCTTTTCGATTGCCTTCCATATTGTTCCTGATTTTTGTAAAAATTCTACGTATCTACTAATTTAATAACCAAATGAAATTCAATTATTAACTATAACTCTATCAAATATATGATTATTTCGAGAAAATCCTACTACAATTTTAGTAGACCAATTCCAACATTATACTTTCCTATGGAACTATCTATCTATAACTATGGATTATTATTTTCGATTGAACGCATATTTATTAACAATTTAATCTCTCATATCATATAATTCATTTTCTTATATATGGAAACTATTTAACTTTAATTAAATGACAAAAGATGCTCAAACTGGCTCTCGGAAATTTTTTGGGTGTCTTCAAACACTTCCATAAATTTCAACCCTAGATGCAAAATTTCCCTTGCAGAAGCACCTCTGAAAAAAAGCAGTCTTGACGTCCTAAAATACGGGAATGAGAAGAGGAGGTTCCTTTAATTTTTTTCTCGCATTTGAAGACATTAAACGAGAGATTTCTTCAAACGAGACACGGACTGCAAAGAGAGAGAGTCTTAATTTATGGCGGAGGACGGCTTCAGAGAAGATGCAGCAGTCGGTAGTACAGGTAGCCGTTAAAAGTAAGAATGTGCTCTCTTTGAGTTCCTGGAAAAGGGGAATGGAACGCTTTATAACCATTCTCGGGACCGTTATTTCCCTTGAATTCGACGGAAATTACTATCACCATGGAAGCCTTAACTTCTCAAACCCTTTTCTTGACTGTATAAATCCTGTTCGAAGTGTCTCTTTATAGGACTTTATGTCCCATTACGAGACGCAAGTTTCCAGATGAAATTCGTTGTGCGCTTGAATAACAGTTGAATTAGTTTTAGACTTCTAGATAATTCGTAAAAATATTACGTATTTTACTTTGCTATATTTTTACCATTTTTATCCCATCCGAAGTTGTTTATTCGACCCATTTATTAATATTATTTGGAGAGTTTAATTCTTTCTATTCGGTTTTGCTTGGATGAAAATATTATCCTCAAAAACGGATAAGTTGCATCATTGATAAACTTTAAATTATATGATACTTTCTGGAATTTAAAATATAATTTGAATACCAGAAAAATAAGAAAGTAGATCGTGCTTATATTACGAGTAAAAATCGGATAGCAATAGCACTAAATAAAATTTTGGTGAAAAATTCGTCTTAAACATTTTGATTTTAATTGATAGATATAAAAATCAATCCGCATATGCTACGATCCAATATTTTTTAAATCTGTGATTACTAATAATATAGGTGAAATCAGTAAGGCTTAATGGAGCAATTCCAAATATTCTAGACCCTAAAATTTAGATGTATATTGGATAAAGGGAGAGAAAGATATATTAGTTTTCACTAAAGGCAGAATCAAGTTACCATGGCTACAGAGGAATAAACGGAGTGAAATGATGTACTGAGATGATTAAGGCCTTTCGTTCTAGGTTCGAATCCCAGACGTATTAATATTTTAAACTCCAAACTCCATAATTTTTAGTAATCACAAAATATTTGAAAAGAGAGGAAGAATCTAATAGAAAAACGCTGATAAATCTATGGAATAGAACCCGAATACGCACTCACAAAGTTCATGTACTCAACTTATGAGTACCGAGGGCAAACCCCCTTTTAATCTACGGGAAACCATTGAAACTTCGTGTGAATGTCTTTGCTTGAGCATTCAGAAAGTTCTCCGGAGATTTGCAACGGATCGAACTTTTATATTCGTCGGTGTAGCAATCGGAGAGAGCTCCGAATGGTTCAGTGTCTGCAGATTCCTTTTTTTCTGAGAACTGCGGCGGGTCGTCAATCACCCCTTCCATCTCTGAGGCGCTAAAAGTTGAATTCATTGAGTGTCATCTCTTGAAGCCAATCCCCACCACTTCGCTTATGAACCTTAAGAATCACCCCTCTCTACGAGAGAAGTAATCGAGGGTAAGCTTAAAAATTCCTACGAGATGAAAGAGGGTTTGAAAAATGAAAATTTGACGGTGGAAAGATGAAAAATGAGGTTGTCATGATGACATCTTAGGGCTTGTGAACCATGAACTTTTCTTAATGTTTTACAAATTAACTGACAACAAACATGCTTCTGTATATTTTAATCTTTAAGTGGTGCATGTAAATTATTTACTTATATAATTCTGTGATATATCAAACTCATTTCTTAATTTAAGTAAATGCAGTTTCTTTTCCTTTAGCTATATTTCAAATTGCGTTTCAGCTTTACTATCTCTGCTCTTTTCTGTACCATATAACTACATCCTGAATTACAGTTTCCTATCTTTCCAGGTACAAATTTACCGTATCTCAACTCGTACTATCTTACCTCATTTGCTCCAGCAAGACACTGTACTTCTTCCATCTTAAACCGTGATAGACTTACTTAGCCTTTTAGTATTGTAACTTTTGCTCAGCAAATTATCCTCTTATCTCACTAAAGTAATCTGTCTTAAATAAACACATATAATGATGCAATTATAGAATGTACGATATTTAATGATAGAGTAAAAAATTTCCCATAAAAATATTCCACATTTAAAATGTATAGATTTTTTGTTTATAAAACGTATAATGATATTTTCAAATGCTATAACAATACAGTAGGCTAGAGATTGTATTATTTACTAGCAATAACTTTTAGCATAAAAATAGCGAGAAAAAGTTCCATAGTGTGCAAGTACATAGCCAAAATATTTCTAAAACGCAATACATTATCAACTTTTTGAGAGGTTTTATTAAAATTTGAAATTGAGAGTAAAAATTTTATCACCCTAAGTAATAAAGAAAAATCACTGAGTTCTATGGGTATCCATGGTCGATGTAATTATGTTTTTAAAAATAAATTTACGTAATAGAATAATTGGTTTGAATATACCGTTCTAGTTTAGTTATGGATGAATCTTTCGATCGTAAAAGATTAAGTATCTAATACAAGGAACGTTTTGTTCTGTAACTCGAGACATTTACGCTAAATTGACGGAGGACAAGAATCCAATTACAGCGAAATTTTCGAGCAGAATTCCTTGAGCTGTCTGCGAAACCGTCCGAGCGTGAAGCTAACGATTTTAGCCTAACTGCATCAGGGCAAAATAAGACAATGTGAGACAACGGAGGATGGATTTTCCTCGGAGGGTTTCTAAGCACAAAAAAGAGGTTCGTTAAGGGAAAGATTGGAATATTAAGTTGATGAAAAGTGGTCTTGCAGGGAATCATCTTCTTGGATTAACGAGCCCAGATCCAAATCTCCCTACGGCGAAGGAATTAACGGGAAGTATGGGCAAAATCTGGGAGAAAATAAAGCACAGCTTGGGAAATATTTAACGAGGACCGTTCAGCAAAGAGAAGAACAACGGATTGCGTAGGAAAAAAGAAAGGTGATAAATTTAACCGACGGCTGATACGTTTTCCATAAGGCTATTAAGGAATAAATATTACTCCCATTATTTCTTGACTATATGAATATAAATCTGAGAACCATGAAGGCGGCTCTGTTAATAAAAGGATGTCTCAAGCATACTAATTCTTAAGAAAAGAAACCATGAATAGATTAAAGTACAATGGTAAACGTTTGTATTGAATGATCTTTTGATTTGGGAAAGAGGTTTAATGAAATAGCAGTTATATAGTAGAAAATATTATTTCCAATATAAAAGGACAAAAATAAATAGTTTGTTATTATTACTGAGTTATATACGTATAAACTTTTAGATTTTAGTAATTTCAACCGATGAACAGAGTAACTATCTTGAGTCTAACACTGAAGAAAACAAAACTTGTTCTGTTCACAGCTTTTAATGAGAAATTATGTTTTTTTTTAAGTTGGTACTAATGGGGATATATTCTTTTCGGTTATTTATAAATTGTACTCAGATATTTGCCTACTAAATTTAAACATCGCTATTATAAAAAGGAACGAGTCCAAAAGGTACCTGTTTATTCAATAAATGCATTACGTTATCCGAAAAGGTACTAAAATGTTTGACCAATTAATTTAACCTTAAACAAAATGCCTAAATTTATACGGCTATCGATACACCCAGTGTTCGATCTTTTTTAATTTAAGTATTTATTATAATCTAAAACATATACAACCCACAAAAACTCAACTGCATAAAGAACCAAAAGATCTCATTTTCCATTAAAACAGACGAGCATAGACAATTTCTTAACAGACAAGATTTATTAATCATAAGAGGGGAAGATTCATAACGTTCGAATACGGAATTCCTACGGCGGCTAGGCTAATTCAGTGGTCCGTAACCATGAGATACGGCTGAGGGAGAGAAAGGGTCCCGAATCAGTTTTCATTTAAAATGATGCGGGGGTCAGTTAGAGGAGGAAGTGATATAAATGCCAGGATTCGTTCAATTATGAGAGCATGTCTGGGCCGACCGCGATACGGAATGAGGATATCAGCTTTTACTTTTAATCTTTCCCTTTGGATCATAGAGAGAGAGTAGACACCAAGTTGATTCGTGGAAAGGGAAAAACTGTGAAGGGGTAGAAGAGGCAAAGATTGCTTTCGGAATGAAAGGACCGAAGTCTGCAGGGAATCGAAGAATAAGGAGAGTTAATACGTTTGCTCCTCCAAGAATTCACTCTCAAAGGAGGAGATAAACTATGAAGAGATGAAAACTCGGTAATGATAAATTTGTCCGTGTGTTTCGCTCCCATCAATTTAAGGGTTTGATGAGTTTGTCGGCGATAAGATAATAGATTGAGATATCGTATTTCTGGAAACACGAAAGACAAATGAAAGATGGTTTTCTCATTTTGTTCTCAATCGTCCCTGGAGATGAGATGAATTCTTCAATAAATACGTAGAGTATATCTGAGGATATAAATATATATGTATATATATAAAAAGAGGAAAATTCTGATTTCTTAGTTAATTATTTATATTAATTCTTATTTCTATTGATTACTTTAATTAATTAATCAATTAATAATTACGATACCAATAAAGATATTTTCAGTGGTCAAAACCTCGTTAATTGACAGTTATCTCAGAATTATAAGTAATGTATACACGTGTAGATAATGATTATATACAAATAAAATGTAAAAATAGTACATCACTAAGTTGTAAATATGACTTGTATTTATGGTTTTAACAATTTTTTCCACCTGGTTTTCGTGTTCGTTTAACTTTGAAGAAAAGACAATGACCTTATTTGCTGAGTGTTTCTATTTTACCAACCTTATAAAAATCAATTGAATTTTATAATTTATATGATTCCTATTTTGGTAGACTATTTTAATTTATATTACAAGTTCTAGTGCATCTCATTTGATTCAGAAGTATACTTCGAATGAATACATGGATAATTAATATCAATTCCTTCCCTCTGCATAGATATATTGCCTATTGGGAATCACTCACATAATTATTAATTAAAAAGGAGAGCATGACAAATATTGGTTGGTCGCTGCTGCAACGATGTATTTGTATGCGGGTCTTCCAGCACTTTTAACTAAGTTTCCTTATTGGAGCGAACTTATATTTTTCGTATTGCACTCCACGGGCCTCGAGGGTTTGACGCTGCGGAAGTTGCAACGGCCTGTTAGCTGCGAAATTAAATCACTTTCTGACCGCTAGGGAACGCTTTATTATTTTCACGTGGAAATAAGCAAACTGCTGGTAAAATGCCAAGGGAATTGGGATTGAATTCCTCCTTATTATCCCCCCGTGACGGCCGATGGCCTAAGGCAATTTTTAATAAATTGCATCCAACGTGATGAAGTAGTTTCCCGGAAATTGTAAGTTGGCGCTCTTATTAACGAATTAATAACTAGTTATTTCCTTAATCTTAAACAGTTATTAGATAGCAATATCGCCGGCAGTTTCCAAGATACAGTATTAAAATTATGTAGGAAATTATGTTAATATAAATTGTGTTTGAAGGATAATTAAGTCCTGGGAATTTTTATTTAATTATAACTATGCTAATGATATTATTCTATGTAAAGAATTTTACTATATTTCAAAAGAAATCACGCGTTTTATATAAAGATAGGTAAAATATTTGCTAATTTTCCCACTGAAGCGAAAGTAACGAATAAAAATTAACCCTATAGTAAAGTAAAAATTCTGCAACGATGAAACACATGTTTGCAAAATATCATCTTACTTTTTACCGAAAGCAAATTTTTACGCTACAAAACTCACTGAAGATAACCATATCCGTAATTAAGGTAATGTATTTTACACAAAACAGGATAAATATCCTGTCTCACACGATAAATAGATCAGTGAACGAGATGAGACTGTTATTATCACTACGTGCTTGTTCAGCAGAAGAACTTTTATCATTTATATGATCATGTTCCGGTAAACTGATCTCTCAATCAGTACTTCAGAGCACTATTATCAACCCCATGTCTAAATCAGCATCAAAATTTTATTACGAGAGTAAAAACGGCCATCATTTCCACATACACCACACTTGATGGTCCATCAGCGCGGGACGAGAGGCTGTGAGAACTTCGGGAAACGGCCAAAATCGGTCGAAAATTTACTCCTCCTCATACGCCACCTAATTTCTCCGCGATACTCGGTGACACCTCTCACGTTTCCATCGTAAACTTCACTCGTGACCCTCGCCCCCGTCTCCTTGACTACGCTCGTTTCCACCGCATTTTCCTAGGAGACGATTTGCAGATGGATAAAAAAAAATGCGATGGACCATGAAAAAGAATCATTAAGGGGCCCTTTTGTGTATCCCATCAGCATGGGGTCATTTCCGACCGGCTCTTTCTTTGTCCGCCGTAAAAAGAGTCTCTAGGAATGTTTTTAAGAACTTCGAGACAGGTCGTTAAGAAGTCGTCAAAACGCTCTCTTAATGATTATTGAGTAACAAAAGGGGGTGTGTCTCTCGCCGAGTATTGAAGTTTCCCCACCCCCGGGATGATTGATGAGTGCCCCACTCTACCGTTAACCGATAACCTAAGGAATCGATGGTGGCTTTTAAAAAAGTTGCGTCTTTAGTTGCGCCCTCGTGTGGGGGTGAGAGAAATTAGGGTCTTAATAGCGCTGCGTAAACTCCAACTTCATCGGTTCTTTGGAAGGGGGCATTGTTCCGGGAAAGAAAGTTGTCAGGCGGTAAAGAATTTTTTCGCGTAGGCAGTTTGTTGGGGGAAAGACATCCAACTCCATCAGCCGATAGGTAAATGATGTGAGACTAGAGGTAAACCTCTCTGACAAGATGAAAGACGTTCGTGACTTTATGATGAATTATAAACGATTATATAGAAGATGTATTAAAATCAGATATGCTTATTTTACGTTATGTACCAATTGCTTCAAATTTTCGGATGCATAAACCTTAATGACTTTAAGTTCATAGTACAATTTTTGACAGCATACCTTACCTACATTGTCGAAGTCTTAAACAATTAAGGTCTTATAACTATATATAAATAATACAATACGATAAACGAAAAATAATATTAAATCTGTAAAATAATAAATAATGTATAATTTACGAATAGTAATTACGAATAGAATTTAGTATATAGTTCTTGTAATTTGAAATTAGTAAAAGAAACATGAACAGTAAATATTTTAATTATGATATAATTGTTCTCACTGTTCCCAAAAACAATGAAAAGTAGTGTTGGTGACGTAAATGAAAATGATGGAAGAACTTAACGTGATAGAACACAAATTGCGCATTTAAAAATTACAAATGGAAGTTTGTTAAAGATACAGCTAGTTTAATAAAAAATGTCATAATGATAAGATATTAGAAGTGAGAATTTATAAATTGAAAGAGCAAACATTGGAAATACGAAGTTGAATTAAAGAATTCTTAGACCGAAATTAATTTACTATATGAAATATTACTCCATTTAATACAGAGAAAAAGAAAAATGGATAATATATGATTTTGAAACGTAAATAAAGAAGTAATTTGCATGCACAGTGCAACCTATTTTAGTTCTTTTACAAAACACGTTTAATCATAAACTATTATAATCCAAATATCATTCATCATCGCAAATTTAAATAATATTCCATAGATTAAAGCACGAAACCTAAAAGTTTACCTTAATAATCAATGAGAGATTTTTGTGTTTACGAGAATTCACATCCGTTAAATCTTTCATTTGAAAAAGCGCTGTTTAACGCAAAGAGAACGTGTGCTTTGTCATTTTTACAGCGGCCTTAAAAGCGTTCAAACAACCAATGGCAACGAAACTCAGTTAGTGGGAAAGCGTCGGTGGGAATCCTTGGAAAATTGGCCTTTGACAACATGGAGCTCTGGATGTAAATAAATCGGTGTTAATTACTCGGGACCTAATTTTACCACAAGTAAACTGGCCGAGGGTCAAGAGGTTAAGGCGTCTAATAATCCACGGTGGTGCCAGGGGCCTCACGCGTTTAATTGCATAACCAGCGTGGACGTGACTGGGAGTGAGCACTTAAAAAAAAGATGAAATTGCTCATCTTCCGCCTGTATTGACCCAGAATCCGCCACGCTGTGAGAATAAACTCCCGTTTTTTTACGTGAAAAAATCCTACGGATGTGAAAGCGGGATTTGAACACGTTCGGAATAGAAAAACACCTCATTTTCTATACTAATCTGCGGTTTACTGAAGGAGGTTATATTTGAAACGAGAAATATCGTTTTTTATTATAAAATGATTCAACCACACGTAGCAACTTGTCTGGACACGTATGAAGGTTTTTAGAAGGTATTAAAAAAGAAATTGCTGGAAGTAGATTTATGAATATTACATGAGGTTTAAGCTCTTATGATTAAGAATTTGCTTATCTAGAAGAAATATCTGAATAGAGGAAAATAAAAACGGCTCAATGTAGAATCTGTATTCGGAAAAAAATAACGCTTTTAAACATTAAACTATCTTAAAATAATTAGAATAAAAGCCAACGAAAAACATTTATATACTTATATATGCGTATAATTACCTCTTCGAAAATGTAAAGAATGCTATTGATATGCAATTTTTATCCAATGCATATTGTTGAATAAATTTCACTCAATTTATCGTGGAAATTTCAGATAACGGAAAGAATTAAATGAAGTAAATCATCATAACTAATATGAGGTAAGTATATGTTTTCTGACATAGAACATCAAGATAAAATATACATTCAGGAACCATAATTTAATATACGTATATAGCTCTCTATGCATCAAAGATCCTACGGTTGGTCTTATTGATTGCAGTAATTGACGGTGGTCAAATTGAATCGCGTTGAATTTTATTATACTCATGATAAAAGTCGTGCAGAAAAAGAGACAATGAAAGAAATTTCGACCTTTTTTGAGCCCAAAGGCAGGTTCAAAGCTCATCGCAACCAAAGCACCCAAATAAATGGCGAGAGAGCTCTTTGAACGGAAAAATCCGCACGAGTACCTTACAATGCCGAATAAAGACGTACATTTCGTTCGACAAAGAGTGACCGGAGAGCCATCAATCGAATGCATTCACACCTTTCATAACTCCATATGTACCGAGAAAAATACGCTATAGAGGAACTTTTTTGTATCACTCAGTTATAGACAGAGTAAAATACTCCATCTCTTGTGGAACCAGTAAAAAAAACAGGACGTACTTCGATAGAAGCTGGGTCAGAAGGCCTTCCAAATCTGACGCAAAAACCAGCTATTAGGGTTCCCTTCGCTAGTGTGAATTCAAATTAAAAACCCTTTCGTAACATTCCTTACCTTCTGCCCCTCAAAATTTAGGCGCTGAAATTCCAGCTCTCGAGGTCGGTACAAAAAGACAATTAATGGATCATAAACGTCGCTTTGCCTATTTACTCGGTGAAAATACGAAGAGAAAATTTATCTGTGCGGCGTTGTTTCTTGCGAAGATCGGACATCGTCTGCCCAAGGTTTTTACTGAACTTGTATCTCCTGCAAATCCATGGCTCTTAGGCCTTCGTCTTACAATCTGCCTGAGATTCCCTTGGCTGTAAGTCTGCCTTGTGCTCGGGATGTAGAAATTAAAGGGGGACATATGTCGAGGAAATTTATACCCACTGAGATCTCTGTTAATTTCTCGGTTTTCTTCTGCAGAACTGGAAGTTTAAATTGAGCGAGAAGTAATGGAGACATGCTAGAGATCTCTAGACTACGAGTTTTCGTACTTTTATCGTGTGAGTACTTCCCTTCTCTATCTATTCTCTTATATCTTTGCAAGTATTAGTATTGTGAAGGAACAGCATCTACCGAAACTTGATGTTTATACACTAGGAGAGGGAGATCGAACATTAGAACAATTTTAATGAAATATTTCATAAATACGTAATAAAATCTATTCAATTTTGAGGGTAACAAAATACTAGATTATCTTCTTAACGACTGATTTTATTTACGTTTCGAGAAATAATAAACAGCGAGGGTTACTTAGAGTTGCTTTACTAACTACTCGATTTGTCATGATTAAAAATTAGATTGTATTTGAAGAATATTAAAGATGGAATTTAATGTATATCATCCACTGTTTTATTACATACTGAAACCTTCATCTAAAACTTTTTACTTAAAATATCGTCAAATTCAAAGCTAAAATTATATTATTTCGTAATCATTCTGATTATTCAACTTTTATAACCTATGCTTAGCAATTATTTCATGTACAAATAGCCTATATACTCAGCAAACAAAAGTAACATCTTTATCGAATATTTTCTTTCCTCCAACAATTCCTAAATAAAAAACAAACATCCTTTATTCCCCCGTAAAATTGAACTTTGTCTCCTTATTCAGCGAAACCTCCCCACAAAGCTGACACGCTTTCCGCTGTATCGCCTCTTTCCAGATAGCAGTTTTGGTGGGGTCATTGGAGAGCCCATGGCAAACACGGCTATGAGGAACCAAATGATACACTCGTACTGCAGCTCACGGGGTGCAAACATCATCGGAAAGAATGTTTCTTTCCTCAGGATCTACAGAATACGTGAGAAGAATCCAAGATACTTCCCATACATCTATACATCTTTCCTGCGACTATTTTTTTTTCTTTTGCTAGAAATAGGGTTTTAGCACACTGCTCCCGTTTTCGTTGCGGAAGCCGAGACAAGATATTTTTGTACACTCAGCTGAATGCACACTTCAATACGAAAATATATTTCGATAATATTCTTTTTTATACCTTCGTATAGAATATTTTATATCAAAAAAGGAATACTAATATCACGGATAAATAACTTTGAAGGCTAAGATGAAAGAAAGCGAATGTTTTAATTTTACTAGGAGCTAAGAATGTGGAGGAATAACAGTTAATCAACTTGATAAAAATATAATAACTAGTTGAGATACAGTTAAAGTAAATGAATACAGAGGTACATGACTTGGAAAGACGTATGCTACAGGTATTCAATAATAATTAACCTACTAAGCATGATTAAGTAAGCTGGATTTTCAAAGTCCTAAATCATAAATTACAAAGAAGGAAAAACGTTTTGAAATATTTTATAGAAAGAGAAATAATTTCATTCCATTCAAACGTATAATTTTTGTTAACATTAGCTTAAGTAAACCTTACTTGGTAGTTTATTTAGGGATATAACTGGGAGATCATGCTTCGGTATCAAATTATGGAAGCTGATTATTAAATATTCTTAACCTTAACTAGATGGAAATAATAACTATAGAATTATAAAAAGTCATGCTAAAATGTTTCAGTCTAAAATAATTACTTAATAAACTTTACTTCGAACAAATCTGATAAGAAAATATATTGAATTAGTTAAAAATCGAATGTTACAATCGAGATACATGTATGAGGAAAACAATTGGATGAGGGAACCTAATGCATATTAAAAAACTACAATACGATACATAAGCCGCAATCCTACGATAAAAAGGGAGTAAATCGGAAAAATTATAGTAAATGTATCACAGCGCATTCCTTCCTTAAAATAATAAATAGAAGCAAAGGAAAAAATGCACACAAAGAGGTTAAAATGACTGGTACTAAATTTTTGAAATGAAGCAGAAATAGCAAAGCATGACTCCACAACTGACTTCCTTTTGAAAATTTTAGAACGGTAGAAATGATGATGATTGCTTGTTTGAACTATTCCGATGAATATGAGTTCCGATACGAACGTAATTTAAAAATTTTCAATTTAAGTTTGTTACATCCTATTGAAAATGTTCATTTTTTATTGGAATTAAAATAATTATTGAGCTTTGAGCTATTAATACTTCCACTGATCATGCGAGATGTATAGCATTAATGAAAATCAAAACTGTCGTGGAAAAATTTTATAAACTAATATACTAAAAGACTATGAGTTATGTCATTTAGCGGGGATAATATAATATTCAATAACTTAGTTTCTTAAACTGAAACACGCATATCTATAGTATTTTATTATATTATTTTAAAATTCCTCCTTAACCATGTGATATAAAAATTTTAGTTTTATACTCTATATTTCATTTTAAAATAAATTATTTAAACATATTATTGCTTTCGTTGTGTAATTTATCGATTATATTAGTCAATTTATACTGAATAAATCTATGAGTTAATTAAAAATAAAGAATGAAAATTATTTTTCATAGGTTAGAAATTTGTTTGCCGTTTATTTACTATTTTAAAAAATTTAATAACAATTTAATTAAATTAAAATTTTTATAATTTAGCGTTTAAAGATTAAATAATTATGTTTATCTGTGTATTTATGTCACTGGTAGAGATCTAGATTAATGTCGAGCTTTAGAAAGTGAAGTCAGCAAAGTTTTCGGGACTTATAATTGTTCACGAGAGAGTAGAACGCAAGGATTACCTTAAAGAGGACAAGGGGAATTAGAACACCGAGTTATTTCGTCCGCATTCTGCTTCTAGGTCTTCATCGATAAATATGACCGTAAAAGTTGTTTACTTTTCACCGTAGTCCTGGTAATGGGCGAACGTTAAAGGATTACGCGATGAAATGGCGGGAATTTAAAGGGTTTCAGCAGTACGAGACAAACGGAAAGTTTTTATCTTCGGCAGAAGCTTTTCTTTTACGGGATTCTCGATAACTGCCGCGGTCACATTCGGTGAACGCCCTTTCCTGATTTCTCGAAAGTAGGAAGTCAGAAGTGGCGCTGCGTTTGTGTCAAGGCCGCTTCCAAAAAAAAGAGTAACGATAAAAATGGAGGCGAGCGCAGGAAAGAATGGGTAGAGAGGAAAAAATAGAAGGATCAGAGAGATTTATAGAAAAATATATATTTAAAAGGGAACAAAGAGAGAAATGGAAAATGAAGGAGGACATCCTATGAGAGGGTGTACTCCATAAATACCGTTTCAATTTCTACTTACATGCACCCCAGAGATCTGCAAAGGTGTGAAGATGGATATTAATGAACATTCAGTTTCATCTCGAAAGATGCAGGAAATGGAATGTTTTGCTCAAAATCTCCGACAATATTTCAACGTAATGCTATCCTTTTAATATCTATGAACTCTCATTTCCAAACTTTAATTGACGAAGTTTTTTCAAATATCAATCAAATAAAATTTACTTGAAAATTTTCAGAGATATTTGCAAGATATTCTCATCTCACATGAATCAGGAAAGCATCTTATGCCTTTGAAATCGTAAAAATAGTGGTTGAAAAGACAATATGTACACAAAACTAAACTCTTATGCATTGCAATGGTACCCTGATTAAGACTTCACTTTTCAGAGCTTCGAAACTGAAACGGCTTAACTGTTCCTTACTTTTTGGAAGATTAATATTTAGTTTTATCTTTATCTAGTTTTGTTAATAAAAATATTTCACCAATAACTCTTTATTTTCTGGAATTTAATGTCACAAAAGAATACTATGAAAATGCAATGTTACAGCAAAATTTTTAGAAACTTTGGTGGCAAAATAATTCTGAGAATTATTTCGCCACTAAATAAGTGACATTTAGTGTTTCCCTTATCATTTTTTTAAGATTATAATGATAAATATTTCTGATCAGTTCGTGGGCCTTAAAATCTATCGCCAAAATTCAGAACAGTATGTGAGTCGATTATTTTTCGATCAAACGTATCATTTTATATTAATAGAGGTCACCTGTTTTGATTATATATTGATGCAAAATATAAAAACTTCACTCAAACGAAATATTTTATCAAAAATTATATTACGGAGCTCTGAAATTGCAACATCTTAATCGTGGTACCACTGTATAAGCACTTTGGCGTGAAGAAAGGCATTTCCTCAATTTTTTAGCCTACATAATATGCAGGAAAATAGGCATTAGCTCATTCAGTGACGAATTCAATTCAGTTCCTTTAAGTTTCCTCTGTTGCACGAATAAATGTTTTACGATACGGACAGCTTTTTTTAAGATATCGTTGTGTATAATTTTTTTGAATTACGACCTTATTCATGTTACCTTTTACGCTTCTATAAACTTCTCCAGTCATATGTTACTTAATTATCTCCACCAGTAAAGCACGCTAAAGAATCAACGACATAGTTTGTGATCTTGCTTGAAATTTAGTGTACATGGCTGAGAGAAATGATAAATGAAGTAATTCCAAAAACTTCAAAATGTCGAGACAAAAACTCAGACCTCCAAGCTTACGATTTGGTTTCTGTGCTTATGGAGAGGTCAACTGGTTATAAAGATGTTTCAGAAAGTAGGCTATCTTGTTTTTAAGCCCTAGAGTTAGCTTAATACATATCTACCATTTCTTTATCATCAGAAAATTCATGTATCTTACCAGAAATCTTGTGCACAAAATATGAGAATATGTAGAAGAAATTTCTTGGGAATTGATATTTGAATAGCTTTAATTTTAATCTACTTGATTGATATTGATATGCAGTCGAGTAGAACAAGTTGTGGCAATGTTGTGTTCGTAGCAATCCATAGCAAAAAGATCACACATGGACATATCTTTTGTTTTCATTTAGGGGCTTTCCCATTCTAGAAATAAATGAAGTATTTTGTGCGTTATTTCATAATGTGATAGAATATATGGTTGATTAGTTGCCAGAGAAACATTTTCAAAGTGAAAGTGAGTTTGACAAAATGTAACTGACGTTGTGGTATATATGTTGATCGTATGAAAAGATGATGGTGTTTAATCACGTTACCTAAACTTTCCTGCACTTTTATAAAATGGCCAAAAATAGAGAAAAAGTCTTTCCTACGCCTTTCCCTAGCAACCACTTTGACAATCGCATTTCGGTCGACACTTAGGAAACAGAAAGCAAAGCAAAGGGGGGAAAGAGAGAGCAAAGCCAACAATTAGGGGGATAGAGAAATTCCGATACGTAAGGGGACAAGTAAGCTAGTGGGATTCTGGCTTTTCCCTTTTATTGGAAGAGAAAGAAGGAAAAGACCTTGTTTTGGAACAGGTAATAAGCTTTTGGATCACCACAGAAAAGGGGGGGTGATAAAGGAAACCTTAAGGTTCGACCCAGATGACCCCCCCCTACCGACTTTGGAAAAGTTAGGGAAAATACGAAAGTAATAAGGGATGTAGGCAATAAGAAGAGG
Source organism: Pantala flavescens (assembly GCA_020796165.1). NCBI lineage: Eukaryota > Metazoa > Arthropoda > Insecta > Odonata > Libellulidae > Pantala > Pantala flavescens. The sequence continues at coordinate 42,849,370 of CM036881.1, read as the reverse complement.
GAGCAGCCATCGTAAGGAATTCGAAAGGCAAATAATGAGGTGAGCGTAGAATAATGAAATGGTGGAAGGAAAATGGAGCAGGGTTTGGAGAGAAAGTTAAGAGTGATATTTTTATAGGAATTGATTGAGCGGTAGCTTTAGACATTATTAAGCCTTTTACAAGATTTTATGATGATGTTATTCGGATTATCAGGATTCATTATCTTTTTTGGACCACAATTTATGGGTTAGTATTTATTAGCATCTATATAATTTATAAGACTCGCAGTTTCTTAGTTCTAACTTAAGTAATATACTATTATAATTCGCGAATTCAGGTTTTAATATATTTAAAGCGACTTAATTAATTAAAAATTAACTCAACGATTTACGAAAAGAAGTGAAAAGTTTTAATTTATTTACATCACAGAAAATAAACAAAATGAAGGATTAGGCATTAAATTGTTAAAGTTACAATAACATGTAATGAATCCAATGGGTACTATGGGTTCAACAATCTATGGGTTCATAAATATGTCTAAATTTTTTTTTCTGCTGATATTCCTTTCACTATACCATTTATCATTCCTTAACTGAAGATATATCTATCCAGTTTCTAAACCATAGTGTCTAAGCTATGTTCCATTTGCTAAACATATTACTACACATATTTCAATATAAAATTTCGTTTTTGATATTTAAAATTTGAAGTTATAATACTCTTTGGTACACTGAAATATAATTTACAATTTTCTCGAATTGATAAATTTCCAATAATTTTTGTTTTGAAATATAATTTGTTGGTATGGATGAAAAAATGTAGGTTTGTAAATATTACTGTAAAAATTTCGCATTTTAAAAGTTTCCTACTTCCTTAATAGGAAAAATAGCTATGCATTTACTTGTGCTCTCCGTTTTTAAGTATTCACAAAATTGCAAAGAAGCATTCTATCAGAAGAGACAAATCGAGTTATACAATGTGTCAAGAGGCCTGGTATAAATTCCCTAAAATGGAAGTCAAGTGTCCTAAATAAGCAAAGGAGAAACCTAAATGAGTACCTAAATAATGAAAAGAAAATATCTCCAAAAATTCCAATGCAATTTGTATTTAAGCTACTTATTATCTTAGAGACATAGTTTCTAAAGTGGGTTATCTGTTGTTTTGATATGATTCGTGTTCATGCGAAATGTTTCTTTCCTTTCATCGGGGAATGTCAGCCAAGACTTGAAGCCAAAGAATAGTATGAATAGAGTTACAAATCTTATCTCTCCTATCAATAATATTAATTATACTGAATGCGTAAGTTAAAAGAAGAGATTAAATAGTATATTTCCCATAAAAATGCCTATATATTCTGATTACTCTAACTCATTGCTACCTATTTGGTAAGTTGCGATATATTTTCCTTAAACAACTTCCAGAATTGATGTAGATATTTGAAATATAAAAATTATGAGAAAAATCGAGTTTCTTGGGACTCGAACCCAGTCCTCCCATATAATGTATTGCGACCCCTACAGGGCTCCACACAATTTGTTTCCTGTAACAGAAAGTTAGCGAGTTATGGCGTGGTGGATTAGCATTAAAAATATCTGCCCTTAAAGCTAGAGTAGATCTTTGTTCCAATCACAGTCACGACCCCACTCTCCCTTTTAGTTTTTATCTTCAGGTCTCAGCCTTACAACTTAACGCGAAAACTATTTCACCCTTCGTGACGTCTCACTTTCGAACTCGGAAGGGTTGAAAAAGTCTTCTGCGGGAGACGGCTCCTTTCGGTGGATTTCGGTCGGAAGGACAGGATGAGGGATGGAACGTATTAATGTGATTCGTTGGTAAAAAGGGCCGCGAGATCGGCTGGAAGTGACGTCAGGGGGAAACGCCCCTTCCTGTCCACTTCAATCGCCAAGAAAGCGGCAAAAAATGAGGAAAAATACGCGGAAAGAAAACTCCCGAATTTATCATCCGAAAAAAAATGACGAACGGACCGCGTCGACAATGAGGAGTTATTAACATCGGAATGGTCCGTCCCTTCAATTCCCTCGAAAATAATTCGTTTTCCGCTCTTCAATTAACTCCACAGCGTCAATTTTCTCGTTTTCTCATTTTAATCCACTCTTTTCTTTTGCCCTTTCTTCGGACGCCTCATTCATCCACAACCAATTCCCCTCCCGAAGATGGTCGAATAATAGGCACAAGGACGTGTTTTTTGCGGTTGAAATGAATGGAAATTTGTTATTTTTCCGAAGGAGCGCTTCTTTTTCTAAGGACAAAGGGATGGCGAAGAAAAAGGACAAGAATGGGTTTGGTTTTTATTTTCGGCGAAGAGTTCCCGAAAAAAATCTATAAATAGAGCATCTTAAAAAGAGTGCCAAGGATGCTTTGTGAATTGAAGGTTACTTACGAATTCTAGTTTCGGAAGTGAACGAGTTCTCAAAGAGAAAAAAGGACGCTGTCAAGGTTTAATACAAAAGGAAACTGCTCTTAGTATCTCGAAGCTAAAATAGCCATTTTAATGAAAGGAAAATACGATAAATGATTGCCAATTTAAAGACGTTAAATTAAAAATTCATTATATTTTTCGTATAAAATGTAACACTAAAATGCTTTGATGTTTTATGTATGAAATCAGTTGTTTAAGGGTTAATTAAATGGGTAAAAGCTAATCAAAGAATCATCTTATTTATTATGAAGTAGAGAAACTAAATGTTGCTTTTTGAAAATTTCTTTCTTCATTTGTTTCCATGGTTTTTTTATAAAAAGTGTCATTTAATTACGTTTTATTACAATTAGTGTAATTTATCTAAGAAGACTTTGAGTTTAGTCTTTGAAATCTGGCTTATCACAATATAAATTTAAATAATTAGCTATAAATAATCTTAAATCGAATCGTTGATAATACAACAATGTTCGGATGGGCCATGCGATTGAATTCAATAATTAAATTATTCTAGGAATCTCAATTTAAAACGAGTTAATGTTAAAATATTTATGTATAAGAATACGTAGCGCAATAATGGTAACTATGGTGACCTTATTAAACTAAGTACAGCTTTCGTGGAGAGCTTAATAGCATATGTTTTCACTTCATATCGTCAACCAAACTCTAGATACAAGAGTAAAGAGATTTAAAGGAAAGAAGAAGAGAGATAAATCTGTGGAGCTGTAAACAGTGAGGATGAAACATTCTTGAAACTAAAGGTTGAAACAGCAGGAGTGGTTGAAAGGGTTGAATCATACGTCTCAGAGAGGATACGGAAGTCATAACAGAGTCAAAAGGAATCTTTGGCTTATCTTGGCTAAGGTGAGACTCCATTTGGACAGAAATCCGTAGCGAAATTAACATGCAGAATGGGTAGTCTGGAGGGACCGTCGTGGAATCCGAGGAAGAGACAGGGAAATGTGGAGACTAAAGAGAAGGTGAGATTAGCTCTGAAATACGGCGATGTGGATGAAAACCTCAAGGGACATATCTCATTTACTTAAAGGATTACATTAATTGTGTGATATATTAATGATGCTAATATTAAAGGAAAGGATAATTTCAGAATTGATAAATTGAATCACTGTTGTACGATAAATTATTAAAAATGAATTAAAGTTATATCTTATTAATTATATTGAATTTATAAGGTGAATAATGAAGGAATAATGTTTGAAGTATAAATTAATGCAGTTAGAAAAATATTAAATAGATCATGATATTAACCAGGAAATGTTTGTTTTTAAGATATGATGGAAGACATTAAAATAAAGTTTTATTTCCCTTTCTGATCTGGAGAGAATTGGAGATGAAAATAACTCCATCAGCGGTAAATTAATTTATGTTTCCTTACTATTGCAAAGTTATAACTTTTACGCCATTGATGGTTTTTATAAATCTTTTTATCAAATACTTTTAATGTATGGCTTTTTTAAGAAATCTTCAAATCTGCAAAATATAAACGGCCATTTAGAAAGGAATAACTAAAGATATTTATAACTATACAGTATCATGAACTATTTTTCTTTCACATTAAACACGGTTTCTTATGGTTTTATCAATCAAAATTTCCATTTATGAAGGACATATAAAAAGAACAGGCTCAACTAAAAAGAGCAACATAAAATAATGCTGAGTCATTGTTTCAACACTAACCTTTTTATTTCTTTGCTCAAATATGTTTATCATTGATTAAGACTTCTATGTTTCCATGAGAAACAAAAATACTTCCAAGTATTCAAAGAAGGGTATTGTATCAGGGCTCTAGATATTTTAGTTTTAAATACTAACATTCAGAGGTAATTAATTGATCGATAATTTTTGTATGGGGGCATTTAATCAACTATATATTAAAAATGTACCAATTCAACTGAATTTAACATTCATTTTTACAAAAGTAAAGCTTTCTTTTTATCATACATAGTTGCTTCAAAGGTTACCCTTTTAATATATCCATATCACTCATAATCGATGCGAGTTTTCATCTTTGGATAAATTACCCACCAAAAGAGAAACACCAACCCTCGATGGCCAAGGGCACCCTCAAAAAAAAAATAATAAAACAGAAAAAAAAAGTTGATCTGAATAACGCAGATTGATCGAGACATGCATTAGGATCCCTTGCTTCCGCTTGGCCAAACGAAGGCCCTAATATATGAGAGATGATTTAACTTATCCATTAAAGAGAGGACTGAATTGAAGGCAGATAGACGCAACGGACGAGGGCAGAATAGAAAAGAAGGGAGAAACGATTTTTAAGAGGAGTTCGGAAGATTAAGAAAGGGTTTGACAGGGGTGGAGAGGGATGATCTTCCGAGAGATTTATTCTCCCTTTCCGTTGACGTCTGTTGAGCCGTTGCTTGGATACGGAGTAGAGATGATAGAACCTTTCAGCCGAAGCCATTTTTTACGACAAAGTTTTCTTAGGAAAGTCCCTCATCAAAGAAAAGAGTGCCTTAATTCCGAGGCTAAGGCACACTGCATCCGTTTGACTCATTGAAAAATAGAGTCGATCTGAAACGAGGTTGTCATAGAAACGTAGAACAATTGTGACTATATATGCTTTAGCTACGGTTTGTCATTATAAAACAGGTAAATTGTCAATTGATTCCCAGTCTTTCTCTTTCTTGTAAACGAATATTTGGAAATAAAACAAACAAAAGGAAATAATCAAAACTTCTATCGCTCGGTAAAAACTATCTGATAATCAAAAACAGATCCTCAAATCTCAAATATAAAATACAAGCTCTTTAATCGTTAATATTTGTAAATAAGGTATTAATATTCTTATATTACTTATGCGTATATAATTATGAAAAGAGAATAAATAAATGTTAAAGAGGTTGTTAGAAACTTATACGCACTAAGATGTGCTACAAGAATACTACTTATACAAGAACAAAGTAAAATTGATATTAAAATAATTTAATAAAACATTTAATAAAACAAATGCTTACCGAGGATAGCCAATCAAATACTATGAAATATCTCTCTAAGATTTAATGATAAAAGAATTAAGCATGGCACAGAACAACCATTCGGTATCATTTTTAATTTTCTAGTAGAATATATTTTTAACTTTTAGGAAAATTTATTTGCAATTAGTATAATTAAATTATTGCTTCCATCGCCTGTAAAAGTAATGCAGCCTAGCATTGTCATATGATCCTTAATGTGAAGGTAAATTATATGAAATGAATAACAAATAAGAACTCTAACACTGGCAGATTACATTTCATACCCCAGCTCACATTCTGCTTTTGAAGTCGACAAATTCGTATAAAAGGGTCGAGTAGGGTAGAATGGATGCGTTCCAAGATTCCCAGTTCCGATTTGTCGTCCTGTACTGTGCAGCGCATCAAAAACACCCTCTCCTCCCAGGGAAATGTATAGCAATTTGATGACTTGGGGAAGAAGTTGACGTTTAAGCCATCACTCTGTGAGTGCAATAGCACTTGAATGTCTCTGGAAGGAATCCATCTAAATGAATCGCTCGGCAGGGGGTTTGATGCATGCCCTGGGACTTGTTTCATTGGATAATGGGATAGAAAATGCGTTCCTTTTTACTGGATGAAGATTCCATCATTCTAGACTGTTTGCTATTGGAAAATAAAACGCGTTTTGAGGAGTTTCCGTAACTTTGGAGAAACTTGGCGTACTCTTTTGTGAATTGGAAGGGATCTCTATACGGGGATTTGTTTGAAAACTTTCAAAAGTTTAGGATATGTATCTCTAAAATTTATGACGCATTAATGAGACCTTATTTTTTATTCCTGTACTGAACATCATTCTGAGAATTTCTTTCTGATTTTTCTTTCCGATATTCTTTGATCTTTGCTCCTTTCACTATAGTATAGAAAGACGGGGGAACTCATTTCGTTGTTACGTGATATTTCTTAAATAAGAATTATTGAACTTAAAGACATGGTGATCTTAAAAAATAGATTTTCATGAACCTTATTCCACAAATTTCAATAAAATCTTTACTCCTAAAAGATACAAGAAAATGCTCTTTGAGCATGTAAATTGATGTAAAAGTAAAGTAAAGCTCATTTTCTTAAATAATGATATAAGTGCTAAAACTGTTTCCTTGGACGCTAACCTACACTAAATTCAATTTCAATAAACTTACTCTAATTATTCTAAATCAGAATTGTATATATAATATTTGTAAGTTAGTTGAATAATAACAAAGAGATAGCACATCAGTTGGTTCTACGATTACCTCGAGATAAGAAACATTTTACTTACTAATTACTTACTTAACTTTTTTACTTACTAATGAGTATTTAATATTAAATAAGCATTTCGTATATCCCTCCTGATCATTAAGTCAGAAAAAAACAGTTTCTATCCTACAAAACACACGCCTTATCTCATTCCAAAACTTCCTCCATCTATTTCATTCAGTGACATATATTCCGAGAATTTGATGCCAAGAAAAAACTGAAAGCTGAGAATAAAAACGAGTGACGCGCTCTGATTCTCTTTTGTTAATTACTCGTCGCGTCCGTTGAAAAATTAAGAGTTGACGATTTTGAAAGTGGAGGGGGGGGAAGACGTGGACATTAGACGCCTCTTGAGATGTGTATCTGGGTTTAGAGAGACTGATTGTGGGGAGGGGGTTGGCAGAGATCGCCTAGGCTACGTCATTGGCGCAGATGTGACCTGGCTGAGGCAAGGAGATGAGGGCAGTGATGATATGAGGAATGGAGGTGTAGTGTTTCAACGACTATGATTATTGAGTTACATTGATATAAAAGATAATGAAGGAATAAATTCTAGAGATAAACTTTACGTTCACTGTCATAAGTTAATGTATTCAATTACAACTCCTCTTGCTTCTGTAAAAGGTTAAGAAAAATAAAAATCTCAAGACTTATTTCCCGATTTAATGCTTAAAGAAATATGCGTTCATTATTCCGGTACGATTTCGAAAGGTAATGTTGATTTAAAATGAAATAAATTGCTCCCTAAAAAACTATTATTTTCCTTACTTTGCGTAAGAATCTTCTGGCGCCTGAATGTTAGGCAATTTACAAACACGCGAGTGCAACGCGGGTAGCATAACTCTACGGCGCCGGAGGGAATTATCAACCATAGCTTAAGACTTCCCAATATTTTTCGAGCAAAAGAACTCTTGTGTTATTTATTCACATTCTAAATTCTTATTTTATTGATAAAATAGGAACGTCCTATTTTATCAATTCACGTTTTAATTTCGGTTCTATAAATTTACGCATATGAGAGAACTGATCAAGCAAATTCCAATGAAGTTCTTAAAGATGTTAGAATTTCCACTAATTACTCAAGTAATTTTTTTACTTGTTATTCATTTTCATCTGAACTAAAACAATATAAAAACGAGTTAGACTAATACATTTACAAAAGGAGGTTCGAAATTAACCTCTTCGCGTATTAATTCTTAGAGTATTAAACATAACTTTGAAGAAAAAATCATTAATATAAACAACACTATAAACTGGATTGCTTCGATATTTAAACTACTACCCAACTCGATTTCTAGACGTTATACAAAAGGTCGAGAATGGTAACATGCGAGATTAAAGCATGCATGGAGCCCCTCGATACCACATGGTGCGCCGATTCATAGCTCGCCGTATGGGGAAGACAGCGTCGTAGCATCCGACTGAGTTAGGATTGCAATCTCTCACTCATTTTTAAAGGAAACATGTGTACTTAATGCTCCAGCTGAGATATGTGAGCGAGCGGTTCTGAATCCCGCTCTCCGTTGAACACTGAGGAAGACAATTTCTCACTCTGGATATTACACCCCTTGCCTTCTCCTATATCTGCCCGAAAGGAGGAAGGGAGATGTGGTACGGAGCTGCGGACCGCCTTCTAGGTGATGGGGTAATCCCTTAAACTTAAGGTAAGTTGTATCCTAGAAGGACTCGTGGAAAGTTGTTATAGAAGTATCCTCGCTGCTCAGCCGGGACCGCCGACGGATTAACCCAGATTTAACTGTTTCCATTTGGGTCACAAATCCTCATTTGCTAACTGTCTACCTTCTCCGTACGCAAACCCTTGGATACGTCATTTTTATCCCTCTGCGGCAATTAGCATTTACATCTCCACCGTAGTTAACGGAGTATTACTTTAAGTCCAAGTCCCGTTTCTTTTTCTCTCAATGTTAACGCAACAGAGGAATTTTGTTAACAGCAAAAACTTGTGCATACAAGACTGTTCACAGCATATCCTAATCTCATAAGGGCGATATGACACATTAAGATGCGACTTTCCATGAATTTAAGCCTGAACATTTAAATTTAAAATATTTCAAGAGCAAGATAATCTTAAATTCAAATCCTTATTTATTAAGTATATACTATGATTAGATTCAAACTTAGAATATAATAAGTTTTTTTTTTTCTGGAGGGTATAGAGGGTTTTCATTTTTCTTACGGTTATAGTTAATATAGTATAGGTAATAGTAGCATAGTTAATCATCTTAGATTTACTTTCCAGAATAAAACTTTACGGATATAAATATTTCAATATAAAATTTTTAAAAAAATTTTAAAATTCTTGCATTATCTTATTCCAAATCCATTATAAATCCTAATAGTATGATAATTTCCAAATTATACAGTCTAACTAGAAAAGAAATTATACCATAAGAAAATATCTATTATAAGTTATGAGTGTTTCGTAAGGATTTTGATATTTTAGATTCAATTATTTAATTAAATATATCCAATTCATCAAACTTATTTAGATTCAGGATTAAATATTATATGACTAAAAGCCATAGTAGATGCATCCTTGATGATGTAAATACGAAGAATTCAGGGTAATATATGCTTTTATGTGTTCAGTTTAACAGCTAAAAACGATAAAAGGATATGCTTATTTTAATAAGCATTTACTCACAGATAAACGGCATATCTATAACAACAGCACCGCCAAACGTACGACTCTTCACTCATGACCGCAACTTCAGTCATTTATTTGACGCATCTAAATAATGGAAAACCTCATCGAAAACGATCGACTTTCATACTTTCGTTTTGGTATTTTTTTGTGAAAAAGTCCCCAAACGGAAGCGTATTTATCAAAGGAATGATTTCCAACATCGTCCGCTTCTCATAATGAGATTTTATAGCGGAATAAATGGACAATCGTCTCCTGCGATCGCCCGGAACGAAAAAAGAATAATGAAAAATCTCTCGCGGGAGAGATATCGCTCAATAATTACTCCGATAACGCTTTTATTCCCACTCTGACGTACAGAAATAACAACCGGAAAATCAAAAACCAAACGCTCTTTCGAAAAACGAAAAAGTCCATGTATGTACGTGTGGGAAATCGGTACGTGGGCGGACCGTCCGATCGGAGTATTTACTTTCGCGTGGGGAAAACTCGCGGCGATGCAGTGCTCTTTCCATTTGAGCGACCCATTTTTTTCGTTTCGATTACGGATTTCCACCCCAACCCAGATGCACCCTACCGCTTTCTAATCCCGCATCGCATCCGGCTGACCCTGGAAAAAGGTAACCGACAAAAGAATAACGATTTTTATCCCGCACTGCGATACCGCGAGAGTTACGCATCGCGGATACCCCTTTGTTTTTCGAATTTGAAGGATAAAAAAATATTCGATTGTTAGAACTGAAATGAAACTTGAAAGACTGCTACAGGAGAGTATAAGTGATGTTCTGAAATGTATTCTTTAACGTTTTAATCCTGGGCACTATGCGGAAAATAGTGTATAGTGTTTTTACTACTTTTTCTTTGACGAGTTTGACGAATAAATAGTCAAATAAAGTTTTACTGTTTTCAATTTGATTAAGTATCAAACTAAATACTCTACAACTCCTCAGAAAATTGTTTTCTTCCTTGTTTCTTGACTGTATATGTCTCATAAATTATTCATTTACTAGAAACGTTTAGAAGTAGTTAATAACGATTTCCATTACAGAGTGCTCCTTTTGCTGGGAGCAGTATAGATGCGTCCGTAAATTCAGCTGAAGATGCTATATACCATGTTTTATATTAATGTCATGATCATAATGCAAAATTTAATTGATAACACTTTAAAGTAATTGGGGTCATGGAACATTACTGTGCGGGACACCCGAGTTACGTCATCAAAGTTTAAAACTAACATATCTAACGCTAATTACGGATTTTATTAATAGAAAATGCGTTTTTTATAGAAATTGTTATAGAAATGAAAATCAATAACCATAATAGATTATCACAGATTCGTAAAAATATCATATTAGCTCAAATTAAAATTTCTTATTTCCAATCCTAGGATACTCCACTTTGCGAAAGCTACGTGATTTTTATGAATCATTATTATAGCAATATTACCTTAGATTCATGCCGATTAAGTTTCCTTAGCAACGATTAATTCAATAAATCTATTCCAAACATACGAAAATTATAATTTCTCATTTGTAAGACGCTTTGACGCATCATGAACCAATCGACCAGAATACGCAATTCGTCTGCAATAGTACTACTCCTATCCAATAGCTTCATTCCTGAATTCCTCATTGGAGAAGCTCTGAGTAGGACCGTAAACTGTCTAGACAGAAAGGAAGAGTGATTCGTAGCAATGGGAGAGGAAAGAGTCGGGGAGGATCCTGCGGGAGATAACATAGTGTAAGTAGCCATAGGGATTAGGGGAGATTGGGCCGCGGCTGAAATTTGGCCGAGAAAGGTCTGCCGAAGGGCGGCTTGGAGATGAAGTGGATCCAAAGCCGTGGAAAGTGGTGAAGGATCGAGGGTCGCTAATGCAGGTTTCCCTCTTCTAACGACGGCAATTTGTTTCGTGGAAACGCTCCATCCCGCGTATGTGAAAATGTCACGGAGGGAATTCAATTAAAGGAATTATATCATCTCCCGTTGCTATGGTTTTCTGGCTCCGAGTCGTAACGTGCGTGGGCGGAGAGGATGGTCTCCATGGAGGATTAATCAAAACATCTCGACGCGCTGCGTTTTTGTGACACACCAACTTGGGGACAATAGTCTTCATGTTGATTGCGTCATGAATACCACATCATCATTTGTATTTGGGGCTGTTATTATGGGTATAATGTTACCTTATGAGTATGAAGATGATTTTCTACTATGATCACTGCCTGGGAATTATTTATTGCCGTCTATGTGTTACTGTTGTCGTTATTCAGTCGTCCTGTAAATGTTGGCGAAGTATGATTCTCTTAAAAGATCTAAATCTGCTATAATAACAATTCTTTGGTCAAAGATTAAATGAACGCGAATTGAAAAGGATTATATATCGAAAGCTAATTAATTATGAATTAGAAAAAATAGGCGTAAATAAAGTAAAATATGAGGAAAAACTATTAAAATATTTAAAAAGAACTCAATTATTATAAAGTAACGTTGAATTAAAGGAATAAGAAAATAAATTATTGAAATTGGCCAATCAGCTGAACCCGAGAAGGTTTAAAAATAGTATAGAAATATTTTACTAGCAGCAGTTTACCTGATACGTAACCCTAACATATCACAAAAATACGCAATAAGCAGGATAAAAATTATGAAAGCATACTAAAGTGACCTACTTCTTTGGGAATATAGAGCAGCGGAAATACGAATATACAAATTTTAATAATGAAAATCGTAGGAGGGAAAGAGGTAACCATAGTTTCGGTTTGCGTAGTTGAAATAGATTGATACAAACTAAAAAATGCTACGTTATAATAATTTGTTACGTAAACATTTCACTGAACGATGCCAGAAACTTTTGAATTTCATTAAATTCCTATGTTCACTAAAGAAAAAACCAGGATAGTGGAACGTTTTACGAACACAGGGATGCAAATATAAACTTTCGGGCGCAGGAAATTTACCGATCTTCATTTGTATCCCACCGCAATACTTAATTACGCGGATTTGAAATGTGCGAATGTCTGCCCGCAAACGTCCGCTGCAGATTCTTCACTGGACAGTGACGATCGCTTGCAGAGATTAACAATTACAAACAGTGGAAGGGGGAAGCACCAAAACTTTGCAGTTGTTAATTGCATTTCCTGCACTGCGCGCGATTGTGCGGAGAGCTCTTCTAACGATTCCACATTTAATTCAATCTCCCTTTGTTTCGATAAACAGGCTCGTGGTTCGGTTTTCCAAAAAAAGATAATTTTCATCCCAAAGCTGTAATTTATGCCTTTGACGTGCGGTGAATCTAGATCGATTGCTCTTTCGACTTCTTAGACATCATTGTCGATAGCTATTTCGCCGAAAACGCTTGTTTTATCGTTAGTGATTGATACTAGTTAAAACTGAATGATTAGACTCTATAGCTTTCCATGAGTTTCTGTTCAATGTCAGTGTCAGTCAAAGTCATACGTAAGTATGCACATAATTTCAAGTAAAATATTATCAAAGTATACTTTAAATATCCATCACGTAGATTTATAAACACATCGACATCCAAAGACGATTAATAACTTGATAGAAAAATTATAAAAAGACGAAAAGGGGAATATTTTAAAAATGTAATTCTGTTCTTTAACTAATACAATCCTATTATTGAAATTTAAAATAAATGTACGACACAATATATTTAATCAGAGACAATTTAATTTCGTGAATTTATCTAACAACCTTTCATTCTATGTCTTTTTAATCAATATTTAATTTGTTTTCACTAAATATCTCTAGTTCGGAAAATGTGGAAATAAATTTGGAAAAAATAACCAATATAGTTGTTCTAATAATTTCCAAAATCACCCTTCCAGTTCCTGTGAACAGTTTTCATTCCAAACCACTATCCCTTTACCCTCAAACAGTTGCATGATTATTACCATATCGCAAACCAACTGTAGACCACACGAGACAAGAACACAGTATTGTCATCGTCTTTGCTCATGATGCAAATCATTAATGAGGCATCCGGAGTATGAATTGGTCAGAGACCACAGACTAGGATGTTGCAATAGCTCCTGTTGATGGGCTTATGGCAACAGAGGGATTGGTTGACCTCAGTCGGGATTCCAGTATTAGAACCACCGGTGCTGACAAAGCTATGATCCGAGACAAGCTGAGGTTACCGATCGCAAAAAGTTACTGTAAGCTTAAATCAACAAGGTGATTGGAAAATCAAACTTTAATCAGTTGGAATGCAGAAGAGGATTAGGGTTAAGCTATGGTTGATGGATGACCTCGTTGAAGTAATGATCGGAAGCTATTATCATCAATTCATCATCAGTAATTTATAGGAGAATTAACAACGAATCTATTGCAAGCGAGCACTTTATAAGCTGTATTAGTATCCGAGATGATAGAGAGCATTTTCAATCAACGAAGTTATAAATATAATATAACTGAGAAAGAAAAGAAAAAGTTATTTTATAATTATATACTTTTTCCACACACGAATGAGAATATGAATTATTATTCTAATTCAGTCATTTGAATTATGATATTATGATGAAATATAAAACCCCTTAGCGGCTATGGAAAATTACCTCCAATCTATTTTTTCAATACCATTGCAACGGGAAGTTAAATAAATCTTTTATTAACTATTTATAACATTTTTTCTTCGTAAGTAATGAAAGATTCATTAATATTTGAGGAAACTTCGTAAAGCTCAACTTTTGTCGATTTTAATGAACATAAAATAATTTTCATACACGTAAAAGTTAATGAAAAGTATGGGATTCATTTCCGCTTATTCATAAATACGTAACTCGTAAATATGTTTTTGGAGCTACGATAGTATACTTAAAAGTATGAAATCAATTAGCAGAGATGACTTTCAGAGGGTTTTGATCTTACTTCAATCGTTTGATAAAAAAACAACACTTGATACGAAGTGCATTTGAAAATATCGAAACAGGTGATAAGAGCACACCTGGCGTATGGCGTGGACTCGAGATAATGCATTCACGTCACTCGTCCGAGCATCAGTGCTCACCATCATCATCATCATCTGTTTCCCATCACTTTTATCAGTTCCAAGAAAAAACGAGGGAAGAAATTACGGATGAGATCGCCGATGTAAAAGTACGTTGGAAAACGCGGTTCATTTCATCTGCACCTTTCCGATAGTCTCTTGTCTACGAAACGCACTTCCTGTCTACGCCCGCGAAAGAATGTAAACCAGACTGAAGCGTGTTTCTCTTTAGTGCAGATTGCATTCTGTTACAATGCGATAAGAGATGCTCCTCGGCGGTAAGGGTATCGGATGTAGGACTCTGCAGTACTTAACACTGATAACTTCAGACTTTGCTATCTTAATGTATTAAAACATACTATATTTGAGGAGAAACAAAGCTAAATGCAAGGTAATGCATAAAATTTTAAGTGATGATTATCTATTATATAATAAATAAACTTCAAATATATAATAAGCGATTTTTAATACCTCCAGTTATTCTCTATGATATCAGTTATATCATTAAATATCATGTAAAATGTGGAATAAAGTACCACGTGCGTGTACATAGAAAAATAATTATTCCCATACATTCAATGCTAAATACTTCATTAATCTCTTAATTATACGTTAACATTATAATCATATGCAATTTTATGAAAAAGATAATATATAAGTATTATTCAATATACATAACAAAATGTAGGTCAAAATTGAATGGCAGAACCTTTCTTTCAAGAGGAACACTGTATTGAAACCATGAAAAATATGAATGAATATAAATCAAATACGCATTTCTTTAAAAACAACACTATGCAAAAGGTTCTATCCAATAGTCACCTAAGCAGTTACTATAGTTTCCTTTGAATCATCAAACCGCTCCCTTGGTAACGAAGATAAAGTTCCCAAGGGAAGTTCCTCGTAATAATTCAGGTAAAGAAAACAGTCCAAAATCGCAAGTGTGTGTATCGGATAAAGGGCTGCTTCGATCGCCCAACAAGGAATTCTATTTTTGGATCGCAACCGCATTCCCTTTTACCTTAATGAAATGCGCTACCCTCACTCGTGCATTTCCCTCTTATTTTTTTGCCGCATTATCGCTAGATGGTGCCCCTAATGGCCTCTACGGAGGATGGGATTTCCACGTCTTGGATACGAAATTGCAACTTCCGCTCGCGGCATTTTTCAGAGTACACACACCGGGAGATGTCTTTGGTGGAACCCGCGGAAGTGTTCCTGTGTTTCGGCGACTCTTAAGATTGCACTCTGTGGATGAACTTTACGTGTTTTGTTTATGCTTGCGCCTGAGCGAGCGCACGAGAAAAATGAAACTGGTCTCTGAGTAACAACATCCTCCAGCGAGTAATTAATTAGCCCACAGCGAAGATGATGGAGTTTTTGTAAGCGTATAAGAAAAATTAAATAATTTAAGTGACAAAACTTACGAAAATAAGGTTAAAGATGAGGTAAAAATGCTAGAGAAGAGGATACAGGTCTTCTTGGTAATAATACGATATTCAGATAGATATTTTATCAATATGTTTGCTTGGTAGAAGGCTAAAGTCAAAGAATGATACTTTGAAAATATTACGTACTTATATTCTTCCTTCTTTAGTAGGGCAGTATGAAAAACCCTAAATAATCTTGTATCTTAAACAAACTTGAGTATCAGATATTTCACTGCATACACAAAATTGTTTATATGAATCATAGATATTCATATTGGATATAGAAATTTTTCATAGTGTATAGCTGAATTACTACGCTTTATGGAAGATATGACAACGGGGTAATATAATCTTTATAATTAGTGTTATTTAGTCAAAGAATCCATAATATCAATAAACTTCGATATTTAAGCATCCCATATCAATCATTTCCTTAATGAATACGCATAAAGCTTTCCCCGGTTTATCAGCAGACATTTATCTTCCATAAGGGCTAAGTAAAAATTATGGCGACACGAAATATGAAAATCAAGGAAGAAAACGTTATAAATATCAATAAAAATTTTAAAATGAGAAAAATTCATTTTTACCGGCTAATTCATTAAAATTGATGCATATTTGTATTTATTTGATGATTTTTTTCTCGACCTATGAACATTTTTGGATGCATTTAAGAGAAGTATATTTTACTGCTTCCTTTAAAGAATATAGCTAATCAGGTAATTATAGGTATGTGTTCTATGAATGAACCTCTCTCCCAAAAATAAGGAAGGTATAGAAGATGTTTTTTACAGCTACTCTTAAAATAAATGAGTACTTTGATGTTCTATAAATAGGTGTACAAAAGGAGAGACTTTTATTAAAGAAATTATATTAAAAAGAATTGTATATAATGCGAAATATTATGAAAAAAATTAATACATAGCTAAAAATTTAATTTGGAATTTAAATTTACATTTTTCCCTAAAGCGTCAAGTAGAATAATTTTCCTGAAAAAATCTTTAAATTCATGCACTATGCACATCTATTAGCATTCCAAATTCTAAATGCTGCAAAACACCCTCATTACGCCAGGTAACGAATGTTATCGACATTTCCGAAAGCCTTGATTGATATTACGTATGACGCAGCGCAGTGAGAACCAAGTACCGCTCATATCGGCGACCGATATTTCAAACCCATAATGCAGCTGCTATTAAGGAAGTCCGGCGATCACAATTGAAATCCTCGTTACGTATCAATCACCATGGCAGCCCATCTCCCGAATCAAACAAGCTTCCCTTTTTTTTGAGTGACCGTATCGTACGGCCAAACACAGGTGATTAGAGAAACCCATCTCGTTAATTGAGACGTAGCGAAAGCGGACGAGCGCAGAATCCGCGAATTAAAAACTCGACTTTCCCTCTACGAAAGGAAAAATGAAAATGGGGAAAACTAGACTCGGGGAAAATGAAAATGAACGATTCCACCCCGAGTACCATAAATTTTAAAGAGGCTATCCTTGCGAAATGATTTATGTCCTTCGACCCTTGAGGGATCGTCTTCGAAGGACCTCATAAAAAACAAACACGGTTTCTTGGGCGCACGGAAAAAGATATGAGGCGTGCTAAATTATTTAATAATCGTCTGGGAAGGCTGGAAATCGTTCGTGTGAAGGATGAGAGAGAAGGAATGGTGACCCAAAAGTTTATAAATATTCATGAGTCGCGACTTATCTATTTCGATCACAAATATTTTTCAAATTTAAAAAGAAGACCTTATTATTTAAGTAACGCTTGAAAAATAATAATCATAATATTTATCTGCCAGCATGATAATGATAATAATCACGTGATAATATATCATCACGTTTAATATCTTTATGGAATATTTTGTATAACTCTGGTGGAATGAAATTAAACCAAACAATACCAATTCGAAAAACTGGTATGAGAATAAAGATGGCTATGGAATATTGGAATACTTTATTGACGATAAACAGTTCACCCATAATCCGTAGATCATTAAGAACAATAAAATGAATGAATATTAATAAATTACTGAGTAGAAATCTGATAGAATTTGTAGTACAAAATAATGATTATTTGATTATTTAGTTGTAACCTTGTATAGATAGTACAATTATTAAATACTAGATTTAACTTTTTGTTTGAAAGATGATAAATCCTTGGGAAATAATTAGTTACTTTAAAACCAATATGGATTTTTTTCATCAGGTTTTAGATAAATCATAATGAATGAATTGATTAAATTAACTGTAATTATCGGAATAAATAAAGAATAATAGAAAAGAAATTTCTAATGACGAATAGATAGTTATAGTTCGATGCTACTACGTACAATTAATTCCCGTAGATAAGAATTGATAAAATTGAATAAATTGCATCTTCCTATTGATTTAAAATGTGGAATACACACAGATATACTTAATTTAACGTAAATTTAGCCAAAAAATGCAAGGTTAATAAAACTTTCCGCTCAACAATTTTGGCGATTAGAAGAAAAAAATGAGCTCACAAAAACCACTAAAATCGCTACAATGCGCATGAACATAAATGAGCACCAAATTGCCTTCCATTAGTATATCTGTACATCAAAGTGTCCTTTCTCTGCAAATACACAGAACCAACTCTCACGAATAATCGATGTACGACTTCCGTACGCTAATCGCGAAATGCAAGGACATTATCATAAAACTCGTTAATATCGCATTTGATTTCGGAACGAGGCAAAAAACCCTCAAAATGCGATTCAAAACGTTTCTTTCTTATTTTTTCTGTTTTAGGGACGCTCAGATACCATCGAGGTGCAGCGGAAAAACCCCATAAATCAGCCTTTTGTGTTTCCTTGGAAACGGGCAAAAGAAAGTCTACCACGACGACGAGGATGTTGCGGAAGATTTTTTCTCGAACAAATAGGACTCGACCAAGTTATACTACGAGATGTTGGAAAACAAAAGAATGAGCTCTGCACCGAAGTATGAGGAGATTCTATCCATGAGTTTACTTCGGGAGTGAGAAGAACCAGGTACAAACTTGTTCAGACTCACTTGAGAGTCTTATCTCCAAAGTATGGGACTCTGTATTGTGGTGTGTTATTGCACTCAATAAGAAATTATGAGGGAAATATTGCATCACGGAGCTCTTGTGTTTTCAGAGACGTCTCAGAGTCTTCTCGAAACTTTAGTTTTATGGGAATAAAATGCGGAGGACAAATTACTCCGCTGTGTAATAGAATGCAAAAAGCCACTTTATGAATCTCACTATTTTCTGATTCCTCACGTAAATAAAAATAGGAGTAATTTCAAGATATAAATACTCTTAGGTATTATAAAAATTTTTCTTATGATTTATTGTGTTTTTATTTTGATATTCCTTAATTATTTTGTAATGGATATGCTGTGAAGGAAAATGAAATAATATAAAATTTAAAGCATTATAATAAAGTAATTCAAAGGTATAATTTTCTGTCTTCACAAGTTTAGGGAATTGTGTTTCAGTATCTTATTCTTGAAAAATTTATAAATATATAAATATTTCGAAATGCCGGCTGTATTCTCTTCAATGAAAATATGTTACCTATATTAGGTGAAATGTAAGTTAGTAGGTAAACATGGAAATGAATAACATATATCGTGTAAATATATCTATGAGAATAGCATTATAATAGGAAAATTAGTGTAAAAATGACAAATGTTATGAATAATAACGGAAGAATGGAATATTAAATTTTCAAAAACATTACATTTAAGGTTAAAGTTACCTAAAAGTTACAGGTCGTTCGCGAATAAAATTTTTAACATTAACGCCGATAATTTTTTCTCGAATTATCAATTCTATACTTTCTACCTACATTATAATGCTCATACTAATGCCACTTGATTGCAAATAATTATCATTCCTCCCATTGCACCACATCATCTCCGCCATCATCCCTGAGTGACGATATATAAAGCCATTATTTGCATCTGCATATTTCACGTCACCATGGAGATCGAATTAAAAAAGGATACACTTTCCCTCGTCCTGAGACAGAAGACGCGCGAAAGTATTCATCGAGATATGGGAAGAATAATAGATGTGTCCGCGGGCGTTGGTACAGAGGGTTGAAATGGCCCATTAGCTCCTCCAGTACCATTTGTCCCCATCTTCCTTAATTTCTCAGGCGCCGCAGAGTTGGATTAATAAATCTCCCGATAGTTTCTTATGCTTTCTTCCGTTCCAGATTACCGTTCCTTTTGTCTCCGAATGAATTAATCTCACCTATTATTCATGGCGTGATCCTCCTGGTCAAAAGTTATATAAGAGACCGTGAAAACAGGATCGTATAAATCCGAGGTGTGCTGAGGAGGGAGGAGCTTTCTTTCTTAGTGCCTTATGAAAGAATAATTCGGTGGAAATTGCCCCGAAGAGAAAGTTCCTAAGACGTCTTTGATCTATCGTCTTCGAACTTTGAATGGGAAGTCGATTATCCGAGTAGACTCGCGTGTAATATAAAATGGAGGCGTGACAATGGATTTCCAAAGGTGTGAGAAGTGGGTTACTTTTGTGAATAAATATGTGAGTTTATTGGTAGGTAGCTATGAAAGAGTATAGTTGAAATAATTGTATTTGATAGCGTATTCCTATTTAATTTTAATGACCATAAAATTACGTTGAATTGGAGAAAAAATTTGACCAAATAATACGACAGAAAACCAGAACTTGAAAGAAAAAATCCTTGACTAAAGTAATTGAGTAAAAACTCTAATGATTTAGCTTAAACTCTATGGTAGTCTTCCAAAAAATTGAAAAATTAAGCAGATTTGTATTACTAAAAATTTGTATAGGAGATTGAGCCTCTTTATTTCTCAAGTAAGGTAAGTAATAGAATAAAATAATTCTATATCGTATAATTTACAATATGCTTAAAGCTTTTGAGAATGTTACTTCACGTATTTATATTTAGTTTACCTTTGGAATTATTCACCTAATTATGAATGTCTTTATTTTACACGTTTATAGATTATTTATATAAACCATTATTCTTCTTGAGAAACATGATTTATCTCACCCATGGGCACCATTTTGAGTTTAAATTTTAAATATTTAACAGTAAATTTCGATGGAACAAAATATATGTTGTAAAAGTCATTAATATTCTGATTAACTACGATATCTAGTACGAATATTGTATCGTGATTCCCGTCGAAAATTATAGGAGCATTCACTATCTCAAACTCTGTGTGATGAATTTCAATAAGTGCATTCAATCACAACCAAATGGGCTGTCATTTTTGACTTCTGATACGGGTGCATTATTATCTCCGATTGGCAACTATCGGGTAGACTATCAACTAGATACATTTTGTCCCATTAAAACTTCATCGGAGAGACGGGTGCATTATCTCTAACTCGCGTATCAAAGCTGAATATACATTAACTACAAATGTGACATTAACTTGATGGACAGATGCTCAAACATCCTGTTATCCTTGTTTCAAAGATGATGAGATCACAGAATTTATTAATGTGAAATCATCGTGGATAGAAAATTCACCTAAAATTCAGCATTGTCCAGTTAACGAATATGCGACGTTGCTATGGCATCTAAGTTTTAATAATATGAAGTCGTTTATTTGAGAAATCACTAGTTAGTAATCGATATTAGTCTATAAATGCAAAAGATTTTAATTCTAAGTTTTTATTCGCATTATCTCTGAATTTATGATGAACTTTACAATCAGGGGCTCAGTGACGCAGGATATATCGGCGGGAATTGATTTATTCCACTTTCAAAATATAGTAGATTAACAAAGATAAAAGCTATTGAAGCCGGATTGATTAATTTCCAATATTAAGAAAATATTTCAGATTTTCTAAATTATAGAATTTTTGGGCGGATTTTACTATCGGATTTTGAGTAAAGATGTTTTTCCAATGCATCATTTAAGTTGACACTTCTTCATCAAATAGCGGATATCTACTCTCTAGAGATTGCCAGTGTGTCAATGATTTGTTTTGCCAATCAATCAGGAAAACATAGCGAATTTCACATCCATAAATCATGCATGTTCATAAGGATGAAATAAATTATTTACTATGGATTCATATGATACCGAATATTATTCCAGTTTGATATTACCTTGTATTTTTTAGAATCAGGGCTTAAGATTAAATTCATATAACATAGAATTAGACTTCTCTGTCTATTAGATAGTCAAAGTTTGAAAATTTGTTTGTAAATGTACAAAGTTATTCCAAAAGTTTACCTGATTATATTGGTCTTCACTCAAAATGTTAATCGTACTAAAACATCTTGATATGTTATTAAAGTGGTATATAATCGAATCTATATTTATTAATTAATACATTTATATTAAAAATAGTTATAAAATTGAGATGAAATAATAAATAACAAAAAAATCACGAAAGACCATGAAAATTACTATACAATAGCCTAAAAAATTGTCGAGTTCAAGTCAAAATATGCAATACGCAGATGAAAATAACTGCTTCACTTTTATGGCAAAGCAATGAAAGGTGAGTGCTGACAGAAGTTTTTCACGAACCCTTTCTATATATTTCGAGAAGCATATGTCACTCAGCGTGTGATATAAGATACATGTCACTCATATAAACCTCTCTAAGAGATTATAGACGCGTTGAATCACCCTTCGCATGCACTGCCTCGACACCTATGCGCTGAGATGGGGAACTAAAAAAAACCCACCCACCCGTCCGGAAGGTAAATTTCGAGGCGAAACATATTTGCAGACAGACGCTTTCCCGCCTCGCACACGCCATATAGTCAACCATCCATCGCGGAGAGATATCTGCTCGAAATACTTCCGAAATGACGTGGGCCTTCACTGCCGAAAGATGGATGCGTCCCAAACTCGTAACAGCACGACAAATGTAAAAAAACGCGGGGATGGAAGTTTTGACTCGATAAAATGGATCGGTGGGTGGGTTTTTTTTACTTCCCCATCTCAGCACACAGGTTTTTTGGGTGGGAAAAACCCACCCAAGCACATCTACACACTTTCGTTTTTCTAAGCTAGATGTCGGGGACAAACTGCGTCCTGCGAATGGTCTGTGGGGGTGAGAGAATTGAATGCGCGGGGGTTTCTGTTCCCAGGGGACGGCGCAGGTGTCCCTCTATCGGAACCAAGGTAACGAATAAAGGAAGGTGGTGAAAAAAGATCGGTAGCTTTTTTAACACTTTGGGATGATAATCTTTTTCCGAGAATCGGCGTCCTGCAGGAATTGGGCTTGGATATTGGAGCATTTGGGCACGTAAAGGGTCCGAGGGTAGGGAATTTAGGATGCGGGATTTCTCACTTGTACCGACGGGATCCAAGGATTATGTTATTTTAAGAGAAGGTTGGGTCGCCTGCGGAGGGTTGTTTCAGAGTTTCGGGTTAGATTTTTCTGCTGGGACTGCTGGGAAGGCAAGGAAATTCGATTTTCATTGGTAGGCTTGGCTTAAGTGCCGTAACAATATTGAGTTGAAATTTTGCTCGACCGATTGTTCTGTGAATTTTGTTGTTATACTTACGAAGTATAGAAACATGTCTCGATATATACTTAGTGTAAATTTCATCGGATGTGCTGAGAAGGAGACACTATAAATTTTTTAGACTTGTATAATCTATTTAATCTATGAAAAATGATACTAAAAATAAAAGTATTAAATTACTCATTTTAGGTATTCATATTCGTATAAATTCAGATGAAAATTAAATTAAAAGATGAGCCTGAGGAGCTACAAAAAACTCATTTTTCCCACTTTAGTCTTATAAAAAGTTTTTAAAATATTTATACATTTATTTACAGAATAAATTGATAATATAAATATATAATAACTTTATCTTTACTAATGCCACAATTTTATAGTATATCCTTTGTTAAACTAAATTACTGCTCTCATTTGTATCGGTAAGACAATTCAGCATAAATTTATTTTATTTCGGCTTATGATCTTTTAACATTTGTAAATTTATTGCATCAATCAGCAATATAACATGAAATTAAGTACTGGAACACTCCCTTCCCCTTATAAAGATTTTAATAACACACTTCCTCAACGACGTCATATAGCATAGTTATCAATCACAAAACTTTTAGCGCATTAGAGAATCAATCAAGCAAGTCTCTAAAGCATTAGCTTAAAATGTATTTTTTACGAAACGAAAAATTTGATTAAACTGACGAACCATTTCCTTTATTCACTTCAATTCAATCACATACTACTTTTTTTAGAGCTCATACGACGGAGCGGAAACGGAACATCTTTTGAGCCCCTTTTGGAAAATTAGTGCAGAAAAGAGACTTTGATTAATAAATTTCCGGAAGGTGGAAAACTCTGAAAGAAAGACAAGGAGTTTACTTGGAAAGGGATGACAACTTGAAACCGTTTTGATGAAAGGCTCTCTTTTCATTCGCTGGAATGACGTTTCGAGTCATTAATCACTCCAAGTAGAACTGGAGATATTCAAACTGCGTCACGGTCGAGAAATTACCGACTCCAAAGAACGTGCCAAAGAGTTGCGGAATCTTTCATTCGGAAAGTATTCCTGGAATTGGGGGTCCTTTCCCTTAGATTGGATCAAGGAGAGAGGGGCCGATCGAGTAAAAAAGTTTGTCGCGCTGACACTGATTGAAATTTAAATTAACTCTCTAATGTCTTCGAAGAGTTATTATCAGACGATTAATTTCTGTGCTTATCTTTCGCGGGTGTATATTTACTCAAAAGATGACATCGTAACAATAGGAGTTATCTATAGAAAGAGGAGTTGTAACTAGGGAAATAAACAAATTAGTTTGTCGGAAGAGAAGATAATCAAATGAAATTCCAGCAGAGATGTGGACCTCAAGAGACCAGAAAAAGTAAGAATCAAAACCTGGCCCTCCGATTAATAGTCAACTATTTAAAATAATATAATATAAATAGGATCAGAAAAGAAAAACACTGCCTAAATATTTTTTGAAGGTCTCAGTTTTCAATAGATAATTTACGACTTTAGAGAAAGTATTTAACGCCTAAATATTGTTTAAGAATTGAGATAATTATTTATTAGACTTTAAGAATAAATTTTAAATTAAAACGGATCTAATACCTTTAATACATGCACTATATTAAGTTCATTCTACTGCAGTCTACAAGCCTTTTCTGGGGAGTTCAAGAAAATATAGTTATTCATTTTTATCGACCAAAATTATACATGTAACCTTCAATATATAAACATAATACTTACTAAACTAAACGGATTGAAGAACTAAATTGTTTACATATATATTTAAACTCATATTATAATCAAAATTTATGTAGAAACATCCCTCTTGTAAGAACGATAGTGCACTGGCAATGCAGCACTACAGCACTATCAACTTCAACAAATCAGGAACACAAAGAAAATAATTTACCATTACTGAAGGCAGCTTTAAGTGAGATAGATCATATAACACAGACTACTTGAAATAGTGTACATAGAACGGATAACTAAGAATGATCAACCAAGTAGTGTGAAAGTCGACTGATCGTGATACAGTATTGTTACCATGAACTAGTTGGAAGGAAGGATCACCTCTCTTACAGATGTTGCATGAAGAGAATGGGATAATGACGAGGAAAGGCGAAACCATCATTTTCCGACGCTAAACACTAATATTCCTAAGTATCCATTTCCTATTACGCAAGTCGTTATATTCTATGGAAGTATCCTTCAGTTCTCATACTGACATAAAAGGGTAACTGGAAGGTGGCGAACGCTAGATAATAGAATTTCTTGAAGGCAGGCATCCGTGAAGGAAGATATCACACCCACGAATTGGAAAGTTTGAGAGAATTTCTGAGAAACATAATCTCATCTGGCGAAGTCGAAGTTGTGCGAGGATGATTTTAGAAGCATTCCTTCACTTTCGAAACATTTACAAAGTTACTCACAAAGATATTGGCATTCTCTAATGATGAATTCAAAATAAGGATATGGATTTGAAAGTACGAATATGGCAAATTGTTCCACGAGGTGAACTATCTTTAAAATATGACTAATGGTCGATAAATAGGAATCTTTTTGGGTATTTGCCATTAATAATGTAAGCCAGAATTTAAACTGCTGAAATTTAGAATTCAAGAAGTTTTGGAATATAAAATTAAATATACCATTGCATTAATAAACTACATAATTCAATTATAATAAAACTGAAGTATTTTTATCGATGAAAATGGGTTGCGGAAACTTGAAATTAGTTTAAAAATACGTCTGCTGCATTTAAAAATAGTTAAAAAAGGGTCTTTTATACGAGAAAATAATGGGTTATACGTATTCTTTAAAAAACTCGAACGTCTTGAATGTCAGCTCCTGAACACAGGCTTGAAGAAGTGGATATAATGCTTAAAAAAAGAACGTTTGGAGTAAAACTCACGTAACAACAGGGATAAATATCTCGGTTCGGAGATGAAAATTGCTCCGGAAGTAGCAGTGCCTTGGAAGAAGCAACACAAGATGGATGGCACTTTACAAAAGCTGGAAGAAAAGCGAGTAAGAATAGGCGGTCAGCGGGAGAAATGCGACCTGTTAGCATAAAACACTTCGATGGCGAAGACTGCAGCTCCGTTTAAATGCAGACAAACAAGCGCGTGTACGAATGCTTATGGAAAGATATAAAAGACGCCTCTAGAAAAAAAGTGGTTGGGGTGGGGAAGTAGTTTCTGATGGGAGGACGAGAGATTAAAAAAAACACTAACGGAATAAGAAGAAGGCAGGTAAGGGGAGACATTAGACGCGTGACAATGATGGATAACAGAGGGTAACAGAAGAGCATCGCTATGCGTCCTCGGGTGGGCACGATGCAAATACCGTAGCGGTTAGAGGAAAATGGCTCGACACGATATGTTATATTTCGCTGGTCCAAAATGGGTCACCTGTGGAGTTGAAACTCCGATGGAGAAATTTATGGTTTTTAATTAATGTGAATGTCCCCGTATAGTTACGATTTTTTTTGAAGAATACGTCTTCCCGAGAAATTCGATCCGTAATTTTTCAAGGATTTCAAAAGCTTTTTTTGAGTCACTTTTTTAAATATGTCCCCATTAAATTTTTCCAGAGATAAATTTAAAAAGTGGTCTCCATGTAGAAGACGTCATAGAAAATGTTGCATTTGAAGTAGATGTATGTAGATGTAAAAATTACGATTCGAGATAAAAACTCTGTACATAAATACAACCTTCTCAGTTTACGAAATATTTATTTACATATATGCACATCGTTTTAAGGAGAATTCTTTAAATCCACGGATTACGACCAAGAACTTACATTCGGGGAACTTCAACTGGTGTATCTGTTTTCTCGTTTCCTAAAACTCTGAGAGATCTTGGACGTTTTCATTTTCTCAAATGAGTTTTTGTGATGGGCTAAGTACTGTTTACCCTTCACGCTGTCTTGATCTTGAGTTTGACGTTAAGCCATTATATGGGATCTTTTTGGAGATATATTTCTTTGCTTGCTAGTTATGAGCCACTTCTTATAATAAGAAAAATTTATTTTAAGAAATGTCCATTCCATATCTAATATTTAAGAAATACTTATTGTATTTTATTTACTACATATATGACGGGAATTTATTCTATTTAAATCCAATACTATAAAAATAGGGTATTATCCATATTTTTGTTAAATGAAAAAGACTCGGGCATCTGCACAACTTCTTAAATTATTCATATCCTTATTCATAAACTTTCCATTAAAAAGAACAAACGAAACAATTAAGTCGAAAGCAATTAATCTACCTTATAAAACACACAATAGAGTTGTTTTAAATTAATTCTTCACAAAGACGTTGCTCATTAACTAAATCTTTTGTATTCAATTATATAATTTCATCCTAGACAATAAATCATTTCGAGAAAACCATTACAGCTTAAAAAACGAGGCATCACATCCGAAATATAAAAATGGGTGGTGGATTTCTCCTTATAATTACAAGCCGACATTCGAGCATCAAAACTCAGTTTCGAGAGGAAAGGAAATCTGGAAAGGTCTCGAAATTGCATTTCTTTCGCAAAATAAACAGATGAAGGGGATGGTGTACAAAAACTCCCCGAAATCAAATATAAGAATAATGAAAAGAGCAGTAGCATGTGACGCGGAAAGGAGCACAGCTTTTTACAGGCGAATAAAAATGTGAGGGGAGCGAAGATGAGCAAAGATCAAAGTGGAGAAGAAAGATACAAGAAAGCGTAAAAAAGTGAAGGGAGATTTGCGAAGAGAGCGGTTGTTACTAAGGAAACGCTGTTCTTGGATTAAGTTATTGACAATAAAAGCGAGTTTCGGAAATGAGCGGATACAGGAAAGAAGGCTGTTTCGGGAAATGTAGGATACGATATCAATATCATTTGTTATACTCTATGTTAATTTAGAGCTTAATGTTTCGGAACAGTTAAATGAAAGGATAATACCATAATTTCATCTATCATAGCAGTCCTATCTATAATCCGATTCGTTCCCTTATCAACACTAGATTTTTTGACATTATATGAATAAAATTTATAATGTATAACTATGGTTCTAATTGTACTGCAATAAGTATCATTTGGTGATCAGTAAATATATTACAAGTATTCGTACGAATCCAAAATAATATTCGAAGAAATGATCCTTACTTTCTATGATAATTATTTTTTTAATGTTTCGATCCATAATACAATTAATCTGTTCCCATAATATATTATTTAATGTGATAAGCAAACACAACCCTTGTAAGTGCTCGTACCAAATTGCAATTATAGATAAAATGTATCCTCTAACCAAGAAAACTAGACTCTTACTGTCATTCACAAATACGTAAATATATTAGTAAGAGGTACCAAAATATCAATAAAAACAAATTGATATTCCATTAATGAATACTTAATATCTAAACTAGATTTATATAATATTTGATATGACAGTAATTAGTTCATTTTAAAATTACACTTTAAGTTTGTGAACTACTAATGTTCCTATTGTTTAATTTTCAATCTATATCTAAGACAATAACCAAATAACAGTTAAAAAATGAAGCAATAAAAAAGATGAAAGAATGCATTCAACAAACTGGAATCAATTTCATTGTATAAAACTCACAATGAATAATATTCAAAGGTGATGATAACCATAAAGGCAAAAACTTTGTACTCATCAACTCTTCACTTCATAAAGTTCACCGAAACATCCTGAACCTTAAAATGCGGTGTTTTGGAAACTCGGGAGAATCCGCTGTATGTTTAAGGGGTCGGGAGTATCCCTAGTGAAAGGGATAAGATAAATAGAGAAGATCGGATGGGAATGATAAGGAAGAAAAAAAGGAAGCTTACGATGGAAGACTGATAGTTTCAAAGGCCGTGAAAAGGTAAAAAATAAATCAAGGGATGAGTGGAATGGAAAAATCTCAAACGAAGGGAAAAGGAGTGTTCTGAACATCGAATAGGATACCGATCTTGAGTTTAAGAGGGCCTGAGTATTACTTTGAAGTGAGCGCTTTCCCTATTTGTTGTGGTGTTGTGATCTCCGAACCCGAGAGATGCTTGATGCTAAAAGAAGCATCTAACGAAGGATGGATCGGTAACTTAGGCAACATGAGAAAGTTAAAAAAATGCTATTCCTGTTTCATAAAGACTTAACTCACACGTTTATCTCGTCATTGAGACTTTGGTTTTATAATCATTCCCAACACTATTCGCTTTTCATTTATTAATTATGAATTTAAATGTTAAGACGTTCGTGTTTCGCAATAATCTTTGATTTGACGTACTTATACGTCATTTATATTTACGATTCATTTTCTCAGGATATCTTAATATATAATTCATTTTTAAACAGCTAATTTTCATCTGAATTGCATCATAATTAATTCTAATTTCCTTTGTTGCTTCTTTTCTTATGCAATTTAATCTTCATATTTAATTATTCGCAAGTTTTGGGCGAGACTAAAGAATATAATCATGATTTAAAATGGATTAATTATATTCTAATATGGCTATTTAAAAGATAATCTAAAACTACAATTCAATGAGCTGTATGTTTTTATTTATAATCCTTTGTAGTAGGTAATTGACTAACCATTATTTTAATATCATTCGTGGGTGGACATCATCTAAAGTTATGCATTATAAATGTATACTCATCATAATTATCCATTAATAATTCAGTTTTGATTCATCAAATGAACAATGGAATTTTCAATACACAAGTAATCAATTAAATAGCCTATATCAACGAAGAGAAGAACAAGTTGTGATGTGACACAATTAATAGAAAAAAGGCATACCAATGTTTTTCTTTAAAGTTTGTTCAACATTCATACCAAAAGGATTATATTAAAAACTTCTAAACTCAAAGCTCGTTTGTAGTACGGCACCATCTTTACCTCATATTATTTCCTATTTTAGATATTATTTATGTAAATTTATCCCTAAAATATTAATCTCATGAATATTAAACTAGATATGTCATTCAAATTCTTATTCATTTCACAAATTATTTTAAAATCAGTTAATATATCCATTCCGTACCTATATTAACGTTTATTTATATCCAGAATTCTATATCAGAAGCATTATCACTTTTCTTATTCTGTCTATAAAATATTAAATAGCAGATTAATGATGTATACACAAGTTAAAAACGATTTATCGCCACATCATATTTATTGCAATATTATTAAGGAAATTATTATTGAGTATGGAATAGATAAAATGTGTGTTTGATAGATTGACTAAATAAGTCTGGTTTGATCTGAGGGAAGTCCTACATTTTGCAAGTTTTAAAAAGTATCAATGAAAAATTATTAATTGTTCCAAAGTTGAGTAGGCGTATGTAGAATGATGTAAGAAATAAATAACTGCAAATTTGCAACTCTCTTATTATTTGATGACATTTTTGAAGATATTTGAAGTACACCCTTACAAAAAGTCATTAACATGAATAAAGAGTAAGGAAGAGGGAGAATGCGGAAGACACAAAAAGTTAAGCAGAAGGTTCCGTAGCGGACAAGGGGGGAAAGAAAACACGAGAAAATTAATAAAAAGGAGGATTAGCTAAAAAAATTCATTTTTCTCGTAATTTTGGAAAAGGAAAGTTGTAAAGAAAAAAATTTAAGGCTTCCCTTAAAAGAATTGGGGGTGTGAAAATAATTCCGGAGATCTAAGAAAGGAAATCTGGAATTTGGAATCTGCGAGATAAGGAAAGGATATAAGAACAAGTACCAAAGTGAAGAAAGGAGAAAGCGCGGGAAAGAGAGAGTTGTATTAATAAGTGAGGATGGAAAGGGTCTTGGAAACAGTAGGGAATTAATGACCGATGTGGAAAGAGAGCTTCATTGAGACATGTTCCAAGGAGGGAGAAGTAAAATGTTCCACCTGTTTCTTCCTAATTACACACTCATGTTCATTTTCGCACAATGGGTCGCACAGTAACCATATGCCACTCTTTCAGATAGATTCTCAATTGGAAAAGGATGCTATAAAAATTTAGATTCAAGAATAGATTTATTTTAACAATTTGGGAATTTATATAGTATCAAATAAAGATCGCAAGAATTAATCATTAAACGAAACTCAAGCATACTCACAACAATAATGTCTATATTTCAATTAATCCTAAGTTTACCTATTAAAAGATTTCTAGTATTTAAGTATCAACCTTTTTTGGAGCATTGATGAATTATTTTGGCCTTGATCCTTTCCTTAGGCTTCCATTAATAAGCAACCAGAATCTACTGAATCTTCTATTCGGAAGTAATTTGGGAGAGTACAATGAAAATAAACAGATTTAGGGATGGAATATAGGGCAAGTCGATAAGCCATCCTTTGATAAGAGAGCATTTCATTTAAGATGGGAAATTGGAAGAGCTAAAGAGTGCCCGGTTTTCGGATAATTAATGGGAATTGGAAGGTTGAGGAGGGGCGATAGCTTTTCTGCAACTCGAAGAAGAGAAATGATTCGTGGATATAAGGCGTGAGTTTTGGGTATTTTTACGATAACGAATGAGTAAGAATCTACGTTTACTATTTCACGGATTATCATGTGATGAGATTTATCTTATAATTTAAACGTCAATGGGTTTGAGAATACTTGAAAAGGTAAAGTGATTTGTTTGTATTTTATAAGCAGTTAACTACAGATAAATAAGCGTACCTATGTATTTAGGATCAGAAATGAAGTGTATTGGTTTAAATTAAATTAACAACTTCAATTGTTGAATTGAATATTCTAAGACTGTATTAAGCTTTAATATTATTAAAATTCTTTGATGATTGATAATTGAAGATAACTATATAAAATCCATAAGATTAAATCTTTTCTGAATACTTGATAAAAAATATAAAGTATTTTACGCAACTAGAAGTTTAGAATTTATGAAAGTTACTTTAAAATTTAAAACGGATGACGCTCTACATTAATATATTAATATTTTATTTACATGTAATATATTTATATATTTATAAGTTTATATAGTCGATTTAATGTCTTCAATATGTAAATGTGTTCTTACTTCTTTATAACAAGTTTTAGATAAAATTTTTCTTTTAATTGGTTACTATTTACGAATAAATAAACATATTCTAAAGATACTTATACTTATGGTTTTACGGTAAGGTAGGTAACGATTATCGATTCTAAGATATTAATGAGTAAACATATATAGAACAAGTTCAGCAGTTTATGAGTCATTATCGAGTAAACATGTCGCTTTTTGAAATAGCTATTTACTGAATCAGTCTAAAATGAAAGGAAGAATGTGCATAAAGTGAAAAAGGAGATAAAAAAAGTGTCGAAGCAAAACGGGATGAATTCTCCGAATTAAAAAATGACAAAGAAGTGTCGAAGGAAGAGGGGAATGTAATGAAAGGGATAAGAAAACTCGGGGAAAGGCCGTCTGCCGCTGAATCAAACAAGCTGTTTCCAGGAAAAGAGAGAACGGCTGTAGCTATCGCTTTCGATATGGGTAAGCGATCTCTATAAATGTAAAAGGAAAATATAAATATCGCTCAAAAGAGTACTAAATTAAGGATATAAAGATTAAGGTCAATTGGACGTGTTTTGGAAGGATTAAATTTCCTTTTAAAGATTTAAAGACTACATGGTAAATGTTAAAGGCTTCAGAATTCGACCTATTATGTATGATTTTATTAGGACTCTTTAATTAACTAAAACTTTTGTTTACTTTAATAAGCTTAGAAGGCTAAGTGGAATCATTGTAAATTTTTGAATTGGTTAGCTGTGTAATAATAAATTAAAAAATAATCATATTTTAAACGTAGAATAAATTTTTTTGTGGTCCAGAGTATTTTTGAATACTATGACTTCAAAGTTAGAATATAATACATTTTTGAGATAGATCATTGTTAATAGATATTATTGCAGTACTCTAGAATAAGGATGCCTAAAATCTTAGACATCTATCGAAAAAAATGGAAATTTGAACTCAAATCACGCGTCAGAGATCTTTAAATTCACAATTCAGAACGTTCAGATTCCTATTATCATTTCCATTGATCATCATCAATTTCAGATCCATAGAAAGCGTCTTTGAGCTTTGACAAATTTTAATATTGTATGAACTCTTGAAAACTATTTACGCAGTATTTGATTTGAGGCAAATAAATAAATTAACATTTATAATTCATACAAAGTTGCGTGAACTTAGTTTCAATAGTATTTTTCTAATCGGATAGTAGCACAACACTTATATTTCGCTGATATTGTCTTCAGTGAAAAAACAAGTTGTACCTACTCTGATATGACATTGTTATGCCACTTCAATAAAAATTAAAGATGAATGCATTCATGATAGTAAGAAGAACTTGGAGTCTTTCGGGAAAGCCATATGGAAGACATTGTACGAGAAAAAAAGTTTGGATATAACGGAGACTGGTGCGTGGATAATCATGTGACGCATTTGTCGGAGGGAGTGAATGAATGGGGTCTTACGGAGACAGCAGACGAGATGATGAGGTAACGAGCTAAAGCAGCAGAATGGGTAAGAGATAAAAGAACCAATGTAATAGTACGAAGAGGCACGAAAATAGATCGATTGGCTGGAAGCCTATATTGCACACTTAGTAGCGATAAATTAAGAATGAATGGAGATATAGAATCTTAAAGATACAAGAGAAAGTGGATTCGAAAGACTAAAGTAATTTATGATTATTGGGAAAAGAAATTCAGAAAATCACCTCATCTTCATCTGTTTGGTTTAAGAAACAGATATTTTATATTTCGAAGGTTAAATTTTCATTTAAATATTAGAGTATATCCATTGATGAAAAGATAAAATATCTAATGAACAACATAATATCTATCGTTATCAATCAAACATATTTCAAGGAATGATTTATTATTTACTTTTATATTCTACTTTTATTGCCTAAACATTTGAGGTGGTTACGACTCTAGTTAAAGCTCCATTTACTTCCTCATTTGTCCAATTCGTTCACCCTACTAGGTGTGATATCGTAAGGGATGACCTCAACTTGATTCCACTAATTGAGAAGAGAAAAAAATGACAGTATCGGTCTTCTATATCTGCTTAAAACCAAGAAAACGAGAGAAAAATTGAACGAGTGAAGATGGTGTCACTTGGAAGGAAACAAATATAAGTAAACAAATAAACTTTTTAAAGCTTTCAATTCTAAGGGTATCCGTCGCAGCAGGAAAGGAGAAAACGAGTAAAAAGGAAGGGTATTTGGAGGAACCAGAAGAGGGGTTTAGAAAGAAAGGTGGAGGGAGTAGACGACAAGGAGAATGGTCTAGCAAGTTACACAGCGTTCCTTCTCATCGTGATCAATATGGCGGCAGTAACCAAGACCCCCGGGCTTCCATTCCTCTGAACGAGAGGCATTGTGGGTAGTGTTTTTCCCTCGTGCAGACGGAGTGAATGAGAGGACGGATGATCGGGATAAAGGGAACGATGGGTGCGTAAGTGAAGCTATGATCGGAAATTGGATAGAGATTCGAAAAGGAGTGGGATTGTACGAATTAGGCGTAAAAGGGAAGAAGGAAATGTACGGATCGTAGCAAACGGTTGGGAAATTATTCTGAGCGAAGAAGGGAAAGCGCTTTTGAAGTTTTAATGCCGGTTTACTGACTTCGAGAGAGATTTTTCCTGAAAGCGTTTCTAATATTGAAACCCGTGGGGTTGAATAGAAAAGCATTCGGCAAATTGGAGAAAGGCTCAAATAAGAAGAATAAAGCTTCGAATTTTATACTTACGAAAGGAAATATTACGTTCCAGTCATTATTAATAACTGGAGCAAACTTTAAGATCAATTATTTCTTTTTCCATTTGATACTTTAGAACAAAAATTTTTACAATATCAGCAATGAATCATGATAAAGACATCAGCAGCACTATCAAAACTAAAAGAGATGAGCATAATTGAAAAAAAATGTATTTGCTTCGGTCAAAGTCAGCGTTCTCCAAACAACTTTGAGGAAAGGAGCAATAATGAAGAAAAAGAAAATATAATGCTTAAAAATAAAGATATACACCCAAGCAAAGTGGAAATAAGTGTGTAAACTCAAGAGAATATACATGTGATTCAATGAGAATAGGCATAGATTACAATCATTAAAATGAATGATTAAAAGAAAGTATATCCTCGAGATTATGCAATAAGCGGTACATGTGTGTACTGCGGGTTGCAGCACAAATAAATTACGGGGCTAATTTGCGATCAATTTTGCTAACTTTTAAATTCGAAAAAAATTGAAGAGAAATTGAAGAAAAAGAACTATATTATAGATATTTAATAGGATGAGATGTAAATTGAAGAATTAAAAAATTTATTTTGAAAGGAAAGGTAAAATTTTAATAATACTTAAATTAAAACCGAGTATGATATCTATTTTAACACCTAACAACGTGAGTGCTTACTGCTACCTAGTAAATCTCTAAATTAATGAATATCTCATAAAACTTCTATAATTAAACAATTTTATATGAAAATGGACAAGATTGAGTATATGTATGGAAGGACTGAAGAATATGGAAGAGATAACGCTGGAATAATCCCTGATTGGAACCTGACTTTATAAGGCTAAGATTACAGTCAAAATGAACTTGGATGCATACAGGAAATTAAATTTCAAATGGAATAGAAATATAAGAGCAAAGACGCCTTTTTCTCCGAATAGCAAACAATATAAATGACCAAATTAGGAAAAGAAAGAAGTGAAACTTAATAATTCCAGAAATAGCAGGCACTAAAGTTTGAAATGAAACAAAAAAATATTGGAATGTACAAAAGTCGGAAAAGAATAAAAAAATCGTATAAATTTATGTGAAGAATATCAAATGAAATATCGTTTTTTCCCTCTATCCTATACAATTATCAAGCCTCTAGATCTAAGCATCCTATCTTCTAGGTTAATTTCTAAAATCTGTATGGATGGGAAAAGAAATTTAAGAGTTCATTCGTAATATAAAAGATAATCATACTGTTTTATCTTCCAAATTCACTCTCTTCGTTATTGGAAGTGATATCTTACGTATAAACGGGAAGCAATCGAAAGGGAAAGTATAATAAAACCTCGTTCAAAATTTTCTCCTAAGAAACTTTCTAAATAAAAATTGTAATTAAAACTCTTATGGAAGAAAGCTTTCTTTCCAAATCGCCCGAAAATTTGTATGTTTTTTGATATTCATAATTTTTATGGAGTTTTTTATTGTAGAATTCATCATAAATATATTTTCCTTCTCCAGTAGATGTAATCTCTAATTTTATACATTGTTCACCAAATGCGGTGATTTTTTTAAGAAAAATTGAAAGTATTAAACCCTACCTGAGAAAATAATACACTAATTAAATTATAGAATAAAATCTTTAAAAATTCTATAATTTTAATAAGATTTCATACAATTTCTTTTCTAAAAAAGGAATTAGATTTAAGATTAAACAATAGATTTCGGACTCAGTCAATATATGGTATCTTTATGGTAACTCTAATAGAATGCTATCAAGTAATGAGCCGACATCATAAATTATCGATAAAATGACCTGACAAGCTACGGATAAGTTGAGTTGCAGCAAAGTTTGTCATTTTCAGAGCTTTTTGAGTACATAAATTTTCCTAATAGTTTGATAATCAAACAAAAACTACTATTGATAATGTTGATGCAATGAAGAGTATTTAATTATTTTCAGTGTAATAATTTATATTCTTCTATTGATGATGAGACATCATACAGGTTTTCGGAATAAATGGAGAATAACAGCTTTGTTTGTTGAGAAATTTGTAACTGTAGCAAATTTGGAATTCATACTTTTTCAAAGATATGATATTAAGCCAATATATTTGAACTTGAAGAATAATAATATGGGAAATAATGCCAACATAATTTCATTTTATAATTGGTCCATGAAAATATTGAGAAAGAACAAAAGAATCCCTTCTGTTACGCTAAATAGAGAGGGAACATCTGCAGTCCAACTTTGATGACACCAATTATTTAAAAAGGAAAAGCCTTTATGGGACCTTAATACCACTCACGCAGACTACAGTGCTCCTGCAACGGAAAGAAGAGGAAAAATCCCGTATAAATCCATCTCTTTAAAGCCCTTTACTAATGATCCAGTAGCGGAGCCTCATTAAAAATGCCGCCTCGAGATCTCTTCCCGGTCTTGAGCAAAGTCTGTCATTTTCAGATTCTTAAAATAGAACTTATTTCGCGCGGATGAATGCGTCGATTGGAGGGCCGTCCTTTTTGAAGGCGTTCACTTCGTGTGGGAATTCATTTCGGAAAAGTTGATTCGTCGGAATTAAAAATTCGAAGTGGTAATTTTTCCTCGTTCCACAAAATGGGGTGCACCTAAAGGAATTTTACCTTTTTAGAAAAACGGACTTCTCTATTCATCAAACATGCGAATTATTACTTATTTCTAGGGCGTGATATTTACTACGCTCCGTCGTACTCCCATGAATAGTTTTTCCTTTTCATGTTTATGAATGTAAATACGGAGAACTCTAGGTTTAAATTACTGGCGCATAATTAGAACACTCTTTTTATATATAAAAATAATTAAAACATCGATACTGCAGGGAACTTTATCATCATACTTCAATCAATGTTTCATCTTTTCATTTATTTTATGGTATTTAAGAAAATGTACAAATGAGAAAATCTGTTTCTATTGGTTGAAATCGTGTTCTAATGTTTTCTATAAACATTAAAATATAAACTAAAATTTTCATTGGATTCTAATGATGGATGATGGAATAATTATGAAAAATATGTACTTTAAAAGACGATAATATTCAATTTAACCTCCTTATAATTTGCTTTTCAAGTACACAGTACGTATTCCATAAGAATTATAAATACTAAAGATATAATAAGAGCATATTTTGATGCGTAAGAAATAGAAGTTGGATGAAAAAATTTAATAGAAGTATCGGCTGGTCAAATAAATAACGAATTGCTATTGTTTAAATTTATACTCAAGGTTATCAGTTACGAATAAGCAACTTTATCTTCTATATAGAACGGATCGTGCTTGGGAAAATTAGTGCATAATTGTAGCAACGTAATCAATCTAGATGCAGCTTTTATTTGTACAAGTATATCTCCCTTTAATCTATCAGTTTGAAATGAAATTATAATAGAAAAATCAATTCATACCGAAATGCTATTCAGCAAAAAATAACCTTCTGAAATTGAATGCTAAAAATCGATAATTCACTTATTTTATTAACGTTAGCATTAATTAAATCGCCCTCGATAATTAAATAACGTTGATTCTTCCGAAATATATATTCAAAACCCAAACAAAACGCATTCCGTTTCAAATTAAGGAACCTATTTTTGACGAGCAAGCACGAAATAATGTATGTTTTTTATGATGATTGAAATTATAATGTAATTAATCGTCATACGCGAAATACGGACTCAGATAACGTAATTATTTCATTTATATTCGTTTTCGTATGTTATTTATTTTAGTATGGCAATCAATACCTTTTACCCGACGATAGGAAAAGCAAATGAATAAAAATATAGAGAAAGTGGATTTTTTTAACAAAAGTAAAATTACTAAACAATATATGAATAGGTAATATAAATTCAGAAACTGTTGGTTATTTAACTAATTGTATTTTATTACATGTATTGTAGATAATTTTACCTATTTGAGTAAAAGTCAATCTACACGTAGATAGATTATACTGTTAATATGAATAGTTACACAATAATTGAGTTATCAAGTCAAGCTTATAGTGTTACTAATTTTAATCCTAAAAACATTCTATCACGTCAAAAGATATAAGATTACTCACATTTTGTCAATTTGAATATATAATAAATTAATGAATGTCCTACTTTTATAATGTATATCCTCAACAGTTTAAATAAGAGTTAATTTCAATTGGAAATGAATCGAAACAGTTTTTGAGGTTGCAAACGAGATAAATATGAATAACTCATTTTTATTCATAAATCTCAGTTTTATAAAAGAATTTCCAATGGAAAATATTATGAATAATTGTTCAATTTAATGAATAGTTAAAAAAATATTTAAACCTGTATGCATAATAAGTGCGTCATAAATTATGATATAAAACGCGAATTGGTGAATTAGGGGAATATTTTGTGTACAAAATTTCGAAGTTATTTTGGATTTCGATGGTTATTATAGTACATGAAAAACATGTTCACCTAATTGCCCAGATCCTATAAGTCTCCAGCGTTTTCTATCCCTCAGCATTTGAATGTAAACTTACACTTTCAATACTAAATTCTGCCATTGTTTATAAATAACGTAAACAATAAATCCACTATTTAAAATGTATCTTTATTGATGAACGACTTCCTTATTGCCGAAACCACTGTGCAAATATTCCCCCCGTTACGGATGATTTAGTCGAAGGGAAATATCCTCTCAATACGGGAGAGATGAAGATGTATACAGTTTTCCCCAGCATCATTCCTCGTTATCAGCGATGATTTATGCTCCTGAGATGATACTCACTCTCGATAGCCTTCTGACCAAGATGTTATTCATCGTATTTATTTATGCCACGTTTCGCTCCATAGTCGATGCCCTCCGTCTCCCATTCTTTCTCCAAATCCTTCCCCGCTAATCCCTTCCTTCCTCAACCCATCCATTAAACCTCTCAACTTCAGTACATCCCTTAAACCACCTCCTCCAACGCCCTCCCCAGCCAATCTATCCGACCCTCGCTCGTCCCAGTGGACTAAACCAACCTTTTGTGCCAACCCTTATCGCAGATGCCGCGTCCCCCTTCCCAAACAATTCGTCCGTCGCTACAAACTTTGGCCCTTCCTGTATTTCTGCTCCAGGGTTCGCAATTTTGCTCTTCTGGAGGTTTTGGACCTCTCTATAATTTTTCTTCTACTTGTCGTCGGTTTTTCCTTGTCGATATTTTCTGTCAATTACTCTATAGTTGCGGATATGAGGGTAGAAATAGGCTAAGGTGTAGCATTGAATTTAAGCGCTCCTAAAAGTTTTTACATAACAGTTGTTTTGAATATGTTTCTTACAAAATGCTACAGATAATCTCAGTCCAAATAAGTTTC
This sequence comes from Pantala flavescens, assembly GCA_020796165.1. Taxonomy (NCBI): domain Eukaryota; kingdom Metazoa; phylum Arthropoda; class Insecta; order Odonata; family Libellulidae; genus Pantala; species Pantala flavescens. The sequence goes on along the minus strand of CM036881.1, from coordinate 42,809,022 downwards.
AGTTTCATTTCCTTATTGGTAACTACACTTATTTATTTAATAAGATTAAAATAAGTGGACAGTGGGAGACCTGGGTTCGAGTCCCAGTCATGTCGCTATTTTTAACTTCTATTTAACTCGTGAAAAAAGCGCATGTTTTAACGTGCTAAGTTAACGTCTATCCTATCCTTTATTAAAATAAGAGTTAAGGTTGCTTTATTTTCTACAAAAAATTCTTTTTTACCTTCTCCTCGTATCATTTAATTTATTATTTATTTCTCTATAGTTTGTTCAATTTCTACATACTCCATATTCTATTTATAACAGCTGAATCCAAATACAGACAAAGCCTTCTCGTATCCAAGTAAACAATACTAAGAAATCTACGAATAAAGTGACCTTTAATTAGATTAAATCGAGCCACTTTCCGTAGAATTCCCTAAACCGATTGTTTCTCATACAATTCCTTCTCGTAAAATCGCAGACTTCAAAAAAAGGGTGTACTTAATTTTCCCGATGAAGAATAATGAGATCCACTGCAGGTGAGGGCATTTGAGAATTGTTGTGCGGACGGAATAATGCAGTGCTGATTTCCGTTAGTGCCTTTCCACTCTGAGGGAGTAGTGATGGGATTACATTGTGTTCCGCAGCGCCACTTGGAAGGGTCGGAGATCGAGTGAAACAAAAGTGAGTGCCCTCTGCGTAATTGTCGATTGTTTTCGAAGCGGTAATTAAGCAATGCGCGAGCATATGAACCATGGAAGGAGATGTCGGAAACAATGGTGTAAGGAGGTTAATCCTTGCTGCAAGATCTTATTCAATACGAAAGGAAATTCCTCGAACCCGACAAATATAAGTCACCGTGAAGGAATCCAATGGTCAGTGTATTATCTACAACTTTTAACCTATACAATATATGCAAAAATAATATAGATTATTTTAGATAGAGAAAACTTTTATCTATTCTTCAGGATAATTTGAGGATTTAGCGTTAATTTAATTCGACAAAGTAACTGTTAATTCTCTAGATTAACTAATTCAATATTGCATCAGAAATACGTATTTACTCTTTTTAAATTTTACTTAAAATAGATAGGATCAGTAAAGCTATAGGTGGGAATAAATGAATAGAACCCCTCAATTCTATGAAGCTGTTCCTTGTAAGCTAATCATCCATAACAACAAAAGTTGGTAATAAGATTCTAGGTTAGCAGGTTATTTTGTATTTGAATTATCAATAAGGTAAAATCCGTGTTATATAGGATAACTCAATGTATACAATATATTCGGTTGGATATATTTTTAAATGTAGAAGAATAGTTTAAACTTGGATGATAGAGTGACCATCTTAGAAAAAAAAACAAGGACACGTGGTCTATGGAAGAGTATGTTAGAGCTGCTGGAAAGATGAGGAGGAGGACTTGAGAGTTAAAGCAGAGGCACAAGAGATTTCGGAGGGTGTGCAGGTGATGGCTGGATATGGGTGTTCAATGGTCAAAAGAAGGGTGCTTCCAGATTATGCAGGAGTAGAAAAGGCCGTCCCTGGTTGAGATGCAGAAAGTGAGAGGTGGTTTGAAAAGGCCTCCGAAGAAAGATAAGGTCATAGTTACCGAGATTCAGAATGGATGGAGGGGAATTGATTGTCATGGAGATGGGAATCTAATGGTAATGTGGATTTGGTGGTTTAAAGGTGAAAGCCAATTAATATTATCTTCGCAAGAAGAGCATGCATGGAAATACAATGGTGTAGCAGAAACTAAGATATTGGTTATAATTATTAATGAACAGTAAATAATAAAAGAATATTTAAAAAATATATAAGTAATGAATGTATATAAAATTAGGAATACATAATGTGGAACTTTAAAAATTGAATTATTAACTGATGAAGATGGAACCTTTATTGACAAGGATCTTCGTTGTTTCTTTATGATAAAACAAGTAGATAAATATTCAGTTTGATGAAACGACAATACCAAATGTTGTGATTCTTTAAGAACGGCAAATGATAAAATGAAATTAACGTATTTGCATTTAAATATAAAAGTAACACTCTTTAAAAGCAATCAAATATAAAGGGGATAAATATTATTAAAGAATCAGCTTTGAATAAAGACTTAGAATTCGATGATCATAAATTAAACTTTGTTCAAGCTTAGAATTCTATATAGCTGATAAATATTTTTCCTTGCATCTTTCCAAATAAAAGGAATTCAACCGTTAGGTTTTCGACTAGCAAATTTAAGAAAAGGACAAATTTAACCCAAATAAATATAATGTAACTGTAATATAAAAGAATTAATGAATGAAATATTTGAAAATGCCTCTACCACCGCATTTGGAATAGCCCTATTGATAGTTCTTATAGAAGAATACAGTAATAATATTTCAAAACATGTTATGCACACACATGGCTAAAATATTCGGATCCATTAGGTTGTCGTACTGTACATAATAGCGTATCCTGCAAGCATACTTATTTCTCAATTGCACCCATATTTTAAGCGATTTTAAGCTACAACACACACTACCGACGTTATCCATTCGCGTACGTAATATTTAAAGGGAAGACACCACTGCATAAAACTTCTAAAAAATTCCTTAACACCAGACGCGACCAGAACATACATTACGACCCGATTTCACAACGCACTCGTTCCGCTTCGACGCCATCTGATCATTTTCGATACATCCACCTCATCAATACTTCATCGCCAATAACATAAGTGCCCCGCGGGGATGTTGCGTCACACGCCGTTTCGGCGCGTCGTCACCAGATGGAATCATGCGTCTGATGTTTCGACAAAAGGGCACTTCATATCATACGGCCCCTGACTCCATGGTCCCCGGTTTGTGACGCCGCTGGAGGAAAAAAAAACACAAACAATCGCGGAAGATTCTCATCGATCACCCAAATGGAGTGGATTGTGTCCTCATGGTAACCAAGCCGTCAAGAGGGACGACAATGACTTATTGGCTGTCACTCCGGCCCACGCGCGGCCCTTCTATTTTACAATGGACGCCGTCGCTAAGTCTACGGACTTTTCCAAAAAACTCTCCGTTTTATGCATATTCGAGGGTGATTAATACGGAACGAGGGCTTGGTGAAAATCGCCCTCGATTGAAAGCTATTGAATTTAATCGTTTGCGGATCGCTGAAGTGGACCGGAATGAATCCATCTTCGGGTTCTCGAGTAGATTGAAAAATGGCCCGAATTGTATTACCGGGAATCGTTCTGCCGCTGGACGCCGGCTGGTCTGAAGTGGACACCCGAAGATGACCGATGGAATGCAGACACTCACAAGTGCCGAGTGTTTTTTCGTTTAAAGGTCACGTTTGGCCACTGGACGCGTGAGGATCAACATAGAACGTGGAAATTTTAAAGCCGTACCTATTTTCAATATCCTACTATACGAGAGCTATCATAGTATTCTAATAGTTTTATTGCAGTTTATTTTTGCAGAGCTAAATAATCTATGTGATTATTGGAGGGAACAAAGTTAAATGCCATGTTTAAATTAGTCTACCATTTTATTCAAACGCTAGACTAGTGTGCTAACTAAATTTGAAAATTTATAAACAGGAATTGCGCACAGAAAAAACTTAACAATACAGTACATATTCGTCTGTTTTCAGCCGTTTTTAACTTGGCGTTATTATAACTGGTATTTATATTATGCATATAATGTCATAAATTTTAAATATATTTAAAAATTATGTATCAATATGAGACTCATAATCGTAATATATATACTTATAGTTAATTTCTTGAACGCTCTAGTCCAACTGTGTACTTTTATATGACCTCACAATGGACCTTTAAAACCATAAATCGTCCTTGAGCTTTTTTCCAAGTACGCAATGAGTATCTTCCATAAATAAAGCCTAGAGCGTTTTTAAAAGCTTTTCAGAAATTAAGGTTTCTAGAATTGCGCGTTAGAATTCGCGAAAATCGCAAACATTCGGGACCGGAAATCCACAGATTACGAATGCAAATACATTTGGTGGCCGTACAAGAACGAGTGAGAGAAAGAGAGAAAAGTAGAAAAAGCAAATAAACGAGATGAAAGAGACACAGAGAAAAAGTCCGGGGAGGGTCACGGCGGGTCATTAAGAATAATTGCTGGAATCCTTAAGTGGAAAGTTTTCATGAATATTAATTCGAGAAGAGAGTGGGCAAATTGCGGAAACACGCTCCTTACACTCTCACGTACACCGAATACACACGCGTCGACGCCCAAACACATAAACTCCGAAATAAATAAATCACCGACGCTCGGAAATATTTAGCCTTTGTGCTGCACCACCGCTCTTAACTCGGAGTTGGACGCGCTTTCACGGGCGTTGCGGAATTGCCTCAATTTTCTCTGCACGCGTTTTAAACTCCAAAGTAGATGTGCAAAAGATGAAAGTGTCCGAAGAAATGCGAGAGGTGCCTTTCCAATTGACGTGAAGAGGGGAAATGTAAAACTCCGTTTCAGAATGGGATGGATGTCTAATAGAATTACTTAAAGGATAAACTAATCTTGAGGTTTCTATTCCCGATTCGTTTTCATACTTTATTATCTTTTAAAGGTTACATTGCTTATATATAATCCTCGCAAAACTCATAAAATTGTATCTACGACACTATGAGTAAATTTAGATACCGCCAAATATAAACATATTTTTGGACCAATTTTAATTAATATCTAAAAAGTGCTAGTTAAAAGAATGGGTGCAGGTAATGGTTAAAGAAACCTAAACCAGTGCCTTTACCTTTATTAATAATAAAAATACGAATAGTTTGCCTGGGATATGTACGTAATATCATTATTATATGTTTGATTATATATAAGTAATTATAATATATATTACTATCTAATGCGAACTCTAATACATCACGAAATCTTTTCAAATCTTTTTTCCCTACGTTACGCTTTATTTGGTTTAAATACTCATTCAGCGGTAATAATATCAAATAAATAAACTCGTATCCTTGGAAACACTCCATTCCCAGGATTTTTGGATTAGGTTACGTCTTTCAGAGAGACGAGCAGATTGGAAGAGAATACTTTATATGAAGCGATAAATGTCTGAAAGGCAAAACAAGGGGTGAATCCGGAGTTAAGTCGAGGAAAGAAAATTAGAGCAAAAGGAGGGAGGGCACACTTTGAGGAGGAGACAATGGTGAAGAAGGAGAAAAGGTAGCGGAAGACTAAGAGGAAAGGAAAAGAGAGGAACACAAAGAATACGAAGAAAAACACGGAGAGAATGAGCACAGAGTTCTGAATCGTATCTGTATTTGTTAACTGAATTTCCCTTCGCAAAATGCCCTGTCAAAATGGCTTATTCAGGCAAATAAATTTCTGGGAGTGCTTTCTCGACTCCGGAATCATCTCGTCTTTGCAAATTATCGCCCGAAGGCGTTGGACTTGCGAGAAATCAGAGATAATGGAAGGAAGGCGTTGTTTTTTTTACTCATTCAGGTTCTATAATTCTTCCCATTGCGGAAATACGCTTCCAAATGACTAACGGGTCCTTAACAATCGCTTAAAGGGAATATTACCCTAATTTTAATCGGGCGACCTCAAGGAATCAGAGCATTAACAATAATAAGAAACGGAAGAAAATTTAGATGCTGCCAGACGTCTTATAAAAAGTGGGAAATGAATAGTAAATTACGATCACCATATTTGAATTCTGAGTTTCAATAGACGTCTAAATGTTTTCACAAGTTATGTTGTTACGATATTAAATATAATACATAGCTCAGTGTAGATCTACTCGATTAAAGAAAATTCCTCGAATAAAGAAAAATAAAAAATATTTTAAAATATAATACAGTTTATTAAAATTTAATATCTATGCGGTTAATTAAGATTACTTTGACTAAAAAGATATGGTCGATACATTAATTGCTCAGCTTAAGGATACGTTCTGTGTAGTATTATTTATGATGGTAAGAATTAGTATAATTACCGCTAATATAATTGTGTTACCTAGAATTAGTCATACAAAATTTCTCTTTAAGCAATCGAACGTTATATTATCCATGTCTTTTTGGTCTATTTTTGGAGTTTTTGTTAAACTGTCTTGTTTAGTTTCGAGTTATCCTTTTGGTTCAAAATTCTATTGTAAGAAATAGGAAAGGGAAAGGTTTCACTTCTGGTTTAAACATATTACGTACTAGAATCACCAAGACATAATTTTAAAGTTATGTAATTCATGTAATAAATGCCTTTAGGAATGTCTCTCCTTCAACACATTCAACAAAGCTAATTAAATATTTTCGATCACTCTAGAAGACGATGGCAAATTCAAAAAGCCCTCCGTTCCACAAAGCTGCAGTGTTTACCTTTACTTAATTTATCACACATCGTTTTCCGATATTTTCCTTCAATGTTACCAAAAGGTTGAAAGCCGTTCCACTTCCTCCTGAGTCAGATATTCTTTCCCATATACATCCTCATCTTTTCCAGCCCATTTGCCACCGATGTAATGTTTCCTCAGCTTCCCTTAAGGGGCCTCTTAATGCGCAAACTACTTGTCCTTAAAAACATTATCGTTCGGGTCCACTTTGCTGCGATCCCAAATAAAGGAAGAGCGCTCTGCGGGTGTAATTTGTAGGATAACAAGAGGAGGTGGAAAACATACGAACATTAACCTGAAAATGAGGTCAAAGCGCTAAGAGTTGTGGTCCAGTGAAGAGGGAATACGAGATAAGAAATGCTGAGAAGATTGATTGGCTCCAGAGTCAAAAGATAACGTCTTGAGAGGGAGAATTCACTTCTCAATTCTGTTCAAACATAAGTTCATTGTAGATATAAAGTATTAAAACCGTATTTTTACTTATATAAAGTAATTATATTCCTATTATTTACATTGTATACTGGTATTCTGAAATTTCAACGAACGGAAAATGAGTGATTCATAGATTGAACTTTCTATAAATCATTCAGATGATAAACTTTGTGGACATTACCTCTCTTACTATTTGTTAGAAAAATCTAAGTCAGTCAGAATTTTCGGGAAAGCATTTTTCTATTATCCTGATGTAAATAGTATGCTACGCAAATATGAAAAAGCGTTCTCCTAAGGCTTCAAAATGATTCCAAAACTTGATATTTTCTTTTAAATGACATAGTTAAAGCTTCGTAATTTTTTAATAAAATAACAAAAAATGGATTTTATCATATTTCATATATAGACTGTTCGGAAAGTATTATATCTAAAAGTAAAAGTTAATACGAAAAACTGTGTAAAAAGTGAAAGTTAATACGAAAAAAAACTTTTACGGGATGAATTTCAAGTTTGACAATGTAAAGCCGAGTGTATTTCGTGATTAAGTTATGATGTTTGGATGATCATGATTCAAGTATGTGCTCCTTAAAACATGTAAAATAGCTATAGCGCATTGGTGCAACTCAAGACAATATCCAATTCATCACCTTAAATTTTAGGTTATATAAATAAAAAGTTCTGTTTAACTTCAAGACCCAGAATTCCTACCTCTCTCCTTGACGATAATTTATAGATTTCTAATCTTAAGCTATCCGATAAATGAGTTGAAAAATTTTCAACGTGGAAAAATTTATACCATTGAAATTATATTCCAAAATATTCCCAATATTCAATTAAACCTTACCTTTACTCATCCAGTCATCATCAAGTGTTGATAAATAAACATCTAATATAAAAGTTTAAGACTTCATAAAGGCAGAGGTTACTTCTACATTCCGCCTCTAAAGTCTAAATACATGCATATAATATTAGGCCAAATATAATGATCTTTAGCTGTAGTTCGATATATAATTATAGAGCGATCAGTATGCATGAGAAATATCTAAGGTATCCCTGAATACCACCTTTTACCTAGGCTATTTGTAAAGAATATACATTGCACTACTTTAAATTTTTGATAACATCACAGTCCTACAAACATTAAATTAATCATCTTTAACGTTCACGAATATCTTTTCGTTCGAAATATTTATTTAATTTCATGCAATTAGAATATCTATTTTGCTCATCTAAGATATTAAAACTCTTGTTTACACAGACAATATTACATGAAAAATAAATGTAGTTGAAATATATGATACAAAACGATATTAACTGAAATTAGCTATTTAATATAGGACCGGAATATGATAAATTGCTCTTTTATGTATCGATATTCAAAAATAGCGTCTGTTTATTACGAATTATCATAAAATATTAAGTATTAAATAAAATGTAAATCTCTCAGTATTTAGAGTGAACATTTTGTTTTATGAATTTATTCTTTTAGTTACGGTGAAATTAAAGTTTCAAACTTTTTAAATCGGAATTTAAACCGAATTGAACGATGTGCCGTATTATTGGAAATATTAATTGAAATTAAATACCTCGAGTTGCGTTATAATTGAAATTATTCTCAAAGCCATATCTGCATCCAAATATCCATTCCACTTTTGAAGATGAAGTCCACAGCTTAAATTATTGTACAACCAGTGTCACCGTTTACCTGTGTCGAGAAAAATGTCTTGGGTTATTTAAAATGTTAAGATTTTGTTTAATATTAATAAAATAAGAGTCAGATATATATTCAATATATTTTTAGTTTAACTTAATCAAAATGTTTTACTCTAATCTACTGAAAACTTCTCTAAAGGTTTAGTCATCTAATTGTTTAAACTTTAGGTATACATAATTTATTATAGGGAAATATTATATAATAAATTAAACATTTACATTATTTAAACTATATACTACAATAATACAATACAACACACAAGCAATTTATCTAACTATAAAATAAATAATAATCTATTTAGATGATATCAATGGCTAATAAAGTAATTAAGAGATATATATGGCTGAAATGTATATACAGGTATAAAACAGTGCCTTCAAACTTTCTGTAGATTTCACCTTCTAGAACGCTAATAAAGTGTTCAATGTCTACATAATTTTTATGCATAATGGTGAGAAGTATGGGTAACCCGATAGTTGTAAAATATCTAGGACATAGAATGAAATTCATAAATCTTGTGATAGGGCTCGCATTATCAGTTGTATTATTATTTATCAAAAATTTCTCTAATTTAACAAAAAAATGTATAGCTTATTTCCTTAGCCTCTCCTACTATATAAACAGTTATTTTATCCCAAATCTAATACCATTAATTTATCTAAAATTGTATCCATAAAGCAGATAATGTATTTTAAAATTCCGATGACATCTTCGTTTGTTTTCTAAAAAACTTTTGGTGTAATATTTATAGCTTTATTGATAAATAAGTTAGAAAATGTATACCTAATACAGTAATGGCATAACTTTGAAGATGCCCCATGTCACAGCCAAGCAAATACGTGAACTGGAGTACAGAGAAATCTTAAATGGACAATGGGATTGAAAATTATACAGCTTAACAAGAAAAGCGAGGTAGGAATGGTTCTCGTAAGTTTGTGGAATTTTGCCAAGTCACGCCTGGGTGAATGAGGTTTGTCACGAAGCCAAGACTGGCCTTCAAGACTCTTACTGAATAACTAATAGTGCTAATTCAGACGTTTGTCGTGAAAAATTACGTGCCCATTGTTGTAAGAAGGCAAGGAAAGGGGTGGGAAACAATTCGGTACTATTCTTCAAAACAGGGTTGGTTCAGAATGGACTGAGATGACCTCAGTGAAATTTTTTAAGGTTGTAATTATAAAAAAAGATAAAAGAGTTCCTAAACAAAAGGTCCTTGATTTTTACATCGTCAAAGGAATTAAATTTCCAATGCATCTTAAATATATCCAACAATTCCTTTCCTTTATAAAAACGCTACGATTCAATACTACTAAACTGCTGAATATAAGAGGTTCAAATAGCAAAAGAAAATCTTATGTAAATATAAAATAATTAACTCTTTACAAACGGTTGTTCATTAAATATTTGTTTTGATTTCAAATTTTTTTGAAGATTTATGGAAATATTTTTGAAGTAGAATAAACTAATACAAAAGTCAATTCCAGACAAGTCCATAAAATTCTGTATTATCACCTTATTTAATCAATATTAAAGCTTCCTATTCCTATATAAATCCTGTTTAAAAATGTAAAATTATATTGTAGTTTCATCATAAAATTTTAACAATAATAATATTTTTATGATAAAGAAATTAATTTTGTACGAATTTCTTCCTGTTCATCTGTTATGCCTAATTATGCATGGATGTTCTATTTTTGAAAGAAAAGAATCATAACTTCATTAAATGATGAATAAATATTCTATATGTATATGAAATTTAAGTGTTTATGTATATATGGTTTAATTATTATGCATACAATTTTCAAAAATATTGATCAGCTCAATACAAATTACTACCATCTATATAACTCAATTAACGAGGTTCATTCCACAAAAATCATCTCCCGCTCGAATTTTCATGAGAAACTTTAATGTAACACCTCATCCGGAAAATGTTTTGGTGGAAAAGTTTACGAATCACCTTCTTTGGAATTAGAAGAATGGAAATTCTCGGCCAGGGCATCGATTCGCAGAATTCTACGCAAGAAACTTTCGGTTTCGCTAACAACGTGGCGGATAAGCTGTTCAACAAAACCGAAACACGTGTTGAGGGAGACCGCTGCAGTCGCAAACAGCGTGTAGCGATTTCCCAAGAGTGATGCGTGATACAGGCTAACTATGCGAAGAAACGTGCAGATTGGTTTGTTCCTTCGTTGTTCAACAAACAGAGTGTGATTGGGTCCGTGTGCGAATCTCGTTTACGTGAAAGGGATAGTGAACCATGTGTGATTTATGATCCACACTCAAAGAGAAGAATATTAAAAATACATACGCAAAAATTTTACAAAAGTGATTTTTATGTAACGTGTCTATATTACTGCATTATCAAAATCCGCACAATACCTCAATTCTACGCTATTAATGATAAATTGAGCAATAAAAATTCATAACTAAATAATTTTATTATTAATATATATTTCGAATAATTAATCAATTAAGATAATAATGTAAAATATAGTGAATGAATGCATAGTTAACGAAATGATAAACATTACGCAAGGAACAATGATGATAGTTACTCGAACTTTGACTAAATTACGATCATTGGATCAAAGGGCAGAAATCAATAAATATTTGTGTTTTTAGAGTGCGGTTTTTACTAACAAATACAGTAAAATAAAATTGAAATTAAAGCAATAAGCTGCATCCTATAAATTCGATTTCTAAATTTTTAATTTTGTTGTCTTTTGGCATCAATTTCAAATTATAATTTCGTTTATAAATATAATTTTCTCCTTTTAGAATTAATATTCAAGATTATTTCATATTTGAAGAGGAGTTTCTCTTTTTAACGTCAATTTTTTTACATATTGTTAACGTATTGACAAATACTGAGGTATAAAGAATCATTAAGAATATTATTGGATTCAAATAAATAAATTAAATTTTCCTTAAAACAAGGCAAGTATCTCATTGTTACCCAAATTTATTCCTTCACAGCATCACATCTTTAAAAAACTAATTGAAAATCGCTGTAAATATAACGAATCAAAAGAGCTGCGAGAAATTCAAGTAAAAAGACACGGCTAACGCTGAAAAGAAAATCACATTTCCGTCGGAGAAAAAGGACCAATTCCTGTGCCGTGAGGTAAAGAATTTCACAACGTCAGCCAGTTACTTTAGAAAAAACGGTAAGACCTCGATTATCTGAAAAATTATCTCGTGTAATGGAGGTGTGTTACATGAAACTGCAGATGGACGAGAAGCGAGGAATGCTTAGTAATAGAGGATCTGCGATGTGAAAAGATCATGAAGACACATTGCTTTTGAGGGAGCCCATTAATCAAACTTGGGTGTCAACTGTATAGCGCCACGGTGCACGTTTATTATTTTCCACGAGGATTAGGGAACCAGAGTAGAGGTCCGAAAAATGGCGAGGCGTGCAGAATTCCAATGGGAGCATAAGGTTGCATGTGAGTAAAGAAAATTTAAGGAAACGTTACGTAAGTGTCAGAAAGAAATATATCAGAAAATTCGGGACTATATATATAAAGAAAAATTAATTAATTCTATTTTTAACTTTTTAAATAAAAAAATGATATTTTTCTTTGCTCATTGACTCAGATGTATTCAAATAAAAAGCTTTATTTTTTATAATATAACTAATTAAAAACTAATTCTTAAAGAAAATAAGATGTCATTGTGCAAAGTAAGGATATTGCTATAATCACGGGATGTCCGATAGAAATTTTTGTTGGATAATTCTTTTTTTAAATTATATAATGAATTAGGACAAAATAAATGTACACTTCAAACTACAGTATCATTCTTATCTATAGGTTATGATTTTAAATTTTTGTCGAAATAACAAACACTTGAATGAAAAATAATCATACATCTTCGTTGCTATGAAGTTATTTACTGTGATACTCATAAAAGTAAAAATGTTCATTAAGGATAGAAATAAGGATTTTAGGTCCTAAAACTAAAAACGAAAACAATGTTTATTTAATTTCGTTATATATAATATATAAATAAATTGTGATATACTACTTTTGATAATTTTGCTACCAAGAAGGCTAATTATAACATACTAAAAACAACAGTTATTAGTTAATATTACAGGCTTTCCGGTATAGTTTGTCTTAAAGAAAACGAATATCAGTCGAGTAAAGAAAATTTTTCTACTATAAAGAGTTAACACACAGTTAAAAGATTAAAGAAACGAATACGAAAAGTTAGCAACGATTAACCCTTTATCGATATATCGAATCTTAAAAAAACGTTCCACTAAACGCCTTTTATCCGTAGACCCTACAAAGACGTGTAATGGAGTACAAAGTAAAACAGTCCTTTTACCAAAGCGATCGGGATTATAAATTGGGCTGCGGAACTATGTACGCAGGCGCTATTAAAGCAATCAGTTGGAAGACCGCTCTTTCGCCGATCTAATTTACGCCTTGCATTGTGTTACTCTTCAAAGTTTTATAGGTGTCTTTGTGCTAAGCACTTGACCCCAAATTGAGCTCACGATACAAAATGCGTTTGTCCTAGTTCTGCTTGTTTTAATCCGGCGAAGGCTTCGGGCGAAATTAGTAGAGATTGGAATGAGCTTGATACTAAATCGATACAGAAGAGCTTACATCGGAACGGATTACTACTTCTTTTCGGCCATTTTTTTTATTTATTCGTACGGGAATTAAAGAGTGAGTTACGAAGTACTATGATTTACACAACAAAATAAGCTATAAAATTAATTAACAAACACTGTAAACAGCTACCGACTTGATTACAAGGATTATAATTCTGTTGAATTTAGAATAAATAAAGAGGTGAATATTTATCACGATAAGAAATTTGATTATAAAGCAAAAATGTATTTAGTTACAAAAAATTCAATTCCTTAGGGCTCAAATGAAAAATTCAAAATTCATAAGAGTTTTATGTGCTACCAATTATGCTTTTATATTTAAATATCGCAATTTTATTGAAATTTAGTCGCATTAAAGCTACGTATAAAATAAAATAAAATACGGCTTAAAATACTTTAAAACTTTTCATTTTTTACAGCAATAAATGTTCAATATAGTATCAAAAAGAAAAATATATAAACAAATTTAAAATCAAATATCTCCTTCAATCATATATTATAAATCTCTTCCGTCATATACATCTCTTCTTGTCGAATTATTAGGGTAATGTATTCCACATGCTTCGATACAACTGACGACAGGTAATGCATCTTTACGTAATTCTTTGACACTATAGGTGAATCTTCGAAAGATTTAGAGAAGAGAACAGGAATCGACAATTCCGAAATGTGTGAAACTCCAGCTTTAAGATTTTTTCTCATGCGAACGCTAGAGGCCTATGAATTTCGATATCTGATCTTCGGAAGAAAAACGCGGAACCGGAGATTTCGCTGAGGAGTTTTCATATTCGTTGAATGGAAGAATCACGGATTCGGAATTTATCTTCGAAGTGTCAGACGTTAGATAAAAGCCTTTCTACAGATGCTTACTACAAATGCGACGGCAGATGTTGAATTTATTGATGCTCGGTTTTAAATTTCTCACGATCGACCTACAACCTGGTCTAAGCCCAGTCTGGCTAATGTATATTTAACAAGACAAGATGTTAGACTGGTAATATACATTACATATTGTATAGCGATCATGAATTTCTGCAAAAATAAGTTTTAATGATAAATAATATAAAAATTGACGCATAGGACAATCAAAGAACAGTAGCAATAACCAGCATACGATTTAAAGTTGACGGAAAAAGTCATGGACAGCATATCTAAACATGAATGCATACTTCTAATTAGAAGAAGTCTATCAGTATATTGTATTTGCACTTAAAACATTTAAATATTATTGATAAATAAATTTCACAAAATTTGTACAATTCCATAAATAAAAATAAAACTTAAGTTGACCGTTTTCGATGCAATGAAGTTTCTTGGTTATTAAATCATAATGCTCCACCAATAATTGCTTGCTAATACTCAATTCAATTCACACTAAAATCAAATAAAAGTACAATCGTTCCACAAAACAGCTAACAAAACCCAATCACAACTCTAGAATATATTAGTAGAATATTTCATTTAAAGAACAACTGCGTAATAAAAAGAAAACGTTATAATTAAATGATAATATTGGGAATATATCAGTCACTTTTTAGACTTTTAATCTATTGTACAGCCTTTTGTTCTGTTTGTTTTATGTATGTTATTTTTTACGACACAATTATTTTGTTTCAAACTTTGAAATATCTAAGTCAGCAATTCCAATTCGCCTAATTATTGCTAAGTGGGAACCTATTTAAGAAACATTACAATTTCACATATCATATCACGAAATTCAGCATTAAAATATCCTTAACAATTTTGAACCACCAAGAAAAATTACCTCTATATATTTTCCCTTTTAATGCAAAATCCTACTGCTTACGTTTCTTCGAAAGTGAGAACGCCCTTTTTTCCTTTTCTGCGAAGTGCCTGGCTTTTCTTTAACGCATCAAATCTCCTACTATTTCCTTTTTCTCGCGCCTTATTCCGTGCCTCGATATGAAATATAAAAAACACTTCTACGGGATGTATATTTTTCGATGTCCAAAGAGCCCTCGCAGACACTCGGAGGGTGGGTGCTATTATATGGGAGAAAATGAAATCAACCGAGGAGTGAGTCATTTTTTTTCCTTTCCTTTGACGCATTCCCTCAACGAGTGCCCCAAAAGCGAATTATTTGACAAAATAAACGTCTCGACGAAGAAACGCCGGTATTTTCTCACTCTCTCTGAAGGTTTCGAGACAATTCTGGGCGCGCGGCGGTATAACGCCCTTAAGAAGCGGATCCGTGATGAAAGGAAATCTTTCTCTAGAGTAGAACTAGATTGGACGCGTTTCCAAGGTGATTCTATTGGATCCTAAAAATAGAGAAGCAATTTTCTTTTTGTTGGGGTAAATTTGCCGCGATCCTTGTGAATGTGAAGGATTGGAATTGTGACAATTTGAATGCGATATGATTAAATTAAACGATTTGATTTAAACTCGCGGAAAGAATATTTCTGAATCTAGCTGATGAATATTTAGCTCCAATTTTTGCTGATTTAGCTTAAAATATCGCTAACAATACAATGATTAAATTTAGAATTAATTTTATATAGTAATATATATATTAATATTGACAGAAAAACAATATCCTTCATTTAAAATATTGATTTTCTCCAAGAATATTATACATTTACATTTCTATTAGGACCTTTCCAGAGATATCTTTGTTGTGTTTATTTCTAGTCAGCTCACTAAGCAGTTACCTTTAGGATTATTGTAACTTTTTATTATTACTTAAAGTAAACCATTTTTAACAGGTTTCAGATATTTTTATCTCTTTAGTCTAGTCTTATCATATGATAGTTAGTTTCAAGAAAATAAATTTGAAATTTTTAGATAAAGATTTTTCATCTCCCATTAAGAAAGGAGAAAACCAAGATTAGGTATCAGATAAAAGAGAAACTGATTAATGAAAAACGCTATGATAATATATAAGTTGCTGATAGTCGTTTAGATATAAAAAGCATATAAAAATTCAGAAAAAAGTAACATCGTAATAACTTATTAATAAAGATGATGGATATTTTACCACTCTTTAAGGTTAATATTTGGTTGTGGTTCCTTGTAAGAGAAAAATTCTCACCATATAAATCATGTGTACGAATTCTTGGAGGCACAATAAATTAAACGGTAGATATCAACGGACAGAACTTAAATGAAAAACTCTAAATATATTTAAAGGAACGCGACACAACGGAAAATTCATGGAGTGATATTAATAGAAACAGAAAGACCTCGGAAGATAAAGAATATCGAGTGACAGGGCGTTATCAAAGCCCCAGGAAGTGGCACCGGGTTACGTATAAATATTCATAGCCACGCTCATAAATATAAATATGCTGTATGCCTAACATCATCTTTTTCGCCTGAGACCTTTCCAGGAGTGGTTTCCATAGAAATGGCAAAAGAAGCTCCTTTGTGTACGTGGGTGGATATTCGTACGTTAATGTCCTGGAGTGAGTCGGTAGGTGCGGGAGATGGGAGAAGATGGGGTGGGGACGGTTGAGCCCTCTTCAGGCGCTACCGCGAAAATCTCAAGATCCATGGCGGGCTAATAGTCGGCAAGATTACCTGTCGAGACGTAATCACCTTTCCTTAGAATATGAAATCGCTTTGGACCGCTGGCAGCCTCGTTATTTCTCCGCACCCACGAGTTGTGAGCTTTAATTCTCCCGGAATAGATTTAAAGTAGGAGACAATGTGAAGACGTTGTTTTATGGGAGGATACGAGGCCGCGGTTCAATTTTGATCGAAATCAAGAGGCAGTTAAGTCGAGAAGATTGAAATTTCGCGAGGTGCGTTGTTCGGTACAAGGAAGAAGATCCAGAAAATAATTGAGAAAATATTAATTGCGTTTCTGAAGTATACCCTTGATTACACAGTAGATCAATGACAGAAAATTATTTAAAATCAGGTAAATATGGAGAAGTTAGATGTGTACGTGTTTACCTTAAATACAGAATATTCAAAATATTAACTAAGTTATAGGAAATGATTTTTTACGAATCGTTACAAATAAGTGCTATTGAACAACATCGCGAAGCAGTTAAAAACATATTGTCAAGAATTTATAAAATAGAGAAGAAATAGTTACTAAAACTTCTTCTGCGCATTGTTATAATTATAATCCTTCCATGAATAAAGATAATTGAAATATTTTTTAAGATATATGTAACTTTTAGGAGCTGGAATTTACTTGATTATGTAACAGGCTACATGGACATTGTATTATGGAGAAATTATCAACACCCTTGGAATAAATTTAGATTCGTTCCAGTCTTATACCCTTGTATTTTAGAATTTTCGGTAATAATGATGTATAATATAATAATTGTACGAAAAATCGTATATATTTTATAATATAAGTAACTCATTTACTTATGTGCGAGTAAAAGACATAAAATCGAAAGATAAAGGATTTCAGTTGGATACTTAATACAAATATTAGAGATGCTGAAAATATTAGCTGATATTAATCTCCGAATCACTGTAAAAACAGTTCGACAGTTCCCTTTTATCTTTTGAATTAACTTAAAGTTCAATAGGATCCTTTTAAAAACCATCCTTGTACTATTCTCCAATGAGAGTAAATCTAGAAATTTTCGATAAATAGATAACCATGTATAAGTCCCTTAATTACCAAAGTCATCGCTTGATCAAGCAATTCAAAACCCTAAAATTCAATATTCCCTTTTCAAAGGAACGTTTCTTGCTCGCTCTTTAAGCCAAGGCTCACCCGCTTGGAACTTTCATTATCGCCAAATCGCTCTCGGCTCTTGTTTATCGAAATTCCTCTTTCCCATGGCAACCCGTCGAAGAGAAAAACTACGTAATTCAGAAAAAAAAGTCCGTTTCGCTCTTTTTCTGCCTCCATCAGCGATTCCACGTGTGACGAAAACCCTTTCGCTGGAGTTATCATCGAATCGGATGTTCAGCCGAGGTTTTAAAAATCGCTACGTTTCGAAACGTGAAAAATACATAAACAGAGGAGCAAATATAGGATGCGGGCGGACTGTGATTTTTTACGCGCAGCCAGCTCCCTCCTCGGCGAGGCGGAAGTATTCCCAACTCAACCTGTCCTGTGGTAATGGACTGAGTGTGTGGTTGAATGGAGAAAGGGTTTGGAGTGAGAGGAGTTTTTTTTCTATTTGGAGAGTAATACTAGAACTCGTCCTTAAGTACCTAATGCAACAAAAGGAAACGTCTGCGATCAATAAAAGGGAAATGGGTAGTAAAAATATGAGAATATAAATCGTACAATAATCTATGGTGAAAACCTTGAACTAGGGTGTATCTCGAACGCTACTCAACGGAAAAAATACTCGGAATAATAATAAGGAAACAAAATACGTTAAAAATACTGAAAATAAAAAATAATATGTTTACTTAGAGGAAATTGAATAATATTTGTTCAAGTGAATAATAAAATTAAATACATTTATTGAAGTTGTTATTGAGAATCCTAAATATACTCAAACTTCATTTCAAGTAAACCTATTAATATGTCATATTATTATAAACATCGAATATTAAAAAAATAACGCAACAATCATTATTTGTTTGAACTATTTTAATACGTTGGCAAAAATAAAAATCAATCGTATGATCCTAAAAAACTTATTCAGCGGGTAATACACATTAAAGTCAAAATAAGAGATAAGAATCCATATTTAGAAAAACGGTTTATGGAACATAGAACTGTGCAAACACGATATGGAGTGGAGCGATTTATTTGGACAAGAGGTGTTTCTTGAGGCGGTGCTAACTGGAGCGGATGAGGACGCCTCATTGTTTAATTGGATCGCTATTGTCGAGGAATTAAATTCTTCCGCGGAAGCTAATGAAGGCAGAGGAAAAGTCCCTTTCAGGAAGCCGCTGCAGTCGAGCATGAATAATGCATTCGAGAATCGTTGCGGAAGGATTCGTAAAAGAAGACGAAAAAGAACAAAAAAGAAACAAAAACGATACGGGTGCTTACAGCGTTATGATGAGGTGCATATGAATGCATCTATGGCTATAAAAAAACTGCTAATGGTTCTCGAACTACTTTTTGAGCTTGAATTAACTCTAATTGAAGTCATCCTTAAGAGTTTTTCTTTCCCGATGTTACACAGCTTGGGTGATTATGCGGATAGTCTAGTTTCGTCCCAGAGATCGCCCTACTTATGATCTTTTACGTCCTAGATTGACGATCAGGTTTAATGAGGTGCAAAATTGCAGTTTTTCCGAGGCTTATGGAACATTATCGGTCTAAATAGGGTTAAACATGAAAAAAACTTAAAATTAAGGATATTATTTTCTAATGATCGAAAATAAGTTAAGAAGAAACATAAAAGGTAAAATAATTAAATGATATAAACATTCATACGAACATTTTTGTGTTTAGAAGGATTGTTATTATGAATTCATTCAATTCAAATAGCACAGAAAATTAATATTTCGGCTTCAAATATACACCTACCCTACTCAAATAGGAAGCTGTCTATCATCTATGTTAGATATCATCATTTATAGCACAACAATATACGTCTATCATGGCATAAGTTAAAAAAAGTATATTACTTTCAATGGTGAATACTAAATTTACAGATTCTATTTTAAATTCGTTTATAAGAATATTGTTTCTGCGTTTCTAATTTTAATTTTCTGATATAAGTTTTGCCTGAAGATCGCATGATTACTGTCTTCTAGGGCCTTAAATATCCTAAATTTAAAAGGGATTTAAAATGACAATTACAATCTAATCTACATCTGTATAAATACCTTGCAAGCCGATTTTCGGCGTGTGGCAGGGGGTGCAAATATCTATTTATGCTATCGCGTATCGTATTTTAGTGTACTCTTATCGCGTTTTGATGTATAACAAAATTAAATTATTAAAATCAAATATGTATCTTTACTGAATTGATGAATAAATTCTTTCCATTATTCAGCTTTAGTTAATATTTACTATAATTTCAGTCCTATTTATCCTATATTTTATGAAATTAGCATTTAATTAAACTTAACATACCATTATTTACATGTTATAATTTTGGTGAATGTACTTAACGCAAAAACAGAACACCATTGTAATTTGCAGGATGCGATATTTCTCGCTCCCAAAAATTTCGGGAGGTGATATTGCCAAAAGATCCATCTCCGTGGAAGGTTGAGGTTTCTCATTAAAAATAACGGCGAATGATTCGCGAAGTGTAGAAAGAGTGTCTCACTGCAATGTTTACCACTCTTTTCCAATATCTACTCTCACGCCTTTCCAAAGCCGAAAAATTTAGACAAAGAGAGCGTCGCATTCTATAGGACACGTCATCAAAAAATAAAGAATTGGAGCGAAGATATAAATTCCGCGTCCCCTACTTCGCCCAACATTTTCAATTAAATTCTCCCGCAGAAAAATGCAAATGTATATTGTATTGTATTATTTTTCGGCATTTTTATTTTCTCGTTTTGTATCCCTATAATTCTAGAAGAAGTAAAATTGGTTATATGTCTTGATATTTTATAGAATCCATTGACCTGTCTCTTTAAAGGATTTAAGCGTTTTACGTGAATCTATTCCGGAAATTTAGATGGGAAGATTCGTCCTTGAAAGCTCTTGTCTTTAACGTATTCAGTAATGATGAAATAAAATATTAAAGGTACAATTCTCAATATATTTTATGGGTCCACAATGTATTCTGTATGAATATATTTCGCATATTTATATAAATTCTAATTTATCTAGAATATGAACTCTTCTCGTCTGTTATCAGCTAAATTGTTTCTTTATCACTCAAAAATAACCTTAAGACATGAACGAGTCTTTTGCCGAACAAAATCATACATTTTTATAAAACAGACAAGAGTCCCGGGTTCGAGTCCTGACCACCAACCTTATACCGTGGCTGAGTAAATATTCTACGTTATTTGATAACGACTTTAATGGGAAATATAAATGCAATCAAAGAGTAGTTAGGGTAATTTAAAGACGAAAGAGAATACTTTGCGTAATAATTAAATAGCTATAAAAGTACGAAAAATGTTTGAATAGTCATATAAATAAGAACATAATTAAAAATTAAGCTTAAACGAAGATTCTATAAAATGAAAATAGCAAAAATATCACTAAGAAAACAAAAAATATTTGGTAACTTAAATGTAAAATGGATAATAAACCATTTATCGTTCAATCTGGTTTCCCTGATGACCAAAGGACCTTATCCTCTCTTTATAAAGACGAATCTGCAACCACACACCGCAAGGCCTATTTCAGAATACGTCTCCATCGCATCTTGTGCGATGAATCCCAATTTTTCCCGCACCCACGTCGATTTTGCAGAGTATCGAGGAAACTTCGAGAGAATTGTTATCTCGTTCTTTTTCATGCTCCTCCGATTGTCTCCCCGTTAAGCTGTGCGTATAACTCTCCGGGCGCCTTCTCTTTATTTATCGCGGATTTATTTTTCGAGAGAGAGTTTTTCACTGCCTCCGATACGTCTTGAAGAAACAGTTTCCACTATCGACGCTCAGTTTTTCTTTAATCATAATCCTTGGTGACTCTTAGCAACCACTCCCCTTACACTTTGCAGATCTTACGGTTGCCTTGAAGAGATCGGGAAATAATAACTGTGTCACAATGTGGGTGATTAATAGATGCTTCTATAGGTACGGAAATTTTACGATATGATTCCCACGTTGTATCCATTTGGTCGCGGATGGATGCTGTGATGAAGTTTGGGGCATAAATATTTGGGACGATGAAACTTAACAGATGGCTTCGAATGAGATCACCCTTTAGTCTGTTATAAATGAAAGTGATGCAGTACGGTTTCGCTCGTTCGATCGATCGATTCTTTGAGCCTAATTTTAGTTGTTTGTTGTTACAATAATTCTTATCCCTTTTATACCGGGGCTCTTTATAATATATCTGACATGTAAAACGTATAATTATATAAAAGTATGTCTTCATAAATATATTGTAACAAACATATTTAACCAAAGTTATTAGATATTATTAAACAATATTATTCATAGAACTTAATTTCTCTTTGGTTTATTTACTTTGCTTCACTATATAGCAATATCCTTAACTACTATAACATTATCTAATATTATTTGATAGCAATAATTGGCTGTTTATATAGGAATAATAAGAATATCTATACAAAAATTTAAATAAATAACTATACTCGCAAAGGTATCATTGGGCATTTTATATTAGATAGATCGTTGTATTATATTCATAAAATAGATTATAGATTTCTTTTAAAGAGTTAAAAACCATTTTTAGACTATTGTGAACTTAATATGACTAATAATATTTTTAACCACACAACTTGTATTGATAGAGCTATAAGAAACATCAAAATGTAAATATAGAAGATTCTAGATTGGCAAAAAAATTTAATCAAAATTTCATCATATTTCATTCCCGTCAATTCATTCAACCGTTTTAGTCTCAGAGGACATAATATGATACTTGATCATCAATAATCCAAACTCCTGATATCCTCGTTACGTCCTCTTAATTGCAAAATTTCGAAACAATCATTAATCATTTTTCCTCAGCTCGGTGTTCTTCAATACAATAGCATTCTCACGCGAAAGAATAAACTCTGATCAAACATCGTTGGCGTCCAATATTAAAGAAGACATAGAAGCAATATTCTTATGTTTAATAACCTATTTATCTTTTTACTCATAGCATTACTTTTTCATATGATCAATAAAAATTGTTTTATAAGTCATAAGACAGATCTATATATATATATATACAAACACAACGATGAAAAAGTAAAAAATATATAATCTTCATAGCTGTAAAATATGATTCGTAAGATTCTAGCGTAAAGCGAAAGGAATAAACTAACACGTAACAAAATATAACTTTGAGTTACTATTAAAACAGCTAAAAGATCATAGAGATATCACCAATAGCAACTGATAGTAATTTTTATATTGATATTATAAATAATTCATTAATCTTTTATATTTATCCCTAAATTTTGTTGTTTTATTATTATCTATAATCTGAAATCAACTGTTTTTATTCGTAAAATATAATGCTACAACTGAAAGCATGAAATATAAAATGGTTTATCAATGTAAGGTGATAGATATCTTTTAAATATTAGTGTAATATATCGAAGAGAATATTAATATTATATCAGTAATTTCATGTGAAAAGATTATAACAATAAAACACCTAACTACTATCATCCTTTAACCGTATTCTCTGTTAAATGAAAGGGAAGAGTTATTTAACGTATCAATTGAAAGACTCGTGAGAGTTTCCGTTTGATGCAACGATCAGAATTCCTTGAGAAGGAAAACGACTTTCCCTTAGACCTGTTCTTGGGCCTCGTTCCGTAAAGATAAGAATTCCCACACTCGTTCGAACTTAATTTCCACCGTGTTTCCTGCATCGCCATCTCACTAACGCTGCTTGAGTACTCCGTTTCCTTAACTACGGTATCTCGTTCCCACCGCAACTCAATCTCGGGCAAACGCCGATAGAATCCTCGCCTTTTTCGTTCTCCTTTTGTTATCCTCTTAATGTCTGCTCGCATCATAAGATTCCCTTCACCGGATTTCAGCGCTCACATGTTTCCAAGCGTTCGCATGAGATCGGTTAAGATACGGGATATCCCGGCTCCGTTGAGGATGAGGTGAAATTTGTTCCGACGAAATATCGCCGCTCGACTGTTTTATCTCGAATTCATTTTGTCTCTTTGTGCCGTGGTGTTATTCGGAGAAAATACGTGCATAATTAACAGAAAGAAACATATGTTTCAAAGCAATATATGGAAACTTATATTTCACGTTTATTTCCCCAATGGATAGAGAGTTCCGCATTCTTATTACACAGCAGAATATAAAAATATCTAAGAGAAGATAATACTTAATTCAAAAACAAAATGTGAAATGTTGCTTTCGCAGTTCATTTACCGTATGAGATATGAAAAACGTAAAAGGGATTTTGCAACGGTGATATATACCTGATGGTTCCATCAAAATTTGATATATCTCTCATTATCAAATATTTTTTAGGAGGGCCTAGAAAAATAAGTAACTTCAAACTTCGAACAAAACCCTCTTACTTACTCACGTATTTGACTAACTCGAAAGATAAGAAGCTAAAAGCTAATTAAGGATTTATTCCCAAAAATACGTTTATTGCTTTCCTTTCCTCTTTTTAACTTTACAGTTAACAAAGAAGTTATTTTCATCCAATCAGCTCGTATATTTTTATAAATGCAGATATGAAGAACGGAAGAGATAAATCATGATTGATATACCAGTGATAATATAGGTCATTCTTATCTTAGAAATTAATGATTCATCTCTATATTTAAAAAGCAAATTCTCATTTTAAACTCGTTCTTTGAAAGCATTATTTTTATTTTCTTTTCTATTTCATGATAATAAGCGAATTAAGAAATCATCCATCCCACTTAACATTAACTAATGTACCAATATGATATATTACCGCATATCATTCTTGTAGAGAAAATTCGGTCATCCTTTAAAATTCTTTGAAGTTCCAGATAAAATAACGCTTTACGTTAGTGATAATCGAATTTGGGTTCCGACTGTTTATTTGCCTTTTTTATATACGAACATTATACAATCACAATGAATCGTAAATCGATGGATGGAATTATTTTATCACAGAATGCACACTAAATATTTCAGTTTGTTTACCCTCCTCACATTATTTTACAATTACCAGTTTGATTTGCTAAACTGACTCTATTTGAGCTTGCAAAATAGACTACTTTCTATGCATCTCGTCTCTATAAAATGAAATGTTTATCTAGGCAGCTAGTCAAAAAGGTATTTTATCCATAATTACATTTCAGGAATTTGAAGAGTGAAGAGAACGAAGTTTTATCAAGCAAACCAAATTCTAGCTAAATAAAAATCATGAAGACCATAAGAATAATTATTTTTTGCTACTATCTATGCATTTCCAACTTTGGATTTAAAAGAAAGTTTATTAAATCAATTTCTATATAAAAATGTATACTGAATTACCTCTCTTTTTTGGTACCACAATAATCGTTGTAATTTGCTTGTGAATATTCATTGTGCTTTTGAAGAATTCGAAGACGCAAAAATCATCAATTTATAGTATAGTAACGCTACGAAATGAAAACCTATTAATATATGTCATGAGTAAAGGTTAGAGATGAAAATATACATGAATCCCTCATTAATTAAACATATAATTACTAGAAAAACAAACTGTATAACTAGTTCTCCAATTAGCGAAAACAACCCATAGTATGGGATTATTATCCATTCATAATCATCAATATTCGTGAGAGGGTATCGTATGGCGTTTCTTTTCAAACAAAAGAATACGTGCACCAAATCCGTACCTTTACTATGTGATTATAACGTAATATAAATTCTAATTCTTCAAAGAACAAAGTCCAGAAAAAGCTTGAGAAGTCGGTCTCATGCAAATTTTCAAACGCTACAAATTGTACCTAAATATATAAAAACTTGAACAAAAGCTGGGGTTCGGAACTCGTTTCGTTTTCGCTTTGTAGCGACGAATTAATTACGTGAAATTCTCTGTTTCGACGACCAAAAATGGTATTCGCGGTAATTAGAGAATGCAACGCTCGAGTTAATGAGCCATATACATCATCTGCAATTGGCGAAAAAGCGTGGATGTTGCTGAAAAATGCACGCTGTGACGATGCGGGCCGTGTATTGATCTGCATCACTGGGACGGGATTTTTAAAGATCTTCGCAAAAAGAGAAATACGCGGATGGATTTCACTCCGTTTTCCACAGCGCTTTTACTTCGCTAAATAAAGATTCCTGAACTCTGAACACCGGTTTCTTAAGAAGGTTTCCCCTTCGCTAAATGGGCGAACTACGTTGCGGTCGCATTAGAAATAGCTCTGGCTTCTTGAAATGTTTGAAACTGTGGCATTATGACCTCCTTTTCGGAGTTCTAGATCAGCTGTAATTCATGGCGTTCTCTCAGTGAAAGGAAAGTAAAATTGATTTTCGCTCAGGATGTACGTTTAAACTCAAAAACTCGTACTCGTAAGTACGGATTTTCAAAGAACGGTTGTGTTTCACTAGAGAGGGGATAGTTATGCTATAATAAACCCTTTAAAGAAAGGATTTGTAATTTTGATGTTATAAAATATACCCAATTTCTAACAGTTTGTGGTTTTATTGTTCTTAATCGGTTTTAATTTCATACAGTACACATTTTGAAACAAGGATGTTTCATCTCGCTCATTTCTTCTGAAATTTGTGAGCAGTTCTGTATAAAATGCTTTGTCTTATATTTGTTGTTCATTTGTTACTCCTGTGCGAATAATGAATACTGTTGAAATCAATATAAGAAGGCGTGACTTCGGAGAATGCCATAATAATAATTTTCTGTGGAAATTTACAAAGTTGTTTTTATTATTAATAGGTGAATACTGTCTTTGAGAATAATGGTATGAATTGCTTTCTGTAACTCTGTGGTCATATCTCATTATACTTAAATCTTAATAGGAAGGCAAATATACCTGTACCAAAAGTTTTAATGAGTCTCATATTACCCTCCTGTTTCTATCAATATAACCTTAAAGATCGTGACATCATAAACAATTTTTGTGTTGAATTATTCTACCATAATTATTATTAATAATCCATAAACTTAAACTTAATTATTTTCATTAATTATCTGCATTAGATATTTCATCCTTTGTTTACGGACAGGAATCTATTGGAAGAGTCCTCTGTTAACAATGGAATATAAAAGTGTTGGAACAAAACGGGAAAGTTTATGGAGTTATTTTCGGTCCATAAACACCAATATACATCTGTAATCCATCGCAACCTTTTCATTTACTGTTTCCACAACAAAGAGGTGGTAGAAAAAGACTTGGTATCTAGGTGGAATCTTCTAAAAGGCACGAACTCAATCAAACTCATTTTTCCCCTCGTATTCCATTCTAATTAAAATTCCCTTCCTTTCACCTACAGCCAAATATCTTCCTTCATATTTATCCTATTATTTTCGAGAAAAAATTCTTTCCGAAGGCAACTTTCCCTCCAGACCTCATGACGGTAAATAAATGCCTTTTCTTTCTTCTTTCGTACTCTGTTTAATCTTCTTTTCCCCGAATCACTCTCCGCCCATAATCCTTTTCTGCTACTTCCGTATATTAATTCCCCATTCGAAAAAGTCCGCCACCTCTCCGCGAAGCATCTCCCGGGATCTTTATTTATCTGCAAAATTATTCATCTCCACTCCAGGTTGTGTTTTAATTTAGAATAATCCGATTACCATAATTTTTACGGGAAACGAATTTATCTTTTCCGAAAGGCGTTAATTAAACCTTTTGCTACTCGCTCTTTGGGTGTTGATATCCCTTGACGTATCTTTAGTGTGATAACTAATATTAACCTGCGTATAACAATCTCTTGTGTTTGTATCGTCTAGGTCATCTGGAGAAAGTTCGAAGATCATGAATATGATAATGTTCCGGTATCAAGTTTTCGAAATAGAAAAACATTTTGTGGGTACAAAAACTAATGGACTCGTATTAACAAAAACTACAACCTATAACTAAAATTCTAACTTATTATGCATGCATTCGTGAAGAAAATAGTATATTTTTTCTCGGTATTTTAAAAATTTCATGGTTTTTTATTTCATTCATATTTCGTTTTCAAACGTTCCATGACTATTAAGACCGTGTGCCTAAGATTATAAATTAGAATTCAATGAGGTAAATTATTCAAAAGGTGATCTCAAGAATTCAACGGACGTAGCAAATGTAATTGCCTCCACAAAGGAGAATTAATTTATTTAGGTTTCATAACATTGCCTGAGAACTTCTGAGAAGAAACGAAAATTATATAGTGTATTTTTGTAGGCGAATCAAAATAATTAATAAATGAATTTTCCTCTTGAATAATGCATATACTTCTATAGAATAACTATTAAAATATTATTTATATACGTATTATTCTACAATCGTAAATAAAGTACGAAACGTATTTTTTATGTAACAATAATATATAAATGAAGCAGTCAAAGTTAAAAACCAAAGGATTAATAGAAACCAAAACTACCTACGACAGCGGTGAGGAGAAAGTGAATTCGCTCATTCAGCAAATAAACAGCATCCCTTCAAAAGGAACTCTTCACCCATCGGAACGATCTGGGATACCGTGAAAATGTGCAAAAATTGACCAAAATTCCTCCTTCATTTTGTGAACCCCCCATTCCACATATAAAAGGCATGACGTTGAAGAATAATTCTTCATCCTTAGCCATCCACTTCTGGGATAATCTCACTATCCTGTCCGCCGTTTGTGAATATTTTTCCCAGCTGACCTCCGTATCCCATGGGAACGATGCCTCTCACAGCCATTTTTAAAAAGCGGATATCTAGCCCTTTCCCTTTTAATTAATTTGCATACATTATCCCTCCGTGCAGACTCGTATGAATAAAATGGATATTAACTGCTATAACGAGCGTTAATCTTATCTCTCGTGAGTTATTTATCGCCCCGTTCTGAAGGATCGCTGGGTTTCTTGTAAAGCAAGGGTCCGAAGGTAATTTTCGCCTGGATTTCGCCGTATTTTGATTAAAACGTACGGTTTTCGTTCTGATGAATATTTATCGCAGAAATGGTTATCTATTTATACGAGATTTTTCAATTAAAGTTAAATAAAAATATATCAAGTTTCACTATCTATTTTTCGTTTGTTTTATGATCGAATTTTAGAATTACGGGAGATTATTGGATTACTTCATATCTCAAATTTTTTAACGAGAATTTTTTATCACAAACAATTAATATGCATGATTATGTGATATCAAATGATTCTGTGTAATATCTATCATTTAAAATGAGTTGTAAGTAAATGCTCTTAAGGAATGTTTGTTAAATAAGATTTAAAAAGAATATTTGGAAATTTAATGTGTAAATCTGTATATCTCGTTTTCAGTTAGGTTTTTCTACTGAACCTTTTACCCTTTTATACTATTAATAGGTATTTATTTCCGCTATGCTAACTATTTTACGATATTGGATTGCAAACTAGTATTCTTCACAGGCTCATCTTGATTTCAGGGTCAGTTTAAAGTTGTATTTATATTATTTTTGTTCTATTGCTACAACAAATGCAACAACTTGGCATTTAGTTACTATTTCGATAATAGACCTTTTCCCGAAAAGCACATTCTTCCACGAAACGTCCCTTTCCTTTTCGAATTCTCTCTCGACATATCACATGACGCCAATTTCACCCTCTTTTCCTTGCGATTCCTACGTCATTTCCTCTGGGAAACGTCCCTCGTCATGCACTCCTCACCTCCAAGTCACCGGAAACGGAAACATCCGTCTTTTGTTTTTGACCAACCGTCGATGTTTTGGCAGCTTTTGTTTTCCTTCGACCGCTGTTTCCGTTCCCTTCTTTTCTTATGGGAAGTATTAAAAGATTGGGGATTTTTTGTATGAGTTCCTTGGATCGAATATTACATTTTGGATGGTGAAAACAGAAGAAAAGTGGAATTGCAAGAGGAGAAAAAACAACTGAAGAAATATATTGAGACAATAAAGCTATGCCATTAACTATGTAATTAACCTATGCCATAATATATAAAATGCTAAACTAAGTCATCATATTCTATTTTTCTCCCATATTTCTCTTTGTATTACTATATTTAATGATCGTAATGTATTATAGGAGCAAATGCCTATTCTATCTAGTTCTGACCACCCTACAGGTAGTTTAGTTTAACTTTATTAGTTATGAAAAAAAAAACATTACAAATGCACTAGTTTCTAAGATATATATTGTTTCTAGACAGCAAAATTAACTTGAAACTACCAGGGTAATCAAAGTGGTTCTTTGGTGGTCAATTGAACTTTTATACTGCTGCCATAGAAACTGAATCTTTAAGGGCTATTTTTATTTCCTCTCTCCTTAAAAAGAAGCCCTCAGAGCTTTTGAGTATTCAGCGAGGTCATCCTAAGCTCTATATTCCCGATATAAATTCTCAACGCAGTTTATTTAGTAGGTGTGGCCATATCAGCTCCTTATTTTACCGCTCAATTTTTCATTTCCTGAAAGCCTTCTCATGTGTCCACTTCGCACATCCCCTCCAACACCAACAAAAATCAAAACCTCCCCCACTTCCCTATTATCCTCACAGAACCCCCTATATCATACCACTTCTTACAATAGTCTCTCCCCGCCCCCACGATATGATACTTCCCTCCCCACTCCACACGAGTCTCTTCAGAAGCATCCTCCTCCAAATACTTCAACATACCATCACCCTCGTTGGACACCTTCCGTTCTTCAAGCATAGAAGGGGAATCTCACGTCTCCAATTTTGAAGTTTTACGCATTGACCCAACGCGTGATAGAGATGTACCGTAAAACAACGGCCGCTGGAATATTCGAACAGGTTTGTGGGACAGGAACGCGCAGAGTAAGAAAAGATTCATGCGCAGTTGACGCGTTTGTTGCCCGGGTAACGTACGGAGAGTAACGTTGTAAGCTTGTAGAGTTGTGCGTGGTCAGGCTTAACGGTTTAGGCCTGCATTTGCGATTCGATACTGAAACGAAGGCCGATATCAAACCGAATAGACATTCCGTATTTGGTTACGAAATCAGGTGTGACATATCGCTACAAGAGGGAGTGCGTGTGATTAAATATTAAAGAGGGTTTCAATCACCAAATAAAACTATCTTGTACAAGGCAATGATGATACTAAGGTTGTCGGTTCGACAGATATCATACGTGTATCTGATACGTGCTTCCTTTCTTAAGAATTCGAGAATAAGTATTGCTGTTATACTCATTTATCCTCACGATAATGTATCTTCCTTATGATGATATGTTTTTATTAGAAAAGGTAGGTGACTTTGAATATTTCATGGATACCTGTAGATCTTGTAAGCGATAAATATAAGGATTGATGTTAATCATTATATTAAATATCAAATAGAAATCGCTTAAAATATTAATTACCCATAAGTGAGCTACTAAGAGCTGAATACATTTGAAAAAAAATGCGTATTCAATTTTTAGAATTATTTGTTCAATTATAGATGGCTATTTTACACAAAAGTCAATAAAATAATTGTCTAAGACACATTTGAATTTATTTTTATCGACGAACAATTAAATTTAGAATGATAGAGATATTAAATTCGTAATAAGAAATCGCCTGATATGGAGATTCAGTATAATTCTACGATAATCGACCTCATTCATTCTAAAAGCTTCCATTCATTGACATTATCCATACAATATTTGATCTCGAAGCATCTCTGACGAATCCATGAGAAATATTTATCGGTCCTAAATTTAAAATCCTAGGCTACGACGCAAACAAAGAAAAATGAACATCGTATTAGACCCATCATTTCAAAATCAACAAGATCACACGGTTTGAATACATCCCATGGCAACGGTTCGATAAATAAATAGGATTTAAGCAAGATGAATGGAACTTTAAAAAGAATATTTCAAGAGAGTGAGAAATTTGAAAAATCGCTACATTTCGCGAGCATTGATCCTCTGGTCTCCGCAAAAACCCATTTTACCAGCGCTTTTGCAGGTACGTGGCTGCAGTCAAATGACGTCCGAGGATAACAATGGGGGCATTTTATCTTAGCGGTGGACGAAGAATACGCGATGGCTGTCAGGAGACTGGGATCGGGGATTTGAGTTCCCTTTTATGCCCACGACGCCTGGATGCTGGCGGAATATTTCTCATCGGTTACAAAAGTGATAAAAAATGAGAAGAAAACGCGAGACGAAACCACCTGTTTTTTATGACGCCCTAGCTGTTTCTCTAGGACAGTTGTGGAATGGAAAAAATATAACACTAGGATGATATAGCACCTAAGTTTCGCCAATGTTATTGAGGATTTTTGAAATATATAGGACATAGGAAGAAGGCAGGTTGTTGGTACTATCAAGGAGAATGATTTAGAAGTATGATAATGTATTATATTTCAAAAAAATGAGGAGAAATT
Organism: Pantala flavescens; assembly: GCA_020796165.1. Classification (NCBI taxonomy): domain Eukaryota; kingdom Metazoa; phylum Arthropoda; class Insecta; order Odonata; family Libellulidae; genus Pantala; species Pantala flavescens. Next base: position 42,776,936 of record CM036881.1, on the reverse strand, counting down.
TAATAGTAATCTTTGGAGGAAAATTATAAAATATTACGTCAGTACAAGAATTGAAAGCATGATTTTAATTTTCTGTGAAGCTTATGTCCTTCTATTCTCATAAACAACTGATTCAGTTAATTTTTAGGAGCTATCCATTAGTTATTGAGGTTAAAAAAACAATTGTTCATATCAAATTGTCCGTACCCAATGCATAATAATACTTCTTGTCCTCTGAGATTATTTACAAGTACAATTGGAAGTCATAAAAATATAAAAATTATGCCCTTTCAAAATTATAAAAGTACATATCGATAAAGTGGATAAAAAGCGATAAAATATTATAGTTTTTAATAATCGAATGCTTCCTTGTTTCATCATATACTCCTCGTTTTGCAAAATCTATAAAAACTGATACTTTCTACGTTATGATCAATAAAACTATTTTATATCTCACTCACTCATGACACCTGTTAATGCCTAAATGACGAAATTCTGTACACGTGTAAAATAAATATTTAAACTATATTTAAAATTGCGATCGGGAGATAAAGCATGTAAACAATTTTTAAAACATGACACCATAGTATTTGATATTAGTAAAATCAACATGAGATATAGAGAGGCATTGGAAAATTCTATTCTCTAACAAAAATAATCAAACATTTTATTCTCTACCTTTGTGGATTACAGTGATAGTCTATTAGTGTAAGCAATGCACTTGTATAAGTATGACCTACTTTGGTGTACTCTATTAAGCGAATACTATATTTAGAAGGTGTTGAGAGGAAAAGACCACTTAAAGATAAAGGAAACAGCCTAAAAAAAGATAGAAACAGCAGAATAGAAGTAACTAATAGAAGCTCTCCACGAGACGTCAGTGAAATTCGACAGACACATCGGCTTTAAAACATTTTTAAGCTTCTTCTCTTGAATGCGATAAGAGACGTACACGATTCCCTCCCATATCGAATGTTGCCATCCCTTTATATATCCAGAGCGTACGGATTCCGAAACTAAAAACAGAACGATTGGACGTTCTTTTTTCTTCTTTTGCGACACACAGCCCGCATAGCGTCCATATTACCTTTGTCTTTTTTTTGAAGGCTTTTGTCACGATTTGGGACGATTTTACTCCCACTTCGCAGACGGCTGAGAAAAATGCATTTTTGAGGATGTGCATGTGGGACGAATGCTGGAGAAAGGGTCTCTTACATGACTCATTGTTTACTGCAAACCAGTTTCCATCGCAACTGAAGGGACGTTGGTACCTTTTGAAATTCCAAGACGTCATGTCCTACATGTTTATTTGGGCCCATTTTATTTTGGAATAACTCTTCGGTGAGGTTGAAATTCTGTACACATAACCTTATATGACAGCCCATAAAAATTGTTTACATATCCATCTGTTCAAGAAAACTTATTCTTGTCTTAATTCCTAAAGCATGGTGGTTCAAAAACGTAATAGAACAAAGGCTCAGTATTTTGTCTGAATACAATCATTTTTTTCCTTATTTCATATCAACAATATTTACCTTTTCAAACACTTAAGAACATTAATTCTGCCACGAAGTCGAAAAACCACACTTATAAGTCTAAATATGAAAAAGTGTTTCAGATTTCTGGACAGGAAGAAATACTTAGATCTTGATTTAAATTCACACAAATTTAACGTCTCCGATCTAACAGATAAAAATGTAATTACAAATGTTTTATAATCAACAAGAAAGATGGTACTGTGGTACTGGGAAAATGTTACAGCGAATACTATCACCAATAAACCTTAACTAAAATAAAGTAAGAAATGAGTATAAACTCTCGAATAGCAAGTTGAATTCACTTCTTAATGGCATAATTAGGGTATAAATATGTTCTTCAATGAAATGTTCACAAAAATACGTATATGGATGGTACAAAGAGTAGATAAATTCATACATACTGAGTATTTGGGCTAATAAAGAATAAAACGAACTTTAAGAGTTTCAACACTTTAAAATCATTCCCAGCATAGTCTTAAATGATACTCATGATAACTCTAAATTAAAACCATAAGAAAAATTAGAGGTGATAATTCGATGAAACTTCAGAAGCTATTAACACTCACAATAAGAAGAAACCCGACGCAACGAAGCGACTGCGTGAAATTGCTTCTGCTATCCGTTACAAACGAACCGATGGCTCTTGTAAACGATAGTCTTTTTTTATAACCGAAAACACCGATAAAGTGATTCGAATAAAAGAGGGCATTTAAAGCATTGAAAGGCACCACTCGGTCATTTCCGGACCCACGGCGTTAATCAAATGGGGCCGTTTCCAAAAAGGAATCGAACAGCGAAAGTAAATAGCGTTTCGACGGATTTGACCCCGCGAGCGGAATCCTTTTTGCGGAATAAAAAAAGGCGATTGTGGAGTATCAAACCGACGTTCGAAAATGAAACAGGTATTCAAAAGAGAAGAGCCTTAATCTGACTGCAGCGCCACAAAGGGGGGCGGAAGATGCGGGCGGAAATGGAAGCTGTAGAAAAGGCGAACAATGCGGAACAACAATGGAATTCTGAGGGAGCCGTTGAAAATGGCGGACGGAAGAATTGCGGCTTGAAATATTTATCGCGAAAATGACCACGTGAAGTAAAAGTAACTGTGTGAGAGAGAGATGCGGTGGGAAAAAGGGAGAGAAGGTGGAATGGATGTTGGATCGGGCTTCAATCCGATCGGAATTTTGAGGGAAAAGTTTATGAAGGTCCGAATAAGATTCAAGGGGAATTTTTACAGTTTTCATTTTCTGTAGAGGAAAAAAGAAATATGCCTTTGAATAATTCCATCTTATAGCCAGTTTTTCACTTGGTCAAGGACACTTTCTCTTTATTTAACGCAAATTTCCTATTCTTTTTTTTTGATTCGAGAATTCAAGAATTTTTGCTAATGTAATCGGGTCTCAATTCAGTTCAATATTCTCTGTGTTAGGGGCATTTCAAATTTTTTTGAGGAATTTAAAGTGAGATAAATATTTGATATGACAGATACTCTTATATAAAAATTATTGCTATTCTCCTTTTCAGGAGATAATTTCTTGTGTAAATATAGTACCATAAAAGCCTTAAATAACTCAGAATAGAATAACCTTAGTTTTCGAAATATGTGTGTATAATTCTATATATTTCAATATGTCTGCTCTTCACCAAATGTCTAAAGATTTTTCAATATATATTTTTTTGTCATTCATTCTTTTAAAACCAAGTTAAGACCTTAATTGAAAACGTTGGCCACAACCTTTATTTTTTAGAGAAATGTTCACATAAACATCAAATTAAATTGCTACTGAGCACCATGATTGTACGTTAGCCATACATAAAAGATGGAATTAGAGAGATTAAGAGTGAATTTGAGCTGATTAATGTTTCACGTCATCAATTACTATTTTTGGCTTAACCCGCTAATTGATATTGGGTTTATCCACTTGAATGCTCAAAATTATCGATTTTGAAACGTATTGATTACAAGGTCGGTTTTGAAAGTTAGATTTTCCGCTAATGATAATACTATTAATGTTTTGATAATTCATGAGCTATTATGAGTTGTGGGATAATTGAATCTTGTAGTAACTCAATCAAAGTCGTTCGATCATCCTTTCAGAAATTTATCGGGAGTTCGATATCCATGCAAGGAATAATATACATTTATATAATCTGATACAATTTTATGCTACTAATATAGCCATTACACAATCTCTAATAGCTTAATTTAATCACAGAAAACATTGCCTTTCTTGATAAACACTTCCACTAAACTAAGAAATATACTGTCTCTCTCAATAGACTTTCTCAAAAGTGCATCGATTATATATAAAATATGCATGAATGAATAAGTACACCTTTAGCAAGCCAAGAAAGCTGCATTATTGAGTATACAAACTTCATTCAAAAAGTTCACCAACAAATACTTCAGTAGCTCACAACGCTCTACATTTATAGTCCCTCATATGCATCCAAGTCTTATAGAGATCAAGAATATCGGGATATATCGAAGGGCAAAGGGAAGGGTTGGAGGGAAACCCAATACGCTCTTTTCTGGAGAAGATGAAAGAGGCATTCTACTCTATTCTCCACTTGAGATACATTCGACCCGTGGAAAGAGAAGCAGGAAGTCTTAAAATGTTCTCCCCCAAATCAAACTTCATCCTAAAGTGGGATTTTTGGGTTAGGAGCTGAATGCTTTACTTTATCTGAGTTCCGTGTCGTTCATCTTTTAACTTGCACTTACGTAAATCAGAAGCAATGGTTCATCTTTTTCGTAGTCAAGCTTTCCATTTGATTTCAGTCAATATTTATTATTTACATAAGTTGTTTATTACCTTAGGAAATATAATATTGAATAATCGCAGTTTTAACATAATCTTCGACTTTAAAATATTTCATCTTTTCTTCTTCGTAATTCATAATGACTAGGATTATAAACTAAAAAAAGATCTCAAAAAGGATACATCGTAATTTTATGAAGTTATTCTACGTGATATTTTAACCTCGCATTACTTTTTTTATGCATAATCAGACTAAAAGGAAACAAATTACATTTACGTAATTTGTTGAGCGCTATGAATTAAATAAGAAGACGAAGAAATTAACTTTCATAGTAAAGCAGTCCGGTAGTATTAGGCAAAAGAGAGCTGAACCATTCACAAAAACGTACAACATGGCGACTCTGCGTAGAAACGCTTTTCATACGATTCTAAAGCGTTTAACAAGAAATCAACTTTGAATCGGTCTCCTTGATCAACGCGAACGCTTTCAGGTACACTCCGAAGTTGCTCCTTTCAAAAGGACAGAGTAAACGGTGAGAAGAGATGAAGGTTTTGAAAGTAATTTGAAAACGAAATAGTGAAAAAGGCAATCTTTTCTTTGACGCAGACTCGGGCTTCCTAGCGTTCGCACGTCTCCTGGATACCGTTCGAGAGCACCTCTCAATCTGACTTCGGTATGTAACGTGTCGACAGCTGCTATTTTGACGTTTCTAAGATGGAACGCCGAGGAAATTACATGCTACGAATTTGGAATGGAATATACGCCTCTTCTACCAACATTCAATAACAGGTTTAAATGTTATTTTCACACAATTCAATTTACGTGAATTTATTTTGTTTACTGAACTTAAAGCCTTTAAAAAAACATTGCATTTTAGTGCTGTAATTCATGAGAATCGAAATACGATTTTTTTAAATAACTGGAATATAAATTCCATCAGTGCGTGACGCGTTTCATAATTCAGAATTCATGGAAATCATAGTGAATCAAATTAAAGCGGAGCTCATGAAAAATCCGTCAATATTAAAAAAGGAATCTCTGATTCTCGGTCAACTGTATTTAAAACGAACCAACCGCAACAATTAGCCGTAACCTAATCATCCAATTAGCTTAACGCATCGGTTGAACGCAAATGACATTTTTCATGTAAAAAGCACTACTACTTTTATTGACCTTAATCTATCTTCTATTATACAGCCCAATTTTACGTATTTTCGACTATGTGTGTTATTTGGTACAATATGAAATGCATCAATTTTTTCCGAATACCGGATTTGAAATTATTCGCGTTCCTTTCTTTTCTCTAATTCTATTTACATTACCAACATAGTGTTACAAAATTACACGTTCCTCATCTTGGTAACATATAAATTAATACAATTAATTGTCACGTTTGAATTCACGTCCACTTTTACACTTTAATTTTCAATGTCCATCAAAATAGAACAAGGTAATAGGAACATATTCTACCTTAGTAAGAACTTATGCATTAATCTAAAATATTACTCAATGTCAGATAACCATAAATGATAACTTTAATGGTAAAATATAACAAGCTCATATTATAATAGCCGATGAGTAACGTTCAGTTATGTTGAGGTCAATAAATGCTTTCAATATATCGATAAATGTCGATCAATTTTCAATCTACCTACCCAAGATTGAATACCTATTGGAGTGGCCCATAATTCTGCGTTATTAACCTAGCAACGATAAACAAAATAAAACTCCGGACAGGAGCGTCAACGTGGCATTCTTTCGCGAACGACTAGCAGTCTTTGACCAAAAAGCTTGACCGGTTCGCTTTGAAGTGAGCGACAGCTTGTGCCCTGTTTTGTGTGTTGGGACAGCGAGGGCGTTTAAAATTGGGTCGACCCACGGACGACGACCTGTCCACGGGTTGAAACAAGTAGGCGATCGCATTTAGCTGTCAACATTGGGACCTTTTCTGATCCGCGGATGATAGATTGAGGGTCAAGGGAAGAGGCACCAAATCGTGACCTCCCCAAACGCCCTCCAAAAACAATCAAACATCTGCTGCTATGATACCAGGTTGGTATCGACAAAACCATTAATTAACCAGCACACAGTCGACTTACGGGTATTTTATAGCTTATATTTATTGACAAATAAATTCCTCCCAGTACATACCAAAAACATTCAGGAAATGTAAATTCCGAAACGTATGTAAACTGATTTCTAAATTTATATATATATATATATATATATATATATATATATATATATATATATATATATATATATATATATATTAAGGCGTAATTTTACAGTTGTTGTGGATTTATAGCTGTTTTGATCAAATTGATTTAAATTAACTTATATTCTAGTTATTTAAATATTTCAATATGCATTCCGGATTAAATATTCCCAAAAAAAGTTTCAGGTAATATATTCAATTTTTTATTTTTATAGCTAAGTATAAGTTAATGGTAATAGTTCTTATTGACATAGACTACTATTAATGGAGGAAGAACGTATATATTTATAATATAAACTTAAAAGCAATAATAGTATCTCAAATTGGTTTTGCCTGTATAATTTATATAAGAGACCGTGCCTTAAGCAGTCAATCATTTTCTAGTTTACTTGAAGAACTGATAATAAATATTTAGAGTCTTATTTTCCTGACATATTTGTTTAAACATTATTGAAATGTACGTCGAGTCGAAGAATCATTTTTTAGCAATCAAATCTATAGCTAAACTCTAAACCTCGATAAAATCTGAAGACGCCTTCAATCTCACTGACGGAAAGAGTAAAACTTTTATACGTCTCTCACTAAAACTCCAATGACTTCGAAAAGTTCGTAATGGGGACGGAATTTCTTCTCGATGTTTCTTACTCTCGATACGAGAATTTTCACGCGCTATGTTTAACCTCGCTCCCGAAAACTTGGCAAAGTGAAGTAATTCTTGGAAAGGAATTCGATCGTCAAATTTTTTAAAGGAAGCTCGTTGATGCAGTAAAAAGAAGTGAGGCGGACGTTCTTGAATAATTCAAAAATTTGAGAATTAAAGGAGTCTGACTCATTATGGAAGTTACGATCCAACGCGTGCTCTAATGAACATCGTTACCAAGTAATATTTGCGGATATCAAATCCAATGAAAAAGTGCGAAGAAAATTCGAATGAAAACTTCGCGAAGAATGTTATTTCGGGTGATCGTATATAAGAAGAATTCAATGAACACTTATACCGCTTACACTTGAGTTCACCTGCTCATTCTTCTTTTTTATCGCATCTTATCGATGTAATATTTCGCCGAATGTGCTATATAAGAGTTTCACATCATTCTTCAAAACTATCGATGTATATCTATAGAGAGACGAATATAGTTTTTAAGATGAGGGGCGTTGTGTAAGTATATGCTTCATTTTCGTAAAGAAGACACAGGTGAAAAGAAAATAATATAATCTTATAAAATATAAATTCGTTAAGATCAAGATTCAATTTGTTCTTTACAACAACGAGGTTTTAAACAACAATGAATACGTGAGAGATCTATTCTGTCATAGCTCTTGCCGAAGCAATCATGCATTACTATCTATAATGCATAAATCAGATGAATTATTACGTCAGTATTTTAATTATAGTTGAATCATTAGTGAAAGAATTTGTTTAATTATTTGTCATAAAAATTTAAGTTATTAAATTGAAGAAAATAATTTACTTATCAACAAATTAATTTTATCTTTCCACTGAGGAAATAATAATGGAGTAAAAGATCAAAGATTTAAAAGCACTATTTTAGTTGAAAAATAAAGAATATTTCCATTAAACTTCAAAATAATAATGGGAGTACTAAATATAGAAAAATAAATTTGATTCGGAAAATTCAAACTTGGATTAAGTAACATATTTTCAAGAATCTAACCATATTATTATCAAATGAACCATTTTGCAATAATGCCCTGAAAAATCTTTACTTTAAAGTTGTACTATTTTTGCTATATTACAAAAATTCTTAAGTTCTGTTAAAAGTCTTAACTTGATTAAAATTTCACGTCTTTATATATATATCGATGGAAACCCAATTCTTTCTCGCAACAATTAAGGTCATTGTTATCAAATAATACTCCTTTAAATGTCCTTTAACAATTAATTGTGACTGCTCTTTTGGATTCTTGCTTTTTGTTCCTCCATACGAATTTTTTTACCTTGTCAATATTCTGACTCATTTGATTGGATCCACTTTGCTCACTCGCGTGAAAACTCATTATTTTATTTTATGAAACGCCTCTTTTTTCTGGAAAAAATGAAAAAAGAATTCTTTGTTTCAGCTCGATCTCTAATCAAAATAACTTTTTTCTCGATTGCACCAATGAACACGTTTATAAAACTGAATAACCTTTGGCAATGATCAAAAGATTGATATTCCACGCGATCATTTATTTTATCGATTTAATAGAGATCTTTATAGCTATTATTAAAATTATCATCTATTTAATACATTTCAGGATAATTTTACTTTACATATTCATGAATTTATTTATCGTTTATCGAAATAAATAATAAAAATTCCTCATTTTACTGATCTTTCATCATATATTTGTCTTCTTATGCTATGGAATATTACAAATATGTTTTGTAGACCAGTCTAAATATTATCATATCCTTCAGAATTCGTTATTATATTGTACATTCAGTAATCAGTCTCGTAAATAAACTTAAATCGTTACTCATACTACAAATATAAATCGATAACCCTAAAAAACTTCAGCAGACCAGGCTCAGAACAATTTTCAGCATAAATTACGCGATTCAATATCTAGATTTTGCTTATAAAGTATTGAAAAAATCAAAATATTATTATTATTATTATTTTGCTGTATTTTGTTCAATATCAGACCCTAATTGACTCTAACTGAATTCCTTTACATTTGAAAATTGTTATTTTCCTTGCTTAATACCCATTAATCTTTTTCAGAGTCTTATTATTTTCCTGCACTTTTAAAGGACGAGTACTCATCTTATTAGATAATTAATATTAAGTATTGTTCAATACTTTTAACTTAAAAGCATGAATATTAATGGATCTACATTTTCACAATAGTCGCAAATTGATTTCTTTATTATAAACATCTCACCAGAGCATTATAAGTTGGTATTTTATACAAAAGATATCGAATTTTAAAAGAAGAGCATCCATTTCATTTATCCCCTTAAATCTTTCTCGCATATATCTGAGAATCTACGGTAAGAAAATCCGCTAATAGTCGCAAAAGCGTCTGGGATCTGCATGAGCGATCATAAATATAAAACAAGCCCATTTTACAACGTTTTCTCCATCCCTGAGAAGTGCTTTACGAGCACATTCATTCCTCATGCTAACCTTTTTCTTATTGCCATTGAGAGATTGCTTTTCCACTCTTTTGGTATCCTTCCACCTCTCTTTTCCAACAGAAAGGGTGAATATGGATTGCAACTAAATTACGGACTATCTAGGAATGGTAAATATCAAGTTTATGTGAAATCTATTGTAAATTAATCATGAAGGTGAAATTAATATACAGTGCTTTAGAATATATCTCATAAAGAAAATTATAACAATTTTAACTCCCATAAATTTGATTACAACAAGTTTAAATAACTATAGTTAAATATTAAATGAATATTCTAGACAAATTTTTAGTTTATAGTCATATAACTATAAAAGATACTAAATTACACGTATCAGTATATTTGACGTACTTTAGAGATATATTAACTGCTATAGTAATTATTAGTATTTGTTAAAAGGTAATATTTACGTATAATAATACTGCAACGTTGAGAATGAATAATCATATTCCTTACTTGACATTTTTGCTTTTATTATTATTTTCTTATGAACAGTTTATTTACGTGCGATAAACTAATTCGACTAGAAACGCGTAAATACACAAGGATTTTTCACACTGTGTTATTACATATAATGATAAGGTATGTCTTAGATGTAACGTTTCATAAAAGTGCATAGTTATATGGCTTAGTATATCAGTTCAATACATAATTCATATAATCCAAATATGTAGCATAAATGTTTAAAGGAGGTAGTTAAGGAAGGAGGAGAGGGGAGGAAACTATTGAAGAGGATTGGGGAGTAAAGCGAATTTATGCATACATAACTCCACTCGAAGTCTTTTCGGATTCCTTCCCGCAAAAGATATTCGATATAACGGAATAAGGGAAGAACCTCTGTAAGTAGACGTAAATCCGTTTTAAAAAAAGGACACGTAATGGCTGGGCTCAAGGGAAAACAGTCTCTTATAAGTATGAATTCTCTCCAGCTTTATATCTCCGTTAAATTGTCTGAGATTGTTCAATACGTTTAGTGATATCCACGGAATATCTTGGCTCGTGAAGAAAGCGAAGGATAAACGGATATGGAATCGAGAGTGGAAGTTTTGAATTAGAATGCGATTGTCAGGATATGGTTGTCAAAAGGTAATATAAAATTATGAAGTCTCATTTTCAGTGGGTTATACCGACTATTAAGAACGAATTCAAGGGCTTATGAATGTAAATATGCTTTTGTATTATGACCATATAAATTTCTCTTAATTGTATGTAACATTTTATTTAGAAGCAATATTGTGTGAGTAGTTCACATTTATGATCAAAACATCTATTTTTAAAAAATAGTTTTATGCAACCCTTTGTGCAATTTCAAATATACTCCGATTTAAAACTTATGATAAATTGATCTATATTCTGAATAATTATATTCATATATATAAAGGACATTGATATATCTACCGGCATAATATTAACTTGAGGTGACTTTATCGATTCAATTATAAAAATGATTCTTAGAGCAGATGCATCCGTACGATAAATAGGGGTCCGCAATCGAATACAGGAAATCCATCCGACCAATCACATTTAGCCTCTCATAAAAGGGCTCCTATCTGAACCTATGACCCAAAGAGAATCTACAAACGACGTGAGAACCACGATGCAAATGTCCACTCCACTGAGGAAATCACTTTCCCTACACTTCGATACGAATTGATCGATTCTAATAAGCGTAAGTAGACTAAAGATATAAAATGGGGTTTTATAAGTTCAGGGTATCCAAGGAAATCGAAAGAGAAACACTTCTAAAGAGGACGAAAGAAGATGTAGCTTTAATTATATCATAGATGCAGGACTTCACAACAAGAATGCTACAAAAAACATCACATTTCCTATTGCTGGATCGATTTAATTGTTTAAGCCGTAAGCACTAACGTTGATAACCTCTTCAGTATACTCTATAAGTCAGTTTCATTCATATTCACGTATTATTACATACTTCAGAAACGAGAAGGTGAACTAGTAGTGTAATGTCTATGTAGATACCCTGCGAGCCACCTTTCGGTAATAATAGTGTATTTTAAAACTCCCAGTGCATAGTATTTCGTTCACCAAATACGTATATATAATCTATACAATCATTTCTCACAAAATATTGACGACGTCAATACAAACCCCTTATACTTCTTACTTCCCTATACAACTCATTTTTCCTGGCGAAGAAGAAAATAAGACTTCTTTAGCTGACAATAAAGAAGAATCGAAACCTGTATTTCCATCGAAAAGACAGAACACTATACGCACCTTCCAAAAAGAGAGACAAACGAGGCGTGCGCGTCGCGTGTGTATTTTGTTTGCGTGAGGTTGTTTGTCGGTGGGTGGATCTGTCCCTATTACCTCCCTTTCCATTTCATTCGGAGGAGGCCAAGGGTGGGCTTTTTTAAGAGCTCTGGAGAGAGGTGAGGAGGAGCGGGTTGTTGAGGGAGTGAAACACGGGAAAGAGGATTTGAAAAGAGTCAGAAAAGAAATTGGATCGGAATAAATGATGTTTGCATTGGTTATGGTCGTTAAGAGGGTTGAGAAAGAGAGGAGGTTTTGGTACAGGAAGAGCCCTGTGATGCTGTAAATCCGACACTGGCATGTAAAGGCGTAATGCAATTTCGCTTCTAGAGTAGAAGTACGTAAAGATGTTCCGGGGAAAAGAATAACTTTATAAGGGCCTTGTGAGTGTTAGTTTAATTGTTACAAAAAGATTTTTCCTGGAAACGATTCGTTTATATTTAAACTGTAGGAATACACTCAAAGAAACGTATCAAAGAACTTTATGAATGTAATTTAAAAAAAAATAGTTAAAAAAGGGGAAATTTTAAAAGGGACCTTTCTTTGAATATATAAACTAAAAGAAATTCTAAAATAATGCTGTATACTGAAAGAAGTACAAAAGTTAAGATTTTTTTCTGAACTTAACGTAATTAAAGCCACAAATGTATCATATACGGAAAATAAATGCCCAGTTCCAATTTTCGTTGCTATAAATAACTCGTTAGTAACGAGATTAAGATATCCCTATACCAAATCTAGTCGGTTTTCAAACAGAGATATATGAATGTTACAAGTCCCTGATACTATTGTTTAATATTATAGGAAGTAAATCTATCTAAAGTAGGATATGATGCCATGATATTTACAATCTATGATATATGATTATACTATATATGGTATTTACTAACAGTACGATAGAAACTTCAAGAACAGAATAAAGCAATTAAAAAAGATGTTAATAACAGGGAAACATTATAAGAAACTTTAACCATTAGGTATTATTCTAAAAAATTTAAAATAGTCGTTTAAAATAAATAACTTGAACCTATTGAACGCCGTATAATATTAAAGAGTATATTTCATGATCGTCTTGGAATGAATTTACAATATTTCCCATCAGAATCAAGTAAACTGCCCGCAGGAGCGAAAGCTGATATTGTAGGGGGCACCATAAAGATAAAGTGATTATCACCGATCAATGCAATCGACAGGAAGTAGCCTTTGGACGTCAGCACAAACATCGGACGGGCGATATTGACGGGTATAAATCAAAATTTCGATATGGTCGCTCATCGGTGTCCAATAACCCCTGTGCAAAAAGTGAAGGCTTCCCTCAATGCACACGGAGCGGTTGATTAATTGGGGCAAGCAGCGGTTTTATAAGGGAGGTGACACAATCTAGAAAGGAAAAGGGAACCATTATTTTGCCGAAAAAAAATCAATCCGTCAAAGGATAACAGGAGCTGGGGAAAGAGGGATAAGTGCAAAGCTGGGTCCAGAGCTGTGGAGCAGAATTAACCGGGATTGGTTTATCTTTGAACTATGTAACGAATGCTGACTATTGTAAAGAACATCTAAATCATTTTAAAAAGAATGAAGAGAACTTTAAACTTCAATTGATATCGATGCATCGTATTTTCTTCAAGTCCAGTAAATATCTTTTAGAGAAGAAACAGGAATTAATCAAACTACAAGAGAAGATTTTTTAAAAGTCTTCTAAGATCATCAGCTTTAATCATTGGCGTAAATACTGTTTTAAAAACCATGCATTTAAAAATTTTACGCTTAAAGCTCTAATTCGAGAATAAAACGGAGGATAAGCAATAACGTTAAATATTCAGGACAAAATATTGATGAAACAAGCAACATTAAGAGCAATAAAAGCTATAATTATCCCTACCGATTGTCTAAATAACATCGTATAAAGAAGCAAACTTTTTATCTTTCACGTATTTCCAAAGCTGTTTTATTTATCAACATTCCGTTGCTAAGGAATTCAACAAAACCATATTCCGTATATATTTCTTAGAATCGCTAAACATCGCATCATCTTGTAAATATATCTTCAGTAGGGAACCTCTAAGGATTTATTACTCGTGCGTATTAATTATTTACGCAAGAAAAACCCACTTTTACGAATTCTGCGCTATTCATGGATATGATAAAAGTGCAAAAAAGGGAAATCCAAGAAAGCCCACAAAATCATTCAGAGCGATGAGAAACAGAGCATGGAGTATAAAAGAGGACATAAAAAAAGTTGTAACTACGGAAACTGGGAGGCAGCGAGTAAATGACGCGATAGTGAAAAGAAGGAGCGGGAAGAGAATTCGGAGGGGTTGTGTTATTTAGGGGAAAGAAAAGGAATGACGAGAAGAAGTGCGTGGAGGAGGAATGAGCTGCTGAAACGGAAAAGAGGGATTTCTGAATTTTGCGAATGAAAGAGATTTAATGGTAGAGATGAATATGGACTGTGGTGCTTTAAGAGGAAAATAATTCGGGAAGAAATACGTGAAAAAAGCATTACTTCGTTGCGATCACTGCTTTTATTTGTAAGGATTGAATACTAGAGCGATATTTTCCTCGGGTTTCCGATTATCCGATACATTTTTGGATCAAGCGAATTTCAAGTCATGGAGAACTTTATTAATTCTCAATAAAGTCAATATTGGCCTCGAAGCCTCTTTCATAGAATTTTTTCGCTTCAAATTTTCTACTCATACTAAAGCTAAGGAGACCATATAGCGGAGTATTTTGAAATTATACTTTTTGATGGTTTATCACGAGTCTTGTTGAAATGCAAAACTATAAGGTTCGTGTATGCAACGTCTTATAAAATACTTAAATAAATTAAAAAAAGGATATGAAGATCATAAATACAATATCAATAAAATGAAATAATTTTGAAGTTTTTGAAGGTAAGAAAATATATATAATGTATAAAAGGTCTACAATAAAGAAGCAACAGCAATAATGTCAATAAAATCGTTCAAACAAAAATACATCAATTTAATAATAAATGTACACATTACACGTAGAATACTCAATAAAATATTGTCCTAAAATAAAAATAAATAGCGAAAAAACTCTGTGTAATACGTAAAGTTTAAAACTGAAACCAATAACAACAAAAATTTGACAACAATAAATTCAAACAATGAAACTAAAAGAATATCAATATCTTAAAAAGGAACCTAAGTATATCTAGTGAGAAATCGTAAAGAACGGAGTAAAAAACTACAAAACAAGAAAGTTCGAGTCCCAATAAAACACGCGTAAAGAACGGATGCTATAGGAGAGAGACACTCAACCAGAGAGAGAGAGAGTGGAAACGATCTGAGAAAGGGGAAAAGAAGATAGATATAAGGATTCTGAGGGATAAATAGGAAGGAAGATCGAGGAGAAGAAAAAGTGCGCACATTCGCCATCTTGCGCAATCGATAGATCGATTAATCACAGCCCTTCCGCAGAGAAGTTTCCAGAAGAAAAAAAAGAAGTCCGTCCTCTCGAAGAGAACCCTATCCCATAGAATGGGGAGGCATATCTGGAGAGAGAGGGTATTTTTATTCCTTCGCCGGATAAAAATAAAATAATTCGAAACGGATATATCGCATCTCGCACGGAATGGAAAAATATCGCGCCAAGGCGGAAATGAGAAATGTTTTACTCTGTTCCCATTTTTTTCCGTGCCCACGTGGGAATGGAAGCGGAATTTCGATTCAAAACGGAGTGGAAATCGACGATTTTTTTCACTCGCAGTTTTATGCGCTCGCGTAAAAGGTTTCTCGAGGTTTCGTTTGTATTCATCCTCTTTGATTTTGTTAGGCAATTCGCCACTCCAAACCTCCTACGCTCTTCGGAGATCGTGATTCATCGGAAGGATTTCTTTTTTTTTTCTGAGGAAATTACTTGTAGATGTAAATACGTAACCATACGCTTTTTCTCCATTTATTCACTTAACCCCTTTCAAAGCAGTATTTATATAAGTATCCTTGGTTTTCTCTGTCGCTTATCTTGTAACTACTAATTACGTAAGTTTTACGTATTCTTAAGGCCTACCCTGTGTCCTTAAAGTGCACATGGTCGTATCCTTTATAAAAATCAATTAGCTGAGAAAGAACTCAGTTACCTGGGATATTTCTTGTACGTTTACTTCATATCAATTTTTTCCTGCATTTAACTATGCATTTTAAATCAACATTTCTCTAGATGAGATTTTTTATTCATGAAATTTAACTACAACTTGTTCATGTAATGCAATAAAAAATGCAACCAAAATTAATTAAATAGTCATTTAAAATTGTATGTATACAAATATATATTATTGGATTAGTAGTATTCTGAAGGGATTTTGTGTTTTATTCAGCTACCATTCTAAATTGATCATTTAATCAAATTTAATTTTGTGTCCATCATGCAATTACATCCAGTTTAAATTCCAATCAACAGAAGGACAGGTGTCTGTAATCGCGAGATTAGTAATTCTTTTATATAGATTACTTCTCCTTTTATATGTATAAATATATATTACCGTTAAGGGCAAAGAACAAGTAAAAGCATGAAGTTCTCATTTCCTGGTACCTTCTCAAGTCCTAGGCAGATCAAAGCATTTGCTACTAATTAAAGAGAATGTAACCCATATATCGTGGAATCTTCCTCTTTAATCGGAACAACTGCCATAAAACAAGATCTAATTAACGGAAGAACGAAATTGGGCAAAGCCGTAACAGAATCTACCTTGTGATCAGCGAGCATTACCCAACGAAAGAATGTGTGTCAGTCCGACGAGGCGAAATTGCTACTCTCTTTACCGTCCTTAGTTAAGTGAGGTGGAACTATGGTATTTATGCTGATTAAGACTCCACAATCTTACTTATGTAACATAAAAATTGTACTCGTACGGAGAGATGCTAAGAAACTGTAAGTTGTACAGAAAAAGTGTACTAAAACTTAAGATTTTTCTACGAGTTCCGCTTGAAATTAATTTGCTATCTGTCCTTATACTCCCTTGGCTGAACAGATCGTTGAATTAGCGTGGGAAGGAGGGAATCGAGTGACAAAATGGATGAGGTAAAGATGTAGATTCTGCGACGGAACCGGGAACGAAAATGTGTGAAACATTAAAGCGAGCAATCGTATTGCTCTTTAACTAGAGGCTGTGAATTGCAAATCGCAGATGGAGTTTTTTTTCGGGAACCAGAAAATCCGCTGAATTCCTTTTCCGGAATTTTCTTTGAGAGATTACGACCGCCGTGTATTCGGGAGGTATTCATCACTCCGAATCCGATTTTAAATTATCTTCCAACGTTCGCGCTCAAAACCCTTGCGAGCTATTCATATGGCTATTAGTTCACAGCTTAAGCCGAATTAAATACTCCTTAAACACTTCCATTCATCTACGAATTCAATTAAAATTTTATTAAAAGTATTAACTCGTGTATTAAGGACGATGTTTGCTTTGAAGTTTACCAATAAAGTTTACGTCTTTTCGAAACTTAAATAAGGAATTTCGAGCAAGATTTATAAAAACGTTGTGCGCTATAAAATAGGAGAAAAAAGTGTATTTTAATTAAGTCTACTTTTCATGTGCAGATTTAAATACGCAGTTACCAGACTGGAAACGATTCAGAGAGATTTTCAAGGTTTGAGAGTAAATAGGTAGATGTAGGTGGGGATAGTTTAGTGGTACTACGGTAGAGTTTGTAGTCATTTGTATTTGTATTTCTTAATCTCCTAAGGAAGGCGGTAGTTAAGGATGTCGATTGTTGTCTCATGATTTCCTGTCGGTATAGCAAGTGTCGTCCAAGTGGGTGTCGCTACAACAACTATCCAACAACGGGATCTGGAAAATTGAGTGTCGTCCTAACGGATGTCGGTCAAATAAATTTCGACCATTAAATATTCGCAAAATAATGTCTACTAAGTAACAAACTGTGAAATGAAAACTAATCTTTTAATTTTTGCTTTAATAGAAAATTGTAATACGCTCATCTTTGTAATAATAAGAGACTTCAACGCCCGTCTTCCAGTGAGAATGACCTTGAGAAAACCATTAAAAAAAAGGGTCGGAAAAAGCGAAACATTTCACAACTCATTCCGATTCCTACAAATGTTAAAGTGCATGTAGTACCATCCGATTAGAAAAAAGAAATGAATCAGCCGCAGGAACATCGGTCGACAAATTTTTGGACGTGGAAAAGGGTTGGGAGAGATGAGATTAATGTCGTAAAACACAAGCGCCGGGGGAAATGTGAAAGGAGATACGGAAAAAGAAGCGAAGGGATATTAAAAAATGCAGAGGGGACGGAGTTGGGAAAAAGGATTTTGATTCATTAAGTTTTCTTGTCATTGGATTCTTCCCGGACCACGCCTATCCTCAAAGGACGAGTTGAATTTCCTGGTGGGGGATTTAAAATTTATTGAAACGGTGTTGAGGCTCAGAAGAGAGAACAAAGTGAGAATAAATAAGTGGGGCGAAAAGAGAGTGAAGATTTGGAGAAAGTGGAGGAATAGACGGACAAAGAACTTCGTTTGGGTTTCGGTTGTTTCTCTACGTCTCTAATCCGTAATATGGAAGCTGTATAGAGAGTCCCTTTAAAGAAGTATGATCTCTTATTTTGATACGAATGTGTTTACATATAAAGCTGCATATACGCTTCTTCAATTCAGCTACTCGTGTTTGAAAAATTCAATACTTCGTAAGAGTTTACAGTACAAATACTATTCCTTGCATCCATATTCAATATTGAAGTACATTTAAAAACTCACTATAAAAATGTTAGAAATGCTATTCAGATTATAAAAAAATAATCGTCCGTTTCATTTCTATAGCAATGTTTGGTATGTTTAAAAATGAAAAATGTTTCCTTTATCGTACTTGATATTTCAATCATCATATCTAAAGGCTTACTTTTTCCTCCGAAAAAGAATACCAACTGTGTCATTTTCTTTAAAACTAGGAATATGTCTAGTACTGTAAACATCGTAAAAGTAAAGTGCATCGTTTAACGATGACTTGAGAAACTTCAGTCTGATACATTGTGTTTTTGCTGTGAGCAATCAAAGGCTTTAGTATTCAAACAACCTGCAGTTACGTCTACTATAGAGCAGAAAAACAAATAATGCCGAAACAGTTCAAATACACGTTTAGAGAAGTATCTGTGGAACTTAAGGGCATACATTCTTAGGATAAATATAAAATATCAAAGAAGATTTTAAGATAAATATGGGCTTTACTTCTAAAACACCGAAAAAGGTCCTGAATAATAGAAAAGCAATTCAAAGTGTCTGATACAAAAAGTACTCAGCCTACCTCAAAATATATTCAAGTAAATATGCATGTACACGTATGTGATAATTAAACGTTTTTAGTTCATAATTATTTGATAAGTGCCCTGCTAAGTTTAACCCTAATGCTTGAACTTTAGGAAAATGCACAAAAAATAAAATATGATATTTTTTCAATTTCTTTCAAATGAGTTGTATGAAACAGGACCTCTAAGGAATAAAAATTAAATTACCCTAAAAATATTACACCATTCTTATCCTTTGCTTTTTCAATGCCCTTCAAAATTAGCCCCATTCGCTCCGTGGCAGCAGTTTGGGGATGTACCGAAAGTGGTTAGCGCTTAATTAACTTGACGTATTAATTTTGGGAGAGGGGAAATGGTAAAGATGCTTCAAGGGAAGGATTAATGGGAATTTGGCTTAACACGGGGAGAGAATTAGAATGAATGAAGAGGAAAAATGACTTCAAAAGAGAGGAAAAGAAAACGAAGCTGACAAAAATAAATTTGCTTCTTTGAAAAGACGAAAAGAAGGAATACTTCGATATCGATTCATTCATCTGAATGGTATAAGCATTAGTCCCCCATAATGATTATAAAACGAAGGAAAAGATACATCGGAAACATTAACTCTTCACGTAATTCCAGAAAAATTGACAACAATCATCACGATAATACGATTAGCCTCTGCATGTTCCAATAAAAACTTTAGAAAGAACAAATTTTGAGATATGTAAGATTGTCTCATACTCACATAACCCACAATGAAGTTTCTATCAATTATAACAAAGTAATTGTTAGACAAAATTCTTTAGCTTGATTGTTACGTAAAGAATAATTTCTGAAACACCTAATCCAAGATTTAACAGGTATTTGCTTCAATCTATCTAAAGCTGAAGTACTAACCTAAAACTGAAGACATTTCTTCCTCAAAGATTAACCACTCTATAGAAGCTAAAAACTCATCCTTAAACCGTTGTTTGATCGCAATTATAATACAACAGCATTTGATGATTGAACATAGTAACTAAACATAGACATTTATCAAAAAAATCGAGTGAATATATGTTCAATTCAAGCGGCAAAGGTTCAATTACCGATAATATCCCACTCGAGACACCGCATCCGTCGAGACAAATTAACAATTCCACTTATTGCAGCAGTTAAAAAGAGATTATCTGTCCATTGCGGAAGGGGCAATGGCTGGTGAGATGAATGCGTGCAGATTAAGGGAGTAACAGGAGAAGAGCGCGTGTCTTGAGCCAGTCAAGGGATGGGCAAAGAAATCCTCTTTTTGTAATGGAAAGTGAATCAGAGGAGGAATTGAAGAGAAGAAGTGGCGGTCTTCCACAAACCTTTTCACCCCACGCGAGGAAAAAACTTCGCAGGGACGGGTTAAAGCCACGGCTCTGAGGAATTACGGCCAAGATGAAGGGCAAAGCGACGGAAGAAGTATTAGTTATTTACAACGATGGAAACTTCACCGCATCTCTACCCTCTCTGGACCGTTTCATCTCCGTCTATTTTTTGCTCCTTTCTCAGTATTTCTAATGCCCGAAGTTCTCTTATGAAAACACTCTTCTTTGGGGAGAGTTAAAACGGGGTGTTTCTCTTTAGACCCTTCCTTAATATGGGTTATTGTGTTAATCTACATATTTAATGGAATTGAAAGGGGAGAGATGAAGTGCTTTTTACCACAAAAAATACACGAGAAAAAAAATGAGTCTCTAATAAATTTAGCAATTTTACATTTAATATCATCCTTCTGTCAATATGCTGAATTCTAGAAATTGACTGAGTAGATAAGTGACAGATTAACCTAGGATACTGTACTATTTAGTAGCGCAATTATTTTTTTATTTTTTATATTGTAATTGTAGTACAATGACCTCACCCAAGGCATAATAGATTGGAATTAATTGGTAATGAACATAATGAAAGCATTGCTTTTTAAACATTAAACCTAACATTAGTATTTTACAGGAAGTTATAAAAGGATGACTAACATAAATAATTTACCAACTCCGGGCATTTTAAAATAAAAGATTTGTTAGTAAGGATAGTAACAGTCTTTCCTCTTCCATTCATTACTTAAGATTTCAGGCAGTAGCTTTACAAATTAAATAAGGGAGGCTTATAAAGCTTCAAATACATTAAACCATGACTGAAATATTTACTAGGTTTGATATTAATCCTTACGACAGTACAACGTCAGCCCTAATTGTCTCTTAGCTCTATTAAATTACTCTCTAAACTGTAAGAATCTAAGACGACATTATATCATATAGAATACTATAACATAGATGACAGATCATGTGAAATAAGCCAAACCATTAATATTCAATTCTCATCAATGAAAAAGGTTGTTTATACGGCATAACGATTAAAAACAAACTTCGGCCTAAGAAATGCATGACTTTAGCTTTTCACTCTGAGATAGACTCAGAATATAGTCACATGTCTCCTCCCTAAACTTAAAAAAAGGCACCACTTTAACTCTTCTTTTTTTGGTGTCAGTGCTCGAAACTCTTCGACTAACCATTTATCTCAATCTGGTGTGCGTCTCCGAAAAGCGTGGACTCTCCTCTTTAATTAAGTTAGCAGGTGACCATTCGGAAGAAAAGGCTTCGGAGAGATATCTAGATGTCGGAAGGAAGCTGTGTGCTCTCGACCAGAAATTCGAGTGAAAAGAGAAGAATGGCGCAAGATCTGATCGCCTACGGGTTATTGGAGACTTCAATATCCCTTGAATTGTCCTCCAAAGAAATACTCTATATCGCGGAAGGAATTCATGATTTGATGTTTACTCGGAATGATTCGGAAATGTAGGACGCGATTGCGCCCGGAAGCTTGGCGAAATATAAAAGGAAATGAATGACTCCTTAGACAGATGTAGTTAAACGAATAGATGCACTGGTATATAGGAGTGTTCGTATGAGCAAACATATAAGAATAAACTGTTTCGCATATCAAAACCTACTTTAAATTCTATTTCACGATGGAATAGTAATAAAAACTTGTAAACGTGATTTTCTAGTGGAAGAGACAGTAAAAAAATACATTTTGAAAGTAAATTGTTTTTATAGAAAAATAGGGTTACGAATTTTTTTGATTTTCTTGATCTTAAAATATCGATACATTTATTTTTGCTATAAAGTCTTTTATAGGAAGAGTTCCTATATTTTTTTATTTAGATACTAAAACATGAGCGCATGGAAAGACAAATATGATTTTTCAAATATCTCTAATATATATTTATTGTATTGCTCACACACCATAAGATTTTTAAACGTTATAAAAATAACTCAGAAACCTTTAAAAAACAGAGTGGAAAATGAGTCAAAAGAAAAAAAACAAATTAAGCTTATAAACAAGATTCACTCTTCGCTTAAAACTTAAACATTCAAACCTTTTCTTTAACTCTATTAACAAAATTACGTAGCGAGAGATATGGACCTCAAATTATTTTCAACGGAATTATCCCCGGAAACGCATCGAATTAAGTCCGAAGCCTGCTCCTAAAATAACTAAATCAAAACAGACCTTCCGCTGCGTACAGCACACCTGTGTGCTGAAGAAGAACTAATGAAAAGGCACTGAATTAATGATTCACGCGTATTTCTCGGACGCACTCGGAGCGTAATCCAGACATCAAAAGGAAAATCGCCTTCTGCAATATTCGCTTCGGGTAGACTCCCCCGTTTTCAAGTCGTGGGAGGAATAAAACATTTCTCTGCCCAACTGCCCTAATACCGTTAGCACCGATGCAGGAGTGGACTACGGGGAAGGATGGTATGAAAACCCCCAACCCTTTTCATACCCAATGAACCCACTGGTAAGAATAAGGGAGTGCAAATTCCTACTCCAAATTATTTGAAGGTGAGTTCGTATATATTGCGCTCATTATAGGGTGTTTGGACATGCGTATGAATACACGGACAGGAGTATGAATAGCTAAATCAAAATTTTCACGAATTGGACCTGTATTATTTGATAATAATTAATACAATAAAAATTAATTAATCAATAATGACTTTTATTATTTTTCCTTAACTTAGGTTGGGGTTAGATATGGGGCTGGGGATGGATAAATAGGTATATTTTCAAAATGAATGCTAGGACTTAAGATTACATCTAAGCTAAATGTAAGCTCTATTGATTTTTAAGGGAGTTTAAAATTATATTATGAAACAAATCGTTGATCCTTTCATTTACAATATATAATGTATTATTCATAGTTTCATTGTAAGGGAGGATTTTTCCATTAATGCTTTAGCGCAGGACAAAGTTTCATGGCCAGTTTACTTTAACTCTGACGTAGAACTAAGTAACTATAATCTGTTGCATGAAAGTACAGGAAATAATCAGCTTTTTTAAGCCTTGTTTTACGTCAATCATAATCCTTTATTAATTTTAAAACATCCATGATAAATAGCTTCTCACAAGTTTTTAAAGATTTTTTTAGCTAAAATCCTTTCATGACTTGCACCAAGAAAATCCTTACTTTGGTCATCCATTAGCGGCAAGTTCACATTCAAAATTACAGCCTCTATATTAAAACTCTCAGCGAAAGTCTATATGAGACACGTACCAAAATCTTAAGAGAAAACGATGGGGTTGAGTTTGAGGGGGAGATTGAAAGTGAAGGAATAATTAAAAAGCTGTTAAATCGGAAGAGAAAAGTTGAGATGTGTATACTACTTCTGTGATCTGGTAGGAGAGATAAATAAGGACAGGGATTTTATTATTTTTTCTTAGGGAAACTCTCGCAAGGCCTTCGCTTACTTTGAAAGATTCTGAGAGCTAGTTTGTGTTTTAATGAAAGGTTCTGACGAGTCGCTCTTGATGGATACAAGTTTTTAATTTTGAAAGTGAGCGTAGTGGCGATCCCAGAAAAAAGTCTGGGAAGGATGATTCGGAGTGAAAGCTACAGAAAATTAAGTTTACATTTTCGAGTACATTTTAATGTAGTTATACATCTGAGAGACTTTTTTACTGTGGTGTAGGATGAAGTAGGGTTGTAATTCAAGGGAACTAACCCTTACTTACTACTTTAATAGGATTGCAAATGTTAATGAAGATTTTACTTCTAATGTTTTTTACTTTATATATATTTCCGGGCCTTATAGAAATTTGAAAGTCTTTTAGTCAATATGTAGGCTCTGATTCTTATTTATATCTAATTTTAATATATTATATTTATTTAATTGTACAATAAACGTCATGATATAAAAAGCTGAAGCAACGTTTTATATTTTCGTTACTGAAAATGAATATATTTGAGTGTAATGTTACGATATATAAAAAACTTGCTATTTTTCTCTGATATGTGAATTACAGAAAATATCCTAGATCGTGAAGACATTAAACTAGATAAAACTATCCTACACACAGCATATTTCCCGTCAACTTCCCTCACAACTCTTTGACAACCTACAGTGCCTCACCATTAGTTCATCAAAGGTAAACGTTGGGAGGGTAAGGAGTCTCCCATTCAAACGGTAAGTGCGTACCCCTATAATTTGTCTATGCTACGGCTCCTGTGTCTCAGCTGTTTTGGAAGGAAGACTACATTGTCTTCTGACACCGCGGACGTGAGCAGAGAGAAGATTGTCCTTTTAGTAACAACTTGAGGCCGCTTTGATACTTTTGTAAGAAGAGTGAAAGTTTGGGAGGGAAAATTGCAGGGTATTGCGGAATTAAGGACTTGGATTTCGGATAATTTCGCCGAATTTGAGAAGATCGAATTGTCAACATGATCGTGAGCGACTAAACTTGGAGAGCAGTGCTTAAGCTGATTGAACGCTTATTTTTGAAAATAATGCTAGCTTATCGGGTTCCACAAGTGACGAGATCATAAACAATTATTTCGAAATGTATCATACTTTTACAGTAATAAAGCTGTTAGTAAATGTTAAGAAATGTATTTGTATCATTTTTTGTATTTACGTATGATATACGCATGAATTTGAAGAGAACATGACTTCAGGCGTGGTTTTTATATATAATTATCTATTTAAATTAAATTAATCGGAAATAACTGATTATATAATTAACATATGTTCATACGCATCAAATATATCCATAAATACCCTAAAATACTAAACTATGATGTTTAATTAAAGATCAACTTAAGTGGTTCATTTAAATATTAATTCTGGAGAGTCAAAGTTGATGGAAATAATAAAATTAGCATAAATTTGCCAGTAAGCTTAGAGACTCAAACTAGTGATTATCTTTATCAATATTTAATGGTCAGCGCTTTCGTCTTGTTACGGAGACTTTCAATTTGGCTCACGGAGGCGTATGGCAATTTAGTGGAGGAAAGATGTAAATTTTGTAGAGATAAAATTATCTGCCAAAGCTTCCACTAAACTGATGAAAAAAGGAATTATATATTCGAAAAAGGTCGGTTAAATCTTCGCTCTGAAGTCTTCTATTTTATTGATATACAAAATGCGGCCACTGAGACAGAGGAATAAAATTTATACGATACATTTATGGCATAGTTGTAAAGTTAGGTGGAAAAAGTAAGCGAAGTAGGTGATAAAGTGAATGAGGAAGTTTCATTGAAGAAGGATAAAAGGAGTTAATAATGAATGAAAAAATGAGGAAACGGCAATGAAATGAGCAATAAATTCAAATATTGTAATTGATGAACAGCTTGAGATGTTAATTTACTTAATATTTCAAGGTTAATGACGGAAGAAAAATATGAATACACCCAAGGTCCAAGGTTAAAATAATTGCATAGAAAGAAGGAATGCTCAATGGAGAACAAAAGCACTAAACTCAAACACTCCTCAGCTGTATATAATATATTATAACCAACGTAAATATAATCATAAATCCTTAATGAATGAAGATAGATGATAAAATCAAGCTTGAGCTTCTACTCATAGTAAATTGAGATACAAAGACGCTTTTTTCGCGATCCCAACAATACCATGCTGATTTCTCTCCGTTGCTAGGCACTCGACCCGATCGAGTGAGCTATTATCAGGCATTTATAAGCGTCTACTCGATTCCTATGCGAGAGAGAATACAACTCCTTGAGCGGAGATTATCTCATAAAACCCCAGGGTTTCGTTAATTAACGCGTGTGTGGGGACGGCCGAAAATTACCGACTCGGCAAGTAACCGCTGGTTGATTAAAACAGAGCTGTGCGAATGCATCATCCTTCATAGCGAAGGGTATGGGGGTCGATTCCCTGCACTACGCCCTCTGCTTTGGAAGAAAAGTTTGACTAAAGGGGCGGTAATTCAATACTGTTCCACGTGGAAAGTGGTAATTGATCCGCTGAAAGGTGCATAGGGAAATAAGAGGATAGTAAACAGCTACCTAAGGTAAAGGCCGTTAATAGAAAATAAATGGATGGATAAACACGAAAAAAAATTCATTAAGAAACAGTAATGTTTTCTCTAAAGTGCATCCATGGAAACATAAATGTGAGATGTCAAATACGCAGAAAAAGTGCAGGAGATGAGAATTTGGAATAGTAATATAGTTATTCGTCGATCATAATTAAACGGAGAAATTCGATTACGGATCTTTTAACGAGATTTTTCGTTCCAAGAGAAGTGATGATGAAAAAGTGACACAATTACATCGGATTCGATTATAACGCAATCAAATTCATTAAAAGAGGAATTTATTGTGAGATTCGCATGAAACAACCGTGTTCTGTTGATAATTAACGCCAAACATTTTTCATCAACTCTGATTAATGCAAATAAAATTTTTCATCATCGTAAAAAACCTGTACGAAAATTGCCCATCATATTTTATAATTATCGAGAAATATGGAGTGTAACGAGAAAATTTATTTTGCGGAATGATTTGATTCTTGTTAACATTTTCAAAATAACCCTCAATAAAATTGGGATGCAGTTATCGATGTATCTCGGCTTCTTCGATTAATAAGCAAGAGAAGTAGAATTGCTACAATCCCAACAAAAATAAAAAAGATAAACAAAATAAAGTATACTTAAATAATTAAGATACATTTTGGGGGAATTAATATATGATCGATTATAAAGAATATTAATCTATATATTTGCAATGCAAGCTCCCTCTCGCCTTAAGACGAAATTTAGAAGCAGTTTGTTTACAAATTACTCGCGTTATCTTAACTTAACCCACAAAAACTTTTACTACCTGAGATTTAATTCAAGGAGGAATACATACATACATCCACTAGCAGTTAAAAATATCCACAAAAGAGGATTTGAACTTTGGATGATATGGTTTGAAAGATTTACTTATTTTATACTATTAATCACTCCACTCGGTATTTATGTGTATGTAATATAAAAAAGAAAATAATTAAGGGGAACAATAGAGTTTATTATTACGTATCCATATCTTTGACTCTACGTGTAGAAGATAAACTGAACATAGAATTAATCTCCATTAAAATGCAATCTCCTTCGACTGCAGCATCAACACATACTTTAAGAACGGTGCGATCGTATCCTAAACTCGCAGAACGAAATTAAGTCCTTAGCACGCGCGGATTGGACTGTAAATGGATAGGGAAAGAATAGAAAGCTCAAAGCCGCTTGGGAAAGAGCGGAAGGAAGCGAACTCGGAATTTAAATAAGAGAGCAGAAGAGGGAGTGGAATAGAGAGGAAACTACGGCCTTCATTTGCTTTCGAACACGTGCCTCCATTGAGCAGAATTTAAGATTAAGCAAAAGGTTAAAGTGGAGGATTCTCTCTGGTGGAATGTGACCCATGGGAACGCGTATCTTCGGCAGCGTTATCTGGGAGAGAGGAAATGGAAACTGTGGAAGGATGCAGAAGAAGAGAGGATGTAATGCACTAATCTCCTACAGATTTTGCAAAACAAGTTTCGCCAGATCTCTTGGGATGTGAGTGCCGCAGAGTTCTCTGGGGAGGAGGAGCGTATGTACGTTTGTGTACTCCCCCTAAACGTTTCTTGTGATCTGTTTTTGTGATCACCTGTCTCCACTCATCTCCTTTAATCGATTCATACGACTCTACCACTTGCATTCAAATTAGCCGTGTTGTGTTGTTCTGCAGAAGGTGTAGGCCCAAATTATGTCGCCATGGCTACAGATGTTGTCTTGTCTTGACGTGGTTCGACACGCCCTGGATTATTCATGGCACTCCAATGTTTAATTTGCTAAGATCTCTGGGTGTAGTGTGTAGGAGCTGTACCTTACTTTTGAAGATGGCTTTTAAAAGTAAGTTCTTAGGAATTATTTTTTAGGAAATATAAAACAAGAAAGGCAAGGAGATAACAAATGTTGTTCAGAGTTTTCAAACTTTACGCTTGAATAATAAAGTTTTAGTTACATTTTTGACAGCATCCACTTGTGAGTTTAATCAAAATTTTACTTTTTACGGATTAAAATATGTTTTAAATAAAGACCTATGTAGTTGAATATAAAACTGTAAGCTTTCGTGACGCAAGTTAAACATTCATATACGATTAAAGTCACTGGATTTCTATGCTATTTGGTTTTTTATTCCTCATACATAAATTTTTATCAAACAAAGTTGTTTTCTAGGTATATGCCCCTTGAAATATTACAAATTTTCCATTAAATACACGGTTATTACGTACGGGTATTTTTGCGACTATAACTAGCATTCTTAACTTAGTGGATCATTTATAATCATAGATTTTGTTAAGAGATGCGCTACTCTAAATCTACATTTCTAATTTTGTAGTTAAAGAGCTTTTAAAAATAGGGGAGTATGAATTTTGTATAGTGTACGTAAATCAGAAAAAAAATTCTAATTGCTATGGGTAAGTAAGGTTACGTCATATTACTTTCGCATTCACTTTAATGTCTACATTTTCCTAAATACTTTACTTTGAAAGCAAAGTTCATAGTATTTCCTTTCTTAAGGTTCATTATATTTAAATATGTTGATTCGTAAAACAGCATTAGAAGCAGAGCTATAATACCCAGGTATATCATATTGAAAAAAACTTACCCAATCCATTATCATCGTCTATTTTCTCATATGGATCTAATATCATAACAGCAACACAGAACCAAAATACTCTAAGCGATGACTCTAACATCTCCCTTTCCCTTTACTTCTTTACGGCTCATCACGTAGATTGCCATCTTAGAGCAAACAAGGTGGGTGTGTGTTACGTATTCCGAAGCAACATCCAATGATATTAGTTCCGATCGATAATTTTCCCGCAAGGGGGAGTTAGAGACCTTCTGGGGAAGCACCCTAAGAACTTAATCCTCCGCGTCTCGAAGAATCGCTCGGTATCCAACTCGGGAGACGAGAATTAAAGGTTAACCGAGTAACTAATGCGGCAGAATACCAAAAGGTCAGCTCAGGAGGAGCGAAAGGTTTTAACGGTTTAAGTAGAGGACAGGGAGATACCGCGGCAAAGGAGAGTTGAATAACCAAAACTCGTTTAGGGATTTTGGGAGGAAAAGGGGATGATTGTGAGAGGAGAAAGTTGGAAGGAGAGATGACGGGAAATGCAGAGGAAGGAATGGGGATTTGATCGCAGGAAATGAGGACAGCAAAGGCGTAGTTGAAGACCAAATAATGCTTCTGCATAATATATTCAACCAAGGATAGATATAAACCTCAATCTATGCAACAAACGATAAAAAGAACCAACAATAGGGATAGGGATTTAAATACCAGGAAAAAAGGTAGTGTTACGTATTTTGTTACGTAATGTTACGTATTTCGTATATAATTCAATTTTCGTATGACACAAATAGAATTTTAAAAATACATAATCATTATTACGTAAACTGCATGACCCTATTAGTAGCACCAAGATAAATTATACGTATTGATGTAATAAGATAATTTAAATACTGAATGTATTTTCAGAGATAAGGACACATTTTATATATCAAGTTCACTCATCCTCGTATACGTAAAAAAAGGTAAAATTGTAAATACAATCAAATTATTGAGAGAGGGAATTAGTTATACCATTCTTAATCCAAATTCAAAAAATTTCGATTCCATATAAGATGGAAGTAAAGAAAACACTCATCAGCATTATTAACTACTTATTTGTACATCATTTCGTTATTTACCTTCATCACAACTTAATCATGGTTTAGAGCTAGTTTCTGATGATCCCTAACAGTAAATTGATCGCTTTTAATGGTAAATTTATGAAATGATGTTAAATTAAACGCATAAAGAATTGTTTAACGGATGGAAGAAAATCTAAAGGGATTTCATACAGGAAACAAACATTCATCGACGAAGTTTCCAAAGACAAGCTCGACTCACAATAAGAAATAAGGTATGTTCTATTGGAGGTGTAAAAAGGCAAGAACAAAAGAATATCGCAATGCGATCCCTTCCGAGAAATGGAAATGAATCATAGGAAAAGGATTTCGAGGGGAAAACTTGAACTCACACCCTTTGAATCGTGGGGCGAACATTGTGGGCGGGAGACTGGAATGAGGCGAGGTTAGAGAATTGGATATTGCGAGAGAAGTTAAACTTGACATGAAACTCGAAAATTATTAATTAGGCAGGTGTTGTTGTTTGGAAGAGATGCTGGGGAAGAAGGAGTGTACGAAGTTGGTGGGAAGGGAACAAAGGCAAAGGTGATAAGCAAGAGGTGAGTTGGTAAGATGGAGAAATCGGCTGTGAAAGTGGAGGAGTTTGGGAAAATAGAGGCATTCTTGAAAAGATTACGAACTTGGGACCCGAGGTGATTAAATGCAAAACTAAAAGCTTAATGAAACAAGGAAATGACTCGAAAGTTTGGCTGCGTGAGAGTTTTTGCGAGCGGAATGGAAAAGAAACTTTCTCTTTCCAGGGAGAGAGATATATTGAAAGATTGATTTATTAATGATTTGTTCTGGTTTTTCTTAAAAATGAGATCAAAGGTAAACTGTTCCTTGAAATTGTGTTTAGATTCATATCTACGTGAATGCCATATATCCATTATTTCTTCGATTAAAGTCTGTACTCAACACTACAAAAGTTAATAATTTTCAAGCAAGTTAAAAAATTTCCTTTACCATGAACCTGTGATCAGAGAAGTTAAGGTATTCTACATAAAGCTGTTCTTGTTTGTAAAAATGGTAAACATAAAGTCCTTACCCAAAAATTTATCCATTCAATTTAAATATTAACATTAAATGGTCCAGATTAATATACATGTGGGAGTTAAGCCTATGAAATATTTTCAGCTACAGCTGTTAGGAAGTAAATACTCGAGTTCAAGCTCAAATATATATTGTATTATTTATTCGCGCTATCGTTATGTATGTATATCATACTACCTATATGCTAAAATACTGAATATACTATTTATGCTTTAATCAATCAAAATTAACGCTATAATATTGAAAAAGGTAAGGTAATCGTAGATTAATTTAACAATAATAGAAAGTTTTGGAGAAATCAATGGTCAATACCAGAAAAATTTTACGCAATTCTATTAAGTCTCTACGCAAAA
This sequence comes from Pantala flavescens, assembly GCA_020796165.1. Lineage (NCBI taxonomy): Eukaryota > Metazoa > Arthropoda > Insecta > Odonata > Libellulidae > Pantala > Pantala flavescens. Next base: position 42,745,311 of record CM036881.1, on the reverse strand, counting down.
GTATTAAGTCTGGAAATAAAAATGAAAATGGATGTTTTATAAGAAAGATATATATTTAATGATTTAATGAACGTTTACGTATTAATGCCCTATTTATATCTACTTTATTGCTTTACTAAAGAGATAATCTCCTCTCTTGTATAATACTATTGGAAAAACAGTCATTCAATATTAAAGCGACACCAACGAACTATTGGATAAAAAGGAACCTTTCGTTACAATTTTTCTGAAATATTCCCTCGCAGCTTTTTTTTATCAGCCACCGCTCATTCATCGAGTATATTTTTATCACCTCAAAAGACTCTAAACTTGGATTTTTCCAATTTTCGGACTTGCTCTATAGATTTTCCCCACTCCTTCGCTGTTCATTCATCACTCTCTTTTGTCCTTGATATCGCCGACCCGTATCCTTTCTAATGAAACCACTCCCTGACCAACGGCTCGCAGATCGCCTATCGGTTATGCCATGCGACAGGTGCGGGCGACGCACGCAGCGCTTGATTTGATAAGGACCACGGCCATTTGTTTCCATGCGTTAACAATTACGATTAAAGGGGAGTGATCCACGACCTCTCTTTCCCTTAAGTTTCGGACGGCCGTGCATTGTGTCGCTACGTTTATCTTTCGTTTTCAACTGAGATGGATCTTTTGGGGGATATTCCCTTTCCAGTGAGACGTCCGCGTGATAAGTGCTACGTCATCGTGGGAACCATAATGTGTTTCGGTGGTTAAATCCTCGTATAGCTACGTTTATCTCCGGATATTCATATTTACTTATATTATAGTCTAATTCTTGACGATGTAAAGGTGATCCTAACACTGAATATACATGTGCTACTGACTCATATGTCTACAAATTCTTCAATTATACTCATACTTATTTGTTTCTGTGCTCAGAAAGAACAAAATGTCTATGATTTATAATCGTCTCTCGTTAATACCTAGTATAACATAAGATATATCAAGTTATGCATGAGTTAGCGTTGAAACTGGGTTGTATTTAATAATATAATATATGTTAATAATGGATCAATTATCCACTATACTGCTATGTATAAATATATAAGACCAAGTGAATATGGATAATGTTTCAAAAAGATAGTAAGAAACTGTAATGACTGAAAAATATAGTATTATTAATTTTAAAGAAGTACCTGATAGTATATTAAAGACGATTAAGATAATATGAATTTACAAATATAAATAATAAAAAATTCATAAAAATAATACTCTTGTATTAATCATTACTTCACACCTTTAAATATAAAAAATAGAAGAAGAGCATCTTATCCACTGAAAAACATTGTTAAGGCATCTGAAATGAGGGAATTATAATTTGGTACGTAAAAAATGAGTAATTAGATACTTCATTCGACATAAAAATTGAGTTTAAAAACATAATTCAAAGTGTATCACTCAGTTGGATACATGTTGGAATCGAACTGTTGATTCTCTATTTGATTTCAAGTTCGATTCAACAATCGACTGTCTTTGATTCGATAATCGATTCGAGATTTGATTCGAAAGTTAGCCCAGAAAGAGACGCTAGGCACTGCAGCTTTGGAAGCGTGTAAAATATTGGACGGGAGAAATGACCGGAGGGAGCGAGCGTGGAATAAAGCTCGCGAATTAGATCGGAGAGGAAAGTGAGGGACAAGGTGAGTCGTACCGCGGCAGGTTGAGTGGAAAGGGAGGGAAGAAGATGTCCCGTCACGTTCCGCGCATTAATTAGACCCCGGGTCAAGCCTTTGGATGAAGGAAGGAGAAACTGTGGGAAGAGAGAGAGATGGTGGAAAAAATGGGGGGATGGTTAAAAATACGCCTGTTCTCCGTGCGTTTCCCTCGCCGGAATAAACCGCCTCCCCTCCTAACTCATTTGTTTGTCCAGCTACGCCCCAGTCCTGTGTTGCCCTTTCATTTCCATTCCGGTCTTTCTTCTGTTTACTCCTGTGTCCTTCCTTTCCTTTCTATCCGGTGTTCCCATCCTTTATTTCTGTATTTTCTCCTTTCTTTTTACCGTTTCGCAAATTTATCGCATTTGCCCCGTGGCAAAACCTGCGTAACGCTAATTTTTTGGGACAAAAGATTTTTGAATGGCCACGGTGATATCGGTGACCCGAGAATTTGAATGGCCCTGATTCGGAATTATTCAGGAATATGAATGCGGAAAGAAATTTGATTATCTGGAATTGATGAAGTGGTTAATCACGTGAAAAGTATTAATTGATAGCAGTAATAGAAGCCTAAGAATCACGTTTCGCTATGTAAATAACTACAAGGTTTATTATCTTAGATCACAACAATCAAATGAGTCCAATAATGTGTCTAGTCAGTAATACACTAATATTATCTCCTTTAAACAGAATTCAACGACATACGACAAAGTTTTAAACTGCACGGATGAAAAAATGTATCGTATTTTACAGCTAAATAATACAGAGATACACTTTGACTGAAGTGAAGAGAGTTGTCAATTTAGACGTATCGAGTTTGATCTTATTCGTATTGTACGTAAGATAGTTAGCGCCGTGAATGTACACAACCCACCAAACACACATGGCATGCGGGTTGCGTGCATCCACGGCGTATTGCGTATTCGTATTTCATAATATACATATGTATACCATAAATTTCTTTTCTTAATAAAAATCTTTTCACCTCAAAAGAATTAAATATAAAATTGAATGTATCTAAATAATGAATGAAAAAAGGGAACCTTATAACCTATTTGTATCTGAAGGATCGTAGGGAACGATGGTTCAACAAATATTCTACTCACTGGATGGAATACATGTATACTATTTTTACTTTCCAATAAATTCAAATCCCAATATTCTATCTGTTTAACCTATGCAATATTAAAATTAACGACTTAAAATGGAGGAATTACTTAAAATTCAGAATAAACTATTCTGTTATTATATACGTAATCACTTTTAAAGATAACCTCTTTAATTTATTATTCAAACTTTTCTAAATTTAAGCAACTATTCATTCAACTTAAATGTATTTTTTAGAGAATGTTTATAAGCAGAATATTTACTAAGATAAAATAATTCTGAAAATATCTTTAGGCTCTTAACTTCAAATTGTAATCAACAGATCATCAAGGAGAACAGCAAGTATTTACAATATTACACTTTATAATTAATATCTGTGGAGGAACTTGGATGACGAGTCTTTTTCAGTGACATGTACTACCATCCCCTCTGGAATACTGTGTAATTACACTTGGTATATGTCTCTTGGGGTGATATAGACACAAGGGGCTTCCCTTACATAGCACTTGATCTGAGAGGGAGGCTTTGTGGGACATGAAGCAATTCATTCATTTGAGGTCCAATTACGAGCAGATAGAGTTACTGCTTACAAAATGCAGACATTATTTTTTCTCATCAGTGTAATCAGTGCTATGGTTTAAGTGGGTAAATATTTTAAATTTTAGCGATTTTGAAAATCTGCTTCAATCGAGCAAAAAAATTTCTATTCTTCCCTTGTTTAAACATCCAATAAAAGGACATTTATTCTCTTTATTCTTCAAATAACATCAAAGTCTTTCGTTCAAGTTTATCTAATTATCCACTTTTTCTTCTTACCAAAGTTTACTTGACGTGTTTCATCTCAACTCTGCCGAATGGTAATAGAGCGAAATTGGTGTTATTAAACAATGGTTGATGTACGGCTTGATGCTTGTTATTAATGAGAAAGTTGCCTTCAGCAGTATAGATTGTATAATCTCGATCAATTGATATTGCGTTACATATGTGATATTTCCAAGATCAAAGCATTTTCTAGGAATAAGTTATTAAAAGCATTTATATTCATTAAATCCCCTATTTAATTAAATAAGGAGTATTATTTTGTTGGGTCTCATCTGAAAAGACATCTAGTTGTATAAATCAAAACAAATTTAAAACGTATCTCACATACAGAGTCACTCAGTTGTCCGAATCCATTTTTACTCAAAAGCTGTTTGCGACTAATAAAGGATTAAATCTATATCACAAGGGACACGAATGAATACTCAAGATAAAAGCATTCGTGGGAATTGAGGCATCAATCCAAACTTATTCAAATATTCAAAGCGTACGCATTCGTATATACTTTTACTTTATTTGTATCGCTGCTAAAACAATTCACACCTTCCCTCCCATCAATCAACCCATCATTCCCGAATCTCACAGGCATTCTCGCATTTTGCGTTGCATTTATTCATATTGCATACGAAATACAATAGCAAAAATTGCGCTTGTATCTCCATTCTCCCTGGCAACGCGATATTATTTAATCTCCTCTTTGGCTCGCTGTTTTATTTATATTTGCTGCGCGTCACCGTGCGCCGGATTCATTACGCTCGCGGTGGACGGAGGGGAACATTGTACATTTCATTCGAAGCGAGTCGCTTCCGAAGATCCCATGAACTGCGCAAATATTTATCCATAACACGCGGCCGAAATGAATGGATGGTCCGATCGCACGGTCCGATGTTTTTATTCCGCCAAAGATGGCCGCCTCTTGTTAATAACTTGGTGTGCTAATCCAAACTGTGATGTTTGAACACTTCGATTCGGTTTGTTTCGCGATAACGAAATGAATTATTCTGCCGTCAAATCGAAAAACGAGGCGAAAATTCTTGGAACCTCGATTTCTTTAATATGCGTCCTCAATGGCGGTGCTGAAGGGTAAGTTCAACAGGTTTGGTTTGGTCAAAATAATGCTTTGGTAATTTAAATATTTATGTTATGCTCTGTTTGATTTAAATCGTAGTTATAATTAAAGAGCATTAAAAAGTAAAATTTCACGGACTAAATTAGAGAATGGTACGATTTTCTAAATCTGCAACACACTTCTTGTATCATAAAGATATTAATTTCCTAAAATATTCTCTGAATAAACAGTGTAATTTTTGTATAGTTAGTTAATTTAATCGATTTGAAAATAAATGAATGCTTCCTAATGAGTTTCATTTCAGTAATATTCATCATCTACAGGGCAAAGATTTTACAATTCGATATAAAACGTATCATGTTTGTTTTCCAATTTACACTCCTTTCTTCAAATAGCTGCACGTATATCAAGTAATAACTATTTCCGATGTAGCAAATACGAAAAATATTTCAATTTGATTAATGCTAAGGGATGGAAAATGTACATAATCGTAATAAATTTTGCAAAAATGTCTCTAAAAACTCTTCAAAACCCAAAGCACTGGTTTAAGATATATAAAAAAATCTGAGGATTATATCACAGCTTAAAACCATTATTTTTATTTTTTTACTAAAGATATCATGTGTAAAATGTATCTAATAAAAATATATAGAATAGAAAAACCTCAGTGTCAAAGAAAGGCGCAAATTATAGAAGTCAACAGGTATAGAATGTAGGGAAAGAGCTAAATATAAGCATAAAAAATACGTCAGTGATATTTTATTTTTAGTAGAGTATTCTATTTTATGTTTTTGTGTTGTATGTTAAAGGAGAACTTACATATGGACAGACGAACATAGGACAGACGTTAAACTTTGGTCGCTAGAGTTAAAATGAAAACGCGAAAGTTTCTTTTGTTAAAATTTATCGTTCAACGTTCATAAGATCTACAAATTCTACCTTTAAGATATTTACGAAATTAAATCGCTTACTTTCAGTTATCCAATTTATTTTCCTAATCTGTGACCTGCGAGAGCTGTTTGCTGCTCCTGCTTCTTCTAAATCCATTATCTGTGTCTTTAAAAGAAATTCTTTAATCTTGTTTAGCAAGAATTTATGATAGTTTAGACGCGAAAATTATGATTATTCGAGAATTAGACGATTATTCCTTCAATTTATATAAATAGCTCACATGAACTAACAGACATATTCAAATTCAATAATTTTTAAATTGAACATAGATAAGAGAAAAACGGAGCTTTAAAATGATTAAATCAAAAATGCATTTTCCTATCTTAACCTATAAATATATATTAATTATTTTTACTACACAAGTCTTCTCATGAAAATAGCTAGAAAAGACAAGTATAAATATATTCTACCATAATTAGAGAATATGTATTTGATTTGTACGCATTTTGATTTAATTACTGTCAAGGTACAATTAATTATAAATTCGATGTAGATATATAGCTTGCAAGTAATATATTATTCACTTATTGTAAAATAAAATTAATTTTATTGATTCTTTAAAATATACTACGCATATAATATCTGGTTTATATAAGTTTTTACTTGAAAAAAATCTTCTCTGATGATGAATCTCATACTGTAACTCTCTCTTGACTGACAGTTAATGGAACACGGACCTAGTTTTTGTCACCGCAAACTAATTACATGAGAACTGGACTATCCCACCTTAGACCATATTTTTTGTTGATCAAACACAGGTTGCTTGGCAGCATCATTAACGCGGCAACGTAAAGAGCGATTATCGATTCGGTCGAATCCCGCACACACTTTGAGGCGATCGCGTATTTTCAGGACCTCCGATGGAACAAAAGGGTCGCAAACTGTCGCGGCATCTCTCATATTTGGGTCACGTCTCGCGAATGAAAAAGAACGAGAGTGCCTGCACACGCCGTTGGTGCACAAACACGTCTGGGGCCCCTGTATTCGCGAGAAAAGAGGTTGAAAATTGCCGTAGCAATTAAGCCGTTGCATTCGCCGAAACACGAGATTTTTCCATACGGGTCGCTGGAAATTCCTTCCGCTTTTGACATCAAGGCAGTGGTGGCAGTTGGATGAAAGGGTTGAATGCGGTTTCGTCTTCGATAAAAATTTATTTTATCTGATATGGAGGACAAACCGTACTTGTACCGCTGTCAGAACTGATTATACATGGATAAAGTAATGAATAACTATATAAGAACGAAAACCTGCGGGTGATTTGGAACTACAAAATAACATACAAAAACCAAACAGGATCGGGACTCGAACCCGGCTCTTCCAAATTATTATATTCCTCTGCCTAATGATAACAGAAAATTCAGGAAAGCTTCTCGCTAACCAATGAATAAAACCAGAGATATTACCAGCGTGTCGCCTTAAAACTCTGGTTTTGAGTACTGGCTCTTTGCACATGCTTTTGTTAATCTCCCAAGTAAAAAACTCGGAAAGGCTAAAATGTAATTTCGGCATCCAAAGTTTAGCTTAATTCCATACGAAAGTTGGTAACCAAGGTCAGCTGGGAGAAGAGCGAATTGCCTTACTAATCCTGAATTCTAATACGCAAGGTGAGTGGGGGATTTTCATTTCGTCTGAGGCCAGAAAGGTGCTCTTGGGATCGCAGGTGCAAATAAGGAACAGCAAGGCTCGGATTACACGACATGAATGTAACAGGTATAAAGCTACGGTACATACAAATAACAAGTGAGTGCTTTAGTGTAACCTCGACTTTGCAAAGGAAAAGGTTACTTGTCTATTGGAGTTTAATACTCGTTAAAAAATAAAGAAATTAAAAACAATACAATATATTTGCATAACAGTAACAATAGAAACTGAAATAATTAACTACAGCTAACGATAACCTCAAAGAGGTTATATACGATACTATCCAGAGCTTTGTATGACCTTTGACTCACGTATCTCTAAACAAGAATGTAATGTAACATTAAAGGCAATAATATAAATATTACAATTTAACAAAAACAACAATACAATTTAAATGAAGAAGAGATACGAGTAGGAACTCCTTCTTAAATATGAAAGAAATGGTACATGTAATAATCAATATTTCACTCAATTTAATTACATCTCTACCCCTGTCGTGTTACTATGACTACCTATATATATCGAAAAAATAAAAACTAAACTTAATCTCCTTGTAACTTCCACACAATATAGATAATATACACAATAAAGTGGTTTAATTTTCCAATATTGGCTCGATTACGCTAAGTTAAGCTTTTCTTGATTAGTATAATCAGAATAATCGTGAAGTAAATTAAACAAATATTCCATACGTAATAAGAGGAATGTTACATCCAAATACTCAAATATCGATCCTGAAATGTTGACGTAAGAAGTTTGACAAGGTGTTACGACACGAAAAACATCATATGGAAGCATATTCGGAACGAATAATAAAGACCTCTTCAAGTGGTAAACGAATAAGCGTTGTTGTAAATGCGCTCGTCTGCGAGTGATATGGAGAGGGCAGGAAAACGTATTTCGGTGAAGGAGACGGTTTGAGTGAATCCCGCAAATGGATTGTCCTCGGGACTTCTCTGGAAAGGTGACATCGTCGCAGAATTTCATCAAATAGCGGTTTCGCGCCGAAGCTTTTCCCCGAAACTGTCTTTGATGCGTCTGCGAAAAAAAATGGAGCGACTGCGTTTGAAAAAAGGGGAACGAATCAATGGACAAAGTGAAGGAGATGGATGGTGGTAGATTGAAAGGAAGGCGTGAAGAGAGATAAAATGGGAAGATTCTGAAAAGGGATCCAATTTATAAGATATTTCAGAAGTGGAAATGATGGGAGATAAACGAGGGAAACTTCTATGATTAAACTTTAAGAAAACAGTTGCTATGGGAAACGGTGTTTCGAAAAGGACGTGTGAGCAGAAATAGTCGATAGAGGCATTCTTTGGAATGATATAAATTAATTCGTTGCTATAGTAACACTCTAGGTTTCAAACTAAGGATTGCATTTGTTACTGGCGAAAAATTTAGTATTTCGGGTAATTTAAAGATGATATGGTTGAAAAAGTAAAATAAACCATTTATAAGAAGATAAATTCTTGCTAATTACCGAGGAAAATATATTTATTCATTAATGAAGAAATAAATATTTGTTAAATAGGAAAGCACTTTCTGTTGATATTATTTACCAGTTTACGTCCTTAGTGTTACAAGTAAAGATGTCTTCCTCTATTTTCTTAATTATTCTTGTTTTAAAAAAAAGATATCTTTTTCCTTCTCTCTTTCATTTATAAAGCATAAATGCACGTTCTAAGGGAATTAAGTACTATTTTTGTTCTGTATTGTTGAGAATAATGAAACTTTATTTTTTATATAACGTTACTATATGAAAGACTAATACTGTTTCCCTCTTTTTAGTAGAGAAATTTGAGAATTAACGCAACAATTGTGAATATATACTAAAAAAGAAGTTTATATTCCTTTGAGTATTAAGGAAACCCGGGACGTAGCAACGTACCATACAATATGTATGGTTACTTTCCTAAGATTTAAAGCTTTAGATTTAGAATTGAGTAACAGATTTAAAAAAAAAAACTTTTGAGCCACAATAATCTTATTCTCTAGTCTTCAAAGTTGATCAACGCAAGTGGTATTTCTAAAATCGCAAATGAACCATTCGTGAGTGATTGAGGAAGGTGGTTATATGCACGAGCATCGGAGTGACAAAGCAGTGAAAGACGTTCTACTTCAAAAGAGGAGCTCTTTACGAAAGAGAAGAAGAAAGGGGCGTTGGTGCAGAACATTATCAATGATGGTGCTAATTTTAAAATCCCTCTTGAGTCACAGCCATTCGCGCTCCAGATATTTAAAGATCATTAAGTATCAAAGGCTGATTTTTTTTAAGACGTTAAATTTCCTTCTGGTGAACGCGCGTGTCTTCAAAGACGAATCAGAGGCGTTTTTCGTGAGAAAGAGGAGGGCTCTTTCCTCTGGCGAAGGAGGCTTTGTGATGTATTTTCAAACAAGCTACCTCTGAAAATAGTTTTAATGAAGGGAAAGTCCTGGTTTAGAGAATTATTCCGATGAGAAAAAAAGGTCTCTGGAGCTAGAATAACTCCAAGATTCTGACCTACTTTGATAACAAAGGCTTAACCCTTAGGACATATAGTTTTGCTGTTCTCCTTAGCTTCTCTTAACGAATTTACGCGATGGGAAGTGCTTTTCTAGATTTTACTTTTTCTGGCCTTTGGAAAAAATTCCTTTCTTTGTGAATCGATAGTGAAAATTTTGTTTTATAATACATCAAATTTTTCTACGGAATTATTTATTGTATGGCTATTACTTTGTGGTATTTTCGTTTCAAATACACAGATCTGTTTGAATAAATAGAATATTTCATAGATTCTTGGAACGAGTATTTTAAGAAATGTTAAGTATATGAATACTATGCCAGGAACTTTAAGGGTTATATAAGTAACTGTTGCTTGCATTTACTATATAGTAAACTATACTTTATAGTATAATAATAATATAGAATATTATAAGGTATAAGTTACAGTATACTGCAGGTTAATTGTTGTTATTTGGCAATGTTGGTTGGTATGGTTCCATTTTGTTCGATTGTTACTCAAGATGTAACAATCAAATATTGATGTTTGCATTACGTTCGTATCCTAGCCACCAAAACATTGCTCTACTTATAAGGTTTTGATGTAATAACAATAATAACTGCTATCTGTATCAATGACAATTCATAACCCTATATTAAATTTGACCACGAATTCTTCATGAAAGAGGACTACGCGTTACGTACGAAAAAGAAGGTGTGAGTAGTTATAAAATGAGAAAGACACCGGTGTTCCTATCCTCTATCTGATGCGAGTATAAGAGTACGCGACTTATCTCTCGTTTGAAAGGGAGGATTTCGAATCCGACACCGTATAGAAAGCACGAGTGGATGAAAAGGAAAACAAATTTTCTCCGAAATGTTTGTCGCTCTGGGCGAGGAATTTTGTTTCGCCTGTGATTGCGTGCGCCATCTGCCGTAGCGTGAAACATTCGCAGATTGCCAATTCGCAGGACGAGCTAGATTCCGCGAAATCAGTTCTCGAAAATGAAAAAGGCAAATCTGAATATTGAAGTGAAGATATTTCATATTTACCCTTTCCGTGGTCATATTTCCTGATACACGGTTTATTTGATGTGATTTGGATTATAGCGCCATTCAAAGTAACACGTGTGGCGAATTTACAGGCTATTTATAGGTGATTGGAAACCTGAAAGATTTGCAATCCCTTAAACTTTTATAGGTAAGAGTGTTAAAACAGATGATTGGACGGAATCAATACGAGTGAACTGCTGTGTGATATACACCTGCTACGAAAAACGATAAGGACAGAGCCTAACTAGGAGAAGAATACGTATTTTAATGTACCTTATGGATGAATAATGTATTTTATGATAAATAAAGTTGTATTTTAGGCATTTAATATTAATTATGCTAAAAAAGAATCACTAAGTATATTATAACAGTAGGAAATAATTCACATTGTGTTTGTTTCTAAGCAACTAAATATACTACAATACAATTACACTCGATGCATGATTATAAATCCATATGAAAGTTTTTTATAGACGCATACTACACGTAGACTCCACGTATTGCAATATAATAGATAACAAAAATGCAAGGAAATAATCCGGATACGAATTTAGGGATTCATTAATTCAGAATAAGCTCCGTTCATAGTTCTCATTGCTGGCTTCAATTTAAATTGTTCCCTTTTATAATTACGAATCGATTAGATAGAAATAGCCAAACTTCCCTATGCATCACTAGGAGGCCGGTGGTTCATCTGGGAGGAAAATTTTAATTAACGGAGACTGCAAACGATGCTAAAGCTGCAGAGGTATTTAAATTACAGTATATTCTACGATGACGCCACATCTTTTCCGTTTCATCAAAAATTAAAGTGCTTCGAAGACTAAATTACGAATTCCAGAGGACCAACGGCTCTGCCCTAGATTATTCAAATGCACAGCACTTAATCAACAGATTAACTTTGATGTTAAAGTGTATCCATGACCCTTCCTTAACTATTAATTAAGTGGCGAATTTCCTGTGCCTCCGAAGCTTAAATTGCCTTTTTTAGAAGTGCGATAATCCGGATGAATAAAGGCAAAAATACCTGCCGTGACCCATTTCCAACCGCGAAGTTGTCTGCACTCGTTGGATGCGCTTATATTATAAATGGGCTTTTGAAAAGAAGTGCTGAGGTCATTCACAATAAAAGTGGTAACGTTTGGAGATCGTATGATCTTGCAAATGTTAGAATGGGAAATCATTTTAATAGAACCAGATTGTTTCTGAAACATGCTGGTTAAAATAATTCTGAGTGAAATTTATCGTTTAAGTTACGTAATCTAGTTTGCATGCATTTGCATAGATTTTATTCGTTTAGTTGTAGTCTATAAAGAATTGGCAAGTGGAATAAGGTAAAATACACTATTCAATTTAAATTAATTGTATTTAATAAGGTAAAACTTAATTTATTTTATTCAAAAATACTAAGTTAGTAATTCAAAATATTTTTGTAGAAAAAATATTAAATTTTTCATCTTAATTCTGAATGTTTATTTAATCAATTTATGATTGATGGTTTAAATTAAGGGCAAATCTATAATTTAATTTATCAAGAATCGTGCAGAACGAGATTTATTAGATGAGAGGTAATATTTCAAAGATATGACAGGAAGATATTTTTAGTGGTATTAGATAAATATCGATTTTAGAATCCAGTGGAATCGAAGCTTTTTTATAAGTGGCAGTGGGTATTATCAATATCTAATCAATCTAATCAATGGTTCATTTTCCTGATTTTATGCATTTGAAATTCGGACTTATTATGAAAGGCATTGAATTTAGACTTGAATAGAGTTGGTATTCATTTACAAAATGTAATAGTGAGTTCTCGAATACAAATATCATTATGGCAAGGGAAATGTACGAAAGAATAACACGAATAGAATCTGTAGGCATACAAATATGTTTAATCTATTCTTGATGAAAATTCTCATTTCAGAAGGCGGCTTGCATAGTTTCTGTATATCCATCGATGTATGTTTACATCCCGGTACGTTACTATAGAAACAATATTTCTTTTTCTAAATGGTCTGTACTTCGTATGCATTTGAACACCATGAAACCCTCTTAAATAAATATAGTTTCACCCTATTATTACAATACATCTTCCTGTTTTACAAAATCATAATTGTTACACGAAAGCGAGGGCGGGTTTAGCAGGAAGAACGAGAAAATATATGAGTGGGTGGAGATGAAAGGAATATAACAAGGGACGAGTTGAAAAAGTTGGGCTACAAAGGGTGAAGATAATTATACAGCGCTTGGGGAATAAATGTATGCATTTTTAATTTTAGTGGTAGAATCTGGTGAGAACTATAGAGGGGATGGTTTCATTTAATCAAGAGAAAAGGAACGGAAGCGTATTTGTGTTAAAACGAGAGATAATTGTGTTGAAAGAGAGTCTCTAAGAAAGTTTACAGCCAAATACAAAAAACTTTATGCATAAATGCGTAAAAAGAGTAAAAAGTATTTGACAAATACAAATATCGTAGTAAATTAAAAGGATTGCTAATTGGATTAAAGGTTACCCTATCCATGACGACAGAGGAAAATAAAGCAAGAAAGAAACGTTCATGAAAAGAAAAACTTCTTAACCACAAATTTTAATAAACTAAAATACGACCATTTTCGACGAATGATCATCGTCTGGTGCAAGATAATACTTTCCTAATGTGGATAAGACAATAATATATTCATCCCAAGTGCGGCATTTTAATCCAACTTTAATTCCACTTTCACGTCTAATCCTCCCGAATAAATTCAATCATACAATTGAAATGTAGATATTATTTGTTTCTGAGTATTAGAGTAACGTTACTAAGCAAAATTCCATGGCAACAAACATCCTGAAACTCGTTTTTAAACTTTGTAAAGCGTGTTATCTCCTTTAAATTTGAAAAAATTCCATTACAAGAGAGAACGAAACTGATTCACTCGGTGAACTATATTGGTAACCCATCGGGAATGAAACGTGGCACATTGATCATCAAGGCAAACGAACTAATCACTGGTGAATGTTTAAAAAGTATCATCTTTGTAAAACCATACGTAAATTAGATTATGGACATGCTTATTGAACAAGAACGCTTTTGCTGGGATTTCCTGTGCAACAAATATCTATAACTAATGGGAATAAAGATGTTAAAAACAGCCCAAATATAGAAGAAGGATCTGGGTTCGAGTCCCAATTCAATTTAACTTTTTCCGAAAATGTTTAAAACGAAGACAAGCAAATCAAGGATTTCGTGTTCATTTAAAATCCTCCTGAAACTTTTAATATGTGCAAAATATAATGCTGTATATCAATGTGTATTTAAGAAATTTTAATTAAATAAACTAAATTTTTGGAAACCTGAAATTGTTAGCAAAAGACGAAAAGAACTGACCGCAAGAGGAACTAAACCGAAAGAGAAACGCAGGGGAAAGGGAAACTGGAAAAGAGAGCCCTCTAACGCGTACAGCCACAGTCTCAGCTTCCCGCACAGCCATCAATCTCATCGGGGGAGGAGAAAGAGATATGCGGGTCAGAGGAGGAAAAAAAAAACAGGAAGAGAGGGAGAAAGGTGAATAAATAAAGGGAGGGGTGGAAGATGGTCATTCCATTAGTGACGTCACACGGGTGTGGCCTCAGCGCTGCCCTCCACCCTCTATTTAAGTTCGCCATCCCTTTCCATTTTGGACCGCGTTACCACCCAGTTATTCTCCCCCGTTTATCGCGCTCCTTTGTTATCCGCGCTTATTCCGTCTCCATGGCAACGTCTCCCAGTTTTTAACTTCGCGTTAGTTTTGTGTCATTACTCCCTTGATTAATGGAGAGCTCTCTTGCTTTGTCCTTGTAAATCAGATGGAAATGCGTCCGCATCTTTATCGCGAGATATCGTGTTCCTTTTTTTTCTGACGCGAGAGAGATTCGTGGCTGTTGTCTCTTCATTTTTTGGTTCGTTCCGAATTTTTTGGTTGAGGGGTGATTTTTTGTGGTGATTGAGGTCGCATAAGAAATGAAGTGGTGGAATGGATGAGTTGTTTTTTTGAGTGTGAGGTACTTTTGAAAGCGTTATATGTTACACTTTTAAAATCGGAAGAACAATGAATAGTACTCAATATTCAAAAATAATCATAGCCTTAAATATTCTAGTTTTCATTCAGATATCATATAGTATTTTGTAAGAATAGTACCCTTAAAAATCCTAACTATATGTTATATCACGACAAGATTGAATATGGATTTAAATATTTATAATCTTAACGATGGTATATAGATAACCTTTAGCTTCTAACATGTATTTAGATTCATAGGAACCAATGATGTTTCATTAATTGAATACATAAATTTGAAAGATTGATGTAAGTTCTAATTATGTCAAAAAAGTTGCAATATCGAAAAGGATTCACATATAACATTAAATACTGGTCAAGGTTACAGTAATAATACTATAAACAACTGGCATTGAATGTTTAAAGCTTGATGTTTTAGTTAGTACGATTTTATGATTTTATATCACTATCTAACTTTAAGTTGGTCGTGCTACAATGATTGGCTTAAAATATTTAGAATTAGAAAGACTGAATATATAATAAAAGTGAACATCAACCCATAAATAAATGTAAATGGATTTAGAAACACGATTTGAATGCTCCATTCGATAAAACACAGCTGAACGGGAACTGAAAATATTGAAATGTATGTAAACTCAATTTCTTGGTACATTCATTTCTCGGAGGAAAAAAACTTGTTAAGTTTTAGAGTCCCAGAACAAAATATTTTAAACCTTTTAATTTATGTTGAGCCTGAAACCACGAAAGCGGACAATGTCATTCAAAAGTCCGAGTACAGTTACATTCTCATCACTCCATTTCCACAACGAAAAATATTTGTCGAAACTCAAGAGTTCGGTGGAATAAATTTGGCTCGAGATCAAATGGTAGAGGGATCGGTAGCAGTCTATCACGTACAGAGTATGTGGACATACTGAAGTAACGAATAAGGGCTGTTCTCAGAAACTTCAAACTTTCAGCGATTGGTCATTTTTTTCTCTCCCAAGGCGTTCGATGGAGTCCAGACTCTAGACCTCAACTTTAGAAGTCCTACGTAATGGTTCACAGAGAGGTAAAAAAGGAACCAAAGAAAAGTTACCTGAAGGTCAGAAACATTCCTTCCTTTCCTAGGTGTGGTCTTGTTGGTTTAAAGCAAACTTGGGAGTAGCGTGTTGATTTTTCCTTGGGCAAGGAATACGAAAATCTTTCTTTTTTTAAAAGAGATATTGATTGAACTAGATGCATATTAGAAGAGTTTGAAATTAAAAGTTTAAGTCTTGGAATATAAAAACAACAACGGAAAGTGTAAATAAGGTTACGTGAAGGATAAAAGCCATAGAAATTCAACTTAGCATTGACGAAGAATTGAAAGTTTTTATGCGAAAAATACCTGAAGTAATGAATTATTTGGTCTGAATATCAATAAATCACAAATACGAACGTACACAAAAGTACGAGAAAATTTGTGATAATTAAAGCAAAGAAAGAATGAAATCTAAACAAAGGTATCAAAAATTGCTACATAAATTTCAATTCATTCAACCAAAATCTCTATTAATATTCAGTTTATGATCCTTATTTGCGAAAAATGGGGGCGGTAAATATTTCCAATCTTAGTTAATAATTTTTCAAATCTCATCGATAAAGAATTACAGATTCATACAATTCGATAGTGGCTTTCTTAACTCATTCTGGTCTTACGATCTATTACTGCTTTGTTCGTTTATGTCTTCATAATACATATATTCGTAACTTTTACTTATTTTCTAATGTAATTACCGTTTTTCTAACGCATTAATCAAACGTACCAAGTATGTAAAAAGACTCTGAATATCTCCGTTACCACAGATCTCAGGACCCCTTCCTTTAAGCCTCACCACGAGATTGATTTAGTAATGAGACAAGAGGACACATCCGTCACCCATGGATACGACCCTCCGAAGAGGAAAGCCTGGAAACAACGTCCTACATAATGAGCGAGGAAAAGTTTTCTTCGTTCCGAATGTTCCCTACGTTTGGATTTAGGAATCGTTAATAAGAGTTTATATGCCGGAAAAGGGTACGAAATCTGTAAATATATATTTCAAGCTATCTGGGCAAAAAATAAAGATATTCCAAGTGAACCATCATTAAAAATCAACGAGAAGCGTAATACATATATACAAATAATAATTTATCATGAATCGAAGTTGCGGTTGGGAAGAGTAATTCACAGAAAAATCTTATTAAATCAACAATGTATAATATTCATTTCATGTAGAAGTTAAATTTCAAAATTTTCATGAGTATTAGCCTACTTTCGCTTAATAAATGTTATTTTATTAAAGAATGTTAGGAATTTTCCGTAAACTTCATTACTATTTATTTATTACTTAACCTGATTATGAATTTTTAAGATATGCAACCAGTCATTGTAGTCAGCTGATGTCTAATTCTAACTTTAGTTTAAGGCATATCATGTTAAAAAAACCACTCATTCTATTAATTTTCTATATGATCGAGATATATAGTACTATATTTGCTTCAGAAGGATTTATTTAATCATTGTATTGTTCCATTAGCAGTTCTACATACTCTCGTATGACAATTTAAATACATGGGTGAAATTTACGAAAAAGGAAATCTATTCTCGTAGCAATAATCATATTAAACTGTTCATAAAATGGACGATAATCCTCCTTTTCAAAAATGCATGTTATACACACACATACATCAGATTCACGCTTACATTCCATCACCGACACCGATTCTCTGAATTCGCAATGCGATCTCTTGTTTACATCTGACCTCTAGGTTCCACTTGGATTCCCCTTCAATTTTTCCCGTGTACACACACCTCTGTGATGTATATATATTTAACCCTTTCTCTTTCCCAACACTGCTCATATCCTTTCCCACATTCCGAATCTCTCATTTTCCCCTCCCAAACCACTCACTTTCACTTTGTTCCCCTTATTTTTTTGCCTTATAAAGAAGACATGGGTTCTCCTGGATTACTCCCACCTCCAATTCATCTTTATTTACTTCCTTTTCCTTTCGCTGGCGTAATTGCGTAAAACAAACACTGCGAAGGAATCGCTCGGAAAGTGAAAGAATAACCTCGGAAAATGTAAAGGTATACGCAAGTGCTGCCTCTGAATTTTAAGTGAGGACAGGTTGTATTAAGGAAATAAGTTCATTGAACGATATATTTTAACCACGTCATCTCCTCTTGCTGTACCGAATTACACAAATGCGCTTAAATAAAGCACAAAAGTTCCTAATATCGTCTCGGGGACGTGATTTGTGACCAGGAATTTTCTCTATGCGTTTAAAACTATACTATTGCACGTGTCATGCGTCTTATAGCTGGGAATGAGATTATAGATCTGGATGCGGAATTCCTCAAGAATGAATGGAATATTATCTATCCAGCAGTAACGTTAGAGACCCATTGATATCATGTCTATCATCAATTGATCGCTAGTAATTCAATATGTTCAAAAACAGATAATAACTTATAGACAGAAAGAATCAAAACTCAAGTTTTCTGCTCAATTTAGTTGCTAGTTGGTGGTAAAATACTCTAAAGAACAAGTAGATTTATATAAGAATGCAAAGTCTTAAAGAATACATCACTGCTTTAAGCTAATAAATAAACCTCAACATTCTTATCTCAAATAGAAGTTATTAAATCTTCGACTGTCTTTAAAGTACGATCAAGAATAATAAAAGAGATAGCTTATCTAAAAGAATTTCATCCTGCAAAATACGCCGTATATTATCCTCAAAAACTTTCCACGCAAATCAATCATACAGTTTGGATAATAAATTACCCGATACCATTTCGGTGAGGCCATCATCTCCTGACAAAATTGGATGTTCTTGTGGTTTTTTCGGGACGACCTGATTGTCATTGACCCGAGAAGGAAAACCAGGAAAAATCACCCTCGGGTCATCCGTTTGACTGAATTCCAAGGCCAAGATAATGGGTTTTGGACAACGATTGAAGGGATCTCCTATACATCTGCATAAAAAGCGCCAGTCATTCCGCCCACGCATGGGAGCATTTAACCGAGTGACAGTGCGGCTCTATTTAACCCCACAAGTATAAGACGAGACTTGGGGATGCTGAGGCAACATTAATCAGTTACTTTGTCCTCTTAGCTGGCCGCAAAACCTATCCTTTCAATCTCTCCTTCATTACTTATGCGAGGAAACTGTTGGGGACAAATTTGCCGCTTCGTACGACGGGAATATCAATCTCCAAAAGGGAGCAGTGCTACCAATATGAAGGTGCTCAAGAAAAATCCCTTGAGATTATAATCTCAACTTATGTCAGTGGTTTAAACCTCTCATTAGGCTCGAAGCTATAAAGATTCCCGAAGAGTTATTATCTTAAGTTTTTATTGATTCATTCCACGCAATTAATTTCAAATATTTTCCACTATCAATCAAATACGTTTTTCCTAAATATAATATCTAGAATCTGATGTTATGCGTGTTGTACGTTCTCCTTTAGTAAAAGCATGCTTTGATTCCTAATATATAAATATTATGAACAGACTAGATCCAATTATGATACCTTGAAGAATGCCTACATTTTTGTTCGGATCTATGTAAAAGCCATTCAACATAAATCACTAGTAATTAAATTTTATATATATATGTATATAATAGTATTTTATTTTTCTTAAAATGATTTTAAAATAGTAAAATCAGGCACCTGTTTTGTCTTTACTGTTCAACAGATTTCACAACAATCAAATAATATCTATGGAAACGCTTTGTTACATTTTAACTTGTTAAATTTTACTTTGTAACATGTGGAAATATATCTGTTTCTTCATGTTGGCAACGCTAAGTACACGTCAGGCTCTGGAGATGGATGAAGGGAGGATGGGATTAAGGGGTACGATTTGAGAAAAAGGGAAACTCCCCCCCCCCCACGTCCTAATTTCTCCCTCTTCCAACTCCGTGAGTAGAGCATAACGTCTCTAAAGACCTCGTAGTGGAAATAGAGGACGGTATATTTAGTAAAGATGCACAGAAAACAGTTATAGACCATTCACAAAAATAATACGTAAAAACAATACTTGAAGTCAAATGTTTCGAAGGGATACGCAACGGAAAAGTTTACAGTTTCGATTTGCTATGTAAGAATACGGATCAGCTATCGAATTGAATTCTCCGAGGGTTCGAATTTTACAGTCTCTTATTTCTCCCTAGGGTGTATTCTTAAGAGTCGCGACGAAATAGATTGCCAACGTAATTTTGGTAGGAGGGAACTGTTTAATTCAATTAGATCAAGTTTCCTCATTTCCACACTCCTAAGCCGCTTCCTTTTTCAGAGTTGATGGAAGGCTTTGGAGACTCTCCGTGGATTGTTCGTGTGATTGCGGAGCAATTTTCAAGCCGGGTTACCATGACGACAAAAAGGAAAGGAATTGATTATTTTCGGCTGTTTCATCAAGTACTTGCAATGTCATCTGCTTTTAAACGGCACGCTGCTTGGATAATTGCTAGCGTTAGAGCACGGTTTGTACTGTTACTATTTGCTCAATGATAGGTGGTACCTATCTGCTCTAAACTTGGCTCTTCCCTTTATCTTCAGTTTCATGTATATTCTGAAGGGAAAATGACCTACTTTATTCAAGATTAAGAAGCTTGATCAGTAACGGAGATTTGAAATTTATTTTTCCCTAATAATAAGTAAAATAGTTCGCTACAAATTATGCCGCCTTATTTTCATTGTCTTTGTTCCTATCTTAATATTCGCTTTGTGTTTCAGTTTAAAAGTAATAAGGGTGGATCATAATTTTGGACATCCTTACTTACTATTTATATGTAGGATGATTAAGATAATACTCTATCTCTTAAAGATATAGCCTACTTGACACATTGTAATAGAGCGCATAAATTCAGCCTCACTCAACTGAAAGAAGAAAATAACTAATAACTGAAAATTATTCATTCATGAGTAAATCGGAAGTGATATAAATAAAAATATTATGTAATGTTGAATGTTTAATGTTTGTGTAATGTTGAGTGTAATGTTTGAATGAACGTAGGGAATATTATAATAGCGAGAACACATTGAGGAAGAAAAGTTGACAAACACAGAGAAAGTAGTTTTACAACGTCAAGTACATTATAAAAGTACTGGAAAGAAATGTCATCTTTGGTAAATCCATAAATCCTCGACGCAACCTTCGCTTTCCTCACAATAAGCGGAAAATTCACCTGTCATGCCTCGAAAACCGATTATGAAGAAACCCATTTGCCTCGGCAGAAGGGGAACTAAAGTTACTCTTCCAGACCAATTTGAAGTTACGTATTCAAAAGAAGATAATCCCCTTGGAGAATAATGCGAACTTCTATTACAGCTTTTTGTTATGATATCCCCACCACCGTAACAGACCCTTTCCTTATGAGATCGACCTTATCGATTCGGAAAATATCGGAGGAAAAGCGGTGGGAGAAAAAAGTTGAAGGAATGCATGGAGTTAAAAGACAGGGAGAGAAACACGCTCAAGAAAGAAGGAGAAGATAAAAGCTCAAGTTCAATAGACTAGTGATAAAAAGGTTATGCCCTCGTGAGAAGAAATAGCAAGAGGTAATAAAAGTGAAAGTAGAGTGCGTAAGTTGGAATAGATGGCAAATTAGAGAGGAATAGAAGGAAGGTAATCGAGGGAGCGAACGAAAGGTATCTACAAATATGATGATCGGTAAAGAACAGATGTTTCAAATAGCTTAACTGATCATAAAGGAGGAAAAGTGAAAGTCAAATATAGGTCAAATTAAAAGTGAAAGGAAAGGGTGAAGGTGAAGATTTAATGGCCTAAGGTGTTCTATATTGTAATAAATAACGTAGTAATAACTTCTATACCTTCCAAAATTACTTATATAAATAAAAAATGCCTTCTTTATCTTACAATAGGAACACTGATGATAAATCGATTTTGAAGAAGATTACTGCGTAAATCGAAGCAAAGGTGAAAATGATGCTGCAAATATCGACGTTCAAGTCTTTCAATAAATATATTTTCTAATTAATATCATCATCTTCTGAGTGTGTTTTCGTAAACACCGATGGATTGATGCATAGTTAATGGTGCTGAGAAGAGATCTACCATCAAATTAAAGCTGTCGGAAGGTTTGGAAGTGACAATAGAAATAATAAACAAATGACACAGGAAAATGAAAGAACAGATTTAAATAAGAAAAAGGAATGAATAAAGATTTTAATGAAATAAACAGCAGCAGTGTTGTGCTGAACAATTCAGCATAGATTCCCTTTTAATCGTATGAATGAAATATAACGATTAACAAACAATAAGAAGAAAAGAAAACATGATATACGAGTATGGTTCCTCATACACTCTTGGCATACTGTCTTTTGGATTTATGGGTGATTATAAAATTGGTATAGCTAATACTGTTACAGATTCACTTTAGGAAACTAATCATAACTTAATACCATCACTTACTATTCAATTCAGTGAAATCGAATGAAGAAATTCTGAATAGGATCCACAAAAGCGAAGATGGCAAAAAAATCTTGAGAAATCAACCCTGAAGCTAAGCTAATGCAATATAGTATAGCTGAGTGAGAAATAAATGCGAGAAGACACGCGTTAGCGTAAAAGAGGTGAGAGAAGAGAAAACTTGAGGAAAAGATGGAGAAACGTTACCATGGAAATTAGAAGGCGGGAAACGAGGGGTGGAATGGAATTAAAGACAGGGAGAAGGCGATTGAGATGTTCGGAGGGAGGGATTAAGAAGAGAAAACTGGGAGAAAGAAAATACGAAGGGGTGACGTGTTCTGAGGGAGAAAGGCCTGGGGATTGTTTTCGAAATTGGGGAGACGTTGAACTCATTAAAGTAGTGTGCGAGGAAAGAGGTGCACTGGGGCAGGAAGACATCGGGAGGGGTGGGAACCGGAAGAGAGAGAAAAAGTAGCCTCGGGGTGGGGCGATGTGCCTGGATGAAGGACCGTGTTTTGGAGATACGGTTATCTGGAGTTGGGCCTCTTGATGTCCTCGGAGGAAAGAGGGTCTATCTGTGGATTCTGCGGTGACCTCAACATATGAAACAAATGATCAAGTTTCTGCAAACGTCTCAAAATTACTTTCACTCCGTCACATCAACTTAATAGAGTGATTTATAGTCAATCCGATTTTGTTCTATTTCCAATTAAATGATGCGTAAATTCCAATCAACAATAACATAGTTAATATCAGTAGGTTCCGATGAAAAATTTGATTTTCATGATATTAGTTGGATCCTATAGACCTCATCCCTTAATCATATATAAATCTATGGGAGGGAATAAATGGTATGATATTGAATATAGAATTAGATAACATTCCTATTGAGTCAGAACTCAGTCCTTTGATAAACACATTGGAATATGTTCGAAACAAGCCATCCGATAAAAAACTCTTGTTATTTTAAAATTATTGGCATCAAACATTTCTAAAATCAGTCGATACTCTTCAGAACCTATCATAAGATTAGGAAAACACCACTTCTCTTCTTTTAAATTTCTCGAAATGAAAAGTTTCATCCTAACATTAAATATATTATATGGGGAATAGAGTTATGAAGTATCTAAACCTGACCACAAAGATCTAGACTCGCATAAAATAAATTAATTTCATCACACAATATAATATTGAATTCACATACTAGCACGTTCAAATCAATCAAACAAGGTAAGGAATACATGTATAACTACGAATCTTTATGGTTCCAATTGCTATATTTCTGCAAATACGAATGAATTCCAGAAAATATCCCCAGGAATAATTCATTAATTTTAGAGTCAGATGAAAATATAAAAATCCTATGATGTCTATGAAAGAAATAAAAAACTTTCCTTTCCCTTTACAATATCTCTCATTCTTAGATAGCCTTTCTGTCCCTCTTTCTATTGGAAACAGGACGGTACACCGCAGCGGCATATGGAGGAAATTCAGTCCCTCCGAAAAGGCTACGAAGAATGGTTCCTGATATGGCTCCAGATGAAAGGCAGATGAAAAGAAGGATTACATGGGAGTGGGGGAAGACCCAATACTCTCAGACAAACCCCGTGCGACGAGTAGAACACGATCCTGCCTTGGTGCTTGTTGGAAGAACCATTCATCCTTTAATTTTTCATCCCCCGAGGTAGGAATGGTTCGTTAAAGTTCCTCTCCATAGCGAGAGACGGATTTCTCTTAAAGGGAGGGATGGGAAGGTAACCTCCGAAGGCACTTGACCCCGATTCCGCGTATCCCGAATTTGCGGAATTGGAGTTCATTTTCGTCGTCTACGAAAGCGTCCTACTTCTGCATTCGCAATGATATTCTTTGATCGCAATGGGGACATTCGATCTATCGAAATGCTGCCGGTTGTTGGGGAGTAGTTTAAAGTGGGGAAGTAATCTGTGAATAGAAAGGAACGCTGCTTCAAATGATTTGGATAAGGATGAGGTTTGGTATTTTTCAAGTGCTGCTGCGTCTAAATATCGTACCGTATGCATGAGCTTCAGTGACGACTGTTAAGGATAATCGAATGTTGGATTTGATTCGGGGATTTACTATGTACATACAAATAATCGAAAATAGTATGTCGCTATACCAATGTAAGAGGTAAGCAGAATATTCTATTAAAGGTGGGTGGAATTAAGCGATTGGAAATAGATTAATTCGATCTTATCATAGAAAGTATTTATTATCATATCATAGAAATATATATTAGATTATAATATTACAGAAAATAATGTTTGATATTATTTTAGGATATATCTGTAATCATCTCTGAATAAAAATTTTGTCTAACTTCTTCGTATGTATTCGTAATGAATCTTGTAACTCTAATTCAAAATAACTTTCTATACTCGTTAAAAATGCATTTAACAATTTAATCAGTTTAATCAACATTTTTACGAAACTAAACAAGAAACTTTTTTTTCGACACAAACTTTTAGCTAATTACTTTTAGCAGGAAAATAGCGACTCTTATTGCTTTAATTCAAGTCCAGCTCTGTATGATACTGTCTTTTTAAAAACTACCATATTAATATTTAAATGCGTATAGGTGAAACAAATTTATAATAAGAGAAGAAAGAAATTGACGGTTAACAATTGCGCAAATACCTACTTTAATTATTAAATTATTCATCAAAGAAAGCTGATTCAATAATATTTATAAATAATGTAAAATTAAACCCAGAACTTTTAACATATTCCCACATCAATCCAACTGCAAATGTTTCTCGTATAAATTCACTTTTCCTGAAGCAATCCAATTCAAACAATAAGAACCTAAGTTTCCCCACCTAGCATAAGCGCGTGACCTTCGCTAAAAAACAGAAGAGCTTTCTTTCGCGCATTCCGGAGCTAAAACGAGACCAATACACGCAAGATACTCATTTTTCCATCCCTCCTTCCCTTAGGACACACTCTTGTGTACAATGTGAATCGATAGGGCCTTAGTCCGCACTTGATATCGAGGCACGCACCGAAGTAAGCAAGGCGTCGGAAAACTCTCGATCCGAGCTCTTGCGTCCTCCTGTGCAAACAGACGGAATCCAATTCCACTTTGGAGGGCCTTTGGGGTGCGTGAGGGTGGATCCGGTCGTTACACATGGGCCTTAGATTAGCTCCCGGATGACGCGGTGGGGGGGAAGGGTCGATTTGAAAAAATAAAATACTCGCCGCTTCGTTAAACGCAACGGTTGATTTTTTAAAAATCCTCGCGGTCGGAATTTCCCGCGGGAAATCGATTCTTGGCGCTGATTCCAATTATACCACATCGGGAAAGATTGAGGTGATTTCAACGATTGAAACGGGTTTTATGAAGTGGGTACACCGTCCGAATGTTTTGATTTGATAATTGGCCTCACTTTGCGGATGAGGTTTTTGTTTTTCGATGAGGCAATCCAATCGAGGGTACTCGTCGAAACCAAAAGCTATCTTTAAATCTCGCTTTATCGAAAAATGTAACCTATATCTCATTCTTCTGGTTATAGATAACTTTTCAATGACTTATCACTAAGTGAGACTTAAAAATTAATTCAGTACCTCGGCTAGCACTCTGTGTCTATTAACTTCATCCACTATCTACTCGAGACAAAAACAAATGAAAATCTTAAATATATACATTTCCCGTCGCATTTTTAATTCATTTAAGAATCGACGTTTATATTCCCAATATATCTCTGATTAAATATCCTGCCTATATAATTGCTTTTCAGAGGAAGATAAAATATTGATGGAGTGTTTCTGATAATCTGATTTTAGAATCAATGGTAGGGAAAACCGCAGAAAAATCCAATTATAATTTAAATGTATTTCTTGATTGACCGAATGTATCACTGGAATTAGATTTGCCTGCTTTATATCGATTGACTATAATTTGTAGCATTGATATTATCAATCTGTTTAGAATCAAAAATAACCTTCTTGCTTACTCTTCTATTATAATTTAGAATTTATTTTTTGTGAACGAGTTTTATAAAAATCATTCGTAAGATCCTATTTACAATATGAGAAAAAAATTAATTTGGTAATAACATACCTTAAATTTAATTTAAAAAATATTAATATTTTATGTACGTAGATACTTACAACATTTCACTTATATCTTTCAGTAAACGAACGTAATGTCATCGTACATCCATATTTACGCATATAAACACATCTACATTTAATTTGTTTAAGAAGTACTATTTACGACTGTGAAGGGTAGATAACTTCTGTTATTGAGAAGTCTCGATCCTAATCGCACTAAGTAGAACGAGGTGCATCTGCTATTTCTACAGTATAAAGCCTTGAGTTATACTGCGTCTAGAGGTATCTTACGTCATATCTTGACCCATTAAGAATGTAATTCAGCTCATAACATTAATGGGATACGGGGTAATTACGAAGCCTTCGTTGCTATGACATTAAAACGCAGATGTACGCATTTAAGCTTCGAGCACATGGAGCTGCAATGTCATATTTTCCTTGATCTCTCTCGGTAGTATTTGAAGGACGCGATTCAATTAGAAAATACGTATCTTTAAGACCCTGCTAATTTCTTTAGTCCTCTTTATATCTTTTAAGTGCGTTATAAAACATTTTTGCTTCTTATTGATTCGTAAAAGCTGATAACAGTTGTAAATTTTTATTCTATGAATGAAGATGCTTTGAATAAATGATGCCTTGATCATAAATACACTTGTTTGAACGTGATAACCGCTGATTACTCTTATCTTTCTGACATGTTTCAAAAGCATAATTTCGCTCCGCTAACATCTCTTGTATCTTTATGCTCATGTCATAAACGCAATTGTTTTCTAAGAAAACGTAATCAGGGTTCGACCTACTTCAATTAATTCAAATCAAAAACCTATTCAAAATAATAATAATCTCAATGCATTCTTCATTAATATTATTATGAAAAGTGTTGCCAATGAATAACAAATTTATTAATCAAAGTTAAAGATCTTGTAAAAATTATATGAAATAATCTTTTCAAAAATTCTTAATGAAGGACTAAAAGGAATAAAGGAGCTTAAAACAATTGTAACTATAATATGTTAATCTTACTGAATCTTATACATATGAATGGATCAAGATATACCAGAGAAAATTATAAAATTTTTAATTGACAAGTATAAATTTATCTTTGAGAAAAAATTTAAACTAATTACTTCATGCAATATTTTATAATTTCTATATAGAAAATTAATTAGAAAATATATATTCCCTTCCTTATGCGAGTAGGCAGCTACCATTTGATAATAGTCTACGATACGAGCTCTAGTTAATCCCCCTCCACCTAAGAAACATCCCCGCCGTCCACATACGAGGGAATGACGTCCTAAATAAGAGCACATCTGTACCGGTCCAATCCCACCAGAACGGACGTTCCAGATACCCGGAGCATCTTTTGCAGACTGGAGGAATACATCAACGACCGGCAGAACCTTATCTCTCGGCGTCCTTGGAAATACTCCAACGCTCCTCGAGACCGCCATGCATATCCTCTACATTATGCGGGCTAATTGCGGAAGATAGGCGCGATTTAGGGTATGCGAATGTGGCGCCGACAGCGGGGCCTTTCGCAAACGAGCGTTAGTTGAGGCCGGACCCGCCAGGCGGAGGCTAAGTAGGACGCTGCAGAGGAAGAGATAACGGTGTACCACTCGTGATACTAAAAAGGAATTAGCGGAGACGAGGGAAAGGAGAGATGATGGGTTCGGGGGAGATTATCGCGAGGTTTTCGACCGCGGAAAATTAATACGGGAGGTAAAAGGGTCCGAGAGGCGTGCTTAATAAATGGAACGTCACCCGTACGCTTTTTCATCGCGCCAATTTTTTTATGAGTGTTTACGCATCGGGGGTTTGTGAAGAGCGGGGTTAGTTAGGGACTCGATCGGCTTAGGCAGCACAGTCATCAAGGAATCATTAATATGGGGTGATGACCAAGTGGGTAGTACGTTCAATTCAAGGGTTTGGAACCCTAATTTCAATTGACGCAGTGAGTTTATGAGTTATGACACTCAGAGTATTTGATAATGAATGAAGGAGAAAATTAACGATTAATTAATTAAATTGATTTATAAAGTACATTGCATGACCATGTACTTTTATAAAACGATTGATGTATTTATTGTAAAGCTATTTCTTAAAATAATTTTAACCGGTACTCGTATAACATATTATACCTCGTTGGTTCCTGGAGTATAGGTATATATTTAGCTTCATTAAGCAACATTAATTCTATTCTTCAATAAATTAAAAAATATGAAGCATAATATTGCTTAATAACTTTCGCAATAAATTTTTTTGAAAATGACAGAGTATTATGGCTGCAGAATTAGACTTCCTATAGAATATTTAAAAGGTTTTCACAAAAATAAGTATCGGAAATTCTCTAAAAAAACAAAATGTCCATAAAATTTTGTATTCCGTTAAATATTAAGGTGATATGGAAGAGCTGCAATAATTTGCTCTTAAATCGCTCCTTAATTTAATATGTTACTATTTTTTCTAATGTGATTGTTTGAATTTGCCTGAATCGAGCAATGTATATAGTCCCATAAAGACAATAATATATGGCAAAATTGTGGTATCAAAAGTGTAAACAACGATTATAAATCGAATTACTTAAAATTGAGTAAGACATAAAAATGACGAAAGATTTTAAATGTTTAATTTCTTTTCGGAAAATTTAACTATGACTGAATCTTGAAAACATTAACCTTTCATTTTCATTCAATAAATACTAATTACGAATACATATTATAAATGATATTTCCTTAATATAATAATATGATTGTAATTGATTAATTTCTTTATATAAGTGGATCTGAAATGAAACCAACTCCTCTGTCACCAACGATTCATACGTCTACGTGACTGTGGGACAGCTGTCCATTTCTCCAAATTAACCACTCCTCAAATACACCAAAAAAAACAGTACATTGTCAGAAAACGATTTGGGTCATCCTTTAATCTTGCCGTTGCCTTGGAGACGATATTAATAACGCCCCGTATCTAGATCATCGGAGGCGAGGAAATAAACCGAGGAATCCGATTATTAAAGAAAAACCCGTCGAACTCTGCCCTCAAACAAAATAAAAGCCCATCTATAAAGGCGTCCTGAATTAAAGGAAGGCTAAAAATAGCCTTTGGAGAGGTGAAGAAATATCCTCGCAAATTTAAAGGGACACTCCATCAACAAGTTACTCCATCTGCCGAGTGAGGGAGTTCTTTTTTGATGAAAAAGGACGGATCGGCGCCGACTTATTTTTTCTCTAATTGTGTCCAATCTGAGAGAGGGGGATTTTGAAGGCTGGAAGCTTTATATCTCTGACGTCGATTTGGGATTTTTTTTAATGAGAACCAATTCGCAGGTGACCCTTTTTTTTGCTCCTGACGCCTCCGTAGACCTCCTCCTGAAGATAGAAATTAATCCTAGGGACCTGTTTGGACTTCTCATCCCCTTTCGTGCGATCCCGAAGGTTCATTGGACGCATGGGAATTCGCTCCCACGTCCCGATTTACTGTGAAGGGTTTGAGAGGCGGTTATTAGCCCAAGACAATAGCCTTTAATGATATCGTGCGTGACTCTTTGATGCTCTTATCCTTCTTATTTCTTTTGGGATCATACGTTTGATCCATTTGACGTAGATATGATAGAGAAGATCGGTGGGATTTTGCAATAATGTGGTGGATATTTTAATTGATCGGTAACTAAAATATAAGAAAGGAAATTTAAAATTGAACTATCTAATTTATTCCTATCTTTATTTTTTCCAAAATTTTTTGTAAGACGTTAGAAATAAATATCGTTAGAAAAACATAGGAATATTTGTGCATAATTTACTGTCATTATAAGTCTATTGAAGGATTTGATATCTTATGTTCTGAAAATTCTAACAAATTATTCTAAACCATACTAATAATTAATGTTTTGATGAAGTACAATTCTAGACTCGACTCAGTAGAGAAACACTATAAAGAATGATTTGACGTATGATAATGTGATCTAACTAAGAGGGTTTGAGAAATATAATGTTGCGTATAGTTTTTCTGGGAACTACTCTAGAATTTATAATGAATTTAAATCTAATAAACGTGTTGTATCAAATTGCTGTTAGGAATGGTATAATAATTGTTTTCAAAAGACATTATGTTTCAAACCTCCTTATTGAAAGAGAATAGAGTTTACTATTTAAAATATCGAAGTCCCTTTCATTTAATTGAAATCCATATTTAATATAAACTCTAATCACAAGGATTTATGAAACTTTTGTTCTAGTAAGATGGCTCAATGACTAAAGCAACCGAACGATAAGCAAGCGATTGGGAGATCCGAGTTCGAATCCCGGTCTTTCCAGACGTTTTTCGAATCTCTTAAATACTATATATTAACTCTACGTCAAGTTAACCTTTACCCTTTTATCTCAATATCACTAAATTCTTGATAATTAATAATAATTGATCTCATTAAATTATTATCAAGTAACTTTTGTCGCTGATATTTAAAAGTTTCACAGTCAAATATTTAAGAAACAAAAAGAATAATAAAAATAGAATTACGTTTAAAATCAGCACAAGAATTTTAAACATCTATAAATGAGAATTAAGCAAAAGGGAAATCTCGCAGAATTTCACATTCCTTTCTCTATAAAAAAAGGGTTGCCATAGCAATTTCTAATTTCAACATTCCCCGTCGAGAAACAACTTCTTTCGCCTTTGTATATAAATAGCAGCCATTGTGCCCTTTCTTCTATTATTAAGTCCCTCTCCTTAAATCTACCGCTGTCTCTTTCCGAAACCTCGGCTTCCCCATCTTCATTAGCTCTGAAAAAGTGTAACGGATAGAAAACCTCGTCCATTTCGGATGAGTCCATTTGTCGTACGTTTTTTTCCGAGCGCAATCTCTAAAAGTGCCACGTTTTCTAGCTGGCGTTAGCGGAACTTAAGAGAAGAGAGATAGGGTCCCATTGCGCTGACAACGGCAGTCGGATCGTTGGCTGCAGGTGGTGTAAATGGCATCTTGCGATGAGACCAAATCGCCAATGGTGCATTATTCTGGGAGATGGAAGAGACCTAATTATTTTCAAAGCCACTTCGTTCGGAAAAGTATTTCGTGGGGAATCGTTTGGGAAAGGTGCTGGAAACCGAGTGATCTTTTAGAGGTGGATTTAAGTGTCGGACAATTCATTCTATTCCACGAGGAAGGAAAGTATCGTAGTGGCGGATCTACGTTTTTTGCTATCGGAGAATTAATTTTATGTATTATGATAATTTATCGATCCTACTTGTATCTTCTATCGCATTGAAATAATCGTCATTAATACAAATATATTTAAATTTTCATATTATCTCTCTATTTATTTTGAATTATCAATAATTTTTTAAGTCTTCAAATTATAATATAATAAAATATCTATATATAATTGAATTATTGCCGAGTACTGCATCAAATTTCTGAATTCTTCAATGAAATATTCACGTTATTTATAACTAAGAAAAACCAAAGAAGTTGAACTTTTGAACAAGAAGTTAATGCTTTTTTATAATTTCAGTGATTAAATTTTACGTTCTTTACACGCTGTATACCATCATTAAATTCCTATTTTCTCAAAATAATAAATAGAATGAAATTAACAGGAACATTTCTTTCTTTCACGAAGATACAATCACTTAAATTAAATTCAAATTATTCATACAAATGATCTATTAGACTTAGTTAGTTGTTGAATTCTACGCATTAATCTTTTTTAACTACGTCTAATGAAGATTCGTGTCGCAATCTGTCGCATGGATCTGAGGAAACTGCGTATGTAATCAGGAAAGTGGAGAGGGTGATGTTGGTCACGCTAAATTAATTCTCGTACTGCTACGGGAGCAAATTAATATCTTGTTAACTTTAGTGTTGCGGGTTCCGGAAATGGTAAGTAAACGAAGATGAATTCAAACACGTTCGTTACCTGAGAGTTTGCGGTATAATTTTAGAAACGTACAATACAAATTGGGGTTTTAAGATGAAAAGTGAAAATGTATATAGATTTATCTGTCCTAATATTATTTTCAAACAGTATACTCATATATTTTGGAAAAAATTGAAGTCCTGATCTCTCTAGAATGGTACCTTATATTTGTTTAATAACTGTTTGAATTACTGGGTAGTAATGCGGAATGATTGGTACTTCTCGGAGTTTTAATTACGTTATGAATTTACAAATGCAACGGAAATTATTTATTATAGATAATAACTGGCTTAGAATCACATAATATGGCAGTTTTATCAAAACTGTACACATGCAACCTTTTATATTCTATATCTGTTTTTTTGCTCCCAAAATTATCGGCCAAAGTGTTAAGCTACCATAAGAATACGTATTCTTCATACTGATCATGGAATATAAGGCTATTTGGGTTATACATTAAGTGTTATTCTTATTATAACATAGCACCTATTGAGCTGAACAGCTTGGAATTCCTTTTAATGTCTCTCAGGTCCCATACAGTGTCTACAGGACCCGTTCAACAGCAGCTTGTAACAATAATTGCAACAGAATCGTAACACGAAACACAGCACCCGAATTCAGCTGCTGGAACTGAAACAAAACGACAGGAATGCAAACACGCATGCGCCGTGAATTTGATTAGATTCAACAAGTGCACCAAAATGCACTCCTCTCCCAATCAGGTTCATTCCCCGGTAGATTAGAGCGGAACAACCGAGCACATCCCTTCCAACTCTAAACAAATGTGATTAAAACGAGGGGGTGAGTTAACTGAATTTGGAGCCCGCTAAAGGCCTAGCAGTGTCCGGGGAAATCACGGCAGTCGGGATCCTATATTGCCCTCCCGTTGCCAACGAGACTTTTTTCCCGTCGGCCGCTGGATTCGTTTTCACGCTTGGTCGCAACCATTTCTAACCGCGCCATTGCATCCTCGTTTCATGAAGGTTGCGATCGACGCGCCCCTTTGCGGTTGAAAGTGAAACTTTTTAAAACATTATTTGAGGTTCGTAACCTGCTAAAGATTGGGCGCAATATAGAAGTTTAGGTGCAAGTATTCATTGCTTAAGTTATGTACGCATTAAATATCTTTCAGGGATACAAAATTGGAAATAAAGCCCTTTATACGTATAATGCAATTTGATAATTCTACAAGATTTTACTCTCGAACGAACTACGATAGCCAAAAAACGATTCATCGAAGATAACTTTGGACAGAAAATATTCCTCCGTCTGCAAGACTAAGAGGAACATCAATTTGGAACACTTAGTTTTTCAAGAGGGAAAAAAACCAAGAACCTGTTCAAACATGCTAGTCATGCACCTAATATTAGCTGATAAATAACACTTTTACGTAACTATTTCTTATTGTTACCATCAAATTTTGATCCTTATTACAATATATTTTTGAATGGAACATCGTAAAAAATATACCTTAAGATGAAGGTAATAGCCTAAATAATGACTACTTATTATATTACTGATTCATTCACCATTAATTAAATAAACGAAAGATATAATAGATTTACGTTATAAGTTCGTGCTACTTTAATGAAAAATTGATTATACACGAGTGAAAACGATGGATCTGCCCCGCGAGTGGAAGATTTGGGTTCGAGTCCCAGTCATTTCGCTATTATCTCGTATATTTAACCTTAAAATAGCCAACGTACTTAACTGCGATGTAACTTTACAAGAGTAAAACGCCACCTAGTTTTGGACTGCGCTAATTGACGATAGGACGGCGGGAAATCAGCCTTAGTCTCCCATCCCTCTGAAGTATAGAGGATATGCAAACAGAGGAATATTGGATTCGCTGGAGACCAGTACAAATGACGCTATATCGTTCTGGTCACCCTATTAATACTACAGCGCCCTATCCAATCAGCGCGCGAGTTAACGCCGATCCGTTCGCTTGGCTTTGGACGTTGTATACACGATTACTTAGGAACGTAAACAAAGGAAATGATTATCCTACAACGCGGGCTTATCGCAGACGTTTGATTGATTCCCCGTTCTGCGAAATATCTATGACGACCTCATGCGCTACGTTCTTGGAATATTCCGCTGTTGATAAGTTTACGCCGAAGAGATGGAATTCTCAGAAATGCTACGTTCGATGAGAAACTTGCAGACCGAAACGCCTTGTGTGCTTGTGAGATATAGAGGAATTAAGATTAGGTTGTTGACACGTTGCTAAGAGGAAATATGCTACCTAAATATTGTTGCTTCTAATTGGTAAACGAGAAATATCTTTCCTTTAATGCGGATTCCCCTATTTTGCGAACAAGGTATAGATGATAAGGGTTAATCTGTAATCATTTTTCATTTAAATCTATGTGTAGGATATCATATTACTTTTTACCTGATAAATTACACTCGAATTCACTTTGAATTGTTTGGTATGAAAATGATGGCTACATCCAAATAAAAAGAATTAATTCGATGGACGTACCACAATTCAAATATTTCCCTTACATAATGTGAGTTAAACACCTAGCCTAACCTAGTTAGCCAATGAATTAAAAGGTCAAAACCTATTACCCCAAATTTGTTGACTAAATTAACCGACACTAAAGAATAAAACAAAATAAGATGATTCATGCAACATTACACGAATTTATCTCATCTTTTTTGTACCAAAACCGGATCGTTACCTCTTCTGAAGATCATCAAATGAAATAAATAAAATAAACCCATTACCGATACCAATAATAACAATAATTCTATTTAACACACCATTAGAATGCGTCGCATCGTAAGATAAATGCCTTATAGCATTTAATATTTCATGTTCCACCGTTGAGAATGTTTATCCATCCCTCAAAGTGTCTTAAATCTCCTCGGCATTCGAAAAATGACACCCATTTCAGGAATATGAGAAGAAAAAACAGCCCTCGCATATCCGTCGGTTGGAATATAAATCAGGCTGACGGTGCGCATACAACATTTATATGCCATTTCTACTTTTCCCTCCAATAATTCATTGTATTATAGTTTATCGATCATGACACTTGAATAATATATGCGTCGTAAAAGATGTACGCCTCGATACATGAGCTTTCCAAGAGCTTTAATCAGAAGACTCCGCCCGTGTATATGATGCGAAACATAAGCCATTAAGGTTCGGTTGAGAGGGGTAAAGAAACATCATGAGTTATGGTTTCATGCGATGGATGATAAATTCGTGACGTGGATAGATAACTCTGGATCATAAATATATTACAATTGGATCAAACGATCCCTGTAGAATTGATGAGTAGACCTTTTTGTGATTAATATTCTATGTCCTTGAAAGCCTTTTTGCACCATAAAATTGTTCAAGCACGCAAACACATATTTGGCTTTTTGATATTCCGTAGAACGTAAATTCATCGATATTTTTTTGTGAGAAAGTTTTCCATAACTCTGAATGTTAAAAATCCCTAGGGAGAAAATATTAGACCGAAGATAACTCAGCTAACTTATTATTATTCAAAATTAACTGAAAATACCTATAAAGACAGTTGCAAACTAGTTGCATTAAACGATACCTGTGATTATTTTTCGTAAGATATTTAGAGAGTCAGTAAATGAGATGAGGCAATCTTTAATCGATGTAGATAGCTTAGTTTTGAATGCATTTTGTATAAACTTCTGCTCGTTAAAATTATTAGATTAATTGTACTCGTATTGGAAAGTTTCATTTTCAGTATATTCTATCCCAGTTTTAGTCTAATTACAAGTTAAAATGCAAAGCTTTTAAAACTGCTAATTCATATTAAATTTCTGAGATGGTAAAACTACTTAGGAAATAATTATTTATCTGAGACTAAAAGATATTTTCTCGTTATAAGATTTGGAATGTTTAATTCGTTGGCCATCAACTCAAAGGCCTTGGAAACTAAAATGCAAATTTTACTTAAGTTTGACTTGATGATAAATGCGCATAGTAAATAAACATGAACTTATTTTCCTTGAAACTGATGTATAAAGTTGGGTATAAACATTTCGTAGAAATGATATTTTGTTTACAAAGTATATTGAACTGAATGAGTATCACTTAGCAATGTGCTCTCATAATGAAATTTCGCTAGAAGATTTAAAGCATACATAGACCGATGATCTCATACTTCGGCTTTCTACGCAGGAGATCTTAGTCATGTGTTTTAAAGGGGATGATATGAAGCAAATACAAAGTAAGATTGAAGGAAATTTATGATGATCATATATCTAAACTTCTCTATCGTAAGAACAACCATAAATTTAAAAAATAAAGTGATTACATAATTAAGTAATCAGAAATAAACACAACATTTTGTGCTAATTATCAGCATTCCTTCTACCTTTAAAAGTTAATGAAGTCAGTTAATAATACTCAGTTAAACAGATGAGAATAAACAAGCGATGATAAAGAGAATTAAATTTCAGAAACTAATTTCCATAAATCTATGCGTTACCGTCATTACCTAGATAGATAACCAGATAGAAAACGAATCTTTAGTTACCTAGGTATTATGAGGTATTAAGATAAATATACTGATGAGTACTTTTATCAGAAATAAAATATAAGAAGGGAAACAGAATTAATGAAGAAATAATAACTATATAGTGTGAGAATGATTAGGTATTTCTATACAAACAAGCCCAAACAATCTCTCCTATAATCTACGAAATTATCTTCAAAAGCAAATATATTTTTCTGCTATAATTCCTTCGTAATTAAAATTCCTATTTCTTCTACGTACTCATAGACCGGACCTGTCTATCCATACTATCCTCGGATAAAATAAACGAAGCGTAACCTAGAAAGAGCTACGCATCCTAGTGTGAAACACCGAGATATGAAATTAGAGGCGGTAACGTTGGTTACTAGGCTATAGAGAGAGAGGATGTCTTGGCTAGGATGCGGGAAGTGCAGTACTGCGTAAGCCATTAGATAACCCCTTTGGGAAATCAGGGTACCCTCCCCTGAGACCCTCTCTAGGGTTTGACATGATCACCCCGTGGATTGCCTTGAAGTATAGCTGCAAGTATTGCGCGAGAAAATCATTTTCGCTGTTCATTTCAGCTCCCCTCAGACAAATGGCGGAGAGAAAAAATCAACTCGCTACGGTAGAGCATTGTATCCTGCATGCGTCACTGTTTTTATGACCTTCGCGCCTCTTTTATATTGCCTTATATAGGGCGCGGAGGGCGTTCCAGCCGAGGGAATTTTCATCACAGGTAGCCAAGTTGGGAGATCTCGAAGTTGACGATGGACGTGGAGGAAACCAAGTTACGGGCGTATTCTTTCGAAGAAGATTGCGAATTTTTTATCGGAAGAAAAGGATTTGTTTCGCTCAAGTTTCTGCGTTCAAAGTTGTGCAGTTTTTTATCCAAATATGTTACTATGTTATTCTTTAACTCCAGTTTAATATGTTTAATAAAACTCGTAGAATTTTATGAGATAAATTTCGTAAGGTTTTTGAATCAAAATTCATCTCTTACGTCTGTGATTTTTATATCATGAAGCTTACTTCTTGTTCTCTGTAGCAGCTATAGATAGAAAATATTCTTTCAGATGACGTTTTGTGAAGTAGGTTAAAATTGAGGGTATCACAAATTTATATCGGATAATTTCATTATATAGATTCGTAGTCAATTATAACTCTTAATTAAATTTCCTTTGGAACTAAAAGGTCAAAAATATTAGTATGCGATGATTATATTTAATTTCGTGAGCTATTATGGCTGGAATTTTTAAAAATAACGATGAGAAAGCGCAATACGAAATAAATTTATATTTCCGACCTTGTATTTTATAAATATAAACAGCCGAGAGATTGGTTATGTTGAATGCATTTCTTTCGGATTAGAATATTTTAATTAAGTGTTATACCATTAACTTTCTTTCAAATCAGAACGTACTATTCAAAATGTTTCACTAATTAAAAGTAAAGAGCATATCTAGTATTTGGGTTGCATCAAACCAATGCTATTAATAACATGAAGATTTTAATTTCTATATAACAAATATTAAGAGCTGTTTTAACAGCTCGAAATATTATTAATATATAAAGAGATCAGAAACCAAATAAATGAACATTTTTATGAACATGAAAATTTTCGTAAATACCAATAAAAGAAACTAATTTCTCAATATCTACTTTCACTTAGTCTTTGCGTAGATAAATCACTTAATATCTTATATCGACGAGTTATATTGTACGAGATTTCGAAAAAAAGTAAAGTAGAAAAAAATAATTACCATATAAAGAGGAATACATAGTGTTAAAGTAAACTTAAATAAAATAACGTTGGAAAAAAATTCAAAATAAAAGTATCTGAATAGTTTAACTGAAAAACAATACTGAAAATAGCAACAGATACATTTCTCAATCAGGCAACAGATCTACTACAGTTCATTCCAGCTCAAACCAAACCTTCCAACATTAAAGACCCAAAAAGAAGCTAAATAAACAGTACTTTCAAAATCCAAAGATAAAAAAAAAACAACCGCAAAAAGCAGGTAAAATTTCGGCGTGTTAAAACCGAGAGCGACCAACTGATAGTGTGGATAGAAGATCGCATGGGAACTTCGCTACATGGACGCCTCGAAGCGGAGACGCGGTTTGGGACGGATCAGATGTTCTCATCGTCCGGGGTGACCACGCCTT
This sequence comes from Pantala flavescens, assembly GCA_020796165.1. Classification (NCBI taxonomy): domain Eukaryota; kingdom Metazoa; phylum Arthropoda; class Insecta; order Odonata; family Libellulidae; genus Pantala; species Pantala flavescens. The sequence continues at coordinate 42,706,370 of CM036881.1, read as the reverse complement.
TGTGACGTAGGGGGGATGACCCACTGCCCCCACCCCCCATAACCCACACACGGCTGCGACCGATATGTGCAGGAGGATGGAGATATTTATGGAGGGAAGGATATGAGGCGGGCGATTTGAGAGTTCGATTTATGGCCGATACGCAACTCCCACGAATAAACGTTGCTTTCCTCTTTCCACGGTGTAATCTCTTAACCGAAAAATATACTGCGTTTCGAGTAGTAAAAGTGATGGGCTTATCGGACGCGGCTGCAAACTGTGGCTTTAAAGTTATTCGTGTTTATAGGCTACCCTCTGCCTTGATAAATGGAACGTTTCTTCTTAAATATAGATACAGATAGGCAATGATGTATTTTCAATTGTTTTGTATCTATGCCGTTTAAGTTACTATAGAGACAGCTATGTTTGCTTCTATATAATAAATGGCAACTGAACTTATTTACGTGCCTTTTTATCGTTACTTTTCTTTGAAGAGATATATAAACATGATATCTTCTTAAGTGTTTGATTTTAAAATAAACAGCGATATTATTGAGAGCATTTAACAACATTTATAGAACATTGTTTTAATACGGTGTTTACCTAGTTGTAAACAGCAGTTGTTGCCAAGCAATAATCACAATACATCTGCTCCTTTTTAAATTGAATTATTAATAAGTATAACGCATTAATATCATTTTAAAGACGTCAATAACAAAAGTTTGTATCATCTTTATAGATCTCTTGCTATTTTAATGTCAAGTGCAATCATAACTGTCTCTTCTTAAGCTTGAATAATCATACATGACATTAGAAACAGTCATATATTACAAGAAATGAATTTAGATATATTAGAAACTTAGTAACAGATAAATTCACCAAGTTGTTCAATCTTTTATAATGCCCAATGTGTACAAAAATGGTTAATTTGGCTAATTATGATTAAGAATCAAGTACTCTCTCTTCTTTATAATGAACAAGTACCATACCATAATATGCATGGTACTATTTAATCATGTTCCAGTGCAACAAAGTAAAGTATTCTTGTAAGTTCTTTCATTTCCATTTCAATAATACTTAGAATAATCTTTAGTTAAGATACGTATTATTTGATTACTATTAGAGATTAATAAAAGAAGTATTTTCATAAAACGCATATAATATATTTTTCCCCATTACCACTCTGAATTTGCAAGATAATCAGGAAATTACATCCGGTTACTAAACGGTGCAAGCACTAAAACTTTCTCTCGTAATAAGATTTCTTCTTAAAAAATCGAATTGAATTTCCCCGTGGCAGATTTCACGAGAATTGAATTCTAATCTAGTGCTTTTGGGCGCACTTTCTCGAACAACACTCGCAGTTTGCTTAAGGAGTTTGATTTTCTATGGAACGTGATACGACCCAAGTTAGTAGTCCATTATCCAAGTTTGGGAGGGACGACGGGGGGAAAGGAAATTGAGAGTCCATTTCATGGCTCCAACGTGATTTTAACCGGAATGATAAGATACACTATCATCATCCCTTTCGAGTAAGAACCCCCAAATCTACATTGCCCTCGTGTTCCTACTTACTCATTATACCTAAGGAGATGATACGAGAGATAAGTTTGTTTGTTTATTCGTCTAACTCATCCATGCATGTATAACATAAAATGTATGGAAGATTACTATACGAAGAATTCAGAATATTATTATCTGAAAAGTACTAAAACTCAATATCAACTAGAGAGGACATTAAAGTTGAAATATCCTTACAAAATTCATATAAATTTTGTTTTATAATTTAATTAAAATATAGCATTAAAAATTTATAATAAGTGGGTTTTCGGAAAGTAAAATTGTGAGCAAATATAACCCAAATTAAGTTTTTATTACGATTAATATTAAGCATTATCATTGCAAATATTACGTATTATTAGCAAAATGCTTGTCATATATATCTGCTGTCAACAACTCATTATTTTATAGCTTTCAAGGATAAAAAATCTTACAGTAATATATACATATATTCCTTGCTTTTACTGAGATGTGACTAAACTGTTTTAGCAAATTCGTATTCATACAATAAGTACATGTATACGGTGAAAATATGCCACCCCATCTTCGCTTCCATAATACTATGTTTTATCTTTGGTATAAAATTGAAAACTTTACTCCTCAAACGACACATCTCAGTCAGTTTTATCATTGCTCCATGTGAATGGCTTTAACCAATAATTTAATATTATTCTACTGCTGCACTCTTTAATTTATTTAATGTTATATAAGAGTACATTCATAACAAATATGATGAAATGTGGAGCACTGGTCCCATGTTCCTTACTCTCCCAATGAAGTATTCATACTCCCATCTCATATAGTTTCTCTACTCAGTGGCGAATGTATTAGTGATGAGGGTAAATTAGCAATTTCTACGTTTGCTCTAATGAACGAGAGATTCGTGATTTGATTTCTGCACGTAACACTCTCTTCTGCGGCTAATGGATTAATCATTTGAACCTCATACTCTGAACCGAATAGTGCTCTTGACATTAGGACAAAATGAAATAAAGATTTGAGGAAGGTTTTAGTTAACTCGGAAATGAATTAAATGGAATTATTTAAAGATTTTGAGGGCGTTTGTGAAAGTTAAATACAGGTCAGTTTCTTTAATGAATATGGTATGCAATCAACGAATTTCTTTTCAGAATAATGAAATATATAGGGATTTATTTTATTTCTGACCATCCTACTTGACTAATTAAATATTATTTAAAAGTCAAAAGTTATATCTGTATGGTGTTTATAAATGAATTAATATATTTATTAATTAAAAATACAAGTAGTACAACCTCTATCTCCTTCATCTTTGAGAAATTTAGTTCAGGACATTTTCGAAGATTAGAACTGTTTCTGAGATTATCCATTATGTTAGTAAATAAATATTATGCACAAATTTGTATAATATTTAGTGTTACGATCCGCATAATATTCTGTATGAAAGGCACGTATTCCTTGGAGTAGGAATTCCGTACTAAGCTACAAAAAGTCAAGTTGTTTATACGTACGTATACAGCGTAAAAAAATTCTGACTACAATAAATGAAAATTTGAGCTATCAACTTAGTCAAACCACCTAATTAGTTTCATTGTAGTTGTGATAAACGCTTCTTGTGGATAGAAACGAATTGTTATGTTGTACAATGTACAGGAGTTCCAAAATCAGCCTAAAGCAGCACATAATCATTATGCTTGATCTATTTAATATTAGCCTTGAGAATAGCTTAATTAACTCCAATACTCTTGTAGGTATTCTTCATCAAACTATTGCAGGGATCAAAGTCTGTAATCACCCTAGAAACGAGTAAATTGAATATCAATAGAATTCAACGGACAAAAACAATTTTCTTTATAAATCGAACCTCAAAGATTAAAATTCTATCGATAAGCTTATAATACGAAAAATTTTCAGTAGTATTACGACATTAAAGAAGCCCTATCGCTGAGTCACGCCCGATAGATCTCAAACGAGATTTATAACCGGTAATTAAGTAGTTATTGATGAGTAGCGATGTAAGAGGAGCTCTCAACCGCGAATATTAGCAGCACAAATGGAACGTGATGCCGTCAGACGAAATATAATTGGGAATCCCAGCCGATTATGCGCTACGAAGGAATATGGAAATGAAAATCCTATTGCCGTTCGAACGAATTCAGCAATGCGGCGGTAACTAGGCGAGAATCCGTTTCGAAAGCAAGCAATGGTGTAGAGATACTTCTGCTTGCACTGGAATCAGATTAAAATTAATGAAGCGTCTGTGTATGTAAGAGGAAAAATGAAGGAGCTAACACGTGTTGGTTTAGATTGTCTCTAATTCCCGGTTATGCATGATTTGATGCCTTGAGTTTGGATACGAATCAAATGAGCATTAGTCTTAGTCTGTGAAAATATCAGTGTACTTTAATTTTCTTAGTATTTTTTAAGGTGATATGGAGCTAATTAAACGATTTAAGGAATGAGATAACTGCTTTGAGTTGGTTATACGAAGTAAAATTGGTTTCCTGAGTTATACGAACTGGTTATGTTAGATTTTTTAATAAATAATGGAATTACTCTGTTGATTATAAATACAAATCCTTTACATTGATTAGAGATAGATGGTAGAAAAGGAAATGCCATTTTAAAATGTCTAAACAAGATATAAAGATCATTTTGCCTAATCAAAGAGCGATACAAGTGAATTTAAAACAAAATATACCAGGTTTAATAACGGAATTGATTAACTTTTATTAATATATTTTACAGAATATTGTAACTTAGAACGCTAAAATCATATAAAAGATACGGGAATCATATCAAATGAGATCTACTGTTATTTTAAACAGGAAATTAAAGAAATGTTTCCGAAAAATAGTCATCCTCCCAATCAAATAATTCGCAGTAAGTACTTATCTATCTCAATGGTATTACATAATTCATTTTCCCTTTTTAAACATGTTTCATATCTAAAGGGATGAAGTTCAGACAAAAGGGAATAAATACTACATTTTCTGAGCAATCCTACTAAGATTTATCAAATTCTCCCAATTCTTAATCAAGGAAATGCAGAAGGAGTCGCCTTACTTGAAATATACTGTTAGGTGGACTTGAGCAAAATATTTCACAATAAAATCTGCGAAAGGTTGGAAAAGTTGGAATCAAACAACACTTTAAACGTCACCAAAATCGTACAAACCCATACGAAAGAACAAATCAAATCATTCTCAAATACGCAGAACAACAAGTACAGTCACAACTCTAGCATACGCCTTTTTTAACAACACCTTCCCCCTCGCTAGCGTACAGTGTCTCTCCTCGGGGAAAGTTTACCATGGCAACGGAAAAGCGACCTCTTTTTGCCGAGCGAATAAAAAAAGGATTATCGACTCCTTTGGTCTTTTGATGGCCACTTAACGTAGGTTTCCAAGCGACGGGATGGGGCGCTTTTGTGGAGTCCTAGGGTTTGCTACGTCAGCGTGAAAGAGGCAACGCTTGAATACTCGAGTGCTAAACTGTTTTCGCCGTGTTTTCTATTCGAAGTTTCTTTAAGCGAACAGGTGAGAATGGGGTTGCTCTCCCTATGTGTCGCCCCGTCGCCATGGAGACGCATTCCGTCAATAGAATTCTAGTCTCGCAACGGAATCGACTGTTTCGTTACCTTTGCGTTACGAAATGGAAAATGTTGACAAAGTCGAGAGAGAGAAATTTCACGGGGTGATGCATTTTTACTCTTCGGCTGACCCCTTCAACGAAATTAAACTCGAGAAAGAAATCGAATTTGTTTGCTCTAAGGCCTGAATCGTCCTCATGCCGTCTTTGAAAATGTATGTGAATCATTATAAGTGATATACCTTGATCCATTTCTATTTTTACTCAATATGTTGTATGATATCAATGTATAATCAATAATTTGAAAGAGCGAAAGGTAAATTCATTCGATCGATTCCTTTTTGTAAAAGTATAATTACTATGTTTTCAAAGTATATCAACTTCAGTTATAATTTTAAAAATTTAAATCCATGGAATTAAGAAACAGAAGATGAAATAATTCTTTGTACCCAAATAACCATACGACGCTTGTTATATGGGCTAATATTGTTGCATCAATAGCATAATAAGACAACAATGGATGCAATAAAAATTAGTTGTAGAATAATTGCTTCTGGACGTATCAAGTTCAGTAATTTAACGGTGATTCTGAAATCAATCTTAATCGTTCAAATAATAATAAGTAAGCAATTTCATCAATCGACATTCATCTAATTCGATCGATATTCTTCATTCATCAACACACTATCTTTTCTTAGCATTACGGTTAATGATAAAAATCGTTCGTCGATTACAATGACACAATCCTTAACTTCAATTGTAGAAAATTACTTCATTAGGAAGAATAGATAAATTATTAAAGCCATTTATCAAAGCCTGATTTAACAACTACTCTAATCTATTAAGAGCATATGTACATTGACCTTTTAACAATAACTATATCATGAGATAACTATACTATAATACATATCTATCTGATAATTCTGTCTTTTATACTTAGGGTATATTACTACAGCACCCCAGTGAGTAGCATATTTGTGGGTATGAAATCTTTATATATATTTTTTTCTTTTTGTTTATCCCTTTCTCTGTCCAGTTAGCTTTCTCCGACCTCCGAATGCAGCCTGAAATATTGCACAGCTCCCCCTTCAGCTCGTCCACTATTTCGATGGAAGGTAAGGGTTTTGAGAGGGTCACATCGACGAAATCCTGCCAGGGATCGCGCTGTCACGTAGCCCACTGTATCTAAATCTACAGCAGGAGGCGCCTGGGGCAATATAGCGCCAACCCGCACGGGGGCTTCCTATATAACCCGAAAAATTTCAACGCCAGCGGCAGGAAGGCCGTTGAGAATATGCTGCTTGTATCTTACCCCATTTTAAAGTCTAATAAGGCTGCCAGTCTCTTCCCTAGAAAGGGAAGGAATAGTTTAAAAACCTGTGGCTGCCACAAATGCTTCAAAATATCCCATACTCTAAAGAGATATTTGAGAGCAATGAATGTCTTGATACACCAACTGTTCGTCATTAAAAACAATGAAGTATACACGTATATTGAATTTATTCAGCTAAAAATTCAAATAAATAACTTATTTATTAAAAAATAATTAAAATAGAATATCTTTCTATATTTAATGCTTCCATTACTTCACCTGTTGATTCTATTACTCATTTATTTTATAATAATTTTGTATGTTACTAATGATTGTTACTGCATATTTTATTTACTCATTAGATAAGTATTTAACGGGACTAATCATCATATTGCGTATTATTCAAGCTCTATAATTGGTGTTCCCTTTCATCCATAGGAATAAGTCTTAAGATTTTTATATACTATATACTTATTTATATCAATTTGATTCATTTAAGAGTTCATGCTAAACAAGATTCTGTAACAAACTATATAATTTCAACGTTTAGTAGTGGAAATACTTAAATAGTCTCCAAATAACTAAAAACGAAATTTAAAAAATCGAAATATGCAGAATCGAATATAATTTTGTTAATGTTCGTGTAAAACTTAAAATAGATTCCAAATCATAAGTTCGTATATGTATGCATGATACTGTTGCCCTTAATTGCATGAAAATCAAACAATCAGGATGAAGCAAACAGTTTGCAGGTGCATGAAGTTTACGTATTTATACAGATGCAATCGACAAATTTCCTTCTTCAACCGTTTGCACTGAAACCCTGATGCAATTTACTCGTTGCTACGTTAAGTTTCCTATTGGCAACGGACTTCTCCTAATGACCGAAAGGCAACTAGTTCTAGCCTCCGATACGAATTCAGCAAAAGCACTTAGTCAGATCAAATACATCATTAACCTCGTGAATATTGGAAATCAATACTTATCAGTTGACCGTAGACTCTAGGATAGAGTTAATGGCGTAGTAGGAAATTGTAGATGAAATTGAAGTTACTGCTATCAGCAATATAGCCGAGATGATATTATCTAAAGCACTAGGCCAAATCCATTCGGGTTAATTGAGCAATATTGGCGATTAATCATTGGTGCTGAATCCGGTTTTATGACTGTTACGGATTTTTTTCGTACACTGACATATAGATAACAATATTGCGGTAGAATTTTTTTAGTTTCACCGTAAATCGGTACAGAGAAAAAAGACAAAGAATAGAGAATATAAATCCCGTTAGCCAATCGGATTTTTTTACGATTCGATGGCGTTGCTATGGATAAAGTTCTCGGTTACTAAAGCGTTACTTGGGACAGTTGAACTTCCACGATATATTTTGGTTTTTTAGACTGATGGCAATCAAATAATCTCTATCATTATAGAGGCAACGTAATTCTATTATTAAAATATAGATGCTAAGTAAAATATGTATGCAAATTGCTAATCATTTTTAATTTGTTAACATAACGCTAATTTTTACTTACTATTGAAGGTTACATTTGGCGAAAGGTGGTTTTAATTCACGCTCAACAGCTGCATACTTATACATGAAGAAAGAACTTTGGAAGTTACAATACTACTCCATACGGTCTCTCTATATCTTTTAAGCAACGGTCAGCTGAGAGGAAAGGACTGGCTTTGCTCAAACGAATTAAGCACATACAATCGTCTAGTTTCACAGTCGAAACATTTGAGCAATTTTGTGAATAGTTCCTGTTTTCCTTTTTTGCTTTTGAGAAGTGTTTATTCACACCTCGCCTGCTCACGAACTCTGCGACAAAGAGGATATTCCTCGCACCACGTACAAAGCGAAATCTGAGCGTAATGGTCCTTCAAAGTTCTGCTAAATCGACTCAAACGTTAACATGGGTGACTCATTTTATCTTTAGACGTTAATTCTTTGGAGGGATTTAGCTAAGAATAGAGTGAGGAGCAAAATCATCTAGTACAGTTCTATTTCAATGTTTCAACAATTGTAATAGCTATCTTTTACTATAAAATTGAAGTATGAGCATTCTTACACAATTACTGTTTATATCAAAAAGTTTAAATTTAATGCTGTTACATCATTTGGGATTTAATGTTTCTATTCAAATAATTACTCTCTAGCATCTTTATTGGATATTAAAGGTTTATAATCAACTAAAATAGGGAAATATTAATCCTATAAAAGGTAATCAAATATTGTTAGAGAGCCAAATAACTGTGTTAACAAAAGTATAAATATAATTTGACAGTTTCTGCAGAGAATATTTCACAGTTCACATGTATTAATATGTATATAAGTATAAGCATCAGTCTACGCTTTCGAATTTTAGTGTAAATTTCCGATATACGTGAAATCATGTTTCGAAAGAAATACACACCGAAAAGGATTTGTACTCCCATTCACTCTACATATGCTCTTTGAATAAATTTATGAAGACACACGCGTCATTTCCGATAAAGCGGTGCGGTAAAAGAGCCTAGCGATAGAAAATAAGAACGATGTTCCACTAGAGTAACTCGGGGATGTGTGTGATAAAATTTTGATGCCGCTAGAGAAGGTGGGAAATGAAAATGATTGCTAACGGCTCGCGAGGCAGTGGGAGTGTTACTTCTCGCTGCTTTAATATTCAGCCTCCGGGAAGATTCCGCAACGTGAGATGGAGCGAGGGGAGGGGTGATAGGAAAGATGATGCGGAAGAAGGGGCAGAGAAGGGAAGTAAAATGAGGAAGCTGTGCGCCGAAGAAACACATTTCCACGGTGGATATACTGCAGTAGCTTATTTTTGGAAACAATGTATATTAGGTGGGAACGATAGAGGAATAATTTCATTAATAATAAAAACACTATCGTCAAATTATAAATCAGTTTCTAAAAGTAAATTAAACTATAAAAAATCAAACATTAAAACTTTAAACAAATGTTGTTAAATTAGGCGACTTCTTTGCGTATTATTTAATGATCAAATTTAAAGCGCAAATTAAATGAAATTAAAAACAGGAGAGCTAAGCCGAAATATTATACTTCGAGTACAAAATTCACTTCTATTTTTCATCCGAGTGATTTGTAAATTTCATTTCTGCCAATGTATTGAGATAAAATTATTGTTTTCCGCAGATATTATTGGAAAAAATTGACATTTTTAACGCTCTAAAAACATGTCTTATTTAGCTAAGTTATATACTACAAAGACCTGGTAATAGACATAATGCTGAACTATATTTATAGACTACCAACATCATGTCAACATCATATGATATACTCTAATAATAAAGGTATTTAAGGAAATAACATTGTAACTATGACAAATTCAACAAAACAAGTCGTTACTAAGCTACACGACGATATAGTAGCAACGGATTTTAGATGGATGTTACGAAAAACATGAGAAGAGACGAGAGATGAGTGAAAGAGAGACAAATGAAGGCAGTAATGCTCTAGGGACAAAAATTTTAACGGTTGGAAATAAAGGTGAATCCACAGTCATACTGCAGCATTGTGAACTTTTTACGATCCCCCCTTCCACTCCCCGTTTTAAAGCCAATTTCGTGTTGTCATGCGTAAAATAAAACGAGAAATCAGCCGTGTCTCTGCATTTCACTTCCGAGGATTTCAAAGATTTAATATCGGATGCCTTGAGACTCGGATTTATGCGTTCGCTATCTTTAAATCCGGAATTCATCCGCACAGAGATGTGCTTCGAATGCGGGTGTGTATACATTTTAGAGTATACGTATATCCACGGTTTATGACGCTGAAAGTACTGAGGAATGACGTTATTCAGGAGAAATTAAAGAGGGTTTTAATCCAATCATTTAATCCACTCAACCAACGCACGTCATTGATGAAAATAATTCTACGTTTCCATGGAAATCGCTGTATTTGCTTCATGAGATTTGGTATCTATTGCGGCAAACCTCGATGTAATCCTATGTGGGGTTTAATAGAAACATTTTGCTCTGCTTAAGCTTATTTGATCCTTCGGAAAATTTTTAATACGTCGAATTTAGTGTCGATAATCATTACGCAACTCATCGTACTTGTTATAGCTCACGCTGAAAGTATTGATGTACGTGTGATGATCAATTAAGGTATGGATGATCCGAAACAGTTTAGCGCTGAATGCATCACGATTAGAACTGCACGATAAATTTGTTCACGTCATGGATATTCTAGGGTCAATGACCTAGTTAAACATCGAATTTGAAATACTGTGTTACATTCCAGTTTCTGTATATAAATTCTTAATCTTTGTTGCAATGAATAATTTATCTAATTGAAATTCAGGCAAAAAATTATTATTCATTAATAATTTACATTTATATTAATTTGGACATTTAAGATTGACAAAAAGAATTGTATTACTAGTTGGAAATATAGGTATATAATCAACTAATTTAGCAATAAATCCGAATGGTATTAGAATACTTTGAAAAAATATTTTAGTTATATATAAAATATTTGGAATTTAACAGAATTAAAACTAATTTTAGAAGAATGAATCTTGAGAAAATCTTGAGAAAACGTTACTAATGAATGTTATTTAATAAATCAACATTTGTAATATGATGATAAACGTTTTACCAATATTAATCCATATCGATGTGAACTCTAAAAATGATGAATAATAAAAAATTTCGAATATATTTTTTTATATTTATCTAGAGCTATGGTTTTTTTCTGTGGTATTCTCGTTAGAATGTGATTCTTACACATTTACACTTATCGGAGGCTTCGTCAATAGCGAACTGGAAAAATGTCGGCAAATAGTGAAAACCGTCCTTCTGGCTCGATTCCACCTCCTGCTAAGTAGGTAATGGGTTCAGTCGACGGGAAGAACAAATATGAAATTTGGTTTGTGTTTCGTTCCCTTGCCGCGTAGCGTTATGAATCGTCAAGGGAAGCAGGAGAACGAGTTGGAATGGGAATGGAAAAGATTAAAGCATATAAAATTAAACGAGAGATGTTAAAAGAGCGAAAGTCAAACTAAAAGTGTATATTTTGAGGTGAAATAATCGTGCTGAAGGTAAATTTCGTTAATAATGTATTTCTTATTTGAAAATAGTGGAGATTTTGTGAACAATAAAGCGATCTCTAACATTTTAAAGCTCTTTCGGCAATTTATTGGGCACATAAAGATGAATTTAGAACGCTGAAATAACTGGTTAATAAGAGATTATCACAGTTTCTTCCCGAATTCCACATTTGGTGATTTTATAGAAGTTTATCATTCATTTAATCAGAGTGAAAATTAATACGCGTCAAGTAATTTAACTAGCTCAGAAGAGTTATTAGTCTCCGTTGCTTAGATACAAATTATTATTCAAAACTCAACTCAGTATTATAAATAAATTCGAAAATTAATCGATAATAATCTATAAATTGTATCACTCATTTATATGTATACCATTTGTAGATAACGTAGAAAATATAAAAAATAAACTTAAATCATACATTTATTTACGGAATTTATATATATATCTTACGTATGATTCAAGTTGACTGTTGTTTTGTATTAGTCATCCGTGTAACTGCAGTAAATGCAAAAAGTCGATTTCAATAAAATAAAAGATATTTTTCTGTTGATTCGAGAGCATCAGAAACAAAACAAAACCGATAAATACCCTCCGCAAAAGTTATCAGAATCCATCCCGCTAGTATTTCCTCCCTTGGGTAAAACGGGCGAACTTTACCGTGGAAATAATTCCCAAGGAAACGGACATCTCCGCTTTTAATGATCGGAAACTTCTTTCCAAAGCCCCTGTTCTTTTCTCCGACGAAATTAGTTTTGGAGGGAAAATATTGTGCCGAACCACTCCACTGAATTATGAACACTTAACATGAACTTGGCGCTGTTATTCGAGCACCATTTCTTTCCACTGATGTTTCCCCAATCATTCGATTAAATGGACGCGCTCTTTATTGGAAAGAGAAGTGGAATAACAACCGATGAGTTTGGAGAGGAAATTCCCGAAACTAACTCGTATGGTTTCACCTGGAGTTTTACTCGCTGAGCCGCAAAACTTACGAAAGGGAAATTGTATTAGATGAGTAGAGAATAGTATAGGTCCCACGTAATCTATACGTTATCTAAAAGTTATTGTTGAAAGGGAAATGATCATACGATAGTTACCGTAGCAACGTCAGTTTCTTATAATCTTTCACCTTAAATTGTTCTTATCTTATATAAACTAGAAAAGCAATTCATCGTGTTATAGAAGTGTGTCAAACAGCGAAAATTCTATGAATGAAATATGTTACTGTACTGTGATTCCTAATCATTCAATAGAATTCTTATTATTTATCTATTGAAACCGATAATAATTTTATAAATCTATCGATATTGCAGCAATGTTTATATTTATTATTTTTATTCCGCATAGCAGAAATTCTTATTTAAAGAAATTCGTGGATAAATCATACACACTTTGAACACAATGAAAATTCTATAAATATTTGGTTATTATCGATTTATATTAATAATACGGGACTATAATGAATGGAATGTAAGAAAACTCGTAAGTAATAAAACTGGTATTTTCTATCAAGTGCATCAGCTAAGAATTTTGCTTTAATTTACAGTGTTTGATCTTTCAGATAACTTCACCTTTTACCACAGAATATGAAACTGCTAATATGAACCTCTCAATACATATGGGAAGTTTAGAAAAGAAAACACTTCTTAAAATCGCAAAGTACCATTGCAGAATGTACAATAATCTTTCAAAAATCCCACATAAAGCATTTTTGATCGCTAAGGAGCAATTTGTATCGAATTCTACGGCATCGATACAAGAGGATCGGATATCTATCTACCTAGTACATACTACGCATGGATAAGTATATCCATTATTGCGGAGGTTAGGTCCTTTTTGGAATTCTGTTCCATCTAACGTAAAAAAGAGGATTTTGAGGGCCAAATGTTTCGACGTAAATGTAGGTTAATGCCATCTTATGCGATAAATGCGAAAAAATCCCCTGCCATTCTTTCGCATTAGGGATTTCACGGATGATTATCTGCCATTAAACTCATTAAATCCTGCTTATGTCAGAACCTTTCTTTGATACCTGCATGAGGAATTTTAAGCCATATAGGATAGACTACAAAATACTGGAGTGTTGCATTTAGTCAAGATGGATTTTCCGAAATAATGGGCAAAATAACGAAAATGGAACGGTTGCTATGGGAGATAACGGAAGAGAGATAAACATCGGAAAATAGATGAGTGAAAGGTAAGATATATCAGAGTTTTTTCCATTTTAAAAAATCCCTGATCATTTCAAGCTAAATATGATGCATGATCCTTTTAATATTGATCAATTCGAAAAAAATTTGCGGAATTTTCTAAAGAATACGACAATTACAACGATTAATGGAAAAATTCGAGATGTACGTCAGTGAATACCAATAATAAAACGTAAAATATATGAAGTTAAAATTCGGACCGTAGACTCTTTAAAGTCTCTTTCTTTAAATTACAAGGACATAAAGTACTTCTGCAATAAGGCAAACGAAGTTATTTACACGCTTTGGAAACATTCATAGATGCCTACAGATGGCGAGTTTTAATTTCATTCCACGGTTGCTACCGTTGGGCGCAATGCAAACACCCCGAGGATTAGCACAGCAATTATGCGGAATTGGATGGATGCAAGTGATATCAGAGGCACCGAAAGTCGTCCTTGGATACGCAAACACTTCCCATGGATGACTCAACTGCGTCTCAACTCCTATTTCCGAAATTGAAGAAAGAAAGGTCAGAAATGAAACGATAGAAGCCGAGGAAAATGTAGAGTGTTCTTGAGGATGGAAGAAACGAAAGAGCAATCAAAGAAAGGATAGGATGTGAAAGGTCTTATGGAATAGGGAGAAATAATCTGTTCAATTTTCTTAAAACCATTAAGAAAATTCTATTTTCTCATTTATTACTATATTATTCGTATCTTCACAAAGGGAAATGAACAAAACGTCTTGTTTCTAAAGTGTGTACAGTCCCCTATTTTACGTACTTCATATCTGGATATACTTTGAGCGTCTTGATATGATATGATTAATGATAATGGTCAGTTAATGGTACAACTACAGGTATTATATATCTAATGTTAACTATACTCTATTGCAGTTTTTTATCTTATTTATTTAATTTAGAATTCAACGTAAATAATAAGAAATAGAAATGTAAAATATCACCGTTATCTGTTTACATGCATTTAATAATATTATGTTAAGTGTTTAAGAGTATTAAGTTCTTAAACGAGGTAATATTGAAAAGTCAGTTTTTGATTTTTAAACCTTACGAAATCAAAGGTGAAATGCAAGAAATGATGTAAGAAAAGAGTTGTCCACGAAATTTAACGAAAAACTATTAAGTATTGCACATTTATGGTCAGTGATGAATCTAAAAAAATATATAGATGGAATCAATATAAGAAAGTAATTCCAAACATACATTACTACATAGGGACAAATTTCTGCAAGTATAGCACTATTTTAATAATTGACTAAATTGATCGTGTCGATATAGACCTCTTCATAACCACCCTCATAAGTGTGCGAGTAGTTCTCGAGATCATAATCGCGGTCTTCGATGTATTGAAGTCCGATATCTCGATCCTGCGACATTCAGACCCATAACTACGAAGCCAAAGGATCGATGGAGAGTAGAAAATGTGAAAGAATGGAAGGCAAGATTGGAACAGATGAGAGGAGATGTGAAATGAAAATGTGGGAGAAAATGAAGATTCGGATATACGAGGGAAGTGCGTAGGAATGAAGGAATTGGACGGCGCTGTAGAAATGAGGAGGGAAGATATTACGCCAAGGTTAAGGAAGAGAAGAAGGGGCCAATTCAGCTACCGTATTTCTTTTGTGGGACTTTCCTCGATAAATTATGCCAGCTGCGAGAAATTAGGAAATCATCGCTTTAATGCGTTTCCTCGATTAAAAATTAAAATGCTCAGTCCAGCATAGGAACTCATATTAGTGCAAAATTATAGTTTAAAGTTAGGTAATACAGAGGGATTGCATAGACTGGAGAAAAATGAGAATTAATCTTAATAATAAATCAATAGCTTCTTGAGTAGAAATATGGTCATATCTATGTGTCTGTATTTAATTATTATAACAAAGAAATAAAAGTTGTATAGAATGAATAGGTATGGAATGAAGAGCTTACTAGAGAGAAAGATATTACTCGCTTAAATATTCAGAAATGAATCATAAAATGATTGATTTGAATAAACTAACAGAATGTAAATTTTGAACGTAATTTTGAAAATACACGTAAATAATTAAACAAATGAATGAGTAAAATGAAAAATTCAATACTTTAAGACTTCAGGAGTTGCGCAACGTTAATGTAACACATTACTAATATTAAATCATTTTTTCAAAATCCATATGTTTTGTATTCCTATCCATTGTATTATGTCTTGAATTAATATAGGGCTACATTCCTGATAACCTACCCTTTAAGATTTTTAATACGCAGACACTCATTTAGAATATCGGACACATAATATTTTTTGAAAACAAAGACATTTTTAGGTATTTTGATTTTATGGATTAATGTACTTTCACTTTTTTAATTTCACTGGGAGATTAAATGTTTCATTTTTTCGTTGAACCAATTTCAAATTTGGTAATCAATTTTCTTTCTTAATCTCCACTAAGCTCCCTCTAACTCTATAATCTGAGCCTTCCATAGAAATTTCTTTTCGTTGAAATATAAAATAAAAATAACTTTCCCTTTTATTACATGAATTATCACAGGAAAGTGTTTTTCTAAAAGTAAATAACTAAATACATGTATTATAATTACAGATTTAAATTACATAAATTATGAAAACAAAACAAATTTTTAGTGGTTTCGCATATATTTTGAACTTTAATCGATGTAGAACATAAAATTTCGAAACTTCAACGTAAAAGCGAAAATTTTTCCTTTCTTCCCTATAAGTTTAAAAGAAGCCATTTATAAGTTGAAGTAAATGAAATTGAGCTACATCAAAAGCTGAAAGACCTTCATCATATTTAAGAATAAAAAGAGTCGATACAGTTTTAAATATATTCATAACTATCATGATCCACCGCACTTGAACTAATTTTGTACCCATGAAATGAATATGTTGGCACAAAACGAATAAAAAAGTGTATCATATTTAATTTTATATTATCAGCATACTGGCATATACAGCAACTTAAACTTAGTATCAGATCTTCTAATGGATGGATCGAAAAATTTTCTCAATAAATAAATTTACCATTAAATAAAATATTTCCGTTATATACCTCTTCTTCACAGATGCATACTATTTTCTTAAGAAAGCCAAATTGAGACAGGGTACGTTGTAACCCAGTACACTGAGAACTTAATGTAGTATTCGATTGTAAGGTCCAGTTAAACTAGTTAACACACCAAGGATATGGTTTGTACCCTAATTTCTAATTACCTTATATGAACATCAACCCCCTTAGAACCGTGATGTCATCCAAAAAAGAGATATTAAATCTCAGCAATACACCGACCCGAATATTTAGCTACCCGTAAAGGAATCGGGCGACTTCATTACAAACGGATTCAAATTTTCCATGCTCAAAAAGATCCTGCCAACTTCACAATGGCACGCATCAACTGGTCCAGGATCCATGAAACTCTGAGTCATCCGTAAAAAGGCGACGTGGGCGTGTTTCTGCATCGCGTGGGACGAGAAAAAAGGGCAGAAGACCTATCTCTCTCAAAGGTCACCCCGAAATACTTGACCACATAAAAGGAAAGCGGGGATACATCAAACCACTCTGGTTAATCTTCGGAAATAAACTCCGCATCCGAGCGGACGGAGAAATAAGTAACGGACGCATTTTGATGCTTCGGAGGATATCGAGGTTCGTCGAAAGGGAATGGATGAGAGAAAACTTTCAAAAGATCCGTAGTCTTGATTATACGTGGGCGTTTAATCCGAGGATTTTTTATTACGTCACGTGCGCCATTTATAAACGAAGAGTTTAGCTTCGAAAGACTTCAAACCTTACGTAAATGATGCCTGAGACTAAAAATGAAAAGGCTAAGGCCTACTAAAGGCTAATGAATGTATTATTTAGAAAAGGAAGTAGACTCATCTTGATATTTCCAAATGTGTTACTATGGTAACCAATGAAAATAAATTTCTAAGCAGTGAATTTGATATTTGGAGAGATTGACTACTGTACCATCAACCACTGTCTGGTAAAAAGGACAAAAATGTAGAGGCCTTAAAAAATTCATCTAATTTCACAACACTCTTTTAATTTTTATTTAATTTTGCACACTATTTTAATTTTTAACTCGTTATACTAATAAAAAAGTGCATTTATATTGATAAATTTTAAGAGGATACCGACACACGTATACGAATAATTTCACTAGCTTATTTTTTCGAGTTTTACTTACGAAGCTAAATAGTAATGAATTATAATCTGAAGATGTAAGTGAAAAACATATATAATATACCATTACTAGAATAAATATCAATGCGGTAAACGCCTACATTAATGAACATCTAATTGGATTTTCCTCAAAGAGTTTAATTTGAGCTCGAATATATATCACCCACACATTCACAGAAGCGTCAACTATGACATCTCCGTAATACGCAATTAAATTTACAATTAAAATATATTACATTATAACAACACTCGTCTATTCTGAAATCATCCGTTTCTATAGCAACGTTTGTGTATGGAGACAGTTATACAAGTATTAGACATTAACTCAAAGGGATTCACAATGAAGAGATGAGAGAATAGAAAACTGAGGAAAGTTGGCAATGTTACATAACCGTCCGAAAGAGATGGTGGGCGTAGGGTTTGGAGGGGGGATTTATATTTGAAGGAAGTGGAGTGTAAAAGCAAGAGTTCCTGCGCGTATGTGGCGCCAACAGATTTCCAGTCCTTATCGTCCTTCAAAAGGAAACATTCTGCATTTAAGCCCATCTCCCGTTCGGTACGACTATAAAAACGTATAAATGCATTACAATTCATACAATATGCTCAGTGACTTCAATGCACGACTTTTATTAATGAAAAATCCCTGAATTGTTATGCATGAGGTGTTGGTATTTAATTAATGATCGCCATTATTATTTCATAAAAATTTTTGTACACTTAATTGCTTATATTGGCTTGAAATCGAAGCGTATTTAACGTGGGATCCCAGTGAAATTGGGATACTATTTGTATTATTCTTTTTTATAAGTACGCTCGGCATATAGATATTAGTACAATTTGATAATTCGTCAAACAACATGCATCAACTCAAAATAATATGGGACAAGCTTCGATTACCGTTTCATGACTATATAAAGAATAGCACTTTACTCTATTTCTTTTATTCAAATGAACAATAAATGTTCTAGCAATACCATATAACGATAATAAAATCTATATTCCTCAAAATTACAATGTAACAGATAAGTAAAATTATCTTATTAGTTATTATTTATTATACATGGAATACTTTATGTATAATCTATTTGCATCAATAGCTCTTATTTATCTAGGAATGGCTCATGTAAATCTTATATTAGTTGATTATTTTTCCTTTTTCTAGATTTTTCCTTATGACATACACGTAGATGAAAGTTGTTATCGCTAGCCACTGTTTATCCGTATCTATGGACGCATGAACTTAAAATAATAATTATTATTGATAACGCCATTGAATCGAAGTTTATAATAAAACGTACGTAGTTAGGGGAAGCTCTAGAAGGTAAAAGTGCACACTTCATTTCCTACAAAGACACCTGATTTTCATTCACATCTTCCTTTATCCAAAACGGTAACGATAACTTATTTCCATTAACAACCGTCAATCAAACAGAATTACGTCCTGAAAGATTGCTCCCCCTCGGTATTGAGACCAAAGGCAATGGCATTCCATCAGAAGCAGGAGCGACGTCCGGTTGGTGAAGGCGTGGGACGACGGAACCCATTATCCAGTGCCGAAGATCGAGAGTGGGCGTAGTGTAGTCTTTCTTAGCACGTACGAGGTGTGTATTGGAGAGAACTGCGGGATTTGCGTGGGGAGGGAAATGAGGCTGATAAGGTGGGGAAAGTTTCCGATAAGGGAATTTTGTGAAGGGGGAGATACGTCTGAGTTTGAGAAGAGAAGTTTGGGGCGTCGCGGATCAGCTGGGACGTGTCTGGGGTGGATGCGAGTGTGGGTGGAGTGGGCCTACGCGTGGGTAGATGCGTCTTCCCACGGGCAATTGCAGATTCTAATCGCGGAATGATTCCAGCCCCTTTTTGTCCGCATCTACATATGTTCCCTGCAACTCTGTGTCTGCCTTACGTAATCAGGTATTATCATCCACCGCGTATCACAAGAGGGAAATTGGGATAGCATTACGTATATTTTTGTCTACGTTGTTAAAAGCAGCAGAGGCGTTTAAATTACTATGGCAACGATAGTAATCTTTCGATGTACTCGTCTAGTTCGTTGAAATTTACAGTATTTAATGCCTGGATGAGGATGTTCACTATTTGTCCTTCCACGAAAACAAGCTTGATCATATTGAATGATAAAACTATCAAACATACTGTAAGAACAATTTCAAATTTATCTAAGTACTTATTCAACAACATATGATAAAGTCTAAGTTGAATGTTTAATTACGTCTATAAGCCACTTTAAAATACATTAAACTAATATATTTATCGTTGCTCAATGATTTCGTTTGATTATATTTTTTAACAAATATTTCATACGGTAATTAAAGGTCTCTAAGTACGTAAAAGAGCGTGCTGTTCTGTAAACTTATTACTGATATTTATCCTAGGAAAACGTTTATCATCTTCAGACTATATATAACCCCAATGAAACTCCTGAGGTTCTATTCTATAATAAACGTTACAGAGAAATAGATCCAAAGAAAATGTGATCTTCAATAGGAAATAAACAGATTGTATTTGAGCTAAATGAATTTATATCAACGGAGGAACTTTAAAGAGATTACTGCATATTACGTGTATTATGACATAGGACGAGACTAAAATATCCTGTTAGCCTTTTTCTATTCGATTAAAATTTAAGATAAAGTGACTGCGATCTGCCGCAGATGTTCTCAGACACCTGGAATCCCCTCTATCTGTGGCTTCATAAAGCCTTCTCTCCGAAACAAGAATAAAAGTTCCCGCAACGGAAATTGAGTCAGATTGGAACCAGAAACGCCAAAGAATGAATTTATCGGATTTTTCAATCGATGGAAACTCTAATTCTCTTTCTCAACTCTTTGATGAGTCGTAGAATGAAACACACGAAAGATATGAGGCGTGTAACTGCCTTTGTAAGTCGTGCTTTTCTCTTCTTGATTTTCCCAGAAGTTCTATTTCTTTTTAAGAATTTAAGAATACAGAGATTATAGGCACGTAGCGGTGTAATATGGTATGTATCTTAAATGAACAATTTTGTTCTTGAATCATTCTGCTTATATTTATATTATGCACGTAAGTATTTTATCACAACAAATACTGTGTCTTTTAAAAATTCTCTTTATATTATAGCGGATATAATTCTTCAGATATTTTTAGTTCTGGTAATCAAATTATATTGTAAAATAGATATTAAGATTTTAACTGCATTAAAGTAATATACAGGGATATAATTACATCAGAAGTTTAGCTAATAATTCTGAATGAACACCTTATATCAGTATGGTAAAATGTTTATATACTCTATGTAAATATTGAAGTATATAACAACTCAATTTAAATAGAAAATAATATGACAATATACTGCGCTTCAATACTAATAAAATGTTTTCATTTATACGATTGGAATAAAAGATACTGAGTTTATATGAGCCAGAGATATATGAATTGCTTAATGATGCACTGGTAGATGAAGTTAATCTTTTATCAGTATGTCTTTATTAAAACTACGCATACTACTAAAATATTAATCACGATATTTAAGCATTGTTTTCTCAATAGTAATATAGGTAATTATTAATTATATCTTTTACAATAATGCTACCATTAATTTCGTTCAAGCTTATGATGACACATCCATTTAAATGCGGAGTACAATCCTTATCATCGAATAGCTTATCCACCCATTCCCTTCCACATACTCTGCTGGTTACTCTACCACCCACACCGGGAGAGAAAGCTCTCGGATAATAACCCGCCTCGCGAAAGATAAACAACTTTCTCCTTGGCGTTGCTAGACAAGAAACTCTTGACACAGCGCTCCTTGCTGTATCTACCTCACGGCTGAATCCCTTTCAGGTGCGAACAATGACGCCCCCTCTGCATTCCTTAGCAACGTTTGAGAAACGTGTCTTTATAAAGCCCCTTAACAACGCCGACAATGGTCTCTTCCCTGCATCCATCTTCCTGATGGTCCGCTTATCGGTGCCTCTGTTTTATATGCAAGGGGAGCGAGTTCAAAAGGGGAGACACCTGCGCGCACGACCGAAAATCCAGCCGACCCATTACCTTCGAATGATGAATGCGTATCTCGCAGATATCCTTCGCAACGCGTATAATGGATCCCGCAAGTTATTTAATACGAAACGTGATGCGTTAAAAGGTGTGATTTTTTTCCGACAAGTGGAGGGGTCTTGAAAGAATGGGTAGGTGTCGCAGAAATGGCCGTAACCGCGTTGAGGGGTCGTCTTTTTTTTGTAAGAGCTGTTGTGTGTTTTTGTGAGCTTAGCACGGCTTCCGCGTTTTGGGTTCCCCCAACAAGAAACACATGCGCTTAAAGATCGCGGATGGGAAGACACTGAGCTCAATAAAAGCTCTTTCTCAAGTACGTATATTCATAAAGCTGTATCGAAGCAGAAATACAAACCTCCTTAAATAAAACAAAGGACTTTATGATAATAAAAACGTATCTCCATAAGATATATACGTGTCGTTTATATTTCTTTTGGTGCTTCAAATAGTAAATTAATTTGAAGCTATACAAAGAATTACAAAAGAAGGTAAAGGTAGTAAAATTTTCAGAACTTGGCCTGTGTCATACGTTCCATTTATTGTTGCTAAATAAAGCTAAACGGATGAAATTCAATCAACTTCTATCTTTCCTAAAGATAGATCAAATATAATTTTTCATTGGAATGCAAAAACTAACAGTGTATTCCTGCTTTTAGCATTCATTCTAAACATTCCTTTCATCAACCTGAATGTTTTTGCTCATTTCAAACTCAAACATTGATTTTGTTGATATAAATTCCTATGCTAAGTTACTCGCGCTAAGGTTTTGATCGAAGCAAGAAATCCATTTTAATCTTTCCGGATTTTAACACTCGTGTCAATACACTGAGTTTTAAAACGTGGATTTTTATTTAATTGGGAATAAACAAATAAACTCTTACTTTATGAATATTAAAGCCTTAAATAAGGTATTGGTTTTACTGCTCTCCCCGCCATAAATTATTGTATGTTTCATATGCATTAGTCATGATATAAATTTCTTGGATCATGTAAAATGAATTCTTCTTACTCGTTTTCTTTTTCATGCGTGGTTCTATTGTTTTTTTTCGGATAATCGTTACGTTAATTGGAAATTAATAACTGAAGACGGTCACCTATTTTCTTTAAACAGTTTTCACGTCTTTAGGAACTGAAATTATAATCAATTATAGATCGAATGTTGTCAGTTATCTTCCTCAATAAAAGAAATTTGAATTTTGTATAATCGTGTCCATATTTCGTAGCCATTGTTATACTACGCGACTGAAATATAACATTTCATCTACGATACTATGAAAATATCCATTATGAAGAAAAATTGGGAAATCATAAAAGATATAAAATTTTTCTTATTAGACTATATAATGAACAATCCTAAAGAAACCCTAAATACTGCAACTAACCTATGATGTTTAAAAACAGAATATTTCTGAACATTATAAATCAACGTTGTAACTGATGGTAGTGTTATGAGATTGCAACAAATGTAAACCACTGTAGTATAGATATGCGAAGAAAACAGCAATCAAACATTTTGCGATTATATGAAAACATTAGCGGAAACAATCACAAAAGGGTTAAAGGATGCATGATTGCGAAAGCGCCAGACTAGCAGCGGAATATAACGGGGTTAGCACTAAAACTAACACCAAGTATATTAATATTACTAGCACAATTTATTATCAGCTTCCTTTAACACGTTTTTAATCAATATTAAACGAGAATGGATATTAAAGATCGACATTCGGTTTAAAACGTGTTTATTACGTATAAAATACGATTTACTTGTGCGTTAGATTTATCGCTCCCAATTGGGTGAGAAATAAATAGGAGAAATTATAACTGGGCTCAAAGAGCAGATTCCTATTGTCTCGTAAGGAATCCTGGTTGGGTTTGGACAATCGTTATAAACATTAGGGTAAATATTGGTGGTAGAAAAGGAGGGCAGAGTCATCATCCTACCTTGGAACTCCTTCCTCGCCGCGCTGACGCTCGTCACGATGTTCGCCACATGTCCAAGCACCGTTGCGAACAGCATCAGTCCAAACAGCAGCTGCGCTATCACAAACAAGTATTCCCCTTTGGAACGAGGTCTGGGAAGATCCCCGATGGTAGTCAGAGCCAGCGTGCACCAGTAATAACTTTGGAGGTACTGCTTCGCAACGTCCGGCTGCTGGTGTCCCACGTAGTGATCCCCGGATCCGACACTACCGCTACCACTTCCGGAACCACTACCACCACCCCCTCCCCCATCGAATACCCAATTTTTGCTCCCGAACCCGTTGTTCTTGGAGATAATATGGTAGAGGCACCCATTCCAATGGAATATTACCAGGAGGTAATGAATGAGCGACAAGGCCCTAAAAAGGTTTGGATAGTTTGTGTGCCTTTCCGTCCTGTCCATGAACCCCCAGAACCTATAGATCTTCACTAACCTGAAAGACCGGAGTATGGAGTTGAAACCTATCGACAAGTATAAGAAGTCCAGTGGCAACAGACACAGGCAGTCGATGTAAAACGTTGTCGAATTCATGTAGTGGGATCGCAGTTTTGCCGAGTCGGTCTGCAGAACCCCATCCTCCAGGTATCCGGTCCTGAAATGGAACACTATGTCCGCTAGGTACAAGAAGTCTGACAGGTAGTCTAGACAAAACCACACCACCAGAGAGTCCCTGTCGATCTCCTGGAAGGCGAACCGGTAGATGACCGCCCAGAAGTTGTAGAGGAAGGCAAGGGATACGACCATCGACCA
Source organism: Pantala flavescens (assembly GCA_020796165.1). Classification (NCBI taxonomy): domain Eukaryota; kingdom Metazoa; phylum Arthropoda; class Insecta; order Odonata; family Libellulidae; genus Pantala; species Pantala flavescens. The sequence continues at coordinate 42,681,705 of CM036881.1, read as the reverse complement.
GTAATAGCACAGCCTGCCCGCGGGGTCGAACACGAAGGACCACCTACACCTGTTCGATCCCCCACCTCCACCACTACCCGATAGCCCCCCTCCGCTGCCGCTGCTCCCAACCAGGGCCCCTTGTGTACTCACTGCCCCTCTCCTCCTCCTGGCCACCTGCTGGTTGTGGTGTCTGTACGCGTCTCCGTGAGAAGCGGCACCTACTGACGAGGCGTAAGACGCGTCCAGACGTCCTGGGGTGTTGCCCCTTCTAGCGCGGCCTCCTGTGACCTCCCTTGTCTTTCGGGAGAGGTCCAGTTCGGAGGCCACGTGCGCCCTGTTGACGTAGGCGGCGGACCTCTTGCGATTCGCTCCCCCGAATCCCCCGCCGCCCCCACCTCCGAACCCGCTGCCCCCGACCCCTAGACGACAGCTCACCAGGTCCAAGAGGCTCTGCTTGGACACGGACTTGCCCCCCCTGATGCTCTCCGCGCTGCTCTTTCCCGCGCTAACCGCACCGCTGACGGCGCTCACACCGACAACAAAGGCGCCGCCGCCGGGGGACGCGTCGAGGCGGTTGCCCGACGAGCTGAGGCGATCCGCGATCATTCGGGTGGGAGGTACGGAGGGGCTCCCTGCAACAAGAATATGTAACCATTAGTAACCACAAGAATTACCTCCAATTAGTAAAGTGACATTTATATGTAAACTGTACACCATAATGTACAATATGTCGCTAATCTTAGGGACGAACTTATATATCATTAGTTGTAATCAATCAAAAGATATCTATGGAAATAATGTAAATTATGATGCTCTAGTACATATCTTAGTTATAACTAAGAAAAATATGATTATATAAGCCTGTAGAAGAGTCTACCTTTTGCTGTTAAGGATTCGACCTACACTGTAAATATAAAGGAATGATCTCCTATATTTAATCGAATAAAATTTTTGTTCACTTTACGATATTGCATCTATATGGTCATTATCTCCTGAGAATCGAACTGCGATCTGCAAGAATAATTGCCATATTGAAGTAAGCTGGGATTAAGGCTTAATTTTTTAAATAATTCTACAATTTCAGAATAGTTTCAAGGTAGCTTCTTTAAATTTATAATTTGCTATTTAGAATCGATTTATGATTTAATAGGATAAATATCCATACTTCAACGAATTTTATATTAGTTTCCATCCATCAAAATATCCATAATTGGACAAAAAAAGGTATATCCTCTATCCATCCAATATTAAATACCACATGTATATTCAAAACAAGGAAAATATTCTATAACAAGGAAATACTTCTGAGGTAAAAATAATAATTTTAAAAATATGAAGGAAAAGTTAGAATCATCTTCTCTATAGAAATTCTTTCCTTCGAATAATCGTAACAAACACTATAAAACTAGTAGGATTGATTATTAGAAAGATATGAAATATTAAGATCTAAAATAACATTATAGCATACAATAAATATGGTAAGACATTCGTTAAATGTAAATGATAAATTCACACAAGAAATTTATAAAGTACCATTTCAGCTGAGTGGTGCAAACTTCAAGAAAAAAAGACATTCTCTACGAAGAAATAATTTATCAACTATAAGCCATGCACTCGTATAACATCTAGATTCTCCGTATCTCTGAGGGAAACCTAGACCCATTTGGAAACCTTCCTGGGCCCAAAAAAAGGAAAACCCTCAGACATCGAAAAATACGGCACGTCGCGTCGGTCCCTCCCGGGAGAACCGACCACCCTTTTATGGAGCGCGACCCGTGGTGATGTACGTTCCGAATTCACCACCTTCCACGGGCAACGGTTTGGAGTACGAGAAAATCGCAATCGATTGAACCGAGTGGAATCTGGCAGATGGATTCGAGTACCGAATAACTTTAGTCCTCAAAAATTAACGGCGTAAATCCTCAGGGTCTGAATGGCCTCCTGACCACTTCGCGCGTTAAAATTTCCGACGTCCGATGTAAAAAAGAACGGGAGATGTACGTGGCGTCCCCTCAGAAATGATGGGACTGGAATCGGTATGTGGGTGAGTTCTGTGGGGGGAACTGTGCGACCTGGAGCGATGCCCACGTCCTGGATGTCTGCCTCCTCCGGAGTGCGATATCCTCACGGAATCTGGAAAGTCTCATCGACAGCCAGGATTTATGGGGCTTCGGGAAGGAGCTCTTCGAATTATCGCCCCATCGCTCGAGAGAAAAAAATGCGGCGAAAAACCAATTCCGGAGACTCGAGCGGTGCTATACGAACCTCTCGTTTCAATTCGAGAGAAAAAAGATTCTTTCGCTCGTTAGGCCGAATTCGTCTCTCGTTGCTTGAGTGGGGAATCTCGAATAAGGTTAATGGACTATTTAAAGTTGTATCGATTTGAAAAAACTCGCGATTTGAGAGAAATTAAGGAACGTTAGAGAAAGCGGAATTTATAGAAAGTTGATGGCACGAAAAGTAATTATTATAAATTTTATTTGCAGTACGAATCGTATCGGAAATGAAACTGTAACTAAAGCATTAATTTTGGTCTACTATGACAAGCAATGCATGATTAGGTTATTATCTCTAAATTCCAAATGAGAAATATAATATTCACTTTTAAAAGCTATATGTTCAGGCTTAACTTTGTGGAAAGACATTTCAAGCTAAGCAAGTGTATCATTTCTGGATTAGACTCTAATGTTTTATTTCTATTGATGTTCACGAAATGAAGTAATGCTAAAATTTAAATACAATTCAAAATTAAAAAAGATACCTCAAATTCATTTATATGGATGAAAACTTAAATAAAATGTAAATCAACTTGAGGCTTGTTAAAAATATCTGAAGACTTAAGCTATGTAAACTTTGAAGTAATTTTTACTTAGAAATTTAGAAAACGAGAATGGGATTTTTAATCGTTTTTTCCTTGAAGTTTATTAAAAGTTGAAAGAATAGCGGTCATGGAATTGGTGCAATGAGATAAGAGAAACAAATAAAATTATTAGCACGGTTACTATGGTATTGACTCATTACCTAGATCATTAAGCAATTAAATATGCATAATCTTGATCTAATGATGATTCAGACGGACGATATCGTTATTGGTAGCATTTTAAATTAATTTCGTAGACCACAATCAGCTGTATTTAGCAACAATTTAAACTGCAGTGAATAAATTCCCTCGAAGCATATGAAACGATATTCGGCGAACGGAATTATGACTGCAGTTCGGTAGATGCCGAAAATTTCATTATTACTCTTCTCTTTTAAAACGATACCTGGAATCATATTTTGGGCGGACCATAAATATGCTGCTAATTAGCGCATCGTGAGTTACGGAACGATCAAATTTTAATTTGAAGCTCAAAACCTATCCGTTAATTAACTTGTTGTCCGTGCAGTATTGCCAACGTTTGAAAGAATATGCAATTAGATACGCACATAGACTCAAATTCGGCTCATTATATTCCATAATATGTACCTCGCGTTGCTGCAACTTATGGCCTCACTTGTTAATTGTCTGCTTGGCTACCGAGTTTCGAATTCATTGCCATTTATATTGCAGCATTAGCGGCTGTAAAACTTTTGCTGCATGAGCCTTCCCTTCCACTTCTCGTACATACGCTTTTTCTCTTTTGTTTGCGTATTATTTTCCCAATTTGATTTATTAATTCTATTTCAGGAACTTTCGCTTTAAACGAAATTTGTTTGAAAATAAAGCTTCATTAATACGAATATTTATCTTTAAAGATCATAACATAAATTTCAAATGTTCATTCCAGCTTTATACTATTTACCTCCTAACTGTATTCTGTATATAACTAAATAAATTTTAAGAAATATGCACTCTTTTTATCTGAATATATAAGTATTTAGACAAAAGATTTTCAGAAATAATACTCTGTTGCGATAGATTCCAGCTCAATCTATTCATATATATAAGTTAATGTAGAGATGGAAATATGGATAGACAAAAATTTAAGAGGACTCTAAATAGTGTAGTTTAGATTTTACATTAACTTATCGATAACTATTTTTATGTAATAACTTCCAAAACCTTATTGAGTCAAGGAATTTCAAACAAAAGACGAAACTAAAACATTGCAATGAGAAAATAATACCTTTTCATTCGTTAATCACTAAGATTTACTTAGGCTAAGATTCTCTGTTGTTCTTTCAATGGGATTTTAGAAACTTAAGGATAAATTTAAAAATAATAAAATTAACCAAGTCAGTAAGATCTAATTTATAAAGCATTACTACTGGTAAAGTCAAAATTAGGTAGAAGGCATACGTATTTCTTTATACTCTGGCATCTAGGTTCTAGGTAGTATAATGTCTAGGAAGTTCAGGGAGTTTATTCAATACTTTAATAATTTTAAAGATATTATATTACTAGTGATGTAAGTAGAAGTTTTAGCAGAAAAAGAAGAATCAGTACTTGAAACTTCATAGAGGACAGATCATACTCAGCATTTCTGTTATGAATAAGTTGAATAAGTTTTTATTAAAAAATATAATTCTTTTATGTAGAACTAATTTCCATCTAAATCGATGTAATCCCGCTCTAATGGTGTTTAATTGCCTTGGTAACAGATCTGGCAAAGTTATCGCGTCTACGTCACGGCATCACTCTAATTAAATAACTAGCTTAAGCAAATTATCGTTTGAGAAGCGACGGGGAGCCACGAAGATTTATGCCTTCTGCTGTTCTGCAGCAAAAATTCTAGTGTCGGAGAAGTTTTAACTATTCAACGCAGGAAATGGTCTCATGAATAAATTTGGGATATTTCTGTGGGCACTGCGGTATCCATTTGCGAGACTAGAGTAAAAGAAGGCGACATATGCCCGTCTCGAGCATCTTGAAGTGTTTTTGCAATTGGAAATGGCATCGCTCACATGAAAACTGCATGAATGTCGACTTGGGAAGATCAAACACGAAAAAGTATTTCGTATTAGTCTTTATTTTACACAAACGGTGTTTATTTATTCCTGTAATGTAGTTTTTATAAAATTAAAAGGTTTAAACAACTTTGATTAAAGAGAATCGTCTATCATACGTTAACTATTTATATCTTCTGAGTTCTTAACAGCATATGTGACAAGCTATATAGATATTTAAAAGTAAATATAAATTCCTTCTATCTTTCTCTCTAATCCAATTAATATGAACCTAAGAACTTTTCAATGCCTGAGTTTTGAATTTTCTGAATACGAATTCTCGTATTTTACGATCAAGGTATAAATCGATAAAAAATTCCAACACTATACGTCAACTTCAGTGGGTGAATAATTAATATCTACCCGAGAAACTCTCATATCTCGTGACAATTACTATAAAATTATGTATTAAAGGTAATTTATTAATTTATGTAAAGAATTACAAAGTTATGCGATGTTATCCACTCAGGCGGTGCTCTAACGCAATCATTTACGTGAATTTCTAATTTACGTATTTATACCTCCTGATAAAAATCTGTAATTAATTTTAATATAGTTTATTATAAAATTAATATCCTTTTATGAACATAAAATTCACATATACACATATGTATAAGAGATATATAGCATAAAGTACTGCAGAAGAAGCAGACTTTTTTAATTACATCTGAGTAAATATAATTAATGTGAAACACGACCAACGAATATTAATTCATCTAATATCTCCATTCCAATTTTATATATCTCTCGACATTCGATAAATGTAAACAGCCATGTTTCTATGACAACCAATCGAAACAATTCCCGGAATATTAAAGCGATTTCCGATAATACTTGAGAAAGGAAATATTTTGAATGACAACGAGAAGACTCCAGGACTTTATATATATATACGTATATTTATATTGGAATGAATGCCCATACATTTCCCTGGTGGGCAACCTGGATTTTATTTTATCTCAAGAGGGACGGTTTTAAAAAAAAGGAAGGCTTTTGAGATGGGTATGAGCAAGCGATGGAGATAAAGCGGGAGCCAGAAGAAAAGAACCAAGTCAAGTGGAGTTTAAATATAAGGAAGGTCGGCCACAAAAAAGAATGAATGGGCCAACCACGCATCTGATGGAATTCTATATCCGCGAGAGGATAACCCCCATGCATTCGGCCGTAAACCACAGAAAAATAGCTGGGCGTAATGGTTTGCAACATTTACTGAACTCGCATCTCCCACAAGCTTTTCCATTAGATTCATCTCCATTCCTTTCTACAGCCCCACTGTTTTTATCTCTTAAATATTTACCTCCCTTTTAGTATGATTTTCAAGCATAAATTCCTAGTTTAACATCGCTAATTCAAGATTAAAAAAAAGTATATTTCTATACTAGAGGGATCATTTTAGTATACATAACATTTTCCATGCCTTTTAATTAAGATATCAACGACTATGAAATCAGTACAATATATCCAGATAAAAGGATCATAATAAAACATCCTAAATCCTAAAAATATCGCGAACGAGAATAAAATCCACGTAAAGTAATAAATTATGCAAGGTAGCTTCGATTTAGCTGCCCTTGAGAAACTGAAGAATATGAAATCAATCCCAAAAAAGCGAACTTTTATTTACTATGAACAAAAGAGATATTGAATATCGAGTGGAAAAGAAAAGTGAAAGTGATCAAACAACGTTGTGAAAAGTGAGCCACACAAAAGGTTCCGCATTCCAAAATTATTTTTGCTTGAAATATACTGTGAGCTAGAGACCAGACAAAACTATAGACTCTCTTTTCATTAAAGTATTCATTTTTAAAGCAACCTTGCTACAAAATTAATAAAGTTAAATCACTGATTGCGTATCTAGAGTAATAGAGACGCGACTAAATTTAATTATGACTAACTTGTGTACAAAAAGTGGCAATCTAATTAAAATATAATTTGTATGAGTGTTTCTAATTAACAAGAGATAATTGTACAACACAGAGTTTGGTTTAATTAGCTAATTTTAAAAGTAAATGCAAATAAATTACCGGTTAAACGAAAAAACCTAGTTTTCGTAGTCAAATGAGCTAATTATATTTCTTCCTAAGTCTAAGTTGTGCTTCAATTGATTAGATAGTTAATTCCAAACATTCTGTCATAAAATTTCACTTTAATAGATTTGTTTGGAAAAGTAATAATTGAGAAAAGAGTGGTTTTCATGTCATTGTTTTAACAATATATATTATAGAATTATTATTGATTTTCATGGTTAAAAAGGTAACAATTATATGTGTAAACGATATATAACTAGAAGTTTCTTCCTAAAATTCTTAATACAAATTTATTTTTATCTCTCAGGAACATTTTAGACAAGCTTATTTAATCCACAGGGTAACTTTCTGTATAAAAACCGAGCAGTCTATCTCAGAGTAATTAGAAAATTGTTTTAAACCTTAATTTTCTATATGACTCATCAAATTAGTTGCATGTGGTACGTTCATAAATTTACTTTCATTTTATCATAATTATCATATCAAATAATGACATATACACAATTCCGTGCTTAAACTTAGTTCCTTAAGCTTTTATATGAATACAATTTTTAATATAGAAACTCTAAATGCAGTTCTATTTGGTTTACTTCGATCAGATCTATGATTATTGGTATTAAAAAAAGTTTTACGCAAAATAGCTGTTTGTATTTACCCCTAAAAATAAATGAGTTTGGCCGTGGTTCAAACCTGAACCTCCAACGTGGTCATCTTAACCACAACACCTACAAAACTCCCAAAATCGTGACATCCCCAAAATAACCTCCGTGTACACTGTGGCGTGTGTACAACTAAAAGAGACGATGATAGAAAGACGTTGCTTTGAAGGTAAACAGCCAATAAGGAAAGACGACGATAAGAAAAGCCCGGAGTTAATTTTACCTCCTTTTACAGCTCCTTTCAAGGAGAAGAAAATCTTCGAGCAGATAGTAACCTGTGGGGGTGGTTCTTTGAGAAGAGGAGGATCTTTTTTAAAAAGAGCGACAATATCAGAGCACCATTGATGAAATGCAAAGGGAATAGACCCGAGCGTGTGTTTTGAACGTTTCCTGAACGATATCGCGTCTGTAAGGCGAGCGTAACCAAAAAGGAGCTAAATATAGCCTCGGCGGGGATAAAAAAATTCAAAGGACAAATAAAGGAGGAATATATAAAGCGGTTAAATAGCGTAGTGGAATGAATGGAAAGTACGTGAGAGGGACTCTTCCGAAAGAGGTTGATGGAAAAGGGGTTAAACGCTGAACTTATGGGTCGGTTGAGAGAAAAAGAGACGCTCTGAATAAATAAGCGAGCTTAAGATTAGACCGGGAGCGGTAAAGCTTTCGTCCGAAGGAAAAAGGGTGCAGACGCATAACTAACCGAGGGAATGGATGTCGTAATTTCGGTGGTGTGAATCCACGCCTGCATTGGGGGTTGAAGTGGTGTGGAAATATCGGAAGAGTAGATTACAGAGAGGAGAAATAACTGTGAATAAAAATAGCTTGTAACACTATCTATAGAAGTAACGGAGTTATAGAACATTGCTCGAATAAATTTAAATAAGACAATTGATTGTTTTTCAAATTATTAATCGTATTTTTCGATTTAAATCAATTTTAATAATAATAGTAATATAATCAATAAATAAGTATCTAAGAGGGATATAAGTCTATAAGTATGCAAAGAGAGTATCCTATAGTATTTCATAAAATAAGTAAAAAGGCTAAGGATATTTAACCACGAATTTGTAGTTTCACACTAAACCCTCTCAAGAACGTAAGTTCGCAAGATCCTTATACTCCTAATAATCCATGCCCGTTTTTGGGTTTTGTAGCACCTGGAACAAAATCTGATTTATCTGCACAAATAAAAATAATCGTTGTGAAATTCTGTTGCGATATATTCTTATTGGCTTAATTTTCGTCTAATGGACTTAAATTTTTTCCGGAATCTTCAGAAGATAATAAACTGAATATATGGTCTTGCCCTTGATCGAAACTCATGACTAGGGCTGTATAAGACGTATAACAATCTTAATGCATTCTTATGTATGTTGACTTTAATCGATTTTTCTATTACTAATTATTCGTCGTAATGATAAATCCCTGTGAGGAACCTTCCTACTAATTCTATAGATAAATGAATCTATATGAGATTGGAAAGAAATTTTGAAGAAATTCTTAAAAGGTGATTCTAAAATTCTTAAAAGGTGTAAAAGGCTTATACCTTCCTAACACATGCATGTATAGTGAAAAATCATATTAGCCGTCCTCTACCATCCTCCATTAAAAGGAAAAATAACGATAACTAAACACCTAAGTTTCCAACTAATTAAAGTAAATCCAGTACATCTATACAACCTTCAAATTCCATCCGAAGAAAACTTCAGTTACTCAAGAAGCTACCGGCATTCAACGCAGAAGGTTTCAGTTACAAACCATCCTCTGACTGAATAGCGCACGTGGAGACGTAAGTTAAAGCGAAGAGAGAAAGTGTTTGAATGGTATAGAATGCGGAAGGGCTGTTCTAAAGGGATCAGCTACTTAGGTTTCGCGGAAGGAAAGGTGTTTCGTTGGAATGGTGAAAACTCGCGAAGGAACGATATAATGTACAAAGGAAAGTGTTAAAGGAGAAGAGAGAAGAGAAGAGAGGCTAAAGGGAGAGAATATGAGAGAGGGAGGGAATCCTTCTTCCCCTCCAAAGGTACCGAAAACTTTCTTATGGAAAGTTATGGTAATGGTTCTCTCCGTGGCCAAAGACGCGCTTTAATTTCATTTTAAAAACTTGGACCGCGAACGTTCACAACATCAGGTGCTTGCGATTCCGGCTATCGCTGAATTATGCAACGACGTCCGCTCAGATGCGGTAAATTTGGGACTAATTTACTTCTAAGGTTTCGGAGTCTCCTCCAAGAGTTTAATATTCTAGGACACGGATTCTACTTGGGAGGAACTTTGCTTTTACTCGAGCCGTTTCTATTTGTGTTGTTGATTTGTGAAATCTGTTGCGAGGCTGAGTTTGATTAATAAATAAGGAGTTGCAAGGACTCGAACCGCGGACTCCTGCTTAGAAGAAATCTCTGATTGATTTCTCTAGAAAACATGTGTAAAGCTCAAGTAAATTATCAACGTTGAAGTCCATTTCATGTTATTTAAGATCTTAGAAATCTAAAACAGATAACCTCTTCCAGGATCATTTATCATGTACCAAATAATAGAACCTAAGGCCTGTGCCGATCTCTAGCATCTTATTTCATCATTATCATAATATTTTTCATCACACTTATTTTGAGTTTATTTTTACATATAGTAACAATATAAAGAAAGAAAATAAATTAAAAAAGAGTTAACTTATGTATACGAGAATGAATTTGTTTCAAGAAAATTATATGTATTACCACTATCTGCCAGGTAAAGTGTTAATACTATTATGAATGTAAATTTAAAACGTAATAATTCTAAACCGAGCATTAAAATCAACGAAAAAATAAAAACGAATAAGTTTATATTATTTAAATGAGAAATATATAAACTTTTTACCTTTTAATAACAATTTAATTGTTTATTATCATGACTAATTGCCAACTAAAATATACCAAATATTAACTACTGCCTCTCTCCAAAAGAAAGTTTAACGTTATCGCTAGTAAATACCATTTTAATTTGAAATAATTTATTCCCCATAAATTGGCTCTTTCTTTAAGTTGAATATCTGTTTTAATTGATATAAAACACGTATTCCAATACGTCAACTCGTCACACCTATTCTAAACAACCTAATACCTTAACTTAAAGATATATCAAATACAAGGGGTAAAGACTAGTACACCAATCATAGCCAAAATAAAGACATTCAAATTTATTTCATCACATAATATATCCCCCATCTTTGCGTTACACTTAGACCAAAATAACCCAATCGTATGAGATGAGTTTAGAGACTGTTCGGGGATGAGAAGAAAAGTATGGGTAAATGAGAGTGGGGAGTTTAAATAGAGATGGGAGAGGGGATCTGATATAAGACAGAGACTGCGGCATTAGTCGAGCGGTCGAAATGAGAGTCAGGGGGGCCTACATATTACTGGGCAGGATCAGAGGCGGTTAAGGCCCTGAAGGAAATAGGGGGTGAAATGGGACGATGGAGGGCTTGAATAATAATAGGCCGAAAAGGGGAAAGTGTATCTCTGACGTAGTTGACGGAATATTTGAGAAAGAAGTATCGAGAAGAGGAATTCCAGGCTCGAGAGGTTTGAAAGCTCTTGCAGATGGATATAGAGTGGTAAGAGTGGATGGGTAGATTAGCTGGTGTTAAAAGAGGTATGACTGAGATGGTATGGGCTGAAAATTGAGAGAGGAATGAACTGATTCACTTGGGTTTTAATTCACACACAGTATGCGAAAGGAATGTATGAATACTTGCTGTATTCTTCTCATTCTTTGATAATGAAAAAGTAATTGAAGTAAAGATCAAAGCAAACATTAAGGTTAACGGGTTGTTTCTGGCTTGGAAAGGTAATTTACTTATCATTTATACTTAGCATTTTCATTAAAATGTATGTTTGATATTTAATCGATATCCTATAGTAGACGAAATTTGTACTTATATATATATGTATATCATAATAAAGCATAGTTTTTGTCACTACAGCGTGCAAAAATTAGTCACACCTCAAAACCTCGGAAAATAGGTAATGCTTCTTAGGTTTCTTAGAATTTAGAATCTATTTTTCCCTTGATATCAAATATATATAAGATACAAATTCAATGCTGATAATTTAAAAAGTAGGCCTTTTAAAATAAGTATTAGTAAATTAACTAAATTAGTAACTTAATTAATTTAAATTCTATTAAATACGAAATAACTTATTTATAAATATATTGACAAGATTAATAATTTTAAAATATTCATCATTCTTAAATGAGAAATAGAACTTAGTGGCTTCCACAATTTATGGAAATTGTCCTTCCACCAAGTGCGGCCAGAACAAATCGAGCTTATTCATCATTCTTATAAGAGTTCTATATACGTTCATATTATGAAAGATATTATATCTTTTTGTATCTAATTCAATGAAATAATATATATTACTTTATTTCTTTCTTCTGAGATGTTTTTTTATTCTCAAGCACAATAAAACAAATTCGGTAAATATTATACTAGAACAAAACGTGATTGAAATTTATAAACAGAATTTTTAAGAATTCACCAACTTCATGCATTTTAATTAACAAGAAACTATCTAATATATTAGACAAGAAAAGGAAGGTGTACTTAAACTTTTCTTCCCATTAAATAAATATGTTCTCTCAAGGAGCCTGACACGTAATTCAAGCCGTACGAACATACACAAGTAAGCCTTTAAAAATAATTTCCCATAATTTTATACACCTCATATTTCGTTCATGGAAAGGTATAAGGATAAATTAATTAATTCCGTCTTCAAGATTTAAGTGGCGTGCAAATCCGGCAAAGGAACATGGCCGGGATAAAAGTGAAATTGCAGGAATAAAACGGCTTTTCTAGGAGGCTTTTTTCTAGGGAATTCACTGCCGTAAATAACGCCTCAGAAGGAATTAAAACTCTCCTTCGTCCGAAATTGGTACGTGCAAAGGGAGGGCAAAAAAAGAGAGACTTCTAGATAAAGAACGAATGTGTAGGAAACAGAAAGACTGTAAAGTCGTAGAGAAAGGGTTTTTGTTTCCCCCCGAATCTCATAGTCCAGGGATACTTGAATTTCTAACTAATTAAGTTACATTCACTGTTGCTGCTCCCCGAAGGTTATGCACCCACGTAGCACACGGTGGTAATAAATGGTCGAAAGATCTCCAAGCAGTTGACTATTAAATTAAAACAGGATGGAAAAACAGATATTTAATCCCACTGAGACAGTTTTCTTCTATTTAAAATTGAAGTTTGATATAGTTGTAGACCAATAAAATGTATTTTTTCACATACGACACATAAAAATAACACGTTAAACTCATGTATGGTCCACCGCATAAAACAAATTGTTCGAGGGCTAATGTTTAAGAAATGATGATACATCGAAAAACAGTAATCCAACAGAAGCAAATAATCTAAAGATTAACAGCTTACATTACATTATTACACATTATACCATGTTATGGTGGTTAGTTATATCAAATAAAAGAATCTTATATTGTCCACACATTACAATACTCTACTCATCATGTGCCTAAAATAGCCTGCATTTCTTATTTTATCCAAATATTAACCTTTCTTTTGCCAAATATTATTATTACTTTACATGCATAACGACATCCCTGCTATATATTGAAAAAGACTTAGATTCGCTTAAACAATTAGAATCTATGAGTATGAAATTGTAAGTTATATATGATTATATATAGATGTTATAAATAAGAATGTGAAGAAAATAGTTCTCCAAAATTATCAATATTTACTGTATTCATCATCAAATTGTTTCCAAATTCGTATTTCCTACCTTACTGAGGTTATCCGTAAATTAAACATTGTTTTTTCCTGACAGCATCCTAATGTTTATTTTAGAAATGAATCAGATATTAAATTAACGATGTAAATAATATGAATCGTATAACAATGATATCTTAAAATGGCCATTTTTAATTTAAAAAATCTTTTAAATGAAAATAATATAGATAGATAGAGAGAAATACAAACAAATATGAATAAATATAGCATCGTATACCTATTATACCTTCTTTATAATATATTTAGTTTTCATAGATTTAAGCAACGCCTTTAAAAGCATTCTCAGATCATCCGAAAAGGCTAACGGAAAAATGGGTTTGAGATGAACGCTTTAAGAGAAAGCGGTATTTATTTGATGGGTTACGATATAAGGCAAAGGTCGTTATTCCGTGTGCTTGTTCGAGTGATCTTCTCATTAGAAACGGAGATGAAGAAAGCGAGGGGAAATGTAGGGGAGATAATTGGCGTTCGATTTGGATCCAAATGAGAAGAAGGCTATCAAGGGAATAATCTGCAGCTCTGATCGAACCCTTCCTTGAAAAAGGGTTCAACATCCGCTCAAGCCGATTCTGGATTTAACCTCAGCAATAGAATCGAATTCGGGGAATCCCAGTTTCCTTTTAATCAAACGGTCAAGAACAGCTATCGATTTAAATACACGGAAACGTATAAAGAATCGGATACATGAGAATTTTCATGAATTATTTACTCAGTTGAAATATTGATTAGCATAGCATAGCAAAATTACGCTAAAGATATGCTATAGCTAATTTTTACTATAAAATAGTTGAAATTAATCATAATTTTGCTCTAATTCTCTTAGAATTTCTTATAATTCTGAATTATGCGTCAAGAATTTTTTGAAAAAGAAAAGTGCTTAAGGAATCATGTTAATGAAACAAATTATATTTTAATGGCTATTTTCTGAATGTAAATAAATTAAATATTTTGAAAACTGTTCAATATTCCTTTAGTTATAAGATTTTAGTAAGAGTATAGAAACATTTTACAGATTTCTAAGAAAAAGTTTCTAATAAATAGTATTATTTTACTAGAAGAGTCATATTTTTGCCAAAATGCAGCATACTAGTATAATTAACGTATTGCTATAGAAATATTTTTATCAAACTCAATATTATTATCAACGTAATTTAGAAAATTGCGTATATATAATTTATATTGGTTTTATTTGGGTAATTGTCACTAGTAGCCGTACTTTTTAAAATTCATCAATGAATATAAACCCTTCAACAACAACTTCTACCGTATCCTTTGAGTAAGGTATAAGCTTCTATTGCTTTCCTGACCCTTTCAACTTGAATGTTTGCCCTCCTTATGTGCAAGACCTAATTCCCGACTCGATTGTACTTCTTACGTATACCATCTTCGCCCCGTTTCCGGGTACATTTGTTTTGCTTCTCCGAAGATTAAACTCGCAACAGAGGATGGAATTAGCACCAAGAAAGGAAGTATCGAGGATGCAAAAGGTGGAATGGAATTGGCTTTCGCAAAGAATAAGAGGAAAAAGTAGAGCGTAAAACGGCTCTAAATCAAAAAGAACCCTTATTTTCAGAGGTTTTAAAAATTCTAATATCTCCAGCTCTTTGCCGATTTATTCCGGAGAAACTCATTCCCTTAATGGAATCTATGCATCAAAGGAACATCTCGTTATCATTGGAACTAAATCTCGTGCAGAGTGAGATCATGAGAAATAATGATACTCGGTGTTTTCCCTTAGGAAAAGTTGGCTTAATGAAAAGGGTGGGAAAGGGACTTTTAAAAAAGTTCAGAGTGCCCATTATTTTCATTTTAATTGAATTCTTGTTCTATCTCCTTTGATTACTTTTTGGTATCTAGAATTGTTCGTCGCTATTGTTTTTAGGAGGTGCATTTTATTTTTGTGTATCGTACTCCTTGCTTCTAAACAGTTGAATGATAAACGTAATATCTCAGAAAGTCAGGTGACTTAGTTTTCTTTAATTATATTTTCTGACGAATCTAAACTGAAAAATATATATCTAACTGAAATTTTTCAAAAAATTGCTGTACAAAATACATCCTTTACTGTTCTGGGCTATTTTATGCGCATCTTTTCATTTATTGATAATAATATATACGTATATAATTTAGACCATTTACAAGCTATGGATTATTTTTAAAAAAACTGTTTCGTTTGTAAATTTAATTTTATATGTATATATATATTTTTATATATTATTTCAAAGAACGTAAGAATTAAATTAGTTTGAGCAAATGTGAGGAAACGTAGAATATTAAAAGAATAATTAATGAACTCTCTAACAAAATAATTAATTTGAAATAATGAGTTTAATACGATATAATTTATGACATGTGGATCATTACGTGTGCATATTCCATTAAAGCTACTCAAATCAATCACAGAGAAATTATTTAACATGAAAAACTAAAGATATTTCAGTTATATTTTTTTGTTTCAATTATAGTGCGTTAACTTTGGGCTTCTCTTGAATGTGGAAATGATTTATTCAATTAGAATTTAAGTTGTAAAAATTAATACTAATCAATTAACAAAACATCAGAACAATATATAATTCCAACTAACGGAAACGAATATACGTAAAATTCCTTATTTCAGTTTTACAAATTAAATAAAGATTATATTATATTAAAAACTCTTCCTATTACAATAATCTAAAGAAGAGTTCCTCGCTCCCACTTCAAATAATACAGCTTAAAACATTAGTATATTACTTGGTAACAATTCTCAAAATATCCTAATATCTTGCTTACGTCTACACCAGAATCAACCTTGAGGTTGACTAAAAGATATTTAAACCCATTTAGTTTATTTTCTGAAGTACGCATATTCATAGTCTTGTTTAAAGTTGGACTGTTTATACTTCAAAACGGATGTTCGGATAGGATTCAAAATATTTTCATGCTCCTCTTCGTTTATAGAAGCAGCTAATCTGTTGAAAGATTTCACATCCAAAATATGGCAACCGTTTGATAACAAACACCCTCCTGGATTAGATCAAATGCATCCGGTTGATAGCTCTGTTATCGTTGGAATATTTAAGGAAGGGAATTCAGGAAGGAAGTGGATGGAGTAACGTTTACGAAAGGAAACATTTATTCAGAAGTAATGTTTGGAAATGTAAGGAAAAGGGGAAATATAACTAAGTAATAAAATGAGCAAAGTACAATATAGATGACATGAAAAAATAAGTTAAAAAGTAATATATTTTTATATTATTAATCAAGAATTTACCTTTAATTGTCTACCAGAGGAGAGAAAGTTTGCTATACGTAAAAAATATTAGAATGGAATAAGAAATACTTGTATGGTGATTAGCTCATTTCATTCACTATGAGTTAGTATGTATTAAGTGTGCAAGGTAAGATTTTTGCATCAATATTATTCAAAGTATATAGTAAAGGATGATACTATAATACCAAAAAAATATATTATAAATTTCAAATGTTGTTTAAAATAAAGAGGTAAGAACGTAATAACAAAAGTATTCTTTATATTAGAGCAATAAATTAATACCACGATAATGCATCGGAACTCTTGCAGATTCAGTAGAATAAAAATGCACCTCATCGAGCGAAATTTACGACGATATCTTGCAAAATAACGCGGAAATGCTTTATTCACGTAAAATTGTCCTGCAGTATTTCATTTTACGCTCGCTCTACATAAAATTTCACACCGATACTCATATATTTTGTTTCCATTTTCATTTTTATGGGAAAAGTTCCAACGTAATTTTCCCATACATTAACAATTTTTGGAACTAACTCGCAGCCTTTGAGAAATAGCGAGAAAAGTTTTTCGATGCTAATACAGTCCGAGGTGATTCGATGAAAAAATCGAGGATTAAAAATTCAAGGCCTGCCAACTCACCCTCGTCCCAAATTAAAAAGACTTTTTTCCTACTTTAAAGCCACCGTTACTTTTTACGCTCCTGCTCTTCTAAAACCCTCTTTTCTCTATAATCATTTACATACCTACTGCGTTACCTAGGAGATCCATTTCTCCGTGGAAAATAAAGGAAGCAAATTAGAGGAGCGTTTGTTTTAGGCGATCTAATTAAGGAGAAGGCCGTTTGGGGGCAGCACGTTATCTCTCCCTCCTCAATTATATTCTTCCGTGGTTTCTTTCCCAATCTTTCTCATTTCTTTGCTGTGCCTCTTTATTCACACATTTCATCCATTAGCCACCATACACTCAATGATTAGAGCTATTAATGAAAATCATCCATCTCTGTATTTAACCGAAATGACGAAGCGATATCATAGTGAATTAAAATTGATTAAAAAGTGACTTAAGTAGCAATCGATGTTTTCAGCATTAATCCACAATATTGATGATTTAAATTCCGTTATGTGCTCTTTTTCTAACAAGTTAATACTCCTTCTGAGTTGTCTTCACTGTTAATGGTGATAAAGAATGCCGAATTATTGTTTATCTAAAAGTTTCATCAAATTTGTATCACTCCTTTTTACAATTCATGCTTACTCCTATTTATAGGTGATGAACTTTTAAGTTATTAATTTATCGATTTTTAATTGCCTCACATTCAATATTTCCTTAAGCAAAAGGTTAAATCAGATGTTTTAATTTAAGAGCACTGCTCTCTCCGACTATTATATATAGAAAGAATAATTTATAAAATTTTAAAGATTTAAATAATAGGTTTTTAGAGTCACAGTGCTTATATCTTCACTATACGCTAACAAGTAACTTTTAAATTACTGGATAATGACAAAACCGTTTTCCAGACAAATTTCTTACCGCCAAGGGGAAAAACACAACGTTTTTATATAAATTACAAATAGTATTTAAATTATCCTTTTTTAATTGACTAATATTTGGACACTTATAACCCATTTTAAATCTGCTATCTTTCATTAAAAACATCCCCCTCGCCACTCAATGTTCAAAGTCACCTATGAATATAATAACTACAAAAATAACAAAAATACGACTTGCGAATGAACCTCCGGTTCTTCATGTCCAGAAAAAAGCATTCAAATGCACATAGCTTTATGAATAGGTGAAGTCATTTCTATCCCATCCATTTCCCTTACAATTCCAACCCTCTAAACCCGCAACGTGGCCCTCGTAGAACTATAAGAGATGACTGAGTACAGCTTCTCCAGAATGTGGAGTAACAAGTAAATAAGCTGCATCGTCTTTAATTGCCTCTCCTCTTAATATGTAAACGTGCAACAAAAAACACGTCCTCGAGACGCGTGAGTGCGTTTGCAAGTCAATTCAGACGCATTATGGAATTAAAGACGAAATTCTTGTCTTTTAAATAACTGTCGGTATTGAGACAATACTGAGCGAGCAAACGACTTTATCAGTCACAAGAAGACTATGAGAAAGATTATTGACAGATGAGAGTAGTAGTTCATTGAAAAAGATAACGAGACCTCAGGAACTTATTCTATTATGATCTAATCAGGTCATATGCTTCGGCTGATTGGTTATACGTTAATAAAAAGCTCAAAATTATTTAAGGGAGATCAGGGTTATGTTTAATGATATACATTATATTTAAATTGAATAATAAATTAATATTTCGTACTATGAAGAAACAAATAAAAATTCTAAAAGTTAAAAAACCAAAAAATAGCTATATTTTTATAAAGATAGTAAATTATTTTCTATTTTTCAATATTTTACATATAATTTAAACAATATTTTGATGCTCCGCTGTTGTATCTTACATTTAGTACATACTACGACAATGATCCGAAAATCATAAAATTTAATATAATAAATCAAATAATAGAGTATTTAGACGCTTACAATTATTTTTCATTGATGTGCGAATGACTAAGTGTGGATCTTTCGCGGATTTCACAAATTCTTAATACGTTTGATGTTAATCTAATAACTGGTAAATTTTTAAAAGGCAATATTCATTATTAAGTGATATCTATACATATAGACGCTTCGGGGGGATATATATATATATAGGGGATATATATATATAGGATATTAATGTCAGGCCCAAACCGCTTTGGCCACGGAGCCGCCGATTTTTTTCCGTAATGGCCAACTAAATCTCACTTAGGAAAAATTGGGAAACCAACCCTACCTATCATGGGTTCGATTCTAGGAGGCCCCCAAAATCGACTTTCCCCATTTAGAATGCATTGGGCCGTTTTTCAAATGATTTTAAAAATACTTTCCATTAACCTAGAAGGATAAGATTTCATGTAGCTATTGCTACTATATATATCTACGGAAAAATGCTATCGCTTACGTGTAACTGGTCATGGGTTCGATGCCAGGAGGTGAAAAAGTTTCAAAATTCGAAAAATCGTAGCTCTCTTAATATGATATATAGATCATTGAAACTTTTTACACGTATAGATACGTACCTAATGTACTTTGAAAAAAATCAATATTTGCCTACGTGTCACGGGTTCGATTCCAGAGCGTCCCGTAATCTCGATTTTCCCCGTTAGGAATGCATGGGGCCGTTTTTCAAATAATTTTAAAAATACTTTCCATTAAGTTAAAATAATAATATTTCATGTAGCTATTGCTAATATATACGTCTACGGAAAAATGTAGTATTTTACGTACAAACGGTCATGGGTTCGATGCCAGGAGGTGAAAAAGTTTCAAATTTCGAAAAATCGTAGCTCTCTTAATATGATATTTTGATCATTGAAGCTTTCTACACGTATAGATACTTATATAGTGTACATCGAAAAAAATCAACAGTTGCCTATGTGTCTAGGGTTCGATTCCAGAGCGTCCCGTAATCTCGATTTTCCCCGTTAAGAATGCATGGGGCCGTTTTTCAAATGATTTTAAAAATACTTCCCATTAAGCTAAAAGAATAATATTTCATGTAGCTATTGCTAATATATACGTCTACGGAAAAATGTAGTATTTTACGTACAATCGGTCCTGGGTTCGATGCCAGGAGGTGAAATATTTTTAGATTTTGAAAAATCGTAGCTCTCTTAATATGATACATAGATCATTCAAACTTTCTACACGTATAGTTACAAACATAGTGTACTTTAAAAAAAATCAGCATTTGCCTATGTATCACGGGTTCGATTCCAGAGCGACCCGTAATCTGGATTTTTCCCGTTTAAAATACATTAGCCATATTTCCGAATGCTTTTTACAACACTTCCAAACAGCGCAGATTTTTAGAATTTCACACAAACATTAAGGGGACCATTCTCATTTAAAAGCTATCCAAAGATAGTCGTAAAAGGTCGTTGGTTCGATGCTAGGGGGCGTTAACTATATCTCCATTTGAAATGCATAGGGAACTTAGGACACATTTTGAGGTACTTCTTTAATGTATTTTCTTTTGAAATTTGGAGTGTTTATAAAGTCAATCATACCCAAGCCAATAATGACAGTATAATTCGTTGGATGGCCCTGGTTCGACGCCGGGGCGGGAATATTGTAAGAAATGCATGGGAAATCGAAATAAATGCAAAGCTCGCTACGAAATGTCCATTTAAGTTATGTTTTGCATGGCCTTTCAGAATAATATACCGAAAAATTTTACACTTTATTAAAAGATATATTATTACATTGCTTGCTGTAAGCAAGCGCACCTTTACTCGTAAGTATAATATCCAAGCTCAATCTCAAATTTTCCATTTTCAATTTCCATCCTCAAAATCTGTCCAAGGTAAAACAAAAAGCATCGTAAAGCTAAAGAGAGAAGAACATCACAATCATACATTGCCCTTTATAGCCCACAGAAGAGACGGAGTCTGTGAGGGAAAAAGAAGCGAGTCTATTATTCAAAACCATAATCACCGAAAAATCGGTTTTGGATTACTCTTTTTGAGTCACTAAATAGTGAATGACAGTCTTCTGTGCAATCCAAGGAAGACGTGACTTTAACGAGAAGCGAACCAAAAAGGGATGGAAACCTTCTGTGGGCCGTAGATATTTCCTTTCGGAGACGGAAAAAGCGTTAATAATTCAGAAAGGCCTTTGCTTCCGAAAGAGGGAAAATGGGACATAGACGGAGTGTAAATGAAGAATGAGTATCGAAGAAGATACTACGAGGATTATCAAGGATGGATTAATTATAACTTAATTAAGACGATATGGATGTTAAGAAAGCGCTCTCATCAAACTAATGGATGTGGAATGTTTATGTAGCTGCTGATGAAAAGCTGCATCCGAATCATAAAGTAAATTATGGCAGGCAAAATAATTAGGCTCTAAGAACACAAATACTTTCAATGCGTTTTTCATTATCTCTAATTTAAATATACTCTTTTATAGATTAAGGGAATAGAAATTAAGTGAATTTCAGCGAAGAAATTTACGCCATAGTAGAATGGAATTTCTTATATGAAAGTGATTTCACCGAAAGTGAATGGTTTAGTTATTATTTTTAATCAGAAAGCACTAATTCATGGAATCCTTAACCGACAGTTTAGAAAAATTTAATTATTAAAACCTCTTCAAGAGTTAATTTTAAGGCTAGCTCTTAGTTATTTCTTCAATCTACAACACTGAAAGAGATGTCATTCATATCTCTGATTGTATTTTAACGATTGCAACGAATCATAATTTTGGTTTTATAACATGTAATTCACAAAATTCATACTGTTATGACCAGTTATTTATACTCTGGGTTTGAATTTAATCATAATGCAGTATAATTTCAAACGATACAGAATTAATTTCTCTTATTGTTCGTTCAGTGAAAGTATTCAAAGCCGCAGAAAATTTAACTGACAAATATACCAGTGAATTCCATGTTCTATGAGCAATTAAACTTCAATTTAATCCGCTGTCATTAACATCTATTCAAATAACCGAGTCTATTGTTTTCTATTTTGAATCAAAACCATATTAATATATATAATACAATTTCAAATAGTACAATTAATTATAGGATCAGAATATAATCTACAGTTTAAATGAGAAAGCGATAATTTTTACGCAGAAAACTTTGTTAAATGTGAAAGCTACCTCGATAGCACTTATTTCACATTTTCCCTCAGCAGGTATAAATACATTCACGGCAATAAATGCAGACTAGATAAATGAGGCAACTACCAAAAAGTGGGCCAGCATAGCTAAATAGGACGAGGGCATTAATTACCGCAGAGTTTAAATTTAAAACTGTTTCGTGGTGCCTCGTATATCACAAGTGTTAATATATTTCGCAAGATATTGATCATTCGCTACGTAAATTAGAAATCGCAGACTTTATCTGAATAAGAAAAAAATAATTTTAGATAACTATCGCAAAATGGAGACGTTTGCGAAAGGGATTCAGCCTAAATAGCCAGAGCAGATACAAAAAGATTAACAGCAATTAATATCCTCAGTGATACTGGTACGCAACAATCACTGAGATAAAAGTTCAGAGAAAAATTAATTCGATAAGATAAAGATAGATCATTGTAGTACTTCCTATTACTTCTGTAATGGTGCATTGTCTTTGGTTGCGTAGCTTAATCCTCTATGAAATATATCCCTTAGAGAATCTAACTCAGATCATCCAATACGTACCCTTTTGGTAAAGGGGCATTAACTACGTAATGGAACCGAATTGAGTTGAGAATATTAGTCGGATATCATAATCTAGGACCGAACGGGGATTAAACAGAGGAAAACGGACGGGAAGAAATTCGATGGGACTTAAATGGAATAGCGAATAAAGCGTTTATGCCATTTAAGCCCTCGCTAAAGGACGGGGCTGATTTGGAAAGAAACGCTGAATTCTGGAGACAGTTTCATCCCATCTTGAGCGCGGTGGTGGAGGGAGATCTAGGGCGGTCGAGACGGACTCCCCGCTGATGCAGAATTAATAGGAGGAAGGGGAGTAACCCCCACCACGACGAAAGAGAAGTATTGGCCGAGTGCCTCGTTCTTATTTCCTGCCTTTTTTATCCTTTTGTCTCTTCTTTTTACGGGAAAAGGGGAAACTCGGCGGTGATTTACAGATCTCAAGTTAACGGCCTCGCGTCCGTAATGTCATCTGGAATACGGCACTCTAAATGATTAGTGTGTCTCATTGCGCGTGTTTGAATAAGTTCCTCATGCTTCGAGAAGAGGAGGCAGTAAACAAACTTTCTAATTAACGTATAACCTTCGTCTCTACTCAAGAGAAGTTTGGTTCCATCTTTAATGTGCATATGGGAACAGAAATGAAATATAGAAACAAATCGAATACAGGTCTCCAATTTCTGTAGTAAGGCAGAATATACCAACGAGCATATACGAGCGGTCTAGTGGTGTAATAGTTAGCATATCTGCTCGGAAAGTTTTTTAACTTAATAGAGCATCCTAAAAAAACTATTTTCACTTATGTTTAAACTTTGAATTCAAGTAGCCCTAAGTCAGCGTATAAGGTTATTTTTACCTTTCAATATTACTGTAAATAAAATCATCGAATCCTCGATCTTCTAGTTGGGATCGTAAATAAAGGAATAGAGATATACGATCTTGAAAATAACATCTGATTTTGGAAGTCAAATATCGCATTCCTGTAGAAAAAATTGAGCAGCTAAAACTTTTCACAAAATTAAATGTGAAAGCATGCAGAAAGATAATTGAGCACAAAGGTTTGTCGAGTATATATTTTGCCTTATTACCTTATAATTGGAGGCGGGTTAGTTAAATTCCAATCGAGATTCGTTTGGGCTTTTAAATCAATTAGATGATAAAAAGTTGACGTAATTCTCGGTTCTCAAACTTTGTGAAAATAGGCTTCACTTTTGATTAAGCCAAACACATTCACTAAATGCCTATAGGTAATGAAGGACGTTAATGGACGTTGATAATTAGTCATCCATAATAACTAGTATTATCTGTGCATTCTGCAATTCAAACCCAATAAATCCATATTTATAAAACAAATCAAGCCGAGGATGGATCCATCAACAATAAAATAGACCTGTTAAGCAACACCTACACACATAGGTGTCGGAATTATTTTCCGATATCAGTGGAAATAACGCGCCTTTATATACGAACGAATTCGCTTTTAACTCGTTGAAATATCACCGGCCTGCGGTCGTTATTGGCTGTCGAAACACGGAGAAGAGCGTCCTGTCAAAACACCCACTGGATATGGGGAATGAATGGTTTGAAATGCATAAAAATCCGGCACAATCGGCGTCATTCAAAATATCTGATTTCCCTTGTCAATCAGAGGACTCACAATGGAACTGGGATTCAATGGGAGGTTGCTTCCGGGAGATGCGAGGTACGAATCGCGCTGTGGTCAACGGACCAGATGACACCGTGATGTCGCTAATTTATCGAAATGGGCTCGTCGAAAGGCTATACCCATGCGTGATTAGCACCACTGTTATACGAAACCGATTTCCGAATCTGTGACAGAGGTATTATAGGACGTACCGATGGCATACAAACATATCTCTTTCGCATTGCATAACGTCGTACATATGTTGTGATACTCTAAATTCAATAGGAACGTAAAGTAAATCATAAAAACTATTTCGTTTTAAAACAACTGAAAATTGAAAGTAAATATTCTTTTTTCGATTCCTAAAAACTACATTTATTTATACGTGTAATATAATTATCTGAATTAAATATTAATGTAAATATAATCTGATAACTACAGTTGTAGATGTACTTAAATGAATGATAATTTTTTTTCAATATATATCAGTAAAAAATGCATAAATAGATATTTATCAACATAAAAACCTCTTAAATTCAAGGCTTACATATAAAACAATGCAAGGAAGGTATGTTGGAGATCTAAACGGAAAAAAGATTAGTAATTTAAATTTATAGATTTATCATGAGCTTTAAAACATTTGATCGAATTATTAAAGCTCCAATTGTGTATAAGAAAGAAGTATTATGGCAGAAAATAACGGGGTTCTAAACTACGTGACAACATTCACGCATTTGATAATTTCAGCAGAGGATCTCTTGCAAAGCAACAACACCTCTTTACATTAAACCTCACGTGCAAATTACTCCTCCAGACAGGGCCATATACTATGCGCTAACGTGAAGCGAACAATATATGAAACGAAACATGCAGGCTGCGCGTAAAATCCAAACCCTCTTTCCCGAAACAATACGGCGAGATTAAGGTAAGACGACAATGAGGCTGTGAAGGGACAACGTAGAATACCCTTAGGCCTCTGTCCACTGCAGCAATTCGCAACTGTGCCGCCGGTGACGCTAGCATCTTTTCCAGTGTCTGCAAACAAAGTGTCACTTCTTGTTAAACCCACGGATGGAAATGGGAGGAGGACTAGACAAAGGAAAGAAAGGGGCCCTTTGAAGTTTGAAGGAGGCCCAAAAAGAAGACGGCCCTCGCCATTGATCAACATCCTGGACGTCATCGGAGTGCGGAAAGAAGTTGCTCCAATGTCCAGGTTCCCATTTCGAGAACAGAAAATGGTGTCGACAGGTTTTTCTTTTTATTTTCCTCGCGTAGTTTTTTGGCGGTTTTGTGTACGGTGACGTCTTATGCGGCAAAAAGAGTCGAATGAGGAAACACAAAGTTCGCTTCCGTAGTCTGAAAGGTGCATTTTACCTCTGCTGCGATGGCGTTCCTCACACATTCGCATGAGTTGCAAATTCGCTAAAGTGGACTTTGTGAGATCCGTTCTAATTCAAACTGATGAACAATAGGAAGACAGGTGTAAACTGTAATATGTTTTAATGGAGTGTTACAATTCCTATATCCATCAAATTAAGTCATCTTTGAGAATGAAGAGCAAATAAACAATTAAAGTATAAATATAAGGAGTTTAAATTTCCAAGAGACAAATATACTTTTGAGAACAGAAGTGCTGTATTCCTTATTTTATTTATAAAATGTATACAAACATTAATTTGACTAGCTTTAAAACTTTCCTATTTTCCCATGTCTTAGGTCTAAGAGTGACTAAATTAAAAATACTCGTACGTACATTTATGTTTCATGCTAAATGTTTTTTAGAATGATTCCTTGATTCGTATTCTTTTAATTTTCTTTCATCGCCATCATCAACTAAACTAACACTAACTTTTTGTTGGTACCTCATTAAAAAGAAAACTCCAAATTGATTTTAATACCTTAACACCGCATATGCTATGATGTTTAGACTCATAGTGGAAAGAAATTCCTATCCTAACCTAAAGTTTAAATTGATTAGCACTAAATTAAAAGTAAGAATTTTCGCTGAAAATACCCTAATTGTCACTTAATTTGATATGCATAAGATGATTGAATAAGTTTCAAAATATCATATAATCACTATATCGAGTCACCCTCACGACAAAATAATTTTAATAACTGATTGAAGTGATATTTTACATATAAATAATTTCTTACGTATATTTCTACCTTGGTGAATTTACGCTAAGACCTTTTACATCCTTTAACCTATTAGCATAATATTTGATTAATGTAAACTTGAACATTAGTGCGTACTTCGGTTACCATGGAAGCTCATTCCGTCAACAAAATGCGTAGGATACGCATAATACGAATGGGAAGCACCACGATCAACAGTGACCACCACAAAACGTCACCCTTATCCTATAAGACCCACCATCGAGTAACCTCGGAGGTCCGAGCGCACCGATAGCCTTACCCGAATCGCATCTTCGAACCCCGATGAGTGAGGGGAGTGTTTCCCGGGGCAACAGTTATCCCCGGGTTCTCAATCACTAGCGCTGGCCAATCACAATCGCTACGTGGGGAAAGAGACGGATGAGTGATCACTTTAGGTGCGGCACCTCGCATAATTTCTGCCGCTCCCCCTTCGTGTCTTTGGGCTCCCCAAATTCGAGCAGAACCCTCTTTCATCGATCCGATGGTTCGCTCCGAGGACCTGGGGATGGGGCGTAATCGGTGCTGCCAACCGCCCGTAAACTCGCCCACGATCCATAAACTCGCTCCTCTGATAAATTAATTAAATCGACATCCGCCGATGGAATTTTTTCGGCCTCCCCGATATTATCTAATGTTATTTCGAAATTCCAGACGAGGTTATCCAAATTCCTGGATTTTTTGCGCGATGAAAAGAGGGGTCTATTACGCAAGATGATAATTTCTATGGTGATGAAATCGGCGTTCGGAGGTTATGCTCCGAGGGAAGGAGATGTTGGGGTTGTTAACAGGTTAATAAAATGGTTTGCGTCGATTCGATTTTGGGGGTTTGATGGATTCAAATGCACTTTATCGTACCTTTATTACTTGTTCGTTTGGAGTACTAATGATATTTCGTATGAGAAACTTAAAAAAACTTCTATAATGGTAACGAAGTAAATAAGGTCTATGATTTTTGCAACAATATCTGAGTCCTAGAGATACTAATCATTTATCCATCTTCACTACTTCTCCAGTATTAAACTAACTTATATCAATATTTGTGGTATTAGAAATATAAATTATCAAATAATTGAGAATAAAACCGATCATGATCAGATTCACGCGTAGATTTTCATATTCCACAAAAATTTTACTCTTTCAGATTTTCATCGTTAATTATGGTATTCTTTAGATACATATACGTATGTCTAAAATTTGTTTTCATTAAAGTTGATCTACAAGTAATATGTTAAAATTATGTACACAAAAGATGTTCTATCAAAATATAGTTGATATAATTTACTTGTGAGACATCAAATACCAGTTACAGAGCTCAAACATTAAGTGGTCAAATAAAAATTAGAAGTGGATGAAACTTATCGAGAGAAGAGACAAAAAAGACAGACTAATGATTCGCGTGAAAATCTTGAATAAGAGGGTTACGTCTAGATAAAGAATCAATAATAGAATATGAAGAATGGTGCCTAGTGTTTCACATAGAAGAGGGTTGATATGTTGAAAGAATGAAACAGGAAACAGACTAAGAAATAGTGTAGACTAGAAAGTTATAAAATACGTGGGCAAATAAAAATCATCAATAGTACTACGAGTCTATAAATAATTAAAAAATATATGGTATAAAATTTAGAGTGAGATAACATTTAAGGGATCATAAAATAAATACAGAACTTTTAGAGTAAACAACGATAAGCAGATATGTTCTGAGGACAAATAAAAAAACGAGAAAATGAATTGAACATTACGTCACGTTTGACTGCCACAATACCTCTATCGACCACATCTACAACGAGTTTTTCCTCAATGACAGACGGGCGCTAGAAAAAGAAAATGGATGGACATCCTGAATGCGATTCTAATTGCGTCCCTTTCGGAAATGAATGACGCATACGCGTGTTCCTTTCATCCCGTACGCAAAAAATAAATAAAACGCCACCTTCCTCACACCTGCGTGTCCCATGTTAACCCTCACCCCCTTTCGGCCATCAAATTCAGGGGTTGGCAGCCCTTTGGTGGGGAGTGGAATGGGGAGGAGAGGGGAGGGGTTCGAGTACCGTGGCTTAGTCTGGGGATGGAAAGATTGGGGTGAGGAAGGGTGTTTGTTGGCTGGGCTCAACAGGTGTGGCGGAGAGGGAGGGGAGAAGATCTCCGAACTGCTCCCGAAACCTCATTGACTATTAGCGCGTCGAAGATTGCTTACCTTCACGTTTATATTCCCTGGAACATCAAAAAGGTTCGAGTGCACTGGTGTTGCGCTCCCTAACTGGTTATCTCATCCACTTACTTCCGCGGGAGACGGGGACTAATTGCACCAGCACAAGTGTCTCCCTCTGACGGGGGTTGATGGCGTTGTTTTAAGAGAGTGGAGGCTTTATCTTGCGGAAGATTTCGTAATTTTTGAGGCCTATAAATAGACGTAGTTTTTAGGGAATGTTTAACCTTTTCTAAATCTAGAACCGGGTTCATTAAAGAGTTGAAGGTGCATTATGTTTTTTCATAGAAACTGGAAACGCAAGGTTGTCAAATAATATAAAATTATTTATATCCCTAAGCAAAGCCACTGTTTCCTGGAATTCTTAAAATAATGATCGGCATATTTAGGTTACTATGGATACCAACATAAATCCATGTAAATACATTACAACAATTGATCGTTTAGGTTTGATTGGAGAATAGATAATTATTCGTTAAAATTTCTTCGTTTAATATGCACTAATTGAATGTAAATATAATTATAAGCAATACGAAATTGCAAGTAGTCTTGTGTAATTGAGATAGAAGTGTTAGGCTCTTAAATAAAATATATTATGGGAAATTTTGGCGTAAAAGCAATGAAATAAATCCATTCAGAGAATGAATAACATTGGGTGGAAATATGCTTAAATAGTAGAAGGAAAATTAAATAAACTAAAGCAAAATTCGCTAAAAATATTCATAAAGTTACATTTTCTTTCACTAAATTGCTTTTATTTTAAAAATACCTTTAATTAAAGAATAGAGGCTTAAATCATTGATTTTACCTTCATTCGTATTTACCTTCGATAATATTACTAAAAATAATTAGGAAATTCAAAAAAATACACTATCCACACCACGTCAAGATCCATCGATATTAAAAGCTCAGGAAACAAAATAAATATCCAAACAAATAATTGATCCTTCCACACTTCGATGGTACGTATATACATCAAAAGCCTCGTGATCAATGGACCAGTTTGGATCCGATTCCCATCTCGGTTTCCAGTTCTAATGCAAACATTCATATTAGCAGACAGAATTTTTCAAAGTCCTCCGTATATGATTCGCGGGGGAGGATTTGCCAGGCAATTTCGCCGAAATCGATTTGATGTGAGGGATAAGCCAGATCTGAGAGGGAATCTTCGTGATTAAGGTCTCAGGTGAACTGTGTCCACTGCATGTATGAACTGAGAGCTGAGTAAACAGTGGATGGATATCAGATCGGCGATGTTTTATTTCCGAGTTAATTTAAAAAGCGAGCAGGGAATCGTTGGGTAAACAAACCGATTTAACGTAATCTTCCAGGAAAATTGATGTGAAATTTCGAAATTCGGTTTTTGAAGAGATTTCGATAAATGGTATTTCTAAATTTATCTGAATTTAGTAACTCCTCTGAGTTAACTGTAACTAAAGCTACATGAGTTCTCTAATATTCTGAAATTTTTAGGAAATTTGTTCTTTGATGACAATAAAAATGTTGTGATTACATTCCAAAATAAAATCAAAGATAAATTAATACTAACTTTACTTGGAAACTTTAATCTAAGAAACTTTTATATGAAACCAGTTAAGCCTAATTATTCAGAACTATTTAAATACATATTTCTGGATATGAATATACAGCCAATACTATATATAATAGCTATACTGTTAGCTTATTTTAAAGATAGCTTTCCATAGTCTGAATATTGCTGAAGCTATTGCAAAAGGAGAAAATGCATAGAACTGTTATTATACGAATCAATTTGTAGAATTTAAAATCCTTGTAAAATTATGAAAAGCGATTATTGGTCTACAACTTAACGTATTTAAGCATAATTGTTATTATATTAATTAGTATTGAACCAGAATGAACTTGCAGTCTGTTTAATATCGACGGTAAAAGCTTTTTTTTATTGCTAAAACATTCCTTAAACGTAATCTAATAACAGTTAATTCTAATATCGGAAATATTTTATACAATATCTTCGGTACATTGGCAGAAAAATTCTTGAAAATTTTGGAAATTACAATCACTCATTTCATTGACAGTAAATCGACCATTTCCTTTAAAATCTTCCGAAGTCTTTCAACTCCAAGAATGAGGCAATTATGTAAATCCTGATGGGAATTTTAATCTGCGATTATGACCCCTTTCATCAAAGCAAAACCACGGTGAATGAGTACGAAGCTTCGCGTGGAAAAGACCGCATTTCACAGGGGAGTCAAACTTCAAGGCTTGGTTTGGAAAAGATCCTCCCAATTAAGTGAGGGAAGCCGATATCTAGATGAAAACCGATGGGAAGGGGTCTTCATGAGGCAACAATGCGCTGCCCATTGTCTGGAAGTGTCCCCACGTCGTTTTTTTCAATTCCTTGAAGACTCGTAAGATATCCCTCAACTCTTACGTTATCAGATTTCGCACTCAATTTTCCCTTAATACCTTCGTTGATGTACCCTCACCCTTCCCAGAAATTTCCTTAAGGGACGATTATCCTCAATGCGCCCTTTATGAATTTTCTTTCCAATCTCCATTAGCTTTCAATTTATAACTCCATCTCGTTTTACCCTTGAAAGGTTCCAAAAACGCTGACTGCTGTCTTTAGAAAGTCTACTTCCTTTCATCTATCATTTAAGAACGGTTTTTCTTAATCGGTACATCTTATTTTACAGTTTAATCGCACTTTTAAGAAAATCTAATCATAATGGAATTTCGTATACATCACATTTATCTTTACTTTTTGAATGAA
This sequence comes from Pantala flavescens, assembly GCA_020796165.1. Taxonomy (NCBI): domain Eukaryota; kingdom Metazoa; phylum Arthropoda; class Insecta; order Odonata; family Libellulidae; genus Pantala; species Pantala flavescens. The sequence goes on along the minus strand of CM036881.1, from coordinate 42,650,028 downwards.
GCAACAAATGAAGATGAATGAAAGAACAACAAATAAATGTTAGCTGGTAATAATGAATAATAAAATAATGAAGGATATTTATACTTGAAATAAATTCAATGTCTATTTTTATAACGAAGAATAGAAGAGTTTGAATGACAATGAAAACGCAACGAATAAAACTTAAGTATAGATAGCAGACTGGTAAACATTATTTCGTCGATGGTATAAGGAAGCAATTGATGATTGAAAGTGAATAATATTTATTTTGTTTACATCAACTATAAAAATGAAAGAAAAACTGTAAATAAATTCAAGTAATCTATGTATACAATCTGCAACAAATATACCAAAGGAACATTAACGAACAGAATTGAACGCCGAAAAGTTATGCAACCGGTGGTACACGTCATCGTAACGGGCAACTGTCGCTCAGGCGCACTGGAGCGAACTACTATACATAAATAACAATTAATTCTCGGGAATAGAATTCAGGATCTTAATCGACATTCTACGGAAGAAACTCAGATTAAAGAGGCAATAATGCAAGTGAGGTAAAAATTTTATCTCCTCAAATTAGACTGAAGTTGCACGAGCTCGAAAGTAATGAATGAAATCTTTCACTTCCTTCACTCCGAAGTAAATCCTCAATCCCATCTAAGCACAAGTGCAGCTGTTACCTTTCCTCTTGTACCATTCTTGAAAATAGCTCACGAGAGAGACGAATTCACTCATTACCGCACCTTTTAACGATCCCTCGCACCGAAGGGTCGTAACGAGCAATGTGCCCTCAATGGAATTGAGTTGTTTAGTACGAGAACGCTCGATCCAGAAAGGTTCTCTTTTTTGGGAGATACCCCTCTATAACCTAATCCAAGCTACGGAGGGAATGAAGGTCTTAATTCGCTTCTATCAAAACAACGGTTACGGCCGTTTTAATTTCGACTTTTCAATCCGGCGCTGATTTCGATAATCGGCACTTATCGAGCCATCGCCCCATTCGACCCGAAGTGGGCCCTCCAAAAGTTTCATTAAAATTTCCTACTCGCCCATTCAAATCTCGGATTGTAATTTTGGCAATGGCTGCGTTGCCATGCGATGAAAACCTTCGTCCAGAAAGGAAACTTTGGCAGAATTTGATCGTCAATGTTTACGTTCCCTGTTTCCATGGGAGGATTTTAAGGAACCTTCAACAAAGACAGCTGGAGAACAACGGATTACTGAGTTTCTCACTCGATACGTTACCTTGGGCAAAATAACACTACGAACAATTAGATCAGTGAAAGAACTAAATCTCTTGAAGATGGGAGATTGAAGGACTGAACTTTATCTTTTATAAGTCTAGGCTGTTAAAATTTAATTCAACATCAATTAAACGACCTTCTCATTATATTAATAACTTTGCTATGTTAATGGTTTTTACCTTATGAACTCTTATCGGCATCTATCATTACTAAGGATCTGATTTAAAGTAATCTACCCACAAAACTTAAAACTGATCGGTATGTATCTAAATCAATGTTCATAACGTAATTGTGTATAATTCAAGGATAACTGTAGTTTTCAGTATTTCTCAAACTTTATATTTACTTTAAATTTAAATCTATTTATCAATTCCGATTTTCAGTAGAAGGAGGACAATTAATGTACATTACGAAAGACAGTTTCTAATAGCTATAAAATTATTTCGAAAAATAGTATTTAAAACTATGAAAATAATGAAAAATCAAACGTAAATTGGTATTTAAAAACATTATTAAATTGAATATTTTTCTTCCAATGTAGAGCGAATAATCTCATTACACCAAAGTTGCAAGTATATTCAAATTCAAAGGCTACCTTTTATACAATCTTTTAGAGAAATACAACACTGTTACAAACATGCAAATTATGGTAAACGTTTTAGAAAAGGGCAAGTTTCCTTCATGAAAACTTTCGATTTCTCCCTACAATTTCTAGACCAATACAACCTGCCTTCAACTCGGTTACTCCACGTGGAAAATTCGTATACTATATTAAAACCTCGTAACATCATCAGCCATCTTAAGAGGTCTTCCAAAACGCTTGACTCGTGGCTTCTCGAGGTAAACCAGAAGGGATTTATCGTAATTTTACTTTCGACAGACTTTCTATGAAAATCCTTTAAGTTGCAGCTTCTTTTAGGGTTCAACCCAAAGAAGCCCAAAGTTTCGCTCTTTCCATGGATTCCGAATCTTTTCAAAAGTTCTCTTTTACTGCTTTCACATTTCCCTTCCTTGACCTCGCCTCATTGACCTTCGGAAAAAATATTGGCTTTTCCACTTACGAATCCAACCACCAAAGATCAATGGCTCATCCAAACTGCCTTCTCTTTCACCACTCTCTCTCTATACATCTTTTATCCTTCGTTTGCCATTCCTCTCTCTCTTTCATGCTTAGGAAGAGCAAGCAAAAATTACAGGCAGGATTTGACAAAGACAATCTTCGCAATTACTGCTATTGCAATATTAAAAACTGTAACTACTGATGAAAAATATTTTAAAACAATCCATCTGAAGTGTTTGCGTAATTCTTCCTTAAAGCCCAAAGATATCTTCATATGTGATGGCACTTAATAAAATTATTATCAAACTGTTTTCTTATCCCATACATATCATTCTTAAAAGCATGACATTCCTACCAGTCTTTAACTTAAATGTGGTGAAAATAGAAAAACGAGGCAAAAAATTACATTTTACGCTTTTTAATCCATTGGTCATCAAGCCAAAGTAAATGAATTTTAAATGTATTAATTTTTTTGTTAGTAAACCGATACTAAATTGAGTTACTTTCATAGTAAAACCTAAGTTTAAATCGCACTATAAGCGAGCACATTATCGAGTTCCATCATAACCCGTAATTTTGCTCGCTCGAGCAGGAATATCTTACGGTGATCGACTTTACATATACCACGTATGTCATATAACATTGCATTGAGGAAACATCTCGAGGTAGCGTTCACTTGAATAGCATGAAAAGAGCCTGTTCACAATGTTAACAAACGGGGAAACTTCTTCAGAGCATAGTATCTGAATAAACGTCAATATCGGAATGTCTAACGGCGGTTTCCTGACTTGAAAAACTGTAAATGTGTGCCTAAGAGAAAATATGGTTAGATAGCATACAAAAAGACGGTTTTTTGGTGTGAATTAAAATTAAGTGAGGTTTTTATGATATTATAAATAAATAATTTATCTCCTTTTTATGATTTAATACTTATAGTGTTGCAATCATTACCTTGTTGGTTCGGATAAAAGTTTTTATTTACATCATATCATACTAACTTTGGAGGTGAGAGGATATAAAGATTAGAAAATCGAACGTTAACTTTATCATTGATTTACTACTTGACTATTGCTGTCAACCATTAAGTAATATGTTAATAACTTTCTTATTATTAATTTAGTCCAAAGTAACATTTCCATTCACTGGAATTTGCTAAGAAAAATCTCACAACGTACGTTCCTTGGTAAACCTTAAACTTAGCTAAAGGTAACGAGTGGTAGATACTGAAATTCTTAACCACTCTACAAGAAGAAGCACATCCGTATTAAGCGAATAGTGGTTTTTAGCCAAATTGTATAGGTATTCACTAGATTATTTCAAAAAAAGTATCCTCAAATCAACTTAAAACATTTTAAAAGTTCCACTTCAGAAAGTTTCATGGAATGAATGAATGGTTCCAATATTTCAACAAGATATACCCAATAAACAGCGGACAGGATAAGACAAACATTAATGGATAAAAATTAACATTGCGAGCGAAATATTATACATAACTGTAAATATACCTCAATCCCGTAAATCTGTAAAAAATCCACAATAAAATTTAAAATATAATAAAATTTCTTGCAGTGCAATTCCAGCCGGTAATGGCCACTAACAATAAGTGAAAGGAAGCAGAATCGAGGACAAACAAAGTGAATGTTACCTCAGAACCTCCGCGAATCTGAATCCAATCCCGTGGGGTGAGGAGGAACCAAAATATTTATCCATTCCACAAAGGATATCGGCTTCCTTCATGGCTCCGCGTCTTCTCCTTCAGGATTCCTCCCTGTTCGGGGCAACATAAGGGAACGGCGAGCTGACAAAACATCCTACGGACGGAGGCCTGGATTTGGCAAAATTTCCAGGGTCCACCCTCGAGACATAAAGCGGTGGCTAAAGTAGAGGAACAGGGTCTCTATTCCGAACGTCGTTGACCCCTCTTTCTCCCCCTATCCGAAAGCCATCCGAAATTTCCAATCCATTACTCGGTAACAGGTTTTCCACGGGAAGGCGTGAAGTTTGCGTTGGCCCAGCTTTCCTCCAATTGGAACTCTTCTCTTTTACCTTTAACGGCCGCTTTCCCTTGGCCATTTGGCTGCCTCTTTAGGCACCTACCGACCGAGCGAATGGACTGTGCTTATTCCCTCGCGGGCGGAGTTTAATTTTGTTGAAAGGATCTTGGGCCGTGGTTCGATAATTATCGAAAGACGGAAAACGGATGGCTGTCGACTGCGGGTGACGAGGGATAATCGTGCTTCGTTCGTCAGCGGGGATGATTCTTTTCATGCCAATCTTATAGCTGATGCATTCAGCTGATGATAAAATTATCGGACTTCTCCGTATGGAAAATTTAACCGCTATCTCACGCACGCAAGATCTATGTTTGAGAATATCTACATAGGAAATATTTAACTAAGAATCCATTACAATCAAGCCATCAGAAGCTGGAAGTAGACAAACGCTTTACGGCACATTTAGCATGTTTTGCAAGAGAGTGGCTAGGTAAAATTAAAATCACCTATTATGTTGCGTTAACTTATTAAGTTTACAAATTTTCTAAGGTAAGGCAAATGAAATCCTTATCGACAGTAGTAACATTCTCCACTGTTTATAATCGATAAAACAATGAATCGGATATATACTTTTGTGCTTTCTCCATATCTTTTATTATAGGAAATAAAGGAGTAAAATAAAGTTCTGTCATCACAGAATATCCATTGCCATAACCTCAAATTTCTTTACAAGAGAGAACCACCATGTTACTTTACACGTGTTACGAAAAAGTAAAGGAGTTTCTCGTTTATTATCTTGTAATATATACAGATGTATATACTTGTAAAAATATGGCTCAAAAAATCAAAATATTGCCTTTTAACCATCTCGTTAAGTGTTTCAACTTGCTAATATATGTTTCGTAAACTTTAATCCTGAGAAAATCTTATATGGAAATATTCAAAAATTATTCAGTAAAGTTTATCTAATATAAAATATAAGCGCAAATATACTCAAGCATATAAAAGACATAGCGACTTCTTTAATGCTCTAGTTACTGAAATTAAATCCAATGGGATATGGTAACAAGATAAAAGAAGAAAAAGACCATACCTAAGAAAGTAGGTCATATAGAAACAGGTAACCATGGTTATTATTAAATTATAACTAAAAAATTCGAGCTTATTGGCCAGTACTAGTACAGTAGTAAACAACTAGGTATATTAAGTAAAGTTTACGTCTTGCTTTAAGGTAACATATTATTATTCTGGCAGGTCTGGGTGTGTGCTTCATCGCAGAAGCTTCTGGAGTATGAAACAATGGAGAGGGGAGTTGATGCTTCTCCTTTTCCCTAATCCCGCCTCAGATCCTTCATGATACACGGCTGCACTACGGAGCCCTTCCATATGGTGCGATCTATCAAACAGATTGACGTGGTTTCGCTCTAACCGATGGGTAAGAATCATAAATAACCAACGAATCCTCTTTCTTAGCCCCTTCGCGTTGTATGTCGCTATGGAAGTGCAGTGATATTCATGGGAAAGAGGGAAAGGATGGAGTTTTAAATTACCCTCCGGGCCATGAGGTCATGTATGAAATATGGGTATCGTATTCTGGGGAAATTTGCAATTAACACCGGGAGATTGCAGAGTAAATTTCAATTAGTAAACGAGTTTGCAACCGTGCATCCGATTGATAATTATCATGGTATAATTACTAAATCAATGCGTTATTAAATTAAAAGTTCAAGCTAAATGCGATGCAAATTATGTTGTTTTTCATTGCAAAATAAAAGTACTAATTGGTTCGCTTTCATTTAAGTCACTGTTGGTAGTAATCTGCTGCATAGTTTTCGCGATATATTTGAATTTCGACGATTTAGTTATTTAAATATCAATCATTTGTAAATAATAGATACAGTATAAGATTCCTACTTTTACGTAAACTATGCTTTTTTCCTATTTATTAAATATGAAGATTATTTTTTTAATGTAATTTAATTGTAACCTTTGATTTGCTATCTAGATTTCTTGTTGCACCCGAAATAAAATATTTCCGTGATTAATATAGAAGCATTAAAAATGTGGCTGAAATTCCATCAACTAGCTAAACAAGAACTTTGGATCTATTATTCCATTTGCCCTTTGACCGAATAAAACTTGTGATATCAAAATTAATTGCTAAATAAATTCCTTAATAGTGCACAATTTTATTAGTATGGAAGTATCTGTAGTATGATTGTATCGCTAGAATTTTCCTAGAATGGAATGTCGATTAAAGCTTATCCTCATGTATATCCTTAAATATTATCCTTATTTTATTTTGAACCATTTTAAATGAATATACCAATTTAAACAAATATTTCAGAGGAAATTTTCTAGAACTCGAGCACAAGAACATTTGGCGTCTGTAGATCGAAAATATTAATCAGGGAACGCAAGTACGTTTTTCATCTAAAATATAATAAAGCATTATAAATTAATTTATCTTCATCTTCAATTGAGGACAAAGCCTTACATGTATACAAATATTAGATAGATATTAAATATTTAATTTAATAAGCTTGTATTTTCTATGTGTCTTCAGAACTCAACAAATTAGGCTACGCCTAAGCTTAATTTTGAAATAACTGGTAACAAAACCGCCCAAGTCAATTAAATATTTTATCATATCATTGATAATGTCTGAAATAAAATTTAGAAATGCTGAAAGAAAACTATAGAAAATATATAATGTGTCCATTATCCTTGTTAACAGTTATAGACTCGCAAAATAACCTTCTGTGATAACACCTCAGCGATCGTGTTTACGGAAGTGAATATGAGGTATCAACGAACCTGAACGAAATTCGTCTAACGCGCAATTGAGTTCATTGTCCTGCTTGAAAAAACTTCGCGACTCTGTTCCTAGCCGTTATCACGGAAACTCCACGCAACCTTCTGCATCCACTCCATCTCAATGCACAAAAATTCGGAAAAGTACAATTCGGGGTCAGCGACGCGACAACCCGTGCAAGTGTACCGATGTCGGGGCGAATCGCGAGCGTGGAAACACGAAAAAAAGAACCATTTAGGTCCGTAGTGCGAACAGAACGTCATCTGGACGGGAGACGGAGATATGACGCTATCCTCGTGCGGCTGCACCGCAGTCGAGTCGGAGAGAGGGAACGTGTGTGGGCAATGGCGAGGAGGGCAGCCAATGAAACACAGATGTTGTTATAGTGGCTGCACTGCGGATGTTCACAATTCATTCCCCTCTCCCCTCCCGGTCTACTCACACCCCCTTTTTACCTCCCCTCTCGCAGCTCCCTTTCACTTCTCCCACCGCCAATGGGATTCTCGACTTCTAAAGTGCGATCCAATCGGGAACCGGCCCCTCACTTTCACGCTCGTTCCATCAACTCCGACAAGTTGGATGGCGCTGCTAAATGGCTCCGCCAACTGCCGGAATTCCGGTTAAACGACGAGGTGCGTGCTGAGGTGTCCACGTCTATTTTTCCGGAGGACAATAAGCTCATTGTCGCGGATTTGCGGGGCGATTGCGCGCGGATGGGGCTCGTGAGGATATCTCCATGGCTTCGGGTGGAGTGCCCTCTGGTGTTAGGCGCTGCGTAAATTATTCATAGTGTTTACGGTGGCATTAGGTCCCGTGGTGAGCATGCCTTAGTTACTGGCTCGTAGCTTAGCTAAAAAGTAATGCAGGTAAATGTGCCTAATTGGTGGCATAATAAGATTCGCTATTAGCACCTCTTCTTCTTGCGTATTACGAAGATATACTTTATAATCCTAAAGACGATAAATATACTTATTTATGGCATTAACTATCGCATCCCAAATCTAGATTACATCTTCTTCCAAACTGAACATCTTCTTGAAATAAATTGCAAAAAATGAAATTTAATATAATTTAAATTACACAGAATTTTTAATATGATAGTTTAAAACGTTTAATTTTTATCCAAATCTGTTCATTATCATCCTCAATACCTAATTCTTAGATAATCAAGAACAGATTATCAGACATTTATCTTCGATTTTATCGACAAAAAAGTACTGATAAAAATATACGTATTTTCCTCACTGAGAAATTAACTTTAATTAAACACTTCTACAAACAATTTTCATCAATTTTATACGCATGAAAATACTGTAGATTCATTCTGATTTTGAATTCCATTTTTGTAATTAAAGAAGGTCTTACCGAGCTTCTTAAAAAGCAGATAGAATTCGATGTTTTCTCTCTATTCTTAAATTTTCTCCGAATCGTATTCTCGTGAACTATTCCAAATTTTACAATCGGTTTCTTAGCAACCGACGTCCTTAGCAACGTTCATCGAATCCAATAGATTTTCGTCTCCCATCTAGAAATTCCCTCGTTACCTTAATGGAAAGGCTATTCAGTTAAAACTCGAGGAAAGTGACACAAAGATGGGAAGCAGGAAAACCAGGTATTCTGAAGCTGGAAACATTTTATGGGATTATTCGTTCGGAAGATTAAACCAAAAAAAGAAAGGCTCTTTAGGTACCCTACCTCTCTCATTTCTTTCGTGGGACGGACCCCTTCCGTCTTTTACTTTCATCTGCCTATCTCCCTTCTTGATCGCATTTAAGCACCACTTGTCCCGCCAACGACCCATTACGGGGCCCCACTCCACCTGCGTCGATTCTCTTAGAGTCGCGGTTTCGGGGCCCTTGAATCCTGGGAAGGGTTCTGTGCGAGGGGTCCAAAGTGTGATTGTGCTCCAACTTTTTTTTTCGGGTCGGCATAATCAAAACCTTTCCTTTGACGTTACGCATGGACGGTTACCGCTCTTTACATTGGCTCCTAAGCGACATCTTTGTGCTGCTGAATTTTTCGTATTTTTCCTTTCGCGACTCATCTTGCGACATTGTGAAAGCCTCTTCAATACGTTTTTGCTCTTTTAATCCTCCCGTTGAAACATCTTTGTGTTTTTATTTTATTGTGTATGAATCAAATACGACTTTCGGCTTAAACTGAAGTATTCATAAGTTTCTGAGAAAAAATTAAAAGCGGTAAAAAACTCTATTTTCTATGACATGATAATTTAATTAAAAATATCGTATACTTGCTGAATATTGCAAAATTTACGATTAATCCATACTTCAGCGCTAGAGCATTTTCCAACGTATGTTTCACTTGAGAGAAATTGACGTCTCAGGACTTTATAACGCTCAAATTATATTAACGAGTGTCGATTAATTTATTTGAATTTATTTTATTTTTATTTTGCCATCTGCTTCTTTTGTTAGTAATAAAAACCGAGAATTTTCAAATAGTAGATTGAGGATGGGAATAATTGCTAAGCTTATATATATTGTTCATAATAACTTATTCTTCCTATAGAAATGCACTCGCGGCAATTATGATTTTTCTCCCTTCTGATAAAAGACATTTCTATATAAATTACTCATCCTTTTTCTAAAGAACGCTAATGAAACTATAATTCGCTTGTGAGATCACAGTATGTTTTACCATTCCTTTAAAGATTTTCATCCTTAAAAATCACTATGAAAAGGGAAAATAATGAATACAATTTCAAGTGACCTACATTCTTATTTTGAATTAAGGTGGTAATATGGGAATAGTGAATCGAAAGCAGCGTTAGAATAGAAACTTCATCAGCAAAGGTGATAACTTATACTTATTTGAGCCAGCGAATGACTGGATGGGACCCTGATGCAAGGAAGATTTGTTGGCAATCATTCCCTGTTAAAATTGCACAAGGAATTTCCTGTGCGTAAACTGATTCGACTATATACAAGGAGAACTGCTCAATATTTACGCGTTCAGAACTTTGACGTTCATTATGTATGCACCGAAGAGAGGAACTTTGCTATTTGCTTATGTTATAAAGTACTCCTGTTTGCATCGATCTGCTACCGGTATTTTCAGGAAACTGCGGCGAACAAACTTCGCAATTTCGTTCTTATCGACCACGACTACGTTGGTTTGTTGTCTCGGATGACGTCACCTCGTGTCATGGCAACTAATACACGCTGTTGGGAAATGTTTGTTTTGCTATTAATTCGCGAGCAGAAATTAGGCTGTGGTTTCTAATTTAGTGAAGCTCGGGTAGGAGCATTGATTACTTATACGGGTTCAAGTGTAAATGTTGTTGTTACTTTTAGTGAATCGGAAATATGATTACTAAAAATATCGATTTATGTTTTTTGCTTTAAAAAGCAATGTAAACACTAAGTGAAGAAGATAATATTCATCAAAATAAAATATGTGAGCATTTGATATTAAATTTTTTTATCAATATAGCTAACTTCATTCCTGTTGTATCTCTAATTGAGCATATTGCAATGAAAAAGTTTAAATATTAGTAATAAAGTACGCGTTATTGTCAGAAAATTAACTTCTTTGGAAATCAAAATTACAATAAACAATAAATTTAAACAAAATATATAAATAAACAATATTTTTAAATATTATATTGCATCTAATTTCCTTTCCCGAAATATTTCAGTGAAATTAAAGTAACTCCTTCCCGGCAGAGTTTCGTGGGGTAGATTTACAAATGCCACTATTTCGTTTGGGAAGAAAGGGAGTTGAATTACTCAGGGGTCTGCGAAGGGTTGGCTGTTCCTTGAGGAATGGTGAGAACGAAGGAATGATGGAATTGGCACGTAAAGCAAACAAAGGGTAAGGAAGATGTCCACATGGGAACCGTTCAGGGTTCCGAGAAGGGAAAAGAGAACAGTAGAAGTAAGATAAAGAGTACAGGGGGACAAACGACTTAAATAACAGATACGTAGGAAAAATATAATATTCTAGGAAATGAAGGCTGCAAGACCATTCAAGATATATATTTCAGTTATATAGCTTGAGTTAAAATAAATCTGATGAAATTGATGTTTTTCTTTCGTTAAGGAATCAAGTTTCAAGTCATCTTTTAATTATAGAAGGAACAAAAATATTTTCGCATAAACGTGTTCCCGAAAACATTTTCGTTCAATATTTCTGAATAATTATAACAGAATGATTGATTTATATGAGTTGGGCTGGTTAAAAAAATGTTCTATCGGTCTACTACGATTTATTTAACGTTAATACACACAGTGTGTCATCATCAATTTCATTTCAAACGAACTATAATAGCTGCATATCGTAATTTATGTATTTTAATCAGTGAAGCTGTATGTTGCGCGAAAAACAATAGTACAATCTGTTGCAGTATATTGTCTGTAGTGCTCTTACTCGTTTATTTCAGTCATTCTTTAAACACAATGTATATGTAGGCATGCAGATTTTGCATTTCAAACAACAGACTGCGACTAGGTTGGAATGTTCCCTTTTTATTTATCTCTATTAAATCTCAATTGAAAAACCTAACACCGCATTTACTTCCATTCACACTTTTACATTCTACGAACACGAATGATTCCCAGAATTGCAGAAATCCATTTGATCGAAAATAATTCCTAGTTAATTCAAAAAACAGATGAATACCATATCAATCTAAAAATTCTAAATTCTATGCGGATGGAAAATTTCGATAAAAAAATTATGGAGAAATTTTATTGAGTGGACCACTTCCTAGCGAAAGAATAGAAATAATAGGTATCAGCGATTATTGTTCGATGGAAGTTTCGGTCGTGGAATAATTCCCTCACTCCAAGCACATTACTACTAAACAGTGAAATAAGGGAGGTGTAGGACGAGTTTAATTAAAACATTTCTTCTCATCCGAGAGAATCGATCATATTTTTTTAAGCTTCCAGATTCCAGTCCCATTTTTCGAGGGCTAAAAACCCAAAATAATAAAGCACATGCTAATGAATAATGGATGAGCACTTAATGGAAGCACTCTGAATGACTGCACCAGAATGGCGTATGGAAATACAATGAGTGAAACCGCGAGTCTTCCTGGTACGAAATTAGTTCAGATTTAAATTTCCCCAAATTACTTCCATATTTCACGAGTGGAATTTAATGGGACTAATATGGCTGCTTTTCTCTGATTTATCGGTGAAAAATTGGTCTGCTCCAAAATACGTGATATCGGAAGAAATTTTAAACTGCAGCATCTCTGATACAGATATCACCTTTGCGTTCCTACATATTCATTGTTTAAGGTTTGACTCGTGTTTGGAATTACTCTTTTCTTCATTCGTTGAGTAAATATTTACATTGCGTTTTTAAGGAGAGACAAAATTTACATGTACATTATATATATGTTTATGAACTCTAAATACTGCTTCTACTTCAACCATAAGAATTTCATGAGCTGGAAAACAGCCAATTTAAAAATGTTAATTCGACAGATAATAATATAAACAATTCAGAATTGTTAGCCAAGAGGATAACTTAATTCAACCGGTACACCAAATACAACTCGAAGCATATTCACCTTTGAAAATGCACACTAACTTATACATACATATTTCAATAAAATAACAATACCTAAAGGGAGAAATTAGGCTTTTTGTCCTCATTAGAGTATCCTACAATAATCAGCGCAATCGTTCTCTAATATATTATTGATTTAGGAGGTTAATTAACGACCATGGTCACTTTTCATACGTTAGTTTTTAAAAATACAATGCTGAACTCATCCTTCAATTGCATAACTGTATATATATATTATAGAGTAATTAAAATTTTCTTTAATTGGTTTTGCTCAGAAGTTTCTCTACGCTTCGCTTTGACATCTTTATAATCTGTTTTGCCAAAAATAAACAATATATCATCAGTTAAGAATATCATATCAATAATATCATTGCATTTCCTCATCATAGGAGGTATACGAGTGGTACATACACAAAGACAATACCTATACATTACCATTGTATAAGTTTAAAATCTCAGATTTCACGAAAATTGGTTATTAAGCGTCTGAAGGTAGAGAAGGAAGAATAAATTACATTCCAAATTCCTCAATCTTTCAAGAGAATTTACCTGCAACTATTAGTGTAAATAAACACTGACATGACGAAAAAAGAAATTTATAAGGAACTAGGATATTCAATCAAGTAAGAGCGTTAAAAAGAAAGTTATGATTGAATATTTGAATGAAGAATTCATATATACTGCAGATGGTAACCATAATCAATTCTTTGAGTACGGACTGAAACTTCATCACTAATTTATCTTTTAGATGTGAAAGCAATGTGGCTCAGGAACGGATTTCAAAACTGATGCATCAACCTCAATTTTCAGAAATTAAGAGCATACGGGAAACTTATCCAGCTTTAGCTCCAGAATTTCGCATCATAATTCATGCGCGGATAAAGTCTACACCCTCTAATAAATATAAATAACCGGTCAGCGTTCGGTCAAGCCTGCTCCGAAGATAAATTAAAAGAAAACACTCTTCTGGGATAATGGCGATTTTTCACAAGCGCGGAAAAATAATTAGAGTTTAATCCATCGGCCGTAAAAAAATAACGTGAAATGGAACAACATCGGAGAGAAATTGTCCTCTCTGGGGAATAAATTCAGCCGCGCTGGCCTTCGCAATTAATGCCAAGGTTGTCTTCCCAAATCAGGTCTTGTTGTTCAAGGATATTCCCCTAATCCTATTACAGCGGGAAATAATAAAGATGAAGCGCTGGAGATAAAAACGGAAAACTGTTATAACTTTACGGGCACGTATCCCGCTGTTCAATTGTTTGCTCGCGCGAAATTGAATTTCGGATTTCTCTCCTTTTCAATATGGCACTGATTTCGTTTTCCGCCCACTCTTACTCGTCCTCTCGCTTTCGGATTTATCAAATGAGAGACTTTTGTCTCTTTGGTATCGGGACTACTTCCCTCCGAATGAAACATCGGGAGCAGAAGAATGTTTCGTGAACTAGAATAGGGTTAACTAAAAAGTATGGATGGGGATGCATTCAAATATCTCAATGTGGAGCTTTTTTCTATAATTTCAGGCATCTCTCGTCTATGAACAAGTAAAAGGTAAAGCAAAGAGATGAAAACTTTCGTGCTTCAGACAATGTCTAGTAAAGAAATATCTTGGCTTGTACTTATACGATGTATGTACTAGAATTATAAACTGTATAATTACCTTAAAACGTACAAACAATGGTATATAGTAACGGTTGGTAGCACATTTGATCCTCGTAGAGGCCTTATGCTATATGAATTTGTGCTCTTATGTTGTACTTACGTCCCCTTATCTTTACTTTGTGTTGCTGGTTTACTTTAAAAATTCACCCAGATGATGTTGAAAATAATCCATAAGGTTCATGAAAGGTTAAACTAAAATAGTACGATATTTCGTATTAACTACTCGTATTAACTCGTATGTTTAGGATTAAAATATACATCGAAGATACTACATCGGAGATAACTATGGTTACCTAAGCGCAAATGAATACATTATTTCCAGAAACAACACGATATTCCTCCCTCACACTCCAAAACTTTACGCAATGATGATTAAAGGACACAAGCAGTCCCTCAGGTTACAGCTTCCTAGAGTACAGCTCGATTATAAACAAGATTTCGTGCACGGAAGCGCACACGCTAACGTAACAGCACAAAGAGATCCGGTTGCCTGCTTCCTGGTAGTCGCCGATACGCGACTACGATGTCCTATTTAACCTGAAGCGCGCGCTCTTTTGGAAGCTAAAACAAATTTGGACCGAAAACTTTCTGCCAGCTTGCACACTTCGGTTCGTCACGTGATAAACTTGTCCGCGTTATATCGTTGCCTGCAACAAGCACTCCTGCATCCCGGTTCCTTTGTGTTAGCATCTTGGGCTGACGTTTTAATTCTGAAAGCCATCTCCCGTCTATATTATTTAGGTCTGATACAGTCTTGTAAGTATCTGAGCTGCCACTCTAGATTGCAACTCCATGCATCCAGTAGCGTACTTTTTTCGCACCAAATATCCCCTTTTTTCTTTCGACTCGGAATCCCTTCTCCTTAACGACCGCCCTGCTCCAGTTGCATATTGAATCGGCGGTTTTACAGACGGGGAACTCTAATTCACGCCTTTCTTTCCCTATACCGTCTCCTATGCAAATCTCGTTCACTTTTTGCTCCTGCAACGGCCTTTCATGATGTTCCCTGGCTTAATCTTTGTTTCTAATTACTTCGCAGCTCTTACGGGAAGGAAGAGTTCCTTACTGCCGTCTAGAAAGGTTTTAATTCCGTAAGGTTGCAAGTGCTTGGCAGAAGGAAAATTAGGAGAAAGGCACGCTTTTGTGAGAGCTAATAAATTACAGACGGTCTTTTCTACCGCGAATTAACGCGGTGAGCTGGTTTCCTACTAATCACGCTCGATGAGGGTTATTTGTTTCATTTTATGGATGCCTTAGAGGCATGAAGGGTCAGGCACTCCACTCGCATTTCCCGGAAATGTGTTGCTTTTTACGAAAAATGTCGATTTATTCGTTTCGTCGAGGAAAACCGGACGAAATATTCTTTTTCGGCCAAAGCTACAGACTTCTGCTTTACGGGCAAATGATTAAATCTAATTAGGACATCTACCCTAATTAAGTTGTGAATTTTGAAATTCGGGCTGAATATTTTGCATCCTTTACTTAATATTTCGTTAGCCCTTACGCGACAGGTTGCCTGCATGCTTCTCTCAGTCCAGGTCTTTTTTAATTATGTATTTTTTCTATATTTCTAAAAAATAGAACGAAAATAGTTTACGTTCCAAAATTCAGCTTTTCATTTCCGACAGAATAATATTTTATTAGATCTTGTTGCGTCTTTACAAATGAGATGTTACATAAATGTTATCATGCATTCTTTTTGAAAAACAAGGTTCTCTATTTAGTTTCTACTTTATCTGTTACTAAAATATTTTCGAATGCTGATATTTAACTAATAATGCTGATATGGATCTTTTTTAGTTTTCTTTAAAAGGATTCAATTTATTTGATATTATATATTTTTCGCTCTCACGAGTTAGATATCCTTGTAAATAAATACGAAGTTTCTTCCATAAATTATTCTTTCTCGATATTTTTCTTTTAGATGCTACACTATCGTACGGTTATTACATACGAAAACGGTTCTTATACACGTTTGAATGGGCACAACGTTTGAGGCATTAGTAACGGTTATGCTAATATTATGATTGGAACGCGATGTACTTGGACTCATATTTGTTTGGATTCCTGGAAAATCCTCATAAAACCGCGACGTCTAGACACTCTAATCTTTAGATTTGAAGTTTCCTGGAAACGTATCCCTTCGCAACCAAACGATTGAAGGAAATGGCTTTTCATAGGCAAACAACTTCCAGACAAGAATCTGTAACTGTAATATTCATAATGTTCTTTCCTTTTTCATAATGGTGATTTATCTGAAGAGTTGCTCTGTTTGTTTGGTTAAAACTTCTCTACTATGTCAGCCATTTGAAGGCGTTGTTTTGGGAATCGAAACTGTCAGATTAAAAATCTTAAACCACCTAAATAACAGAGTAAACCATTAAAAAACCAATAAATAAATTGTATTCTTTTTAATTTAAGTATTCATTCCTACGTACTGGTGATTTAATACATTTAAATAACATTCTAGCACGTTATCAGTTAAGTCTTCATTCATGCAAAATAGCAGTAATACAAAATAAGCTTGATACGTAAAATTATGTATGATTTTCTATTTAACTGATAGATCTTAACCGTAAATAAGAATTTGTCTGATATAAAGTAAGAAAAAATGTTTGTAAGTATCTCCATTCCTTCCCGATGAGAAAGACTGCTTTTCTTATACCTCACCTTAAATCGTATTATATGAATACAAATATCATCACGTCAATACGTAAAATACGACCCAGCATAAAAAGCGTCATGCTCTAGTTCGAAATCTGGCCACCGCTAACTTAGTGCGCGTCCGTTGAGATTTGAGGTACAAACAACGCGATCTGTTCCGCGCCTCTCGAATATCTTTTTCGGCGACAGAAAACGGGACGATAGAGCGAACCCTTAAAATAGGATTATCCCATTTCCCGTCGGGAAAAGAAAAAGGGCAGATATTGTTCGCTTAATAAAGCCGCTCCTGTTTCACCGCTGAAAAAGCACGGTGGCAGAATGGAGGTGCAGCCGAGCGGCTCTAATCTCACGACTGCGGGTCCACACACTTCGGAAAACTTTTTCCTCCACGTCACATTACCAGCCTTCATGCTCCCTCAACTTTTCGGCCTCCCGAGAAACTTTGGGCAAACATTGGAACGCTGTCTGAATTTAAAAGGATTCATAAATTCTGCAGGTAACAGTGAAGGTTTGGAAAAATTATTGCCAATTATACCCACGTCCGAAAATAATGCGTCGTTGATAAATAATATATATCAGCTATGATATAATATTAAATTATTTTATTTAACTAAATAATTTTTCATAAACTCTCATTATATTTATTTTATGCAATTCGATCTACTATAAATTACGTACCTTTATTTATTATGCTTTTAGGACATTTAAATCAAAATATTAATGCATATACGTGGCAAAAATTCCATATTGAATCATAAAAAATCGTGTTGTATCTATTGAATATTTTTATGTTACGTTATATTTTAGGTATTTCTTACCTATTTTAGATAATATCGCGCTAATAATTACAATGCTAAGCATAACTCAGGCGTTTCACATTATAAATAAATAAATTAAAAAAGTTACAACTCCTTTACGTTCAAACATGATAAACAGGACGATGCAACAAAACTAGAGACCAACAATTCAAATGGTAACTGTGGATACAAAATCTATAGCAACCCTCAATTGCAGCACAACAATAACACAACTAGACTGCATAATTGGACAATGTCCTCTGTGACTTAAATCGTAGCTATAACTTCCAAGAAAGACCACCTCCGTAGAGCTGAAACATCCCAACGGAACGCTTGCTAAATTTGCCTGTCTCGTTGAGCGTAAATAATGACCTTTCGTCAAAGCCACGAGCGTTCGACCGCTACGCCAACTCTGAAGATCGTCTTTGAACGCTCCTCAAGGACATCAAAGAGACAAGGAACGAGGGTGGAGTTAAGAGGTTCGTCTCAGGGTCTGAGTGAGGTCCCGGGGATCGGCGGTTTCCATAGACATTGCGTGTGTGGGTCAGAGGACTCGAGTGGGGATTTCGAAGAAAGAAGGATAAAAAATTCCCCGGGAGGGCTGAGTGATGGACGTCGGAGGAGAGGTCGTCGAGGGAAACGAAGAAGTCAACTGAGGAGGGGACTAGAAAGGGAGCCATTGCCTAGTTCGATGTTGGCCAGAGGTAGTCTACCGTGAAGGGTTTCTAAGGCTTAATACACAGTAGGCTTTGCCCGAGTGCGATGTGAAATAAATGGATGGGAAGTGAAATTTTCATCCCTTATTCTATTTGTGCTCAGGAAAATTGATGTCACGAATTTTAAATGTTCCTTTACTTAGAGAAAAAAGGTATACTAAAATAAATTTTAAAATCATAAGCGCAATATGTATTTCTGAAGGATAATTCGGCTGAAAGATATTAATAAGAATAGGGCAAAAGTATTTTTAAAAACCTTAAAATAGACCAATTAATTAAATAATAAGTTGTAATTTTTTACTTTAAGTATTAATTCCTATTTATCTGTTAATTAATTCACTGAAATTTAATTCTAGAAAGTTATAAGTTCGTTCATGCGAAAGTGATTTATGATATTCAATAAATATTTTATTTATTGTAATTAAGTTTTTTTAAAGATTATGAGTTATTAAAAATATAATTGGTTGACTTATATTGCTCACGTATATTACTCATAAATATTAAAAGTTTTATCATATATGAGAAAATTATTCCTTTATTCTTATTATAATTTAAGGCTGTAAGACTGAATTATTTCGAGCGTAGAATTTCGAATAATACATAATTCCTCATCTATTATATAAGACGATATCGATGTATCAAATTTGCGAGAAAATATCACTGAAAGTAATCAACATTTCAATCCATAACACCCTTGAAATTCATTACAATGAATTATGCGGTGATGGAAGAGCAAACATATTCTTTATGAAAATTTTAGGCAATAATAGATCGGACCCAAATCTATTCCAAGCTATAAATTTCACAGAATACTCACACAAACCTTACAGAGAGATAAATAGCATATTCTGTGAAATCTCACTTTTCAATGCTTATGATACATAAGCTGGATTTCAACAACTTCGATAAAGATCAAAAGTCACCGGAGAAACACAAAGTAGCACGAATTTCAAAAAAGAGCACATTTCGCGTGGGATATAGAACCCACCCCCACCAAGCGTTGCGTAGCACTGTCGCAAAACATGCGAGAAAAATGATCTTTCGGGGATGGGAAGTGGAGGATTATGGGATGGGGAATGAGACCTATCTGTCTGGATGCGTGCGTGTGTGCGCGAGGAATCAAAAGGGACAGCGAGGCAGGCAAACGGGATGAGAGGCGAAAGAGATTTGGTCCAAGGTAGAGCGGAGTTGAGAGATAAGGCATGCCTCCCAGAGGGTTTTTCCTATTTCCTCCTCCAATAGAAAGGGAAGGACGTGGGGGGACTCTGAAAAGCGATCCTCCGGATAACCTCCACCCTTTTCCAACCACTTTCCTCATTTTTCCCGCACCAAAATATCGGGTGTCTTTATTTGGGAAACAAACGGGAACCTGCAATTTGAAAATGGTAAAAAAGGAGGACCTAGGATCAATCCTTGCGGTACACCTATAAGATACACAGAAACCTTCTTAGGCAATCTTTTCTCATTTTTTTCTGGGAAGGGCCATCTTCCACCCGCAAATTTCTTCCACTCTCGCGTTAAATGGCCATTCCAACCCCTTCCGGAAGAGTGTCTCTTTGGCTGTCGAAAAGGGAAGGTAAGAGCGGGATTTGATGTATTTTATGCCGCATATCTCTTCCCCCATGCGTACACTTCCTCTCTGTATCTCCCTTGAGAATAAGCCTCTCTTGGAGGAAGGGTTTTGAAGACTGGGATAAATCCAAGCGTTCGTTACCACTTAAGGAAAAAAAGTAAGGGAAGGAATCAGTCGGATGTGAAAAGATTCCTCGTTGTTGTGATTTAATGATTCATTCTCTGGAAACTGTTTTCTTTTCTTTCCTGGATGGGTTTAGAGTAGCTCTAGAGAATACAATCCTTTTCTTTCATTCTGTTGTTATCATTGTCTGTTTTTTGTTCTCGATTTCTAGGGGTTTTTTAATGGGATTATGATCACATAAACGTCGGGTTTTGGGCTTTGTATGAAGCTCCCAAGGGCCCCGACTAATTCCCGTTCTTTTCAGAACTATCGGCCTAATTAATGGGTTTCTTTGTTTTCGCGCACAGATACCTTATATTTTTTTAAGGTTTTAAAATCCACGGGATGATGTACGGTACCCGATTCTGTTATGAGAGACAGTTTCTGCCTTAGTGTGGTTAACATTTTTCTCCTTCGACGCATTTACGAAATTATGATGAATTTTCAGAATCTTGGATTAAGTTGATTTAAAATAGATTTTTTAAGATTCAATATAATTTGAATGATATTCCTAATACATCGAAACACGAGTTACATAACTTCAAAATAATACAGACAATATTCATAATGTTAGTAATAATATATTTACAAATGTCCCTTATTCTGATATTTTATATGTATGTATGTATGTACTATATTTATTTGATTGTGTGTATTCAAATCATATCATACAGTTGATTCTAAACCCATTCTCCAGACCAATTACTACATTTCGAAAGGTCTACTACTTAAATTACAGCCATCGATAGCATATATATAGATATTAACTGTTAAATTTTCGATAGAGAGTCGAGAAATAAAAATCAATCAGCTCAGGATTTATGGAAGACGATAGTACATTTATGATATTCTAAATCCTTCAGAAAATTTATATTCTCCACAATATTTCTATAACTGACATGCTATATACCTACCATAATAATAAATCGTGTTCTTGACGTGTCACCAAAGCTTATGATACTGACCGATGGTCAACTTATGTTGCATAATTTACACTCATTATCTATCATTTTGAAAGAAATCTTGTCTCTTCAGAACTGTTATTCTCCTCTAATTTTCTTTCCTTAAGACTTTTGCCCTCCTTAAGCTTTCCTCCGCTCTTGCTGTCTCTCTTCCCAACGGCCCGAAAGAAGAACTTGGCAACCTGAATTCGATAACCAATCTTACTTTCTGCCCCATTGACTTCTCTCAAGAAGAACACCTTCTATCAACCCTGCTAATCTATTGCCTCCTCTTCATCTCCCCTCATTCAATCTCTGGACCGCATTCGCTGATCCTTTTTCATCCTATATATCCTTGCCCTTTCGCATCTTCCAAGAATATGTTATCCTTTTATTATCGTGGGAGGGATAGAGTTTTATTGTAGGGTTACATAAAAAAGGTTGGAAGCAAAGCTAGTGATCCAATGAATAAATGAATACAGTGCAGTTTTGCATACGATCGAATTGTTTTCGGCTTGACTAAATATCCTATATTGTTATATATATTTGTCAGTAATCATTTGAATACTTGTTCCTCTGTCTGTAACTAAAGGGGATAATATTTATGACTTCATCTTTAATAATTACATCGTGTCAACTTCATTTTTGAAAATGTTAGAGCCTGTAACATTTTGATCACAGAGAAGTGCTTTATCGTATATATAAAACATAAAAATAGCTAATCTTTAATATTTAATTTTCGTTTTTTTACAGAAAATCTCAAAAAATTACTTTTTCATATTTTTGATGGCTAAAATTTGCTTTGCTGTCCTTCAAATAATCGATAAATGACTAAGATACAAAAGGAAATTAAATATCATACAAATGATGATCGTGGGCAATAATAGTGTGAAAAAAGGAGCTTTTTGGATATCCAGAGGTCAGATAAAACCTTTTGTAAAAAATGGGACATTTTTATGTACATGTTAAATCTTATTATTTCTTATTTGTAAATTTTATTACTCTAACCTCTCTAAAACTTGATATGGAAAGTAACGCTTTTATGATGTAGAGGACCATAAATACTTCAGGCATAATAATGGTTTTAGGTTTCCAAGTTAAATAATCACGGATAAAGAATTTCTTCCAAAGAAATAATTAATCAACTTTGTCCAATTGAATACATTTCTTGTACTTCAGAGTAAATACAATATTGAAATATAATCATTTATAAAATATATGGATGCAAGGTAAATACGTTATATAAATATATGTATGTTTATGTATGACGAAAGATACAGTAAAATAAAGGAATATAAAGTACGTCATAAACTGTCAACTCTCTCAAATAACTTGTTCCTACCTACAGAAAAATTGGGGTTGTCAATCAACCTAACACCACCGCCTTATTCCAAACACAACTATTTTGTCTCTTCGAAGAGATCAATTGGACATCTTTCCAACCGACAGCTCATCTTCCGTATTTATACCAAAAATCCTCGCACCCTTTTATTCCCCAAAATTCATATTTCTTTCGCTAGAAAACTTATCATCCAAAAAACGGAACCTTTATTCTCTGTGGTTTGGGATTCGTAATGTATTATTTCGTCCTTAAAGGGCCTCTGATGCAGTGCTACCCACTGACACGCCAAAGACTCTCGTAGTCTCAGGAGAAAGGAGTAAGTTTCGAAGAAAAACCATAACGCTCTCTTTCGAGCAGTAGTTTTTCTCCAAACTCCTCCCGAGACAATAGCTCCATTTTTTACGAAGCTATCGGTGAAACGGTTCTTTCGCCCGCTCCCATTTGATGGATTCACTCCGAGATACGTTTTGACGGAGTGAATTTAGGAGTCTGCGATAGAAAGTAGTTTCTATTGGATGGCAAAAAGGTTTCAAGGCGACAACCGACATCGGTGCTTGCGATTCGGTCGAAAACACATTTACATCCTCACTCTTACTGTGCTTTCTATTATTGTTCTTTATGAATATAATGACTAACATTTGGTACCAATTTTACTACGCATCAAATTAAATAGTATTAGTATTGGATTTTGTATGCTTTCGTGACTAATAGTAAATTATTTTATGATTAAAGCATTGTATATTTTTCCTGAGATGTAATTATAAAGTGTTTCTTTTTTGGTTGCTATGAGACCAAAATGTATAATAATAGTTCATTCAAGTCGAGTGTTATCAAGCGAATGATAACAGCATAGTTATATAAACTAAAAGCCCATGTTTTCAACAGTTGTGTTTACATTTTACGAAAGGAGAAACTATTTGCGAGTTAGAAGATTTTTTAAGAAAATTTACTTAATTCATAGTTTATTAAATATATAATAATGGCTCTTGGATTTACTTAATTGTAATATCTAAATTATTTCATTCAAACTGTCATATTTTAATCTGTTTATCTTTCTTTGGTGTTTCGAGTTCGCAAATATATTCCCATTTCAAGGCGTTAATAAAAATTATTATGATTTCTCTAGACGATACTCATCAATTTACGTATTAATCTGCGCAACTACAGCGTCATCTGCAATTCTTCATTAAAGCAAACAGTTGGTTTCCAGTGGTCCCTCAATCAACGCGTTGTACGAGGCACAAGTATCCACAAAACGAGCTGCACGGTCCATCAACAGAAAGTAGCCATAGAACTGAGAGTTCAACACTCCAGTACACCATCCCATCCCATTATTCCTCTAAATTGAACGCGTATGCTCTTCTCGCTCGTTTCCAACGCAACCGTGACCTCGCGAACGACAAAACCAAGTTGCGAGGACTGCAGAATCGTCTGCAAACTGCGACAAAATCTCAATCCGTAGCGGTGCACTTTCCCATGGACAGAAGTCGTGATTCCAAGAACAACACAATCAAGGGGTTGGAGAGGGTGGAAAAACAGCCCCTCTTCCAATGGAATCAGTGCAGGTTTCGTGGCTGAATAACGCCCCGTTTGCCGATGCAACGCCCTAACTCCCATTTACATATTCCGCGGCAGATACGTTGCGGGGTTTTGGGAATAGCTGATGCCAATATCCGGTTCATCCCATGGACTGCCATCGATGCCCGTGAATGTATCTGAATATGCAACGTGCTCCGATTTCCTAAAGCCGACGCTAAAGTTTCCGACCCGAATTCCTTTCATTGAGGGATACAAATGTCTTTTTTGAGCACGATATAGCTTTCTCCTTATCCTAGGGAGTGAAAGTGACTTTCCTATAAAGTTATATCATAAACTGTTATTTTCGTCTCATTTTAGAGATATTTAATTAAATCATAAAAGGATCCCTTTGGCATTATTATTGGACTTATTGGGTCAAAGTGGGTATGGAATTAGGATTATACCGATGAGTTGGAATAGTGAACTTTTATACGAAAGTAAAAAGATAAAAAAATGTGGCGAATTTCAAAATGATACTATTCACATCTTTTAAGTATGTATGCTAAGTTTTTACTATTTTACTCTGTGCTATCTAGACAGTGTTATTAAATTAGAGTATTAGTAAACATTCCTAATTCCAAAATTCTTAAAGTAATTATATTCCATTAAATAAATTGCTATTGCTTGATTCCTTATAAATAATTGCCAAATATAGTTTATATTCCATTATGAAAAAAATGTTTCCATTTTAATAAGTAAATGTCAAATTGAAACTGCGTAGCTTAGCCTATGGAAAGGACTGGGTATATTCACGTTTAATACGTAGAAAATCCTGACTTCTTAAGTATAAACTATTTTTAATTTTAATATGCTTTTAAAGTACATTATTATTATGGATCATTAATGTAATAGCAATATGACTTTCATTAGCATGCTTTGAATACACATAGTGTTCTTACTTAAATATTCAAATTTGAATTCAAAAGTAAAGAGCAAACCATCGCCTAATTAATACCTTAGGTGCCTAGCAACCAATAATGATTCACCCAGTGTATATATTGGTTCCACCGAATTCAGATTTCAATCTCATAAATGTAAAACTCACCAGCGAGAATACTTATTAACTGGTTAAAATTCTTATGCATCACATAGAAGGGATATTTTAATCGTATTAGTAATAAAACACTTTCCGAGTACACAGAAGAAACACGATTACTGCTGACGTATGTTACACGCCACACACGTATATTCACACTTGGGGAATTAGACATTTAGTCTTCAAAACTTTTGATCTTAACCTTTGAAATAGACATAAGCTATTTGAAACAGGAGAACAAAGCATCGTCCATTCCGAATCGGGTGCAAACCAACGCACCAGTTAAGAAGGAAGGAGTACCTCGTAGAAAAAAACACTCACTCTGCCCTTTCACGAGTTTCTATGGCAACTCAATTACCGAGAGGGTACGTTAGATGTGAAACGCGTTGATCTGGATAAAAATTCTCCACGGTTCGATGTGGGACGCGAAAAATGCTTCTTTGGCTTAACCCATTTATGCCGAAGAAAAAAATTTTTGAATTTTTTGATGAAATTCATAAATGTTAGGTAAAAAAAATTAAAAAACAAGAATTTGAAATAAAATTTAATTTATGTTACATATTTACAGAGTTACATGGTGTTCCAAAAATGGAACATTAGGCAAATACACTACCTAATACGTAAAATGTACTCTTTGGTATGATAGTCCTGTGAGCACTTAATTGAAGGGCAACATTGCTTTTTTTACAGCAAAAAGTGGTATATTTGTGGAATTCTACAATTTTTTGGTTTTCTTTGATTGTTTTGCGATTACATGATTCTGGCCATCATAACGGGAGTCAATATTGCGTTTCTAAGAAGGTCTTCCCAGTTTGGGCCGAATTACCATGGGTCTTCAGATAATGGCATGTCACACAGCGACGAAACTCCAAAAGATCCATTGGCTTTGGATCGTAAGTTTTATGCAGCTGCCAAGCATTTAGAGATGTAGAGCTAATTTGAAGCAGAACAAAGAGCTTGAGTACCACTTCTTGCCATGAATTGAAGCTCTATATTTGTCAATATTTTCATCTTCTCTGACTACTCCTCCTATATATTTGTTATATACTTTTCTCATATTTGGCTGCTGCACTTGGATCTTCTTTTTATGTTTTTGTGAATAGCGATTGACAAGGCACAGCGGATTGACGCCATCCCCAGATGATGCAACTGTGACAACACTGTTATCATTCAGCATCCATATTGACTTTACCATCAGTTCTGTAATCAAACGCAACTTTCTTTATTTTTAGAGCATCTTCTGATTCCAATAGGGGTTTGTCGATTCCATTTTTTCTCACTGTGCCGGTTGCTTGATGACCATTTGAACTGAGTGTATCAAAAAGTGCAATGTCCAGGGTGCTCCTTCATGAGAGCTTCAGTAAATTGTAGGACAACGGATGCACCGACACCATATTCCTCATAATTAGTGTTTGGGTTTTTACCTTGATATGGTTGAAACCAACAAATATAACCTAGGCGTGTGGCACCACATCAAAACTTGTACCCAAACCGAATTGGCTTTCCACGAATAAACTGTTTGCGTTCATGACGACCGAAGTAAGGAATCATGGACTCGTCAAAGCTGAAGCATGTTTCGTTTGGTACAAATAGGATGCATCTCTCTTCTGGATCAGAATCATCTTGAACAAGGTACGCAGGGGCACGCAAAGAATCAGGCAGATTATTTATTGTTCCACCTTTTTCATCACCAGAGTCCTCATCAGAAACAGGAGTTGTTGCATTTTCAGGAGGTTCTATGATAATTGCATTTGCTTTTATGTCATAATTTGTCTACAACAGGTCAGCTATTTTGTGTAGGGTTAATGTTTTACGCAACTTGAGACTTAAAAGTGGTGAAAATAAAAAACAAAGATAAAGGCCATATATAAATATACGGCGAAGTCTCAGTAGTGGTTATGCCTAATGTTCCAAAAATGGAACACTCAACTTTTCTATCCTCTAACTTGTACATGAATGAAAATTTCTGCATTTTCTGATTATAACATGAAATGGTGATTATTCAAGTATTAACAGAAAAAAAATTACAACTATAGAATGTAAATCACGAAAGTTATAATTACCGTTTATCGTGTGGGTACTGAAAAATCGACTCAAAAAAATAAAGCAAAGTTTCACAACATCCACGCAGCTCTAAATTCGCTCAATGACTAATTCTCTGCATTCAGTGATGTAATATGTACCCTTACAAATAAGGCAGGAAGTTTTCACCCACTTTCCAGTATTCTCGTAAGCGATAGGCCACAAAATAACTTAATGTAACTGCTGTTCCAAAAATGGAACGCTAGGCATAAATGGGTTAAACAACCGACGGAGGCAGTGTGTGTTAGAACGTTTTTGCCCACGGCTACCTACCATCTGAATACGAAATTAAACTCTTCCCTTTTTTCCAGATGCCATCTTGGAGAACCTTTGATGCTTTGGAAACATGGATGGACAAAAAACGCGCGAATTTCGTTTGATGAGTCTACGAATGTCGGTTGTATATCATTACGGCGTTTTATGTCTCTTTTTTTATATGCGGAGCGTGCACTTCCTGGAAATAGGTCTTCCTGAATGATGCGTCAATAACGTAAAAATGTCGGCGGTAAATGCGGTATTCCGATCCTTTACCTCAAAAAGCTTGATCAACCTCATTAGTGACACTTCTGTGGTTCTTTCAACAGCTCCCTTTCACCACTATATCTAAAAGATCCTCTTTGGTAAATATCAAATAGATCGAGAAAGTATTTAAATGTTCATCGCAACTACTTACTTCATTTTGTATTTAAAATTACATATAAATAAATGACACCAGAAACGAATAAAACTAATAACGGCTAGATTTTGCATCAAAGTAAAACGAAGTGAAAACATCACCTACGTAAGCATACGCGAAAAAATATATATAAAAATTCCATACGCGTCTAGTAGAAGAAACCTTGCATAAATCCTTATATTTATCAAAGCAGGGACTAGTATATGTTTTTTATACTTTGGTATACAGCTCAACTCCCTATGGTATTCCCAACGAATACCCATTTAAACCGTATCTCGTGTATGGGTCGACCCAATCCTGGGTCTTGATATGGCTGAATGGACTACGCTGAAATAGAACACGACTTTATTGAGGGCGAGATTGGGTAGCGTACTAAGCTAGAAACTCTATGGAGGACGGTGTATGGCTATTTCATCCTAGTTCATAAGCCAACATACCCCATATGAGATTGATTCTAAATAAATAGGAACATTTATGTACATAGCTATGCTCAAAAATTCTTTGTGCCACTCTATGGAAGATAGTAAACACAACAAATTTATATTGGAATTATTGGAAGGAATATAAATGCTAGAGAAAAATCTTATTTGAAATTAATGGAAAGGAAGGATATTTCAATGAAATTAAAGAAATATTGTTAATGGAAGTTTTAGGAACAATAAAAGAAAGTTTCAATTTATGTCCGTACCTTAGTACATCAAAAACGTTTAATATATTATTAAATGGAATATGAACTGGTAAGAATAGCGATATTTTCACTTTAACAGAGATGGAATTATTATAAGAGAAATTTTACAAAGATTCAAAAATTACCTAAAGACCTGTTTTGAACTATATTATATGATACTTTTACTAATTTGAATTTTTACACTTAATTATTCACAGATATAATTGATGGCGTTCTTCTATCATTCTGTTTCTAAGTAAAAGTGTACTGAATCAATTACTTTTACTAAAACAAATGTTTCTTGCCGTAATAGATAGTAATGCAGATGAATTGTTATCTAATTCATCTCTTATGTTTTCCATAACAATGAAGTCATGAAATATTTTTCTAACAAATAGAGTTATAAATAAGATCTTATTAGAAAAATTCTAAACTTTTATCATTATTGAAAGGCATAAATATGTTGCTCCTTAACATCAGAAGTTATTTAGCGACTGAGATTCGTGTTATGTGATCGAATATATAAAAAAAGCACAATTATATGCGAAGCCATAATTTTCCATTATACCCTCCAGATTTTAGTTCTTTCACGTCCCGAGCCAAATATGATATTTTACGAAAGCGCCTCCTACTCACGTAGCGAGTGAGCAATTACACCCTTCTGACGTTGGCAAAAACGTCACGTATTCTTTCAAAGCAATTTCATGACGATAAAATAATTTATGGAAGCTTTGAAATTATTTCATCCTTTGCCTAAATGATAGTTAAATTTCGCATTATGATTTGCGTACCAAAATGGTTAAGCTTAAAGATTGGAAAAATGTGAAGACATTCATAAGAGAATAAAGTTTGCGCAAGATATTTCGTAAGTGGAAAAGAAGACTGAAAGAAACTGTTTGGAATGTATGAAATAGTCTAAATCTAATTTCATCTTGGCGTAGTAAACTTTAATTTTGATCGAAATTGGTCTTGAGCTTTGAAAGTTTGAGGATTTAAAAAGTATGTTTAAGATTCTTGTTTTATCTTTCCAAGAACTTAAGATTGCTCTATATTCACTACCCAAAATATAGATACATATAAATGTTTTCCTGAAATCCATTACTCGTTTTATAAACTTCAATTTTTGGCCTAAACTGGTCTTGAGCTTTAAAGTATCGTGGAATCCAACAAATATTTATAATTTTCAATGTTTAGTACATTTTCCAACGAACTAAAGGTCGAACATTATTCGCTGCAATATAAGGCGATAATATGTATGCATATAAATGTTTCCTCAGCATTATTATGCATAGGTATTTATAGATGTTTAAACTCGGTTTTTCCACACCCGAGTAATTCCCAGAAAATTGCGGGGCAAACTGTGACACGCCAACTTTTACCGGATAAAGCAGCCGCAGGTCGGTGAATCTGCGGAACACATCCCCTTCCGTTTTAATTTTCGAGTTTATCCAAGCGGCTTGATTCACGAGCACGCTTGAGATAAGGTTTCTACGTGCCTCCAGCGGCCTTCGATCCACCACGTCGCACCGATTGGTCACCACAAACCACAATTAGGATCGGCAAACTCGTTTGCCAAAGGCAAGAGCCCTTGCGACGCGAAACCCGGCCGAATATGAATGTGGAACTACGTGGCCTTCTTTTTCTCCTCTGAAATTAGGATCTCGGTCAAAGTGGTGAAATGCCAACTATCCTCGTTTTTTATACGTTCGAGGTCACTCTACAGCTATTTTTAGCTCCTTTAGCTCCGTACCCTCGTTTTTTATTCGTCTATTTACGTCCTTGAGCGAGTTAATAGCTCTACTTACCAAGAGTAGGGGGTTTCTCCGTTAATGTCATTCAAGAAAATTTTGCTCTAGAAGAAAACTTTAAATCAAATACGTGGTTTCCACGGTATTGCATCCATCAGTTATTTACTTTGTTGCTAGGTACACCCATTATAAATTGGATACAAAAATGCATTATAATTAAGCAATAAGACAATGAATTTAATAGAAGATGATACTTCCCTTTATATACGCCGTAAACTTTGATGTTTTGGCTACTAAAATTCTGAAAAACCTTTCATTCTAGAGAAATTTCATCTTATATACCGAAATGAAATTCGTATTTGTAAAAATTCTGCCCAGCTATACGTTTTAAAGGTATAAAGAATCAAAAATTATTACATATATGTAAATGTAGGTCATATATATGAGGTATGAGAAGACTAATCTGAAGAAACATCATATTTTGCCACAAAGCATGTCCCTATCATAACGTAATATTCATTGGTTGTTGTCAAATATGAGTTAGATTTAAGGTTTCTAGGTACCTAAGGCAAAAAAGCCCTGTCTTTGTTGATAACGATACAGGTTCTACTATCTCCTGTGACGATGCGCACAAATAAATTCAGTTGCTTAGACAACAGTTAACAAACAGCGACTATTTGAATTCTACAATTTTAGATTAGTATTGCTTCGTAGTATATCATAATATTAGCTAGAATATTAAATTGACTGCTATACGATATGGAATTCTAAAATAAATTTCAGGTTAAAGTAACAAGGCAGTATATCCTTGTAACATCTTCATAAATCTACTCTTAAAAAGCAAGACCGAATGCGCACATCGCATGAATAAGTGGGCAATTTCACCACCACACGGATTTTGCGCAAAAGACCATCTTTTTTGAATACATTCTCAACGGTGAGCAGTGACGGAAATCCTAACTTACGGTACTCTGTTTCAACTATAGCCGAGCAAGCAATCTCGCGTCACTAACCCAAAAAAGCGCGCTATCTTTGAAACCTTATCCCCGGGAGCTTTTAGTGTCGCAGCGGCCTTTTCTCGTATGGCTTGAGGAATGGATTGCGGTGGTTGTGCGCCTCAAGGAAATTAAGAAACTCGAGGAAACTAATGTTCCTTTTGTCCGCTTCGAATGAAAATGGCGAAACGAGGCAGAAGTCCAGAAAGATAAAAGGAACAAAGTAGTTAGAGAGATTTACATATTTCCACTGAGGGCTTTGAAAATCCGGTGGAAGTCTGTTTCAAGTTTGGGTATACTTAAGTTTACTTTTCAGCGTAAGGAAAACGTTCATGGAAACATACTACATATATTTACATAGCAACGTACTCATTTTGGAGGAAACCATGGAAACTGACCCCTAACTGCCTGAGTGCCTTTATCTTGATCCGTTACAGCTTTGTGGGAGGCCACCAATACTGTTTATGTTAGGCTTTCAATGTAAATTTATCCTAAATGAAGTATATAATGATATCAATTATTTATATTTCATTCTAACAGTTCTATAGGTATGAATGACAATATGATCGTGTATTTAAGTGAATTTGAACTATAATTACTTAGGCAAATTAACTTCTCTAATTACATTCTCCATTTGAGCTATAACGCCGATATAAATTATCGTATTTTATTAAAATATTCTATTAGTTCTACAAAAATCAATCAAAATTCAAATTCATCTAAATAAAAATAAATTTTAGACTACATACATTATTCAAAACCGAATTCTGTATCATCAGAACAAACCTAAAGTTGATCGTATTACTTTAAACCCGGAATCTACGCTAGATAAACTCGAACCATCCATTGGAAAAAAATCGCCTTTTATTATAGATATCCTGTATCTCCCATCTCCGAACAACGCGGCCCGGATCCTTATCTGTTGATTATATTGGCAGAGGATATTAAAAGAGCTCACGTTGTGATAAGCGGCATTTATTTTAAACGCGGCAATATTTCTCGCTTCGTTATCGGAGACTACTACGACACTGGGCATCAATCCGAAACCATACTATTTATTGAAATTGGCGAAAATAACCGAAACAAAAAGCGGGGATATGAAATAAGAGAGCATCGTAATTGAGAAGAATAAAAGGGAGCCTGAAGGCGTGTGGAGTGCGAGTGGAATATGGGAGAGGAATTTGCTGAAAATGGCATTCTGCTCTGATTTGGCCCCCGGTGAGAAGGGGTGGGGGGAAATGAAGGGGAAAGGGAGGGGGTGAGAGAAAAAAGGGGAAAGAATAGGAGTGGGAAATAGGGTGGTGATGGTGGGAAGATGGGGGAATGTGAGGATGGGATGGGGGAATATGGTGGGGATGAATTAAGGGGTATTAGGGGGAATGAGTGAAAGTGTAAATAGGAGAGGAATAAAGAGAAAGGGCTAGAAATAATGGGAAAAGGGAAGAGAAAATAGAAGGAGTAAAGGAGGATATATGAAGAAAGAAGGAGGAATAAGTTAAAGAAGGGGAATAACAGAAATGAAGGGGAGAAGAGGTAAAGGAAGGGGGTGAGCTTAAGATGGGTATGAGGGGAAAAAGCGAGAATGAAAGAAACGGATAGGAAATTATATAAAAGAGGAGGAATGATAGAATTAGGGGAGAAATGACATAAATAGAGGGTGAATGATGGGGAAAAGAAGGAAAATGATGGGAAAGGAGGGTGAATCATGGGATAAGATAGAAAATGAAGGTAAAAGATGGAAAAATAGATACTGAATAAAGAGGAGTAATGATTGAGAAGAAAAGGGAACTAGAAAAAAATAGATAATTATAGGAAGAAGAGGTAAAAGGTTGACAAAAAGGAAGACGTAATTGGGAAATGAGATGGGATCAGGGTAAACTAGGGAGAACTTAGTAAAACAGGGAGTATGGAGGAAGGAGAAGAAAGCAGAGGGTGATAAGGAATGAATGAGTAGAGGACAGTTGTAGGAATGGGAAGAGGAAGGAAATAAGTTGAAAGGGGAGGTTAAACGGCGTTGAGAAATCGGAAGAAGAGACGCTCAAAGTGAGTAGGAATGCAGCAAGAGGGAGCCAGATTGGAGGAAATTGGAAATATTTGGGACTATAAATAAACTGAATCTGAGGGAGGGATCAGGACGTCTGGGAGATGAAGAACGACGCAGAGATATTTCACGTCGTCTTCTTATTAAAGCCGCACTTTTATATTTTCCGATACCGAGCGCCGAGTGTTCGATGAAATAAATTGAACGGTTTTTCGTGCATACCTCTTTCTCGAGAATTCTCCCATAAAATGTAAGAAAAAGGCGACTTAGCAAGAACGCGGAAGTGAAATCCCTTTTGCGATATATTGGAGCAAAATTCAGTGGCTGAGGTTTAACGGAGTTGCTGTATTTCGTAATGGCCATTAACCAAAAGGAATTCATTTAAATTGGCATACATTCATATTTTGCAATAAGGTCAGATAAAGGTCATTGTTAAATGTGGTTAAATGATCAGATAAAGAAGTTAAGACGTCAGTGAAATAAAGCTAAAGCTTGTTCTAGATAGTTCTAACAAGAATTATAGTTCTTAGAAAGTTCGTTCTTCACCTTTCATCTATTATAAATCAATCTGAAATCTTTTTACGTGATGAAAACAGATTTGCCTATTAGCAATTCTGTAGTACTTTGATTTCTATTTAAAGATTTTAACCCAGTGTTCTTATTCTTTAGAGTCATTATTATGTTTCTCCTCTTTAAAAATTACGAATCAATTATTAATAGATCCAGCTTCCAATATTTTGAAAATGGATATAATTAAATATTAGGAAAAAACTTTTCTGAAAAATGTAACTGTAAAAATGTAATTGAGAAAAGTAACTCAAATATCGATTATACAGAGTAAGTTAGAATCTGAGCTAAGATAATTTGTGCTTTCTTCTCGACTCAAAGTACCGATCTTAATCTGAAATCGTATCAGAGCACAAATTCTTTCTAATGATCAAAATTCTCATCTTTGAGAACATAAAGAAACGCTAAACGAATAGTTCTATCGCGCAAGATTTTCTTTCACATAGACAAAAAAGTTCTTTGGCTCGCTCTACAGGCTACTGAAGTAATCCGATGACTTTCTTGGCCTTTCTTTCATCCTGATGATTATGATGATGCTATTACTGACACCCACATCTAACTGCCCCCTCTTGGGAATGAATGTGCCACCATTGCCTTCTTATTGGATTAACAGCCAATAAGAATTAAGCTCTCTATCAAGTTTCTGCAAGATTTACTTCCGATTCAATAAATGAAATTGCAAATGAATCTGTAAAAGGAATGTAGTACCGAAAACGTGAATTCATTTATACGTATCATAGATCCTTAACAAATGTTTACTTCTACTTACGTAACCATGGTAACGTAACTTTGTTTACTCATCATCGTCTCAAAACAGTACCGCGGGGATTAATTTTTGTTTATTAAAGAAGATCAGTATTCTAAATGTTTGAATTTTTCCGTATCGCACTGAAGAGATTATTATAATTCAGAGTTTTAAAAATTTATGGCTGATATTAATGAGTTATAGTTTATAAAGTACATTAATAATACATAATAGTTTATCGATTACAAATGACACCATACGTCAAAAACATGAAAGCCTCACATTAAACACAAGTTTTATAATCTTTTCTTCTTAGTCTCAGTAAAAATAAATTATATTTACAATAGCGATAATGAATTCGTACGTGCTACGTAATGCGAGTTCCAACATTTTAACTTTACACTTTCACGTATAACATCTGCCACTTCCTTATCACAACCGTTGGATTGAGAAAATAAATCTGAGAAGTGCGTGGGCGTTGGAGAGACAGCTGTGCCTCGAAAGGAAAAGCAGTGAATTTCACTTTAAGACGTCGGAACTCTTCAAATTGCAAAGTTCTCAAGAGGCTGTAAAGACCAAAGGATCCGAAGATTAAGGGTACGAACGACAGCATAAATAAACAGGTCCCTTTTCCCTTTTACCCCTTCGCAGTCGTAAAAGAAGCGATGGAACCATTAACTGAGAATTGCTCGAATCCGTAAAGACTCACAATGCTTGAGGTGCCATCACGTGACACTTGTGATAGATTTCGCGTGGGACGAATTAAAAGGTTGCGATGGATTCAAAAGGAAATGAGCGGAGTTTAAAGGAAAATGTAGGGATCTCTTGGAATGGAAAACCTTACGTTAAAAGTCAGCAAAATTTGCAAATATGTAATTGAGCGTTTATTTTAATGTACGATTAAATAATCTGCTTCATTGGGTAAAACCCATCAACTGTTATTTTGAGGAATGAAAAGAATATTGAAAGACATATTGAATATAATCGCAAGCGCTCCTAAAAGGGATGTATATTGTTTAATTTTAATCTATACCAATTCCAATTTATTGTTTGCGGCAAGAAAAATAATAGAAGATTGTTATAAGAAGATATAAAGTTTCGGATTTATCTTACACTAGGAAACGTTGCATATATTTTATATAGGATGCAACTTTTATCAAGAAGATAGTTAGCGATGTATTTTATTCCTTACGTAAATATTCTGTTAAATGAAATTTAAATAAAGTATCTATGTAGAAAGGTTAGAATATATTTTATTAAATTATGAGGAATATTCTTTTTTCAAAGTTATTGAAATTAATTGAAAAATTGGGTAATATAATCCCTTGGATACAACAACCTGTTACCACGGATATAAACCCATTCTTTATATAAATTCCCGCCGTTCTGGGATTGTTGATAAACCCAACCATTTCCTTCGCTTAATATTTAAGGTAAACGTATCTTTATAGAGTGTCACTCAATCGGGATTCCAGGAATGCCAACACTAGAGCTCCCTAAGCAAGATTAGGTAAAGAGACCCGTATTCGCCGCAGCCGCCCAAGGGTCGAATTCTTCGTGAGTATTGTCAGCTCGAGTGGATGTACGGAGCAGTTAGCCCCATTTGAGTGCATACCCAATGGGTGGTGAGACCTCTGCTTTAGGGAGGACCTCGGAAAGGGGGCTAATACCGCAATCGGCCTATGGTGGGATGTCCTCACGTCATCCATAGAACCAACTGTCCGAGAGGACAGATTCTCTTTCACACACTCGATTTCACTTGAATTACTCAGAGTTTCCGCTTAAACTTAATTGAACAACTCAACATTTCTCTTTTTTGCTCGGAGATTAAAGAAGTAAATAACTTCCAAAGAATAAACAATTTTGCGTCTAATATTATTCGAATACTAATAAGAGACGCGTATGTATGGAAAATTTGTAGTATTTCCGCTCAAACATACTTCTAGCATTCTGCAACGTTCATCGAAACGTGGGAATATTTTATTTCAATAATTTTTTAAATCTATATTAATTCTACATAATTTATCCTGTATTATTATAATTCTTATGTATACTTTTTAAGTAATGAATGCGATGATTCACTTTTAAATCGGAAATAATCTTTAAATCATTTCAGAATCTTAACTCATGGAAGTAGTAAAATATTTTTCTACTTCTGATTTGCTCTGCCAGAATTGCTATTAATTATTCTTTGTGAAAAGAATTTCATGTATAATTAAAATTATATGATTCATAATATCATAATCATAGTAATATCGAAAAATAAACTATCAAAGCGAACATGGACTGCTAGTTTTAAATTCCATAATCCAAACAAAGTAAATTAGATTAATGAATGATACATTCATCTTGCATATACTGATTAACTTATACACCAAAAAAGAAAAAAATTGGGATGCATCCAAATCCTAAAATTTCACAACCCTTTCTAAAGTGGCCTCAATTCTTTCAGAAATTTTTCTACCCAAAATAAGAAATATTGATGAATTGATTCGCCGCACGAGTGCAAGGTAGAAATGTGGAATTTGAACTAGGAGAGAGACAGGGATTGGAATTCGTAGTCCGAGAGTGGCCGGATCGATAACTGTGGGGTCTTCATACCCTCAGAGTGTGTGTACTCGTCGGGGTGCGTGGTTCGGAGGTATCGATGGAAACAGGAGATACAAACAAGAAGCAGAGAAAATGGAATGGAGCCTAAATGGAGAGCAAAGAGATGAAAAAATAAAGGAGAGGAGATCGACAGCAAGAAAATAATACGATAGAGTAGAAACGGATAAGGAAAGAGTAAATATTGGAAAGAAAGGAAAATCATAGGTTAAATATATAGGAAAATAGTGCATAAAGATCAACTGCGATTTAGTTTCATTCAATGTATAGAAAAAATTGATAACAAACATAGTAAAATAGGGATGGCCCTAAATAGCAAACAAATGAGTTAAAATACTATTATTATTATAAGTAAAAAATATGGACAACCTAATTATAATCAATTGGTTTAAGAAAGTTCAGAATCAATAAATGAGTAAATTATAGATATATAGATAAGGAGTGAAAAGGAAAGTCATTTTGAAATCTCTTTTGTCTTGAAGGGAAATATAAAATATATTCAAATAATATTGGATTTATTGTAATGAAAATGGAAAACTAATTACATACAAAGGGTTGATTATGTTCAAATAAAAGAACGGAAAATAAAAAAAGCTTAAATTCTCTCAATTAAAAGTAGTGACATTTAGTAGATGAAAGTAAAATAAAAGAAAGAAACTTCAATATTAATAACACAAAATGAGGAATGTGAAACTTTGACTTTGAAGTGGACAATATGAAAAAGATTTAGATACATACGAATAAGTTAAGTAAAGAGAGAAATAAACTACAATACAATACGAGATATTAATACCTTTAGAAAGAAGAAATACAAGCCCTAAAAAAGAAAGAAAAACTGAAAAGATGACAAACACACCAAAGGGAAACTGGGATAGAAGGAAACGATACACATAGCTAAACACAAGAGGAAAGAGGAGACAAAAGAATAAAGACGTAATTAACCGATCATCAATGAAATAAAGCGAATGATTATCTCGTTAATCAAGTTGCGGAAAAGTGAGGCTCTACCATTGTTTGAACGCACTCATTCAGGAAGTATGTATTGAGAACCACGTTTAGATGGAAGAGGATGGAAATAAACCAACAGGGGATAGATGGAAGGAGAGAGGGATTGTGGTGTACAGGTTGGGAAGCGTTCATCGTCAGAGTGGATGAGGCACGGTCGAATGTTATTCGCTTTGGGAACTGAAGGATTGGCTGTCGCAAAGCGTTGGGTTTGGTCGAAGGACTTTGATGGCCGCACCGCGGTGTCGGTAAGCAGGGACAGAGGCTCATGGTAGATCGGTTTTCGGTGTGGGAGCGTGCGTCAACCCCAGATGCGTCGCTTTATGAAGTTAGAGGGAGGTTGTCTCTGCGTGTAAACGCCCGTGCAAATATGGAGTGGCGTGTCAACACACGCTCGTTCCAAGTTTTAATAGAATGTCTCGCTTAGAGGCACGGAAGTCAAATGGTAAACGATTTAAATATTTAGGCAGTAAATATGTGGAAACTCATGCATAAGTTATCAAAAGCGATCAAGTAGAACAAGCATAATATTCGACGGAGGTTTACTCATCGTATTAAAGAAGAAACTTGTTAAACAAGTACAGATTTAGGCAACCAAAATATAACGTAATTTGTTTCCACATTTCTTACATACGTAATCTATTCAATGGTATTCGAAGCTAAGAATATTTTGATTTAAAATTGATTTTTCTTTGCTTTGATTCCCTAAAAAACTCTAATAAGCTCCTAAAGATAAGTTTCAAACTATAAAATGATAATCTATGCTACATTTCTACATTTCTTGTTTCATAATTCCATCTCACGCGATACTTTCAAAATAGCAAATTCCAAATTCAAACGTCCAAATTACAAATACCTCATTGCAATTTAATCCGTTGATTCCGAGTTATAAAAAAGCAAAAGTTGATATATTCAATTAAAATGGCCAACTAAAGTATTTTCTCCATATTAATCAAAATTCCACTTTTAAACAGCAACATTATTATATTTGAAGAGCCTACACTTAAAAATCCAACCTAAGTTTTCGGTCTGATTGGTTTTAGAGCAGTTATTTTCCATAAAACAACAACGTTCCATTCTCCTATTACCATATAAATACTCCGTAGCGCCATTCAACTGATAAGATTTTTACGCTCCAATTCCCGCATACCTTTACAAGCACTTAAAATTTTCTCTACGCTCCATTAAAATACCAGATTCAGAATTATCACAAAAATTCCCTAAATGTATTCGCGTAACGAGGAAAATGATTGCGTTCTCACGAATGACCTTGCAAATACCAGGGAAGATTTATTCGCAAATTCGCATTTTTTGTTGGAAGAATTTTTCGGGTTAAACGAAGCAGTTACCTTACTGGAAAAGAACACTACCTTTCCCTTCATGGCTTCCAGGTAACCGACTCCTCCCATACACCATACCTTCACCCGCATACCTTCCAAACACGCGAGCCTGTCCAAGCATGCGTTAACGCCTCGTCTTTCTTCTTTTACACTCGGACCTTACCGTTTTTACTGAGACTTAAGGGTTAAATTTTAACAGAGCCGATTTAGAGAGCCTTTTTATAACAGTGAAAAAGAGTAAAATGATCAATGGACTATATGCAATATGTAATATGTGTTAGTTAATTGTGTAATCTACTTATGTCCAAAAATATTCGTTTTAAAAACCAATAGCTGGAGTACTTTTAATGAACAAATGGATTAGAGAAAGTTTGAATTTATTAATTCATTAAAAATCGAGTAAAATAATTAATGATTTATTGAGTTTTTTTATTTTAAAATAGCCTGAGAAGTGAATGAAAGTAATAAATATTTTTGTGAAATAAAACAAGCTTCGTATTCGAATCCGGCTAAGTGTGTGTGTGATTTAAGTGTCGACTTATTTATAGAAGACCAATCGGAACCTTAAGACTCACTGATAAAGAATCATTTTAAGAGCTTTGAAATGGAAAGCTAGATATGATGAAGAGCTGAACGAACTTAATATGAAAGTTGAAACATCCTACTTTATTTATTTATATTTCCGATTGAAGGAGATTTACATTTCAATAGGGACAATAATTCTGAATTTATAAAATTCGGTGATATATTTGGGGATAGATTTCTGACGATTTACTTAAAAAATATTTATACTCATATAGTATATTCGGAGCGTATAAGACTACTTGTGTTATTATTTAATGTTGCCAGAGCTTAGGTATCTAAGTAAGACTTCATTGATCGAATCCTCAACTTCTACTCCGATATGGTACATATTTTTTGAAACAATTGATAATTATTGAGTTACGAATCACTTTAAGTAATAGCCATAGTTTCTATCCATAAAAGTCGAATATCACAATATAATTCTACGACTAAATCGCTTTATCAGTAGTCACTTTATGCAAACTTTACGCTTCAGGCTCACAAAAAAACCTCCACAATACAATACAAGCCTCACCCCCATCCAAACGCACGGGACGAATCTCAAACACTACGCGGACATTTCGAACAACCAATTCTCTCTTTTCCCAACCCTCCACAACCGGTTTCCTCTCTTCCGTCTCTTTCAGCCAATCTCCCCTCTTAATCCTTTTCCACAATTTTCCATCCTCCCTTAATCCCATCAGTTCACTTCGATATGAGTGTCCCACTGTCCCGATGACCGGATCCGCCAACAAAGGACGGGACTTTGAAAGAGAGTCAGTCCGTCAAATTTCCCGTCCCTATGAGCATAAATCAAAGCCTTTTACTCTCCTCGGATTGCTTTTCCTATAAAAATCCTTTCTCTTCCCTAGAATCCCCATTTTCCGCTCCCGCGATATAAAAAAATCGGAATTGGTTCCCCGGGTAACGACGTCGGAATACGGCATCCAGGCAACGCTCCGAAGGTAATTCTCCCCCGTATTTTTTCGCATTCGTCCAGGCGTCGTTTAATAGTTTCCACCTTTGTGGCGTAGGAGGCGATACGGGGCCCGCTTCTTTCTCGCGAGATACGACTCGTTTATGACCGGCTTTTATCCGCGATCGATATTAATTCGCGTGTTATCAGCGCCGTTTGACGGTTGGTTAATTTGATGGACGGGAATGAATAAGCCTTATTTCTCTCTCGATACGCGTTTATAAATGTGCCCAGCGCGTGCCATAAGTCTCTCTCTTATCTCCCGCTGTCGAATATCTTTCGAGGAGGAAACGAATTTGGGCTGCGCTCTGTTATTTTTCAGGTACTATCTCTCATCGACCCATGCAACGGACAGGAAGTTGAACATCTCCTTGTCTATGTTCGCGCTAAACTATGGCAGTGCTTCCGAAGCTTTTATCTTCCCCGATGCACTAATATATCACGTGCGATACTCGCTGAAGTAGACGTTTAAAGTGGAGTCGAAAAAGAAGGATGGATCGGTTGGCGGGTGAAATGTTTTATCAAAGCAGTATGCATCATCTGTTTCGTAAGTAACCGCCTCGAAAGTCAGTTGAGATTGGGCGATGCAAGCCTATTTTTAGATATTGGAAACTAGGAGAAGGGAATATGCTCCTCTATTTACGTAGTGAGACGTCTTACACGAACTTTTATTAGTAACCAAAATTGCATGTAACTGTGACTAGCGCACATAAATAAAGAACATGATTCAAAGTGATACATTCTAAAAATGTAAGGTACATCAACTGTAGAAGAACGAATGGGGTCGAATACTTCACAAATGCAATAGAACATTTCGCGTGCTCATATCATTATCACATATTGTAACTATAGTTTCGACAGAATGAGAAATTGTAGTCAACAAATTATGTAGATATGTGTTTTAAAATATCTAAAATGAAATATAAGAGGTGCATTCCATTCGTTTCAAACGAAATGATTAGAAATGACTATTTCTAATCATTACTATGCTATTATATACTGAAAAGGATAGAAGAAAATTGATACTATAAGATACTGTATCTCACATAAGATAGCATAGAACATTTAAGCGAATGCGTAGGGTATTTAGACGAAAAAATTGAAAAAAAAAACTCGGTATTCAATGTGATCAACTCCAATCCTTTTAGAACCTAGGATTCAGAAGGATACATATTTGATGGGCTTAAAGGATGCATTTTTGTAATTTCATCTAGTTATTCAAGGAAATAAATTCTCTGAGTATTCCTCCAAGGTCTAGAAGATATAAAGAACTATCTTATGGAAGGAAAGGTAAATAACTTGAAAATACTAGGACTTGAAGGGAGAATAAATATTCACAAATATAAAATTTAATCCTCCGTTCATGATATGAAAAAGATGTACAACAAACAAAACTCCGTCTGAAAGTGCTGCCAGAATTTTCTTTCACGATTGAAATATATTACTTATAGAACGCAGTGACGAATTTTATGTTTAAAGTAGTTCATTTTTATATTTACGTGCTCATGAAAATATGAATAATTATTTGACTTAAATTAAGTATTAAATATTTCACTGTTGCAATGCCTTTAGATGTGAAATGATTTTATACTTATTCTCTCAAATTTCAAAATAGAATAAAGAAATGAAACTTCACTCTTGTCCATTACTTTGCTTAATTTCCTTTCATCAATCTCTTGAAACTCAGTAGAGATACATTAATTTATGCTACTGGCAATAACATACAGTCGATCCAATGGATGAGAGCGGAAATTATTCTGAACGTATATCAAGTGAATGGGAGGGATACAACATCAGCTGACAGTGCTTTTACAGACGTATCACTAACAGAAGTTTTAAAAACTTTCCGAGATGTATGCACACAGCTAGGTCAGCAGACGTATTGTAAAAAGTTTTTCGGAGATGAGAAAAGATCTGATGGATGGAGGGGTACAAGGATACAGGGTCTCGATAAATAGGGATAAAATGGGTCGGGGGGAGGCTGCGAAGAAGATCCCAGAAGCCTTATGGTAGACGGAGGGATTTTGGCACGCTTACCGAAAGCAACTGAGTTCCCAACACAATTACACCTGCAGCCACGATGAGTTAATGCAAACAAGGTTGCGTTGCAAGAAAACTTTTTCAAATCTGCACAAGTTCTTGTGTGTTTTTAACGTATTGTAAGGAGATATTTGTTCAAATATAGTGAATAGGAGACGAGCTCATAGTTTAAGTTGGAAAAAGATATGGCTAGATTCACATTAGATTTCTTATTAGATTGTTAGCATATTGGAGAGGGATTAAGGCTTCATATTCATGGTGAGGAATAAGTTATTTCGTCATTTTCATCAATGAATCTATCATTTTATACTTTCTTAGATTATAAAATAACGTATCATAAGTGCAGATGTACACTTACATACATATAGAAATAATGAAGGAAAGAGTGAACCATAA
Source organism: Pantala flavescens (assembly GCA_020796165.1). NCBI lineage: Eukaryota > Metazoa > Arthropoda > Insecta > Odonata > Libellulidae > Pantala > Pantala flavescens. The sequence continues at coordinate 42,606,475 of CM036881.1, read as the reverse complement.
GTGTTATATTAGACAAATCCTGAGTTATTTTGACGTAAATCAAAATTAAAAAGAGGGAAATATTCCGAAAGTGTTTATATCGAAAAAAGAAATATTTAATGCAAAGGGCATACTTTGAATTCTATTATGTATAACCATTATACAAGATACTAAAATAAACTAATAGAATTTGATTTCGCTGGATTCTGAGAAATAAAATTGGGATCATCTTCAGAAAAGACCCAGAAAGCGACTGAATGTATAAAAGTTATGTTCCAAACGACATTGTTTTAAAGAAATCATTAGTTTTCAATAAATGCTTACTTATTTTCAGCATGATCTATTGTTGTTCCTATAGATGTTATAAAAGATCGATCCTTATTTTTTATATAAGTGTTATTTCGACTGAAATTCAAAAATAAAAAGAGAAGAACCTTCCGAAGTCGGTCTATTGAGAATAGTTGCGAAGGAACCGACCTCATCTTTAACAGACATTCGTATGCAACGACAACTGCTCGTTAGATTTGCAAACGGAAAGTGAAAAGAGCTCTTGGCGTGGAAATTAGCAAGTGGAAGAGCATATTACACGGTTACGGAGGAAGAAATTGGTCTTGGAGGTGAGCGAAAAGAAACTTCGCCTACCAAAGTCGATATTCTCGAGAAAACGTCTTTCTTGGGAGGAAAATTAAAGATCGCGGATGGCAGAGATAACGACAGTAATTGAGAATTTTACGAGATGAAAGGACCCGCGATAAAGGTATTTGGAAGAGATGCTTAAAAACCTTGGTTTCGGGATGGCTTTAGGGAAACTTTGGGCCCTTGTAGAAGAAGATATAAAAAGAAGAAGCCTTTCTAGAGGCTGATATGAAAGTAAAGGTGATTTGGATGAATAGGAAAACCCATTAGAAAGTGTTATCTGCTGTGGAAAAGAATGAAGTATCGATTATAATGTAAGAAAGAGAAAATGAATGTGTTGAGGAAACGTTGTAGGATGTAACAGATCATTCTAGGAGGTAATTTGAGAAGTAGTGTCTGGAAAATGTGAGAATGTGGAAGAGATAATATCGAAGCAAGATATGAGTTAATGGAATTGGCAGTGTTCAGAGAGATATAACTTACGATGAAAAGAATCGGAATGAAAAATTTCAGCACGTATTGCTTTGTAGTGATAATGTCCTAAGTTCATTGAGATGTTATTATCTTGCTTATTGGTAAATTCTCAATCAAAATTCATGTACACACTGACGATATTATATTAATACTGTCATACATTGTTAATAGTTAGTAAACGCTGTTACCTAAAGAATAATTATATTTTATTGCATAGAATATCTTTTCTAACCATTACATTATAGCGGAACTTTATTCAGATGTAATTCCTAGTATAAGTTGAATTTCATATTCAAATTTCCGTACTTAAATTAATATAATTCACTACATAGTTATCATTCGCTTAATATTAGTTCAATGTATATATATAATATATAGCCACGTATACGTGCGATTCTCAGAGATCGAACGAGTTTATCGGTTCGTTCACTCAGGGTATAGTTTCAGTCTCCTTCCCACATCTAGCTCTGTTCGGCCACTCTACGAATTGGCCACTCAGAAGTGGAGCATTCTCTCTCTCTCTAATCCTTTCAAGGACATCGGACGTCGGGCTTAGCTCTCGTCCATTTCGTGGAATGACCAACCTATTCTCCAAGTGGCCGAGCCCTAGGATTTGCCCCTAGAATATGCTCTCAGTATGTTCAAGTTATACACATCCACATAACCGACCAAACTACCAAGTCATACTTCCCTTTAGTACAAGCATATTCGCACAGAAATTCGCATCCTATTATGCAAGGAACACTGCGAATCGAACATGAATAGTCGGTTATGTCTGCTCATGGTATAGCGTAATAGGATTTTACGAATAGTCATGAGAAAAATGTAGAAATAAGACTATCATGATTTAATATACACACATATATCCTAGTATTGTGCATAAAGAGTAGATGTACTTCAGAGAACGAGAACAAGCATATGGAAATATTATCTTTTGAAAGCGTAGAAAATGTTTAAACGCTTTCAAAAATTATTTTATTCGTAATATAAATATTACGACAAATTTTTATCTATAATGCAGGGCCTGTTCGTTTTTTTACTTCATTTATTCAATATCGATATTTTACGTCGGGTTAACTTTCGACAGTTGGAAAACGATCAACAATTTAAATTAGCAAAAGCAATTAGAATTATGTATTCGAAAATGATGGTAAATTTGCAAATATGAGTTGGATCTGTAAAGATTTACGTTGGAAATAAGGCTTAATAAAGTAGGTAAACGATGATTTGATTACCATCAATCCATGAATTTTGGTTTGAATTTAAATAATTTATTTTCCTACATGTTAGAATCCACAATGATTTAAAATAAACAAATTGAACAGGTATCACATCTTTCGGTGGCGAATTTGATAAACGAACTGTACAAGATCAATGAAATACCATGCTTCTAATCAATATCTACTTCAACTCAACTAAGAGAGGAAAAATACTTCAGGAAAGAAAGATTTTCGAGCAAGAAGAATGAGCATTGAAGAGAACATAGATAGAAAATCATCATGTCAGACCATACAGTTCATAATAAACACTACAAACTAGCCATAAACGAGCGAGAATACAACAATTAAAAATTTTCCTTCACTACCTTTCCCTTCGTAATCATCAATCAAATACATCTCTATTTAAGTCTACGACTTTCGAAAACACATATTCTATCCTAAAAACTAATCCACTATGTTCCATGCCTCTAAGCAAAAAGTTTCAGACACATGTGAAAATCCATGTCACCACCAAGCAAGCGAGTTTGAATGCACTCGCTATGCCGGTGATTGGAAAGACGTACAGATCAAAGATGATTTGTATCAAAAATTGTACACGAACCTGGTTCTGAGGATTTGTCCTCCTCCCCGTAATATTGAAAGTCTGTCTTCTTCACGTACGTAATGGAGTAAGGTTTTTTTCTAGTTAAGATTCTATCCTCTTTACCCGATGAACAGTACAGAGTAATTTTGGCAGCATCTGCTAAGGAAACATCAAACTCCGTGTTAAGAAGCTGTCACCGACACATCATCGGAAGGCATCTATTAATAATTATAACAGTGTGCTAGTTTAATTACATTTGTTTGGATATATGCTTTCTAAATAGTGTATGAATAAGTTTTGTGATTAGTATAGTTTAAGCAAGAGTGCTTGAACGATAAATTGTTCTGTACTCAGTGAAATGGAATAAAATACCTTCTAAATCGATTTTTTTGTGTATCAAAGTGATCGTAATCTAAATATTTGATGGATAACGGAGCAAAGAATAACACACATTAATAGTATATAAAAATATTTAAGTATATATGAACTATTGGTAAAATTGTTTATTATATATGATTTGCAAAAATAAACTAAAATTAATTGACCTTTAAATTGAATACAAACATGTTAGATAATAGATCATTCCCAAAATATTTTTATATGCATAACGTTCAAATTTCAGTCCTATATAATTACATATATCACGTAAATTTTGAAATATTAAAAGGAAGTTTCTAAATATATCTGACGTAATTTAACATTAAAATTTATCTATTCATTGCGTCAATAAAAAGTTTCAAGTTCTACTTAAAAAAAATTAGAAGTCAACTTATCCGCAGGTTTATTGACTATTGGCTATTCATTAAAAAACATACAAAAAACTAAAGATCTACAGCTATTATTTTTTATGTATTAGAAAAAATATGATAAAAATTATCCATTTATAGAAAAAATGAGCTTTTTAAATCTCAAAATACAGCAATTTACGTCTTTAAACCTCAATTATATCATAAATACAAATGTGCGTTCATTACAATTTGATGTTATCGTAAATCTAGATGTGACACTTGCTATAAAAAAGTGTTCCTTACACCAAAAGGTGTGATATACCATGCTTCTATTACGTAAAATCATATTTCAAAATTACCAAAAAATAATAGTTAATGTTTAATCGCTTGCAAGTGAATACGCTGTGAAATCACTCCTTGCTGTATGTAGTGAATGTGCAGAGAGCAATGTGTTAGCCGGTGACGAGTACATACGTATACGTACATAAGTTAAAATATGTGCTTTGTTTATGAAGAGATTATCACTGGTAAAATCGATTGTTGCATAAAGTTAACTTTAGTGCACAGCTTAGTGATAAAACATAATTTCTTATTATTCCTCTATTAGTTACAAGTTAATATAAACTGAATGTGATTAGATATTACTATAATCATATATATATAAGATCAATTTTTATGGAAGAAAAATATCCTTTATTTTCAAAGTAATATAAAAGGATAGCTATCACCAGCATATCTAATATCTCAGAACATCGCGTAAAGTATTCTAAACGGTTAAAAACATCTTTTTGGGCTAATTCGACTTTGGATATCGAAATTCAATAAAAATACTTCTTCGTGAACTTTTTGATTGCAGTACTGAGTACTTCCACGTGAAAAATAATCTCCTAATCCAACACTGGGTCATTATTAACTTAATCTAATAATACTACGTATAAATAGCATCTATATTGATAGTATCATACGCAATACTTCATCTTCAAGGACTGTTATGCCTATCAGTTACCCAAATATCGAAAATCGAGCTGATAAACTTCGTATCGCAACATTCCATTTTCCTCGTTTACCATCTCCCAACCGAGAGTGATAATCCAGGATCTGTAACCCAAACTTCTTGTTGTACTTACGCAAACTTCAGAGGGAGAGGATGGAATAGTTACTGGAAAATCATTGGTTCAGCATTAATTACCCGAATCACATTCCCAGGGCTCTATTGATCCGTGTAAACACTAAGCCCGATAACACTTTCGAAACTAACCATTAGCGCGTGAGTGAGACAATTCCAACATGTTCTTTCGCGGTTTTGAAGGTCATACGTTCCTAATTTGAATAAAGATTATCATTATAAAAACTTCGAACATTAATTCCCATAAAATAGTTTCTAACTCTGTGATAAAATTATAACTGCGATAGAACAGGATAAATTTTGCGATCTTTAAATTTAATCATAATTCTCAATTCATATTAAATTGCTCTGAACGTAAAATAATTAATACGAAGAAAGAATTATAGTATTATTATGAAACGAAAGAAGTGAGAGTAAATAATTTCCTCTGTATCACTGATAACTATATCCAAAAAGGATAAAATAACGATATCTAGCCCATTATAATTACCGTTATATATCATGAATATCATATCTATTATAAATATATAATATATAAATATAAATATAAATATAAATATTAGAAATGGAGAAATAATATTTTTTTAATTAATAAATCATATACTTTTTTCACTTTTAAGGTAAAGATGAAGAGAGTTACGAGTCTTTTAAAAATTGCAATTAAAACTTTTTACTACAAAAATCTTTAAAAAAATATTACATCATCACTTGCCTTGTTTATTAAGCTAAATGTAATCAAATAATCGTCTGAGTAATTTAACGAGTCATTTAAAAATCCTCTATTAAACTAAAAGGAAAAAAAGGTGAATTTATATTCCTCCAATATCTTTTACCTACAGAAATGTAAATTTTATCGTACACAGCCCATAATCCTCTATAGTACGCCATGTATCCCTACATAATCCTAAAAAAACGTACCCATGCTAACAGCGATATTACACGAAAAGGAACGGATGAGTTCTTTTATGACGTAATTCCGGCATCGGAACTTTTCCATTCGGCAGTCCTGAGGTCTTATTCTAAATCTCTCAAAGGAGAAACGGAGCTCCGTCGATTCCCTCCCAATTTGTATAACGCCATTTGCATGGGAACAGTTTGGAGCAGCTTATGAAGGCAATGCGCTGGGGAGAGAACAACATAGACGGAGGGAGGCATACTTAAGCCATCGCAGCTAAGAGGCCCTCCTTGTGCTGCACCCTGGCTTCGGAGGAGAGAACTAATCAGATTAATTAACCACCCTCCTGTGAAGTGCTCCCAATTTGACTGGCGAGGAGAGGCGTGCGTGGTGCAGAGAAAATCAAATGGTGCGGAGGATTGCGTGGAGCGGCAAAACGGGTGTTGCAAACCGTAAAAAGCAATGGGGAATACATTACCCGTGATATATCGTCGTTGAGATGCGAGGCATAAGCGTATGATTCCCGGGGACTTGATCACGAGTGCCTTATAAATTAGCTTCGAGTGCTGACGTTCCGAGAAAATGCTATTGCGAACGTGGAAAAATTCTAACTGATGAGATCTCATACGAGTACACTGCTTAATGTGTAATCTTCATCATTATACTGTTCCTAACAGGAGTACAGATGGCTTATTCACGACGCTGATGACAACTAATCTATCACTCAGTCTAGCTAAGTACTGATCTGTTTCGGAGGAAATTTATAAATGATTGCTATATTGTTCTTAATTCAAGCTTAGACCACAAATTAGAGTCCGAATTATGTTGTCAAGGCATTGAAAATTTTAAATAATATCGTGGGAAACACGAGTGACAATTTTTATTTCGTACTTTTTGATTTATAATAGCTTACAAATTACATCCTGTATCTAGGCATTAAATACGCAGTAAAGTATTGCGTGTTGCATACAAGTCAGGCGTTGTTGATAGCTAAATTTGATTGTTGAATTGCAACCGGCTATTCGTACAACGGGAAGGCGTAATATCTGCATTGGATGTATAACGATTAACTTGCCTAATATCATTTATTGAAATTCCGGGATAACTATCGTATATTTTAATGTAATATAAAAATCTATATTTATTAATTATAGTTATAACCATTAACATTAGATTTCTTAATAGCACAAGTTCGGAAAGTTATTTGGATACACTGAAAGTTATCAATATTCTTTTTTAAATTTTCAAATTATAAACATATATAAATTGTTCTTATAGATAGACTTCTACTTGTAGATTTAGAAGAACCACGAAAATCTTCAGCCTTAATAATTTCAACGTATCTGTGATGGCTATCCATGACTATGTATAGCCATCACAGTAGTAGTAGTATCAATTGAACGTGAATACAAATATTTGAATTCCATTACGTATTGTTATCTAAGATATTTTACATAATATTATAATTACTCTAACATATTCAGAATCAATTATATTTATAACCCTCCTTGAGATTACAGCTTAGAACCTGATATAAACTTTCACATAACTCATTTTCTTAACTCCACGGAGGTAAGTCTCGAGAAATTTGCCTTCTTTAGCAAATTGTGGTGATGGAGGAAGGAATTTAGGCCGACAATATCTAACATACCGATTGCTAAGTGGAGCTGAACACCACATCCTCACGAAGGAATTATTAATCTCTTACTTCGTACGAAGTGTTTTGGGAGACGATTTCAAACGGTTCAAACTTGAGTGAGAGATGCGCAAACATACTGGAAAGAGATGTTCGAGACATCATCTCACACGTAACTCATCTCAACTTTGGCATGTGTTCATACCTCACACCTCATTCCACACTGTTCTTGAGACTTAAAACAAGACTTCGTGAGTACGAGAGATAGAACAGGATATCATGGGAGATATCATAGAGGAACCAAGCCTAGGAAGCTTAACATGAAAACATTTTGAAAGTTATCTAGTCAAATAATCGAAGACATCTAGAAATGGTTTGAATTTTTCTGCATACTAACTCATCTTTAAATTTAATAAGGTTCTATGCAGGAAATTCATTATTTAAAAAATCTATTTTTAATGGTAAATTAAGAAAGGAATATCTGTAATTCTATTAATATCCGCAAAATTACCCCAGCTATCGAAAAGTTCAATCAATGCTTAAGTTCGACCATAGCAGAATAATGCGCTCTATTAATTTCCGATAAACGCTGGAATCATTGAATTAAAAAGTACTGCTTGGATTTCCTTACATGTATGTTTTTAAAACGATAATACGACAAGAATAACTTAAGAATTGCCTCAAAAAACAACTTGGATCATTTTTTAATCAATTACTCCAAAAACTAAATGCAGAACCTTAAACTCAAATTTTATATTATACTTTTTATGTTCTACGGAATTTTCAAACCTTATCTCTGAGAATAACAAACTGATGTAGAATTAATAGGTTTTGGACATTTTCCACACTCAATGCATACTTTATAACTGACCAAAAGGTAAAAGTAACCAAACAAAACTACAATTAAATAAATCAATTTTCGTAAAAAAACATTTGACGGCCGTTAATATTTAACGGTTTTAATTTGAATAGCGACAAATGATCAAGTCAGCGAACTATTAGAAGTTAAGTCTTGGTCAATATGGATACCCTGCAAGCCAGATTTTGGTGTATAGCAGGGGATTCAAGCAGCACCCGGACTCTATTTTCCTTTAAGATTACATATCCATTATAAGATATAAACTCATTTAAAATCTTTAAAGGAAATACTTAAGGAAGAACACAACTTAAAACGTTTGAAATCGGGGGAATGGACCACATGCGTCTATCAGGAAGCACGTATGGACACCTTCCGTACAAATCTAAAACTCAATCATCGAGAATAACAGCACCGCCCTCTAACGTCCTTAATATCCGGCTCGATAAAGCGGCGGTGGTGCGAGAATCGAATAACGGATATGAAATAACGGAGGGGAATTAAGTAAGAAAGGAAAGGAAACGAGTTGTGTAAGCGTGGCACCAGGTGGCGTAGATGGTCGAGATAATTGCAACACTAAAAAGAGTTAAAGGAGAGGAAAAGGATGGGATTGGGAACGGGAACAAAAGAAATCCATACCAGATATTAGAAGTAAGAAAGGATATAATGGGGGAGAAAGAAGTTTATCCGAAAGACACGGATTCAGGAGTGAAACTGTTTTTACGGAACTCCGTTGCCAAGGAGATCTCTCTCGAGAAAGGTTTCGCTGCAATCATGACGGGGAAGGAGGGATTTCCTTCAAAAATTCACATCTTGGTCCACGAAAGTTTTTTCACGTGCTCCTCATTCCGCAGTGAAAGCTTGCGCGCTGAGGCGAAGAGGATTCTGGGAGAAAGAGTAGGTGGAGTGGGAAGCGCTCTAATACGCAAGTTGCCTCTCCCATTTCCCGCTCTTAAATATATTCCGAAGCGTTGTTAATACAGACTAATTTTGCATCCGTTGTTTCTTCCCCTTACTTCGGTAAGGGGCCGCAAACTTCCCTCTTTAAGTCTCGTATCTTTCAGCGCGGCTCTTTTTCCTTGAAATTACGCACGTAATATTGCCTTTTATTCCGCTACCTTCCTTTGTTTCTCCTCCGCCGAATCGTATTTCCATTGTTTGCTCCTTCCGCTTGCAGTTTGCCGACTAAATTTACGAAAAAACCCTGCGAAAGTAACGATTTTTCGCGAGGGCATTTTTATTGCGTTTGAAATACGCGATTTTAGGGACTTTGCAGGGGAGTTAAGAAGAATTTTCTGGAAAAGTATTTCCTTTTCTTGTATCAAAACTGCTATAAATTACCCTAAAAGATAAAGTAGTTGATTGATTTTATTAAATAGGCTCGTTTACGTATCACTAAAGTCAGCTATTTAGACTAAGGGTACGTAACCCCTATAGAGTTACACAGATAAGTTAGTCTATCTTGCGTAAGCTGGGCTAAGGAATTATAGCTCAGACATCCTGGTGCTAAATTTTATTCATTTTTTGGGTTTGAAAGTTTTCACGCAAGATGAAAAGCATTACAAATTCAATTTCGTTTCCCAAGGAAGTCAATTGGTTAACCAAGGGAGCAGGGTTCGATATTTTAAATAATTGCTACCTTCATAAATATCTCTTAACTCATGAAATTCTAAGCACGTATATAAAATCGCATTAATATTTCTTCTCATTAAATATGATTAAACCACTCTTACATATTGTACATAGTATTTAGTTTATGTTGAGGGTTTTATCATAATATATCGATGATGCAAAACTAATTATTGTATAAACCTTACTATACTTTGGACTTTCGTCTCTTCAAAAATCAAGATTATCATTACGTCAGTATATCTAAAATGTATATATGTATTTCCTATATAAACTCACGAAACCATACATAGTTACTGAACTCCTAGACTAACCCCCTCCCACCTCCAAAATCGACGGATTATTCCTCCTTAAAAATTTCATCCAAGCACTTTCATTTTCATTAAACTTTCAAACAACTTTATCGAAATGGAAGGAAGATTAAGTTACGAAATAATTTAGGATGAAAGAAGATTACGCCCGATATCGAGGGGCGTGGAGTGAGGTGCAGTGACAGGCAGACAAAAAAAAGAGACGAAAAGGGAACACAGGGGCTAATTACATGATTGACTGCTTCACCGAGGGGGATGTGTATAGGGGGAGGAAAAGTTTAGCTGAGTAAAATTGATAGAGAAGAAAGGATGACAGGAGGAGCATGTGCGGGAAAAAATTAGAGAAAGGAAAATTTATCCAAAGCCCGAAACATTCCAGAAGGGGAAATCAAAGCAATTAACGATGTACGCTGATAAAAAATGGCCTGGATGTGTTCTGAAGGACGTAATGAGTATGGACTACATCATTAATGTAATTAATACGGAAGAATCTGCTGGAAAATAGGTCATTAGACGCGATTTTTTTTAACTGTGAAAAACATCGTGTTATTATGATGAGATGGAGACTGCCTGATCTGTCACCCATAACTAGCCTTAATATAAAAAATTCATTCATTAATGCGCAAATGATCGGGTGATCATTACTGAAAACTAAGCTGACCTAAAAAAGTCTAGTTGCGGCCTAGATAAATAAATTTACATAGATATAATTTGTGTTTCCAATAATGAAGGTATTTTACAGAGGAACTAAAGTCGGTCGTTCAAATTATAATGTTGCTTACGAGATTGTGTAGTGCTTAATTATTTTAATAGTTATAATAGAGATAGACATACAAATATTCCCTCTCCGATATAAATTTAAATTACATTGTTTCAAAGAGGCCTGGAATATTTAAAAATAACTTGCTTTAATAATATTAATAGAGGGAATAAAAATAAATACGTTGTATATTTTGAATTAAACTTCAGAAGGTCCTATTCTTATAATATGACATGGAGTTATTCATCTTGCTTTGCTTATTCAAAAGTATCCTACGCTTCTATTTTATTTCCAAATATATTAAAAACTTCAGTATAATTTTAATGACTTTCGAAAACTTAACTCTCAATAGGATATATATTTCATTAACGAAGAGTTACTTATGAATTCACCTTCTTATTATCTGGAGAATATCCAGCTTCAAATATCATCATCGTTCAGTCCATTAAAAACTTCCACACAATAGGTGTCTTATTAAAAATAGGCCCATAAATTTTGATTTATTATTGCTACATATTGAATCTGCCAGCAACTTAATGAAGTCATTCCTACAAAATCTATAATAGGTGAAGGCGATTAAGACGACAAAAATTGATGGATGGAGAAGACACTTAAGAATAAAAGAAAAACTTCATAAAATCGTTCTAGAAACGCTATTGAGAAAAAAAGGTCTATAAAAAGTCCAAAATTGTTTTGGTGATTCGAGAAGGATGCTATGGAAACACATGAATACCCTTTATAAATGAATAACGACCATGGATTAAAAGTAAATATTTCAGTTCCCTGACTGAAGACGCGTTGGATCGGAAGCGTTTTTCACGTTATTTAAAGCAGCTCAATTACTTGGCATTAATTATCCATGTCGGATCACCCGATCCGTGGCATAAATTCCAGTGTGGGGGGTTTTAAACGGAATATATTGGAATTGTGACAGGAGTGGAAGAATGGATAACAAGGAGACAGTGGTCCAAGGTCAAACCATAACTCTCCCCACCTTTATGATCGGAAATAAATGCTTGGACTCTTCCGAATTTATAGCATTAATAAAAGACCTGCATCATTCACCGGATCCAATATCCTGGGAAATTTATGAATAGGATCGGCGGTGGTTACTTTTCGGAGAGCAAAAAATTAGTTGGGATGTTCTACAAGAGAAGCTCCCGAACACATGTGTACTTCGAGTTAGAATAAAAAAACTTATGAGAGACAAATCTTTTTAATAGGGTAAAAAAAGGTTCTGATCGTGAATCATATCTAAAGTACAATGATGGGGGAATGGAATATGCACTATATTACTGATATAATTGGTTTCCAATATAAAATACTTTTCAGCAATTCAATTCTGTGAATATTCGGAAAGTTAATTTTTCAAGACAATTCTCTCAAAAAGAGATATTGCAACAACAGTTCTTCAAATTTTAATTTGAATTATTTTAATAGATAATTATTTAGAGCTCTTTCTTTTGACTGATATTGAAATTTTAAAGGAAAGAACTTACTAAGAAATTCAATTGTAATAAATATCTAAGTACAACAAATAAAACAACATATTTCTAGGAAATTTTAATTACTATAACGTATATTTCTTACAGAGTACCAATTATCGATAAATAAAAAATATATTTACAGTAACCAAAACAAATTATCCTAGTTTGAACGTTTCCAAGGTAACCGAACGTCAATAATTCGAACGAAGATAAATAAACTGGAAATAATGCATCTTTTTTATGAAAACTAACACAATTAACATAATAGCTGAGATATCGGTTTAAAATTTTTCGTTTTCTCTATTCGAGCTGATTCTCCGTTATAATTTCATTCCTGCAACAAACATAAAATCAAAAATCGTCGGAAGAGAAAGTTTTCGAGAAAAGAGGAGAAAATTGAAAAGTAAAAAAAGGCTGACGGTTGGAGAGAGACGGTGGGAGTGGGGAGGGGATGAGTAAATTGAAGTCTTCGGAAAGAATTCGGAAAAGAGATTGTGACGAGAAGACAAACGCCGTTGGTGAGTAGAGGAATGTTCCTTTCTCTTTTCCATCAACTTACAAACTGCGCTCAGGCCAAAGTGACCAGAAGTATCCTTTAAGGAGTACATTCATAATGTTTACCACTAAATAGAATCGAAAAGAACATGTGCTATATATATATATATCGATTATAGCGTTGGAAAGGATACCTAGGTTCACTGTTTGCAACTTACGCTTCTTTACTATTCGTTTAAATGTTTTTTCAAAGGTAAAACATTCTTGAGATCGATAAGTATTCAAATTTCGAGATGTATGTTAGAGAAATTTTCATTCTTCACTCTAATTTTTTATCTTTATCGTAAATAGCAAAATATACTTAAGTTATATAGATAAGATACTTTAAGGGGGTCCTAGTTCGCATTCTTAATAATATTATATCCTCTTGTATCATGTAAAATTGATAGTACATTTTTATGATTTAATTCTTTCTTTTGAAACCATTCCACTGTTTTGCAATTCACATAATTTCCTTTATTCTGATAATTGTCATTGATGTATATGTTATTGATTGATGTGAATGTATAATTAAGGAACAGTTGATTCTTTGAACAAATTGAATTCGAAAATATTTTATTCCTTTCGATGTATGTTACAAAACTATTCCAAGACAATTATACAATATAAGTTATTGAATTCAATTCTCCTATATTTCTTTTTACCTGCGATCCGATTCATTTAACTTCAGTTAACACCTAAACGAAAACTTATGGAACCTAGAACAACCAAATACTTCTACCTTAAACCAACTTCTTTCAATATAATAATCATTTCAATTCCATTTTCTTTCGTACATTGTTAGAGAGCGCTCTTAAACACAATTGTTGGAACGGATTAATCTCACTCGACAACTCCCTCAGTAAATACCACCAAAGGCAGATATTTCGGCCATTCAAGGACTTAGGTGGACCGGAATAGAAAGGAGAGAGAAGCTGCAACACTCTTCTTAATAAATTCCGAATTGCGAACCATAAAGATTTCAGAGGCGTGCAAGCGAATTCGAGAGGGCGTTTTTTTGCAAAGGTGAGAATTGAGCCAGAGGTCAAGAGGAGAGGTCGGGAAATGAAACAGTTGAGGAGTGAATTAAAATAGAAAGGAAAACGGAAATGGGTGTGGTAGGAGCATAAGGAAGGAAATCAGGGCGTGAAAGAATCGTTTTTTATTCCAAATTATTCAGGTGGAGATTTTTTTATCTTATTCTAACAAATCGTAAATTATTTCAGCGAAAATTGTCCGGTAAGGTCTCCATAGTAAGGGGGAGTATAGGTTACGCTGAGTTAAAACACGTATACTTCAATTTTAAAGACTGAATCAATTGAATTTTATGATTAATTCAAATTATTCTCACTGTAGAATAGTTCTTTATTCTGTTTCTAATTCCTATCTCATCAATATTATGATGATAGAACTATAATTTATATCTCAAAAGAAAGGTTTTACTTTTCCCTCATTCTTCTCGCTACGCTGTGATAATCTAACTTATATAATTCCAGAATTCACAAAATTGACTTTTTATGTTAACGATAAAATTAAGTATCATACTAAATATTCAAGCATAGTTTTTAACTTCGTGGGTTGGTCGTATTTGGTTGTACTGGTATATTAATGCTATTATTTTGTAAGATATATTTTTACGATATAATTTTGAACTATTTGGGGAATATAATAGTAATAAAAATTGTATGTAAAATCTATAATTTCATTAGCGTGTTACTTAAATATAGTATTCCTTTTAATTAAAATTAGCGATGAGTGACTTTTAATTCATCATATCTGGAGATTTAAATTTACTTCAAATTTACTTTTAAATTTACGTAAAATATATTGAACTTCATTAGAGTTTGTATATTTCAATACAATTACTCGGTAAGAGCTAGGTTGTCTAAAGATGAAAGTAATTACAAATGTTTTCATGGAGTATTGATAATACAATATCGACCACAACTTCCATTTAGCATTGATAACTATGCCTATAAACATCATAAACTTTTGGTATTAAGAAACAACACCAGCCTCCAATGAGAGAAAAGGGCTATTTGAGTCACAACATGGCGAAAATTCCGCATTAATAAAACTCCTTTCCCGAGACTAGATAAATACGGCATCGCGACGCGGTAAACTGCGACACGAGCGTGCGTCGCTCAACAACAAGGCGTGAGAATCGCTCACCTATTGAAACGCCCTCTGATATTGAATTTCACGACCTTTTGGACGGAAGGCGTGAACGGGTACATCACGGGAAAAAAATCCGTCTCGCCGGTGCTTGAAAAGTCACCGGTTATGGCCATCGCGAGATATTAAAGATTTGCGCGACAGAAACTTTGAAAAAGGGCCGAGAGCTATCTCTCTTTTGCGTGGAATGCGGAGTGGCTTTTGAAAGGGGATTTTGCGGAAGTCGTATGGCTGATTCGGATACGCGTCCGCCTCGGAACGGTTTGCTTGAAATTACGTGCTCAAATTTCAATGAGGTTTGCGAGTAAATTAGCGAGATTTTCCGAATCTTTTATGAAACGTGTTACGATATATTATTCCTAAGAGTAGTAATGTATACATAAGCATAAATTACAATCATAAATTTATTCGCACCTATAAAATATCAAAAAGAGACTTCGTTAACCGAGATATTCAAGCGTTAGTTTTTTGAATTCATAAAAAAGTATAAATAAAAACGTAATAGCAGTATTGAGATTTACGTTAACTAAATTTTTAATGCATATGAACTCATAACGAAAAGTATGAGCAATTCTTTTCGATATTTTAAACACGATTGACTAGATAATGAATTCAATAGATATCAGGAACAAGTTATTCTCAAATTTTAATACCTTAAAGAATATCGTTTGATGAAACTTTATAGTCTGATTAGTATCTAAAATTAATCTTTTGCTGAAATTAAAATAATAAATTTTCGATGCATATAACAATTAAAAAGTTAGTATTAGAAATAGAAATAAAAGGCGATTTATCAAATGTATAATATAAAATAATAACATAAGATGTATAATAAAATAACCAAATTATGTCAATAAAAGTAGATAACGTCTATAAAATGAAATATTCTAATATATTTTAGAATAAACATTAATTTCGATGCAAATTCTCATTTTGTTAAGAATTTAAAGTGCTATACACAAGTATCAGCATCAGAATTAATATGACGGATCAATAATTTTTTCGATAGTCTTTCTATTGTATTTGAATTGTGATATTACGTATTCGCGTATTATCTAAGTTGAATCAGACACAAAATCCTAAAAAAACAACCTAAACCTTAGAATCGTAACCAATAGATTCAGGCAGTAATATTGCTGAAAGTGAAAGTGGATCCGTGAGCAAATCATTGGCACAGTTCGAACCTTTTTCTTCAGATCGAAAAAAACGTGTTTGGGTCGTAAAAGTTAAAACCGTGTTCGAACCCAGGAAGCGCACCTTAATTAAGCATTCTGCTTTTGGCCTAAATAAAGCAGCAATAAAGTGGCTGGATTCAAACGGAAGGGCTGAAAGTGGCCGTAATTTTTGGACTCGGGGAGGAGGTGGCGATACACAGAAAGGGTGTGGTGACCGCGTCTGGGGTGGAAGACGGCAGGGAGGCTGTGGAAAGCGTCCCTATTGGTTCGTTATTTGGAGTAACGCGTTCTATTCCACGATAGAGTCTGACGTCTTAAGGATTGCCCGATTGGGGACGAATAAAAGGGAAATGGGATGGGTTTCTCGCGCCCTCCCTTTTTATGTTAAGTAGCATAGGCGTGGACGGATCGATTCCATTTCCATGGTAACCGACTCTCCCCTCCTTTCCAATGATATTTTAAACATCCGCAGTAAAACGCGCCTTCATGAAGATAGGGTTTTTGGTTTCGCTTGGTTTGGATGTGAGTTCATCCCTTTGATCTTACGGGTTTCATTAATGCATATTCCATGACTGAATTGATAATTTACAGCAGCATAGAGTAAGATTCATTTATGGAAATTCACTTTAAATGATGCAGCAATATATTATATGGTTGTGGATTCATTAATAGAAATACACTCTTCATTATGGAGCAATATATTATATGATTGTGATGGTCATCTTTCAACATATTTACGGAATAATGATGTACTTACGTTTTCGATATTTTTCTTACGCAAATATAAGGAAGAAGTTTAAATTTTCCTAGATCTAAGTTTCGTAACATAAGTTCGCATTTAATTTATGACGAGTGTCTACTTATCTTCTCTGATCAAGTTAAAACTTTAATCTTTCTATAAATATTTTTATCCAGGCTCAGTAAAACATCTATTACGATTGATTTTGTCTCACAGCATTAGAAATATATAATTATAGTCGGATTCAAATTAAGCGAGATATCCATATTTTCAGCAATTTTGCTAGATTTCTAATAATATTTTAGTTTTGAACTAAGTAGTCAACTTCCATCATACAAGTAGCTTTATTAGAGTATGAGTCAAACAATAAATAGTAGAATAATTCTTAAGTTATCAACCTCCTGAGGTCTCCTTTATGATATTAACCATCTTTTATAATTATATTACTGCAAATTTACTGTTCACTGCATTTTCAATACCTTTTGCTGATGACAATACAATATAGTGAAACTAAAATTACATTTTTTGCTTTAATTTAAAATTCAAATCAATTCCTTATATTTATGGAATTTTAAAATGAATAAATAAGCTTTTAATTCGTATTTTTGTGCATATTTAATGCCGCGTTCAGCTTCAAGCCACGTGATTTAATTCCTATAACACGCCAAATTAATCCAATTAAATAATCCAATCGCATTTCCCTTGACCTACAACGCAACTATTCCCGCATTGTGTCACTTCCCCGATTTAGCAACATGCAGCGCACAAAAGTTCGTAAAAGGAACATTCTGTCAGCTCCGTCGGCAATTAACTCCCGTAAAAGCAACGCGATAATGTGACTCCGGATGAAAAACAAAAGAAGATCGATTTTCCTAGGGGAATATAAAGAGAGAGATAAAAGGCGCCGAGAGAAGCAAAAGAGTAAATTCGTTGCATAAAATGTTCCGTGTGTGTATACCCAACTCGCCTCCGATGACTTTCTCGCCAATTTATCCGAGAATTTCGCAGAAGCGGATCCATCAAAAACCCGATGCTGGATTGTTTACAGGCGGGAAAAAAAGTGGCGCGCGGGATGTGCTCCGAACGTTGTAATTTGCGAGAAAAATTCGGCAAACGCCTGATTTGGAACCCGCTCTCAAAATTGTACGTCCACAGAGGCTGATTTACAGAGCCATTCTGCGTCCCAAATTTATGAAAGTCCATTCTGCGAACGATGCATGGGGATTAGTTTTAAGACCCGTTTTAGGGCCATTTAATTTGGTGTAGGCAGCCATTTTAACGTTAGCCGACTACAAAAGACTGCTATAGTTACTCCGGATGCGTTTCCGGGCAACAATACCTATTCATGAGAGGGAAATAATTTTGGATACGCCCAATATAAAAACAATTTCTTTTGATGGAGGAAAAATTCAAAAAGCTCCGATAAAGACTCTGAAAATGTTTAAATTGCCAAAAACTGAATTTAAAAAAATCACTCCCTATACTCCCTAGGTCTGAAAGGATCTGTCTGAACGTCATACCATGTATTTAAATCTTTTTGATCTCGAAAGGTATCCTAATTAAAGAGAAGCTAAGGAAACATTCATACTCGTAGAAGGGCAAATGTTTTTATTTAACGGAATTTACTGAATAAAATAAGGCAATAATTGATCGGTGAAACTAAAACAAAACCATTCCCTATTGATTGATGTTAAAAAAATAGAGACCAGTAAAAAGTAAAATTTCTTATGAATCTGAACGTAGTATTTAATTTTAATAATTTACTGAAAATACGCCTGCGGAAAAATATTACCAATGAAAATAGATATTTCGTGTTAGTTATTTATTGTAGAAAATTGAATAAAACTTTCATAATTCAGAATTATTTTTTCTCCGACATGAAGATTTACCTTGATATTAATAGAGAATTTATTATGAGCAATATGCAAATTTGCATAAAAACTAGAGAGAATTATCCAGCAGCATTAGCCTAATTAATTCATTACTTTCGAAATCTAACTGCAATTTAGTCGCAAAACCTTACAAAAATCAGCTAAACTGCAGACGTAATAAAGTTGGTATGAATATACTCGGTAGGTTAACCGCTTCTTTAATCCGTACCTGTAACCAAATTACTCCTTAATCTATTTATCAAAATTGTTAAATACATTAAAGACTACTTTGAATGTTACTGTAAACACTTTAAATTAAGTCAAACCAGCATGTTTTACATGAAAGAGACAAAAATGCGAAGTAAACCCAAGACGCCAACATTTGTCTCAATCACAGCACTAAATTCACTTTCGACTAACACCAACTGAAGCAGATAGAAGAAGAAACGGCATAATTGAGGACTGTGATCTGAGATTCAAGAAACAAACATTCGAAGTTGAATCAAGGGTTGGATTCGTAAGAGCTGCAATTCGCCTGATGGGCTGATAAATATATAATAGCCATTAATAGATCCAAAGGACGACTTAAAATCAACGAGCTCTGGCAGGAAAAATCCACGTGAGTGGGCAAAAGGGATTTTCTTAGGTAAGAAGGAAAGGAATAGAACGTTGCATTAATCATGCAAAAGTAGAGAGAGCTTGATGGCTGCAGACTGATTAATGTAATGGCACCAAAATACTACTGCTCTAATTTTAGACTTTTTCCGTTTTAAATTTGTTTACTACGATTTGTATATTAACATCTTATCTGACAGCTTCGTTAGACTTAGTTTTCCATTCTTATCTATAAAGCTTTCCTTAAATTTAACTATGAATATATTTATATTCGTTAAAAAGAAACAGTAAGATAATTAGCTAAACTAATCTGCTTTCATTACCATTTAATTTAATCTATGTAAGAACTCAGAAACTTAAAATCTTCATGTTCTTCTTTTAGGTGTTTTTAAAATATTTTTGTATTAACAGTCGTTTTTAGAAGCTATTATAAAGTCGTAAATAAAAATTTTCTTAAGAATAGTATTCCCTTATTTGATAAAACAAAACAATTCAATGGGCTAAATATGGGAGCTAAAATTCATGTAGGAGTGAAATAAATATATTCCGATAAATACGTTCCTTGTATTGACCATCTCTTATAGGGCTCAGACGATTAAATAAGGATTGAAAATACGAATGAGTTCACGTTTCCGGAGATCAAAAGATTCTCTATACCTAATTCCCTAACATAAAACCTCATTATTAAGTGTGTGGTTTTACAACAGGGGCTTTAATTTTATTGTGAGCTTATTCAAAGACAGCTTTGTCTCGTAACATCGCCACTTATATGTAACACACGAGGATGACAACGGAGTGCATTAAGAAACAGTTTTGCAGCAACAAAGAGTGATAAGGAGATAAGGCTGACCCCTATCGTTATTCAGAGTAAGTCGGCGTCATGAAGTCTAACCGACCCTACACAAGCAGCTCACTGGGATTTTTCCCCGGCCTTTGAAAGGCTAGAGAGAAAAAGTCACAAAAAATATAAAAAAAAGCTTTCGAAGGAAAACTTTGTAAGTGACGTGGGTGGTGGTTGGATAGACTACGTTGGGATGGAATAAACGACTGAGGGCGAGAGGGAAACCGAGAAATGCGGGGAGGCTAAAATGCTAAGTAAATAAGAGTAGGCGAAAGGAAAGTTACTCGAGGGAAAGAAAACGTTTGGTTAAAGGGAAGTATTAGGGTTAGGAGAGAAAGTTTTATAGATTCCTAATTGGTTACTTAAACTGAAAGCTACCGAATTGAAAGAGATACTATAGGAATAGATTTGCGTACATTTAATTGGTTAATTATCTTTATTGAGACCGATTTTTTTTATCGCAATCATCTAAAAAAAGAATTGTTTAGAGAGGATAGAAAATTCGAAGAAAATAGCCCCAAATGTTCTTAGACTCCGACGCCAAGACAGTATATTTTAATTCCTCGTAACCATGGCAAAGACAACACAAATTAATTTCAATAATTCTACCAAATTATTTTTTCGTTTCTATGATATATTTTCGAATTTATAAATGGATAAATACATCACGTAATGATAAGTGTAATTGCCATAATAATAATATTGCAGCGATTTCAATGATAATGGCAAATATCTCCTATTTTGAAAGCCGAGGAATCGCTGATGTTTTAGTATGCTTTATGATTATCATTATTATACGTATTTTATTAGAGAATAATTAGATAATCAATTTGTTAAAGAAATATTTACAAAACGTATTGCCTCAAAAATCATCTTGTTTTACTTTGACTAAATATGACAAATATCTACTATCATAATAGAAACATTGTATTAAGTACCACCTGACACACTTACAAACCTATACATGCTATTCATAGTAAATCAAGAACCTTAATACAATCAATGGTAGTAAATTATGGCTTGGTATACTGTGCTTATCATGATTTAGTAAATGACAAATATGAAATCATATTTTTTATCCTGCATTAAATTGAGATGGGAAACACTTTGCTCATTTCCTAGTATATTTTGAAACAAAACTAAATTGTTAATGATAAAGTTGAAAGGTGGAATAAAAGTGAATGTAAAGCATGAAATGTTCAACTAAAAAGGAACGTTCTGTCGCTGCAGACACTAAAACGATGGACCCATACGACGTAAAACGAAGATTTCTTCCCCAAACACACGTTTAAGGAAGCGAGGTTGTACGCTGAAATGAACTTTTCATGAGTCTTACGAGGTGTAGATGGAGGCAAGATAGAGCAAGACTGGAAAGTGCTCATATAAAAAGGGCATAAAGGATGGGAAGGAGAATTGAGAGAGTGTACGACGCATTTCATGCTGAGCTGAAGCCTTCGCTTGGAAGCACGCCGTCAATTACGCGAGGATATTTGCTCATGGCTGCGAAAGGCAGGACAGATAACGCTTTACCGATTCTTTCGATAAGGAAAGGAAGTCTTTCTGGAGTTATGGCTCTGGACAGACGTGTGATGAGTCAAATGGGACGGACAGGACATCGCCCTGCTTTTTTCTACCTCGGTTTTTGAACCTTTAAAGGGTGATTGGAAGATTTATTACGAATATTAGTTCCTGTCAAGCTTCAAAATTTAGATGTTCTGAAATGGGTGTACAAGTTATCAACTAGTCTCAAACAACTATAGAATACCAGTCAAGATTCTGTTTGATATGCAGGCTAAGTTGTTAGTTACATAATTTTCGTCTGTTGCATTAGAAAGGGCTGCGTTATGATTATTGAATGATAAGCAAGGCTTAACCAATACATTTTATGATTATTCAGTGAGAGCTGGAAAAATAATAATTGCTACATAAAAATATCTATAATCACGGAACAGAACACTCATACTAGATGCTTATATGTAAAATTATATTAAAGTAAAATTGTGTCCAGCTAAGCTACCACTGATAATTCTTCCTGATTAATAATTGTTCTTGGTATCCTTAACTGTATAAAGACTCTAATTTGAGCTACTGGCTCTCTCTACTAAGGTAGAATTTAAACCAAATGTAAATTTGAATTGAATATACTTCTATTAACTGCTTTTCCTTATAATTCTCATCAAAATATTAATTAGGATATTCTATGTTTCTTAATGTTTGCATTGTCCTCCTAATCATCCTTAGTGTATTTATCACTGTACAGTATTGAGTTATTTTAATCGCAATTCAATTGATTGGTTTCTATAATTATATTTACAAAGCTTTCATTAAATATGCTTTTTGTGTTTCTCAAAGGAATAACTGTTTTCTGATTACATAAAGTTTTACATGAATTTAGATTTTAAAAGTACAATATGATAATAAGAGATGATACTGTATATAAAACTTCTCATTAGAGTGATAAAATATGCATAAATTTATCTAAAATTAGAAGCTGGAGAAACTAGATGTTTCCTCTAACATTTGCATTAATATACAGCCCTCATCACCATTGTACCATCTTTGTTAACTTCTAGGACACTCTAATAATATAAATGTTACTCTAAATTGCATACAAAAATGTTCATTATTCGCCTTCATGATAGGCGTTTTATATTTGCATTGTAAAACGAAGAATAAATATCTAGAATTCCATGAAATAATTCTCTATAAATGCATATGAAATGATATTATAATGCATATTGCTACTAAATTAATTCCCTCTTTTGAAATTCAATGAAATTTTCGTACGCATTGCATTTGATACGATCTTTATTTTAATAATATTTGACATGTAGCAATCATATGGGAGTGTTTCCAGGAATTTCGTATAAAGCATATTCATCTACTTGTTGATTCGATTTATTGAATATTCCATTACCTATGATGTTCATAAATGCGTTTATTAAATCTCTTTCATACCGATGCTCTGAATTCGCACAATGACTAAATTTTATACTCTTTATGTTATCTATTCCTCAATGAAGTTAATTACTTGGTATGCAATTCATAGTATTCATTAAACAATTTTATGAATGAATCTTTAGTTTAATCTTAAAATATTTTATCACCTATGATGGAGCTCTCCTTAATATTTAAATTCAATTCATTAAAAATCAAAACTTATATACAATGTACCAATATGATTTTTAGTGAAAAAATTTCATCAATATATTTTAAGGATTTTTATAAAATAAAAAACTAACGAGCTAAGATTCAAAACGGTACTCCGATTACTACGTATGTTATAATTTATGCTAATCTCTTGCTTATGAACTTATTAGAACAGTAAAAACATTCCTTTCCATAATCGTACACCAGTAACTGGATGAATTTCATTTGCCTTATTAGAGAAACTTTCAAGAGGTTAAATTTAAATCAGTTATTCCTAATCCGTACTATGTCATTGGTGTACAAGAACAATTAGATGTTTAACAATCTTAATAAATAAAATTTACAAACCCGCATGAGAAACTAATACGAAAGATTAAGGGATATTATGGACATTTCAATAAAAACGGTCTGTCTCGAATCGGACACATTTTTTGCATTAAAACTGTTTTTATTAGTCACCAAATTTATCTCTTAGTCAGAATTTCACTAAAAAAATTGTGGTAGATACTATAAATAAAATACCTAACTAACAACCTTTGAGGTTTGTGTTATTCTGAAAAAAACTACGTGTTAGCGAGAGCACCAATTCCTCTTTGAACACAAAAGAACCAAACGACATTCAGAATCAGCAATTCGCAAAACCGAATAAAAACGTCACCAGACGCATCGCAATCGGAAAATAAACTCTAAATAAATCGCCTTGTATCCTTTCAACGCATCCTAGCTCCCAATTGAATTCCAGCCTACTCACTCTTTTGTTTTTCAGAGGCTCAAACACCACACAAATCCCTACCATCGAGATCTATTGAAATCCTTCGCGTAGAAACGGATCATCCATTGTTGCCTCACCACTGCAGCGCTAATTACACGAGGAGGGGGACACCCGCAGAGCATTGATATTTCCCGTACCGATCCGTCATTGACGATGTTTATAAATGGCCGCTGTGTCATCGTCTCTACGCCGCAAAATAAAAGACTCGCTGTGAATTACCCGCCGACTACGTGGCTTCCGCGAAGGAACGAAAGAGGGCGTTCGGAAAAGTGTACAGTTTTAATTAAGCGCGTGGTGCGGCGTCGGGCAGTCGATGGATCATGGCACCGCCTTCCGGTTCGCTAATGCTGCACGCATCAATCACCGGAGGCGATGTAAATGAGGTCATGTTTGGGGGAGATAACGGAGCTTCTTCCGAACCTAAAAACATATTGCGAACGGAGTAATCTATTTGGGAAATTGATCGAAGGAACGATGACGTCCGATGTTAGAGAAGAAGAGCGTTGGATCGAGGATTGCTGGCTTTCTTCTTGCTTTGCTCACGTGTTTTTTTAGGAAGAAGAGATAAAACTATCCAGAGTGGTACACGCAAGATGTTGTTCTCTAATATATTAGATTAGAACGCTAACTTAATCAATCTCTTTCGGTATCTTCAAAAGCCAATATATCCACTTTAGAATGCCGTCATTATTGCTAAAAGTGAATTTAATTTTGATATCTCTTCGTATTAAACACACAATCCTCAGCTTATTATCCTAGCAAAACGTATAGCAAATGTCGTTTTATATTATACTAAAGAATGTATTATTTTTTTATATTGATTGGGAATATATTTTATTGGTATCCACAGCATACTTTATGATCTGAAACATGTTCTATCAATTATTAGAAATATTTCATTATATTATTAAATATAATGCTCTTATTATCATTCTCTTAATTACATCGGTGATGTTTAAATAATGAACATCACATTCGTTAGATTAATGACAAAGTTTCAAACATTCATACGTGAATTCGTAATTTTTGTTACTTATACCATTATAATAATCTAGTATCTTCCGAAATTAAAATAAGCAGAATTTCAATATTCTAAAAAAATTCACATTATGGAAATCATCAACATTATGTGGCCGAATAAAAGTAATTAGAACCCAACAAACGACGAACTTTCCATCCATCCATCGTTGTTTACCAACTTAGTAAAACTTCGTAAACAGCGATTGTTAACAAATACAATAAAACATCAGAATCGATCAGCTGTAACAATTACGAAACAGTGGAGCCCATATAACAGCGTATTGACATTGGGGATCCTTATTTACATTTAAATCGTTCACAACTCTAGAAATAGTTTAAGAATTAGAGGAAAAAACATGTAACGATTTGTATCTCGAACCAGCTCTTGAAAGAAAAATTACGCAAGAAATTTATCAGGGAATTTGGGGTACGTTAATTATTCGTATGGAGTGAAATGAACTGAAAAATAACATTTGCTGATGTACAAGATATCTCAATCAATCTATGCATTGTATCGCGTTATAGAATGATAATGGAACACTCTGTAACATATCTATTTTGGACTCAAATATCTCTCCTACTGTTTGAGAGGACAAATTAAAAGTAGTTCAGACAATATAGTTAAAAGGAGAACATTATATTTGACAAAAAGAGCTAACAAATGTCTTATTTGTACTGCTTGCCGATAGGAAATCTAATTTAATATCCATATCAAACTCACTACGTTTTTCCATTAGGAAATATAACGATCGCTCACGTGGGAAGAATCGCACCGTACTCGACTCCCGCTCGTCTTATTGAATACACAATCCGCATCCGTTCCCAAATCTCCCATACGTCTGTAAATACGGAGACGACACTTTTAAAGTGCACTAACGCAAATGAAGTCGGCGCTTTACGACAGCGAAATCCGTGTTATTGACAATAATCCTGCTTCGAAATCCTTCCCCGGAGACCGTCCTGATCGCTGCTACGTCATGCTCGTCCTTTCCCCTAAAAAAAGGGCGTCTGGAGGAAGGAGGTGGGGGCGGAGAAAGAACTAAACGGGAAATGGGGGAGGGGCGGATGATAAAATATTTTCCGCGCGACAATAGCGGGAATGACGTCCGCTTTTATGATAGCTTGGATACGATCTTCAAATGTTTCCCCTCTCGTTCATGCGAGCCGTTGATTATTGAGTGATAAGGGAGAGATGGAGGGGGAGGGGAAAGTGTGTCGGAGGAGGGGAAATGTGGAGAGGGGAGGGGGTGAGGGGAAATGCACGAGAAGGATGCCAAAAGAAGAGCATATTTCGCACAAATGAAAAGTGTTATGAGATCTAAGTAACAGAATGTTCTACATGGTGGTATTTTGGAGAAGAATTGAATATAGGAACATAGATATATAGATAGACACAATAGATAGATACACATAGGTAGATATATCAATAAACACAACATAGATACTTTCTTAAGGATTACGTTAAACTTTAGTATGATACGCAATTTCCTCTCTACTGTATTTCTATTCTTCATCATCCCTTATTTTATGTAGTTTACCATCATTCCATTCTCAGCGTGTAATTAAATTTAGACTGGCGAGTTTGTTTTACCACCCCTTTATGCGATACTTACTGTAAACTAATCAGTTATGTTAATCTGAGATGGTTCTGTATCACTGTTATCAGTGTAACTTCTGATTCCTTTAACGTAATGTATACGCCATAGCCTTCCTTGTTTTCCCGAATATTTGAGTATTCATTTGACCTACATACAGAATCATTTCTAAGGGTAACGGTCATATACGAAATATCTCTTCAATTATCAAATAATGAATGTTTATTACTTGTAAAAGATTATATACTTCGAACAATTTAAACCACATAAGAGTGAATAGCCATTAAACATTGAATCATCTTCATCGCAACTACTAACAAGAATTGATTATAAGCCTAAAAGATTAATTCGAACGAAAATTAACTATTAAATATCTTAATATTAAATAGTTACTCAATTAAAACTTTTCTCATTTAATCGATCTAATTCTTAGTTATAATTCAAGTAAATACTTTGTTTAACAATGAAACAATTCTCATTCGAAATAAAGCGAAACCGGGTCAGTCCGGATTCATCTCTCATATGAATGCATTGCCATAAAATTCACGATAGCTCATGCGTCAGCAACGCGGATGTCATATGAGCCTCAGCGTGAATAACCTAAGCCGAGAAGAGCTAAATAATGGATTAGACGGATATAGATGTAACTATAGAAACGGCTGGAGCTGAAAGGGTGAGCGGGTATGAATAAAATAGGATTAAATGAAAGAGGGAGTCTAGAGGAAGAGAATGGAAAGAGACTGCGCTGAAATTCACTCCCGTTCTTTTCCGACCGTCAACCAATGGAAATCGCAAACTCGGGGTGGATGGGTGGAGGAATAGAGATCCTATTTTAATGACACGTTTGGAAGGACTATGTTTGATCACCTTTCAATAGGCAGCCGAGGTCGAATTTTATTTATCCGTTTGCGGAGCAGTGCGATCACTTACGTATCTAGGAATTTCCAGCGGTAAAAAGAGGTTCCCTATCCCAGTGCCCTGGAATCATTTACGCTGACACTCGCTTTTTTACATCAGTTACGAGTCGAATATAATGAGGTTGGTATTCTACTTTAGCAGAGGTTTTTTACAATGAAATTTCAGGCAATATCTGGAAAAATCGAACATGATTTGAGCCCCGCAGTTGCCATCAAACATAATAAGAAAAAAACTTGGACTGAAAAGTTTATAGGCTAAATTTCTCAATGAAAAATCCCGTATGTATTGTGAATTTAACTAAATTTTTCGTCGTAAATGTAGATATACATTTTCTGCGTTCTGCTTCCTCAATGGGGTAAACTGATACCCTCAACGTGGTGCATGTGACCTGATAAGATTCTAATCTCGATTGATAATGTATAGAGAATGATTTATTGTCCTTATCTAACCGGTAATATCCTTAATCCGTCAAACGGGTGCGGATGAAGAACGGTTATGAATGGTGCTGAATCTGGAAGCGGAAAGTTCCGCTCCGAAAGCAAAATTTCCATCCACGACCTCTTCGAATACTAGTGCAATGATATAATGTATATATATATACATATTAAAATACAGAGTAAGATAGCGTAGCGAAAATTGGAAGATGATTATTATTCCTTTAAGTCACTTCCTGCAACTAATTCCCTGCTACTCTATATTAATACCCTGAAATTGATCTTAATTGCCTGTACTTCTTGTTAAACGTCTACCATTTTGTTTTAAAACAGCTATCCTTATTTCGAATGCCATTTTTCATTTCAGCGCATTCAGAGCTTTTCCGATTGCTGAAACAATTTAATTCAAGAAAATTTCAATCTCTCGAAGCAGACGCTTAGCATTTTTCCAACGTTTGCAGGTGCAGTTTGGAAGATCTGTTGCAGAATTTTCAATTTCCGGTGCAAGCGGGAGCAAGGAATATTCATTACGATTTTTTTTAACACGTCGAGTGTTTTTCTTTACTGCCACTGCTGTCATTCCATTCCGACTAAAAAATTCCAATCTATTCCGACTTAACACTCTGCACTCGGGTGTATTAAAGAGAAGACAAAAGGTGTAATTGCCTCTCTGATAGACTCTCGAATGCTCCCTGGATTACCATTTATATTCCCTTCGTATCGTATTACTCGAAGAGAGACAAATGTTGCACGCGTTCCCTGGCATGTCGGAGGCTTAATATAATTGTTAAGATCACGCAATGATGGGTGCATCATGCTTGTTATGATTACCATACCGTTGAAGTAATTCTACTCTTATTTCGATAGATTAGATAAAACTATCTTAAGAGAAACTTTTCTTTCAATTTGAATATAGATGACACTAACAACTCTAAGTTATAGCACTATTATTTCTTAAAAGTCTATTCCATCATTTTGCTGAACATAGTTTTAATATTCAATTACTTAGAGTCACATACTGGCTGATAATTTGTTTTGCAAATTTTATCTCCGTGTCATAAATCCTGTCAAATTTAAAAATATCTATTTTCTTTTATAAATTGATTTCAATGATAAATTGACACACTGTCGTCTTATAGTAGTCGTTTAGTAACTAATTTATTTTATTCTCATATTATTTATTCGTCTTTTCTAAGCTTTCATTCGCTACATTAAAACTTAATTCATTATGCATAATCCTATTGATGAATGACCTAGCTATATTCCCTTTTTCATTATGAGCAATTATTTTCTTTATGAAATTCGTGAGTAAGTAATAAATACAGTAAAATTATTTTTAAATAGCTTGGAGTTACATTAATATACTATCTAGAAAATTGAATTCTGCAGTGGAATATTAATTGAGACTAAACATCATCAGGCACTTAAAAGTAAGACTAATATAATAATAATGAAGCGAGATATTTAATAACTTAAATGACATTACAAGCACCAGTATTATTAATTTATAATTCCAATTTAAGATAAATAACAAGCTGAGAGAACGTTAAATAACGAACGCGGTTATGAATACGTAGAAAAACAGAATTTAAAACGCTATTTCGACGTAGAACAGCTCTAGTGCCCTCTTGAGACGGCCATAAGCTAAAATTTCGTCTAATCGGATTATAACTGAGTGAGCTCTCTACGAAGGAAAATCACAAAACGAATAAATTAGTAGTATTATCATTAAGTTCTTCACTGTCCTCGTTTCTCGAAAATGAATAAATCGAAAGAGGAAACAAATTAATTCCTACGGTTCCCTTGGTAACGAAAAGAGCCTTTCCGATAGCAACTCAAGTTAAAGTATCCTCCACCGAACTCAAGTGGTAAAAGATCCGTGGGGATACACTTGATGAAAATTTTCTTATTTATGTTCCGATATTTTCTCGAGCCGTTGAATGGCGTTCGAGATAATAGAATGAGGAAAGAGTTCCATGTAATTTAAGGCAATAGGCATTTTTTGCACTTATACACTACAATATTTTGTTTATATTTCTATGAATGAGAATTTAAAATACACAATGGTACATTAATAACCTTCAATAATAATATTTCTACAATCTAAGTAATTGAAAGGCTTTTGAAAATGTATGGATACATTTAATGCAATTTCAATTAACTTTACTTTCTGTATTAAAATGAAAACGTTTTCACTCCTACATTATTACAATAGCTTAAGCTGGTATATTAAAATTGTGAACTTAATTGCTCATCATTAATTGTAATTCTTACTAATGAAATGAGGACAGAGAATAGAGAACAAAAAGTGATAAAAAAATCATGCCCAGGTAATTTAAGTTACATTATTATATGTGTACGTTATGTTACGGACTTATATTCAAGGCTATATTTATGAGAGGATCTTTGTCATATTGAGTTCTTAATTATCTTCCACTAATAGGATAAAAAAATAACATTCCTAACTATGTGTAATGTATTTATATTGATGTAAGTAATCAGTTAAATTATTCTTTAAAAATTTGCTTAGTAAAACATCTATCTCAAAAATGGCTGAACTGTAATAAATTAATATAATTCATAACTGTAATTGCATAAAGATATAGTGAATGCTTACATTTTTTTAAACTATGTAACTTCAAAATGTTATTGCAGTAGGTTAGGCTATGCATGATACGAGTAGATTACATTAATAATCAATTGAATGCTAGTCAACGCAGCCGGAAATTATTATGATCGAAAGATATTGCACTATTTTTGTTTACCAAATTTGCTTTACCAAATAAAGCAGTTATGTATCTATCTATTATTAAATCCCCTTTTATAGTATCATATACTCGATGTTTATTATTTAATCTGTGAATTTGAAGTGAATGAGAAGAGCTGAATCTTAATTATGCTGCAAAAATAGTACTCGCATAACATAAACACACATTTAATGAAATTCCCAAAGAACCATCAGCTTTAACCTTTTCATAAAATACGTACAGCGTAAGGTAAACGTCCAACATTCCAATATTCGCACACGACCTACTTAATCACTTCCTGCAAACTTTTAAACAGGCAATTCCTCGTAAAAATCATATCAAAAATTTTTCCCCCTCACCATGGCAACATCCTCGCTCTGGCCTGGATTCCGAATCTTTCCCAGTTTTTGAGTCGATACGTTAACGAACAATTACTTGACCCGAGTCTGAGACCGCTGTATCTCTCACTACGCTCAAAAACTAGTGGCAGCGGATTTTTTCGCATCGGATCCATCGTTCGTTTTTTTTTCGTTCTGGCCCGTTAACGAGGCACGGGAACGACTGGGAGGGGGGAGAAGGGGAGGGGACTCGGTTGATGGGGACAAATGCAGGGGAATGCATCCGTTTAATTCCGCGCTTTCATTTTTTTTAGCGTCCCCCTTTCGTGGCGCTCCTTTGCAGCGATGGGAAACATTCCGAATGCAGGGAATCACTTTTGGAAGTGGTGGAAAGTGGAAGGGGGAGGGTTTGCCTGCCTTCCCGAGCATCGATTCCCAACTGAAAGGCAAAAAATTAAGCTGCGATTCGACTATAAATAGGGACGAAACTCCATGGAGACGCGGCGGACGCTGGGAAGACTTTGATGGCGATGCACGTACTTACTCTTTTTGGTTAGTTTCGCGAAAAAAAAGAAGAAGTCCCACTTGCGCTCTCTTTTATCGGACGTCATTTTGGGGACCGAGCGTGGATTTTACGGACGACTTGCGGGCGTGTTTTAAAACGAACGCGGTGTGCCGTGATTCCTGAGTTAACTGGGTGTTTAGGGAGAGAATCAATTGGTCTATTACGGTCCCTTTAAGTTTGATTGGTAAAGTGCAGCAGATTGGTAGTTTTCCGGTTGTTTAACAATTCAATAACGTTTGCTGGATTCATCGAGTAGAAATTTCCTCAGTATCATATCTTTTTGCTCTTACTTTTCGTTATAATCGAAATATTATTTCGTTATAATCGAAATCGTTATATTTTATCGATACAGATCCATATTTTGCAATGATTTATTTTGAATAATTTACTTTCTTTACTCAATGCTATGCTATTATTATCCGTATATGAAAATTGTCTACGTTTATTCACAAATTAAAGGAATAATTAGGATATTTTCCCATTATGTATAGTAAATTTTCTGATGTATATTCATTTCTTAATTTAATAAATAACTTACGCAAAATTTAACTGTTGAATATATCTTAGTATAAATGTAATACGTGTACATTTAGAAATTAATAGATTATTGTACTTTATGCCCTACTGTACTCAAAAGTGATATGGTATGTGACAATTAAATATAAATTAAATTAAGATCAACATTTATACGGGAAACAAAATTCTTCAAATTGTGTACAACCCTAACACAGTCAGTATTGTTGCATTCTCATAGATTCTTATACAGTAATAGGCTTCCTTTAATTCCCTCAATATTTCCTGTTACACCCTTTAATAATTTTCCGCGTTAATGTACGGCTTAACGCTGGAATGTCTGGAATTCGATTAAAACTAATTATCCTACCGTCAACTAGGAAAAACAAACAGTAAAGTAACAGAATGTTGCTCGTGATCCGATGTATACCTCTTTAGCAAATTTCGCCCGTCAGCGAAATGCTGCGTTGAAAATTTGGTCTCATTAAGTGCATTTGTTTTTGTTAGGATTTGAATAGGCGAGAAGTTCATTTGGAAAATATTTAACCGGTTGGATTGGCATCCTGATTAATTCTAAAGCTGCCTAAACCGCGATGATTAATTTTAGAGAGAGCACGTAACGTTGAAAAGGAATCTAAGAATGATGAAGAGGTTGCAGCACCAACTGATATACATTTGTAAAATAAGGTAGTTGTAATGGAGAAAAATATATATTAATTTTGGAAGAATCAATGTATAAATACGCTATTCAAACTTTTCATTCGGAATAATTCCCATTGTATAGTTCGCATTATTACAAAATACCAGGCAAATTACGAAAATATTAAAATATTATGTAGAAAATTATACGTAAAATAGCTATTAATTGAATATTTTATAATTATTAAATATATCCAACGGCAGTAAAATTACAGACCACTAATTGTACCAATTCATATGAATAATAATTGCAGGCCCTATCATATCTACTTATTTACAACTGAACAAAACACTATCGTTTTAAGATCAATGATAATTGAAAATAATTACTATCGGACCATAATCTTCAGAAACTTAGCTAACGATATTTGAAGGAATATAATTGGATGTTTAACCTTAAAATGATATATGTCTCCTAGGTTCTCATTAAAATCTAGCAGCACGCGTCCATTCACTTCGAATAATTGAAGGCATTATCGATTATGATAACTGATTGGAAATGAGTTGCTAACGTAACGGCCCAAAACTAACGTTTCCAACTCGGGCATTTCTGGAGCATATGGTTTTGCACAGCGATTGAGTCGTTCAGAAGTTTCCCATTCCGTAACCGACTTCCGTACACAAGAGGGAGACGAGGGCGGCCGTAACCCTTGGTCACCGATAACTTGTTCCCTATTGTAGGTGAGTACCCATTTCATAGTTTTAAGCGGTCCATGGTAGTC
The DNA here is from genome assembly GCA_020796165.1 of Pantala flavescens. NCBI lineage: Eukaryota > Metazoa > Arthropoda > Insecta > Odonata > Libellulidae > Pantala > Pantala flavescens. The sequence goes on along the minus strand of CM036881.1, from coordinate 42,572,732 downwards.
TTAGACGAACGAAGAAGACGAAGTTAGGAGACCTACACTTAGAGTATACCCGAAGATCTTCCCTGTCAGACTTTACAAATAGGATCAATGAACCCTTCACTCTAAACGTTCCGTCCTAGTAACACAAAAGTAAACAACCCCTTATCAACCTAACTATACATTCATTTAAATTTGTTGACTTACAATCAGAATTTTATATCCTGTTAGGCCAATTATATACAGATCATCAATTATATATAAATCATCGAGATAATTTTACTGTAATTAAAATATTTCGGTTTGTATTAGGGAAGATACAATCTTCCTTTTTATTTCAGACGCTGAAGTTAAATGAAAAGTTTAATTGTCAAGTTAAAATTACATTGAGGAAGACGTAATACAATTCATATGGCTTTCATAAAAGTATCCATCACATTCAGCATAACGAGGGACAAAAGATAACTATGTTCGCAACAAATAGTGCTTGAATAAAATTCACGATATCTTATTATTCTAACACTAACATTCATTTGTGAAAGAAGACTGTGAACTTGGAAAGGATTACTGTATACTTATATGTGTTATTCATATAGAATACTTCTATGTGTTCGATAATGGAAGATATTCATCTCCATAGAAACGAGGTGCATTTTTATGTATACAAGAACAATGAAACACTTTCTTCGTTCCCTATCAAGTTCGCCATCCTATTAGGGAGACCTTCAATTAATGTGTTTCCCCATTGAGATATCTACCTTTCCGAAGAAAGGAAATAAAGTTTTAATGGTTAGGAATCCGAGAGCTCGAGGCAAAGGTTTGAGATGAAGACTCTAATTTCGGTCTACGAAAGATTGACCTGGTATTTGAGGAACTTTGGAATTTCATCGCAAACGAGATTTGAACTCAATTAACTTCGAAAGGCTCTTTATGTTGTAATCTAAAACTGGGAATGTTTTTGCAAGTCGAGCTGCTAACAATAGAATCACATTAAACGAATTTGGAAATTTGAATATTTTTTTAGAAAATATTATGAAGTAAGGAGTTTAAAACAGCCAAACTTTTATGAACGTCTCTGAATGCACTATTACTACTTCTGAAAAAGAACTCAAATGCACCAGGCTTCAAAAAATCATTCAGTTTATATTTGAGTAAACTCCATGGAATTATATATAGGATTCTAAATAGCTCATTAGATTTATAACCTTTCATATTAATTTTGCTAGTTGACACGTCTAATTAACTTCAGTGACTTTATAATCTTTTTATTTTAAAACGTTCATGTTTATAATTCTCCATTAAAACACAAGCAGATAAGATGTTCATATATGTATGTATATTGTTTAAAAGTAATGCATATCGGGAAATATTATGCTATAATTCTTTTTTTATCCCTATCATCCAGGTATGCGCAGCTATTTTTTATTATTCAAGTATCTTCCCAATTACAATGTAAATGATTAACGTTCGATTTTTCTTTTGTTTTGAAAACATTATAATAACTAACTGCCTTTATTAAATGCATACATCGATGTACAAATATAGTTGCTATTGCCGCAATAAAACCTGAGCACTATTTCAGCATAGTCACAAAAATCTCACGTATAAAAAAATCTGTGGAATTCCCGCAAAATGCACAGGAACCGTATTTTTCTCCGCGATGCAATTTCATGCACATCTCTCACATGACGGATTCCGAAGCTTGTTCAAGACATGCAAATAGATATCCCAGTGAATGCATCGCACGCGCCCATCCCTTTAAAATACCTTATCCCAAATCAAACTCTCAGCTATTCTGGGCGCAACACGCTTCGCGAAAACTACTTCAATAAAACTACTGCGGAAAACACTCGTGCGACGCGTTCTCTACAGATGGCGATAGGATGTGGTGAGGACGAACAAATGAGCGTCTGTTGAAAAGCTTCCACAACCCTTCTTCGGCTGCTCTGGGCATAAAAACCGCAGCTTAGTATATACCCGAGAGAACAGTGTAAAACGAGATAGGACTTAAGGCCTCTTTCAGGCGACGTGCACTGAACGATCTATCTCCGCCTTCCACGAACACTCTTTACCATGGAGACCGGAAAGAATGCTTACAGCGGAAATGCATTGAGTAAGACTGAACCTTCGAATCAAAGGCACAAACTATACGATTATTAATCGCTATAAAAATCATATTGTAATAAGGTGACGGAGGCTTGATATCAAGGCGCTAATAAATACTAGTATGAATATAGTGTATGAAAGATAAAGAGACCATCAGTCCAATTTTAGCTGATAGGAATTGATAAAGAATGGAACATTACTCATTCACTCCTACGAATTTCAAGTAATAATTGAGATTATGATTAAAATAGTAGTTGGAGTAATTTGGTTTTCAGTTGTATAATACTTCATAAGTTATGGGATAAATAGATATGGTATTGAAATGGCTACAAAATAAAACCTTCCAGTTACTCCTCAGCCAAAGGAAGCTCATTAGTTGTTAAACGAGAAGTACCGTACATGCAAAATTCAATTCCTGACAGTAACAGCCATCCTTCGATAATCGATCCAACAGTTAAATGTTTCCATTCAAATAACATTTCCATTGTTATTTATTCTAAGGAATATATAAATTTCAGCCAAACTATTGCAAATGGAATATCTAAATATATTCTTTATTTAATTTAAGATTGGATAAAAGTATGATTTGTTATTATATTCCTATCATTATATATAATCTAGCTGAAATGTATACCAAGCACAGATAGAATGATTGTTTCTTCCTTGTGCAAAGAATGTTAATCAAAAGACTGGTTTATATTTCATTTCTACTGATATCTCCACAATTTTTGTTCCCGGAATTTATATTAATCACTGAATTTAAAATTATAAAGTTACCAAATGTTTGAATTAATAAAAAAAATAACTGATAAAGATTTACTACGTAACTCTATAATTGATTCACACATTCCAATTGTGAGCTACTTGAATTCTGTACACATTTTAAGTTATTTCAAAAGCTCTCATAATGTTCTTATGTAAAAGCGCTCTCTCTGCAATGAAATTCGATAGATAATAATATTTAAAGGGATTTTATACGCTTATACTTTTATAAATAATAATTTCTATGAATATATTTCTGTATTCATTTTTTTCAAAAATTCCGTGCAATGAAATATTCCTAAAAAACATAACCTTCAAAATCCTACGAAAATAACCGTGAAATCCTTTAGATGACCTACCACGTACATCTCTAGAGCCTTACCCAATGACCTTTATTCTTCAGGTATTTCCGAGATTAGTTAGATGGGAAAGCAGAACAGGGTTATACTCGGTGAAAAAAGAAATCGTATATGTACCTACAGAGCAAAGGATCCTGGGTCGAAGATACGCGGATACATCTGCGAGAGATTCTCTAACAAAACCCGTTTGGAGCGAAACCTTGCTTGCCCTATTTCTACTCACGTGCCTTTAAGGGATTACTCCTTTTTCTCTCATACTCTCTCTACCAATTTCTTAGATCTCCATTCCGAGTTGAGTGTGTTTCCAGGCAAGTTTTGCACGCTGTGATATGTGCTATGCCTACGCTACCCATCTCCGTGGACTTTTTATGGCCAATTACCTTTATTACCTTAATTTTTTATACGTATTCGCAAAATAATTATGCTAAATATCTCTAAGGATTATTTAACAATATTCTAATATATTTTTATTTAAACAAAGCTTCCTAATGGAAAATCTCATTACTTCTTTGAGCTGAACTTAATTCGCCTCAAATTATATATAAGTATAATTGCCTGGATTTCTCTTTGTATTTTCTGAACTAAATATTCCCGTAAACTCTGCTGTACTACAAATACTCACTATTCAATTTAATGATTCAAATTTATTTGGATATTTTCATGCTTAAAATCCTTAGCATTATTTGTTTTTAAAACAGTTACGATGGGATACTCTTAATTGGTGGCAAGATAGAGAAAAAAATTGACGAAATCAATCTGAGAAGGCGTGACTTCAAAGCAATTGACCATAGTATGTTATCGTTCGGTACTGGTGACCGCTGACATTCTTGACCAAAGTTAACTGCTTCAGTTATGAGTTATGCAGAACTAGATTCATAATAAAACCACCATTCTCTCAATCTCTTTTTTTGTTCTCGTTCACAGACTTTCCTTCCGTTTCCTTCAACCGTTTCCGGTCTCATCCTCTATTCATTCCTCCATCCATTCTTCCCAGCATCCTCTTTGGTTTTTGCCGAAGATAATCCTTTCCTTGGAGCGCCGTACAATATCCATAAAATAAATCTTATACTTCCTCTTTTTTGAAATGGTATTTTTAGACTCGTTGTCCCTCTAGGGTCGGGATTAATGCTAGGCAACGAATCATGTACCGATTTCGTCTAATTCCTTAAATTTGAATTATCCTATTTCCCACGTTTCTTAGTTCAGGTTTATCGATGTGTAAACTCATAGTTATATATTATAGCTATGCTTGTGCTACTCAAATTTGGTCAAATAAAATGAGAAATTTAACTTGCACTACATTTGAATAGATGAAATAAATAGCAAAATAACTAGAAGAAACTAAAACATTTGTTCCTCAGAGCTATTTGTAAATTGAAAACAATACATAATTTTTCATTCGAAACTACGTATAAATTCCATAACGCAGGTCCTAAGTTATTATCTAAGTTTGAAATTAAATGATGAAATTATTTTGAAAAATCGAGTTCAAAATCTCTCAGAATTTATGATTTATATTAATAATAATTTATGATATACGTGAAGTAAGCGTTCCTAGCAACGGATAAACAAGAAGATAAATATAAAGATATAAAATACCCTTTTCGTTACTTTATATTGTCTGCTGCTTGTTCATAAAACATTTATTTTGAGTTATGAAAGATGCAGAACGTATGTAGATATAGAGTGTATGCTATTCTTCGACACCCTTCAAATAAACTTATAAATATAACGCTCATCTTTTGCCTTGTTCTATTTCTGAAGAATTTATGCTAGGCATATTTGCAGTAGGGTGTAAGAAAGAATTACAAAAATGCATGAAGTTCCAGCATCTCCGGAAGTAAAGGACCGCCACTCCATCTACATTCCCCTCAGAATTTCTTCCTAGGCGTTCGAAGCATTTTTTCCACTCTAGAGTTTCTCTTCTCCATTCCTTCGGCGTTTTATTTTCTCGAATTTTTGCATTCCTCCTTGTCTTTCCGAATCTTTGTCACGCGTCAATTACCGGATAACCTCCTTTCTTCCGCCTTTTTGCTTTCTTTTTCTCTTCCCGCTCTATCCCTTTCTGTAGCGGATCGCCCCTTCCGAGATTATTATATTTGCCTCGATGTATATCCCCATCCGCCCTTGGGTCGTCGTGATTTCTCTAACCGCGGACGAATGTCTCCGAATGTTCGTAAATAAATTGAAATCTACCCTCAGGATAGATTAAATTAAAGTGGGTAATACGAAAAGACAGGAGGTTTTGCTAAAGGTAAAAACGGGGTTGAATTTGATTTGCCGTTCATCTGCTTACCGTCTCGGTAAAATGCGCTTGAAAAATGTTTTTAGATTAGTTTGAAACGTAATATAAGTTGGAACCTAATATTTAAAAATGTTTCTCTCTTATTACGTACATCATTATTAGGCTACTTTTCAATTGTATCCTTTTATCAAAGTTATAATCTTTTCGAGCTATACTTAGAATACATCGGAAGTTAATTATTTCATTTTATAAACTCATTGAGTCCTTGGCATGCAATTTTAATGAACCAGTATAGTCTGCTCACAATTAACAAATTGCCTGTAATCTTTCACCAACAGGTTATCTGCTTTATCTATTTTTTATCAAAATAATGAGAGCTTTATAAAATAAAATATTTTGCCATCACCAAACGACGCAAGAATTATCGTCATAATATAATACAATAGGAAATATTTTAATATACTAATATATCGATTCAGATAAAAACATCCATATTAAAGCCCCTTTATTGTTCGATAATCAATACACGTTTCAAACAGCTGAGAATTACAGCTCGATAACACAAATAACTACGTGAGATTAAATTTGGATATTTATGCTGACCTTCGTAACAAGTATTTCTAATTCAATTCTTTTCACTTTCAATTACTCTCTCATTAAGTAATGAAATTTAATAAGCATTTCATAAGTACTTGAAATAAAAGCTGAATTTTTTACTATACTACTATATATACAGATCGCTATCCTACAAGTTCAGGGAAAATCGTCATTAAACTTGTTAATTAGTCGAAAAGTCAACTGAATATGAAATACTCAAATGTTTATTTATCTGACATTCCCAAGTATGCAATAATCTTCCTTAATTAGCCCTACTGGATTCAAGTGATATTCATTCCAGAATCGTTGACCTATTCTCCCATCGAATTACGAAATCGTAAAAACAACTTAAATAGTCTACTCTCTTATTCTTTAAGTTTATTCTCTCATTTTAGCTCAACATACAATCAATAGAAATAAAATATACGGTTCTATCAAATTCAATAATGAAATCAATATTTTAGCATCAACGCAAACTATAGTATGAAAACAGTAACATTTATTTAGAGATAAACCCAAACACATTTCCAAGCACAAGAAGAAACAATCCGAAGCGAATTCGATTCCGCATAAAACCGAGTATACATCTTCAGAGAGATAACCAAAGCTTACAATCTTCGTAGCAAAATCTTAACTACACGTAGCCCGCTTAAATCATAGGCTCGATTACTCCTCATGAATTAAAGCTGTTGTGGAGAAGTTTCGCATTAAATCGCATCTCTAATTCATAGGCATTCTCTCTCTGATATCTGTCCGTGCATATCTGGAATTCCGGCTGAAGGGAGTCGCACTGCGACAGAACAGGAATGCAGGGGCCGTTTGGTGGAAAAATACATCGATAAGTTAAACAGCAGAAATAGTAGGATGGGAAGGAGACCGATTTTGAGTAATCTTCGGAGGTAAAGTTTTGTCATCTGTGGTCTGAAAGAGGTTTCTTTGCTGTTTCTATCTCTATAATGCCTTTAGAACACGTATATTTTTCATTTACGATAAATGCAACGTGTTATTATTGTATCTTAAATGCGTACGTATTTACAATAATGCACGCTAGACTTGTGATGGATCTAGAGGTAAATCTCTCATGAATATTACATACTATAGTTTTCAAAATATCCTTACAGTCTTATACTGAAGTTAATATAGCTACTTGTGAATGTTTTCTTGAATATTATACTTCGATATATGCTCCCTTAACTGTACAATTAACGTAATTATTGTTTTTTAATATTTTTGCATATAATTGCGCAATTTTTCCTCAAGAGCATAAATAAAATCGTATATTACGCACATCGCACGTAATCAACAATGAATGATATTTTTTTTACTACGCACAACGATATATTAAGTACTTGATGATTAAAAGGTTATATGCAACGTGTTCTAATGATATATTAATGTGTTTTAAGTTACATACGTAAATTTACTGTCATTGATTCATGCATAAGGAGGGGAAAACCACAAGGAACATAGGAACATAAGAAAGGGGAGTCGTATGGAAAATTATGAGATAAAAGAAGACCGAGGGAGCAATATACAAACGAAGGAAACGAGATAAAAGGGTAAATTGTGGGATGCAAAATGGATAGGAAACAGACCACAAAAAAGAAATCGAACAGTGGAAAGATTCGAAGAAAGTGGTTCGAAAAAAAGCTATGAAAAAGCCCCGCGTAAGATATTCGAAATGGCGGATTTGAGGCTTGTTTTTCAAAGGGAGAACGAGGGGAATAAAAACCTCCCTACGGTGAACTTTTATTTCGAAAGATAAAATAGGAACTGTCCGTGTAATTTGCTTCCGCGCATGCGCGCAACGACATAGCGCATTCGGGAGGGAGTCATTCGGAATTTCATTCAGCTCTACTGTCCAGCAATCTCACATGTTTTTCGCATGATCAACCCGTATTACCTGAAAAAAACCTTTCGAGATGGAACCTACGTACGAATCTGTATAGCTTTCTATTTGATTATTTTTTTAGGATACGTAAAGATTTCTCGTAAAACTTCCTAAGCTCTTTTATGGAATACATTGTATTTAAAACATTTATATTCATCTCCAGCTAAATCCAAAAAATTTCTCCTCCAATAGAAAATAAAATAGATTTTCGTCTTTCCTTACTAGAAACTAAGTAAAGAAAGGCTGATCGTATGAGGATGATAAACTTTTAGTATTAGAATGTTTATTATCCTACTTAGAATTACTATAGCTACCATTCTTTTAGATTTTGTTTACCATACACAATCCTTAAGTGATAAAGCATAAATTTACTGTGTAAAAATATGTATTCACCCTCCTTTTTAATCCGTAATACAATTTAGGTCTCAAACCCCTTTCATGTAGCAATTAAATGATATATAAGACAATAAGTAATTAGATACACGCTGGAAAGATGTATTTAGCTCATGCATAAATATTGAATGCTGAACTATTTCATCATATTTCCTAAGACTATTCTTGCTACTTGGAAATTTTTATGGTCAATCAATCTTAAACCATCACATGAAATGATATTTTAAAGAAGTCGTTCAAAATTCAAACAGAGATAAAACTGATAATCATCTTAAAATTTTAATTTTCAAACAATGAAAATAATCGTCGCTTGCGATATTTTTCAGAACGAAAACAATGATTCTTGTCGATACGAATAATCATAAGGCTTTGCATTTAACTCTTATATATTTACGATAGTAAAAATCCGTCCATGAGATATAGATTGAAATAAAGACGACAGACTTCACAAAACGCCTTGAGGAATGAATAAGAAAATGGAAAGAATATAAGAAAAGCCATATGAGGTGGCATTTTTGAGGGGCGAAGAAAAATATCTCTTAAACGGCAGAGGGGAGAATAAAATTATGCTAAGCAAGCCTTACAAAAAACTGGAGCTGTTTTCCTTCGCATGAAATGAAGGAGAAACCTTTTTTGCACTCCCGGTTAAACCGGTTCCTGTTTTTTTACGGGTTTAGATTTTAGAGGCGAAATGAATAAATCAAGAGGAGGAAAAAATTTCAAGATGGGATACCCGAATGAGATGACTTCCAAGGTGAAGGAAAAGGGAAGAGAAATCGCTGGATGGGAGGCGACAAAAAACGGAAGGCTAAAACAATCGAAAGGCGCAGTGCGTGTTTCAAACTTTAACAATGAAGATGCAAGAGTAAACTGCAATTCCTTAGGAAAATTAGAGATAAAAATTAAAGCCAAAGAAAATTGTTAAGGAAAAATATTAAAACAATTGCGCAGATATTCTATTACTATCCATATAATACAATAAATAATATACTATATATGTATTATAATAATATATATTTATGAACTTGAACTATTCCGTGAGTTTTGAGTTTATTTAAAAAACTTCAAATTTAACAGAAATCTACGACTCTTTTTGTCCTTTAAAAACAGATATGTGCTAGAGTTTGAATGAAATATGTAATAAGTTTTGAAACTATACAATTCCCTTTTCCATTACATTTTACTCTAGCAGGAAACATTCCATTTAGAATTCACGCTCAAATTACGAAGTACATTTTAGTCAGTATTTTTCACCTAACATTGAATGCTTTATTCGATAAATAAAACAAAATCAACTCTCGCACAAATGATAGGAAAGGCATATCAAAATAGGAGTTATATAGAGCACTGATGACAAATGAACCAGGCAAAAAATATCAGTTGCATATGCAATTTGTGTACTTTGGCGATGCAGTACTTCAGTATTCATAACGTATCAAAGATACTACGTATGGAGGGACCAGAAAACAATGCAGACAAAATATGGACCATTGTAATGGATGAAGGGCAATTCAGATGAGGAACGCGGAGCTAAATGCAACCGAGTATTAGAAGATAACTGGAAGAGGTCTTTAACCCGTTTGGGAAGCTTATCGAAACGAGACGAAAATGCTGGCCTAAGGAGAGCAGCAGGAGGGAAGGAGTTTTTTGGGGAATAAAAGAAATTTATGGGGGGCAAGTGTGATAAGGATATTGCGGTAGGTAAAAAAAGGTTAATGCGGAGCAAGTTTTTGCAAGGTGTTGAAACTCGGACGGTATATGAGCCGCAGCTTAGCTTAGTAGTTTCTGTTCCAGAGAAATTGAATTCTGTGGTTAAGAACAATGAAAACAGTCATTTTCTGTAGCTATATTTTCGGTATATGAAAGTAATCCTTGCCAAATAATTTACATATCCAACTTTGCGTTAGTATGTTAAGGATTGTAGAGGAAAGTTTATTTGAGTATTTGTAGTCCAGAGCCATATCAGGAAATCTAGAAAAGGGGAACTTTTTGGAATAAATTCATCTTAATCTCTGCTAGGTGGAAAAATGTCTACGTAAATAAACCTAGTTAATTTTCAATGCTAAAGGGATCTTGAAAATTTTATGCTAAGAAATTCACGTTCAATATAAAATAAAACCATTTTAATGAAACAGGAATGATATACCTATCTATTTATTAGCATTAGAGCAATTATAAATTCCAATTGATTTTACGTATATTTATTATTTGAACATAAGTAAAGTTTATATATAATAAACTCATAAAAATATAATTCATTATAATTATTTCTATAATCAATTCGAACTGGAATCAAACGTGAGAATTAAAGTTAATATAGTGCACTTTAACAATGTAAAATTTTCTGAACATAGTTCCTCTTAAAACCTGTTCTCGTCCTAAAATTATCGATCCAAGGAAGTAGCTCAAACGAAAAAAGAATTGTTATCATTACTACTCTATCAAAAAAATCAAAAATATTAATTTTATGTCTCGAAGTGAAATAAAAGGATTCTTGCATTCATTTTTTTGCCTGTAAATTCTACAAAATATACACCAGAAAGATATAAAAAAGACACGAAAAAATATTCGCATTTTTACCCCTAATATTGGTATTTATTCAAACACCACTCCAAAACAAATTGATGACACGACAGATACACATATCTCACAGCTAACAGTATATGTTTGAGTTCCCTCTTTCGAACCTTTTTTTTTACATCCCTCTTTCTTAAGGTTCTTCCTTCCCTTTGCGGTGGTCCTGCTTTATCGTCTTCCCTCCTTCTTACTTATTCATCCTCCTCATGTATGCATTTCCCTCATTCCCTTTACGACCGATTCCTTTGCATCACTTACTCCGCTCGCCTATCCCTTACACCTGTCTCTTTCCATATGCGCTCTTCTACGAACAGCATCTTCTGCTTTCTTCTTCTCTCTATAAACGATTCGTTTTGTAATGTTTTCTCAGATGGCCGAGATTCTAACGCCTAAAACAGTCTTTATCTTTCCGTGGAATTGGGTGCGGGAGAAACGTGGTCCCCCTGCGGTTTACTCTAGCGATTTCATTTTGAAAAGAACGGCGATTTATTTCAGATATTTGAATTCGGTTTCGATTCAGAAAGAGATCTATTGCTCTAGATTCCATGCTTGCTGAGAGTTTTGTTGTATACGCTTCGTAAAATATGTATGTATCTAAGGTACATCGTAAGAGGTGAAAACTTGCCATAGCAACGTGACGCATTTGATTAGTTGAGTGATGTATGTATGATAAAGTTATCCAAAGGAAAAACGAAAATTACAAATTGATTTAAGACTTTATAAATCGTTTTCGAAGGTATTTTATTTTTAATATTATTTATTAATAATATTATCGTTCCTTTGCTAACGTCAAGTTACATTCTGACTCAGGACGTAATATAAGTATCAAATATCACGATACACTTAGTATGGCCAACCCTTTGGAAATGATGATATTGCAGTATTGGATGAGGAAAACTTACGTATTAAACCTTTATTCCCATCCTCATACGTATAAGTTCGTTCCATGCTACCACGAATCAATTCCAAAAATCCCTCCATATGCGCCTAACGTCATTTCTCTGCCAATCGCAGTTACAATTTCATATTTCATGTGGGTTTTACGTGTTCCGCGCCATAAGCCGCGACATCATGAACGTTTGGAAGAGTAAATATCTTTCGAACCCTAGTGAACTCCTTTTATTCCTCCTACGTAACATATATAACCGAACGATTGAAACGAGCAAGAAAAGTTCATTTATTAAAGAGATGTTTGAAATATATTTATTATTACAATTGCATAAGAAAAAGGGTGAACTATGAGATGGGTCTAACTTTATGTACATTTTTGTGGACTCATTGGTTTTGGCTAATTGGTACATTTTGACAATTCATACTCGATATTTGGTTAAAGAAAAGACTTTCTCTAATAGGTGACTTATTTAATGGATCTGAAAAATCAAATTCCGATGACGAACTACTGAACTCTATACCAGTTCAATTAAGTTAACTTTTTACAGCCAAAATTCTCATCTAAGGAGATACGTAAGTCAGCAATAGCAATATATTCCAGTACGTTAAATAAGTATGTATCAATATTCCTTAAATGTAGCCTATAATTAGACTTGTCGAGTCAATACACGTTCACACTTCGCAAAGACAAAGATTAGGAGAAGTAAGACTGAAACATTTAAACCTCCAAATCTGTTGACGACATCCTGAAGGTATTCGCTCCTTCGAAAACCTCTGAGTTATGCGGAAGAACCTGTCATCAGCAGTTTGAGGCGTGCTGCTTTAAGCCGAACCGTTTCTTGACAGGGGAAACGGTAAACTCTTCGGATTTTAATTTTCCAAAAGAAACCCTTGAGTCATCAATTTGTGAAAAGGTCAACGGGAAATTGGCTGCGTTGGAAATCGGAGGAATTTTATTCCGATACAAGATTTTTGTGACCAATCCAAAATTTTTATCGGTTCTACGAAGAATTGTGACTAGACGTTGCTAGAAATTTCTTTCCTTAGCTATACTCGAGAAATTTTTCTAAGGTTATAAGCTTTCGTAAGCGTTCCATTGGAAATTTTCAATCGGGGTTACTAATTAAGCATGATTCAACGTATGATACCAAAACTGGGTGAACGAATTTCATTTTGCCTCAACCGAATTGACTTAATTTACTTTTATTTCTTAAATGCATTTCCAATCAAATATATGAATACCATTAATTATCCTTACAATACACATATAATTGATAAACTGATCAATGTTTCACTTAAAACCAATGTATATCACAAACCAATACTGATTCTTAAGACGAAGTAATACTTCAATTTTATGATTGAAGAAAAATAGAGTAAATGATAAAGATAAATTATAATACGATTAAACATTAATCTTATGCATACGAATTCACATAAAAGTAAATTAATATGTTCAAAAGACAAACCACTGTTCAAATAACTAGGATGGTGTAATGTAAATTCAATATTACTCTCCACAATCAAAACATGGTAAATAAATGAATGAATCGTACATATAAAGTTAGTAACTGATTAGTCTAACGAATTCACTAAAGAAAGACTATCTGGTCAAACCAATTAAGAAATAACTCAATTTCTTTTCCAATAAAAGTATCATATGTTTACCTAACAACCTCCAAATCAATATTACCGCATAATTACAGATTTCTCATCTTTAATGACCCTTAAATCTGAAAATCCTATCTCTCAAGGGAACAAAAGTTTTCGTCCCCTTGAGTTTTAACACTACAGCCATCTAAATCGCCAACGAGAGGAATCAATTTGTTTTATTGTCCTTTCATCAAACGGGCGGACACGGGCCCTAATCAAAGATAAACTTGGAGCAGAAAGGACCTTCTTCCTGTTACTTAACAACTCCTTCGTCAGATTAATATGTCCCACAGCGCTTCGCCGTCCCTCAATCATAACTTCTCCTTTTCCAGACGTTCTTTCTCCCTCTCTTTTGTTTCTTCTAAGCCTCCCGCCTTCTCTTTGAACCCTAGAAACCTCCCCCACAATCTGTCCCTTTTCTTCGACCTCTCCTCCCTTATCCCCTCCCTTCCGCCCCCATTTACGCGCCCGCCCTGACCTTCGTCGCGATATTCTTCACCTACATTATCCCCATTGTCGTGCTTAGTTACGCACAATCGCCTCCTCATAAACATCTCCTTGGTTACTCCGACGCACCGAAGCGTATGTAATGCAAAAGTGTCCGCTTTAGAAGGGGGTTATGAGAGGTTCTTTTTGACAAGGATTTTTTTTATGTAGATTAGGAAGAATTCCATGTTATGAATTGATGAATAAATATATATGCATATTTTAAGGACGAGTCTGAGTTTGTAAGTTAATCCACTTCACTCTGAATAAAACTTTTAGACATGCGGAGGAATTAGCACTCAAAGGTAAATACAAATTTCAAACAATGACGGATGACTTCAATATAATAAACAGAAACTTCTTAATGAAATTTTATAACAGCTGAACGAAAAAATTCCTACAACCTGAACAATTGTTCAGGGATTACATCAATTTGCTCAAAGATTTAGAATACAGAAGATGACCATTCAATATCTATATGATCAGAGTTTGTGTACATACGCGAATTCTTTGTGACTAAATGAAGGCTTCCATTTGTGAAACAAACAATGATTTACATAAATTCACTGCTATCAAAGCTAAATGATATCTATAAAATGATACAAATATTACTTCAAGTCATTTTGAAGCGGTCTTTATTTCCTTAGACTGTGACAGTAGCAAGTTTAAAAAAATGGACGAAATTTTGTTTCAAACCTCCTGTGATAGTTCAAATACAATTTTGAGGAAAAGTGCGTGAATATGGTGAATATGGGAAAATGGTTAACACTAAATTCTGATGTAGGAGTTGAGTTGAATGCTTTATTTTTTCCTATGCAACAGGTTACATAACGAACCCATGTTTATATCGTGCAACATAATAATACTAAAAATTCTTATCATGATTCCATGAAGCTTACAATTGCGGTATGAAATTAAATTTCAATTATGAATAGTTTTAAGTAAATTCCCACTATGCAATTTTTCAATAGTAAACACTATAAATAATTCAAGTATAAAACTCAAGGATCTTGAATAAATCAATATGAAACCGAATGAATTAAATGGAATACATTAAGTAAATGGTATTCCATCGCATTGCAAAGTTATAATTACTGACCTAAAGTTACAAACAGCTATCAATAACTTGAGAAAGGAGGTTATTTCTTGGGAAGATTCTACAATGGAAAACTTTACTTCTTGAATAACCGTCGTTCATTAGCCTCATCATCTTACTTTAAAATTTATAGATAATACCTAATTATATCTAATTATAGATAATACTATAGATAGCATTTTAATTATCTGTATAATTCTCATATTTTGATTGAAGAATAGGAAAGGTTGGGGGTTAGATAACGTAAGATATGAGGTAGTATTCACCTTTCATAAGTTTATTAATTAATCTCTAATTCATCTTCTCTAAGTTACGATAGAATAAGATTAAAACAGCTGATGAGAGTTAACTTTATCCAAATATTCTTCACACTAATGTTAGCGATTCTTACTTTCAAAGCTCAGTCATCTAATCTAATAATCAAACTCAGAACACTAGACATGATTAAACAGTATTAATATATCTTCATCGCGTTGCAAGAATAGCTGAAAATTTCCATCATAAATACACGCTTATTTCACAACCCTTCCTCCACCAATCCGCCACCTAATGACGCAATTATCTCATCTCTGAAAAGAAGCAAACGTCCGAACACGAGCCGTACGATACCTTACACATCACATCTGCTTGCTGCACCCTTGAAAAATGGCGTCGTACCATCCAGATCTGCCCGAAATTATCCCCTTCATTTTTTTTCCGGTTTCACTTCCTTTAATCATCTCTCCTCAGAAACCTTTCTCGTCCATCTCCCTTCTCAGGTAATTTACTCTGCCCATTCTCTCCCTTCTGTCTCCCTGAACACGGCATCTTTCTCCCCTTTTGTTCGAGAGATCCTGTTTTCCCCCACTGCCACCACCTCTTCCAAAAACAAACAAATTCTTCTCATTACCTCTCACTTTCTAAACTCGAAACCCCCCCTTTCGCCTTAATCTCGGCGTCACGGCGCCACGCGACCGTACGTCACTGTTGGGTCTAACTCACACAAACATGGAATGCACGAGCTGCCACTCTCACGGAAACCACTTGTTCGAAATACGTCTCGTAGTGCTTGTTTATTAAAGGGTTACTAAGGAGTTGATTCGCACGTGTTAGCTCTGGATGTTAAGTCATTAGCGTGAAGGTTGATTATATGTACATGAGACCTAGGTAATGAGATACCGATGCAGAGAAAGGTATTATTCTTTTCGTAACTTTATAAGAATATATGTAACTAAGCAATAGCTTTAAATAAACATCATATCCAACTCATTTCATTATTTTTAATTTATGATTAACTTTATAAAAAGTCGTACGGTTAACGTACCAGATATATAAAAGGATAGGTGCTTTTCTTATCCTTTCATTTTGATTTTCAAACAAGGAAAAATTTAATTTTTCAAGATTTTTATTACGTGAAATGTGGAATAAAATCACTCGTTAAGCGGTAAATGATATTCAGTTGGATTTGGAAAGTAAAATCCTACATTTCTAGGCATTTTAGGAGGCTACAATTTTTTTCTCATCCAAAATTTTTATTATGATATAAAGTTTCTATTTTTATGATTTTTCTTATATTCCAATCAATACGCATATAACTCATATTTACTCTTTTCTTCTTTTGAATCGATTTCATATAAAATAAAAAAGCCAGAGTCATTCAGAAACCCGTAGAGTATATACTGCTTCTATAAAATGGATCAAAACATTAAAGAATCTCATATTTGGAAGAATTTCAGCATCATTATTAGGCTTAATAGATGCTCAGGCTAAAAATTTCGAAACAAACCTATTGTCATTATTAGATTTATTTTCGTATTAAGAAAATTATATTAACAGGGGAAATTAGAAAAGAATCAAATGGATGAATACATAATATATTTGACAATGGACTTCTAGTTTCCTAGGAACACAAAAAATACGATGCAATTTTCGTCTATATAACTACTTCTTTGCATAGATATATGTTTCCCCATTGGAAGACTGAAAAATTAACTATTCATTGAAATATGCCAGAGTATAGTATATCATCATGGTCCGCGATGAATGACGTGTATTATAGTTAATGGGATACGACCTGCCTCTTCCAGAGCGGAAAGTGTAGCTCGATCCTAGAAAAATGTCCCACAGCTGGTCTATGACTAAATTACTCCATTCTGCGATGGTGACAACGAAGTAATTTCCTCAAAATAACCGCTTTTGCTATCACGATGCTGTCCGTCCGCTGCTTTGTGAATCCATTAAAAATTCCTGATTGCAAGAGACGAACCATTCATTCCTGACCTTACGTGCGTTTCGAGAGAGAAAGGTCATGGAGGGCACCTGAGTCTCGGGCGAAAAAAAAAGAAGAACGCGACGCGAGGAAGCCCATTAGAGCAGAGCCGTGATTACCCGTGTCTCTCCGTATTATATCACGAAGAATGGAATCCCTTCATTACTCCGTCCGAAATCATCCCCTCATGCTTATCCGGATTTTATTCGCGTTGATTAGGATGCTGGTAAATGGTGAACAAACATGGTATTGAGGTAATCCATATGGACGCAATATTAGTTATAGCTATGGAATCTTTGGCGTGTGTTGTGGATCCATTATGCGAAAAATTATAGGTAATATTGAATACCTAAGAGCTGTTCCATATAGGCTACATACAAGATACGAGACTTATGCAACCCACAACACATTTAAGCTTTCTCTGTTGCATAACATCCAGGGGTTCCACAGCCACCTTTAATATTCGTTTCCCTGGCATTACATTGCTACTTCAATAATTACTATTGCGTAATTTAATAAACAATAATCCATAATAAGTCCCTCAAGTTAGATCACTGTGGAATTTTATAGGATATAAAGATAATTTGAACCAAATATGGTTAATTATGCCGAATTATAATCTGTTCTAGTCCATGAAGAACCTCATCTATTAATTTTACTCTTAAAACGCCAGAGAATGGTAATTTAGCACAAGAGTAACATTAAAAGATCCTCCTGAATCAATCACATTCATTAACATATCAACAATAATGCATGCATTCAAACGATGTATGAACACATTAATGCTAGGATCCTAGTCTCATTCACTGCCATTGTTTCACCTCATGCCGTTTCAAATGATAGAGAGCTCCCAAAGAGAGAAGATTTGGTCTTCCCGAGCGATATATTTAGAAACGCGAGGTGATTTAAGAGGGAATGATGGCGATGGGAAAGCAGAGCTTTTGATTAAGTATCCTCTGCATAGGGAGAGGTTACACGATTAGCGGAAACAATGAAATGTTATGGCGATAAAACAGTGAAAGGCGTTAGATAAGAAGAGAAATATATTATGATGGAGGGAACGATAGAACGGGATGATGTTTTGAATGTTATAATTCCTGGAACTTTCTCGGGAGCGGAGATGTGAGTTTTTCACCGACAATACATTTTAGCGGATTTGTAATTTATTGCCTGTGCATTGGAACGACAATATATTACATCAATAATATATCGATAACAATGATAAATAAGTACAAGTCCGGACGATTTCTATTGTAGATGACAATAATACAAAGATGACGCAATATTTAAAATATGATATTATAATAATTATTATTATTTATAACTTTCCTTCTAAATTATTAACACTATCCCCTGATTGTAATGAATATGAAACGATTTACTACAGATTAGAGGAGTTTAAATTAATTTAAATGATATTTTCTTTAATCGGGATTAATTATTGGATCTTAGCTTAAACATAAATTCATGGCAAGGTCAATGAATGTTAGAGCATACTACTTGCTATTATCTGTTAATCTTAAAAGCAATCATAAATAACGAAGAAAGTCATGCTTCCTTACAATTGATTCGCGATTTTAATCTTAACTATCAATTGATTTTAATTGAAATTTAACTTACAAAAAACACCATTACACTGCCTCTTAGCTCCTCGACAATAGCTCAATAATCTAACCACCAAATATTAGACCTTGATATCCCTCCTTGACATTGATTACTGTTCCAAATGAACCTTGCTCATTATAACAGCGTATAAATTCTCCCATCTCACCCCAATCAACTCTAAATTGCTATTAACTCCAATCAGATAACCTGCCCGAATCAAGAACAGAACGATTTTATTATCTGACACTCTAGTGAACTAGTTCTCAAATCGTAAATAAACATAAATCGGTATCTATGGTGACCATTTCTGCGATATTACAAAAAATACGAACGTGATCGTGTAAGAAAGCAGTGGAGGGGGGAAAAGATGTTTAAAGATCTTCGATAACCCATAAGAGAGAATAAAGAACAAAATATGGATCCTGTTTCACGTGAATGGGCGATATCCCTCCATGTACCAACATACAGAATCTTAGGAGCGATTTACAGAATTACACTCCATTGTTTTCTTCATTGATTGCTGCCCTCAGTTGGCCTTAGAGTTGTATGGGTGAGTTTATCGGAAGGAGATCATTGGTTTGAAAAGCTGAAAAAGTCGTTACCCTTTAGCGAAGGGTGTATTTTTGACCAAAACGATGAGTTACGCTCAATATCTTAATAATGTTATAGTTCTTTTTTTTTCGGCGTATCTCTTAGGCAAGATCAGTTTCCTACGTGGTCTCATAAAAAATAAAACTTGTATGTATGTTCGTAAGTATGAGAAGTTAACTATTTTCTAACATTCTTCGCAATAAAATATCTTTCGTAAGAGACGTGAAATGCCGTACAATTTAAGCATAGCAGACAGAAGTACGTGACGCAGTAAGGGAAGATAATAGAAGTTACAGAGTTCATACGTTTTCCAATGGTGATCATTCATGGCTAACGCAAGCTTGGAATGACCTTGACAGACCCAATTTAGAAAGCCTTGCGTTAAATATAAAATAAATAAAATTCCGAACATAATAAAAGGAGAAACTGTTAGTATGCTTTGTATGAGCTTGCATGGAACGAAATTAATAAAAAAAATTTTCATAGTTTTATAAATAATTTGCCAAAAGACAATTTCCATTTTAGTTTAAAATCAACTGTAAGTTTATGTTGCTTTACAATAATTAAAAAACCAATTACATACTTGGTTCTTGATAACTAAAGTGATTTATAGAACATTTCCTTATATAAAAAATCCTTTTAATATTTACAAAGTATCAGCTTATATCAGCAAAAACGTAAAATGAGCGATGATAGCGGTAAAGTTCACTCGGATACTTTAAGTGTCCTTCCAAACATTATACGAGTAAACTTCTAACAAACTCGTTACCTTAGTGACCACACCTGCATACGTGACTCATTCCAGAGCAAAACCTCTTTAAAAACTCGCTCGAATTAACAGCTTGCTGTACCAATTAAATGATCCTCTAAGCAGCTCATGAAGCCTGCATCGTAAACCTTTCTTTAACACTCCAGATTTTCAGCTTCTTCAAGGAATACACGAGTTCTTTATGGCGAATATGTCTCATTTGCCCTTGGGTCTTCGCAAAGCATGTTGCCCTGTCGAGAAGTGCTGATGTCAATCAATTGCTGTTCCTCATAGCAACTTGCTGCCCACATCCATTTCGAGGATCAGATTTTATCTACGATACACGTCACTCCTGTCATCGTCCTGACCCAAAAGCTATAAAAAAGCCTCATCTTGCGATGCCAAGCATATAGCGCAACACGCTTCCCTGTGCTGTTTGAAGGCATTTAATCCCTCTTGAATTCCAGCAAAGAAGAAAGTGGTTTGGAGAAGTGGAATACATTCATATAGCATATTAGACCTTTCTCATAATTAAAAGGGCTTTCGCACCATGGTAACATCTCCTAGGATCAACAAAAATAAAATACACTAACAGGATACGAACTTACATATTCCACTTTTACTACAACCTCCCTGTTGCTATCACGAACATTCCAACACTGCTGTAACGCTCAAGAATGTTTATTCTTGCGGTTTGTGACCCACACACCCACACGTGGGCATGTGGGCATGACCACATCTTCCTTAACCCTTATCCTCTCGAGTTAATTTCCTCCTTTGACTTCATTATCCCTTCAGTTCTTCCTATTCATTACCGTTTGCCCTTTGGATGGCTCGTTATGCGCATTCTCGACAGATATATAAATAGCGACTTCTAAAAGATGGTATATTTAGAGGTTTCCAGAAAACACGGTACTTGTGGATATCGGATTATTTCCATCGCTTTATTTGTATATCCCCTTTACCTCTCAGATATCCCCTGTCCTTCTAGCAGACCATCGCTCAGAAAGGACCCACCCCTTTCCCCTAACCCTCTATTTCCGACTCCCTATAGCCATCCGCCTCCTATCAACCCCCTACTCTCCAGCCATGCGTCTCCAGGCCTTTTGGGATCTCGCTTTTCGAGGCGGGGAGGAGCAGGGAAATGTGAAGGGACTTGCCGGCTGTAGTGGGTCGATACTCGGGACTCTGTCGGGGAAGAGGGAGCAGGGGGGCGCGTCTGAGCGGGGGGAAGCAATCCCTGGCTCCCCCCCTCCTTCTCCCCCAAATTCTGAAGCTCCTTAAATTCTACCGCTCGCACTTGTGCCCCTTCTTCCTTTTATTCCTTCCCCAGTCTCTCGATCCTGCCCTCTTTCTTATCGCGCCTCTGTTTACCACTCTTTCATTCTCTCGATTCGCGCCGGTGGTGTCCCTCAAGTATCGTCGTAGGCCCCAATGTCTTTCGTTTGTCTTTTCGTGCTGATGCCCAGGATTGGGCTGCCCTTGTATAACTATGTGCTATAAGTATTTATCGTGCTCATATTATACGTGCCAAATACACCACTATATATGTACCAATTAGGTACAGTCAAGGTTATATTTATTCATCTACATCTATTTGGATTATTGTAACAAGAAAATGTATTAGTCAATCAATCTAAACGCTGTCTTAAGACACGATATTTATTTCTTAGGATTGTGTGATGTGCTTTAAATTCATATCGATATAATTATTGTCCTGAGTTGCCTTGTGTGACTCATTGTTATTGCTTTATTTAGGTAAAATTCTATATTAAAAAGGATTATGCGAGCAAATAAAAACAACTTAACTCCTCATTATGCAGCGTAAGCTTCTCTTACTCTTTAACTAAGCTGAGAGGAAATTAAAGTGGAGGGAATGAGGACTTAGCCAAAGCCATTTACCGACTCCTTAACAGATAGACTATCCTGAGAATTCTGAGTGAAGTAAAGACGACTTTTGAGTAAATTACTTCTGAAGGCATTACTAACTCAATATAGAGTTAACTTTGTATTAAAGATTACATAAATAAATGATTTTAGATATGATTCGATAATAATCTAATTTTGAGCAATTTAATGGAATAATTTCCTTTCCGAATTAATCAAAAGAGATATTCAACCAATTGAATCGCATAAATGCTCTTTTATTGTGATGCTCATTTAATCAGATATCAAAGAATAACTTAGGTTTAATAATTCTCGCGATATTAAGAATGGAGTTTGGATTTGTCTAGACGATGAAGCATGCTCGTTCTATGAAGAGTAAGACGACACTATCCAATCGTTTATTCTAAAGTTTATCTATTTTAGATTAAATAATACAACTGGTTGTCATGACAGCTATCGATAAGAAGATCAAAACAGCTGATATACTCCTTAATTAACGAAAGATTGGTAACATAATCAATCAAAATTATGGAAAGTTACGTGAAAAGGACAGATTGGAATAGAATTCAGCTATTAATAAAAGAACAAAGAAATGTATCAATATTTTGAGCTTTTTAATCAAAGATTAAGTTAAATGTATTACATTTGTAAGTAAGAAAATTTGTTGGAAACAAAATATTGATTACTACTGAAGAGTATCAATTTACACATAAATCAGAGACCACATAAGAGAAAGACTTTCACTTGTAAATAGTTGATGAAATAGAAGAAATTCAGCCTTTGATCTTACAAACGAGGATTGGATTCTAGTGCCTCCACTCCCTTAAAGATTCTACAGTTAACACTCAAAGTCTTTTAATACTGAATGACGTAATTTTACTACTAAAATCATATATGTTCATTATTTATAAGTACTGTAAACGTTAATTAGCGAAGCTAAGAAATGTACTCTTACTTATTTTTATATTACAATAAAAAGGTATAACTCATCTATTCCTGGACATTACTCTTTGCATTAATATAGGAAACATAGATCTATAACTGTAGTTCAAATGAAACTCATGCAATCGTAAAAGTATGCAAATAAGTTTTTAAAAGCATAATTTTTAAGATGTAAAATGGCTCGTGATTCTCTCTATACAAGTGGAGAAGCTAAGCATTTTGATAGTTTCAATTGTAGACTTTAAAGAGCGTGACCATTATGAATTGCAGTAATAAATTTTAAATAACCTCAAATTAGACGCTATATACAAATAGTAACACTGGTGTCATACTCTCCGATAGACAGAATCCTTTATATTTAATCTATATAACAACTAAGCTTCTTTTAATTTCCTTAGATACCAATTACCACACAATAAACAACGAAATAAACAAAAATAAAACAGGGAATCAAAGAACGCAACTCATTCAAATCCTTTTGTACCCCCAATTTAGCTCACTTTTCCCTTCTTGTTCCCTTTGTCCCCTTTGTTTTTCTATGCCTTCCAGATAATTCCCCGCTCATTTTAAATTAAAACTCTCTGAACTTTTTCAACTCGATCCCGCCTCCACTAAGCTAGTTTGTTTGTGTGTTTATATCTCTATAGACCGCTCTCCAGAAATTTTCTTTCCTGAACCAGTCACCTTCTTCATAATATCCTTCCTCTTTGGTCTACCCCTTATTCCTTGCTTTCGATACCACAAACTTTCTTCCTTTCTCTCCTTAAACTTTCCCTTCCTACTCCTTATCTACCCCAACGTATCTTATTGGAAGCCCTTCTTCTGACTACGTGTCCTTATTCTATTACTTCTCTAAGGGCCGAGGGATCGAATACAGTTGTAGACGCGTTCTATTAATGTCACAAGTTTCTCGAGAACGTTTTTGGCTCCATGGAATCGAACCTTTCCAACGCAGAGGATATCGTGACAGGGTTCTGATGGGATACGTCTCATAGGATGGATTCTCTCTTTCTCCAGGAATAACTTACACAATATGAATAATTATCTGTATGTATCAGGCTTCTCCATTACATCAGAATTTAGAAATCAATCCATACTCCGACTAACTTTCTTTTCTGAAGCATACTTTTAATGTATGTTAACTTAGTTTAATGATTATAGACACATTATAACCTTAAAATTTTAATTCAATTAGAAAATACTTGTCGAAATAGATGAATCTTGTACCATTATCATCACAACCTTTATTACTTAAATTATGATATGCTAGTGAAATAAGGGATTAATTTTCTGATCTACTATGTTAACAAGAAAGAAACTGAATTTCAACATTTATCGCTGTGATATTTCGACAAAAGAGATTCTTTTATGAAAATCATGCATTCTAACATTTTTATCTGATTTTCATTTATTGTATTTTATTGTATGTAAGCTATTAAGAAAAATTGATAAAATTCAAATTATTTAAGTTGTAAAATCATCATAAAACACCATGAAAATATTGGTGAATTTTTTCTACACAGAACATTAAATCACTTAATATTATCAAAATATTTTTTTAGAAAAAATCTACCAAATTCCTTGGGAGCGTTATCATACTTATCGTACCCATCTATTATTTGTAAGTGATGGTTGGTAAAAGACACATTAAATGAGCACTTGAAATACAATTTTTTATTATAACCATTAATTTTAACCTTTCTGTTTGCACGTGCAGAAAAGTTTCTATGCCTCTTTATAAAAATGGAGGAATAACCTATACTATTCTCAAAATATTTTCTAGCTTTAACTTGGCTCTGAATATATATAAAATACATTGAGAGGGGTCCATTTCCAGGAAGGGATAGGAATTTTTGGGAAGAAAATAAAACGTGACTCAGGTGTGTATTTTTAGCAGAACAGATCGTATCGGACTTTCGCATTTGGAATCTGCAAACGGACACCGGAATGGAAGGAAAACTTTCTCCGAAGTTGCCCGTCTCTTTCCATCGGCCTACATTTTTTCCCTGTTGACTCGTTGAGTCGTACACCACAAAAGCTTTCTGGACTGAGACATGACGCTTTGCTGAAGGACA
Source organism: Pantala flavescens (assembly GCA_020796165.1). Lineage (NCBI taxonomy): Eukaryota > Metazoa > Arthropoda > Insecta > Odonata > Libellulidae > Pantala > Pantala flavescens. The sequence goes on along the minus strand of CM036881.1, from coordinate 42,547,604 downwards.
ACAAAAATGCTGTCTAGAAACCTCAAGGAAAGAGTGACCCAAGGTTTTTTTATTCCTCATCAATAAACTATCTCAGAAAGACTTTCACCATCTATTGATTGAAACAAGAGTGTAGAAGAGGAAAATTCTAACGAATATTATTTTTATCCCTACTTCGTATTTGTTAATGTATAAATGTACCAAGAGTTTTACTTCGGCTCTAATGTATTCTATTTAAATATGTCCTTAGCAACGATTCCTAACTATTTACAAGAATTCAAAGCAAAGGATACATTTCTATACTTCCTTCCTTAATCAACAATTTCATTACAACATGATATGTGAAAGCGTAGTGAATGTTATAATATATCTACATCACCATGAAAAGGAAATATGTCTAAAATTACAAAAGTCATTGAAATTCTCATCTATACATTCTATTTTGATCAAAGTATATGAAAGATACATGCCATTATATTCATATAGGTTTCATTTGCAACTTTAACGAAGATGACAGCAAAAACCTTATGGAAATCAAATATAGAACATCTCATTTCTCGATTTTAAAAGCTATTCAATTGATTTTGATTTATCTGATGAATTTGTTACAATAATAAATTTGATAATTGAACCAAAGTTCTGATTAACCAATTTTCACGTATTTACTGTTTGTTTAAACTTTTGCGAAAATATCATAAATATTATTTGATCAAACAAATTTTAACGCAACGTTTTTGTTAGGTTGCAATTTGAAATATTGCCTTTTAAATAGTTGTCACGGTTCAAATGTTTTCCTTTATTTAAATGTGTATTTATTCATTGATAGATACCGTAAACAACTGATGGTGTTCACAAATACCTCAAATTTTTAGCTTTAGATATTTTATTTGAGAGTTATAATAAATAGGTTTGATATAAAAAGTATCTCCATAGTGCGAAATTTCAACTAAAAAGAGCAATTTTACTGAATGTTATTGCAGTAATTACCAGCTGTAACCGTTATTTTTATCGAACCTTTTTACTGTTTATATAAACAGGCCGTTACTATGGGCTAAAATAAAACATCCAACGAACTTTAATTGCTAGATAGCTATTGGGGCGCCTACTCTGAATAAACACGTGAATTAGCATTATATGCGAAGATATTCGAGATAAAATTCCCCGCACTACGCCCACGGTTGCATCATTAATACGGCAATCGAATATTTCTATCGATTACGTCACAAGGGAACGATTATATACATTGCTAACGTCTATTTTCGAGCAAAGAGTGTTGAAATGGACCCTAAAAAGGACAGAATAGAAAATATGAAAAGGAAAAGATATAATAAACGATTAGGAAAGATTTCACCAAACCCATATTACTTACTGAAGCTAAAATATCGATCGGAACACCTAATTAATATGAAAATTCCTACCTCGAAAACGCTTACATAATTGAAAGATCGTGATAAACTGTTTGAATTAGTAAACGCAATTCATACGCACTGCAGAATTAGTGCTGGTTATCGCCGCTGCAGAATTTGCTTACGTTTTTCTGCTCGTTTGAAAATGGATCCTGGAATGTGTAGATGTCTCGGCATGAATAAAATACTCGCCCGTTTTCCCGCGCGATTAATTTTCAGCTGCAAAACGGATCGGACGATTCAATCGGATGTAAATAATTTTGAAAAATTGACGGATTACGTGAGAGTACAAGTCCATACCACTTTTTATTTTATCGCTTAAATGTCGCGCGATGTATGCTCGCTTTGATCTCTCTAATGTTTTTTTCCTTACCTCTGTACCAGATGATTACTCGACGGAAAAATAAGCTTATATTTACGACCGAAAATTCCTGCTAAATCGGTTACCATCACGATATACGACTAGTCTGAAAAATACTATCGTTTTATGATTGTCGAATATATCACTAGAATATTCTTTGAGACACGCTGAAATATTGCTGAATTCTTGATTCATTTATGTTCATTAAGTTTTAGAATTAAGTTTCAAATTTTAGAATAAACATATACGTACAAAAAAAGTTGCTAGCAGATAAGTTACCTTACTTTTTCCCTATTTCTACCAAATAATTCCTCTATAAAATATTTATAAATCGTAGTTTTAGTTAAATTAGGACTTAATGCAATAAACGCTAAAAATTTCGCTATTGATAAAGGCACTTGTTAATTGTTAAAGCAATATTAAAGCTCTTAGATAGGAGAATCTTGCTCCTCCAAATACCAAGCAATCTTTTCATAGCTCACATTTTCTTTCCGTATTAATAGCAATTAGTACATTTAAAGACAAAAGCATTCCGTTTGTCGCCATGGTAACCCTTGTACAAAAACTACTCAGTCGTGAAGCATGTATTAATATGCATGAAACAAACGGATCTTTTTAAGGTACCTTCCCTTGAGTGCCATATTCAGATTTTGTGTGACGTCTCTTTACTTTGACGAAAAGGTCACTGAAAGCAGTTTTCCGATACATTTTTTTCTGAAGTTCTTTCCCCACTCAAAGAGAGCACCTTTTGGTAAGGTCAGTGATTCAATTACCCATCCTTCAATCCACTCTGCGGACCAAAGAAAAACACGTTCCTGTGGTGCATTATTTGTCCCTCCATTTAAACTGAGGAAGGGAGAGATATGGATTTATCGATACACACAAAATGTTCCGGAAATAGCATCGCTTTTTGCATAACTCATATGATCCCTGTCGTATTATATTTTGGTCAGAGCATAGACTCTATCGAGGTTAGCGTTTTATAGGTCATACAGTTTGTATCCATTAAAATATAGGTCTAATCTATTCTAGATATGAATACTACGATTTAGGAATTGTCATATCGAAATAATGATGCTCTAATTTGAACTGCAGTAAGAGTCAGGCTTCTATATTTAACAAAAATCGACTCTTTTTAAAACATGAAATATAATTAGAATTTCCATCACCAATATCATCATCAGTAAAATCATTTTTAATATTTGAATGGTTTATCGTTTTTCATTTTTATTGCTCATTAATTTTCTAATCTATTTTAATATACGCAGTCAAATTAATTTCCGCTCATCTTTCATTTGTATTCTTGGTACAATAGTATACAATTACAACTGCAATCTAATGAATAGTATATCAGGCGGCAGATGTGTCTATATAGAATAATTTACATCGTTTATAAACGAGAACTTCATATTCATATTACATTCCTCAAAGCAAATACGAAAATGAACTCCACTTCTAATTAAAGTTTCGCAAATTTACGATACGACCGATAAAAATAACTTGGATATAATTCACCACTCTCCTTTTAGTGACGTGTTCATGTGCATTGTCTTTTATTCTTTTAAGAAACATAATCATAAATTTTTCGATAAACCTGTATGCCTTTACCTTTTAAAGCTTCATATTTATTTGAAGAGTACAATTCACTATAAAGTCTTAGAAATTAGAAATAAGAGTTTTAATAGGTGTCTAGTTTAATTATTGGCAAAAACTCTGTAACTACTTTAAGTCCTAGAAAAAGCGAATAGTTATTCTACAAATTCACAAGTATATGAGCGGTAAATCTATTGCTGCAAGAAAGCAATGTCTAATATGAGGTAAGTCTCATGTTCAGGAGCAGCTGAACTTTGTGATCAAAGGAATGTTTCATGTTACAAAAGCACGTAAGGCTTAAGAGGAAAAAGATACTGAGTCCAAAACTCTTAAAAGGCTCGGAGAAACAAGCTATTCATATTTTTAACATCATAAGCTTAGATCTTTCTAGAAAGGAGTCATGGTTGGAAAACGAATTATCTTTCTTTAAAAACAAGATTGCGCAATAATAGGCTTGCTATGATTCTAGCATAGAGAGGAAATAAGTACATGGAAAAAGTTCATTCTACTGTTTTCGTTGGCTAAGAAATCACCTAAAACGAGACCTTTATTAAAGATTTCTGAAAGGAAATTACCAATAAGATGATGCTTTACGATATTGGAGTGTGTTTATACAACTATTAAGGTTTATAATTTAAATATGAAGCCTTTAAGAACGGATCTAAAGGTATAATAAATAAATATAACCCAGAAACGGTCGCTATAGCAACATTTTTGTTGTTATGAATGGAAGTTGACTCACATACATCAAAACAAGCGACAGATAAATGATATTAAGGTCTATTCACAACTAAAGATAGGTTGTCGATTCACAATACAGAAGCTTTAATAAATCTTTTCGGTCAAGGAAAATGGAAACGTCATTAAAAAAAAAGAATTCTAAATGATGCTTATAACATCGTTCCCGTACCTTTGTGGTAACTAAAGCACCAAAAATTACACTTATAAGCTCCTATGAGGAAGACGTTCGCGCCGTCAAAGATTTCATTCTCTTGCCTAAAAAGAGGATTAGGGCATTCATTGTGGTTGGTTTCGTCCTTCGCTCATTAAAAAAAGGTGAAATGTTACCATCTCTCTCAAAGAGTGACCCCATGTGGCGTTCAGCGCCATTTAAAAAAAGTGATGAAATTAGGAACTGAAAGCAGATCAGAGCACTTTCGTAGACATGGAGACAGCTGTTTGACCTATAAACATCTAGTTTTTAAGTTACCAAAAGTCGTAATTTCTTTCCTAAATTTCTCCTTGTCGAGTGAAGTGATTTTTAACCTTGTTTTCCCGAATATGCAGAATTTCCTTGAACTTATTCCAACTTGAAAATTCGCTACTTATGTATATATGAATATTCCCCAAGATATCTCAATTATAGTTTGATTTAAATTATATATCACTGAAAATAAAATAATCTAATAAGAAGAAATACTTTGTAGTCCTATTATAAATTGAAGGAGGCATACTTTTCCTAGAATATGGATTGATAACCTTGGATGAAACCTTTCCAATATTTGAGCTTTGTTGTATAAAAACATAAGATATCCCTATAATAAATTTTCCAATTTACTTTTTGTCATACATCAGATAAGTTACCATGCGATTTATCGTATTATCGTCATTCAATGTAGCTGCAACATATCACAGTAAACCCAATGAGATTTTACTTCAATGTCGTAATATATTTCTCAGAGAATTCTGCCCAATAAGATACAAATGATAAATTCTGTGAAGTTATGAAACAACTATCGAGAAATGTATTATTGACAGATAATTGGATTTTGGTCCAACTAGGAAATCTAAATTTACTATAGTAATTCTGCAATTTTCCCTATCTGTTTCCTGTATTCAATGACGTACATACCTCCGTGTTAGCTAAATCCATTGATATTCCATAATTCCATTTACATTACAATACCATCAGTTAAAATAAAGACGTGGGTGTTTTCTAACTATTCTCTCAATATCATTATGTTTAGACGCATATATTTTTAGAAGTAATGTTTTGTAAATTATAAAAGCAAACCAATTTCTAAAACTATTCTTTAGCTCTGTTAAGAGGATAGCTTCAAATATCTCTCAAATTTAAAACTGTACTTTTTAAGGTTTAGTATATTATACATATATACTATTATTATTGTTAATGTTCATAAACACCAAAGGACTGGAAATAAATATAGTACACAATATTTTAAATTATTTAAATTAAAAATTAAAGACAGGTTTTTAATATTTTTATAAGGTAATTATTTAACGGCAATTTTATTAATTAAATTTAAGATGAATACGTTTCCTTTTTTAAAGTGATTTCAATTTATATATAATGGCGAAGCTTAAATTTTCTTTCAAAACTTATTCGCATTTATGTTTTCTAAATATATCATATGTAAAAACACAATAATCTTTGAGTAAAATATTATAAATTGCTAGGTGTGATAAGCGACTCATTACCATAGTTACAACTGTAGCATTTCATTTGATACACTTTAAATGGATTAATGAATCTTGTTGAAACCAAAATTAAAAGCAAATTTCACATATGTTTGAAAAATAACCATAAGTTAGATAAAATCAACTCACTACTTATTACTTTTATTGCTACCAAATGTGAACATAATGTTGGATAATAATGGGGAATTATATATCCTTAACACTATGCTACTTGAAGCTACTAAGAAGCCAGTGAATATTAACAAAGCTCAAATTATAGCTATTTGAAGCTACAGTAAGCCATCAAAATACTTTCAAATTGGCGTGAATGGGTTGTACTAATTACTTCCTAAAGCATTGTGGGAAAGACCTACAGCAGTTGTTCTATCTATAAAAAAGGTCAAGTAATAGCATCGTAGGACTTTCATACAAGACTGGTGTATCCTTCCATCTCCAAATACAAATATTCCTTCAAAGTTGAAAAATCCATAATCAATCAGATCTTACAGCTAAATACAAAACAGTGTTACAACAGCATCATGCATAACTAGGGTTGCCAGATTCTACTTTTGAAAATACAGGTGAGATACTGGAACCACCTGATATTGAACGCCACATGAAAAGGTGTGGGTAGTGACAATTGACTATGTGTCAAGATTCCCCAGTTTGAAAATAATTTCGCCTGCCCAAAAGTATTTATTTTTCAATATAGTCGTATAGGGAGAACGGAACAAATTATTTTCGCAGGATGGCACAAATCAAAAACAAAGATAATAATGTTATTTTATTAATAATAATTAATAATGCGCACATAACTGTTTGATATTTCGTTTAATTCCGGAAATGTATATTTAAAATGATTAATATCCGATATTAAGGTTAATGTAAATATTATCGCACATGTTAACTTTTACGAAATCAATTTTATTTCATGTATAAGTGAGGGTCAAATTTAAACCTTTCATATATTCTAATTAAGTGTGAAAGAGCGATTCAAATTACTATTAAATATTTGTATTTACGCGTCAACTTCAAGGTACTTAGTGTCTTAAAGTTCTGTCCCTAAAAAAACATCTATTTATTAGGAATTTTCGTCACAACCGAACCCTTGACGATTCCTTTAGAATCTATTATTTGAGATTAGAAGTTTTTCTTTGTTTCTTTTCATTGGATATCATCCTAGTGTTTTTCGGGATATGGTAAAGCTACACATTTTTCCTTCTGGCAACCCAAAGAGTTAACAACGCCAGCTCAAGAAGATTGCAAAAGCTTCAAGTTCCTCATGTCGGTCTGACAAAGCTGTCAAAGTGTGCCAGTGCTGTAGCAGGCGACCTAGTGCCAAACTTTCCTCCAAACAGTCATCTCCGCTCAAATTGCAAGAGAAACATGGGCAATCCAATAAAATAGGCTTTTGACAAGATGCAGCATTCAACATAAAGCACCAATGAATACGTAGGCGAGATTCAAATACAAAGAAAGATATACAAAGAGATATATATATATATAGATAGAAAAATAGAAGAAGTTTGCTTTCTGACATCCATCCAATAAGCTTCGCGAATACGACAACATTTTTTGATACTTCTCACGACATTGAAGGGGGAGACTGTATTGCGTGCAGCTTCACTACTCACCCACAAGGTGTCACTTATATCAGGGCTGAGTGAGGGACCTCCCTGGGACCAATTACTGCCCGACCCGGGAAGGCGTCGTTCAAGGGAAATAAAAGAGATACGAATATGTTATCGATCATGTTTTTCACAAACTTCCAAACAGAATTAAAATTTACACTCAAAACATACGAAATTAAATAAGACCTGTTTTGAGAAGATCCTATCACATGACGACTGAATCATACTCCTCTCCCGTGCGGTGCCAACTTCCTAAGTATTTAGGTTGCGAAGTTACGTAATTTCAATAGACGAGCATATATCATGGGAACCGGACTCGTATCTGTTTACGTCATTTTTGGAAACATAATGCTTCTCATTCAAGTAATTTTCCTATTTCTTATTTTTAACTCGTATGAAGCTAATCTCATTAAAATTTTAGGAAATTATATCATATCAATTTGATGACTTTTTATTTTTCGTAAGTATACGCATATACTTGCGTAGGAGTTGAATTGAATTGAAGTGTTCGATATAATTCAAATCAATAGTTCTCCGTTATTTATAACTGAAGTATAATTATTCTGTCAACTACTGGGCAATAATAAAATGAAAAAGGTACGATTCGGATGTAAATGGATATTAAAAGCTTTTAATCGGATAGTTCTAATATCGATGAATGAGTATGTGTACTTTAAGCATGGCTGCGTTAATATTAAAGATATTACATACATACTTACTAGCTAACTTAAGTAAATATCGATAACTGATCCTATAAATCAATCATTCAAAAAAGAATAATTCCACAATTAAATATTTTATAAATAACCGTACATCTCGGTTGCTATAAACTGTTTCCGGTTACTAAGTCTCATATTTCGATCAATCTCTTGTGTAAATAGATACCTTAAATTACGTAATATCAAAAAACGGAAAATTCATAAAATAGATAAAGAGTTATTTATTTAATAGCTCAAGGGTACGAAAGAAAATCTTTTCGTTGATTTATAGCTTGAATATAAACTCAAAAATACAAAATTTTTCACGAGATTTTAAAGGTCAATTTTGGAATATGAATGAGCAGATGCGATTGATAAATGAGAACTTGAAGGAAACTAAAAGACTACAAAGTTTATCTTTGAATAAGATAAAGGACTTTTGTCCTAGAATTTTAAGAGCGGTGTTCTAATAAAAGTCTTAAAAGAAAATTCTTTATTTTCTCATCTACATATTTATAACGGAGAAGTTTAAATATTATCTATTCACAGGAATATGAACTCAATTTTTTTAAGATGAAGAGGAAGATGATGAAATCAACATCTTAGCCATTTATCTATTAATAATTTATTATTATATAATATTAAATTTATAGTCTTTACATTATTATAAGTTTATTATGAGCTTAAGTTTCTTTACCAAGGTTTTATGATAATCAGACTGACTTCGAGTGGATGTAATACTTGATTGATAATTGAAATATTTTCCTATAAAAAGCAACCGTTACCATTTTGTTTATAAAATGGTGCATTTAAGGTTATTGTTAGATAAGAGGATATATCGGACAAACAAGTATTGCTCTTTCCTTACATATGAGGTAGCCTTTATACCTGGATGAACTGGGTAAACGTATGAACGATTCCCACCAAAATTACTTCAGCAAAATAATCCCATGAGTAGCAATCTTCAACGCAATCAATAGACCCCAATTGAACGCCCTCTTTCAGCATAATTGGAAACTCGTTAATTTGGGAACATTACCTCAATCTCATTCCGATTTTCGGTTGAATGACCGAGCATCGCGAATTCGACGAAAACATTTTTCGCGAAACACAATAGAACACCTCGCGTGAACAACGGGTCTGTTATTAATGCACGAACGCGATATGCATGGCATTTTTCGTACGCGGTGCGTTGTCTTATACGCTCTTCATGCGGAACTCGCGAGCTGAGAATGTTGTTGTAACACGCGAAAATCTAATTACTGAAGATTGCACGACTGAGGAAGCGAATTAGCAAATGTTATCGGCGAAAAAGAAATCGCCAACTGCGGAAAGGAACTGAGCTGCCATTTGGAACGAAACCTATAGATCAATTAATTCTGTTCCTATTCATGGCGTTAGGAGTTATTTATCGGTATAACAAAGCGTATTGAATATAATATATGATGTTGAGGTAAAGCGTGCGTGTTGACAATAATATTTTGTGGATATTTGCATTATAAAAGCAACGAGTGAAGTTGAATTCAAAATATTCGATAGTGCGTCATGCAGATAAAGAGTTGAAATTGATTTAATGTATAAATATTAATTGATTTATAGAATAACATCTCAAATTGTTATACTAAAGTGATTCATATCTTCAATATTAGAAGATTGATTGGTAAAGAGGACAGTTTCCCCTACTTGACGTGTAAATTCATCAATATTAATAATATTATCTATATCTATGTGGTCGTAAATTTAAATGGTTAGGAATGAATGCTGTATATATGAAGCTAATGAATATATTATATAATAAAATAATGTATAGTTTTACATTAATTGCAAGATTAAATTCCATAGAATGTCTCCAATCTGCATTATTTTCTAAAATATTGGAGCTAGCACGTAAAATTTATATGCAAAATTAAATCAAATTTATTTCAAATAATATTAATTATTTTCTTTTCACTAAGAAAGGTTGTAAATTCATTATGCAGAACACTTTCAGTGTAAACATCATTTATGAATTAAATTTATATATTTAGTATTTTTCTATTGCAAATATTACTCAATTATCTTTTCAACTTCCTTTTAGTTAAAATTAAATCATAAACCCTTATTTTCCATCATTAGTTGTTTAATCTGTGTCGCGTGCATTTGGCAAGCAAACGAGACAATATGAGACCCAACGTAAATTTGGGTCCGTATTTGAGCTTCGAAAACTGGCACAAGTACTTCAAAATAATAAAACAACAACGTCGAAATATTACTGCGACTCGACGATACTCGTAATTAAACACAATCATGGTACATGCACCAGTAAATATTTTATCATCTAGTTTCGGGAACCCAGCTTTGTATAATATTGAGCAAATTACAGAACTTCGAAATTGCTTTGCAGCCAATACAGTATTTATAATATTGTCTTTAGCTGGAATTGATGCTATGATTTATTAAAATTATGTTGATAGGTTCTTAAACACAATGTGGAAGAAAATTTCATCACGAGATGAAGAAAATTTTATCACAAATGGAAGAAAACCGTAAAACATATGAGGGTTAAAATATCAGGTATTCATATAATTCTAGACCAAAATCTGCGAAAAGAATTCTAAATCTAAATGAACAGATATGCCAGGATTCTCTTAATAAAAAAAAACGTGATTTTTTAAATTATATTATCAAAAAAGTATTTATATTTATCCTCTGTAAAAAAAAAATGTTTCCTTTATTTTGACTTCGAATGTATGAAAAATTATACGGAGTGGTAATGAACAAACTTTTTGGATGGGCAATTGGAAAAGGCAATATTTATATATTATTATTACCATACCATTGTAAAAGCCATACATGAGTGTACTAAGTGAACCATTGTATACCATTGTGAAGTATTGTATGAACGTTATGAATATCTAAAACATTGAAGTCAACCAACGTGTGATAAACATAAATTTAAACTTCTAAGATCCTCATCAACGACTAGTCTATCCTTTAATAGCTGAATTATCTGTTCCACAATGAACATCTACGAAATTATGCCTCCGCACATTTTATTCGATAATATCCGCTGACCTAGATCTCTTTACGGAGTCCATATCAAGGAAACTGGCACAAAGGAAATGTCTTGCTTCATCCATTACAGAAACGCTTAAAAATTCCAATTCTGTGAGAAGAATTGAGGTACTTTTCGTAGTCCATAAAGAACGGATTAAATGAAGAACACCGGAAGCCTAGTTTTATCGTCTTCTTCGCAAATCTCGAATTCAGGGATTGGAACATTCGTACATTTCGATTCTATTCTGCTGATTCTCCATTTCAGATTAATCACGTCACGAACCGTAAAACAATGATAGTGAAAATACCTAAAAATCATCAACATGCATTTGAAATGCATACTTATATATATACGTCTAGTAAATGAATGATATATGTTTATGTTTAGTTAGGCTTTCTTACTGATAACATTCTAAAATATGTAAGAGAAATTGTTGGTGTGGTTATAGTTCCTGGACAAAGTTTAATTGCAACAACTAAGGGGTGGTTAGGTACTATTTATTATGAACTGCCATAAAAAATCATTATCATTATGGGAGTTTTAAATTCAAATTATCGTAAACATTAAATTGCTTGAACATAGTAGATAGCAATTAAGATAATTAAGATAAGCATGATACGTTTTCGATGAATGAGTTAGCGTAGAGTTTAAGGTTTAAATTCAAAAGAAGTTTAGTTACTTTAAATACTTAATTAATTATATCATATAAATTAATAACGATAGAAATTCTAGAAATCTATAACGATTCTAAGAAATTCAAATCTTCGTAAAATATTAAAGATAAACAAAGAATTCAAGATGGAATAATTTGCTCTAGGTAGTATTGGTTTGTAGCATATATTATCAAATTAACACCCTTACGAAGTAACGCGAAAACTATTTCGATAACTTAATTTGGGTGAATTATTAATTGTTTACATACTAACGGAGTATTCAAGCAGATGTAACTTACAACAAATACTAACGATCAATATACTTAGTTACAGAAGAACTTTATACACTTTAGATACCCCAAAAATATTACCTAATAACCACGGATAGCCACTGATATAAACTATAAAAATATTTTAAAATTTCACACTCTGAAAGATAGTAAAACAAATTTAAAATATAATTTTTACCTTTATCGGTGAGTTTAAAAACTTAGAAAATAATAAACGGAACCTCAATCGACCTACTATACCTATACACCACATTAAATAATCTAAATATTAAAGCTGAAAATAAACATCTCTTTCCCTTCACGACGACTATTGACTGTACCACGTGATACGGCGTCATAAATCTTAATGAAATCATTCATAGTATTACTAACTCATTCAAATCCACATGTATACTCCAAAAGGGAGAGAAATAGTAGTATATCCGATGCGGTCCAGACACAGAGCAGAGAATACAAGTACAACGAGATTCCCGGCGGCAAAAATGCATTCGTCGAACTGTTACAAAACATTCGCGATATAAATGGCTAGGGAAATGAGCGTTTCTGCGGAAAGCCAGCGTAGGCATGAATAATGGAATTCCTCGCACAATGCACGGACGCAGCCAGAATAATTTTCCGGCAAAAGCTGTGGGATTGAGAACCGGTGAAAAGGGCGACGGCGTAAAGAAAGGAAGGGGAAAAGTTAGCGGCGTCTACGTAATGAAATTTCTCGAGGTGTGACGTCACGGGGAGGAAATCGTATGAAAAACGTACGTTTCTCGACTATCCCGCAAGGTGGCGCAAATGCAGCGGGAGTGGGAGATGGTGCGTGAAGAGGGGAAGATCGTGGTGGCAATTAAGGGAGTGGTAATGCTGGTAACGGACGGATTGGTGAAGTGGGGGAAGGAATCAACTTAGAATGGGCGAGAAATGGGTCGTATTTAATGCAAAATGCTATCACTGTGCTTCTGTTAGCGATTTTTCTCATCCTCGAGTAGATTTTGGCGTAACTTGATTGTGAGTATTCTGGAGGTCCATTTTGTATGATATTTTACGATATTAAAAATTTAATATTCGCTTTAATATTACCCATAACTTTAATCATTTAATATTGGAGAAAGGACGACTCCAGCTTGAGATACATAGAAAGGACATTAAATCACATTTTTCCTTCAAATCAAAGCTTCATTCATCGTCAACGAAACATATCGTTTCAGTATAGATATTAAGAATCATATACACGATATGTGTGCGGTTATATAAAATTTGCACAAATAATTTTGTACATTTCATATGAGTACATTTTATAATAATTTAATATTCTATAATTTAATAAGAGCGACAAAAACTCTTCAGTCCTAATATAATTCCATAAAAATGTTTGCACGAACGCATTTTAAAACTGCATTTCAAGGACAGAGGTTGCAATTAATCAGGTAGATATAAGTATTGAAAAGGTTTTAAAAATAATTTTAAGTTTACGTCAATTAAATTTGTTTAATTCAGCACACTTATCATATAAGATCTCTAATATTGTAAAATTATACGTGAAAACTAGATTTAAACCACCTTTTCCGTTTACGTCACTGGCAGCCTATTAGCCCAGAATGATTATTACGTGCACACATTAAGCATGCAGACTAAAACGTCTATAAAGTAACGCAGTTCGGCATGGATTGGACAGGCCCTAATTCCAAATAATCCAAACCTAATCGCCGAATACCTTGATTACACCAACAAATAAATTAATATAGCCCCAAATATTTAGAGTGCCTCAAAAGCATTCGCTGGGAGATTTGAACGCCCGATCGACGATCCCATGACGTTGGCCCCATCAATCCAGTTTTAGATTAACATTCGGGAACATCTAATATACGGCGGGCGTAATGTAATCCTCTTCGAGCTAAGAGACTCATTTCCCGCAAAGCGTCCCGATGCGCTGCAATCATGCATCTCCTGTCGGCATTACGGGATTTTCGACACAGATCTCGTTTTAACTGGGAAAACGACGTAGACGGAAATAGCTTCGGAGGATAGAAAAAGCTCGTATGACCTGGTTATGCCCCATTCATCAGGGAATTAACGACATTGTTCTCCGAGTTTCCCCATTAACGTATCGTAACTGGATTTTATTCGGGGAAAGGACGTCATAGTCGCCTGGGAGGGTTGCCCATCCCACCTCCCAGTATGGGGGAGGTCCCACGCGTCCTACGTGCTGAAAAAATTAATTGTTGCAATCATGGTAAGGCCTTTCATATCGGCCGCTGTCCTTCTTTGTGATTAGGAGACGAAAATCCGGTTGATTCTCTCGTCAATCGTGGAGGCACGGGCCCAGAGCTTCAAAAAAAACCTGGTTTGTTAGACGTTTCCCATCTCCTTTTCTGTATTTTTATTTTATCTCTCTCAGTCAGCCTCCGTATTTGTTCTCTAATTTTTTTCGGACATCCTTATCTGTCCGGATACAGCTCCAGATATTAATACGCTACGTTTAGAAGCCTGCGTTATAAGATTTCTCCCGAGGTTATCTTAAAATCGGCAAAGGCTGCTTGTCAAGGGCTAATTGAAATGAGTATGGAATGGTAGCGGAGAAATTTGAGTGTGTATAAAAGATCGTAAAATGAACTTCCGATTTAATATCATGTCATTACTTCCATTGTCAACACTTTTCGATCTAAAGACACAACCTTCAATTACCATTAATGGCTGTAACTTTACGTGCACTTTATCAATTAAAAGCTATTTATCGTAGAGTTTTAAAACCTCCATGATTTGATGTTATATGAATACAATAGAAAAATTAACATTCCGTGATACTTTATACAGTATCAAATTATATACGGTACATTTTAAAAGATTTTAAGTCAATATAGAAACTCTTAATTTGAAAAAATGAAACTATATTTTACATATTTAAACTACTCAAATTTCCTGAATATTTTTTTGAGTTTGATCTTAAAATGAACACCCCAAAATGGCAGTTGACTCTCTAGTCTGTATTTCGTACGAATTTAATATAATTAAATTAAATACCTTATACTTCTTCCTTTCTCAATCACACATGAACTACAACCAGTTAAATTTCCTATTCTCTACCCCTCGATATCTCAATTTATATTGAACTAATGCACACTAAAAAATACAAAAAGTCACGAGTATAATATACATTGGAATATTAATGGCTTAACGCGCAATCCATTTCCTACGAATATTCCCTGGGAACAGTTCATCCTTCGTCATCAAGGGAGCAGCTATGAGAAATACCTCATCCCTATATCGGAAACCAATCACCATTTCGGAAACTGATCGATATTTTCCACTCTGATACCTCAAAAAGTGAGGAGACAAAGCTCTGTTTGGTAATTGAGCAATCGCGAACTTCTATTGTCATACGACCGCTGTTGTTTAAGCAATTGAGTTCGAATGATCGCTCAATCTAGGCCATAGACGTCGGGGGACCTCATAGCCTATCGGACACTATAAATTACCGTTCATTGTTCTACTTCCAATCGGAATCCAAAATTCAGAGATGGGAATATCTGCAAAGGGTATAGGTTTCGATGTAGAACAATATTTTCATAATTCCTTTACATTTCTTCTACTCGCTGTGTTATTTAATCCCTCCCTGTATCCAGGCAACCTAAAAGTACGTGATATTGTGACGTATGTTTCAATTGTGCTTTGCTATTTTTTTTGGGCGATTCACTAATGTAGAAAATCATTTACAGCATTAAAATATTATTCATTTTTCAATTTTAATTAGTTTTTCACTTAGCGTATTTCATATTTCATTATTTAGACTGAATGATTTCTCATCTTATTTAAATGAAAATGTACTAAAAATTAGTAATTTAGTTGTAGAGCTAAGATCTTTCAAGAATTTTAACGATGTTTGAGGCTTATGTAGTTATATTTTAATAAAACTACACTTGTAGAGAATAAAATGTATTCAGTATAACAACCCTAATCATTTTTGTCCACACCGGAATTAAGCATAAAACGAGACAAATTAATACGAAAAAAGTTACAATAAACATCATTAGCAGTAATAAAGAGCTCTAATCATAAAAAAACCAGTATTCGTTTGACAGAAAACTTACCGCATCTTCTGTATAAGGCTTATTCTCAATTCACTAATTAAAATTTCCCGCTGTATTTTAAAAATTAAACGAAGAAAACCATTCATTTGGAGGTGTTTATATATATATTCAACAGACAAAGACTAATTAAAATATTAATACTCTTAATACAAAGTCTAAAAAGAACTACAGGTTACAAAGCTAGACGAGTTCTACAAGACAATCGATATCAAATATTTTAATACGATATAACTAACGTGATTGTGTCCAATTAAAAAAAATGGACATGTCACAGACAGTTTCAGCACTATCGTTACGTAATCATATTCACTTACACCTATCACTCTTCTACTACGTGCTTATTTCCCTTCTCCCATACGAAAGACACGTCTGCCTACAAATGGACTGCACATCCATCCTATCTCTCAGCAAGAGATCTCGTATACTCCCAGAACGCCTCTCCTCGACGAATTTAACTGAGGAAAAATCGATTAAACATCTCCGCCCTCATCAAGCTGTTTTTCGCTCGAGTAGAAAAATAAAACAGAAGAAGAGTGCCTCGCGAAGCACTGAGAATCACACCCAATCAGTTCAAACGTTTTCTACCGAGGGCGCAAAAAGAGAGGGTCTTTCTATTCTTTTTTATTCCCATTGCGACGAACCTTTCAAGGGATCGTACGTTAAAGGACGACCGCTTGTGCTGCTTGAGTAACTGGCGATTTGACTAGCCGACCTTTCATAAAGACTATTATTCAACTAATCGATCTTTTTTAAGGAATGACGACTAGACTTTTAACTTGATGACTAAGATATCGAAAGCTACAAAGAAAACTTTGAATATAATTACGGAAAATGAATCATTCGTGGCGATATTTACGGCTATAAATATATTGTTTTATCGCCGTTTTCAATACTTAGCTTCAACTGAAGATAATAAGGTTCATGGAATTAAATTTTCTAATTTAAATATCGATACCTGTAAAAAATTGTCATGCTAGGACTAAATTCCCGTAATTAAAGACGTATTCAAGCGTTGATTGTTACTTAAACTTAAAGTATTGACAATCAGAAGCTGAGGATCACTTAAACGAACAAGGTTCATATCAATTGAAACACCACATGGAAATATTACGAAAATAGATTCGATAAAATCCTAATTTTGACTTAGCCCTTTCTAGATTTTTTAATTTTATAATAAATAACTTATGAACTTAATTTTATTCCTACGTTCAGTTCAGTCCATTAGTGATAAAAATAAACAATGATCACCGAAATTAATATATGTCTATAAAATAAGGAGATTTCTATTATTAAATTGAAAAAAAGAGAACGTAATATAATATAAAGAATAAACTCTGATAGAAGGTGATCATCGTTACGAAGACATTGTAAATTAATACGTAACAAAGTGACCTGCAGCTAATATGAATCAAAGTTGCATATTCTACCGATGTAGTCGTTCACTTCTATTATAACACGTTTAAATGATACGTTGTTATATTTAAAGAGGGTTTTCTTTAGAAATTACATTGCTAACATTTAACCTATGAATAGTTTTTCAATATGCTCATTGCCATAGTAACCTTTCACGCATATGACCGCTGCGGAGATGCCCTTGAATCGTCCGAGTCGGCAGTTCCGCTTGAATTTTGCGCCGAGGGGGGAGGGGCACGAACCCAGAGACGCATTCAGTTCTCCTCCAAAGCACATCACAGACGCCGAAAAATGAATGAGCGAATGGAATCGAAGGACGGTACTCGAATGGCGAGGACAAAAGAGCAGCGTAGGTGGTGGGATTGGAGGATAAACACGCCGTCTTTTGTTACCTGCTCTCCACTCCCCACCGTGGGAGAAAGAAATTCCAAGATCGAAACCTCATTGTGGTTTCCAATGTGAATAACCAAGACTACGTCTCCTTAAACGCGACAGCCAATGCTGAGGTAATTCGTAACCGTTTAAATGCGCAGTGATTTATCATATAAATGCATTATTGTTTGAATTAGAAAATTTTTGGTTAAGATTTTGGAAGAGATAGTATACGTTTTTGGTGTTGAAGTTTAATATAATATTATCATAAATAAAAATATTGAGATTTCAATAAGCCGTAAGCCTGAGGAGAGCATAAGCCCCACAATACTAATTTCAGCATCTGGAAAAAGCAAACCAATCTAGAAGATCACTAAAAGAGAGATTAATAAAATATTCCGGTAGGTTATCATATCCTAAATTCTTATCCTAAAATTTTACTTTATTCAACTGGCTACAATTCAATATGAATAATAATTATGGAGAAATTACATAATATTATCGTAAGGCTATATACGTATCTATGTATGCAAGATCGATAATTTCACTATTTATTTAACGGAAAATTATTCTTTTGTGACTCTTTCTTATTGGATATTCTATTAAATTGAAAAGTTTATATCGTACTATAGTTAATGCGCCAGATATAATTCGATCTTATCATTAACTTCTATACAGAATTACATGAACACTGACTCATATACTCTTACTTTAAGAATAGCTTTTTCTAACAACTAGTTCAAGATGAAATGACTCAGTATGTACACACGTACACATACCTACAATTTTGAAGGAAAATACGTTAAAGGTACCGCAACATAATCGGAATCCTAAGAGATGTTAGAGGAGTCTTTCCGATCTAAAAAGGACAGCCTGCAGGCACTTTCCATCCCCTATCTACCCAATCAGAGACCTCTATTCCCCATCAGCCTGAGCACGCAAAACCGATCTCAGTTTGTCATCCGGACCATTGGCGAGACAGCTGGATGGCTCACGTATCTTGCGGTATATCTGCCTCCTAAAAAGATGCCCAATCTCCCCGAATGGGAAAGAAGGATGAGGGAATGGGTACAATGGCCCCGAAGACAATAGAGGGAACTCTCTCGTGTGTTTCCTTGGAGAAGGGGACAATGAATGTGAAGGATAACGAGTGAGCAATGGAGAGATAAACGTACGAAACGAGTTAAGATTGTAAAGTTAACTTATCTCGTTTCCCTGTGCTATCAAGTTAGAATCAAAACTTAAATTAACGTAACTGTATCAAAAACCGGGATACCGGTAAATTTCTGCGTTCAATATGTTCCAATTTTCATTTTTATATGTTTCATTGTTTACGATTGTACAATATAAGAGATTAGAATGGAATATACTGCGACTTTAAATAGTGCTCTTTCATTCAAAAGCTTAAAATAAACTTGGCAAATGATGAATTAGACAAATGAAACAGTATATTTTATGGTTGATACTGTACGCTATTCATGATCCTACAATCTATAGATATATATTTTATCCTCCTATAGTTATATTCGCATATTTGGAATAAAAATAAACAATATATCATGCCTCAATTGGTAAAGGATTCTTTTTACGAATACAACTAAACCGGAACACAAATTTACTGTAATACTATTGACGAAGAATATGTGTTCTTTGTTCGGGTATTAAATATACCTTTAGAATAGAATTCATTCCGTGAAATTGATAAAGCCTATAGATGAAAATCTATGAACTAAATATCAAAGATTAATATTTGTTCTGGAAACGAACTCAAATGCTATTTCATTTCTGTTTATACCATATAAAAATTTAATATTACAAGAATTCTTAAGGCTCTCAAAATGAATGTTATGATTCTAAGTGTTTGCTGCAATATATAATGTTTATTTTACTTTTTTATCTATTACACTATTATGACGAGCGATCTTCTGTATCTTAAAAATGGCGAGCTTAATATATACATGTTTAATATTCCTCGCATCAAATAATAAAATTAGTACCTTTATAAATATGAATTATAGCTATCGTATAAATACATTTCAAAATTTTGGTATAACTGGAATTTTATATCATTCGATCACCGTTACTCTACACAAATTCAGAGAGATATATGAGATATATCAGAATAAAATGCACCAAGTTTTATCATTTATAAAAATCAATATGTTTAAATTCCAAGAATAACCAGATCAATTCGCTAAACCTCAAATAATCGCAGATAAAACAGGAAACGAAAGATCCAAAAACATGAAAATCTCCTTAAAGAAGGCGAATCCTACCGACCTTGTGGTAATGACTCTCGAAGCACCAATTTCCTCTCAAAACATTCTCATCTCTTATCACTGCTTTCACCTTTGGAACCCCTCTATCAGAGGCGTAAAAGGGGGAGTGTATTTCATCATCGGGACATTTAATTGAAACTAAAGGCGGGAAGGAAAGAGATGGGAAGCGATGGGAGGAAAAGAAATGAGAGCCTTCTCGCCTCGTACAGGGATCAAAAGATATCGACGGCATCTGTGAGGGGAAGATGGACTGACAGGCGGATGACGGCCTGAATTCGAGAAGGATTGTGGAAAGATGAAACACGCATGAGGATGGGAATTGCCGAAGGAAAATGAAGGATACGAATGGGATGGAAGGAATTGAGAGTTAGGCGTACCGATTTGAATGGATGCTGGATCATGAGGTAATGAACATGAAAATTATCAGATGATGATTTAGAAGACAGGAAATTTTTGTGAATCGAATAAGAGTTAAATGCCATTGAATAATAAACTAAAGGCTGCTGATTATGAGTGGTAATAATAAGACGTATTAGGATATGATAACAAAACGATATAATCCTACTTAGTGATACAAATTATAAAAATCGTTTTCTTTTTCATTCATTCATGTACAAAATATCGTAACCTTGGAATCTAAAGTTCACCTCTGTGAACATACAGTAATGAAATACGAATCCAAAAGTACCACTGAATTTATAACGTGTAATTTTATTCAAAACTATAACATATGAATGCATTTATCGATCTTTTTCTCTATGATTGCTTTTGATAAAATGAACTAAACGCAATGACTCCCTGTACACCAGACTAAACTTCGTGCATACATGCATTGCGTGTTGACTACACTCCAGGGGTTATATTATTGCCCCAGTGTTGCACATACGGAGTCGTATCCGTTCACTAAGGGGACTGAAGGTTATATCATTATAACAAGCGCAATATCAACAAATTACTGTAATTTTTACACCTATCATAATTAAATGTACGGACTTATAAAATGTAGTACATATTGGATTAAAATTTATGGTGCATCACGGACGAAAATTCTCATAGCACAAAAGATGAGGACAAGATACTGGAAAAGGATGGGTTGAAAAGGAGGGAAGAGGAGAAAGTTGAAAGAACTCTTTGTGTCTCCGACGTCTAGGAAACTCATTCCAAAAGGGCCTTCCATTCACGATGCCCACGTGCTTCCTCTTTTTAAGGTTCTTAGATGTCGATCGAGGACTCAGGGAAGGTATGAAGGGGGCGCTGTCCCCGATTCAAGGGCTCTTTACGCCGTGATAAAATTTTATCGCCCCCAAACATTCGGATGGGTCTGTTTATTCGATTTCGTGGACAGGAGAAAGTCCCTTGACAACGCCGATTGCGTAAATAGAAACGAAGAGTGTCCTTCGTTAATCTAACCTGTGAACATGAATCTTTACCGACCAATAACGAGGTCATTCTGAGATGGAACGTTTTTGAAAAAATAATTGAAATCCTTGCGTTTCGATCATCATCGACCATTTATAATTGAATATTTGACATACGACTCCTAAAACGCTCTAAATATTTCTATTCTAAACATCTCGTAATATTTTTACCCTTTATTCTCACAAATGAATCTATTTCATCCACTTCCTAATTTTATTTCATTTTAAGCATCCTTCTAAATCCTAATATCTATCTCAAATCATACAAAAAACCTATAATGAACTCCTTATGGTATAAAAATACAGTTCAGTTATTGTATGTGACAACATCCAAATAAATTCAACTAATTTAAAAATTCAAGCAAATACCTTCCAGGAATATCTTCCTAAAAGAACAGTGACCTAACTTTATAAAATATAGAAACGTTTTCCAAAAAACAATTGATTTAAAAAGATCATTCAATTTGAGCTTTGATGTATCTTTACTATGGCTAGTATATTTTCAGTTAGGATTCCAAACAGAACTGTTAATTAAATCTATTTATAAATGTAATAACCAAATTGATATAGTTTCCCATTCTTTTTTACTGTAAGAGTGTTTAAGCTCCTAATATTTCTTAGACGATATACAGTGTATAATGAAATGTATCTCAGAAATGCAATTCTTAAGCCAACAACCACTGATAATGTACGTCATTCATATGATATACATTCATATCAATCCGAGCCCAATATATTTTAATTGCTGCTGCTTAACGTTTCAGTTTCACGCAATTGATGTATCAGCAATGAAAATATACATAAATATATGTTACAACTCAGAACGATCCCAATCATAGAAGCAGACAAATCGGAAATTTAAATTCGTTTACATGAAACTCAAAAAGACAATTTCGATGGGATTTGAATGGAGATTTTAGGCGAGTACAAATGTTTCTTTTTTTGGATTCAAATGGAATGGAAAGCCGCAGGGTTATATCGATTCAAGTGCCCTCTAACATATCCGTGATACTCGGAGATTTTGACAGTGGAGAGGGATTTATGGCTAGAAGTAATTGCTATGACCCAGGGTTCCTCTCAATAGACTCCACCGATCCAATCAGATAAAAACCTCTTTTAATCTTTATTTTGCGAATGTTACCATGGAGACCAAAATCGCCCCTAATAACCTTCCGTGCAATCAACAGATTAAATTTAGAAGTGGATCATCCAGAATTATTTAAAAGCAAATGCAAATAGTTACCGTTCAGTTTTTCGAAAAATATATAAAAGCTTATAGGAAAGTCTCATTTCACCGCAACCCACTTATGAAGAGCTGGATTTGAATGAGAAAAAATATGCCACAAGCTTTATGCACCGTATGTTTTTATTTCTATTTTAATTCGAAAAAGCTTTAGAAATATGCCTGATATTCCTGCATTTATATAAGTTTCGAAGAATTATGTTATAATTTGTGAAATAAAAGTTGATTCGAAGAATGAAACATAGCTACGAGGTTGTATAACGATTTTGGATAACAATTTAATCAAATTTATGGACAAAATGTTATTATTTTTTAACAATTTTAAAATTTTTTAAAATAGCTCCGTTCTCATGAATTAGAGATACATATTAGCTTTCTAGTTATTCAAAAGTAAACAGAGATTGCATATTTTCACATATTATTCATATTAAATGCGTGATTTTCATTAAAAATTCCATCCTTCCATTATCGGCTGCAGGACGAATTTGATTACTCTAAAGGTGTTTTTTCAGAACTTACTTCGGAATTTACTAATCTAGTACTATCAGAAACGTTGCGTTACATTTACGAATGTCTTTTCTTTGTATGATTCCGAATTAGAACTATTGAAAGCGAAATTCATCATCATCTATTCTATATTTGTATCGTAAAAGATCCTTTTCACTTGAATAATTTAAGAGATCTTTGTTTACATTATATTTGAACGCATCTTGATAATCTCTTATAGATTATACAATTAGAGATTGATAACAACAATAAAAGGTTATGAATGGACAAAATTTATTATATTTCGTACGAAATTACAGTCCTTAACTTCATTGAAACTCACATTCATTACTTGTCATAATTCATAAATTAACGACTTAAGTTCGTGGGAACTTTACACACCATACATCTACACATGTAATATTACGCGGAGATAAGTTCAACAAAGAGCATTTATGCACATAAGAACTGCAATAACGTAAAGAGATAGTGGGACATACGTTACGATGTGCCTTCAGCCAGTTTAATTTATTCCAAGACCTTTATCACGTTGCTTAGCACCTCAGAAGTCCTGAGCGATGACAATGAAAATTGCTCTCTCTTGATCTGACGAATAAACTAAATTTGCGAAGCAATTACTCCGGGAAACTCTTATCAGAAAGATATCTCATACAAAGAGATGTAACTTGGCTGCAAGTCGAGTGGGAGAAGCTCTCTTAACCCCCCTAGAGTCGGGAAAATGAGATCTCTTCTAGAAACTTGGATGATTCTACGGCTTTGTGAGAGATATAGAAACTACATCCCCTTCTGAGTGATAAATTTGGTACTATTGAACGTAATTTTCCCTTGGTATCCTCGCTCGAAAACTCTAGCGCCATAAAGATGCCCGCGGGTTGGATTAAGTTTCAGTCGAGTGGGAGAGGCAATAAATGCTTTCAGAATTAGAATTAGAAAAAGACTTTCTCTGCGCCAATGGGTGCAAGTTTTTTGTGTTTGTGCTTTTGATGTTCTGCTCCATTTACTTTCGCGGCTTTGATTCGAATATTTCCCGATCTTTATTTTTTTCGTGGAAAATCTTATGCGGCACTGCACATTTCTGATTTTGTTATCAAAAGTTATGATTTTTTAATCGTGGTTTTTGAATAACTCCGAATTCAATTCAAAATAAGGAAAATTAATTCTGATGTTTGAAGGTCACATTTTCGGTTCACATGAGTGTTTCTATAAACCTCAAGTTCTAAGTAATCCAATCCAATCCATCCAACATTTTTCGATATTTATTTAACTTTTCTCAATTTTTCAGTTTCCATAAATAATATTCGCTGATGAGTAAATAAGCGTAATGATTTTGATTTACATCTTTACATATGGAAAAATTATGTACAGGATGAATACTGCTGTTTGACAAAAAGGAAACTAATAATTTTTAACAATATCGTAAGGGGAAGTTAATAAGGATTTGGCTATAATTCACTTGATAACCAAACAAGTTGAAAATGGAGTGAAAATGTGTGTTTCCATTAATGGGAGGGAATAAATTATACAAATGCGAGAATAAGCAACGAAGAGATAACGGCTATGAGTGATACAGGAGCAACTATAGAAGGAGTTGACACGTATAGATTAAGAGAAAGACAAAAGGATGATTAAGGGAGGAGATAATGTCATTAAATGGAGAGGAAACATGTTTCGATGATATAAGAGGGCTTCCTGGTAATTTTCAGGAAATTCTGAGGCATTGTTTTCTCTTTTGTTTAGAGCAACAAAACCATGGTAACAGAATTAGACAATACTCAAGGTGTATAGGTGACAGAAAAGCAACCAAACCTTTATTTCTTAAATATGATGATTTCATAAAACTGACTGAATACTATGGGATACCTAAGCTTCGAACATAAATAATTACATGATCAATCAAAGATTCAAAAGTTTTGTAGGTACCCACTATGATGAGCAAAAGGGATTCTTGTACCTATGAGGAAAACACCCTGAATGTAAAGAAATTACAGGTAGTAACGAGACTAAATGTTGTATACTGAGGTGTCCCAAGGATAGATGAGTATTCACAACAAAGAAAAAACATTGAGATTTAAATTCATATTTCAATTAAATATTCAAACAACTTTGTTTGAAAAATGACACAAAACGAATGTTATTACCGTTTGGTACCTATTGGAAAAATAGTATTTTTAAGCTCTTCTTTTTACTTCAACAGATTATCAATAACACTAAATAACAAACACGAAAAAAGTAAATCATTCTCAATTTCAGTCTTCCTATTAATTTCATCATTATACCTTTATTGAGCTGCTGAACAATAACAGTTTTCATCATCGATTTCTCTGTTGCAAACATCTTTTTAAAAATATATTTGCTAAATTATCATATCTATATTGTACTCATAAATTGCGATATGTCGTTCGCGAAAAATAAAATATTTAACAAAATAACCGAAATCATTTCATAAACAGGCACGTGATGAAATGAAACATTCATTAATTAATGATTACATGATTAAACGCGTAGGTTAAAGAATTAAAGAACTAATAAAATTAATCGTTAGTTTGGTCGTGTGTATTAATTATGTATTCAAAATTAAATACTGATTCGTTTCATAAAAATATGCCGCATTTTTAAATATTTACAAATTTCATTATATATAGAGAATTAATTCGGTTGGATTCAAATTTAATTATTGCGCACCTATTTTCATAACAGCAGCCAGTGAAACTCAATTTTCAATTCAAAACTTTTAGGTTTATGGAAATTTCCAGGAATCAGAAAATTTTAACAAATGAAAATGAAAATATAATATGGAAAGTTGCCTTTTCAGATTACCCAATATCAAATCAAGGTTAATAAAGTTATAGAGATTGTACTGTAATTGTACTTGTTCCTAAATTCACTATGTACGCTTAGCGTTTCTTCGTAGAATTTGTATGATATCAAGTACATTTAAAAAACGTAGCAAGTTCCATATCTATAACTCAGTAATGGCTTTATAGATTTACTTTCAAATTTTCCCTTTCAGAATTCAAAGTTAATAGTCTATCGACGCATAAGCATTCTGCCAACTGTCACTTTACCAATAAAAGACGATTCTTTTCCTATAATTATATACCCACTTTTACTTTCAACTTAATTTATGCTTTGTAATCGTATTACTTTCAGTTGCGTTTTCCCTTTCTGGAAAAAATCAAGCTTTAATTTAAAATTAAACCTTTCATCTCTTATTTCCTTTGTTTTGAGTTAATTCTTTTAACATTAATACCTTAATTATTGTATAACCTGTGCATATTATTACATGTACTACTGCTTTGTTTTCTTCCTATCTATCTCATCTATTAAACTACGATTGATAGCTGCTGACCAATATCAATTTTAAAATCCTCCACTATGCGACCAACTCAAACAACTACAGAGACCTTGAATTAATATCTAACTATCAGACTACACGTTTCTTTATATCCCTCTTTAATAAAAAATATCCAAAGTACATTAACTTAGGAATATATCTATAATATATGTGCCAAAAACAAACTATTCAGCATCAATGTTCGATGAACAAGCTCATAAACAGACCTACCATTTTGATGGATTAAATTCGTTAACCGATCACCCACTTCGTGATGAAGGTCTCGATGTAAGGGGCAGATTTAGACGAAGAAACGCAATAAGAAAGCCTTAAAAGTAGGCAACCCGGAAAACAGGAAACCGGGAAGGATTCTCAGATAGGGGAGAGGAAATGAGAGGGAGTAAAAGAAGGAAGGGAATTCGAGCACAAAAGAAGAGAGAGAGGTAAAAGGGCACGGGGGATTATGGGAAAAGGGGCATGCGATGAAGGGAATAAAACATAATAAAGGATTAAGCCAAGTTGGAAAGGAATAGAGAATTCTTAGAGGAACATCCGAAAAATAAGTTCCGAATCAGTCTGTAACAATGAAGCAAATTTAGGCATGAGTATTTCTCTCATTTTTTTAATAAAAGAGAAACTTCATAGAGCATATCTCTGATTAACTGGAGCAGGATTTATCACACACGTAACACCCTAATACTGTGCCCGTTGATGGGCGAAATGAAGAAAAGAAATGATAGGCTCAACATTAAACGGATTTGAAAACAATGCGAGTAACCTAGGAAACGAGGATGATGCAAAGTGACTGACAAGAGACTGATTTTGTGCCTTTGAATACGTGCGAGAGATACATAAGCAATTACGGAGCCGTAGTTTTTCAAAGCGAGGATCGTGCTTCTCTTGTCTGTTAGATATCATCAAAGCTATGATGCGCGTTATACATTTATTAGATGTTTTTCCAATGAAAGTCCGATTCGTTTGGACTGAAGGTAAAAGAAGTGCAGATTGTAAAGGACACGTTTCGGAGCAGAAAGATAAAGATTTTTTAAGTTAATACGCGATATCAAACGCTAGAAAAATGCGTGAATCTTTGATGTGGATTGTTTCCGATTCTCCTAGCCATTTGTAGCTCTCATCTGCTACCTCTCCGTTGGGTAGCAACGCAGCAATCAACTACTTCGGCCTCCTTTGTGAATGACATGTATATTATTGCTATGCGACGATGCTGTCGCTGTTTGTTTTATCCTACGTTTGACTTACATTCTAAATACGAGAA
Source organism: Pantala flavescens (assembly GCA_020796165.1). Lineage (NCBI taxonomy): Eukaryota > Metazoa > Arthropoda > Insecta > Odonata > Libellulidae > Pantala > Pantala flavescens. Next base: position 42,519,620 of record CM036881.1, on the reverse strand, counting down.
ATTACTGAATTGCAAGGATAACTCTTAAATTTTATATTACCTACATGCTAGGAGTATATTACCTACAATTTAAAAAGATTAGATTATTTTGAAGAGATATTGTGGATTTAATAGATCTAAAAGATTGCAATTTCGATTTGATAAAATATAAATAGTAACTATAAATAAATCAAAACATAAATGTGCGTGTATGTATATATATATATCATAAACAGAATACGATAAGGAGGAAAGTATAAGTTATGACGATGAAAACCTGATGATTATGCAGAGTTAGTTATCATAACAAACATCAAGAGCATAAATTTACTTTAGAAGCATCTGTTAACACTTTACACTGTAAATATGATTTTTCTTAATTCCTAAGGTCGTATATAATATCAGGTTTATCTTCTATCCCCTGTGAATCAACTGTAAGTCTACGCACACACTGTTTCTGTTCTGACTATTATCCTGTATTGGAAACATTTTACAGGTAAAAACATTCGTTGCTTTTCGAACATAAATAGATTCCTACTTTCCCCAATTCTATTTATCTAATTATTATAATTATATATTAATTAAGTTCCATTTAATGATACAGCCTTTCGATATTAGAAAAATGCATTATTCCTGTGGGTTAATAAATATTCCTTAGTAACTTTATCATGGAATCATTAGCAAGTATATTGATGTATACCAATCATTTTGTCAGGTATACTTGTATTATAATGACCTTCATATTATAAAAAAAGACTAAGCAACCACAACAATGATCATAATAATGACTTAAATCAGGAAAATGTTCCCCATAGCAACACGAGTCTTACAATAACATTAGTTAAACAATCCATACCTCTATCAAAATCTCGTAATTTAATATCTCCGACCGCTTTAAATTCACACCCATTATGAGTTATAACGAATATATATTTCCCTGGAGGAATACCATCACCCTTTCCTAACCATTAACCTCAACACCACAACAAGATTGCTTCACTTTCTCTCGAACCGTATCCAGCCGTGGGATACACCGGAAATACGTAGAGGAGCGAGAGTGGAATTCGACCCAGCGTTCAACATCGGAAGGGCTATCGCATTAACCTTTTGAGCCGTAGATAGAATTTCCTTCCCGAAAATATCCACGCGCTTCCTTTATTTCAGTAAACCACCGGCGATAAACCTAAACCGGCAGGAATGAAGGCGATAGGCATGCTTATATTTCGCCCGGTGACTCCCATCGATTCCATGGCAGTGATAACGCCCTCCGCAGAGCATATTCTCGGCCATGAAACATCTCCAATTGCACCAATAAACATCAAGCACTCGGTCGTAAAAGATCTCGATCACAGTGTGAGGTTAAATAGAGGAATTCGACGCCAATTCCGCTAGGATCCGCAGAATTACGCTGCGCCTCTGTTTAATAATGACGCAAATTCGATTACGACCAATTTCGACGGGGTTATCAAAAGTTGTGCTTGTAATCCATTAACACGAGCTGCTTTTGAGTTGGAAGTGGACTATGAAGTTCGCCTGAATGAAAAGTGGAGCGTTTAAAGTAATTGATTTTTGAAAGGTTATTGTAATTATTATATGCTCTTCATTTGATTTCTATTTATATGTGCACGCAATTTTTTTATATACAGAACAATTCCTGTAAGACGTTTTAACTTATTTCCAATTTTAGCAGAAATAAGTCCATTTATGCATTCATAATAACTATCAAATTTTACCTTATTTATAATGATTGATTAAGTGCTAATTTTATTAAGACAAAACGTTAAATGTATGCTCCTGGTTCTGCCTTTTTAATCTGATTCAATGTCTAGAAACTTAAAATTATTTTGGGATATAAACTTTTTAGAATAATATAGTACTTCAACCATGTAGGATTAATTTTTTTCTAACGGTTCTCGAATAGAAGCAATTATGTTATTAATTTATATACTCGGTCTATATCTAGTCATGTATTTCACTAGAAGAATATGAAATAATTATGTGTTAACCACTTTTATCTTGGTATTTTTGAAGTAATTTTTTTAGTTGCTATATTTTTTGGTCCACCGTCTTCGTTCATTCAACTACTCACTAATTCTACTTCTAAGAGTTTTTCTGCGAGATATTTTTTCTTGTATTAATTCTATCATTAGTATATTCCAAAAACATTAATATTTTAAAATTTTATTCAATCAACATATATACTTCATTCTTTAATAGTTACAAGGTACTAGAAATAATAAATTCTTATATTTGGACGTGAAGTTCTTTATGAATGAATATATTAAATATCCCTACCTAAGCATCCATAAATCACAAATGAATCAAGATTTTTAGAAAATTTAAAGTAATTATTAATTATATTTCTGATCTAAAGTTAGCTCTTCAACGGCCGGATACTCATCCTTAATTTTTGAATTGCTATCATTGCGTAATGCTGTTTAATTTATACAGTTTTCTTATTTTTAATTCATAAATATATAAATATGAATCCGAACCGAAGGCATATCCATCAAATTCTGCATATCTAAAAATAAATATCCCACGCGGTTTTAATGTGAGAAAGGAATAGAAATCGAAGAATGAGGACGTGATGGAAAATCATGATAGCCTCGCAGAAGGAGTGAAATTTGGTGGGAATATTGATGAGCGAATCGCATGAGGAGAGGTGTGGCCTTCGAATAAAGAAAAGAGAGGACCGGGGGAGAGTTTGATGGGAGAAATAAAAACGAAGAAGGTTATCAAAAAAAAGGGATGGAAATGGGATGATTTTTCGGATGTGAAAGAGGAGATATTCAATGTTGACGGAAGCATTGACGCCGTGAGAGGAAAAAAATTGCGGGGGAGGAATCGTTGGGGCTGAATTGCGATCGTTCTGCCTCCTACCGGCTGACGACGACCCTCCCCCACTTTTCTTTGTTCTTACGAATCATTGGATGCGAAAATAAACGGTCCAGAGTTTTCTCCTTTTGAACGACTGGAAAATTTAGCAAAAGGAGGATTTATAATTAGGAGTGCCAGATGAGGGCTTCATTCATGATGACCCCAAAATTAGACCCTGTTATGGCACTGTGGGTGTAGCTTTTTCTCTTTTAAATTTACTCATGACGACTTGCGATATTTCTTACGTAATTAATAGACTTTATTTCAAATTATCTAATGGTTAATATATTTGATCTTTTAGAGATTAACATATTATTCGAATTATTACAATTTTATATTCTTATATATACCCTGATACTCAGCTCAAATGATGTATTTTTATCCAAACTATTATTACTTCTTTTTCTTGTAGAACTCATGAATGTAGTTCGAAACTTTTGATCATAAATTTAACGCATCATTTCTTCTTTTTCTTCCGATATATCTCTTAGATTAACGTCGATATCTCAAGAAATGAGAAACAATTTTTAAAAGTAAACTTCCTTGAGTAGGTTTGACGCTATGAATCAAAGTTTCTTGGCAACCAGACTAAGCCTTAAGTCTCTGAACATCCTTCAACTTCGCTAAAATACTTATTTCGTATTAATATTTAACCCACCCCTTCCTTAATAAGAATACCTTAGCTTCCTATAAAGTGTACCTCCAGGTAATTTTCTCAAAATGAACGTTTTCGAGTAAAATGTCAAGGGCATCTGTCTGGTCTCGAGTCTCAGCCTAGAGCCCATAGCCTTCGGCTTTTAGAGATGAGGGAAATCCATTAGGAGTCTGCGACTAATGACGTCCGTCCCCAAATTATTACGTCACTCAGTATTCCTTTACACACAGACGAGTGAATACCGGTCAACTTTCACCGAGTTGACGAGTAGTTACAGTTTCACCTTAACCTGAGCATTTGAATGTTATTTACATTTGGTAACTAAGGAGTTTAAATACGTAATATGTAGTAAGTGTGGTTGCTCTGATACCGAAAATAGAAATTGACTGTACATAATAAAGTGCTTTATTGGGTCTATCTCCTTGTGAAAATCGTGATGTGTACAAATAAACGTTAAAACACATATAATAAAATAGTTACAGAAGTGATGAAACAAACAAGCTAAAATTGTTACTAAATCATCTAATAGAGCATTATTTTGAGCTATATTCTTTCAATTACGTAAAATTACGCTAAATTATGTCTATTACTGTTGCTATGCTGTTATTCTGGTTATTACTCCTTGTTATATTATACTATATTGTTTTTCCATTCAGTATTATATTTTGCTGTACTGCATTATGAATATTTGTACTTTACTACGAAAAGTTATCGTGTGTCAATAAAATATATTGTTGTTATTCAAGTACATTAAACTGTACATTATAATATTATGTCGCACAATATTGTCTTAAAGATTACGGTAAACAAGTCTATAAACATAAACATAGCGTAGATGTAGCATCATTTATATTTTGCTATAATGTACAATCTATAATTGTCGAAAAGTGATAATAGACTGATTATAATACATTTACATCGTATTATGCGGAGTGTAAAAACATGGGTGTCAAATCAGCTGTACTGTACAAGGACGCCACCTTGCGTGCCACAACTGAAACACGGAAAAATAGGCCAAAGTCCTCAATAAAGTGCGAAAAGCCATGAATATTTGGTAAATGGGAAAATCGCGGAAGCCTACGGGACACATGCGAGAGATTCATTGGCCGAAAAAAGGTGAGAATGAAAAAGTATGAGGTGCAGCGGAGGATTTCATTAGGGCGGAGAAAGAAGATGCCCGGAGGAGAACATCGACCCGCTGCAAAAGCTGCTTTTAGGACGTTTTTGGTCCTGCTAAATGATTCATGAAATTTGTGACGCAGATACATATAGGACTTTGCGGGAGGAGATGCGGGTCGAGGGTTCGTCAAAGGGACGTCCAGGGTAATTAAGCTCGTGTTGAGAGATTTCGGTGAATCTAAGTTAGAATCTCTGCACAAAAATCTAGACAGCTTTGATTTGTTTAGAGTATTCCTTTTACCAAAATTCTTTTCGGTAGATTTAACGTTATGTATCGTAGCTTACTGATTTCAGATATATTCTTTCAAGGCCAATGTAATACAAGTTCGTCATTTTTATTACGTGCTCCTAGTTACATGGAATTTTTGAGTTTGCGCTCAGTAAAATCTATAATATTTGATAAAAATTAGCTGATTATCTCCCAAAAGTTTGGTGCTGGTTACAGTTAGTATTGCTACTTGAACATATAATTTTAGAAACAAGATTACAGTAATTATCGGAGGAATTTCTAACCCATTAACCCCCAACTCAGAAGTTATAACAAACGCATCTAAGCCATAAATCAAAATCTTGGTAAGGATTCCAATAGTTCTAAAATTACCTTTAGAATAAATATTACTTGCTGATTTTGATAAATATTTGAATATAGGGGTGCTAGTAAATACTTTGAATATGCAGTATATATAAAAATTTTTATCAAAGGCGCTAATGAAATATTTTGCAATGATTCCTAAAGATAAGTAGTAACAGAAGAATCTTAAAAAGATCTTCGTAAGTATATGTTTTAGTTTCCTAATAGATATTATTGATGAATATATGAATGATGAATATACTATTATGAATCATATAATCAATATAATACTGAAAACTAACAAGATATAAAAAGTGTAACATAGTACAATTCTCTTTAAATGTCCCATACTTTCTTACAAGTCCACAGTCATAAATACGATCAATAAAGTAATTAGACTGTTCAGAATAAGGGAATCTTTGGTAATATGTAACGTTTACGTCAAACCATCGCGATATTTATAGGACTCTCACCATGCCTTAAACACCATTTCAGTCCGAATACTTTAAATGCATCGCATTGAAATTCTTTGCGATCAATTCACGCATATTCTAAACCAGTGAATGTCTCGAGCGATAACCACATCTAAAGCTATGAAAAATGAGAGGCGTCAAAGGGTAAGCATTCGTTACATCCGAAAAGCTTACGAATGGGACCCCAGAGTTTTTCGGAACCTTTATCGGCGTGGGCAGATGGGGAATCTCTGTATTGGGCGTGGGAGCTATGCTTATTAAAATTCTCCACCAACGCACAAGCTTTGATTTCCTTCATTTAATTACCAACAGGAATGTCTCGTCCTGTGTTTCGCGAGGTAATCCGATTTCGTATCTTTTGAAGTCCATGATTTCGCCCTTGTCGAGACAGATGGGTTCCGTGCTTGGCACGTTGAAGATAGTGGAAAAACTGAAGAATTCTTTGTGGAGACAATAATTGTGGGGCTTTGGGAAGATAATAGACCCACGCACATTGAAACGGAACACCAAGAGAGATATTGAGGAAAGATGAAGAAATAAGGAAAACTTCAACCCACGCTATTTAAGGCTGCTGTAGCGCTCGGAGATTTCCGAATTTAACGGTCGCGTCTCAGAGGACGAAAAGTGGTAACTTAGAGAACTAACAGAACACAGGGAGGATAATTTGCTGACTTTTTTGAAGCGGTTGGCACCAACTGGCGATTGAGACGAGGTTGGAGGGGTGGGAAGCCTCTTCACTTCACAGTAGCAAGCAAGACTGAAATTGATACATTGATAAGTATCGTGTTATCTTCGAAATTCGTTTGCTCGCAGAAGACGAATTAGTTATCCCAGAACAGTCTCATTCGGGTTTAGAAATAGTGGAGAGATTCTCATTGAGGTCCATACGACTTCGATCGATGCAGTCCCGGGTTCGATTTGCTCTTCGTGATGATCTTTGAACAGAGCATTTTAGTAACTAATAATTCTGAACAAATATCCGTATTCGGAATTCAAAAATAATTTTACATATTTAATGTAAAATTAATTTATCGATCATAATAATTTATATTTTACAAGGGGACCTTTAGGACTGCGGCACGGGATATTGGATAGGACCGGTATGGATGCGTAGCTTAGATATTACTTATAACAACCTAAAAATACAAGGGGCCAACTCTCCCTCGTTGCTCTGTAATTAATGTTTAAAAATCGTCAATTCTAGCCGCTTCCAATATAACCCCCGCGGCAACGACAAATTAACAAGCAAATGGTTGTGTGGTGCTAGCATGTCAGATTCATAATGCCGTTGTACGTGGTTCGAATCCGGTTTAAATTCTTTGTTTTTTTTTTCCTTCAATCACTTTCTTTTTTTGGAAAACATTCCATCAATTTAAATGCTGTCTTATTATTTTATTTTTCATGGCTCATATAATTTAAACATATTTAAAATAAAAAAATTTTAAAGGACCGTAGCAGATAAATGTAAACGTTTTAATTGTGTTACCAATATGTAGAATATACATTATTCCACAGAAATACACCCCAATGTATCAACCGTCTAATAGGTATTTTTGCGGATAAATTAAAAATGTAATCAAAAGCATACAAAACTCTCAAGAGGTGATTTCATCAGCAATATATATATATATATATAATTGTACTTCAGTCGCTTGTATTTCAATGATCACCCAAAAATATTTGAAACATTTCATGAAAAAAATTTAAACTTTTCAAAAGTATCAATGTAAAAAAATATTTATAGTATAATGTCGAAGTAACCAAGAATTTACTGCTATTCAAAAATTAGTATTGTGTGGATGATATTTAATTTAATTACAGGTAGGGTTGGGATTATAATTGGAGATAATTTTCCTTGTGTTTTGGTATCTCCAACGACCCTTTCTATTATGAAACACAATTAAAACGTTTACATTTATCTGCTACGGTCCTTTAAAATTTTTTTATTTTAAATATGTTTAAATTATATGAGCCATGAAAAATAAAATAATAAGACAGCATTTAAATTGATGGAATGTTTTCCAAAAAAAGAAAGTGATTGAAGAAAAAAAAACAAAGAATTTAAACCGGATTCGAACCACGTACAACGGCATTATGAATCTGACATGCTAGCACCACACAACCATTTGCTTGTTAATTTGTCGTTGCCGCGGGGGTTATATTGGAAGCGGCTAGAATTGACGATTTTTAAACATTAATTACAGAGCAACGAGGGAGAGTTGGCCCTTGTATTTTTAGGTTGTTATAAGTAATATCTAAGCTACACATCCATACCGGTCCTATCCAATATCCCGTGCCGCAGTCCTAAAGGTCCCCTTGTTAGTAAAAATTATTAGTTTTGTTTAATAATTATTATATAGTAATGATTATTAGTTCTATTTAATTATAATTTTTATATAGTGTAGTACTGGTATTTTTAATAATAAAATCTACCTTTAAATTATTCTAAACAAAGAGTATGATTACTCTTCCAAATATATTTTTATTTATAATATGTTACTGTTATAAGGCACTAGTCGGGAAAAGTCTGTGTTTCTGCGTAATGCTCGATTGTCACATTCACGTTCTAAGGACGAAGCGACGAACTACAGTCCAGGTGCCCACAACATTGTAACTAAATTCGTACGCTCATAGTCGTATGGATTACATAGCGAATTGACTTATCTAATCACACGGTGAAGGAGACCGTTCGGTCTCCACCGCTTCACTTCAAAAATATAAGAACACGGCTGCCACCCTGATCGCCGTCTCTCGGAGAATTTCCCCTCCGAGTCCTTTCCCCTACTTTCAGGCTGTGCAGAGGTCGCGCAATCAGCTACCTCGACAGAGGTTTTCCATTTCCCAAATTACAGCTGATTTTGATCTGTAACCCCCATACATGTTTTCACATACCGTTATAGCAAGATTTGATGTCGGGTTTTGTCTTTTTATTTTTTCAAATTCTTTCATAGTAAGCGAGTGACTTGTAATGAAAAAGATGCTAATTTTTCCGAATTCCAAAGCATTCAACGTCCATAAAAGGATTTAAATTTAAATTCTAAAAACCAAAAGTACGGTATCGATCATTTCTCTTGCAAATGCTGAAAACCGGAAATCTCTACAATGAATATTAATCTCGTAATTTTGGAAATTAGACAGGCTAAAAACGGCCGTTTTCGGCGAGCGCTACAGCAGCCTTAAACTTTCGATACCAAACGTAAAAGGTTTTGGTCTTCCAGAATGGACCAAATTTCATATCTTAAGAAGTCACAACATCTTGAACGCCCTTTAAAGTAAGGACGTCTTTTTCTATTTGGTTATATAGTAATATCAAAATATTTATTTACGTTGCCATGGATTTATTCCTATAAAATGAAGATAATAATGACGTGAACATAACAGAACAACACTAATTGACTATCATTGTTAGTTGAAAATGCAACGGTGGTGTAAACACCGATGATTTCGAATTGAAGTTTTAGTAAGAATAGTAAGTATACTTAGCATTTAAGTATGGTAAACAAGTTCAGTAAGCGACCGATAGAAACTTGAGCTGGTTTAAATTAAAATTTAAAAAACTATCACTTGATAAACTTAATTCTGGTTATACTAAGTACGACACATGTAAAATATGCTAAAGTACATGAATAGTACTTTTATCTTACATTTGATAAAAAAGAGTTTAAAAAGAGAGCTTGAATTTCATCCAACTCCAACTGAGAATTACGTAAATAAAAGGAAATAACATTTAGAAATTCAACTCGAGCAAGCCGAAAATTATCATTTCCACTCTTAAAATACCTCTTAAATTCCGCCGCGATACATCGTATTAAATCATTCTCGGAATATGGACTCAGCTCCTCCCAAACCGACAAAACCAGGCATTACTTCTCTGGTTGTGGCGAAACATATATTTTACTCAAAGCAAACGCATCATTCATGAACATCTCCCAACTAACATCTGCAGCAATAACCAGAGAGGAAAGGCTGAAATCGCCATGGATATTGCAACCTGAAAGGGCCCATCAATCATGAAGCACACGTGTTTGCGGATGATATGCGAAGGCGGTGTTCATATATTACTCAGCGAGAACAAACTCGTAGGATTCCTTAGTCATAAATCCAAAGCGGAGAGGGAAAGTGAGCGCAAGGAATGAGAGGGAAAAACTGTGCTATGTGCGGTCCAGTTCACCGCCAACAAGTCATGAACTAGAACGGTGAAAATGCAGTCGAGCGAGAACCATACAAGAGTATATTGAAACAATGTATATTGGAACAATGTATATTGAAACAATGAATATTGGAACTATGTATATTAGAACAATGTATATGGAAATAATGTAAATTGCAGCGATGTATATTGAAACAATGTACACTGAAACTGTGTATATTTAAGCGCATATATTGCAACAATGTATATTGCAGCAATGAATATTGCACCCATAACAACACCAATAAAGAACAGTTAACAAGTACAATGAGAGTCACCGTATGTTAGATGGGTACATGGATTTTGTTGTGCTACAGAAGAATTGGAGATGTAATTATTCTTAAAGTATTAGGACATGCATAAAAAGTTCTTCATATACGTCTATAAGTAAGACATACATATAGTTTAGTAGAAGAATTTCGAACACTTTAGAGAAATCAATATTTATGGATAAAGAAACCATGTTTTTCATTCATATGCTCCACTATATATTTTTTGGCAAGATTTACATGATAATAACGTACTATCTTGATTTATCAAAGAAAAAAGGAATGAGAATGAGATGAATAAATATAAAAATGGAGCACTATCAACATGAAGCGCAATAATGAAGGAAAAAAAAGTCTACCTATGAATTAATGTCGTGATATGAAATATAAATGCTCTTCAATTACGAATGAGTAAATCAAAAGTGAATAAGCCATAGAAAATGGATGTAAATCATGATAACGATGTACTAGTGAATTAATATTGTTTATTTTTTAATGTAGTTTATTTACAAGAAAATAAAAATACTAGAAATATTGTTGATAAAATCGTAAATTCATTAGCATACTCATTAACTGAACAAAACTAAGATCTGTCGTATGTATCCGTATCATGCATATACATGCAAGTACTTGAATATAGCCTGACTAGACAATTATCCCTGACAACACTCCAAACTTAGCCGAATCTCCATGGAAACACAGCTCTGGAGAAGCAAAAACGTGTAAATTTCGCTAGAGTAAGTAAATTATGTGCATATGCGAAGGCGAGAAAAGATATGAAGATGAGACCAAGGGGTATGGAAGAGAAAGGAAGAAAATCTGGCCGGAAATTTCACCTGGCCACATGTGAAAGGCGTGGAAATTTATAACCGTACCACGCGCGTTATTATTGCACCTAGATGAACCGAGCGATGGAAATTTATGGCTGGAAACAGTGTCGCAGGGATTTGAAACCACGATCCCCAGCAATGAATGGATGATCGCTACATACTTTCTCCCCTTCTTCACGGGAAAGACAATCCAGAATTTTACCCTCAAAGAGATAATAAAATAGACAGATAATTAAATGCCCCGGTATTGCTCCCCTATCGTTAAAATAAAAAAAGTCCTCCCCATTCTGTGCGACGTTCGGTAGAATATTTCTGCACGCGTAATGGCCTTGGAGAAATTGAAAGTGTCTCTTAAAAAAGGGAACTCGTAAATGTTTTACGTCTTTTTCATGGAGGGGTATAGGTAATTGAGCAGTTAGAAAGACTAAGGAGGATATAGGGCGGAAACTGATGCAAAATTCGGTGGCGAAGAACTTGAGGAATTTTAAAAAAGTGCCGGTGAAATGAGACTCGTTATTGGGAGTCCTTTACGTGCTGAAGACATTATACCAACGGTAACTTTATGCTGCAGAATTTTGGGTTCGAATAAGACTAAATAAAAGTTTACAAAGGAATATATTTGAGTTAAATATACATTACTTTTACACCACATCATACTACCTATTAATTAAAGGTTTAGTATCAGTATTTAGAGCAAACGAAAGCTATTACGTAAACACTTTTGTGTTATCTGGAACTTTTAAAACAAATACTAACGGGTGTAATTTGTAAATAAAATTCACTAAACTAGCATTATCAAATTATATTTCACAATCCAAGTAACCAGAAGGAAAACAAAATCTTTACTACGTCACGTAGTAATTTTCCAAAGGAAATCAACCAGATATATTTCCATGTTATTTACTATTAATTTCCAATATTAATTTATATAATTAATAAATAAATTATTATAATATTATTTCCAATAAACTTTTATATTTTCATAGCTGTTTAGTATAACCATTTACAACTTGGATTTGCCACCTATCTTTTAAATACGTTCCCTTATTATCCCTCATTAAAAACAAAGTACAAAAAACTGAAAAATGCGTTGCGATATAATCTCGAATTTAATATAGTAATCCAGCTCAAAAATTAAATTCTTTTTATTGTGAATTTATAAAATAGATATCGCGTATCTACATTATATATAAAATTACAACTCTTCGTTAACATAATATAAAGCTCAAATGAGCACACTTCAATTTTAAAACGTAATAATATCCAAAAAAGGCACCCTTATTCCTAATAGTGCGACACTATTCATTATTTATGCCATTAATTATATGCAGATTAAAAGAGAAAATCGTGTGCTGAAGATTTATCCTTCATTTAGAGCAAATAAATTAATGATTCATGCATAGCTTGGCTGATTCTCTTTATTTATATTTTTCTGATCGGCATAAATAATGGCTGAATTATAATCTTAAAAATTAATGATAACATCTAAAACTGTAGTGTGATTAACTTTACAAGGTTATCTCGTTGGAAATGATCTATTTTTTCACAAATTTTCTATATTTAAATTAATATTTCAGACCACAATATTCACTTTGTAAAGTAAATGGCGTATATTTATTTCTTAATAAATTAATTTTAGTTGAATGAAGACGTAAAAATTCTCCAAATGTACAATTTAAATGTGAGTAAAGAGCTAAGAAGTACAAGAAAGCATATTCACGTAAAATACAAATCAAAGATACAAAATGGGAAAATGGGTGTTCATTGTTCAAGAGTGATAACCATAGCAACGGCTGTAATTATTGAAATAGCATCACTGTTTATCTTTCAGTTCTCGACGATATTTGTTTACATTGACGTATATATTATAGCATCCTCTGTTGTTCATTGATCATATACCTTTGAAAATGTGTCATAAAAATGGAGTATTTGAGAAAATGTATAAACAAATATAGCTATTGATTAAGCAATGCTTAACCAATTCAGAAAGATTCTTTGTACCTAAATCATGCTTGTCTCAAGTCCAATGCGTAGCGTAACAGAAAGGGTATTGTTAAATGCATTAGTGTGTTTGTTTTAAGGTCAAGTTTGAAAGGAAGGGTTTCCTACAATTCACTTCCACGCACCCGTATTCATACACATGAAATGGTTTGCGACGGCAGGAAGAAACCCAAGTACGGCCATCAGTATATATAAAGGGTGGATAAGTGAAGCGAGGAACGATGGTAGAATACAGAAGTGGGTGGAGGAGTATAATGGTGGGGCGTGGGTGGGAGAGAAAATGGAGGAAGCCAGTGTGAGGGCGTAAAGGGTCAAATAGGTCAGGGTGGATATGAAAATGAGGCAGCGGTGGTCTCAAGTATAATGTTTAAAGGGAACGTCTTGCGAGAGATTCATGGACGAAATCTCAGGGCGAGTTGGTTGGACAGGAAAAACCTTTCTATTTGCCTAACTGCACGTTTCTAATAATACTAAAGAGTGCATAAAAAGAAAGGATTGATTAAAAATTCCGAAACTATTGGTTTAATCACTCAGCAAACAGTATTTACGTAGCATTTAATAAGGAACGACCTAGATGTGCGATATCATATTCAGTTCCTCGTATCTAGCTATACATGTATTGTTAATGAATGAGCTAACTTAAAACGACAACTACTACGATAATATTCTGATGATTTCTGTTATAATTTAGCGTAAAAATTGACAAATGCGTAATATTTAATGACCCAGAAAATTGCACAACTTTTACGAAATTAAATATCTGAAGCAAGACACTGAATTTTCGAAAGTCCACATGAATAAAACAGTAAATGATGGCAACATGTTTACTTGTGAAAAGATATCGTGTAAAGAACTTGAACATATCATAAAAATTCTTAAATTTCTACTAATTCTGATTATAGATTTTCCTGAATGTTTACATCAAAATATCGTTTCCTCATTCCTCACCATAAACTACATAAAACAAGCGATTAGCAGCCTTACTTGAGTTTATTTTTATGCAAGGAATTAATACTCTAAAATATCACGTACATCTCTCGAAATAATTATAATATTCTATAGTCTAACTGAAGTTGAATGCTTCTAAAATCACTTAAATATCATACATTTTTATTCGTTATCCGTTCACCACATTAAAATAACAATTCATTCCCAACATCGTCACGCAAATGACACTCAAACCAATTTGCTTTAAATCTTAGAAAATTGGAATTTTAACGAGAAAAATAACATTCGCAATAAAAGAAAACGCGGTTCAAAGAGTTATGGTGCTCATAAAACAAAAAACTGCAGCGTCGTATATCAACTCAGTGACTGAAAAGGTCAATTCATACTGCACGAGAAAAATTGGTCCCTTGCTTCAAAAGAGGCATTTTGTTGCTATGGAGTTGTGTATTCCGAAACTAGGATAAAGGTCAAAAAGGATAAGAGGGAACAATTATGTGTTCCCTCGTAAAACTGCTTCGGTAATGAAGTTATGGGATAAATTACAAAGAGGAAGCAACACCTAAGCTTCCACTATCTCTTGTTGAACGAGAAAAAAAAATCTCCTCCTATAGATGAAAGATTGACCTTTACCTCAATGCATCCTTTTTTAAACGAAATGCAGCACAGCTTTGAATATCGACGCTTCTTTATTTTTTTGCTTTGTCTATATTAGAAAATGAACGAAAAGACGTTTTCTTTAATACTATGTTCAGTTTTTTCTGATAAGAAACATGAACACATTGAATTCAATGATTAGTGATTCTATTCATTGCAAGACAGTATTACTAGCATTAAGGAGATTATATTTCCCTTTATATGAAGGGGTACAAGGAGGAGATTTCAAAGTATGTATTATATAATGGATTTGAAATTATAAATTTCTGGTTCTTAAAATTCACCCTGTTGGGTGGACTTAGATAAAAAGCGAGAGAGGAATAAATAACAGAAGGTCACGTCACATATTAAGGGAAAGATTCATTCTATCGAAAACAAATAACTGTAGCAAAATTAAACTAATGATTAAGATCCAATTGTGTATCTGATTATTAATTCATATTTCCTCAAGACGCAATACTGTATCCACGCATACACCGAAGTACTCTTGTATTATTGTCAACAATTAAGATTACGAAACAACTTATGACATCATAATTGAATCACGTCACCAAAAAGATGAACCACCCTTTTGTATCGTAATCATCCGCCAAATTTATACGTGTTCATGATACTTCGTAACAGATGCCTCCGAAATGTATGTTGCTTGGTAACCATCCGAGTCTGAATGAACAGAGGGGAGACTTAGTTTGGGAACATCCTCTCGAATAAGCTAGTGGATCCCGCCCGCGGAAAATTCATAGCACACGACAGTTTTATCTCAGGAGAAATCGCACTAAAATGAATGGAAAAATACGCGGAAAGGAATTCTGGGAGAAAGTGGGGGGCGACGAACGAATGCGCGTGGAAATGGGAAGAGACAGCAAGAGATGCGAAGTGACGGGGCAGCATCCGCTTGAGAGATGTAGCAAGATCTTTAGAGTGAAGAGGAGATCAGAAAAAAAGACACTTAGAGGGAGAAAATAGGATAAAGGATGGTCTGTTGACGAAAATGAAGAACGGAAAAACAAATCTTGAACGTTAGACAAGTCTTTGGCCCTTTGATCGCAAATTTTATCACTTTGGGAATTGGTCAAAATATTCTTATTAAGTCTCGGAACAAATCATACGAAATTATCCATTTATAAATGAACCTCTAGGATAAGTATGAAGTAAACTATCTCTAAAATATATTTTATTTACTCTCTATGGAAACCTAGATAACTAAGATAAACAAACATAAGACTTAGTAACCATTAAGGTCGTAACATACTTTAGAACTACCCCATAATCTTTAAATTCATCCTAAGACGTAATTTTTAGTTATTTGAAAGGTCGGTTGTATTCCATAAGGATTATCGTAAATAAATATGAGAAAGGCAAATTTCACTATCTATAATATAAAGATTGGATTTTAAAGCTTTAAAATATTCTGAATTTTTATAAGTTACTTATTTAATATATGCGAAAATGAATATTGAGTGCACCATTAATTTTTGTTCTCTAAAAGCTTCCAGATAGGGAATAGGGAGTGTATGTGAAATGCTACTTTCCTCATTACTGAAACACGATCGATGTAAAAGTGAGTTAATGAAGCGCCTTGTTTCATGATGTAATTCCATAATCCCTGTCGCAGATTCACGATAGCCTATACAACTCTGAAACACACTAATGGGCCATACTTTAAAATACTTCTTCTTTAATAAGACTATAAACTATCATCAAACCATTTGACCAGAGATTAAAAACAAATCAGAATATGTATCCCATTAAGTTGTATGATTTTATACAGAAATGATTGACAAAACATACCTTTTTTATTTCAACTTTTTAACTTGCTTTAACCATTGTTCATTTCATCATTTGATTACTTATTCTTAATAGAACCGTTAATTAAAAAATTTCGATTCTATAGGCAAGACACATTAAAACAAAAATACATGGTACTCTCCTTCCAAAAATCTCCATAGAAACTCAACAGAGCACAATTACTGATTCCTAGCAACCAAACGTAATATATAAATTAGTACTTAAATCCACGTTGGACAATTACAATCGCAAATCGTGCACTTAAGCGTTGGAACCGATCATTAAACACCCAATTCCACAAAGATAAACATCATTATTTTTCGGAGGCATTCCATTGGATTCTTTTCCTAATCAATCGAAAAATAATGGAATCCTCATCAATTGTAATTCCCTTGAATCGATTCGAGAGCTCGAAATGGGAGATACGAATTAAGGATTAGGATCCCTCGCTACACGATAGGGCCATCAATCTTTCTGCCCGCCCCTTTCTTCTCCCTAAAAGCTTTCAGGAATAGACTCCCTTTCGTCCTTGGACACCAGGTGTCGCTTGCCTCCCGACTCCATTAGATATCTGAGTGCTCATCCCAAATAACCTGGTACCAATCAAACAAGATCGCAGTTTACACGGATGGAGCGGGCGGAAGTGGTGTGGGATGAATCTGGCCACCGACGCTGGATACAAATATCCTATTCTAGACTCTTTAAATATTAGAGTGGGGAAAGTCGAGCACGAGTACCACATACGCTTTTTTTAACGAGGGATATTTATTCGTAGAACGTGATATGTGTAAATATTGGGAGATTGAATGGAAGATTACATTTGTGATTTCTAAGCAATAGGTTTAAATTAGAATTGTAAAAAACCTTATTTGAATGTAGTTTGATGAATAATTGATGCCTACGACGTTAATCTTTGGAAAAATAATATTAAATCAATATATTTTATTGCATTCAGAGATTATTTACTATAGAGGAAATTCTGATAAAATCATTCTTTCCTGAAAAAACTTCATTCATAAATATATATTATATGTACTGAATTGCATACGTAAGCTTTAAATTATTCAATAATATATCATTAAAACTTTTAAAAAGCTCGAAAAAGAAATTCTAAAGTATAAATCAATACATTCTATTATCAAGCATTAGCTATATGTTTTAAAAATTTATATGGGTGTTTAATCCGCATAAGAATTCTTCGGAATTGCGTCTCCTTACTCACAAAAAGATGACCAACATTTACAGTGAAATGGCTTAAATGTTATTGATATCTTTAATAAATATTGTACTTTCCTAGAGAATTCATACTCTCCATATTCCTCTATAGAAATAATTCGATGGTCATTGTCCAAACCATAAATTATTTTTATTAAAAAATATCCTTCCCTTAATCAAAATAACCTAAATCAGTATCTTTACGACTTTTGAAATAGAAACAATTTTTTCTTAACGTAAATAGTGTAAATATTTCGTAAAGAAACGGATTTAAAAAATTATTCATAAATCCATAAAGCTTTTACTATCCAACAGTAATGTAAATTTCCCATCATATTCCTCAACTGAAATCATGCAACCAAGAAATACAGCAATTGCTCTTGGAACAACATTTTACAAAATGGAATAACCTATACCCTAATATATTTGACGTAAAAATTTCATATCTTGAACCAAAACACAAATTAAGTTCAAAACTCGAATAAATCCTAAATAGTCTTATTCATAAATAAGAGCACCTTTACATATTTTCATCTCCGAATCTACATTTCTCGCAACAGATCAATCTCATTGCACTCGAGCTACGTGCAGCGCAGACTCACTCTCCTCAAAATTTTCCATGGTAAATTTCACGTGGTAACAGCCTTCTCATTTCAATTAAACATCCGCTCCTTAGCAACGCATTTCGCTGGTTCCCCCTTGAGAGAGAGAGCTTCATTTAATTTCGTTTCCAATTCATAAATTTTTGCCCACCCCTAATTCGTAGCAGCGTAATAAAGCGGTCTCGCCCATCTTCCTGCTTGTCGGCATAAAAAAAGCTTTTATTTTTTATATGCGTCCGAAATTTTCGCTCAGTTGGCGCTGTAAATGGAGAATCCCCGAAAGATGTACGTCTATTTGCACACGAAAGCGTTCGGCCCGCGTCTCGAAAAGCGATCGCGCGTATCTCTTTATGCGGATGTGGACTCTTCTATTTCCTCTTTTGAGTAAAAAGTAGAGCTCGGAGATAGAAATTCGGTTTGTGAATAGAGAAGGGAGTTCCGGGTGCAGCGGCTCGAAATCCAGCGAACGCTTTGCTGCATCCGATATGTTTTTATGCTGCCGATGGAAAGGAGCGGTCGAGAGGAGAATAAACCCAGATTTATCGTGGAGAAGGAGAGTTCGTCATTGGGACATGTCCGCTGGATGAAGGGCGCATCGGGATTTTACTGGGATCCGAATTTTCGGGGGATGAAAAGAGGGAACGAAATGCTGAGGCTGAAGGTTACGAGAGTGTAATACGAGCAAGTTATGTTCCTCAATAACCTTCACCCGTTTATGTTAAATACGATAGTTTTTTTTTTAAATAACATCCAAACGATGAGTTTAGAGGTAGTTTCAGTTTATGCTGAACTTGTTTTCAATTAATTCAGACTTCAAAAAAGTACATGAATCTATATTCATTCTCTATCTAGATAATAATCTTAAATAAAAGAACCTTGGTATGTACCATGAGTGATTTAATTCCCAAATATAAAATAAAAATCGATTGTAATAATCAAATTCTGTGTTTCCGTTTACCCAGCAATGAATACTGAATAAATTATTCTCGTATGAATCCAAACGGAATCTTGAGTACAATGTAATCTCACGCGTTCTTCCTCTTGCTACATTATTAACACGTACTCCGCTTTGCTACGTTTAGTAATCCTCATACAACCATGCTTATACTTCTGTATGTTTCGTGACATCTTAAAGATGAATGTAATTACTTTCAGTTTATAATTATGGGAGAAAATAGTGATACTTCAAAGTCTTAAAATATTGAGCTAATTAAGCATAGAGTACAGATTCAAAATAATAAAACGATACCATGATTTCTTAACCAAACAAATTCCCATATTATAGATACTAATAACCGGATTCATCTCCATAGCAACTCTTCCGAACGCAATTCAAAACGATAAACAATCACAACAGTTTCTTATACACATCAGAGCAAACAAGGACTAATGGTTATTTGGATTCCCGTATTCTTAACGTCTCTCAAAGAAGAACCCGATAGGAAAATAACAGTTTGCCCGAAACGCTTCAATCTGGAAGCTCTACTTAAATAGCGTAAACAACCTCGATTCGTCAACCCCGTTGTGAGTGGAAGAACATCGAACAGAACTCATGTCAAAAGGGCGCACTTTCCAGCGGAGGAAGGAATACCAGAGCCCACACAGTCTACGGAGCAAATCGGCAGTGACGTGAAAGCGTGAGGTTAACGACCAGTAACTCGAACAAGCGAAACCTTTCGTACCGTGAATTCCGAACTTGTTTATCGCGGGAATGGAAGAGTCGGGAGAGAGAATGGTCTCCTTTTTGGGGAAACCCCCACTTCGAACTCCGAAGATAAATTCGACTTGGCCGAAGAGGAATACGGACCCGGAAGTGCGTCTCCTTCCACATCCATTTCTCCCCATTAGCTGCGCCAAAGCTCTCTTTTGTCCGGTTCTCACAGAGGAGGGGATTAGGACATACACGACGAGATAACAACGCACAATCGATACGTCACGAGGGGAGGGGTTCGCAGGGCGAGGGAGGGGAGGTAAAGGCAACTTTTTGCGAGGGATGATATGAAGGAACGTTTCTCAAACGTCACAAAGTCCATCCGAAACTTATGTACATATGCTATATATTTCGCATCCGTCCCTTTCACCATCTCTGAGCTTTGGGTGTTTATCTGTCGGTCTCCAAGGATACAGGCGGAATGTGGGTTGCGCAGCGAAAAAGTTTGGAGGGAAAATGAGGGAAGGGAGAGGAAGGGTTGAAGGAAAACGATGAAAAATGGCTCTGGTGAGATACATGAAGAAAATATTGCTACGTAAATGTAACGAGATCGGTAATTTTAAAACATTTGGAGGTACGAGACAACAGCAAGTATTGTCGGTATTAATTACCCTAACCTACTTCGTAAACTCTATTTTCCATTACTTTGACCATCAGTCTTAATTACTTGTATTTTAATACATAAAATATATTTCAAATATACTCAGATAAATCTTTATAGAGTGCATCTAAAAATACCGAGGAGGGCAAATCCAAAGTCCGCTTTAAATAGGTAAAAAATATCTTAACTTAAAAATAACATCGCGTGTGCCTTCATATCAAAACGTACTTCTGAACAGAAGTGAGTAACGAGTTTAAACTGCAACTCACGCTGATTTGCATACATTTCTATCCATGCAAAATGCTCGTTAGTTTCCTCGTATGAATGATTGTAAAACAGATGTGAAGGAAAGAAAAAAAAATTTAAAGAAAAAATTAAAACTCCAGGGGTAAATTTAACATCAGTGTCAATGTTTCCAAAAGTAATACTGCAGAGTGCAGTGAATCAGTTTTAAGGAGTATAAATCATCCAGTTCTACTGAAATAGGACCGTAAATGAATCTTATAAATCTACGTACGTTTATAATTAATATATATAAATGTTTAAATTCGCATTTCTAAGGTCTTTGATGGTAAACGTATTACTTTCGTTTTAAATATACCCTAGCACACACGCCCACAGATTTAGCGCCTGGCAACACGACTTCAAACTTTTCTTATGAGTACACGTCTTTAAATGCGGGCGTATTTTTCAATATTATCTCGATCTTAACACACAAAGAACTCTTTCCTCTCTACACTTTCTTTTTTAAAATAATTCGCATTTAACACTTTCTGTAAATATTCTTACTATTACGCTAAATATAAAGAGGAATAAACAAAATGAATAGACGGGAACTGAGTATTTAATAAGTTAGACAATATTTATATACAGAAAATATTGCTATTTTACGTGATTAGAAACCAATAACAAGAGATAAATTCTACTCTAATGACAAATCGTAGATTACGTATCTTAACAGAAATAAAATCCTTTAAAATAATACTTTAAAACCTTACTTCATTGCATGGTGCGTATTAGATTCTCTGAGTAAAGATTTCTGCCAAAGAAGAGTGTAAAAAATGTTCTGAGTGAAAACTTAAAGTAGGGAGCGGAAGAAAAATAAGGAAGGAAGTTAATACAGAAGAAGAAGGAAGAAGACGGAGAAGCGGAGAACGTGATCTGGAAATAAAATTAAAAGAAGAAGATGGGAAAAGAATAGAAAGGGGATCTACTCAAGTAGAGGGGGCCTAAGCTGAATTAGAGGTTCAAGAAGAGGGAATCTTTAATACATCCATATTGAAAACTAGCTTTATTATTAGCTCTATGATTAATTTATGTCATATATTTGATTTCATATTCCCCTGGTAGTATATTTGATGATATGATCAAGATTCTTCGATTGTATAGCATATTTCCATACAAAATCTCTCTTCAGAAAATATCATTTGTTCCATGAACAACTAAATATGTGATAAGAATTATTTGAGTCAAGGTACTCATTTTTAGCTATCTATGTACTATTTATAATATACTTATTGATCGAAAGCTTAGAAATAATGGGTTCTTATATTTGATGGCCGAATATATATTTAGGTAACTTTAGAAAATCTCTACGCAACTTTCAACGAATATTTGCATCATTAATCCCAACACGGAATGTTAATGTATGTTAGATACGATAAAAGCCAAATAGCATTTCACTTAAAATTCAAGGTAATGAACAAGAGTGAAAGTAATTTGTAATTCTAATCACTCGCAACTTTGCATTTATTGATCCTAGGTCAGCACTTTCCATGTTGAGTAATTGATCACTGTTAGGTATGTCCTTCGTAATTATATTGCTTGCCAAAAATAAACCCACGTTTGAGTGTTTTGGATTGTCATCACATTGTTCTGATTCTTTTAGTAAAAAAAATTTCTACTTCCTTTATCTCTAGTAAAATTGTTAGGATAAACTATATGCGTTTTAACATCTTCAAAGACAAAAACAACCATATTCAATAGTACATTAATTTATGCGTATTTCAAGAACACTTCTACGGAGAAGAATGTAGACAAATATGGCACCAGATCTGATTAACATTCTGCGAAGGATCTTATCACATCCGAGGGTCAGAGCTGAGATTAAACCAAAATAACAGAACTAAATGAAGAAAGGGATTCAGAATCTAATTTCCATGACGGAATATGAGACTCAGAGTGGACCTAAAACATGTGTAGTATACGATGCGGAAGTTTTGCCAACAATCTTTTAAAAACCTTGACCTCAAGGGGAATGAGAGAACAATATAATATTCTTAAATACAATAGAAGTAACATATATGCATAATATTTAATAGTTATGTAGTAGAGTATACTTTATAGTTATATATACATTTATAAAGTACAGTGAATTCTAACAATTTACCAGATAGTGAATATTATACATTTTACCGACCAATTTCATCATTTTTCATAATTCCTTAATTATGTTTGCAGAGTAATTTCTTGAAAGATCCGCATAAACACACGTGAACAACTATTCGTAAGTTCTGCAAACATCCAAGTAGTTCCGCAAGTACCCAAGTTGCAAATTATCGAAACAAAGTTAACGTAGTTTCTTTCGCAATCACAAAGATATAGGACAGCGTGGGACAGAGATGATAACACCTAAAAGAACAAAGAATAGAAGGGAATGGTGCGTGGATATTCTGGCGAAGGGGGGAATGCAGAGAACTTATTTTTCCCCCTTCAATGCGGCAAAAAGAGGGAAAATGGGAGGGGAAGGACGAGTTGCGGATAAATAAAAGATGGTGGGAGATGAAAGGAGGAAAGAAGAAGGAAACAACGGAAGAATGATTGAAGGCAGAGAAGAGAGGAATTACAATGTGCGCTAAGAGAATCAGGGGCCGAATTGAAAAAGGGAGATGATGCCAAAGTGATCCGAGAGTATCCTTTTGTTGGTGAGCGCTTCTGACAAATGGCTGTAGCCTTTACAGGGCGATTGTCCGCTTATGCTTTCGCAGATTCTGATTAACTGTATTCTAAGCCAATCAAAGCTTCATAAACATATAATATGCTGAGCTTATTATATACTAAATTTGGGAGATATTCATACTTTAAAGAAGTGGGACATTTCTTCTTTTATTCTGAATTTTAATGCCCATACTTCCCCTTTGTTTCAGTCAAAGTGAATTCACCCAAAAGACTTTTCACCCTAGTACGTCTTACCAAAGTTCTCAAGTTTATTTTCCGTAGTATCACACCCTATATTTATACTACACCTCATTTCCTTATAAATATCTTGTATGTTTTATCCCCTTTATTTACATTACGGAAAAGTACAATTACTGTGAACATAATCTACGTGTTTTCTGAACAGTTCATTTGTTTCCTACATTTTCTATACTTGACGTTTCTATAATAATGAAACTCAATTTACTATTCTATCGCATCAAACGTTTTTACTGGTGCACCAAAATGTTCATATAGAAATTTTTTCCATGTGATAAGGGTGCTAAATGCTTTAATTTTCAATTCGCAACGAAAGATTTATTTTCCCAATATGTGGAAAGATGTTGAGACATTTACTCATGAATAACTATGAAATTAATTGTCAATCAAAAAAATACATTAACATATCGGCCATTATTCATAACTAGTTTACTTTAGCGTCAAAGGATCCTAAATCGTCCATTCGTCTGATAAAGTAAGACACGCCAACATCAAAGAAAACATTACTTCAACTCGAAACTTTAATAACGATGAAACATCGTAGTAAATCCTATTAGCAGAGAGCTATCGCGACACACTCTAGACTCTTGTAGCCGTCCTCTTAGATATTCAAATGAAACGGTTAAGTACGTACATATAAAATCTCTTAGACAACTCCGACACGCTTGTCTTCTTCCCTCTTCGTTTGATTTAACTCCTGCTCCTGATACATACTCTTTCCTTGGATAGATAAACGTCTGGCGAAAAAATAAACTTTTCTATAAACTTGTACTTGGTTGCCATAGGAACAGATAGGGCGCAGTTCCGCACGAGAGACCTTCCCGTCAAGAAAGACGGGAAATTTTTGCCGGACGAATTAAAATGCAACTGAGTCCGGAGTGGGTGAAGAGGGATGTGGAAACATAAATGGCATTCCCCCTCTTGAACGATGGATGCGTGATGGAGGCACAACGAGAGGGCGTATATGTATATATTTTAAGGGTGCTGAGAGTTCGAGATAGCTGGAAAGAGAAAGATCTGAATGTACGGAGAATAAAAATGGAGGTTTTTACGATACAGGAGCCCATGCATCAGGTCACGCAAGAGTACGTCCCCTGTCATTAAAATTCACGTTCTGGAAAGATACGCTACCGAAGCGATGATAAGGGAGTGAATGTGGAGACGGTTACCATGGAGAGAAACAGGGTTGGGATTGAAGCCAAATGGGGAAAGGTGATCAGGGATTAAAGTTCCCGATCATTTCCTCTTAGTGTGTGATAATTGAACGAAATTTGCTATCTAAACAATAGATTAATTCACTAGAAATTAGGTAAAATATACACTACCTCGTATATAAGTATTTATTTGTATCTCCTAGTTACGAAATCAAAGATTAAATGTATTATTCCGTAATTTTGTGGAACATAAATTAACCAACGACAAAAGGTCACCAAATTGGAGTTTAAACATAAATATTGTACTCAAAACACTTCATCTTGCTATAAATTTCTTGTTTGACTTTCTTATTGAGAAATGTTCCATCATGTTATACCTGAAACCTACCCAGTTAATCAAGATCAATAAATAACTGGTTATAAATATATATCTATCTATCATTATCTCTTATTGCCTTCTCAAATAGAATTCCCTATATCGATAGCATTTTTTGTTTTATAAATGAACCAAATAGCTGACAAACCAGATTCAATATTCAGTATTTTTCGAGTGTAAGCGGAAAACGTTACAAATTTCCTAGAACGAAAGCTAGCATTTTCCGCAAAATACTATACAGTAATGAGTTAAAATCAAGTGAATCTATACAAACGATGATCTATAAAAAATCAAAAATACCCGAATGCTTTCTTCTGGACCAGAAACCGATATTAAAATCAAAGTTGAAAAGAAAAATCATTCATTTAACATTTGATTTTTTTAACGCATCAGTTCCGTTTTCGCTTTCTAAACACCGAAAACAATGTTATCGTCCCTATAAATTTTAATGTGGAAAGGTCACCATATAAATTCCACAGCACAGCTGTTCCGGGAAAGAATTTTAAGCAAAAACTGCAATTTACGTCCAAAATTTCCACATATTAATAAAAAACGAATTTAATCGATACATTGTAACTGGAAAATAATTCCTCATTTTTATATAAAAATGTTGAATAAAATATCGGTCCGGCGAAAAATTCTTTTTATGATCATCCTTAATTCTATGCTATTAAAATACGATAGCATTAACCTGACAGGAAGAAAAAAATAATTATGAAATTAACATATTTCCGTTGTATTTAAGCTCTTTTTACTTGAATAGATGCTATCTTCCGATGACAAAAATATCGTATTTTGATTTAATTAATACACGTGTTTCATTTTATAGTATGACAGTGTTTCTATAGCTAACATTTGTGTAAATAGTTAAGTGGTTTAATACTGTAATTAACTGTATTCCGTTTAATTCCTTATTTATGATTTCAAACTCTAATTAAGGGTGAAGGCTCATAATTATAGCTTTCGAGAGTTAATTAATCTTTGGATATGTAGCTCATTGTCGTACTCAAGCTTCAATTCTTTTGTGTTTCCATTTTTTATTCACCCTTAATTCAACAAATATATACTTGAGTTTCACACAGCATTAAGTTATGAAATTGAACGTTTAATAACTAAATATTGACATAAATTCGTAATTTAATATAATTTAACATTGAATACTTAACATAATCACTTAGAAAGTTACTTTTATAATGAAATATTACGCGAAATATAATATTATGAATCGTTAATCAACATTTGCCAAAGAAGATTCTTATCGCCTAAAAATACTGCCTAGTGATGACGAAGACTCTAATTGATCGCGATTAATAAATCGTAGAATTTCAATTTCGAAAAGAGCTCCACATTTACCGAAGAATCTTTTGTAAAATTTTGGTCATGACGTTTCCATTTCCTTCTAGAAAGATATCGACGAAATAAATTCCAGATACGAACGAGTCGAATGAAAAGGGTAGATGAATAAGAGAGATGCCAATGTACTTGGGAGACGCTACATGAATAAATGAATGTACCCCGCCAAGCGGAACGGACTCACTCGACTGCATATGGGAATGGAATGGCAGCTGCCTTGATGCCATTCCAAAGTAAACTATTGATTCAAAAATTTCAGCGTCATTTATTTCCCTCATTTACTGTTTTCTATTCAAACGACCTAATATTCCACAAAGTCTTCGTCTCATAAAACAGCTACTGATGCTTGCTGAAATTGTGGTGAGTTAATAAGAAAACAAGTCAATATTCCGCTGATTTCTAAAAGGGCTGATATTTCCTCTTGAAAGTTTCTTTCCGAATCGTGTGTTTATTTTACGGAGGTAACGTATTTACATTACTTTGTATCAGTTTTTTAACGATCCCTTACTTCTGAGACGGGCGAACTTCCTCAACAAAATCCCTCAAGCTAAATCTCCTTCACCGCCTAGTGAAACATTTTGCCTTCTCTTTTGCCTAGAATTTCCCAGGTAAATAATCTTTGAGTTCCCTACCTGGCCCACAGAGCCTAGATCTATTTACCATGTGACCCATCTGAATACAAGTTGCTCCTATCCTTGAACTTCGTGATAGCTCCAGTTCATTTATACGATCGCAAATAATTACGACATTATCCGTTTTATAGAGGAATTATGATTTCCAGGTTGTAAAAAGACGTGAAAAAAGTTTGTTTATTATCTCCATGGTTCTAAGATGACGAAAGTTATATAAAGATTTCAAAATATTTTTAATTATACATTTTTAATTATACTATTTTTATGATTCAAAATCGTAAAATACCTGCACTTTATTGTACAATATATCTAAACATACACTGGATTGCTGGAGCGTGTACACGATATTGTATGATTAAGTACCCTGAAGAAATTACTTGTTCTCAAAATAAAACACTTGTGTTCACAGGTAAAACCAACCCACATTATACATGAACCAACAAATACGTATTTATATATATGTATACATACACACACTGTATATAGTTAAAAAGCTGAGATCCAGTTCACTTGAAAGGATCTCGCTATCCATTTGACCTCAAGGAAGATGGAAGAATATTGCAATCCTTATGTAGGCGTCTAGACTAAGAGTTATCGGAACCCATTTCTTGCAGATGCCGTTCTCTTTGTCCTTTACACCACCTCCCGGGATATTCCTCGGCACAAGAGAAAATCATGCGACGGCATCCATTTTGTTTTTTTATCACCACCCGAGTCGACTAGTTGGATGGACGAGCTTTGGAAGATAGATATACGAGGCGCTCATGGGTCAGAGGCAAAATGAGAAGAAATAGGGCGGCTTAAGATAGTTAAGTTTAAAGCCTTTTAGCTCCGTGGGGTCATAAAGAAATTCTCCGTCTCCTGGATAATTCAATAGTCTCCTATGTAACAAACATCAAAAGGATCGTGGCACAATGGGATGATTTAAGGCTTTGATTCCGAAAAAAAATTGATTTCCTCGCAAAGCCGAAGTATTGCAGAATTAGCACATCTTTGAAATAATTTGTGAGCAAGGTCCTGACTGTCCTATTTTCACGAAATTGGTTCCGAGTTTGTTGAATGTTTTCTTTAGAAAAAAATGTGCCTTAAGTCAGCCAATAATTTTACATCATTCGAATCGATTTATCGAAATATCACGCTTATTAATCATCAAAGTTCCTTAGTAGAACTTCAGTATTTAGTATTCCTTACCTAAATTTGCGATGCATTTATATTTACAGATGTTTTTCCTTACTGTATTTCGGAAGATTAAGACTTCTTAATGAAAGAACTATAAAATATTGAACTAGAAACTCTGTCGTAAGAACCAGAATAAATATTAACATAATATTAAGTCAAGTTCAGAGAAGTAAATATTATGGGTTTCTTTAGAAAGCGATACTTAAAATATTTATATTAATCAAATAAAAGTTTGTTTTTTTAAAAAAAAACAGTTCGTAATTAGAAGTGCCTCTTTATAAGTCTACTATATTAAATTATTCCATTCTATTTCTAAGACAATTTTTTATGTTCTTTTGAGACATAAATTGTTAAAGTCTGATTGCAAATTAAAAACCTTACGCAAGAGTTTAGGTACAAAAAGAAGTTATCAAAGAAAAATCCTAATTACGAAGAAGAAAGAGAAACAAACACTGATGCATAAATAAAGCACCACAAAGAATAGACATTAAAAGACCGCTGCTGTTTAAGAATTACCAAACATCGCTAACTTAGTTCCTAAAGAGCGTAAGTAAAATCCTAGGTAGAGTACTTCCATTAATGGGAGGGAAAAAAAATCCTCCGACCTGCTTTCATTCCTAAGACAAAGCTTTAAAACTTTTCAGTACTTTCGGCAGAAGTTTCTCGACGCATCCTCCTCTCTTCCAATTAAGAAGACCACATTATTCGATGGCTTAATTGCAGGAATGGGAGATTCCAGAGGAAGTATTCAAAATATGGAAGTGAATGAGACGTAATCATGAAGAGGGAAGAGATGATTGGCGAGTGGAGAACTGACGTAAGAACCCAAGTCAAGATTGGCAGAAATAAAAGGACATAAACGTTTATGGGAAGCGTAAAATTGTGGGTGATACTATTTCATTTTCATTAGCTTAAATCTAACTCGATGTCTTGTTTTATGCAAACGTCTTGAAATTTTTAATACCCGGCTGATAAGTCTCCGGGTAATAAATCTCTATTGAGTAACGGTATTCCAACCATCTTGCTTATAGTTCCAAAAAATTACAAAATTTTCTTGTCACTGAATAATTAAACCAATTCATTGTTTGATTTAAATAGCTCAATTTCCGAAATAACTTCATATTTTCCTTACGATTATTTAAAAATAGGAATTAAACTTCACGAAGCACAAGTACTTAAACCAAAGTACTCCGAAACTCAAACAGATTTCATCGAATTTAAGAGTATTCCTCATCTGCAACTATAAGAAACTCATTAAGTTACATAATTTATAGCAATGTGTTATAATGCATATAAAATATTTGTCACCTCATATTTAACAGTACTCACACTAATATTTTTGACCGATTTTTTATCTTGCTCTCTAATCAAAATTCACATCATTGAATTTTAAAAGATACATAAATTAACAGGAAAGATTAGACGACAATATTCCTATAAAAATATATTATATATTCAATTCAACAAATTTTCTCAATCCTGATCTTCTAGAAAGCATATTCATTTAAACTTATTTATATTTGAACTTTATTTGTCTCAATTTACATCTATTGTGAAAACCCACTCATATTTCATAGATT
Organism: Pantala flavescens; assembly: GCA_020796165.1. NCBI lineage: Eukaryota > Metazoa > Arthropoda > Insecta > Odonata > Libellulidae > Pantala > Pantala flavescens. Next base: position 42,489,606 of record CM036881.1, on the reverse strand, counting down.
CAAAACCCTATTCAAATAAACATTTCCTTGCATTCACCCAAACATCAGAGCGTATCCATTCGCATATACTTCCACGCGACACTATCTAAACCTAAGATGTTTCCATCTTTCTCAATCGATAAACAGCATCCGAATCGTTCGAATCACTTTCCCAAAACGAGAAAAGAATCTGGCGAACAAACAACATCGTGAGTTTCGAATCCAATCCCAACATTTCCATCCGCTCGTGCATGCCAGCATCTGCCGCTGCTCTCACGCGTCGCCGGAATATTCCCGAGTTTGATCGAATGAGCCCTCGACATCCCCTCCCCGCGGTTCCCATGGCAATTTCCCGCTGGAATAACCGTTGCGATGGCCCGGCGCCGACCGGTTCCTCGGGCTACAACGAATTAACGCTCGCATCGACTATTCCACGAGATTTCTCTGCCGAATCTCTCCTGGCCTTCGTATCGCTCCACCGCTCGCCAATCCACTCCTCGGAACGCAACAAAAACTCAAGGAGAGTCCGCTCCTTTGCACTTGAAGGAAGGAAAAGAAAGGATACCGAAAAAAATAAAAGGTTGGAAATACGAGGAAAATCTCGGAGATAAAGATTCGAGCGTACCTCTCGGATTCCAAGGAAAGAACGATTTGGGGAAAATTATGGTTTAAGGAGTTCTGGGAGTGATTCTTTGATTGCTACGGTAACCAGCGGGAGGATGAAATCGTAAATAATACGATAGATTTAGTTGTTAAGACAACAGAAACATTTTCGTAAACAAACGAATATACGACACTACTGGGAAAGAGTTATTGATAACATCATAAGAAGTAATATTCATCTTCTTTTATCAACACGATTAAAAGTAAATGAAGACTATTCCAAAATATATTCTCTATAATGCACTTTTATACATTTTTGTAGGTATTTTGATATTGCTAAGACTGTAAAATTATGGAATTCAACAGAAAAATAGGTCTTGCGATTACAATAATAGTGACCAGACAATAACCCAACCATGGTTACCGATTGCTATATGTTATTGAAAGGTAATATATCATTGTTAAGAAAGGCACATTATTACTAATTTAATAATGATTATTACTGCAGCTACAAATTTTTAATTTTAAACTTTAATTAGTTCATAGATCCGTGTATCTTCTTCGGTTGAAATTCGGTTAGATTTTAATTACTAAACCTTCAAAATTGTAAAGTATTCTATTACAGCCTTAAATAACTCTAAAAGAAGTTACATTTAGATACTTGTAATTAAGCGACATCTTTTTGGAGTATCATACGCATTTCATACTTATCATTGAGGAAAACGCTTTCCTTCTCTTTCACTAGTATATAATGTTAACAGCGATGCAACACCCGGTCCATGCGTAAAGATAAGATTGGACTCAGTGCTAACTATTCACGTGTATGCTTGGATTACGAGAAACTAAAGTGACTGTTACGAGGTGAAAGGACGTTCTGAGATGACAAGATACAATCCATAGAGCTCGCAAACAATGATCCTGAGTGAAAAGTGAAAGGAAGATGTATCTTCTGCGAAAGAAAGCTGGAAATATATATCTTTGAATCTGTTAAATATTTCTGGAGATATCCTATTGTTCTTTCATATAGACTTTTATGAAGAATAAGAACATACCATTGAAAATAACTATCCACAAACATTTTGCGAGAGATGCGCGAATATATTTAAAATGTGCAGAAACAGAATCAGAGATGTATTTCAAATGTATTTTTAACACCGAAGCTACTCAACTATCCAGTCATCCCTTTTCAAATATTCATACAATTCCACGCCCACTTTTTTCGATCAGCATATAAATTAACGGATATATAACGAGGTTTAAAGTTTACGGTTAGCAACCGCAGCATCCTATCGAATTCCGTCATTATATCATTAAATTTATATTCCCTTTCACTCACTGATTGCCGCGTAACGAATTGGCCAGCTGTTTGTTTAACTCCATCTCCCCGATATTTTGAATGTAATTGGATTTTATCGCTGTTTACAGAATATCTGCAATTCCGACAGGTTCATGTTATAATTTCCGGAAATCATATTCTGCTGTTATTTCAGCCTTGCAAGCTGAAAATAATGACAAAACAAACCGAACAATATTTGTGTTCCTGCGTTAAGAGTCCAAATTCCTTCGTAAATTTACGGATTAAGTGAAACGTATTTGCGGCCAAAACTTTTCTCATCAAATATTAAATTCAATTTCCTCCACGAGTGTTAAATTTAATCTGCTCTTGATCAGTTTGGATGGTAAATAATGAAGTTTTGACTCTTGTGACAAACTACTCGTTGCCAGGAGCCCGTAGAACGTATTTATTACGTTGTTCTGAACCTCGGCCGTATATTATTTTTCCCTCTGATAATGAATGGAATTGAAAACCTGGAATTTCATTAATTAATCCGTATTTATTTTGGAATAAAAAAATGAGTCCCCTTTTTATTTACGCGGGATTATTTGAAAATAAATTAATCGCAAAGTTGATTCAAGGGTAGAACATTTCTGAATAACATTCACTCGAAAAGATTCCGTAATGTATTTTAAGTAACAAATTAATGAATATGGGTGAAATAAATATTGTAAATCAATTAATTTCTACTGAAGCTTATGTTCATTACGGAGACGCTATATATAATTGTGGGTAAAATAATGATTAAATAAGTTTCATAATTATCAATTAATGTGTTTACATATAATTAGAGTGTCGTACGTTATTGTCATGATCGATTAATGTTAACCGGTAAACATTCAAAACTTCAAAGTATGTAGGATATTAAACGACGTATCACTCTTTGAAATCATTCTTTCAACCTCTTCGATACAATCCACAACAACATTTAACCTTATCTTCCCGAATGACTTTCCATCATTCTTCCATAAGTTTCTTTTCTCTCCATTTCCAAACAGATTCTCAGATGGAGAGAGGGAGCTCCACGTAGAGAAAGGAAGGAACATCAAACATGAACGAGAGCTGTACAACCTCCTTTGAAACGCTTTTCTTTCTATTTATACTTGTCCGCTCCAAACATCATATCCGTCCCATTGTACTCCTTTCTGAGAAAGGGAACGTATCTCTATCTCGAACACACACCGTTACATTAACCCGAAAACGAATCTAAAAATTTCAGGTCTTTCGGCCGTTTCTTAAACACACAATCCTCGCTTTTTATGGTTTCGAACTCCTTTTTTTCTCTTACATTTTGCGAGGCTTCCCTTCCACTCGATTTACAATGGAGAAGAACTATATTCGACTTATTTATTAAAGTCTGAAGTCTATATGGAGCGGTAAAGATGTTAAGGTGCCTCCTTCAGGGTTGGAAATATACTGAGATTTAACAATTGAATGTTGGTATCCAGGTGAACGCAAAAACTCAACAAATTAAAATTTTAAAAATAAATAAATAAATAATAGGTTACTACCCAACAAGGAACTACCTCGAGTTTGATATAGCACTTTTTTATACGCTCTAGTTAATATATTTAGGCGGACTTTTAGGTAATTAAAAGATACCTTCTGGTATTTCGATATCGTATATTTAACCTATGAACGAGTTCCTCAATAGTGAATTAGTTATATTGAATATCAAAGAATCTTTATCTAGGATACATTTACATTGGACTGCAAAGCTAAGATTACAACATTTTAGAATAATGCTGCCCGAAAGTTATATAAATAACTCATTTCTGATGAAGATCAATTACTTTAAAATATCATAATTGAAACTTAAACACCTATACTTCGGTTCTTAAATTAAATATCCTGACATGTAAACCAGAAGATGTTTACTGTGTCACTTATTGTCTCAGATAAAAATTAGAAAATGTTTTGCACGAGTCAAACTATTGTTAGAGCAAATATGCTCAAGGGGAGGGTAGTATTATTTTCATAAATTTCTTGATCTCTTAAGAAACATATACTTAAAATATTCCAATTAAATATTATAGACGGCATAATTTATACAAATTAACTCAAACAGCTTTATTTTAAGAAATAAATTTGTAAAAAGGCAATTCTGCAATAACCAATAAAAATATGTGCAACTCATGTTCTAAATATGATGATTTATTTATAGTCTTTACTTTAATTTTTATGGCCTTATAATACCTTAGCATGCTGATAACAAAGATATAAATACGTCGAGTTTATTTAAATCCTAGTGATCCTAATAATGTGAGTGTAAGCAAAGAATATCTGCGTATTAAATTTAGGCATTAATCCTCCTATCTCCTAATACAGACTAATCCTATTCCGCTATTAACACCAATCCTGAGTTATTCCTGGCCTAGGCAATATATACAGAAACACATAAATAAACTATACTTTCCTCCTTAATTTATCATTCCTTCCCGTAAAAATCTTAAGCCCTAAACTCTCCTCTTTTACTCCCAAAAATACCCCTTTAAATCCACGTAAGCAAATATCATTTAATGCATTTCCACCACCGCTACGCCCACGCCACCTTCGCATATATCACGGATTCGCGGAACAATATCGCAGCGTATTAAAGCTCCAGACGCTAATCTGAATCTGGGCACAGAGCAGGTGGTCGCCCTCCGTAACCTACGGACCCCACACTTCTTTCTCTCCGGAGACTCGTTGGCCGTCGCCCCCTCCGACCTAGATTCGACCTCTAATCTCGATCCTCATTGGTCCACGATCTGACCCGATTCGGTCCACGCACAGCTTCCCCTCCCAGCCTCCCCTTCTCTTTCGTTTTAATCCCTTCATCTCCGATGTTCCTTCAGAAATTCCTCCACAGATCCCTTTATTTGCATGGCCTTCCTTCGAATTCTCTCATCTTGTAACTTCCCTCTGTTCTACGGAACATTTAAAATTCCTCGGCGGAGCTTGTTACAGTCTGCGTGGAATGGAGACGATGAAATACGTCTTCCCAAGATCATTTCTATGACGACCTACTGCTGACCTTATATATCGTTTCGGATATCGCACAACTTAATTTAAAATCTCCGATTACCGATCTAGAACAATTATTTAACTCTTAGTACCCTATTTCTTACAAAAAATTCCAGTCTTGTTCGTAAATCAATTATATTTTAACTGCAAGATTTCCGAGTTTAAATTATCCAATAAAAAGTAATAATGAAATGAGAAACTTAAACTTATTGCTCTATTACATTAATGCTATCCTATATTGACGACTCTTACACTATGAGATTCGAGTCAAAGTCCTGGTCACCAGAAATCTGTTTCTCATCCATTTTTCCTTGCTTATTTCCAACCCTCGTATCTTTACTTGCAAAGTTTACCCTGCCTCTTACAATTTTTTCTTAAGCCAAACTCAATAACAGTCTTAAACGCATGTTTCTATGATATAAAATTGTCGCTTTAACTTGTAGATATAAGAACAGAAATTTACCACAAATTTGAAGTAAAAAAAGGAGGAAAACTATGTAAATGAAGGAAAAATAGAATATTCATAATAAATAATGAGAGCAGAAAACAAGATACAGAAATGCACGATCATTAAAACGTTGGCGAATCGCTTTCAAACAATAAGAAGTAAAGTTAGTAACAGAGTTGTTAAGAAGGAGTCGTTAACAAGTTTTCGCATCTCAACGGGAGTATAATCAAGTTTTAGTTATGCATAATTTCCCTTGACGCCGGATTCTTTGTGAAGTCTAAATCTTAGCTGAATAGACCTGTCCCTCACTATCTCTACTTTTTTAACTTTCGAATATTATAATATCGATATGGCTCACTCTGGATTCAGAATCCATCAGTCAAATTCACTTTTACCGACTGGAAAGGCTGCTACGTAGAATAAATTTCGTATTCATTCCAAAGAAAAGTATATGGTTGGAAATGTAGCTCCTCAGTGATTCCCAGAGGTATAAAGACAAAGTTTCGTATGGAATTGTGATCAACACGATTCTCTATGAGGTAAAAAGCCAACATCATTGTTTTCTGTAACCATAACAATGAATATGAAACATGAGATATGTTATACTTGTTTATAATGAAACAATATTTTCCCTGATACATAAATCTCGCGTATTTAAGATATATTACTAATTTCTTAAATTAATAATATTTTAAATTTATATTCTCATATATCATTTATTAATTCTCTATATACGTACTTCTCGTCATTTTTACTATTCTGAAGATAGCTTTGTCTAAAAAAATAATTGCTATCCATAATCTTTTCAAGTTTCTAAAATAATATAATTTGGTATCTCATTATACGATATAGTATGTTAACACTGAAAATAATTCGTGATAGAACCAATTTTTGGCCGTATTTTCCATTTACACAAAAAAACTTGTCCAAAACTCACTTATGAGAGTAAACAAACAGCAAAATTCATTCTTTCTTTTTCACCCATTCTTTGTATCTCTAGAACATTAAACGCAAATTTTAAGTAGCGACTTAACGATACAAAACACTCCCTCATTGCACTAAATGTCGTGCATGGAAATCCAGCACCGCCGCCAGTCTACGGATAAAAGTGGGGAATTCCATCCCCTTTTGAGCTGACCACACATTCTCTCTCGGAGTCCCTGCGGCTTTTGGGTGCACCCCTTGCAGAGCAGGACATTATTGTGGACGCATAAGAGGTGGCTGCAGGAAAAAAGCGGACTGCAACAAGCTGCTTTAGTTTTGGACGTAATAACGATGCGAGAGGTGAGTGCATATCTCGCTGCAATTTAAAAGCCCCTCTCTCCTACGATGGTGATATTGTCGAGCTGTTGGAACAAAAACGCAAGTGGATTACGGTTTTTTTCTCTATTATACCTTTAATTTCTGCTCCTAGTTTGCTGATTATCTCCACATTTATTCTCAGGTTCATTACATCTGTTGTTATTTAAACGAATCAAACGTGTCTCGGTTGCTAAGGAGTCCATGGAATATGTATCTATTTATAAATCGACAATGCTTTATAATTCAGCATTTTTAGCTGACGTAATTGTCAATTAATTTAATGTAATGTATCTTTCTATAAGGAAATTTACCCAGGAGCACTTATAATCTTTTATATAAAAAAGAATATGAAACAGTAAAAAATAATCTTCTTAGCAATGATATAATACAATGAATTTTGGTTGAGGCAAACATGGACGAGGAGAAATTCCATGCTTGTAAAAGAAGAATAAATGGCAGCCTCGCCGAAAGAAACATGAGAGACCATAATTAGAGGGATAATTAACCGTAACTCATAAGATTCAGGAGAGTGATTCAGCTGCTATCTTAAGAATATTTCAATGATATTAAAAGATAACTGGATTTCCAAGTTCCAAGAGCCTACGAGCCATAAAAGAATGTAAAATAAAAATTTAACTACTCAGAAGAAATCGATCTTATACAAGTAGTTACAAAATGGAGAAAGTAGAATTTCCAAATCAAGTTAAAACAGAGGTATTTCAACTCATCCACCAATAATTTCCTATGGATTTCTTAGAATAACCATTCGTCACACTAAAAGTGTTCCTTCTATTAAATATAATACTTTCATAAACGTAAAATCTAATTCCCAACGCTCTTCTTCCTCGGGCAATAATTTCTACTCAGAATCAGTTACATCTCCGCGCCATAATCTCAAATAATGTCTTTTCACCCCCCAAAAGATTTAAGGCACCATCAATAACTGCTTTCTTGTCCTTTTTCCTAGCCTCTATAGGATTTCGTGCGACGTCCTTCTTTTCCTTGGAAATCCACCCCCATATCGGCCTGAGTCACGTTTGAGTCATCACTCAACTTTCTATTAGGACAACCTCTGATGCTGAGAAATATTGGATGTGGTTTCCATCTTGTTTTTCTTCGCACAGTTTCCAAGAGAAGTAATCGCTTTTTATGCTTTTCGCTCACCTTAAGACTAACGGTGTACTCCATTCTTATTGGATTTTCGGTGACGAGTAAACTGACCTTTAGGAAAAGTTCATTCCGTGTTGAGCTCTAGCAAAACAGCCACTATATGTAGGGCAGTTTTTATATTGCGATCTTACGAAATAAATCCGTTGCGAAGCAACTCATGAGAGATTGAGCGTTGACGAGGCAACGTAAATGCCAAAGAAACGAGGTCGGTGGTAAATGTAATCTCAAACTTCAATATCCTAGGTGACTGGATAAACTTACTCTCGTGAGAGAATCAATCCCACGAGAATCAAATGCCATCCTGTCGCTGCTTGGATACTAGCTGGGTGATGTATTAAATTACGCACAAGTTATAAATATTATTATCATTGAAAATTTATTCAAAATATAAATAAATAAGTAATAGTAATAATGCTAAAATTTTCAAAAGTTAAAGATACATAGCTGGTAGCGGTCTATCAGGAATAAAACACTATAACACATTGATACTTCCTAACGTACTTTCCAGTAAACGAATACTTTCCTTTTGTTATAAAGGAGCGCGACAAAATTGAAGCTCTATGTACTCTTGTATCTAGTATCTACATGATCTCTATTTGAATTTATAACTTAAATATTAATCAGAATTACATTCAGATTTTTAAATTCCTTTTGGATTGATTGTATGATGAAGAATACGTACATTTTAAAAAATTGCTCAATATAATTTAAACTAAATGCTTCATTACACCTGAATTATTACTGAATATATTGTCACGTACTATAATTTAAACATATTTCTTTTGGTATAATAATGCATTCCAATGTCAATTAATATTGTTCGAAAATGCTCATAGCTGAGTAAATGAAGCGTAAAGTGAATATAAATAAATAACTTATTTAAAATATTCAGTTGATAATCATTTATATTCAGCGCACAGACTTTTTAGCTAGCAGTAGATTTTTTCTATAACTGTTCAGCATCCGGGAGAAGCACACTTTAGTAAATCCTTGAAAACCCGCTTTATTACAAAATACTTTAATCAAATTCTTGACATGAACGCAATTCGCAAATTGTGAAATACATAAATCATGGAGCGCCCTCATCCCATTCCACGCGAATTAAAGGCCAAAGGGTACGTTTTATGCGTCGCACGAAATGATTCATAAAACGCTTCGAAAATATTTTGCCAATTCAGCCCCTCTCTTCGTTGCACCGGAAGAGTAATTACGCACACAATGACGCGAAAAATCGCATGAAATTCGCGGTGCCGCATTCACCAGAAGCACTCCATAAATACCGAACTTTTTCAACGCTTAGAAAAAAGAATTTATTCGAAGATGTTAGATAATGAGCAATGGCATTCATGACGTTCCGAAAACCTTGCGATAAAAAAAATAAGCGGTCGACTCTTGGAAAAGTGGGATTTGTTGTTCTAAGGAATCCGGATTGTTTAATGTTCATAATTTTTCTCGTAAAACCCAACCCTTTTCCGCTGCTGGAATGCACTTACACAGACCTCAATGACTCCGTATTATTCTTTTGAATTGGAGTAGCCCTCCACAAACTCTTTCGTATGTGACTGCGTCGCACAGATAGGATTGGAAACCACCGCTGAGCGTTACCAACTGCTTGTTTACGTTTCGCAGATATGTGGCTAATCCCATCAGAAGATGTCAAAACTTTGCGGATTAGATGAAAAACGAGCCTTCACTCTTCTTATTTGTCTTCTCGGATTCATACCTAGAAATCCCACACTTTCTCTGGGGAGAATTTCCTTAAAAAGGTACATAAACGCTTGTTTATTTAGACTCTCCACTTAATGAAATGAATGCCCGAGACCAGCCGCGAAGCAAGAGTTTTGAGTTTTGGACGAATTAAGAGTACCTGGAACTATTTCTTCTTTTTATTAATCCCGAAAACTTGAGCAAACTCGGATCGACGGTTGTTTTAAATGGCGAAAATTCGAATACTGCTTTTGTATCCGCAACTAGCATCTCGAAATTTAATTTTATCTTGTTTCTCGACTCATTTTTTAAAAATTCTAAAAATAAGAAATATTTAATCCTTACTTCAAGTTCTTTAAATCTAGCTGTAAGTAAATTTCTGATCTGTGTGAGTAATAAGCAGAATTTAATGAACGAATATGTATAATTATTCGGTTCAGTTCGGTATATTGTTCCTTCAATTAAAAATTCCTTTGGAGATAGTTTTCTTATCATAAAACTTAATGGATCTCATTTTCATCAACTCTTTGATTATAGAACAACAGTAATTCTGTATATTACATAACTTGTATTAGTATCTGATATGATGGTGGAAAAAAAATTGGGAGTATAGTAAAACAACTTGGTTTAACCAAAAGAAGATTGTATTATGCTAAGGTACACGGATTAAGAGTATGTAAAGAAATAGCAGTATAATAACGGTACTGTAAATATGTACTTTCACATTATTAATTCTTGAAAATAAAATGATCAACCAGTATTCAAGATAAATTCTGATTATTAGAAAACGGAATTTATATATTTTTAATGCCTCACAGTAATTTTTATCTGACAATAATTCCAATACTTTAAATAAAATATAAAAACCTAATCTTGATAGTGTTTAGCATAAATAATTTAAGAATTATATTTTAAGACATATATGTATACATTGAAACGGGTTAGAAAATATCGTGATAAAAGAAGGCGCTTGTAACATAAAATAATAATTTTCTGGATCATATATTTTAACAACTAAATATGCAAACAGTATCAGTTATGTTGATTTCTTCAGAAAATCCGATATCCTAGAGCCCACGTAAGGCTGTAATTAATTAATATCCCAGTCCGAATATTTCAATCTAGTATACAATTCAGTATGCTCAAGAATTATTTAATGACAATTTCGTAATATAATTCATTATAATAATAAGGTTAACCTTTGCTGAGTACTAAAAAAACTGCTTGAATATATTTCTATCATTCTGAACTGCCTTTAAACTCTGAAGGACGCATGAAGGTTGTCCAGGCATCTCCACTTTCCAGGATTCCTCACTGATCTATAGCTTATTCAGCATCCTAAAAATATATATCTTAAAATACGAACTTCTATATCTATCCCAGTATTTCTAATCTAGCTCAATCTTTTATAGTATTCAACATTTAATCTTTTACGTTATATCGAATCAAATTTCAGATGTAATTGAAATAAAATCATGAGTGCTTATGAAAGACGAATGGAAATAAATACCCCAATTGTGAAATAGGCCATAAGATGTTTCGAATGCCAATATGTTCGAGCTTCGTCTTTTTTTGAGGTAGTATAAGGATATCGTTACCATGGTTATCTGGAGCGCGTAAACTAGGGGTTGGTGACCTGAAATCACATGTGGGTCTTTGGGACGGATTCGAAGCTCAAAAAGGAAATGCATACGCTGGTAAATTTTCATAGAGAAGGAACGTTTCTGAGATTGCTTTTAGTTTCCGCTCGATATCTCCATGGAAACAATCCAAACTCAAAATTTCCAGCATCCTATTATATTCGATACTCAACCATTATGAATGTATTGATTCGAATGGAATTTATTTATATTGGACTTTCATTATATTTTCATTATCTCGATAATACTAACAACTAAATGACGAAACATCAAATACCTTTCCAAAGTAACTTTATAAATGAGATGCATACAGGTTAAAACTTTGCGGTAATGTGACTATAGATTTTTTTTAATTGCGCACCTTTATTGTATTAGAAAGTGTTTTGTATTATAAGTGTTAATAAATAAATGTTTATATAATCTATCGATCTAAGATGATGGTTTAATAACCTGACAATACTTATTTAATAGTAGGAATTTATCAGGAATTTAGCTCATTGTTATCTGGTAATAGAGTAAATTTCTGTGAAATAAAAATTTAATTTAATTTACATAAGTATATTAATAAATGTCTTTTAACTAACTTCTCGGTGAAAGTAACATAGGATAATAAAGAGAGCAAGAAATACAGAAGAAGAGCTAAACTACTTTCCACTTGCCTGGTCGTATTTTGAAAGGCATACATGAAAATAAGTTTACGAAAATTGTATGAACTTTTCATGAAAAGAATACAACAGTACACCATTCCTAATAATGAACTACTTCGAACAATTCCCCTCGTATCATAGCAACTACGCGCAGCAATTGAAGAAGCCTTATCTCTTTGGATATCATCCTATGTTTCCACGGTGATGTAACATCATGATTACTCCATGCCCTTTAAAACGGAGTCGAGGTGATCAATTTTTCTTGCGAGATATTAAAGGAGAACCTCAAGAAATGCATCGCTAAGTTGGAATCGAATTCTGATGGAATCATTTGAATTTCTCCCCTCGATTCGAGAATCAATCATTTCATCAGCTCATCGACTGAACCTCATTTAATATGCTGATTGTGTAAATGTGATGCAAATCAACTGTTATCTGTGGGGCGGAATATATTTTTGGTAGCCCCTTAAGATTTAGCGTTTTCATAATCTCTCGGGAGTAATAATGTTTCTTTTAAGTCTATTTTAGAAGAAAACTTTCTCTTCATTAACTTGTGATTGACTCTTTGAATGATGGATTTCATCCTCTATCAATCAGTTAACTGTAATTTATATCCATTGTGACATCACTATGATACATTCTGATACATTGTTGATGAAATCGAATTAGAGTAACTTAAGACCTAATCCTTGGTAACGAAGTAACAATGAGCTTCCGATTAACAAAGTGGTTACTGCATTCGATTCAGGGTTAATAACTAGTATTAATGGGTTCTTATGGAATTATATAAGCTTTAGCATTTGTTATAACGTAAATTCAATAAAAGGATAATCCATTCAAATGATTGAAAACAATTAATATTCTATCTCAAAGAACGAAAAGTTTTAGCATCAACCTATCCTTCCTTTATTAAGCAAAACAATAAGTGTTAGTTGGAAGTAGTAACGCATGATTTGAAAGAGCAAGGAAGAAAAATCCAACTCGAAGAACATCAACGTTCCTTATTTCCAAAACTAAGAAGACAGCATTGATTACACATCCATTAGAAGATATTCATGACCAATTAAAACAGCGTTATAATTATAGGAAAAAATAGATGGGCATTAGATATCCAATCGACGTGGATTGAGCCATGAATCTAGCATGCAGAGCTGATGAAACTTGCCATCAATCAATCAGTGCCAGAATTCTTAATAGATCTGTCGAAGACGAGTTCACTTAATGCATGGAACTGCTGTCGACACTTCCTGGAAATTCCTAGAGCAGCGGAAGTCCAAAAAGATGTCATATTGAGTGAGGATATAACCTTAAGTCGAAGATGAAAGTTCCTGCTGCGAAATGGACTACAAAGCTACCAATGAATTCATTGGGATTGCTCTGGTATTACTGCGTTTAAGTTTTTCCCGAAATCCCATCAATATTTATCAATCGATATCCCATTTTAGAAACGATTTAACGAGTAAACTTTCCAATATCGAACTTACTATTCCTAGGTCAATACATGATGTGTTTAACTAAAGCTTCATAGTAAACTAGCTTTCGTAAAGAACAAACATTTCTAAAATTTTTGAAGGTTTCTTTAAGTGCTATTATTGTTCTATTACTTTTTTGTTGAGTTTCTTAAATTTGGATTATTCTCATTATATTTGGCTATGGCCTGATTTTTATTTCTCAAAGTTTAGTAAACATGAAAAAATTCCGCTTGTTAATTTAAATAAATATAACAACTATTTCAATAATTTAACACTTGTTTTAAACAATACTGTGCTCTAAGTTGGGTAAATGAATTCATTAAGTCTGTGTAAATTACAAGTGAATAATTTTGAATTGGAAGACTTAAGATCAACTCAAAGCATCACAGTCAAAATAAGAGAATATACGATATGGAAGATTTGTAGTCATTTGTTAAATGCAATGAGATCCATCAACAAATGAGGTACCAACGTATATCGCGTAGAATACGAATAAGAACGAATACCGAAGGAAATATTACTTTTGCTTAAGCATCTGAGTCTTTTTACTATATCATATCTAAATCAGGCTATAATTATCCAAAGAAATTGTTGAAGGAATTTACAAGAATCAGAGTACTCTTATATAATAACCTAATTTTAACAATATTAAAATAAGGATTCCACGACTTTATGTTAAGTATTAATAAGAATCAGACATTTAAAGAAATCCTAAGTACTGGGTATCATACAGTTTTGGAGACAAATATTCCTATTTACTCAAACTCCAATTTACCCTAATGTTTTTTGCCTAATGCTCTTTGCATCCGTTTTTAGCATCCGCTGATTGCTAACTCATCTTAAATTAATCTTCTCACAGATGCAACTTCACATCTCATTCAAATGGAAATTGAGTGTATCAAAATGCAAATTCATTTTCGAAATAAAATGCAGCTATCACTTAACGTTTAATTTTAGGAACATCTTTGCTAGAATTCTCTTACTACTCCTGTACTGGTAATGAGATCTCCATAAGCTAAATTTTGTCCCTTACAAGGTAGATTTTTTTCAGTAACTAATTATACAGTATGTAACTAAGTATAAATCCATTATCCAAACAATCCGATAAATAGTAATGCTATACAATTAATGAAACAATATTCCACCTCATTTTTTAGATGGCAACGGTACCTTAATAATGTCAATAAAAATATGTCTGGTAACAGATCTAGGTCATTAGGTAATTTGTTTAATGTTAAGGGGTTTCATAAAATGCGATTCTCACAATATCAAAAAATCTTTTAAATTAAGATAATACCCTATGTTTTAAAATATGTCTATATTTCTGTAAGAATAATAAATAGAACCGAAATATCTTACATACTAATCCATCTATAGTATGAGAGAAGCCTATTCTGCCAACCCAATAAGACTTGATATTTAAAAAATATTCCAAGTAAAAAAATATGTCTGAACAGACTTGGCCGACTATTTTACTGATTGTTTCTTTTTATTTACACAATTAAGATTAAAATTGTGTTTTTCTTTATCAAGTACTTACTCCTTCAATTTCATAATATGTGACATAAGTTTTCAATATTTTAGAGAGAAGAGGAACGTACATGTATCGTAACTGGATTATTCTTGAGATGAACATTATAGACAGCAGTCTAAATTACCTCCCACCATATGATAGCGTATATGTTTCTCTAATTTCTAGTCATCCAGGACATGATAATGATTTTGTAAATTCAGACATTGAAGAGTATCATTTACACCAACTTTAAGGGAAAAAGTCCAAGGAAACGTTCCTTAGAATACGAGTAATACCTTGTTAGCGCCTTAAAAAAGCTGTATTGAATATAATCTTCATCAGCAAAGCATTAAAATCTTGCTGTGTCTCGGCTTAACTTTGTCAAAGCTCAGTGTTTGATATTTTTTACATCTTGCATAAGTGAAACAATCTTACTATTTAATTGGCACCTCTACAGTGAAAACTTTCTAGAGAATATAAACTACAAGTTATGAGTTATACTGAGAAGTACTTTTGATATCATCTTATTTGGTATAGTCATAAAATTCTTCTGTCAAATGTAATCATTATTTCTGAGACTTGGCTATTAATATTTTCCTTTGAAATAAATGGACTGATATTAGTAATGTGAAAACTTAAAATTAATCATAGAAACTCCATAAACTAAATATTTCAATCTACTTCTCTGTAATTCTATGACTTCGAGAGAAACTTTGAGTCATTAGATATCCGTTTAAGATAATCGTACTTCTTTAAATACAAAAACACGAACCTTAGAAGATAACCTCAAACATAGCAACAGCACTCGAGAACATCAAGAAGGTAACCAGGTGACAGACAAGTAAACATAAACATCACATCAATACGGGCCAACATAGAGTGCGTGATGGGTGTTAGCTGCGTGTAGAAAACATAAATAAAATTGCTTCACTCACCATAGACAAGGCTCGGTGGTCCATTGACGTTGTTCGCACCTTCTGGACGTCCCCACTTGCTCGTCGACGCCTCTTCCACTGTCCCCGTATTCCCCGTCGACGTGCCCGCCTCCGACACCACGCACACCGCCTCCAAGGTTGAGGAGTCGCAATCCTCCTTGGTCCTCCTCCTCGCTCCTCCGACGGATCTCCCTTCCCTCCCTCCTTCCCCCTCCTCCACCCCCTCCTCTTTATCCACTTCTGCGAAGCCACCGTCTTCTGCCGGGGAGGTGCTCAGGTGGTCGTAGTAGTATACAGAGTCGCCCCTTCGGCGCCGGATCGTTGAGGACGCCGTGGCCGTCGAAACCGTGTCCTGCCTCTGACCCGAAGAAGATGCTGAGGAAGCGGCCACCGAGAGAGCGG
Source organism: Pantala flavescens (assembly GCA_020796165.1). Classification (NCBI taxonomy): domain Eukaryota; kingdom Metazoa; phylum Arthropoda; class Insecta; order Odonata; family Libellulidae; genus Pantala; species Pantala flavescens. Next base: position 42,473,446 of record CM036881.1, on the reverse strand, counting down.
AAGTCGAGATGCGATGCGATGGGGTGGGCAGAACTTTCATTCTCCCCTTCCCGGCGCACATCCTCCGCCCCCGGCCGCGCTTCCACCAGAGGCTCCGTCGCCACCGCCACCACCACTTGCTGCCACCGGCTTCCTCGCCCACGTGGTGCAGGTGCTGCTGGAAAGCCTCGACCAGACCGAACAGCCCACCGCTGCTTCCCCTGCCTCTGCCCCCGGCCCAGGGCCGGCCGCCCCCGTAGCCGCCCCCGTTTCCCACCTCCTCGTCCACCTCTTCTCCCGCCTCCTCGCTCCAGTTGCCCAAGTCCTCCACCGCGGTTTCCGATTTGATGGATCAAGGGGCGAGTTTTCGTTTACTAAAAAAGGGGTGGGTTTAGCACTTTAGGTGGGAGAAGGGGGTTTAATAAGGGTCGAAGTCTTTGGGTTAGGGTTGAGTACCCTATTTTTTACCGCTTCACTTCATCCAAATTGAGGTGCGATAGTTTAAGATAGGTCACTATCACTTGAAAAGTCTTCAGGGTTTCGCGAACAGTTTACACGTTCCTCACCGACAAAATCCACCTTAGAAGTCACCGATTGTGGTCGAACACTTTTGCTCCAGCACTGTTACGAAGGATCACGTGTAAGGATTCACCTTCTAGCAGAGTCTGGGATGAAGAGACGCTACGGTAGTTCGCTCCGGATTCATTCGAAGGTCACGGGGACGTCCCATCTGATCACATCCTTTGCGGACGGCTCCAAGAGGAATGGGTCAGGGTTTTGCACACCCACTTCTCGCCGTCTAACACTCCCTCTAGAACGAGAAAAATAACACCACTGGAAACAGGTTGACACAATCCACATGGCCTTTGTGAGAATAGGCCGTCTCGCACCTTGAGAACCAGCCCTCTTGAACTAGAGACAGAGCCTTCATAAGTCCATGCACTGTCAAATGCAACCCTCTCAGAATTTCACGAGTCTTAGTCACGATGCCGCCGCTAGTCCACGAATATCCTATTCAGTCTAACGGGGGTATCTAACACAACGAGGCGAGTTCTAGTGGCACACTGACACACCCATCTAACAACGCGCGCGGCCCGATCTAAAAACACAAAAACCCTTCCTAAAACACAAACCCCGTCTAACCTACACAACAGGTGGACTGGCTGACTCACGCTGCTTCGACACGGCGAACCCTCGACGCACGGGCGTGTGAAGCACTCGACACCACGCTACGAAACCTTCACTCGAGACGACTATTAGACGACCCTATTCGACGACGCGGGAAAAATCGTTGGAAAACGCGTTCGAAAGTGGCGCTACACGCGCCCGCCCGCGGGTGGAAGATGAACGGAGTGTATATTCATGCGGAGTCGGTTGCCGGATCGATTCGTACGCGTGCAGTGTTCCCATCTACGCCTGGACCTCGCTCTCCCCCGCGTGTGGGACTTGGCTCGCCACTCTTTTTCGAGGGCGACCAGAAAAGAGAGGCGGTTTGAAAGAGACGGTAGAGATTCGCTTGCTGAATAGAACGCCCCTCCCAGCCTTTCTTCCCTCGAGTTTTCCTTGAGAGCGTTTTCAATGCCCCCGCTCTAAGGCGGAGACCTCAGGGTTGATGGGGTCATCCCGCCCCGGAGAAATAGCTCTGGTTGACGCTGCAAGTCTCGCCCAGGGCGCCGTACCCGTGCATTTCACGGAATCACGCTTTTTTTAAAGGATCACGCATCTTAAAGGATTATCAAATCCACCCCCCTTTTCGTTTGGTTGCTATGGATGGATCGAACCGTTAAAACGTTAACAAATCGACGAACACACGTAGCAACCAGTACAGTCTGTACATATGAATCTGAAACTATATTCGGAGCTCACAGTTTGTGCGACGTTTCCACGCAGACGTTGAATACTGCGTCGTGTCCTTTCGGGGTTTTTTAAGTACTCTTTTGGGGGGAATCTTTCATAGCGGACGTGGAACTCGAGTGTACCGGGTATCCTGTTCCATTCGCCTACCGCATACTAATTCTACGTAAGTCACATGGCTCTTCCACGAAAAAAAACTCTCTAAGAAGGCATCTGAAGAACGTATCAGACTCTTGGCAGTGAGATGTAAAAAGGGGGTGTGTGTGTGTGTTCTACTTTTCGGGGATATCGAGGGATTTTTCCGCTCTTCTTAAAGGGAGATCGTCAAATGGGCTCGTTCCGTGTCGCCCGTCCGCGAGAAACGCTGCAATCTATTTCAGCTCTTAAGCCCTCTCTCCCGATAGGACCACCTCAGAAGAAACAGATGTATTCTTCTTCGAATTGGAAGGCTGAAGGAATGCGTGGAAGAGATGTACGTAGAGAGAGATTCGAGACGACACTACCCGCAAAAATTTGCAAAACTTTTCAAAAATATTTGTGTATATGTGTTTTCTTACCCCCCAGCCGTCTCTCTCTCTTTACTTTTCGATGAGGGAAAATCTTCCACCCTTTTACATCTCAAACCGGCTCGATAATATCTCCCACGAGAACGCCCCCCTCTCGCGGAAAGTCAAGAACGAAAATCCCGTGGCATTCCCCCGGAACGTTGGCAAAAACTCCCGGCGTACCAACGCCCCCTTCCCGCAAAGGGCGCCCTCGTACACGCGCGATCTTTCCTCACTCACGAGTCGCCGGTATTCCTCTAGAACGTCTCCCCGAGGTCAGTCATCCTCTCACGGAACCGGCGTCGCACTTTCCCCCCGCCGGGATCTCCTCGCTGGACGCCGGCATCGTTCGCAAACCCCCGATAGAAGAAGACTTGGGAACCCTCGACCCTGGAAAAACTCCTTTTACAGCGCCCTCTCCCAGGCGGGGCTGGTTCTTGAATCACCCCTCGCGAACGATATGAAGAAACTGACACATTCACATATGACACACGCTCACACACGCACACGTGAGGAGGTTGAGAACATCCGAGGGCGTTCCGGGAAGGGGTTACGATGCACCTTTCACTGCTCGAGACACACTTCTCTCCTCCCCCTTTTGATTGGAGACCTCCGAGAGAGGTCCCTGTCTCCTTGGCCGCTCGCCCCCAAAGAGCTTTCGACTCGGCCGGGGGGAGGAAAGGGGGCAGCGTTCCTGTCCCGTAGCTCTCTTCTCCCTGCGATCGCTGACTTGGTCGGCACGACAACTGCCGATCTCTGCGCGGAGCGGAAGCGGAGGGGAGTTCGGGGGACGGCCGCCGCCACAGCTTCCGGCGCTGCAGTCGCCGCGGCCGACCTACCGACTCCATGGCAGGCTGACGTGCGTGAGGAGGGGATGGGGAGTAGGGGGGGGGGAGCGGAGGGGGGAAGGAAGAGAAGAAAAAGGACTTGAAAGGGAGGAGGAAGGAGTGAAAAGATGCAGTGCTCTGAGTGATGATGAGGGCGCTGCTGGCGAACACCTGAGAAACAAAAGATGGTGGATTTTTGTTTATCCTTTCTCCCGTTCCCCCATTTTGCTGAAAGGAGCTCCCGTTGCGAACGTATGGATGGGTATGAATGCGTGTATACATCCCTGGGATGGTGCCACGGCCTGATTTAAAGGAGTCGACGTTCTCAATGCACGTCGTGTGCTTTACTCTCCGACACGAGCGCTCAACCGATGCGTCTGAATTTCTTCGAACGCAAATGTCTCTTCGTAGGATAGACTATTTAATTGGCGAAATGAAGGATAAGAATATATACGTCTATATTCAACGTATTCGAACGAAGTTGCGAGATGAATATTTTAAATTTATTTGCATTTTTTCGTAAAATTCTTACACATATTTATCAACTTAGTTACGTAAAAATGTTTGAGAGATCATAAGTATTTCCAAACAGAGTATATGAAAACATTTTAATATATATGCAATTAGATACGTAAACTTAATTCTTACTTATTATGAACTTCACAGGTTCCTTTAGACGTTGACTTTCAGAAAAATAGGCTTGACTTGTTTTATAAAGTAAAATCTAAGAAATAATATATTAATGAAATAAAAGAATAAATAAAATTAGCAAAATAGAAATGTTTAAGAATAACGATTCTTCAACATTCCCCCGCATTCTCAACAATGCATTTTGACTGCAACTAGGTTTTTCTGCTGCTACCGTACCTAATCATTAAATGTAATTGTATTTATATCTATTATCTTTTAAGTAACGTTTAACGGTTTTAATAAACTACATAAGATAAGAAATAAAATAAATCTTGAAAACTTGAGCGATAAATTTCATGCTTAAAATTTAAGAACACATGATGCGCCAAGGGTCGCCGTTGAGTAAAAGTTCGTATTATTTAACCATTAAATATTTCCGTGGACCGGAATTTGATTGATGATATGATAAACAAATCATTTTCCGTTTACGAGGGATAACGCTACCTCAGCTCTTTAGCGGTTGTTTTAATCATCGCAGAAAACGTATACTCATCCTTTATAACATTCACTGAGACTGAACCTTAATCGCTAGTCTCCCATAGGAATTTTATTTTATTCAAAACATTCTAGTCATAATGTTTCGCATTTACGCTGAGTTGTGCTTAGTATTTTCGAGCTGAAAGAAAACGCCGCTTCGCGATCGCCTTTTGTCATTCAAAAGATTCCTAGCCCCGTTGCTAAGAATGGAAGATAAAAATGATGGATGGCATGAGCTCAGCTCTTTAGGCAACATGTTTCTTCCTGTTGGATTATGCAACGTGGCAAGAGGTTTAACATTCTGAAATTATTCATCATTTTGCTAGAAAGAGTGAAGTAAACAACACCGAAAAGACAAAACGGAAACTTTAATATCAGCCTTAGAATCAAAGTTGTATAGGACAATTTCATAAATATTATTCGTCAATTAAAGTAGTTATTTTAGGATAATTTTAACTGTCATCCTCATCAATTTCTTCGGGTTTTTTAAACCTTTAGTTTCTAGTCTTTTCTGAGACGTAAAAACTTAAAATCACTTCCTTTGAATTAAGTTTGCGTATTAATGGTACTCTTAAGAGGATAAATATCATTGTATACCATCATTTAAGCATGCATTAAGTTACTCTATATACTCGTTTATTAAAACTTTTCTGTGTTATTTAAGTCATAATATTCTTTAAATTATGCGCTCAAGAAGCTGGAACAACCTGATTTAATTATCCTCTACATATCTTCGTCAAATCAAGAATCTTCAAAGAAAATTTTCAACTAAAATTTCGCTGTGTACAAGCATGTTTTAAAACAACCCAACCGATAATAGACAATTATACGCACACGAGGTAATCAAACTAGCTGCAGAAAATATTATGAAAAAAAATCGCCAACGCCTGAATTTTATGCAACCTAATTTACTTTAAAATTTGCCTACCTTCCAGGATACATGTGGCGCAGTGTAATTAGCTTGTCAACGAAGGGCCTCGGAGAGTCGCTGCGTGTGGTACACCTTAATTTCGGTAAGACTAATTTCTGAAATTCGTGCCTCACAGACTCGTACGATTAAAGCGTCAACTCTTTAAGGGACCTTAGTCAAGTTTTGATGTCGTTTCAGACCCTGCTGTTGGTAACCTGGCAACTCCCAGATACCACGTTAGTCCCAAGGTGAGGATATTTCGTAATCTACGTTGCTTAGCTGCAAAATCTAAGGTTTTATTTATTTTTCTCAATATGCTCTGATTTTTCTTTGAAGCACAATCCAAATTAAATATTCTTCCCAATGAATAATTATTACAATGCTGAGCCAAAAAACTGTCTTCAATATACTGATATCTTTCATACACTTAACTTTTACTTCCATCCCATATTATGGCTGTTGAATGATAGAATAAAAGTATTTAGGGTAAGAAATTGCTGATAATGCCAACCATTATTAATATTTTTAATATGTTTGTTGAAAGTCTTTGTGTAAAGATTAATTTAGCAAATATGATGCAAAAATATAAAAATGGAAACCGAAGACATAGAGCAGAGCTAATATCTGAACCATCGGTACCCAGCTGCTAGATAATATTCGGAACATCAGCAATCAAATCAGAAAATTGAATCTTCGAAACGCTTAGCTAAATCCAAATTTAGATTTTAATCGTGCACAATTTTATCAAGCCTTTCTGTCCACCAAACAAATTTCCAATCATGATTTGATCAGCGGGACTGTCTAACATTTGGACCTCACATTTTGCATACCTTTAATTCAATTAACAAACTCACGACACCATGAGGAAACCCAAAACAGTTAACGCACTTTGTGGAAGCAAACTTTAAGAATTGCTTTCGGAAGTTTTAACACATTTTGTTCCGCAATGGGTTCTAATACAAAAGTTTTTGGGTCCCTACTTAACTAATTAAGTGGTCACTTTGGGTTGGACGTGAGTTAAATGTCAGTTGAGATCCCTTTCAGTACATTACGGTTATTATGTACACTAATAGATTTTATTATTCCATTTAAAACTACCTTACTCCACTTAAACTTAAGTGGGCTATCATAAAATCATTCAATTTAAATTGGAATTTTTGCTTCTATTATAGTTGAGTTATATTCAAAAATACCAAGTAAATCGAAACTATAATGATAATAAAGATGTTCCAATGATAAAAGTAGATGACTCTTAACATCAAAGTTATATAAAAATAAAAAATGGCTGAATTGAACTTAAGATTAGAACTTATTTTTATTAATTGCTATTATTGCTATTAATCAGTAAAACGTTTATCGGAATAACGGATTATTCTCTTTGTTTTATTGAAAAATATGTTTCTCGTTAGTTTAAAGCCTTAAATTACAATCTTTATCTCAGCAAAATAAATTAATTTTATTCTTTATTTCTGAAACAGGTGTATTAATTTGAAACTGAAAAACCAAGAGTAAAATTTATTTTTTTTACTATAGCAAACTTCATTTAAAGAGCGTGTTTATTAATTTTTGTATGAAAAAGCTTTAATAACACATTTGAATTCTACGAAATGAAAATATGCAGTTAAATCGATGCCCCACTGCCTCTTATCTGGGATTAAAACTTAGAAATAAAATGATATGAATTGCTTTGATTTTACAAACTTACACGGCACAGCCGTACTGCTTTGATAAATTGAAACAAATCAAACTATAAAACTCTGTAATCTGTAATTCTATTTTTTCGAAACCGCATAAAATTTTACTTTCAATGGATATTAAAGGTATCAAAAGAATTTAATTGCGGCATTAAAAGGAATTTTGGAAATAATAAGCGTTTGTTTCATTTGTAAATTTCATTTGCAGAATGGTACCTCATATGAGAAAATATTTCATATACGGGGGATACTGAAATTCTTTACTAAGCATCTGCCAGATAATTCTGAAGCTAACTTTCAACTATACAAAAATGAACTTTAATCAACAAATTCCAATCAAACGTTCTATTTGTATTAATGAGATTAATGAATGTAGTTTTATATTGTGATTAATAAAATGCCATAGGAAATAAAGTTAAATTTAATATCTTCATCTGCGATTAATATTAAAGAAAGAAGCATTTCCTATAAACATTTACTTCAAGGATCAAATACAAAGTAACCAAGCCTACTTGTAACTAATAAACATGTAACCAAGGATTTCTATGGTTGATTATTGAGACTAAATAAATAATTTATAATAAAATATTAATTTTAGCTGTAAATGATATGCAGTGAATCGACATTGTTGGGAAAATGTCAACTATAATTTGAAAGATGAATATAGCATGGCTTCAGGAATGCTATAAATAATTTTCGTTGGAACATCTTAGGCAATCAAAATATTTTTGCGAAGCATTTTGGGTTATTCCCTTTTTTAATATGAACCAATCTCAGTCAAACAAATTACAGATAACCTACCGAGGCTTCAGAGAAAAAGGAACATTAATATAAAATTGCTCTTGATTTGAACCTGAAACCTTATACGTATATGAGTGAAAGCTTCATTTAGTTAAATAATCACGTATAATATATTATGTATGGGTTTATTTTGGTTAAACAAAAATTAAACCTTTCTTTATGGTCGATTTTACTTGTGAAGTTTCCTTCAGATGTACCTTAATACAAAACTTTACCTTTAATCTTTTTCTACTTGTGATAAATGTTTCTTTCTTCTATATAAATGTTAAAATATGGAGGAAGGGGAATAATTCTAATGTATCCTTTATAAAAAAACATCAATCGCTAATCCTTCAAAGGAAAACCAAACGGAAAAACAATGTATTTTCGGATCTGGCGTTATAATTTATTCTAGAACTCTTAATTAGAATAACACAAAAATCCTTTTCTTTCTGCAGTGCAATCAAAATGTATCCCTAAGGACTTGGAGAGACGGAATCTCAGATCCTTTTTCGGTAAATCCCTAATTAAAACGCTGCGTCTGGCATTAATTAAGAGATTTCTTTGCTTCTCTTCCTCTAATCGCGCAAATCAGAATTTCGATTTATTTCTGTCTCTTTCAATATTCTCATTCAATTTGTTTCATTTCTCTATACATTCTGTGAGTGAAAGTTTTGGCTTCACTCATAAGTTTCGTTAATTCTGTCTTTTCCTTCATTTAGGTTATTAAATATCCACAAATAAGAAACCGATTTTAAAAATGGAGCTGAAAAAATAATTCATTCCTAAATTTTAATTTGGAATTTTAGCTACTGTTATAAATTGACGTTTTCATTTAAAGAGACATTTCAATTTATAAATATATATTCAAACATTCAGGTTCAATTGGTTTACCCTTCAAGAATCGTAATCGAAATATTAAAAAATGTACAAATTATCTGTGAATGAATCTACAGACTGATACACTTTAATATTCTACCTTGACCAAACTCCTTATGCTTATTTTTACTATCCTCACATAAACTCTATTAATGGCTTCATCATACGGATAATACCTATGAATGGAAAAAAATCGTATTCAATGCTAAAGGTGAGAAAATCTTATTAAAAGCATATAGAATGTATATGATGAAGCATATAAAATGTTTATATGCATAGATAAACATAATTAACACTACAAAGCTGAAGAAGTACGTGTCACGCGCAAATTCGCATATTTGTCAGTGAATATTAATCGCAGAAATTCAATGGTGCGGGAATAAATTGTAGAAGAAGAGCTAAAATAAGCTGAAAGAATAATGCTTTGATATTCAAAAGTTCAAGCTACATAGTAACTTTTTAGTTTCATTCTTTTGCGATTATTTTCTAAATTTAACGATTATAAGAATTTTTAGACTATTTATGAAATAATAGCCCAAGATCGGTAAAATATATCTTTTTTCTAAAAGGATAATAAAATGTATATAATTAATTCAGAAACAGCCAAAACAACTGCATTATTCACTAGAATTACTAATTTCCAACTATAAATAAATACTCAGAGACGCTAGGACTAAGAATTACTTTAAAAATGGAATAAATATTGGTTAAGAAACCACAAAATATTAAAATAGCTTTAATTTCTTTTAGTAAGAAGATTTCCCACACAATGGATGTTGGAGTAGTGGATTTTATGAACTGTGTTCTATTATTTTCACAAGGGAAGGTTCTAATCGAGCACCAGCGAATCGTATACAAAGCACGACAATCTAAGCCAAAAATATCACACGAGTAAGACATTTCAAGCTCATTCCTACAAAGGAAACCGGAAACTACATTAAGAAACACCCATTTTTCCCCTCCATCAACTGAAAGTTCTCCTTGAGAACTCGTGGAGCAACTTGAAACAAGAAGGAGATGTCAACGCGGGTGACCCGGTCTATTAATAAACCCGCAGCGGGTTAACCTTTCATGCCATCACGCCAAGGTGGCACACCCCGCCTTTGGCCATGCATGCCTTGGAAGCAACAGGAGGGGACACACACACACCTAATCCCTTCCAGACACGGGAGGTCTGTTTACAAAGTGGCCCCTGACCCATATTCGGATAGGGTTATTCGTGGGACGAGCGCACGACAATGCCAGTTGCAGGTAGCGCGTGGAAAAAGCGATGCTGGGAAGGGTACAGATCGAGTTTCGAGAAAGTCCGTGGAGAGCACAGGGCGTCAGCTGTCGAAGCACTCGAGGCGTGCTTTTTCAAAAACCGTGCAATCCATTACCGTAATGTTTTAGATCGAGCGTAGTCGCATGGACTGCAGGGCCTGTATAATTGTCCTGCGATGCCCTTTGTTTACGTCGTCTATTGTCGACGCACCTGCAATTGACAGATTGTGAAAGAAAAGATAAAATGCGCCCAGACGGGTGATGTTGTGCTAATTGATGCGTGAGTTATGATGAAAAGGTGTCTAAATATATGCTATGATTAAATAGATCTTCGCCTTGCCTTCAGCGTCATCTATTCATATTTATCTATTTATATTCATTCGAAAATATCAATCATACTTGATGTTATATTTCTCCTAATTTCAGCGTATTTTTTTATCACCTCAAACACGTTTAATGTATTGTTCTTTTAAAAATTTAGATTCAGAAAAAATTAAATAAATATCAAATTTGAATTAATTTACAAGCCAAAAGAAATGTTAATTCCAAGTAATATTGGAAAATTTTTTGTTAAAAATGTTCATCTAAATATATAATATATCGTTTCTAATTCAAGATGCTTTGACCTATTGGCTATAATTCTGGCTTGATAAAGTTAAATTTCAACGTATTATCACTTTAAGTATATAAATTTAATTAATATTATATAACTGTCTGAAAGAATTCAAATCTTCCAAAAATCATGCTCGCTGGGGATAATGCCTCAAACTAATGCACATAACGTAAGCCTATGTGAAAGGAACTATTACGCACTCGAAGGGTTATAATATGCCTTTGACGTAGTAATCATGGTGAGCTTAACTAGACTTGGGGTTCAGAAAATCACTATAGGAAGTTCAAGAAGGATTTCGTCTTACTTTTGACTTCACTATTACAATAACTTCATAACAACACTAACTTTGTTTACTAGCAGCAACGTGCACTAAGTTCCTTTGTTTATTTAGTATAGAACATATATAACTGAGCCTCGAGTCTGAATATAATTATGAACAGAAAATCTAATCTAAACCTTAAACAATACTGAAAAAACAGATCTTAAAAAAAAGATAAATTGGTCGTCATATGTGTGCAACAATCAGATAATTTTTTCTCTTGCACATGAACCCATAGGTTTACTTTTGCCTTCTTTACTTTAAATAAAAATTATGGCAATTTTTATCTATGAACTTAACTTATTAGTTAAGTTGGCTAACAGATGGCAATTATATATCTTTTGACAGAGTGATTGCAAACGTGAAAAATTATTACTGAACATCATACTAACATTGACAATCGATTCAGTAAGTATAGGATTAATAGATTTAAAATATTATGGAAGGATGATTCAATAAATTTGCATTATTTTATGATTACTAATCGCAATGAAATTCAACGTTTGATTAAATAAGAGGAATATTTAATGAATTAGATAAATTAATGGCTAATTACGACGCAGAATATATTTTATAAACTGGATTTTATATTGAAATAGATGCCTAGATTTCAATTAATTTTCAAAGTACCAATTTTTAATCTTTTTCTGCAGCATCGATAAATGCCTTCTGTTTAAAAATATATCAATTTAAATCATTGGACAATTAATTCGAATCTTCCTGAATTTGAAGTTGAAATATTATTTTCATCATACTTTCGACCTCCTTGTTAAAAAAATATATTTTATGTTTTAACGTATTTAGTTTCATTTATTCTCGTATTTATTATAGCATGGCATAACGCTCTGATATTTGAGACACGTAGCATCAGATTCAATTCGAACATGAGCGTCTGCATTTGGTATTAAAACGATGAAATCCAACTGAATAAAGCCACCATTAGAAGACTGCAAATTTAATACTCTAACTGCTTGATCGCCACAAAAACCATACTTTGCTCCTATCATAGGAAAGTAGATCTTTAAAGTCGTGGGATTAATGCCCCTGATGGGATCATTTGCGATTTAAAACTTGATGTACTGTTGGCATGGAAACAAAACCAAAACAGCGTTTGAGCGGATACCTTTAGATATTAACGAAAATATCACCTTCATTTTCAAGGATAAAGAGACGATATGTGGCGAAGATGTTGTCCCTTTGTCTTGTTGGTTAACGGTACATCTTCGCCCCTGCCTGGTAAGGGTCGGTTTCTTGGAATTGCACGACGCGGACCCTGCCAGATGTGTCCATTCTATTGGTGCCCTTCTGAAGGTTGAAGCGGACGCTCTAGAGGGAGGAGTTATTCTTCGGCGTTTGGAAGGTCTGGTGGGCGAGTGCAAGTGAACTGGGTGCGGATAGTGCACGTCGGCAGTGCGTGGGGGATTACCAGTGGAACTATAGTTATAGAAGTTCGTTGTTATAGAATAATCCCTCCACGACATTTTGGTGTCAGGTGTTTTCATGTGGTACGAATCTCAATTCGCTCCCCTTCATTGACGTTAATTGGTGTCAGAATATATTAATCGGCGCATCTCGCAGTCATGACTTCCGATTTTATTCTTTTAATCCCATGTTTCAGTGGTGAGAACAGTATATCAGTGGAAAAATTTCTTGATTGCGTTCAATTGACCGGTCGCCTATGTTCTATGACCGATGAGCAATTACTGTGTGCCGCGCGATTACGTTTAAGAGGCCCTGCTGCCGAGTACGTACTATACAATCCGCATATTTTGGAATGTTTTGAAAAATTTTCAAAATATCTTAGACGTAGGTTCAGTCCCAGTATGTCTCTCTTCTCCCTCGAGCAAATGTTTTTCAGTTGTGTTCAAGGTTTCAAAGAGACAGTGATAGAGTACTCCTCTAGACTGCGTAAGATTGCTTTTCAAATAAAAGAGGCATATCATAATTTACCACCAGATTCGGTCCAATTAATGATGGAAAATCGTCTCTTATTACAATTTCTTTATGGATTGAGGGAAGAAATTGGCCGTTTTGTGTTGCTACGAAACCCGCGAAATATTCTAGAAGCAGAAGAACTTGCGTTCTTAGAGGAGGCAAATGTGCAAAATTATCGAGACCGAGAAATCTTAGTTGAACCGCAGTCGCGCAAGCTCCCCACCGAGATCAAAAAAGACTTTGATAGCAATCAGTGCAACACTTCAGTTCATTACTTTCGTACCGTTCCTGCGAAAAGTTGTTTCAATTGCGGTCACAAACGACATTTGATAAAGAATTGCCCATTACTGTTATGTGGAATTTGCAACAGATATGGGCATCGACCAGTGAGTTGTTCTGCGAAGAAAAGGAGTGACACCAAGGACTGCGTCACGATGGCTGCTAACAACCGCGGAGGTAGAAAGAGCTCCGCCACAACGGAAGCTTCACGAGTTTTGTTGGGATCGAAATCGCGGGTGACCTCTTTTGTCAGCCAGGATGGCGAGGATTCGACCCTTGACCCCAGTTTTGCCGAAGAAGATACTCAGAATTTCATCGGAGGAGGAGTTGCCCTCGTAGAGACTGCGACAGCTGAGAATGGAGTTGGACAGAAAGCGACCGTCGTGAGAGGACCGATGCCGTCTGCGACGTTGGAGATATCCGGCTCACCGAATTCGCAGTTGCATTCTAAATATCGTTTTCCGCCGCGGAAGAAGAGATCGGCGATGAAGAAGAAAGACTTCAAAGAAACGTTTATCGAGGATGACATTGTGAGCTTTCAGAATTCAGAAGATCAAGAACAGGTTTATTCGCATAAGTATCAAGACAGGCCGAGGATGACTAAGACGGAAAGTGTTAAAAGGCGTGCCAACGGATGATTTGTTCCCGACGAGTTAAAAAACAGAGTATCGATACAGAGTGATGATTATAAGTAGAACATTTTGTGTGACTATTAATGACTGTGTTTTTAGGTGTTTAGGTTTTTGTGAACTTGAACTATTCTTTTGGTTTTTTTTTGTTATTTTAATTACTGCATTTTCTTCTTGTTAATTTGTATGATTTATAGATGTTGGGCACCAGGCGGCTCAACTTTCGCAACCCCGGGTCTTAACTGCCAAGGGGGTGATGTGGCGAAGATGTTGTCCCTTTGTCTTGTTGGTTAACGGTACATCTTCGCCCCTGCCTGGTAAGGGTCGGTTTCTTGGAATTGCACGACGCGGACCCTGCCAGATGTGTCCATTCTATTGGTGCCCTTCTGAAGGTTGAAGCGGACGCTCTAGAGGGAGGAGTTATTCTTCGGCGTTTGGAAGGTCTGGTGGGCGAGTGCAAGTGAACTGGGTGCGGATAGTGCACGTCGGCAGTGCGTGGGGGATTACCAGTGGAACTATAGTTATAGAAGTTCGTTGTTATAGAATAATCCCTCCACGACAGATAAACCACGTGGCAAGTGTAAATAATTCGCATATAAATAATGAAATTTACAATAAAAATAAAATAAATAGTATTCAATATGCGTTTTACGTAATTAGACCTATTATGCAGTTTACTAATCCTACAGAAGATTTAGAGGTCAAAGCTTTGTGTGAAAGGCTTATAGAACAAATCTCGAGTACAGAAGTTAATCACGGGAAAATATACGACGAAAAACAAAAAGGTTATTAAATGGAGTCTTTGAAACAAGGATGAAAGCGATTTGCTATTATGTTAAGTTTATTAACTAGATGTACTTCAGGTAATGAGAAAATTCACTTTTAAGTATATTTTTAAAGGCTCTATGAGGCTATTGGCAATGCAGTACTGGTAGATTATAAACAAAAACCTTTCTTTGAATAAATTTATTTTTTATATAAAAATAACGGTGTTGCATTCATGGAGAAACGGCAGCCCTTGTAAATTGAGTGAAAGCGAAGAGAATCCCCCGATATCCACGGAAAGCGAAGAAAACGATTGGTTAATAAATTCCCAGAGACCGGGCAAGTCCTTCACGTTGTTGACAGGATACTTCTGATGGTAGTCAGTGAACTCCGCCTCTGAAACAACAGCCTCACTCAAGGATCTCTCTTCAGTAGTGATGCTCGACTTCCAGAGCGTTCATCTCGGAATGCATTACCCCTTCCCGGATGCTGGGGGACTGATCATCATCTTTTCGCAAAGTTCCCCTCTCTTTTAATCTCGAGGCCAATTAAGAAAACCGAACAAAGCCGAGGAAGTGATCGAAACTCCGCAGCATTCTCAAGAAGTGAAGTTATACCAGGAGGCCTCTTACCACAGACATGCCTTCGAAATGCACGAAACGAGGAATATTAAAAGGTGATCATTCACTCTGAGTAGGGATGGAAATTAAAAAAGCTCGTTCCAGCGTCCTTTTATTAGAACTTGGGCCATCATTTAACTCATGAACATTGAAAAACCACCAGGTCTTTAAATAGAAAAAGAATAGAATTACACGACGAATTTACTTTCGGTTTTTAACGGTTTGATTTCGTTGATTTCATTCCATCCAAGTGCCATTCCTTCAGACATTTCGACCTCATTAATCCATTTCTGCAAACGCCTTCTCTATTCTAGAAACGCTTTCTCTTCTTTGAAACTGTCTATCATCTTCACCCATCTCAATTCAAGGCATCTCTTTCAACTCTACTATCTTCTTTAGTACGTCTCCAGCATTTCTTCCTAATGAATGTCAAATCTAGTTTTTTTAATCTCTGATAGATTCATTGATCTAAAACTTTCGCCTCTTTCACTTTTCCTATTATCTCCATTTTTAACCTTCTTATTCACAGAACGTTCACCATTTTTATTTCCAATCTAAGATTTCTAAAGCATTTAACCTTTTCAAGAGAAATTGTACCAATAAAGAAACTTTATACACAATAGTATACACAAAAACTATGATTATTCAATCCAAAATAAAATTGTGCTGAAACAAAAGTGGAATTAAAATGAAATAATACTGAAAAAAGAGAGATCTTAATATGGTGTTTCGAGGTGTCTTCACGTATTATTAATTCTAAACTATCTTCGATGACTTGTAGTGAATTATTATTGATTATTTAGTGCGTCTACATATATAAGGCACATGAGGAATGAAAATTGACTGTTCCTTTTACTATAAATTTAATGTGTTTGTTATGTGTGTATAATGAAAATTATAGCTGTCATAAAGTATATTATAAAGTATATCATTTATAGCGGGACATATTAAAAATAATTAGACAGATATATTAATTTAACGTTTTCCTAATTTTAAGCTAAAGTCGATAATTATACCTACAGACTCCTATCTACACTCATTTATAATGTAAGACTCCAAATTTCCAATGAAACCTAATTTCTACAACAAAACTCTCAGAAAAATCAAAATGGAAATTAAATTGTACCAACTCAATACGTTTTTCCAGATTTTTTCCATCGATTTGTGAAAAGTTGAACTTGATCTACTTTCAGCAAAAGGGAAGACCAAGTTTGTCCGAAGTTCTCATGCCGACCCAAATTCCAAATTTTATCAGATGAATGTGGAAACTAAAAGGTTGATCTAATACGTTTGATGAAGTGGCAAACTTAAAACGGGAACTTTAGAGAGATAAGAGTTCCTTCCCTTCTAGATAAGGATATAAATAAATCAAATATTTCATCTTTATTATTTAACATTGTATGCATGAAGTATTTATAGAAATAGTTTTCTATTATTAGAGATTTTAAAGATTCAACGCATTGAAAAGTAAGGTTTAGACCATAATTGCAAATAAAACTTTTAAAGCTTTGCCTTCTGCTCTCATATAATAGCGGCGCGTTCATGTTAAATAAATAAATTCCGAAGTAATAACACGCTACTCTCCTCACAGATGATAGTTACTTTACAGGACAACCATCATCCGCCGTACGTCACTTGTCAACTATGCTCTAAATATAATCGACTAGCAGTCATTGCGTAACGAAGCCATAGCATTGTAGTGCGAAATGAGATTCAGTATGGGGAACGTGCATTCTCGCTTAAT
Source organism: Pantala flavescens (assembly GCA_020796165.1). Lineage (NCBI taxonomy): Eukaryota > Metazoa > Arthropoda > Insecta > Odonata > Libellulidae > Pantala > Pantala flavescens. The sequence continues at coordinate 42,456,644 of CM036881.1, read as the reverse complement.
GTATATAATGAAAAGAGCTTCGGACAGAGTTCTCGCATGAACTTCAAGTGCTTGATTGGCATTGCGTGTAATCAGCTTCGGTCTCATTTGCGGAGTACACCTCCTGTGACAGCCCTATTCCAGAGTCCGAAGAGAGCGACAGATGGGGAAGACTGTAAGAAGCATATGCGCGTAATAGAATGTACGTATACGTAATGAGTTCGTCTCGCTGTGCCCATATGGCTCCAATGCGATCTTTTTTTTAACGATCGCAGTGTTTAGAGTCACCTGGTAGATGGAGGATTTGAAGAATAGACATTTGATGACAGCTACCTCGGTGAAAGGAAAATGAAATATGAGTATTTATACCTTGATTAGATACTTGCGTTATGCGGAAATTCATTAAGTTCTAAAAGTTAAATCAATGCATATGCGAAGGACATTTATTGTAAGTTTTATAAATAATTTAATTTCACCGAAGGAAAAAAAACTCTTAGTGTTAGTAAGTTATACCAGATATAATAGAAACAGTACCCCCATTTTTTTCCGATCAGATAATTTCCACAATTCATCAATGTTAGGATAAACTGCATATAGAAAAATACACATCCTATTATAATTCTAAGATAATTAATTCTTACTAGGCTACCAAAACCGAATCAAAGAATATAAGTTTTGAAATATTATTTCCTCTTATTATTGTAAGTTAATATAAAAATGTTTGGAAAATAATTTAATATTTATTTCATTACAATTACCCTTAAATATTAACGTTAGAACAGTCAGAAGAAACGTAACAATGGACAAACACAGGCAGTTTCAAAGTTTTAATTTGTCTTGAACTGATAACTCTAATCAGACCTTGTTATAAAATTTTCATATAGCTAGGACTCGAGGCCTGAACTTCAGAATTGTTAATTAACAACCCTTACCCATATGTCAGTGGTTCCTATATTTATTTTCGAAAATAAAATATTTATTATTTTTCTATTTAATACGTTGCATAGCAACGTCACCATGCTAAGGACGATCTATAGTTCGTAATCAAGTTTTTTAACAAACTTAATCAAACATCACTCAAACTGAGCTGAGACAATCTTTAAAAGTTACAAAAATACCTGTCTCGCATCCTGAAATAGAAATCGGAACAACACCTTCAAAAGATGAACGAAACTGCGTTAATTTATGTCTGAGTCGAGTGGAGGCGTATGCGAATTCGTTCCGTGCCCAAATTGGAAGGAAACGTTACCCGTGGAAACGGTCGCCTTGGAACTATTAACTCGACTCGAGTTACAGGTGCGAAACCGCGACAGTAGCGCGCACAACCCTCGACAGACGCCGAGGGATGATTATAGAGGCGCCATCGAAACACTAAAAGGTTGGAGGGTTCGAAGAAGGGAAAAGAGTTAACGTGGGGAGGCAACCGTTCATTAATGATTTCGAGAGAGAGTATTAAAAGGGGAAGAAGAATAAAGGGAGACAGATGGAGTGAGATATTGGAAGAGAATGGCTGATAATTGAGGGGGAAGCAGACGAAGAGGGTGACTGGGTCTTCTTTGAAAGATGAATGGAAAGATTAGAGACACCTTCGCACAATCGAAAAGGGCAATCGCCACGTGCATTGTGTTTTACTTGTGGTATGCTCGATCTTTTTAGCGTGCAATGTTATTTAAGCTGTGCTGTCCAATCATTGATTAAGTTTGGAAATGTTTTTATTTCTCTCTAACATGAAATATTATTTCTCACGTATTAAAAACTGCAATGGTGGCCTTAATATCGTGGACCCTTACTATGGCTACGTAGTAGTACGTACTTATTACTACGTATATGAATATGTTTCAAAGAGAAATATAAACTAAAGGAGAATTAAATTTCTGGTGAAATATTGATTACCAATTGTATCTTCGTTTGATACCGTTGTAAAGTTATATATTCCTAATAAGAATAGTGAAGACATTTCTAAATTTTAATTTATTATCATATGAAAATACCTGTACCATTTATATGAATCACTTATATAACATGGACCTGAAATAAGCTAAAATATTATATCCATACACGCTGTTAATATCAATATGTTTGAAACGAAAAAAATGAATTCATGAAAGAAAGAAGGTATATAAGCTTCGCCCAACATAGAGAATGGAGAGTATTCTGTACAAAATTTTATTTTTGATGGGAGTTCTTCTAGTTTCATTACTTTTCGTACATCATCTTTTTAAGTCTCAAAACTACATTGTTATAGTGAATTTCTATAAAATAAAGATAATTTTTCATCATTCCAATGAAAATTCATACGATACTCAAGAAGCCAATAGCTCCAGCTACTGATAGCAGATTTCCGTGAATGAACGCTGGTTATATTCGACAAAATAACTGTTATTACTAGAAGTACAAACATAGCCAGAACTTTGAACGCCATATTTCTCACACACATTCCTCTATAAAAGTAGATACTTCTAGAAAGTAGTTAGGAAGACAATCCCTTCCAAATTGTAACCACGTCCCGCCTTGGTCATAAAGCAGTTATGGAAGGGTGGGTAGGAATAAAAGGGTACAGGCGGATGGAAAGAAAAGATACACCGAAGGTAGTAAATAAGAGTTGAGTAGAAGGTAAAGTTGGGGGAAAACGTAGGAGATGAAGAGCTATAGGAAGAGCGGAAAAAGGGAAAGAAGAGGAACGGGAAGAGTAAGTATTGTGGATGGATGGGAAGAGGTATCCAAACATCAAAAGCCCATTGGAGTTTCTTTGATCCACTGGAACTCTAGAATCAATGGCCTCCTACGAAAGCTCCGGATCACTCAACTCCGTGACTCTTTGGACAAGTTGGTCGAGGAAGATGAACAATCGCAGATAACCCCCCAAAAACTCATCGTCACATGCTTGAGCCTCGCTAAAAGGGGAGCGCTGGAGATAAGGCGGTACTCCAAAACTGTTATCGTGAGCACACTTGATCCGAGTTTCATCGGCGCGAAGTAATCTCTTGAGTCCATGGTTACGGCTTACGTGATTACAGCCCGGCCCGTAACGTGTGTACGGTAACTTGATGGTCGTGGATATCAATTACGACATTCAATTAGAGGACCTACGCAATATTGATTCGTCAAATTTGTGATAACCCTATCTATCCAGGTCCATAAATAAAAAAAGAGGGATTTATGGGTATGATAATGGTTTTCACGCTCGCAGAGTTCAAATTCCTTAGGCTGAGTATAATCTCATCTATTTCTTCGAATATGAATTTAAGTTATACTTATGAAAAAGATAAATATTTCAGATAATTAAATATATAGAATTTAAACGCCAACGAAAAGTATGAGACGCAATAGGAAGTATACATCTAACAAAGAAGGAAAACCGTATGCATATCACTTCCTAAATTTCATAAGAATCGAAAGTAATATTTGAAAGTACGACAAGTTATAAAATTTCTTCATCACAAAAGTTTCTACTTTTAGTTTATTTTAACATTCCTTACGTAATTAAAAAAATAAAGAATAATCAAGCATTACGTTCTTACTGTCCGTTCGATATGTAAATAAGTATCCGAGATATAAATTATGTAGGAAAATACTTTTTATCTAAACCATGAATAGATATCAATATAATCTCCTTGAAGAATATCCGAGCTTAAAACTAAAAGGTGTATTTGATTTAAATTATGTTGGCAGTATAGCATTCACTTAAGGAGTAAAATTTCTGGATTTCTAATGCATTTATAAATATAGCCCTATATGGAGAGGAGGAACTTCAGTTATTGAAGCATTCAATCGAGTTTTAATTACAATATTGTACAATTATTCACGTATTAAAAACAATATTACTTGTTTCAACCATGTCTTAAGCTTTCAAAGAAAGTCTTATTGATATAATCATTAACTTTAACGAGCTTCCCTCCTTTCTTCTGAAAGTTAAATGGACTGATCATGGACTCATTCCACACACGTACAAAATTTTCATCAATTCACTTCCCGTTTTTCTTTCAAAAATTTCCTCCCGTTTTTTCCGTCTTAAAAACTCCGAATCCATGGACCGTGTGTGCCGAACTATAAAACTGCTAGACAACGACGAAATGATTCTAATCTCAAAAGTTCCGTCTTCTACAAACGACAGGACCATTGAGGAGCGGAGGAAAATTTCACGCTCAAAAGAAAAACACGGGAAGAGAGACTTTTGAGGGGGGAAATCACTTATGGCGAATGTAACCGAAAGTTTTAATTAGTCGCCACGGCTCTTTCGTTTGATTAGTAGAGAGATAATCCGCGAGAAACTTATCGGAACTAGTCAGGCGCTTCCGGTAACCAGCGCACGAAGTATAGCGGAAACGAAAAAAAGAAAAATTCCCCTTAAAAATTATTTCCACGCTCTCTGCAAAAGTCCGTATCTAGGTCGACGTCGAATTAACTGAAGTGCCCATTATGAATTGAAAACCTCGATTTTCCACGTTGTATCCGACCGAAGATACCTCTTGGAAAGGCAATCGGGCCTAGACACTATCCTTGATGGACACTAGGTATAGAAAGAAGTGCATTTTCCACAGACTTGGAGAACTGGCGCAATCAGGTGGGATGACGGAAATGACTTCGGAAAAAATCGAATCGAATGACCCGCAAAGTCTTTCTCAGATGCAAAAACAAAAGAAGGGGTCGAGCCGTTCCCTTGGCTACGGATCCGGTGATTTGGCGCTCTTCCAGATCGGCTAATATACGCCCACGCCTTTCATGTATCTCCTTCAGAACTCCTATTTCTATTCAGTTTTTTCTTTTTGAAACCGTAATGTGACTCCTAAGTTTGCTACCTTCGTTATCCATTTCCTATTCTAATTTTTTTGATTCGTTTTGTAGAAATTCTCATTTAATATTATACTGAAACCTTTGGTATAGAGAAAAATAGTTTTAGATTAAATACATTTCAGCCTAAATACTATAATAATGCAAATATATTTCATAATAGTAGAAGTAATACTTTTCAATCAAACTAAATGCCATCTATAAAACATCTAAGCCTCAATTTCTTAGATCGGTACATTTATCGAATAAATGTTGAATTTTATTTAAAGACTTACTAAAGTTAAAAGAATATAAATAAAGGAATTGAACGTGTTCTTAATTTGGGCATTCAAGGAAATATAATTTTTTATATTACTATTGATAGGAAAAATTGGAATAGAATGTAAGAATTGTAATAACTGTTTATATTTATTCTTGTCAATCACGTATAACAATTTTAACATAAAATATTAGCTCTTTACGATATATAAGATGTGAAGACATTTGGTTTCCAAACTGAGCCAAAAACCACTAACGTAAGAATGTTATCCCCATTTGAAAGACTATTTTACATACAAAATATAACCTTGAAAGGATTCTATCACTCATGATCACTGACAAAAAACAACATTATATTCATGCATATGGAAATAATATCATTTAAATGAAGGGACATCCGAAGTATATTTCCCAGTTTCGAAAGAAAACGCAAAAAATCATTAGGTTAATGAATATGTAGCTTAATTAAGGACACCCGTGATTTGTAAAAGATATAAAAATATCAAGTAATTCAATTATTCGGTTTTGAATGATAAAAACGCTATTTTATTTGTTCCGAATAATGTTAACCTACTCTGAATGCATGATGAAAGCTTAAAAAATTCTCAGTTAAAATAAGAGTATTTATTATTTCTCCTTCTATCTGTGAGTTAAATGTGAGATACAAGGAAAGTATAGCTTTAAAAACATTTCCCTCTATATGCATAATGAAATACGGTCGCAAATTGCTAAAAGCATGTGAAAAAATAAAGCAGAAACGTACACACGAGAAAGAACACAAAAGAGAAAAAAGTATCACGCAGAGAAGGAAAAGTTAAACTAGGACTTTAGCTTCGCCATAAAGATTAATAATAGCGTGGTGAACCCGTGTTATTTCCAAGCATCACGTGACATTACACCAAAACCTCATTTCCGTAGAGAAGTTAAAATTGTATGAGTGACGGGCAAAATAATACCCCCTCACAGTGATACTACAGTTTTCATTTCTTCCGTTTCCATGGGAACATTAAGATTGAGCTGATAAATAATACGTCTATATTACATTATCCTTTTAAATTATTCATTGGAAAGACGTGCTTTATTTATAAACGAATTATAATATAAAAAATGATTCTAACCAATATAGTATTGAAACATGGCCAACAATTTCTTGATTTACATCTCTGTCGTCTGATATAAAGTACGTACCTCTTCTAACACCCCTTTTTCTAAAAAGCTCAGATTTCCCATTAATTATTAAGCACTTCGAATTAAAACTATCTGTTCCGACCACTTATCGTCGATATTTTCCTATTTCACGCAAAAAAGTAGAGATATTTTAAGTTTTCTTTGGTTCGTTTCCGAGCTACGGTAATAATTCCCTCTGTTTGCTATTCAATCGTGAAGTGCTATTGACAATTTTTTGAGATTTTCGGTGCTGTAAATAGGAATAACTGCGACAATGGATCTTATGACTTCAAAATACTTCTTACAAGATATCCTACATTTAAGATTTCCCAAAAGAGTATACGCACAGCACGAATTAAGAATTGTGTTTTTTCACAGATAATAAATAAAAAACAATCTCGCGTACATTATGCAATTTATCATGATATTAGAGGTATCTGGTTGGCAGTTAACCTCCTTAACTTACATTTGAAACATCAAAATAATTTTCTAACAATATAATTCGATATCTTCGTAAATTTTGCCTTCGTAAATTAAAAGAGAATGGGTGATTGTCGAATAAACATTTTATATAGTCATTTTAAGAGAGAATAGAATGACCTAAATTTCCTCTTTAAATCATTGCTCACATATTTAAACTCCCCTTTAATAATGCACATAAATATTGAAATCGAGGGCTGAATCTTTCACAGGATTCTTTCTCATTTAATTCCACAATCAAAACATTAGTTCATGGAACTCTTCACCACACTTGTCAACAACAGTGGGAAGAATCTACGAAAAAATGAAAAGTATTCGAAAGTGCCTCTAGGTGTGCATACGAGCGCAGACGGTCTGTGATCTTACCCTCACGGCAACTGGACGAGAGTGTTATTGTTTTCGACCTTGGATACCCTCTCCGCCCAACGACGCAATCCCATCGAAGGACGCTTTGGGCGTTGAAATCACCGCGGGAGATAATGAAACCGCATTTGCCGTACGTCTGTCGCCCAAGTTCCGTAGCGAAAAAAAAAGAGAATCAAAAATCGAATCGGCGGCAAAAACCCATTGAGGAACGTCCGAAACAATGCGCCAATACCTTATCAAATCCGTCGCCGGAGGAAAAAAGCTCGCTCGCAAAAACAAGCGAACGACGCGATGCGCTCCGAGAATATTTGTCCCCGCGCCTACGGTTATTATGTATGAGTTTGCAAACTGGGGGATGCGGTAGTTTTCCATCTCCAGCTGGGAGTTTATTTGCAGTCAGGTTAATCCACTCACTCGACAAATTACTACCGCCCGAGGCGACGCGTCGCTCGCCGCGCAAAAAAATCGCAAAAACGCGGCGAAATATTCCCGAACGAACGCAAGAGGTAAAATATTTTCTTACGGGCGTTGAATTATCGGCGGAATGATTGAGATGTACTAGTTATCCAAACGTTCCATTATACGAATAAATAAATGTGATTTAACTAGAACTTAAAGGTTGTTTACAGAGTTCATCCCTTAGTGGCTTTGAATTGGGTGCAGCATTTTCTAAATTACCAAAAATATGCTTTCTTTATTTCACCGGAAGATTTTATTTTATAATAACTTGAGACTAATGTTGAGTATTTAAGTATTTTTAAATATTTAAAACTTTTCCCTCACCCTATATACTTAATAATTGCTAAATAATACGATGCGTAGAATTTTCCTCGCCACATAGTACAACGACCGAACTGGAACGGAATAATATCAAAAAGGTTACAATTAAAATAAAGCTTATAATATTCTAATATACCTAATTTCCATCTACAATATCGATTAAGGATATAAAAGGAACAAAAAACATCGATTGAAAAATTGTGTAAAGCTTCGAAGAAAAACTCGAATGCTCCTACGTGAGATAAAACAGTGAAAACGAACTGGAATAGTAGACGTTTTTAAAAATTGTTAACGCTTAGCGAAATGATATCAAGCTGATTTGAAACTTAGAGGCTTATACTAGAACAATCTGATGTCATGGCCAAGCGATCTCACTCCGCCAGCGAAAAAACCCGTGCTCAGAATGTTTACGAAACTCCTCACGTACGCCCTCTATCGGGACAAGAATTGGGACACCAAAAAAGAGCGCTTGTGAACACACGGAATGAGTTGCCACGGCACAGATATGAATCAGTCATCGATCAATGGAAGATTTTCTTTCCAAAGAAATGAAGAATTACCTTACGAAAATCTAGATATATAATCGAACTCGAGTGCAAACCAAAATCTGCAAAAGAATGAAATGCTTAACTCAACGATTTTTTAAAACTTTTATCTTTCAATTCATAGTAAGCCTAAAGCGGCGATTACATTTTTATTACAATAGCTGATAATGCAAATAACACCAGGCGTTATCCTACAGTTTGTCCTCAATTGCAAGTTGTTGAAACATGTATAAAGTTTTCATTTTGAATCGTCGATAGTTTCCATGGCAATACTTCAATTATAAATAAAAATAATATTCGAAGTTTCAATGAATATAATAAAACTTGTGAATGATCTCTATTTCTCTATAAAATTAATAAATGCTCGATTATTAACTTCCTCATCAGGCAATATTATTATGTATACTCATTCTTTGGTAAATAAAAATGGATAAACAAATATACCGTAAAATCCTGACCTTTCAATGAAAGTACGTATTAATTTTTCTCCCTCACATTATACGTATATTCACAAATGGAGTTTATTATCTTCACATGGCAACGGAATATGGACAGCTTAACCATATAAAGTGCCTTTAAAGCGGATATAATGAAAGAGTTATTTTTCCATTTCTAAACAAAACAAAGAGGGATGAAATCACTCACTGTAATGGATAACGTTCCAAACAAACTTAACGGAATTACAGAAATTCGCAGTTGGACGTTGAAACTTTTGACGCCTGATTCAAAGATCAAAAGTTCGCGAAATTTTTGCGAAAACGCACGAAGAAAAAAATTTGCGAATCAATTTCGCTAACGTTACGATTGGATCAAAAGGTTATTGACGAATTTCATGTGGACATAATTGGGTTGTATTTCTTGACTCAAGTTGTTAAAATAAAAATGCAAGTTTAACCAGATTATTTAGAAACTTACTGCAACGTGAGATTTGTCATTTATTTCGAAATTAATGCTTGATATATGCTATTGTAATGCATGGTTGTCTTATATTTAACTCTGGTTATAAATAATAAAGGTCAAATCAAATTTAAAATCGATTAAATATTGATAGTCTATGCAATGAAACACATTATTCGTATCAACCTACATTTAACTCCTAAACATGAGAATCGTGTTATGAAGTTCCCAGCAATTTCCTGGATTTTTATATATTTTAATGAAAATGATATTTGATACAGATGCTATCTATTTCGAGTAATAGAATCATGAAGATGGCAATAAACCTTAATATTTTACAATATATCCTTATTTCATTACGGAACATATAACTCATTTATCAATATGTTGTATAAAATGTTATCACTATCTGCCTAAACTATCATTATAAATATCATACATATAATATATAGTTTCATGAACAATTTGATATTTTAATATAAATTTTCATAACACATATATTTATGAATCCTCTAATATACTATCTCAAGTAGACGTTGCTGAATAAGGCACAATATTGCACGTTCTATAATATTTTATCTGAATATAATTCGGGAAACTTTGTTGTAGTTTTACATGTTAATGCGTTAATACGTACATATCAGCAGGTCAAGGTTTCACTTCCCTACAAAAGTAAATTGTAGAAAGACAACAGTACGAGACCTAAATTTCAACCCAAAAATCTCACTTATGAAAATACATTTTCAACCTAAATATTAGTTACTTTTTTAATAATCATAAATATATTGTGATGATTAAAGGAAACTACTTTCCGTGAAGAATTTATTTGAATTTGTGAATTTTTTCATATCAATCCTACAATAAAGAGATGAACTAGAATGAGCATCCTATCCTATTTAAGTTCCCCTTTTATTTATCATCGAGTATTATGTCTTGCATGAAACTCTGAAATAACCAGCGATATCTTATTTCTGCTTTTCTGATCCAAAATTAGCCTCTCCATCTCCAAAATTCCATCCCCAAAATAACTTCCCAGAATCCCCGCCACTAAAAATAAAGCACTCATGCCTTGAATATATCTTAGGATTTTGAACACGCTTTTGCTCGGAAAAAAATCCACTTTCTCATTGCCTCTCGTTATTCTTAGACCATCCTCTTATCTTCTGCCAATCTCCAAAATATATGCGGATTAAAAAAAGAAAACGTTTACCTGAGAGGACATAACATATCCTTCTTTCATATAAAAAAAGGACCGAGAAAAACTTGCAATCTTCCGTATACGTATTGAGAAAAGTCCACGAACATCCCTCGTTATTTTCCTTCTCAAACTGTGACGGAATGACCCGGCGATGTTTAAAGGAAATCCTCGAGAAATAAACAAGCTCTGTATCCACCTGAAAAGGGGACTGTTTTTCTGAAATACGACGAAAGTGGGTCTTGGTGGAACGAGGCCCCCCAAAGTAAGCGATGCGCTATAAAGGGATGCGGTATCTAAATGGACCGTGGATTCGTCAACTTTGAGCGCTTCCCAACTCCATCCCCTCCTTTGGCCCTTACTTTTTGAAGGTTGGACCACTCTCCCCCCAAAAGCCTCTCTCATCTTATCCTAACATCTAGAAGGATGGTCGAAAATCTGGGATAAAAAATTCTCCATCACACCCTTCATCGAATTTATTTTGCTATTTGGCGTAAATATGTATTACTTAAACTCCAACTTGGAGATATAAATATCGTAAATAAAAATAGTGTTACTATTTCAGAGTACTAACTTTTTAGAAGTATTTTCTTTCATCTGATCACTCCTTGAAAGTTAATTACCAAATAAAATTCAACCAAAACTCCTATAGATGACGATATAATAAATAAATAATAGTTATGAAAAATACTCTATGTTATGCAATGCTTTTACATTGCCAGTTTCTTAAGTACTTGTATCATTGAACGAGTAAAATTGTCGGTAAAGCCGACACTTGTGGCAAATATTGTATTGTTGGTAAACTAAAATAAAGCCCTCTAAAACTAATAAAATATACCCAACCATATAAATATACAATTTCTCTACATTCATAACAAATAATGAAGGACATTCAACACTTTTGATTCGCCATAACCAATTTAAAATTTTGGATTCGCTAATTTTTATCCTGCCATAATCGTTGCATAAAAATGTATTGCCTTGATAATGTACGTTAAACGTTTTAAGTTACTCTAAGGGCTATATTCCGAATCATTAACACAAATATTGGATGGATTTATGCATAAATACACGCTAAAATAAGACATATATGTGTAACTTCCCACTCTGCTAATATCCCATCATCTTCGATGGGGTTGGAAGCTTCTTTTTCCCACTTGAGTAATTCCCCACCCTCTCAGCATACGCTCTACAGCTAACATGTTCGCTTCCCATAAAGATTAACCTTCGGTAAAAGACGGGGAAGAGATTGGGTTGAGGCGCGAGAAAAATCTCCGTCCACTGTCGGGTTTTAGATACTCCACCCAAGTGAGATCCTATTCCATCCTTAAGTGCTTCCATCTTGCTCCTTGAGGAAGGCAGATTTCCAGGGACTCAAAGGGTGTTTTTTTTTGCTTCTTAAGGGGCTAATATTCTAGTGGATGGGATAGCATTTCCCTTAGGACGGCTCGTTGCGGAAAATCTGAATATATTACGACCTACTCAGATCTTTTAACGTTATGACCATTCCTAACCCTTGATCTTCTTGAGTAGCTTTTCCGTATAAAATGTTTTTATCAGTCTTTCTGAGAAGTTAGGAATTCCTCGTATTTTTCCCATTTGATTCATTTTAGTATTTTTCGTTCGTACTTAATCCACAGACGATCCTTGAAGACTGAATAATCTCGATTCTGGTCACATTTAAAAGGAAGCACATACACATATTCATTATATTTGCTCTAACTGCCTGTTATTTTGTTTAAGAAAATGTATTTTTTACGATCAGTTCAAATTTATTTTTCTGGTTATTTTAAAAATCATTATGGCATTTTCTTAAGTTAAAACATTGATAAATATAATAATCATATACGGGTATAGTTAAATGGAATTTAAATTAGATTATATGTATTATAGTATATAGAAAATTTCCTACTTTGATCCATCAATCGTGAAAGTATATAAACGAAAAGTTAAATAAAATTGTCCTTTATATACTAAAAGATACGTAGTAGTGATACTACCTTTCATAAACTTTCATCGTGCCATAAAATTAAGTTTATCAAATAATGTTATTAAAATAAAATAGTTTAAATGATTTACGGTACTGAATTATTACTTCAGTAAGACACCTAAGTTCTATGAATTATTATGATTGCTTGAAAATGAAATACACGAATTGTATATGAATTATACCATTAATTCATATATAGTTGAAATAATGATGATTTCTAAAGGAAAAATTAATTCCTGTTACGTAATCGAAAATATGAACGTTTGGTTACTAAATCCTCCTTTTAAAGATCCACCATGATTGATAACTGTCAAAGATATCACGTTCCAGTGATACAAACGTTGGTGTGCACATGCTATGTGAACATCTGATATGGGCAGATTCGTTGGATGGCTTTATTTTTGACAATAAAAGCATAAAAATTATGTTCGGCTTTGAAAAAATAGAGATGAATTAATTTCTTCATCGTCATCGGATTCATAAACGGACGATCCAATAACGTTAATGCATCTGTCCCTTTGAAATCAAAGCGCATCATTAAAGCTTTCCTCTTCAATTGATTTTATGATATCACCTCATTCAGTGCAGTATATGGTGTATTAAAAAAATGTTGCAAGTGAATAGTCGAGAATCGTCATGATGCAACTTCATATATGTGGCATTTAATAGAAAAAAAGGGTTCGTTATTTTAACCATGTGAATTGATTTAAACCTTGTTATTTCAACCGTAAGTTTTGGAATTGGTAATTATGTTACTGCGAGAAAAGAAATAAGGAAAAAAGTAACAAACTTATTCCCATTTACATGGTTTACAACAAAAATGAGTCATTTTAAAATCAAGAGAGGGAGATATTTCGATCTCGAACAAGTAACGTAATGACATAGACAAACTATTAACAGGCAGGGAATACTTATAATGCGCTCAATTACTGTTTGTTACGTACATGCGTTTGATCAATTATTTGTTCAACTTGAAACGAAGTGAAAAAAGTAACTTGATTATCTCTTCAGTATAAAGTATTCGAAATAAAAATTCAACGATTCAACATTCGACTTATGAAGAATTTACACATTAAAAATAATTGTCATTTATCGCCTTTAAACGAACATCAAATTTACTACGATATTTTACTAGCGTATAAACTAGCAGTTGCTAGGTAACATAACAAGACTCATATTTAGATTTTAACTTATATTTACGTCAAAAGATATCTCTGGGTTACATTCCGTACTAATTCATTTTATATCAACCTTCTTGATAATAAAAAGGTACGTATAAAATTGCTTCTTTTACTGCCACGCATTGCATAAGTTGAGCACCTGATTCCAACACTATTTACTAAGTACTCTACGTCATAAATTTTTCATAAACTCCACTAGAAGACGCAAAGTATACGACACACTTCTCCGGTGTGGGAAATATTTCAGAAACACTCACTTCCATTCTGAACGCAGTAAAGCACTTCCTTTTCTCTCATTCCACTCCTTCCCTAGCAACGCATTAATGCAGATTTGAAAATTGACGCTGGATGCAGCTTAAGCGCAGCTGAGGTGATGAACAAAAAAATTCTCTCCTCTGAGTTTTGTTTCCCGTTACTCCATAAAGGTCGCAGCTTAAGCAGTTATTTGTTTCTCCAGAATACTTGAGATAAGGCGGAAAACTTTTTACCCTGCACTCAAGAAACCGAGTTTAGGTCGTAAATTAACAATCAAGGAGATATCTCTCTCTCTTCATGTGCATTATTAAGGCCCGGAATGAAGAAGTTTCCTGAAGAAACAATGCCCCAAGTATGAGTTATATTTGGATCTGGATTTTTTCCTCATTATTAATCAACAATGGGTGTTTGTGCTCAAAATAGGATAGAGGAAGTGGATATTTTCTGTTTCTTATTTTTAGACCCTTACTTTTCTCTCTAAAGAAATATTGTCAACATCTGTTACATTGATACTAATGAGTTAGTTAATATAATTAATCTCATTTTTTAAATTGAAATACATTTCTTAAAACTATAAAAAATTAAGGTGATTAACACATCTATTAAATCGATACCTTTTTACCCTTCTATTCATTGATAATGTTCCAAAAATCTAGATAAATGATAAATAAAACATAACGTATCGAAGCATAGTTTTTGTCAGATTCGTCATATTTCTGTGATTCATAGTTATTAATGAGAATGAAATATAAACTTTTCAGTTCTATCCATTTAAATCCATCCTATAACTTATTCAAATGTATGACTATATGTAACTAATATGATTTTCCAATGTTTTTTCTATTTATTTCGGAAGAAAGGTCATGCGTAAAATACAAAATTATTCCGCTGAAATTGATGATGTATGTTATTTTTAAAACACTTCTATGACCCAATATCGGCGATTAATTTAGTACTTTTACTGTTTTGCAGAATTGTAAAAGCATTTAAATATTAAGTGTTCCCCGAAATTCTTTTCTATTCAATGGTAACTGAGTGTTATATATCGAGGATTGTATAACAATCTTTCTTTAACTCCCTCCACTGAAATACGACCCATTCGAAATGATCATAAACATCCTTTTCGATAAAATTTCTGTTTTTAAGACAATAAAATGCAACACAACCGACACATACCAAAAACACTAAAACATCAATCGAAATTCGCAAAAATGCTATAGGTCAAGAGTAGCATTTGGTGATCTGGTATCAATCAGTCGAAGCAGAATCCGTGAGCGTGACGATATGAATAAATAAAAAAGTTTTTCCCTTGGTAAATTTAGGAAAGCTATACAATGGAAAATGAATATTAAAAGCGATTCGAAAACATTTTAACAGGCAGATGGATTCATGGCGAATTCATTGCTTATTTTGTCGAGTAAAATCTGAATTTATATATTCGAGATTCAGTCAAAGTTCGTTCGAAATAACGATGGATGATTGCAACATCTCTAACTAAAATGACAACTATGGAAAATAAAAATCTAAATCACTAGAAAGCGTTAATATTTATATATTGATGAAATAGTTTCCTTATCTTCACCTTAAATATATTTTACTTTCCCGAGTTGTGCAATTTCATATTTTATGTTATTATCAATTATATACCTGTGTATATAATAAATAAAAACAGAAAAGTTAGTTAAAACTACAATCAAAAGTATAAAGTATTTGAGGTACAAACAGTTCCCTAGCAATATCTCAGCAAAATTTGACGGATTATGAATACACATTACGTTTGTGGCAATTTCTATAAAAAATACTCTCGAATTCAAAATATACGTAAGGAAAACGTACCATTGATTAGCGACGTGAACAAGTTAGTTTAATGTTTATTAAGTGCTAATATATTTCTGCGTAAGTCCTCATTATCAATTTTTAATGAAGGTGAATAAATCCTTTAATGGTATAAACAAATAATAAAACTTTCGATCTTCTCCGCTAAGCAACGAAAACCCATAAAGAGTTACGTAAGAAAATCACTGATTAAAAAATAACTAGACCCTTCAGAAAAGATAAAGGTTATCAATGACTAACTCACGATCGATCGATTGAATTTATCGATCGTGTCAGTTATCGGAGATAATAAAATACGCTAAGATCGTACCTACATTTTAGAACGCATGAATGAATTTAGATGCATTACCACGTACAGTATGAAATTAATCCGCTAATAAATTTACAGCTAAATATATAATGCATGTGATATTTTGTCCCAATCGAATCAAATAAGCATTTCTTTGTTTGATAAATATCATTTGCCTAAAAGTGTGATGGAAGTGAAAACATTTAATAGCTGTGTAAACAAGACCAACACCATAATCAAGGAGCCTTCGTATTGTGAAAGTACTTATCGTACCTTTAGAAACCCTTATAAATGAGAGGAAAGGGTGTTGCTTTAGAGATAATTGCTTTAAGAAGTTTACAAGGTTTGAACAGGCAGTCTTACCTTCTCTCCAGATCTTCCTGTTCAAAAGTTGGTCGGGTCAGGACTTGATTTTCCCTAAGTCGTTGCTCTTAATAAAATCACTGCACTTTAGCGCCTAATCGGATCAGTCCATCACAACGGCCTTCTTCCATTTGTCGTCAATTATGTAGGGGGAAGCGGTCTCCTTGGAGACACTGAAAATATGCATGCCCTGAAAGAAAATCGTTTGCTTGATTAGTTATATACGTAAATAAATATGATTATTTATTTATGAGTTTTACAATTATAGGAATTTATAGATGAAAAGGAATTTATCATAATACTTTGGAGGATAAATATACACAAAGCTTTGATATTTTTAAAACCAGAATTTATTACTTATAAGATACAGCTGGGAGAAAAGTGGTTAATATTTTCACCCTCCAGCCAAGCTATTCCGGGTTTGACTATCAGAGGGTGTATACTAGTGCATAGTTTCAGAAATACAGAAATACTAATCTATGTACTTTTACAAAAAAATCGCTTTTTAAATGAAGAAAAGTACTATTTCGTTATTCAAAGTCCTTAATAATTATCACTATATTAATAAGACTGTTGTATATGATATAGATTATATTTATCATATGTTTTGGATTTATTTATATGCAATTTTTATTTATACTGTGAAAATTATGCATAAGATAGTGAGTATAATTGAGGGATCATAAGTAAATTAAGTCTTTAGTAGCATTCTAGCAAAAAGAGATTACGCTCGGTTTACGTCCAGTTATAAAAATAGACTTGCTAAACGCTAGAAAAGGCGCCTGTAAACGGATCAATACGTAGGCCCAAATAGCTCAATTAATTCGGAGATAGAAATTTGTAGACATCCATTCGTTTGAAGTGACCAATCAGATAATGCAAGAAAAATTAGCTCTTCCAAGATAACCAAGTGAAAGTAAAAGTGTGATATTTGATCTTCAGTGAAAGTGGCTCCAGATTCTATCACGCTAGGAGTGCTGGAAGATGTCAGCTGTCGTTGAAGCTTTAGAAAAACCA
Source organism: Pantala flavescens (assembly GCA_020796165.1). NCBI lineage: Eukaryota > Metazoa > Arthropoda > Insecta > Odonata > Libellulidae > Pantala > Pantala flavescens. The sequence continues at coordinate 42,439,255 of CM036881.1, read as the reverse complement.
ATTATACCTATATAAATAGAAATAAGTTGGAATTTTTCACACTCTAAATCAATATTTCACGCAAAGTATACACTAAGGTAACGAAATTTGCATTATAATTTAGTGGTGTATTAAATTACTAAAGCTAACTTTAAACTAACTAACTGTGACTAAGGTAAAAATAATAGATTTTGATTTCTTCTTATTATTTTTCCTTTAAAAATTATAATAATCCAGTCATTGTAATCAGATGATCATGGATTATAGTCAGTGTACATGTTTTTTTTATTCAAGCAATTGCCTAATAATACTCGTATATTTTGAAGCATAAACATCATTGTGAAGAATAATATTATTTTTAGTTTACTTGCTTCTTTTATTTTCTTTAATATTCGTTATGCTTAGTTTAATTTTGCATTATTAAAATTTAGATTCTGGAAGTCTATATTATAATATACATAATATTTGATGAATAAATTACTAATATAATTCAACAGTAAATATCAAAGAAAATAGTTCGTTCGTTCGTTGTTCGTTGAGTTGAGGTCGTTGAGACTAAGGTGAATTTTCAACATAAATATGAAACCTTAATAATCAAAACTTGCAACTAGGAAAATGTTCACTATTCGCTGGAGAATAGTTCATCATAAAACACGCAAATAATACAAATATTTACTAAATTGCGTAAGAAATAGATTGGATTATCCGCATTTAAACTAATAAAATCGAGGGAAGAAAAGCTAAAACGGAGGCATTTTATTTTATGGGTGAAAGATGAAACTCGAGGTAAAAAAACAGTCCGCATTCACTGGAAATGGCATAATGCTATTAGTTTCCCAGCTATCTCATCTGCGTCGTATATTTATCTTCCTCAAGCTTTTAGCTCCCTTTCGATAAGGATCTCTTCACATTTCTACCGAAATCCATTCTCCAATGCTCACATCCTTAACCCGATGATTTTCAGCATCATTCCATCAATCCAAGGTGACTCCTGAAAGTGCCTTTGCTTTCAGAACCCTGCCAAAAACTGCCATACGCGTGGATGCCTTTGCAGATGGGCTAAAAGTATTGGGAAATACACGATATTTTTCATCATGCGAAACATCTTTCGGAAGACGTAAAATTATTTATGAGAGCAAGAGAGTTTTCATCTTCGATTCCGATGTAAGTTTACAATTTTTGACTTATAACTCAAGTTAAATATTAACTTCTATTACTTAAATATAACAAATTATATGGTATTCGTAGGAATATCCACAAAGTTAGAATATTTACGTCCTAAATACGTATAGGTATTATTTTCAATCTGGTTGAGATAATGTTAAAAGTAATATACGTTACGTGGTATTGCATTCGTATATGAATCGTACAGATACATAAAAAGAAATCATGAATAAGATTTTGGAACCTATTATTCTTTAAGCTAAGGTTATTTAAACACTTTAATATTTTTGAGAGAATTAACATAGATTGATGATTAATTAATTTATTCGTGATTTATTATTCATTTATTATTATTTTCCCCTTATCATGTTCGTATTAATTTATTATTCTTTAAAAATTATACCAAATCTCATTTACGTTACAATATCCATTCCAATCCAAATTAATTTCACTACTACATGATCAGTTTACTGTTATTATTATCATTCTGCTGTCTCCATAAAATTAATGTTTTGCTGTTGTATTATTAAAACATGATAAAATTACGGAATGCTCACAAATTATTCAATTTGCGATTTTTATGAATTATGTAAACAGAAAAAATGCATTTATATTTATGCATGTAATATATATTAAAAATCCCAACCTCTTTTTGAGCATAAATATTTGAATGCGTATGTAAATATGCAAACATTTTACATCACATGATTAAATTGCATAATTTCGCCACTGAATTTGTGGTAATGACTAAATATCGGATACTACGTATAAATGACCTCAACGAGTGAGGAATCTAGCCCGTTTGCGAACAATGCAGCATCATTCGAGAACTAAGGCTTAGGTTTAGATAGGTATAGCGTCAAATTTTACTGCTGCAATAGCAGCGTAGGTATGTTACGTAACTGACGACCCTAGTGCAGTGCATTCACGCTCTTCTGTCCCATTATGGACTCTGGAATGGTGTACTCCTCAATGGTTGGTTCAAACGCATTCCAGCATTCCCTTGGCCCATTTCAAGTCACTCCGCAAATGACTATTCCTCAATGGTTACGTTCCGTAAGATGAAGACGCTTTCAAAAGGTCATGAAATTGAGAGGAATGGGTGTATTGTATAAAAGAGATATCTCCTACGAATACGGGGCCATCTAGAATGGGAGGAGGTCATGAAAATCTTCCCTGACGCTAATTTTGCATCCTTTCTCAGTGGGATTGTGGTAAATGGGACAAAGTGGGCCTGGGGTTTTTGCTCGTTATGCTCCAATCCGGCTGGTTAGTCCCGTTTTCTAAATAATTGCATTATTTTGCGGCTTCCCGTCTCCTAACTTGCGCAAATGATGTTATAGGACTCGGAATAATACGGAGAAGAGGAGGATGCTTCTTGGTCATCTCAATACGTACTCTTTCTGATGAGATATAAGTTGGAATTAGGTAGCTATTTGGAAGCTATCCTCACTCTCTTTATACGTACTGAACTGAATCAAACACATAATTCTGAAACTAATTAACAGACAGAAAAGGAATGATTATAATTTAATTAACGTTGAAGCTAAATAATTTTTAGTAGAAAATCTATACATAACATAACCCTACGATTTTGGTTTTAATAATAAATTAAAGAATAAATATCCACTAATAGCAGCAAGTGCAACATCTGAATGTTCTATGAATACTATAGATTAGAAATTATTTTCGTATTATTCACCATCTGAATATGGCATTTGAAATATTACGATATTCATTCGAATGATATTTCATTAATTCTATAAGGAAGTATGAGATTCATTTTTTAATTTCGGAATAACATTGGTAAAATTTAAAGAAATAAATAATTTTTTTAATAGAAATATATATTTTAACCAATTACAACTTAATTTTTGATTGAAATTCTCAAATGCTTTTCCAGAATCATATTAAAATTAATACTCAATTATACTCTGCAATATGCCACTTCTATGATATGCGTAAGAATTTATGATTTGTTAAGAACCCAATGCCTATATACATCGAGATTACATCTTATAATTTCACAAAACACACTCATTATCCACTAGAGATATTATTTCATTATCAGTAATATCTATGAATGCAAATGAAAATGTTTAAAAATGAATATCACGTGGAAAAATTTGATTAACAGAACTTATTCTAGCGCATACATTTTTACGTTTCACAAAATAAAACATAACAGAATACGCTAAAACCTATGCTTGTACAACTTGAGAGAATTTAACAATTGATTCGTTCCAAACGAATCTGTAAAAGCATTAAAATAGAACCACATGATCAACGCTATTCCCTCCACAGTCTCGGAGAGAAAGAAAATAAGATTCATTAAAGAGCGCAGTGTAAAACGAGCGAGTCTCTTTGAGTTTCCCGAAATAGCGCATCTATCATATATCCTATCGCCTTCTTTATTACGGGGCGTAAATAAAAACAAGGGAATCCAATCAAGCGCGTATGAGTTCTGCCGCGTCGATTAAAGGTGCGCTGTGCATCGCTCTGCTATCGGAGAATCGGCCATAAAACGCCACAAAGTTGTGGACGGTAGCAAAACAAACAGAATCGATCGGACATAGTGTCCTCTACTCTGCTGAGGAGAGAAAGGTGTGGATTGTGCGGGGGAGTGGTGGTTGGGAATGAGGGGGATTAACAGCATTTCAAAAGAAAGAAACACGTCATCCGAGGGAAAAGGATAATGTTGAGTCATCTCAGTGCATGCGATAAACTCAATGATGTATTATTCCACGTTAAAGTTGAACTGTCAGAGGGTAATTCTTATATTTCACTCTGAAAGCAAAACTTAGGTATAATTTATGGGAAGTAAACAAATAAACTAAACAGATATGGATATTGAAATTGTACTAACACTAGAAGACAGCGTTGGTGATTAAAGTCTCGATAAAAATCACAAAGGAGAAATAAAACATAAATATCGATGCAAAGTTTACATTTTTACATTTGTTGTTTGGTTGCTAAGAAACTTAAATAATGTTTATGCACTACCAAGGGTAACTATGATGAAAAAGGAAATGCCCCCTAGTCGGCCTTATCTCTCTTCACCAATAGTATCTTCAGGTTGCTGAGAATTGCTTCACAAATCGATAACGCCATCAAGATGCTCCTGGTAATAGGATGGGTCATTCGGAAGAAAGGAAATTAAAGGCTTAGCTAAATTGAGCTTCTAATTACATATACCGAACGCAATTTACATTTCGATATTTAATCTAAATAGTTAATTCGTAGTTTAAAATGCAATCACTGGACAGTTTTGCAAACTATCATCAAATTAAATAACCAGTATCTCATTCTATATATTGAAATAAATTAGTTCACGCGTTACTATCGAAACCAAACCTTATACAGTTATATATTCAGCATGATAAATATGGATGTTAGTTTCTCATCAAGAGGAATGTTTTTAAGTTTCCCGTAGTGAATTCAAATACGTGTGATTTAAATAAACTGAAGTTTCCATACAGATGATTAATTTGAATATATAAATGATCCTTATATTTTTCGTATCTATTTTAACAGATATTGATTGCAATATTAATTTTAACGTTTAATATTAATATTTGATTAATAGCCTATGATATTCTGAAGCAATCACCACACAGATCAGTATTCCATTCATATCAAAATAGTTGTTTCAACTTCTTTATAATTTCGATTTAAAGCCTAAAAAATATGTAAATATACCATTCATTATATTTTTCTACGTCTATGCAACGCTTAATAGAACAGATTTGGACATTAAATAATCAAAAGTGATATTTGTTCATGCGTTTGCCTCGAGGAAATGAAAATTAATTACGTAAAATCACAAAATATGTCAATATAAAACTAATTATACACTAATAACTTTCTTTCATTATTATTATCAACATAATTCACTAATATCTGTGAATTAAATATAAATAAATTATACCTTTTTGCACCTATATGATCAATACATATTTAATCAGACCTATGAATACGTAAAAGATAAAAAACCCACATTATCATTTTCTAATACTCATAAATCATAGTGCATACTTCATTCTATAATCATTACCACCCAATCAACCTAAAATAGCCAATTATATTGATCCAAACCACCTCTAAATCCAACTCTAACATTTCCCTTCACGTCACTTAACCCGCCTCTCTTTTTCACCGATAAAGTTTTCGTGCAGTGGTCGGAAAAGCGCCCTCTAACGACGCACGTGACGACCGAAATCCGTACTCTGCGAGAGAGAGTCGTACATAGAACCTTAGTTACGAGCGTCGAACTTCCAAAATGTCCCGCAGACGTACGGTTTGAGTGCCAAAGAGACGTCTGCAATGGTCGAACGTTCGATGTACGCGAGCTGAAACCGCATCGCCATTTCCCCTCCACGGCACGGCGTCATCAATCGCGCGTGGAGGCCGCAAACTCCGGTTAACGCACGCGCGTGAGTTTCCGAAACGAAGTCTCCACGGATGCAGAAGCAATAAAGGAGGTCCGAAGAAGATTAAAGAGAAAGATATATATACCAGTGGAAAGGGAAAGGAATATATATCAAGGGAATGCGTGCAGTTTTGGAGGAAAGAAAGTAAATAAAAGGAGTAATGTGGGATGAGGGTAAGGTAGTAAAAAGTGGGCTTACAAGGTCCAGGAGGACTGGCCATTGGTCCCTCAATATTACCCTTCCAGGAACATTAACGCAGTGGATAACGCGTCACAATATTGTTTAAGTTAATCAGATCCTACGGGAGTGTAAGTAGTAAAAAGAAGATGATTCATGTAAGTATGAATAATATTTAAGCACATTATGCGATGACACATCATCAAATGTATGTTTTGTTTGGCAAAGATTAATCGCGTACTCATAAGTTATTTTGGAAATGTTTCATATTAAAGCTCATATTTGCAACAGACTAAATGTTTCAGAACATCTTTGGGTGCATCGATCGTTGCTTTGAAACCACTCGAACTCATAGTGAACTGTTCTACTTCTACTATACTCGTACATAACAGACAGTAATATACATGTATGTCTCTGGTATGATACTAGTTTACTTAAGGTGCTAATGAGTTGAATATTGAGTGCATTGTATCAATGTGTGACCCGAGTTAAAGAATGTACATTCTAATTAAATGAATACTGATCAATTTAAACTGTATTTAAAAAGCTAAAATTCAACTAAAAAATTGAATCGTAGTAAATTGATTTCTCGTCTAGAAAATAAAGAGAAATAAAAAAATAGCCTAAGGTTGGTTAGGGTGTATAACCTATTTATATACGAGATGTCGATCGATGAACAAGAATAAAAGTCAATCTAATTGAAGGACAACTCCATGCATCCTCAAAACAGATGATATTCGAATTTAAAAGGTGAGTAAATGCTAAAACTAAATGTTCACTCGTTAAGTGTCACGTCCAAAGAAATATTTTTAATTAACTTTAAATTGAGAGCTATATTTAATGTAAGTAATCTAATAATCACTAAGAATAATCATTCATAAAAATAACTTGTGTAATCGAAGATATAAAAAGTGAATTAATTATTCATTAAATTTTAGGGTAATACGTGAATAGCGTGCAATCAAATAAGAGAAAACATACATTTAAAATCCAATAAAAACCCCCAATTACTACCTCAGTTACGAACTTCCCATTTTCCCGCTAATCTTAAAGGAAAATTTCATTCATACTCTTCAACTTTATTAACGAGTAAGGAATGAATAAACCGAGTGCTCATATGAAATATAAAAAAATCGTAATTATTACGAAGCAGCTCAGAAAAACATAAGATTTGAAAGTACCCCTTTACGGTAATGATGTGGGAGGGATGTTAAAAGGAATGAGGGGTCATAAAAAGAGAAGATTATGAGGCATACGACTGATTGATTGAGGTTCTCCTTGAGGAGACACTTAGAGGACTTACTTTGCTTAATCCCTCTTGAAGCAAGAAGTTCGGATACTTGTGCGTTAACGACACACTTGGCATAATAGGGATAATCGCGGGGCGTGCCAAGTTCTCTTGTTAACGGAGATGCTGCGTGGAGCATGATTTGATGCAGAACAAAGCCCGCAGCAAATTTCGTACAGACGAGCATCCGCCTTCTACGAATTGGAGATTAGTTTGAACGGAAATCGTGTGGTATGTAAGCGATATTTGAACAGAGAAGCAGGTTTCCAACGCATGATCTTAACAATAGAGTAACGGTGTTGAGGGAGTGCAAGTTCTCAACTCACTATTATTATTGAAAGCGTTCTTCCAACATCTATAATATACTTAAATGCGTTGATTCATTAGAATTTTTACTGTTAAATAAAACTTGAAGTATTATTATTAAGATACTGATTGGTAAAATAAAATATTTAAGAAGATATGAAACGGAATAAGAAATGCAATGAAAGAAAGATAAAAATAGGAAAAGCTATTAGATTGTGATTGATCTGATATTAATTACGAAAATATAATCTTATCAAAGTTATCTCATAATTATACCATGAGTCGAGCTTAGGTGGTGTCAAAGACAAATATAAATTCATCATACATCCAACTTACAGTATGAAACATAATTTATACAATTTTCCTAAAACACAAACGACTGGAAATTTAAATAATGTACATTTTTTTACTTATAGCGAAATATGGTATGGAAACATTCTCAAATAAACATTATTAAATCAGGCGAGTTGCTATGGTAATACACGCTGTATGCGGGTAGTTACTTTCCCAATTCGTTTACAGAGGATACAAAAATCTCGAATTAAAGTATTCATGTCTTATTGGACCATTTTTGTGTTTTATTGTATATCTGATCCATCTTAGAAACAGCTAGATAAATAGCTGCAATTAAAATATGGTTAAATGTGTGAGACTTAAAACAACCTAGCATCATCTAAGAATAAAGCCTTCTTGTTGACCCTAAAATGAGAATTAATTATTTTGATAATTACGCTGAGTATAGAAAGGATTCTACTATAAGTAAAGGGACGCTTTATGAAGACAAAAAACATCTCACTAGAGACTGGAGAGTGCTATCTTTCGCTAAATATTCGTATCTTCTGGGGTAAATCGTTAATTTGTAAATGTAGATTACGTACATAGATTATGATACCCCTTGAGAGGAGAAAACATCAGATCCAAGTACTTAAATATTAATCACTCTCCATTCCTTGATATCTAATAGTCTAGACTAAATTAACAGGTTACCAGAACAGAATTTAACAGATACCAACGGAGCTCTCTCGACCCAGAGGCATCATTGGTAGCTGAATGAACGTGCACTGGGGACGGACAAACCCACGAAAATACGTGACCGTGGGATGACGTGAATCATCTCAGCAGCGCCGGGGAAAATTGATCACCGGACCACACGCAAACACGCGCGTCGCCCCTAACGACCTTCCGGGCCCTTCCTCGATTGGAAATGCGGTTTTCAGAGAGGGAAAGGGGGAATGCGTTGAGGGGAAAGTAGCCACGTGTTTTCCAAGATGCGACGAAGTTTCCATGGCATTCCCTAGTGTGCGGAGGAGCTGTTCCTTCATCTTGCATGATGTAATGGGTAAGGAGGGGGTTTCTAACTACCTCACCTTGATGGATGGAGTTTCTTTTTTTCTCCGTCGCCTTTCGCAACAAGATGGAAAAATGTCTTATTTTGTTTCCATGGTGATATGGAGGCATTAGTGATTCGTAATAATACTGTTGGATGTGGTATCTCCAGTTAAACGAAGAGAAGAGATCTATTCTTAAAGTGTCTGAACTCAAATCGCTTTGACTTGTTTTGCTCGTACCTTTCCACAAAATAGGTGGAAGTAAAAGTATTTCACTCCATACCTTTCTAATAATACCCTCTCTTCGTAATTGCTAGTGAAAAGCCTTAAGATTGAGTGTTGTGGACTTTCGTACTATAAACCTTATGGATACAGCATTGGATATACATACCCTGGATGTACAGTAAAAGCACTCGGAAAGAACATAACTGCAAATAGACCAAAGTTCTTTCGACTCCCTTTAATAGGATCTTGTATAATAAGTATTTAGAGAACGCATTTAATATATTTATTAAATTTTACGGCAAATTTCATTGATCTATGAAGTAACTATGCTGTTTACTCGACCATCTTCAACTTATATTATACTAGTTTCTTAAAGAATGCTTTGGAAAAAAACTTCATTTCTTATCTTGCCTTTTTTTCCTTATTCATATCCTAATATTCATACTAATGGATTGAGCCATCTTTAGACCACATATTTTTATCGATAGAAAAGAACGCTAAATATTAATATACGTTGCCAAAAATGGTATTCGAAAAAGGGAAATAGACTACTCTTACAAGCTTTTGATAAGAGAATCAGGCAACAAAATTTGAATCATTAATTTCGAGAATTTCCTTTCATGAAGGAGTAAAGATGAAACATCGGAAGAAGGAATTCGATTATTGGAATCTTTTACGATATGAGCCAAGAATGGAGGAAGTACGTTCGGTGGGTAAACAAACGAAACAATTCTTTGGATGTTAGGAACGAAGGTTTTCCTTTAAAGAAATTAAGCGACTTGGGTGGGAATGGGTCAGTTATTAACACAAAAGGAATCGCTGATAGTAAATAAAAGAAGATGGAATCAAAGCACAAAGGGAAAATATATTGGATCATATAAAAGGATGATCCATTAAGGCACAAAGGATGGGGAACAAAGACAGAAAAATTTAGGTCACGTGACGTTACAGGCTGGTGGATTTAAGAATGAAAGATACAACTGCTAGAATCCCTATGTCCTACAATAGAAACGGGGAGTATTTTTCCAATGCGACCTACATCGGAACGTTAGTAGACGATTTGGTACCCTCATGAAGGCCTATCCCCGATTAAGAAGTGGTACAGCGTAAAGCAGATCTGTAAGTTTCATGAGATTGATGAATCGGCAGTACTGAGATGGCGATGATTAAGTACCTTGGGCGGGATTTGCTAAAGCAGAGCAGATTAGATTACCGACGGAAGCGGTTTGAAATATTCGTTAGATGGGGAGTAATTGATGGAAGGGGGGATTTTGTAATTCCAGTTGGCAAAGATCGCGAGATCGGCGATAAATCTGCGAAGTGTTAAACGAGAATTATGACTATTAAGGTTTATGTATTCTGGTCTCGTTTAACGAAAAAATGTAATGTTACTTTTTAACGTTATTGAAGGATTCAACCTTGTTGAGGTGTAGGATTAGAATGTAGCGTCAGCTAATGATCATTTCAAACAAAATATATAATATAAATTACGCTCATTAGTATAATCAACTGTTACCTACACAATCCCTTCATTTAATTGCCACGCTCTTCAAATAGTAACAAAAATAAAGTCATTTCATTTCCATCGACACTTACATAAATAATGTGTGTATAGTAATATAATAATAATAATTAGTTTAATGGTAATGATAGCATAATATTAATTGTAATAAAATTATAAGATTTTAAATTTCTCTTCCACTAGCTATTGACATTGTTATCAATTGTTTGGCTGAGTCATAGAAATTAGCCTATCGCTCAATTATTCACAACAATGAATTGCTATAGGTAACTGGAAATTACAATAATTCCTTTTTGAATAAACTTTGAGCGAAACAATAAAAATTTTTACTCATCTGCAACAGATTAGTAACTAATTAATTACATTAAAATCGTATTTCTCCAATCAATTATCGTTAACTGACAATGCAATAATTAGCGAAAAAACTCCATTTATAAATCAATAACTTTGTAATGCATTTGAAAGTTTTACTTGATCCATCAGTTATATTTTAACATGCTTACGTCTAAATGAAATAATTGCTTGGTTTTCTATAAATCAATTTCTCCTGGCAACCAGTATCATATAATGATCGATAACTTACAATGTAAAAAATTAATAAATCAAAACTCCATTCACAAACCCATTGCTTCATTTTGAACTGACAATGATACATAAGCCGATTCATAAACACGATTCTTAAAAAACATAATAACCTCAGCTGCGCCGTTTCCTGGAGAATGTGAGGGGGGACCTTTACATATATATTTTCCACCCTTCCGAATAATACGCACGCCCGTGCCTGCCCCCGTTTGTTGACACGTCCCCCTCGTGGGAGAGACCGCAGACCGCCCCCGGAATATCGCATTGGCTTCGTTTTCCTTCTGAGATTGCAGTGCGGCTTTTGTCCCCTGCGATTGCCTCCCGCGCGCCCTCTGATAACGGGCCCCCGATGCCCGCAAAATTACAGGAGCGACCCTGGCGTTCAACACGTAATTCTCCCTTCAATTCATCTAATCGATATTAGTTTCACCTCATCTCCCCGGTGCTCCATTACCGACCTTCCACACCCCATCCCTCTAACTGCGAACGTGTGAAAAAAAGTTGGACACGAATATAACTCAGGCAGATTATGATAGGAGAATTCGTCGCCTCAAATCTAGGGATTGAATAGTTACGATGTCTGAACCCCGAGGAAAAGTTCGCTTTGGAAAACTTTTTGGTTGAAAAGTGCTGAGCAATAGGGCTTGCTTGCACAAGGGTAATTCAACTGTAAGAGCTATGAAGTAATTAACAAATCGCGCATGGATTCGATCTCAGGACTGATAGTATCGAAGGACAATAGGTTTTCTTTCTCGAGCCGTAAAACAATTAGCTCTCCTATAAACGATAACTATACAAAAGTATTTACTGAATACGTAGATAGTAATATCCTTTAGTAGTATAGATTTATGGATAGTAGTATTCTTCAATTGATATCTCTCTCAGAAGTTAACTATGAGTCATTTTTTTAAACGTGAACATAATCATCATCTTTCTAAACATACGTAAAGTATACCTTTACATATGAAGATGATAAATACGTAGAATGAAAGTAATGAAGAATGGCAGTAATGAGGATATAGGTCAAAAAAAACATTAAATATTTTTCCCTTCTACAATCAAACTATAGCATCCTTAGACAAAGATAATTTCACTTTATAGAGTAAATGTCTTCCTTAAATATAAAATGAATATCCAATTACATTATTTCACAAATTCAATTCAAACGAATTCAAAATTATAGAACTCCCAATGATGAATCGTAACGCAGACTTTTACTGTTCCTAAGGTAACGGTTAATTAATTACGAATGCCTTCCAGGATAATGTAAGGTACTGATGAGAATGTCGATATTCAGCCACTTGAGAAATGTCTATCTCCTGTACATAAATGCAAGTGAAAACTGTACGTTTACCAGAACCGGTATCGAGGAAAACATAGTAGGGAAAATAATGGAAATGCTGGAGGGTATCCGAAAAATACGTATATGAATGGTATTGGAACGGATTACCAAAAGAATTGAATTGAGAAGTAAGGGATATAGGCTGCAGATGAAACCTTATTGAATGGAATTCTTTTGAAGGAAAAATAATATTTTACAGATTTCATTTCCTTTACGGATATTATCTACACATTTGTTCAAATGTTCGTAGCCTCGGTAGCGCAGTAGGCAGCGCGTAAGTCTCATAATCTTAAGGTCGTGAGTTCGATCCTCACCCGGGTCATTTTTTGCCTGTACTAACCTATTACAATACAAAAATTAATTTTTTTGATAGCTACTTCTACTGAGGTAAATTAATATTTGTACAGAAATGTTTGAATGATTGTTTTTTTCATTAATTTAGTTCTCGTTCGTGTTTGTTATAACACATATACCACAAGATGAAGTAAAATAAATAATAAACTATTACAAAACAATCCAACGATGAGAATTTGCTTCAATTATAAAACTAATATTTGCATATTTATGTTACCTTCTCTTCAGCTAATCTTTGATTCACTTAGTAAACAATGTCAATAAAAGATAAATAGCCTATTCATCGTTACTTGCATCGTTCATTCCCTTAAGATAATTTTGTAAGGTAAAATACAGGATCGCAATAGATATAAAGGTTCGCTTTCTCGTTAATATAAGTGCCATATAATTTAAAGGGCCTTGAAGTTTACATTACAAGAGAATTCTGATGGGGTTAGTTTTAACTTTATGTATTAAAATCAAAGAATTGATATTTCTGAATTTTAAGATAAGCTGATGAATAATGAGCTTTCATAATATCCAAAAATTAAAAAAATATTTACAGGCATATTCATGCAGTAAGTAAGAGGGGGTATAGCTCAGTGGTAGAGCATTCGACTGCAGATCGAGAGGTCCTTGGTTCAAATCCGAGTGCCCCCTTGTAATTTTGTAATGATTTCGAAATGTTATCAAAAATACGGTTAAATATAGGAAGTTATTGCTATAGTATGGCTGAGGGCATAATTTTTTTATCGTTTTCATTAAATGATTTATTAGTATAGGCACAAAAGAACTTTTCTCATCAAATTTAGATAAACTGATGTTGATGATACAAAAACTGCTTAATGTTTTATTGATAGAAAAATATGTATAATCATTAATTTTGGAGAATAAATAGGCTGAACTAAAGAGGGATTATTAAATATCTAAAGGAAATAACAAGATGTGATGTGCAAAACTATAGCAAAACCTCCAACTCAAATGCAAGAGATACAAAATATTTTTGATTATAATTATTAAAAGTCTGTTGCTAAACCAACAAATATATGCAATTAAAACTGTATAATAAGGCAATCCTATTAAAATTCGGAAGATGTAGTAAATCAGAAATCTATGAGAAAAAATTTGCAGCCTCGGTAGCGCAGTAGGCAGCGCGTAAGTCTCATAATCTTAAGGTCGTGAGTTCGATCCTCACCCGGGGCATTATTTTACCCGAATAAACGTATTCTTAGTACGAAAAGTAAAAATTTTCTCCATAAACATCTACGGCAAAAATTTCAACCAAATCTCGTTGTTGTATTGTAAAGTCTTTGGCAGTTCTTATATTCCATTTTATCAGAGTGGTACTCATGGAAGTTTATAAATAACGGACGAAAAAGTATTATTAGTCACCCATCATAGGACTTATCCTTAACTATTTCTGAAAATCAAATGAGAATAAATAAAACAAAAGAGACATTTCTTTCTAGAATATGATAGAAAATAGGGTAATACAAAAGCGTATATTTTAGTATCATATTTACAAGGGGGTATAGCTCAGTGGTAGAGCATTCGACTGCAGATCGAGAGGTCCTTGGTTCAAATCCGAGTGCCCCTTTCTTAATTTATGATTATTGAATCAATTTCCTCACACCATCAATAGCAAGTAACTTTATCATTGAAATTTATCTATTTTAGATTTTTTATGAGATTCTATTCCTTTTAATCAGAAACAAGTTGAATGATAATTAAGGAACTTAAAAAGCTCAGACTATAGATAAATATATAAATGAAGTGAAAAAAGGTTTAACAGTAAAACCCTATATAACGATAGCAGTAAGATTTATAAAGTTAAATTAATTATAATTTTTCTTTACAATATAGAGATCTGAAGTAAAGAGAGTGACAATTGCCTGGTAGCAAGTAAAATGCGAAACCTCAGACGGAGTGGGAGGGAAGTTAAGGAAAGGGCATACAAAACCTTGGTTAGGCCAGTTGTAGAATATGCGACGAGCGTTTGGGATCCGCATGAGACGGGCCTATGTAAGAAAATTGAAGGCATCCAGAGGAAGGCAGCCAGGTACGTGTTTGGTGAACACCGCAACGATGAGAGCGTTAGCAAAATGGTAGACCAGTTGGGGTGGGAATCTCTACAATACAGGAGGAAAAATTTCAGACTAACGGGCATCTATAACACTTGGAATCGTAAAGATGGATGGGACGAACTGCGCCATAGGTTCCAAACTCCAACCTATATTGGACGCGGCGACCATCTTCTTAAAATTAAAGAGCGTGAACAAAAGACCGATTTAGCAAAATTTTCTTTTATAAATAGAGGGATAAGGGAATGGAACGCATTACCTGAAGAAGTTCTCATTCCAATGCCAGAGAATTCAAGGAAATTTAGATCCAAGTTAAAAAAGTGATGTTAGTTGTAAATATTAGATTATTATGTTTTTTTAAATTTTTTTTGTATATTATTTTTATGTTTTGATTCTGAATGTATGTGATGTATTCTATGTACTAAGTCAGACCTACTGCCTTCGGGAGGTTTTGCGGGGTTTCCCTCTCGACTAGGGTAAATGCCGGGCAGAGTATAACATTTGTTCCCCTGAGAAGAGAGCTACCACCAGGCCTGGTGCCTATTTGTGGCTCTAACAACAATAAATAAATAAATAAATAAAAAATAGTGAATAACGTGTACAGGAAACACCGCGCACTTCTAAGACAAATATTACATTGGGCAGAGTCCAGATGCCAAGTTTATACATTTATAAAGATATATCTTATATATAAAAATATTTATATAAATATTATAATATATTTATAATATATATATAAAAAATTTTTATCTGTTAGATCATTTAAGTTTTAATAAATGCAAGAACTCAACGCCTCGGTAGCGCAGTAGGCAGCGCGTAAGTCTCATAATCTTAAGGTCGTGAGTTCGATCCTCACCCGGGGCATATTTTAAATTTTTCACTATAAACTAATCTCATCTATTTTATAACGAGATATTCTCATTATTTTCAATTGTTTTCACCGCTAATATACGAATCAACGCTTGCATTGAGATAAAAAACCCTGAGATTAGATTTTGAAATGGTTTTCCTTGTAGTTTTCCTCAATTTAATCATATCATATTCAATAATAACTCTTAATGGGATGCTCATGGTAAAAAATCAGTGCTTTTGCTAAAAGATTTCTTCAAATTGCTTTCAAATGTTCCTTAAGGATAAGAAAAAACATTTAACCAAATACATTACACCTAGGAGATATGTTGTGATGGGTATAAAATCTATATAAAATATTAATGAAATAATTTTGAGACAAACAATTTTTACGCATATTTTTTTATAGCTAACACGCGATGAAACTCACTTAAAACATCAGAAAGCCATTAGAAGGTGCTTAGGTATAGTTAATATTTTTAAGATTGTATAGTTATCTTTCCCAATTATATATTTCACTATATTTACTCCGTGAAGTAGTGACATTTATACAAGCTTCTTAGAATTTTCACCCACACTCGAAAGATAACATTTGATCACTCCAGATTTTTACAGTCGTTTGAAAGAAAGGTTGTAGAGCTTTGGGCAAACACCGCTGATAAAGAACTTAACTTACAGACGTTCCACTTTTAATATTAGATCAACCTCCTTGCTCCGTGTACCACCATTGTTAAACCTGCCTTAAAATCAAAATAAATATTCCCGCAGGCCCATTACAAACACTTCAGTGCGGAAACTAATTTGAGGATAGAAGAAAAAGAGGCATTCTTTTGTTATGGAGCAAGTTTCCTCAAACCCTAGACGCGGAGTACGTCTTGGCTTTCAGGATTCCATCCCATCGCTTCTGACCTCTGTTATTCCGTCGTCCTAGAGAGCGAGAAGTATGTCTGGGAAGATTTTAGCAAGAGGTTGGAAAAAAGTCTTAAAGAGTGCGTCTTGAAAGTTGGAGGACGTAAAAAACGAACGACGTTTCCAAGAGGACGGAATCCGAGCTGAGATTGAACGATGAGTTTATGTTTGGAGGAGTTTGCGGGAGTAACTAAGCGAGAGGGTGTCAGTGGGTGGAACTGAGCTAAAGGCTGTGTGAAGTCAAGCCGTGAGAAATTTGCTAGATCGCGGTGAAGGGAAGAAAGAAATCTCTACAATAAAGTCTTTTACGGTGGGAAGAGCAAAGTAAATGCTACGTGAGTGCGCGGATCGTGTTATTAGAAGACAAAGGAAGGCTATAGAACGCAAGGTGATTTCTCGTAACGTATAAAAGTGGGTTTTATATTTCGCGATTACCTCTTTCTTTGAGTTAACGAGCATTATAAGATACTCGAGGCATTTATTTTTGTTTTAAGTACACTAAAATAACTTCTAATTTTGTTTACAAGTAGCCTGAGGATGTCTACTTGAAACAAACTTAGATACTAAATTTTTTGTTTCCACACAAAGGTTGTTCCACTTATCAAAAATTGACTACAGGGACGCAAATCTAATCTCTTTTGAAGCAAAGACTTATTCTACGTCACAGATTACATCTCTAATTAAGGCTAATTACTTAAGGGATATTAAACTCTCTTATCTTCCTAAATACCACGTTCGTACCTACACTCTCTATCGATGTATATAATCAATGTGTACAATTTTCTCTCTAGAGAATATTTTCCTATGTGAAGTTCACCTTAGGGAAGGAAATTACGCTTTTAATTTACTTTTTAATCAAAAGTCGATGCTTCCAGGGGATGTATCTTTTTTGTCACGGGATAGTCATTCGAAAACCAGAGTGAGTCGGATTACGATATTTTGTTGTTTTTTTATTCCCGTAACTTCTTTGTGCCATTTACATAAATTAACCATAAAATCTTTGTTCTATTGTTTCTGATTCTTTCTATAAGCTCTAATAGTCATCAAATATATGATGACAAAGGGATTTTGAAATGATATTGTTATGGATCCGAATACAAAGGAGACAAGGCTAGATTATGTAAATTTTACGCAAAATAAAGAGTCATCAAATATAAAAAGTCAAAAACATTTCTTTTAGATAGAAAGATTTTAAATGATGCTATTTCAAACATTTGACTAAATTCATGAATGTCAAGAAGGAATAGTAATAATAAAAAATTATAGCTGCCATAAAATATATGGATAAAGACAGGATAGAGAAGAAAATCCGTTTTAAACGAAGACTTGAATCGTAAAATTAAACGGTGAATATTTACTTGAGCGTTACTTGAGTTGCGTATTTAATTCGTAACTGTTATAAGAGACTTTTTATATCTATTCGGAGAGGCAATAAAATGTTTGCCTGCTTTACTTTACTTCTAAGAAATATCGTATTCCATCTTGTAAAGAAATAGCTAGTTCTCTTTTAAAAAAACTCGAGGATATAAAAAGTTCCCTACAATATCAAAGGAAGATAGAGTATCTTCTAAATAGCTTAATTACAAGAGTTCACTCTCGAGATATAGAGTAGGAAAGACTTGAGTAATTTTTATCAAAGTTTAACTGCTTTTTAATGGTAAAGTAGCTGGTAAAAGGGTGCTTGCTTGGAATGTAAAGAATTAAATCTGCCTGTATGTAAATTAGTTCCGGTATAAAATGTGATGGTGGAATATTCATAGCTCGTGATGTTTTATAAAACACGATCATTATTTTAACATTTTTATTTCAACAAAGTAGAATTTTATTATTGTATTATTATATTATTTATTACTATGGCATTCCACGAAGTCACGCCTTCTCACATTGATTTCATTATACTATATGTTTATTAATTACTTTTTAAAGGAATTTTAAATAATATTGTAATTATGATACTTTATCGTTTTCTTTTTAATCTCGTATTGCCCTTATTTATTTCTCTAGGTATTCTCATACTCTCGTATTTTCATTTGCTCGATTACTTGGCGAATTATAACAGCAAGCAATAAAGCAATAACCTGTGTTTCATTCTTCATTCGAGTCATAGTTATTTATGCTCTTATGGATTATACAGTCATCTCTTTCAATTATAAATAGCCGACGTGATCGCGTGCTTCCTTTTTATGCCCTCTTCCGGTAACTTATTGACGTCCCTCTTTAGAAACACTCATCCCTTCGGAATCCCTTTTGCATTCGCGTGACTTAATTTGCGTGAAAAAAATTACGCGCACGGGTTCCACGAAAAGGCGGAGTATCCCATGGAGCTCTCGAGTTGGAATTAATCTGCAAAAATACTCGGATTATTCAAATCGAGGGAGAAAAATATATACCCGAGTGCCTAATTGAATTCGTGACGTTAAGCTATCCATATATATTCACAAAAGTCGCCTTGATAATGGAGGAAATCGCCTACCTAGAATGGGTTCACGAATATATATAGTCTTTATTTAGAGAATGATATAAATCTCAAGGTGAAATCTATGTTATTTTTGTTTTGGGGTAAGGGTAATGTATCATTGGTTTTAATTGTATTCGTGGTGTGAAAAATGCTTCCTCGAATAGGGTATTTTGATTCTCGATCTTTTTATAGAATTAAATAAAAAAGAATTTGTGATTGTGTAAATAAATTTTTACTTATTTACTATTATTTTATTAAACGTATATAGGCAAATAAAATAACTTTTAAATATATCCTAACCGATTTATAATATTAATTTACTTTCAAGTTTCAAAACTGAAATCAATTGCGTGGGTTCAAATTAGATGTAAAACCTTTTAAATGCAAAAGCTAATTAGTTTGGGAAAGCAATAGAATCTTATATTGCTTTATCTCATTCTTATATCACGTTTGCATCAAAGTAAATTAGATTCTAACCCCTTTCGAAATCCTAACTTAATTGAAGTACTATATAGATCGTGAGGAAAACTCTATTTCGCGAGTATTATATTTGATAGAAACCCGATAAAATACATCACCGAATTTATTCCGAGAAAAAATTCATCTTGAACACATATCTTTCGATCTAAGGCAGTTAAGCTCGACTCAAAACATCGATTCTATCATGAGAACTTCATCCGCAATGGATACTTAAAAGTTTCCGAGTCTCCAGTAAATGTAATGAGTTGTGTTTGAGTATCCTGAACGGGAAACTGCTTTTGATGCACTGATAGATCTTCCCTTAAGGGACCCGAAGTGATCTTTGGAAGCCATAAACCATAACCATGCCTCATTTATCTTTGGAAGTAACGATTGCATCTGATCTTGCAATGGTTTTAAACCAAACTACGAAGTCTGTCTATGGTCTCTTTCGATATTCATCCGGAAATTTTTGCCGATGTTCCCTTCTTTGCCAATTCAGCCAATCTCGCTAATTTAATTCCATGCAAATGTAAGGACGTTTTTTCGATCGTCTTTTGCCGTAGGAAAAGGTTCGCAGACGTCATTTCCGTTATCTAGAAGCCTCGTTTTGCGAATCTTTTATTGACTCTGGCCCCTCGTTAACTATTGGCTACCAGAGGTATCTTCCCATTCATTCTGAGATAAGTTAACGTAATGCTGACGTTTTTGCTAAATTTTATGCGATCGATGAATAGAGGTATCTTTACGTAATCGGAAACCATATTCGGGTCACTTTTAATGGCTTGATATCATAGAAGAGGTACGTCTATCGTTAGTTTCAGAGTTCTGAAAGTTACTCCCAGCTGAATTTCTTTTAGGTTATTTCTTTTCGGCGTAATTTTGTCCCTTGCTTGAGACCGAGTAATTTCTCAATCAAATCAGATTTTCAGGTCACCAAATAAATCAAAGTTAAACCATTTATAGGTCATATAAGCTGTGAACCTTTTCAATTCAGGTCACAATATACAGAGAGATATTTCAATGCGGTGCTGCTTCATTAGTCTTAAAATTTTCTTACTTTAAAAGTCAACTAGGAAAGAGATTTCTATGATAAGAGTACTTTGGCTATATAATTAACCAGGAATAAAAATATGGTAAAAATTGCGTTGGCATAAAATTGAGATCATATCCGTTTAGCTGAAGAGTTATTATGGCATAGTAAGTGTTAACATTCCATCAATGTCAATAGAAATATTTACGATGACTAATTATGTAGAATCAAAACAAATATTTTGCTAGCTGTCTACCACTTCGTTACAGCATGCTTAGGACTATAGTGCACGAATATCTCTTAAAATCTAGAAACAGTTTCAAGGAATAATAAATGCGTAAATTATAAGAATATTTTCGTAACTAATTTTAGCTGGATCTATAATGGGCTTAGCGTTAAGTTTAAAGCTACTTGTTGAACACCTGATGATATTGGAGGCTTTTCTTTTTCAGAAAGGTTTCATTTGTTTTTAAGGAAAATTTTAATCGATTAGGTAAACTATATTCCATTCTCATTCAATTAATTCGATCAATATGATATAGAAACCTAATTCTTCCAAGCCTATTTTAAAGAAGCGAAGTATACAACTAAATAAACATTTCTTAAATTATAAAAAACACCACAACGTATCATCCTGTTTCATGACCTATAAAAAACCTAAAGGTGAACCGATTCACCATAATTCTTCCCGCAAACCTTTCCTGTAGCGAATAATATTGAGAATGAAAAATCCGTTATCCGCATCTCTCGTTGTTCTCTCACGCATTTGTTTCCAAGACAACGGAAGCTCACTCTTGTTTAGCGAAAACAAGAAAATCGAAAGAGAAAAAACCCAACATTGGGAGCTTTTAGTTAATGCACGCCTTCCCTTAATTCAGTCCCTTTTACACCTTGTGTTGCGAAGGAGTCCACGGAGGAGTTATACAGCGAGGGGGGCGACCCCTCTTCATCTCTGGAAGTAATAAGCTCATTGTTTGACGCACGAGATGGTGTGAGAGAGGAAAGCTTGCGAATTTTCATCCCTATTCTGCAGGAAACCTACGGAAAGCTGCTCTTCTTCTGTTTTATAACAGGTACTCATCTCTCGAACTCTGTATCATTCAACAAACCTTATATGAATTATTATAGAGATACCTCTACTTTTTCGTAAGTGAGTCCATTCTATATATCATAAACTCTTATTATGTTGAAATTATTTTCAACATAATAAGTTGAAATACTAAAAATAATATGTATTATCGCCTATGATAATACGTAATGTAGAGTTAGTTAAACTATAATAATCTTATTTTGAATCCCATAAATCTTTCTATTTCTGCGAAGCACGAAGATAACCAGTAATCGTTATACAAAAATCTATCCTAACTAATAGATTAATTTCCTTTTCATGCTAAACAATAAGAATGTAAATTATTCTGATGGACAAATGCACATTTTCTTGCATGATATTCTATATTTACTAACGATCGTAATTTATGTAAACAGTCAGGTGGCCATACTACTTAGCTACCTTTAACAGATTCATTCTATCGTTATATCAATTCCTTCAATACAACTCGAACTTACTAGCAATTTGTATTATGACGATAGTTTTATTCCTATTATATGAAGGGTAAATCTGCAATGTTTTAGAAAATAGTTGTAAGAAGATGAATATTATAAGAAATCAAAATAAAATATCAACACATTAGTTGTCTTGGTCAGTGTAAGAATTTCAAAGCATCTGAACAAAAACTAAGGAATCAACAAATCTCTAAGGCTTCGTCACTTATTTCCATTTTACTGTTCTTAAGGTAATTATAAAAATCCAAAAATTTGGAACCTAGATATTATTTATGTCCCGACTTTAAACTAGATTAATTCATTATATTAGGTAGTTGCTCAATCTTAAGCGAAAATGAACATTTTATGCTTCAAAATATAATGATAACTATTTCTTATTAAATATATTGAGTCTCATTTAACTTTATAAGCCAAAGAAACTCTGTCCGTAAAGAAAACGTCAAGGAAATAAATACGAGAATACTTTAAAGTGAGATGCATGACAACCGTTGTAAAAATAAATTATTGATTCGGTAAACATTTTACGAATATCACAATCGTTAAAACTTGATTCTCAAGAAATAAAAGAGAAAAAGCCTTATGCTCCTATATACATGAAACTTATTTAAGTATATTAAAACTTCAAAAAATTTAAAGATATTAAGAAAACGATAAATGAAGTGAAAGAAAACTCCTTTCATATGGATGGATTGAAACTGACTCAGAAATGAGAAGTTCTTTGAAATATGTAATCGATGTTAGATATGTTACTTCAAGTTCCTTTCAAAGTAAATCATTCTAAAGTTATCCATCTTACGATTTTTGATTCACAAAAATAATATTAATCGAATCGAAAATCGAAAGAATCTAAAATTTAAAATTAAATTCTAAAACTCCATTCTTGGTTCAGTTGCTGTAGACGAAAGTATTGCTAAAATATGAGGTAAACAATTTTGAACTTATGAGACCAATAAATTTTCATATTAGGAGACAAATGCATTCAACTTTTATTCATCCACGTATTTTTTTTATTAGAAAGAACGCATAATATTTTTATATAAAAGAATCAATCTAAAGTGACTTGTGAAGCGTTGTTAAACAAACATTTCTATATCAAATATCAGCTATTAAATTCTTGCGAATAAGATGCATTCAAAGCACAGGATCATAAAAGATGTCAATAGGTTTTTATCAGCGATTTTAAAAAGTCATAATTTAAATTTTAATCTCGTGAAAACTCATTCCTCATATTCCCCCATGAGCCAAGATATCCTGAATATCGGATTATATGTTCTTGGTAACATAATGTAAAAGCTAGAGAAAAGGATTCAATTCTATTACACATTTACCTATCTGAGCTGAAAAGATTTTTTTTCATTCAATAATTTCTCTTTAAAAGGGTTACATTCATGCAACTATAGTGCATCAAGGTCATCAATATAGGTCAACTAGGAGGCAACAACAATTTCACGAGATTATCCATTATACGCTTTCAAATCATAAAATTCCGTATCATAAAAGCGCGACAAAAATTTTTTCCTGAAATTAAATAAGCACCCACTCTACACGACGCAATAAAATGGGTGAATGAAATTAAATTCGTAGCGGATATCGATTTTTCATACATCACCATAGAAACATCGCTCCGTCTCTAAGGATCCTCGACTCTCGAATTAATATCCACGAGAAGAGCTTCACGCACGTGTGAATTTTGTGCAACGAATAAATAAGAATAAAAACAGATTCAACCGTACGTATATTCCTCGTGAAGATATTCCACAAAGATATCTAGTGCACCGTCCAAGGTCGGCCTTTAAATACCCCGAAGGAGACCAAGTCTCGGAGCATTACGCTACGAAACGGTGGTCTGAGCGAGGGAAGCGTTAAGACAAGAGACGGCAGTTCGCGTAAACGTTTATTTTCTCGATGCCAGATGCAAACGCGGCCTACCAGAACGCGGGCAAAGAAGTGCCTCCAACGCCGTAGGAGCATTGCCTTTTAATTAGGGTGACGTCCGACGTAAAATTTTAACGCCTCGATGATGTCGTACGTATAAAATGTAAGTGCCCGGCTTGAGATCGTACGTAGACGGCTGTTGCTATGGCAACAACGGGGACTCGCCCAAACAAGGGTGGGTGCTTTGGAAGGGGTGAGCG
The DNA here is from genome assembly GCA_020796165.1 of Pantala flavescens. Classification (NCBI taxonomy): domain Eukaryota; kingdom Metazoa; phylum Arthropoda; class Insecta; order Odonata; family Libellulidae; genus Pantala; species Pantala flavescens. The sequence goes on along the minus strand of CM036881.1, from coordinate 42,415,092 downwards.
TAGTATATAAGAGATAGTATGGTTCAGATGATAAATTCAGATGAGTATTGGACATTGCCATTAGTGATTACGTAATCTATTCTCCCTATGATTAGATAGGTGAGTAAAGAAAGAACTCGATAATGTTCACGATATAATTTACGATGTTTGACAACCGAACAAAAGGCATAGGATATTACTAATATAAGTTAGAGAAGTTACATAATATATCTTTTTCTCACATCCAAAGTTCTTTACACTCTTCTTAACTACATAATATTTATACTTATACACCAACCATAAATAGTGACGCTGAATAAGAAGATAGGGAAATAATTGTAATTCAGCCACGTAATATAATAATCTCTACCAAATGGAATTGATATTAAGGCCTGCGAACTGATTTATAAACTGCGAATGGCATGAAATGCACAGAAACACTTGTTGGCTTCCATAAACCTTAACATAGCCGACCATTTTTTAATAAGAAATATTGCACAGTAAAAAGAAATAAAAATGAGAACAATTACATCAATGTTTTCGTAAAATTATATTCGCATAGCTCACTCTTACACCTAGTATTTGAAGGAATTAAAGTTATATGCCAAGTTTCTGGGGCTATATAAGTATTAAAAGTAGTGTTCACAATGGAATGCAATTGGAACGAAAAGTTAATTCCTGATATATATGATTTAGTGGGCTAAAGTATACAGCAAAGTAATATTTTCGAGATGTACTGATGTATGAAAAATTCCTTCAGCCGCGTAGTTTCTACTATAGATAATATATATACAATTTCCTTCGTGTTCTTAATCCACCAAACAAATACTCCCCAACAAATATTCCAAAGCCATTACACGTTTCCCTTTTGTTTCTTCATAAATCGCTGACCCATCCGTCCTCCGTAACCCCATTATCTCCTTTCAGATATCTTCATCAAAGTCATATTCCTTATTCAACGGCCAAGACATTAAGCCTTCTGTCGCTCTACCTGTCTCGATTCTGACGCCACCTTTTGTTATTAATGCCAACCCACCGTGTGCTGATCTCCCGACCGCATCCAAGGCTTCCTTGTTATTGCAATGTTCACCTTTCGAAAACCCCTTCAGGAAAGGGTCGGTTTCGATGAAAACATAGACCAAATTAGCCTAGCTTTCCTCTTATACGTCGTATAATTTGATCCGAGGGAAAGGTTTCCAACACGTGTCGGGGATTTAAAATTATTTCAATCTTCAAAGGTTGGTAACTCACGCGTAAAGATGTTCTCGGAGTTTCAAAATACTGATATTGTTACTTAAGAAGGGACACTTTTATCTAAAAATGTCCGTAAGTTTATTGAACTCTATGATATAAATATGCCTATAAAAATGAAATCAATATGAGAAGGCTTCGTGACTTCGTGGAATGCTATTGTAATAAAAACTACTTTATTAATTTCCACAGAAAAAATGATTCTGTACACATTAATTCAAATCTGAGCAAATAGAGAACAATAATTTTTATCTAATAAGATTCAAATAATAAAAAGCCTGCCCCGGGTGAGGATCGAACTCACGACCTTAAGATTATGAGACTTACGCGCTGCCTACTGCGCTACCGAGGCGTTGTTTGAAGTGTGCATAATCCGATTTATATTTTTCATGTTCATAATTTAGGTAGGGATTCTTTCAATTGATCATACGCATTCGTATAATTGTCATCAGACCTCCGTGTTTTACAATGTGGTTTTTGATATTTTAGGCAATTCTTTTCTTGTTTTTGATTAATATATATATATCTATACATATAGACGCTTCGGGGGGATATATATATATAACATATATATATATATATAGGATATTAATGTCAGGCCCAAACCGCTTTGGCCACGGAGCCGCCGTTTTTTTTCCGTAATGGCCAACTAAATCTCACTTAGGAAAAATTGGGAAACCGACACTACCTATCATGGGTTCGATTCTAGGAAGCCCCAAAAATCGACTTTCCCCATTTAGAATGCATTGGGCCGTTTTTCAAATGATTTTAAAAATACTTCCCATTAACCTATAAGGATAAGATTTCATGTAGCTATAACTACTATATATATCTACGTAAAAATGCTATTGCTTACGTCCAACCGGTCATGGGTTCGATGCCAGGTGGTGAAAAACTTTCACATTTTGAAAAATCGTCGCTCTCTTAATATTATATTTAGATCATTCAAACTTTCTACACGTATAGATACGTATATAGTGTACATCGAAAAAAATCAACAGTTGCCTATGTGTCACGGGTTCGATTCCATAGCGTCCCGTAATCTCGATCTTCCCCGTTAAGAATGCATGGGGCCGTTTTTCAAATAATATTACAAATACTTCCCATTAACCTAAAAATATAAGATTTCATGTAGCTATTGCTAATATATATATCTACGAAAAAATACTATAGATTACGTCCAACCGGTCATGGGTTCGATGCCAGAAGATGAAATATTTTCAAATTTTGAAAAATCGCAGCTCTATTAATATGATATATAGATCATTCAAACTTTCTACACGTATAAATAAGTATATAGTGTACTTTGAAAAAAATCAGCATTAGCCTATGTGTCACGGGTTCGATTCCAGAGCGTCCCGTAAACTCGATTTTTCCCGTTTAAAATACATTGACAATTTTTTGGAAAGCCTTTTATGACACTTCCCAACCGCGCAGAGGTTCAGAATTTCACACAGCCATAAAAGGGACCGTTCTCACTTAAAAGCGAGCGTATTTATGTCGTAAATGGTCGTTGGTTCGATTCTAGGGGGCGTTAACAATAACTTCGTAAGAAATGCATAGGGAATAAGGACTCATTTAAAGGTACTTCCTGAATGAATTTCCTTTTGCAATTCGGGGTGTTTATAAAGTCCACCATACTCAAGCGAAAGATTACAGTAATTTTAGCTGGATGACCTTGGTTCGACGCCGGGGCGGGATTTTAGCTGCCGAAAGAAATGCATCGGAAATCGTATTCAGTGCATTTTCAGCTGCGTTAATGCCCTTTACTTTATGTTTAGCAACGTTTGAGCAAAGTAATCTTTCGAAAAATTTTATTATTCACTAAAGATAAATTATTGCATTGCTTGCTGTAAGCAAGCGCACCTTTACTCGTATATATCTATACATATAGACGCTTCGGGGGGATATATATATTCATATATATAGGATATTAATGTCAGGCCCAAACCGCTTTGGCCACGGAGCCGCCGATTTTTTTCCGTAATGGCCAACTAAATCTCACTTAGGAAAAATTGGGAAACCGACCCTACCTATCATGGGTTCGATTCTAGGAGGCCCCAAAAATCGACATTCCCCATTTAGAATGCATTGGGCCGTTTTTCAAATGATTTTAAAAATACTTCCCATTAACCTAGAAGGATAAGATTTCATGTAGCTATTGCTACCATATATATCTACGGAAAAATGCCATCGCTTACGTGTAACTGATCATGGGTTCGATGCCAGGAGGTGAAATATTTTCGAATTTTAAAAAATCCTAGCTTCCTTAATATGATACTTAGATCATTCAAACTTTTTACACTGATAGGTAAGTATATTATATACCTTGGAAAAAATCAACAGTTGCCTATGTGTCACGGGTTCGATTCCAGAGCGTCCCGTAATCTCGATTTTCCCCGTTAAGAATGCATTGGGGCGTTTTTCAAATAATTTTAAAAATACTTCCCATTAAGCTGGAACAATGAGATTTCATAGCGCTATAGTCATCATGCATTTCTACGAAAAAAATGCTATTTTTTACGTACAACTGGTCATGGGTTCGATGCCAGGAGGTGAAATATTTTCAGATTTTGAAAAATCGTAGCTCCCTTAATATCGTACATAGATTATTCAAACCTTCTACAAATATAGATACACACAAAAGGTAATTAGAAAAAAAATCAGCACTTGCCTATGTATCACGGGTTCGATTCCAGAGCGACCCGTAATCTGGATTTTTTTTCCCGTTTAACATGCATTGGCCATATTTGCGAAAGCTTTTTATGACACTTCCCAACAGCGCAGAGGTTCAAAATTTCACACAGCCATTAAGGAGACAATTCTCATATAAAAGCTATCCTAAGATAGTCGTAAAAGGTCGTTGGTTCGATGCTAGGGGGCGTTAATTAATTCTCCATGTGAAATACATAGGGAATTTAGGACTCATTTTAAGGTACTTCCTGAATGAATTTCCTTTTGCAATTCGGGGTGTTTATAAAGTCCACCATACTCAAGCGAAAGATTACAGTAATTTTAGCAGGATGACCTTGGTTCGACGCCGGGGCGGGATTTTAGCTGCCGAAAGAAATGCATCGGAAATCGTATTCAGTGCATTTTCAGCTGCGTTAATGCCCTTTACTTTATGCTCAGCAACGTTTGAGCAAAGTAATCTTTCGAAAAATTTTATTATTCACTAAAGATAAATTATTGCATTGCTTGCTGTAAGCAAGCGCACCTTTACTCGTATATATATATATATATATATATATATATATATATATATTGATCCATGTAATTGATTTGATTCGATCATGTAATTATATATTACGAAACCGGTCACGAATATACCATTTTTTCTCTGCAAATTTACAAAGTTGTTTTTATTGCCTACAAAAAGTTGGGATTCGTTTGTAAATTTCTAAAATTTCAAATTATTATATTTTAGTTAATTAGAAAATAATGATACATTTCTTACTCACTTACAAAGGGGGTCTATTCTGAGTGAAAATTTTATCTTCAAGTAACAATGTAAAAATTAGGACATCAGTATGCAATGAACTAATTTTCTATCAATTTTTCATTGAATTAAACGAAAAATTTCTATATCATTAACTTATTTGGAGTTAAAAGTGACCTAATTTATATTAATTTCCGCTTGAAAAAATATTTTGAGATTATAAAGTATTAACTTAAGATTATGAATTACTTTTAGGGTAAGATCACAATAATTTATATAGATGTGAGGTAATTTACTCCTCGCTTAAGTGTATTTTCTTGATATCTGTATTTGTCAATTTATAATAATATCAACATCATTTGTTATCATCGTCTAAATATCTTGTCCTAAAAAAGTATTTATTATTGCTCTTTGCAAAATGCTATCTGCACTAAAAACTCAAAAAAATATACTCAACTTCCGAAAAACGTAATAGATGTTACTAATAGATGATTTAATGAATTATATTTCTTTGAATTCCCATCTGGAAAGTAATAGTAACCTCGATAAAAAACACATTAAGTCAACCAGTGTTGTCACATAGTCGGCGTCAGTACATTATCAGCGTTGTAACATAACATAGATAATATCAACGCTTCATTCTATCATTTACACCACGTAGACAACACACATTCTGTTCAAAAAAGAAGATCCACCATCTTTTCCTATGGCCCTCCTCAGCTTTAAAAGCAGCAAACAGATTTAAACTCCATCCTTTCGTGGGCAGAAGACCTTAGAGAGAGAGCCGACGTGGGTGGGAAGATTGTTAATCCAACCTTACCCCTGTCTACTCAAGTACTTCCTCCCCCAAGTGTCCTCTCCCATTTTACGGTTTAACTGTCCAGTTTTACGCGTGCCCTGTGTACGGCGACGATTTCTAAGGTTTAATGCGGCGTGGAGCGGTCGTTTATGATTCCTAGGGGACCCCATTTTATCTCCCCGTCTCCCTCATTAGCCGTACTCTGGCTTTTTCCACTCGTCCGACGTCACCCGATGACGCGATTGCGTGGCGTCCGCCCATCAAAATCCTCAGATCAAATTTTCCACAATGGAGGAGATTGCGTACGACTGGAGATGGTGTAGGATGCTCTATGAAACTGGCTTTCGCCCCAACGATTAGTTTCGTCATAAAATAATGAATTTTTTTCCTGTTTATGTTCCGCTATAAATTTGATGCACGTTTTCGAGTTAGCCTGAATATTATAGAGGCGAGTCTGGTAATGCTTCTATGTCGTGAGAAGTGATAATCTAAGTGTTACGTTTTAAGTGCTAAAACGTTGAAGATTTAAGCGTGAATGATGAAGACGGTCGATATATTTCAGAGCGCTTTGGATTAAAAGAAGCTTAAATCGTGAAATTATAATTTTAGCTATATAATTTAATAGGAGTACGAATTATATGAGAAATTTAATTATCACAATTAAGCCTTACTTGATTAAACGTAATAAACTAATAACAATAAATTGTCAGTTTCCGCAAGAGATTTATAATGTACGATCGGTTTCAACTGTCAAGATTTGTCCTTATTCTAGATGAGTAATATTCTATATTATTTATATACATGTTTAGATTATTTCTACTAATATAAGACATGAATACTTCAAAGTATACTGATAGCAGAATCCTGTTATAAAAAAATATTCCACAATATTATATCGAGTGCGTCAAAAGGAAAAGATGTTGTAGTGTTTAATCTATCATCCCACAAATACGAATGCATTGCTGTCAAACTAATTACTGATTGCATCTGTTTTTTAATAAAATCGAGAAAGGTAAGAACTGCGTTGTATATTACATGCCAACATATTTGTAACATTCTATTGTAATTCTAATTCAAGTTAAAATTGAAATTTTTATTTTTCTAAAGAGTGTATGAAGGAACTATTTGTGAAAATGAAGGATGATTTCAGTTAATGCTATATGAACACGAAAAACTTTAGTAAGTATTTCAAATAAAAGTTACTGAGAATAAAGAAATTAAAGAACAAAAAATTAACCTGAAGAATTAAGATATTACTTATAACACTTAAAGGAAATAAGTGGCCCTTTAAAATTTGAAATCACGAGCAAAATAAATCTTAGTCCTATAGAAAAGAGAAAAACCTGCATGATATAAAGTCTTTTCTATCGTGAATAATATATACCATAAATAAATGAAATATAGTTCACTTGCAACGTATTTTATGACTCTCACAGCATTATTAAGTCACTAAATTATTGTAGCTTACGTGGATGCTAGAGAACCGGTACAAGATCAAAACGTAGCATAATAGAGTAAATGAAATTCCAACCAAAGACTTTTACGACTCAAAACTTTATGCTCTACGTGCGTGCGTCCTTTAAGATAAGAGAAATTGTACGGGAATCGTGTCTCTGTAAAGGTATGGAAAAGTATGAATTATTCTTTGACCTATTTCAAATTATACCCTTTTCTATGGATTAATAAAAATAAATTCAAAGTGGATGTTTCTTATTTAGAACTTGAATTTTTTCGTGCATGATCCTTATCTTTACAATGCATACGGAATTCACATTACGGTCACTGCGTCTTGGCTTAGGACAGACGCTGAACATAATCATATATGGAGCAAAAAATGTCGTGTTCTTGATGTTTTTTTCACTATAAAAGCACATTAAAGCAAATGCAGTTCGTTTGTTGCGAAACGGATCTTGTACTATATAATCCTAATTAAACGATGTTTTTAATCGATTCAAAGATTCTGAGACAAAAAATTCATTCACAAGTAGTTGAAAAATTCATTACAATAAGGAAAATGAGACTGAATATTAAAGAAATTATGACTATAAGCAATATAGAGTAAGACTTTCTCATCTGCAGCTTTCTTTAATTTGGATAGACAAGGATGGAGATAAAGTCTTACCTCTCCAGAGAGTTTGAATAATAATTTATATGAAAAGCGGCACATAAAGTAAGTAAGCAAATAATTTCTTAATTTTTAAAAACAATAACTCATTGCCGTTGTATTTTAATTTAGCAAGAAAAATTACGGGGAAGGTGAACAAGAAAATATTAGCTTCATCCACTTCCGGGGTAATTATCAATCAATGAGGATTTCATAGAAGATATTCTGTACTATAAATAAATATTTATAGTGTGGATAATTTATCGGCATATATAATCGTCTAGCTACTTTTGGCTAGAAAAGTATAAAACTATGCCCCGGGTGAGGATCGAACTCACGACCTTAAGATTATGAGACTTACGCGCTGCCTACTGCGCTACCGATGCTTCGATTGCACCAATCTTCCCTATGATTATATTCTAAAGTATGAGATCTAAATTTAATAAAGGTTAAAACATTAAGTAGATTGATTTTAGCAGGTTTAAATGGTTGTGCAATATAATTTTTGTCCGAGTAATTTCATCCAATTTTTACTATTGGAATAAAAGCTTGGTTGCGTTGTTATTTACTTTGTAATCGTAAACTGTCTTTCTTTTCAGTTGCACACTTGAGTTATAGAACATTTATAATTCTTAATTGCCACTATATAAACAATACTTAGATTTGAGCATCATTCAAACTATTTCATTAACAAAATGCACAAGTTAAGCTACATTAGATTCTCTAAAACTATTTTCTTCAATTCAACCAATTTTCAAATAGTAAATGAGAATAGCGTGAAATATTTTATGCATGCCAATGACTATAGAATAGCTACACGTATCTTTTGTTAATGCTAGAAAAATTGATATTATCATAAAATAAAGAGGGGGCACTCGGACTTGAACCAAGGACCTCTCGATCTGCAGTTGAATGCTCTACCACTGAGCTATACCCCCACGTTTTATAAGTTCTGAAATATGTCGCTTTTATATAAACCTTTTCCGAGTATTCAGTAGTGTAAATAATATTTCCTTTTGCTTGATTCTCACTCATTGCTATAGGATTAGTTATTCAATGAATTGTAATAATAATAATAATAAATGTCTTTATTGCGGGCGAAATAGTAATGCTGTGGATATAAATAGATACCGATACAGCTTACCTAATTACCTATGTTAATTTTGAAAAACCGCTTTTACAATAAGATTCAATATAAGATTCAGAAACAAATTTATAGTAAACTAAAAATTTGTACATGTTTTAGAAACGATATACTCTGCATTAGAATAGAAAACACTGGAAATCTCCACCGATATCTTTATTCGTTTTATTTACCTCCACAATTTTACTCCGCTTGCTTCGTCATTACAAATATAATGATTACTTTTAATATCATATCGATCTTTTCAACATACGCACCAAAACGCTTTAACAGAACCTTTGAGTGGGAAAGAATAACATGGCAGAGCCGCGCGAAATTAAACACCCAAAACCACGGATTTGATTAGCCCTCCCTCTTTCAATACACCCTTTCCTTTCCAACTCCAAATAAACGCACCCCTTCAAGGCCAACTTCCATCTACTCCTTGGAAGAATCCCGCAGGAAACGTTTCCTTTTTACGCGGATGATCTAAACCGACTTTAATGAAGATTTCGGGCCTGGGAATTTAATCATGGGGGCCCATTTACTTTCCGAAGATCCGCTGTTTTAAGTCTGCCATTCACAAGGCGTTTTATGCCCAGTAAAAATCCACCCGTCGACGGCTGGAACCAATCTTCCTTTCGCGATGTTTTAAGGGTCCGGACTCCTTACCAAAAGGGTGACATGGGGAGACCCTTAACGGGGCTAAATTAAGACCATCTGAAACCTTATAAATAGGACCGCCCTATCTATATGAGGGCGTTTTAAATCGGCTATAAATCGGGATGTTCGGAAAGGGAAACTACTGGAATCTCCTCTCGCAGGGCGCACCCATCTGGAAAATGAATTTCGAATTATTCGAGAGGTGCTCGAATGCCGATCAAAACTGAATGGCCCTCGCTGGGTTAGTACGCAGTAAGCGTTAAGAAATAAAAGGAGTGAAGATGGATGTATGAATCGTAGACTCGTTCCTGAAACCTGCGGAGTTGGATTCGGTCATTTTGCGGTAGGTTTAGAGTGTAGATTTTATGCGTTTTACATCAATGGTTGATGACTACCGATGTATTTTAAATTACAGGAACATATTTTTGGTTTTGACTTAATAATACATCCGTACTGTAAACTTCAAAAGAACAGGGACTTTGTTTGATAAAGTTTAGTCTCAACCATGTAATAATTCAATTTAATAAAAAAGGTGCTCCCTAATTAAATTTTTTTATTCCAAACTTGAGCATAAAAGTGTATAAATTGATGGATGTATATATCAAATGAATCGAATGAATTAATTTCAAAACATCATTGTGACAATCAAAGAAACAAAACTGTTATTCTCATTTAAATATATTTTGTAAGTAGGAAAGATCGAACTAAATGAAACTTTTTGGAAATCTTGAAATATAATCTTAATTGAACAAAAATTGATCTTGTTTTATTGAATAGGATGGTTGATGATTGATTGATTAATTGATAAGATGAAAATATTGAATACCAACAGAAAAGAATTTAGCATAACTTTAAGAATGGAATATCAGCATATGTCGTAATTTCAACTCTTGAATTATTCTTCAACAATCATAGAAGCAAACATGAAGTGATCAAGCCCGATTTTAGGTTCCTTTTCCATTTTAAATATAATCTCTTCTCTCCTTTTGTATACTTAATACACGCACATGATAGTCCATCATACGTAATGCTATATACTCCTAACTCCTATTTTGTTTCTATCTCCAATAACGAGTCCCAACATTATGATATAATAATTCGGGACAGATAGGAAATAAATTGCATAAAAAGGGGTTAAGAGCTTACAGCCGATGATAACGGAGAGTCAATTTATGCTCCCCATGTTGGGAGAAAATACAGTTATTTACGACCCTTCTTATGGTACCCATTCCCCCTTACAGCATCGTATAGCATGCGCTCCTTAAAAGAGGATATATTTCCTTCAAGGACCGTTGATCGCAATTGCCTTTAGGAAACCAAATGGACTTCATCCATAGTACTTAAACTAGCCTGATTCTAATGCACTGTTCCTTCTAGCTTCTTGTTTCATCATTATACTTGCATAAAAATTCTAAATCACAAGCCTAAGCAGTACTTTACAATATAAAAAGACCTTTAAGGGAAAATTATTCTTAAAATACTCTATACTAGTTTTGCAGAATCGCTAGGAATCGAATTTTTATGATTCATTTCATGATGTCAGTAATTTCTGTTTGGAAGTACCATAAAACATTATGGGCATTTTCCAACAGAGAGTTTTGATGTACTTGAGAAAGGAAGAGGCAACTTGTTATTGTATTGTTTGGAGTGTCTATATAACGACAATAATACATTAAAGATGTAATACACATCTACGTAGAGAATATAAGTTCAAACCTATAATCTAAAAGTATCGTCCTTACTGATGGATGAGAGATTAGATTCGTTATATATTCTTATTTAAACCTGAAAAGCTCAACAATGCAGCGAATGTAAAACTTCAGTTAAAAAGGTTAAGAGGAAATTATTTTTGAAACATTTCAATTCGATATGATTTCCACTTCCCTACAGGACTAATATTCTGTAAGCCATTCATAAATTATTGCATAAATATTTTCATATATTAAGTAAATCATTGTTACTCTTAAACTTATTTCCTTATAAGTCTAATCGATTCACAAGTTTTTTAATGAAATCAAACTTAATGATAGTCTGGCGTGATATATATTCCTTCTTTAACAAAATACAATCGAATTACAAGATACAAATCTATACAGTTTTATCACCCAACGAGATATAATTTCATTCAAAGATGTTTGTTTTAATGTAAGAATCAAATACTTAATGATGAAGTTGTAGTAGATAGGATTTTTTGAATATCCACTATATAAACTGTAATTTAATTCCGTTATTTTGCAATTATCGAAAGAAGCAATCCTATTGAATTATTTTCTATCGACCAAATTCTACCCTTTGAACAAAGTACTTCTCTATTTCATAGCCAATTTCAGCACAGATGGTACCCTTAAACGCCTCTTGAGAAAGGGACAAAGAATAAAGAAAATGGAACCCGTTAAAATCGCGAATTTCTAAAGGACGAAGAATATTTCGAAAACGGTTCTGAAGATATCGCGAAATATTTCGTGCTGGAATCCGAAACGCTCAAGTATTTTCCATCAAAACTGTCCCATTCATCCTGGTTCGAAACCTCTCAATTCAAGAGGAATCCAGAGGGCAGCATTCTACCTCCATGTCCTTCAACTTTTTGTCGCGAAAATTCTTCCCTTCAAAAATCGCGCAGCATAAATGCCTATAGATATTTCGGACCATCCTCAATCGAAAGGATATACTCCGCTCGAACATTTTGTTTTTCATCTATTGCTGGGTATTTCCGAAGAATTCCGGCAGCTGCGATTGAATGGAACGGAAAATTGATATCCTGAATGCAACCAAAATAAACGGATATGATTTCCGAGGTTTTTTATACAAAGCATCTTCTGTGCGACGCCATTGGGAGCTGAATGCAGAGATTCGACAAAGACTTTTGCAGATCTGGAATTCGTCCTTTTTGGACGTGAAGGTTAATTCCAGGAATATACGTAAGAAGTGATTATATCTTCAAACTTATGTTTCGTCTACTCGTGAAATACGAGCTTAGAATTTGAATAATAATTTTTCAAAATATTCTTCAACTAGTTCATGCTATTCTAAAAATAAACGGAGATTAAATATCTATAATTAATTGTTTAAAAATATTAAATAAATGAAGCTGCATTTACTTTAATAAGACACTTTTTATCTATTTATTCGTGCCGATATTTCTATGTAAAAGCCTTTATTAGCGGAAAAACCTTTTAACCACGTTTCTCTCGATTAAATGCTGATCCCAGATATTTATATCAACTGATTGATGGTTATTTGGATTTTTATCGTTTAATATAATCAATTCATCATTTTCAAGGATTTTGCTTTATATTGAAAGAAATGTTGCAAATTTAGTTAATGATAATTAAGACAAATTATAATATGAATGGAGTCCACCTTGTGTAGAGATTCCGTTGAGAAAGGTGACCTATTTCACATCAGAGAATATTAAAGTTATATTTACGTAATAAATACGTATATGGGAATCGTTCACGAAGGACAAACCTATTAGGTCTCTTATAGAAAAACTATTCAGCAAAAAAGGTCATCAATTGTTAAAAGTATCGCAACAAAATGGTATACTCTATTGGACAGATTTCATTGACTTCAGATAAGGTTTTCACGGGCCATAGTTATAATGTCGTTGTCTCTTCACAAGTGCTTACAACCACTTCACCTCTCAGATTTACTGCTGAGTAGCGACATAGTTTATCATCCCTGCGTCAGTCATTTTCTTCACTATTATGTCCAAATAAATCTAAAATAAATTCCACCCGACATGCAACAGCTTTGACAAGATAACATAATCGACCTTTCCACGTTAAGCAACGCTGAAGAAGCTATTTCCTCGAATCCATAAAGTGCCCAAACTACTTGAACTCGGCACATGTATATATTCCGATACATTACTCCCGTGCCTGGGAATGACTTTAACGGTCACCGTAAAATAATGACGCGGGTAGACAGCCGCCGACAAACTTTACCCGCCAATCTAGGCCGAGGCGTAGTTGCCTTGACGAGTTACCAAGGTGAGGAGCGACAACAAAGTTCCCAGCACCTCTCCGTTGGAAATCAACCTCGTAAAAAAACTTAATTTTTATGGCCGCAATAAACACAATTCTTCATTTTAATCTATAAAATTAACCTACAAATTAAAATAATTTTCACGTGATGTGCGCGGAATGAACGAATTTATCGATTTCGTTTATTTTTGCGTTATTTTCTCTGAATTGACTCGTATTAATTTAACGTCCAATAAAATTCGGTACGCACATAATTTTGGATACATCCTCTACGAACATAGTTTATCTAACTCTATTAAATATATGGATTCCTTACTTAAATCTATTATCTTCTTATGACTCCCATACTATACGTACTGAACCATCAGAGTCGTAAACTGATTTTCGTGCTATCGCAATTCACGTTACTTTTTCTATATCGCGAAGTCAACACTTTTTAGAGGAATTTCGTATACTACTGGCGTAGTAAAGATGTTGGTTACCGTAGAAACTATTTCAAACATAAATTCTACCATACAACACACAAAGAGCATTTGATTCATACGAAAGAGAAATAAGGAGTATCAAACCATATTAATCAATCGAACCACTCCACGAGTAAACGAGAAAAGCCTCAGAAAGCAGTCCCATCTTATTTCTCCCCTCAACTGATTTGTGGACGTCTTCGGAGATGCGTCTCGCATAAAAAAGGCGTCAAACCCTGGCGTGAGCAACCGAGCGTAAGGAAACAAAGCAGCAACGACTTTCCGCATCCTCTCTGAGAGCTAAAAACCATCCGGAGGGATTACGAGCGGCCCCATTTGACACCGATAACGCGCGAAGAGAGAGAAAAAGAACTCGTGAAAAAAAAATCACGGCGGAAAAAAATGACGGAGAGGCGGTTCTTATAGAGAACTGATGATTACTCACCCGTATATAACACTCGAAACAGTTGACCTTACTCCTCCCCTCGGGAGCGTTCATTTTTTACGATTCCTCATTCCACCCAGTTCGAGTTTCGCAATTACGCCGCACGCTCGGTTTGGCGCTTCAAAGCTAGCGACGACGATAATAGGCGAAGGGAAAAAATATGGCGGGAAAGGAAAACAAGGTCCTTGAAAGAGTTTTTTTTCGGACATATCTTCTGTCTCGCGTAAAACTCGCAAACAGCTAGAAATCGCATTACGAGATTCCCGCAAAACTGCAATATCGCGAGCGTCTATCTGACGTTCCCAATCCCTAGGGAATGTCCATCCACACTCATGCACTGGTTTTAATTCTATTTCCTCTGTTACAACTCCGCCTCTGGGAATGTAATTAACGTCTGGCATGTTTCTGACACGATCTTTCTCCTTATCGTCCCTTTAGACTGCATAAGCACGCCCGCTGCTGCAACAATGGAACTTTTACACAGCACTGAGAACGTAAATAATGGGGCATTATCAGGAGAAATGTGTGTTCCAGTAATTTTCGTACTTTGGAATGTTAAAACGGTGGTGTTAGCTTCCGTTAATTAAATACCCTATGAGATGAACTTTATGTGACTCGCTTGTTGTACGATTCGAAGAATTCCACGGAATCATATTCGGGCTGGAATTCCTTTTCCGCTTGACTTAGCGGATCTTCATGGAAGAAAGGCGCGTTTACTCAGTGTAAAAACACAGCACAAACGTTAAATAAGTACCTCTGACTATAATAAATGCTGATAATATGATAAATAATCCAGTTCTACTAAATCACGTAAATTTTGTTTAGTAATTGTACACAATGAGATTACAATGAGATATTAATATTTTCTATTTAATTTAATAAATTATTACTTTTTGCTTATAATTTTACATAAGCAATTCAGAAGTATCATAAAGAGGTGTTAAGAAAGTATAATACCTCTATTGTCTATACAATTTATATGATTGGTTTAGATTTCATGAAATATTTTCAAGTCATTTTAAACAACTCTATAAATATATTTCGTTTCGTTTCCGTTTCGTTTTTCCTATTCAAATTCTTTAGTTCAGTTAGAGTAATAACCATGCTTATTTTCTAAAATAAGTTTCGCAAATTATAATTTATACCAGTTAAAATGAGTATTATTTAGTATTGAATTCCTTAATAAATCATGACTAAAATACCCCAATTAATACTTCATAAAGTGTTTTTAAAAATTTAAAATCCGTCCCGAATTTGAATCGACCTTAACCCTTTCCTATTTTTATTACATTCTCACCAAACTTTGGGCGATGCCAATCCAGCTTTTCTTTATTTTTCGTTCTTTGATACACGATCCACACCAAAATAACCTCAATCCATTCAGTTCTTTTTCATCCTGCTCACTCAGCCGAGGCAAATTTCACGCCCCAGAAAGGGCTTGAGTACGAACGACCGAGACATGAATCAAGATGGATTCCGAAATCTACGCGTCATTAGTGTGGGCCCTTTTCACTATAGGAGTCACTCCGACAAACAACGCTCCACGCCGACTCCCTTTGTACCCTCACCAAATTGCACGCAAATGACTTGATGACGAATTTTTTTATCCCTTTTTTCACTGTGCTTTTGGGTGCTTTTGGGAATGCTAATCGCAGGAACAAAAGTCCAAGCGTTGTTTACCACAAAGTATAAATGCTATATATTTCTGTATATACATATATTAAATAAATCGATTAAAACACACACTTCACATACATACAATCGTAAATAGAATACATGTATTAAATCAAGCTTTTCGTACACGAGAGAAATCACTCAAGCTAGTATTTAAGCCAAAAAATTTAACATGAATCCTTCCCACAAATTTTGAAAGTTATTTACAAGTGTTTACGTATTAGTTGAGCCTTATCACTATCCTATTTAGCAACCGAAAAACGATATCCTAAGGCTACAATGGAAGTATGATTTAAAAGATACGGGTAGTTATAGAAGAATGAAACAACCTGCATGACGTTTAGACTGTCTTGAATGCTTTATATAATAAAGTTTATCGTTTACCACTGATGATGATGATAATTATCACTTCGTATATTTGAATATGATGTTAAGTAAAAATACTATGTAAAAGCCTTTGAATAGAATTCATCAAAAATCTAGACCCACAAACTTTTCATTCATTGTTTTAAGTTGCTAAGGAGATAACACAAACTTAATTCTGCCTATAAAGAACACATTTTGGTCTACGACGAAATTATTATTGATCATATTTAGGAGCCCATTCTGAGAACTGTTGAAGTACATTCCTCACGCCTGGCATTCCAAAACTCTTTCGCTTCCACTTCTTGCCAATTTCTTCTCATCAGATACCCTCCACAGCTTCCCATGCTTTCCTTTATCTTTGGCTCATTCTACTCTCGTGTTTTTCTTCTCTTTCCTCTAGGAATTCACGCCTCGAGAAAGATTTCCGCCTGAGGCCGAGAAAATCCTGAGATTGAGTTTGTTTCAGATCAACGGAGCAAGGATTTCCACGTGATTGTTGTGCAGGAATCTCGTACATCGCGGGTGTGCATTACGGCAAAAATGGGGCCGTCCGCCATCCATCACGTATGTAAAGAGGGAAGGGATATTCAAAAGAGGTGTTTCCATGGTAATAAGAGAATTTCGTAACTGTTATTGAACGCAGCTTGCTATCAAATTCCGTATGTATTTAAGATGGCAATGATGAGTTAATTTCAAGGTGAAATGAATAGGTATGAGTACCATTTACGATTTTCATCTTAAAGAATAGAATATTTTTAATTTTTATATTGATTCCTTTTACTGTAAAGGAAAATATTTGTAGCTTAAGATTAATTATTAAATTATCGATCACTAATTACCGCATATGACCAAGATGGAACGGAAAGGTAAATAAAAAGTTACTTTAATTTCATTCTTTATAATTTCGTAAACTGGAATAGAATTCGTAATAGTTTTGAGAAAGCAATTAATTTTTCTTATAAAATGTCTATGATAAACAAAGCTGGTAAGAAAGTGACGTTGGCTAAATTAAATTTCAATTTATTATTAATAAAAAGTTACATTATTACAAATAAAAAGCTACGTCAGTCAAAAATAATAACGATATGAGTATTGTCAAGTAAAATTGGCATTATTAAGGGTGGCGTTACGTTAAATTATTTTAAGATTAAAATTGTTGCAATAATAGTCAAAAACCATTTCGATTTTAAGTAATATAACCCTAAAAATATCGAACATCGTTGGGAAAACGAGCTACGGTCAAGAGAGAGATTGTTACTCTGCAAACACCATCCCCCTAGCGTCGGCCACCCAAACTAACATCTTCCACGAAGATGTTAGTTTGGGTGGCCGAAAAAACAAAGCTTCGGTGCGAAGGCTTATCCGGTCTCCCCAAAACCATTCTCCTTTCAAGTCCAGATCTCCTCCGAGCTGTCGAAATTATTTTCATATTTTTTCCCTTCCAAAGATTCAATTCCATACACCCTTTTGTTTCTGGAAAAGATTCGGAGATTTTTCACTCTTTGGGCTCGAAGAAGTTTGCCATTTTTATCGAAGGCAAAAAGATCGCACGTGAAAATCATTCAATTTGTTAGTTCCGACGTCCTTGCGTCGCAATCTTGAGAATCGAATGAATGATTGCTTCAAATGAAAAACTTTTCCTTCGCATTTTCAAAGAAGATTTAGTTCGCCGAACTTTCGGCGAATGAGAAAAACCCAATGGGATTTCTTCAGGCGGGAGGAGGACAGTAGACAGATTTTTACGTTCAATTAAATGACGACAATGGAAGGTTGGTTTCCTTGGAAACAGCTATTATCAGAATGGATTAATTATTGATGGAGATTGGACTGAACTGATTGTGTTGAAGTCATGAAGAAAGCATTAAAGAGCACACTATACACTTCGGCAGAGAATAAGTCATTCGGTCAATAATCAGTCTTATCAATCAGTAATACTTATCGGTGTATATCGGTAATAAGTTATTATTTTATAATTATTATAAAATGCTCCAATAATATTTAATTAATTTTTAATTAACAATACAATCTTTTTCAAAATTAATGAATTTCTACTGTAGAAACATTATCAGAGCTATGTACAACCTGATTAACCATTTAACTCTTCAATGAAAGCAAGAACATTCCATTGATTTCCATTTCTAGATAAAGAAATATTTTCCTAATGGTGCACCATAAGGAATCAATGAACGAAATGGAAAAGATGTATATAGAGAAACACGAATGACTTGCGAGTGAAATCAAACACCTGTACAGTGATCTTGCAAGAAAAGAGATATACAAGCATCGTATTATATTGGAAGAGTAAGAGGGAGGAGAGACTTTGAGGGAAACAAACATCTTCACAAAGAGTGGAATTTCATATTTGAATTGAGGGCGACAAATGAAAGTCATTTAATGCGAACAAAACTCCGCAATGTGCGAATATATAAATCCATAGCTAATAACACCTGAGAGTGAAACTGGATTTGAGGAGTACCTTTGTTCGCATCTCGAGGTGAGGAAGCTGAACTGAAAAGGAAATAAGGAGCTTCTCTTAATAAGACGACATAACAAAGCCTTTTTGGATTCTCTCTCACACAGAGTTTCTTTCGAAATCCCTTTCGAACGCATGGGGAATATAACTCTGCCTGCGTCAAATATTCCAGAAGTCGATGAGCCGAGATCAACTCTCTCTTTCCCTTCTTCCCAATTTGATTGCTATCGCGTACTTCTAGAATGGTATCCTTTGGTAACAGGAAAAGTGGTTGCTATGCAACTATAGCTTTTAATTAAAAGTTTAATACGTAATCGGGCATATTAATCTAATTAAATACTACAACGTATCTTTTTGATGTGGAATTCTTCGCCAATATTATTATTAGACAACTTATTCGTCGAACTAAATCCAACTTCGAATTCTATTACACGAGTATGTATAGTATACGAGTAAAGTATGACATTAGGCATAACGTTTAAGAATATTAAGATCAGGAGGAAGAAAAGGATGCCGAAAATCTCCTTGGCTATATATACTTCAGAGAAACCCACGATGGTCTCCTGAGGTAAAGTTATTCTTGAAGTATTGCAAACTAACGAAAATTATGAATGTTTCGTATCAATCTTAAAACTATAATCTACATTCTTCTATGGTATCATCTATAGCTAAAAATTTGCACCATTTTAAAATAACTTTTGAAATATACGTGAATGACGATCGAATATTCTTTAATCTCTTGACTTGGAGATAAATTATTTGATTAAAAGTGTAACACTGTACTATTAATATTCCTTTTATGTTCTTTTATATTAATTTCTTACGCGTAAATTATCATTTTATATATTACTGGAAAACCACCAAAATATTCATAAGTGCACTTTGTTTTATAAGAAAAGAGAATACTTTAGTAAAATTCAATTCATAGAGGAAGTATTAACTTTTATGGTATTGAACGATTGGAATGTTAATATTAATATTATTTATTTTTGAGGCAATTAATAGAGAAAATTGAATTTGGAATTAGCATTTTATAATGCAGTCATTTAAACAAATACTGAGACTCAATTAAATTCATTCGGGTAAGTTATCAATTAATTTGGCCGAAAAAATTGTATAATTACGAATGAAAATCCCTCTCTTTTAATTTTTCAAGTATTAATATTAATTTATTCATTCAATTTCCTCTTCTATTCTTCTATATTACTCTCTCAACCTAACAGAGGTGGAAATGAAATGCTCTGCGTTCAGAATACCTGTTTTCCTCATAATTTCCGGAACCTTAAAATGACGGATTCTAAAAATAGCTCTTAAACGTAATATAAATTCCTATTCACATTTACGAGAGAACAAAGAGAGAATTTAGAACTATTCTTTCATTCAGTTAGGCATTGAGCTCTAAATATTTAGCTGTATTCTTAATTTAGCAATTTTTTCTTCAGTATAACCTTTTCGTAAGTATAACCATTATTCATTCATTCACAGAATTAGGACTAAGACTTGAGTTTATTCGAGCATAACAATTTCTAAAATTTCTGTTTCCAGTACTCATTATATTCGTGAATCATTCGATAATAGCAAAATAAGAAATAGTGCGAATTTCTCTGTTCATACTCCCTGCCACACACCGTAGGTTGGATTTTATTGGTCGGCTAATATTGAAATAGATTTAGGGGTCAAATAGTTTCCTAAGCAGTCATATTAATAAAGTGCCTACGCCTTCGTAAAAGTTAAATAATGACTTTAAAATGGATTTTAAAAGATGAATACCTTGAATTGATATTTCATCAAAACTATATTAATTTTTGGTTTTAAAAACTAATATTTAATATACTATATTATGGTATTTTATGCTGAATCTCCATACATTTTCTGAGTATTTGGAATGGTAATGACGAAAACGGCTTCCGTAAAATGACACGGAAAACTTATCGGAACAGATCCCACTTTAAAGGCAATGCTACCAACTTTTAAATGATCAAGAGAAGTGCTATAGTTGATTAAAAGATCGCTTCGAAAGTGGGCCTCGGGTGAATAGAGAGAGCTTCTGTAGTTCGGCACTTGGAGTCTCTGAATGCAACTTAGAGACGGATGCAGGTCTGCGAAGTGCCTCTGGGCGCAGGAAGTGCAGATGGGTTTATCCCTGAGGAAGCTTTACGGCAGATTACGGCGGGGCGGAACAGGTGTGAAGATGGAGATGAATTTATAGCATCAAACTTAAGTGAGGACGGAATTTCGGAAAGCAATTTGGAGATAGCGAAAGGCGATGGAGTGAAACGACAGTTTAATTAATGGAGAGTGTATCACCATGGAGATTTTGTTGCAATAACAAAATTAAACCGCTGGCGGGAGCTCTCCGGGAGATAGGTCGCAGAAAAAACTTCCGACTGCCATCTCTGTTTGTATGCAAACAATCAATCCAAGTGGAGAAAAAATTTCGAATGCTTAAGGACAGCTTCACCGTGTTTTAAAATAAACAATCTCACAAGGATAAAACTATTTTGTTGTATAGAGTCTATTCTGTTATATATAATTATAAACATAATATTTTAGGGTCCTTTTTCTTATACTACATATATTGTTTGACTCAAAACATTTGATTGAGCATAATGAGATTCCTTACTAACACCTTGATTATACCAAAAATAAACAAATAGATGAAAAATATGCACAACATGAGGAGTTCAAAATTCCCTTAAATAACATTATTTAAAGAAAATAATTTCACGAAAAGCACTAAAGCCTTTTCTTAAACACATTTCACGTAATATTCATAGGAATATCCAAAAAGGAATGAAATAAACTTTTTAAAGTCCTATCATATTTTGTATGCTATAATTGGAAACTTATTAGGTGTAAAAGCCGATAAATTTTAAATGCAATTATCCAATATATAAATACATTAAATTATACATTCCTATTTGTTGTAGATTACTATGAAATAAATCATGGCATTTCGTCAACAAGGAATAAACCATAAATGCCATTTTATTCTATTTTAGCCTTAAATCAGATAATGTCACATGAACCATCGTCTTGAATTTATCTGAGATAGAATCACATTAATAAAAATGGCATTACCTAGAGCATAACTATACTAAACTTTCCATTAGTCAAAACTTCGCGGTAAGACTTTAATTAAGTAATTCCTAACCCATAATACGAGAAGCTAATGATTATTCTATCTCCTATCTGATCCCAAAGGCAATCTGCATTTATCCCTAACAAAATTCCTCTCTAAGGGATATATTTCAAACAAACAATTTTCCTTACCTTTCACTGCGTATCTCATGCAATCTTTCCACAGCTCGAATAAACAACCTCTCTATGTATTCCATAACGTTCCCTCGGTCTAACAAAACAACTTGTTAAGCTCCATCCAATCATACGTGTGTCCCCCATACAAATCCATCTCCCGTGCGCTATCTGCATACACTTTCGAATTATATAACCTTTCTATTTTCACACGACGTGGTTTCGAAATTTGTCACACTATACGTAAGGTATCAGAAGTCGAGAATGAGAAACTGTCACTTTTATACAACAGGTATCTAGTTATCGTACTATAAAAGTAGTGAGTGATATGATATGTAATTCATATTATCACGATGTTCATGATAATGGAAGCGTAATAATTTTGTGAATTAATTGTACAGTTATCCTTAAAATTACCTTCTAAACATAAGCTTTGATAAAAGACATTTTTACAAATAATTTAGCAAAAATCATTCCACAAATTTTCAACTCATTATCATTGGAACTAAGTGTACAGAAATCAGGTTTACACAACATATTTCATTCCGATATATTGTGATGAAAAACAATCCATAAATGATACTAAAATTTTATTTACTGAGCCATGTTTATTCATTAACCATTGATACCTACATTTCTGAGTTTGAACATAAAATTTTCATAGGAAAAAAACTAAATAAACGGGATGGATAAATATGTTGATATAATAAGTAACTAATATTTAAGTAGTAAGGGATGAATTAATAATAATTAGACATCATTCAGATTATAATTATAGATTGTTCCGTACATCATCAACTTTCATTTGGAATAGAGAGTACAAGGCGTAATATACATGACTAATGAGATATCAATGATATTATGAATAAATTATAGATCTAATTTCCATCATTGATTGACATTGAAAAGTACAAAACTCTTGTATTTGCGATGTTTACAATTTCCGAACGTTTGAAGATCGTAATCACGATACTTAACGTGACGCAAGATGGTGACGTATTCTTGTTTCGACATTCACTTCCTCGACGGAACCCAGGGAGAATCTGGCAAAAAAGACCACCCTGCTCTATCCATCTCACATCTATCACAGCCCTATTTCCTCGCAGTTTTTCCCACCCCGTCTCCATCCACCCGTAAGATCCCACTTCAGGACTTTTTTCCCAACACTTCCATTAATGAAAGAGTAACCGTTTATTTTTTCTCGATTTCTAATCTCTCGCTAGCCTCTTCTTCCCTAGACTTATCATCCTCATCATTAACGCCTTTTTTCATTTCGACGCCATTTTATTTCCTGCGATTCTCTTTTTCCCAAGCATCTCTTTTCTTCCATCGCACGCCACTGTCATAACGGTAATTGAGTTTTGGCTGCTCCCAAAATAACTCGGATAATAACGTTTGCCCCAACAAATTTTCTTTTGATTTCATTTGTACTCCTGCCATTACGGCAAAACTGAAAAAAGACTCCTCTACTTTTTGCGGATTTGACCCGGATTTTCGCACATTTGCATCTCCGTTAATTGCGCGACCCAATTTTTTTGCCGATAACGGAACGTTGCAAATTTTTTATTTATTTCGGATCGAATTAGATCTCTCCCTCGGAATATTATTCGGTTGAACCCTGGCCCTTTTTTTCGGTATTATGTTTCCATTACTTCCCACGAATTCTTCAATCGGTCGCCATTTCTATCTAGGGTAACCGTGGAAACGGTGGGGTAAATGGAAAAATTTGCCGTGTTCCTATTTAAACAATCGAGGTAACCTTCCTGGAAATACGCTCACTTGCCGATTCATAGTTTTTGTGATTTTTGCAACAGAAAGGTTTCGTTTATATTGCGAGAGCCCACGAAATATTTTCCCGGCAAAATTTCAATGATTGGTTTTGAATTATTTTATCGTTGGTTTGGAAAATTGCAGCGGAAGATAGGGAAATTAGAATTTAAATTGGGACGCTCTTAAAAGAAAGATCATTCCAAAAGTAAACGTATTTTGGGAACAAGATAGGTTTAGTAATTTAAACAGTTCCTATAATATGGGGGAAACGTTTAAGTTGTTTTATTTACCTTGGAATGAATTGCAAGAGGTAAAAAAATAGAACTGCAGTTTAAGTATTAATTACACATTTTGCGTAAAAACTGTACAGTAAGGAGGTATTTTGATATTAAAAACTTTTCTTGGGGATTCTTAGGGGTCTTAACTGTCGGTTGTCCGTATACCTTGAGTGATTCCAATATAGATAGAGTTTGTGAATGGAAATAATTCAGCTTTTGAAATACTCTCACTGATACCATTGCCTTAAATATCGTTCGAACTTAATCACTTTATCAGCTACAGCTGCTTTACCATTTGGAAAGGATTGGGTTGTATAAGGTGACATAAGAAACAAGGATAAATATACGAATGCGTCTATTCTTAATATAAATTATTAAAAAAAAGGAAAAAAAAATCATAAGGAGAGTTGCAGTTCCAATTTTCACTTTCTTATGTACTTCCTAGTTGTATGCTACGAGTATTTTCGTATTTCACTTTGTCTATCATTCCTCATATTTTCTTTATTTTACCTCTACCACAACGAAAATGTAAATAAATTGGCTAAAAATACGCAATTATATATCCCACATCCGAATTCAATTGAAAACTGCGTATTTTCCGAAAATGATATCGAGAAAATATGTCTCTAAGGAACATAATGAAAATGCTGGAGGGCATATAACAAATATATAAATGGTATTGAAACGGATTACCAAAAGAATTGGATTTAGAGGTGAGGGATATGGATTGAAGATGAAACCTTATCGAATGGAATTCTTTTGAAGGCAGAATAATATACTTCTGATTTCCTTTATATTTCTTGAAAATATTTGTCATATAACATCAAGGTCTCGATACCGCAGTAGAGTCAAATATATAGCGGGAGAATTACCATGATAAAAAAGATATATTTTCATATCCAAAATATCAGGGGGTATAGCTCAGTGGTAGATCATTCGACTGCAGTTCGAGAGGTCCTTGGTTCAAATCCGAGTGCCCCCTTCCTTTTATCATAATGTCAGTATTAAAAGAGTATCCATAAAGACCACATGCTTCATTTATAGAAATTTATTATATATTATTTGTAGCACTATATGTTTTTCCTGATATCCTATCTAATTCGTCGCAGTAGGGAGAACAAATTAATAGAACTTTTACAGAGTCAAAGATACATTATTTAATGTAAACTTTATACAAATCGCTTATTATTAGTCCGATTAAGTAAGTTATAGTTTTTGTTTAATGAAAATTTAGTATAATTATGTTTTCTGGAAAACAAATAAGCCTATATAAATAGAGACGGTTCCGTAAGAAAGGGTAATGTATAATCAGTAAAAGACATTATAAGTTACCTACGTTTTAATCAATAACAAGAAAAGAATTACCTACAATATCAAAAACCATATTGTAAAAAACGGAGGTCTGATGAAAATTACACGAATGCATATGATCAACTGAAAGAATCCCTACCTAAATTATGAACATGAGAAATATAAATCAGAAAATGAATCAGCTGAAAGAACAGCGCCTCGGTAGCGCAGTAGGCAGCGCGTAAGTCTCATAATCTTAAGGTCGTGAGTTCGATCCTCACCCGGGGCAAGTTTTTGCCTGAATAAAGATGTTCTTAGTCCAAAAATATATTTTTCATAGCTCGTTCTGCTATTAAGTAAAGTTATCGGTAGTTGTTAAATTTATTATTAACCAGAGAGATCAAATAATAATGTTTTCTTTTCCATTTATTTTATTAATGCTCATTTTTAGATATTAAAAGAAGAAATATAGAAGATAAAGTTCGATAAATAATGGAATTAAGTTTTACGAATGCTATTTACTGTAATTTCTTATGTCTATTCAGCTATTTTAGTCATGAAAGTTAATAAATGAAGGCTCAAAGGTAAAAAGACTCATCCATCAGTTATTGTTCTTCACTTCTTAATAAAAATCCAAAAAATAAAATGAAACAGAAACTGCAAAATAATCTAATCCAAAATTGAAATAATTTTGCATGTTCAACTTGAAAGAATATAGCTATGTGGCGATAAGTGATAGTTAATAAAATGGTAACACAGAAATGTAAAGTTGGATATATATACCTAATCGAACGTAAGGGGGTATAGCTCAGTGGTAGAGCATTCGACTGCAGATCGAGAGGTCCTCGGTTCAAATCCGAGTGCCCCCTTCATTTTATGACTATTTCAAATTGTGTATCACCTATAATTGCTATCATATGGCTTCTTGCATTTTAAAAATTTATTTTGTTCTACAACTCATTTATTCAGAGCTGAATAGATCAATGTAAAAGAATTTAAATCATCAAATTTTGATCAATTGATGTAAAGTAAGTATAGAAGTTTTAGTGATACAATAATAAGTGTAATTATTGATTTTGGGAACCGGATATACTGGCAAAAAGAGGTATCATTGACTACCGAAAATAACAAGATATGATGTGCGATACTATATCAACCTAACTTCCAATCCAAAAGCCAGAGATACAAAATATTCCTGAATTATTTCCTCCTTATTTATAACTTGATCTCCAATAGCTAAAAAATTTAACTATTGGAGAACTGATGCTAAACCAACGAATATATGCAACTCATATTATATACTAAGGCAATTCTACTACAATTTGGTAGCTGTAATAAATTGCTAAACTATGACAGCATTAACAACACAGCCTCGGTAGCGCAGTAGGCAGCGCGTAAGTCTCATAATCTTAAGGTCGTGAGTTCGATCCTCACCCGGGGCATTTTTGCCTAATTTTGTTCATAAAGCAATTATAAATTGTAATAGTTTTAAAATATATTTAGAAATAATAAATACATATTTATATTTTTCTATATTAATGAAAGCAATCAGTGATTGATCCTCTAAGTTCTAAACTGTATTGCATATATTTTTATTACTATATGCCCCAGATCAATATATGAGTACGTAAAAGCAATATTTATTTAATAACAAAAATAGAGATGTTAATCAATTATTTTGTATACAAATGTAATTTATTTCCCTATTATAAGGCAATATTTATTTTTATATTCCAACATTTTAATTATTATCCTTTCGCAAAATAAACTTACGTAAACTGTGAACGAGTTTATAAACTCGAATGGACAACAATAGATTTCTTTTATATAAAATAATTTCCTATAAGAAGTTTAAGATTCTAAATAATGATTGTAATTCAAGAAGAAAATTTATATTCATATGTACACACATGTATATTAAGTTCAAACTCTTTTTCTGAGAGCCCACTTTATCTTCGTGTTTTCATATCAACTCCATTCATACGATAGAACTTCTCCATCCCCCAACTCTTTCCCATGACGTCATCCGACCTCATTCCCGAATCGCTGGTTCCATTCCTTCCCTTTCGTTAGTTTCTGCACTGAGCTGTTAACCCTTATTTGCATTCACTTGTTCCCATCTGCCAATCGTGTTCTAATTCAGTCGATTCCAACTATCGCCTTTTTATTTGCACCGGAAATCGCGATTGTTTCGACCTCCTGAAAATCTGAGCGAAAGACTTTCCCTTTACGTTTTTACTTTCTTTCCACTAAATACACCGTGCCTTATCTAAAAATAGTACAGTTTGTCGAAAGAGAATCCCGTCTATATATAACCGTCCATAAACACTACCTATAAATAGCTATTCTTTTAAAGATAATAGGTTCCTTTTCTCATTTCTATCATACATAATACTTAGGATGTGTTTACATAAGGTTTTAAAATAAAAATGTTAAGGAAGAAAGAAAAAATGCGATGTATTCATTTTTAAATGGATATATATATATATATATATATATATATATATATATATATATATATATATATATATATATATATATATATAGACCCAAGAAATCTTTCTCAACCTATGAATACATAAATAAACAAATATATATATTTATGTGTACGAGATGTAAATTCAAATTCTTACTTAAACTTATTTAATGCTATGAAGCATAGCTTCCCATACAATTAGGTAAAAATATTAATTCCTTATGAGTTACTAATTTTAGATTGTGCTCACATAATATTATGGTGATCATGAAAAACGACTGGCATATAACTTTATCAAAACAGTTTTCTAGAAACAAGAATTTTCATTATTAAAATTTACATATAATTAATGTTTCACTCAAATATCTCTTTGAAACCTCTTATAGTACAACTTTATACGTAAAAGCTTTCATGGCTACGTTTTAATAAAGACAAAATTCTGATGCATCCTTTTGTTAATGAAAAATGACTTTTCCTTCTTCATGACAACTGCTTTGCTTTCCTTATCTCTCTCAATCCCTTCGTTTTATAAACTTCCGTACTTATTAAAATATTATTAAAACTTCCTATTCTTTCTAATCATCCTTTTTCTTGTGTAAATAAAATTTCAAATATATTATTTACCTTTTACTCATACATAAATATATCCCTTATAAAGAACGTAAAAAATTCATCTTATCTACGATGTATAATTTTCAAACATCACGTAAAAACTTCACAAACCAACAATATATTCACACCTGCGAACAAAAATGCAAACAGATCTGAGCATCCAACACTCCAATGTGGAGGGTCGGTATGAAATCAGAATTACGAACACTTCCTCTGTCTCCAACAGTCCTAATGTCCAATTCGCATCACTTATTTCCGGTTCCTTGACTACCGAAATCGCTAACATAGCTTTCACGTCCGCCCCACGACTTCTCCACGTACCCATGGAAACGTCCGGTCGTATACGCTATCTAAACTACGGCATCTTGACAATCCCACGCATGAATTCCGCGGCGACGGATTGTCACCTGGTAAGGGCAAAGGGGATGATACTAGATTCCAAATCTGAGTGAACGAAAACTTTGGATAACTCACTTTATCTCACAATTATGATATTAATGATTTAATACGCATCTATATTCGTAAGGATTGCGTATATAAATTTAACTCTAATAATTTAACTCGACTGTATAATCTACGTAAACTTTCTTATCTTGAATTTTAGACCAATTGTTCCATTCAGTGATTGAATATTAGTAGAAAAAATATTTCTTATATTTTCCACCAAAATATATAATAGGATATCTAAACAAGAATTAATAATCTCATAAAATCCGTGAAAACTCAAATACTTGATTAATTACAAGAATATCAATTATAATTCACTATAGTCAATATTTTTCATAAGGTTGAAAAATAGTTCTCGATCTTTCAAATTACGCAAAATCATCTCTTCAAAAATAAAGTTCCCTATTTTTTTTTAAATCATTTAAGTAACTTCAATATACTTCTTGTTTGAAACTATAAGCGTTAATAAGCAAAGGATGGGAAACTTATTAGCTGCTGAGATTTCCACTTTGATGTTACGGTAAAATTTTTTATTCCTCAACTAGAAAAATTCTATTCCTTTCAGTAAGTTTAATTGGTAGTGAAAAATATTTCACAGCTTCACGTCTCTACTGGAGAATATTAAAGAAACTCAAATATGAACACTGAAAAAGTCTTTGTAAAAAATTTGGCTTGCTCTGAATATACTCCTCCGTTAGATGAACTTTGGTTATTAGACTTTTATATGATCGTTAACTTGTCAATTACTGTGTATCACAAAGATTAAAAATCAGACTTATTCTTGGTGTATCAAAAAATCTTTAATACCAGTTCATGTATAAAGTCTATAAAAGCAAGGATTTTTTCTATATCGAGGGTAATTAACGGCTTATGAAGCAATCTTAAGAAAAATAGAGCAATAAATACATCTAAGATGCAGCACTAGAAAATTAAAACAAATAATAATATTCTTATCGATTCAAAACATCGAAATAAGAAAAGCATTCTTTTGTTCTATTAACCTTCTTAAGATCTTCTTTAGTTTAGTTTTAGCTAGTTTCCAGATGCACACTCAAAGTTTCGACTTCCTGAAACTTTTATAACCTACTAAGAGGTAAATTCTTGTGTGTGCGCCCTTATGCATAAAAGAAAAAAATGTTTATAGTTCCAAGCCGTGTCTTTGGCGACGGTACGGAAATTATAATCTATAATTCAACGAGCGTGCACAGGTAATTTCATTATGGAGTTTAGAGAAAATTTATGGTTCAAGTAGAGTCTGAGTTGATAAAAACATTTACAAAAAATTAATCTGAATTTTTATTGCATTAAATCTTAGGAGATATTCATAGAATATAAGATATAGCTCTATCAGTATCCTTCAATCGTATATTTAGTTAAATAGGAGATATTCAAAGTCACCGCAGCTTCTAATTTCTGCATCAGAATCCAAAAATGATGACCATCCAAGAAATATGACAGTATTACATTTATTTGGAACATTTAGCATCTCAAATACCACCCGTTAAAATCTCTTTCACAATCCCCCCAAGAAAAGGCTGATGGTTAAAGAATCAATGGCATTTCCGTAGGTTTTAGCGATAAAATCTGTTGATCCCCCAAGACCGGCTTCTGTACCTTTGATTAATTTCCCTCAGGGCAACATCCTTGGACCGCGTGACCTCGTATCACAGCAACGGCTCTTAACACGTGAAAAACCTATTCCTCATCCTCCTTTTTACGTTCCTTCCACCCTATCTAATCACCCAGTTCCCATTATCTTCCCACGCCGACCGCCTTTTTATCGCCCACGCATTGCACGACCGTCCTCACTATCTTCCGAGATCGCCTCCTCCCTTTACGACCCTCCCCATCTTATTCCCAGACCCAACTTCCCTTCTCCGCAAAGCTTCCTTATTCTTCTCGGACGAGAGAAATATTAATAGAGTTTCCTCTCTGCTCATCTAAAATTCAATCGCCTTTGCGAATAAATGGAATTCGGTCGCCTTTCTGAAGGTGTGGCAATGACCTCCATTTCGTGAGTACTATTCCAAATAGTAGGTTGACTAATAAAATGAATAACTTCGAATGATGAAGAAAATGCATGATTAAAATATATATTGAAATGTAAACGAGTAATAAATTGATTTCTCTAATCTTTGTTTAACAATGTATGCACGTCACATTAATTAGTCATGGAGATTTAAACTACATTTTTCCCTACAATATAATCTTTAATTTGATGTCGAAAGATAATTGTTTGATTATGGTGGAGTAAATAAATTATGTTCTATGTTTATTTCTATTCTTATTGTGAGAGTCCATTTGAACTGGGTTTATTTTTAGAACAGTGTAAGGTTAATTATTAGTATCTAAAATTTATCATTATATGGAAATATTTTTGTCAAAGATATACAATTTTTTTCTGCTTTAAAGTCTGCATTCAAGAGAGTCAATGGGTTATGAAGCGAAAGAAGCTTTGAAATACCTTTCATGTCTCGTAAGTTAATATACTTCAGAATTGATACATTATGTTGCTTAATTACGACTAGCCAAAATTTGAGGGAAGGAGAGCATTGACTTTTCTTTCTGAGACGTTCACTTAAATAAAATGAATTGTATTGAACATTTATATCTTAGTAAATTTTAATTGTTTTAAATTTTTTTTATCCTTTTCCTTTTCAAAATCCTCTATTACTCCTAGTTATTTAAAATTATCTACAAAATGAAGAAGATAATTCATTTAAGTAAGTGTGCCCTTTTTCTATACAAATAAGAATGATAGATTTCATTCATCCCATTTTCATATATCACTCTGAAATTCACTACTAATCTAATTATGAAGATGAGCAACTTTTCATTCAATAACTAAAAAAAAATTTGCAGTTAAATCTAGTTAATCGAATCTGTCTCAATTTTAACTCAACGTACGCCTTCGCTTTCAAATATTTTTGTAGGAAATAAATTTCAAAAATTTTCGGAAAGGTTTTATTTGACCAAAAATTCTTGTTCCCAACGTCCATCTTCATTGGTTTATAACGAAGAAGCCAGCAAATTGAGATGTATTTCCAGGTAAGAGGCGAATTCGCTCATGAATTCCAACAAAAATTTAATTTCGGTTTCTACAAAAAAGGATTCAATCCATCAAACCTATACGAAATCATCAATATTTATTCCTTTCTGAGAAAAATCGTAAAATGTGAATTTTTGAGATGTAATTAGGTCCAGAGATAGAACTATAGTTTCGTTTTCTAATAATTACTAATATGATATAATTTAGGTCCGTTAAAGTATGTCCGTAAGTATTATGTACACGACATATTTGGTTCTTCTTCTATAACGGATAAATAATGCTTTAAGATTGTATGATCGTGAATACTGATCTATTTAAGACTAAGAAAAGCATGATTAAAATTCTATGGCATAAATCGCTATTTTATTTACGAAATAAACGTTTGCAGCTAAAAAAGTAAACTGCCTAAAAATCTTATTTATAAATATTTAATATGGTTGAATAATTTCGTTATTTAATTTAGAGGAATAATAGCTTTACTATTTTCAATTTATGATAAGTTGATTTCTATGGTATCAAAAGAAAAAATGTACAGTCTCAATATAAAAGCATTATAATTACATTAATTCATTAATATTCATATTACAGAAAACAATACACCCTCACACTTGTTATAGCACGAATCTTTTAAATGGTTTAAATATTTCTTTCGGCAGGGCAATTATAAAAGAACTATCCATTAGATATATTAGGAAGAAAATTTTATCCTGTCCTTGTGAGAATGTAAAGCAAGCTTTTTTATAAATTCCCTACTCCCTCTTGCAATTATTCTACCCGATATACCCCATATAGCTACATACTAGAAATATACATAAAATACGTGTCTAACGTTGTCCAACATTTACTCAGTTTCGGAAAAAAAATTCACTAACTAAAATTGAATAATAACGCACATAAATTCAATTCATTCAATTCCTTATGTGCTACTTTTATAACCAATTTCTTATCTTGTTCGTAATAATAAATAAACGACGAAAAACATGAAAATATAGGAAAAACTGCATCGGAAGAATAATAGACCCATTCAATGCGAAGAAAAACTCCTTAGACCATAACTTCACCATTCTATTTGATGGAAAAACTTATTCAGGGCGAGTGAAAAACTCATGTTGATCTCGAGAGATATTGCTTTTCGGTCACAGTTCTCCTTTCTTTGTAAAGCCACCTTCAATTGGAATTCACATTTCACTCAAAGATAAATTGTGAAACCGTTTCATTGGAATTTTCTCTCACATTCGGCAATGCTCTTTTCACCATAGAAAATGTCTATTGGTGGTTCTACGCGTCATTTTCTGTTTTCCTATTAACCTACTTTTGAAGGTCATGGTACCGCGTAAAGGTCATCGCGAGTTCGGAGTGTGTCCGAGAAGAAAGGAATTCTAGGACATGTAGTATCATCACGAGCTTAAGAGACAAATAATGTCTCACGTACGTACGCCCACATCCACATCCGCTTTTGTAAAGGAATAAAATTCTTAAATTAATTCTATCTTCCCTTTACGAGTATACATCAGATAACCTGCTTAAGATAACAGCTTCAAACGTCACATCTACATGGATTAGACCCTGAGGACACGAATATAGTGGAATAGTAAAACAGTTGTAATATAAGTAAGAAATAAGTTATTCAAATTGTTGTATGATGTTCCCTAGAAATCTAGAAATCATCAAAGATTACATACTTTAAAAGCCTGTTGTCATCCTAAAATTTCCTTCGTATTATGTGAGTTGCATTTATTGTAAACTAAATTTATCAATCATTCGTAGAGTTTTTTTCAGGAATTTCGTAGCAACGAATAAATTAAGAGGAAGTTTAAAATGTATCCATTCTTACTTTTGCGTAAAAATAAGATAGTTAATTTTTATGTGCTGCATATTTAGTTTATAGTTAACAAAATCAATAATTAGTTAACAAGTTCTATACTCCACCGAGCAACTTTTACAATACTCTTCTAAATTTTGCCATGTATAGAATGCCTATTGATTATGGGCATTTTAAGATATTTATAATGGTTTCGTTTTTATTCATACTAAGAATAATGACACTATTTTTTAATGAAATTCATTATAATCATATGAATATTTAATGTAAACAACTTAAGGAAATAAGTTCGATGAATATGATATGTGTTTATGTTATTTATCATTGATCAGCACCCTTTTAATTAAAATTAACACACTTATTTATACTATTTTAAAAATTATGGAATGTATGCAATATTCCATATTAATATTATGCATTCTTTGCTGTCACCTTACAAGGTTGAGAGCATCATAAAAGTATATTTTATCTTGATTGAAACTTTGAACACGAACACGAATATTTTAGTAGAAATTACTTCGTAATCATTGTACTTGATTCTATGAGATATAATAATGAGTTTAATGGCTGTTCCATAAATTGAGTTATAGTATGTACGTTATATAAGCGTCATTAATTTACAATGATTCCGATGTCATAATTATCAGATTATTTCATCTAATAACTTCCTATTTATTATCTTAATCATAAAACAAGAGAACAACACGAGAATTTAATGCGAAAATACTGCAGATAGGCTTATCTTATATCATTACAGAATTGGATACTTAAAGAGAGAAAAAGTATACGCGTTCGTCTTACGTCAGCATCCTTATATTACTTCATTAAAGGTTACAGTCTACGAGCAAACATCTCGGTTCCCATAGTGATCACGTTCGAGCAATTAAGCTTCGAAAGATAGGAATTTTTAAAGCGAGGGCTATGAAAAATAAGGTTTTAAGGAAGTTCATCGATTCTTAACATTCAGTATCTCTAGAAATTTCTCAATGAATGTGATCATAATCTGGGATAAGTAAACTGTCACAACCAGAGTAAGGATATTTTTATAGAGGAGCAAATTTTAATTGTACTCGTTCCTACAAACACTTGGACTCGTCTATTTCTAGCTCTCCCCTAATAACTACTGTCATTAAAGGAAAAACCATTATATAAGACCAAAGTAGTAGTATTACGTACTAAGTATCTAAGGGTTTTCTTTTTACTTAGTTTAAAAATTATGAGTGAATTTGTTATATATCCCCGTTTATTCGAATTTAAACAGTTCCAAAAATTTTATGGCTTTTTAATTCCATAGTCAATCCTCTCAGACATATTCCATTCATCTTAAGCAAGACATGTTCTTTCTATTCTACTATCTCTATCTTTCATGGGATTCTTCTTAGTGTATTTTTAAGGACTTAATCAGCTTTAATATTATAATTTGATTACAAATTGAATTTAACTACCCGAATTCAAGAAAACGTATAGTTATCTGTATCGTATTAATGAAACGGATATTTCTAAATCTACTGCGGCGATTAAATTGATTAAGCTTTGATATCCCATAAAAGTCATCGGTATTATTTTCGATTTTGTTATATCCCAGCCAGGTTGCCACGGGAGACTATCGTATTCAATAATCCATTCTATTCCTGGCAGGTGTCACGAGGATAAAAATATCATCTCCCATAGACTAAGGAGAAATTTTCACCGAAATATTTACAAAGATAAATCAAGAGATAGTAATAAGCTAAATTAAGGAAGCCAAAAATCGATGATAGAGTATTGAATAAATCAAACCTTAAAGATGACAGATGTACAATTATGAATAAAACTTACGTATAATCAAAGTCAAACATATTTTAATAAAGAGTAAATAGGAAATTCTTGACATTCATACTATACTGTAATTGGTGAATAGTAACGTAGTAAATTAAAGATTACGATACAAATGCATGAAAGAATTATATACGCAATAAATAATATATAATAAATAGTATATACGCAAAAAATAAAAATTTTGCCACATAAATCAGACATATTCGTAGTAAAATTAATAAGTTGCTAATGAGTAAATAACTTATAATGTTTGAAAATTGCCAATATGATTCTAATCCGAGTATAACTCGTGGAAAAATTTCCTTTCGCGGTTTCATCATTTTGACTACTTAAGCTCCCCCGATATCCCAATAGCGATTGCCTCCCGTTCATCATCAATTCCTTTGTTTCTCCTGAAATGATCTGTCTAACCTTGGTCTACCTTCAGCTTCCTTCTCTCTAATCCCTCTTCATCCTATTCCCTTGTTTCCTCATTCTCAATACAGATCTTCGCCTCTATCACTCTTTCCGTACGACACGTGCCTTTTCTTCTCAATACGACCGTCATCTGTAATACCTCAGCTCCATCTTCTGGGCATCCTTCTATTCTCGGGACATTTCATCGTGGAGCTCAACGTATTCTATAGCTTATCTTTGACTAAAGGTTCCTTAGTATATATGGCGAAATGGAATGTAACTTGGATATAAAAGGCGAGGGCATTAAGAAGGTGAATTATCAAAATGGAAAGACCGAGTGCGGTATGAGTGGGTGGTGAAGAAAGGGGAGTATTGTGTGGCCAATGTGAGATGTGGAGGAACTCAAGAGGGGACGAAAATAGCTGATTAGGGGAGTGAAAAAAGTATCGAAGCCATGCTGAATTGAATGCTTGAAAAGCAAAGCGAAGAATGGATGATTCGAATTCGGTTGAAATAAGCTGAATATACGGAAAAATATGCCTATTTTATCGTCTGGATTTTTGACCTGATTTAGAGAACTTTCGTGTTATGACTAACTCATATATTTGAAGCAAATACCAAAAATTAATTCAAATCGATAAAGTTTTATTCGTCCCTGGAATTGTAATGAGATATACATCATTTGAATCTACGTTCATGCGAGTTCTTTTGCGTCCTAATAAATAGGGAAATTTGTTCTTGATTTACATTAACCAAATAAAATTTTTTCTCATTAATTTTATAATTTATAAGAGACTCTGATATACTTCAGTTTAGAACTTTTTTATAGGAATTTTAAATTTATGTATCAAAAACGATGAAACAGTTCGATCGGAGAAGCTATTGAAAAAATGTCAATCATTTGATATTTCGCGATTTTGTCGACTAAATTTTATTTTGATTGATAGGTTGATCGAAATTTATGATGAATTTTTTATGAGATTAATTACATTCCCGTTCGCTTTAGGGAATTTTTAATGAGATAAACGCTTTGGAAATAGTGAGCTTTTGCATTTATTTTTACGTGTAGCAAATGATTTCGATCTACATTTGTAATACAGTCATACATCTCTCCGTAGACTCGTGAGCTTTGATATCTCCGAAATGAATTTTAAACACTCATTTTTACCAGGCCTAATTTCGTTTTAATTTTATGCTATATTTAAATATGTTCATTCTATGGTAATGATCCTCACGTTTAATTAGATACATGAAGACTACATGGATTTTACTACTCTTCACACTCCAGAAATAAAAACTTTTGAAAATGCATTATTAAAAACACACTTTAATTTTATTAAATTTTAGATAAAAGGTATATGAATTTAATTTTTAATTAAGAAGTATGCTTTTAAACAAATTTTCACCTTCGTTTAACTCAACGCATAAAGTTATTTTTAAATTTTTCGAATTAATTATGCACTATAAGCTCTATTTTATATTTAAATAGGTAAAAATAAATGAAGCAGTAGTAATTTTGTTATAAGTTACGCGAAATTATTTCCAACATTTCCTTAATGATAGATGAATATGATAGATAGATGATTATAACTTATATTAAAACAATAGAGTTAAAATTTAGACATATATTATATTAAATCACACAGAAGAAATTTAGATTCGTAGAAAATATCAACAGAGAAAGACACCCTTTTCTTGAGATATATTACAAGGCTTATGTACTTGGACTTACTTAGCAGTCCAAAAAAAAGGATAAACTGGGTTCACACCATGAATAGTAAATTATATAGGTGTATTCTTACAAAAAAGTTAGCCGAACTATTTTTAGCGCCGTACGTATATAAATATATATACGTACGGCGCTTTTACGTAATAAATTAATTGATATTTATAAACACGATCAAATCTATCTGAGAGCGAACTTAGATCTAAAAGTGAATAATTCCCACAAAATGTACTCGCTTCACGTCTTCAGAATTCTAGAATACAAGAGAGAGAGAGACACACACGCGGTCTTGGCAGTCGCATTGTGTACATAATAGGCAACGGTGTCCATGGTGATGTAACATGCGGGTCGTTTCCAACGCAGCGCTTCCTCCTATCTTCTTTAATTCTTTGAAATTCCTTTGATGTCGTACGACCTGCCGCTGAACCGCCAGAAGGAGAAAACTAAATGTGACGGAATCTGGCGCATTAGGCGACCGCTGGATGGGAACTACGCTATTAATCGTGCGCAACGCTGGAAAAATATGTGGAGGCAACTTTTGAACCCTCATCATTCCTCGATACAACTCCAAGAGTCGATAAAAAAAGCGATTTTATCTCTCTCTGTGGTCTGAGTGGGGATGGAGAGCGATTTTATAAGGGGGATATATCGTTTGAGGTAAAATATCCCTCTCGGGTCTTATTTTCCATAAGTAGGGTCTTCTGTCGGACTCTGTCCCCACGAGGGCTAAGGTGAGATCTCGACTCAGCGAAATTGCGTGGGGATATATATATACCTGGTGTATTTATACAGAGATGAGAGGAACAGCATCTGTTCTCTCACTTTCTGACCTCCGTCGTATGGGAAACGGAGGTCCCGAAGGAGAACGTATTGACATCGTGAAAGGATGGGGAGATTATAAAGAAACCATACAAATAAAGAGACTTATGGAGGAACCTTTGTGCAGATAACATATTTGTACGTGTATATCATAGTCATATGTGTATACATGCACATAAAATATAGAATATTATCTCAGGAAGATCTAGATATATGTTAGGTGAAGTGTATATAATTGTATTGGATCGAAATATGAATATTGAGGAAAAAGAAACAAGAAATTCATTACCTCTTAACTATGAGTTTTTAAGAGCTCTTTTAATGAAATAAATGAAGAAAACTTCTACTTTTTAGAACAGAATAATTTTTTTCTGTATTTAAAATAAATAATGTAGTACTTTAGATAGATGATTTTGATGTAAAGCAAAACTATTTACATTTAAGAAAAGGGCTTAAAGGAATTTAAATGTTACGAATAATGAAAATACGTAAGCTAACTTATAGATCAATATGAAATAAAGTTAAGAAGGCGATTAGGATAGCTTGAATAGATCTACAATTATTTGGGGGAAATCTTATCATAAAAAAATTACTCATAAACGTCTCCTGTTTAAGGAACTTACATGTATAATCAAAATGATTTTATTTATTTATTTTCAAAGACCCCACAAACATCCACTTTCTGGAAAATTACAGTGTGGTCGTAAACTTAACAATGGAAATCACAAACAAACCTTGAGAGGAAAATTTCCTCCTCAGCCGGGATTTGAACCCAGGACCTCAACGGGTGAAATTTCATATGGATGCAATAGATTACAAGAAATATAAATGAAAAAGAGTATTTAATGAAAAAATATGAGGGAAAATGATGAACTAAAACCACCAGCATTGTACCTAACTTTCATTTCACCTCTAAGGAAACATTATTTTGAAGTATTTTTAACTCACTCTTGAAATTTAAGTTTGGATCAAGGAATAGACGAATCTAATACTATCCAATCTTCAACAAGGATATAAGATTTTAAAACGATCCAGCTCCAAAAATTCCTAGTATAATCGACAAGAAATCACAACACTCATCCCCTAACAACCTCAGATTGAGCCAAAAGGTATTACCTAGGCAACGCCGAGCTGCGTTCTGTCCCCGTACGCCGCGCATTGTTCCTGCACCGTGGAATTCCCAACTGGTTAATTCGAGTTCGTGGAAAAGCGAGAGAATAAGAAAGGAAGACGAGGAGGAGAATGGATACATCAGGGGAGTTGGTGGATAGTGAGAGGAATAAATTCAGGGGGTTTATTGAATCGCTCCGTGTGGGATTAATTCGTCTGCTGGGGCAGTTTGTCGCTTTCCAAGTAACGAGGGTAAGCGAACTCGCTGCGGGGAATTGCTCGGATGGGGATGTATGTGCCCCTGGGAAAGGGGGCGCTTTGTTTGAAGGCGTTTTTATTTCGCGACGGATGGGGAGTGAGGTTAAGGGGGCGTTATGGTCATTTCAATCCGAGTTCGCTTTCCGGAGGCTTTCTTACCTTAAGGTTTCGACGCTGAGAGAGATTTATGGGGCAGAGAACACGGAGGGTTTCAGCAATCCTTTTCGCGCGGTTAAAGGTAGATTTACATGAAAAAACTTTCGTAGATTTAAGTGCTAGTTTTCTTTATGCTTTGGTGCTTCTCCAGCGAGAGACTACGTTTTTTTAGGCTTCGTTACTATAAGAGGCAATCACTACGTATTAAGCTTTTACAGAGTGCTGTCTACACTCTTATAGTAATTAGAATCTCCATTTAAATCGACTAATGCTTGAGATGTTCAAGAATTACGATTCAAAATAACAAAACGGTAATTATAACTATTTATTAGTATTACTAGTTATTAAAACTATTTATTCCTTAATAAATATGCTCTTATGTACTGTAGAAGTTTTAAATAAAAATAAATTTCATAGTTTTACACCAATACGAGAATATTTAGTTAAGGAATAATAAGAAAATTTGTGAAAGAGATTATTGAAAGATAAAGGTTCGTTTCAGAATGAAGAGAAGAGGGTTAGATAAACCTTTAGGGTTACCTTCGTATAGCCCGAAGAAAGAAAGTTTGGCACATATTGATGTATGCGATATATTCGTTTCCAAAAGATCTCTGTATGGCAAAATAGTTGGCGAATATATTTCTCTGGGGAAATCAGATACAGCTTTAAAAACATTCTCGTACAAGTACGAAATCCAGACAATATATTCTCTCATTACTCATACTTTCGGAGAAATCCAACTTAAGCTGATCTTTTGCAAATTTGTTATAATTATTATACAATTTATTGTTTTAAAAATGGTAGAGACATAATAATTTGAAACGTTTTTTCATAAAAATCTATTATGAATCACGACTAAAGTTTGTGTACAATGTAAATTGCAAAAACCAAATACACGGAACATATGACGGGTTCCAAATTAGAGTTTTCGTAGTTTTATTTTGGTTTCAATAGATTTCATTAAATTAAACCTATCCCAAATTAAAACGTGTTGGATTCATTAAAATTTGAAATGCAAATTGCAAAAATGTTGCTCTCTATCAATCAATTGGACAAAATTATCTTGTACGATGTAGTTATTTCCAATACACTGTAATGGAAAATTTCGGGCCACGTAACTCAATTACCAACTTCAATTGCTTGCATCAAAAACATGCCGGCGTTTCTACAAATTGAGTATTCGCGATTCAAAAATATCCGGAATTAGAAGTGCATTAGTTTGTTGATTGGGCAGACAAAAAATTGTGAATTAAAAGAGGAAGTTGAATTGAAGTGACACAGATGTAGTACTTCTCGATTTATATTGAACCTGACCGATATTCATGCGGCTGACATTGAAAGCTTCGACTTTTGAGAGAACACTAATTTAAAGACCTCTATTAATCAATAGCTTTCTATTTATTCAATTACAGCTTTCGAATGGTCGTGCGAAAATTTATAAAAACTCTTAATTGGCCTTCGTATGGTGTTTCTAAACTAAGAATAATTTCAACTTTTACTATTTAGAGTCCTTTCAATTTATAAATAAATGGGCGACTTATTTTAATGCCTTTTTAGCTTAATGCGAAGGATGATATTAAATTTATACCCTAATATGATGTAGTACAATAAGTTATGCCAGCATTTTTCACTATACGATGACCAAATTCTAGCTTAAATTAAAAAATGAATGATAAATAAACATTCTATTTCTCATGTTTCAATATTCCATATTGTCATTTTGAAATTTTAAAATATTAAACTTTCTTAGAATAAGGGAAATTGGACTATAGTCTATATTATTTAAGTGTGTGTAATCAAATAGTATCAACTTAATGCACACAACCAATACCTGTAAACTACTCTTTCGCAAACTAATAGGTTTCCCGCCAGGACTTGCTATTTGATTTATCGAACTCAGATCAAACTTACAACATAGTTATAGTGTTCAACTATTAGGCTCTACTGTTATCACTAATAGGTGTATTAACATTCGATTAATTCACTATAACCTTCATCTATGATGATAATAGCTTCCCAATACCTTTATTTTCCTATTAAATCTTATCATCGACTGCATACTAGTACTTTTCCTTACTCTCTCTTTTCCATAAATTTGAACTCATCTTTCCTATAGCCTTAAATAGCTGACCTTTTTTATCTATCATTCCTTTCATCACTTCTTCTAAATTATCTTCATTCTTTTCCAACTTTCTCCTCTCTTACTTCCAATTCCAATTCTTAACCGCCCTTCCCCAACTCCGTATACCCTATGAAAACCCTTTGCCCTCTTTTCATTCTTAAGAACCGCCTCATCATTTGTTCCCCAACCCAAAGAGACTACTTAACCTGGCCGATTTCACTCCTCGATGCCTTCTAATTTACGTCTTCTTCCTTTTAAGAAGTCCATATTTCTCAGCAGAGCATAAAACTCTCAAAACCAATCTCTTTTCCATCCATTATCTAATAGATAACCAAATCATCTAAATTCATCAGCTCCTACCTCCCAATGAATTATGCGATTCGTTACTGAATGCTGCTTCTTTGGGTACGTGGATTATCCTTTGTTGTTTTATTTATAGGTTTTAGCTGATATCTAAAACTCAAGACTGTATAATTTTCATTGCATGCGTGATATGATATTTTGCCCAGTAATTGAAAATTTAAGTGAACATTCTCTTGGAAAAAATTACTTTCGATTGACCATTTCAGCTAAGATGCTACTTTAGACGATAGTTTGTTCAAATTATATAGCTTATAATATATTAAGCTTAGAATAAACACCACTTTACACAATTTAAGAAAAAACAATGCGAATTGAAACCTAAATCAAAGCCAATATTTTGTGTTCTTTCCTTAGTTCCTCATATTGTAATACAGTATAATAATATAGCTATAATTTGATCGAAAAACCTATAATTAGAACGATATTACACATCTATATCTATAAAATGTTCAATTGTAATATTAAAAACTTCATCAGCATTTTTAAGCAGAAGAAAACAGAGATTTGATTATATAATAAAGCCAAAAATTACGAAATAACTTCATATAAAACTTTAATACACAATCCATTTCGTTTTCGAAATTAAAAATTACGAAGTTCTAAGGGACAGGGCAAACTCCGCTCTACAGCGTGGGAATCCAACAACATGTGTCGTGTTTTGCTTTGGGGATTCCTCAGGAATCGACGACCCTCGCTGAGAAGGGGCTCCTAGCAACAGTAAACAAGCGTTTCTAGGGACGAGAGAGAATACATGATAGGAGCGATGAAACCACGATACAAGCAACGCTTCGACGAAATTTCTCGTGAAATACCCTCGAACTCAAATTTTTAAAGGTACCCGAGGGACTCAAATGATGAAAGTAAAACGAGAAGGCTAGTTGATAATTGCAAATACTTTGTATATGCTTTGAAAGTTCCTTATTATTCAGTACGTTGTCAAATATTATCTCCTGAGACGTAATGAATTTGTTAGGAAAGTGCTTGAAGGCTAAGTAGAAGGATGTATATGTAGATGTAGAAAACATTTATTGTAATTAAATTCACATTTAATATCTACATTACAAATTTATCGAATTTCATACACTAAAAAACTTTAGCCTTATGACACGACCTTTCTTAACACTAAAATTTCATCCGAGTTTTATTTTACGCAACAATTGAATCATATCTCGCGTTTCATTCACAGAGGCGTAGGAGACAAGAGACTAATTTCTCCCTTTAGGGTAAAACTATTCGGAAACATCTGCTCCAAAATCCCTACATCCCGTTATTTGTCCACCAATTCCATTTCTTTCGCTTATTCCGTACGGTACTCGCTGTCAGACGAGCAGCGCCACCTGTCAATCCTTCCGCACGACTTTCATCTGAATTCCGAGCATTGATTGGCTCGCGGAAGGGGGCCAACAATCGGTAATCCAAATAACAACGAGGATCAACTATAGCACTCGTTTCTTTTGCTTATATCCGAGCGCTGGAAGACCCGTCGCCCACCTGGGACCTGACAGCCGACGTAGGAATTTGAAACGTACTTTTTTTTATTTTTCGAAGTGGATGAAATACTGCTTTGATGAGAATGATGCAGAAATGTTTTCTTCGGCCGTAGGTGGCGGACCGTGTGTATTTGGTGTAAAAAATCGAACGATGTCAATCTAGTTGTACCTTGTCAAGTTAAAATATCGATAAAAGAATTGTAGATGATTTTGTGACGCAACTGCAACACATGACGTATAAGTTTCTTGTTTCTTATTGCTATTTAATTGATCATTCAAAAAAGCAGGCTGATATAATTATTCGTATATAATGTTGTTCATAAATATTCTTAATTTATTGAATATTTCATTCTCCAATATGAAATCATAGTTAGTTTCTAATACTCCTGGCCAAATTATAAGACCACATTAATCATTATTCTATTATAACATCTAATGGAGGAATTGATAAAATATAGGAAATATAAGCACTAAATTTTACTTTAATCTGTAGAAGTAAATACGTAAAGCTTATCTCACTCTTACACTTATCAATTTCCAAGTTTTCATAAAGGATGATGACAAATTTTTAACAGTATCCTTTATAGTAATTGTAAAATATTTAAAATTAAATCGTCAATGTCTACGCGACATAAAGGTATATGCTTATGATCGAATCGATAATTTTTAATAAAAGTAAAAATCAAAAATGGATTAAAACCTAAAGTAATATTAGATAAATTTTTAATTAATTACAAATATTGAAGCAGATTCTTATAGAAGGAAATAAAAATAGAATTAATGGCTCATCAAATTATTTAAGCATCAGCATATTGGACATAAATTACATCTCAATTATAAAACGGGACTATCTCAAGTAAAGATAAAATTATAAACTGCTCAAACAATAATTCGCAGTTATGAGAAGTGGTTGACAATTTTTCTCGTAACATTTGCTTGATAAAATTTTTTAAATACTTCTTTCTAAA
Organism: Pantala flavescens; assembly: GCA_020796165.1. Classification (NCBI taxonomy): domain Eukaryota; kingdom Metazoa; phylum Arthropoda; class Insecta; order Odonata; family Libellulidae; genus Pantala; species Pantala flavescens. The sequence goes on along the minus strand of CM036881.1, from coordinate 42,370,101 downwards.
GAAATATATCCTTTTTAAGAATAAAATTTCCATAAAAAGACCAAAGAAACTGGAATATTCATGCAAAACCACGAAATAAGAAAAGATATCTTGAATGCAAATGAACCGTAAGATCTTCCACGCTCTCCAAAAATTAAACACCAGAGTGGTGCTTCCTCCCTGGAAGATATCCACGACACTTCCATTGGGCGAAGAATTTTAACGCCGCGACCGGAATATTAGCTAAACAACAAGATTATCCGAGAGGAAAAAATGCGAATCTCCCACTTCTTGCCTATCTCATTATTTTTCGCGCTCTAAATAGGCCGTATCGTAGGCCATCTCCTTGGTAACTGCCTTTCATTCTGCATCACTTTCCCTCTCCCTTACGCGGAACGCTTATCTGCCGGTAGCTATTTGCTCCCCCAAATGGCCTCAAAGTTCCTTCCAGAGACGTGCCTCGCGTTTAAAAATGTACCTTTTTATCCACTCGATGTCTTCCAACTAAAATAAAACGTTGGGGGTTCTTAATATTGCTCCGGCAGCATCCTCCGGGAAGAGGTTGCGTAAAAACTTATGTATTCCGGGGAAACTACAGAGCGCGGAATTTTTTCTTTCCGAATTTGGAGGGCTCTTTTAACGCGCGTTGCCTGGGCTTCAATTGTTATTGTTCCTATGATGGCTAGGATTATCTGTTTGATGAGATTATATCTGGGGTCTTAATAGTAAGAAATCTTATTAGAAATGGGGAGTAAGAAATATTTTGTTTCATTGCTATGCTGTGTACTTTCAATTAAAGTTGGAATTAAATAATTTCTTGTGATAATTGGCTATTATCAAAGGATATATGATTAATATTATGGTTATATATTTGAGAAACTAATTCCGTATTTTCCCGAAAAGCATTTTGAAAACATGTTTTTAGAGAGAGGCAATATGAGCTGAGTATATTAAGTTAAAAATGCATTTAAAGAAACAGCGTCCAATCAGTAATTAATAATAATTTTGTCAAGAAACTAAAGCAAATTCTTCGAAGACTTCCAACTCTTTATTCACTGAGTGGATCATTATGATTAATGTATTGTCATTCCGATGTGAATTCTTACGAGTTTAATATGATTCACACTAAAAATGGTTTCCAGCACCTAAAATCAATATTATCCTTTCAAAATATAAACATCAAGTTTTCTAACTGATTAATGCTTCTTCTTTGCATTATTCCATCCAATAAAGAATAAATTTATAAAAAAGACATTATGAAATAAAAAAGTAAATTTGATTAAATAAAGAATATAAGATAAAAATCAGTAATATCAATAAATTATTATTAAAACAATACTTCAAAGTGTTCAAATACGGTAAAATTCGTAGCATGTGTTACAGTGGTGGCTCTGTAAGGATGTGCCCAAATGCGTAGAAGAGGTAAATGGAGTGGGTGGAGTCAAAAGGAGAGAAAGCCGATGGTAGTTAGCCAACGAGACTGCGTGTGCTTTTAATGACACCCAAACTTCGTATGTCCCTCCGTTTTATTCACCCATTCAGAAAAGGATGGGCCTATTCTTAGACTTTTACAATGGTCGAGCACACCGTTAATTCGTAACCATTAAAACTTCGAATGTTTTCCACCAAAACATTAACTAGTCACTATACTATACTTAAATTATTTTCCTTTTAGAGGACACTATATATTTATACCTAATCTATGTGAGTCTTTATGTATGTATTCTATTTAAAATTCGATTAAAGTTTTTGCGGGTAAATAATGCTAATTTATGAATCTCTTCTAAACTACTGTCTTCACAACTTTCAACTTTTTTGCCATCTAAATATTCTCTATAATTCTCTTCCTTCTTATGTATTCTATATCTATTCACAAAATCATCTCTAATTTTTGTTCATTAAATATTATCATTAAATAATATTTCTTGTCTTTTACCCAATTTTTCCCAATTCTTTTTTTAAAGTTTTACTTTACTCAGTATTTGCGCATAAGTAATACATAAATCAAAAAATATTAAATGATTTACTATATGGATATGCCATTAGATATTTATCTAAATAAATATTATAATATTTAAGAGTATAATATCTATTTCAATATACGCCATGCAATTAACCCAATCTTTTTTCATATACATTTATTTAATATCACCACTTGCAATAAATTTCATCCGATTGAGTTTCAAAATACGTACAACAAAATTTTATAATTTTCATTGATACGTGACCATTGTAAATCAACTCCCAGTCATCATTCGTGACCCATTGAAGATAGGTCACCCACTTATCTGGATGAATCAAAGAAAATAGTAGGAAACGCAGTCTCTATATTGCCTATTTCAATCAACGACGAGTGGAACGCGTAATAAAATCTTGGTTTCGTGATATGTATAACCTGCCACACCTACGCTAAGAAAAGAGGCATTCCTAGAACAAGATTTCAAGAAAAGAATCCACCACACAGCTTCAAACAAAATCAGAAAGGTAATAACATGAAGACTTCCGCCCAATTTGGGAAAATGAGAGAAGTCTGGGAAGCTGAGAGACAATTCCCACCTAGCTGTCGTAGGAGAAAATGTTCGAAATCACATTCAATTTTTCTTTCGTATTTTCATGAAAGATACAATTCTTTCCTTTAATCTCAACAAAGAAATGCTTTTCTAAAACTATTGGCCTCGATAGCTGGAACTAGTTCATACGTTTTGGTGAAACGTTTACGATTTGTAGAAGGAAATATATGGGTCAAAGTCTATAAAAATATTCGTTCGAGAGTAGCAATTTTTATATATAAACGGAACTATTGTTTGATGCTATTGTTTGATGCATATTTTTACACGTATAATGCATATGTATTAGAAAAATAACTCGAAGGTATTGTATCGAACATTTCTTACTTTAAATATTGTTTTGCACTGAATATAAAACCCATATGCAAAATGTCAGTTAATCTAAAAATGATTAAATCAAATAAGATGTGAAAATAAGACCATTATATTTTTGTAAAATTTAATAAGGTTCTAAAGTACTAGGGCGATCCCTTTAGAAATGTTTTCATGAATTTGAATGTATTTGTTTTGATTGAGAGACATTATTACTTTAAGAATATACTAATAATCGTAACTCTGCTTTCGAAATCCATGGAAGAAAAATTTAATTTATCTAAATATACATATTCATAGGAATAATAATATCTTGCTCATTAATAATCTTTCTTAAGTGTACTCCAGAGAAAACAAATGCAATTTAAGAGGATGAGAAAAAGATAAAATGGTATACATAGAAAATTATAAAATGGTACTCATTTGATTATATGATATAAATAATACATTGTAAATATATAAATATAATATAAATTTTTTCATGCTTAAAGTTCTCTATATTTTTTTCGTACGGTATTTTCAAACCATTTCAAATGGTATAATAAATATTAATCAGATTTCTACTGGGTAATTCTTTTCCTAATAGTAAGAAGTGTTTAATTGTCAAAATCTGTTTGCGTATCCTAGCAATAATCTGTAGAGTGGTAAGCTCTGAGTAGATAGTCTCAGTCACTTGAGACATCTTTCGGTGAAACGTCTCCTGTTAAAATGGATACGAACTACGAAAATCATGAACTTGGAAAGTGGGAAATTCCTCACAAAAAGAATACGATACTTTCTAGTGAAATTCCAACTCCTGTTATCCGTAAGTTCCTCTTATTCTACTTCTGCTACTCAAAGATTCTTATCCCAAATATAGAGACGTTCATTTTCTAAGGATTCTCTTTTCCGAGGAAGAGGATGAATTTAAAGAGAAATGAGCAGGAATTCTGTTCGGCATCGCTGCGTACCTTTCCCTTTTCATTCTGCACACCCGTCACAAGCCTCTCCGAAATATTTGAAATCCATATGACACCAAAAACTCTCTCGAAACAGAATCTCACCTTGTTTCACTTCAAATTTGACTCTCTAATCTTGCTCCTAAAAGCTATGCTACCTGAGAGACTTGAATGTTATTCCGGTTGTATAACTTCTGCTTCGGTGGGAATGAAACTTCATGTGAAAGAAGTCGACACGACCAGGAGAGATGGGCTAGCGTAATGTATCTGATAGCTTAACTAATCGATATCAAAAACATGAATTTTATTGTTATTTACTAATAGAACAAATGTTTGAGGATTGATATTTGACAGTACCACTCGAATTGAGTTTATCATTTTATTAATAAAACTATGCACTAAATCACAATATCGGAAAAATTGGGTAAAAATTTAACGTATCTAATTTCTGTATGTATCAATAATAAGCTAATAACTTTTTATCGACTTGAGCGAATAATAAGCAAAATATTATAAGGAAAAAGATTCCTTTGCCAGTGTATATAAATCACTACATAGGGCGATTACTTGAATTAATTTAAATTTCGTTTATAGTGTATCTTTAAATAGATAAAAATAATCAAAAAAATGTCTTACCGCATAGTTAATTAAAAACAAAGTAAAATTCACGTACTCTTTTTTGAGGGAAAGGAACTGAAATTTACGTAAGAATTATATAAATAAATATCTACCTTTAAATATATATGAATAAATTTCTACCTACACAATAGAATCATGATAAAATAAATTTCATTTTCTTTAATTAAATTTGAAAAGATATATATATTCTTAAATAAATACCACGATGAATGATCCAGCGCACACTTTTACGAAATCTATACACGATTAAATTCATCCCGGGTCCCCTCAGAACAAAGAAATCATTTCCAATCACCCGTCCTTTCGATTTTTCGAAATAAAAAAGAAAATTATTTTTTCGGGTGGAATTGAAGGAAGACCTGGAAATGACAAGCACTTAGTTGTTATAAGGCTGTGGTGGAGAGAGGGCGTGATTACCTCAGACCGAACGATAATAGGAGGTACGGAAATTAGGAGAGAAAGGGGAAAAAAAGAAGAACGGAATGCGAAGGAGTCTCTTTCTGCGCTAACGACGCGCGAAAATGAGTAAAAGGGCGCGACGGAGCGATTCGCGAATTAGGAGACGAGTATCGGGCGAATAATTGCCTCTTCGCAAAGGATTTTGCGAACAAAAGGAGATATACATTGGGTTGACAATTGAGACGCGTTTGGTAGCAGAGAATTACTCAATCGGCTTCTTCAAAGTTGAATTTCAGTTAAATTAAAGTTATCTACTGAAATAGTTTTTAACGATTAAAGTTGAAAATTCATTTTAGAAAGAAAAACTATCCAATGCTGCTAAATTATCCACATTAATAACACTTTAATTAAATATTTAGCAGCATTTAAACGAAAGGTATTTAATTAACATCATTCTCGATTATATTTGCTTTATATTATAAAAAGCTTTATTATGCGTGTATTTAAAATTATTCACAAGTTGTTAATATAACCAAAAGGCCTCTTTTATATACTTCACAAGATAAATAAAATCTAACTGCAACTATCGGATAGTTTTATTTTTCTTAAGAAAATTAAAAACCTGATAAAAATATAATTGTATCAGATATACATAAATCTCGTGATACTCAAGAAGTCAATATAAATACTATCTTCTTAGCTATATGATTGAAGAATACATTTACTCTTTGAAGGTTCCAATGATAAGAAACAAGGAGGAATTCGTGTGATATTTATATAAAAACACATTAGTATAGATTCGTTATTAATACCACCTTTTCCTTAGCAATTATACTAAACAACATCATATACAAATTTACAGATTTATTCCTGTACTATTAGTTATATAAATCCACCAAACTTTATAAATTTTAAAAGCACATAGTGCATATTTCAAGTTCTTTCAATCAAAGTTGAAAACAGCAAGATATTTTTGAAATCAGTTTCCAGTTCAGTTAACAATGAGTATTCAAAAACAAATTGCTTAAACAAATTTTGCTGAATTAGAGTTCGCGATTGGTTCTTCTGATTGTTTACCATATTGCTACTTGAAAAAAATTTTTCTTATGTACCGCGAGAGCAATAAAATTCTACTACCAGACGATACAAAAAAATACAATTATTGTATGACATGGCAAGAATCGTAAGTCTATACGCTCAATCGCACTAGCGGAACTCGATCAAAAAAGTTATAATTCAGATTCCATCACCTCCAAAACTTTACCCTGATCTTCATCAATCGCCCGGGGTAACCGCTTTGTTTATTCCTGTCATTACCTGACAACGGCGCATATTTTCCCGCAACAAAACTCCGATTCATCTACGTATCGTTTTTGCGAATTGCGTGTGTCATAAACGAATGTGGGGCTGGAAATATCGCCGTATAATTGGGGCAAAAACGGCTTCGGGTTACGTTTGCGGGCTTCCAAAATAAAACGGAAGGAAAAGGGTTTTGTGACAGATCAAAAATGTCGGCGGAAATTGAACCAACAGACCTAGGACGCGTCTGAATGTCTATCGTGAAACGTTGTTATTCAAAACAGATACCGAGAGAAGTACTCAAAGCCTTCCTTTCTATCACCGCTGGCATCCGCCCCTGCCCACAATTCCCTGTCCTGCCACCGACCATACCATCCATTTCCCCAACCAACCCCTTTTGGTTTACCCTGCTCCCCTTGACTGGCTTTTTCCATTTCTTACCCCTTCCTACCTCTGCCTCCCCCACTCTTTTAAACCACCCCCATCCGTCCCGTAGGCATTTGTTCCTGTGACAGTAAATCAATCAACATCCACTTTTATTCCTCCAGAAATAACCTTCACTTCTCTGTCTTCGCGCAGAATACGTGTGCTTTGTTCTCTGTACCTCTTTCCGTTATTGATGAATATTGAGCCAATGTGTGCTATTTTTCTTTACGCTTAACTCTAATGGAATATGTGTTCAGAACATTCTTTCGAATAGTCTCTTTTTAAGAAAAGTTTTATTATCATTCCATTGTTACAATGGTTTTAATGCTTTCTCTACTTCTTCAATCATCAGAATTAATTCTATTCACATTTTACACGCTTTACATATTCAACTAACTCAATAACTTTTATTTAACGAATTTAATTAATGGTATCTTTTTAAAATGAACTTAAAAAGTATATTTCATTAAAATATATAATATAGTACTTCTTTATATTTTACTAATACTAATTATGGTTATTTCCACAGTTGAAATATTATGAAATTTTCTTGAGGTAATTCATAGTTACAAAAAGACTTTTAATTAATTTTAATTTCCTCATCTTGCTAATTCACGAAAATTATATGCCTGTATATCGCAAATACTTTTCAAATTAACCTATTTTTTCTCTTTAAGAATTATCAGTGCTTATAATATAAATATTTAAAGCGAGTATTCTCGAGTAGGCGAGTAGGACTCGTCAATATAAAACATCGAATAAAATGAATAAAATCTAATGAAAACTTACATAAAGAACCGGAAGAAATGCTCCGGGCACCAGATATTAATATTCTATGGTTCAAATAATAGATGAAAATATTGAATGTACAAACAAGCACTACTTTTATGAAAGTCGGGAGCTCTCAAGAGGATGAATCGACCTTTTCTTAGATAAGTAGAGTCTTATACATTTACGTAAAAGGAAGTAACATGCAACCTTATTTATATTATGCAACATGCTATCACCTCTCGATTGCATATTGCATGTTATTCGTATATTCGAATTTCACAAGAAAACATTTATACATAAATACAATTACATAAGTTATGGCATTCTATGTAAAAAATACCCCACTATAGGTATGTATGACATACTCATCACTATCATTCAAAATAAAATCGTAATTAATGATTAAAGTTATGAGATCCATATTAGCCTTCAGGATACTGATAATTTTGACAAAAAGAAATCAAAGCATTTATAAATCCAACTCATTTAGATACCCATTCTCATTTACACAACTGATTCAACAAAGGAACTAAAAAGGTAACATTGTAACTTAGCGATTACCTTACAGAAAATAAACAACACCCAACAACAACAACAAGATGCGTGGAGAACCTTACGTAGAGGACTTCATGGGCATGATTCCACCAGCACGACTTTCACCATCGTACATAATATGATGCTCCCAAAGATTTTGCGCATTCCTCATCCACTCCATCCTCCATCTATCTCCTCAAACCTTCCTCCCAATGGCCTGGGAGCGAAAGAAACTTCAAAGCGGCAAAATTTTCGGCAACACAATTTCGTCACGGGATCATTGAATCAAACATTCTCCTCGTAGAAGCCTTTCCTTCCGCCCACTTTCCAAACCACTCTACACCCCCCTTTTCTCCCCTTTTAAAAACACCCCCTCGACGCATCTCCCGGGCGATAAACTTTGCCACCATCCGCCGATACTCACGCCCACCGAAATTGCTACGCGGTAGCTGTGCGTCACTTTCAGAACTTCTGAGGAATCTCACTGCTCCTTAACCCTTTGATTCCCTTACGGAATTCTCCGATACAGTTCCGAGAACCGTCTCCCACGTCTGCCGATTCTCAGGAGATCGAATGCTTAATTTCGGGATACCATTATCCCACGCATTGTCTTGGTATTCAGGTTGCCTTGGTTACAAGAATAGAAAGGAAGCGTAGATACAATATATATGACCACAGAAGAAGAAAAATGAGGAGGAGATTAATTAAAGGCCAAGAAACTATTAATGAATCAATGCGAGGGAAGAAATAAATAACGCATAAGGAACGCTTAACGAGTAAGAAGTATGTTCATTGTACGATGTAAGAAATGTCTCCGATGAAAGAAATACAATATTCATTAATTAAACTCCATTTAATTCGATTGACCTATTTTCAACTCTATCATTACGGTTCAACTCGGGTTTAAGTGTCCTCTATTGGTTTTTTATTGTCATTAAGATCTAAAACAAAAGGTTATACCTTAATTCGAGGATCAATGTACATCGGCTCTCTCTGCAGTTGTTTAGGAAATGATATTTCACGAAATAAACACTGATTTTAGGATAGGAAATGATGCAGGAACTAGAACATAAAAATTTTAGCGAACTTTATTAACAAGTCTAATCCATATTATAACCTGAATTTTGAAATTCTTCATTTAAAAGAAATCAAAAATGTAGCTCGGGTTAAAGGAATAACCTTCAAGAAGACGAAAATTTAAATAGGAGTACAAATATTTAATGATGATCTTGGCAACTAAAAACATTGGCTACTATTGCGTAGCTTAACTGAAAAAAAATATCCACGGAATCTAAATATTTAACTCATTCATCACTTACAGTTTCCAATGAAATATTGCATACTGCGAGTTTCCATAGCAGTGTATTTTCTTCTGCAAACTATAATTGATTATTTACAGATTTAAAAATTATGGCAATCGATACTCAATTATTATAGCAGCTTTTTATAATTTGTTATTCTAGACTGAATATTTAGGGCATAAACACACTTTCATAGTGATGAAAACGATATATTCCAAAAGGGATTTTATCACAGTTAATTTTCACTGTTCAGTTCTCGTAGAAAAGTAGTTTTATTGCCAAGGTAACAGTAATACATCCTCCTCTAAATAATCATTTTCAATGCATATCAAATTTCTGCAAACGCTACAATTCGAAATCATAATGGAATAAACATACCCTGAGCTACCTTAAAATAAAAATGGATCCCATTATAAATAAACTGGACATTCAGGATAACTAACGGTGCTTTCTGGGAAGCCCACAAAAGAGAGCGAATTCCAGGAAATTTGGAATAACTAGAACGTCCGGACCATACCTATTTCATGTTTATATAACACACGGCTCCATGGTCGGAGTATGACCCACTTAGAGCTTTTGCCCAAATAGGATATATAGACCAAATTCATAAAATAAATTACGAGCGCAAATGTCTGTGTGCTTATAAATCATCGCTCGCTTAATACGTCATCAGCGATTGAAAAAATGAATTGTTTTATTCCAAAGTTTTATCGATACATTTGAATAGTAAAGATCATCACGATTAGCTCAGGATATACAGAACATTTACTTGACTCTAACTTGTGTGATCGATTATTATTACACATTGTATAAAATTATGTAAGTTTGAGTGAGTGAAATTATTTATATCTGCGACTTAATCCTCTAATTTTACTCGTATTTTCCATGAAACTCACATAACCAATCTGGTGTATACTTTGGAAACATCTTCTGCGAACGTGCTTTCTCTAAATCCATTCAATAAATTGATCCTTAGCTTAAATCTTTTACCTTCTAATGATGGCAATCCAGCGGTCTTAAGAATCTGAGACGCTTTCACCGTTTTATCGTAGCAATTTTTTTGGAAAGAGATCACCTTTCTCTATACCTTTTTTAAACCGGGAGCACGACTTTTTCAGTAGGATCCCAAACGCTACATACGACCCCAAATTGAGATCTAACTTAACGTAATCTCCTCTACCAACTATTCCCCTCAATAACCGAGTTTCTTCTGCACTTAATACACATAACACATTGTATATACTGTTAGTGTTTGAGCCACGTAATAAGTTATTCGTGAGGACGACAATGAGGCATCAAACCGATTTAACGCCAACAGTAATTCTTCCCCACGGACAGTATACGAAGTTTAATTACCAATTAATTATATTGAAAGAATCTAAGAATAAGTTATGCTACAAAGTAGCCCTATTTGGGCAACAATGTTGCAACTGAAGACTTCGGAAGTATTGCTTTTCGAGAACTAGTCCGTCACCAGCAGATGGCATCGGAGAAAGTGGGACGTACACATAACAGCACACCGCTGTTCTCTTACGCGACTGTGATGAGACGCTTCCATTAGGAGGGATAAATATAAACTGAGCCTTAGGGGGATGGCGTTCTTTCATCCAGTATTTGTCCACGCAGAAAAAGAAGTTTATTTCTCTTCCTTCACCGATAGATCCTCCCTCCTTGCCTTCTTCGGAGGGCCTTATAAAAATACCCCCGGAATAAATTGATCGAAAATACATAGATACGGGATGGAATTTCAGAATCCAGGCGCTGAGGTCTGGAGGTTATTAAAGAGAATCTTTTAATAATAGAGGGGAGGGTTATTTGTTATATCCGTTCCCTTCTATGCTGGGAAATTATCGGACCCTGAGGGAAACTGTTTCCGTAACTCTAGTATTAGGTGTTTTAAATGAAGCCTGGGCTACAGTAGTGAAACAATCCAATATTCGTGCTGGTATATTTTTATTTATTTAAAAACTTGCTGCTAATTATGTCAAAAGAAGAGAAATTATTCCCAAGAAATATGCTAAGAAAACCTTGCTTTTCTTCTTTTTAGAAGGCAAAGTTTGATAATTGGTACAATCAATTTAAATTTAATTAAATGGGTTTAATTTTCAATTAAATCAATTTTAGACGAATGTAGTAATTAGTGAATTAAATACGAGAGAAATAATATTCGCAAAACGAAATAATATGAATTATCTTTGATTTTTAACTGTTTCGCTAACGAAGATTTTTGGCTTATTTTTTTTCAACCTGAAACATTGTTGGTTTAACATCTACTTTTCATTATCTACTATCCATCGATGTATCTATATGCGATCGTCAAAAATTGTTGATTATTCACTGATAGTTGGAAAATGAAAAGGTTTTTGAAAATGCCCTTACTAAGATTTTAAAATATTCTCACAAACATACTAAAATTTGCTAAATATATATTCATGATATACTCACAAGCTCGATATCTTGAGCATAAGCATATGTACTTGTTTTCGTATGGCTATTTGATTTTAAATTATTCCAATAATAAATATAATTCAATTGTAAATTCAAATTTCTTTAATAACCTACCCTTTTAGGTGAGCGAGCTGATATGTTACTTAAAATGCTAAAAATAGTAGGAGCTTCTTTTAAAAACAAATACAATGTGCAGCTAAACCCTTATCGGGCGAATTATAAGACCATAAAATCTCGATAAACCGATTAATTACCATATGGATAGATATTTCAGTGCATTAATTTAATTTCATCAATTACCTCAACGTACTTTCATGATGTTTTATTACATGAAGTTCAAGCGAGTAATTTGGGATATGAGATACAAAGGAAATCCTGGCTCTCTAACAAAGAGATTACAAACTGTAGCTTTTAATTTATTTCTCCAATATAAATTCTTTGATGTTATATTTACCTCACTGGAATTTAAAATTTTAAATTCGGCGTGCATGAAATACCAAAAAAATCCTACATGTCATATTCGTAACTGCAGAGGTTTTCAATGTATTTAACATTAAAAACAGGTATTCGTGAAACTGGTGCTCCACAGGTTGTATTCGATCTATTTAACTATACATTAATTTAGTCGATGGCGGTTAAATGTAAAGAAAAAACCGTACCATATTTTGAATATTTAATATATATATATATATATATATATATATATATATATATATATATATATATATATAATATATGTAAAACAATCAATTTACATTAACTATAAACAGTAAAGGAGAAATAACGGAAAAACCTCGAGATCCACAAAAAAAATCTAAAAGCGTTATTTATAAGGCTATCTATTATAACTAAAGACGTTATACATGGTCATACCAAAACCTTACAATGAATATGATTTCGAGTAAAATAGATTACATAGGTAGGAAGTCAAATGCATTTGCATCCGAGTGTATGGGTAAAACAAACCTGTTCATTATGGAGACTTAACACAAATTTTGTTGACAATCCATTGCGTTTGGTAACTTAATTTTACTTGCTTTTGCTAAAATAGGTGTGCACAAAAAATTCTTTGCAATATTTCAGAGATTATCTTACATTTGTCAAGAGTACGGTAATATTACTCTATTTCATTTTAATGCATAAGTTTTCCAAAGATATGTTAATAAATGCAACAATATATAATCGAATAAAACTAGTATATGAGACATTAGACAGGAAATCTTCTATTTAAAACAACTAGGATTTTTAAAAATATCGCTATTTCTTCCTAGTGTCCCAATAAAACCCAAGACCCTTTTTGCAATTCCAAAATTCTTCGCGAATTTCGTTGCCTAGTTTCCGATAAATTCACGACTTAAATACCGCATTCGACTTAATCCCACCATCATTAGGAGATTATTGGAATTCGATATCTCCAATGGATGTGGCATCAACTAGCATAAGCGCTGAGATTATTCCTTTTATCTTCAAGGAAAAGGATATCGTCATTTCTAAGAACACTTTACAAAATACTGCTTTAATGCCAAGAGATAAAATTTAGCTTCAGAAGTAAAGAACCTAGCCTCCATGAAGGGATAAAATGATATAATCTGTCGTAATATCTTTTACAGTAAAGATACTAAAGCATCCAAAGAACATTAACTTCGAGATGAGGTAGACAAATAAAGAGTTATCTAGAGTTAATTCGGGAAAAATTACGAAGCCCATCAATAGTTACTTATAATTCAAACAATAAAAAGAATAACTCACCCATCAGCATCCCTCCATGTGTTTCTTTCTTAGTTTCCAATTGTAAGTAGAAGGGTAACTTTCAAAATTTCTCTCCTCTAAGTTTTGAAACCAACCAGCAATTTCGGGACTGCAAAAAAAAATATTAAGAGGTTTAAGTGGGACATCAACTCAGTTTCAATTACGATACAGAACAGCATGATTCTAAATATCTCTAAATCAAAAAATAATCATAATTATCTCATTATATCAGTACACCAAGAGATATGATATTTATATGAAAATAATCTGTACAATGTACAAGTATATCCTCCAACCACGGCTGAATTGCATGAATACGAGCTCACAAGTATTTCCCACAAAGAACATCGTACCCAAGAGGTACCCAAAGAATACATCCTCATTGATGCAAACCACTATTTCCCTTAAAGCTTTCTCTCACCCCTTCTTCAATTCGTTTCCCTCAAAGTCACTCACACAATTCCTGTACCATTTTCACTCCCAATTTTACGCAACCCATCCCCCTGTCTTCTCGCATAAATAACACGACGCGAGATGGAGAAGGCGAGCGGGAAACGGGATAAGATTTTGTTCGCTATATCGAATCAATGGGGATGTGAAAGCATTAGAAAGGCGCAGGGATAATATTGGCGGATGGAAGGAAACGGAACATGGGCTTCCCTTACATATTTTCCAGAGATAGGTGGATCTAGGATGCTACTCGCTGCCTCATTCACTTCGCTGCAAGATTTATTTAGTTTTTCACTTCGCTGTGAGGCTGCTCCTCATCTAATAGGAAGCCGCAGTGTGCTTATTCACTGTTCTATATTTATAAATGTTTGGCGGATTGATAAGAAGTGGATTGATTTTTACGAAGCCATATGAATTAATATATATTAGTTATATTTACATTCCTAATTTTTAGAACAGAATAAATCTAATTCTATAAATGACAATTATACATCTTTTGAAGAGAATTTAAAATTATACTACCCAAATTAAGAGAGAAATAAGTTTTTTGCATGTAAAAGATTGAGCATTCTGTATATATCAAAGTATCTCGATGATTATTTCACCTTATTATTTTACTCTTAGACTCTTTCCAATTCCCAAGCATTTCTTTAAAAACTTTTCTTATTAATATGTAGAGCATTTATTTGAAACTGTAAAGAAACAAAAAATTTAAATATGTAGTATATTTAATTAAAAACTCTCATAACCAAACATAAGAATGATAAATTTTAATCGATTAATACCCATGAGTATAATAAATATACCATCAGATAATTGCAGAACTCTGTTTCCACATTTTTCTATTATAATATAGTAGATTTACTCTGAATGATATTACATTCAAAATATATTTGTTCATTATTCTTCATATTCATAATATTTCATAAATTGTCATTTTAAAATTGCATTCCTACAGTTATTATCACTTTTTGCATTACGATGTTATTACAATATATACCAGGAATAAAATACACTTTTATGACTATACGTGAATCTTATGAGTCAAATATATTTAACGTACCTAAAAGTACCCTTAGTTCTCCTTTTCGGAAGGTTCATCGTAAAATCCAAAAATTATAATTAAAAGTTATAATTAAGTGATACATTACTTTGGAAACAGCTTGAAGAAATGTCCGCATAAAATACTGTAATCCTCTACCAGTTAAAATGAAAATTAACACCCATTATTGGTTAATGCTAATCTCGTTTAATTTTCGAAACTCTTACAATCACCATTGCCGTCTAAATTGAATGAATTAAAAGTTAATGAAAGAGAAGAGTATGATCTTTCGGAGTTAAAATCAGCCAAAATAACTTAAGTCTGCACTCCTCTTAAGTGGTCTACTAAATTCGAACGTAAGGACGTTTAAAACTGAATAATGAAATTCCTGAGATGTTGAAGGAAACTCATCTCATAGAACTGCTCTCGATTCACAAAGATCAAGTTTCAAGGCGTGGGAATGGTCCATAGTAAAAGAAATGTGATGGAATCAATAAAATTTAATATCGAGCTATCTATTAAAATTTTATATGCACATGATGCGAAGAGTTACACGCATAATTTTGATTGGCCACTTGAGGATGAAAATAAAAATTTTTCACGACTTGAAAAAGGTAATATATGAGATGTATGTTCTTCGATTCACTAATAAAAGTTAGAGGCGCTACAAAAATTTATCGACTTACTAACTCACTGCTGAATCTATAAAAATGAAAAAAAAATATCATTAATTTTTTGAAACTCTTACTATTACAGATTTTATGTTTCAATCAAGTTTCAGAACATTAATGAAAACTGTTCTACTATTTCTGACGCGCATAAAATTGTAGAGCCCAATCCTCTTTACATATTTGAGATTCAATAAAATAGCTGTTTTTAATATGATATTGGTTAAATATTTCTAACTTTTAATTACATTCTATTTGAAAGAGGGTAGATCGGAAAAAAGTACCTATCTAATGAACACTCTGTTGGTACTATCCCTCTTATATATAATGATACTTATAATCTTTAAATCTCAGTAACAGAACGGAAGAGGCATCATAATAAACTGGCTATAAGAATAAGTAGTTCTTTAAGGAAACTTAAATGAATATAAAAATATTCATTTAAGTTTGAACAATATTATATTTATAATATGAATTTTCATAATTAATAATATTATTTAGTAATTTTAGACCTAATTATTTTTTGTTATTATTTTTTTTAAACGTGTAAATTACTACAACCTAAATTTGAACAATTATTCACTGTGGTCCATTACTTCTTCAGAACCTGATAATAACTTTCTACAACAAAAAAATAATTATCATTTAACATACTCATTAATATATTAAATTATTTTTTAGAGTAATTCATCAGCGCTGATAATTTTTATTATTAGTCCAATCATCTACTTAATCAGTAATTGTGATGTTTAGAAACATACTTCTTAGAATTAATATACCAACCGGATAACAATCATCCAGTATAAAAGATATTCTATTTTATTAATTAATTATTACTTTAGTACATTTCAGGCCAGATAATTCCAAAGAAACCTTTTTGTAGCATATATTCATAACTTAGCATAATAATAATTCATTTCAACTCAACAATTCATCAAAAATCAACAATAATACACCTATCAATTAGCTTCCAGAAAAAATGTTTTTTCAAACACGCCTATCACTACGGAAAGTTATATTCTAATACAATAAAAGAACCAAAACGCGCAGAAATGTCTGAAGTGGGTGAAGGTGGATCTAGAAGAGGCAAGAAAGGAACGAATTGAAAGAGAGTTCCTCCTGGAGGTAAAGAAAAGCTGGAGGAATGAGAGCTTGCTAAAACACTCGCGAGGGGAAGTTTGGTGAGAAAAATAAATGAAACTGTGGGCGTCTGCAATTGAGAAAATTGAGACAGTCTCTTTAAAAGGGTAAATATTTATATGGGTTTGTTGCCATCGCTACGCGGGAGATTACGCGTATATTTTTCGATTCCGGAATCTACCCTCTTTTTTGCT
The DNA here is from genome assembly GCA_020796165.1 of Pantala flavescens. Lineage (NCBI taxonomy): Eukaryota > Metazoa > Arthropoda > Insecta > Odonata > Libellulidae > Pantala > Pantala flavescens. Next base: position 42,353,245 of record CM036881.1, on the reverse strand, counting down.
CTCTGCAAATATGGATGTATGTTTGCATTTGAATTATGCTGGTTGATTTATTCGTTGGATCGGTGGAGCGCGAATAAATGAAGAAATGCGAATATGTTCGGACGACGTCAATTCGCGACGTTAAATTTATTATGACGTTGTTTGCTAATTAAAGTCATTCGTGTTTACAATCGATCAGACGGTTGATATAAGTTTGTATAAATGACGGTTTTCCAGGTAGCGAAATATGAGAAAGTACCTTCCAAACCTAACGAATTTGCCTAAAACGCCACTATTTTTCAGGAATGGAAGTTAAATATTTGCACACATTTTGCCAACCATAGAGTAGTAGTAGAGGTAAATTTTAGATTTTTACTTTTTCCTGAAACGAAATGTAAGAAGAAAACGTCAAAGAATTAATAAAGCCTTATATTTTTTCTAGGTTGTTTAGTTTTTTCTTTACTTAAAAATAAATTTTCAAACCTAATTAGTTAGATTCAAGTCCCAGACTATGCGATATTTTTTTTGTATTCAAGTCGCTTGAGCTCATTTTGTTGTTAATTTCACCTTCATTCAATCCAATAATTTAGTTACGGCTTTATGAGCGCTAAAATTAATCCTTAGTAATTAGTTACTCTATGAGATATTAATTTATCTATTTAGTAAGATTATAAACATTAATAACCAATAGATCTCATTAATCTGTAAAATTTAATGTATTTTCGAAGCCTTGATCCTAATCAAATTTCATACATTTTGCAAAGTCTTGCAATATTTTCAGTTAAAGTGTATTTTCCTACTACTAGACTCTTATTGAAACTTATTGTTCGTCTTTATTTCTTAAGACCTTTTGCAATCCTTCTAAATAAAATTCCTGAATAAAATTGATTACTATAAATTGAATTAGATTCCCAAAATTCAAATTAGTGCACTGAATTATCGAGTTAATATTACGCAATTTAAACAAAGAAGTATAATTTAATAATTTATAATAAATATTTTTCAGTATTATCTAAATGGTGAGTTTCTTAAGCAAAGTATTAATACTTTTATGCTTATTTCATTCAATATTATTCAATATTAAATATTGGAATATAATTTCATTTTCTATAGATGAAGTTATGTATCTCAATATGTTTCTTACAAAATATTTTATTTATTCTATACCAAAACTTACATCATAGACAATTAAACTGGACTGTAATTCACACGTAATATGTATCTGCATTAGAATCTACGATGACATAAGGAATTTGATCGCATCAAATGACGTGTGACCAGAATATTTTGTGACTCTGACCCGGTCAGCACCCGTTCAGTTACCCAGATATAATTAAACGAATCTCGCGTCATGTCAAGGTCAATTTAAGTCGGATTAAGAAAACTTAGGACGCCTTGAGAACATTTTGAAGGATCGGGTGTGACGTCGACTCTCTTTCGAGAGAAAAAGAACCTCAAAAAGCGTGGAAGGAAACGACGCGGTAGTTACTTATGGAGAGAGAGAGGAGACTGCAAGCAAAGATGGTGTAGTGGGAGTAAGAAAAAATTCTGACGCTTCGAAGTCCTTAAAAGGTCAAGCACACCCTTCTGCACCCTTCTTCCTTTCTTTATCTTTTTCGGCCTTCCTTTCTAACCCCTCTATCTATGTCTGTCCCCCTCCCGTCTCCATAGAATCTCTCCATGGTTACCAAACAGAGATAACGTAGAGAAAATAAATAAAAATGGGATTAAGAGAATATATTGCCATCAGTATCATCGATGTAAAATTATCGAAAGATGCTCTTATTTAAAAGTAGTGTGGCTTGAATGCACAAGAATGTCAAAGATCTTGGTTTCAGTTGCTGTCATTACAATATCTCCATTTTCATAGAACATGTAATTATTCTACGGAATCGGTAATAAATTAATTTTCCCACTTCCCAAGTATTACAGATAGTTGTCTTAGAATGAACCCTATGAAATATGCTTTCCGCACGTATAATAAAATTATTTTAGCTATTTTACTCTATCCAGTAATTCCATACATATTACTCAGAGATAAAACGTCCTCTTAACAGATATTATTCATGGAGAACTCTTGACTTGGTGCGATACTTTAAACGATGGATTCGTTTGTTTATTAAAGGATGCTAAGAAAACGTTCAGCATATCATAAACGTCCTTAATTTCGTTATATACGATATATTTTATTTCTTCAAGAAGTTACGTTTGGCATAATTGCGTTGGAAAATTTTTGGTTCGTTGAAACCAATTTAGAAAGAACACTAAGTGAAGAGCTCTCTAATATATCGCTTTGGGAAATGTATATTTAACGGAATACTAATTTGATAAACTACATTAGTTGAAAAGTGCCTGAGAGTCCAATGAAAGAACCGCCTTTGGAATGAAACATCTTTGAAAGAAATACTGAGTAACCGGCAGTTAAACATTTCTAGTATTTTCTCAAAAAGTATTCAAACTTATATTCTGTACATCTTGAAGAGTTAAGCAAATTTTAGTTAAGTAAGCACGTAATTAGGCATAAAGTAACTATGACCATATATAGGTCGAACTGTGATCTAGGACATTACGTAAAGCACAACTTACTACCTTTTTTAACGAATATAGAATCGTACATCAAAAGAGAAAAAACTAAAATAAGTTCAAAACGCAGTTCAAGTAAGTTTTTATTTTCATTAATGGACGTTATTAGTAAGATTTTACTTCTTCTAGAATGAATAGGCAAGCTAAGAAAATTCCCTCGTTTCCAAGAAAAGCATTTGTCTATCATTAAGAGTCAATACTTTGATAATTGCAATAACAAAGTTTTAGGCCTCATTTTCAAGTTTCTGGAAAATAACAGAAGTCATTTATCGTGAATAATCAGAGATGTAGTCACAATAAAAGGAACCACGTTGCACAAAAAAATGCATAAAAGTCAAGCCTCTGTTGAATAAAAGATGCATCATTTACCATGGGTGAAAATAATAGGAGAAAATTACCCAGAACTGGATGCGAGTAAAGTACGGGAGTAATAAAAATAAGTTTCCTTTTATCGGAAAAATATTCAACGCGAAAAAAATTAACCCACTTTTATTTAAATAGGCCTTCCTCTTGTTTCCAACTAGGCCAAACCCTACTTTGCATCCCTTTGACTAATTCGAACCGACCTTGACATCATCGTGCTTTTAAGAGGAGTTAAAAAGCTACTCCATTTACTCGCATTAAACAAACATCTCCTAAAATTAGACGCACTCCTTCAAAGGCGAAGTTTCCCCCGGCATGCAATGCGGGGAAAAGAAAAGGCGATTTCCGTTCTTCCGAAACGCTGACTCTCCTAGCAACCAAAATGCAGCGATGCGCCCCTCGGTCAATCCTTTCCTTTCTTTTCCAATTTATCTCATGAACAAAGAAGAATGGAGTGGATGAACATAATATGAAAAGGGAATGCCGAATTGGATTGTACTCCTCTACTCAACACTTGACTCGCCTGATCGCTCTGGTATAATAGGTTCACATTTAAAACCCAAGCAGACTAAATTTGACGAGACTAAAGACAAAAGACTAAAATTTTACGAGAAAAATGTTTCCATATAGTACAGGATATAGGATATTTAGGCTTGATATGAAGTATCCAAAAAAAATCTCTCAAAAGGAAAAGAAAAAAAAAATATTTATACTTATTACTTAAATTAAATAGAAGATTTTAAAGGAATCAAATTCTCGCCCAAGGATATCTTTTTCTCGTATTTTCAATTTAGTATGTTTATTTTAAAGTATTGGGCTACCCTACCTTCACAGGTAGATGGTCATTCGGTTCATTGAAATTAAATCCACTTATCATCTCCAATGTATATCCTATTCTTATTTTTTATAGATTGCCCTCATATATTAAATGTTATTTATTAAATATTATATTATATACCTTTCCATTACATCGAAATACGAAAAACAAACAAAATCGTTGATTTTGTTTGTTTTTCTTAACCTTTTTTAGTTGTTGTCACAATTAAGAATGATCCAAGGTTATTGCATATAGTGCTAACAACCTTACAAATATCATCACGAATTATTCGTCTACTTCAATAGATAAGTATATAAATAGGTTTCTAAAAATGTTTCATCTACCCCCCCTAATACATCCCAATAAAAAGCGTATGCTGAAGAATAGTATGACATATGATTAACGAAATTTAATATTAATCATATACTACTATTTATTAAGTGACGAAACAACTTCCTATGGGAATAATTGGTAAGGAGTATCTAAATAGTACACTATGCGTTTTACCTCTTTTATATCAATATTACGATTAGAGTAGAAAAATGGTAAGGAGTGTAATAATATGAGCGTGTAGCATCCACTTGTGTGAATAAAATCACGTACTCAATCATGGGTTAATTTAATACATCAAATGATGACTCAGTCAAAGTACTGAAAAAAATGTATGAAATGTGAACTCGCTGGAAAAATCTGACACGTTAAACCCTTTTATGGGGATCATCAAGTACTTTTACTATCGCGACTCTATTTTATTCCCCATCCAAATCTGCCGTTCATTTCTCCCGGATTTTTACCGACGTCACATAAATGAACGCATACATGATGGAGATTATAGAGTGGAGGTGATTTCCGCCCGATTTCGGAATAGAAAAATTTTCTCCCTTAATACCACCTTCTATCATACTCTTAAATGTCAAATGGGAAGGAAAAGCAATGCGCTGATAAATCAAACTGCTCGAAATTCTGTTATTGTTACAGCTCATTTGCTCGGAACCAAATTTGAAATGTGGCGTTGGAAATTTAACAGAGAAAAGAACCATTAAAATGTACGTTGATGGAGAGCGTGACGGAACTAAATTGAGCGAGATAAAACCTGCAGAGGATGAAATATTGTTACATTATTTCTTCTTTAAGTGAGGAATGAAAAATTGTTATCAAGAGCTTCCGATGAGGCACTCATTTCTCAATTTAATTTCCATTGATGTGTTTTCAGACCACCTTCGTTACTCTCCCGCCAAACTGTCATTAATTTCCCTCTTAATTTTGGTGAAGGTAATTTTTAACGATATTCATATGGCTTTCATTCTTCATGAATACCAACATATGGCATATGCCACTCCCATTTGTATATCATCTACATATGTCTTATATAAACGTTATTAGAATCCTCATACTCATCAGTAACAATTCTAAATATTATTATCATAATGCGTATCCTTTCTTTTCGTTAACAATGTCAAGTTAATGTTCTATATTCAATTTTGATGTTTCATTCACTATCCTCGTTATTCATTCTCGCCCTATGTATTAGCAAGTATCATGAGAACTATACATCAATTTCTCTACATATAAACCACAATACTACCTATGAATTAAATTAGCATCCTGATAATCAAAATATTAACTTACATGCTATCTTATTTTAGAGTTAAAATCTTTAAACAAGGCGCTTATTATGAAGTCAAGTAAATAATATAATTGCAAAAGCTAACAATGTTATATTTGAGAAATATTTGTATGTTATCGGTATTATCTTAGGGTTCGGAACAGTATCAGCATAACTATTATCAATAAAGTAATAAAATATATTTATATATTTAAAATAAATAAAAAGGAGTTTAATTATATTTTATAACGTTTATAACTTACAATATATAAATTATAATTCTAAGATATAATTAATGAACGTTATAAATATTTAGTTATCACTCAACTCATATTATCCTATTTTTATGTATTACAATTAATGTTTTAATGATAATTATACAATCATTCTATAACAACCAAAACATAACTATAACAAATTAATCATCAATATTTTAATAATTGATAGCTTCATCATAATTCACAACACTCTAAACTTATATAAATTCCTAAAATTCGCTCTGATTCGCGAAAGATACCGCAAGATATCCATGTACAAAGAATTACGTAAAACGGGATAAGAGACTTTAAGCAATGAAACTACGTAAAGTAGATAAATTCGACACCGAAAACGCGTCTTGTGGTGGAAACTGACGATCCTCGCTTTACGTCTGTGATATTCGATAGCAAAAAAAGGCGGGTCTAAAGTACGGCGTATCGATCAAGACAAGTTGAAAAAATAAAAACAACGGCTTGTATTTGATCGCGCCGAAACGAAAAAACAAACTGAAGCCAAACAACCAAACGCAAATTAAACAAACCCTCCCTCCCGATGGGGTGTTGCGGAATCGATACCCGCCTTCTCCAAACACAAAATAGCAAAATGGAATAAAAATGTGGGAAGAAGGCGTTTGTGTGTGTTCTTTGGAGGATTTGTTGGTGCTGTAGGTTGGTCGGCGATAAAACTCGGAATATGGGAAAGTGAAAATGGAATGTCGAAGGTTTGTCAATGCACGCGGAGTATATACAAAGAAAAAGGAGGCGATAAACGGATTATAAAGAAGGAAATTAGAGAGGAATACAAAGGTTTAAGAGATATGATAGTAGAGCAGAGAAATACAAGACTTTCTTGATATGGAATTCCATTTGATTTCCAGTATTCTCTTAGTCTAAGGTAAAGATTAGCAAGGCCGTACAATTTTTATGATAAGTATCAAAAATATTTACTAAAAGAGACTAATTAAACAGCTCTCTACTCTCCCTTTCATCTTTAAAAGTTTCTTACTAACCAGATTTAATTAACAAATCTCTAACAATACTTTGCGTTGACATTTACTTTCCATTTGATTTTTCGCTGGTTTCGGTTCTAATTTATAATTTAACAACTTAACAATGTTTTTTATTATTTAATGACTCTATTTATTATTTCACTTAAAGTTGATTATTTGTGCCTACTAACATGGGAATAAGTTCCAAGTCTTACTTTACGTATTAAATATCACATTCCGATGTTGGTATAAAATTAACTGAAAAGCTATTTTATTTTAGAGTTAAAATCTTTAAACCATTCTATATTTTTAAAAACTATCAGTTTATTTAAGAAATTTAAAATTACCACTCAAGCGTACTTTTCGTAATATTTTCAGTGATAATACATTAAAGATATTGAGAGCAGTTTTAAGAAATCATAGGAAATCAAATACACAGTTGAAAACTTTAGCTGAAGAAAAACGTCATTTTCAGGTATCTCAAACAACACTTGGATAGGTGTTTGAAGTTGGATGAACAAAGTAACACTTTGAAGGACCCAGTAAAAGAAATTATTGGACTTGAAATAAAAACGTGGGAAATAGGGCATAGATAAAGAGAAGAATTATAGGAGTAGTTGAGGCATCGGTATGTACCCTTAAATAAAAGCAACCTTTTGAGATAAAACTTTGCGATTTTTTCGGACAGGAAGCCCTTTATAGCATAGGCCTGTAAATGTGTAACTAGTAAAAGTTTTCCAATTTTCCAACAGCCTCTGAATCCATCTAGGGCCGTAAACTTTACACCCGGGTCGCAAAGTCTATAACAAAAATGTACAGTAGATTTCCGTGGAAACACTGTTTCGGGTACTCACAGACCGATTGCAGTGACTCGTATAACTACTGCAAATAAAAATCCCAAACGAAATGGGGCAGGGAGTGGAAAAAGCAAAGTTGCCAAAAACTTTCCTTTCTCTCCGAAAATATTTGGTCAATAAGAGCTCTGAGGGTAGATCTACGAAAGAATTCGGTATATTCAAATAGGAATCGGATTAAATTTCTCTATGTGCCAGAAAATATCGCTTTTATAAAGGAGGTTAGTTAAAGAACACTTTCACCAACAGTTGAATTGGGTCGCTGTTTGAAAAAGGTCACTTTCGTCTATATAAACATTTACCGATTATCATACGTACTTCAATCTTGGTGATAAGTAAGATAAGTATATAGGAGATTCTATTAAGAACAAAAGGTGAAAACTGAGCTCAATTGTATCCGCTTTCTCAGAAAGGCTGATAAATATATAAAAGTCTAAATAGACTAACAAAGTGAAGGCATATGAAAATTACCAAAATTCGCAACTATCAATTAAATAAAGGTTTATTGGAATTATTTTTATCGTAATGAGTAAGCAAATAAACATTTCAAGTATAGAAATATGTTCCATAAAATACGTTTATTTGGGTACGTTTTTTTCTCTTGAAAAAGGTAAAATAATTACTAAAAATTTTCTACCCATCTTTTACTTCGAAACGAACAAGTTAAATTAAATCACTGATGAAGATTATACCTCATGAAATGCCATAGGAATGAGCCAATGATATAGTCAGTATGCTTCATTCAGATGGATTTACTTTCCTTAACACTTTGGTACAAAGAGAAAATGAAGAGAAAACGCCCTTCACCCTTCATCATGCCTGTTAAACCTCATTTCCCTCTTCTGTCAAAGGTAAAGAGAATGAGGTTTCAACCAGCCTTCAGGCTGAATACTCAACTGCCAATAACACTTGAAATTGGAAGGCTAAAAGGCTTATTAAATTCAACAAAGAATCAATTAGCTGTAATTTTTAACAATAACAGGTTATATTAGTAATAATTTCGTTATCGAATAAATTTGGCAATAAACCCTTTCGTGCCATTAACTAGAAATAGCATTTGATAACCAAACATAGAATGAGTTTGTTGCACTTCATAAAAGGGCAAACCAAAATCAATAACCCACCAAGATATTGTATGATACTAAGAATTTATCTAGGAATATTTTGAACTCACAAGATATTATTAAAATTCATTTCAGATTATCAGTGGACTACTTCTGATCAAATCTATTTTACTCTTTCCATTGAGGAGCCATACTGTTCATGGATTATAATCATTGTATTATATCAAGCTAATTATTTTATAAATAACATCAGTATTAATTATCAGCTGGATGATAACACCACTCATGGTTTCCCAATACATTTAAAATTTTGCTTATCCGTTATCCAGCTGTAAACCTGATATTTGTATCCTCTCTCGTCATTAATCCTTCCTTAATTTATGATAATAATATTTATTATTAAATGTACAATGATTGTAGTAACCATAGAAAGTAATAAACAGTAACCATAGTAAATAATAAACAGTAACCATAACAAATGCTACAGAAGCTGATGTGGAAATATAAAAATAAAATAATAAAATCTTTTCCGGGTCCCCTAGAATAAAACAGACTAAAAACATAGACATTATCAAGGTTTCATGGAAGATAGTAGAACTAGGAGAAAAATTAGACAAGCGATAAACGAGAGATTAAAAGAAATTAGACCGTATGAGAAAGGTTAGCGCGGGATTCTGTAAGCGAGCGTAACTGCATGACGTACGAAGGAGATTTAAAAAAAAAATCAAGCGCGTGAATGAAGAGATTCGGGAACTGAAATGCAAAAAGGAAGAGGGGGATAAACAACGTTAATTCCATAGAAAGTGGGGAATATTATACGTAAAAGCTCTTGGCGCTCTTTTATTGGCACAGTTCTAGAGAGAGAGGTCAGAAGACCGGGATTTTGTAGTGGAGAAGAAGCGGAGAGCTTAAGAACTAAGAGTGAGATATTAAATGCGGAGTTAAAAGCGCGGCGAAATTCGGGCCACTTTTTCCCGCGGAATACGAAAACATGCGTGAAATTATTCGCTAATTCGCTTCGTGCGAAATTTAAAATTCAAATTATACCCGCGCAATATTCCCAGAATGGTTCCACTCGGAAAATTTCGACTGAGACCCTTAATTAATGCGATTTGACGTCGACATTTTATAAGAATATTCTCGGACTGTAAAAAGGGGCTATTCGAAGTGAAAATATAGTTTAAATACTGCATATACTATATATGACTCAGAACGCGTAGACTCAAATATGGTGAAATATGTCCTTCGTTCTTTCTTTTATTTCACATAGCAGTTTTGTTACTCATCATAGCTGATTCGAGTTACTTTACCTTACTTCGAGTTATATGAAGGATTAATTACAGTACAGAAATGTAGACTCCACGAAGATGTAAAATAGAAGTAATCTAATTGGACAAAATAAAATTTGAATACTTCGTTTTGTAAATTAATTTATACGTATTATAGTATCCTTCTTTTCATTTAATACGTAATTACAGAAAGAAAGACATGAAAAAGTTCGTCGGGTTAGAAAAGCGATCTCCTAATGTACTGTCCGTTGAACTATCCCAGAAAAAAGCGAGAAAAAAAACATAAATACAATATAAAGGAGAAAAATTAAGACGATATTTATAATGCATCCTATGGATACCAACACGTTCATTTAATTAATTCTTAATATATTTTTTATTTTAAATTATAGGCAAAAATTAAATGCCTAATTCCCATTCCTTCGTTTATCAAAACTTTAAATAATCTAAAAATATTTCATAAAAAGTCTTATTTGCAGAGAAACGATCCGAATAATCCGTCTTTGAGATTCTTTCGTAAAGATGGATGTCTGCAAAGAAGGGGGTATAGAATAACAGTTGGTCATCTGAATACTAGTACAAGAAGTTTCTATATATTAAATAATTCATAGTTATAGTGACTAGTAACAATCTGAGATAATCAAACAACCAAGATACGTTCTAGGTTATGAGAAATAATAATATTCTTGAAAAAAATCTTTTATCATCTCCTAAATAAAAAGAACCTCGGATCGTTTAAATTCGAGACGATTACGAGCATCTTTCAGTATTGTAAAAATTCCTTCTTGGACGTATTTACACTTTTAAAAAATAAACCCAACCCTTCTGTTAAACCTAAACTTTTATGGTATCGCATTACAGGAATCCAAACGTAGGTGCGTTTGTAACGAAAACGGCTTCAAAGCTCAAGAAAAAAGACCCCGAGTTCTTTAATTCCTCGCGTTTAAGTTCCCTTACTAGAGCAGTCGACTCTAATGGCCATGTGCAACAATCCATTCACATGGAGACATGAGGCAAAGGGAAGAAAAAGTGTTCCTCCAGTCATTACGCCTCCCTTAACGACAAGCACAATGGAGTCATACGATTCCCATCCTTTTCTTTCCTTTATGTCCGTATTATGACATAGCCTTTCATTTCCTACGCCAAAACTGCGAGGAGGAGTCTCCAGAGGTTTTGATTAAACCTTAAAATAACATTAGCTTTAATCAAGGAGGTGAAAACCCCTGAGCCATGCCATTTTATTAATTTTGAAAATACCTGCATGAGGGAGCTTTTAAAATCTTCCGTCCGAAGGCGCGTGAAATGTCTTTTTTATTAATTTATGAGAGCAATTTTCTTACCCTTTCTCTTTTTCGATGAGGTGAGCAGTTTGGAGAAAGGATCCAGAAGGTGTGTAATGATTGTAAATTTTAATGCAGTGGCTTTGGATTCTGTATCAAAGTAGGGAAGGTTCTGCTCCTAAACTCTACGCATATCTTGAGGAAGATATATTCAAATGTTTCTGTAGAAGATCAATATTGGTGAGTTTGGTGTATCTAGGGAACTTGTACGCATAAAATACTGTCCTAAAGTTTTTCTTTATCATTGCCGTAAATGCGCGAAGTTCACTTACTTATATATACTTATAAATAAATTGTTGGTTACAGCTTTAAATTACTATAATTTTATATTTTTATAACCCTTTTTACCTCAATTTTGCCTTTTTATTCGTCCATTACGTCTTATGTAGGTTTAGCATCTTTCCTCGTCCATGAGAAAATTTTCTCTTATTTCACTATTCTCCAAGATATTATATGCCAGTTATTTGACATTTATTTTAAATGATCAAAACGAGTATATTTCCTAAATCTGTTAGAAGAGATTCTAAACCATTTTAGATGAAAAATTCAAATAATGAATAAAAATATACTCATGCTTTTAATTTCGAGTTTTATGAGGCGAATCAATGAGTGTTACTCCATCAAATATAGAAACGACGAAAAAAACTTCTGCTTTTACCTCTAAAATCAGTATTATTTTAAAAACGGAATTATTACAGCCGATTTCTATATGAATATCAATAGATAGATCTGAGAATTATAGAAAAAACATTATGATTAACGTTAACTTTTATTTCTTTCGTAATTCTTAGTAATTGTAATGAAATTCCTCTATTAATTTACGATAAAATTCTAGCAATACGTTTGAGTTTACAATCATATTTTACGAGATAACTATTCTAGAAAGATAAATTATTTTATATGATAAGATGTATCAAAAGATAATATTTTCTTTTTACTTATATAATTTTCTCAGAATAATTCACATTCATCAATAAATAATTTCAATAAACATGATTCAAAACACAGTCGGCATAACGTGCTAACAAACCACAACGATGTCGGCAAAGTGCGCGTCCATCAAAAACGAATGTCTGCAGACATACATGCAACAGAAGGGCACGTTCCGCGGACTCAATCAACCTTAAATTTCATTCAAATAATAGAGGACACTCGGGACCGGAAGTGGATTCGGTGCCAATCGGTCGATGCAAATGGACTTCGCGACCCCATTTTGTTTCTTTAATGGCCGTTAAAAAAGCCATCGAATGTCGGAATCGCATTAGATTGTGGAGAGCGACTCCTCCATCGAATTCGCACTCGATTAATTGAATGAGAATAATTCGCGAAAAAATTTCGTTCCTCTTTTGTTTCATTTCCCGAGAGCCTCCGGGACTCAATTAACTTCGCGAGGAGGAGACCGCAACGAAGTTGAAAGGAGGGTGCCCGTCCGTTATTGATCAGCGACTAAACACACACACACATTCAGTAGGTCTCCAGAGCAACGGACGTAAAAAGAAAGAGTCCAAAAGCACTTTCGCTCGAATGCAGCGCTATGGAGACCGTGCCGCCGACTAAAGCGAGACAAAAGAAGCACGAATGTGCGGAACGAATTCCGTTCGTTTTTTCACGTCCGCTCGTTTGCAAAAGTGGTTTATGATGAAGAGGGAATTTCGCTCCTACAATCGATTCGTTTGATCGATTTATCTGCGCCTATTGGTCGTAACCTTGCGATACGTTTTACTTTGTTTACGTCATTCAACAATGTATTGGTAAACAATCGCTTCGAATCCAGCAAATTAAAGAATAATTCATTCCGAGGTGGAAATTAAAGACAACAATATTCAGTAATTAATTCATTTAAGAAGGAATAATTAAAACGTGTTACTTTAGATGAAGAGAAACTTTGGCAAGAAAGATTATCAAATTTTTGGTCATACGCTTACGAAGTTAACCTTAAGTAATAAGTCATACTAAAGTATTAAATAATCATGTTGATATATAATATTTTCCTACTTTTTGTAACTAGGGCAGCCGTATCCATGCAAATATCACAAAGAACGTAAATATTCATTAATCTATCACTTACTTAAAGTATTTATGGTAATTTCTTTAAAAATATGACAAAGATTACGAAAAGATGTTTATACATGTATGTAAAGGGATGTGTAATCACCTGTAGAACCAAGCTTAAAAATTAGGAAAAGATCTTTTTAAATTTATGAAGTAATTTTCTATTATTTATTTTTTAAATTTACTCTTAAAGCTTAATTTATGAAATATCATTTCCCCCTGTAGAGACAAATTTCTTACCTAAATTTTCAACTTTTGGTAAAATAATTCAGGGATAATTAGATTCTAGTACTAAGATACAATTATAACTATTAATTAGCCCATGATAATATAATCCATTTAAACACATAACTATATCAGAGTTGAATGTAATTCATATATAAGTGACTGTATCTCTACTGTAATTGTTACAATTGTAATTTGAGCGCTTTTAATCCAAATAAAAGTGGTAACCAACGAAACGTTTCAGCGCCTCAAGCTGCAACAAATTAAAGATTCATCTCACTCATGTTTTTGGATGAGAATCGAATGATTATCGTTTTTACGTTGAAAATAAATGAAGCAAGTGTGGAATACGCCAATCGGAAACATCAAATAAACAAGAGCATTGATCTCAAATTAACAGCGATTATACGGTAATTATTGTAACGTGACCGTTTTATGGAAAAAAGATATGCTTTTGATAGAATTTTTCAGAAAATTACGGAAGGTTTTACATTTTTTAATCCGATTCGAATGACAGATGTGGATAAATGAGCAGTGAAAGATTTTCAAAGGAAAAAATTTGGTAAACAAATTACGAAAAACAATAAAAAATAAATACCTCTTAGAGATCTTTAAATAATACTGATTAGCCATTAAATATACAAAATAGGAATAAAATTTACCACGAAGATGCTACTTCTTTTTTGTTATAACATTTATAACAACTCTTCACGACATTTAAAGCAAAAATTTACTTATAGTGAGAATAAAACATAACATAATAATAATAAAAATTTCAAAAAACGTAAAATAGTCACTAAATTGTCAAATTTTATGATTAATTTCATAAACTTTAGTAGTTATAAAGCAATTATATCTCTTTAACTTCTTTTTTGCCAATCATAAATTTCCAAATGAAAGTATTTCAGAGATCTTGCAATAAATGTAAATCAATCAGCACATCTCAGATAACAACAATTTTCTAATATATTAAGATATTAAATTGCTTAATGCGTATCTCATTTCTTATTTTTTCTTCACCTTGTTTATCATACAACGCAACCTTTCGTTAAAGTCATAAAAATCTCTTTCCCCTTAATGTCTCAATCCTTCACCCTCCATCTAACTTCCAACAGGCGTTAATATCTCCTCACACCCGCTTGCATCACCTTTGTTCCCTTCCCTCGATAATGTGCATTTTTCAACCCGTGCACGTGCGAAGGTTCATGCTTATCCAATGCACTTCCACGCAGCTGCCAATCACGCCGTTATCATTCACGCCGTGATAGACCAAGTGGTTTGTTTCAGCTCATCTGACACCGTCCCATTTATTCATATCACCTGTCTCAATTAATCTCTGACCCAAGCCACGGTTGTTCAACAAAAACCTCATTTTCCCCTCTTGTATCTTTCAACATCACTTCTCGATCGGACTTTATCACACATCGTTCCCGTAGTGTAGTGGTTATCACGTCTGCTTTACACGCGGAAGGTCCTCGGTTCGAACCCGGGCGGGAACATTATTTTATTGACTTCTTAAAAAAGCGCCCTTTTTATGGTTTACGATATTGGGTTAGAAAATCGACCAGTATTTATATTATGGAAGATGAATATACCAATACTTAGTTTTATGAATATTCTACACTAGTGCGCGAATACAAAAAATCATTAGATATCTCATCCGATAGTTGAATTCAAATGGAGAAAAATAAAATTCCGAGCTCAACAGGCTGTATAAATTGGTGAATAATACAATCATAAATAAAATACCTAAGTTATTCTTAAAATACTTTATGAAATATAAACAGGAAAAGCTAGGATTAAATTCTAACAGAAATGTAAGGAAGACCAAGTTTATAAGACACAATTATGTATACTTTACAACCTAACAATACTATAAAACTTTTCATTTTATAACTATTGCAGTAGTAAACATTTTACACTATAAAATCATCACTTTATCAAGTCTAAACCATTTTCTATAGTATTTAAGCAAAATCCTTATATCCACTGTAATTTCTACTTATTAATACAGATTTATAGAATAATCCTCTTTAGCTTACTTTCCAATCGAACTCATAGTACTCAAAATAACAATTTCGCATAAAAAATCTCTTAATCATAATCTGTTATTTGATGTTATTTATTAAATTTTATGCATGTTTTAGAATCCGCCCTAAGATATTATCATAAATCTCTGTGTAAATACCAATACCCTTCATCTTCCTGACCTAAATCACAAATGGAGTGCATCTATTACCTAAAACGATAAACGCTTCGTTCTCCAACCACAAAGACTCCTTGTGTCATTCGCAAATGCACTCACTACGCCAAATCCTGATACTCTTATCCCGTTTACTCCACATTTCTCTTCTTTATGGCTTCCTTCTCCTTGTTCCTCCGCGGCTAAACTCGTATTTTTATTTTCCGAAAAAAACGACGGGCGAAATACGAAGCGAAGAGTACCAATTACCCTGAGCCTAGACTACCCGCTCGTTAAAACAAATCCCTGTAGGGGAAGATGTCCTTAAAACAGAACGTGGTCGAATAATGAGAGCATCGAAATTCGAGCAGCTCCTCTGGCGGAAATACTTCTAATCATTTATCCCGGGCGGTTGAATAATGCTATAACGTTGCCTAATGATGATATAAGGAAGTGAGTCGATCTAATTTCGATATTTTTCCGAAAGACCTTTTTTCGATGCCACGTAAAAAATCGACCTGCACTATCTGTGGAAAAATATTCGATCCGAGAAGTATTATGGAGATATCTTGAGAAGAAAAAGGCATACATTTCATCCCAAAAAATAGAAAGAAAGTAAAGGGATACCTTTACTTTAACACATAGGTAAATGAGCAAAAATTCCGATTCTTTTCCTAAAGATCAATGAATGGAAAGAGAAGATAACTATAAATAAGCCAAAATTAAAAATGAATGTAAACAATAAAGGCAATTTAATGACTAATGAGTTTTTTAATAACGCCTTTTTAAAAAAGTCAGTTTTTACACATTGGTTCGGAATCAAATAAAAGGCTAACAAAAGTTAATGATGATTACTTTCCTTTCTTGCATAGACAATTTAACTAATTATAAATATTTTTGCGTGATTAGATTAATTTTTGTTTAGTGAATTAGTCTGGCTGCAATTTTTTCCTCTCTTTGGTATATGTACTTGAATTATTTAATAAACCGAATTTTCCGCATATTTTAAAATAAAATTATGCTTAAATTATAAAATTCGATAAATATACCAAAATCAGAGTATATCTTCATTATTTATTCATCAAATCAAAATTATTGTATACCAAGAATAATCGAATAGGACAAATGTTGACTTATGCAAATATTACTTAAGAGAAATTCGCATGTTTCCTAATTTTCTACGTCTAAAATAAAACTATTAAGGACTCACTTTGGAGCTAGAGAATGGAGAGAGTTTACCCACATTAAAATTAATTCATTTATGAAACGAGGTAAAATATGCCCCGGGTGAGGATCGAACTCACGACCTTAAGATTATGAGACTTACGCGCTGCCTACTGCGCTACCGAGGCCTTGAATTCACACACGTAGAACATTAATATGTTTTGATAATATAGAATCATACGTATAGAATATAAGCTTAGACTTTTTAATGAATATTTATTTTAAAGAAATAGTACATGCCCAAAAACTCTCTAATTCAAGGTCAAAGGGGACTACAGCCCTTCCTTTGAACTCTTAATGAAGTAGAGAATCTATACATGACTTGGTCATACTTTTTTAATTGCAAATAATTAATAGTCCTACTCCATCTTATTACTTATACGCGTAATAAGAGAAAAAAATCTATAAAGCAAAAGCAAAAATCGATTCCTCTTCTGATTACTCGAATAAAATTTGGTAGCATGTGAAACGTAATTTTACAATAAGTATTAGCATTTAAGGATAGACGATTTCCTACTTTTACAGCTTCAATAATACAATTTTAAAACATTTCAAAAAGCAATTAAAAACCGGAGAAGAAATTCACAATCGAATTTAGTGCCCTCTAAAGGAATAATTCATAGATTACATTTTCAAAGTAAAAATATGCATATATGCATTATAAATAAACATCCTTATGTACGTTTCTATTGACTACATAAATTGTAAAAGCTTCGTGATAAATACTACAGACTTTCATAATGATGAAACCTTTTAAACTATGTAATACATGAATGTCTCTGAATTTGTCATACGTTTTACATGGCATATTAATGTCTCACTGTAGATAATTATCGAAAGAAATGAAAGTAGAGAAATCAGCAATCCAAGAAAGTTCTACGAAGCTTATATTTGTATTCTTAGTGGTAAGTATTAAGGAAAAACGGAGTTATCTTAAATACAATTTCAACAGTATTTCCTCGTCAATGCAAATATTAGTTAAAATTCCTTTAATCTAGTTTTCTATGTCATTAAAAATTAATAAGGTTTCTAGTGCACGAGGTTAAAGAATCAAAAGATTCCTAATTAGCCTTTCAAAGATTTTTCAATGGATTTTAATTGGAGAGAGTAATGAAATTTTATGAAATATCTAGTTACTATCCCAGGAGGGATACAAATTTAAAAACATCGTTAACAAGTTAAAAATGTAGAATTTGAATAGTTCAGAATGGAAATTATACGGCTAAGATGGAATGATTTTGTCCACGAGGTTTGGTAAGGATAATCCTGCTACAAATAAGAATCCGATAGTCAAGTCAGAGTTTCAGGTGTCATCAAAGGTCATAACTAGCTATACATTCTAAGATGCGTACAATAAATGTATAGTACAATATATGTATACAATCTATTGCATAATGTCCAAAATTTGATGGATGAAATGGAATGATTCTGCTATATGAAAGGGGAGGTTTCATAACGATAATCCTGCCACAAATAAGAATTAGAAAGTACTAGTCAGAGTTTCAGGAATCGTCAAAGGTCATAACAAGCTATGGATTCTACGCTGTACACAATAAATATATAGCCTATTTCAGGGTATTCAACGCCTCGGTAGCGCAGTAGGCAGCGCGTAAGTCTCATAATCTTAAGGTCGTGAGTTCGATCCTCACCCGGGGCATAATTTTATAATGCTCTTGGTATATTAAAGGCTGAAATCGGAATTGCAATGGCGATTTTTTATCACACAATATCTCATTTGTGTTCTTTTATATACATTTCACCAATCATAAAATGTTTATTGCTTCTGAATGAATTTCATCGTATTTAAGTATCCTTATCGTTACCAAGAACCGCGTAGGAAGTTATATACATTTTTCAATTAGTATATGCAGCATCGGAAAAAGGAGATACTTAATTAAATATTTTCTTGAACAGATTACTACGCATACATTGATTCTCGCATGTTTGATTGTTGTTATGACTACATCTCTCAGATTTATCCTTACTGTCAGTTACTTTCGTATGGAATTTAATCTCTAATACGCAAACTTAATTAGGTCTCTTTACTTTATTACTTATTGATACAATGAAAATTGTATGCATCATAATTGTTGAAAATAAAATTCCTAAATACCGAAATAAGTAGGATGATATTTTAGAGGCTATACCATTCAAATTATTATAATTCTCGGCGGCTCTTAAAACATTAAAATATTTCAATTATTTTAAAATATAAAACAATTTAGTAAATCTAAATCTCTCAGATAATCTATTTTTCGATAAAACATGTAAGAATTGTAACTTGTTTGTAAGTGAAAACATAATTTACATTTCAAAACCACATGGGTTCCCGTTAATGCTATGTGGGGGTATAGCTCAGTGGTAGAGCATTCGACTGCAGATCGAGAGGTCCTTGGTTCAAATCCGAGTGCCCCCTTGTTCGTTTTATTAAATTATAAATTACTTTTGCTATCGAAAATGTACATCTTTTTACTTCACAAACCTCTTTCAAGCCAAAAAAATTAGATGTTCTTTCTTCATTTTTAACACATTTTAATCATATTAAACGAAGCATTAAGTATATATGATGCAGCTATTTTAACGAAATATATTTCAGTACTTTAAGCGGAGTTAATTGAAATCAAACAACCGTTTTATGAAAAGGCCGAACGAATTATATTTTGCATTGACAATAAAACTTATAAAAACCCTGGAACTGGAGTACTGAATGATCTTTTGAACCAAGAATAACTTTTTAGAGTCCACTAAAATGGAAAATTTATTTAATTCATACTAATTTAAAAATAACACTCATTTATTCATAGAATGATGTGAGGGGGCTTACTTATTATAGAGTATCATCAAACAACATAGCAAATTGAAAACATAAAATAAAGGGGGCACCCGGATTTGAACCAGGGACCTCTCGATCTGCAGTCGAATGCTCTACCACTGAGCTATACCCCCTGCATGATTCAAATAAAACGCTTCATAATCAATTTCTAAATAAACAATGATGTATTTCTGTTTTTTATACCCCAAGCTTCACACCCCTTACGGTTTCTTTTTATCAAACCAACTAATTTTTAGAAACATACGGTAAAGATTAAGAAATATGACATATGTGTTTTTAGGAAATAATTTATAATATTCAGTTCATAGTTCGATCCTCACCCGGGGCATTTTTTGCGTGAACCAACGTAATCGTAGACGAAACTTAAATTATTTCAAACATTACCCAAATAAACCTTATTTTATTTTTAAGTAGAGGGTATGAAGCTTTAATTATTCCTCCAATTAAAAGTAGAAGTTATACATTTGAGTGAAATGAAGAACGAAAGATTCTGAGAAACTATTTCGTGTAGGTTGCATTCTAAGCTGGCAATAAATCAATAAAGTCCGGGGACACGTAATTAATACTTCGACTGTAGATAAAACCTATATTAATTGAAATTTGTTAATGATCAAGGAATGTAAAATATATCAAAATGACTTTGTTCTCAGTGTTATGAGGGGGTATAGCTCAGTGGTAGAGCATTCGACTGCAGATCGAGAGGTCCTTGGTTCAAATCCGAGTGCCCCCTCTTCCATTTTATTATAACATCCCAATTTTACCGTGGTTAAAAGCCAGTTATTGCCCAATTTTCAGCATAATTTCAATTATTGTTTTAATTCACCAGTACGAATTGGATCGAATCAAACTAAAATAACTTTTAATGCACCAAAATAGATAAATGAATGCAAATTATTCTAGAAAACTAATAAAAATACTCTTCCTAATGCTAAAAACAAGATTTAATGAGTGAATATTGATTATAAAATTTGTACATAAATCAAGAATAGATTTTAATAGAAACCAGTGATTAGCAGCAGTTAAGAAACATCGCTTGACGTGTAAAAGAAAACACTACCAACGAGTTCTCATTTTAAGTCACGTTTCACATAAGCATGCTTCAAACTTGAATATCTATGCAGCTCTAATGAATGCAAACCAATACAAACTTAATGTTTATATTTATAGACTCTTTTTTTATTGTTTTACGTTGTGAGAATCACAAGGCCTCGGTAGCGCAGTAGGCAGCGCGTAAGTCTCATAATCTTAAGGTCGTGAGTTCGATCTTCACCCGGGGCATATTTTACCTCTTTTCATAAATAAATTAATTTCAATGAGGGTAAACTCTCTCCATTCTCTATAGTGAGTCGTTAATAGTTTTATTTTAAGCGTCGTAAATTAGAATAATGCGAATTTCTCTAAAGTAATATATGCATAAGTCAACATTTGCCCTATGCGAATAATTAAGGTATACTATAATTTTGATTTAAGAATAAATAAATAATATATTCTCTGATTTTGGTATATTTATCGAATTTTATAATTTAAGCATAATTTTATTTTAAAGTATGTGGCAAAAACGGTTCCATAAATAATTGAAGTAAACCAAAGAGAGGATCCTCACCCGGGGCATATTTTTGTTATTTTAGTTCCTTGTTTCAATATCGAATAACGCAAAAATGTATGATCATATCACATTATGCACTTCCATTTGAATTTGATATTAATTTCTAGCATCCAACCAATATTTTTAAACATTTTAGATTAATTACGAAAGAAATTACTTTAATGATATTATATACTACACTACTAAACAAGCATCAGTGATTCATATAAAGTATAACTGAAACCCTTCCTCTTGTTTTAAATAACCTTGTAAATAGAAGTTGAGATAATTTGAAATAAAATTGTCCTTTAATAGTCGTATGAATCAAGGCTGCCAGTCCAAATCCATGGTTGCTATTTGTATTTAGAAAGGATTTCTTTTGTTTACTCATTCTATTGCTACTACTACTTATTTAATAAACGTCATAATTCGCGTAAACCAATTCTAACTCAACAGAATACGGCAATTAAAGATTTAATTAAAATCGTATATTCGTTGATTGTTGAAAGGTATACGTTTAATTTGTTATTAAACGAACTGAATTGTTGGAACATGCCTAGAGAGAATAGCTTTATTGGTTCGAGAAACGGTTTCTGTCCTGAATATAACCACTTTTATGAAAAACCCCTTCCTTTGCTTGCTTTGGAGCCTTACTTTCTCACTCATCAGAGGGGAAAAACTTCTCCAGGTGTAATGGCACAAAGCCAGCTGCTGAAAACTTTCCCACTAAATGTTAATTCCTCATTATCACACCTGGCTCTGCTCTTCATCACAACACCGTAAACAAAGCGTAACGAAGTTGGCATGTTGTGAGCGCAAACTGTTTGGGAAGAAAATATGTTAATTAAGGAATGAATCTTAATTTCCCTGCACGATACGCTATTTTGGTCACAATCTTCCTCGAGTACCTGCGGCTTTCTTCCAGAGCTTTCCAAGAATGTGGAGCGAAATATAGACCGTTCTTATAGCACTCTAACGCGTTTTTAGCTAATTACTTTTTCTAAATTAAGTACACTACTCTTCCATTAAAAGGATTAATTAACATATACTATGTTAAGCCTCAATATAATTTAAATATAAGTATTTATAACACTATAAATAAAATAATTATATATTATGCAGTTTCTTAAACAAAAATAAATATTGTTATTATTAAATATATTAAATAAGAATATTTCATATGCATTTATATTACTAATAGATTTTACACCTATCCTATAACTAAGCGCAAATATCTCTTTAATGGTAAATGAAATATCGATGAATAACTATAAATATATCTAAATAATTATAGTATTATCAGTACGGTTTTATTAAAGAGTGACAATAAAAAAACGATGGTGAAATATAAATAGGTTGCGATTATCTCAAAAGAAACAATAATTAGCTGTGGTTTCTGCACACTTATTATAATTACAATATTACAAATTCAATTAAATACGGTCGACTTTTTTCTATAAGAAGATGTATGTTACCTTAATAAAACCAAATCTCTGAATATTGAACTGAATGTAAGAAATGAATATATGGCTATTTATAATTAATTGAATATTACTATAGCGCTATTCAATTATTAAAGGTTAATGAAGAATATTTACGCTTCCATTATATATCCACTCATTTGAATATTACGAATCTTTATCGAGTTATCTTAAGAAGCTATAGAAACAGATTTAAACTTTCAGAAATCATTCCTAGCCAAATAACGCAACAAAATGGTGGTATAACCACAGCCTTCACTCGAGAGACATCGAAACAAATATTTATTTAGGTCAACGCTCTGAAACGGTTGGATTGATTAATGAAGGGCAAGCCTTGAATGAGAGGATAAGTTCTTTAATTGAAGAATGTGGTTGAATATTCTGGTGAAATATCCTTCAGTCTACTACAAGGATATTGACTGTAATATCCTTCAGGGTTCTGAATGTTTGTAAAATAAGTAAAAAGTAATAAAAATGCCCCGGGTGAGGATCGAACTCACGACCTTAAGATTATGAGACTTACGCGCTGCCTACTGCGCTACCGAGGCTGTACGAACGTCGCCGTATTCATAGTTATTTTATTTGGTTGTTTTCGTTTGTTTTTCGAGCCTTAATTAGTTATAAATTATAAATATTAAGGATATATGCCTTTGGATCTAAAGTGAGGTTAGTATAGTTTCTTTCATAGATAATATCTTGTTATTGCTCTCAATTTTCCACAGTTCCTATTAGTGTCATCGTACTTATACTTATCTTTTATCAATAAACTAATGTAAAATATATAGAGTATAAACAATAATCCGTTTTTTACGCTGTTTACATTAATGAATCTATATTTGATGATTTAAAGTTCTTTCGAAATTGATCCGATCAATTTTCGAATAGATGAATAAAATATCAAAAAAAATTTAATTAATTCCAGCAACTATATTATAGTAATATCTGTCCTGATATACCGATAGTTTATTTTCATAAAATAAAGAAGGGGGCACTCGGACTTGAACCAAAGACCTCTCGATCTGCAGTCGAATGCTCTACCACTGAGCTATACCCCCTCACATTGAGCCTCCCATAATACGCCGATTTTTAGTTAAAACTTTCTTATATTTTTTTTAGTTTTAACACACTGACTACTGCCATAAGGATGCTGTGAAGATGAAACAATATAACACGAAAGTGCGGCATTGGTTTTAGTCGGGACGAAATAGATTATAATTTTTGGAGAAAATCATATTCAAAAATCGATTTAGAAACTTAGAACCCGCCGCCAACTACAAATCTTTCACAAACTATTCTAATCGCGTAAGAGCGGGACAAGGAAAAGTTCAACACCTCATAATCACAAGATGAACCAATTACAAATCTCATTTATTACGTTGCTTACAGATGGATGCAACTCCTTTTGAAGCTTCAACTATCATTAATGAACGCCTCGCAACGAATCTCCCATCTTTCATTACGCCTGAGTGTTGCGAATCATTGTTAAAGGTTCATCTTCTCTTTCCCGACACCTACGCCGAATCCTATTGTCGGCGACTCCGTCGAGTCTTTAGCTTAAACGGACGGAATCTGCCGCTTTCGAGGAACAAACTCCCACTAAAACCTAACTCAAAAGGTCTGGATTCTTTCCTCTCTTTAGAAGCAAAAATACTCCTTCGCAAACCCTCTTTTTTATAGCGGAAAGAGAATCTCCACCTCTTGGTTGCTTAGCAACAGATCGTCTTAGAGCGCGCGGAGTGGGTGTCGTCGGTTGCGACTCTTTACTTTCTTTTATCAGTTCTCTTTAGCTTCCCTCATGACTCTCTCTGCAACTGGAGGGGATGCGGAAGATAAGGTAAATGTTAAACTCTCGGATGCCGTCGTAGTGTATTAGGATAATAGGAGAGGTGAGTCGAAAATCCACGGCGGCATTAACTCCCCCTTTTCCTTATCTGCGAACTGTTAAAAACTTTGTCGAGACTTTTTTCACATCTTCAACCGGACTCCCTCTCAGCTAAACACTCGGATTCAAATGCATGTGAGCACCTTCGTTTCTCTAGTACGTGGATCTCTGGCATTAGGACCTCTAAAGGAATCTCTCATTTAAAAAAGAGGCTGTACTCTGTAAAGGAGTCTGAAAAGAGAATTTTTACAACGAGAGTGCTTCCTGACACTTTAATAAAATTACGTCTCTTGGAATTACATGCTCAGAGCAGGACTGCATGTCTAAGGAAGTGCCCTGAAGAAGTCAACGGGCGCTTCAAAGGTAAAAACCAACGGTACATCCTAAAGAGGTTTGTTTCAACGTTGCATTGAAAGAGATATCTCACTCTGAAATGAGATGTGGAATTTTGGGGATATTAGCAGGAGAATACTGTCTAATAAGGGGACAATTATTCTATTAGATAATACTCTAATTTGTATGCATCCATTTTAGCAATTGCTGCTAAATTTTTCTCTTAATTTACTATTGTCAGGACCAATTCATTTAAACTACAGCCAATTTGATTGCCATGCTTATAGTCCTAAAACTCGTTGAAGCGATTTTAAGTTTGATACATCTTTTAAAAGGGATAATTTTCTTTAAACTCGCATATTTTCCATAAATCGATTAATACAAACGTTTCGGCCTTTTATAATCATACATCACTAAATTGCTTCCAAACTTCATCAAGAAAAATATTTTATTTTATCTTTAATTTTAGGATATACCAAATGTTAATTTCAACTATAAATAACCACTCTCTAGAGAGGAAAATGAAAATGGAATAAATTGATTTTCATTATGCTTTAATGGATCCATAGACTTACGGACATTATGAATTTTATTAAATATCAAGAACCATTTCTTAACTTATGTAACATTCTCTGAAAAAAAAAACTTCCAGTTATCCATTATTCCTATTTGAGCGATTTAGTCCACTTATCCCTTTGAATAAAATTACCCTAAAGAAACATGTTTGTTATTATCTCGATTAACAATTCCCTTTCTATTACTCTAAAATTTTACGCTGGTGAATTTTTTTTAAGTAAACCTTCTGATTGATTGACTCGTAATTAATTCTATGTGAAATCCAACACGATGAATTTTATAATAAAACTGTAAGGCCTATTCTCTCAAAACCAAGCTCGTAAATCTCTCTGTAGAGCAGGAAACTTTATTTGCGGATTAATATGAAAAAATGATACTCGCAAAACTTAAGAAAGGATATTTTTACAAATATGCTTCATGGCAATAATCATATAGTTCGTTATCATAGATAAATGCATCAAAAGTGAAAACCTTGCGCGAGATGATTTATGGCTTGCAAAGTGCAATATTAACGATGCTAATTAAGTTCCCTCTGAGAGCAATAAATATTTGGATATTGGCGCAAAGATCCGTAAATAAACCCCATCGCTGACTGTTGGTTTAATAGTCTACGAAGGACATGAATTGGTGCAATTATAAACGAAATTAAATCGTCGGATGAAGTACTACCGAGATGTACAAATTAATTCCAACGTCCATGCGTGATAATTAGCCAAAAGATGTATCGTACGAAGAGCTTCGTTGATTTAGCTTCTCCGTGTTAATTTCACGCCATTGAAACACTCGTTAATAACGGCGACCACTGGGCAAAATCTATTCTAGTATCCATGTTTCAATGGCATAAAATGAAACGTCGATTTCAAAGAAGGACGTGTGAATAACAGAATAGAAAATTAAGAGCATTGAATTAAATTACCTATTATTTTTCTGGAAAAAGTAGAAACATAGTAATAACTCATCCCATAAGACTAAAGGATATATTATTAAGAACAGAAGAGATTCATGAATGCCTACTCCCAAGTAACAATGGAGGCAAAGACATACCTGCAGTAAGGTAAAGAGAACTTCAACTTATATACAATAAATATCTGTTAATTAGAAGTTTATAGCCCTTTTATAACTGACTTTTTCCGCCGATATGATGATTTTCCTATGTTTAGATAAAATTATGAAGAAAGTACGTAATTCTTCAAATCCTCACTGTACCCACTACAGTTTTTTGGGAATTATTCACATTTGAATTTTGTTTAACGAATCTCAAAATATAAAATTACCGTTCAGAAATTTATTTTTATTTGGAGTCTGTTCCTATGAATATTGGGATTATTTCTACTTTTGAACAAATAACGAAGCTGAACTGGCATTCTAAAGGCATATGAAAAGGTAATCATCCATTTTACCAACCTATATCACTGAGATAAACCGTGAAACCAATTAATTGGCTCGTAAACTATTTAATTTAAATATCTAACTCTCAAAAGTAATCTTTAAGAGATGGAAGAAACAATAGCCAGCATAAAACCGAGTGAGCTTCAATTTCAAAACAAAGCGTTCAATGGACAACGGACTGTCGTTAACTCGATCTAAAAAAGAACGGGAGACGCAGTTGCGATGTTGCGTTTGAAATATCGCAGAGATGACGCGCTGTCATAATACTCACGGCGGGAAACTTCCGCCCAGCGTCTGTCCGTGTGTTCGCGGTAAAAGACGGAGGTGAGAAATGAGGAAAAGGAGTAAATGACAAACGATGCAGGTGACAAAGGACTGAGGGAAAATTTTCTCCTGACAAATGAGTGTTTTCCCAAAGGAATTTCCTTTGCCGGTGTGATTGAAAAGTGTCCTGTCCAAAGAATTAAGAGAAATGGAAACAATCCACGGCAAAATTACAGCTAATTGATTACTCGATCTTTTTTCTGGGTTTCTTTAGGCTGCGGATGACAAGATGACACCACAGCTAAATTGAAACTACAATTGTACATGTTGATTATCGAAGTGGGACTTAAATGTATACTTTGGTGTAGACGAGACAAAGATGGGAATTCAAAATTAAAATTAATGATAGGAGCACGAATAGGAAAATTAAATTTATAAGAAGTAGGAATCGTACATGGCAAGGTTTCCAACACGCCACTCTCTCGTGAGATCAGTCCCAGGGTACACTTCTCGGTGGTATCTAATGATAACAGCACATATATGCGTAAGCTATAATTCCTTCAATAATGACATTTGCCGACGTAGGGTGATACAATAGCCCCTGATGCATATGCAAATTGCAATGCTCATTCGTATAAATGATTCGTTTAATATATAAGTAAACATTTCCACTCAAACCGCAACTATTACAGTTGAAACGTTTTGGTCCTTACTATTTCCAAATCATTTATGAATTTCTACATAAAAAAAACAGTTATATTTCACCAAGAATATCCTGAATAACCCAATTCTTATAATTTAAAATTTCATGAATCATTCGAAAAATTCGTAATTTTTATCATTATTCATTAGAAATATTTTATATTCCAATCTTTGGAAGCTTTACTGGAATTATTTAATAAATAATTAATTATATAATACATTACGAATTCCTGTTTTCCCGAATTTATCCCAAACGAATATACGACTAAATAAATTCATAAAATAGTGTTGATAAATCTTATAAGTAATAAGATACGATCAAAGTCTTTGATTTATTTTTAAGTGAAACGTAATGAAGAAGTATCCGTTTTCTATAGCATAGCACAAATTTAATCTAGAGTCCAAGCCTTTCAATCAAAACTAACTTTTCCTAAATATATCTAAACACGTGAATTGACTAGAAAGTATAAAATTAAATCTTTGCGCTTCTACACCGAAACACCGACGAAACAAGTGAACTTACATCTCTGTTTGGAGGAAGAATAAACTTCCTTGTATCGGACAGTATAAAAATGTACGCTAAAGTTACTCCGCGACACCCATCTTCCAGAAACCGTACGATAAAAAACAGCATAAATTCCACACAATCGGCACCCAAAGGATACCAACTTACTCCTGAAACTTACCACGAAAAGGGAAAATCAACAATCCAAAAAAACTCGAGTGAATTTCTCCCGAAAAAAAGTGAGATTAGCGTTTGAAAAAGGTTTAAACGGACGAGTGTGGGAACTTCTTATCAGAAATTTTATTTGGGAGATAAATCGCGGGTTTATATGTGTAAATAAATAGGACTGGTCCTATCTGGTTGGTTCAACTCGCGTACGATATGGACGCAGACTGGAGTGTGGAGAAATTGGGAAAGAAAAGGGTTTGATAAGGAAGGTCCTTTTACCCCACAAAAGTTCTTTTATCGTATTGTAAAGCGAGTTGGATGAGTGTAAGGGGAAGACAAGATGATGGAAAAAGTTGGAGGTAAGAGCAAATACGAGGAGATAAAAGGAAGAAGTGACAGAAAGTGAAAGAGGAAATGGGGAAGACACGAGGGAATAAGAATGTTCTCAAAGAGAGGGTAAGAATGCAATTACGTTCAGGATTTGAGGAAGACAATGTAGAAAGTTGGCAGTTTTATATATCCTAGATGATTATAAGTTTAATTTCATATATTGCAACTGAGACCACACATCTCAAATTGCCATTCATTTTGTTTCCATATCACCGCATTATATCCCATTAGAAATTGAAAATATAAACCAATAAATTATTCTTCATTATTGCTAATATTATTGCGATCAACGTGGACATATTTAAATAATATTGCGATGAAATTTTAAAATATTCTCCATTGACTTGCATGAAAAATTACAATGAAAAGTTTTAAAAACCAAGCCTCGGTAGCGCAGTAGGCAGCGCGTAAGTCTCATAATCTTAAGGTCGTGAGTTCGATCCTCACCCGGGGCATGTTTTAGTCCATTTTATCGAAGTTATGGGCACCGAATTTTTGATCTTTGTCAAATAATATGTTAGCTTTCTATTTTATTAAATTATTCAATATATTATAGCAAGTATGCTTAATTTAGCAGTGCGCAACAGAGCATTGTAAAATTTTAAGTGCAGATTAAAGCATTATATGATAGAAGTTAATTGATAAGTATTTAAATAAAAAGAAGTAGTCACTGAAAGGAGATGAATACACAGAATATGTTTTTTCATATATTATCCGTAGATATCGATTCTATCTTAAATAATGTACTTTTCTTAATCCAGTTCGAAATAAAGTCAAATATTGTTATTATTTTATGTTTCATTATTTCTTTATAAAAACTATTCAGAGCAATTCATAAGATATAAATACTATGATTCCATGCACGAAATGGACTTATTATATACATTTCAGTCACTTTTTAAGTTAAGAATTCCTTAGCTTAATATTTTTGTCATCCTAAACGATTTCTTCAGCTCATCTCGTAAATAAAACTCCATGGAAACGTGGGAACGATGTAAGCTCGCGTTACCTTTCGACTCATTGATTCCAAATCACCTCCTACTTCACCACTCGCTGCTTTTTTTCCTATACCAAAGCTACGATCGTGAAAACTACTTCGCCTACACTTTGACATGGAAAATCACCGTAAGAGTGACGTTCGCCTTTCTTCGGAATGTGTACACCACCGACACTAGTGCCTTATCCCGATGGAAGTGAGCATGCTACGAACTTTAAAGCGTACATGAGTATCCGTGAGCCGATTTCAGCTCCAAATTCAAGCTATTTATCCTTATTACTTAACAGAATTAAGGAAGGAATATAAATTTATTGTGCTCTGTGTTGCAAAGACCTTTAACCATTCTATTCCGTTATTAAAATTATTAGAAGTGTGACTTAAAGGTTATACATAAGTTTGAATTTACAAAAAAAAGAGAAATTGAAATTGAATTAATGCAAAGAAAAACACGATAACTTTACCATTGAATTAGAGTCAATAAAAATATGAACCATTAATTACAAGCTAAGTTTTTAGCTTTTAAAATGCATGTAATTCAATTCACTTTTGATGGATATTTATTAAATACAATTAACTATCTGTTGCAACTTCCTTTTCCAGGATCTCACTCATATATAAAATTTGAGTTTTGAATAAAATATTTAGAGACATCAATCCATTCGTAATATGTTAAAACTGTGTGAAGGAAACTAAATAACTGGAGCTACTTTGACGCTTATACATACATGTATACGGATAATTATCGGAAATGGTATTAGAATTTATTTCCTCCAACAGAGAAAAAATATGGACCGGAAAATATAACTCATCGATACTCATCTTTATTTTAATAATAATTCGCCAGCTAAAAAGTTATAAACAAACCCAATTTAGACTAGATTTACTCAAACTGGGGCAAAAACAGACGAAAAATTTTCCTATCATTGTTGATAGAACGACTCAAAGCGGAACCTGTTCGAAATCAGCGCATCCGACAATCATCCCAACTAACAACGGAACGAGGAATATTACACTTCCTGCCCTACATAAATTACATCCCTTCCATGGCTTCCACACGGCTTTGAATCCGGCCTTGAACCACTGACGTGGGTGTTTCCGCATACAGGACACAAACGGGAGAGAGATGAGGAATCGACGCCGCCTATGGGACGAAAAATAATAACCAAACACGTCGAGCTTACGAGAAGAAGATCGTTTTGGGAAAAAGAGGACATCTGAATGAAAATCGCGTGGGAACGAATAAAAAAAAGGTCACGAGTGGAGCGCACAGGGTCAGGACGTGGGAGTTTAACAACTTTGGGGGGAGAATCATGTAGGACATCGGCAACAGGGCAAAAAACCACGGTCGAACTCAGAGATAAGTCGCTTTGTCTTTTTTTCCACATCTCCGAATTCGGACGTAAAAAAGTTTTGATGGGAGAAACTCTTCGACATTTGCGTGGGGCTCCCTCTGCGGGAAAAAGCGAAAACTATGCGAGAAAAAACAAAAGAAGGATGATATTACGTCTTTCCGCGTCCCTTACGTCTTGCATCGCTCAAACGTGTCACCCGTTGCCGTAGAAGTGACGGGTTTTGATGCTGGGGAATATGACACGAGTTTTCTTTTGTTTTCTCTCTCCATAGCAACTGTCGCGTTATGCATCGACACGACCCACCCGCTGCATCTCTTAGCGTGATGGAAAACATCCACTTTGTTGGTGTATATCTCCCGAAATAGAAAAAACAGTTTGTTTTGAAAGGATCGAGTTGGAGAAAGTGACGATATCGATAACCCTTTCACTATCTGACATTTTTCGGGATATTGAATATGCGTAGGAATATTTGACATTGAACTAG
Source organism: Pantala flavescens (assembly GCA_020796165.1). Lineage (NCBI taxonomy): Eukaryota > Metazoa > Arthropoda > Insecta > Odonata > Libellulidae > Pantala > Pantala flavescens. Next base: position 42,321,480 of record CM036881.1, on the reverse strand, counting down.
TTGATTTAAGGGAAAATTATGTCACCAAGGGAAACATAAATTCCTAAATAATTGCAATATTTCAGTGAAGAAAGTTAAAATAAAGCTTATGATAAAGTGACCATGAATTCGGTCGTATTTGATGAATTTTTTTAACAGAATTTGTTAACTTTTAAGAGCAATAAAAGGGTAAAGTAAATAAAATTAATAATTATAACAAAGGTTTAATCACAGATAATAGTATAAACTTCACAAAGAGAACTCTAAGTATAGGCTGAGGATGGTTTTCATGAAATTTGTAAAATAGACACTTAAAGAAAAAACAAAAAAAAATCACATTCCTAAAATTATTGATTTAAAGGAATTAAGTATGGGTTACAATTACTAGATTCACTTGGAAAATGAATGTTTTCTTAAGTTGTTTTCGATATAATTTAACCCAAATACTTTGGAAGCCAAACCAATAAATATCTACAAACGTAAATTGAAAAAAGTCTACAAATAAGTTTATAAATTTAATCAAAAACTGTATGCACTTATAATAAGATTAAAAATTAGGTTGTGTGATTACTTTTGACCTCAAAACTATTACCAGGGCATGGTTATTTGGATAGTAGATATATAGATTGTAATGTGTTAAAAAAACTCTTCATCTGGGAAAATTTGATGACATTTAATTTTCATTGCACCTTTAAAATTCGTTTCACCCAATTTTCACTCAACCATAAACATTGGACCTTAATTATTGAACCCTATATTAAAATACGCATAAACAACCACAATAAGTTCACTTGAAAACGTTGGAGATGATAATAATACGTCAATTCGAAGGCTGAATGATATCTTAAGGTTAAACCATCCAAAACCCTACAGTAAAAAACAAGTTCCCGCCCGGGTTTGAACCAGGGACCTTCCGCGTGTAAAGCGGACGTGATAACCACTACACCACGGGAACTACATTTCATCCCAATAAGGAATAAGCAATAATTCTCCACGACATTAGAGAGGAATTAGCAAATTTAAGTGAGAAAAACCATATCCATACTAAGTTCCACTATCGTACTGTTTCTTTTATCACATACTATATATATAGTGAACGCACCTGTTCCCTACATCTCGATGGAGCTTATCGAAGTAACGACTTAGAAATAAAAGCAAAAAAGATTCGAGCATTTTACGGAGATCTTTTCAATCGGAGGAGGAAACATTTTCGCGGAAACAAATTTTGCAAGTAGGTGAAATTCCCCATTCATGAAATGAAAACCTTCCGCGGACAAAAAGAGTACGCTGAAGGCTTTAGATGGGATTGGATACTCAAGAGAGAACCCTATTTCCTGCTATTGAAAAACAAAACGGAAAATGGGTATTTTATCTGCGGCATTTCGCAGATTAAAGCACAAAGTTCAGGATCGCTGCTTCACTTCGACCCAATTAAATCGAACACGTGAGTATGATAAGCTGGAATTTATTTCCTGGTACAGTTTTCGACTTAAGATTAGGGATGCTGAGGCAGTAATTTTCGCAGATAATACTTGTTCGGGAAATAGAAAACCTTGACAAAATTCTTGGTATTTTTGAGTCCGATTACGATCCTAAGCTCCGATGAAGCATGGCCCAAATACTCTTTTCCTAACTAAGTCATCTGATAGAACGAAAACGTAAAGTTGCGATAACGAATTTGCTTTCTCAGAATTGGAACTGGAAATAAACTTTAAGCCTGATTAGATTGAGCATTGTTACTATCGATTTATTTTTCCTTAGCAATTCTCGTCATGGGTATAAAAAGACTGTCAGGACAATTAAGACATTAATACTTAAAATTTCGTTCACGGAAGAAGAAGCTAAGAATAAACAAATATTTATTAAAATATTTATAGAGAGTATTGTTATATATTTTAATATTAGAGCTTGAAATCGATCCTGCAAAATACCGATATGGTGATGGAAAAATTTGTGAGAATTAACGATAAGTAATTCTTGATAAATAAATATTTGCTTAATTTTTAAGTCCAATAATTTATGAACTCGTAAAAATACACTACTTCTACATTAATTTGAACATTTAAATCTTTCGTTGATAATTTATAGATTCATATATCTTTGATTCAATAATTTTCCGAAATTAAATTCTCTCTGGAGATGAATCGGTTAATTTTTTATGCAAAACAAATCAGAAATGTAAAAGAACCTTCAATAACAGAATGGACTTTGGTCTTCTAAAGATAATTTATTATTTCGATATGATAGAAATGATAGTGTATTGATGTTCACTATATTATTTCATTTAATCACAGCTATGAAAAGACGTTCCGTGAAACTACCCCCTTGAGAACACTATGAGGCCAAAACAGAATCCTAAATGAATTTTTTAATTAAATATCACCGAACACAAAGATCAAGAGGTTTTTGGAGCATTTTCACCAAACTAGGATGAATTAAAGGTTGATATTTTTCTGTTTAAAATGCATTAGCTTATGAATTCCTCCTCGAATACAATTTAATCGTTTTGTTCAATTTAAATAAATGAACCATTTACTAAATATTTCGCTAAAATTTGTATTGAAAATAAAAATCTAGTAAACGAACAATTCTTAACATATTATTATTCAGCTGCTATTATGAAATTGTCACTCTAAAGATAGTGAAGTATTTAAGTCTAGTTTATTATTAATCTATTCAAGAGATAAACGACAAAAAATACTAATAAAAATTCCAATAAAGCCAAATGCGTTTTCTCATAAAGCAATTTATTCGCGGTTACCGTGGCAACGTAAACTTTGAATCCCTACACTTCGTTCAAGTTTATGAAAAGTGATAAATAATTCAAGCTCGAGAATAAGGAGCTCACTGAATCCCTCGTCACGCTGCTCGACCATTGGATTTACGCAGTTTACCCGGAGATGGCTCTGGAATACTACGTTGTTCGCCGACTCAATTCGCACGTGAGGTTAAGGAGAGCCAAGTTCCCTTGGTAACGCGCCCATACCCTCGGTCGTCAAGAGCAAACGACGCCGCCATTCTCAGAAAGCACGCCCAAACGATGCCATAGTCTCTTCTCCTCGGATCGTTCGTTCCTTCCTCTCGGACTCTTAAAAACCTTTGCCCATCGCATTACGGGAAATCTCCACCGGACCCCCTCGCTCTCCTCTACGATATAAAAATGCAAAATAGAAGAAATTTGACGTGAGAAATGTAAAGAAGAGACGCTTCTAAGCACCGACTTTGTTCTTTGGATGAGGGAACGAACCGAAGTGGAAGTAAAAATATCGTTAAAAAACGTTAAGTACTCAGTAGATATGATATTATAATAACTGAAGGTTGCATATTATGAAGAATGAGTAGTACTGTACAGTAGTACTGAGAATAGATAACTTCTTTCTTAAGAGTTAGAATCCTAACATAACTGGATAAGTATGTGATATTTACCATAATGATGTGTCTATCCTTAAGTGGTTATATATACGTTAGCTATAATGTAAAGTAAAATTTGTTCGCTTTTCTAGACTTGGTAATATTACTCATCATTTATCTTTGAAATGTAACTTATGATTTAGTTTTTCTTTTCACTTAAATCTGACCACAATCTCACGTAATCTAAAGTATGAAACCAATTCGTAAACTGGATTTTTTTTTTCATTTATAATAAAATAATGTTACTTTTTAGTAGTATAAGTTCAGAGAACACTGAAAATAGTATCCTTTCCTTTGTTTAATTTGGACTGTAAAATTACTTTTAAAGAAACATTTGCAAACTTGTGTACGATTTTTACAATAACCTAATGCAAACTATCCTCCCTTGACTATTGCAGAGTAATGATGTCTTAAAATTTAAGGAACAACCTACTGAAATTTATATCCTGTAAAATACGGATGATAAATAAAAATCTGGAATTTCTTCTTGAGCTCTCTAGTCTTCATAGTCTTTAGCTGTACTTCAGTTACATGAAAATTTATTATTACAAGAGGAGTGATGACTATTATTGACTTAGCGACACTTAGCTTTATATGATACACTCCTTCCTAGCAACTCATGAATGGAATTATAAACTATCTATCTCATAAAATATAAAACAATAAATACTTCTAAGTAACTGTAAAAGTTCTCCTTTGGAATCGGGAGTATATGGGCATCTACAGATGAACCATATCATTACAAACATAGTGCGGCTAGTAGTTAAATAATGACATTACTGAAGATTCCCATTCTGAGTATTTTAAATGAGATAATATGTAAATCAACTTTCGGTCCAAGAATTAATTCATTGGCTTTTCTGATCAACCATATATATTCTCAGTTAGGTCCGATAAATATGAGGGTAGGATTCATTTTATTGACTGTGAATACCGAAAGATACTATTTCGGTCAAAGATGACCCTTTCGAGAAAGAAGTCCAGATGTTTCCTGTCCTACCTTTGGACGAATGTTATAAATTGCTACGACCCTATGCACTCGTGAGATGCATGTGGCGTACATCTGCGAGACACTTTAGTGAACAGTCAAGTTCATTCAAATACGGAATGTAGATGATGGTACCCGATCATCAAAGGCGAAGCTGAATGAGAAAACAAATTAAGTAATCTCCAAACGAAATTGAGTCCCACTACTCTGACGCATACACATTTCTTGAAACCATACGATCAAACGGGTATTTGAAACAGGGTCACCAACGCCTTGCTCGCACTGGGTCAAGTGCACACTACTCGAATTGCGTGTGTGGCTAACGACAAGCACGCTTTGATTAAGATTTCGCTCCGGGACGAATTTGAAAAACTGGTATGAATTAACTTCCTACTCGTAGCAGGTAGGTCCACCTCATACTAACCTTAAGAATATATAAAGTTTATTTTTATTTGAGTTTTCAAATAAAACGATAGTACGAATTCAAGATAATTTGGATGATGATATTAATACAATTGGAAACCACGATTACTCAAGCCTCGGTAGCGCAGTAGGCAGCGCGTAAGTCTCATAATCTTAAGGTCGTGAGTTCGATCCTCACCCGGGGCATTTTTTGCCCAATTAAATATTTTCTTAGTCCAAAAATGTGTCTTTCAAAGCTCGTTCTGTTGTAGGGTAAAGCTGTTTGCACTATTTCAATCTATTTTCAACCAGAGTGGTCGTATAATATTTTTTTCCTTTCCATTTATTTCATTAACGCTCATATTTAGATAAAAGACATACAGAAGATTATCATAAGTTCGATAAATAAGGGAATAAACTATTGCGAATGCAATAAATATTATTTTCGTATAATTCAAATTAGCTTTCCTACTGTCAAAAGTTGATAAATTAAGGTCGAAAAGGTAAAAACCTCATCAATCATACGACTTATTCCTTTCTATATCTTAATAAATATGCGAAAAAAATAAGAGAGAATTTGCAAAATAATTTAATGTATAAGTGGAAAAATTTGGCATATTCAACATGAGGAAGTAGAGCTGTGATAGTATATGATAGTAAGGGAAACGGCAACAGGGGTAAATAAAATTTGATTTATATATAAGGGGGCATAGCTCAGTGGTAGAGCATTCGACTGCAGATCGAGAGGTCCTTGGTTCAAATCCGAGTGCCCCCTACTTCATTTTATGAATATTTCAAAATGTTATCACCTAGATTTGTTTTTATTCCTCTACATATAAGGCCTCTTGAATTTTAAAAGTTTATATGTCCTTACACTCATCTGTTCGAAAATCGATTAGATCAATTTCGAAGAACTTTTTTATATCATCAAATATTAATTAACTCATGTAAAAATGATTATTAGTAATACCAAAGAAAGTTATTGTGTTTTATTGATAGAATAAAAGTTATAATTTACTATTTTTGTAAATAAATTTTCCGATAAAAAGTAGAATAGCCGACTACGAAAAAGCAAATAGTAAGCTTTAATATGATAAACTATAGCATCCTAATTTACAATCCAAAAACAAAACATAGAAGATATTTCTGAATTATAATTATCGGAGGTCTGATGCTAAACCAACAAATATATGCAACTCAAACTATTTACTAAGACAATCCAACTAAAATTTGATAAATGAATTACAGAAGTAATCCATGATAAATCTATAAATATCACAGCCACGGTAGCGCAGTAGGCAGCGCGTAAGTCTCATAATCTTAAAGTCGTGAGTTCGATCCTCACCCGGGGCATTTTTTGTTATTTTCATTCTTGTTTCCATACCGAATAACGCAAAAATTATTATCATATCGCATAAGGCATTTCCAATTAAATAATATGAAAAAAAGGTAACCATTTTCTGCACCCATATGAAACATGTCGGATATAAAATAAAATAACTATTTTCATAAATTTGTTCATGATAATACGTCTTTATTCCAGCGAAATTGAAAGTAAATACTCTCACCATTATTTAGCCCGTAAAATAGCTGATAGAACTTAGATGGGTAGTAGTCGAAACAATTATAAAAGATGTCCTAATCAACAAACTTGCTAAAGATGTGGAAGAAATATTTGTATTGCAGATTTTTTCCTTTCCCCATCCTGCTTATAACTTTTTTTCGTATGCGAAACAAAGATAAATTGCTCATTTAACAATATATAATTTCTTCATTCCCTCAAGATATTTTCCGGGAGCCAATGTAATTATTGTAGTTTAAGTTTCAATTGAAGTTATACTCGGTAAATGAATTAGATTAGTTCATTACTAACAAAAGTATCATTATTGAATTCAAAAGCGTTTTTTTAAGAAAATTAAATCATAAATAAGATAAAAGTCAACCTTTTATCTGACGTATGACTTTGACATGAGGGGGTATAGCTCAGTGGTAGAGCATTCGACTGCAGATCGAGAGGTCCTTGGTTCAAGTCCGAGTACCCCCTTGCTTTATTTTATACTTATATCAGTAATTAATTAGCATCAGTAGAGGTAAGATATATCCATTTACACCATCGTTGAAAATATTTTAATTTGTGTGATATTTAATCTACTCAGGAATCGGTTGGACATTGGTAGAAAGAATTTTCGTAGCATCGAATTTTTTTTACTAAACGCAAATCTTGATAAAAGAATAATTATTTGTGAATATACTCTCCAAATCTAACAGTAACGTCTATTGAATGAGAATTAATTATAATCTATCTTTATAAAAATTTATGACGATAAGGGGAAGAAAAAAACCGATTTGTGGCAACTACAAATGAACATATAACGTGTAAAAGAATTTACATCCAACTTCACACTTCTGAAAGCAATATTTGTTGCACTGGAGACTGATACCAAATTTACCGAAAAATACTGAAGAAACATACGAATATTAATAATAAAGAGCAGTATATCAATTTCATTAATCAACGCCTCGGTAGCGCAGTAGGCAGCGCGTAAGTCTCATAATCTTAAGGTCGTGAGTTCGATCCTCACCCGGGGCATAATTTTATAATGCCCAAGCTCTATTAAAGCTGAAATCGGAATTGCAATGGCGATTGAGTTGAACCCTCGAAGTAATAGTACAACTTTCCTTATTATATTATGATGAACCATTTTCTCTTTGGATTCAATTATTTGGTTTGATTAGATACAAAGTAATGTTTCATCTTTCTTTAAAATCACACCATAATTAAACGTACGTCGGATGCATGGTGAAAAATACGTATATAGACCAACAACTAAATTATTTTTTCACAAAGGAATTTACTGCCGTGTCACTACGTGGGTAGTTTATTGAATATGATAATTTACGTGGGACAGAATTTCAGGCTCCTTGACTAATTATAAATAATAAACAGCATAATTTTCTAGCAACTCAAATCCCCACATGGTACACTATGTCTTTAGTGTTTATAAAATGCAAGAGTTCATACTACAAAGACAGAGCGGCAGTTTAATTCCAAGTTCCAGTCAACTACATAAACTGATTATAGTCTCTATTTCCTGAAAAACTAAATTTACTCTTTCTTTTTGCTCTTTGGATCTATTGATTGTTTCCTGGTAACGCATTTGTTTATTTTCCTATTTATGAAATGCCGTTTCCCTCGTGCGAATCGAACCTTAGGAGCTTATCATTCCATACACCCGTACGGAATCACACAAAATAAAACAACGTACGCTACCTATATACACTGGTATTCTAACCTTTATTACACTATTACGGAGTAGAACGTAAAATTTCGATTCAGTAGCGGTCAAAACATCTCGTTTAATACCCAATATTTCCTCATTTGGAAAAATACTCGTACGAAGAATTCTTTTTGGACCTGCATCCAACGATTTCCACATTTTATTTGCACTTTTTTTTCATTTTTATCGCCGGAACCCGTATTCAAGGAATCCCTACAAATCACAAAAAAAAACAAAAGAACAGATGTTTCTACCTCTTCCGCAAACATGCCGCTCGGCACTCAAAAAATTCAAGGAATGCGGCTCTCGACGGATCGCGAATTTCCCCTAAAAATTGTCCAGAAGCCCTTGTGCAGATGCAGTATTTCCTTCCGGAAATGTTCCCATCATGGTGGCTCCATTTTCCGGAATCCTCGCAGAAATGGAGGCCAAATAATTCCACTACGATTCCGTTTCATTACGCGGAATTGCTTGGATTTCTTCTACGTTTTTACCGTGGGGAGGAGGTGACGATGGTTTGCCAGATTAGGTTGTGGTCTCGCCCCAGTTATCCGGAAGGGATTTGGGGCCCTGGAGACCGCCGTAAACCGCGGAGTTTGTGGCCCAGACGTGGAAAGAGGTGCCGTGACCTTTCTTTCTTATTTACGCCTCTGTCCCCCTTTCCTCGCACAGTGACCTTAACTGCCCCAATCTCGCAACCTCCTATACCAATCAGACCTTTCCGATTCACGCTGGTTAATTCGGACTCGGAAAATAAAACTTAGTGAAATCCAAGCAGTTAATATACACTGTGGCAATACATTCTTATCTTTGTTACTTAATGATTGAAGCTATGATTCACATCAACATTTAGCGCTAGTGAAATATAATAGTAACGCAGTATTTAAAGAGGTATGGAATGTATCAAGTGTCCAAATCCGAGACGAGAAGGTTTATTTTGTTTCTCTAAAACGGGCAAATATGTTTCTTAGAATCTGTGTAAACTAAAGTAGCTCGTCAATTCACAAATATTGCGTGTCTTATCTCGGGCAATAATTTTACTCTTTCGAAGTAAAAATTTACGAAATAAAATCCAGTCAAAGGGGTACGATTTTTCAATTAAAGTTCATTCATAAAAAACTTTCGAATGTTTTATTATCATTTTATTGTTTTTGAGTGGATCAGTTGTTTTCTATAACAATGGTGCTACAAACAGTTCTGCTGTATTTTAATTGTAACAATAGGAAGTGAAAATACCTCAAGAAAGTTAGAACAACGTGAACATCCATTATAGCTATTGTCTTTAATAGATAGATAATAATAGATAAATTAAGTACCATATTCTAATATTATAACACTTTTTATCAAAGCAATTTTCGTAGTTCATCATCTCATGGTCAAATAGATAAATACAAGGGAAAAAAATTAAGAAACCCATTGATATATGAAGATAAATTAACCCTTCAAGAAAATATTCATCACAACTTATCATAACAGACAGTAATAATCCGCTATTGAGCCAAATATGAGAAATGAAGGTAGAGTTGTAAACAAAACGAGGTTTCAGAGGTACATATTTGAATCATAATTCTGGACAGCCAAGAATATCAACACTAAACTCCTTTGTAGCATCCCTAGTAGGCTTACTCTGTCTAAAATTATCCACAATCCTAGACACGGACCTAATCCTTTCAAATAGAACCCCGCTTATCCAACGTTAGACCCTTTGAATCACGAGCCCGTTTGCCTTTTTACTTACATCCGTTCCATCACACGATTTTCAAAGGCCGATGATTAAGAATTCGCCTCAACGTTTGCGTTGGGATAAAGTTTCGAGACGGAATCGCCTTCCAACGTTAATAATAAACGCCTGCCAGGATTTCCAACGCAACCGGAACAGCCCTATGACCGCCTCTGCATTAGGGCCTTGGAGATGTTTGCTCCTCAACGTGAAAGGGAGATGGACCTGTGGTTTTATTAAGCGTGGTGCTTTAATCGAGGAGGTTTCCCGAAGTGTTCGGTAGAGAAAGGCATCGGAGAGAATGGGTCAGCGGCGAGTGAATGTTTAATGAAGAATCGGGAATCCGCCCAGTTTTGTCTCCGCCTTCTCTGCATTCACTCCCTCAACCCCAACGCACGCCCGGGAAGATATATTCATTTGACGCAACACTCAACTGTGGGTGGAGAGAATTGTGTTATTCTCTGCGTAAAAAACGTCCGGCGGTGGTTATTTGTCGATTCGTGGTCGCTTTTGGAGGAATATGGTTACGGAGGGCGTGGGAATACGCGTTTTTGATTCGCTTCTACTTCATATGGAGCTGTCGGAGTGCGTGACGTGGGTTTCGGATGGTGTTTTAATGAATCTCAATCATTGTTTACTTTGATCCTCGCACCTCCACAGAAAGGGTGAGAGAATTGAAAGTGAAAAAAGAATACTTCTCAACAAGCAATGGATGTATTAAGTCAATCATTCATTTGCCAAATTATAAGGGAATAATTCATAGTTATAATTTGTCAATAAAAATATAAGAACCATTTTAATCTGCTGTTGCAAAAGCCATCTAAATGTATGGACAAATACGTTAAGAAATCTATTACGAAATTATGTTTGCGTGTACCATGAAGTCGTAGTCAAGTTTTGAACCACCGTTTCGGAGTTAAAACTGCTAATTTTTTTCAAAAAATGTTAGAACAAAGTTTGCATTGATGTTTATGTTCGGAACTTACAGTTTTGATAAAACTATAAAACTTAAATATATACGTTACGATACTTTCATACCATATAATACTGAAAAGATATGTTAATCTCGACGTATATTCACTCAGTAGCTTGAAAATATTTATTTATTAACATTCTCAGTTCTCAGTAAAGATAAAAATGGAATATGCACATGAAGTCAACGTTTTTGATAAAAGGTTCATATAAACTGAATCATTCTGGTCTTTTATTATTCTCATTCATTTTGTGATTTTCACCGCATTGTAATATAAATAGATCCTAGTTTACCTAGGTAACATGGACGTTCTCATTAACAGGTTAAAAACCGTACAAAGGCAAAAAATAAGCTTTACCTGCGCTGTAAAATTTTACGAATAATAGCAAAATTAAACAAATATACGGGACAAGAAAGTACAAATTCTCTTTCAAGCTGCGTTCATCGTTACTCATTATTTCTTTACACAACGAGTGAGGGTGGCTTTAGAGAGATAAAAACATTCCATGTGAAGGTTAAAAAACACTGGATGATAATGTTGACATATTACAGTGACTCAAAGAGACATAGCAGAGAGCGTAAACACAGTTCTAGAATGCACAATCACAGATGTTTAAGCACAAAGGAAATGTTCCGAGAGGTCTACATCATAAGGGAACAGCCATTTTTAGATTTGACGCTGAGTAAAGGAGGCGAGTCAGAGAGAGATTTCAACGAGTGTTTTTGAAGCCACAGAAAACTCAAAGGAATGGTAAAATAAATATAATATTGAATTGAGCACGGAAAAGTTTGATGATGATTCAAAAAGTCTCATATAATACACGTTTCTCGGGTTCTTGTTTTTTATCGTACACGGTAAACTAGAATTTTTAAACTGAAAATACGTCGACCTGGAAATATTATGAAGGAAATATTGCATATTTTATAACAAAGTCCGCCAAATATCCTCCATGTAGCAAGCTCTTGATATTTTTGTCTTGCGAAAGGATTACTAACACCACAAAATTTCTCGTTCTTAAATTCTTCGAAAGAATTTCCCTACTCACATACATACATATTTCCCTACATACTTTTAATATTGATTATCACACAGCAAAGGTTTGCAAAGTTACAATTATAAATAATTCACCCATAGAAGTACAAACCTGCGTTGATAACAATAAATATATGCGATTATAATCGATAAAGGAATCCAAAATGATATCTTTGATCATTGTTGAATCTAAAATAAATTATACACAGAAGTAACAGAGAATTAAATTTCAGTTTTGCGATATATAATCATTGATAATTGATTTAAATCTACAAAAAAGGTTCCGATTCATAAGCGTAATTCCTAAACACTGCATTCCTGAAAAATCATCTTCACAGGTTAACTATACATGATGGAGAGTTTATAGAAACTATTTCATTAAATATTGATACTGATAAATATTTAAACGTCCAATTAACTGCAGTACGCAAAACTATAAATACATTTACACGTAAAACCCATACCCCTTTCTCTGCTAACCACCACACTCTTCATTGTGATTAAAACAGAACCTGGTTAGATAACCGTGTCCCACCAGAATAGAGAACACTTGAAAACTCCGTACCTCGAAGTGGCATGCTATACAGAGCGTAGAAAACCCAACGCGTCCTTCTCACTTGTTTTTGGCACCATAGAGGGTCAGTGGTGCAGCAGAAAGAAACCACCTCCTATGTGTGTGAGAATTTAGGGCGCGTAGGCGCCGTACGTGATCCGCGAGAGGCAATATTGCCTGGTCCACCCAGCGTGAGGGAACACAAGCGCACCTGAGCTTATCTCTGAAGCCAAACATTTGAGCATCGGAATGCGTCGCACGGAGTCGACGGGGAAGTGCTGGTGTTTGCAAAGTGAGGCCCTGATGTCACTTTTCTCGTGGCTGGGAATACCTCTCGAGTACGCTGATGCGATTCTTAGTGAGGCGCGGAATCCTGCATCCTGATAAAAGTGCATCTCTATTCGTCGCTTGCAGCTCTTTCTAAGGATTTTATCGCTTCTAAATATAGTACATTGTAACTATAATTTTGTGACTTGAGGTAATGTTCCTTCCATTAAAATATTATTACCGTTGTCAAATATACGTTTTTGATTCGTATTTTATAAGTATCTACGAGGGAAGGGTATACATTGGAATTATGAAAGCCTTTGTTTCCTCTGAAACGCACAAATTATAAAATCATGTATCCATTAAAAAATTCATAGTTTAATATATCATTTCCTTTTGTAAACAAGTATATTTTCGATGAACCAATGCGGACTCCAGATATTTTCTCATTTGTTTCTAAACTATATTTCTCACCAGTTAACTTAATTATAGTCAATATGAGTGCTCGTTACCTCTAATTACTTAAAGAAGTCTTAAGAAAACCATTTTTTAGCTCTTCCCAATGAAAAATCTAATTAAAGTCTTGAAAAAGAAGCTAGATTTCCTACTGTAACAAAAAATACGATTTTCTATCCAAAATCAACACCTAATGATTTGTAGCATGTTGTTTGTAATACTAATCAGAACATACATTCCAAACAATACCTTCCTAATTCAATAAAAATTTTTAAAAAATACAACTCCACTTTGAAATAAAAAATATAGATAACAGAACGCTTTAAAAATACTTTCTCTAAGACAAATCGAGAAGCGATTAAGTTTTTACTCATCAATAAATAATTCTGTAGTTTAAATTAAGGTAACTCCTCCCCACAAAATGAATGCCACTTACAATGATTATTACGGGTATTTCAGTACAAATAGAAATATACTAAAATGAGATAAGCAGCAAGGAACGTAAATCCTAATCATATACTCATGAAATCGAGTGAAGAATACTGTAATTAGAGTATTACAGAATATCAAAGGGAATAAACTCATGGCAGTCATACTAAATTTTCTCTTTAATGAAATCTTACGTTCATCTTGAGGTAGCAATTAAAGACTAAGAGGTATGCAGAGCAATTCAACGTCTCAAGAGAACCCAAGACGAATTTATTCAGCTGTGTATGAGTGGGACTCGAATTACTAATTCTTAGATGTTGAAATATAGTTAATGTGATACGTAATAGCTGTAATTCAGATTAAGATATACACCCGATTAAATTCCTAATTATTAATTCGAACGAGATTTAACTTGATTAAATTTATAAGTTTTAAATTTGATTGCCAAGCGCTCGAGAGAAAAATTAAACTACTGCTGAATTAGTCGAATTCGGAAAATACACATTAGGAATCGTTTAGGCAAATAGAGTCATAGTGCTTGCATCCCCTGCCACGCACCGAGGCTCGTAGGTTATCCACATAGACATTTAGTCGTACAGAGGTACAATTACATATCTTCATCTCAGAATATTTTAGTTTCGAGATCTCAAAATTAATATATATATATATATACTTTCTAAACATTCTTAAAGTATTTAATAACCATCTCTTTATAAAAGAAAAACATATAATTTATCTCCCTGTTAGAAATTCTATATAAATAAAAGATGCTTTGCTAAATAATCATGCTAATTTAAACTTTTTCCTGTTAAATTTTAATGTTTCTTTTTCTCAAAAGATATAATATAGCATTATCTCACAAGGCAGAAAATAAACCGCTCCTAGTATTCTAGCCGAGTGAGAAAATTAAGACCAAACTAATTTACACCGTACGGTGCAGAGTAAGTCTCACCTCTTAATCTTGTCTTATGAGTATAAAAGTTGTATCAATTAGATTTTAGCTCAGCTGAACCCTTCACATAGATCTTCCTATTAGTATTTTCAGAAAAATCTGCTATAAACTTTACTTTCAAATTTAAAAAAACTAAATTTTCGTAAATAACAACGTATAATCTTTCTCAATAATACAAAATTTAATTTTTTACTTTGTAATGATATAAAATTCTGCTCTTCCGTTATTTTCGTTTACCATTCGCATTCATTTTACTTCCGCAGCAATATAATATAACTTCGAGATCAAAAAGCTTACGATCCGGAAAAAACACGACCGTACGTAAATCTTAACAAAAAGGAACATCGTTGCCGTTGACACGCTTTCAAGGTTTTCAGGAGAAATGGAATATTAAAGTATTTATCAAAAGAAAAAAAAACGTTTGGATCAAAGAGCCTCCCCCAACTGTTTGCCTTCATCACATACGGAACGTAGCAAACTGCAGTTTCTTTGCAAACAGCGTTACGCAGTCTGAATCTAGGTCAAACAACGCAGAAGCCTGAAAAAAAACCATGCGTCTAACCTTCCTCCTTGCGTCGAAGGTTTCTCGAACGCTCTTCATCTGCCAAAGGCTTTCCTGGATATTTGATGGGAAATGCAACGGCACTTCTGCAAAGTCGCTTTTTCTCAACCTTTGAAGGGCTAATCTTCTCGCAAAGTCAGGCAAAAACAGAGCGAGGCCCCACTTTTAAGCATCTGTACCATTTCTTATGATTTGAATAAGTATGGAATACGTATTTTAATAATTGTTTCCTTAGCGATTCGAAGTTAATATTTTTGGAAAATAAACGGATCCGTCAAGTTAGATAAACAATTTTAAAATGTAATCAAAGCTATTACTGAATAGTAACTGTGAAATTTTAATCATTATTCTTATTACAACTTCCTTATCGTGTCTATTTAATAATTATTATATACTGAACAACATTTTTCAAGAGAATAAAAAAATACAATCAACTTACTAATTAAAGATAGCTTCTTAATAATAACTTGAGATTGATGAAGATAAATAATTAAAGATTTTAGGACCAATATAAGTAAAATATAAATTTTATTATGCTTAGTAATTATTATTGTTATGAATGATATTTATTTCGGCAAGCACCTAGATTTCTTTATTTTGGATTTTATAGAAATTTTTGTCATTTCAATTCTTGGATGAAATTCCTGTAGTCATTCTTAATGTAGAACGACTCGTTAAGTATAATTCTAATTCCAGTGATCCAATTTCAATTTTATTACATTTATATTATTTCTTATGCAATTACATCAGCTAATGAAGGTAGTTGAATGACAGAAATGTTAGCGAAAAAAATATTATCTCGTAAGGAAATCTATTAAAAAACGCTGGAAGTACGATTACCAATTTGAATAACGTAATCCTGTTTCTTAATCCTCGAATTACTTTGCACTCTTCCTTTCTCCACTTTGTCTCTATTCTTGTTAGCTCATACGTAGAAGTAAATTAACCCCTTGTTCGAAACCTATTTCATCTCCATAGTAACCCGAACATAGCAATCATTTTAAGAGCCTATTTAAATTAAATAAACACAGAAGAAGTGAATATAAACAGCCTCAAATTCCACACCGTACCAAAATCATTTGATACATTTCGAAAAGTGATACAGCGCTACTATTTCAGAACCGCGTAGGCGAGAACAAATGACGTAAAAACTTTCTCGCGCGAAGTTACCACACCAAAGGGAAACTAAAACCCGAAATGGTTTCGAAGGGAACTGTTTTCAAAGCATTGCCTGGAAACCGAAAGCTCAAACATCAATGCACGCGGCCATGAAAGCTCTCCCACACACGGGCACGGCATCACACGTATCAAGCCTCCATAATTCCGTAAAATGTTGACGTAGCGCATTCGATTTCATGTCCTACAAACATAAGTGGCGTGGAAACTGGAGCAAAGACTATGTGGACAATGGTGGCAGGAAATTACTCCTTCGCAGAAATCCCTTGGTGAGATATTTTCGTTTTACCGACACACAGTAGACCGACAAACATGTTTAAGGGGGAAATTCTATCGACGAGTACTCAAATATACGTCATGAATCGATTTGTGTAATTTAAGTAATTGAGATTAATAAATAGAACTTTCTCTTCCTATGTTAAGTGTAGAATACGGATTTTTTCTAATTTAGAAACTGTTGCGATAGTAAGATCAATTCGATTAGGGAATAAGTGGAACTGTAAATTATTATTATTTTATTATAATTTCACATTTTTTCTTTATAAAAAATGTATATAATTACCGCAAACTCTTTTCATTTTCTTCAACATAAGCATTACAGCAATTTACTATTTATTACTAATTGGAAATATTCTCATAAAAAAGCTTCGTACTTTAACCACATAAAATATCTTCAATTTATTTCTAATGATTTTTATATGAATCTTTCCATGATGGATTACCATAACACCTCACCTGATTCAGTGCAGTTTATTATTATTATTTATTAATTTATGATTTATTTTTTTATATTTGGGTCGCAATATAGTCATTGGCTAGTTGGCAACGCTAATTAAGGTTTTAAGTGATCCAAAAACTCTAACATCGTGTTAACCTTTGTTTTAACGCTATTTCTATAATATGGAGTATGATATTGGTATGAACTACTTAATTCCAAACTTCGTAAATTTAAGGCTAACTATTATTTAATGAAAACCTATAGTTAAAGTTCTTTGCAGGGAATAACGATAGTAACTTTTATAAACAGAATAAGGTATCTAATATTAGTTTTTATATTTCGTGGAGCCCAAATATCACCTGCTCTAACGTATCATATTCAACTTTATAGTTATACTTTTTACAAATACCAACTGCAGCATAGAGTTGATTCTCTCTTAACCTAATCCAATTTTTTTCATGTGTAGTAAACTTAAATGAAGCTATTGAAACATTTTATGATCATAAATGGAAGATGCTGAAGCAATAAAAGTGTTTCGGAAGATGTAAAATTATTTCACACTTCGAAAAACTTAGCTGAAGTTTGTTTTTCCCACTTGTCAGATTTGGAAGTCATTTTAACTTTTGAATTGTTCCATACCAGACAGTTTTGAGAAAACTTTACACCTGAGGATTCAGGATTGAATAGTAAAGAATTGTAAAATAAATTTCACATGTTGCATCGTTATTTCTCACTGAATAAAAGTTTCTTCTGCGAGGACATTCAAAGAAAAACTGTTCATCCATCAGAAAATTTTCTATCAAAAAGTTTTCAAAATGTCTTAAAATATCTTTCTATTTCTTGACATCTGTTTCAAATAGTTTACTAAGGAATAAGACGGAAAGAACCTGAATCTCAAAACTATTTTAGATTATATTTTTTTTTAATATGAGAGACTAAATATTTACTTTAAAATTAGTAACAAAGAAGTCAAAAGATAAGTAAAATAAATCAAATAAATTCAAAAAACTACCTTTGGCCGATAATAATAACTTATATTAATTTCATGCCATAATATTTCCAGCATTTATGAGCAAGAATAATTGAGATAACAAAAAGATACGCAAAAGACAAAAATTACGTTTTACATGACTTAATTAGTATATTTGCCTATTTGAAAGAACTATATGAAAGAAAAATTCAAGAATATTTTAGACCATAAGACGAATAAGATTACCATTTAATCTTAAAATAAGACGTCGAATAACAAACAAATAAAGTACTGTGAACTTGGTCAGTCGAAGATCTAACACTTATTTTGTTTTATTTGTATTTAACTAATTAATGAGCGAATGTTATGCTGGTTAATACAACCGCCAGAATCATAAATTATGAAGAGTAAAAAATATACGATAAGTTTTAAACACACTATACAGCGTAACACCAAAAATTCTCGTAAAAAAGCCCTTAAAAATTTCAGGAATCTGAGGAATTTTTATAGCCCGCTTTAATATTTATTCAGCTTTAGCTTTAAAAAAAATTCCCTATTCCCGCTTTTCTACACAATTTAATACACAACATCATTAATAATTCAATATTTTCTGTTTAGATGTTCTAATTCCAGCTCGTATTAATTAATCCGTATCGTAATTGCTCGTAATATCTTATTCCCGTTCCGATATAGCATCCCTCGGTTCAACACCTATCAGCGGTGAACCTCGTTAGACATGGACGAACGTTCAATTGCGAAAAAAAACTTCACGCCAGCGTTAGAGAAGGATTGAGGATACGGAATCGTTGAGACACACAAAAGTACGGACGGAAAGGAGGAAGAATCGGTACGACTCCAACTTCCCATTGAATCGATCTCTCTTTATCAACCTCGTCTAATAACTCACTCCTTTTTTGTTCCAAATCCACATAATCCCAGCTGCATTTCCCTGACTGTGCATGGAGAACCAATCTACGCCTCCAAAACGTATATATCCTCTTTCTCTGCCCGGGCGAAAGCCACCGATCTTCCCGGACGTCAATTGCACCGGAGGAAGGAGACTACGGTTGCAGTGATAATGGGAGAAAAAATGAACCTCCGGAGGAATGAACTGCTTCCCCTTCTTCAGCTTCCATGGGCGCGAATTCATTCGCCCTTAAGAGAACTGTGTGTTATGAATGGAAGCGGGACACACACGTCGATTCTGTGAGACCGAATTCGTAATTGGCGTGAAGGATCGTAGACGAGTCTTTTTTTTAAGACCTTTTTTTTGCTGAGTTCGGAATTAATCTTTTGATGGTTCCAGAACCTGCTATTGTGCTCTGCTAGGGTTCATTTTCCAGCAACAGCGAGGATTTTTTTAAGAGTATTATTCATTCCTCTTAAGCCCCGAAGGAAATTGAAAATGTGAATTTGCTTATGATCACGTGATTTTTTGCGAATAAAACAATTAAATTTAAGCGATAAATAAGCTTAAGCAAGGACATTATAGCTGTGTACTTTTTCGATCATTTTAAATATTTTACAATGATTGAAATGCTTTCATATCAGCTAAATTGGAGAAAAGATTCGTAACTTTAGAAGTGTACTCGATAGCATTTTTGATAACTTTATCGAATATAATATCGAACATATTATCGAATTCATTAATATATACATACAATTTTTCTCTTAAAAATACCTTTTTTACAACGAATGATCCATATTTGTGTATAATTTTATGGAACAGATATTTTCAATTAAAAGCTTCTATCGGACTATGAATATTCATATATAATACAGTGGACTATATAGCCTGAACAGCCGAGAACATTTAAGCTTTATCACGTAATTACCAGTATATTTTTTCGACGAAAAAAGAAATGGAACCTAGTTGATCCAAATTTAATTCATTCTGCAAATTACAGTCGTTGTCATGAGACTGCCACGCGCTAGAAACCCAACTATTAATAAGATCTTCAACATATAATTTCGCACCTTTTCATCGAAACCCTTTCGTAGACCCTGAAACATCCCCCTCTCACTCTACCACAACTTTGCAGTTCCTCTTTCTCCTCACTAATTGCCACTTCCCGTCCATTTTCCCAGTTTTCCTTATGCAATTAGGCCATTATTGCTTGCCCTTCTCCAGTTATAACTCCTTTTAATCTATATCCCCCATGTTTGTCTTTTTTCCGTCCTTTCAAACCCTCTCTTCCTTCCTTCTGCGTTTTACTTTCCGCTGTTCAGTTGTTTATTCCTCCTCATTTTCGGGAGGGACTGGTTTTCATTACGCGACCACCTTCTACCCTCCCTCCAAGGGTCCATTTTTCTCCCTTTCTTTTCCGCACTCCATTGTTTTTAGCCTCCTTGTTCGCCACTCACCGTTTTCACACTTTCTCCGTTTTGTCTCCCTTCACGCCTCTTTACCTTGCTTGATTCGACTCGCCGCTATGGATACGGAATCCATTCTTGCGTGACGCAAATTATGAGATATGCAATTATGAGGAAATGTTGTTACTTACCCATGTGCGCTTCTCCATTGATGGGGAACCACTCGACTAAGGATCGCCATGATCTTCTTTGGATGCCAGTTATTCCCTGTTTAAAATAAAAAATGAAATTATGTAACTAAATATTGCTTGAACAAGTGGCTTATTCATAAAATTCGATACCTAATATTGTGTCTCTAAAAATATTATTTTCAAATTACGATCGAGGACATTTAAATAAAAATTATGTGAATATAATTGCGCTTCAAAATTTAAAGCAAAAATGTAGTAATTAAGGAATATGTATTCTGTATCTAAAAAATAATATCTAAAAAAGAAATGAGATTAAGTAAGTGGTAAGGTTAAAAGATCTTAAATTTTCTGTAAATTATTGAATTAAGTTCTTAACTCCAATGGAAAATTGAATAGCTAAATAATTTTCTTAAACATGCGAATAATCATAATCTATACATAAAACACCCATTATAAAAAGTATTTTTAACTTCATCATACACATAAAAAGCAGAGAAAAACTATTATGCATCCAAAAATTAACTGCACACGATCTGTTTAAAGATAAAATGGTAAAATGTTATTATATCCTCGATTCTTGAGAAAAAATCCACCAACGAATATTAGTATACACAGGTATATATTTTTACTAACTTTCCAAAACGAAATTTTTTTCTACATACTAAATTCATACAATCTTTAAGAATCCTCTTCTGAAAAAGAATATAATTTTGTGGGTACGTTTTATAAATTGCAGGTGCTTATCTATCTATTACACTTATGAAATATATATAAATACATATACAAAAAGTATATTTTAATAAAAAACCCACAGAATAATCGCGAGAAAAATCATATAGCGAAATTATGAAAATGCTAAAAAAGTTAGCAAAATCGCGGGTAAATTCACATTACGTAATTATAAAGAATTTTAACAAGAGGAAAATTTTTTAACATTTATAATGATTTTATTCATTAGTATAATAAATTTTCTCATCATTGAACGAGACGCTGATGTGTAATCGATACAATGGCTGTCAGCGACGTGGTTGTCTGCAAAAAGGTAGGCTCCTGTTAAATCCCACCGATAATTTCTTATCTCAGGGAACAATCTCTCCTTCAGTCTCCATGCGTAGCATCGACAAATTAATTCCCATCGGTCCAATTAACCTGTCTCCAATATCGGATATCCAAAAATAGATTTTTAATCTCGTGGATCGTCAATTATATGCGCTTCGAAGTACATGGATACGCGGCCACTTTTAATCGAACGAAGCATTCCAATGGCTTTTATGAGCATAAACAAAGTGCTTCATCTTTTAATTCTTGAAAATCATAATCGAGTAGTATTGATAGATAACCTGAAATCTCCCCTTCGTGTCAGTAACGTATGTTCACGTACTGAATTTTGCGATCGTTTATGATTTCTGTATTAAACTCTGGATTTGTGAGGAATTCAAACAAAGACATAGGATTTAAAATTTTTGATCATACAAAAACTTTAAATTACGTCATAATCATTATTTAATAAGATATTTAATTTCTTTTCGAGTTGCTATAGATATCGGCAATAGGATGACAAAATTAAAAAGATTAATCTTTCGAAATATTTGTCGAAAATAATTTTCATTGATGGTACCGAACATCAAATTAATATCGTAAAATACTAATCGATATCACTTATATTTTATTTCCAAGACTTCCAATTCTTCCAATACTTAGGTAGTAATAAGTAATAGTAGTATTTCCGATATTTTTTATTTTTCTGAATCCTCAAATAAGGAATTTCACCTAGTCATACATGAGTTAATGATACTAAGAATTTTATTAGCTTTACTTAAACTTTTAAAACAAATTATTAAACTACGATAAGTTCTACTTATTACTACCTAAGATATTACCTATCATTACGATAAGATAACAACCTGATCAGCGCAAACCGTGGTTAAAGCATCACCACACGTTACATACAGTCTAACTCAATAAAGGAAGCATAGAAGTTAGCCACTTGGCCCCATTTAGGTACACCCTGGCGGTGACAACCTCCAGAATGAAAAGGACCTTGTAGCTAAAAAACGAATAGAGAGTATTTAGCTTCACGGAACGGACGCCTCGTCGACTGAGGCGCCACCTTCCACACCCCAACCTCCCTCGGACCAACTTTATCGCTTGCACCATCGACGGGCCCCCGACGAACATTCCAAGAGCGCACAAACACTTCTCGTCCTTAATTCTTACTCCTCTCGTCCGTTTGGAAAGATTCCAATAGTACTTTTTACTCCCTCTTTGTACGCTCCGAAGGTTTTTGGGATGGATTTTTTTCTCACTATGTCCCGATTTCCAACAAATCTATCCTCGTCTTCACTTGTGCTTCATATTCTATTCCGTGTGTTTCCGAACATGTCAGATTCCATTCAAGAGGCCAATCATCTTAAAGGCTACGATTGGTGGATCGGTTTAAGTCTATCGAAGGAACTACGACACAATCAATGTAGCTACGCTCGTCTAAAAAATGGGCCGCGCTGTTAGATAAGGAACAATTTTATAGCATGTTGAAATCTCATATTTTACGTTTATATCAATAGAAATATCATTATTATTCACTACATTTTATCATTAATAGCAAAATGCATGTGTTATTAACTTTTCATAAAACTACCTAACAATTGGTAATCAATACAGCTATTATTAACTGCGAAGTAACTTCAGTTTACGCTTGATTCGTTGTATAAGGTAGTAAAGTACGCCTAAGTTCGTAATCATATTTCATATTTCAATGAAGACGAAATCGAAAAGTAATATTTCTGGACTTGATACACACTTGATCATGATTCGACGCAGAATCAACGGGGGTATAGCTCAGTGGTAGAGCATTCGACTGCAGATCGAGAGGTCCCCGGTTCAAACCCGGGTGTCCCCTCACCTTTTTATCTTTAAATAAGACTAAGATATAACACGGGTAAGATAACTTTCAGGTGTTATCAAAGTGTTTTTTTCATTTTACATTTATAATTAGTTTATCGACAGATTAGATGATACTTGTTTTGACTGACTTTCGAAAGGAAGAAAGTAATCAATATAACAGCGAATATAAAAGTAATGATTGACTTCATTTACATTATAACAATTTGTTGCTTAAGCAAGCATATGGAATTTGCAGTTTTTTAAAAAAATGCATATAAAGAATTACTACAAAAGACTGAAAATGTGACAACATTGACATAGCCTCGGTAGCGCAGTAGGCAGCGCGTAAGTCTCATAATCTTAAGGTCGTGAGTTCGATCCTCACCCGGGGCATCTTTTTACTTCATAAACCTCTTTCTAACCAAAAATTTAGATATTCTTTCTTCATTTTTAACACATTTTAATCATATTAAACGAAGCATTAAGTATATACTATGCAGCTATTTTAACGAAATACATTTCGGTACTTAAAGTGGAGTTAATCGAAATCAAACAACCGTTATAGGAAAAGGACGAATTATATTTTGTATTGACAATAAAACTTATAAAAACTCTGGAGTTGGAGTACTGAATGATCATTTGAACCAAGAATAACTTTTTAGAGTCCACTAAAATGGAAAATTTATTTAATTCATACTAATTTAAAAATAACACTCGTTTATTATTAGAATGATGTGAGGGGGTTTACCTATTACAGAGTATCATAAAACGACATTCTTTTTATCAAACCAGCCAATTTTTAGAAATATATGGTAAAGATTAAGAAATATGACATATATGTTTTTAAGAAATAATTCATAATATTCAGTTCATATATTAACAGACATTTTATGTCTGTGAAGCCAATATAAAATCTCCTATTTCGGCCCTTATAAAAAT
This sequence comes from Pantala flavescens, assembly GCA_020796165.1. Lineage (NCBI taxonomy): Eukaryota > Metazoa > Arthropoda > Insecta > Odonata > Libellulidae > Pantala > Pantala flavescens. The sequence goes on along the minus strand of CM036881.1, from coordinate 42,297,287 downwards.
AAGGGTTTATGAAAAATGGAGACTTAGAAGTTATCTCGTATGCCTCTCTCTTATCTTATAATTTCAAAAACTCATGAAAACTTAATCTATAGCATTTCATGATACAATTAAGATATAGAAAAATCGTTATTGTATTCCCTCACATTCGTCTATCCAGTTTCAAGTATTCTACGAGATCAGAAGCTAAAATCCTTTCTCAAAAAGAGAGAATACCATTCCTGCACCATCAGCAGGGGAAAAAAGGCACGGTTTAATAGGCAATCGCAGTGATTTGTGAAACCTCCGGACCATCAGCGGCACCTGCTCTTAAGTCGGACGTGTGCGAGATTTTTACAGCGCGAGCGCTGGTGATTTCCCATCCAGAGGGGCAGGTGAAATCCATAATCGCGGAAATATATCAGAGGAAGTGATGGAAAAAACGAAATACATCGCGAAGAAGCCCGAGGCGAGAACGTTTCCCTCCAAGATCGATGCTCTCCTCCGATTCGTTTTTGAACTTCTCTTGGAAAAGTAAAGCTCTCACCTGATGTGGTAGGAAATGCCATTTGAAGAACACCCACTTGTGATGCGTGGAAGGAATGCTACGGATTCTCTAGGAGGCTCTCTCTAGTGCCTTACAGCTTCCGCTCGCACCGCCACTGGCTATCCAAACGTCGTAGTTATATATATATATATATATATATATATATATATATATATATATATATATATATCTATACATATAGACGCTTCGGGGGGATATCTATTATATATAGACGCTTCGGGGGGATATATATATATATCTATATAACATATATATATATATATAGGATATTAATGTCAGGCCCAAACCGCTGGGGCCACCGGCTCGGCGATTTTTTTACGTAATGGCCCACTAAATCTCACTTAGAAAAAATTCGGAAATCCACTCTACCTATCATGGGTTCGATTCTAGGAGGCCCCAAAAATCGTCTTTCCCCCGTAAGGATGCATGGGGCCGTTTTTCAAATAATTTTTAAAAATACTTCCCATTATGCTAGAATAATGAAATTTCATAGATCTATTGTTATTAGGTATATCAATAGAAAAATGGTATTGTTTACGTACAAACGGTCATGGGTTCGATGCCAGGAGGTGAAAAAGTTTCAAATTTCGAAAAATCGTTGCTCTCTTAATATGATATTTAGATCATTCAAACTTTCTACACGTATAGATCCGTATATAGTGTACATCGAAAAAAATCAACAGTTGCCTACATGTCACGGGTTCGATTCCAGAGCGTCCCGTAATCTCGATCTTCCCCGTTAAGAATGCATGGGGCCGTTTTTCAAATGATTTTAAAAATACTTCCCATTAACCTAGAATGATAAAATTTCATGTAGCTATTGCAACTATATATATCTACGGAAAAATGCTATTGCTTACGTCCAACCGGTCATGGGTTCGATGCCAGGAGGTGAAATACTTTCGGATTTTGAAAAATCGTAGCTCCTTAAATATGAAATATAGATCATTCAAACTTTTTACACGTATAGATACATATAAAATGTACTTTTCAAAAAATCAACAGTTGCCTATGTGTCACGGGTTCGATTCCAGAGCGTCCCGTAATCTCTATTTTCCCCGTTAAGAATGCATGCCGCCGTTTTTCAAATGATTTTAAAAATACTTCCCATTAACCTAGAATGATAAGATTTCATGTAGCTATTGCTAATATATATGTCTAAGGAAAAATGTAGTATTTTACGTCCAACCGGTCATGGGTTCGATGCCAGGAGGTGAAATATTTTCGAATTATAAAAAATCGTAGCTCTCTTAATATCGTACATAGACCATTCAAACTTTCAACACTTATAGATACTTACAAAATGTACTTGGAAAAAAATCAGCATTTGCTTATGTGTCACGGGTTCCATTCCAGAGCGTCCCGTAATCTCGATTTTTCTCTTTAGGAATACATTGGCAATATTAGCGAAAGCTTTTTATGACACTTCCTATGCTCTCTAAGCTTCAAAATTTCACAGAGACATAAAAGGGACCATTCTCACATAAAAATGACCATAATTATGTCGTGAATGGTCGTTGGCTCGATTCTAGGGGGCGTTGACTATAACTTCATAAGAAATGCATAGGGAATTAAGGACTCATTTTGAGGTATCACCTGTCGGGACTGAGGAAGAGTGGCATATTTTCGGGGATGGCATTGTAACGAGGGTTTGTAAGAAAGGTGTCTTTTCTCAATTTAATTATCAGTTCAATGCTGTCAATCATTGTACTGGCGTATCTTATTTTTTGCGAATTATGAGCATGTCGTAATCTAGCAGTTCGCACTCTTGAATCGCACAGAGCTTCCCGCTTCTCTGTAGCACTTCTGTACGACGCTCCAAGAGCCCCGGGCTTCCTCGCACGTAATTATGTACACCCATTTTTGATATTATTACAATGTAACTATCCGCGTAAGCATTTAGTTACAATGTTGCGCGCAGCTCGACTGTAGTTCATCGCTTCCTCACTGGAACGCGAGTGTGACAATCGAGTATTGCGAGCTGAGTGTCGGGTGGGAAAGTAAATTTATTTTGTATTGAATTATCTGGAACGTGGGAATGTTCTCAACCTTAAGCAGGTGGCTTAGGGATCGAGATTTGAAGCCCTACAGTTGATTATCTCAACAACTACACGAAATATGATAAGCACCTGATACCTTATTTAGAAAAATCTTTTGTACTGAATAAATCGCTGCTATTGGATATCCAAGAATAAGGTCACGTTGGGGTAGACTTTTGAGAATTTTTTATGGTCTCCCTTATAATTGGGTGGTCTACCATGAACGCGTAACTAATGATTTATTCGGATTATCTTAGTTAATAAATAATATAGAAATTCCCTCGAAGACAAGGAACATTCTTCAACGCATAAGCGTCATTTCCAAGCGGGCATGGTAGCGCTCGATGACAAAGAAGAAGCATTGAACAAAGGGTCAGAGGAAGTTGAAACGTTATTTCTAAGAAGATATAATTTGGTAAAACCAGAAACGGGTTGCGAGGGAGTATGGCTGTACGAATAGGCGAAGGCAGTTGAATTTCTCTTCTTTTATGATGAGAATTTCAAACTCACAAATGCATTACTTTCCATTTCCCACTCTATTCTTTTAGTCACGCTCCCTCGCCCTCTCTCGGATCCCGTTTTTGGTTTTACCCAATCATGTGTTCTAAGAATCCTTTCACCTTCCCCTGACCCTTTGTTCTATACTTTTCAGTTGTTCTCTTCCTCAGTTGAAAATGACACACATGTGTTGAAACGTATCGCGTATTTTGAAGGGCGTTTGTGCAGTTTTTTGTTTTAGTTTTGTTTAGTTATCTAAGATATTTAGAATATATTACAATTTGCGTCCCGAAAAGTTTGATCTATTCACTACATAGATTTAGTAAAATTTTTCTTCAATTTCGGAGAATGATTTTCATCATTATTTTTATTGTGACTATTAATCAGAATTACGTAAAGTAAAGAATATTAAGAACATTTAAAAACGGATATTAACGAAAAATCATGTTCTGTGACGTCAGCTGGATTAATTTCTTAAAATCATTTCGTCATGCGCAATTGATCGATTTATCAATCTCGCGTCGATCACCTGATCGCTCGGGTGCGCACACATACGATTTGATGATAATGGCGCAGATCACGCCATTTTTTTAACTACTGCGTCATAGCGATCCTGCGATCTTGAATGTGTAGACGTGTACAAGTTTTGCTCGATCGTTTACATAATTATTTTCAGCGAATCTAAATATTTTTTTGGAAGTTTCGACGTTTTCAACTAAGAAGTCAGTGCATCGGACTCCGAAGAATAGAAGAACTTCTAGATCAAGGATTTCATCGATTTGTGATACAACGCTGGAAGGACTTCGGACAGCCACGTGGTCAGAACCATACCGGATCATCATTTCTGTGAGTACATTCTTTCTTTTTACTTTTCTTTTCATCTCTTAGGGAAAAATGAGCGTTTCGTTGGATATTTTACCTGTTTCGGAAAATTTACTGAAGGAAGTTAGGGATAACGGTTACATCACTAGCGACCACGTGTCGAAGTTTAATGAAATTTTGGCGAGTAATTCTAATTTTCGACCTCAGGAAGCTCTTCTTATGTGGAATTTACTTTCGGAAGTGAGGCCCGTTTTCGACCCCCATATTCAAATTTTGCCTTCCTCAGCAACAGAGCAGGTCACTCATTGGATTTGTACGTATTTTGATGGGAATGTAATACATGTTTATAACAGCTTGACGAGTTTTGGCGGTCTTACTACAGAACAGGCGGCTTTTTTAGAAAAATTATTCCCTCATCGACCTAGTGTAGTATACGAACCGGTGCAACAGCAAGAAAATGCTTTTGACTGTGGAATTTTTGCTATCGCTTTTGCAGTTTCCATTGCCAATGGGATTGACCCAGTTAATCTAACTTTTTGTACTCATCTCATGAGGCCCCACTTAATTAAAATTCTGCAAAATAGATGTATCGAGCCTTTCCCCACTCAACAGTCTTCAGTGGCTTCGAAGAAGAGAGGAAGGCCCCCGAAGCGTAAATTAGGAAGACCAAAAACATTGTCCACTTCGCGCGATGAGCAAATGTTGGAGGCGAGAAAAAGATATCGACTTAATAATCCTGATAAGGTTTCTGAGTCTATTTCTAAATATCAGGAAGCTAACCTTAGCATCGTTAGAAAATCTATTAGAAATTATCAAACTGAAAATCCGGATATCGTGAGAAGGGCTGTTACCAAGTATCAAAAACAAAATCCGGATATCGTCAAAAAGTCGACTGAAAAATATCAAAAACAAAATCCGGATATTGTGAATAAGGCGAGTAGAAAGTATCGAAAACAAAATCCAGAAATCGTGAAAAGGGCCATTGCTAATTACCAGGAACAAAATCCGGAAATCGTGAAGAGGGCCATTGCTAAATACCGGGAAAAAAATCCGGAAATCCTGAAGAGGGCCATTGCTAAATACCAGGAACAAAATCCGGAAATCGTGAAGAGGGCCATTGCTAAATACCAGGAACAAAATCCGGAAATCGTGAAGAGGGCCATTATTAGGTATCAGACAAAAAATCCGGAAATTGTGAAAAAGTCGAAAAAAATTTATAAGTTGTCGCATACCGTTGAGGAAGCTGCATACAAAAGAGAAAGGTATTCTTCCACAGACTCCACCATTAGAAAAATTTCATGTATTGGACGAGAATCAGGCAATAATTTATGTGACATTTCCTGTATAAAATTGAAAATTTCTTCTTTACTAGATCCAGCATGTCCGAAATGTTCTTATTGCAGAGCTAATTTATTCAAAGAAGAGATAGGTCGGAAGGAATGGTGCTGTGGTAGTGGACGTTACTTTCTTGGATTTCTCCCAGCCTTAAGTGCGTCTTTCTATAATAATAAGAATTTTCTAACGCATGCTAGAAGCTATAATAATATCTTTGCATTTTCAGCATTAGGTGTTTCGCATGGATTTAAGAATGTTCAGGGAAACAAAGGGCCATCTTTAGTTAAGATACAAGGACGCACATATCATAGGTTATTTAGTTTGGACTGGAAAGAGGATAAAGGGATTAATAACGTTGCACTATATGTAGACGATGGAGTTGAGCGAAGGAGAATAGCGGAGGGACTGAAGCTAGACCTAAATATTGTAAGTGAGATACAAAATTATATTCATGGCGTGAATCCTATTGCAACTTCTCTTAGGCATCTAAGTAATCATGCATCAGACGAGGCTTGCATTGTATTTGAGAAAACGGACAGAAGAACTCATGGGCCTATTTTAGGCGATAGACCGAGAGTAGAAGAGATAGCCGCGATTGTTAAAGCTGGTCCAGGAAGTGAGCCTAGACAAGTTTTGATTTGGAAACGTAACAAAGGAGAACCGACTTTTATTAGCATATTTAGTGAGACTTACGAAGCTTTACAGTATCCTCTCCTCTTTCCTCATGGAACATCAGGTTGGCATAAGGATTTGAAAGATAGGGATGGAAATAAGTTTTCTCAGGTTAAGTATTACAGAAGGTTTCTTTTTTCAGAAAGTAGATTCACGAATTTGCAACGTTTGGGGCAGGAATACTTCGTAGATATGTATTCTAGGGTAGAAGAGGAGAGATTACTTTGGCATAAGTTTAATCAGAGTAAGATCTTAAGGGTTGCATCAAGGCAAGAGGTAGACGAGACGATTGAGGCTGAAGGAGGGCCCAAGATTGGAAAGGTTTATTTGCCGAGTTCGTTTACTCACGGCCCACGTTACATGAAATTGAAGATGCAGAATGGGATGGCGTTGGTTTCCCGGAAAGGAAGGCCCAGTTTTTTCATTACGTTAACGTGTAATCCTCAGTGGGTTGAGATCCAAAGAAGTCTCGGTGATGGACAAACTGCGTTAGACAGGCCGGATTTATGTAATAGGGTTTTTCAGCTCAAGTTAGCCGCAGTCATGAGATTAATTCAGTGCGGTAAGCTTTTTGGCAAAGTAATTTATGTTATGTACGTGATAGAGTTTCAAAAACGTGGTTTACCGCATGCACACATCGCTCTCAAAGTTGAGGGAGAGCCAAAAAATGTAGCGGATGTAGATAGTTTCATTAGGGCTACAATACCTTCAGAAGATGAAGCAGATGGTAGGCTTAGGAGGTTAGTATTGCAGCACATGTTGCATGGACCCTGCGGAGATGAGAGAAGTAACGCTCCATGTATGGATAGTAGGAGAAATATCTGCAGCAAAGGATTTCCGAAACCCCAATGCGAAGTAACTTTTGTTGACGATAGGGGGTATGTGCATTACAAACGTTGCCACGATAATAAAGTTACGTTAAATTCCGGTAGGGTTGTTAATGATAGTTGGGTGGTTCCTTATTGCCCAGCTTTGTTACTGTTGTTAGAATGCCATTGCAATGTCGAGATAGCATGTTCCGTGAAGATAGTAAAGTATTTGTTTAAATATATTCACAAGGGCCCTGACCACGCTAGAGTAGCTGTTGTACAAGATACAGTAGAAAAATCAAACGAAATAGAAGAATACGTTTCCCTTAGATATATAAGTGCCTCGGAGGCAATTTGGAGAATATTAGAATTTGATGTTTCCCATTGTCATCCCGCCGTTGTAATGTTGCCCGTTCACTTACCGAACAGAGATTCGATTATATTTCAGCCAGGCCGCGAAACTGAAGCACTCAACATGAGTTTATCTAAATTAATTCTATATTTTCAAAGGCCTAATTCATCCGACTTCCATAGTTTAACGTATTTAGATTTTTATGAGAAGTATAATATCGATAGTAAACCTAGGAAAAATGCCAAGGTGCCAGTGATAGAACACTCTTCAGGTAAACACTGGATCGCTAAAAGAGTAATGGGGAACTGCGTAGCTAGATTACAGTGGCTGATGCCTACCCTAGGTGAAGTTTACTATCTTAGAATGTTGTTGTTAAAATTTCATGCATACAGTTATGAGGAGCTTAGGACAGTTGAAGGGAATTGCTTTAGTACATTTCAGGAAGCGGCAAAAGCTCATGGCCTTCTAGAGAATGATAATGAGTATAGAGAGGTTTTAGAAGAAGCGGCAATTTATAAAACAGGAGATAGGCTTAGACAGTTATTTGCGTGTTTAGTCATCTGCGGTGCACCGGCAGGAATTTTGTGGGAAGAGTTTAAGAACTTATTAGCAGAAGACTTCCTAGATAGAGAGTCAAACAACACAGATAAGGCTTATAATTCCGCATTGCTAGGTATTCAAATTAGACTTAGATGCCACGGCAGAACTTTAGAGGAAGTAGGGCTCCCTTCAGCTATTGACGACAGCACCGAAACAGGCAGGGAAAAGGTTAGGTGGGATATTGAAGCCCTAAATTTGCAATTAAATGAGTGGGTTCCTTTACTAAACAAGAATCAAAAGGATATTTATGACTATGTGTGTGAGGTAGTTACCAAGGAGCATTCCGACAATAATCTTTTGTTCATTGATGGCCCGAGCGGAACAGGAAAAACATTCCTTTTAAATGCGATAACAGGGAATTTGAGAAGGCAGGGATATATTGTATTGTGTACCGCGTCCACAGGAATAGCTGCGCTGAATCATAAAGGAGGTGTCACAGCACATTCGATGTTTAGGCTGCCCCTGGACTCTTCAAGTTCAGAGAGTTTTTGCGATATTAAAGTTAATAGTGAGAGAGCAGAATTAATTAGGAGAGCAGGTTTAATTATATGGGATGAGGCTTCCATGGCTCATAAACAGACTCTAGAAACGTTAGAAAGAAGCTTCAGGGATATTTGTAATAACCAACGTTTATTTGGTGGAAAGATAATTTTGCTGGCAGGTGATTTTAGACAGATTGCTCCAGTTGTAAAAGGGGGATTGATTACAGACTCGATCAATTATAGCATTAAATTTTCATTTTTATGGGAAAAAGTTAAGATTTTTCATCTGACTGAGCAAATTCGTTCCAAGGGAGACGTTAATTACTCCAAATTCACTCTTAATGTTGGGGAAGATAAAATTGAAAAAGTTATGCTTGACAGCTGTAATGTAATTCCATTGCATAATGTTAAAGTTACAGATAGTTTGGATAATTTAATTTCATTTGTTTATCCCACTGATATCTTAACAAATCCTAACATATGCTGTAAAAGAGCAATTTTAGCCGGCACAAACAGCTGCATAGATGAAATTAATTTCATCATACTTAACAAATTGGAGGGGGATTTGATTACATTATATAGTGCCGATTCTGTGGAGACCACTGCCGATAATCATGATGGGGAATTTCTGAGCGACACTTTCATAAATTCTATTTCTGAGCCTGGAATACCTGACCATAAAGTAGTTATAAAAATAGGAGCAGTTTGCGTTTTAATTAGAAATTTGTCTTTTGAGGACGGATTGGTAAATGGAACAAAACTGATAGTGAAAAGCGTTTCGAAAAAATTAATTGAAATGTACGTTCCTGGTGAGGATGTATCAAAAACAGTTTTTATCCCTAGGATTTGTTTTAAGTTTCAAGCTGGAAGGGCAGGGTTAAGTATTCTCCGTAGGCAGTTTCCGATAAAATTAGCTTATGCGATGACAATTAATAAATCACAAGGGCAAACCTTAGAAACAGTAGGATTAGATTTGAGGGATGACGTTTTCGCGCACGGTCAACTATACGTTGCACTAGGAAGAGTTAGAGATAAGAATTCAATTCAAGTTTTGCTTCGAAAGTGTAGAGTGTTAGAGAACAATTTAGGTCATTCTGTAAATATTGTACATAAAAAACTATTGTAGTTATATTTTTTTAACGAAAGAACTTTCGAGCAGAAAGTTTAAAATTATTTATTATTATATTATTATTATAATATTTATTTTTATTTCTTTCTTTCATTATTTTGTTAATTCTTAGTTTTAGTTCTCTTCCTTGGACTACAACCTTGCAGTGGTGGAAGGGCTTGCGTGTTCCAATGATTTTCTTGAGCTGTGCTGGTTGTGCAACAATGCCAGATTGGTCAGAAGAGAGGAACCAGACTAATAGTAGTCCACATCGTGTTTAAAAAAATTGCAGGATATTTTTAAAATGTCTTAAACATTGGTTGTAAACATCAATTCTGAACTTTAAAATAAATTCGACGATGTTAAATGTTTTGATGTATAGCAATACGCTTACTTTTGTTTCATAATAGAATAATGTGTGTAATTATATTTTATGTACTGTGGAAAATATTGAAAATAAAATACTTGTGTGAAAGTTGAAGGTATTATTCATTTCCTCTACATCCATCAATATGTGTGGAATATTGAGAGCAACTTCTGGGTACTACGTTATAATGTTTCGCTTTGAAATATTATAACACCTGTCATGGAACTCATAACCATTTGCTGATAATTAATAATATCTTTAAGTAGAAATATATACTAGCTATATTCACATGAAATTTTACTTTCCTCAATGTCTAGAGGTGTTATTTAAGCATTTTTTTCACGCGGACGATGAAACTATTTTCCGCAGAATATAATGAGTGCGTCACCTTTTCCGGTTTAATTATTCAAGAGAAATTAATGTGGAATATATTAGAAATCCCGATTCAGTGACATTCATGTTACGCTGTTTGTGAGTATGATGCTATTTTCACTTTTTGAGACGAAACTGTGGCATTGTAAGAATATCTTAGCTAAAAAGTACCACAAAAATTGCATTAAATGAATACGAAATCTTTCAGCAGCTAAGCGTCCTTTTCGAGCGAGAAAGGGATTGCTAGAGGTCAACAAACAACGTAGAACAAAGCGTCGTGGAAGTTGAAAGGGTTTTTCTAAGAATATATAATTTGCTAAAACCCGGTAACCGCTTCCGGAGTAAGACGAGGGAGCGTAACGCTTTGAATAAGAAAGGAATGGGAAAATGAAAGTAATTCGCAAGTATGTTCGACGCTAGCGCGAGGAGAATGATGCCATAATAAATTCATTGGAAAACAATCTCCATTCAATATCCGTAACGATTATGTCGTTTACTTTGTTCATTAATTATTAAGTAATATGATCTTCTGAAAAATCTTATTGATCACCCAATGAAAAAAGAATTAATTGCTTGCTGTAAGCAAGCACACCTTTACTCGTATATATATATATATATAACATATATATATGATATTAATGTCAGGCCCAAACCGCTTTGGCCACGGAGCCGCCGATTTTTTTACGTAATGGCCCACTAAATCTCACTCAGGAAAAATTCAGAAATCCACCCTACCTATCATTGGTTCGATTCTAGGAGGCCCCAAAAATCGACTTTCCCCCGTAAGAATGCATTGGGCCGTTTTTCAAACAATTTAAAAAAATACTTTCCATTGAGATAGAACAATGAAATTTCATACGGCTATTGCAATTATAAATATCTACGGAAAAATGCTATTGTTTACGCGCAACCGGTCATGGGTTCGATGCCAGGAGGTGAAATATTTTCAAATTTTGAAAAATCGTAGCTCTCTTAATATTATACATAGATCATTCAAATTTTTTACACTTATAGGTAAGTATATTATATACCTTGAAAAAAATCAACAGTTGCCTACGTGTCACGGGTTTGACTCCAGAACGTCCCGTAATCTCGATTTTCCCCGTTAGGAATGCATGGGGCCGTTTTTCAAATGATTTTAAAAATACTTCCCATTACGTTTAAAGAATAAGATTTCGTGTAGCTATTGCTAATATATATGTCTACGGAGAAATGTAGTATTTTACGTACAATCGGTCCTGGGTTTGATGCCAGGAGGTGAAATATTTTCGAATTTTAAAAAATCGTAGCTCTCTAAATATCGTACATGTACCATTCAAACGTTCAACACGTATAGATACTTACAAAATGTAATTGGAAAAAAATCAGCATTAGCCTATGTGTCACGGGTTCGATTCCAGAGCGACCCGTAATCTCGATTCTTCCCGTTTAAAATACATTGGCCATATTTCCGAATGCTTTTTATAACACTTCCCAACCGCGCAGAGGTTCAAAATTTCACACAGCCATTAAGGGGACCATTCTCATATAAAAGCTATCCTGAGACTATCGTAAAAGGTCGTTGGTTCGATGCTAGGGGGCGTTAATTAATTCTCCATGTGAAATACATAGGGAATTTAGGGCTCATTTTAAGGTACTTGCTGAATGAATTTCCTTTTGCAATTCGGGGTATTTATAAAGTCTACCATACTCAAGCGAAAGATTACAGTAATTTTAGCAGGATGACCTTGGTTCGACGCCGGGGCGGGATTTTAGCTGCCGAAAGAAATGCATCGGAAATCGTATTCAGTGCATTTTCAGCTGCGTTAATGCCCTTTACTTAATGTTTAGCAACGTTTGAGCAGAGTAATCTTTCGAAAAATTTTATTATTTACTAAAGATAAATTATTGCATTGCTTGCTGTAAGCAAGCGCACCTTTACTCGTATATATATATATATATATATACACATGTATATCAACGGAAAATGCCTGCGATTCGCAGCTTTCCTTAGTTCATCAGAGTACACGAGGAATGGATGTTTCGGATTTGATGGAAACCATAAGAAAAAAGGAGAAATAAGCTATAGAAAAGGATAAATTTGATGATAGAATGCTTAATGAAGATTAGTGATCCTGTATGCGTAAATATCTACTATGCGATAAGAAATCAAAACCTATTAACATAAGTAAAAAAATCGCTCAAAATTTTTTCTCATAATCCATGGTATACTTAATTATTGACTTAAATCGGCAATTAATGAGTGTAATTAGAATATCAACTTTTTACTTTTCAAGAACCCTGAAACCGGACTAGGCTCCGAGCTACTTAAGTGAAGTGTTCATGAGCTGCATGTAAGTATCACCGGGTGCATAAGATTCAGGGGCGCATGACCAAATTCTGTCTGACTTGTCCAACAGATAAGTAAGTTAGCAACGTATATTAAATGTAAGGGGACTAGATATTAGACAAGGAAGTTCAGGTATGCCGTTGCACTTCTTCTTTTTAATATAGATAAACACTTTGCAATGCAAAACATTTGTAGTCTAGTGAACAAAAAGTGATCAATGATAGGGAAACGTCACCTTACGTTGCATACAATTACGAGAAATGTTGATAAAGTCTTCTTTTATACAACCCTACATTTGTAGCTTTAGTTCCATCACATATATCAGCAACACATAGAGCATAGCAGCTCGTTTTTTTCAAGTGAGACTATACGTTTGACGAAAGCAAAGTAATAATGCATACCAAAACTCTGACTTGGGAATATTTGATCGCAATATTAGTAAACTCTGATCGTGAACTTCGAAACCACAATCTCAAGGTAGAAATAAATAATGAAATGATTCTCTTGCACGGGTATGATATTTTTGAAGTTATATTACTAATGCACGTTCTAAAATTGCATCAAAAGCTGAAAAATTCTATCGTTAAATAAAATGGTAGCTGATTATTTTGTCTGATATTTTATGCGTTCCTCTTTCGTATGCTATATGATGCCTAGAAAGGTAAAAGTTTAAATTTAAAATTTAATACGGAATTAAATTTTAAATAAAATGATAAAAAATAATTTCCGAAGCTAAAACGACAATTTGAAATGACCTGTACAATTCCCGTGTCCCAATTTTCACAGCCCTTCCAACAGACGTCAGAAAATCGCATTTTCTAAATCAACGAGCAATGCTTTCGCCTCATTTGTTTTGACAGCAGCAAACGACGTCATCCAGTCCCTTCACCGTCCCTCCTTCGAAGGTCATGGGCGCGACGTCGTATATCCATAAGCGCTCCTTTCACGACGGTGAAAGTTTTCTCCGCGAACGTGCTTCTGAGAGAGTTGAATCCTAAGAGCTTTTCGCGTAGCCCACAATCGGAGCAGAATGGCTGTCGTTTGCACCTGTCCGATCCCTCACCTGAGCCGTTTATTCAAGGGATACGTCTGAGGTAACCTCCTTCAATCCCTTCTTTCAGACGGTAATTCCTCTCTTTTATTGTGGTGCTAAAAAGTCGATCCTTCCTATCCTCTGGAGCGACTAAGTTTTTCGACCTTCGACATGTTCAGGGTCTACATAATGGACACATGAAGTTTTACATAAACTTTTATTATAATAATAACTTCCATTATATACCCAAAGAGGGGGTAAAAAGCTTTGTTGTAGTATCAGTGTAAAACTACTAACTTTTTTCATTAATGAATCAAGCAAAGAAAAGAATAGCTGTTATGTTATAGAACAATCTCGAGCAATGAGTTAATAATTCAACATTATCTATAGATATTTCAAATTATTTCATTTGAAGCTTAATTGAAGCGGAATCATCTATGATGTAGATTTTAATCTTATCAATGGTTTATTGAACAATAGAAAATTAGACACATCAACCCTATTGATGGTTTTCTGACTTTAGGGTTACAGATATTATACAAGCCTCGGTAGCGCAGTAGGCAGCGCGTAAGTCTCATAATCTTAAGGTCGTGAGTTCGATCCTCACCTGGGGCATTATTTTGCCTTGAAACACTCACTTGTTCGTGACCGAAAATTATATTCCTTCAAACATTCCCTTCTTACAAATTATTGTTCGGAGTAATTATTTTATTTCTAAGTAAAGATGTGATTTTACAGTTTTTGATCTAATGCGTGTCGAATAATAGGTTTCGTAATTTTTGTTTCTTTCGACTTTTTTTGTTTGCCACCACTATTTTTATTTATCACCTCTATTTTTGTTTATTTTTAGAATTATATTATGTCAATTAAAATAGAAGGTTGCGATTCGATCAGTTGATTGTGGGTTCAGGAGGTAATAGAAAAATACTGGCAAATAATATACAAAGAAGAGGTCCATTTCAGCAAAATTATGCCCCAGGTGGGGATCGAACTAACGACCTAACGAACGAACTAAGAGAATTCTATTCTCCCCTTTACAATATCTAAGAAGTAATAAAATCATTGTATAATAGAAGCAGTATAATATGCTATAATTTGATAGTAGATTACAATAAAATATCACTGTCCTTCCTGATAAACGTTTTGTAAATAATAACTTTCTGAGATGATCCATTGATTGCTTGCTGTAAGGAATCCCTTCCAATACTAATATGTATATAATTACTGTCCTTTGGCATAATCTGACGTATAACAGAGTTTTAAGTGAGAGAAGTTTAGCACTTACGGATTACGTTAAGACAAAATATGGCCATGAATAATATGGTATATATTCATTTCAGTAGGATATGCGTGAGGGGTATAGCTTAGTAGCAGAGCATTCGACTGCAGATCGAGAGGTCCTTGGTTCAAATCCGAGTGCCCCCTTCTATATTTTAGGATTATATCAGTAAATCATTATTATTAATGAAGATGTATAAACTTTAGCTGAATTTTTCCTAATATTCTAATTTTTCGTCACAGTATGCCCAATGAAAGTAATAGAACGTATATAGAATTGAATCGAATGATACAATAATTCTAATATTTCTCATTTATATTCCTTATAACAGGGAAAGGGCACTTTTACTCTTAACAAGATCCTGGGAAGTAAAATGGAATTCATCATGTGTCGAGTGCTTTATTATGAGAAGAATGGCGGATTTAAAAATTCTTCAATTCTTGACTTGAAATCGCTATCATCATGATCAAATCTATTAATCATGCACCGTCCTTAAAACAATAGTATTTAGTTTTTATTTATAATCATCTTAATTCTTTATTGCATTTTATTGTATACTTCCATACGTTGGTCGAGTATCTTCTCGTTTCTCGATAGTCGTTTGGGATTTAATCTTCAAATAAAGATTTTCAGTATAAATGTGAATCAGAATTTCATTAACTCGTTTTCTAACAATTACACGAATTTGAAACAAAAAATCAAGCCTTATTTGAACAATTAATAAGGAATAGAAGAAATATAACTCCTTGTTACCTCCTTTTACTTTTGAGAGAAGTTGTTGGAAGTTAGATGTAACTCGTATTCATTTCTTGTTCGTACTAAAACCTTAATGAACTTAAAACATGTGCATTTGTGTATTATCTATTGATCTTATGAAACTCTATCCTACATATCAGTCAATAAAATTTTCTAACGTTATATTTATTAAAGAGATGTTAAAGTACAATTTGGGATATTTTCAATAACTTTCACCATCAACTGATCGGTTGCCAAGGAATTAAGGGAATGAAAGGAAGCAACTATTCATTCACAACAATAAACATTGTGAAAGTGGCGGACATAGAAAATAATTTGTCACGATCATGCTAAATATTGAGGGACTTAAATTAAAACTAAATATTATATTTCATACCCATAAAATATTAATGTATTGATTCATAACAATCTACAAATCCTAGTGAAAAAATTATCGCATAATCAATGACTGAGATTTGTTTATAACTCGAGTAAGTTCGAGAAGCCCCAATCGGATAGCAGGAAGAGTGGATTTCAAACGCCCCCTCCATGGGAATAGCTGAATGACGTCTGAGCTACTAAGCGTCTCTCAGCTGCGGACATTTTATCGATTCCAGAACGCTTTCAATTGAAAATATCGAGATTCCTACCCCATGGCATAAAAATACTATATTTTAACCAATTTTCAGCGTATTTCATGACAGAAAAGGTTGGATAAGTAGTAAACATTTCTCCATAGATATCAAGAGTTCCCGTGGTGTAGTGGTTATCACGTCCGCTTTACACGCGGAAGGTCCCCGGTTCAAACCCGGGCGGGAACTTGTTTTTTTCCCTGTCTTGTTGGATTGAGTAAAAATAATCCTTTTCTAAGGTTAATTTCCTGATTAGTAAATGGCTTTCTTTTCCCTGGGAAACTGCTTTAACATGCTCATTCAATTGGCGATCAAACAATAATACTCCATTTTAATATCAAGTTTAACTATAGAGAAGATCAATAAACATATTTATATGCTTGGCAACCACAATATGGCGTATTTCAAATATCTGGTAAATGAAGGTAAGACATTAGAAAATAATGATGTTTATGCAGTATCATATTCTGTAAATTTATTTTTATAGGAGTATTCAAATTATTTATTGAAAATTCATCACTTAGCACATATCTTTATTTCTACAATATCATTATATCAGACTTATAAGATGGTTAATATAACTTGTCCAACTAGCAATTAAACCGATTCTAAGGAACTAATTATTGACAAGAAATTCTTTCACTTCCCTTCTTTATTTCTTTTCTTATTTTTACAAAACAACAAATAATTAATTGCTCTTATTTATAATAAAATGCATTTAACTATTACTTTTCATAGAATCAAATTATATAATAAGCAACGCATAAAAGAAGAGTGATTATAACATGCTAATGGTCGATTGTCTTGAAAGATATTATACTTCATAAATATGTGAAAATATATCATAATTGTTTATGCGTATTTTTAATTATTTAAATTTCTCCCATCCCATTGGAATTAATGCTTCATTCAGTCAAGGGTGTAACGGGTTGCATATTTTCAGGAGTACTGCCGCGTGTTTCAAAATAATGTCATCCTATAAGCCAGCTCAGGATGAGAGAGAGGTATATATATAACGTGACTATAGGAGCTTTTTCAAGCAGACTTCTGACAGAATCCAAGAATTGGAGTACAAGACCTTTTACCCTACTTTCCGAAGAGAAGTAGGTTTATGACGCTCCAACGTACGCACGAGTCTTTGAAAACCTGTTAACTAATGGAGGCTCCCGCAACCCATTTCCTCCACGAAAAAGCATTGTGTTTTACTCCTACTTAGCTTTATGTATTTTCCGTTTGAAAGACCGATAAGAATTACGTAACGTGGTAAGCTTTTTCATCCAGTCAAGAATTCTAGGCTATTTTGGGATTGGATGAGGAAATCAATTTTCTTTTATCATCGTGTTTGCCTCAATTCTAGATCTTACAATAATTTACGTCGTCCATCCATCCAAAACATCATAGTTTCTTCTCGTTATCTTAAGCTAAATCACTCTCGTACTACTATCCAGAAGTATATCGTTGTCTTTATAATAAAGCTTTAATTTCTACGTAACAATTAAGGGAATTAAACACTGTATGAAGTTAAAAAAAAGATAAATTTTGAGGGTATATATTTCGTCCTAATTTTTACAGTACATAAATTTTTCTCAATTAACTTTGCATTATTTTTTAACTTTCTGACATCTGTGAGCTTCATTTTCATTTACTGTAATGTGAAGCTTCAATATGCTTTTTATCAAATGTTAATCGTACAATTTACATAAAATATTTTATAGAATCCTCAACATGTTCCTCTAAGTTAACGTAAAATGTGGTTTTGACCCTAAAATACTGTATATAGAGTCATAATGTAGGTAAAGAATGAACTGCACCTTAAAAATTAAGCATTTCATATATATTTTTCGATGGAAACTGAATCTTAACTCCTTTTTCTCCAGTTACATGGGAAAAAACCATCTGATCTAGCGAAAGAAGAATTTGAAAATTTAGTAAACACACATCAGAACAAAAGAACGAAGATATAAAACGTTTAAAAATGAATAATTCTCTTTGCCGAAGAATAATAATAAAGGACCTTTAGAGCTCATGATTCCTTTCTTAAAACGTACGGCGCACTAAAACAAAGTGAAGGAGTAAAGAGACATGTGCAAACCGTCTTGCAGGAAGGGTGAAAGTGACTGAAGGAACCCAAGGGCTGCCGAGATTGCAGTTGAAAAAGTCCTTCTGAGTTATTCACGATGATAATGCAGAAGCTGCAGAAAAGGAGTTCTTAGTAGCGACAAAGGGTTTTTAGAACCGGGAATTCGTATGAAGAAAAATGAAGTCATGAGATTTCCAGAAGGTAAGGAGGCTTTAGCGGTGGAGACTGTTTTACTCTCTATAAAGCACCAATGATGTTAAGCAAAAGAGATTCTGTGTTCTATTACAAAAAGGACTACGTCACAAAGATATGCAAACACATCAATATAATAAAAGAGAGGGAAAATCTCCCTCAGAGTATATGAGTGTAAGACATTGAGAGATGCTTTGGTCAAAAATAATTGTAATTCCTTTCGGGAGTTTTTAAAAGGATTACGTATTTAAACGTACGGAAATAATTCCAAAAATATATTCAGATTCCTTAGAAATATAATGAAATTTAAATTATAAAGTACCTCTTGTAACAAACAGAGGCAATGATCAATATTTTTTTCGAAACGATGAAATTCGCCACTTAATTTAAGTAAGAATATCTTATAAAGAACCAAGTCATCACTGAAAAGTCGTTTTAATAATTGAAAACTGCTGGAATAGATGATTCAATGTGCTTCACGTTCATTTTTTTAAGGGACCAAAGAACGTCATCACTCATGATCGCTAATAAGACACGCACTTTTTGGAAAATAATCGGATCCGAATAGAATTAGATTTACTAGGATCGATCCTTTACCGTATTTTTTGAGGCAATAACGTAAATAGGCATATTAAACCTTTGGTATGACCTATATATAATGCATGCTTAGGATATTTTAAATTTAAGAGTGAGAGGTTATTTAATTCATACTGAGTTAAAATAACATTCATTTATTCATAGAATGATGTGAGGGGGAAACCTATTATAGCGTACCCTCA
This sequence comes from Pantala flavescens, assembly GCA_020796165.1. Classification (NCBI taxonomy): domain Eukaryota; kingdom Metazoa; phylum Arthropoda; class Insecta; order Odonata; family Libellulidae; genus Pantala; species Pantala flavescens. The sequence goes on along the minus strand of CM036881.1, from coordinate 42,278,228 downwards.
AACGACATAACAAATAAAAAACATAAAATGAATAAGGGGGCACCCGGACTTGAACCAGGGACCTCTCGATCTGCAGTCGAATGCTCTACCACTGAGCTATACCCCCTCACGCATATCCTACTGAAAGGAATATAGACCAAATTATTCATGGCCATAATTTGTCTGAACGTGATCCTTAAGTGCTCAACTTATCTTACTTAAAACTCTGTTATACCTCAGATAATGCCTAGGACAGTCATTATGTACATATTAGTATTGGAAGGGATTCCTTACAGCAAGCAATCAATGGATCATCTTAGAAAGTTATTATTTACAAAAAGTTTATCAGGAAGGACAATGAAATTTTATTGTAATCTACTATCATATTATTTTACTGTTTCTATTATACAATGCATTTATTACTTGTTAGATATTGAAAGAGGAGAGTAGAATTCTCTTCGTTCGTTCGTTAGATCGATCCCCACCTGGGACATCATTTTGATAAAATGGACCTCTTCTTTGTATATTATTTGCCAGTATTTTTCTATTACCTCCTGAACTTACAATCAGGTGATCGAAAACCTTGTATTTTGATTACATAATATAATTTTAATAATAAACCAAAATAAAGGTGATAAATAAAAATAGTTTTGGCAAACAAAAAAAGTCGAGAGAAACAAAAATAATGGTAACGAACAAAAAAAGTCGAAAGAAACAAAAATTACGAAACCTATTATTCGACACGTATTAGAGCAAAAACTGTAAAATCACATCTTTACTAAAAATAAAATAATTACTCCGAATAATAATTTGTAAGAAGGGAATGTTTGATGGAATATAATTTTCGGTCAAGAACAAGTGTATGTCAAGGCAAAATAATGCCCCGGGTGAGGATCGAACTCACGACCTTAAGATTATGAGACTTACGCGCTGCCTACTGCGCTACCGAGGCTTGTAGAGGTCGAATATTTGTAACCTTAAAGTCGGAAAACCATCCATAGGGTTAATATGTCTAATTTTCTATTGCTCAAAAACCATAGATAAGATAACAATCTACATCATAGATGATTTCTCTTCAATTAAGCTTCAAATGAAATAATTTGAAATATCTATAGATGATGTTGAATTATTAACTCATTGCTTGAGATCGTTCTATAGCATAACAGCCATTCTTTTCTTTGCTTGATTCATTAATAAATTAAGATAGTAGTTTTACACTGATACTATAACAAAGCTTTTAACCCCTTCTTTGAGTATATAATGGAAGTTATTATTATAATATAAGTTTATGTAAAACTTCATGTGTCCATTATGTAGACCCTGAACATGTCGGAGGTCGAAAAACTTAGTCGCTTCAGAGGATAGGAAGGATCGACTTTTTAGCACCACAATAAAAGAGAGGAATTACCGTCTGAAAGAAGAAAATTCGACTGCAGATCGAGAGGTCCCCGGTTCAAGCCCGGGTGCCCCCTATCATTTTATGTTAAAGAGCATTAGTTAATTGAAACCAATGACAAACGTAATTATATGATCTTTTTCGTAATTTTAGTTTTCCACTAAATCCTATTTACTTCGTAAGAGTAAAAGCTATATGTTAAGGCGTTACCTTGTGGAAGGACATCTTGAGTAAAAATTATTAAAATATATGTTTTGGAAAACGAATATGCTGCTGTTAAAGAGACCGCTGCATAAGAAAAATGAAGTTACATGAAAATACTACAAATATCTAACTTTTAATCGAAATTTCAGATTTCACATTATACAGCACATAGGCCTGATGGGAAACTTAAAACGTAACCAATAAGTTTCGAACTTAGCCTCAATTAGAAATAACATATCAAATTCGCCCTTTAGCTAGTAATTAAAAGAAAAAAAATAAGAGGCATCTGTATTCTAAAAAGTATTCTACGAAGCTTATACGGTGCGTTTTTAGTAGTTAGTGTTGAGTAAAAGCGGATTTATTTTAGATGCAAGTATAATTGTATTTACTCGTCAATGCAAACATCAGTTTCAAAGACCTTTAGCATTTCTAAATCATTAAAGACTAATGAGATTCCTACTGAAGGAGATGTAATAATTAAGAGGTTTCTAATTTACTCATCAGAAATTTTACAATGGATTTTAATTGGATAGAGTAACACAGGTTTTATGAAATATCTAGTTACTATAGCGAGAGGGATAGAAACATTATGAACATCGTTAATAAGTTAAAAATACAAAGTTTGAATATAGAATAAAATGGAACGATATGGCCATAGTAAGGGAAAGTTTTGAGATGAAGAATCGTTAACCAAAAAAAGAATTAATAGCACAGAGTTTTAGAATTCGTCAGAGGTTGTAGTATTAGTTAGTTTATAAGATTTAACATCAATGAACCTTACTATATACAACGCCTCGGTAGCGCAGTCTCATAATCTTAAGGTCGTGAGTTCGATCCTCACCCGGGGCATATTTTTGCCGAAACACACATACTTATCTTAAATTCTTTCAAACATTCCCGAACTATGACTTTTTGATTTTCAAGTATAAGGTTTTAAATATTCAATATTCTTCCAATTAAAATTAGAATTTATACGTTGGAGTGAAATGAATAACTAAAGATGATCAAAAAATAAAAAACCTCTTTGGAAAAGTTATCGCGATTATTAGCAATGTATTCCGTGGTCCACATATATTATTGTAGGGAAAGAAGTAGATCGTTGGGGGGGGGGGGGGGTTATCAGTATTTACAGTTGGGATTAATCTTGAATTGTCAAAATTAGGGGATTTTGGAAAGGTTTCAGTTTAGAATAGTTATTTTAAAAATAAAAAATTGATTGTAGGATGTTTAGATAAAACTTTTGAAAATTTTGAATATTGATAAAAATATAATAATTATGAAAATGACTTTGATTTAAATATAAAACGTATGAGGGGGGTATAGCTCAGTGGTAGAGCATTCGACTGCAGATCGAGAGGTCCTTGGTTCAAATCCGAGTGCCCCCTAACTCATTTTATGATTATTTCAATTAATTTTCAACATTGACAAAAGCTACCTATTTTTATATTTTTAGCATAATTTCAATAATCAATGATAATAATAAGGTTAATTGAGTACACATTAATTATAAAATCGTTCATGTAAATTTAGAAAATAGATTGACTGAGACACATGACTATGAGCAACCAAACAAATCCTTAGGATATGTAAAATAAGACCAATCACTTCTAAAATTAACACGATATTCAACTGAGGCCTGACGTAAAAATATACACCTATGCATTTTTGACTGAATACTAAAACAAACCAATATATACATTAATTACACATTTATATAAATTTATTTTGATAAGATGCACGTGTCTATAAGAAGAAGCACAAATATCAAGCAAATATGAAGAATCTAGGGTACTTTAAAATTGAGACACACCTTGATTGACAACCGTGAAATTAAATAATATGATAGCAATGAAAATTCATTGTATTTTGAATTCGTGTGGGATATGATATATTAACAACTGGCTAAATAAATTATTAATTAAAAAAATTAGTGGTCCTTCATATATAAAAAATATTAAGATTCAAATGATGTAGTTGCAAAGCTACTCTTACAAACAGCTCGATCGCTGAATTACGCAGCTGATTATGATTTGAGCATAAAAACTATTCAAAAAATCAGACATACTTTTTAACATTGCATTGTAATAGAACGGTGTATTAGTTGAACATTCTTTCTACTTTATAAAAACGTATAAACCTGTTATAATTTAATTACGTGTGCAATATATTCAATTCGTAATATCTACTGCAGGATAATTTGTTGTAATGTATCGCACTTTTTTTAATAACCCGAATCTGTTACAGTTTGACTTTCTTATATATGCATGCCCACACAATTTCCTTCACTTTGATGGAAATCAAAGGAAGCCGATACGAACACATTTCGTGAAAGGCTCCTCTCCAAAACTGCTGCTCGCCCAAAGGGTTTTACACACTCACAGATGTGTGTTGCTCATTTTTCGGAACGTGTCCCATGATTTGAATATTCCCTTTCCAAAAAGCGCATTCTTAAATGTTTTCTCGTCTCAAAAGTCTCTCCTCAAAAGTGGCAATCTCCAAAATACGTGTGCATGGATGTCTGCTAGTCTTCAAAGTCACCCCATACGTCTGGAAAGAGTACGTGGGCGAGTTCTCTCCTAACGAAATGCACTGCAAAAGTGCTTTTATCCCTTGCGCTGTAAATCGACGCCGCATAAATGGGGATTATGCATTTGCACAGATTTTCCTACAAAGAGGTCAAAGCAGTTACGGAAATACGTACCTTGATAAACGATACACTTAGTATATATTGAAAGTATTAACAGTCGAGAAAACTATTTCCTGGATTCAGATGTTATTTAAATATTTTATCACAAGCATTGAAAGATTGAGCCTGTTTTAAATTTTTGAAATTAATGTATAAAATATAAGGCAATTCATTACACCAAATAAATTATGTATTTTTTGTGTAAGAATAAATTGAAGCAGGTTAGGATGAAGGTTCATGATATTGAATTAATGATTTATCGAGGTTGTAATTTTATGTAATCAATTAATGATCAGTAGATTTAGATACTATGTTAGCTCTCAATACAAAAATAAATAAAAAGACAGGTTGATTTTATTAAGTAATGGTGGAAATCAAAATTAAATTTAACGTTTGTCCAACATTTGAAAAATATGGATTGAAATTCAACATTAGTTATATAAGGAAATGAAGCCTTATAAATTTATAAATATGTAATAAAGTAGAATAATCGATGAATTTAATTTGATTCGATTAAGATCATTGACAAAAAATTGATCCCTGAATAGCTTTAACTGCATATAGTAGTTTGGTATTAAATATTTTATTAAATTAATACCTATTGTACTCCATTTCAGCATTATTTCGATTGGTGAGGTCATTTTTTACGAGTGTTTTTCCTAGATATCGAGCCAAAGATGGGGTTTACAGAAGACAAACAAGTGAATCTCTCCTCAAATGAGTAGCTCATGAGATGATTTCGGCCATCATCTATTCTTGCAAAGCTTAAATCTAATATAGCTGTTTGCAAACTAAACACCAGCATACTTCATAGATGTTTACAATGTATCTAGATACTATTTGAAGAAAATCGTTAATGAGTTAGAAATATAAAATTTTAATTGTTTAGAATCAATTAGAAACATCTGACCATAAGAAGGGAAAGGTTTGAGATGAATAATCGTTAACCAAAAAAAGAATTTGATAGCATAGGGTCTTAAAAATCGTCAAAGGTTATTATATTAGTTAGTTAGTGCGATTTAAAATCTATGTACTATGGTACAAAAATATCGCCTCGGTAGCGCAGTAGGCAGCGCGTAAGTCTCATAATCTTAAGGTCGTGAGTTCGATCCTCACCCGGGGCAGTATTTTGCCGAAAGTAAAATAATCCTTGGGTTTCAATTATTCCTTTATATTTACATGTTTTGAGCGACCGTTAATTTTATTCTTGAAAGGGTTGAAGTGATACAATAATTGTTTCTAATTTTTCTATCATTCATGACCACATTTGATTAAGTATTACTACTAAAATCTATGTACTGTGGTACAAAAATATCGCCTCGGTAGCGCAGTAGGCAGCGCGTAAGTCTCATAATCTTAAGGTCGTGAGTTCGATCCTCACCCGGGGCATATTTTTGCCGGAACACACTTACTCTTATGCGAAACTTAAATTCTTTCAAACATTCCCTAACTACGACTTATTGGATTTTAAATAGAGAGTTTGACATATTCAATTTTCTTCCAATTTTAATTAGAATTAATACAAGGACAACCTATACACGTGATAACTAAAGGTAATTTATAAGGCCTTATAATCAACAATTTAAACAATCAACAATGTATATCTCTATAACTGTAACTATAAAACTGCCACAAGGTTTTCGGCAAATCAGGAGTTCAGTCTCTCAATAGTAAGATATATATATTAACTTTACATCTCCATAATATCTAGGCTTTCAAATTAGTATAGCATAAATTAGACGTTGAAATTACGTCCGAAAATAAATGTCGAATCAAATTTGAATAAAGAAATATTTACGTCGAACCAAAGAATAAAATTTTTATAAAGATAAATAAAACGGCCGTATGGTTATGAAAACAAGAGCTTCTCTACGCTAAAAAAAAAATCACAAAAAAAATTTCCACGTGACGGGTGCAAATCTACATCTCCTTTATCATATCCGGCCATTGATTTTAAAGCAGACGCTTCGTAGAGATGTAATTCGTCGATTCATCAACGTTGAGAAATCGTGTTGTTTGCTGTCCAACAGGATTTAAATGTTGTCCCGATCACGTCACATGTTAATCGACCCGTGAAAAGATTATACGATAGAGAGATCCAATCAAGTGCGAGCACGCCGCGTTCCGATTGGCTAATATCAAAGAAGAGATGCTTTGGGTCATTAATTAAAGAGTTATTCGCTTTAATCAGAGAGAGCACTTTGGACCGATAACGAATTTGACATTAATCCACCCTAATGAGATTTATAATATCGCTTGAGGTGTCTGAAAGGATGATGCGGGTATCAAAGTATTCGTACAGCTCGGTTAGAGAGATTAAAACCTCCACTATAATAAATTTCATAGTGCGATCATTTAATAACCCATAAAATTATTAACATCTTACACGGTTCGAACTAAACGGCTCAGTATTACAATAGAAAAATTTTGATGAATAATTTTTAATGTCATTTAGATTACGGTTCCCCTAAGGTACTTTCGAAGGTCTAAATAGGATTGAAAATCGTACATACTCTTGAATTGAACCAAATTTATATTGATGTTCGTTCACAATAATCATTCTGGTTCGGTTACTTACTGATTTGTTATCCTCAGACATGTATTTGAATTTAAATATCTAAAGATGAAATATTTTTATGACAATATCTCTTGAGTTTGATTTTTTATATCTGCATTTCCCCTAATATCGCATTCTCGATCAATTACGCGGTCTATCTCTTAAAATGCATTTTGAAAAAAGAACCGTCAAGCATATTAATAGGGTTTGCTATGCAGAATTTTATGTCAAAATTTCGCTGAATATTTATTGCTTATTTCAGGAATTGATCATTAATTATATGAGACATTTCACTTCTTTTAAAGGTTAAAACTGATTAATTAAAGGCATCAATTTACGACTCAAAAACTCTTACATAATAAAAGTTGATTCTTATTATAAACTGAATCCCTCTGTTGAATTGTATGACTTTTCAGAAGAAAAAATAGAATTTTCATTTTCAAACTTTCGGTATTAAAATACTTAATTTGATATTTTCGCATAACAGCTTTGGCTCACAGGCATGTTCGCAATTTATTATCTAGTAATAGGAAAGCATCTTAGCAATTTTGTAAAAGAAAGTAGAAACGAATAAAAGTTTGTGATTGTATTTCCTTTTTGCGTATACATGTATTTGCCCTACGTACTCTATTAATATTGGCAAAATAATGATGGATCTAAAATAGCTGAACCAAGAAAACCGTTTACTAATCCTTAATAACAGTTATATAACCATTACAACTATATTACTCAAACTCCTTTCTTGTAGCGTCTATTATGACGTATAGGATGTACGACTGGAGCTAATAAAACTATTTCTAGCTATTTAACTAAGGCGGATTGAATCGATATAAAAGGACCTGGTGCGCGAATGATAGATTAATACAGATGCAAGGGGCAAACGATAATTCATTGTTTAATAGTCCACAAAAAACGTCGTGTTCAGGCGCTTGTCAGGACTTTGATTTGTCCACGGACATGGAGTGAAAGCGGTCAGACAGTGTTACGAACTCCGCCCTGGTCGACCCTGGGAAAAAAGCACTCCTTCGTCCACCCCTCTTTTGTGTGTCTCGCTTTAATATTTCACGGACCCTCGGGGAAGCCCACCCTAAGCGGAGAGATAAGAATTGTACGGATAAAAAGGAGAGATGGAGAAGGGAAGGCGTGTAAAGAGAGAGCTGGAACGGAGTCACGCGTGCACATCCATGATCGTGTCCCTTGTGTACTATTCTATCTTTGTCTCTGTTCTAGTAATGACCTCATTAGTAGCACGGGGATGAGGTTCATAAAAGAACGGGATGACATTCAATTCTACTAGTAAGTATTTTTTAAGTGATTATAGCTTTACTTTCTTATACAAAATACGTGCTCAGTTGGTTGTATTAGAAGGAAAGGACAAAATTTTAAGTTCTCATGCTTCCATTTTACCGTATCATTGACAAAAAACATCAAAATAAAGTACGTAACTTCAATTCACCTTCTACCCCTGAATCTGATATGTCCAGTAATACATATAGCTCATTTCTCCACCATAGCAATAACTACATGGCAAATCAATGTACCTAAAGACCTACTGCCACTCCTATACATCGCTACAGTCGTGTCTTAAACTAGAACAGCATTATAAGTAATGTTTGACTCATTCTGCGCATATTTTTTAGCAATTATTTCCAAAGTATTCGATCACTCTTTCGTAGGGGCACTTATTCCAAATAATTTTGTGTTAAACTATCCAGTGCTTTTTACTTCATTCATCTTACAGAATTCTAACTGAAACTTAAAGGATATCAGACCTCCCGCCCATGATGGATACTTGTCCACTGCTTTCCTTATTGAGTCAAATAAGTAGAGACTAGAATGTATTCCTCATAATAGATCGTAGTTTTACTCCCATTATGGTGCAGATACAAATAAGCTGGAGAGAGAATATACCATTTAGGAACCTGATAAAAAACTGTTCTGCACAAATGGCTATCATGGAGAAGTAGATTTTTATATTTAAGCCACCAAATTTTATTCTGGTTACTTTTAAGTTTTAATTACGCAGACTAGTGCGAGATTATTCCTTCGATTGTTGACTAGGCCTTATAAAACAACAAACCCAATAACCTTGACCACCATTGTTGCATACTGACAACGATTGAAAAATTTGATTCCTAATAATTTTGCGACCCCTTTTTACTTACAACACCCTCATCTAATCTTCACTTCTCAAATAATAAAATCCACGCAGCTCCAAAACTGCTTCACAGAGAACCCATTCAGAGCACATAAAACCTTTCCCTAACGACAGCCTTAACCTAATCCACTTCTCCAATTAAAACGACTGCAACGAACCAATGGACGGATACTTAAAAGCGCGTATTACATCGCGAAACGTAGTGCAAGGCCAGCGTTTATCCAGAGAGAGAGAGAGACGATGGATCCCTTCAAAGTCTTACAAAGAGAAGGCCCTCTGAGAAGTGGAAGAATCTACGTAAAAGAGAAATATTTCGAGACTGGGTGTAACTCCCTAACGTGCCGGCAATTTGCTAACGTGTTCGCCTTGGAAACGCAACTGAGGGGTGTGGGGTGGGGTTGTCGGAAAGCACCCATCGACGAGGTCTTTTCCTTCTCCTCCCTTTAACTTTAACACGAGCGCAATTTGACCGTCCCCGCCTAAAGAGACCTAATTAGTGGAGTGCCCTCGCAATTACTGGTTTTCGCCTTTGCTTAAATGCCACGCCTCCCCCCTTCTGTGGTCACCCACCTCCAATCGACTCGGAAAGGGGAGAATTTGAAGCAATGGAAACGCCAGTCGCATAGGCCACACAAAAGAGAACCCTGTGTGCATATAGTTAACGCGGGTCCGCTTTGATCTCTCTAGAGACGGAGAATGGCCCCGCTAATAACCGTTTTTTTATTTCTTTGATTATTTTCGCGTCTAAATGGTGGAGATTTGAGACGCGCCGCAGAAAGGATAAAAAAAGAGGTTATGCAAAAAGTAATGAGGGAGCCGTTGTTTTCCTTTTTTTTAATGGGTAAGCGATCTTCCGTAACATTAACTCCGTAATGAGGGTTGTTTTCCAGACGGAAACTCTGGAGGAAAAAGTTACATCCCATCTCGAATATAGCGAAATTAAGGGTCGCCCTTGTGTTAAACTTCCGCCACGATATATATTTTCCGGGTGGCATGACTCGGTTCGTTTGGAGCAATGGATGGGCCCAAATGGGTCCGAATTCAGAATACATTCTCAGGGAAGGAAACAGGGAAGACTTGAATTGAATTAAAATGCTAATTTAAATTAATTATATTAATAATAAGTATTGTATTGAAAGGCATTATGTTTCAAAATTATCCAAAGATTTTATCAACTTTCTTGTTTTAATTTGCAAACTTCTAATTTCTATACCTTGTGACTGTAAAATTTAGAGAAGGATATCTACCAATATAACATATCAAACTTTATTTTCGATCAATAATAATCAAAGAATAGTAAAAAGTAAAGTTCCAGGTAAGAACTAATTATTATATTTTCGTTGAATCGATAATAGTGATTAGAATAATTCTTAAGGATAATTAAAAATTAAAAGTGCAAAACAAGATCATAAAGACAATATTCAAACATGCTTTGGACTTTAGTTCGTACAATCATATCTCTCAAATGCAAATCCTACGACTGAATTATTGAAACAATTATATATTCTATGAAAATAGCCGAATGATATGGAAAATTTATATGGAGACCTAAGCTCATATCTAAATAGTTTAAGATCTTTAAAACGCACGCTTTTCCTAGTAAAGGATTGATGTTACCATTTAATAAACGGAAATTATTTTAAAAACGAAATGTTTCCATTCTCAAATTGATTCATATTTTTCATACCCCTATAACTTTGGTCTCTCTTATAACATAATTCTTTCTTTATTTTGAACGGAAAAATATGTAAAATATAATAAGTTTATATTTCAGGCACTGTATATAAGATATTGAAGTTCAAATGTTTATCACTTTTGCACACTTGCCTATCCTTGAATAGACTATTATTTTTTCTGGTATTTTATAAACTAATGAAATACTGAATGAGATTTGGGGAGACAGGGATTAAAAAAAAAGATATATACGAATGTAAAAAGTATAAAACGGTATAATCCTATGCTAGGATCTAATAATGTAAGTTTTGAAGACTTATAAATTCGAGTTTTTATGGGCAATTTTCTGTTATCGTCTCTTAATAATGAAAGAAATATTAAGTTCTTTCTTGGAACTGTTTTTTTAATAAAGAAACCCATTCCGCTTCATTGAAATATATAATACGTGAACCTTGCTATTAAAAAAGTATTCAACGAAGGAGACTACGATATTGAAATTTAAAACATAAGAATCAAAACAAAAATAAAGAATAAAATTATATTATAAAATTATATATTAATTGATAAAGTAAAGTACTGATTATTCTCATGATTACTATCTTCGAAATTTATGTGTGAAATGTTGGCTTTAATTACTATTGACGGAACCACATGAAATGAAATGAAATTAAAAAATACAAAAAAAAAGAATTCAAGATAAATTTTCTGAAACCAATTATTCAATTTAAATTACAGCTGAACTTTTTACTGCAAAAACTTTTCCAATCTCATCCAGTTATGAATTCTTTGAATTTATCTCCTATAAACATGGTATTAGTACTCTTCGCAAATACTATTATCATCGAAACATTTACATAAACACATTTTAATTAATAATATTTTAAAATTAACTTAACATGAGCAGCAGGCCATGAATTTTCAGGAAGAAAGTGGCGTTTATAGCTTCAAAAAAGCATTGCTTCCTAACTAGTCTAACTTTGCAAATATAACTTTTTATGAATATGCATTTATAAACTACTTTCCCTTATAAAATGAACTAGTAGAAACGAAAAAATCACCGTTGGTTAACTAGAAAATATATTTTTAAAATAATATACTCAAGTCGCAAAATCTAAGTATGTGAGCAGCTATGTTTCTATAACAACGTCATGTTACGGAAATAAAAAACTTTTTTAAGACCTCATAGTAACTAAGACAAAATAGTATTTATAATATCCTACTTTATGAATTGAAAATTATTTACGTTTCAGTATTTTTTTAAACAAAAAATAATACGGTTACCCAAAAAGAGTGAAAGAATATATATCTTTGATTCGATGTAATTGGCCTTATTGGATGTTTTTGAATACTTTTATTATAAATAAATAAACCTTAATACGAAAAGATAAGCTCGAACGGTGAGATTATATGCGGAAAATGCACTTTATTAATTGTAGAGTAAAATTGGCATTTCAAAATTAAATGGAGAGGGAAAATAACTGCATTTCATAAAATAAATATCTCTTTGAAGTGAATTCAACTCGATACATTATTAGAAAATGAATGAGGGAAAATTTGGCACATGATAAGGTACGACAGGCATGTAAAAGACGGCGTTTTATATTGTAACAGAAAGGAGTGATTAAAAAGGGACAACTTCACTAAATTATGAGGTGCAGGTGGTGTTAAGTGTGAAAGTTATGGATGAGAAATACTGGAAGGGTAAAGGGTGCATTCGAAGGCTACAAGAAACCGATCTTCGAAGGGATAGTCTAATGTGATGAAGAGCAAAATATATCTCATGAGTTAATTTACATACTTAACCCTTGCCGTGCGTGATTTATTGTTTGATCGTGAGAAACGTATGATGACAAAGTCGGGAGGGATATACATACACGCTTATCATGTACAACGATTTATGGATTTTCTTTTTTGTATAAACAATCACAAATTTCAACTTATTTATTAATAATTTAAACTTAATTATTGGTTGATAATTGTCTTATGTACTAATATTCTCTATTTCCCTGTTAAAAAAATGATAAAGTAAGAGTAAATCAATTTCTTTTTCAAACTCAACACATTTCGTTTCCTCATCATACATTTTCTTTTAAATTGAATTTTGATCAAAATTCAGCTTCATAACTCTTATAATGAAATGTGGCTCCGTAAAATACATTTAATAAAAATTCAAACTTAGTCTCCTACATCTTAATCAAATAGTACGTAAGATGGGAATTATTTATTTATGCAAATGTTTACCATATTATCTGAAAATACGTACGAACATTCGCAAGCGCATAAATCGCTTTGAGTAATTATTTAAACTCATCCTTTTATTCCTTCCTTTATGAAATCAGTCTTTGTTCATGTATATGTGTCTTATTCTTTCTTTCTTATTATTCTTATTCTTACGTATCTATATAATTGTTTTAATATAGCCAACCAAAGAATAATAATTTTTTCTTCCTAAATTATATTAATATAACACGTTATACGTCTCATATTCTTCTTTTGCAAATCAATTCCTTCTTTACGCAACAGATAAAAATACCCTTCCAATTCGACCTCATACGTCATAATTCATATCCGCTGATACCATCTCATAGCCCGAACATCTTCTCCAGCACTTCCCGACACATATCCACTCTTAAGGGAAGCGACAACCTCTAGATCTCCCCGCATCCTGAAGCGGTAAGAGCCTCTGGTAAAGCGTTCCGCCGCGGTATCTCCCCTCCCCCATCGGAAGCGACCTCCGGTTAACCTCCATGAACGGAAGCACGCCATCGCTTTCGTGACAGATCGCACTGCTATCTCGGCAACAGGTGGCGAATCGCTTTTTCTACGACCTGAAAACTTTACGTGCCTTTCCCACGAAGACACGCAAAAGACCGTTCTTTCGACATTTCTTAATTCGCAGAATAGGGGGATGCGTGGTAGCTATCGATGTATCAGCAGATAAACAAGAACGATAATAGCAGGTATTTTACATATAAATTCATTATCTAAAATCTCTAATAACCATGACATTGAATGAGATAAAGAGGTCAAGGCGAACGTTGTTTGAACTTGATAAGAAGAGGATGGATATTAATATAGGTCTACCGGAAAGAAAAATATACAGGTCATACCTGTATGCCCCTGAAAAGGTATACCTTATGATATGAAATCTCCTTTGCCTTTAAATTAAAAGATCTTTGGGTAAATAGATTGTTCAACATTCATTTATTAAGTTATTAATATAATAGGGCTGATAATATACTGCAACGTATGAACTCATCCCGGCAATTTTAGAAACAATTACCAGTGTTTTATTTAAATGGAAATAAAAAACATAGTTACAAAAAGTATATTTGCTTTCTTACATAGCCTCGGTAGCGCAGTAGGCAGCGCGTAAGTCTCATAATCTTAAGGTCGTGAGTTCGATCCTCACCCGGGGCAGTATTTTGCCTGAAGGAAAATAATCCTTGGGTTTCAATTATTCCTTTATATTCACATGTTTTGAGCGAATGTTAATTTTATCCTCGAAAGGGTTCAAGTGATACAATAATTGTTTCTATTAATTCTATCATTCATGACCACATTTAATTAAGTATTACTCTATGAAGTTCGATAAATGATATGATTAACTCTCAAAAAATATATTCTACGACCGACGAATGTGCTAATGGGAATAATTTTTAAACAGTAATTGTGTTCTTCCCGGCTAACTGATTCCCATTAAAGTTTGTAGTTAGCATCGGGTATAAAGGACAAATTGCTTGAACTCATTTCGGGTATTTCTGAATACTTCGACATATATATTTGCAACTAACGTTAAGTTTCATTGTTGATAACTGCGCCGATTTTTTATGTTAACTCACAAACGTATCATAAAGTATCAGATACTTGTAATTAAAAGTGCATTTGGAACGGAATTTACATCAGTTTATTGCAATAAAAATCAATAACTGTAAATAATTAAGAAAAAAAATTTGAAGTGAACTTATGAACAATGAAGAACTAATGCTTCTAGAAAAGCAGTAAATTTTATGTTATAATTGTAAGGGGGTATAGCTCAGTGGTAGAGCATTCGACTGCAGATCGAGAGGTCCTTGGTTCAAATCCGAGTGCCCCCTACGCTTTTCTTTTGAATTCAATCACTTACTTTTTATGAAAGGAAATTGCTTACTACAAAATGTCATCCCATATAGTGATGATGATACTATTATCTCGAGGTTATATTAATTTTCTACTCGAAGGTTAAAAATATTGAGATTATTAAAATCAATATTAGAAAGTCGTAATTCGCAAAAAGTCATAGTATAATGAAAAACTGCTATTTCCACAGAAAATTTCATATAGTCGCTACCGGTTTCGTAATTTTACAGTACCTCTGCAAGGTGCATGCCTGAAATCAAATTTTCTGTGGAGATTACAAGTATTTTCATTATTTTATATTCAGATTATTGTTTAAGAAAGAAAAATATTATTACTCATTAGTATTGCGAATCAGATAATGAACCAATAAATTAATCTTTTAAATCAAATTTTAAGTATAATGATTATTCGTGCTGAAAGGCATTTATCATTTTAAAGTGTCAAATAATAGAATATGTGTCCAGACTCAAGGTAATTTGATACATAGAATTCTGTAAATTTCGAGAACTTAAAAATATACAATTTCTAAAAAGATAACGATTGGAAGAATATGAGCAAACTCACATCTAAGATATAATTATAGATTTTTCCAAGAAGTTGATTTTTTAATGATATCAGGCTCACCAACACAAGGCCTCGGTACCGCAGTAGGCAGCGCGTAAGTCTCATAATCTTAAGGTCGTGAGTTCGATCCTCACCCGGGGCATTTTTTGCCTGAATAAACATATCTTTTGATCGGAAATAAAAGTTTTTAAAGGTCTTTCGTGTAAATTAACAGATCGTGAAGTTTGATAAAAATAGAATAATGTATTACTAAACAAATGTTACATAATTTCGTACATTTCTATTTCCTTGTTCTGCTCATGAAACCTAGTTCACAAGATGGGAAAAAGGTATATAGCTCAGTTATCATTTCATCTATCTCTCTTTCGTTCTTAAATGAAAATATTAAGCAATATGATTATGAAAAATTACTAAATAATGTATAATCAGGGCGTCATATTTTGTGAATTAAACATTAGGGGGTATAGCTCAGTGGTAGAGCATTCGACTGCAGATCGAGAGGTCCTTGGTTCAAATCCGAGTGCCCCCTTCCTTTTGTTATGATGATGTAAGTAATTTATGAGCATCAATGAACAGCGCATAGCAACATTACATAGTTGTTAATGATATTCTAATTTTCCATATTATTCTCAAGTCGAAAGGTGGTTGAATGTAACTAAAAGAATTTTGAAGAACAACAGATACGGTTTTGTAGAAGTAGATTGTGAAAAATTTAATGATAAATAAAT
This sequence comes from Pantala flavescens, assembly GCA_020796165.1. Classification (NCBI taxonomy): domain Eukaryota; kingdom Metazoa; phylum Arthropoda; class Insecta; order Odonata; family Libellulidae; genus Pantala; species Pantala flavescens. Next base: position 42,262,163 of record CM036881.1, on the reverse strand, counting down.
GTTCCTGTTTGCGCAAACATGAATTTTTATTGAATGAGAATTGATTATGACAATCCTTTGAAGAAATTGAGAACGAAAACCAAAACAGAGACAATTGCCATGGAGTAACTAGAACAGAACTCATGACGTAGATAAGAATTTAAAAGCAAATTAACTTTTCTTGAACCATAATTATAAAGCACAAGAATCAAATGCCAAATCTGGAGGCATATGCAGCTCTAAAATCATACTGATACAAATCAAAATACGAGTAACAATAATAAAAAAGAGTATAGAAAATAGCTTCATCATAACCAACGCCTTGGAAGCACAGTAGACAAGTCCCATAAATATAGAATTTGAAAACTTCAGGATGAAATGGAATGATTCTGCCATATGAAAAGGGAGATTTTATAAGAATAATCCTGCTACAAATAAGAATTTGTAAGTACCAGTCAGAGTTTCATGAATAGTCAACGGTCATAACTAGCTGTGCATTCTAAGATTAAATAGCTTGCCTATTTTAAGATACACAACGCCTCGGTAGCGCAGTAGGCAGCGCGTAAGTCTCATAATCTTAAGGTCGTGAGTTCGATCCTCACCCGGGGCAATATTTTATAATGTTCTTGGTCTACAAAAGCTGAAATCGGAATTACCATGGCGATTGAGTTGTTCCCTCAAAGTACGTGTTTTACCTATAAATTACCTATCTTCATAACCTATTTCTCAATTTATCTATTTACCGATCGTAATGTAGTATTTTTCACATAACAGCTGAAATACGAAACGAGGTTTACGTAACTTTCCTCCATAGTAAACATGGAATTGATCCTAGAACTTACCTTGTTGATAAACTCCATCAGAGTTACGTAATAAACGTACATTCACGATACGTTCCACAATATTATAATACATAATGAGATGATTTGTATTTAATTATAAGTATACACGTCAAAATAAAAATCGATTTCACTAATTATGAAGCGTGCATGAAATTATTTGGGAGAACAAATTCGAATGCTGTACTTACTCATTCCTTTGTTAATGACGACGTTTTCTTCCCGGATGGCAGCATTTTGTCTTTTCCATCTGAAAATGAGGAAAAATGTTTCAATGACTTTATAGCTATGACAACGGTAAATATCAAAATAAATAAATATGGAAATGATCACTAAATTCTATTAAATATGTCGAGTGATACAAGTGTGATATAAGAGTGGATATGCGCATATCAATTTGTCTTTTAATTTCCGCAAGCATATCTTTCCATCACTGACATATAAAACAGGAACCTTTTATTGGTTCTCCCGCGTAATGTGCTTCTCCTTGAATATTGTCACGGCAACGGACATCTCACCATAACTTCATTTAAGCTTCTCGCAAAAACTCTGCCCAGCGACCATTTTTTGCATATACATGGGCTTATACTCCTCCATGAACACATCCTTGACATTCTTAAGCCTTATAATAAATATCAGGCAAAGTTTCGGCGAACAGTGCTCGACCTATGATGGCAGTACAAAGCCAAATAAAATTTTACCCTGCGCATTCATGAACTGCCACCATCGAGAACTCGGTCAACGAAAAAGACTCGCCTTCGTTAGAATGCAGCATATGCTACAAAATGGGAAAGGTCCCCGCGCGTTGCGAATAAAATGGGGCGGATTTGGCTGCGAGCGCATTTGACGGCGGAGAAATGGCGCGGGCACTAATGCATTAACTCTGGGAAATGCAGAAAATTCTGGAGAGTGGACCTCCTAATGAAAAAGTAGGCGCTCATGAGAGGACAATGTTTAGAAATCGTAAACAAATCGGCTTCGAATTCATTTATTTATTCTTTTGTTTTCATTTTTTTAACGCGCTCCTTTTAAAAACCCTTTTTAGGGTGGCCAGAATTTTGCATTCGAAATGAACGTGTATTTGAGAGTGCTGTATGCAATTTTTGGACCCACTTTTATAAATCTGGAAATGTACGGATTAAATGTTTGATGCTTCGAATTCTGCTCCGTTCTTCTCTTCGAATAAAAGCGGAGATTTTTCCCACTTGTGCGGTTAATTTTGTGATATCCACTCCACACTAATTTAAAAGGTAGAACGGTCAACATCCTAAACACTTGGTATTACATAAATCTACGGGATAAATATAAAGACAGTTTTTATCTAATCCACATTAGTATTTTTTATGTTATAATGTATTCATAAAATTATTATAGTAAAACTTTCCATACGACTCAGAGATTAAGTGGAAGGGAAGCTATATTGACCTAGCATTTCTCTAAAGATTATAAGAATGATAAATTAAATTTATATTAGAAGTATTTCTGTGCTTTTGAGAGAAAACATAGTTCTTCTGTCAATCCTATCATTGAGTCAATGATAAACGTATGATGTAGAATAAATTAATTATAATCGTGTTCCGTTTCCACAGAAACGTAATCGAGAGGAAAAATGGAATAAAAATATATCAAAATTAATACTCGAAAATGCATATTCATCATCTTCTACCGCTGCTCTACTCACATTATCATATTATCATACGTACATGTCGTATATTGATAGACGTTTTGTAGATAATTCCTAATCCAGAAAATATTCCACGTAAATGAAACGACTGTCTTTCAAAATTGCCTAGAATAGTATTCTTACTTAAGATAAATTTATAAATCATCGGTATAATATCTCTTGATAAGACTCTTCTTAATAATAATAGAATTAATATTAAATAAAGATAGTATTTATCTTCTGGTATACAAACGGTTTGCGCAAAATCATATGGTACAAGCTAACGCTGTAGTACGTAAGCCAAAAGGAAAAATGTTGCAGAAATTCGGCTCCAAAACAAAACAAACACGATACACTGTAAACGCAGCGTGAGATGTTCATTCCGGATTGATATAGTGATCCTATCACTTCTCCATCTTTTTCGCTTTCCCTTTCCACGAGTTCATATTGAATTCTTCTCGTTTCCTTGGAGATAGTTGTTTACTCCTGTCAAAGGGATAGTGAAAGAGAGGAAAAAATAATAGTGAATGGGGGATGGTATGGGTGAAAGGGAGTTTATTGGGACCGCTCGTATATACTCGATGTTTACCAACACATTTTTAGCGGCCTCTTTCTTCATCTCTTCTTTTACTGAGTGACAATACGTCTCACGAAGAACTTCATAGCGCTTTGTGTAAATGAGAAAACAACTACTATTGTATCTCCATCCAACACTGACCCATATAAAATGATAAGTCATTGTTTTCCTTTATATTCACAAAAAAATCCGTGGTCAGGCGAGCATAAATTATGCGAAAGTATATTTAAAGATTTCAGAATTGGAAATAAATTCGAAACTTTTAAATTGATCTTTTTCTCAAAAATAAGAATTATATCTCTAAATTATTATAGCATAATTGCTTATGATATATTTTAAAATAGTTTCGTAAGTTGAAGACACTAAGCTATAATTTAAAGTCCATTGCAATTTTTTTTAGAAATTTTTTGTAAAAGATGTATCAAAAATTTCGAATTTATGTGATCTTTTATTCTATTTGACTGAGTTACAAATTAAATTAACTAAGGTGGAATAATTGGATCTGTTTGAGTTAGTAGAATTTAGGAAAATACATGTAAATAGGAAGAATTATTTTCCCCTAAAGATAAATAAAAGTAACATTGATGGAGAATACAAAAAATATACATCTCAAAGCGAAATAGAGCAGAAATAAAAGACCTAATTTGATACTATTAGAGCTATGATAAGAAAATCTATATTCGTATTATTTGTAATTTAATTAGAATATCATAACCATGACTACATGGAAGGTACGGGAACAGTTCTTCTAACCTTATATTTAAATGTATAATAATAACTAATTTAAAACCTATTTCAGCTTCAGAATATACATATCTAAATACAAGATTAATAATGGAGTATCAAGCATGAAACATAAAATATGACCGCATATCGCTTAATAAACTTATCAATAGCAACAAAATGTTGAAAAGAACATATCCTTTGAAAAAACAAATAAGATTATACCTTCTCTAAACACGTCAAATACTATCCAACAACGGAAACAGTATTTATTCACGATCCGTACCACATCTAAGATTTAAAAAAACGATTTCATTCAAACCTCCTCAAGAGTTAAAATACAGGTATGTTTTCTGTTTTTCTCACCTCTGTCCACGGCACACAACTCATATTCTCTACCGCAATGGTCCGACGTTTTAGTCTCAACGAACGCGGCAATTGAATGGATGACCGTCCGTAGGGGAACGTAAACAGCACAGAGCAGAAATGGGCTTTTCCTGAGTTTCTCTTTTCTGCGTCGATAATTAAACTCGAAATGGAGTTAATGCTTCGCAAAAAGGAGCGGACCGATTCGCAACTACTCCCCGAAGTGTTCGCGAAATTAACTGCTTAACCCTGAGCTGAAGTTGGGCGAATTATTTCGGAAATTAAGTGCAATGAATTAATGGGATTTGCCTGGATGTCTAGGTGCTTGAATGTAAAGGACTGAAAAATATATGATATATATATATATTGAGAATTCTAGAGGAAAAGCTTTAACATTTCATTAATACTCTTTGAACTTTTTTATCTATATTCTACAAAAATGATTGGGTGCTTTATGACACACTACTAAACACTAACTGTGATACGTAATTTTCTATTATACGGGAATGTTATATTTTTCAAGCAAATAAAATACTAGTTTGTTGTCAATTTATCGCCTCTTTTTCATAAATGATATATATCATATTTACTATAAAATTTATAAATCTATATTATATATAAATTTTCATAGATTATCAAATATTTCTGAGATAATATTTATAAATTTCTCAATGACAGAACATAAAAATAGTGTCTTTTTCAATAGTTCAATATTTAATTATAAATTACCATCACTTTCTGTGAGTCTTGGAGAATATTGCAAAAATTCTCCATGCATCAAGAACCAAACTCTAGTCTACGAATCTTTGGTCAGTTGCAATAATCTTTGAATTAAATGGAAACTATTACTTTGAAAGTGTTTTAACATACTTTTTGATAAAACAAGATTTGTTAAAATTCCCATGCAATTAAAATCTATAGAGAAGAAGTTCTACAGAAGGTGGAAGACAAATTGCATTTCAAACATACTAGTAGGAAAATTGTAGTAAAATTAGTAAGATGATAGTCTAATTCGAAATCTTTCGCTTACTAGGCTGTATTTTACAATTCTTTTGAGAATCAATAATGCTTAAGAACCTGATTAAGTTTATTCATTAGATGGCAGAATCATTTTACAAATACTGCTCGCGAAAGATGAAAATTCAGCTCAAAATCAATTTTAAAATATACTATGGATTTTTGTTTTAAACTATCATGATTGCAAATAATTTTTACAAGAATTCTCAAGTTCATAATCTTTTTACATTCTCCAGATACTTTTTAAAGGGACTAATTGCCATTGTTTAAAGGGCAACTTACAATTCTTCTCTTAGTTCCCATTAGAACATGAGTAAAAGTAGGCCAATGAGAAGCTTTGGTAGTTTTAGAACCTTGCCTTTTGTCTTTAAATTTAGTCTTGGAACTACATATCCATCCTACTTTCTAGACACAAAATGAAATTCTTCAAACTTTGCTCATTTATTTCATTTCGAATTCTCCAAGAATAGCAGCATTTTGGCGATGTTTTTAAGTCTTTGTTTCGTAACAATACGCTAATATAATGGCCGTTACCGTTCGTGAAGTTAAAGGGTAATTTTTTTACCCTACAGAGACTTGATTCAAATCATTAGTATTCTCAACAATGAGAGAATTATGAACATCTACGTCATGTTACTGAATGGAATTTTGAAAAATTCTCTTGATTCACGAAGAAAAATTTTCATTTCCTACGATAACTGTTCAAGCATACCAGAAGCCCAAATAGTGAACCCAACTTTTATGGCGGAAACATGTGCATAAGAATAGCACGAAGATGGATGTAACTCATTAAAATTTGTTACATGAAATATTTTTATATTATGTGTAAGTTGATCGTCTTTTTGCGTTATTGTTGTGATATTTGTGGGAGTTACGGTTTTATTGTTGTAACCAACAATTTTGTTTCGCGATTGTTTGTCCAATTGTTACAATTCTATCAATAATATACGTCTCAACGTCTGAATTTTTAATAGTCTTTGCAATTGAAATGACGTATCATAAATTATCTTTTATACTGTGTAAATAAGTTAAAATGCCTTATTTCTAATTTAGCTTATATACCTATTTTCCTCTTTGTATATCCTTACAAAACGTTTTCCCTAAATAAACCACTAATTGGGATAAATATTACGAAGACCTTAGGCAAACAATTCACAACTATAAGCCCAAAAACATTCATAAATTATGGACAACGTAGGAGCTACAATAGCCTCCTACAAACATCTCTGTTTGGTACCGTTTCATCCCTCGTTCCCTCTGAACTGATTCAAATAGGAAACAATTCAATTTCCAGACCAATCAGGAGTATGGGAGGATGTGTTGGGATGTCGATAATAGCTAATTCCCCACAATATAGTGCGACGCCCAGTCGACCATTTCAGGTATTAAGGTTAGCCACTGTTATTCCTGAACCAGCGACGACGGTTGGGGTTTTTATATAATCCCGGATTGCAAAGCCTTGGCTGTGGAATTCCGACTAAACTCTCCGCAGAGGGTTGTAACTCATGGCAACGCGTCATGGCAAATGCATCAAAAGGGTTAAATATCCTGGCAACGGACACACCCATAGCAAGAGGCATTATTTTAATGAGAAGAAAAGCTATTATTAGAATTAGAGATACGCTATTTGAAGGAAAGAAAAATGCATGGAATGAACCACGTATGAATGAAATTGGATTTTCGTTGAGTATTCCTCGCCAATTCGTCGAAATTCGATTAGCAGTAATCATGAAACACTCAGATAAGATTGCAAAATATCTTAGCTGCCATATGAGCTGTACCTAGGTAAAACTAAAATAAAGCGAAGTTTATGATTTTCATTTAACTTAAAGTTGTAGCTTATATTAGACTTTTTTCTTGTTTTGAATTTAAAGCTTGTTTCTATCAAGTGAAGTTATGCTCTTAATTTTGTAGGATGAAGAATATTTTTAGAGAGTTGCAAAAATATATTGACCCGTATTTTTACTTTAAAGCTATATAAACTCGTCAAGGTTAATTCCATGTGTATATCAAAAATTATATTAATTTTAAATGTGATCTTTTCAGTACATTATGATATTATATTATTATCATTCAATATTTATATTATTGATAATTATTTTCATAAATTCTAATTAGGCGAATCGTTTGTCTCGTACAGAAAATACTTTAGAAATATAGTTACCACTATGATGAATTCTAAATCGGAGAAAAACCTTAATCCTCTGGTTATATAAAAGAAATGCAGACAATAAGTGTGTTTCATTTTCAAGTTGCTTCACTAAAACCATTGCTAAAGTCATCAATCGTTTTCTTGGTTATTCATAGCTACACCTTTTAGTAAGATGAAATAAATCTTCGCAAGTTAGAATAGAAAACTTGAAAAAGGTTTAACAATCCATAAACTCTCTTAAGAAAATTAACTTGATATTATTCCAGATTCCTTTTGTACCAAAATATTTTTTTTTAGGTTACGTAAATAATAAATTAAATTCGAGGACAAATTCCATGCTAAATAGTCTACCAATGCTATCCATAGAATAAACATTTTATCTGCACTTATTTGCATAAGATTCCTACAAAAAACTTAATTTCCAATCAATCAGACCACCAATGGGCAAAATGAATATGATAATAAAAATAAAATCTGTTAAAGTAAACTATTATACACAAACAAGTAAAAGAAAGAGATTTTTTCCATCATTTCCTTTCAACCTTAGTACTTGATATCATAAATATGACTAAAAGATTCCATGGGTAAAATGTTCTTTGGATCGCTGTGATAGATGCAAAGAAAACGTGATAGCATGATATACCACCATCCCCATGTGACCTTATGCGTTCAACATGAGCACGCAATGGGTCGTGAAGGACTTAAGGTGCGGATGATGGTACTCAGCGAGGATAGAATACCGTCGTTGGGTACTTGTGGGATCAGACGCAATGGCAAACTGCTGATGCCCTTAGGGAAGACCGCGACTTGCGGCCTTAATCTCTCGATCACAACATGTGCATCCTAAGTATAGCTGTCCTACCAAAGAGGATCTAGATTGAGATATATTCTGCAGCTGGGATTCTTAATATTTTAACTTACAAGAACACAATCACTCACACAATAATGGTTAGATGTAAGAGAAGATATGCTAGTCTCTACTTTGCCTCAAATAAAGTTGTTTACTTTTTTATATTATAAATCAAAGTACATGTTCCTCCTACTAATTAGTTTTGATATTGCAATAATTGTTCCTAAGTTAAATTTCAAATTAATATTACAACCATAAAAGAAAAAAAAAGAGGATAAGAACGTATTTACAAAAGTGATGGAAGAGAAATTACGATTTTAAAAGAATCGACAAATAAATACGTATATTACTACAGGAAATGAATATTTTATTTTTTGTATTGTAAATCATTCCGTAAATTGTTGACCATCGTTATTTTTCTAAATTAAAAGGGTATTCCTGTTTATTAGACGACTTATATCAGTATAAATTTTGAATAAATCTCCAAGTCTATTATTACGTCATAAACATTGTTGGTTGTTGATCTACGTCATCTAATAAAGGAACGAAACCGAGGCCCGTTTATTTGCATCAACAATCGCTATCATCTTTCTTGGCTCATTCTAGACAACAATGCTGCTCTAACCTTTCCATTGTCACCGACAATTGAATCTCGTACTGCCCAAGTATCACTTTCCAACAAACGATCCCCATTAAATTATTACTCAGAATTACCGCCATTAACATCGCGTAATTCGCGTCGCGCCCCTTCACGAATCTTCCACTCGTCAACAATCGACACTAATGACCTCTGCAGGGCCCAAATCAAAATACTCGATGAAAATGTTATGCGTCGAGTTTATTCATCATCGCAACCGGAGGACGAATCCATTTTCCTGCCGATGAGGGGCGCTGAAATCGGATTAAAATCGACCCGTGAGATAATGAATGCATCCTCGGTCCCGATCGTTACTGCCTCGCTAATGGAATCGAGGCGGTTTGTTAGCCGCCGGGACGTGACAGTAGTCCGCCAAGGAAAAGTTTGGGGCCAAATCCGATCGGTTGGACCTCTGGCGTCCAATTTGCGAACGATGCATTCGACGGGCGTCAAAGGAGGAAAAAAGCGATCTTTTTCGGAATTTCCCGATCGGTGGAGTGGCGATGCAAAAAGGGTTTCGTTTTACGCCGATTTTTGTCCCACTCATGATCGTTCCCGCTTTTCGAAAGGGACTTTTTCCTTCGCGATTTTTAACCAAAACTTTCAAGTTTTAAAAGAAGTTTAATTTTAATAAATGCTGGAAAGAAAGATAAAATATTCCTACAGAATGAATGACCTGTATATGTTTAGACCTTTCACAAATAAAAGGCGTAATTTGCTTTAATTCGGCTGTTGCGAGAAAGTTTTCCTTAGCAACGCGTAAAATATGAGTATATATACAATATGAGGATAATAATTCCACTGCCACACGCCAAAGTGAGGTTTGATATTAATATTAAAGTATATGAATTTAAGTAAGTGAAATTGAAATACTTGACCAGAGTGCTTGAGTATCGTAGGCAAATAAATAACTTTTTGATAGAATATTTTCCGAAATAACAAAGCAGTTTTATAAAAATTTAAAAAATTTGTATTTAATTTATCCAATATTAACTCTGTTTATGAATTCCTATTACTGATTTCTTAATTTAAAAATTCAATTGCTCCTCCCATTAAACTTCAATTTGTTTTAAAATTATTGCATTACAAATGAAAACCTCCAAAATATAAAGATTATTTCAAACAGAGAAATAGACCACGTTCCATTTCTTAGAGAGGATTGATCATTTAATTATTTTAAATTGTATTAACACCACATTCATCCATATGAATTATAAGATTTTTACATCAGTCAGTTACAAAAATAATGCATAAAAAAACTCCAACATTCTATCAATAAGCTGGATATAAAAATTAAAATTTTTTTCAAACGTTTTGAGAGAACAGAGGCTGCTAAAATTCCGTTAAGGTCTAAGAGATTTCATCAAAATATGCCCCGGGTGAGGATCGAACTCACGACCTTAAGATTATGAGACTTACGCGCTGCCTACTGCGCTACCGAGGCCTTGTGATCAATTGATCATAAGTCTTGTTTACTTTTAATCCTATAACCTTACTTTTGAGGTAATATACCTAATTTCTAATTCTTTATCTTGATGTAGATCGATATGATGGGTTCCTAACTAACATTTTCCTTCTGTAGAAATGAAACATAAAAATGAAGATCAATTTCTGATAAAATCATAAAATTTAGGGGGCACTCGGATTTTAACCAAGGACCTGTCGATCTGCAGTCGAATGCTCTACCACTGAGCTATGCCCCCCCACTTATGCATAAATTAAAGGAATTCTGACCAAAATATTCATTGCCATAATTTCTCTGAACTCAATCCTTTAGTGCTCCACTTCTCCTATTCAAAATGAGTGGAGCTAATTCTCGTAAACTATATGACCGTATATACGTATCTTTTATATTTACAAGTATTTGAAGGGATTCCTTACAATACGAATCATTAGATCTGCTTATAATGGACCAAATGATAACCACCATAACTAGGTGGGGGGCGATGGGATTTTATTGTAATCATTTGTCAAATTATTTTACTGTTTCTATTATTCAATGCATTTATTGCTTCTTAGACATTAAAAGGATGAGAATATAATTATATTTTGTAATCAAAATGTATCGTTTCGATTCGATCGATCAGCTGGTTCTAAGTTTGAGGGGGTAATAGAAATAAACTGACAAATAATATGCAAAGAAGAGGTCCATCTCAGCAAAAACATCCCCCGGGTGAGGATCGAACTCACGACATTAAGATTATGAGACTTACGCGCTGCCTACTGCGCTACCGAGGCTTGATATTATTTTCATTCCATCTATATTTTAGCCTTTAATTTCAGTAGGGTATGGACAATTTTTTATGATTACTTTTAGAAGATTTGAAATCTGCAGTATATACCCAAAAATGCTAAGATGTACAAAGTTAATTTTACTCCTTAGAAATGGATTAGAACATTTATTTATTATCACACTTCTTATTACTACTTATTCAATAACCATAAGTTCCAAATTATAAAATACTAGGCAATGCCAAACAAACGAGTAACCTAAAAAAAATTATCTTAGATAGAAATTAGAAGGGAAATAATAATTAGATGAAACGAATTATTCGTTAACACCGACTATAAATTAAGGATAGAAAATATGTAATTCAGAACTTTTTCGAAATTAATATCGTTTTTGAGTTTTAGTTTTCTTTACTTGAGTATGACATGTTTAACTTAAATAAAACAGGGTTTAATGGAAGCGATTATATAAAAACTTTAAGCCTTTTCAACAATTAATAATTCAATAAATATTTGTCAAAACTAACAGTTATAATTTTCTATTAGCTGTAATTCTCCCTGATAAAAGTAATTAATTTTATAAACTGCCACAACGATTTATCAAAATAGTTCCCATTTGCACCAAACAAAGGAACTAAAGAATCACAGAACTTATTTATCTTGGGAATGATGAAATCTTTAAGAAAGTCCCTCGGGCAGCTTAATTGCCCTCCGAGCGTGACAATGGTCACGGCAGAGAGGCCCGAAAGGGTTTCTCCTTCAACTTCTGACTTTCACCGCCTTTCACAATAACCCTATTACGTTTGATTGTGGATCTGATGATAATGAACTTTGACGGCCTTCGTAAGGAAACTGACCGAGGACAAGAAGTTCCTCAATGGATCGAATTAAACGAGGAACTGTGACCTGGACGAACAATGAGCTTGTGGAATGAGATGTCGTTTTCCTTATCTTGACAATTGAGTCGATGTTGCTGTAATGGGATTCCATCGTTTAAACGAGATCTGGATTTGCTGAAGAATCAGGTTATTCCGAGTTAAATCTAGCGTTGCTAACGGCGTGGGATTGTTGATTTACTTATCCAATCAGATTATTACGTAACCATAGAGATCAATTGTGGGAATGCATGTAGATATTGAACAATAATGAATTATTTCTTGACTTTGGAATGGTATTTCAGTATAAGTTAGTGTAAAAATAATATAAATCAATATCGTTCTTATCTTAATACGAATTTTACTTATCATAAGCCTCGGTAGCGCAGTAGGCAGCGCGTAAGTCTCATAATCTTAAGGTCGTGAGTTCGATCCTCACCCGCGGCATTATTTTGCTACTCAAAAATAATACTTCATAAGAAAGAGATTTTTATTTAGACGGGAAAAATGCCTGAACAATTCTATGGTATGCAAAGTATTACTTACAATTTTAGCTACTGTCACTAATAAATGTTTAATCTGCGCCAACGTATCTCATACTGGACGCTCTTTGTAGTTAGTGTAAATTCCACTTTGCATTTCTTCTTCTAGGTTAAATATATATATTTACGAAGAATATTTTACCTAATTTATTATGAAAAATATAGGATATTGTTTTCTATTCTACACAATCTTTTCTCTAAAATTAAAATAATCACCTATGATATATTAAAAAACAGAATTAACCGAAGAATTAAATAATGAAAGGCCAATACTGCGATGTAATTCGCTGAGTTATACCTTCATTCGTATAATTATATGGAAATATGCTTGAATGAACTCAATTGTATAAAATAGGAATTGTATAGCAAAAAGTATCCCGAGTGAGGATCGAACTCACGACCTTAAGATTATGAGACTTACGCGCTGCCTACTGCGCTACCGAGGCTTTGAATCATTCAATTTGCTATTTACAATTTACAATTTGAAGTAGGGTCTCAATCATATGAAGATAGAGTTATACAGTTAATTGGCATCATAACTAGATGCAATATAATTTTATTTCAGTCATATTGTCTAACTTTCATTTTTCTCTTCCTACTATGCGTAATTATTTCTTATATCTTCTTTTGCACAAGGTTCGTTGTTACCTGATTGGTCTCGTTCTTATGCATAATTAATTTACATAAAATAATTGTAATGACCTTCTCTCAATTGAAAAATAAATTTAATAATTTAAAGATGTAGCTCTTGCTGAAGGCAAAAATCAATGTGTATGTTTAATTATTTTTATTAAAATAAGCAGGGGGCACTCGGATTTGAACCAAGGACCTCTCGATCTGCAGTCGAATGCTCTACCACTGAGCTATACCCCCCACATTAAGTACACAAAATACGTGTTTTTTGAAGTCATATATTTTCTCAATATTCTTTTTCTTACTTTCTTCACAATTAATTTGAGCATTAATTTAACTATCTTCTAGGTAATTGTGATGAACTAATTTAAACTCCATTGCGAATTAATCTTGAATTGCAAAATCAAAAACTTGATCACATGTTTGTAGTTTAATTATATAAAAATCGAGATTATATCGCCTACGATGGTTAAAGTTAGCTTTAGAAATATTTCTCGTATGGATGGAGGATCCCTGTTATGAGAAGTCAACTATTCAGCTTCGTTACACCTAATTGACTTTTTATCTTATGTAATCCTATCACTAGAACAGCTGAGCAGAAGCGATCATTATGAATATATGAACACTAATTCCTCAGATTTGTATACCTACGATTGTAGAATAGTTTTTTGAAGTGTTAATTTTAATATTTATTGAACTTCTTTTTTCGGTGTTAATTTATCGTAGGTATGAACGCAAATTAAATTAGTGAAAACGAACAATGATTAATTCTAACTTCCTTGAATTTTGCAAAGTATATAAATGTATGATGGAAGGATATTCTCATTTTAATCCTAAAAATAATTCCACTAAGCAAAAAATGCCCCGGGTGAGGATCGAACTCACGACCTTAAGATTATGAGACTTACGCGCTGCCTACTGCGCTACCGAGGCTTACTTTTACTGTATCTTATTCTCATATTTAAGCATAATTTACGTTATTATTTATGTCATTATAAGCTCTATCAATGATCATAAGGTGTCAGACGATATCCCTGTCGTTATAGCAATCGATCATAACAGCAACAAATAATTCAGACCTAAGAATGAAATTAACAATCCCATATCTTTATCAGCATTCCGTTTCAACTTGCTTATTTGTTTTGCTCATTATCCTTTACATAAATACACATTCCTTATTTATAGCATTCAGTCAGTTTTTCAAGGTCAATCTACTACACTCTGATCTTAAATAGTGGAGCCTTATCTCACTCGCTTATCTCTTGTTCATTGGTTAATAATCTTTATCATGTTTTACGACACATATCTTTTCCCATTACTCTCTTAGACGTTTAAACGGAGCTCTTTATGTACAAAGATATTAAATCTTATTTTCTCTGCTCGGATTTTGAGTAGTTTTTGACCAATTAATATATTCACAAGGGTGAATGTACGTTCTAAAAGTCAATTAAAACAACCCAGAATCTCATCCGCTTGTCAATGCTATAGTGTTCACAATATAAAACACTGTACAATTAACTGCACATAAAATAATTCCAATTACTTTATATGTCTATGATTTCTTTTCTTGCGTCCATTCCATGAAATATCTAAATATTGAAATTGCATCTGTCGTTCTTTGGGATAGATCCAATAACAGAATCACTTTGCGCGTCGATTAAAAGAAATCTAACTTTTCATTGGATATACATCGATAATTTAATAAATAATAAGAGTAAATAAATAGTTATTATATGCAACTTCAGGCACTTAATATAATCTCAGACTTAAATAATCTATATGATTCTCCCATGTTCTGAACCTTAGGACTATTAAATATATATTATAAAAAAGACAAAAATAATTTCTCCTTTACTATTTTACCCGAATATAGGTCAAAAATCACTTTCGGTGATTCACAATACTAAAAGAACTCCACCGAATCTTGATTGGGAGAACCAGGTTCGAGTCCCAGTCCTGTTTATAGTTTTTCTGTATTAGTTGCGTTCCTAATTATTAAACCACAATTAATTGTGTTCTTATTACCTATTTGTTCTCAATAAATAAATAACATTTCTTTAAATTGCCTCTTAATCATCACATTATCCCTTTAAAGAATTGAATGTCACTCGAACAATATAAACAACGTCAACAGTAGTAATTAAAGCAACAATTACCCAATTTCAGTCAAACCAACTTCTGGCCCATCGGAAGCATGGAATTGGCGTATCCAAGCGACACCCCTCCGTTAATTCGCCCGAATAACTCTTCCTTAAAGTGCTGCAGATGGAATTTGGGGAGGGAGACGACAGATCCTGAGGGATAAAATCAAAAAAAGGGCCCTCTTCCCAGGGAAAGGAAAATAAAGTTCTTTTTTCCGGGCATGTATTTTTCATTGGGGATGGCGCACGTGGTAACAGGCGGGGGTTGCTAAACTCATTCCGATTCTGGATCAGAAATCGTCCTTCCCGAGGGTACAGGAAAGAGGATAAATTGTGCGGGAGGCTGCGACAACGCGGCGTTGCCAGATCTGAGAACATTCCTAAAGAGAAAAATGCTTGTCTTTTTTCCGGCCTAATGAATCCATTTCTCTTTCCGGTGTATGTTCGTTTGAACTCGTATAATGGTGAATAATTCCAAAGAGGAGTAATTATACCGTTTTGTTCCGTTCGACGTATTCTGAGGACTGTTAGCGAGAAGGGCAAGGAAACGGATCGCCTCGTTTTACTACCTTAATTCTTAAATAGAAGCCTTTTGATGTACTTCACAATGTAATCTGATAACTAGATAAGTCAATTTAAAATAATAAAATGCTGATGTCATTTTAGATGCCGAATAAGCTTCACAAATAGTTCAATATTTTTTTCCTTAATTTTAATCAAAATCATCGGACTGCAAATAGGTTGTAACCAGGTGATAGTACATGCAATTAGTTAGAGAAGAACAGGAAAATACAAACAGATAAATTAAATGCTTTCGTGACTTATGTCTTTGTGGACAGTACGGATAAATTAGTAAGTACCCTACACTCTTATAGAATTTTCTTGAACTCTTTACAAAATTAAATTTTGTCAGGGGTTAATTTTCCGTTTAAACCTACAATATACTTTATATAAATTAATAGGGGATTACTTAAAATTCGATGAAGGATGTTACCTCCTTAAATCATTTCCTACATTGAAAGTATAACTTTTCTTGGAACTAACTTTAAATGCTTAAAGGTCCTTTGGAACCGTTAACTATAGGCCTATTATTTAAATAATAAAGTCAATAGGCTTATTTCTTTAAAAATTTGGATCATATTAGAACCTATATGAAAAGGCAAGTTCTTCAAATGACCGGAATACTATCAAAGAAGGAGAGAAATTATATTTATATTTCGCAGATATGAAGGAAATTCCAACTCTGAAAATGCTATCATTTGAGAGTTTCCCATGTCTATTAAATTGAAATCGGTATATACATAGTATCGTTTTATAATATATATATATATAATACCTAAATTAAAATACAACTTAAAAACATATAAACTCTGAATTCACGAATTTAGAACTCATCGCTATATATATCCGTTCAAAGCGACTTTAAACCAACATAAGTTTGATAAATTAATCAATATACTCGATTAAATTCAAAGAAAAATAATAAATGTAACTAGTTTCTAAAAAAAAACATTATAGGCCCAAAGTTACCATTTTTGAAAAATATGAGCGGAAAAAATACGAAATTCATAAATTTATTCGGTCAATTTTCAAAACATTCATTTGTTCGTATTCCTTTGATACCAAACTACTAATATCTATCGTTTAAGTTATTAAACCCTGGACAAAAACAGTTAAAATCATCAAGTTTTAGAGATTATTGCGTATTCCCTTAGAGGATTCTTTAATGAAAAAAATCACCCACTTCAGGTGAACTCTCACACGGTAAACAATGACAACGAACGTCATTAAAAATAGACACTTACATAGTTTATATAACTCTCCTTTTAGGTACATAGAAGCTCTTATATTTATACGAGAAACTGATCTACACCAGAGAGACGTGTAAAGCGATGAACTCGATCACAGATGAGATTTTCCTTTCCGCACATTCCGGTATGGAACGATTCCTGTGGTTGGATTTGGAATCAGAGAGTTACAAATCATAGTTATATATCGCCCCAGCAATCTGTGCCGGAGATATATCAAGGGCGAAGCATTTAGACTAAGTGGAAACCCCGGGGAAAACCTAAAGGGAGACGGTTATGGCAGTGATGATAGCATTTGGACCTGTAATTAGTTCTGGGAAAAGGGATCCGAAGGAAAAATGGAATCGGAGGAACATTAATTATCGTGTGAAACAGCAGGGGTGAGCAAGGGCACAGATTTTATGTTATTGCGATCGTAGATACGTATATGAGACGTTAGGAAGCAATCAACGGTTTATGTGACCTCCAAAGCGTCCGATTTCCTGCTTTATATCCGGGAAGACAATCGCAGAAAGATTTTCTATCAATGGCTGGAAGTTTCCCGCCAAATGCCTCCGTATCCCTGGTGACCGATAGTAAACAGCGCAGAGAAACGAAATGTGACGTGCGATATTAGGCGGGAATTCTCGTGATTCATTGTTATCGAAATAATCCCTGGTACCACTCGCTATTTTATTAATGGAGAATTAAGTAAACAATTACTTAATACGATTCAATTATTTCATATAATGAGCGATGGAAAGTTTTAATTATGACTTAAATGCATAAAGAAAACAAAACGGAAGATTCTATTGTGACAAATAATGACTTACACTCTCTCTCATGGATTTGTAATCCTATTTATAATTGAAGCAGAATTAGAGCTTAATCTAAACACTTTAATCCAAAAAATGGAAAGTTTCTTAAAAATTCTTTTATTTTAAAAGTTGAAAAAATTATTTCTCATTTAAAATCAAGATCCAATTAACCCTATCTTTCTAAAATACCTTATAAAAAACGATGTTTTAAGTATAAACAAATTATTATCTCAAAATATTAGTTCAAAGAAATATATGCATGTTTACAAAACAAACCATCTCCGTCATATATTCTGTATGTATTCGACAATTTTGGAAGGAAGGGTGCGATAAGCTTTTACACTAAATTTTCGAAACGTATTTTAATGAGAATGCCATAACGTAATGTATAATTTCGGTAATAAATGAGATGGGAAATGTTCATGGAATTACAAGAATTTCGTAATTATTGGAACTGAACTCGATCCCATATGAAATTAACTTGCACGCCTCATCGATAAAACCAATCCACATTCGAAAATATTACATTAAAAAGAACCCATAAATCAATGAATAAGTTAAAAACGAATCAGCAATAATTTTGAAATTAACTACACTAAAATTTATCACGCAGAATATGTATTGCATTCTTCATTTTCCCAAAGCCTGATTTTTCATTCGTTGATAGAAATGTAATTACATTTTTTCGTAGTTCTGATGCATGTAAATGCAATTACGAACATTAATTTGTGATGGATGGAGTTCTATTTCAGCAATTGATGAGATTATTGGCTAACGAAATAAAGTTCCTAACTATATTGAACTCGCTAAAACATTGATCCACTGCATTTTTGAAAAAACAAATTCCAGACGAATTTATTATTATAATTTCATCATTCATCTTTTACATGACATACATTACATAAATATATACTTTTCGAAGAATAAAATAACTGATTAGTTGCAATTTGATAAGAAAATGGCTGCACCAAATAATCTATATGATAATCATAATCTATAGGATTACCTATATGACCAACTATATCATAATATCTCCTGATTTATCATACATTTGTAGAAATTTAATAACCCAGCTCTGAAATAGTAATTTACAATGTCTGTGAAAATTAGAATATGGGCAAAATATTTTTATCGGATTGATTTTAAAATTTTTGAGATAAAAAAGTTTACTATATTTTTATTCATTCCTTCATATACCACAGAATTATGAGCATATGTTTTAAAAATAGTAACTCAAAATCCCCATGCTATGTAATATAAAACTATCTCTATCAAAAACATATAAATCGAATTGCTGCCACGTAACATCTGTTGTAGTGATGCATACTATAAACCTAAACGTCTATATAAAAACAAAAGAATGTTTAAAGCGATAAAATTCAGTTCCGATTTCTAACACAGAGACTAGCGAAACAAGGACAGCATTAACAGCGTATGCTTAAGATGCGAAGTGCAAACAAGGCGTTCGGGTATTTGAGATTACAAACCATGATTGCACAGTAACACGGACGTTATTTATGCCGACAGTAGTCGACGGAAAGGCAAATGTTTGGATTCCTTCCAACATTTATAAACCATCCGTTATTTCGATAGAAGGAGACGGAGGTTTTTCAAACTTGGATTTGAAGGGGGAGCGCGCGACGAGTGAACGGAGAACCTCCTAACCGTTTATTCGAGCCTGATACCAAAGGCTGCGCTGAATATTTAGGGAGAGCTCTCCATCTGTTCCTCTTTAACCCATCGCGTTTTCTTTTCATTGCATTTCAAGCAAAGTGTCTTCAGTCTCATTCGAGCTTTGATTTAACCCTCTAACTGGAGAGCATGAATGTAAGAAAACACCGAGTACACTGAATACCGAGGTATATCTACGAAACAATGAAACACGGAGTTTACATAGCTACGAATTGTATTTTCGAAAATAGTAACGTTTTAATTGTTGATGATTCAATTATTGGCATATTGTAACCAACAAGAATAGCAATCGCTTTTGCTACACTCAACAATATCATTGTAGTGTTTCAATTTGTACCTTCCATAATAGCTCTCAAAATTTGGATTTTAATAGTTATAATTTCAACAGTGAGTAGCAAAAATGGTTGAGCTTAAGAACTACTATATTAAGAGGGAATTTTCCTTCTCATTAAGTAAACGAAAAGATGTTTTAGTTTTCTTAAAAATAATATGGAAAATGTTCAAAGCAGACCTTCACCTCAAGTGGCATTATTCACCATTAAGGAAATATGGGATATAAAAAGGTTCGTTCAAAGCAAAAGAATAAGCAATAAATAATTAGTTTTATTGATATAATTATCAAAACCCTTCTTATTGTAAATATCCCGAGTGAGATTGTTCGCTTATTGAAGTAATTTTTCCAGAGTATACTTTTTAGGGCAAGAACAATTTTCACCTCAATACACGAAGCGGGACTTAAAATAAATATATTTATAAGTAATAACTCTACCTTTTTTCTGATTCCGGTTTCTAACAATCAGGTGAACTAAGAATTGAAATATTAAATGAAAATGCAAGTAAATCCTAATCTAATCTTCTGATTAATTTTTAATGAATACATTATTCAGAAAAAATTAGGGAAAGTGGGTATATAATAAAGCTATTTTCAAATAACTCATGTAAAGAGACAATAATAAAATCTATCATGTTAGTTCATTCTTCTTACTAAAAATACTTATTCTCCCTTGTAATTTTATTAGAATTGCCAATCACAAATCATGCCTACTGAAAAAATTTTAATTTTATCATATTTTGGTTCAAAAATCAATGGGTAAGTACTTGTATGTAGATAATATATACTATGTTTTTAACAAATAAAAACGTTCTGATTTTCAGCAACCCAGATTTGTACAGATAGACAACCCACATCACATCAACGCCTCGGTAGCGCAGTAGGCAGCGCGTAAGTCTCATAATCTTAAGGTCGTGAGTTCGATCCTCACCCGGGGCAAACTTTTTCACAAGCTAATTTTCAAAGCTTGAAGGCCAACTGTTACAAACTATGAAGAATCATAGAAATTACAGCAATGCACTATTTCTAAACTTAATGTACATAAAATATCCTACATCACTGTTTTTTACTTAAAAATATATCTGCCATAGTTTATAGGGCAAAATAGGATATTTTAAATATTTCAAGATATATGATAAATCCACAATCAAGAA
The DNA here is from genome assembly GCA_020796165.1 of Pantala flavescens. Taxonomy (NCBI): domain Eukaryota; kingdom Metazoa; phylum Arthropoda; class Insecta; order Odonata; family Libellulidae; genus Pantala; species Pantala flavescens. The sequence continues at coordinate 42,241,158 of CM036881.1, read as the reverse complement.
TGATTTACTTTTCGTTTCAAATATTGCAAACATTAATAATAAGCTTTAATTTCGATTTTATTCAGTCCATAAACCCTGAATGAATTTATATAGAATTTAAAATATGTAAAAAATGATTTAGTATTATATTATTATAGGAAGGAATTAACTAAAATTTTACTGGATACCATTCATCTCATAATGTTATCTTTAATCATCGATATTATATTAGAAGTTATATGAAACGAGTGTAAAGTAAAGGTTATATATAAAAAGTAGCATTTCCATACGCCGTAATTTACATTTTAATCACTTAAACTAATTCCTGTAAACAAAGGGCTTTATTTCAAATTATATTACGATATAACGTTGATTGAATGATTTATTCAAGACTACTTTGTTATGATAAGTATAAATGCATTGCCTATTATATTTCTTCAGTGGAATACGAGATTATTTAGATAAAACTAAGTTAAATCCTTAGATATTTTGAAAAGTACGTCCTAAAAAGGCAGTTATGAAACATACCAACGATGTTTAGCAATGAAGTAATTTGCTATTGCGTATCAAAATAATATTTCGCGTACTATTATCAAATCAAAAATGTATAATATATAACAGTTTTACACATTCTATAAATTACAATTCCGCAAGGTTGAACACTTTTCCTTCGAAATATTTGATCTAAAAAAAACACCATGGATTCCTGGAGCGGCTAACATTTCACTTCTACATGCTCCGCTTCCCTAATTATTTTGGGTCGGCAAACAAAATGTTCGGCGAACGGGTCGATGACAATAATTTCGTCCTGGAAAGCTTCAACGCCAAGATAATGGTCGTCCCTAGTTATTTACATGGAATCTGCGAATCCCCTGTGTTCCCTCCGTGCGTGTAACGCGTCCGTTCTGCCTTCCAAAAGCTTTTCGGAGCCAAAAAATAAATATCCACCGATCGTGGGTTTCACTTTTCCAACTACTACATTGCAATAAGAATTAGCAACTTTTTGAATAGTTTTATGGTTACCATGCAAGCGTGCTCAACAGTAAACAGTATCAATATTCACATTAATTTTAACTATTTTCCTGTTACATTTTAATATAACAATTCGCATACATCCATTAACATTTATTTATAATTACTTTAATATGTATATTATTATAACTAATTTTATGCTTACATTGAAGAATAGTTTGATTACAATTTTCAAATTGTAATAGGTGGAACAAATTTTAAGGGAATTGATTTTGAACGGTCGTTATGCTGCAATTGTTAGAATAGAATTGTTGTGAATGAGAGAGGTATTATTAATTAAAATTCGTTACTATTCAGTGCAATAAAAAGGCATTACTAATCAAATTCAAGCCTATACGTGTTTTTTCATTCTTATTGAGTAACCACCATGTTATAATTTATTAAGCCATGTTATGATGACTCATATAATTAGAATAAGACTGATGAATTAAGAATAGGATTCATTTTCTTCCACCCTTATTCAAAACACAGATTACTGTAAATCTATTAAAGTTTAACTTATCAGCAAAAGTATATAATGTTCCGATATTAAACTGCTCAAAAATGTTACTTCGCATTACAAGACCCAATAACTTAAATTTCTAACTTATAATTCGATTCTTATTCTTGAAACTGCAAGTCAAAGTTATAACAAGTGTTTCATTTTGTATATAAGTATTTCCCTTTCTAAAATATCTATGAATTAAACATGGTACTTAAAAACCGGAATATTTCAACATGGCCCAATTTTAAAGCAAAACTTGACCCAAAAATGATACTTTATGGTTCCTAACAATCAGGGAAGATGTCTTCTTCCTTAACGTACGCCAGAAAGTTCCAAACCCCCATTTCTCACACTCGTACAACACTACAACGAGTGATCATCGCCAAAAATACAACTCCCTCCCTGTTTCCATAGAAATCGTATTCTAACCCACATACATATATTCAAACATCCCCTGCGCTCCCAAGGCACGGGTATTTTATATAGTTTGGCTTCGTACCAAGGAGGGTTTAAACCCCCTTGGGTTCTTGTCCTTTTGTGTGTTCCGAGGGGGTTTCAGAGTTGGTGTAACCGACTTGAGGGTAGCAGTTGGGGAGAGTGGTGAAAGGAGGGGGAGGAAAGCTAAGGAAGAGGGGTGGCGAAGGGAATATGCTGCATAAAAAATAGGGCACCCGACCGGAACCAAGTGAAGTGCATGACCCCTTAACACCGTTATTTTATGCTGTCAACCATTAAACCGGAAAATGAAATTCATCTTTCGGAATGGCAAACGAATAACGCCATAAGCCGATAACCATGGAAACAAAACGTGGAGATTAAATTCACTGATAACTAACCGAAAATTGTGAAAACCTAGCAGATCCTAGATATGTAAAGCTCAAAAAAACTAACTCAGCAGCTTAAATTCCGTTTTACTTTAAGAAGTTGATACGTCATAATTTTACATTTTTTTATACTATAATCAGCACAAAGCGATCTATAAACTCCTAGAAATGTTAGAAGTTAGTCTAGCAGGTGCATAGATTTAAGTATAAAAATACAAAATAATACACAGAGACAATACTTCTGCTATTCTAAAACAAACTATTATATTTAATGAATTGGAGGGAAGTGGACAATCACAACAGCAACAGCTTTCTCGCTACATAACAATTAAAGAGACTGTTATTTTAAATGAAGATTGATTGTTTGAAATTAAAGGCATATTTTCAATAGAACTTTTTTTATAGATTCGATTGTTGAGAACTTTACACCTATATACGAACAAACGTAATCACATGAGCCTTCCCACAGGTAAACGATCAATATTATTTGTGAAGATAATTTAGAGAAGTGGAAAGCTAAAAGAAATCACATATTTCGAAGAATATCGTATGTGCATTTTTTATTTACCCAGATCTGTGTAAAAGAGCGGCATATTAATGACGGGAGATAAAATTTTGCCCCGGGTGAGGATCGAACTCACGACCTTAAAATTATGAGACTTACGCGCTGCCTACTGCGCTACCGAGGCAGTTGATAGTATCGTTCGATTGATCTATGAATTACTTAGATAAATGAGATAACCTGTTATACTAATGAAGTTAACTTCAATAAATTAAACTATGTATAATTTTTATTTATTAGAAAATTAGGGCAATTATGTATTAATATTTTGTATAAATTAAAGAGAACTATGAAATGCATGGATATTGGCATAAAATTAAGAAATTCAATAACTTAATTTGTGTAAGAAATCATTAATATCGTTATTAGCAATAAATTTTCCAAAGTATGTATCCTATTCTGTAAGAGTTACCAAAAAAATAGGATGCAGTAGTAATAATTTTTTAAGATTGCCATTTAAATATTTAAAATAGATAACATAGCAAGTAAACAACAAAAAATTATATAAAAAAGAAACTAAAAATACTCGATATATATTTTAAGTAATCAATTATCAATCAAAATAAAGTAAAGACACGAAAAAAGACATCGATTGTTGCAACAACAATGGGGAATCAATAAGCCAAAAACAATACCAACAAAAAAGTTTGAGACGATTCCAACAATAGGCTCTTACTGCGGCGCGAAATACAAAACCAACAACAATAATCATCCGACAACAATGCGAACAAAGCCTATAAAAAAACCGTAAGGAACTCGAGGGAACGAATTTAAAACTGGAAATGGATGTCGCGAGCCCAATTATACCCGAAAAAGGCACAAGGATCCTAAAAAAAGTAGTATTGGTACATGCACGTGGCCATTACCATTTCATAAGGCAGTTTTTCCTTTGGGATCCGGCCTAAAAAAAAAGGGTTCTCAACGGAGCGGTGAAAGTGGAGGGAGGAAGACGTTTTTGGTGCAGCGGAAGGAAAAGAAGAACTGGAGAAAGAAGAGGGAAAGGGAATATTGGATCGAGGAGGACTTTTGAGGGGGAGAAAATCTCTGATTTATGTAAATGGCTAAGCCATCATAAGTTGGCGGAGTTTTTTAAAAAAGAGGGACTTAGAAAGACCGCTGGGAAATCGCTCTATTTTTAAACCGAATCGAAAACCGTACGCTTGGGGAAGCCTTTGAAAATTCATTCCGAGAGATTCTCGATTATTCGCTAAGGTTTTCAATCGTGAATATTCAATCGTTTGAGGAAAATGCGAGAGAAAAGGCTCTGGACCAATGTTTCCTACTTCAAAAGTCTCCGTTTGACGGAGGCAGATTCAGCATCTGAACGTCCCAAAAGTTTCTTCTGTGTATACAGAAATATCGTGTGAGTAATTGTGAATGATATCAATACATGAAATATTCCATCGCTTTAGTTTTTTGGTTTGATTTCAAAGAGATCTTTTCATTATTTGAAATATTCATTCGGTGTTCTTAAAGGGCTGTTCTAATACTTTAAGGGACTGATGTCCTTGAATATTGTAACGCTAATACAACTGAATACATACTTCATAACGTCTCAGAGGGTACGAATGATTTGACAGCTTAACTTTAGTATATTACCTTTATTTTCCCATATAGTATTTGTTCATCTTCAACATAAACGATTATTAGAACATTATTTCCAAGTTATTTTTGCAAAATTACCTAAATATAAATGTAATACACTAGATACAATAATTTAACGTAATTAGTCTACATTTTTAAAAGCATACATTTCAAATTACACGAAAATTAGTATTTACACGAAAATAAATTATATCCAACATGTTTACAAAGTGTTAATAACCAGTCAGCTATTTGTAGATCATATGAATGAGGAAACTTTGAGAGAGAAAAACCCAACTTGGTCGGTCAAAATGAATAACTCTGATCCTTTGCAAACAACTTTGGTCGTGCTTTGACGGAATCCTAGCAACAAACAAAACAAGGTGGAACTTCAAGAGAGTGTAATGAGGTTACCATGGAGATCAGTGAAGCCCTAGGCTCGATCCTTATGCATTCGCAGACGATGGAAAGAGTGGGAAACTTGGAACGGGAAAGGAAATATTCGAACACCCTTTTTTTCACGTAAGGAAAGTATATCTCATACTGCTGTCCTCTAGTGCAGAATAAAATCAAATGTTTCCCACAAACAGCTTCAAGCACTCCGATCATGTTTTTGATGAATGTAAAAACTTTCAGCTTCGGCTTCGCGAAACATTTCCCGGAAGATGTAAAAAAAGAAGCTTTAAGAGTCCTATAGCCATGGCCTAGAGCATTAAAAGATACGAATAACCTCTGAAAATATTTTCTAGAAAATGTCATCATTTGGTTAAAATCTACTTAGTTTTCCTAACTTTACGGAAATAAAAATTTCAGGAGTAAGCGAATGAATACTTCATTGGGAACACGCCAACATTTTCTCCGCTGAAAAGTTGGTATAGGACTTCCACTTGATTCAACGGTCATTGACATAGTTTAACCATGCTTTCGAGTCCCCAAAATTTTTAAAGCCATTTAAAAAATACATTTAATTATTTTAAAAATATATATTTATTACAGTTTATTGAAAAATTTAACTTTGTATTCTATATTTATTGTCTACTGATTCATCAAGTTGGAAAATTTGAGAAAGAAGTACATTCTGCAAAGGCATGCAAGTATATTTTTCATTGCTATGAAGATATGATATTTATTGGGATTATAAATAGCTTATTTTTTAATTTGACACTTTTTTGATACATTATTACTGTATTAAGGTATGATTTGAATTTGTTCACGTACATACTATTATATTCAAAAAGGTGATAGCAAACCTAGGAGAACTTCACTGAAAGTGTTTCCCCGTTTTAATTAATTAACTTCCATCATTAAAGAATAGTCAAAATTATATTGTGTAGGAATCAATCATGCATACATATGGTCCCTTCAATACAGAATCGGAATCCCGTTAATGTATTTCTAATATATGAATTGAAAGCAATCGATATAGGTTTACGGTAGCATAAAAATTTCACCAAAAATTTCGCTGTTTGAAATGACGATTAATGAAATTAAACTCTTCATAAAAATTGCAACAATTGTTTCAAAAGACCAATCGCACGTCTCTATCATACATTGTCTCAATCGATCATTATTGTTGTCTCATTGTTATCGAATCCCTTAAAGCTGAAAGCTCTATTTAACTGAATCCAACGCCGAAATCGGCGTGGCATTACATCGTTAAATTCAGACGAAATCGGTCCATGAGCTCTATAAATATGATTAACTAATAGTGAGAGTCTGAATGGGGCTCGAAAGTGGTTATTTCCTCATTCCCACTTAATTGCACGAGAAGTCGTTCTGTCCCCATATCTACTCGCACTCACACAGTGCTAATAATAGCCTTAAGGGATATAATCTACTAAATATTAGCTGTGAGTGAAAGCACTTTGAATAACGTTATGATGTGAATGTAATCGTTCAATAGATGATAACGTTTACGTATATCTAAAGAGTATATATCGATGCTGAAAAGTTAAAGATTTTCACACGCCAATTGTGGGCATACGATATGAAATAAGGTCTCATTCATATTATATACAATGAAATATTATTCACTAACGAAAACTAACACTGGGTTTTTATCCTTTTTTACATTCCTCTTTTGCACAAATCATATTTCGTATTGTACACTCATTTTCATTCTTTCAAAAACATTTCTTTCATGAAAATTAAGCGCTTAGGAACTACATTGTAGCTCACCGAGTGAACTATCATTTTTGATCAATAACATATTTTAATCTCAAAATTAAATGTAAGGTGTCTATATAAGAATAGCATTGAGAATATTAAAGGGCTATCATATACCAAATATTTAGTGAGGGTATTGCCTTTTTTCTTTGATTTATAAATATTAAATAAGTTTATTTAATCAAATTACATTATATTCAAAAGAAAATGATGGTGCAAAAATTTATCTTCTTCTTAAAAAAAGGAATAATTTGGTTTCTAAACTTTTCTAATATCGAAGGTACAATTTATCAATTTAATTTTTGAAATGGGTGGGGAACAACAGCATAAAGCAATCAATCTTAATTTTATGGTTATATAATTAGGGTGCATATATCAATAAAAAGGATGTTTAAACATTTTATGAGAGAGTGCATCCGGTAACGATGCTTTCTTAGCAATAAGAATTTAATCAGTTTCAATTATTGCAAGAAATTAAAGGAAAACTCTATTTTTTATCGCCTTTTATTATCTTTAATTCATATTTCAAGGTCATTTAATCATACTAGGCAGTGAATTAGTAACATTGCGTATTGCTCGTGAATAAACTTTCTCCGCAAAAAAATACAATCCCCACGAGTTGCATACGTATTCAATCCGCGAAAGAAACCACAATATCTGCATCTTTAATACCTCCCTCCTCCGCATAAATTTCCTTACATTCCAAAAAAGTTGACCTCTTCAAATAATCCCAATCACACCAGAGAACATGCTATCCAGTAACACGCTCCGCACACACGCACCTCAATAGTCTGACCATTCCTCTCGAACCCACCGTCTGGATCCGCCACTGATATATGAGACGTCAAACACCCCCTTCCTAATGCTCCAGATCTCTCCAAATTCCTTCCCCAAAGCTCACTCTCCAAGAGCATCTGGATCAGCCACTGATATATTGGACCCCCCTCCACATAAACTCCACTACCAAGAGCTTCTAATCCATCCCACCCATCTCAATTTTCGTTTTTCTTGAAAAAAATCCACGAAGATTCCGCGAAGAAGAACTTAATTCATTGATCGCTCGGGATGGTGAAGATAAAGGGCTAACCACGGGAATATTTCCCTTATAAGTGGCGCCATCTGATGAATGAAGCGGTTACGAGAAGATCGCGTGAAAATGTTTGTAACCACGGTGACCGAAAGAGGGATGGGAATTGAGCTATAGATTCCGGTATTAAGGGCTGAATAACAGAAGGATAGATTGCACAATAAATTTTCGTGCAAATGATACTTTCAATTCATTATTATGTCGGATTTAAGATATCAAAGATTTTTTGTACGAGAAGTACGTTCTTACAAGATGGCGCGAACAGGAATCATATGTGTGAAGGATCATTCAAAAATGGAACTTTACTAGAAGTGCGACGGGATTTCACTGATGATTTTTTGCAATATATGATTATTCATTTTTGTTTTTAATGCCTATAGTTTAAGGATTGCAATTCCTTCAGTTCTCAAGATTTCACGTTTTCATTCTTAAAGAAAACAATAAAATCCAGATATTTAATTCTACTGCAGAGCATAGTGTATACTCTATATAGAGGGAATATCTTGAACTTGGATAGTAACTTATATAATTATCGATGTTAATGTTACAGACTTTGTCATGCAGCAAATAGGAGTACATTATTAAGAGTCATTTTTCTTTTTATTGTTTACTAACTATGTTTCGCCTGATATTGTTCGTTAATAATGGACTGTCAACAATCATTTCTTTGTAAACTTTTCGCTGGACAATCATTTACGATAATTAACTTTCAACAATCATTCGACTGCTATTTCAACGTTTGCCAACCTCGCATCGTTTTCTCAATATAAATTTCTCATTAGCAATACTCCTTAAGTAAGTTCTAACCATGTACATTCGTATGGATATTTTTTTAAAGAATTTATGGTAATTATTGTAATCAACATGTTAAATAACTACTCATTTATTTGTCCTGAGATATTATACAAAATACTCACTTCGATTATGCTACAGCCTTCACTAAGCGAAAAATAATGCATATTTCCAATATTTGCTCCCTCCAACATCTAATAATCGAGGAAAAAAGGGAACGTTTTCCTATTTATTTATGTTACATTAAAATCCTTTTCTCTATTAGCATTATCGACGCTCTTCTATTGAAATATATACAGATGATCGTGTAGGGTTAATGAAAGTACTTAATATGTATATTAACATAACAATGTAAATGTACATCTGCATAAAACACGATGAGGTACCCTTTTTAACATTCAACCCATATAAATTTTTTCTTAAATTATAATATCATTCACTTATTTGTTCCACATCAAATCGTTGTATATTCGAATACCCAAGAATATACATTTGTAAATTAATGAAATCAATGTGTGAAGGCGTGACTTCGTGGAATGCCATAGTAATAAAAATAACTTAGTAAATTTCCACAGAAAAAATTGTTATATTTGCAACCGGTTTCGTAATATAACAATTTTTTCTGTGGAAATTTACTAAGTTATTTTTATTATTTGTAAATTAAATTTACAAGATTTGTCATCTTTTTAGACAGTATTAAATTTTCATTAAATTAACATTACGTTGTGGAAATTGTAATTTACAACCCCTTATTGCAATGTAACGTTGTCCATCGTGTTATTTACGAGGCAATTATTCATCTCACTACAATGTCCCCGCATCAAAAATGAGTTAATTATGAATAGGATGGGTATACGTGATAAGTTCGGAAAGAGGATCCAAAAATCGTCACTTGGAAAGGGAATACGAAATGACACTTTAGGACCGCAGCTCAAAATTTCTAATATAGTTATCATTGGAAGCATAAAAAATGTAAATCTCCTCTTCGATAAAGGCATGGAAATGTTCCCTGAATATGCAATCCGATGTTTGATCTAAAATATTCAGGGTGCGTGAATAATACGCAGTCTCTCCGCCTGTGTAAATACCTGCAGCATATCTCATGCATACAAAACGACCACGCTGGGGTTAAAAATTCAACAATGAAGTGCAACAAAGCAAATACCAATAATCAAAACTTTGTTCGCGCGCTTCGGGCAACAATGGTTAAAGCTACTCTCTCTTTTTCTTGAATTTACACTCTCTACACATCAATTCACAGTCATATTATTTTCGATACAAAGTTTTAAAGAGTTTGAGAGCATTTAAACTGAATCAAAATCAGCCAAAACTAGTATTTGAATAATCACTGCAGTTTTATAACAAATAAACTCAAAGACAGAACAAACAAAGTGAATAACAGCTTCACTCGATTAACAATAAGCTTCTTTGGTAAAAAAAATTATTACGTGATCATTATTAATTCTATCTAATTGCAGTAATACGAGAAATTACGCGCAATGAAACATGAAAAACATATTTCGAAAAAAAATCAAATGAAAATCACGCCTGGGTTCCTTACATCCGAGTGGAAAACAAGGATTAATGATTAGTTAAAATATTACATATCTGAAACTTATTTTCATGGACCTCTTACACTGAATAAAAATAATCTATCTTAATCGCTATAAAAATACATTCGAAGTAGGAAAAAACTTTGCCAACCAAGAAAATGGATCATGATTCTAGTATCCTCTGAAATACAACACTCTTTACTAACTCAACCATTGGATATGACATAAAAATACACTACAAACCGACTAGAACAACGTTTGATTTCCCATACGGAAAACCAGCTTCCAGTTAAAAATGAACCCATACCCTTTCAGAACTGAAATGCGCCCAAGTTGGTCCTTGCCTAACATCCCTTCAATCAAAATGTTAATAGAGAGGGGAGAATGGGTCGGGTCGAAGATTTCTAGGGGCCACGGAGAGACGCGCTAGGGTTAATGCTCCGCGAACGAAGTTTCCGGTGTGCTAAGGCAGAAAATGCGTATTTGTATGCGATGTTATGCCTCTTGGATGATATCGCCCTTGAAGCTCACGGTTGAGTGTGACCCGTTTATTATGATTTTAACATCAACAAGCCTTTGTATGAAATGCATAATTCAACGCGAAATATGCTAAGGATACTAGAGAGGCCATACGTTTCCAGATAGACCTTTACACAGATCGTTAACTTCCTTGCTAACATTGTCTCTTCGACCTTGATGCTAATTAGATGCCTCAGGATTATCCCTTAACGTATAAGATTAAAACCCTTTTTCCTGAGGACATAAACCCTTGGATTTACTTAAATGAATTAAGGATCGGTAGAACGCAGCCTAATATTTAACCGTTATTTCAATCGATAACTTCTCCTGTAACTGTTAAGAGGATGTATATAGAAAAAACTACACATTAATCTTTACAAAAGATACATTACTTGAAATAGTAAAAGAAAGAGTAGCTCTAAATATTCTCTAAAACAAATTTTATGTATACATTCTTATTTAAATGTGCCTCCATAAAAAGATAATATAATTTGCACAGATCCCCTTTTGGCAATCTAGCCCTGGACACAATTTATTGACTAAATATGCGTAACTAACTCGTCCGAAGAATGGCTTTGGATAATTCAACAAGTTATGATTAGATGGAACAGCGTAATAGGTAATGCAGGAAAAATACTCCTTCTGAGTACACAAAGATACCTTCGATTCAAATTTGAGCAATTAGAGAGCAATAAGTTTTATCTATTAAGATTCAAATCATAAAAAGTGTGCCCCGGGTGAGGATCGAACTCACGACCTTAAGATTATGAGACTTACGCGCTGCCTACTGCGCTACCGAGGCCTTATTGTTTTTGCGATCCTTTCCATAGATATACATACCTACATTAGGTAAAGATTCCTTAGATTAATCTACATTAATTGGATGTATTCGTTAGTATGACATTAGGTCTATGTGTTATTCAATGTGGTTTTTTGATTTTTTTTTTTCTGTTTTTGATTAAAATATTATGCTTATATTTTTTTATTTAATGCTTATAGTTCCTTTTGCAAGTCATATATTACCTTTTCTTATGGAAAGGGTCTATATTTCTTCGGACGAATTGGTTATCAAGAAAACATTATTTTTCTAAATTTTTAAAAAAATCTAAAACTTACTTAATGGCAATAATAACAATAGATTATTACAAAATATTCCTTAAATAATCTATATTTTTGTTTCTTTTAAAGCTACTTTATTTTTATTCGACCTACTGAGATGAAAAAATCAGGGTATCATACAAAAATTAGAATATTCCAAGGATGTTATATGAAACATGTTCTGTTCATGGATGTGAATGAACTAATAATGTCATCATGAAATGAAGGGGGCACTCGGATTTGAACCAATGACCTCTCGATCTGCAATCGAATGCTCTACCACTGAGCTATACCCCCTCACAATAAGTACACAAAATACGTGTTTTTTGAAGTCATATATTATCTTAATATTATTTTTCTTACTTTCTTTCTTTCACAATTAATTTGAGAGATTTATAAGAGTTTGTTCATTATAAGTCTAACTTCATTTTTGGTATATAATGTATCACGGATATGAACGAGATTGAGATTCGTAAAAAAAGTAAAAGTTTCTTAACCGTTATCCATAACATAGCTTTATAATTGATAAATTCCATTTGCGCCTTAAAAATAGATTTATTTTGGCAAAAAATGCCACGGGTGAGGATCGAACTCACGACCTTAAGATTATGAGACTTACGCACTGCCTACTGCGCTACCGAGGCATATCGTTACCTTTTTATGTTTAAATCGCATAATTGTCATGATAAACCTTTTTAACCAATGAACAACACTTGAATTAAGTACATAATCCGTGAAATGCAATTGGTTGGTCCTAAGGGACTTCCTAATATTACGTCCACGCATAATATCTACTATTGGTAGAAGAGCATGTAAATCAGGGCGGTATTGGAAGTTCCTAAGCCCTACGTAATCGCTTTACAAGAATTCAGAGGTTTCCCTTAGTGTTCAACACACCGACGTCATATCCTGTGATTTGGTAGCGTAGCAACAAAACTTTGAGATCGAGACCTTAATAGTACTCGCGATACACGTTCTATTTAAGCGCTTCCAACAATAAAATATCCCCTTCTCCAACAGGAATCCATTTCCTATTGAAAACCGCTGCTCGGGAATTCCCTATACCATGGTATATAACCCCTATTTCGTATTGTCTGAAGGAATAAAGAAATAGAATAATTTATGATGCGAAAAGCTTTAAAAAGATTAAAAGAAGTTCATGCGGTAAAATTTTATGCTACTTAAGCATAAACCTTAATCGATTGTGAAATGAAATAGTGAATTAGCTTCATTGTACTCACTTCAATCAACCCAAAAGAGCGCAATTCAACAGTAGTTAATTTAAGCGTACGCCAATTAAAAATCGTGGAGATTCAGACCAAACAATAAATAAACTTTAAAATTTATATAAACAAAGCACTCAGTGCTATTATGTAATGATGATTAATAATGGTATACAATCATTACACTAGCATAAAACAATAAATAAGTATTCCGAATAATTATAAAATCTACAATCATGGTATTCCCTTTAGGATATGTAAACCAGATTTTGAAATGATACTCAGATGATATTTTACATCTAAATGTATATGAATTGGTAAAAGTTATACCCCGGGTGAGGATCGAACTAACGACCTTAATATTATAAGACTTGCGCGCTGCCTACTGCGCTACCGAGTAACATCATGGTCTAAGCAAGCGACTTAAGAATTCGAAACGATGGTTACTCTCATAATATAACATAACGATACCAATTTCGTAAGCATATCCTTTAAAAAATATACGAGCTAAAAATCGTTAAAACGAAGCGTCCATTTCCCTCTGGTAATAATCCCAGGAATGAATTCAACAATGCACTCAAAAAGGAAAATCATTACGCAATAATACACGGCAATAAAGCACGCGGGAATTAACGAGCAAGCTTGGCATCCGTCCAAGGCTTTAGCAATATCTCTTGTTCCCGATTGCAGAGATGAAAACGAATGCTTTTACTTTTTTTTTATTTTCGCTTCTTCCTCATTCGACGTTGCCATTTTTGTGACGCATTCCTCTAATCCTTTCTTTAGCCCCGATGTTTTTATCAAACTGGTCGAATGATGAATTTGGATCTTTTTGAATTTCATCATGCTTTTTTCTACCGAAATGATGTGCATTGCTGTATGTCCTCATAAATATAAAATTGGGTAATTTGGGAAATCTGTAGGGAAGTCGTCATCCTGATTTCCGAGAACGTAACCATGGTCCTATTTGGTCGTAAGAATGCAAATAAGTTGGGCGATAATCTTGATATTCCGCTTTACGTCACGGATGTTTTTCCAACAATCTCTTTAATGGATAAACAGTCTGAAAATACAAATTCGGTTTCCTTTTACATTCCCATGTCAACTTCCTTAAAGTTCATCGCGATGAAATAACTTACTGAAAAACTTTTAGAACAGAAAAGAAATGATAAACAAATCGAATGATAAAATAACGGGAGTCATCGTTAAGAGAAATAAGATAGTTTTCCAGTTGATGTATTTATCGCATTCTTATTACTTATTACTTGTTTCATTTCTTAATTACTTATTTCATTGTAAGGAGCTGTCAAATTTGCTATGATCCTAATGAACATTTTAGTAATTAAATTAATACAATTCGATTAAAATAGTTTTCGAGTTAAATTTACAGTATAGTTCTGTGCCATAGTTGAGAATTCTGTTCACTATGAAAGCAAGATATTTTCGGCTATCTTTGTTATCTTACTGCTTGATATATTATTGCTTAGCGCACAAACGAACGGCCTCGGTAGCGCAGTAGGCAGCGCGTAAGTCTCATAATCTTAAGGTCGTGAGTTCGATCCTCACCCGGGGCATTTTTTGCGTGAACCAACGTAATCGTAGACGAAACTTAAATTCTTTCAGACATTACCTAAATAAAACTTATTTTATTTTTAAGTAGAGGGTATGAAGCTTTAATTATTGCTCCAATTAAAAGTAGAAGTTGTACATTTGAGTGAAATGAAGAACGAAAGATTCTGAGAAACTATTTCGTGTAGGTTGCATTCTAAGCTAGCAATAAATCAATAAAGTCCGGGGGCACGTAATTAATACTTCGACTGTAGGTAAAACTTTTATAAATTTAAATTTGTTAATGATCAAGTATGTCAAATATATCAAAATGACTTTGTTCTCAGTGGTATGAGGGGGTATAGCTCAGTGGTAGAGCATTCGACTGCAGATCGAGAGGTCCTTGGTTCAAATCCGAGTGCCCCCTTCGTTTTGTTATGATATACATAATTATTTAACATCAATCGACATTAACATATATCATCTTTGGATTTATTATAGTTTTTCATCAAATCCTCATTCCTTTGTGACAGTAGGTTGAATAATAGCAATATCTTTTTTTCAGAATAAAACAAAGATACATAAGAAACATCAACGTATGACGAGTAAAAGGAACGATAAGTATACAATCTTTTAATAAAAATACAAAGAACGATTCCACTTCAAAAACCACATCGCATAACATTTGAGCTGAAGCCAAACTTACGAACCAATCGTATCCATAGAAGACAATTCGCACTAAATTTAGGTGTACGAAATATAATACGGATACTTAAAATTTTTTACAATATTTTACTTGTATTTAGTCATATCAAATACATTTTAAACAATTATAGTTTTAAGACCGAGTTAAAATACCAACACTGATACCCCGTAATCTTTGGACTGGCTTTGGGTATCCTTAAGTAATCTAGATAAATCCAACAATACGGGGTCACAACAAAACATCAGATCAACTAATAATGAGTAAGACGCTTAACCTCTCACCCATCTTAAACATTACTCGATACGAGAGCCTATATAAGACCGTAATGCATAAAATCATCTCCCCGTGATAACAATTTCGGAAACTCCCTTATCGATAGCCGGGGACGCCGTTACATTTTATCCTCCCACATTGAACTGTCTTTAACAACGACTCCGAAAAGTACCTTCCTCCCGAAATCGTCCTACCGCGAAGGATAAAAGAGTGCATTCCGTAGACGTATCGGTCATCGAAGTCTCTGGGGCACGTCGAGAAAACGACCACTTTCCCTTCACGAGAACGGTAATTGCTTCTGAGGAGTTAAGCTCTGGAGGTGAGACTTGGCGTTAACTTCCCTTGCAAAGCCCAGAAAGGACGGTTCCAACCGAGGGATTCTCATTTGACCCGCATTAATAATCAGAAGGGAGACCCATTAGATCCCGTGCGATGCAAACCCAATGGCACTCGGGGACTCTCTCCTGAGGAAGGCTTGGTCTATTAGGGAGTCCACGGTCGCCTTAGCTAAGCCGTTTAAGTTTGGGAGAGTGAATGAAACGAGCTAAGAAACCTACCTTCTTTTCGCGGAGGATTTGCCTGTTGTCAATTTGATTCACTCTACCTTCGAGGTGGCGAGGGTTAACAAGTTAAGGAGGTTACTCGATCAGTTGGATAGTAATGGTAATGCACCATTTCTTCATTACTTGGGTGTTAAATTAATTGAATCCATAAAAGAAAATTCAAATGAGATCTATCCAGCAAGGGAAGTGAGTGGTTTAATTTTCGCGAAAAATACCAAAACTTTAAATACCGGAGAGTGAATGTACAAATACTTCATTTATGTGTTTATTTTATGCAAGTTTGTCTACCTTCCGCTTTATGTTCAATTACGCGATGCGATCTTTGTGTACAATATGTATTAATTTCGTTATTAAATACAACCATAAATGACCTTAATTAAACAGTGGAAATGTTGCAAAAGGTGAAAAACATAATTTATAGAATGAGTAAACGAAATGTTAACGAGAGCTTATCTCGTTAAAAAATAATATAATCTTGAGTAAAATAATATTTTCTATAGTTATATAACTCTTTACTGACCTTTCCCGTAGCTCCGACCGATGCGACCATACTTCGTCTTCTGATGTCTTTTTCTTTGGTCCATTATGATGTAAATTGTATTCTGCACTACCCTTCGGAAAGTAGAAGGTTTGGACTACGTCTAAATGGGACTTGTGTGACTATAAAAGTAAGTCCTAATGGAAAAATATGGAATTTATGGTGTTAATTTTCATAATGGTTCCTCCCCCCAATCCTTCAATAAAGATGAATACTTGATTGTTAAGATATGCGTGGTGGTAAATCTACTGACTAAAAACATAAAAATTTTTGTTAAATGTTTGCTTTTTCTAATTAGACTGAAATTTTAACTCACTAAATTCGGTTCTAAAATTTTATTATAAAAATTATGTAAGAATTCAATCTCTTCATATGAATGGAAGGAATTTGATTTTTATATTCTCAGGCAATGAGAATATACTTCCTTATTTACTTTTAACTTTCCTTTTCTTTAGATTTATTTGTTTACTTTCACTGATTACCAGTCAACCAGGAAAGTAAACGAGGAAGGATGCTCTGATAAATTCGGTTGAAGTTCAAAAGAAATCAATTTACTATTGTGAACTAAAAACAGCTATCAAAATGATCGTGAGAAACGGTAAATTTTAGGTAAATCTATGTGGTTCATTAAAAATCATTAATATACAATCATTAATATACACGTATTACATTATTTAATATGAAAAATTTCAAAGAAATATCTTAATTTTCAATACTCTAAAGTTTTTTTGAAAAAAATAAACATTAATGTTCATGACGATCTTCATTAAAGTCACAATATAAAATAACTTCGAAAAGATACTATATTAATTCATTCATTCCTAATCCATTAAAAGTATAATTTTTAAATTGACCATTACATGGGCATTTCCCAAAAGTTTTAACCAATTATACTAATCTTAACTCATACACCTTAAAGATCAATATGTAAAATAATGCCGATAGCTCCAACATGCATAACAACCCGTGTGGTTGTTTCTATCAAATAAAGATTCACCCACCTTGCCTCCTTACCTGAACAAAATATTTTGTCTTTACGAATGGTACCGTCAAGAAAAAACATTGCAGAAATTAAATCATAAGCTCGAAGTTGGAAAATCTGGCTAAGCCTACAAAAGATAAGAAAGTTTCCTCACTAACTGACACACGCCCCTTAACGAGATCTTCCTCCAAAGAAGTTATCCGACTAAAATAATAAGTACGCCGACGATCCAAAGAGGAAAAAGTTTCACCCCGTCCGTACATCCCCCTCGCCATCGACACGACTAATATCTTTCCGCCCTTTCTTCCGGTAGCGAGGCGAGAAAATCAGTAATTTTCCGACGCACGCATGATGAAAATCTCAATTTGAATCCACCCCTTCTTTGGATACCTTTTTCAAGATACCCTCGGAAAAAAACATCTTGCCTCAAAGAACCGCCTCATCGTGCCATAAACTAATCCTCGCGGAAAAAATAATGATCTTCTCTTGATTTCTTCGAGAAAGAAATTTAGCCCAAGCCAAAAATGAGACCGGAAGATTTGCTGAGAACGTTCTGGAATGCATAAGATCTTATTATTCGACCGCGTCACTAGATAGAATTCAGTCAAAAGAAGGTAGCTCTTGGATTTTATAGCGGATTTGGACTAGAACTCTTGCAGCAGATTGAATGTATTCGATGGATTTATTCGACTTCCTTCCGTGCTAACATGACTTCATACGGTGCTTAACAACAGCACAGATATATTATCATTATTTCACAGTTTCGTAACACTATTGTTTAAACAGAGGGTGTGCGTTATAAACAAATAATGCGACAACAATAAGTTCCTTCCACCAACAATACTATTGATTCTCTCTAAATCCCCTCATTCAATCTATGAAAATCAAACCAGCAATTCTTGAACGATATTATTCACTTTGTCTTCGACGGACAAAAGCGTGCTTGCAATACGATTACTATCTCCAAGGTGACGAGGATAGATTTGAAGTTATTTTGAAAAAAACTCTTTTGAAGGGAACTTGTTTAAAAAGTCAACAACCGTGATAAAGTTTTAATTTAGATATGCCTATTAAGATAGAATTAAGAGTTGAATATTTCAACTAATGATAGTATCGCTATTCCGTTGCAGAGCTAGACGAAGAATACCATAGCTTTCGGAAGTACCGTTGATAATTACAATCAAAACCTCAATTAAAACCATAGTATAAGTAAAATATTAGTATTTAAAATTACCAGTCTGTATTTCTATCTCCTGTAACAGCAGCGTCTGTAGGCCTCTAATCCGACAACTGCTCTTGATAAAAGCCGTCCATGAACTGAGACTCAAAGTCAAAACCTTTCTATGCAAACTTCTAAGAATAAATGATTTTGAAAACCAATGGTGAACTGACCTTCAAATAAAATATCCATTTCATTTCTTCTCCTTCCAGCTAAGGCCCGATCATAATATCGAGTGTACAAGACCTCATGAATTTTCGTCTTCTATTTTTGGATTTGTAATAGTAGAAGCCAGTCGCTCGTCGTTCCTCATATCGCATACGGTGAACAGGTGTTCGGGTGTATGCAGACAGTTTCTGTATGAAAATATCCAATCGAAGTTTACATCAATATGGCGTCATAATCAACGTTCACTATTTTCATATAAAATTGTATTTTCCGCTTGAATACATCTCATGCATTTGAAACAATATTCCTGGTTTTGCTCGACAATTAAAGTAATTTACCACAACACTGTGAAATTAAAGCTTGAAATACAGCAGCAACTATTGGAAGTTAAAATGGAAGTTGATGAGTTCCTCTTAAACAAATAATTCTTAAAATTTAACTGGCGCCATATTGTTTGTTCGGCAATTGCACGATTTAAGATATCTGTAAACTGTGCATAACTTCACGATATATAAATCAGGAGTTGAATAACTTCATTTTATTTCAGTTATTTACCATATATAACCGATGAAGTTATCAAATAATTGGGAATATATATTTTAATATATCGTCCCTTACAATGATAAGGAATTTGTTAAATTAGAAACCGAAATTTGCAACTTGGTTTTGATTATCCATGTTATAACATATTTTTGAGTTGAGTATCCACTCAGAGCTCTTTATTACATTATTTTATGATAATTATTTTGTAATTGAAGTGAGCAATAAAATATAGTACCTTTTTTGGTTGTTTACAATCTTCCAAAGACTCGACGGCACTGATTTGAATATCTAATAACACGGCGATGAAACAGCATTAAAAAATATAATGTACGAGGTGCGAGAATGCGCCATTCCAACTTTGCAAGCAAAAGAATCCCGTATTCTCCCTTTTTTACAACCTAATCTAGCTTCGTTTCATCGTCTCATTTCCCTCTCACACTCTTACCTTCATTTCCGTTAGCATTCTTCCTGCCTTTTAGCCACCCAGACTTCTGATTGGCTATTGTGAGATCACGTGTTTATTATTTCCTCCCTCTCCCGGTGGAAAATAAAAATGATCCTTCCATTTCCTTTTTTCTCACCAATTCTGTGCCTTCCGCCGGCTGGGCTTTCCAAATGATTCCTCAGGGGTACGCTGACGTTCGGACGTGCTCTCACTCCACTGCGGTCTCAACCATTTCGCTTAATAAACTAATTTGCAACCCTTTCCTCTCGTCGCTTCACTTTCGCTCTTCTAAAGGCGTCTGATTTTTCGATTGACTCGATCTCATGAACTCACCGAGCGCTACCAATCCGATTGCTCGGTAAATTTTGATGAATGCGAAGAATTACTCGCTTTCTAATAGAAAGAGCTATACGATTTGATTCCACTGCTGCCGTATTTCCAATTAAAATGACGAAATCGAGCTCTCCCGAATAGTGGATAAGCCACTATTGGTTGACATGGAGACCATTCGTCTACTTTGTCAGAAATCGGATATTACGTGCGCAATTATAAATATCTTCAGCTTCGCTGGTCATTCAATCCGTTTGACTGCAGTCTTTGATTCCTTCTTTTTAACCCTCACTGTACTACACCCTGATATCTAGATTCATACAGTTAATTATAAATTTTTATATGAGTATTAAGAGCAGGTTATGGTAAATACATGTGAACAGTTAATCATTTAAAATTTGTTGCTAATTATTCGCTCCACGCGTTCTGGTTACTCAGAGAACCAAAGTTTCACTTTTCAGATATTCATACCTTTGGACTTGGATTTCGTAGATGTGATTCGTACAAATTTCAGCTTCAGCCTAGAATACATTTATCAACCATCCCCTTCTTTGTGTGAACTATGATGCGAAATATTTTAATAAGATTGAGCAATAAATTTTGATTAGAAAAGAATACACCTTAGGAGTGTGATTAAAACTTTATACGCTCATTTTATCCATAAGCCAAAGACTCGATAAGATTCGTCAGAGAATTTAGAGAAGCACGCTGTGTATATATTAACGCGTTCTCGCATTTCACAAAGGGGAAAAGAGCACACTGGAGAACGAATGAATACTCCATCGTATCCGTTTTTACAGTATATTTCATTTATGGGAAATAAATTCTGAACTTTCTATCGAGCTAGTAGCATTTTCCCAACGGGACTTTTAACAAAAGGTCCAGCCCGAGGCAGGTACCTCTCAGGTATTCCAATTGTTTACATCCTTTTTCAACAATGCTAAAGAATCATTAAGTTTAGGTCTATGGAATGAGAGAAAATATAACCAACTGCCATATTATGAGAGTTTCCAGGGACGAATATGTTTTTGCCCCATGACAAGCTAGCTTAAGTTCGTTAAGTTTCGCTTAAGCTGCTTAGTATCATGAAGTAGGAGCTTTTGATAAGCATAAGGCGGTGCATAAAATACGTATACAAATTAAAATTTATATAAAACAATTAAAATAATTGTTTAAATACACCAATTCATCAAGAAGGCGTTTTTTAGGATGTTTAGAGAACCATTCCTGGAATTTAGATTGCCGCATTGTTTAAACCATCCTTGAAAAATGAATAATTTAATTAGCGCTCTATTTATAGGATTTGATTGACTCTTAATAAACAGTGAATATTGTCTTCCATTCCGTGTAAAAACATATTAAGGACTTATATGATAATCTTTTAAATCATAATTATGAAAGGGTATGGTATTCTTCCTACTAACCTGAAGGCCGCTCAATCCATCTAAACATTTAAATAATTTAAAGAGGAAATCGTAAATAAATTGAAGTGATAATTTCTATCATTTACACTTATACTTCTAGAAAATATTCTGTAATAGAGATACGCGCATACATAGAATATATAAAATAGTGAAGTGTTCAATTAACACATACAGTGTAAAAGTGCCAACCTTCTTTGACTTTATCTACCCAGTTTATTCTTTCGGTAAATTGTTTCCTCATGAAAACGCTATATACGCCTGCGTGGATCCACCGCAACGAACAAAAAAATAGCTAACTTGGGAAGGCATCTCTCCCACCAAGCAAACTCGATTGATGGTCGATTGGATTTCGGTCATAGAAGAGAAATCGTTTGAGAAAGATTTCCGGGAACGCTTCGGAGACAGACATGCCTGATTGGTTATCGACAGGGTTCGATGGTAATCTATCTCTCATCCGCAAGATTAAAACTACAGTTTAAGAGTAATATTGAGCAATTTCCAAACCTAAATGAAAATCTCCATTAGGCGTTTAACTCAAATTCATTTTAATTCTCCATCAGGAATATCCTTCATGGATGACTCCATGAGTCGAACCCTGGTTGTTCGATAAATTTAATTAAATCCTGAGGTTCTTAATAGTTCGTTTCTTCTTTGGTCCAAGCCTTTAACTACCAAAGAAAAAGTTTTTGATTGTTCAACTTATGTAAAGTTGTACATTTAAAGTAGTAGAATAAGATATTGCAGCCTGCACAAGCTAGCATTTTTTATACAGAAAATAAATCTTATCTTTTAGGAGCGTTTATATCACTAAGAAAAATTAAGCATAATTAATCCTAGATTATTAATTTATTAGTTTAATATATGCTATTTTCTGAACGAATGAAAAGACCCGGAGAGACCCGAAGAAGATCAGTTTACTTAATCCGTAGTTAAGTAAACTGATTAATTTATAAATGTCTCGCGACGACGAAGTACATCATTTTTAAATACATATTTGGTGAATTTAAATTTAATACGTATTGTCAACAAAAATACGAAACACAGAAGAAGATTCTGAAAGTATACATTTTAGAAATTCTTGGTCAATCTAAGAGTTATTTATGAGAATTGAACAATTCTGTAATAGCGCAGATTGATATAGTCTAGCTGGATAGATAATGTTAGTAACAAAACCGACAAATTCCGTCTTTTAAGATTCGATCTTCTCCAGTGAGTTATGATCCGAAGTTTCGATTCCATCAGAAAACCATCAATCTTAAATTTGATGAACTCCCAGCGCAATCTGGAGAATAAGGCATTCAGTTCGAAAATATTTTGAGCGAAGTAAGCCGAATTCGCTGAAATCAATATAGGCAACATTAAGAGGGCAACGAAGACAAATGGCCACCCATTACATGGAGTCATAAGATGACAGGCGAGTACGTAGCGAGCTGATAGTTTCGCTTTGCTGACGCAGCAAATACCTAGGAGATAACAGCCAAATGGCGTTGTTTACTCCTCGAAGCACCTGCAGAATAAACATATATTAATCATGGAATGTGAAAATGTTTAATATATTCTATCACACGTTATTTTCACCATGGATTTAGTTTAATTATACGCTCGAGATTCTTTGAGAATTGTTGCTATAGAAGCGAAACTCAAGCTGACAACCAAATCATTTCTTATAAAAATAACATTGAATTTTTTAATATAAAATGAAAAAAAGATGTTTTGTATTATGATGTGGTTCGCAGAAGTTACGTAGAATTATTTTTCATATAATTTCCATGAATTGTTTCTGAAAGAAATAATGAGTAACAAGTATTTAATAATAATCATGAATATTATTGAAATGATTAAGTTTTTCCACTTTTCAAAAGTTCTTCAAATTTTCCAATCCCTCTAATCCATTCAGAATCTGTATATTTTCAAAATATGATTTTAGAGAATTGAGCTGGGCAAAAAGTCATCAGAGTAGGGAACAGATATTCTGTTGTGATGAACAGGAATAGTAGATAGTAAATCAACATAAAAATTATCTCTCATAAACTAACCAGTTAAGTTTCCTTCTTTAAATAGTGACTGACACCTTGGGATGTGGGAGGACTGACAATGAGGATTTAAATTATTTGTCTAATAATCTCATTTGATTCAATAAATTACTCCTTTTTATTTCAAAGGTAATCCATTTTGAGATTGATTCATGGATGTATTTGAATTCACATAACCAGGGAAATTTTATGTAGTAAAAATATCATAGTATACTAGTTACTACATTGCTCCATTCTCAGTTGTAATATATCAATATATCTAAGAAAATAAAAGAATTTTTATATTTGCTAAGTCTTTCAATAGTATAAAGGACAACATAGAAAATGACTTAAGAGTATGTTCCTATAGAAAAAGAGTATTTGAAGAGAAAATAAAAGTTCATAAATTGGATTGAGCTCCAAAATTGATGAAGTTATTAAGCTATCATATTCATATTATAGCTGATGACTTATTATCATGTTATTTTCAAGAAACAGATAGCTCTTGAAATATTAATGAGACCACAAAAATCATTCTTGTATAGGATGCAACCACTAGCCTTAAGCTAAGGGGGAATATAAATTGAAACTCTCCTCATGATTGGTTTGCCTTGGATTAAACTTTGAAGTTATAAATTTCATTACATTAAAATTTGAAACCTTTTAAGTTTTGCAGAACATGAAGTCTGATTCAACACCTGTACACAAAAAAGCCCTGGAAAACTCTTTCAGATTAAAAAGAATAAAGACAGTATCAATGCCCACTATAATAAAATCTTAAAATATCCAACTGACAGTATTTTGATTCTGAGCATAATAAACCTGTTAATTGAAGCTTCTGATTGAGCCAAATGGGAGATGGATTTCAATAAAAATTTACTCTGAAATATCTGGAATTGGTGAAGAGATCATAATTCAACACACCGAACATATTTACAGAAGATTTAATTCCTACAAATATTTTACAGATAATACAACTCTGTATATAAAATGATATGTCTCAAAAATAACTGTGCATACTTTCAAGTATACAATTAACAAGTTTTATTAAACAATTTATAGGTCTTAATATATATTCATACAAAATGGTTTGTTATTATATATCAACACAATATCTATACAAAGGCCCAAGTGGTATATATTTCACAACCAGCTGAAAAATGAATTGATCATAAAACTGCCACTTTAACAAGCTAAAGAGAGATTAGTCGCAGAAAATTATATAATTTCTAAGGACAGTGCATCTCAATCTGTAAAATGTGGATGCAAATCATTAATTCAGTACTTTGTACATATGGAGATAAATTTTGGCGAGTATCAATGTAAATAATATGAGAAGCATACATGGATATATACATAACTATAGGAAAGAAAAAATTTTAACAAGAAACTAATATACTGTGCATGAGAAAATAATAATTGTGATGCCTACACTTTTACAGGTACTCAATATCTTGTGAAACCACAATTAATGATAGAGTATGTAAAATAATTTTTTCTGTATTCTTTAAATGATAAGTATTGCAATGATATGAGAAAATCCAAAATTAAATGAGAGAGCTGATCAAAATACCTCTACATCAAAAATATTTCTTTGGTAAATTAGTGCTCGATACGCACTAAAACTTTTATAAATGAAAAAGTTCACCCACAGTTGAGAAACAGAACTCTGAGCTACATCAATTACAGGGCAATATCACCCCTTCTTAATTCTGTCTTTTTATCTAAACATCCAACAATAAATTCTTTACACAATCAGACCATCAAACCTTCATCAGCTCCTTCACTCATCTGTGCAAAAGAAAACTTAAGACATTGCAATTTCTCCCAACTTTTATAAGGATTTTGAAGTCCTAATGACCTCATCTATGCTGAAAAATAATATTTAAAGATACTAGGAAACACAGTCTTCAAGAATAGGAAAAGATGTGTGGCTTTGGAATATTGAATAACCAACAAAAAGGCTACCCTGGTAAGCATTTTCTTCTTAAAAATATCAATTAGAGCCACATAGCATGCTTAGCATGATAACTGTTACCATAACATTAAATATATAACATGAGTGATGGTAACATAGACATTGGTATCCACAAGGAAAAAAAGAAGAATCAAGGCTGCTATCGGTAAATGAGTCATAATCTCCGCAAAGATGCAACGCTTAAAGATGAACTTTTCATTTTTCTTGCAGGCTGCACCGTGAGTGGAGCTGCATATCCATCTCCTTTCAGAGGTGTACCAAGTTCCTATAGAATATTCAGGATAGTAAAATACAAGAATCGAACATTTTAAATATATAATATCATAAGTAAGTCTTTACTTTAAAGACATAGAGGAAGAAATACTCAAGAAAATAATGAAGCAAAGTAGCTAATATACTTATTAATTTTATTCTATTTTAAAATCCATAAAAGTTGATTTGCTAACACTTAGTGTACAGCTATTGATAATAAAATTATAATTTACCAAAATAATTATGATTTCAAAACCTTCCAATAAGTTGGAAATAGTTTGTTTCACACAAATTACAAAACATTCTTGATGCATTGAATTAAAAAACTTTAATTTAATCTGCAATACACTCTCAAAATATATATTCATTTTCCATGAAAAGCAAAATAATTTGAAAAATTTCTAACTAAATCTACAAGGACTCCAACGCAACTCAAATTGCGCTATTTAATAGACACTAAATTGTAACTGATACCTTTGTAGCTAAGGATAATAGCTGTTAAAAAGTTGAGCAAAGCATGTTAAAAAGATATCGAATGATTAAATTTTTATACTAAATGAATGTACAATGATAAGTTTCTAAAAATACTTAACTTAAAATAACGAAAAAAAATAAGATACAGCTATGCAAGGTTCATTTATGGAAAATATTACCCAATACCCGCTAAATGTAACTAGTGCACGCCTAAAGAATTATTTGTGCAGATATTCAAATAAAAACTATGGTTAATGTTTCTTGAGGCAGTCTACATAAGAAAATATTTAAAATGTTTCTGCTCCAGAATATTCTCCACCTTTCAGTATGCTTTCTAACTCAAAATTGAAAAATACTCTCTACTTTTCATAAAACAATTAACTCTTCAGAAACAACAGTTGGAAATTTACCTATACCTAGACCTATAAGACTGTATTCCTCACAATGACTTTCAAGAACAGAGATTGAAAACCTTTTAGCTGGAGTATCAATACATCTACAAGTATTGAAAGTAAAATTTTTATGATAAATCTCACTCATACAATAATAAATCTGAAGAAACATCTCTAACCTTAAGCAATGACACTATGTCAAAATTAAAGAAACATCTACTCAATTCGCTATTTCAAAATCTTGATGGTCAAATCACGACTTAATACCTTTCCCATCTACCAAAATCATAAAGGTGTTCTCAAAGCAGAAGCAGTTCAAAAGCATCAAATACTTCACCTAAGTATTTCTTCCAAAAACTTCTTCGCTAAAATGTGAGGGAAAATCTCACTAACAAACACCTTCCTCTAACATATATATCACATAGAAATTATTATCTGCTGCATAGCAATGTCACAAAGGTCCCAAACACCAAGGCAGTAAGACAATACAGGTGAGATACTGACAAACAATAAAAGCTCGCTTTCTTAAAATGCTGAAACAACCTAATCTATTTTGTTTCTACCTCACCACTAAAATGGATCCCAAAAAGAGAAACCTTGAAATCTTGTGATATAACTGTAAGTATGATGAAAAACTCACCGGATGTATCGCAGAAAAACTCGGCCAGGACTAACAGATGCAGCAACAATACGAAACTAAAAATTCAGAGAAAATATCACAATGAGATGGCAAAGGAAAATCTGACATAGAAGCTTCCCAAACCAGCACTCCACACAGATCTGAATGATACACACAAATATTATCAATACTTTTAAAATTCTGTTAAGCTGAGAGAGCACCACTGAAGCTAAAACATACACATCCCAATTAGTAGCAAACACTAAGCCATCCAGAAGCCTTCACTCTAGAGCTGCCAAATCTTTGGAAATAAATGAAAGAATTCTCAAATTTGTTAATCAAGAATCTCTTTAACCTGGAATAATTAATTTTCCTAATTTAAACTAAAGATGAATCTTACTTAAGGCTCAATGAAGATGGTTTCAATTTTTCCCCCCTTACTTATCCTTATGATGTCTGCCCTCTTTGCTATGACGATGACTAAAGATGAATTATTTGTTTCATTCTTACAATGATTTATAACTCATAATTTCTCTCCCATGAAGTCCCTTTCATAAACTCAGCTGAGAAAAATTAAAATACATTCTTTGTGCTTTCAAAAGTAAAATAATATTCATCCTAAACTGAAATTTTAACAAAATGTTACAATAAGCTCATTTATTTCTGTAAGTTTTGACCATTACTGATTTCTCAAAGAAATTAATCTGAATTATGAATTACTGCGATAATACATTCTAAGTTTTAATGTTGTGGGTTGGCAAGAACTTAATGATGGTTCCACTTAAAGATAATCCACATTTCACTTATCACTCCAGAAGAAATTATCCATTCTACATCTGTATCTTCATTTTTCAGGTAATATTTAAGTTATTCTCATTTGAGGTTTGGTTGATCACTCTTTCATGAAGTCCAAGTACAATTATATTTTCAGAATAATCCTCAAGCCTAAAAGAATGTTTTCAGATTTATCATCACTGGCTTTTCTCAAAATTCTTTTAGTATTTTGAGGATGGTTAAAGTATCTGCTGACACAAACTCTAAATTTGCCTAACTGTTACATTTTCATTATTTCTATGCAAAACAAAAAAAATCGACAAGACTTGAATAAAAAATATCTAAGAGACAAACACAGACCAAAAATAACAGGAAGACAAACGACACTCAACCCAACTGACAAAACAATGGACAAATTGGACAAAGGACAACAAAACAATACACAACAGACAACATTTAAAGGACAAAGACAATAGTTTAGATACAATTCTAAACACACCAGAACAAAACTTTCACATAACACGTAACATTTAACAGACAATGAAAACATAGGAATGGAAACATTCATAAAATACACCAGAAAAAGACTTACCAAACAAATGAATTCACAGTAGATACCCATAATTATAATCAAATGGTAAGACATAAAAATCTTGAAAAAATTAGACGTATGCAAAAAGGAAAAGTTGTTTGTAATGATTATTAATTCAGGAGTCATTGCAAAAGGAAAATAAACACATATCCCACCTGTCAGAATTCCTATAAAAACAAGGAGATTACCTGAAATCCTAAAACCAAGAATGCATCTGCATAAATAAACCTTCCTTAATGACCAAAAAACATTCTCAAACTAAATCCACCTCTCCTATATTAGGTGATTTCAAAATCATCAAAAATACTGGAATGATACTAAAACATCTATATATATTACACAATTAACTTAAAAAACGATAAAACATTGCAATCCTCAAATACAATTTTTATCCTCCACATATACAATGAAATATTATAAGGAAAATAATGATTTTATTTAAAAGATGAGATTAACTACTATTCATCCTACCCTATTTGTTGACTAAAGGAAACTGATAAAATAAACTGCAAAACATTTCAGTAATCGTACAAATCCACAGCAGAAAAAAACTAATAGAAAATATTTCCTTTCTATTATTTACTGAAATAAAAGTGCCACTGTTACATGAGCTAGCAGAAAGAGAGAAATTAGACATGCACCCAATAAATATAATGATCAACTTACTTGTTAAAAGATCATATACATGATTTCCAGAAAAAGAATAACTAGAATGATGATTTTTAAAATAGCAAAATTACAACTTTGCTCATGAATATCAAATGACTACTTACACTTAAATTAGTATGCATGAGAAATTATGAGCATTCACCAAACACAAACCTAAATAATCAACAGGAATAGTAAATACTATACCTGTTAAATATCAAACGTACCCTAAAGTAATTCGTAAAAACTATTCATTCTGACATATCATGCATGCAAACAGAATGAATACTTGGAAACTAGTTTACAGCAGAGAATCCATAAAAGGGCTGAAACTTAAGCAAACAAAATATCCTATATAACATGAAAAACTCTCAGAACAAACATTGAAAATTAGGTACCCGAGTATACAATAAGGACTCTGAACTATAAAATGCATGCAAAAAAAGTTGTATTGATGCACATTTCAAAAAATCAATCCTAGTTAATAATTACAGACTTCTATAAACTGCAAAATTTTGTCAATACTCTACTCTTTCTTTGTGAAACCAAAAAAGTTTCACAAGATCAAATATTAATAACAAAAAATTAAAAAAGGGGTGATGCCTAAAACTGAAGTTTGAATACCATTGAAGTTATAAAAAAATGTGTATATTAATGAAAGAGTTTTAACACAAATGAAAACCTGTGACATATTTTAAGTTTTATGACAACTTGAAAATAGTTATCAAATAATATTAAACAAGTTTTCTAGATGACTTAGCTATAAATGTACCTAAATCAATGAATTTATTTACTGCAACCTTCAAAGGTGATTCATATCTGCATGCAAAAGTTGAATAAACCAAGCACATGAGAATAAGTGTGTACTAAATAATAAAAAAATGAAATGAATTGTCCCATGATATATTAAGTAATCTGTTACATTAGATTCAAGATATCAAATTCATTAGAGTAACAAAACCATTGAATGTTAGTTAATTAAATAAATGTTAATGCAATAAACTTATAAACCATTATCTGCACTGGCATGCAGTTCTGTCTCACCGTCAGGTTATTGCAGCTTGCTAGTCTCATTTGGCCGAGTTGTGTAGAAGGAGATTGCAAGTTAGAAGTTGAATTACTAAAAGGACTCATCATGGATGATACAGCCCTTTTCAGCTTGTTTGGAGTTTTATTGAAACTAAATGCTCGCCCAACCTTCATTCTCGTCCGAGATGCAAATCTATTAGGCAATGAAAAACTTAGATTATTAACCAGACATTTTCATTATTGATTAACATAGTTTTGAAATTGATATAATTTAACAAAATAGACATTCAAATTTCATATAAATAAATACAACAATTTATAAATTGAGTTTTTTAATAACAATTTCAAATCTTACTTGAATGCTTTCCCCAAAGTGCCAACAACGACATCGCTCGTATTGATATCCAAAAGATGAGGGTCTAAAGATGTGAGGAAATTCTCCTGAAATAGAAAACATGATGTTAAAACACAGTATGAACAAGGGAAATATTTTCTTGTTTGTCATAGAAGTAGTACTGTGTCTTATAAAATCTTCAACATAAAAAATTTTATTAATGTTAATTAAATTTTTACAATATTTAGTTAGCTGATTTTTAAAGAGAATTTACAGAACTTACAGCATCTGCTTTACACACAGTGTTGGCCATTTGTCTACATAGAGTTTTCAAAAAGGTACCCTTCCGAGGTTCATCTTCGACAATAGTAAAAGAATATAGGCGTTCTTTTAACTCCTGATTGCTCCGACACATCAGAGCAAACACATTACGGCAATCTAGTAAATATAATCAGATTCATGTAGCCAAATAATAATTTTATAGACAATATTCATTTTTCATTTCATATTTCACAAACACAGAATAACACAACCTACCTTCTGTTTCCTTAATGTCCACTACCCTCTTGATGTGTGAGAGAGGAAGCAATCTTATATGTTTATATGGTTTTACTGAAGTCAACCTTATGGAGTGTAAACTACTTGTGCTTGGACTTTTCATAGAAGAAAAGGCTTTGGATCTCTTCTTACAAACCTGTTCAGAGACATGATTATATAAGTAAAAAATCAGAAATGAAAGAAATTTAATACTAAAAATTCACTTCTGAGTCATAGAATATTCTCAAAATGTTTATATCTACTACTCTGATATAGTTAACCTGAATCAATACTGATTGCTTAGTCATAAAAATTATCACCACACCATAAAAATTATCACCAATAGGAAAATATATGCAAAACCCAAGTCAACGTAAGATATTCCATCATTAGTTCTATTATGCTTCCCATATTCTTTAAAAATTCTATGAATCCATCACCAAAACAGATGAAAGAAAATTATGCATACACTATTTTCTGTAAAAAATAACCTATGTAGCTGAATAAATCAATTGTTCATTTTTTGGTATATTTTTAAAGATCATTCGGTGTTATCAATTTATATTTAATTAGAAAAATGAACAGACTTCAAGACAAAAATCCTAAGTACAAAAACAAATTACATACATAAATAAAATAACAAAACATGGTCATTCTCTATCATAATTAGAACTATTTCCGAAAACTCTATTAATTTGTACTTTTCTACTGTAATCAGCATTTTATTAAAATGGAAATATTGGATGCCAAGATGAATTTACTAGAAGAAAGTAACCTTATGATTCAGTTACAGAATATGGTTAGGTATAGATGCAGGAAGAAAGAGTGAGCTAAGTTTGATATATTGTTCATTGCAAAATTTTATAGAACATACCTCAAGGATGTCTGAGAACAAAAATAGCACCAATTGATCCCCTTTTCCACTAAGGCCATCACTCAGCTCTACAACATCACAACGCTGAACAAAATTTCGATGGGACGAAACCAGATGAGGCTGAAAATGTTAATGAATAAGAAAATAAACAGCCAAAATTAGAAAATTCATTAGGTAAAAAGCAAAAGGGGATGTTTGAACCTCAATTCCTCACAATTAATATTTTACAAACAACAATATACCACAAAACAATAGGGAAATATGCACTCACAGGGCAGTTATCAATCTCATTGAATATGTCAAACATGACCATCTGTCCTTCAGTTTTTCTTTTATCTTCATTGATTAAAGTCATTACTTCCCGTATGCTAGCCAAGGCTTTCTCAAGAGCACCATGATCAGGATTATTCTTGTGAGTATGCTTCAGTATATCTACAAATAAAATAAATATAAAAGCAAAAATAAAACCTCTTGGGAGTTATTCTAAAAATCACAATAAATATTCCTTGACTTATACCAAATATCTTCAAGCTACCATTTCTTAACATTTCATTTCCATGTCATATTTAAAACTCAGCTTTAAAACTAATGAATCGAAAAATTCCAGCACTTTCAGATTAAACTTTAATAAAAAAGAATTTTTCATAAATGAACACAGATGCAATTTTTTAATTTAAAGTTCACTCCTACCATTTAATAGAAGGCTTATGCTTGGAAGCCTTTGGACTGGTCTGATAAGTAGTTCTTGAAGACTCTGTCGTCCACATTCTGGCTTGGTCTGACAAACTTTCAGGAATGCATGAAAGCGAGGTTTATTTTCATCACATTTGCAAAGCATTTCTTTCATATTCTCAAAGAAATTAACAAATGGAGGATATGCTTTCAAAAGATCCTGAGCCTGAAACATTTCAAGAAACAAGAGTTGTATAAACTAAACCTAATGGAAATAAAATAACTTAAAATATAATAATAACATTGAAACTAAGGAAAGGTTTTTGAAATTAATAAATGAAACATACATATTTCAACAAAATCTTTCCAATGCTGTAATCCTCTTTCCAATGATTAGCTGTCCAAATGAGTTCCTCAAGCATTTGCTTATGCACCTCATAAATAGGAGGAAAGTTGCCAAAAATAATCTTCAGTTCTGTATTATTGAGGAGGGGTTTTCCTGACTGCAGCATCTCCTCTAGAGGACCTTTAAAAAGCTATACCAAAATTGAAAAATAAGTGATTATAAGATACAAATTGGAAGTGCATTTTTATGGGAGTGAAACCCACAGATTAATTGAAGGCTCTTTATAATTCTCAGCCAATCCATTTATATAAGTTCTGAACATTAGGCATATAACTATAGTAACTTGATGTTAAACATTTTCAAAATAAGGAGCAATATTTTCAATACGGGTATAATAAATAACACTAAATAATAATACACATATATGAAAATATCATGATTAACATAAAAACTGAGATAAAACAGTATTTTAAGATAATAGAAACATCAATTCTAGCAACCATAATTATTCTAAAATTCACATATTAATTAAAATAAAACTAAGTATTACAAAAGTAAAAAGCAACATTATGAATACTTTTGATGCAACAACCGTCCCATATTAAGTAGAGCAATAATGTTTATATCTAGGGTAAACTTTGATTTCACTAGTACTCAGTAACTTGAAAACTTACAGTCATGATTGTATGCAATATTCCAACATAATTTGATTCAGTTTGAACAAGTTCCATGAAAACTTGCTGCCTAGGGCTTAGAACCTTCCTAGGACTTTCATGAGCTGCTGCATCTACAGAAAGAATGAAATTTTTGAGGTTATTATATGATTTATTGCAACTAATAGTTATACTCTAATAATTCACTTCTTTAAGAATAATAGAAATTCATTTTGTAAAACTTATACACAAGAGAAAGAGATCAAAATTTGTAAAAAGTCATCCATAACCACTAAGTTTCATTGAAATTCGGAAAAATCAATGAAAAAATTCTATTTATGTCAACCCCCTTGAATTTAAAAACCTTTGCTCATGTGATTTAAGGCATAGACTGAAATATGGCTGTCAACCAACCTTCAACATTGGATCGCTCAGGACTTGCAGTGCAGTCAAGATAAGAGCCGCCACTCATACTAAGAAAAGCTGCATCACTGATAGATGACCTCCTTTTTCTACCACCAGTTTCTCCACCACTTGCAGTCCCATCAGCCCCCAAACATCCAAGAGGGGATAGGGCATTGGGAGATGTAAACTCTGGTACTGGAGGAGCAAGACGCGACACTGTATCTTTAAGACGCTTCCTTTTCCGAAGTCTGGATGAAGAGGAAGTTGGGGTTGATTCAAGAACAGCTGAGGCAGTAGGACTGGCAACATTATCCAGATACTGAGGAAAAATGGCATAGCTATAAGTGATATGTCGGTAAGGAATTGGCAGAAAAGCTACATAGTAGTATATTTCATTCATCCAAACACCAAAGTGATGTAGCTAATAATTTCTCAAATAGATACTCAAAAAGCATATGCATATATAATTTATTATGAGATTTAAAAGTCAAAAATACTCCTCTATAACTTATACATTCTTGGTACCCACAATTTATTTAAGATTTGATTGAATAAATAAAGCTAAACATTTCAAACATACTTCTTGAATTTTATGACTAGCCAAGTTCTATTGAGCTTTCATAATTAGAGATTGAAATACTTACATCTTCAAAAAGGTAATCCCGTTCTTCAGCACAGCCTTCATTTTGAACTGAGGCCCAAAACCATTCAGCTCTCACTATGTGTGCTTTTGCTGGTAAACTTTCAGGCATTATTGATGTATTTACTTCATCTACCACCTAGGCAATTACAAAAACATTTTCTTTAAAACAGAGATAAGCAAAATCATCTCTGAAAAAAAAATAATGGAAGTGATAGCCACATAGATAATCTTCTAGATTTGGCCAATTTGAAACTTGAATTTCATTCATCATAGAATCTACAAAAGCTTTAAGAGATGAGAAAATTTAGAAATAGCTTATCAAAACTAAAATATTCTTCTTTCACAGTTGATCAGATTTCTCTAATAATTTACGTCAATTATATTTATGTTAAAAATCTATTCACCTCCATGATTCTCAAATTTCTTAATCAACAAAATTTAGATCAATTTTCTAATGAATTACTTGAATTGATTACACATGATAAATGAAACATGTTTAAAACTTGAAAAAATATCCTATGCTATTCCTCTCAGAACAAATGAAGATTATATTGATAAGTTATAAAATTCATAGACAAATTCAGCTACCTTAGAAGAAAACAATAGACTACATTGAAATTTCCTTACAAGCTATAAAATTTTGACAAGTAAGATTAAGGCTAATAACTTACACTACAATGAGGCAAACTTTACCTACCAATACACTAAATATCAAATACTTTACCAACAGCAATTACAAACCTTGTAGTTGGCAATCAACTGAAACACTTATAAAACTCACTCAACATAATTCAGTGAATCCACCATTCTTCAAATATAAGAGCATGCCAATTAAAAAAAGTTGAACAACATCTACTATTTACTTAACAATACACAATGTGTATAATCATTCAATAACTTACCTTTCAAGCAACAGACAAGAACCATGCAAAACAGACAAAAAAGTTTTAATTAGGTTGTTTAGCAAGTAAAAAATGATTGCAATAGTCATTTTCCTTCATAAGAAAGTTTAAATTTACATTCCGTAATGATATATTTAATTAAAATTAATAGATGAAGAATACATGGAACGATTTCCATTACTTGTTGGACTACTTACACTAAAATATTACACCATTATAGTAATATCTAATGTTTTCCATCTAATAATAGTGACAACAGTTTAATCATTCTGATAGATTAAATCTGATAAATTAAATGAAGTGTTGCCTCTACTAAATTCAAGATACTGTTACTCATTCATAATGAATGGCATAAGGTGAGTAATTTATGAAGTTTCAATAATTATTTGATTTCTAATTCGACTCAGCGGAAAATTATATAAAATTCCTCATATATAACAAAAATACTTCTAACAGTAAGTTGTGGACTAGTCAAAAAACTGTCTAGTTATGGAGAACAATCAATTTTTAATGAAAAACTGAAAGGATTTTCAAATTAAAAACCTTGCAAGGAGCAGGTTTGAGAAAATTATAAATAAATAGATATGAGGAGATTTAAGAGAACAATTTGACTATTTGAAAATTTGAAAAAGACAATCAAACATAAAACACAGAGTTAGAGAATAAGTGGAAATGCAACTTCAGCTATAGAACAATAATGAAATACTTAAAATGAAGCCTAATCTCAAATAACACTACACATCTAGATATTACTGTGTATTTACTCCATAATTTTTACTCCTAAATAAATCATTAACGGATCTATGCAATACATACTATCCAACTGCATCTGTTTTGCCATGTAAAAATAATATATTATATCCAATAATAATATTAACCTTGTGTTTGAAGTTGAAATTTTAAATCTACAAGTGTTATTTTTTCATGGCTGTGAAAAATATTCAGTGATAATTAAACCGTAACATTATTTATAAAACACCCATTCTCAAATGTGGCAATATACTCATCTAGAGCTAGTTATAACCTTGATAGGCAAGAAGGAATACAAAAATGAAGAGGAATTAATTGAAAATTCGCTAAAAAAGTCAAATGCAAAAATTCTGAATTATTTTAGGGGATTGATTTAACAAAATATTTTACATAAAGAGAACTTAAATCATATTAATCTCTTTCCTGGATAATTTAATAATTGACATTTTTTCAACAGGTTCAACCGTATATTCTAAAAACACAGGCGACAACAACTGAAATTCTTCAGGATCAATACTCCTTTAAGTTACAATAAGCCAAAATTTTAGCAATTTTATAGGAGGTAAATGATGATTGATGAGTGGTTATTAAGTCTGAGGAATTTAATGTTAAAAGCCAAAGCTATGCAACTGTAAGCTTAAATTTAACCAATGACCTAAACCTACACCTCTTTTAAATATCTACAACCTATTTATCTACATAACCACATGCTTATCCTGGTCAAATTTTA
This sequence comes from Pantala flavescens, assembly GCA_020796165.1. NCBI lineage: Eukaryota > Metazoa > Arthropoda > Insecta > Odonata > Libellulidae > Pantala > Pantala flavescens. Next base: position 42,203,900 of record CM036881.1, on the reverse strand, counting down.
TTATGATGTAAATTGTCTCTTTCTATTTCCAAAATCTATCAAAATGATGACCTAAGCCAATTGGTTTATGAAAATTCATCATTGACTCCTAAAATATTATGGATTTCTAAAGAAGGGTCAAGATAAAAAGCTATGTTTCATTTATCACAAGTTTTTATTGATGTATCTGAAACATAGATTAAATGATTGAACTGAACTTATCAGACATTAATCTAATTATAAACTTAAAGGAAAAAGCAATACAATCCATGGTCAAATCATCAGGATCATCAAACTTATCTTTCAAGGTAAAACTTAAAATTGATAGAGGGTTATAAAATTACCTCTCCAGCAGTGAAGTGTTTTGGTTAAAAATAGTTTTATTACACAGTTGCACGAAATTGATCATTCAATTATCAGTTTAATTCTTATCTGGTGAGTGGAGACAAAATTAAATTAAACATTTTCTAAAATGCTGTGTCAAACATTTTATAAATTTCTTAAGCTTAAGTATAAGTTTATATAATTATGATCTACATAACAGGAATGTAAATATGAGAAATTCATACTTGAAAACAAACCGTTAACTTTTACTCTTAAACTCAATTAGCTTAGTAATAATGGCAGGCAAAGCAATGAAAGTTAGCAATGCATTACAGCAATAAGCCAAAAAAAGCAAGCAGTTCAATAAGCGTTTTCAACAGCAAGCAGATCTATGAATTGTTAGTACCGGAGTGAGAAGGCGTCCCCTGCTCTCCTCCATCCTGATGCTTGGTGTTACGCGAGCGTTGAGCGAGACGCGAGAAGCAGGTGAACAGGGTATGTTGTTGGTCAAGGGCCCTGGGGTAGATTGGCGATAGTGGGAAGGACGGACTGGAGTCAGGAACACAGGAGTTGAAGGTGGGTTAGGTACAGATGTATGAGGAGGGGTTGAGAAGATGCAAGCTTGAGGGTTGAACATGTTAGCCTTCAGAATGTTGTATGTCTCCCCTCCATCAACAACCTGAAAGATAATGGTACACCCACACCTTCTCTCAAGAGGAGAAAATAATAGCTTACAAGTGTTTTTATTTTAAAGGTTGCCTCTTTGTTGCTTAACACACCCTAAAACTGCATAATTTCCAAGAAAATTTAGTACTTCCAAAGATCATCACGGAAATAGGATAGCTCATCACATCTTAACGAGCTAATCTTTATTGTTCTCATCAAATTCAGGCTATTGATGAATTCATATATCTTTAAGGAATAAATGATAAGCAGAATTTGATAGCAACGAACCTATTTGAATTTTATTTTAATCTAAATGTTTGACATTTTACAAAATTAACTGACCTAGAAGACCAAATTTTACAATGTGGGTATTTATAAATGATTTAAACCTGATAAAACAAGAAATTTCTTATAGCCATTCAAAAATGTATCCATTTAAATAATGTCCAGAAATTTTCTTAACATCAATAATTTAATTTCATTATCTTCTTGTAATAAATACAGAATGATACAATTCTTGGTAATGCTACAAATGGACACTAAAATTGGTTCCTAAATGACGTTATTAGTAAGTGCTCATCTCCTTGCAGATTGAATTTAGCTATCTTAGACTAATAATGGAAATATAGTTGTGAAAAATTTACAATTTCTGGTGACCTCTTGATATGAAGTAGGAATGATGGCTAAGGAGTTGAACATATCAAAAAATGCAATTATCATAAATCCATTTCTCATAAAAGTAACTTCTTAAATTATGATGAATTAAGCTCATGAACTAGGTTCAAAAACATACCACTCATATAAGAACTGTACAAAAACTGAATGATGAGTTATAGTACAAAGAGTAATGAGGTATGTAACAAAGGAATTTCTGAAATCTTTAAAAACAAAATAGTATTGGCAACAATACTCCAATATTATTAAAGCAATTGTAAGGCATTAGAATTTGAGTTAATATGCAATCATATTAGGTGCAATAAAAATGTTAGTATCATTTCAATCCTCTAACACATTTTTAAGTAGCTTCATTCATAAATAATCCACACAAAGTACTTCTCATGCAGTTTGGCCCATCACATCTTAATATAATATAATTTGTAACACTTTTGGGCCCCACTTCATCTGAATGGTATAAATAATTAATCCTCTAGATAGATAGTCACAATAACTATTTTCAATTAATGTGATGGACCAATGCTCATTACTTGGTAAAACTAATTTACAATAATGGTATGTGAATTATGTGTAAATAACTCACCCTATGATATCATAGCAGACTTAAAATATAGTAATGACCTTCAACTTCAAAGGAGACGAACAGGAGGAATGAAAAAACCTAAATGACACAAGTTTGCCTCAAAGATGTAAGAGGAGAGTATACTGTTGAGATTAAATATTAGTTTAATAAGGATGAAGACTTAGATGAAAATATGACTAGGAATTTTTTCACTTTAGATAAGCTGGAGTATATTAAAGGAGGAAAATTTTTGATAAATAAATTGGAATGGATTTACTTTAATTTCTTTATAATTTTTAGAGTTTACCTTTAAAATAGAGTATATGATCCAAATCAAACAACAACAATTTAAACGCAGCTAAAAGGATGTGGAAAGGAAATTGACAATGAGTATCATTTTTAACTTACTGAGATTATTACAGTTACTCAGTTAGTGTACACAACATAACATTGGATAGGAAAGGATATTCTGTTAAAAACTTGTGCACTTTTCCAAACAGATTCAAAAATCCAGAAAAAAGGAAATTGCATTTCCTAAAGAGTACTGAAAAACAATTTTTTACAACATGTCTTTCCTTTAAACAAGAAAAATTTAAGCATTAAAGCCTCCATTGTGAGTAGTGAAAGTTCTCTACTGAAGATAACATTATCAATACGTACATCACCTATTGATTTCATTTAATCTGTATAAAAAACAGAGTAACTCATTTAGAAGATGACTCTATTAAATTCAGATACATATAGTATTATGTTAATAAATACAGGCATAATATAAAATATACCAATTCAATAAAATTAAATAATAATAAAATAAAACTGAACATAGAATTACAGAACAGACAAAAATAAATCTTACCCTAAAAATATGGATTTAAAATAGAAGAGTCTACAAAGAACTTTCTCAATGACTTACCACGTGAGAGCAGGTGGAATCTTCCACATCTGTAGGAGTTCCACCATTCTGGATGAGAACTTCCTCCATGTGGCGTTTCTCATCTTCTGAGAATCCAAGGAAGCATACTCGAGCACCTTGAAATGGTTTCAAGCGAAGGCTCATCTGAAAATAGAATGATTATATTTAAATAATAATATAATTGCAAGAAGCACAAATAAGAAATCATTAGTTTAATACATGGTTAAAAAATGTGATGGATAGAATTTGAGAGCAAGTATCAGGAAAGCTCAATAGACAGAAAAAATTGAACATTCAAAACATGAATGTTGTTTACAATAAACAACTATTGTGTAAAAAATGGGTAAATGAAAATAAGATATTTATTTAGCAATTATACTACATCAAATCCATCGTAGCCTGATTCAATGAATCAATACTTGATAAATTGCATCATGAGAATTTTATCTACAATTAAAGATATTATTATTTGTATTCTAACTCACCATGTCTTCATGGTCAGCCAAAAGTCCTGGTTCATTTCTACGTTCCCAACAGTGATGCACCCATGCCTCAGACATAACAGGTACACGAAAAGTTAGAGCATATTGATATTTATCTCCTCCGCAGCAGTTTGCAATCAAATGTGTGACTTTAGATCCAAGCTCTTTGCGGATACTCCCCCCCATGTGATGAATCAAAGATATAAGCTTAGTCTGGAAAAAATTTGCATACATGAGTAGAGTACAATGAAGTCTTTAAATACATTAAGAGTAACATATGAAGAAATGTTACTCTAAATTACATGTATAATATAAAATTAATATGGTAAGACAGAAATAATATTTATATAAGACAATATATCTACAAAAGTTAGAGATTTATAAGAAATAGTTGGACCAATTTGGCTTGCAATGAAAAAAATGAGTAATTTACCAAATCTTCTTTCCTACGGAATCCAGTAAAACATAGCACCAAGCCACACATAGATTGGCAATACAAAGGTCGATTAATGTTCGGCAATAGTTCCCTCTTCATGGAATATTCCTTTAAGGCGGTTGGTCCAAGTATCTTTTGGGTTGCCCTGTGTATTTTATCATACACAGGTCCAATGAATTCTTCCAATACATAAAAGGTTTCATAATGATCATCTTTCAGATACTCGGTACCAGTTTCAGATAAAAGAACGGGCACTCCAAAGGACTAAAGAGAGAACATAATAATTATCAACATCAATTACCAAAAACAATTTTGATAAGGCTTTAATTAGAGTAATGTGACCCTAGAAATTATTTCTAGAACTAAGTTTATTCACTGATATATATAAGATATTAATTGATAAAGATAAATTACAGTGACGGCTACTTGACATTACACAGGCTTTTGAATGAAAATTCTTAACAGTTAGACCGACACATTCTTCCCGCGTGTTGTATTATTTAAATTAAGCCAAACTAAAAATAGTGAATTATAATTATTCCTACCTGAGCTGCCTCAATTACATCTGAATTATTGGCCAAAACTCCGACGATGCAAATTCTTCGGTTACGACAGAAATCTAAAATCAAAATTTTTCAAAGTTTACATAACGAAACGCAATTTTAAGTGTACGACAATTTTCTAAATTTAAACAGAAAATATTTCAATATTTATAACCTGAGGTCGGAGTAGGGTCATCAGTAACACCGCTGTATAAGCTTGATTTCACGGATTTGGGTATTTCCAAACCGGCATAAGCCTCCATCATAAGTCTGTTAAAACACTTCCACGGATTATATTAAACACCAATAATTCGCTAAGTTCCATACGACGTAAGCAGGGTATCACACATCATTTTATTTAGATACACTCAAAACTTTATTCGAAAACTTTTCACACTTTCACACGAAACGTTTGCACCGAAGGTGAGTGTTAAGAATTTGAAATAGTAGATATACCTGGATTGGCTAGTATACCATGTGACCAAACCGCTTAGCCAATCAGAGGTGTAATCTCTTCCATGCTTTTATTTCAACTGGCAACGCTCTCAACGTTAAAAAAGTTGAAGACTGAGTATCGGAAGAATGTGCGAAGTTATCCGTTATGTAAATAAACATATCTCATAAAGAGAAACGGTTTTAATTTCAAATTGCATTGATTCGATCGACAACTCCTAAACAATAACTATTTAGAGACGGATGCTAATTCATATTTAGGAGATAAGGTAACATAGTACTGTAAATTTGAAGTAATAAGTAGGATTGAAAAATAAGAGTTTGAATCTACTATGGAGAACTGAATAAGGCATATATCACGGCATGAATGTATTTTCTTATCGGCACTTTGGCCCTGCGAACAGAAATTTCGAACTCTGGGAATGAAGTATTAGTATTATTTCATACTTACCTATAATATTATTCTCCATTCTCAAATTGTTTGTCCATGTTAATTATTTATCTTACTCAATTGCTTGAAGATGATGCTATGTTAAGGTTTTAAGAAGTTGTTGGGCCGATTGAGTCTTGAATACGTGGTATTGGACCGTATTTATCAAAAATGACATTGTTTACTATACTTAAATCGAACTCGTGTAATAGATACATAGTATTTTGAAACTATCATCACCCAAGACCACCATTACTTTTCATCCCATTCTGAAAAGTAACCCTGAAGCTCTATCTCGTTGTGTAAACATCGACAACAGGGTTGGGAAATCCATGAGTAACACCCTTCTAGTCTGGTGTAGATCTCTTTTACTTGCCGTGCACTTTGGATGGACCATAAGAGACAGGTTACATTCAGTATGGAAAATCACAGTGACTAATACAATAATTGCGTGCCTGTATTGATTGGAAGTTGCAACACATTCTTCTATCGAAGAAATGCAACGTATGGCAACTTCATAATGTACTGAATGTATACATCGAACGAAAATTGTCTTACGGAAAAATTATGTAAAAAAAGGGAATGATAATAAATAATCTTTCATCATGAATTAAAATGATCGACAAGTATCCTACAAAATCTAAATTCAGGTGGTAATATTTTTGTGATCTTCTTGCCGGCCTAAGCGTCACCTCTTTCGTGAGCTTTCCTCGCTGTAAATCATTAATTAACCAGTAGCACTTGATCATATGATAGTTTTAAAACATTCCCTTCTGTGTGTTATATTTTGAATAACTCAATGTTATAACTCTCTTAGTTGAACATATATTTAAATTTATATACAGATGAAAAGTCCGCAAATAGATTTCACGGGTTATTGCTTGTGATATTAGAAGTATATGTTAACTTTATTGGAGATAAGGGTAATTCTAAATGACGATTATTAGCACAAGTGATCGATTCTCAGGTAAGGGAACAAGTTCTTTCATGTATTTATTTAAGATTTGTATCATGGATATACTTGGAATTCACTTAAATTGATCTTTAGATAACAGAAGTTTTAGGTTCATGATGATCACAACATGAATTGGACTTTCACTTTTACCAAAAAAAATTCAGCAATATTGCGTTCTGTAAAGATTTAATGTTTGATTTTGAAGCAACCAGCTGGAATGGCAATAGTTCACAACAAATTTTAATGATAACTCCTTTGGGGTGACATGAAATCATTTGAGTATTCAAAAATGTTCACTGCAGTCCAAAAAATTATCATAATAATTGTAAAATAGAAACCTAATGCTGCTATAAGCTCTTACACGGCAGAAATCTGTGAATTACTTTGTTCCTTCAATCTTTAACAGCAATGCTATTAAAGGAGCACCTTTTCAACCATCAGTCTTCACCCACAAAATATATTATGCAAACTTATACTTAAGGTATAGAAATTACATTTGAATTACTTCTAATTGATGATTCCTTTGGGGCACTTTTTACTGAAAGTTGATGTACATCAGCACTTTCTGATATCTACAAAACTGACAACAGTTTCAGCAACTCATCTCAGCCCACTGTTACTTTCATAAAAAATTTGCACTTTCCAATTTCAAACTCATCACTTGGAAACTTTCATGTTCTTGTCTTTCCATAAGTGTCATGAAAACATTTCCAAAATACATTCACGTACAGTTAAGCTCAAGCTGTACATCTTTTGTAGATTCCATAGTCAATAAATCAATATAAAAGAAGCATGTAACCAAAATGATGGACATCTTCAAATAACTTAGCTAGCTGTGTAAAGCCAATGTTTAATAACATTTCTTGCTAAAAAGAAAAAAAATCCACTTTTGCATCATCAGTCCATTTCAGGTCTATAAGTTAGGGTTATCAAGATGTTTGATATGGCCTTTACAATGATTTCTTATAATTGACTCATGATTTAATTTACATTTATTGTTCCACTTTAAATTAAATACCATACTCTAAGGATATGATTCCAAGAAATTCCATATTATCATAAATGCATAAGTTGAAGAATCTTCCAGATTTTTATTTACAAAAAATGCTTTCCTTTGTGAGAACAAATCAAGCCAATCCTTTTGAGCACATTCAATAAGGCTTCCATAGAAGACAAGGGTTTATTTACTGCTTCCACAAGTATGGAAGCAAAGAACAAGTATTACAATGAGCAAGGTAAACTATAAATAGATGAATGTAACTGAAAATTTTGAAAACTAAATCACATGAGCTACATATACGAATTATATGAATTTAAAGAATAGGATAGATATATATATGTTTGAATACATACATCCATATGGCCATCAAGTGAGTGAGAATGCAAAACAAAACTAGTATCACCTATTTTTTCTTAAGCAGAGAAAGTTACACCAACTAATTCTCCATATAAAAAGCACTTTTTAAAAATTCAACTCTACATGGACCATACATCTAATACTCTTTTGATGAATCATAAATAAACTTTTTAAAACTACCTAAGCACTGGAAATGATATATCTCGATCATTCTACAGTTTCATTTGGTAAAATGAGAACAATTTGAAGAACTCCAATCCTAAAAAGTATCCCAGGTATATTGTGTGTTCGGTTGTAGCCATCCTGGAATATTAACTGCATTTATGTTTCCTGGCTCTTTAGGGATAATCACTCAGACTCTCAAGAGTAACCAGATCTATAACTAATCTCCTTCCCAAGGATCCTAGAGGTGACTAAATAAGACTTGCAATGTTAAATTCCAGGTTGTTGGTTGATATATGATGTGCAAGACAAATTATTAAGCGGCTTACACAATTGGAAAAAGGCACAGTCTTAACACCTTCAAATTTTGCCCATTTAATATTTTTAAAGCAATATATTCAGGATTGGACAGTCTTTTAATCATACACTTGTTTAGTCTTCATAACTGGCAGGCCATCAAACTGCAGGAAAGTATCAATTTAATTCTCACTACTTGTCTGGAAATGCCACTCAAAAAGATTCTTGGAATCATCTTTATCCATAATTATTTTTTTGTTCACAGCAGGCTTATGGAACCAGGCAACTTAGAAAACCATTTCTTACAGAATACACAGCACCTCAAAAGTCTTCTACATCATTCACTTCCCGATTTTCAAACAAAGCCAAAATTCTTTGTCTTGATGGCAAGAAGAAGCTTGTGACGCAACACAGCTCTACTACTGTAGAGGGGAATATAAAGTCGTGATATACAAGTGTTTGCTGTTGGTAAATGTGTGTCATCAGCAGGGCGGATGGTTACACTTGGCATTGGTTGAAAGCCATCCTCTGAGGCAGGAAGTGCAGGAGATCCTGTCCAGAAGTATACCTAAAACGAATTTTTTTTAAACAATTACTTATCATTTAAAAACAAAGGGAACAACAGAACATTTTATTTTCTGTTTTTGCTTGAGTTTAAGTCAAATCAATTGAAATCACATTCTCTCTATACCTGTCCATAACAATATTATTAATACTCTTATATTATATAATATAATATAATTAATTATATTTCTTGTAAATAAAATATATGAAGCACTATCGCTATAGTATATATAGCACTATATATGATAGACCATGACTATATAGTCATGGTCTATCATATGGAATCTATGAATGGATGTTTACCAAGACCTACATATTTCACCATACACCTATTTCACCTAGAAACTTTTTATAAATAATATATGTATATAACAAATAATTTTTCCCAATAAATAAACAACTCTGAAAACAGAATTCTCAGATGGTAATTGGACAAACTAATTTATGTGAAGTTCTAAGAACTAATAATTCATATGGTAATGGAAGGTTATAGGTTGCTGATTTTATATAAAAATTTGCAGTTATTATATAGTTGGATTTATAATCTAATATGATATCCTTTCATAAAAGTGAACAATATTCATTAATATTGTTATTAAGCATAAACAAATTTTTTGTGAATAAGAGAAATATTTGCAATATACTCACCAGATCTTGTCTCTCGACATGGCTCATACGCTCCACTATTGACCAAAGCCATCGCTTGAAGCGCAAAAGACGTTCTCCTGATTCATTTGACTCATCATTAAAGCTCGTATACGAGATAAGAACCCCAACATTAATGTCACCAACACCATTCAACAGTAAACGTACATCTTCTGCTGTAAGACCCTCCAAAGATGATGCTGGGACAAGATCCAAAACTCCTGTGCGTATGGCCTAAAATTGAATATTGAGATGATTAACGTCAGGCACAAAATGAATTTCATAGGGAGAATTCATAGTCAAAGTTAATTATTTAAAACAATATAATAAAAAATAAAACTACTTATCATTGAAAATAAGAAAGTAACATTTTTACACCTGGTACCATGAACTGGGAGAGTTTTTCTATTACAAGAATGATAAAGAACAGATCTGTTTTGTGTTTCCAAGAAAAAAATACAAAGGTCACTTATTGAAACACCACAAAAATATTTTCACAGCTTATAGCTACTTTCTAACCAACTTCTTATAAATCATAAGGAAGCATTTAGTTTTTCTCTGATTTAAGGAGTCATGAAGATCAAAATAAAAAACATTATATGTTAACAATTATATATCATATTTTAAAACTTGATACTCAAAAGAATATAGTTTTCGAATATATAAGGTTAGTATAGCCTAATTGAGTGCAATTGAAAATTATAAGCTGGGTACAATAAAGTCTTAGATTAGGAAATATTGGTATGGCAATTATAAAACTTGAAAAATGTACCTGGGAATGGCAATTCAAATTTGGTTTTTAACAGAATTGTTAGACATCTTTACTAAAGAAGTGAGAAAAACTTTGTACAAAAACATAGGTGCATACACTATTACATTTACTAGATAAATTGTTTACCAACTTCTGAATTATAAACAAGAGAGATGAATAATTCAAGGCATAAAGATAATAGATGCCAATTAAATATACGTTAAAACTTTAAATTGAACAAAATGAGCACTAAATGTTATATCTCATGAAGAAATACATTTGAGTTCCATTAATATGAGATATTAATCTATTTTTCTAGAATAACTTACTTTAAATGAAATCATATTCAATCATTTGATATTTAAAAACAGAGCTAATCAAACATTACCTCAATGGCTTTCTCCTGTGTCTTAATCATTCTATACTCAGCATATTTACGGACATAATCATATACATTCTGAGCATTGACTTCTATATCACGACCTCCAGGCACTAGTTCCACAGATCCTCCACCTTCTTCGGCGCAGAGATCAATGCTGAAAATTAAGATTCTCAATAAGCGTTTCGTACAGGACTGATTTTAAAAGATTTGTTTCAGTATATTTTTAAAGAAAGATAGTGAAAATTAAGAGAAAGAAGGGAATTCAAAACAGAACTTACCTAAATGAAAGGTCCAATGATGAAAACAGGGATGAACTATCCTTAGTTTCAGCATCCAAAACCAATTGTCTCAGGCTTTCATAAATGACTGGATCAAAGAAAGCCAAATCGTGGAAACGAACAGGCCTTCCTAATATGCACTTAATCACATGTCGATTCAAAAATATTGGACAAAGCTCATTTTGAAGCAGGCACAACCCAATTAACCTAGGTAACAGAACAGAGTATTACAAGGCTGACAATAAAAGATCAATACATCAAGTCAGAAACCTAGATACTATAACTAACCTGCCAACATTCCTGAAAGCATTAAGTCTCTCAAAAGATGCCTTTCCCTGCCTAGGAGAATAAAATCCTCTTTTACCAGGACTGTAGAACAATGGTGAGTTGTCTTCACCATCATCAGCGCCATCATCTGTAGTTCCACCGACACCTTCAGGTCCAGTAGAAGCTCCTGCCCCTCTACTTCCACTAGTACCTGCCCTTTTTCCTCTTTCTGATAGACTAAATACATCCAGATCTATGAAGAAAAATTAATTCATTTTCATTTAAACCAATCAATTCTATAAAGTAACAAATGCATTTATTATAAAAAACTGAAAGTCAACAAAAATAAAACAAAATACATTTTTAAAATTTATAAGAGTTGCTAAAATAAAAACTTGAATGGAAATGTTGGAGAATTTACATAAATGTAGCTGAACAAGTTGCTGATCTGTAAACTAACTTGGAATGATAATACAATACAAGATCAATAGGAACAATATCTCTCTCACCTAGTAAGGCTTCTGAAGCCATTTCTTGTTCTTGTGCAAGGATTAGCTCCACAGCTTCCTCAACTTTCTGCCGTAGAGCTTCTTCCGAAGCCAACAGCATCATTAGCTGGGGGGGAGTAAGCTCTAACAACATTCCTGTGATCTTTGCAGCAAACATAGGGCGTAACAATTGAACCTTTGGGAATAGTCTTTCACCCAACTGCTGCTGATGCCCATTAAGATAATCATTTGCACTATTGTTGTTACTTCCATCACTACCAGAAGGAGAAAATGGTCGTGCATCATACGAAAGAGTCCTTCGAGGTTCTCTACAACGAGGTGTGCTACGTGGCTGCTGTTGAGGTGGAGCTTGCTGTGGCTGCGCTTGGGCTTGTTGCTGTGGCTACAAAAATTGATCTCATTAATACTATAACCAACATCTCTATTTAATAATAAATGGGTTGAAATATAAAAATTAACAGCGACATTGAAAGTAAAAACCAAACTATGACCATGATCTAATTAGAAATCTTAACGCAATTTTAAAGATCATAAAAATTACATCAATGGTTGATAAAAAATTCTCTCACACCTAGAAGAAAAGAAATAATACTACCTATAATTATCATCAGGGAGAGAATTAAATGCAAATTAATTTGCCTCACTCTAGAGGGTGAAAGAATGAGATTTTTATATCATTCTATGCTTTAGTATAAAATATACAGATTATCTATCAGAAAATTTGCTAGTTATTCTTGAATTTGAGTAGAACATAATATAGAAATTGTAGACATTTAGGAAAGCTAATCAAATACGACAGATATTAAAGAAAAAAATCATACAATGAATGAATATGCAGACTATAAAAAATTGTTTATGTTATTTCTTTAAGGAAGTTCAGCTGCTCACCACCAAAAGAAACTTTTCAAAAATTAACTAATTGCAATTACCTGAGGATGTCTCCTCAATGTTTCTCGTTCTCTTGATCGTAATTTCTGAAGAGCATTGTATGGAGAATACTTTGAGCCTACTTGAGCTGCTTCTAAGTTGGGAAGTTTCTCATTTGCCAGAAGTGCCTTTATTACAAGAAAGATATAACATAAATCACATTAAAAAAAAACAAGAAAATTCAAATTCTAAATTAAAATAAAAGGAGATTACACTGAGTTTATTAGACTATTCCTTGCTTTATATTATTCAAGCAAGAAGTTCTTTTATATATATATTGATTTAAACTACCTAACAGCCAAAATGCTTCCAAATAATAGTTATTTTACATCTAATAGAGAGAATTTCAGGCTTATTTTTTAATGAGGATAGAATTTCAATATATTTCTTACCTCTGCAACAGCAGTATAGAAACTGCGAGCTACTCCTGAACCTTCTCCAGGCTCATCCTTGAATGTAATTTTCACACGGTTTACTGATAGAGGAGGCTGTGAATTAGAGGTGCGCCTGTGAAAGTTGTGGTATAGCGTGTTGAGCTCTTTGAAGGTTTGAATTAATAGCTGTGATCTTTCTCTTTCAACCTATAAGATATTAAGAATAAAAGAAACAATTTCATTAGAAGATATGCAAAAAATAAATTATTTGTATAGCTATCACTCAATTATAATTGTAGAAATTACAAATTTGCAATAATTTAATTATAAACTATGCTAATAATTAGGGTTTTCTAGATGAAAGATCCAAAGTAATATTTCTCATTTCTTTGTGAATCATATCTATATAATTTTACTTGATATGTAATAGAATTTTAAGCAAAACCTTACATCCAAAATGTAAATATTCATTATACTTAAAAACCTAATAATTAATTAATTAATACTATACATACTTATTTATACTAAGGGCTCAATGACTGAAAAAATTAATGACAAACCTTAAATCACTAATGTATAAATACGAAATAAGGCTTAAGCAAAATAATATCTTAGTAAATATAATGATAATAGAAATGGTGGAGGACAAATATTAAAGTTCATTTTAAAAAGATGTAACCCATTACCTTTAAGAGTACTAGATCTCTCTGCTGAGAATTCCTTAGCTTCTCCATTTCCCTCCTGAACTTTGCTTCCTTCACTGGAAATCCACCCAATTCTGAAACCACTGAACCAGGCTCTAAGCCAACATCCTCCATAAAAACACGTCCAAATAGATCCAAAGAAAACCTCCAACGACCTAGAAGCAAGTCATGTGATACAGACTGCCCTAGAGTCGGTTGCAAGGGGATAGGGGGAGCAGGAATGGAGTGAGAACTTGCACCAGCTATGTTGTGCGATAGGTGATGTTGAGAATGGGATCCACCGTAGCTGCTATGAGGTCCACCATAAGAAGAATGTAATGCTAAGTTACTGCTTGACATTGGCATTCCTGGGTTTTGCTGCTGCTGAGAAGTAATTTGATGATGCCCATGATGATGGTTATAATTTTGCATCAGCCTAAGAAAATAAAGATATCAATATATAATTATTTATCAAATTAATGATATATTGAAGATCAGATTTTTTATAAAGGTCCTGGGAATAGGAAGAACTGTACTTAATTCTCTCACTCAACTCTGATAAATAACAAGATTGATTAAATTAATTAATACATTCTTCTTAAAACATGCTACTAACTCTTTCCTAAAATTATTTCTGTTTCAGTGACTAGGATGGAATTATAGCATAAATTGAGCATTAACTGCTAACTTAACTGCCAAGAATAAATAGCATAAACTTCAGCGAAAGCATTTATGGGTACATGCAAGCACCTATAAGGGTAAATAAATTCAGCTGTTGATGCAAATTTTAAAGTTCTATTATTATAAATCAAATAATGAATAAATTGAGAAATATATATTATTTTAAGAATCACAAATTTCTTTATATTAAACATTTCCTGTTTGGTGTTCCAAAAGAATATTTCTAAAAAAATCAATCATGAAAACCTGAAAATAAACCTAAGTTGAGAATTAATCAAATCTAAATAATGATTACCTTTGTTCATTGGAAAGAGGGAATGCTGAAGATGAGGAAGCTAGAGATGTAGATCTAGTCGTTTCAACAGTGACATGGGCTGAAGTATCATGAGTAACTTCTGAAGGATCTCCTTGATTAACAACCATTACATCAGGTGCCTCATTGGGGTTGTTTCGAGATGTAGAGGGCTATAAAAATACAATTAAATAAAGCTTGAGTAAAATACTTACATGAAAATAGTATTGAACAGATACCAAAAACCAAGTTCCTTTGTGAGTCAATGTTTCATGGAGTATTTTAATTTTAAAATGGGGATAAATATTATAACAAAAAATATAAGTAAGAACTTTGAGGAAAAAGACTATGATAAATTTATCAATGCCAATATAATATCAATATCTATGATAAATATAAAAACATACTTTACTTTCCTTAACATTAGATATAAATATTTCTTGCTAACTTATCTTACGAAGGACTGCAGAACTGAATTTCAGTCAAAATTATTTAGCTAATTATAATGGATATATTAAATTAGGGAGAGATTAATCCTGATTAAAATAGGAAAAGCAAGTTTCAAACTATATGGGCTCCTTATAAATTTTTGAGTGATATTGACCATCCTTGGAAACCCTTCAGGATCACTTTCTGTAGGTTTGATTGATACCATCTAGGATAGCAAGGAGCTCAATTGACAAACAACTCACAATGGGCTGAGAGCCAAGAGCAGCAGCAGGGCCAGCCCTGACTATCACGCTCTTCACGGGACCACGACCACTCACTTCTCCAGAGGTACCATTTGCCAAAGCTGCTGCCGCCGCTGCTTTCCTCGGGGACACGATGATGGGTGCCCTGGTTTGCTCATGACTTCTGCGGTCTTCAGTGGTAGAATTGGAAGCCATGGCACCAATCGATGATGTTCTAATGTAATAAAAATTTTAATGAGTGAGTTAAAATAAATGAAGCAATAAAAAATCTTTAAAAAGAGCAGACATTAATGCAAAAATTCAAATTATTGTCCTTTGCTTATTAAAGGCTATTGAAAAAATTCCATGATTTAGCAAGTCTATAAACCATGAAAGAAATTGACTATGATCATTTTCATACTGAATTCAATATAAAAGAATTGTATACTTGTTGAAATGATACCCAGAAAAGATGTAATAATCCAAATCCATCAATCCAAACTAACTACCTCCTCACTATATCTGACATAGCTCAACATCAGCCAAATTTTAAATTTTGGACTTTTTATATGATTATAAATGCAACATAACCAAAGTATTTGTGTTTAAACTAACCTGATGGGAATCAGGGGAGGAGGAACACCAATGGAAGCCCCTCCTTCCACACCAATTGGTTCCTTCTTGATGGAATTTGTTAGACTACACCCTGGTCTACTCAGGTCTGCAGGGCTCTCTTCTTCCAACCTAGGCTCTTTAGCAGGTCGGCAAGGGGGAGAATCCTCATCATATTTATTACATCCACCATTTCTTTCAGGTGAATCAACCTCCATCTTTATTTCATCCTGCAAGATAAAACAACCAGAAATGAAACTTCATAATAGCACATACATTGAACCCAGAATGTTATATACAAGTGATATTTCTTTCAGGATTTTCATTAATAACCTTGGTAAGAAGAAATACTTATTTTAATTAGCAGACAGCAACTAATGGAGGTAGGATCAAAAGTATGATGTAATTTTTAAAGAGAATGTATTTGATGATGTTTTTTTCGTCACATTAAGGAAGGATATAAAGATGTTTTGACTGACTGCAAAATACTGTTAAATTATAATTCTTTTATTAGATACTTTCCTTTTTATCTATTTACACCTTCTATCCTTCAAATTAATTAAAGTTATTGAAAAATAGTAGCCCAATTGCAACTAACATTCACCTTCTCCAGGCTCTTAAAACCTCTAAAAAAGCAACAATATAATTTTTTATGCTGTAAAGGATTTTACAAGAAGCATTAGCAATGCCATTAAAAATATGCAAGGGACATAGTATTATACTTTTAAAATAAAATATTGCATCAGATGATCAAATCATCTATAATAAAATTTTTCCTTCACAGAAATTATGCCGAAAATAACTTATATGAAAGTAAACTAGGCTCCATTAGAATCCAAAAATAATTCTAATATTCATTTGATGTCATTAAATTTTATCAGAATCAGTAAGAACTGGAAGATCGTAAGATTGTTCAGTGAGAATACTAGAAATTTTTTATTAAAGCCATTACTTGCCAAAATGATGAATTGTTAAATTAACACGCTACAAGATTATTAACTGTGAAAACCTCAACCACCTCCAGTTGGATTTGCAATAGGTACAGGAGAAATGAGAAAGGATGAAGACCAACCTGCCCAGGAATTTCCTTTGTGAAGGATAGATCCTGAGGGGTGTCCTCTGACATTGGTGCAGCAGAGGAGGTGGTAGGGTAAGGGGGTGCTGGAGGTTGCATTAGTTGGTCAAATGCCTCAGAGGATGGTATAGGGGGAGGAGGTGCAGAGGATGAGGAAGGTGGAGGCAAGGGGGGAGGAATGCCAACCTCTGGCACCGGATCCTTAGGTCTAGGTGGCTGATGTCCGCTGCTACTTTCACCTTCTGCAGCAGAACGTGCTGAGAGTCCTAATCTAGTGGGGAGAACTTCCAGAGGGTTGTACGTTCCAGGAGGAGTTGTTCCTGAAAATGTAAAATTATATCAAGCTTATATAAAATTATCTCAAAAGGACACACAAGGCTGATAAAATTATGTAAGAGATATTTAAAATATTATTCCATAATACATCGAAATTTGAGTGAGAAAAATACTAAGGCTTACCTGTGCATGGCACTGTGATAGGTTGTTTTGGAATACCAAAAAGATCTTCTCTACGAGCAGATGGCTGTAGGAGATGTGGTTGGTCTGCCAAAGGAAGAGCTTCTGCCATAGGAGTCTCAAATGGATCAGGTGGTGGACAGCCAAGGCAAAGAGTAGACTCTGACCTTTGGAAAAATGGATGCTTCCTACCCTGTCCCTTGCTATTTCCTCCACCCAAAGTACATGGCCGGTTGGAATCGCTCAAAGATAAGCCAGAGCTGACAACTCCGGAAGAAGAACCAATACCACTGGATATGCCATCATCTTCTACCGAGTCTGTTTCCATAGCTACAGAATGGCTGAGATCATCCTCTGCTTCATCATTTTCATTCTCATCCTGATAACATAGGAAATGAACAGAATTGCACTGATTAGTAGTAGTTAGACTTCCTAAATAAGCTATATGAGTATTTATTGACAGAACCATCATGCAGATTTTAAATATATTTGATTAATTTAAGTGATGGAAAAAACTATTATTAACAATATATACAAACAAGACTGCTTTTAAAGATGTATATATGAGACATACCTGGTCATTCCATGTGTCAATTGGTAATCCATCCCTTAGCAGAACATCAGAATCCCCACCTGGGGCACCAACACCTGAACCAGAAGCAGATGTTCCAACCCCAGAGGAAGAGTTGCAGGCAACACCTTCAGTGCCAGATCGCATATAGTATACAAGGGCATCAAAGACATAAGCAACATGTCGAAGTGACGATACATCCAAAACAGGCAAACTATCAAGGTGCTCAGAGGAATGTGACCGCATGAGGGACAAACAGTAGGACAAGAACTCTCTTCTTGCTGAGTGTGGATCTGTAAATATTATATACATTTTTTTAAAGATTTCAATAGAAAAATATAACATGGAAATGTAATTTATCTTCTACATATTTTCTAGTGGTAAAATCAGATGGTACTAGACAGTTCATGAAAGTTTTAAGCCTAGTCAAAATACATAAATAGACAAACAAGCAAGATGAGCAAGAAAACTGCATCAACCCAAAAAAAATTACTGGGAACTATAAATCCTCTTTCCTTGAATAATTTAATAAGTGCAGCTTCTGCAAAGCTTTGGTTTTATGGCACATGCCAATGGAAGGAAAAAAATGTATACAAACATTAATTATATCTATAACTCATTTGACGTAATTCACTAATAAAGCAATATAAACCAACCTTCTCTTTCTCGTCGCTGTCCTTCCGTAGAAAATCCAACTATCCTTGCCCTATCCCTACGAGCAGCAGCTGCAGCCACTGCAGCAGCGGCTGCTGCCTGCACTTGAGCTTGACTATGAGGATTATGATGCAAGGGATGGAGAGAGCGATTATGGTCCGAACAAGTTGTCAGAGAAGCACCAAATCTCAACTGGGCTTCTGTTGAGTCCATTACTGTGAGAAGCCAATCCCATGTTGGTTTCAGATGATGCTCAAGATATAGCTGCAAGATAAATAAACATTTTACACTGACCAAATACAGGCCTATCATAACAAGAAAAATTCAAAGAGGTAAAGATAAGGAGTAATTTCTTAAGCTTTTTATACACAGTAAGACCCTCCTTAACACCATTATAGTATTATGCAGCAGCATTGGGATTCCCCTTAATCCAATGCTGTATTGATACTTAATGTACGAGCACGCAGATGAAACAGCTATGCAGCAACCAAAAGTGGTGCACTATATAATGATAGCAAATTCTGCGTATCTCTCTGTGTATGTGTAACTGGATATTTAATTTTTTGATATATTCAGCAATTGTTGAGATGATCAATCATCTTATTTTCTGCTCTTTTTCACCAATCCACTTTACATATTCACATATGTATCTTTTAAGTTGCCTTGTTTAATTCTATGAACTTATTGGAACATTGTGAAACAGGTTCTTACTTCAAGTGTAACAGACAATTGAATTACTTGGAAAACATCACACTCAGAAAAAATAAAAAATGTAAAATGCCTACATTCACCATCATGGGAAAATAAATTATTCAGTCCTTTCACACTACATGAAATAACATAATAAAAGAATCAAGTAATATATAAAAACAAATACAAGGTATTGATGATTTTTTTAGTATGATGCTTTCCTGTATAATATTCACTAACACTAATTGCTGACAGAAGTTTTTAAAAAAATTGCTTTCTCATTTCTTTGCTGCTGAACCACTTAATTCTCTAGGTAATAAATGATAAACAGTGTCAAGGAAGTTATCTACCAATTTAATTTTGCTTCATATTTAACTCTTTATTTTTCAGAAAAATATGCTATACTACAAAAGAAAATAGTAAAGGATAATCAATTTAAAGAAGAATTAAGGGGCTAAATAACTTAAACAAACCGGCAAGTTAACAGCTTCTTGAGGAGTGATATCCAAAGTGCGAGGAAGACTAGGTGGTTGATAGTCTGGCAAAACTGCCAATAGATTGGCTATTTGGCGAACAACAATTCCAAATGCCCGCCCCAAACAACTGGCTGTTGTTGCCATTGTTACGGGTTCTTGACTAGCTGCGGCAGCTGCAACAGCTGCTGTTGTCGTAGCAGATCGACGCAGTGTGGATGGATCAATGAACACCAAACTGCTTCCACCTAAGAGACAAATTATTAGACGAGTGCTACCAGAGAAACACTTAAGCTAAGGAAAATATGCAAGCAACAGTTTTTCAAGCCAACAAAAAATTATTGTAGCCATATCAGCTCAAACTAAACCAAAAAATTAAAAATCAAAATCAAGCAATAACTGTTCAGTCCACAGAGTATGACTAAAGTGGAGGAGGTACAGAAAATAAGTAATAAGGGGAAATTTTTCAACCGTGCTGGGATGGCTGAAAGGATATTAAAATATGGCTTGAGAATGGGTTTAATAATATAAGGTTGATAAAGCCTCATAATTACAGAGGGTAGAAAAAGGGTCTGTAAGATGGAGGTTAGAGTAGGAGGGTGGAGGTAGATTGAAACGACATGCACCTCCTCCCCCCCTACCTCCGGTGCGGGCTCCCGTCTCTCGGTTGCGAATCGCCCACTGCATTGACTGAGGTGCAAGGTTGGACCTATTTCCATGTCCAGTGGTTGTACTGAAAAGATTAAAGAGCAATTGATTCAATTATTGTCCACTTTCCACCAAAGAATCGATAGGGATAGAATCATTTTGTATTTGAAATAAGCTGATAAGTAAATAATCAAATTGTATCAAATATTTTAGATATGTCTTTATCAAAATTCTCAAATATGATAGGGCAATTTTAAAACCAAAATGATAAAAATTCTATTACAAGAGAGATAGATAACTTTAATTATTTCAGGAGCTGAATAAGTCATCACTAAAATAATGTTAACAGAATGATAGCAATTAACTCTTATTACATGTTTCTTCTATAACTAATCTGGAGTTAGACATTAAAATAATGCAAAAACAATAAAGCAACATTCAACATACCTTCTCCTTTCCAGCTGCTCATCTGTGAGAGGATATTCCTCTGAATCTTGACCATCAGTTTCCCCAGCCTCAGATTCATCTTCCTCTTGAGGACTGGATTCTGCTGAATCGTCTTCTCGGAAGAGAAGTAAAGATGCCATTCCTGAAGAAAAAGAAATTAATGAGTAAATAAAAATTCAATGAAATTAGTGAAAATTAAATACTAACAGAAGCAAGTTTGAGTAAGTAAATAAATCTTACCAAAGATTTGTAATAAATAGATTTTACTCATGTTTGTTACAAGAAGCTTGAAAGAATGTTACAAAGTTTTCACACAAAAGTTACCTATCTGTATAACTCATACACAGCATTATATTTTAACTATTAGTGAAAATCAAAAATTCAGATGAATATCCAAAAGGAAATTTAATGTTCTTCACTTACATCGTATAAAAAAGCTTTGAAAAATTTGGGAAAGAGAATGTCTTCAATAAAATTCAATAATTAGAGCTCAGTACAGTACAGAGCTTCGTACCCATAAGAAATGCAATAAGGTACTTAGAATTTAATTCAAATTACTTAATCATATTTAAAGTACTATCATCTAACAACATAAATCACACTTCCTCATGAATTCTTTTATCTTAGTATCTTAAAATTAGGAAATACTTCAGTAAAATAAATATATTAACAAAGTAAATTGAATTTAACAATTTACCAGCATCGGAGCCAGCAGTGGCTCCAGTCTGTGAACTACGCTGTGCAGAAGCATTGTCTTGATTGCTTTGATTATCATCTGAATCCGATTCTGTTTCAGCAAGCAAATCAAGCTCTGTGTCAGACTCTCCTTCTCCAGCAGGACCTTCTCCACCACCTTCTCCATCTCCTTCTGCCTCTCCCTCACCTTCACCAACACGCTCAACCGCACCTCCGTCTTCCTGCTCACTTCCTTCTGCATCCCCATCTTCAGGTGCAAGACCTATAATTGTAAGGCATTAGAACTTATGTGAAGTGAAATACAAGAAGTATTTGAGCCTCACTTCAACTGACAGAAATTAATTAGGTAATAGACATAATAAAAATTAGAAACCAGAACCAATCAAGCTTATATGTAATAGACATATGTAAAAAAAAATAAACTTCTATCTTGGCTAGTAGCCATATTGCACAAAGAGAGAGAAAGTATTAAAGAGTACAAAAATAAAGGTACAAATAATAAAATGTTAAGTTTGTTTATAAATAAAACAATTAAATACTTATATGTGAGGTTTTAGGGTTTTAACAATGGAAAATCACTTCTGAAAATCAGGAATAACTGCCAACCGAATATCCTACAATAACTTATATACAGATGTTAACACTAAAATAAAATAAAATACATTTAAAATTGAGAAAACTACTATGATTTATTACTAGTCAAAAATATATTATACAATATCCATTATATCCACAATAAAGATTTATTTACAAGTTTGGTAAGAATGATTTTTCAAGAGTTGAACTCTTCATCATTAGTTTTTCCATATGAATTACAACACCAAAACTTGAAAGACTTGTTCTGATTTTCAATTGCAAAGATTTTTAAATGGATCCTTAAATACCTTCAGAAGCATCTGCATCATCCAAGTCATCAGCTCTGGACCTAGCAGATCCAGTAGAAATTCCAACGGGACGAGATGCAGAATCAGGAGCAAAACCTGTTCCTAGAGCTCCAAGACCTGATCCTACCCCACCAGATGTTGTACGAGTGGATGAACTAGCATGAGGAGTCAGGGGTTCTACAGAAAATAGCTCTTCACTCCCCTGATGAAATTTAAGGTAAATTTAGGTTAAAAATTGAAATTAAATTAGAAAACTGTAATTAACCACCATTAGCTCTTAGGTTAATGAGCTGATAAATTCCACTTTCAAATCAACAACATTAAAATGACTAATTTAATTATCCAGATAATTTATCTTAACGCCAAGAATGTGCGTCGAATAAGTTATTTTTTAAATCATTATCATCCTCTAGAGAGAAAAAAGGAATTTAATTTCCTGATTCTAAAATTTAAAAATTATTACAAGGATGAAAATCAAAACCAAAACTTCAGTGAATTCAATACATTATCAAAGGAAAAATTTTAAAATATATTTAACCACTGAGTTATCCTTACATGAATAACATCCACATTGGATGATGCAAGTGCAAATGGTGCAGTTGGACGAGCAACTCCTAATCTAACTGGTGCAATGAGAGAGTCAGCTGTCTCACAAAGTTCTTCCACTGACAAACAAAGGAGTGCATTAAAAACTCTCTTGCATTTGAACAGATGCTGAGTCATACTTGCAAAGCTGTGGATAAAGAAGAAAAATTTCAGTTGTTTAGAATTATAATTATAAGATTATGCGTCATCAAAATAAGTATCTTAAATTATATTAAAGGAAAATATTTCTGATAAAAACCTAACCATGAATTTATAATAATTTAGCAATGTGAGTCTAGAAAAAGCTTTAAAAAATAAAACTCTTCTTCATAAAAAATTCTCATAAAACTGAGGTAGAAAAAGCATGATGAGAAGAGTTACTTACCCTCTTCTTTTGTTTGCATTTGGAGCCATTTCAACACTGAAAATAACAAATATCCTAGTGACAGAACGTACAAATCTTCGAGCAACAACTCTAGCATCTTGTTGGCGTCCAGGTATTGTGTCATTCTGCAGTTCTCGGATAAGTGTAGTAAGCAAAGTATCCAGCATCTAAAAATTATAAAAATATAAAGATATTTCATTAGTTTGACAAGCAAATTATTTGAATGCATTCACCTTTCCTTAAATTAAAATGAACCTAAATTCTTTACATAAGAGCTGAAGATTATATTGAATTATTGATACTGGCAAATTATACTAAAACTTAACAATTATAAATTAAATTCATTTTTCAAGGTGATGCTTATCCCTCATTTAGAATAAATAAATATATTAAATTCAGTCAATATCATGAATCAATGTAAATGAATAGATTATATCAATACTTTAATACATTAACTATTAAGATAATTTCTATTACTATTGACTTGCCTCAGCATTGCATTTTACAAGGAGGCAATGAGTGAATTTATCAAGTAATGTTGTTCCACTTTGGCTCTGTAAATATGCCTGATCTTCATACAAGGGTAAGGCCCCTGGAACTGGTTCTTTTACACCTGTAATTAAAAAAATGATTATACAAATTGAGAAATACGAAAAATACTTATCTTACTTCGTAATTTAAAATTATTCTATAGATTAGAGACTTGAAACAAACTCCTGAGGGAGAGGTGGAAAAATTTTGAGAAACATTGTACAAACAGTACAGTAAGGTCCTCAAATCAACAAACATCAAGTTCAAATTCAACATTTAAATTTATATAAAAAGCAAAATTTTAAGAAACACTTATCTAAATTAAATTTAGATTGATTTTAGCAAAAAATGGATGGTAGTGGAAGTTTTTCTATGGAAAATATTTTTATCAGTACTGTACACATTTACATGTATATACTTTATTATAAAGAAGAAAGATAGATTTTTCCTAAAATACAAGACAAATTCAAACATTTCTACTATAGGAGAATATCCATAGAGAAAATATATATTTAATTACCTGACATTATCATTCCACGAACAGCAGGCCAATCATTAAGCAATCGCTCCAAGGCTCTTCGACTGAACCTAGGAGGTTCCAAGTCATGGTCTGGCATATCAGGTTCTAGAATGAAATAATGTCATATGAACCTAGCACATAAGAAGATATGCCCATGGAATTTCAAATGAGCCTTAAATAACTCAGGGATACTGCGGTGAGCTGAGCTGACAAATTTTCAATTCCATAATAAAATAAAAGTTTAAACAATATGATAAATAAATAATCATAATTTCAAAGCATAAAACAAACTCATTCATCTAAACAAAGCTTACCCTTTGCCCTATGCTTGAGGTAAAAATCAATAACAAATCTTTATAATATGAGTGTCATATTATATAGGTTTATCAATGACTAAGGATACAGATGGTAAAAATTAAAATTTTCAATTATAACTGATCATACAAAGAAATTGTCAAAATAATATCACCTGCAACAAACCTTTAATTTTAGCAATTATATCAGTCCTCTACCAATTCTTTTTTCCATCCTTGGATAATTGTTGTGATTATTGTATGATTAAATTGTAAACTATATTAAAATTAGAATGATGGAAACAAAATTTCTAAGAATTTATCATAAATATAAAACAAAATTATGAAAATATTAGAGACCACAGTAATTTTGGAGGAAAATTTTATGCATTTCATACACAGGGATGTTAAGGTGAAGGGCCAAATAACTGAAGTTTCATGCCAGCATTTCAAGTAATAGGTTATAGACCTTTATTTCTGCTAGTAAATGGATTGATATTAAATTTATAATTTTACAACAAAGATGAAGCTAGAGAAACTATAAAAGAAGAATAATGAAGAAAACCACGAACTTATGATTGTTAACTATGGTATTCTCTAACATTAACTGAAGAACCAGGATCTATTACAGATCCAGAAAGGCTAAGATTCAATAGGAAGAAATGATGAAATACCTTTAAAAAAAAATAGAAGAAGATCATAGAATATAAGAAGATTATCAACTGTTTTTGTGCTGATTGCAAAATTTTAATAAGCATTAATGGGAAAAAGAATTTTTACGCATAAAATATAAGCATTAAATTTAGGAAAGTTGTAGAAACTAACAACTACCTTTGAAGTGCAAGTTACAAGGTAGTGCTCACTAATCATAATTATTCTGATGTGAAAAAAGATCATAATATTTTCACAGAGCTGCTTATATTTTTAAGTTTTCAAGAAATTATAAATGTTGTGCTCCAATTGCAATAAACTCATGCATGGCTAAAAGCCCTACATTGAAAACGGTATGCATGTATCATATATGTGACTGTACTTTTTTATGAGGGTAACTTTATTAATACAGAACAGTTATAAAATGTTTAAACCTTCCTAACTTTTGTGCAAATCTGCCTAAATAATTTCAAACACAGCCAGTGGAAAAATATTTTTTCCTTTGACTAACAGTAAGTATTTTTTATTAACAGAATATTTCTCGTCTAAAGAAAACCAATACTTCATATTAGCTCTGAATTTTAAGAGATAATCTATTAGGAAACAGCTTAAATTGGATTTAATATCAGTATATCTGAAAGCAAATGTATGAGAAAGGAAGCAAAATCTCTATGCAATGCACACTAAAAGCAGGAACCTATTAAAAAGCAGTTCTGAAATTAAATATCTAATTTCTTATTCCATTCACAAGCAGGAAATAAAGGCATTTTTATTTTATTAAAAGCAAAGTTGAAATAATAATGAGGTGATAAGGGCCTGAAACTCAGTTGAAGGGCCCTCACCTAAATCGGAAGAGGGGGTCTTACGGGAACTAGCTGATGTGCTCCTTGGTCTAGATGTCCTGTACTGCCTCTGTTCCACCATCTGCCTGCCCACAGTCTGCACCAGGAACAGCAGTATATTCTCCCCACTAATAAAGATTGAATACATTTCTTAATTACATTGCATTACCCCAATGAAACACAAGATATACGTAATATAAGAAGCTTTACCTTTGGCAAAGTATATGAATTCAAACTTAATCATAATATTTTTAATTTTATATAAAGAAGATTTATTACTAGAAATTGTTAATTTTTATTAAGCCGTATTCCAGAAGGAAAGTTAACTTGTCATTGAAAAAGATATTATTTTCAAGGGAGTTGTTCAATCATATTTCATATAGTATGTTAACCTAAACATGCCACATTATATGCATTTCCAATTTATCCAGGAATATTTTTAAGAAGGAAGTTCAGACATTGAAATATTAGAACTATATCCCTTACTACAGGCTCAAATAAAACGTTACTAACAAAATTTGTAATCACTTAAACTATTTTCAATGCCTGATATACTAAAATAAAAAATTAATCGTATTTATTTATCCTAGTTTATAGGATAAAGTTATACCCATAATACCATTTTAAAATTTAAAAAAAAATCTCACCCGCCGGGTAAAAGTTAAAAATACAGCCAACCACTAACATATTAAAAACAAAATATGCTTTTACAATGAAGGTAATTTTACCCTGCTATGATACACTTACCGTCCATTAGGTGAAGCCACTAAGTCAGTATCCATCACAAGTTTGCAGAGTAAGTCATATCTAGCTACTTGCTGGCCCATGACCAATGCTCTACATTTGCACTTTTCCCAACAATCACAGTATGCAGTAGGTGAAGTCTTCTTTAATTTACAGTCATGTCCTTTATGGCAAACCTTTGCACATTCAGTGCAACAGCATAGAGATCCTGTCAATCCACATGTACGACATTCGAAGATATCCTAAAAATGAAAATTGATTAGTTACGTTTGAACTGAGCCATTATCATTAAAGTCAGACATTATTTCCTTCTTACCTGATTTATATGCTCAGCACCGGTCCAGGTGAAGCTGCAAGTATCATTGCAGCAGACAACATGAAGGGGTGAGTCATCTGGATTAGATCCTGGAGGATAGATCATGGACATCAGGTGGCTGGAGAAAGTTCCTGCTGATCCCTGACTTGGATTAGTGGTAGAGTTAGATGAAATATCTGAAGCTGAAGCACAGGCTGCTGCTTGTGTGGGCATCTTTTCAACTTCTTTGGCAACTCGATAGATTGTATCAAATAATACAAGAGCAGCTGGATAAGCTCTAATTAATACTGCCAACATGAATGGAGTTTGGCCTTGAGCATCTCTGGAAAATTCAAATGAATAATAATGAACACAAAGAAAAGAATAGCTTAAGTTACTAATAATTCTATGCTGTTAACATTAATTTAAAATGTTGGCAAAGATATCAATCTTGGACAACTGTAAATAATTTTATGTAATATATTTCTATTTGAAATATACAACAAATAAGAGACATTTTTGTAAAAATTGGATTAAACTTAATTGGATATTTTTATCATGATATAGAGTACAGTATATAGACAGAAAAGTAACTCAACAATTCCTTAAAATAAACGACTTACTTAGCACTCAGAAGTTCCTTAAGATGTGGATACAATACTGGACTATCACAAAGAAGTCTTAGGGCAGCAAGTGCATTATTCTTCCTCTCAGATGGATCGACAACAAAATAACTACTACTAGATCCACCAACTCCTAGAAAGAGGAAAAGAAAAGATTAGTCACCTAAGGAGCAATAAAACTCAAGACTTAAAAAACATGAACCTTCATCCAGATGATATTCCCTGAAAATTAGGTAGAGAAAAGCAAAAAAGCATAATACTTATTAAGTGAATAGGTTTATTCATACGAGTTTATATCATTTGATGCCTCATAAAAGATCTCAACTGATTGTGCATTGTAAAGTTGTAACAAAACTTACATAAGAGGAAATCTGAAAGACAAAAATAAAAAAAAAGAGTACCCAAGAAAGATTAAGTCTCCATTCATCAAATCAATAAAATAAAAATTTGCTAGGGATAGGGAATAGAAAAATAGAATCTAGGATAGAAGATTTGTTGAGTAGTGAAGGGTTGAGTAAAAATTTTGGGGAAGAAAAAGATATTTGAAAATCTCCAAATAAAAATCAAATGCATAAAGGATTCCGCTGAATTAATAGTATTCTTTTGCAATAGACCAGATGTACAGGAGAACAAATACGACCTTACAAAGAGAAAATTAACAAAAATGAAAAGAGAAGACTCAATGATACTTAACACAGAGATATATAGGCTTAAATTTTTTCTTTTAATAAAAAAGATTTAATGATGCAATAAAAGTAAAGGTTCCAATGCAGTACCAGCCATCAGGAATAATTAAAAATTTAAAACAATTACAATCCTTATAAATTAAGCTATGCACGATCTGCTGAAAATATTAGTATTCAAGAATAGCACTTACATGTATACTTATATTTGAAAATAACATTAAATGATTTAATACAGGATAATTTCATTTGGATTCTTCGAAAAGTCATTCTATACTTTAGGTGTAACTTCAGCATGGTATTTAAAATAAGGTTTCTACAAAAACTGTATTTAACAAGAGTAAATATGAATGTTGGAAAAAAGATTAAGGATCATGGCAATGATTTGAGAAATTATTATCAAGATAATTTATTATAAATAAACAATGATATAAAGTTTCAATTTTTTAATGCCTATTTTACATACTGCCAAGATATGATTTGCAAGTTGATATGCAAGAAGATTTCTCAATATTAAAAGAAAACCTTTCTAAATAAATTACTGGGATTCCTATTATTTTGACTCTTATGGGCTGTAGTGATAAATACAACCATGAAAGTGAAATATCCTGCTTATATTTTTATCTTAAATAATTTTTCAAAAATCAGTCAAATCTCTATTTTGTAAATTTATTGGATTTAGATTTCATAAATACCAAAAATTTTAACCATGCTCAAGATTTAGTTGAGGGAAAGAAAATGTAAGAGACTACATAATGTACCCAGTCTAATATATTTAAGTTAACTTAAGTATATTAATAAATGATGGTTATAAACATTTAAAATTTTGGAGCTAAATTTAGTTAATCTCTTCTGTTACATCTAACTTCTTTATTAGGTCAAAAAGAATAATCAAAGTAACTAAGGTTAGTGCATTGGTAGTAGAAAGTATAAGATGATGGGAAGATGATCAAAATGATTCAAGAAAATCTTTCTAAAGGACAGAGAACTGAATACCAACAGCTAGATACAAAATAACTATGGGGCCTACCACTTGTGGTTGGCTTTGAAGATGCAGCAGAAGATGAGGAAGGTCCAGTTGGTGTGGCAGCTAAGCCCATTAGGCTGTCTTCATCTCCACTTGTGGGATCAAATGCCTCTGGAGGCCAGCTGAGTGTTGGTATGGCCTCATCAGAGGGTGGCAAGACGGGAGGAACTTGCTGCTGTGGAGCTGATGGGGCTGCAGGAGGAACTGCTTGAGGCTGCTGTGGAGGTTGCCCATCCGAAGCAAGATCCCTCTCCAAAGCAGCTTTTAGATTTAATTAGTTTGAGGAAAATTATGGGAGAAGAGGACACATGACCAAGACCACACCATGAGAAGAGAAGGGAACCATGGATAAAATTTATGAAGGAAGAAGAACCAAATATGCAAGACAGTAGTTTAGTTGAGAAGAGGGAAACAATCCAACAGCATCACAGCAGGAATCACATACAAGAGAGATTAGAAAAAAATACATTTAATATTCAATGAGAATTTTCTTGTATGTTTCATGAAATATAATAGGCATGTATATGATTGTCCAATTGGAAAGCTATTTTATAATAATATTTTGCTACTTACAAATATAGATTACTATTGACAGGATTATGTAACTCTTGATAAACTGAATAATGAATAAGCATAAATGGACAAACCAAATACATCCTTTTATTTATTTCATAAAACAATCTTTAGAATGAAATTACAAATAAAAATAAATAAGAATTCAACATTCTTTTTGAAACCTTGTGAGACCAAAGGAAAAAAAAAAATCATTTCACCCCTGAGCAATACTGTAAATGCTTTCTAACATTAATCCATAAAATTACAGACAAAGATAGCCTAAATAAATCCGATAATGTAAGATTGAACAATTTTTGCCTTTACAAAAATTTTAATATCACAAGGAAATCTTTCAACTGGATAAAAAAACTTCTTTTTCTGTAACTGCAGAATTTTGACCAGAATTTTTTAAATCGACCTTAATAATATTTCATTAAACTTATGAAATTGCTGCTGCACTTCTTTAACTCACCTGAAGATCTCACAGCAGCTGAAGCCCTCCTCATCATTTCTCTTAAGCTCACTGAGCGTGAACCAAGAGCATTGGTGATAACGTTAATAGACTCAAGCCCTGAACTTGCATTACTGCTGCTTTCTATGGAGCAATTAAAAATATTTTACATAATAACACATTCATCATTAGAAGTTCAGTCATATTGTTTCTGCTGCCCAGTAGGAAAAATGCCTCAAATCAAAAACAAAGATTCACTCTGGGGAGCTAGGGGTTTGGCAGAAGTTCAGCAGAATATATCACATCTTTGTATTGAAAGAATTCCCCTTCTACTATTTACCCATTAAAAGTACAGTGCAAAAGGGAACTTTATGCTTGAAACATGACCTTTCAGACTATCTATCGATGATATGGCTCAGCACTCCAAAAATGCAAACATAAGAGGTTCCAAAAAGTTTCTTCAACTTAAACATTAACATGCTAGGAAACTTTCAACTAATACAGTACGAATGTACCAGAGTTCCATATGATTTTTAAAAAAAACAAAATTGCCACATTAATGATAATGTTCAAGATTGATTCAATGGGAAAATAGATTACAATTAGGTGATAAGCATTTCCTATTTGATGTTCAAGCAGGATGAATGCCTAATAAGAGTTTCGATTATATTGATCATCTTAAGGATTTCAGAAAATAATTACTGCCTCTGATACATTTCTGTTAATAGATAAATATAATTGGACAAGCTGACTTACCTTGATCTCCTTCCTTGTTTGAAGTTGGCATGCACATAGTCACACAAGCGTGGAAAATATTTCTGTTACCATCACACCTTTCATTTAGAATGCTTGAAAGAATCATTCCATTTGTACCGTTCTCTGCAAAAGAAAATTCAGTATTCATTTTAGTTTTGTTACATAATAACCCATTCCCATAATTTGTTTCATGTGACAGGTTTTTATGACTCAGAAAAGAGTGAGAGAGAAGACGTATCTCTTCTGTAATGATTGTCTATACAGCAACTGCACAAAATACAAATTCTAAGATGTGAAATAGGAGGCAGAAAATATTTATCCTTACTAGCTTCCATTTCAAGGCCAGTCAAAACTTGTCTTACTCCTTCAAGATCACATCTCATTACTCTAGGCATTAGAACTTGAGTTTCAACAGCCAGAACTATTACTGCAACTTTCTGCTTCATTGATGTTGTTTGAGAAACTATCTGAGAAGCAGGAACTGCAGATGAAGAGGAGGCAGGAGGAGCTGCAGATGCTCCACTAGATGATGATGTTGAAGCACAAGATGATGAAGAACCCTTTCCAAAGCAAATGCAACATTTTTAAATCCTTGCATTATATAGATTACGATAAACACGCCTTTAAAAAGATTAACTAAGATAACCTGTTTACTGTAGACTTTAATGCTAAACAAGATCAAGGGTGCATCATCTTGATCCACAACATTCTCATTGTTCATAGCAATTTGAGAAATGTTCATCCATTGGATCAGTTTAACTTAATCAATAGCTTTTTTATGACAGTATTCCATTTGCCAAAATTTAGAATTTTTTAAAGCAAGTTAAAAATAATACAATGAAAATATTACTTGCTAAAATGTTACATGTAAAAAAAATTAAGAAAGCTTTTTAGTTATAAAAAAGTTATGTAAATGAAAATATAGAGCTTACAGCCTTTCTTATGAGTCGTATACATAGCAAGGAGTTTGAGAAGGCATCAATGTATTGTAGTTAAAAGAAATACAAATAATAATTCTTAATATTAAGCTTCTAAGACCACTAAAAGACCTTTCTTGATTTAGTTTTACATTACTCTTTCAAAAAAAAAACAGATGCTGTAAATTGCCATTCAATTAGTAAGTTAGTATTTATTTCTTACATTCAATGAAAAGAGAAATGGCAAAGTAATGATGAGGAAAAAAACATCAGTGTAAATGCTTCTATAGTGATAAATGGTTTACCTGTAAAGTATGAATCCCAACACCGATACACCTTAGTGGTGGTAAATCCAGCCAATGAGGATCTCTAACTGAACCTACACAGTCTCTTGCTAATGGATAAATAGCACCATTTCCATCACGTAGAATTAATATGGGATCATTCTGAAAATCATGAGCAAACTATCAAGCATATGGATGAAATTTTAATAAAACAAAGTAATTGATTGTTAATTTGAGAAATAAGACAAAGAAGAATAAATACTTACATAACCAGTGCTAGTCATACTGATGTTGTGAGGATCTAAACCCAGAAATGAGGTTGAGTCTGATGGAAATGGGAGATCCCGATCAGCTCTACCAGTTCCCAAGTTGAATGCAGTGTAACTTATTTTTTGGCCAGTCTTTACAATAGCATGAATTCCTATATAAAAAGAAACAATGCAAGGATTAATCAAAGTTGGTTTCATTCTCACAATCTAGAGGAAATATCTAACATTGAAAACTGAAACAAGCAAATATCACACGTGAGAATATATTCAATATAAAATTTACTGGAATACTGACATACAAATCATGTAATAATTTTGACATACCTAAACCATCTACAGTAACAGCCAAAATCTGGCCACCTTCTGCAATATTAACTCTTCTAGGATTTCTTTGAAAGCAGTCTGGTACACGAGCTGTTGTCCCGGACTTGATGACCTACGAATAGACAATTATCATAACAATCATTAAATGAATAACTTTTTATTCAAACAATGAAAATTATTCATTTGAGGAAAACACTGAATATAATTCTTAAATGAAAATGGAGATACTGAACAAAACTTGAATAGAATGAATGAATTTTAAATTTGTTGAATCAAAAAGTACATTATTTACTTAAAATAATATTTAGTATAAATATGAAAGGCAATACCAATACATGTGACAATGTTCACACACTTTATCTCCATTAAAAAAGGAAGGGTTAAACATGGATATTTCTTTACTAATTTAAAATATACCCTTAATACCTGAAATAGCCAACATGTAAACCGAACAGATCTGAAGATATTGATTACACACCTGAAGATCATCTTTCCTCATGAGCCTACAGTCTTGAAGAAGAAATGCTGGGTCATCTTGAGTAAAGCTGCTATCTTTCCCATCTTTTGAAGAGGAATCTTTTGAGGTTGGGAATCTCACAGCAGCATACGCTCCATCAACTTTTAGAACGCGACCTGATGAAATGATTGTTTTTAAGTACAGCTGTTGCATAGTATGTTTCAGCTACATTCGATATAATAATTATATGAACTATAACAGAATTTTTGAAAATGCAAAAAAAGAGAGAAATTTTGTATTATTAGATTAAATAACATGAAAAAGTTCTGGGTTCTAAAATGTAGTTCCATCAGAAATTCGAATGACTTCTACAGTAATGTATAATTTAAGTTTTATATTTTCCAGAAGTAGATTACACAACCAAGAGATCCATTAAACGAAGGGACCCTTGAAAAACCATGACCCTTCTTTTTTCCGCTACCATTTGAACTTTAATTCTCACTGAATATAAGATATAATCAATATTTTCAAGAACTATGTGTTATAATTATTTAATTCAGTTTTAATGAGTGATCTAACATTCACTTGTCATTCAAATATTATATCAACCTGTATTAACCTGTAAGTTGAGCTAAAGTTAGTACAACTGCTTTTTTGTCCTACCATTGCTTAAAAGATACCAAAGAAAACAAAAATGAAATTATCACTTGATAAATAACCATTTCTGGGTTGTAAATGCAAAAGGAAGAAATTAAAAATGCCAAGTAGAACATATAACAGAAGAATGACAAAAATAGAGCATTAGCAAACTTAACTAAATGAGCAAATGGTTCTTACCAATTGGAATGCTTTTCACATCTTCCACAAAAACTACATCTTTCATGGCCCACTCTTCCTCGTCCTTCTTCTCCATTTCCTCTCCTTTCATAGTGACTCTCTTTTGTCTTTCTGCAAGGTAAATATGAATGATTTAAAGAGGCGTATAAATATGCAATATATGACTCACCTCAAAGTAACATTTTAATAGTAAAGTTTCATGAATTACAGAGAAACTTATGGAGACCAAAATTCAAAGAGCTAAATTGAAACATCCTTTATGTTATAACACTGCTACCATGTCAGATTACCAAATTTCAACAGAAATTTAAATAAACAAAAAAATTATTTTAACTTCACCTTGTCTGTAATTACAAAGTAAAGAATCACACAACTTTATCAACTTAAATGTATCTTACTACGAATTTTGATGATAATATTAATAGAATTTTTCACATAATATATGAGCTGACTTTTGGTATAGATAAATAGGTCATAAAAAAAGCAAACGATAACACCAAAAATCTCAGTAAGCTTTACATGTAAGAATGTGACAACGTACTGTGAGATGCAGGACTTGTTATGCTGCCGGTATCACTGCATGTGCTGCTGGCAGGAGAAGGTGGAGGTGGCATATCCAAACGATCTGCAGTCTCTTTGTTGCTTTTACTGTCTACACCACCACTACTACTACCAACACTGCTAGATCCTAACGCGGTGCCCAGTGCAGAAGTTCCCCCAGTTGAAACCCCACTGCCAACTTTAGTTCCAGATGTACTGGTACTTGTACCTGGGCCTCTATTTCCTTCAATGGCAGAAGGTGGTGCAGGCCAAGCTGGTGGAGGAGGAGCCTGTTGATATGATTGGTATTGGGAGTGATAATGAGATGAACCCCCTGACTGAGGCTGCTGGGGCAAAACTCTGAATCTGCAGACATCACCAATATTCCAAGCTGCATTTAGAAGTTGTCCAACCTTTGGAACTCCTCCAGATATAGTAAAACCTGAAGGTAAAGAATTATATAAATGTCAACATGCATGAAACTCATGGGTCTAAATACTAAATATTTCCATAATGAGAATATTTCAGCCATGATGAGATCCTAAAGTAGATGCACCAATTAGATATTAATTTTGCTTGATAATTATAATTTGATTAAAAGAACAACAATTTATTATTTACCTATAGCACCAGCTTGGTACATGGGGCAGCTCTTCATGCATACTTGGCTCCCAGCAACAATATCTGAACTCTGAGATGATGGACGATGTTTGCGTGTCTTGGCACTATACTTTTCCCATAGTCGCTTTCTCTGGCCATATGGCAGCACCCCCCTAAATAATTTAAATAAAATTTAAATTTTCTTTAAGATTTGAAATTCATTAATTTAGCAATAATTTATGGCATTTAGATTAAATAAACCAGCCCTTGTTAAAAAATAAAACATTTGTGATGATAGGAAGCTTTTTGCTAGATAATAAATACTTATCAAAATCTTAAGGCAGTCAAATTACCATATTCAATGAATATGAAATGAATATCATAAAAATATTCAAACTATTAACAATTACTTAAAACTTCCACTTCAAAATTTGAAATAAAATGGTGTATTTAAATGGATGATAATATTTTAAATAAAAGTATGAGCTTAAAGTTTTTGCAAAAGAGCAAAAAGTGCTTAGAATGAAGACAAAGTTATTGTGTAATAACATACTGGAGCAACATAAATTTATTATAAATAGCATTCTGAGTAAATTAAGAAATTAAACTAAAAATATCGG
Source organism: Pantala flavescens (assembly GCA_020796165.1). Taxonomy (NCBI): domain Eukaryota; kingdom Metazoa; phylum Arthropoda; class Insecta; order Odonata; family Libellulidae; genus Pantala; species Pantala flavescens. The sequence continues at coordinate 42,167,648 of CM036881.1, read as the reverse complement.
TTTATTGTCAGTGAGACATTTCAAGCCATAACTTTTAATGATTAATATGCTGTGTGTGTGCACACAGAATCAATGGTTCACCATGTTTGTTACTGACTGATAAAATGAGGAAGGAAAGTTACATCTAACTGCTAGGATGAACATTTTTGTTTTCATGAATTAATACTGACTCTTGATTTTTACTGGAAGTAAATTTTCTCTGGGAAAATACGAAGTACCATACTTAGTTTACAAATAAATTACTAACCACCAGTACAGAGCTCCACTTTCAAGACGAGCTACAGTGTACAATAGACATGTGTGTAGTGATACAATACGATCTGATGCAAACTCAGGAAAAGTAGTAGCAGGGTGTTCAAGACGTGGTGCAGTTGATGACTGGTTACTACTTGAAGCAGAATTGGCATGGAAAAGAACACCTGCAGCAGGATTGAGTGAATCATCTAGCCAAGTTGCCACACGTCCAGACTCCGTACCAACAGAGCAGCGAATCAATGTGGCTGATATCATAGAAACACGCTCTCCCAGCAAACCAAGAGGCACAGTCTTTGGATGATGTACACTAGGATTCTGATGGAACAAAGGATAAAATAAATATTGTATACACTCAAAGTAAAACAAATCAAATATTCAGGCAAATTAAATCACTTACTTCAGGATGCCTGTAAGGCTCTGCATCAGTCCACCTCCACTGGTGAACATGACCAGATACACTAACAGCTATAAGCTCACTATATAGAGATGCAATCATTGTGAAACGTGTCGGTGGATCTTGTCTGTCTGGCCAAAACTCTAATTCGTCTGACATCCACAGGGGACTTTGTTGTGCAAGCTCTTTCTTTTTACTCTCTGAAAATAAATCTTTCATTTTAGAATCTTCTGATAAAAGCAAAAGAAGATTCAAGACATTCGATATTAAAATAATTATACATCACTATTTAGTATCATGAACAGAAATTACAACATACTACCATTCATAAATAGATAAAATAATTGAAAACTTGCAAAAGAAAATCAATATTTTCATAGCAACTTATAAGGACATAGATAAAATCTTAAGAATCTAAGTAGAAGAAGTTTGAATAGAAAAGAAGTTTTTCCTGAAGTTTTTTTCCTAAAAGTTAAATAGCCAAGATAAATCAAATTATAATTTACTTATGAGAAAAGATATTAGCAGAGACATAAGAAAAAAGAACTAGTAACGATATGTAATTTTATAGGGCTAGGTATCAAAAGGAAAATTATCCAAATTTGTAGACAGAGTATAGGATAAAATTTTAAGAACATAGACTAAGAGATGAGATGACTTAAAATTATAAATAAGATTTCAGGAATTATATTTTAACTTTTAAATATTTACCTGGATCTTTCTCAACCCAAGCTGAATCTCGAAGGGCTGACTCCAGCCAACGCCGAGGGCCAAAGTACTGCCTATCACGCCACCTTGAGAAACTGTCCCTCTCTCTGTCACGATCACGCTCAGGATCTCGTTCTCGTTCAGCTGGACGCCGGCTGCCTGAGCTTCCACGACTATATTGTAAGAAAGACAATGTAATCTCTTCAAGAAAGGATGTTAATGCAACAAAACCTCAGATAATAATGTTACATTTATAATTACTTGAAATCTTTTAATTGTTATATATTGAAAGTTAAAGTAAATAAAAAAACGTTTTTAAAGACAAGAGAGAATATTTGGCAAATGGATAAAGATGCAACTTATTCGTAATAAAAGTATGACTATTATAACTTGATGCAAGATTTATGTACATAAAAATTTGTTCTCATTCAACACAAAATATTAGTAAATTTATAGTTCAATTATACTAGAGGTGAAACAGCTATGGAAGGATTCCTTACTTGCGTACTGCAGAGTATCCAAACATATCTTCTGAAAACATGGCATCTGCATCAATAATGACACTGCTATGGTCTGCATGGATTCCAGAATCAAGGAGAGAGATTAAGTCCTCTGGAACGTATGAATCTGGAGGATCTTCTCCATCATCTCCTTCTTCGTCATCTCTTGACAAAAGATTGTTCACAGCTAAATTGACATCTAAATTTGTTCTCTGTAACACAAAAATGAAGAAAATAAATTACAACCAACTGAACAATTTTAGGAAAACTTACACTTATCACTTTTACTCTTAAAAATTGTGTTCCTATGCCCATTAATCCACATCCAGCTATGATGTTCATTTAGTCATTAGCAGCTAATTAAACATTGTAATAAATTTCCATAATTATCTTAAATATCTCTAATAAATCTAATCATACATCATTAGCTATGACAGTTTTACACTAAGAAAGTAGTTGTTTACAAAAGCCATCTTTAAGAAATGCTGTATATGAGAATACAAAAAAATACATGCATAAATATAAGTTTGCCTACCAAAATCCCTTTCTATTAACAGAACAATAGAAACACAAAAACAAGCTACAAGAGAAGACAATTCAGAATTATTTTTTAACATCTAATACAGGTTACGATGAAATTCATGCATAGTTTGAGAGCCTATCCAAAAAATGAAAATAATCTACACTAAACGTTGGAATATTATTGTTAATTCACCAATTATCATATCATTTTTTATTAAACCTCTTAAAATATAATTGCTTTCAAATCCACTCAGCTAAGAATCAAGAAGTTGAAGAATAGCCAAACAAATTTACCTAGTTTTTTATATCAACTTACAAATTTCAGAATAAGAGGCTGCTTAAATAAACTGTTGGAGAAAATTCAGAAAAATAAATAATTCCTATTGTAACTTTTCCCATTACATGAAATCCCAAAATTAAATTTTCCCATATGAAAATGATAATTAAAGCTATTGCTGCTTGCTCAAGATTTTTCCAAGCAATAACAAACAGATTCAATGAAATGTTTCACAATGAAAAAATAAATGTTACATAATACAAGTACTTGTACTGTATGACAACAAAACAGGGTTAGTCACAAAAATATACCCACATGCTTGTTCCCAGGTTGATTTAGCACTTGGAGGAATCCCAGACTGGCAGAATGTTACACCATACTGGGCCAGTTGTTAGTGCATATTAGTTACATTAACAATGCCATCTAAGATATGCTAATTTCATACATGCAGAGATTAAATTAAGATGTTAAGGAAAGATTGATAGATAAATATGAAATAAAATATGGATAAGGAATTTACAGGTAATACTTAGCAGCACAAACAATTTAAAATATCCTAATAAACAAATATTTAAAAACATTCATGGACAACCCTCATCACATTCATACATTTTGTAGAAGCACTTCCAAGGTATTCCAAAATAGTAAAACTTCTATGTTTTATTTATTCCACTGCAGAATTACATAAAAAATCTTGCACATCAAAACTTAAATTTTGCAGATAAAAATAATAATTTGTTGATAAACAACACACATTCAGGCTTCATTTTGTGGTAATACTTAATAAAAAAGTTTCATAATGAAATTTTACTACACCACCCAATTAAATTAACAACAACCAGATTCTCTAGTGAGCTACATCATCAAGTGATCTGAGGTAGTCAATTCATTCAGAGGGTCAGATAGTTCATTATGAAGCCATTTTTAAAAATTTATTGATAAAACATCTCATGAGTAAATGAAGCAATATCCTCAAGTTATAATTGTTATTCTAAAATAGAAATGCATTAAAATCAATGAAAGACTCACTTTAAAATACTTAACACAAATAAACTCTTATACAGAGCATAATAGAATAGTGAAAAAAGAAGCATCGCAATTATATTTTTTGAATGGATAAATACCCATTAAGAGGAATTTGGCTGACTTATAAAGTTGGTTCTCAATATTATCATCTTTCTTCTAATATAACCTAATATACCTTTAACTAGTAAAAGAAATGCATGCCATTTAATATAAACTACTTTTAAATACCATTATACTCAAACTACTCAAAGAAGCAGGAATAAAGGAAACACCCACTTTCCATGACATTTTCTAGGAGTAAGATTAAACCTAAATTATATTCATTGTATTTGCAAATGTATTTTACAACTGATTATAATTGAATTTTGACAAAATATTTTTAACAATTGTCTGCATCTCTGCAAATTCTCTATAAATTACATTCAACCTTTCAAACAATAAAGTTATATTAAGAAAAAGCAAGATGTAAAATAACTGCATCCTCTAAGGTATGTAAGTGTACTAGATAATAAAAAGGTCCAAATTTTGATACTTTTTTAAAGATGATCAACATTAAGTTATGTCATTTATGAAAATTGCAACAGAATTTCCTCAGGTTTCATTGAATGATTTCTTACAGTATAAAGCTATCAATGGAAATGCACATTGAAAAGGCTAAAATTTTGTATCATCTTCAGCAAAGCAACTATTTACAATACAGTTGAAGGATTAGCTATCTATCCAAGTGTTTACAGCTTGCATGTTCAGTTTTGATCTTTAAGTTCAAAGTCCTTAATAATTATCCTTTTATACTAAAATAATGGCATACCCAAAACTCAGAAAGCTGTGATAATCATTAGAAGTGAGCAAAACACTCAGAAGAGGTACACAACCCTTTCAACTAGACAAATCACTCTATCCATTTGACAATCTGATCTTTTAGACTTGATTACCATAATTCTAAATAATTCTAACCAAAAATTTACTGACACCACAATACCCCTGAAGGTATTTACTACTATACATATTAGCTGTAATTCTCCATAGAGAATTGAGATAACTGAAAGCCATTAGTGAAACAAGACCTTTGAACTTATAATTTGGTTCCATCCAACAAAGATAATGTTATGTGGTTCTATGTGGTTACAGTTGTACAAATCAGCTCCATACTTTATTAGTTCAACTGCCCTCAAAAAACAACCGATTAAATTCTTCAAATTCACTCATAGTAAACCTCATTCGGCTTTGTATAAATCGAACATATTCAAATTTATATAAATCATGAAAAGTTGGAATTTTCTAGGGATAATTTCATAATAATCCATTTTCATAATATCTACTTTGAAATATTTCATGCGTGTTAGCATGTTACTATCTGCATGGAATAATTCAGTTCTTATTGTTATGTGATGTTCTTTCATAAAACCTTGAAATCACCATCTTGTCCAAATCATCCATCATATTCACTGAGATCTAGCTAACTTAGCTTCAGGAACATAACTAACCTAGTGTTTAAACCTAGCAAGGTGTAGTTTAAGTTTCACCTGCATTAATGCTGAAGGAGTCTATTTTGAAGTTCCTAAAGTTTCACATATTAAATTAAATTTTTGATTTTAAGATCAATTTTATGTATCAAACTTAATGAAATATACTGACAAAACCTAGGAGTTCAACCAATAAGTTCATACATATAATAACATAAACACTGTAAATTAAGATCCACTACGAAAACCTTCAATTAGTACACACACAAAGAATACCTTTAGCATCAAGAGAAGGGTAGGTCTAACGATGATATGAAAGGGACCACAAAAGATAGTAGCTGAGTAAAAATAAGAAATAGCATGCATTGAAAGAAAAGGCATGCACTAAAAAGTAAATACTCTGCATGCAGGGAAATCAAGGTTATATATTGATCCTCAATCTGGTCATTAAGTGTACACAATATGATAAGCTAAACATCATGCAATACTTTAATATAATTAGTAGTGAAAGTTTTGCATTCTGCAAGAAAAACATATGGAAGCCATTGATTTTCACTTTACAGGGGTGATGATCAATGGCTCCTTCTTGATTAGAATTGGTAAGTTGCAATGTCACCACAACACTAATGGTTCATTCTTGTTCTTCCCTCAAAGAACAAAACAAGTTGGAATTTTCTTCTCTGATTCTTCATTTCACTGTTTACACCAAACATTTGGTAGATAAATATTCACCAGCCTAAATTACTATTCCCCTCTAAATTCCTCACCTGTAATTCCCGTATTATGAGATTCCTGCTTTTTCCCTGTAACACCACTTGAGCCTGAGTCACAAGCTCTTCTGGAACATATGGAGCAGGAGCAATGGGTCGAGAACTCATTATCACTCCTGCTGAGCCCCGCCCACCACGTATGGCATTAGTTCGCATAATTCGTGCTCGCGTCCTTGTCAGCTGCCTACCACCCGAGCCCCCACTTCCATTGCCACCCCCTCCCCCACCAGAACCTTTACTACCCCCTGCACCCCCACTACCACCTCCTCCGCTTCCACCATTGCTGGAAAAGATTACAAATATTAATACTTATGTCTCACACATTGTTCTTGAGTAATTAAAGTACCATTAGAGTTTATTAATGTTTCAAGTGAAAATTTTTTACCAATTGTTAAAGCTAACATAAATCATGATAATTGCGGCAATTAAGGAACTATATTCATTAAAAAGAACGCATATATGTAAATAAATATGATTATAAAGAATATAGAGGCAAAACAAATCAAACTTGCAAAAATTAGAATTTGTAGAAGTAAAGATATCTTTCAAAAGAGAAAGAAATACCTCTGCAAAATCATTTCCCTAAGGATTGTTTATTTTGCTGATAATAAGGTAACATTTTGTAGACAGCAGAATTATGTTTGCACCACATGACCTAGTAATTGATAAGGGCACCAGAAAAGCCATGTAAATTCACTAAAATTAATCCTGGAAGTTAATAACTTTTAAATATTTTGAAGTAGAAGGTGCATTGAATTCAAATGAGTATTTAATATTCTTATTCTTTGAGATGGAGGAAAGAAAGCTTTTTACCACAAAATTTCATAAGAGAAACAAGGAAAACATTTTGTAATTAATTTCCTGAAAAAAACTAAACAAGTAATATGAACATACTTTTTCTATTGGCAGAAACCTGATTGAATAGACTTATTCCAAATACCACACACAAACAGATGATTGATAATTATTGTTGTGAGAATATAGTTAATGTGATTTAAGTAATAATACAGCATATCATACAGAGACGATGACTGTAATATAAGTTCTAAGTCATAAGGTTAACTCCATTTTTAAGTATCTAAATTTTAATTATTTTCCAAAAATGAAAGTGATTTTGATTCTGATTTCTCCAATTCTCATTCGATAACGTCCATGAATTCTAATAATGAGAAAGAAACTTAACTTTTGTACCCTTATTTTCATTGTCAACATCGCTATTCTTAGAGCCATGTGAGTCGCTACGATACCATGAATAATTGCGCAGCATCTCATCTTTCATAGATATAGTATAGAAATAGTTCCCTAATATTCATGAAGATAATATGATTTTGGGGTAACTGCATGTAGCATGTTTAAATAGTTAATATCAATACATGTCGCAAAAAAGTATGCGTCGGAACTCTTTGCAGTAATCAATCATTGCAAAACTTTATCTAAAGACGCAAATAGTAAATAATGGACGAATTTAAACTCTAACACTAAATACTCACCTCTTACTGGCATCATTTTTCGATAGATCAAGCCTATCAGAAATAATTGAAAACGCGACTCTGCAAATACGACCATCTTCGAGCAGAAGGGCGAAATGTGATGGGCCTACGACACATTGCTTCACTGCAACTTTAAGATTTCCCAAAGCATTAGGAGTCACATATCCAAACCTATTTATTTTATCCGAAACTTCCTTCAACCTGAAAAGCAGAAAATAAAATTATCATTTCACCGGTAAAATTCTCCGATAATAATGCTGTAGTATTCAACAGTATTCTAATTACATATCATGAAATAATACTAAAACAGCTCGAAGCCAAATACAACAAAATGACGAAAACTTTTTTTTTGTATGCTGTACCCACCCGAAAATTTAAGTTTGAAAACATACAATATAGGAACTTAAATTACATGAAATACGTAATAATTAAAATACAAGAAAACATAAAAGCGAATAGAAATAGAGCTAAAAGTATATAAATTAATTTGTGAGAGTGAAGAGGTTTTGTTGTTCTCGAATGTACTATGGACGACCTATCCCCAAAGTTAACCTTAGAGTCTAGATGGAAACCGTACCACAGTTGTACTACCTCAAGCAGGCAGCATGAAAGGTTAATCCGCAGAAAATGCGATAAGAAATCAAATTCGACAAGGAATTTCATGCAACTAAAGCTAGTTATCAATTAAGCGGATCTACAATTAACGTAGAACATGGTATCGTAATTATTTGCTGTACCTATCGTTCAATTGGTCATCAGCTCCAGGTAGAGGATGAACCACAAAATGTAACGATGACATTTTCTACAACTAGATCCAGTCACTGCGTAACTGGTTCGAACGTTAGTCCTTCACTAGTTAATTTCATAATCATTTACAACAATCCCATCGCCATGTTCTGAGACAACGATGATCAAATATTCCAGAGCCACCTGACGATTGTACTACGTACGACTGAAAAAGAAGTAGGAGAAGGCAAATGCATGGAAAGCATGGAATATTTTGGCCATATGTAATAAATATCAAAATTTTGTTCAAGACATGTCTCATCTTTAAAACAATGTATTTTTAAGATACAGTAAAGAAACTTTTAATGGAATTTTGTGTTACTACCTTCACCACTGGTAGAAGTAGATAAATTCGAAATAATGAAAATTGCTCTTACGGCAAGAATTCTTCGTACAAAACTGTTAAATATAAAATGCTTGTCTTGTTGTAACTGGAAATTATAAGATATTTTAATAATATCAATTTAATGTGAAGAACTAGCAAATCTATTCTTAAACAAACTTGAATCGATTGCGCATCAGTACAAGCGAAATGTTAAGTGTGCCGTCGTAGCTAGTAGCCCTTATTTGTATGCCAATATTTTGGTGTTTATGTTATCATTGCTTGTGAATATTGGTTTTGAATTTTTTTATTATGTAACGATAGGCACACAGTTCTAAGCGACCTTCTAACGATGCGATATAGTCTTTTTGTCCTACTGATCACCAAAAGATGAAAGAACGAGTTAATTTGCTTGGTAGGATTTAATGAGATACACTTGTAAATAGATTTGGTGATTGGCTTATTCTGTAATAAAAGCAGATTGTAAATTTAATGTATACCTTGCATACTAGTCAGAATCAGATTTTAACCGCGGTAGACTGTAATTTATGTGCCTTAGAAATTTCCTCGGCAAAGTCGTTCACCACAGTTAATTAAAATAGTTTGTGATGGCAGATAGAAATGAAGTAGATGATATTTCGGATAGAGAAAGTTTTGCGGGTGATAGAGCGGCTGAAGATGAAAATGAAAGCACATTATCTGATTTATTGGATGTTACTAATCATCCATACAACCCCGGAAGAGACCCTCCGGTAGTTGGAAGGTGCACAAGAAGCCAGTCTGAATCTGCTTTCCTTCAGAAACGTTACACACCTAGGGAAATTAGAAGGATAAGGGAGAGACTCTTGCGAACTCAATTGCGTCCGAACCCACGAGAGTTAAAAAATTTTACCAGGAGTCAACGCTTAACTCTATTTGGTCTTGCAATTGTAGACTTTGTTACCTTTTGTTCCATGTCTGTGATGGCTCCATTCTACCCGAAAGAGGTACTTTAACTGAACTACTTGAGATAATTTCGAATCAATGGGAAATTTAATTTTCATGTAAGCTTAATATGTGGCATTTAATTTACAGGCTGCTCTTAAAGGTGTCACAAACACCATGTCAGGATTTGTTTTCAGCTTCTATGCATTGATCATGTTCTTGTCATCACCTCTATTTGGAAAGATGGTATTGTAACAAATAAGTTCGATATTTTTTGCTTTTTTCTTATTCCAAAAAATGCTAGAAACTGATTATTTTTGCCCCTTTTCAGCTTCCACATGTTGGGGCAAGATTTCTTTATATGACTGGGATGTTTGTTGCAGGATGTTGCAATGTTTTCTTTGGGTAAGAAAAGTTATGAAAATTAAAAAACAAATTTATTCCTCTACTCTTGTATTTTACTCTATCCTTTCAAATCTAAGATCAAAATTCTTGTGAATAGTTGAGTTTTTGCAGTTTATCTTCTTTTAAAATTCCATTTCTTTAATTTGCAAAATTTCTTTATGCAAAGTAATATTTCAAATTTCTTGATAGTCTTCTGATTCAAATATTCTTATTTTTAATTATTCAAAGCAAAGTTATGTGCGTCCAATTCTTATCAATAAATACTTCAAGAAATATTTTTTCATGTTGTAGTCTCCTGGGATACATTGAGGATAGTATGGTATTCACAACTTATTGCCTTGTGGTTAGAGGCTTTGAAGCATTGGGTGCGGCAGCATATTCTACAGCTAGTTATACTTTTGTGGCAGAAGTTTTTCCTGATAATATGGGTTCTGTGATGGTGAGTTTTTAGCACTTGTGTGTGCATTTCAATTATTTAATATTTTTTGCTTTTGATACTCATAAAATGTCCACCATTTGACTCTACCTACCTAAAAAAACATTCTCGAGGAATATCAACACCAGAACATTTTCATCTCATTCTTAAATTTGCATTATTATTTTGTCCAGCAAGTAGTAAATATTTGATTATAAACAAGAAAATTCAGAAATTTATCTTTTAGTTCATAGAGTTACTTTTCCCTTTTTGTTGCTTGATGGTATATTTGCAGCCAGAAACTGAGTTTAAACATATTTACTTGAATTACAGTTTTAGTCATACAATCTATATTTTTTATCACATATTTTATTACTTGTTGTATTACTTTGCTTTCTTCCTTAAGTAATATCATCCATTCTCATGTACTTAACAAGAAATTTTTACGTTCCCATTTGGCTGCAATCCCTCTTTCAATTCTTCATTCAGCTTGAAAAGCTTCATTATTAATTTCTCAATTTCTGTTGCAATTAGGAGAATGTAAAAGAATCCCTTTAACTAATTGCTTTCTATTTCAAAAGGTAATTCTTTTTTTCAATTTCATATATATGTTTAGTTTAATTTCCATTTACTTTTATATATATATATATATATATATATATATATATATATATATATATATATATATATATATATATATATATATATATATAATCAAATTATATATATAATATGAAAGTGTATGTAAGACTTAATTCTTATCACTATATCTGTAGAAAAATTAATATACCCTATTATGTACATTATATATACCTGACACTATCACATATTATTATTTTTGAATCCATTTGTGTATTATGATTTTTCTCACTCTCCACAGGGAATACTTGAAACTTTTGTTGGAATTGGGATGAGCGTTGGACCAGCCCTTGGCGGTTTACTATATTCGGTATGTTGACTAAGATCATGAAGATGTCTTAGCAAATCTGTCATAGCCTGAAATTTCATCTTTAATCTTCTCTCTTATTATATATTACTAAATCATGATATTATTACTTCCTTTCTTTCTTATCAATTCTGACATGCTAACATAGTAGTACGCAAAGTTTTACTAATAACTTCAAAACCATGCATTTTCTACCTCTTTAATGGATCTAACATTTATTTCATATCAATCTGGAAAGGATTTCTGTGTTAATTTGGTTACCTGTATGAGGTCTTCTTATTTGTTCTTGTATCTTTACAATACTAGAATTCAGTCTATTCTATTATTTGTTAATTTAATCGTATTATTTTTCTGGGCAAACTTTTCTATTATAATATACCATATTTCATTTTATTATTCTGTTACATTTCACGATGAATTTAAATTTAAAAGAAACTTGAATGAATGATATTTTATGATGGAATTTTGATTCTTTGATTGATTTTTTCAAGTTAATAGTTTCATTTAAATTAAAAATATATATGTTGTTAAAGCACGAAATTGTAACAAATTAAAAATTGAAAACTTAAATAATCTTTGGAAGCTTTTATGGGCTTATCTTGGGCCTTCTTTACAACTTGGGTTAATATCAGGTAGTGTCATTCAGTTTTGCTTCCCCCTCAGTAGTTACTTATTTTCATTAACTATTCCTCTCTCCATGGAAGAAAGCTTCTTTTCCAATTTTGCTATTATATCCTCTAGTAATTCATCTTGTACCCACCATTAGCAGTTTCCATTTTATTTCTTTTGCAGGCCTAAGAAAACAGTCATTTGGTGCTGATAATAAAGTTCTGATCCTTGTAAACTAATTTATTTTTTTTTCTATAACTTGATTATCTTTCTTACTCTGATATATGTGTGATTTTTAGCATATTCTTGTTCTTTTGCCTTATGTGTTGATTGGTTATAAATATTTGGTTTCTTATACTCTATCCTTGGTTATATAAATTGCTTTTCCAATAAATGTATAGTAATAATTATGTGAAAGTGTTGGTGGAGAGTGATGTTTGTATGGCTTGCTTCTCATAATGATGAATTTTTTTTATTCATCATTTATCTCTAATCCATTTGACAGATTGATTTAATGGCCATTCATGTAAACATTTTAGTCCTATTTAATATAAATTTATTATAATTGCCTATGATTTAAAAGTTTAAAATTTTACTTTGAATGAAGTTATTTATAATACAATAATTTATCAGAAAATCAAATAATTCTTCATCTCTTTTGATTTAGGGAACTATGATTTAGTAAATTGAAACTAGCAGTTTATTAGGATTGATCTTCAATTTACAAAGCTGTATTATTCCTTATGTATCAAAGGATTATGTTTTGTTGTCTATTGCAATGTGCTATTTTTTGCTTTATTGCTGCAGCATACTTCTCTTTTTTATTGGTACATTGAAATTATGATGCTTGAAATGAGTCTTGCTTCAATTTTTTATTTATAATAAATATTTCCCATCTTAAATCATCATATTTGGTGTTTTACTTCTGAAATCTAATACTTTTTATTTTAAAAATTGCAAAATAGAGTCATTAACAAACAAGTCATGTCATTTTTGCTTGATCACTTATGGACTTTCTGTATTTGCACTTGGCACTTTTCAAGCTTGGGGGATTTGGTCTCCCTTTCTATGTCCTTGGAGTTCTAATGGTGGTGATTGTTCCAGTGAACTTCTTTTTATTACCAGCTGGTTATGGTAAGTTTGTCATAATATCTTCAATATAACCCTCAAAGAGGTCTAAATTATTTCAAATAAGCCTCAAGTTAATAACAATAAACTTTTTAATGCAGTTACTGTATAAGTTGCATGATAAACTTTATTTCATCTTTTCCTTACACATTTTGTGCACCTTTAAGGGTTTCAGAAACGTTTAAGAAACTAATATTAAAAGTTAAGAGGCTACAATGAATATACAGACTGATCCTTCTCCCTCAGATGCATCTGATGATGCATCTGAGGGAGAATAATGATGAATAAAACCTAAGCTGTGAATCTGAATTTTACTGGTTGTTTAGCTGATATTTATTCTTCAGTGTTTCAGTTGTTATCAAATATCGATTAAAAGTATATTGAATGATTCCTGATAATATATAAGCAGAAGGATATTTTAGCTCATTGCATAGTACATTGCAAAATATATGTTACTTCTGTGCTAAAATTTTGTTTGTGTGAAGTATAAAATTCTCATTGCTTTTTCCTGTTTTTGTTTTGTGTTTTATTGGGAACTGCCATTTAGCCTTTTTCGTCATCGTGATTATTTAAATTTTTGAAGTCTGCAAATTCAGATTGTGATTGATGTATACTATTAGTTTGCTAGTAATGAGAATTTGTGTACATATAATAATTCATCCTTTCCCCCACTTGATCTTTCTGCATAGTCACTGCAAATTTGCATTTGTTATTATTTGCAAAAATATATTTTTTTAGATCATGATCTAGAAGTTCCAAGTGGATCTATTATTAAAATGCTCAAAGTTCCCTCAGTGGCTGTGACAAGCTTTGTGATAATTGTGGCATCTAGCACTTGGGGCTTTCTTGATCCTACCTTGGAACCACATATGAGGCAGGTGAGTATATACTAAATTTATTTGAAGACTTACTGTTATAATATCTGTGAGAGCAATAGAATTACAGGAGTAGATGTTCTAAGATCTTATGGCGAATCAATATAAAGTTACCTAAGTATAAAAACAGAGGAAAATTATAAATTTGTAGAATAATTGCAAAATAAATCTTTCAGTCCTAATTGGAATGTTATAATAATCATCATAACTGTGACTCATATGTTGTCTTCAGTTTACCTATACTTGGCCCTTTAAGTCCGTTAATTAAAATTAAATGTTTGATAAATAGAAGACCTACACCAATATTTGTGTAAAATAATTTTATAAAATGTATATGTAGTAAATTAAAATTTTGTTTTGCAAGTGTGGTTAATTTCTATGGACACTGATGAATAATGTATTGGTTTTGCTATATCACATATTGGGGAAAGTTTTATCGAAAAATACATTATGAAAATTTGCTTCATGATAATACTAGTCTTCTATTCACATACTAGTTTTTCTATCATTAATAATTGATGATCAATATCAATATATATTTACAGTTTTCATAAAGAAAGCATTTGTTTTTTCTTTAATTTTGTATTAAATTAAGATGACTGATGAGTTTTTCCTTTCCTATTCTGCAGTTTAATTTAACAACAGAGCAGATGGGTCTTATTTTTCTCCTTTTTTCGGCTGTATATGCTATTTCAAGTCCAATTTGGGGTTGGATTGCCGATAGAATGACAAACCATTGGCTGATGATGTTCTGGGGGTTATTAGCTTCCACTGTTGGATTGCTTCTTCTGGGACCCTCGCCTCTAATTCCAGGGATACAAAGGTGATCATTGAGTAAAAAAGCTTCCAATAATTGGCTTTTAATATTTATTATCAACATCACTAAATAGATGTATTTAAAATACTGATATATTTATATCCATTGTATGTTTGTCATTATTTTCATCAGTGTTTTATTTTCTTTCTACTTCAGCACCTTGTGGTTAAATTTGGTTTCACTTTCAATTTTGGGTGTTGCGGTAGCACTTACCTTACTTCCCACCTACCAAGGAGTCCTTGATAATGCAATGTAAGTGCAGTAACTTTAAGTATCATTGCACATTTTACAATATATATAAGGGTAATATGTATGTGTTTATTGTAATATAAAATTAAGGAATATATTGGGCAGGATTCCAGTTTACAATACATCAAAACTGTATATTCTAATGCATGTTAGTGTCATAGTGAACAAATACATCTCATATTTCCAAAAACGAAGAAAAATAATGGTAAAATGAAAGTCATGAAAATAAATTTTTATGGAACCTCTATATTTTTTAGGATTATTTATGATGCATTTAAACAATCATTTCAATTGTCATGTTATATTTTATTTAACATTGTATTATTTTGTGTATATATATATGTACATTTAGAATTATAATTCATTCATTTTAAAGGCATAATAAGTATAATTGATGATATTCTCTCAAAAGCGAAGGCTATCATTCAAAAATTTACTTTGCTTTGAAAATATACTTTTAGGAGATCAACTATGATTTTTTGCTTCAGCAAACTCTTCCTACAAAAGGGACAGTATGTAGGTTTACTATTATATTATAAGTATTTAGATAGACTTGTTGTGGAATTCAAATGCATAAATGTTAGAAATTTAGTGTGAAAAGGATCCCCTGGTTTGAGTACTAAACTAATTGGAAACTTGAAAGTTATTTTTACACAATTCTACTTGGAAAGTCTAAGATCTTTATACAATAAAGAATTATTTTAGGATATCAATCCTAAATTTTAGCTACAATTTTTAGCATGTAATGAATTCTTTTAATTTTTTTTAATTATCAATAGGTAAGATATCTAAATATTTTAGAATCCATAGGAAATTAATCTATTATTACATTTTTGATTTATTTATTCCTTTGAAGGTGATATCAATGATTCCTTATGTTAAATTAATATTTTTTCTTATATATTCATTGTATCATTGATAAACAAAATCACGAAAGCTATGGTAGCCTCACCATTAGCCCTTTTTAAGTTTTTAAAATTGAATCAACTTCAGATATATATTTAACTATATAATTTTATTTCATCCAGTGAAGGGGGCTGCCGTGATGACTTAGGTACTTACAGTTTAGTTGGAGGAATATGGTCCTGTATGTACTCACTTGGGTAAGAAATTTACAGCTTCTTCTTATTTCTTATTTTATAATTTAAGCTTGAGCATTGAGCATTATTTTATATCCTCTTTATCTATGTGTTATTCTATGTGTTTATTTTTAAAAAAATTTTACATTCTATTCTCATTCACTACCACATTTTTTCAACTTAACTTAATTAATAACCAATTAATATTCTTTTTATCTCTAATGAAGTTGCACTTTGCATTCTAGGGAGGTGATTGGACCTTTATTTGGAGGAGTTGTTATAGAATATTATGGATTTCCATTATGTTCAACAATTATGGCTGCTATGACATTATTTCTTGTAAGTATCTAGAACATAATCATAATTGAGTATTACTCTTGAGTTAATTGAAGTATGAAATACAAGTATTTATAAGAAGAAATCGATGGATTTATATTAGTTATTCTTAAGTGTGAAATCGATAATTTTTCTAGAAATTATCAAATCAATTAGAAATCATCAAAAGGAAACATTGAGTTATTAATTTTCTCAGAATACTTATCGGTCATTTTAAGTTTATAAAAGAGAATCAAGTAAAGGGAATTTATGTTATGCCTTAAATGTTAAGGAATTGGTTTTATAGTTGAATATTACCATATGTGCCTTTTAACTTCTTCACCAAGTCTTTTGATTAGTTATTTAATTATGTACAGAATTTATCTATTTCTTAGATATGATATTTTGTTGAGGCTATGACTTCTCTTATTATAAAACATATTTTAAATTACTATCTAATCTTACTGCTCTGGTTTTTATTGCAGGCCATTGTCACATTGTTCTTCTTTAGTCTTAAAAGTACTCGACCAACAGCAAAGCCTTCACCTGAGAGAGATACAGATAGCTGCTTTAGTGGCCCCATTAATCAAGAGCATGCTGATGGGGAAAGTTCAACTCATGGTGAAAAATCACCTTTACTCTGCCCTAACTCTCGACCAGCAAACAAATGCAATAACATGTATGGAACAGATGTAGAAGCTGCTAGGTCAGCACCTAGTCTTACAGTGACAGCCCCCTTGGGAGAAAATGCCGAACCCACTTCTTCTGGAAATCAGATGTAAATAATATTGATTTAACATTAAGGTAATCATGTTTGCAGACTTTTGCCTTTTTGTAAACAATATATCTAAGACAGCCACATTCCTTTGCCATTTTTACAAATTTTTCTGCTCCTGCTTGTTCTTCAAAGAAATGAAAAATAATTTATATTTTCTATCATAAATTTTGCCATTAGATGCTGTGCAATTAGTTCATGTAGTTTTTAAGAAGAAATCTATAGCTATATGAATTTAGTTTGCTGAATATTTCAGCACTTATTTTCCACTATTAATTGTGGTTCTTTTTCCATAATTTTATTCAGGAGGTACTGATTCTCTGAAATTGGGTCTTTTCTAACATGTATCATTTACTATTTTTGTGAACTCTGCGTGATTTGGCTGAAGTATTTGTATTGAATGGAAAACCAGAACTCTATTAATTTGTAATTCTCCTAGCTTCTTATATTTCATAAATTGTTAATAATCTTTTTATATCTTTGAAATACTCTAAAATGCTTGTTCGATTAAATTGATGTTTCAAAGTGTAGGACTAAATAGTACAAAAGTAGCAAACGTAAAATATTTCAACATTTGGTCATTTAACTAGTTACAAAATTTATTATAAAAACATATTATACTTATAAAATATTTGGCTGATTTCACTTAAAGTTTAGTTATAATCACTGCCAGAGAAATTCATAATCCTACAGTTTAATCCAAAAGTATGTAAGATTTGGAATATTTATAATATCAAAAGCCAAGCAGCTAGTGAAATATAGTGCATCATATTAATTTGCAGTACAAAAGTCTGTGATACCTACTTCGTCTTGATTGAGAAGTATCCAACTTAACTACAATAAATGAATTTAATATATAGATCTGATTACTAGATGCAAATGTATGATGCATTCTATAGATATACAGAATCTGAAAGAATGGGTCAGCAACTTTTTTGAATATTGCTTTAAGTAAGTTAATGAAAAGTATTTCTCACTCAGAATATCATCAGTATTGTGTTATTAGTGTTGTGAATGAACTCAGTTTTAAGTATAACATATCAAACCAAACATTTAGCAGCTCGTACAATTAATTCTATCCCTAGACATTGAGGGCAGAAAATCCTTTATCATACTCTTCTTCTATATCCAGTCATAAGTCCAGTTTTTTCTCGTATCAGAAAGAAAATCACACACTCACTGCTAAAAATTCAATCTTCATGTTTTCTAAGATTTTAAGAGACATATTGTATGAAAAAGAATTTTTAAAGATTATACACCAAAATGAATCAAGATCTTACGTAGAAAACTATGTGAATAACAATGTTCTCTATTGTCTTTACAATTACTAGCTCTAAAGGAACTATTTCCAAAGATTTACATGATAAAATGAGATTGCTCTCTCTTATTGTAATTAAATAGGATAAGTCTGATTTGACAGATCTTCACTAAATTCATAAGCCTATGTTGCTGACCCTTCAAAGGAGTGATGTGCTTTTTGTATTTCAAAAGGTTGGTTTACAATGTCATTGTTCTCATCAATGACTTCCTTTTTATTTCTCTAACTTTTGTCACCATAGACAACAACTGTTTATTTTCTATCACTTTGTGCTTATACAATAAGACTGTGATAAGACAAACTTTGTAATTAATTGTCATCCTCTGAGGTGCTGGTATGAATGTATACATTTGTGGGTATTTTGAAAATGGATATAGATGTGAAACATTTGAATGAATATTTTTGCAATGAATTAATTTTTCCATCACGAAGTGATTAATGTTATTTAGTTTTACATTCAGGAATAGGCCATGTTTTGTGGTTGTTTTATTCAAGTATTTTTTGTTGTATCATTGATATGCTCATCCATCAAGTATACTCCTTACTGCTTACTATATTGTAACAAAACTGATATTGTATACCAATTTCAATGAATACACGAGAAAATTAGCTTACCTCAGTCAAAAAAGGGTTTTTTTTGAAAGTGAAATAATTGTTATTTATTTACCCTTCCGTCTTTACATTGAATTTCATCATGATCCTGGTTTAAATCTATCCTCAAAAAAACACAAAATGGTTTTATTAATTTCTATTTGCTCCTGATGTCAATTATGTGATTTATTTTCTCATCATATCTATCATTTTCTACTCTTTAATGATCTATTCCTTTATCATTAAAATATTTACTTGGTTAGTCCATTGCCTGACTTGATAACCCTTGATGATTATTATATGAAAGGTTTGGACTTGAGATCTCCTCTTCCATTTAACTCACTTTCAATTTCTGTATAACCATTAATTTTAAGTTGATATGAATATTGTTGAATATATTTGAAAAACGTGAAAGTTGGTATAAAAATATTTGTGAGCTGTTAGAAATATCTAATATGAAGGCTTGCTACAAAATCAATATGAGAAGGCGTGACTTTGTGGAATGCAATAGTAATAAAAACAACTTTGTAAATTTCCACAGATAACCACAAATATAAGTTAAACCAGGATTTAAGATAGATATAATATTTAGACTGGTAGATTTCTGATAGTGACAAGCCAAATTTTAACCCTAGCACATACTTTTTCAGTCTAAGGTTTGCTCAAACCTTAAGCAGATATGGGTGAAGCACATATTCATGCGAGAAAAGTTTGGAAAACCCTTTTATCTGAACCATTTTTCCACTTATATTATGTCAGATAAATTGAATTAAATATATCTCTTGAAGACTAACCAGATGGAAAAATAAAATTATCTCATGTTAGAGTTATTAAAATTAAAGAGTAAAATTACTCAGAGATCTTCAAAATTACTATGAAACTAACATTTTGAAGGATCACTAATAATTTAGTTTTATTTGAGAATAAAGGAAAATATAGTAATTCTTAACTCAAGTATTACAATTTATAAAAATTAAAAGAAGAAAAAAATTTCCATGTGAATGGGTCTTGAACCCAGGTCTTCCATATACTAACTAGGAATGCTAACCACTTCAACACCATGCCATACAAAGTCAATGAAATTTTTGGTTATTTATGTGTTTTGCTATGACTATATTGTTTTATATTTCTATCCTATAATTATTCAATATTCTTTCATCTACTTCGCTCGTCTCTAACTTTTCTGCTTATTCTTGTAAAAATATTTTTTATCCTACCCGTGTAACCTTTTAGCTTATAATAAATAACTAGTCCTTGAAATTCTTACAGAAATTCCTCTGAGATAGAGGTAAGCAAATATTCTATAAATATAATTTCAACATCAATGAAATATATATCTATTGCCCATAAGATCAGCTTGCCAATTTTTACTTGGATATGCAATATTTTAAAGTTATTTCTCATTTTATTCAGCATTCCATAAAAAATCTATATCAAATGTGAGCTGCATTGAAGTATGGATTAGCTTACCCATCTAAATCATCTATCAAGAGAAATTTAAAGTAGGAAATTGCAAAACGGACCAGGACGGATTTAGAAGCATAGTATTGATATATTATCTTAAAACTTCAAAAGCTTTCAGGTAATGAATGTGATGAAGGAGAGAAATGAAGACCATTTATATTCAATTTTTGTTTATTACATCTCCACCGGCAACTGTTGTATAAATAACCAATATATTCTCAACTAACCACATGGCTGCTTAAACAGGAGTCTGGCCATCACTAGAGATACACACAAACACAATTTCTCTTACAGCTACAAAAATAAGGAGCACACACCAATAGTTATTATTTAGGCATTAAATATTTAAAGGTAGAGAATTTCCTTCAAATGTTGCTCAGGAAACAGAACACTAGTATTCACAAATCACATACTTTCCATTCACCTGAAGTGTACCTTGCCAAAAAATAGATATAAAAATGGCTTTCATCTCTTCAACCTAATTCTTTTAATTTTGGCACATATGAGTATAAAATATAGGGCACATTGTATGCTCAAAATATCAGTTTATTTACATTGTTTGAAATAGCAATCTTGCTCAAATAGCAATCAAGATGCTTCTGCAGCATTGATAAGATAATGAGTCCAATCTTTTGAAAATGCCGTAGACCATCACAAACTGCATTCAAAGAATTCATTTTGATTTGTTTGCTCAGCCAAGTACAGCTTATGGAGGAACTATACCCGTAAATATATCCACAATTATATATATTGGTAAATGATAACCTCATCAGAAAATGCAACAGATTGGTCCCTCTAATCAGCACTTTCTCAGTGTTCCTGTCTAGTTCACTTGATAAACTTTTTTCATGGGCCCAATCTAACACCAAAAACACATGAAGCTACAAATTCATGATCAACTCTCAAAAGTTGTATATTCAAGCTGAACCAACACAGCCAAATCAGCAGCTTTTGATTGGTCTTGAAATACTATCACCTGCAAGTTTAGAGTCCTCACTTAGCTCTAGGCAAAATTTGTACAGCCTAGTGAAATACTGAAATTTATAAATTCTTTCTTTATATACATGTTGCAAATAGACCATACTTTCAATATCTTTGACTAGGCAGAATAATCAACTTAAGTTGAAGGTAACCATTCAATAGCTATACTTTGCACAATAACAACACAGTTTATTACATCGATATAGAGACAACTTGAAATTTTTATTAACAGAATGCCCATCTTTAATGAGGTAGAGGTAAAAAATATTCCATTCTACTAAATGACCAAACCCATCCAATTACTTATTAATATCTTCCTTGTACATAACATGAATGTTAACTAGCAAGAATACTTCAGTGACTATTTAACTTCATGATCAATAAACATCCCCATATGTATTAACATAGGAAAATAAAAAGATAATCTCCATAACTTAAGGAAATATAGAAGATGAAGAAAGGCTCTGATAAAAAAATTCAAGGCCATAATTGCACTTAATAACCAAAATAATCCAAATATCCATTGGCAAAAATTGCTTTACATGGATTAAAACCATGTAAAAAATGCTCTCCTTGAATTCCCCACCTCCATTACATAATTCTTTATGTAAGAAATGACTAGACAACTGGTTTCAAATCCAGAGGTCAACATCTGCATATAGCTAACCCTATCATTTGAACACCAAAAAAAGAAATCATCTGCTGAATATAAAAAAGATCAAACTCTGACCATCATAATTATGGTCTGGAATTACAATGAAAGAACACAACAAAAGTGTTAGGAGTGCGATGAGCGAGCTATATGAAGAAAGAAAGACACTTTGTCATTTGTTTCCTGACCACACATGTTACACTTGAATGGGTCTTGGTAGCCATGGTACCCCATATGCATTGTGTACAAGACAACATCACGGAATGCTATGTCACAATAAGGGCAATGGTAGTCCTCCTTATCATTCTCCTTGGTTTTTGCTACTTTTGCCTTTGGCTCCTCAGCAACTGCCCTTTTCTTGGGCTCTGCCCCTTCTTCATCATCCTCTGAATGCCTTGAACTTCTCTCATCTTCTTCTGAATGATTGCCACCATCTTCATCTCTCATGTATGAAAGCCTCTCTAACTTGAAAGCTTTACCTTTCCTTCTGCTGCTTCCTCCTACTCCCTTCCTCTCGTCCCATTTCTCGTCCTGCTTTGGGGCTGATTCTTTTGTTAAATCAAGAGGAAGTCCTCCTCCTGGTCTTTCTGGTGATCTTTCTTCGGCAGCTCTTGGAGTCTCTGCAACTTTCTCTGGAACTGGTGCACTTGGTTCCTCATTGACCATAGGGGCATCATCGGCTGACTTGAGCCACGGCCTCTGCGGAGAAATGGGTGCACTTGGTTGACTTGGAGGCACAGACAACTGATTCACATGCATCCTCTGCATCTGTTGGTGCATTTGCTGCTGGACATGTGCATGCCATTGGGCCTGAAGGTGAGTAGGAACCGGACCGCGGTATGTACCCATGTGTGGCACTACAGCCGTCAACATCCTTGCGAGATATTCATTCAGCCCTGCATCGTTCTTCAAAGGGTAGCCATTGCCTCCATTCACCACCACTGGAACCGGTTGGACTTGCTGCGGGGCTTTGGCTGCAGTCTCGCTGGCAACACTCACGTCCTTATTTCCAACATCTCCATTGGCAGCGTGAACCATCATATGCTCAGCAAAAGCCTCCCTGCTGGTGGTCGCGAATTCGCAGAGCGTACACTTTACCGGTCTATTATTGGCAGCTGTTACCGGCAATAGCTTTTTACCATTATTCATTTCCGCTTCGTCTTTAGCCCACTGACTCTGAGATGCATCTCCGGATGGAACTTCCATCTCTCTTGTGGGATATAGGACCCTAGGAATCATAGGTCTAGCAGGTTGAGGTGTGGTATATGTCGGATATCCTACCACCGGAGCGGCAGCTTGCATCGTAACTGGACCATTATAGTATGATCCACCGTTTGATAGGTTGTAGGTACTTGCTGCAGTTGTTGGAGTCTGCTGAGATGGAGAAGTCGGTGAGTGGTAAACAACCATTGCTTGGTAGGGATGTCCAACGGAAGCCGGAGGAACCACGGCGACAGAGGGTGCAGCTGGAGTCGTAACGGTCGTCGATGTTACTACAGCAGGAGGTGCAGTGGTGGTGGCGGTAGGAGCAGCGGTTTGCGGTGCGGCAGTGGTCGTTTCTTGAGTTCCCTTCTTAGAACCGGTCTTCGGGCCTCTTCTGGTTCCGTAGACGTCAATAACAGGAAGAGGATTAGGGGACCCATCGGGATGCAGCACCATCGCGGGCTGGTGAGAATACTTCCTCAGATGGAGCTTCAAGCTGTGGCAATATTTAGTGGCGTAACCGCAGTCCGCGCAACGGTATTGATAAACGCTGGAGTGGCTCTTGAGGTGAGAGTTGAGCATCGACTTGTTGACGCAAGTGTATGGGCAGTGGGGGCACTTGAATGGCTTCGAGCCAAAGTGATTCCTCAGATGATACTCCAAATGGTGCTTGTACTCGGTCACGAAAGGGCATCGGGGGCAGGTCAGTAACCTCTCGGCGCGAATGTGCATCCGGGAGTGCTCCCAGAACTCCAGCTTGGTTAGGGCTACGAAGTCGCACTGCTTGCACCGGAAGGTCTTAAGCTTCCCCTGGGATGTGATGCGGGGCTTCGTGACGTTCATGTCGTTGCCGTCATCTTCGTCAGAGCCCATTCCGTCCGGTCTCTGGCCGTTGCCGTCGTACCCTTCTCCGCCTTGGGAGGCGCCATCCTCCCCGGGCTGGTAAGGGCCCCCGCGCTCCACGGAGTATTGCAGGCGGCGCAGGGCGTCGGCGTCTTCGCCCCCGGAATAGCAGTCCTCGGAGTAAGGGGAGCTGGCGCAACGGTTGGAATCCTCCGCTCTTCCCTCCCTCGAAGGTCCGCGGTCGCTGCTTCCCGGACTTGGGCAGTCATCGTGGTCGTCAACGTTGTTAGAGTTATGTCTTGGCGAGTGAGCTTCGTCCTCCTCATGGCCACTGGAATGGATGCTCTCTACATCCTGTATCCTTTCGGCGGAGGATCCACTACCGCGACTCCCTGGAGAGATGCCGGAGTCGTCCTGTAGATTTCCTTCCTCAGGCTCATCTTTCACTCGAGCCTATAGTAAATCAAGGTATCTAATTAGATTGATAATAAAGGAACACATCAACAGAAAAACTATATTAAATTACTTTTAATGAAAGACTGCGTATGAAGTGAAAATATCAAAAGTTTTCAATGTATAAAATGTCTAAAGAACTCGCTCAGAAGCTTAAATAGATGAATATAATTTAAGGTATAAGAAAAAATAGATTGACTTTGTTGAAGAAATGTACGACTCAATTTTAACTTTAACCATATAAAATAAATAATACGCTTATAAATAACTGAGACCACCTGCTTAATTATGATTATTGATTACGTTAATAAATTTATAAGATCAACAATTAACCATTGGCAAAGTGGATGACGCAGAAAAGGAATTCATTGAGAAAGAATTGGATAATTAGGTAGCATATCAGTAATTATATTTGATATGATTGGTTAAAATTTCAGGCATAGAAAAAAGGAGGAAATGCTTCGCACGATCCAATTAGGATATATTCTCAATTTTAATTATTAATGAAAATATTCGCAAGTAAATATATTTGAGTATTTACCCCGTGACTACCGGTGCTGAGGGGGCTGACAGCTTCTGCATTGGCAGCCACATCCTCCGTGGAGTCTTTAGCGTCCATGGGCTCTTCCTTGGCCACTGTCTGCTTGGACACGAACACCCCATCGTGGGGAGGTGGGGATCCAGCGGTGTTGTTGTTGGGTGTGGTGGGTGGGGTGGCGGGGGCCGTATGGGATAGGAGGTGGATGACGTGGGGGTGGTGGGTGTGGTGGATGGCGTGATGGTGGTGGTTAGCGGGTGGAAGACCCTCGAAGCAGTTCATGGTTGCTGTCTGGTCTGAGGCGCTAAGCTGTGATAAGGGTCTCGAATCTGGTGGTGATAAAGAAGCCGTGTCCCCCCAAAGGACGCTGTTTGGCACACCTCCGGGTCTCATCTCATGTCCGCCAGTCTGCAAAAAAGAAATCAGGCCGTAAATACACGTGCATTCTAATTAACTAGTGAAATGCATTAGTAATCAAATTCTTTAACCCCCTATCAATTGCTAAAATTGTAAAGGCTTTCCTTATCAGTATTATTTTGGATTCATAAATACACATGAGATTATACAGGAGCATAATTACAATAGCGTATTAGTCCGATATTTTTCCTTTTAGGTTTGAATGGAGTTCCACTTAATCGCCGATCTCATTTCGCGTATTCAAACGCGGAAAAATTCAGGAACCACCCCCGTCTACCGGGCACACTCTACACGGAGATTAAGATCGTCTTTCAGAAATATCTACTACACTAAAGGGTAAAGAGGACCGTGAAAAGTGACAACAACTCGACAAAAGGGGGCAGCTGCTCCCTAAATGTGGACATCTTTAGCGTGAAGAACATTTCTTCAGCGATTTCCGACCCGAAAGAAGAGTGGAACTTAACTCGCCGATCATCTTTATATTATCGGTTAGAAAGGGAGCAAATTAATCATCGTTTCGACCCTTAGAATTGCTGATGAACAATTGAAGAATTTTCCGTATGCAGAGACACCAGTAAGACTTGTGCATTCTATGCCTACTTCAAATAATGCATGTATCAATTATTACATGATGGATAACAGAAAACTCAAAGTGGCAATAAGTATTATTCCTTTCCAATTTTAATAAAAACATGTAAAATATATTTAAATATCATATACAATCGGATAAAATACACCAATTATCACCAATTACTGTAGTGCAACTTCGGAACAGTTCTCAACTCTTTAAAACCCAGGGATATCTCGACATTACCCAGCTTTTGAATTTCTCCTGCTACCGTATTGGATGACAAAGCTTTTATTTTCGGCCGGGCGGTAAAAATAAATGCGTGCCGCGGTGTATATACCCGGAAACTACCAATCTTTTGGAAAAGCTCAATGAAGGGAGAAAGGGTGACGGAAGGGTGGTGGAGTTGCTGAAGTCTCCAAGAGGGTGCAGCTGTCACTGTCTTTCGTCCTAGCCAACCCCACGACCTGAACTAACCCTTCCTTATACACAATGGAGTAAGTGATCAACATCCTTCGTATCTCAAAGTGATAAATATGTTGGGGTAGCGATTTCGTAGAAATTATTCATAAAGGATCTATAATTGACTTTTACTTACTATCGAACTACGATTTAAAGTCTTGATATATGCGTTAATAAAAACCCATGTCTAAGCTTTAAATGGTGAAAATCAAATAATTGTAAGGATAAGGCCTGTAATTAAGTACAAATTATGTTATATTGACACACTATCCCATAACAATAGCTCGACAAAAATGTTATGAGTCAAGCTTCTTTACGAATTCTTTTATGTCGTAATTTCGGATCATTAACATTTTTACAGCGAATATACGTTCTTCTGGCAAATAATGAAACATATAAGGATGCGAACACCATATTAAAGATTACGTCTATACTGAGAGAAAATGTCTATTTCAATATTAAATAAGCAACTAGTTCATCTGATAATCTCATCTGTAGTTAGATCTATTCTGCCATTCTAACGCACCTTACTCTACAAAAATTCGTGCAGGTGATCCCCAACTTTTCGATGGCCCAAAAAAATGCCTCAGCACATTTTTTAAGCGGCCGTGTTTTTGAAGCAGGGTGCGAGACACGTGGCCTGCGCTCTGCTTCCCTCTATAGGGGAACGACTAACCCTCAGCTTTAGAGAGGTCACTCACGCAAAAAATGCAAGGGAGAAAACAACCTGCACACCCGAAATCTTTCCGAATGCTTACCCTGCATAAATTACGGAGACATTGTATGGTTGATAACTTGATAAAATGGGGCAAACTTTTTACTGCTTTCAAATGAAAGAAAAAGAAAAGCGAAGCACTTGACCGAATTTTATGATTCAGATATCGAAATTTTTAAGGTATATTGTGAAAAGAGCGTGAGCTGGATGTTTCCCAAAAAGTACATTAACGATCGATGAAAATATGTTTCAAGAATAAACTGATTAAGCTTTTATAATTTATCACCGCGATGAATTATTTATGAAATATATAGCTCTTAGAAATTTCCCTTTAAATAAAACGAATTCTAATAACTAGATTCGAGGGGATGGGTTTAAAAACTGCTAATCTTCATAATTGATTAAATAAATCTTTGCTTTCCTCTCAATGAAAGTTGTTTACTTTCACAATTTTAAAATCAAAACATAGCAACTAAATACGATATCATTAGGATATCTTTTAAATATAATCACATATATTAGGAATTAATACATTGTGATTGTAAAAAACTTGAAAGATGGAAAGTATAAACGATAACATTCACGATATATTTGGGTATATAACATGTATTAAATATCTTCCGCATATTTCGCGACGGATGGATTTGACCGGTGACTAGTAAAGTTTTCCGATCAAGTATATCCCATCCATTAGCTCAACATTTCTTAAATTCGATTCATTGGATTGGAAAAACATTAGTATCCACATACATATGTAAGTCTTTTTATGGAATAATAAAAGAGAAGCAAGATCATAAGAGAAATTCCGGGCGGCTCGAACGGGGCTAGGACGGCGCTGCGTTGCCCCAGCGACCGATTCGACTACCGATCTTGCGACCGGCGAAGGACAACGCACTGGTCAAACGCATCTGTTCAAGATTCATCTTCCTAACAAACATCAATTCACGATACACAACGGAAATTATTACTAAGTCTAGCGTGGATACATATTCAAACTAACGCAGTAAAAGGACAAATACGTACGACACTAGAAACCGCACAAGAAGCAGAACTTAAATAGGTTTATAACTATTAGATATAATTGCTAATATACAAGGTACGCATCGCAGTATTATAATTACTGAAACATAAAATAAACCATCGTCAAGAGTGAATATAGAAGATTGAATATACCACAAATTTTAAAATCAAATTTTAACAGTAATAATATTGTTTAAAAATAATACGAAACTAAGTCTATCTTCATAAAATTAACTCGTTGTGATATGTTCACCGAAAAAAAATAAATAGTCACACCCATGTTGAAGAATAAAATAGCGAATTATTGGAAGAAACACTTTGTTGATATTCCCTCAACTAACCAACAAAGACATTGAATAGCGACGAAACATACAGGCTGAAATATTCAGAGATCTCATCGTGAACCCAACCCTTTAAGCACGCGCAAAATATAATTCGTACACTTAGGCGCTAACGAAGTCGGTACGCGGGTTCGGGAGCACGCATCCTTAAAAATTACACCTCGCATCACCGCTCGTTAATAAAGTAAAGCCCTGCATCTCATCACAAGATCAACAGTCTACAACGCTCTCCACAACGAACCACGAAAACAAAATCTTTTTATTTTCACCTTGATTCGACCCCACGATGCGAGAAAACTTTTAGCGTTGTTGGGCTATGTAGAGAGCGGAAAAATACTACGCAAACGAACCGAAAAACAACTCGATCGTGGTCCAATAACAATAACAACGATGGCTCAAAAACAACCGTCGCGAACTGGAAAAAACAAAACAGATCCTCTTACCTTACAGAGTCCAACGGCTACTCCCGTCTTCCCGCAGATCCCAGAAGGAACGGCCGTCGAAAAATAAGGTCCTCGCACTCAAAGGGGCAAACCAACATAGGGCGGAAAAAAAAGTTCGAAGCCACTTGTGGTAACTATCCTCTCTAGCTCGCTCACAAGTCTGAGAACTGACCTCCGTAGGAGTCGGTCGCTTACTGAAGAAAGTTCCGTAGCGAATGAACAAACCTTTCCTACCCCTCTGCCCCCTCCAGACGTGCTTCGCGTACGGACCCTCCCCACCCCTCCTATGGGTCCCTTTCCCTCCCCTTTCAGACCCCCACCCGGGGACCCTTTCCCTCGGCGGACCCCACCCTCTACGAAAACGGGGGCCCCACCCCGACTTCAATAGCTGGCTGACCATTCATTACAAAAACCGCCCACAAGATGGGGAAAGGGCTTCTGCTGAAAGGTAGCTTTTGGACATGCGCTACGCTTTGCCCCCTTCGCGTGGCTATCCGAGCTCTCCTGACCTCTGCATGAAATGCCTACGAAACGGTGACGTATGGAAGTTCTAACACGCATCCGCGGTTATTGGGTACTACAATTGAGCCAAAAAGGTAATGCATACTAATTGCACCAATTAAAAGAACTTCCACCATAACCTTCTATCGAAACATTTATAACCTCCTAACAACTCCTCAGGCCGAAACTGGTCATAAAAAAATATTTGGAACAAAGTTTCGTTTAGCTCCACTTATACCACGACAACAACGTATACATTTTGTGGAAGTTACTTATTGTTTCATTACAAACGAATCTGTTTATTCAGGGATATACATTTTCCTTGGACCGCAATAGCAAA
Source organism: Pantala flavescens (assembly GCA_020796165.1). Lineage (NCBI taxonomy): Eukaryota > Metazoa > Arthropoda > Insecta > Odonata > Libellulidae > Pantala > Pantala flavescens. Next base: position 42,137,748 of record CM036881.1, on the reverse strand, counting down.
ATAATTACTCGTAAAATTAGAACGGTGCGACTATAAATAACGCGTATAATCTAAGGATTAACTATTCCATAATACATTCGGATGTTAGTAATACAAATGTGCGTAATAATTAAAAAACCAAACCATTGATGGTACAATACTAATTTGATAGTTAAGTTAATAAAGATTATGAAACCCGTCTGTGATACTTGAGAAATATAAAATCCAAGTACAGTCTTTTCTAACGGAGGAATTTTGGAGCCGTGCGTTTAATATTTAGTAAGACAAATTTAAAATCATCCTATTCCAATAATTTCCTCCGAGGGAATAATCATTAACAAAAATCTCTATCCAGTTGAATTAATAACTATTATTAGAAGTTATAGGGAATCTAAACCCATGAAGCTTGAAAACAAGTTATAAGAATTATTATTTATTACTCGTTTTACGGAAAATATTCTAAGCTAAACGAACGATAAGTAATTCCTCATTATTATATATTGCTTTAGAACTGACCCTCAAATAAATTCTAAATTAAATTTGTAATTATAACTACTTAATATGATCTAAATCCACTACAAAGTTGATAGACACATTCGGATAGTCCATAACCCTTAAAAAGATAATAATAAATTGAAAACGCAAATATAATAAATGCATACCTAACCGCTCATTATTGCAAACTACAAGGCATAGAGAAAAAAAAATCACAGATCAATTATAAATTTTAAAAAATCCATCAGACCATGCACTTACCTTCTGCTTGAAACATTCGACAAGAAATTGGTTGATACTCCAAAACTTTTGCGATGTTACGTCCATCGCATTAGAAATGCTTCCTTCTGTCATTTGATATCCCAATACAAAACGTTCTAAAGTGCGAGTCCCAGGAATTGTATCTTTTTAAAAATACAATGAGAGAACGATCCGACCTTGACAATCACGACTTTGTAGAAGTTTTTGATGCAAACAGTTTTTTCGCGCGGAGATGACATTTTATCTCTTCCGCACCAAGTTCAACACTCATGCGTTGAGTAAAAAGGCACAAATGTTGGAAGCCAATATAGAACTGAATCAAATTTAAAGAGCATCGAGAACCCACGATGTGTGACATTCCATGAATTTTTGAGGCACAAGAAATTTTTTTACTCTTTACTTGATGCGCTTGTGAGAGAAGCAATGAAATTTTATTGTGGAATAAGGTAGTAGTACTTTTTAAAAATAAGAATCACCCATTGAATTACCTCAGCAAAGTTTATGCTAGCGATATTTTTGCAAAGATCTCATAGTATATGAGTACGTAATGCCTCCATTTAAAGGGACTTTCAGTTAACACAGTAAAATACGACATTAAGATTACGTTTAGAAGTTCGTACCAACAAATAAGATGGTAATATAGTTTCAACGCGAAATGATGAGCCACGGTTCTACAAAGTTCCGGATTAAAGGACGTCTCACATTCTTCGGAAAATAATGTCGATTACAAAATAAGAATACTTTTAGAATAACATTTGAAGAATATCGAATCGGATACTCTTTTCAGAAGCATTTTTATCTTTTCACTACCTTATTAAACCTACTTAAAAGTAAAAACTCTTTTTTTTTTCTATATTTTTATAAAAATCGCCCCAGTTAACATCGTCTCCAAGCTTATCAGCTTGGAGACGAGCTGGAATGAACTATTTGCAGTAAATGTCTCAATCTCCGTTTCCTAATTTGCGATACCTGATAGTTTCGGTTGACAGAAAAAACTCGAAGAACTAAAGAACAATAATTCACCGTTTAAATACTAAAACACTACCTCAGCTTGAAGTATATTTAATTCTATAATAAATTAAATTGAGAGAAAACTCAATAAATCAATATCATTTAAAGTCATATAGAGAGTATTAGTTAAAATAATTTTGGTTTTGGTTTTTTAATAAGAGAGAAGCGTATCTGTTCATGGAAACTTAGGCGGTAAAAATTATTAACAGTGGAGTGACTCACACAAATGAGCATTCCATTGATTGTGTCCTTGTTCGCTGTGACAAGTGATAAATTAGCATCAGCATTTCATCACTAAAAATAAATACTTTATACAGAGCCAATCAATTCAACATTTTCAATCATTCAATTTTTTTATTATGAGAGCATTACGCCACTGACACCTGAGGACTTCTTAGACGAATACCCCTTTCCCTCTGGTATGCGAGGAATCTGCATCATCTCATAAGGTGTGTATCCTCAACACCATTCCCAATTTCGAGGTTCCCACACTTCTGAACACGAACCTCAAGAGTAAGACGAGCCTTCCCGGAAAAAATCCGCATCTTAATAAGCCCTTGGTTTTTTCCCCAGAAAACTTTTCATATTTTTGCATACGACGACGTAGAGACAGGAGGGTTTAAAACGAAAGAAATATGACAAATGAGCCATCCATTATCCAGGATGAGAAGGGTTAGACACACAAGCGGAAGGAAGATGCGTAGAGAAACAGGAGTTGAAAGACATGAGAACCGTTCTGCGAAATCCTCAAAAAAGACCAGTAGCCTCTCCTCTATAGACCTCCCTGGCCACAGCCAAACAAACGCTTGACGGCCACACGCAGTAGAGTTGTCCTCTTCGGAGTTTTTGGTGACAGAAAATACGGAAGTAGGAAGAGAGCCTAAGGACATCGCAACCGTACACTAACCTCGTTAAGATGCATTAAAAATGTGGGGATTTTAACGGTCGTTCCAGAAGCGCGCACAGGATACGCGAGGAAAGAGTTCGGTTTATAAATACGATGTGTGTTCGTTTCACAAAAGGCAATGACTTGAGATTTATAAATATTTATTTCCAAACGCTTCTACGAGTTTCGATCTATTTGAGTTTCGGAGCAACTTATTGCAGTGACGCATGTTTCTAGAAGATCACCGATTAAACGAGAGTTCAAAGATGATACGGTGACAGGAGACGCTAAATATAACCATTTAGTGCGACTATAGTTTTGAATACAAGGTAAAAGGATAAAATGGTAATAAGTTCGTAATTTAATTTAACTAATTTATTATCTCATTCCTTCATTAACGATCCTAAATTATAATTTTTCTGGTAGCTGGTAGATTAGTTAACCTCGCTATTGAAATAATAATATTCATATTACGAGTATCTGTGCCACAAAATTTTGATTTAACACACAATAATAACACAACTAAATACTTTTCCTTTGAAAGAGTGAAGTAATCTGTTCCTAAAGCTATTTTAGAAATGAACACGCAATTGAGAAATTAAGCTAATCGCATTCATTTAATTTCAAAACACTCGCGAAATTCAAAATAAAATTAAACGTTGTAATGATTATGAATTATAATCTGCAACTTTATTTATCCTATATACCTGGAATCACATTATTATCCATGTGACCTAAAGTATTCCACAAATTACGTATCTCCGGTAGTTACGCGTATTTGGATTATGCATGAAAATAACTAGAGCTTTCGATACCAATATATCCATTGTTTATATTAGCTAACGAATCACAATTACTTGTAGTATTAATACATAGAGTCTAGGTGGAAGAGAACATTATATTAAGAAAACCTTCGCCAAGAATGTAAAAAATAAAAAAGACTATTTTATGGTGACCTATAATTTCCGTATTACGATAAATAACTCCTAAAAATATAAAATAAAATCTATATATTCAGGCTTTACTTCGTGGAGGGTCATTTCAGAGCGTAATGAAGAAAGAACAAACTTGGTAAAGCATATATAAATAATGTAGACGTAAACGCAGTTTGTCCTTTCATCAATACGCTCCTAACAATATAGATTATTATAATAACAATCACTGAGTTTTCGATGTGAAATCACTCTATTCCAGTAAATAAGAATATTTCAAAAATAAGAGAAATTTCGTTTATCCGGGCATATAATCCCTTCACAGAGAAACAGCCCTCATAAATCATAAAATCCAACGACAAGCGACATATCAGCACTTCGTAAACCATCTAGTACTGAGATTTCGTACTTTTATTAGTAATTCTCTCGTCGGAAGAAGAATGTTAATGTCGTCACCCAACATTTGCCGGACGCCCGCATCCATAGCGACACTTCCGAAGATCCCGAAGTGTAGATAGCGGAAATTGCGTCCGACAAGGGTTGAAAGATACGCTTCGTCTTCAAAATGGCGGTGGCCCGTTACGGAAGGAAAACATGGGCATGCACATGAAACGCTGACTCACTGCGGACACTTAATATGGTAATAATAAAAACCCTTTGTCCGTTGGGGCGGCCATTTTGTTTCGGGAGATAAGGCCCGCTTCTGCAGCATTATCCCAATCCCGAAATCGGTAAACAGAGGTTTAGTCATTCCGGCTTGCACAAACAATTAAGGGTTATTTTTCTTATTTCCCGTCTCTAAGAGAAAAGATTAATGTTCTCGGTCGTACGCCAATCTTCGTTTTTACCGGAGAGTTCAATGAACGTGATGGCTGATAAGATTTGGCTCTTGGGCAAGTTTTGAAAGAGCCACTTGAGTATCTCATTTAGGCAATGATGGAAAGCAATTATTAGAGAATATTAGCTGTTGGAAAAGAACGATGTCTTCATCTCCTCAACACAATATGTGGGTAAAAGAAACTAAATCTGTATAATTTGTTTAATCAACCTAAATAGAAAATAAATCAGTTTTCGTAACTTCTCGTAAATTGTATTTACATTTACTCGAGACTTGAATCAATCTAATATTGCGCAAGAGATGAAATTCATTTCTATAAACTCCGAAAAATATCGTAAATAACCCCTATATAATTACAAAAATATCACACACGCGTACAAAGTGGCAAAAGGAAGCATGAAAAGTTTAAACGACAACAATAAATTAATAATATGAATATCGAAGTTTTCCAAATTCACGAATTCGATTACGGAATAAATTATAACATTCTCATTCTGAAATAAATTTTCTCTGAAATATAACAATCAGGATATTGACGCATTCAGCTCAATTTATTCATCCTTACTTCTAAAAGACTGTTTTCATTCTAAAAGAAAATCCTTTTGCGACCTAAGACAATAAAAAAACTAATCATCATTTATACAACCAAAATTATAAAAAAAACAGTTTCCTCTTCTAACTCTCAAATATTATAATAATATCACGAGATTGGTTAAGATGTATTTCAGAATTGATGATTACTCATACAAAAACTCATAGTACTACAATTTCTTTTCATCTATGACCATAAGCATATTAAAGTATTTTAACTTAAAATTACGAAAAATTCCAAAAAATGTCAATGGTCAGAACAAACGGATATATTCGATGATGAAAGAGTTCCATGGATCCATTTTATTGTTGGATTTTTAAAAAGCCTTATGACATTTTACTAATGGATATGATACCAAACTGAACTACATATCCATTATATCATAGAAATAGAGAAATCACTATTACATAATTTATTCCAAGAAGTCTAAAGAAGTTTACTTTTTAAGAAGTCTACCAAGGTCGTGATTTTTCAAATTTTTTCTTCCACTTAACTCAGAAATAGATTGATCCGTCCTTGGGAAAGCAAACAAGAAGTAGCTTTCCTGAAACTTTCATATGTTTATATTTATTTATTTAAGTATTTTTCTGGAAATCGTATGATTTGAAGAAGCCGGCTGATGATGAAAAACAACTTCACAGAAAGTTCTTTCTCCATCCATAAATAAATGAACGGTTAACACTGCTTAAGTAAAACCTAAGAACTGTATCAATAGATCAAGACCTGAGGAAACCTAATTTATTTAAGATTTCCCAAAAAAGTAGCTCCGTTCGATACTTCAACTTTAAATTTAAAAACTTTATGCGATAAAGATTATATGCTAACTAGTTTTATGCGATGATCTATGCAAATCTATCTATTCTTGTTATCGCATAATATTATTATATACGGTAAAAATTACGCTTTATGTATGCGAACAATTGTATACCGCTATCTCTTTTATTCATTATATTTTTTATGCATATAACTATTTTTGGAATAGAAAATTATCTCGGTATATTCTCATCTTGCGTTTTGAAATTGATGAATTTGAATTTAAAACAATGCTTACGTGGAACCTAAAATATTTCTCGAGAAGAATGAAAAACATGGTATGTTCCTCATAGTATTTATCGTAATTTGCCTGAAGATGAAATGCAAGTTTACCAAGTTCTTCATTCTGCTATAACTTTCCACGACGTCATTCCTGTTAATATTGATTTTATTTCCCATGAATTATATTAACTTATCAAATCTTCGTCAATCGAACATATACAAACTTTTTATTTTTGGGAACTCTAAACGACGTGCACAATCACCGTTCATGAAATGAATTTCTGAGATATTTTTTTCTCAGAAACGAGAAAAAGTTCTACGTCGATACGTCCTTGCGTGCTAAGCTTCTCTCTAGAGGTTTTCTCCGAAAAAAACAAGGTTGTTTTGCAGAATTTGTGACTCACTATAGTCTTTGACATGAATCATCCTCATTGCCCACCATCCAAAATAAGAAATAACTGCACCCATCCGAAAAAATGCTGATTCCAAAATAGTTTCTCATTCTTCGACAACTTTGTCAGCTTAATTCTCGAAAGAAAGCGAGAATATCGTAATATTTTAACCATCGACAAAATTCCTGCCTTTTGAAATTCTTCGGAATTATTTCCGATAGGGATTATTGAAGACATTTATTTATCTGCCATTTAAAAGTACAAAGATCGGCTGAAAATGTCCTCTTGGAGGGATAACATCTGATAAGAATACTACAAGCAAGACGTGGAAGACAAATTTGTCCTTCGAGAATTATATAGCAGGATAAGAAATTTTAAATATTCATAATTCTGTGAATAACATTTTTATGATATTAAAAAAGTCGAATTATATCATAATCTTTCAAGATACACAATTTGTGTTATTTTAGCTCGAATCTCCATAAATCACGAACAATGAGTTAGAATCCTCCTACTGTTCAACCTAATTCGTAGATATTAAAGGAAACAAATTCATTAAATTTTAGGTTCCACAATCTGTGACGCGATTGAATTTTTACTGAAAAAGACAATATACATCTAACATCGGGTCTGGAATATCACTCCATGATTTGCCAAAACTTTCGTTACGTTATGTGAAAAAAATGGTTTTCAATAGAAAGCGTGCCAAAGAATTCTTTCGCCCTCAACCCATAGGCAAACTTCGATCAAAACGGAAACTCGTGTCAGCCCACGAACCACGTCACCTAATTATGGCTTCGTAATTGACGGAGGGCAAGCGCACGCCTTCGCTTGTTTTCTTAAATCATCGCAGATGCGCCACGCGTCCTTCCCGGAAGGAAGTGGAGGAGGAAGAAGATTTGCGATGCGACTAAAAGAAGGGGGATGCGAAGAATTTCTGGAGATGCCTGAATAGTTGAGGAAGGTCAGGGATGCAGAGGAGCATGGCGGACGTCGCTCTTTTGTCGGCCTCCGTATCGCTCCCTCGAGGACTATTCTGGACGCCTTAGGATCTTAAAAGATGAAGATTTAGTTGGAGGATGCGGTGGACTGACCACTTTTTTCGATCTTTTTAAAAAGCACCTTTTGAAAAGTCGGAGGAACGAATGCGTTTGAGGGGAGCGCTTCGTTATTGATTGTTCAGCAAATGGATACTGAGTAGAGGACACAACACAAATCTCGAAGTGATGAAACTGATTGGTAATTAGTATATTGATAATATTTTCGTATCTATGGAGTGATATCTGATACATGATTGATGGTCGATTTAACGAAAAAGTTCAAGATATTGCCTAATAAGATATGCGGGCATCATAAAAATTGACATTATGAAGGGCAATGAGCAATAACTAAATCAAGTATTCTTTAAACTATACTATGCTTTATAATAATTTTACGTTAATTTTTGATCGGATTAATTTGGTAGAATATCGACCAATTATTGAATTGCCAAATGTAAAAGCTAAATGCAAAGATATTGTTATTCTTTGATAGATTTATATGATATTTATACTTGTAAAATCCGTGAAAGTAACCGAATCGTGATGAAGATTCATCATTAATTATTTTTGGCCACACTTTGTAGAAACCTTTCTTTATAAAATTTCTAAGTCTCATTTCGTTGCGATGAAACTCCACAATGTTTTGAAAAAAGATGAAGATTCATGACGTATTCCATAACAAAATGTAAGCTTAAAGCGAGCAAAACAGGTCAAGATATTATACGAAAACAGCATAGTATACCTCCATATACATGGTACATTAAAAATAAAATTTATGGGGAACAAATGGAATTTTTGAAAGATTTGAAAGTGATAGGTTGCACGATACTATTTCAGTTGCATCACCGACAGATACTCTCCGGAAAGCCCTTGATCCATCAGCTATGGGGATTGAGGCAAAGTGAACATCATAATTCAGAGATGCACAGGCAGAGATTGGAGAAAAGAGCACACGAGATGATGGTAATAGAGACAGATATGATTCTTTATTGGATGTGCATCGGGAGCAGAGGGTCTCATTGCAGAGAGTGAAGAAGGTTGGGAAAGAGGTGTGGAAGAGAATGGATGAGATAAAGCAGCGCGAGGTGCCTAAACAGACACCGATGTTCATCCTCTCAAATGAATGGAGAGAGATGCATTCAGGGTTGCCCGGAAACAGAGAACGGAAGAGGGTAAAATACACACGAGAATGCTCTTAAAAATAGGCTGAATCGAATAAAGTCGAGTTTCTTACGTTCGATGCTTTGTTACATTAACCTCGATCTGCGAACTCGTACCTTCATAACCTATTTTTGGAGAGCTTACGTATAAAAAATTGGGGTATCGTTATCAGATTCATTTATAAAAGACTATTTACTGTTCCTGCTCACCTTATATATACACCAAGTTCTATTTTATTCATTTTAATTAGGAAAGAAACATATGATTATTGGAGATTAACATACAAACATCGTTATGTAATTTCCTGAGACAGAAAAACATTGGACTCCCTTCCAAACTAACTATTTTTTTATAAGTTAAACTCTTGAAAAATATAACGTCAATGAAATAAAAAACATTTTGTGTTAGAGCTTATAGAAAAAAGAAAGCAGTTTCGTTTCTCCAAAATATTCTTCTCAAATTCTTAACATGCCGTAATTTTAAAGATATTGTTGTTAGTACGAAAAAATAGTGTTAAGAAAATTAGAAACTAAATAGTTCACTTGAGGAACCAAACAAGGAATAGATCCTGCCGTATTTTAAAGGAATAAATGAATTAAATTTTCTTATCCATCGGACGTTTAATTCTTCTACTTCTAATTCTCAAATAAGATTATGTTTTACAATTTATTCGTGCAAATACGGTTGACTGTAATCAATCATAGCCTCATTGTTAGAGGAGAAAAGTGATGCAAAATATAAGAAAATATGACATTACTGAAGATAAACAGCCGTTCAACGGTTAAAATACTTATAAAATGATAGAGGTAACATTAAATATAATAGTAACGTGCAATGGAAGAAGAAATGAAATAAAAATCTTAAGCTTATCTCTGAAATTGTTCGGAAAAATTGTGATGATAAAATATTTGTCGCTGTTACGTATAGTTTTTACTGTTTCACAAAATCATTCTACTTTTATGATCTCAACTTACTTCCATATAACCTTCCTCAACTCGCAAAGATAGCATCGAGGACGAAAACCTATTTCCGGATAAGCTGTTCGTAAACTTAGAAGGCTTTAAGTGCTTTAGAGTTCTTAAGTATAAAAATATTTCCTCTAATGTGTGAATATTTCGGAAAGATGCAATTTGGAAGTCTATGATTAGAAAAGGAACGTTCGTGAGTAATTTTCTTTTCTCAATTATTCTACATCATTCGGACGTTGACTCGGTTTGAAAGCTTTCTTCCAACTTCCGTTAATATCTGTTTTTAGAACATTATTTATATTCGCTTAGACTCTGGAGAGCTTTATGATAAAGGTTTGTTTAGACAAAGCAATAGTAATGGTTTTATAAAAACTATGGGATAATTTACGTCTTATAGATTTAAGACCCGAAATTAACTGTAGAGAAGTTATAACGTAAGAGATTGCATAAAGCTTCCGGATGTTACGTTAACCAAGGGTTGATGTGTACAAAGTGTATGTATTCATAAGAACCGTGTTAGGATATTGCATTGTTATATGTCCAGTAGCTTATGGGTAAACTGATACTGCGTCTATTTCAGCTTGTTGATCATTATTACGCAATACACAATGGATCGCTAAAATCAATTAGGATAACTTTATTTGCTTTACTTTACAATTAGGATAACTTTATATATAATTTTCTATCATAATTCAGAATGATTGTTAATTATATCAATGGCATTTCGTTTAGAAAGACAACATAATGTATTCCCCCTTGCCACACGCCAAAAAGTTGCTTGTAGGGTATTTATGTAAATATAGATGAATGACTATTACAGTTTGGATTCCAGCTAGATTTGTAAGAAAATATTTCCATCTATAAATTTGTATTGTACATGTATTTCGGAAGGCTGGATTGCGAAAGCATAGAAAAGGAAATATCTTTTAGATAACATAATCCTTTCTGCAATCCTTCTGTCAGGAACCAATATTTGAAAATCTTAAATGAATAAGCTCAACTTAATGAAAATGATCCGTAATTATAGATGAAAACTCATTGTAACTTCTGCATATTATTCTTTAATGGAGTATTTAATAATTAATATTTGACGAACTCATGGCATTGAGAAGTACCCAGAAAAGCTATTTTATAGGACCCCAATGATGAATAAACAGGACAAAACACTTCATAATAAAATCAACAGAAAGATACTTTCACCACAGACCAAATTACCATGGGAACATTTCATAGACAATCTCAAGCACACATCAAACTTATTCCATTATTAAAATTTAATAAAGATATTTTTAAACTCCAATGGACCAACTCCGGCTAATGAAAACCATAAGTTATGAACTCAAAGATTTTAAAAAGTCATAATTTCGCTCAGGCTTACAAAGAGATCAGACCCTTATGTTTTGAGCGCAAAATGCACCCACCCCTTAAAGGAATTTTCCGGCTGTAGGCTTTTTAAGGGAGGCATCCATCCTAACAACCCTTTCCTTCTAGTGTGTGTATTTTTTCCGAAAAGTGGTTGGAGGCGCAGGTGCTGGAGGTTAAAAAGAAACGGGAATTCAGCGTCAAATAAAAACCACCTGCATTTTTGGCGAACTCCTCAAAAGACAAACACCTGCCATCTTTCAGGATTTATGGGGATGTTGACGAGGCACGTCCGGGGAAATATGAAAAGGCACCCCTGACCATCGATGAGGGTTGACCAATCGACTCAAAACATTCAAAGTCAGCGGATTGAAGTCTACAAGTGATAGGTGACGTGTTATTTGCAATTACGTCACATTTCATTGGAGTTCATCAAGGTCTGTTAGATCTCCAAAGATGACTTATACTTAATATAGCAAAATCCTTACTTTGATGGGATACGAGTGACTATCAATGGTGTATCAACCACTAAATTCATTATATAAACATATTATAATACTTTTCTTTCAATACGTAATCTTCATTTTATTATATAACACATGCAATAGTAATCATCTATCTGTTTCTAATAACTGATAATAGCTATTATTGACTAATTTCAATTTAAATCGAAGCATTAGGAGTAGCATCTTTCTAGATCCTCGGTTAGAAACATTGATCAATATCCCCCACTGTCAAAGAGGGGACCGGGGTTCGATTCTCCGGGGACGATTTTGTCCGCCCTAACTTGTTATCATAGCGCATTGCTCATAAACTTAAGGACGGGATATTCACAATATATGAAACATGAAAATTACACATAAAAAATAATAATATATAACTGGAGAATTTTTTTAGTGATATGGAATCGAAATCTGTATGGCATAGATATAGCCCACCTTCTATACCATCATGTAATGAAAGGGTATCATTAATAAGCGAAATAAAATGTAATGTTAAACTCTAGATCGCCTGGTGAAGATTTTTATGGTACATTTCTTATTCTAATTTCTAGTCTTGTTAATGCTAAATACAAAAAAAATCACAGAAGCATTATGAAAAGGATCAAATCCTGCGCTATTAAGCATAGGAGATGGAAAAAATCCATCGCAATTCGTTTTCGTAACCAGATTCATCCTTCATCCAACCAGAAACTTTTAAAAAATGATAGGACCAAACCCTTATCTCCTTCATAATCCCGAACGGATGTAAGGGCACGTGTTCAACGTTGTGAGTGGTGCTGACCGGAAATTAGGGTATCCAGGTTAGACTCCGGGATTTTTTTCGCATACGTCCTTCTTCCTAAACTCATTAATCCAATATGAGAGTGCTGAACTTTGTGAAGAGTCATCGAGTGAGAAAAGAAACTTAGTCCACAGTATTTTATTTATACGACCGAATTCACTTTCGAAGAAGCATCTTTAGACCTGAAGAAATATATACGAATACCTTTAAGTGATATTTACGTACATAGTTAGTTATACATGCATAATATGCATACATTCGTACTGGAGTCTGCAACATTTTTCAACGGACATTTTTAACAACCCTCGCAGAAGAGCACATGAAGGTGTGCTCCGCTCCTGGAAGCGGCATCAGTGTCCCCGTGAGGAGAAAATGTTGGAAAAACCCGCAACCCATTAAGAAGGGGAAAGAATACCGTCTCCAGAAAACAGTGAGGGACATCCCGTTGGGGCCTCTCAAAAAAGGGCCGCGTGCAACGACCCTACCATAGGGATGCTCATTGCGGAGGAGGAGCAAAAGTGGTCGGTGGGAAAGTGTGTGAGAGTTAGGATTCGCGAAAATTCTTGGAAAAAGTTTAGTAGGGCTCTGGAAAGACAGGAAGAATTGGGGGCTTGTTTGCATGAAACCGACTTAACGTCTATCTGGTATTTTCTTTAAACGGGAACCATCTATTGACAGCAATAGGCTAAGGAAGACTCTTGACGCATGCAAAACTAACCTTGCGTCCAATTTGAAAAGAAAGTGGTAAGGTTTTCGCACTGGGATCGCTTAAATGGGTGTCATTTAGCGTTGAGACTGTGGAGTGTTCTTGGAGATGCTGAGTGTATCCGGGGTATTCATCAACCACAGTGTTTAGGAAATGAGCCATCGACAAGAACAGGAAGTTTTTTCAAAATTTGCATTATAATACGGAACTATTTGTTGGATACGTCTTTCATTGTTGCCTGAAATAACTTTCATTAGAAAAACGTTTAACGAAACAACACAGAAAACAGGTGATTAACTACACGCAATTTGGAAAACTAACAAAACTTTAATTTTAAAAGGAAATGTATACTATAGAACTATAATATCTACAATATTTCATTCGTTATCAAATACGTATTGTATTTATGACTGGTATGTATATACGACTAGTAAATTGACGAGGATATTTGCTAATAATTTAAATAGAGACTTTCTATTTCAAACTGGAAAACGTTCAATATTTTCCTATTCGCTATAAGGGCACCTATAACGAGGAGGATTAAAACTTAGTATTACTAACCTATCAATTTCAATAGTTTATATTTCAGTTCCATTGTATTATAAAGATGTTATGTTTTTTATCCATAAAATCCACAATCTATCCTACTCAAAAAAAGCCTGAAAAATGATTTATGTATATTGTAAACATTTTTTCAAGTCTATAGTTTAACGTTATTCATTTCTAGACATAAAGCAGTTTTATCTCGAGGAAATTAAAAAAAAACAAACCGTAAATTTAAAATATTCAAAAAGCTCGTATTTCTTATACATTTAATTAATACAGTTAGCATAAGTTGTTATACAAGCCTTACATGTAGAATTCAGTTTATAATTATGCTAATACTTTAGCACGTGAAAGATCATGAAAACAAACGTAACTTATATTATGAAAGAAAAAAGTTTTCTCAATATCAGAGAATGGAATAAATTTCCAACGACATCAGCGCAAGATTGAACTGGTCATTTTTATGCGAGATTCAATACATGAAATAACTCTTTTGATCCTAATTTAGCTACCGATTCAAATAAGGGATCGTACTTTAAAAAAATACGACCCATGAAAATGGTAAACAATATCCATTACAGTTTCTAAAAGTAAACGGAGCGTTAACTTGAGAAAAAACGACCAAGATAGAGTCTTTCCTCAGAAAAAACGAAGACTTCCTTCCAACGAATTCGCTTTTTGGAATGAAAAAACTGTTCAGGTAGCTCGTGGCGAATTTTTTCAAAAACCCTCCACCCTTTTATCCGTAGGGAAAGAAACGGTCCCTGGCTACCTGCTCCAATGAAGGTGAAAGGGTTACGGGACAGCCGCGGGGAATCGTGAGGGTCACATTGAGGAGCTTAAGATTGCAATTAGGGTAGTGAAGCGGCAAAGATCAAAGTGTATACAATGAATGAAATTCGAGGAATATTAAACTAGGAAAATCCCCAGATAGGAGTGCTTGGCGACTTGATTATAAGAGATGTTTTGACGGTGTCTTTGAATACATTGTTGCCATAGAGATGAATGAGGGATTTCCTCATAGAAGAAAGGCTGTGTATTTTACAGCCCAAACTAGAATGTTCGGTGAAACCACAAGCTTTTCTCTCTCTATTTTAAGTCGTGAAAAATAGGAATTTGCAAATTTAACATTCAGTATTTCTTTTGCCATACCATAGAATAACTGCCACTAAGTTTTTCAGACTTCCATATTGTACTCGAGATGAATAACTGTGTATTCTTGAATACAATAGATTTTCAAAATATAACGGTTAATATAACGAGTTGAAATATACCAAAATTTTCCACGTTCTTGCTATTGCTCCGTACAGAATAAATCGACCTCTGTTCTCGAAAATTGTGGAAGGATTGGGTAAGATTTCAAACAACTTAAAGGAAAATTATTTTATATTGTGATATTGGGAACCTTGTGGCAATGAAAGAGAATAACTCACAAAGATAAATAGCTAAATTACAAATTTAATTTGTCTCTATTGGTCCAAAAGTTTAAACCCATCAAGGTTTTGATTATTCATCAAGTGCGCACTCATTGGCACGAATGATATCTGAATAACTAGAGAGTTTTGTAGTATATTCGTCATAAATAAATTTATATTTCACCCTATTCAATTTTAAATCTTGAAATACGGCTATTCATTTCTTGCTCTTGCATAGAAGAAACTCGAATACTGTGATTTAAAAACTCTTCCAAATAAAAGAATTCTGTAAAATCTCTCCTGATAGCGCAAGATAAATTTAGGAAAAAATTCGTTAGAAATCGGTAACATATTAAGTAAGACATCCACTCATCACTTCCGGAAGACAATGTACTCATAAAGTGTTAATACAGCACATTATGATAACAAGTTCCACCCTTTTGGGGTGACAAAAACGACATGGAGTCGATAAGAAATTTTAAAAATCTGGAGAAAGAACAACAGATTAACCCTGTCACTTTTCCGATCGTAAAATTAAAATTTTAATAGAAAAATTAGAAAAGGCGTAAATATTAATGTATTATCCCATTAATCCCATATTAATTAATTATCCCATTCAACTTCGCTATCCCCTCTTTTACAGGAGTTTCATAATAGATATTTTTTTACCAAAAGTGAGCCTACCTACGCAATCTTTGTCGTCTCAAGCAATCATCGAATTGATATTGATTAAAGACAATCATTTCCTCAATCGGTGACTTATGTGGTTTTCCTACTTTACGTGGTTTTCCGATTTTGTACATTTGTTATTATTTATCATCCAAATTCATGCACTTGAGCAAGTCTGATCACTCCGAGATATTGAAGTTATTTTTGATCGAATCGAAAGTTGGAAAAACCGACAATTATTGCTAATTTTCAGTGAACGTCCTTTAATAGATAATTATATTATTTCTATTGTGTATAACCTGAAGAAGAATTGAAAACCTTAACAGGGATCTTTTCTTCATAGATTATAGAGAAGAACTTATCATGGAACTCCTCGAAGTTTGACTCTATTTAATCTATAAAACGTAAAAAATTATAGGAGGGACTTCATTCAAGGGTGATATTGTTCCTGAACAAGTAAATTCCGGTGATACTAATTTCTGTCTTTCACGTTTAAGACAACCTTTGGCTATAATACATTGCATAATACATATAATACATTGCATTCGTTAAAATCTCTCCATCACAATACTCATTTAGAAAGCAATACTTATCGAGTAGTAGAATAAACATAACCTTAAAATTGACTGTAATTTAGAATAAGGGAAATGTACCATTAACATACAATCAAAATATTATAATATCAGTATAATAAACAATTAATATATAACAAGCAATTTTTTAATAAAAACTTAATGAAAGCAAGATATCATCTAGTATCTGTAGGTAAAACAACGATCTTTCATTGATGCCTTATATGGCCAACACGTGTGCTATATGAGATGGGAGTAGAGACATCTTCGAAGATTAAGGTTAGCGAGAAACCTACACTGGTGGTACGGGTGGTCGAAGGCCTCGTACACCCAAACACAGGAAGAAGAAGATTAGTGTAGGAAGCATTCTGTGCTCAATGGAAGCCGGAATGCGTGTAACTCCTTTACCGCTCCCTACCTTGAAAATCTTCTCCTTTGACATTTTCGCCGGAAGGTTTTTCCCTTAATAGTCTCGTCGACACGAGTTCTGTCCTCTTAACCGGTCATACCGCAAAATATTGACTCAATCAAGACGGAGGCCGTGAGGAAACCATGGAGAATCGATTTCTCAGTTCAACACGTTTAATACGATATGAATGAATCAACAAAAGTGAGAAGTGACGCGAACATTTTAGACGTAACATCAAATGAACTAATTATTTTGTTTCGAAGTCTGAACCTGGCGAATAGAATTTGATATTTAAAATTTACAATGATACAATTTTATATTAAACATTTACACGTAGAACCAGGAATTTATGAAACTTTTTTATTGTTTATAGAAATCTGGAGTAACATACACATTTACATAAATACCCATAAACAGTCTAGTATCATATTGAGGTCGTCATGACACCGAAGTCCCTCGCAATACTTTTTGTTGATGCGGCTTATGTTACCTGGAAAAAGAACAGTGGAAATTTTCCATACGAGCATTAATCTCCGAAATTCTTTTGATATATGAATTCTAAAATTGTATTCTTTAAGCGCATAAATCACGATTTCTCGTATTTCACTATGTAAATTGCTACTTAATCGTCACTTTACTATTACTGGAATTATCGTTTTCAGTTTCCTCATTGATTCATTCTACTTATTGCAATTTTTTAAACTTTCCAGGCTTCGTATTGAATTCTTCATTCGAATTTAAATAAATATCGACTCAATAAGCTATAGAAGAAAATAACATATTTTGGAAAATTATTTGTTATGTTAATGAATGATACAAAATTCCATATTCTAGTGTGCTATGTTTTGTTCAACATAGGAAAATTGATGTTTTTCTAATGGAATGGTAACAATTCAATGGACTTTGACTGAAACTGTCATCTTAAAGAATACTCTTTTAAGGTCTGACCAGGTGAGGATTCAGGGTAGTACTAAGAAAATAAAGGTTTTTGACTTTTCTGTTTACGTTCAAATGGAGTACTATTTTCAAGACAGGTAAAGAAGGCGAATGGAAAAAGATAATGAAACAATCATCAAAATCCTTATTTCTGAAGGGAACAATATTTACCAGGGGTACAGTCAACTAGGGTCACAGGGCAAAATGCTTATGGATGATGGTTAAACAGTGACTCGACCACCATCTGCAGACGCGCTTTCTCAAAAATAAGTTTCGCAACTCAATATCAGCAATAATTTTATCTTTCTTCTCCAATAATCTATTTGAGTAAGGGTAAATGTTTCCGTATAAATATAATAAGATCGAAAAGAAAATTTTTGTAATATTACTACACCCAGCTTAAAAACCACTAATAAACCATCCATAAACAACTAAAATATGAATTCGTTAAATGAAATTGAAAATGGTCCTGAGTAACTTGCTTATTTATTGTAAACTAAGACTTTATCATTCCTCTCTTTAATTTTCCATTAAATTTTCGATCACTTCCGACCCACATGCCTGAGAATTTTTAGAGAATCAATCGGATCAAAATGTCCATTTATTTTTTATAAACGGTAATTGAATTTATTTAAGGTATGCTACGTGAATATTTCGAGCAAAGTTAAAAATATCTCTCAATTTTCAATCAACAAAAAGGAAAATATTATTCGAATATGCGAGTGATATTGTTTTTAAAAATAAACTACTGTTTAATCTTTTCCGTTCCTGTATAGATAGAAAGATTACTTAAAAATGTGATTCGCAGAATATTTGGATTGGCTTACAATTTCTTCCTATTGTAGCCAGCTAAATATTGAATATAATAACACTTATTAAACCATAGAAGTACCATACTTTAATACAAGTTTAAGCGTTATTTAATCTCCATCGAGTTATGATAGCAGGAAAGTTGACTGAGTAATCGTATTTAAAATTATTGATAATTCCAGCAATAAATAATCAGTAATCTTCGAGTATAAATATTTAAACAAATAGAATCATCGAACATTCTCTGAATACATACTATAAGCATTCACAGTCTATTTGTTAAAAAAGAGATTTCATCGATGTTTTTATCATTTTCAGTAATTGGCAGTGTAAGTAAACCCTGCATAAGGCTATCTTTAACATATAAAGCACGGGTATCTTATGCATGCATCCTTAATGCAATATAATCTGCATCCCCATACTTGCAGTAAAATTTCTGCCTCCCCTTTTGATTTGATGTTTTTTTCCTCACAAAAACGCTGGTCCCCCGCTGTCCCCTGGACCACTCAATCCTTTGGGGCCATTTTAGAAAGAGTGGGAGAGACAAAGAATTGACCAAAAGGGATAAAGGGGCTTATACTGCTCAAAGATAACCATCAAGGAACCTTTTACACCTGGTAAAACGAATGGGCCGGGTTAAGTCTTCCGAAAATTAAAAGGAACGAGTGCTTCTCTAGGAAATAGACGAGCATGAACACGTTTTCATGCATAAAACCTCTAATACCATAAGGTAATAAAAAATCGATAAAAGGTAATTCATTAAATCATATTTTAGAATTACTTAAAGTAATATTTAGCAAATAAAAATGAGCAGACAAAATTAGCGTTCTTAAAAATTACATCATTAATTAAAACATATAAAAAGCTCAGTTTTTCTCCTGTTCAATGCGCCCGGTAATCTTACTTATTCAATTAGGGTTGTATAACATGCATATTTATTGATAAATGCGTCTGGATTTTAAAAATTCGCTATAAAGAAATATTGATAGACAATTCATCTTCATATATTTCTCTTTGACCAATCGCAAAAATATTTAATCAAAAGAATGATTGTTCTAAAGCATATCTTGATTTGAATAGAGAGGTCTGAAAATTGGTTGACCATTTCAACTATAAGCTTTTATATTCTGTTCTAAATATTTTTAAAACTATTTCATCAAACGTTTAAGTAAAGAATCAGCATTCTATCATTGTATTATATTCTATCTAACGAAGATTATCACCTCCAGTTTTCTCGCTAACTTTTATAAACCATCAGCTACAGTATTTTTCGTGATAGTATTACTAAAAATCTACCCTCGTTTTCTTTTGATATTTTGAACATTGCTGTGTCTTCCAAAAAATATAAATAATAACTAAATGGTTTCTCCAACGATCTATATTTTTCGACATTCAAATGGCTTTCATTAAGAGGGACGAATCGTGAAATTCTACATAAACATCCTTCAAACAGACTTCAGACAAGCTATAGGGTAATGGGAGTTATGTAGCAAATAGATTCAAGAATATCACTGATCGTGAGTAGAAGTTTTTCGTCGATATATAGTTTTAGTTATTCCTTTAAATTCCCTTCGATATGGGGGTACAATATTCTAAGATGACCATTGATAACAAACATATTTTGAAGATAGACCAGAAGATGAATTTCACCATTCTTCTGCAACGTATAACATTTCCGAGAAAGATTATTTTTTGCACGAGTCCAAACAGCTTGAACGTAAAGTCACCTATGCAAATATTTATGTATGATATGAATGAATAATAAGAGGTTGTTCAGAAATGAATCAGTCTCATTGCACCAAAAGATAATCCTCGCTGGAACTTCGGACTTGAGGGTGGGCGAGTTTTTCTTAATCCCTTGTCTTAGAGAACAGTATCAACATGAATAACAAGAAGGAGAGCCGAAGGGAAAAACCCAGAAGTTGAGGAGTGGAAAGGGAACAGCCGGAAAGGGTTAAGAGGAGAGACCGTCGGAAAAGGAAGCATGGGCGCCTTCACTCTATCATAAGTACTTGCATATGATTATAATTCTTCATGCCATCTTTCGATATTTTGTCAATGCTTCGGTATATTACCATATAGAAGAATAATAAAGGCGGTTCAAGTAATACAAACATGATTACTTCTACGTAAGCAACGTGATCCAACCATTAAAAATTAGAGGAAAAGTATTTTCCATTTAATAATTATTATCATAATTGATAAAACACCATAGATGGACACAAAGTGATTTATGCAAAGCACAAAGTTAATTCACGACCAGTTTCAAAAACTTCGTGATTTTGTAAATTAGTATGCGAATTATTCTTCATATAATTGTTGCAATTAGACATCAATTCGAAGCGTGCAACAAAAATTCTACTTCCCGTACCGAGAATCGAACCCGGGCCTTCCGGGTGAGAGCCGGATATCCTAACCAGTAGACTATACGGGATTGCATTGACTGGAGTTGAATTTAGTGAAAAGAATCACTTATTTCCTCATTGTAACCAAATAAACAAAGATTAAAAGATTAATTTTTGTTTAATACGTCCCATAAATTTTACAGTAACGATTTTATAAAACGTATCGGCGCATATTCTGAACAGGGCGGCAAGTATAAATGGTGATTATAAATTCAATACAAGTTAATTTCAGTCAATCTGTGCTGTGTATTCTACAACCTTTAGTCACAGCCTATGTCCTTCATATACATAGACACTAATGAAAGCCTAATAATTTTTTGTAACAAAACTTAGAGAAATATAGAAATCTTTGAATGATAGTAGTTCAAAATAGTTACTATCACCGCATTAAAAACAATCAAACATAAAAGAAACGATTTTTCAGTCAAATTATCGAACAATTAAAAAAGAAAAAAAAAGTTTAATATAATTACACATCCATTAAGAGTTAATTTCTGACATGATCATATGTATAAACAGATCACAAAAGTTGATTCATAGTTAACTGGATATTGTATAGTATTATTGCTCGGATTTTTGGTACGAAGTATATTGTTCGTAAATTATTCCCCTTAAAGGCACAAAAATTAGCATTTCATTCCAATTGTTTTACTAAATAAATGAAACGATTAATTACTATTTACATCAGTCCAAAACCTATAATATAACCCAGGATAACGTATATTTTTAATGAAAATTAAATTTTTATTCATCCATAAGAACGGATAAAAAAATTTGAGTATTGACTAAGATGGCAATAGCCCATGGTTCCGAAGATTCCTTATATTCCTCACAGGACTAAACCTGCATTTTCATTCCAACCAAAAGCCTCTTGGGTACATCCCTGCATTAAAAATCCGCACAGAACCAAAAGAATCCAAGAGCTTATTTAAGCCATAACGCAACACTCCTTCGAGACAATTCTATTCCTAAAATTTCCCTCCGAAGCACCTTCGTTCTTCCATTTGCCACATTTCGACAGTCATCCTAATCACAGCTAATAGCGTTTGACGTCGTCGTTGGATAATTATTGGCAGAAGACACATTGTTACGGAGGAGCGAGCCGTCTCTAGGAAATGGGCGACGGCGATACCTTTCACAACACGGGTCGAAGGCCTTCGATAGAGGCTTTTAAAAATCCCCTCCACCGCCGAGATCGCGTTTATTTTCGAAAACACGTGATTTCTGCGAAAGGCTTTCGAATCGCGGTGACGTCAAAGGGGGAGGGGGTGGATCGGGGGTTATTTTTGATGGAATTCGGTTCGGAATTTTCCGCAAAGACTATTTCAGGAGTGGATATTGAAGGTCAAGTGCAAAAATCTCTGATCTAGCATTTAAGTTTTTAGAGATATTACGGACTTATTTTAGCCTGTAGCTTATTCGCAAGTATATAATGGCATAATAGCAGAAATAGTTTTCAATAATTCAATATATTGTAAAATAATAATGATTAATTTAATAATAATATAATTTATTTAATATGCTAAACGTTGGTATAGACGTAAGTTAAAACGTAGGACATTATAAGATGCCTAACGAAGGTATGTAATCAGTCATTTCTCAGTTTCCACATCACCCACCATTTGTAATGAGGTAGATTTCATGATACTAATGTATAAAATGTATAAAGGGAATTATTGATAAAAGGGGTAATATATTTATCATCGAATGAAATTTCCTATTTAATTTTATAAATGAATTACTTGTTATCGATCATGTATAATAATCGTGATAAAAATTTTGCTATATACCATGTCAAAAATACATCTCGTTTGGCTAAATTTAAAAAATCCGGCCCATAAATGATTTGTAGGATTTTTATAAAGTACCATTATACATCGTTACTGCATTCGACCGAACATATTCCGAAGCTAGCTAAATCAATCTGTACTCCACTATTTTCGTTTCAGTTATATGAATGTTTTCTTTCATGTTATAAAAATAATTATAAAATATTTCATCATATATTTTCATACAAATAAGAGAAGTTTGTTCAGGGGAAGGAAAATTCGAAAAACATTTAAATAAAGGTCTATACTGGCAAAAGAGAATCAACCCGCAGTACACAGTTGCAGAAAAGTTATACGAAAATTTAACTTTTCAGACAGATTATTTTCCAAAGGGATAGATGTTTTAATATTCATCAATATTAAATCGATATTGACATGAAAGATTAATAGATTTCGTAACGTAACTAAAAATATGTTTTATTATTATTCCTATCATTAGGATCATCAACTTTGATACACTGATGTTAAAATATTAGATTGTAAATATTTCCTTTAGAATTCAAAACAAAGGAAAGACCACAAACATAGCGAATATATTCCGTTACATTTTCTCTGTTTTGAGAGCATTCTAATGCAAAAGTTTACAAATATAGAAAAGAACATTCGCTAAGGTTGGTCGTCCCTTCACCCACGGTGAGAATTTAGCACCAGTCTTTCTATCAGAATCAGCCGCTTTTAGGGCTGGATATTGAATTTAAAGGTTAATACTAATAACTGTTTCCTTTCACAAAATGACTTAGATATTCAACGGAATTAATATTATGAGGAAATCGACATCAAGCAGATGTATATCAAGAGATTCTGTTACAAGAAGGTAGGAGTAGGTTCACGGTATTATTATTTTTTATAATCGGAAAGGAAAATTCAATTAATATGTGCGTACTTTAATTCCTTCATTGACTATCTCACGAAACTTAGGAAAATGTATGCTAAATATAATCTTGAAAGGAAATTACTAAAGCGAGTAATAATAGTAACATTTTTGCTCTCAGCTATATGTTTTCCACTCCTGGCCTAAAAAATTGAGTTCGATGGACAAACTGCCATAAGGTACCAAACCGATGTGGATTGACTTTTATTATAAATAAGAATTATGTATCAAGAGAAATTCTTAGATATTCAACGTCATTGTTCTGAGTTACATAAATAAAAATGTGTGTAAATTATTAATAATATTTGAAGTGGGAATTAATTATTTCAAGAAAAATCTCTCATGTCCATTTATACAAGTAGCAACTTCAACCTCAAGACAAACTCGAGGTCGTGAGTAGGACGTTCGTGCGTTCAGCGCGTTGCCTAAAGACCATATGGATTCCTTATGGGGCATTCTGTATTGACTGAGTGGATAAACTTCCGTAGAATGATGTCAAACAAGAACCTCAGATTAATGTTTCCTCTTTATCTGTATAGAGGATATGCTACTCCTGTAAGTTAACTCCTGCACAAAAATAAATGAGCTTGATTTGCCTCCTCTTTTAGCCATAGCATTCATCTTTCACAGAATTAGAATAGTACGATGAAAGTAACCTAAAAATGGTTATCTTTTTCGTAATATTTTCTCGATAAACCTTTGACATCAGCCATTTTATCTACTTTAAAATTAATTCTTGTAATTGTATGTATTTGTAATGTAATGTAATTTCATATGTACATGTAATTTCATATTACGAAACCGGTCGCGAATATAACAATTTTCTGTGGAAATTTACAAAGGATATTGATTTTTTTGGAGGATATCTTCAACAGAAATAAAATTAACAGAATTAAATAAAAATTATTA
Source organism: Pantala flavescens (assembly GCA_020796165.1). Classification (NCBI taxonomy): domain Eukaryota; kingdom Metazoa; phylum Arthropoda; class Insecta; order Odonata; family Libellulidae; genus Pantala; species Pantala flavescens. Next base: position 42,113,435 of record CM036881.1, on the reverse strand, counting down.
TGAAGGTTATTATTATCATGGAAACTTGTCAGTATCTTTCATAAAATAATAATTTAACTTTTTATAGCACCGCTATTAAAACAAATAAATATCGACCATGGTTATCGCTTACTTAAAAATAATATGCAAAATCTATGCTATCAGAAGTTTAATATCATAATAAGAAAGAGATACACAATAAAATGAATTTAATCGGAATTGATTCAATTCTTATATATCGAAACAAAGGTACCGAAGAAAAAAATTCATAATAATGCAGTTATTAGAAGAATATAAATCATCGATAAAAATAAAAACAATAAAGAATATTTACTTTTATCAACGTACACTAGCGTAATAACAGTGTATTATTGTTAACATCAATACAATAATAATTTTCAATACAACGATAGTAATTTTATTAATCTCTATACTCCGATATGTTGCAGCAATTCACTTAACCTTTCATGAATTTGAATAACAATTGCCAGAATTCGATTTATTTCCGTGATAAATCTTTTTCTACATACATAAGCTAATATTTTGCATTAGAAAAAAATCATTAAAAGGACATTACACCTCTTATCGACCATTTTCAAATATTATCATCTGTAATGAGTATGAGTAAATATATATGTAACCATTTAGAACAAAATAATTCTACTATCCAAATATCGAGAAAATTAATCAGGTGAAAGTTAAAAGTTAAAATCTAGTAGTATGTAGTAATCCAGTATTAAACTGGAAATTTTCCATAACCATTTCCAAGCCAACAACAACAATGAGGCACAAGCTTATCTTCAACCGAGAAATCCTCTCCACGAAATGGCCACTGAAAAAAATAAGACGAGAAAAAACAATACGGAGCTTGGCTCAACATTAGGTCGCCAGCCATTGAGAAGGAGCAAATTCTGGTGAATACGGCCATTAGCGAGATATGAAAGCGTTTCCCATCCATTATTCTACGTAGAGCCTTTTGTCTGCCGTGAAAGAGGCTGAGGATTCTAGGAATAAAAGACGTCGTTGTGGCAAAGTTAGCCAAGGTCGTGGAAGTTCCAGGAAAAGGGGTAATTAGCGATGGGAGTTGCGCCGAATTCCGTCGCCAATAGGGAAGACTGGAATCCCCATCGTGAGGGGTAGTGAGCATTTTCTTCTTCCTCCACGACCAACAGGTAAAGCGAGAGAAAATCGCTCCCGGACTACCAGATATTATCGTTTAAGAAATATTTCTGATCCACGCATTCGTTGGAAATCACCTAAAGGAACCTTAAAATATAATTAAGGTTGACGAAAGAACGTGGCTACAATTGTGAGGGCGATGCACCCGTTGAAATCTCCGCAGTCATTTTGAGTGTGCGAAAATACTATTGGCTCGGGGCGTTCCCAATCTGACTCTGATCGATCGCCATTATGGGACAGGAATGTCTTTTGAGGAATTTGGAATCCTCTCGAAGTTCGTCGAACCGTAGATAGAAATTGAATTCAGGCAAATTGCTCTGTTAAGTTCTGTAAGGTGTTTTAAATTCAAAGAAGCTAAATTATAATTTAAAAATCGATAAAATTGAGTAATTAGTCCAAAAAACTATATATATATATTTTAATTTATAAAGAATTATCTTATCATAATATTTTATTATATTCGAATGTTTATATTTACGATGTAAGTCGTCGATATTAGTACATATGAAATACTAAGGAGGCAAATAGGCCTTAATTCAATAATATACTTTGTTTTAAATAAGAAATTAAATTCAAATTTTGTATCAATAGGAAAGTTTAAAATATGGACTAAAATTAAAGTCTTATATGATACACAAGTAGACGAAAACGAAATTTATTATAGTTGGAAAACTACTAACTTAATATTATGCAAATATAATCCGCTAAGTGAAATATGGTTTCATTCAATTTTATAAATTCAAATTTATAACAAAAATATTATATATATATTAGTATATGGTAATTTTTATATTATTATTTTACACTACAAATATTTTAATATTATCGAATATAGACTCAAATATTTATTTCTGTTCCATCATAATAGATACTATTTATCAGTCGAGAAATGGAAAAGAATAAATCCGAGGCAGATATATTATTGATACGTTGTATTTAAAAAGAAGATGGATCTTGCATCGAAACTCATCGATGTTTATTTATGGTTCATTGAATAAAAATTGAGCCTTTTTCTAAATTTTAGGACGTTTATTCACATACATGCATAAGACCCTCTATTAATTGGGAAATGAAGATTTAACTATTCTATAAGAATGATATACGTTAGTATTTCTGCGGTTAGCAAGTGTAATTTTTATCATGGATGTCGATAATATTCTGTGAAATGATTGCAACGGATACATATCAATAATATGTTTTCTTCTATATTTTTTGTATAAGACGCATAATTAATGTGGATATTTAAGGTCTTAGCTGCATTAAAATTCTAGTAATGCTGCCTCACTAATTACAGAGTATCCATGTATATTTATACATTTCATTTCTTTCGCTGTTTCGATTAAAATAGAAATCGAACTTATTAGCAAATAGAGAACTAGTATTTTTTATAGAAACATGGAGAGTGCAAATTCTATAATTCTTCAAACCAAATCACACAAAGCTCATACATATATTGAAGCCCAAAAAATCAAAATCTTCACGTAACGACTAAACTTCTTTGTCGGATAATTTCGTCTGGGATCGGTCCAGTGGACACCTATTGAGGAACCGCATGACGTCTAGAAAACCCCAGAATCTCTCTTGTGAGAGAAAAAATCCCAAGTTTCTCTCACTTTGTTCATCCCCACATTGGCACATTTCTCTCCATCCCACACTCTTTCCTCTGATTGTCAAACTTCATCCCTTCCACCGCGAAAAAATCGTGAGAAAAGGGAGTTGGCAAATGGTCTTTCGGTAATGGGAGGACTCAATTTGGTCGGCGATGAGACGGAGGGGGGAAAGTTGCCAGCGATGGAGTAACTGGCGGGAATATGTTCGGAAATACGTTGCATTACGTGTAGAATGCTAATGGAGAGAGGATGAGAGACAATGGTTATGCATCGAGTCTCTCGTCTAACCATCCGGAAAAATACGTACCTAATTGAGAGTTGCGTTGACAAAATTTGCTCGTTTGCCCGAGCGAGAGCTATGAAAACTTGCGCAGGAGTGAGTTGTGAGTAATGTGTGCCGTAAAATCTCCATTAAGAGTTAAGAAGTGCTTACGTTCACTCAAGAGGTATTGCGTTTTTATGCGGATTCGTTGAAGACTGAGTTATAGATAGCTTTCTCTTTGGAGTTTTCTGCTTTTGGGGACAAGAAAAGCACTTGAATAATCTAGTCGCGTCATGCTGGTTTAAGAATGTTGAAATAGATGACGAAAAATAGAAATTTATATAGATTGATGGTTAATAATCCTTCTGCCAATATTGATTGACCTAATTCAACCATTGAAAAATCAATATCTGGGAGGTAATCTACATCAATCGTAAGATTGTTCAATAATCCTAGAAAACAAGAGGCTATTAATAAACCTTTGAATTAGATATCCAGACGACTCGTACTTTGTTTTCCGAGATTAAAAAACTAGTGAAGATTCAATAGAAGAATCTAACAATATACTTCCTAATTAAAAATTTTCCATTAATTTATTAATATTTTAATACAATAGAATAAGTAATTTCTTAGAAGAATTCTCTCCAATTCATATTTAGAATTATACATTTTCATAATTTCACAATACCGAATTATTCATGAACTTAATTCACCCGTGAGGATTTTTTTCTCTCATTTTCAATAAAAATCTCGTTCAAGTTCTAAAATTGATGTACAAATATTAATCTAAATTGAACATAATCTATATTCTTACACTAAAATGTATTAAAATACATCTATGAACTATCAAATTTATTCATGTGATTACTCATCAACGATAATTTCCGTGAAAAAAAAAACTTTACATGAACATAAAACGAGTATCAATTCTAAAATATTCCTATTTTCTTTATAGCGAGTATAAACTCCATTTCCATCTCGTTACATCACTCACATTAGTTCTATAAGTAACTAAGATATTAATTAAAAAATGTATCTATGTGTAACTATTTTAGCATTCGGAAAAAACGCTAAAGAAAACAGTCTGGGAACTGCGGTTAGGTGACTCCAGAGTGGTTACGGCAGTCCAGCCCACAAAACCCAACTCAAGATATTGCCGGAAATCGAACCCGGTTCACCTGCTTCACTTCCGACTCCCTTTTTGGGCGGGGCAGGTGTAGATAGGGGTCACGTATTGAAAGTCCAGGGGGCAAAGGTGTGAGGCCTTTTGGGGCAAAGGTGGCCCTAATACATTATAAAGCACAAGGGGTTATGACCAAGGGTTGCGACCCCACTAACCTTTTCACCACCCATCCTTTTTAACAGTGGTCAACGCCTATCCATGGTCCACCCGATTTGAAATAATGAGCGCAAAGGGATGAGGGATATGGAAGGCCCGGGGGGTGGGGAGGTCTCCTCACCCTTCCAAACGCATCTCCATCCATGCGAACTTTTTGCTCCAAAGAAATCGAAAATGCAGCTAAACTTACCCATTCCTAACTGAGCGTATTGTTAATGCAAAGAACTATTTTCGGATTCCCACGAAACTGGAAACGGAAAAAATCAGCTCTCTTTTGAAATATTTCTAAAGTTTTACGTTCGTATGAGTTCTTCAACAAAATTCGTATAAGCGACCGTTGACTTCCTCTTGAAAAATTTTGTTTTATTTCCAAAAAACTAAGAATTTTTCCTCTAAAAAGTCCAGCACTTAATTTTTTTAAGTCTCTCCTGTTTATAAGACTAAAGTAATACACCACATATTATTACTTTTACTCATTTTAAAAATATTTTCACCTTATGTACTTATTTTTCTAATTCCAGTCGTATCTTAATCTTTTTTATTTTTTTCACCTTTAGCATATAAAGCATTTTTCATTGTATACGAGTATAACGTATTAAACAAATTCCTTCCCTAATATTTTTCCTACTTAATACTGCAGTCTTTATCTATCATTCCATCTTTCCTAAATTACTCATTCTATCGTATCAAATTAAGATAAAAGTAGTGGAATGAAATTTGGCACGTTACTTTTTTTGTTTGAGCCATTAAAAATCTTATAAGTACTCTCTCGACATTCATTTAGAAATAAAAATTCACGATTTATCTACCAATTGGAACTTTTTTAGCAGCAAACCTTCATTTACAATTAACTTATAGCAAATGCTACGCGCGAAAGAGAAAAAAATGCACCTTATCCTAAATTTATCTTCAGAAGCTTTTTTGAGGAGTAGTTGTCCAAATCCAGAATGTCTTTGAAAAAGTAAACATTCTTTTGAAATTATTCCATATAATTCAATTGCAAAAAGTGTGGATGGATAGAAGATGGTCTTACGATTCATTTCAGAAAATTTGCAAAATTTATTATTACTATTAGCAATGGTCGTATATTTTACTATCACTGTCGTTGATGTCCTCCGAACCTAGAATTAACCCTTTCTCTAGCAGTTTACCCCTTTGGTTACTTTAAAAAGGTATATTCTTCTAACTCCTTCATTCGCATGGCTATATGTCGTGAGCGTCAATGATTTTAAGGCTCAGTATCGTCGTAAGCTATAGCTAATCCATGACTTTCCATTTATTCGAAGCATATTTTATGTACTATCGATATCAGACATCTCTTAGGAGTCTCGGATACAATATAATACAATAACGAGGATCTCCCACGCATCAATGCGATACTTGAGAGAGAAATTCTCACCAACTGTCAACAGTAGTACGAGAAGTAAATGAGCATCTCATTGGTCACAACCCAGAAAAAATTGAGTGATATCAATATCTCCTCCCCTTGACCCACCGGCTGACCCTCACAAAAATCGCCAATGGACACTGACCATTGGCACACACACACCCCTTCATTATTTTTTCCCGAAACCATTCGACTGTGACACACACATGGATAGTTGACCGCGGAAGATCCTTTTGGGGTCAAAAAGGTCCATTGTTTGGCGCCATTGTGGTCCGACGGGGTCCCGATGGGGGAAGGGTCAGCGTCAAAGGTGTGATATCAGTGGGAGGTGAGATTTTAGAGGGCAGTTTTGGGGGTCGAAATGAAGCAAAAAGTGGTAAAAGTGGAAGAGATTTTAAGGGACGGTTCCGTAAAATGTAAGAAAAAGGGATTCGGAAGAAATATTTCCGAGGAAAAAGGGAGAAAAAAGATAAAAGAAATCGTCGCCGTTGGGACGCGTATCGGCGTTTTTCCGTTACGTCCAAAGACGAAAGATATATATTTGTCACGTGACAGAAGGAAACTTCGGGAATATGGCGGGAGAATACAGTTATACGAATCGACTTTGACTCTGATTTTGGGTTTTTCAAACATTCGATCGTTATTCGGCTTTTTAGGTATTTTCTCGATAGAAAAGGGTCAAAATTAATATTTTATCTTTTAAGGCGATGACACTTGAAGATTGGACAGGTTGCACATTCATAATAAGACGTGACTGAAGTAATCAATCATAGAGATTTCAACGCGCTAAAACTCAATGATTCGTACGTATAATACAAGTATCTGTGAGAAGTGCAAGTTCATCATTTGAATAGGGAGGCCATGAGGAAGAAGGAATAATAAGAGAATAAGGGAACATAAATTTTATAAAACTTTGTAAATTACTGAATAGTATTCCTAAATCCTTCTTTCAGGTAAGTATAGGCAAAGAGATCCAAATAAAATAATACAGATAAAAATTAATTCTCTTCTTTTTCATAACCCTTTTAGAGAACAAAGTAAATATCCTTAAAAACAAAATTATTTAACTTAAAATGCATTTAATTTGTAGTCTCTGTCTATCGGAATTAAGAGGACAGAGATTTCATATAGAAAAGATTTAGACGATTCCCATAAATATCAAAATAGACTCATTTTATAGGTATTAAAGATTAAAGTGCGTTGCAGCAAAATTTATTCCTTTGGGCTAAAGGAATTTAAACAGCTATTATAGACAATTTGAGACTTATTAACAGGATATTTCAGATTAAAGCCAAGTAAAAAGTAATAAAAATTGATTCTTAATTTCAATCAACTATCAAATTTTAAGGTCAAGTTTACTCTCTCATTGTATCACAAAGGAAAGTTTACTCCATCATTGGATTTTTACAGATTTAATGGAGCTGAAATTTTTTTTAGCTATTTGGAAATATTTTTACCCAAGGCGATTCCTTTTTGATTTCATCAATTAGCATGCTTTCAAAAACAACCAATAAAAAACAAATTTACAATGAAGAACTATTCTATGGACGAACACTTACATCCATACATTTATTGAGAGGAAAATTTCATATTAGGCGGGTTTTGAACCCAGGATCCTGGCATTTCAATTACAATCTTCTTTCGAAGCCCGAAATCTTTATTTGGCTCCTCTACGATCACAATAAATATTTACGTATCATGACATAATATCTCATAAAATTTTACCGCTACCTGAATCCGCAACTTTTTGAATTTCTAACGGCAGCATCTTTTGTAGGGAAGGAGCTTAAAAATCGGGCAGCGTAGGAGAAGTAAAACACATTCGTCAATGGAGTGGCGAGAACGTAGTCAAAAGGAGATCTCAAAGAAACAAATGGTGGAAAGGTGGTCCTTGCTGGGGACCATGAAAGAGGTAAAGAAAGACCTTTGGCACAAAGAGAAGAAAGGATGGGGTCAGCATTATAAAGAATTGGAAGGGTACGCGTCCCGTTACAACAGAGTGATTGAAGCTCACAATTGAAACTATACGTCAGTAATATTTATTGCCATGGAAATGCACCCATAAACACTGCAATTTCTTCAAAAACGCGTAACTATAGCATGGAAAAACAAAATTCATATAAAAATGAGCAAAAATAAGAAAATATTGTAGTCTTATGATTGGTAAATGATGTATTGAAAAGAGATGAATGTAAATTGTTAATTATTCCCAAATAATCCTTTCCTTCGCTGATATTTATAAACTTCTCATGCGTATACGTATTTTGGTGTGGTTTAATACTTGAACGTTTTCGTTTAAGGATGCTTCCGTGCAACTGATACTAGATTGCATTAATGTTAAAAATTGTTAAATTTTATTAATATTGTATCTAAATAATGATGCCAGCAACCATTCTTGAATTACATTTATTTTCGTGATTTTTGGTGTAAGAAGCGACATACGTGGGAAGTAATCTATAAGAACATATTACTGCTCGAATGTAATTTTCCCTTGGACTTTTTTTCCTGAAATAAGGTGGGCCTTTTTTCCTACATTAAGGTGATAATTTTCCTCATAATTATGTTTCAATAGACAAATTTTCTTATTTACCTCATGAATTTCAAATACAGAATTTTTCTAAGAAATTATAGTCGTTATTTTACGACTAAAACTTAATTTGAATAAATTTCTTTTGTTTTTTTCTCTATTTAATTTATTTGTATACAATACCGTCGGAGCAGGATTATCGGCAACGTTTCGTAATTTATTATACATTTTTAAAATAACTATGTAAGAGTATTACTCCCGTACTAAAAACATGAAAGCAAAACTAGCGTATACCATTGAAACAGCTAATAATTAATATATTTCACATGGTGACATACTCATAACATAAATACAATTTCATAAGGTACGGTTGTTGATAGTAAACTACTACCGTAGCAACCGATACGTTAATGTAATCGAACTTAATGACTTTTCCAGAACCTTATTCTCACTTCCACGAGATAATCATTGTTTTGAAACCCTATCCTCATGGGAACTCAGGTTGTGTGGGAGAGTACGGTACCTAAGCAAATAAGCTATACAATACTGTATTCGCGCAACACCTAGTAAAAACTATACCACGCTCCTTACGAAAACACCGCCATTACGCCACTGTTCTCACCAATGGTTGGCTTAGAGACGCCCGGAAGAGTCCAAAAGCATTGGTGGCTTATGGAAATTGAGATGAATGGGGAACCTGAGGATAAATTGGGATAGGGGTTCCGGTGGGTCATGTGGGGTCGCTGCAAGAACATAGGGAGAGGGCAAAGGTGGAGGGGCAGAGGGTCAAGCAGTCGTCATGAAAATAGGACAACACACTTTACCCAAAACCTGCACATTTCGCCCCCTTTCACCCGATGAAGCCCAATTTTTCAAATGTCCCGTGAAAAGAGAAAATGGCGCGGTCGTAAAAGAGTGTGGGGCGACGGATTGATATGTGGTCCTGAAAGGAGGATTTTGTGTTATTTCACTCTTAATCCCGCGCTGCGTACCTCTAGCCATATCCTAGAGGTGAGCATTATCCCTGGATTAAGGGAAGCTGGGTACTGTTGCTTCTTTCATTGCGACTTGAGGATTTCGTAATGATACGTCATGTACATGCTTTTCTCTGATACGATTCCTCTGTTCAGAGTTCTTGGTGACAAAAGGATCTCTTTGAATGCAGGAAGGAATCGTTTCGTGTCTTACTACTATCCCGATAGTGCTAACGATATCCTTTTTCCGTGTTTTAATCCTCCATTCGTTTCCTATCGTAAGTAATACATTGAAAAATTCACAAAAAAAGAAAATTTAAACGAAAACCGATAAAATCACTGTGTAATACTTCGTAATCAGGACTTCATCGTATATTTTCAGTTTAATTTTAAAACTGATACATTTTCAGCTTCTCAATTAAATAATTACCTGAAATAAATAAACAATAATTATGAAAATTGATCAAAAGTACGATTTACCCTTAAAAAAGTGCTAATCAAACAATGAGTTACAATATTTGACAAGAATATCGCAAAATTATCGGCCATGAATCTCTTTGTACAATATCCAATACTCTCTTCTATGCTAAGAATAAATTTCAAACAGTCTACGTTAAAATACTACAATTAAGTTAAAATCCAACAGAAATAACTTACATTAGAGTCACGATTGTGTAGTTTGTATATATTTACAGATGGGAGCCCAATATCCGCGCAATTTATTTATTAATCCGGTCTTGATTCGAAATAGAAGAGATGAATACTACAATAGGATTCGCTTTTGTCGAACCCGGAAACTTTCTCACCGTAAAGTTCCGCATTGGAAAAAGTATTTTTCCGACAATGAGATGGAAAGAGTCTGTCCAATCGCCACATCTGCCCTAAAATCCTCAGTGTCTCCCACCCCTTCCTCCCGATGTCCACCACTGTCCACCGCCCCCTCCGCACACGCTACCCCCCCTCCACGCTCCGGTTTCAGAAAACGCAACCCATTCGACAGAACACTCCTCTTTCGTGAGAATTCCAGCTGCCGAACGATAAAACCAGAGAAAAAGTTTAGAAAACCGCAAAAGAGTCCGAGCGTCTTCAATTCACTTTCGCTTTCCACCAAGGACTCGTTTTTGCACCGCAAGAGTTCCAAAACTTTACTGAGAACATGTTTGAATATTAACGACGAGTTGACAATCCCTAAATATATAAATTTTTAAAAATATATTCAATACTCGTCAGAGTATTATCAGAAAATCTAAAAGGAATGATAGTGAAGTAGTACTAAGATAATTTATTTCTCAAGCACTCTAATATCCCAATTCTTTCTGTAAACTCTTTCCAATTAACGGTCGTACTTCAAATTACAAGAAGGACCAATATTGGCCAACCACTCTGAGGGTCTTAGATATGAAATTGAAGCTTAATAATCTCCCTTTATAATGTTATTTATGATTTAAGAATAGTAAACCTCACTCTTGTCGAACTCCTTCGGCATTTGAGATGTGAAACACTATTTATTCCATCGGTATATTCAATTCATAAGATATAATATAATTTTATGAGTTTTATCGACAAAGTAAACTTTTCAAAACATTAATGAATGTATAGCCTTTTATTTTTGCTGGAATGAATTAAATTTCCTATGTAATTTAGATTTGTTCTATATAAAACATTCCATCGTTCCATCGTGACGAGACAATCTTTTACATTTACTAATGGTTTCTTTCTTTCCTTTACATTTCCCCATCTAATTAAATAGCAACTTCGGTGGGACACGTCAAATCATTCACACCCAAAGACAGGACGGTTCGAGGAACTTCTCGAAGCTGAGAAATCAAATTTTTCATTTACCAAAACTTTGGTTGCAGAAGTTAACATGACGCCGTATTTAACACCGGAAACTGTCATCTATTTGGAGGCGGCGCTTTCTGTAACTCTAAGTTAAACGATGTCTTTTGGTCGAAGAAAACCCAAAAATGCCGAAAATAAGTGTCCAGAGAAGTGTCTCAAGTGCAGGAGCGTGTCCAGAGAGCATCTGCTCCCCATGACCCGGGGTCAGAACCTTAGCACCATACGACCCTTGGCCTCCACGCCCATGTTGGTGTCACGACCCGTAACGCACGGGTAAAGAATTCACGCGGGGCACGCTTCCATGGGGAGTACTGTGGGTGGCCTGCCTTTAAGGCGCCGGTGGAAATGCCGATTTCACGACTGAACCCAAGAAAAAAGCGTTGGATTATGTTTCACGTTTTTTTTCTACGTCGGTCTCTTTTGGGATGAAAAAAACAGCGAACTTATTATACACGATTCGAATTTTAAAGAGCGAATCGAAACGACCCTATGCGTAGTTATGGATACCAGATAATAATTTACGAAAGACTGAGAAAGATTAACCTATGTCAGTTTCCTAACTCTGATCGTCAGACGATACTAATTATACATATAAATATATTTACATAAGGTTTAAATGGAAAGAGTCCCCATATTTATCCATTTATATCCATACCCCTTTCACAAATAGATAAGAAAATTAAAATGCCCACCAACGTAAGAAACAAGGATACCTTTCCTTTGGATAAAATGTTTAGAAAAAGAAATTACTATTGCTACTATTATAATAAAATTGAAAACCTCTTCTTAATGAACTTAAATGAATAATTAACTGTAGAACTGATACATAGGTAAGGATGTGCGTTTTGAAACACTAACTAATAAAACAAATTGATTCAACTAGCTGATTTATAAGATATGACATATGCTCGCACCTTGGTCACAATACCTTGATCAATTACTTTCGCGTATTGTTCAAACAAAACAAAGTATTTCATACATTTATACATACATAGGTCTTTATTAGGTTAGTTAGTTTTAGGTTTAGTATTTCGTTCTATTTCTATAAAATATTTCCTGTCTTTACATAAAATCCATGAGGACACGGTATGTCGATAATATATATAGGGACGATGTAGTTTTATGTATCTGATGAGCGGGATAAACCTCATTTCCAGTTATTGAAAAAGGAAATTAACATCTCAAGATTTCTATGACTATCCACAGGAAAATTATTTTAAATAATACTGAGAGAAGTAAATTCCTGAAATTCTTCACTCGTCATAGTATGACTCTGTATAAGATCGCAGATTGATGGTCTTCGCGTTACTAATAAAAAGAGAAATTAATTTCTGACATCCCTCCGACGCAACGAAATTCTTTTCCGAGCCCGAAAACAAATGTGAACTTAAACCTCGAGACGTACCAGACCTCTGGACCACGTCACCCTGAAGCAGATGAAATTACACCCGCGCAATAACATTTGTCACGAACGAGTGGGAAAAATTTCAATTCCCACCCACTTTGCATGCAAATCGTCGCTAGGCCGCCCTTCTCGTTTGCTGTAAATCAGTTTCATTGGAGTCAGAAGAACTAATGGACGGGAGCGTGGGTGCGAGAGACACAATGGGCCACGTATTGGGATAGGAGTAAAAGAGACGAAGAAGGGGTGGTCATCGCAAACGAACGGGTGAGTCATGCATTGGCGGTGGTCAGTTTGGGAAAGGGGAAGATGGCCATTTGAGATAGATTTTTGCTGCGAATGGGGGAAAGGCGTCGCGCCCTTGCACCGTGGAGCATTACTGGAAGCTCCCACACTCGCAGCTCTTCTAAAGCCATAAATTTCGAGAGGACAATGCTATGGATGCTGCACGTGAGACAGCCTTTGATTCTCAAGCTCCGCGGACAAATTTGGAGCGTCGATTTTAAAGGAGGGAGGAGCGTGGAGAAGATGGCACTGATGAGTAAACAAACATACGTTTCCATGGGAGAATATAGGGGTACTATAGAGGGAGTGGATTTGTAAATTTTGAGACAGCTTACTTGAGAAATTAGAGAATATTTCGAAATTCTGAGAATTTATAGAGAAGATAATATTTATAGAGGAATAAATAACAATAGGGAATATTCTATTGGTATTACGATTTCGTTCTTTTCCTGTTCCAAAGACATCCTTATTTCTGATAATTAAGATATCTTTTTCTTCGCTCCTTGAACTCAATTACAATTGATAAATAACTAACGTACAAAGCAATACCCCAAAATCAATGATGCATGTTAAATATTTATTTGAATTTTATAAGAATTGTAGGTATGGATTAAAGGATGACTCTCTATACAAGGTGATATAATTACAGAAAGTAAGGTTTAAATATCTTTTCTCATCTTTGGTGAGTCATCGAATCGTACTTCATACTTGAACGTGAATGTGAGAAAATTGAAAATAAAACAATAATATCCAGACCATTTGGACATTATATACCTTGACGGTCTAACATACCAATCATAGATGTAATCTCCATATCATAATACTATTCAAACTTATATACCGAAAGAAGAATAAAAACGAAATTATGGTGAAAACACTAAATTATTATAACTCGGTTCATTTTTACTAAACCTCTGAATCTATTGAATTGTTTTTAAAACCATATATTTAGCATTGGAAGTAAAACTAAAGCACTTAAATGATTTTTGTATATTACCTTACAGTTGTGGTAGAACCTAAAATCATTGAAGAATTCAGAATGAGCAAAAAGTGTTGAATCCATATTTAGTTATCCGCTCGAAGCCTTATTATTTTCTAATCAACGCAACTCACGACGTCTTTGGCGAAGACTTATGTGCACTATCACTGACAATAGTATTGCAGTGATGTGTAAGTAGTTAGGTAGAAAATTAGCCCATCAGCATTAATGCTTCCAAATTTCTCCCATTCTCTTCGTGAAAACTACTATGAAACTGAGTGTATAAGACCGAATTGAACAAAGAAAGAAATATATTAGTCTGAGAGGAAACAATCAATACCAATCAAAATCCAAATGCATCTCAGTCTTGAAGAGCTTGAAGAAAACCCCTCTTGTACCACTACTTAAGCTATATCTCATTTCCGAATACTGTATCCAATGTACGAGATGAATCGCCAGCTTTTAATTTCCCGATTCTCGTAATCTCAAATCGTCCGTAATGAGATCAAAGGACTCACAATGGAAACTCGTTTCGGGGACGCGTATCGTGCAGATAAAGAAAGACGTTTGAGGAATGAGACTTTAGAAAGATGGACGGCGGTCAGCAGATGTCATCCGTGGGATATTTCCCATCAGAATTAAAGGGTGAGCTTGGGATGGGAGGGCGCTCGTATTTCATTGGAGGAACCGCGTGGGGAGGATGCTGGTGGACCAATAGAACGGTATGCGGAAGAGCTTGTGGCGTGGACACGCGACGACTAACAATGGCGACTAAGAACTGTAAGCCCATCGGTAGCCGTATATGTACGTGCCATTGTTTGCTCTTGTGAGAAAAGTGGGATGCTAAATAAATTACAGTTGCTGAATCGAAAGGGAATTTTTCCATTAAGAGAGATTTAGGGAAGGAGTGAAGCAGGAATATCACTGAGATTTACTTTTCGTAAATTGTTTCTTGTACTTCTTATCCATCGGAAAAGTTCGTCCGTATATCCAGTCATAGCTTGTATGAGTAGATGCATAAAACACAGAATTTATACATCTGAGCGTACGTGACATATTTACTTATGTTCAAACATATCTATTTGATTAATACTTGTAAATTCACATTCCATTACAGACTTAATACATTTACGTGGTCATATCCTATTTTTCTCAACTGTAATTCTATTTTTGCCTTTATTCATCATGATTTCTCTTTACTTCATTAGTATCAAACTATACAGGTGAATATTCAAGCTGATTTTTCAATTCAATAGTTTACAACCTAATATGTTTAAGGTAATACTTTCCCCCGCCCATCAGTACCTCACTGTTATAGAGACGTAAAATTAATAAAAATAAATAAATTTTATTTTTCTCGATGTCACTTAACGAGAGACAATTTTTTTATCTTATTTTTACTTGGAATGAGTTCGTTCAAACGTCATTATGACATATGATTATACTCAAAATGCCCTCACTTTGGTTTTAATTAAATTATAAATAGTAGCTATAGATATAATAGATGGCTATAGTAAATAGAAATTGAGATCAGTAAATTTAGAAATATATCCATGTAGTACGTAAAACAAGGCTACCTAACATTAGTATATACGTATAACTATTAGTACATCCTTTCAAAACATCTTAAACCCTAGTACAAGCTGAACCCTTATCAGTACAAGCCACCAATTTGCACTACAACACCCTTTACCTTAATAGATTTAAAGTACGACTTCTGAATCGATCGCATTCGCTTGAACCTGATACGTTCGCGAGATAGGCCCGTATCTCGCCATTCACGCATCATCTGCCATACACCCCCCGTGGCGCATTGTAAAACCGAGGAAGGACTGTGGAAAACGCCGCTGACCGTCGAAGATTACAACCGCGCACGCCCGTGCGACAGCACTCCCAAAATATTGCATTGGACAAAGAGAGGGGGTGGTGTGAAAGAAGGCTATACCGGGAAAGAACGCATGGGGACGGGGCTAAGAACAAAGGCCACGGCAAAGCTTCACAAAGGAGTTCTCATACGTTTTTGGAAGAGGAACGAGTGACCAATGGTGGTAAGGTGGGGGGAACCAAGGGTTGAATCGTAAAAGGGTGCAAGGGGCGTTTACAAGGATATAGGGTACCGTATCCAGGGTGCGGACCCTTTATTGCTTCCTCCGAGTCTAATGCATGTCCGC
This sequence comes from Pantala flavescens, assembly GCA_020796165.1. Classification (NCBI taxonomy): domain Eukaryota; kingdom Metazoa; phylum Arthropoda; class Insecta; order Odonata; family Libellulidae; genus Pantala; species Pantala flavescens. Next base: position 42,097,499 of record CM036881.1, on the reverse strand, counting down.
CTTCCGGAGAAACTGGAGTAATAACCCTTACGGGATCGTGAGAAGTTAACGGTAACCTCAACCCTTTTCCATCCCTCCTGGAGTTAGGGAAAAAAGAAGCTTTTTTTGAAAAATGGGAAGAGGGAAAATTAGGAGAAAGACTTTTAACTTGCGTCCATTTAAGGTCAACCTAACGGTGCTTGCTGTGTTTTTTGGAGGGTCAAAAAAAACTGTACCGCATGGAACGTTCGTACTAGCATATGTGTATTTTCAATCTCTCGTGATAGTTGGATAAAATACAGGATTTCGAAGGACAAGTGTTGTAAAAAAATGCGACTGTTTATGCATTTGTATTAATAAAGTTGAAATATTTCAAAGCAGAGTTAGGGTTTGCGTGGATGTTCTGAAGACATAAATTTTATTCAATAACTTTTATTATTGTCTTAAAAAGGCGATAATTCTGGAGAGCTACTCCGACTCCATCGAAACAACTTCCGTAAATTCATCGAGATCAAAACATTACCTTCGAAAACTAAAACTAAGACATTCAACGAAAACGCAACAATAATATGATTAGAAAATAAAAGCAAAATATGGTATCTAATAGATCAAAGCAAAATGAAAGAATATATTTAGCAAAACATCTATGTGAGGAAATTTTGGGAAACTACAGATACATTTTAAAAAATTTCCATGGTTATCCTTACGTAAAAAACCACGCCTAAATGTTATTTTTAATTCACTATTTGACCAACAAAAAGTATATGCTTATGTTCTTAATGTGAATCTTGAAAAAAATCGCGAAATCTCAAAATTTCCATCTAACTATCAAAATACCATCCACTTCATTTATAATGATATAGGTCCTTTATTTTCATATATTCTTGAAAAAAATAAACCTTACGTATCCTAATTTTTGTAGTTTAATAAGTGGTTTACATGATAACTGAATTTTAAAACGCAAAGCATAAACTTCGCACCCCGAAAGAATTGGTCGGACTATGAGATTGAAATAAATACGTACATTTAAAGAGCATTTATTTCCGACAAAAGAAACCTTTATCAGAGCAATATTAGATCAGAAACAAACGATATAAAAAATGCATTTCTTTATTCTGTGTCGTATATTCATATAATAATCAGTAATAGGAGACAAAGGCGCTTAATAATTAATCTACCTTTTCACTGAGTCACGACCCACCCATTCTATATACAACCACATCACCGGAGTACTCTTATTTCTCAAGATGTGCGCTAAGCACGCCATCGAGTCATATCGAGAGCTGCGACGATCCGTTCCTACTATTGGCGAGGATCGCAAACAGAGGAACCCCTTCTCGACGGGAGGGCGGCACAAAATACGTGATGAATCGAAGGATTTTGGAGAGCCTCGCTTGTTCCGGTCCGCATAAAGAGGGCACGCTTCCCTGTGGACGAACAATGGGCACGCTCGCGAAATGACCAATGTCCGAATGCGTTATTCTTTTCTGAGAAAGGGGGAAAATGGATTTGGTCTCTCGTCCATTGGGAGGCGCGATTGAAAACAACGCGGGGAGCTTTTAAAATAGGGTGAAATCGACCAAAAGAGTCTGTCTCTCCCACGCCCGTGGAAGATTTGTTTGTCGGAAAATCGAAGTGACCGATGGTCATCTGACAAAAGGGAAAGCGTACTGTTATTGCGCTGTCTCTAACAGATGATTCCCGACAATCGAACGGATGCCATGTATCCAGAGTAACGTTTATTACGATTTTAAGTCGCCGTTTCGTTGAGATGAGATAAATAAAGAGAAAGAAAAACATACCGTGGGGGGAGTATATACTTGGTACAGTGACAAATACAGCTTTACATTAACATTCGCTTGATACAGCCTTAAATATAAGTGACTATTCAACTCGGAAATAATTCAGGAAAATTACTTCCGAGAAAGTATCCAGTAGGTTGGCTAATGGGAAAGAGTTCAATATTTCCATATTCTCATAAAATTTAAATATATACAAGAATAATATATAAAGCAAAATTACGCAGAAAATAAATATAGAGTAAAAATTTCCGATAAAAATAATTTTTCTTCATATCTTGGCTTTAAGTTTGATAGCTAAGGGACCGTTTGAAACCTAAAATCATCTTTACCTATTATGCTGTCCATATCTATACTCTTATTTCTATTGGGTATGAGATATGAAGTCGATGTTCCCTATTCTTTCAAAATTTTAAAATTGCCATCTTGATCCTCACTTGCCAAAAAATACAACTAGTTTATTGAAAGATATAACGGAGTTATTATTCTATAATCGATATATAATGTTCATAAAAGTTACCAAAAGTTAAGACCTTAATTCCAATGTTAGACACAGTATTTCATGTTCCTTAAATCTGAGAAAACATTCGCCTATCTCCTGAGAAAAGTTTCTCGTTAAACTCACAAACCATTCCTTTCGAATTCTTCACAAGAGACGATAGGTTTCGTAAACAAAAAACGTAAATAATTGTCACGTCTGGAATCCAACAAACAACGACTTACAGTTACCCGGAACTGGGATTTTTTTTAGAGCACTTCCACTTTCGTCCGAGGAAGAACCCTTTAGGGTAAAAGGTTTCGGAATACGCTGCTGGTGTCCTTAACCCTTTTGTTCTTACACACCCGTTTTTCGGAGTTACCGTTACAACTGGAGCAAAAAGTTGTACGGTTTTTGCATTACCGTTGCACCAAAAATTCTTTTAGAACCGCTAGTGATTAAATCTGAAGAAAAATTGAGATTTAGTGTACCATTGACAAGGCCGTGCTGACCTCTCCACACAGCATGGGTTCGTGTACCGTTGAGGCAGCTGTAAAAGGTTTCAGAGACCTTTTTATGGCTAGAAAAGAGTTGACCTTATTTAGCGATTTTTGTAGACTATTACATTGCTTGTGTAAGGAATTTTTCGAATAGCGAAAAATTGAAACGAATATATAGATCGAAACTGAGCGTATTCAATGAGTTTGGCTGTGTCAAATGAGAATTCTAAGAATAATACCTTGAAAATTCACATTCCTTATTACTTATTACGTGAAAGATCTTATAATATCGAAAAAGTCTTGTTGAAATATGCTAACTTTGAAGCCTAATCTATTTACCAGTTTTAACTTCAACGTACGCAATAGAGATTAATTCCAGACGAATAATATGGTATGATGATATAATTACATAAAAATATAAGTAGAATGGAACAGTATCAAATTTGATTCTCTCTTCAAAGAATTCTATATTATCCTGATTATTGAAGGAATTTGTCTGCTTCTAATGTATAACTGCAACTATATTTAAGGTAAATCGAAGCAGATGTTAGTTTATCCTAAGAGTATGTAATCAAGCAGTTGGAATTATTTTTCTCTAATAGATCAGTAGATTGTATATGTATTTTCGTTATTCACTAGAAAATCTACAAATAGGATGGAATTAATCATGATTTAACCGAATTCGGTTTCCTTAGAAAAAAATTCTGAGAATAGAATTTTATGTTTTAATTTATTTCAATTACTTACATTCAAGATAATTTTCCAATGACTCCCGTTGTTATTTAATTCAAGAAGCAGCCTAGGCTAGCGAAATTTTTGCGGCGAGCCAAGTGATACGTAGGTATATGGACCTAGGCAAACTGCAATCTTATTCAACACACTTTAACATCCTCATTAGCGAGAAGGATGATTTCTCTATAAAGCTAGAGTACACCACGGTATTTTTACGATTAATCCATTTTGATTGATAAATTACCGTTTACATAAATTATTACTTTTCAGTGTAATACGGTCGGAAGAGGTTTACCAGCAAAGAATCACTTCAAAGTTTTATTCTATCGAGAATTTTGCTCTCTGTTTGGATTCCTAAAACTTTTACTTAATTTCCAAGCAACCTAAAAACACTAAACGGAACAAATAAAAAATATTCGATAGCGCAGTAAACACGAAAATGAACGCAAACACACAGTAAATCCTCTAAGTTTTGCTTCTTTATAACACCTGGTTCCATTTCTTCACAAAGATGTGGAAGTATCGGGCAATGCATTATGAATAAAAAGTTGTCATGGTGTTAATTCATGCGAATGTGAATGAATGATGTTCAGAAATGGAATTCCAAAAGGAGAGCCGACAAAAAACGAGGGGCTATGCATAAAAAAGATCCTCAAGCGATCCTCGTCCACACTTGAGGGGCTAAGAAAAGGGGTGACGTCCATTTGAAGACGGATTGCCCTCCTGAAAGCAAACTCGGACCCGCGGAAGGTCAACGAGCAAAAAAAAATACTTTTCTCAAAGGATAAGCATAGGAGCATCTTCTGAGGTGCAAAAAATCGTTACGGAGAATCTCTTAAAGTTTTATGTAGCGTAAGTTTCGAAGCAAAAAAAGTCGGGAAGGTTGGTCGTAAAATCGGAGGAAACGTTTTTTCCGAGTGGAAAGAATGGGATGGGAAAAACGAAGGCCATTCTAAGAAATGATAGAAGATCGTGACAGTGCAAGGGAAAGTTATTTAAGGCACTCACCTTGACGTTTTCTATGTGCTCGAAGCGTATGTAGGTCACGTTCTCAATATTTCACGTGTTTTATGTCGACTGTTAAACGTTCGAGATGCTTTCTTCTTGACTAAGAGAATGCTTTGAATCGATGCTTGGGGGTGAACGTAGCATAACACTAAGAAGCAAGGTGCAAGATGCTTCTAGCATCTCTAAGTTATACTTGTAATTTATCCGTCGCATAGAGCATTATAGGGTTATGGTAAATTAGCACTTTACTCAAGTCGACATCTGGAGAAGTGCAAACTCTAATTTCTACACTATAATTCGAACTCTTTCTAGAATAACTATTGCTGTGGATTCGTGGGAAATAGCTCGTGCCACAAGTGAATAGTGTGTAGCAGCACGTTTTCGAAGGTTTCTAAGGAAAGAGATAGCGGAATAGTATTTGAGGTTGGTAAAATTAAACCTGCTACGTAAATCTCCAACGTTTACGAAGTTTTTTCGTCGTTTAACTGATGGAAATCCTTACACATGTGAGAATTATAAACACATTTACGTGCATAATACGTAGATGATTGTGTTAAAAATTGTATTGCAAATAACAGTAATAATAAATATTTTACGCTCATTAAAAACCTTTCGAAACTTATTTTGCAAGAGTTTAAAGGGAAAATTCTTCTACGGGATATTTACGATCACAAAGTAAAATGGCAAAAGACTTCCTGAGTCTAATACCAAAATGAGGGATCAGCAATCATGCGGGTAACCCACAAGTAATATTGAAGACAAACATGAAAATAATGCAGCATATATATTTGTTTTTAAATAAAGGTTACCTTCTTCCTTAGTTATCCTTTATTTAAGAAGTATTTCACAATATCTACCGAATTTTATTCGTTGTAAATCCAAATTACTTTCCACAAACAAGAAGTTTGAACATTTTTGTATAACTTAAAAGATGGACTATTCTTGGGAATGGTAATTTAATTTTCCTTTCCTGAAGTATAATCAGCGCCTTATTTTATGCCATGAGCTAAAGTGGGTAAAAAGAAATTCGATTCGAACACCGCTAGTTTCATACGAAAATCATGTTGCTATGAAATATTATCAATAATCAAAGAAGACATCAGAAAGTAACGTAATTAATGAAATATAGCCTGCCATTGCCTTTTTAAATAGACTGCGTACCTTGAGTGCATAACCCTTACTGAGAAAGTGAAAAAAGAAGACTTACCATGTAATGCGGAGCTTTCTCGATAGAAGACCCGAGGCTGCAAATTGTCTCTAATCATGGACTCAATGAATGGCAGAAAGTTTGATTGAATTCTGTCTGGTTTGTTGAGCTGGAATAGAGTGTGATCATAATATTAGGTTAAGAAGAATGTGTAAATACGGTACAGTTTCATCAAAATACGACAATAATTATAAAGATAGCCATGAAGTTAGGTGTATCTTTGGAAGATAAAATATCCGGTTGTTATGTAGATGATACTTTACATCGTTTCAATAAGTTAAGAAATCATATTTTTAAAGTATTATGAGAAGTAATAAAAAGATGTGCAATAAAAACTCACAGAAACTACGTCTAGGATTGTAAAAATGTTCCTTATTTATAATTCTGACAAGTGTACGGATTTCTATCAGTTAAACGACGAAAACTACTAGTGTAAGACATAGCAATTATCATTTTCTCAGTTAATAAGTACTCATCATCCTTTTAATGTAGCTTTTATCTTGTATTTGGTTCATATTACTAGTGTATTGATTTACAGTAAAGTATTCAAAACTTTTATAGCATTATTTATAGCATAGAAAAAATACATCGATATTAATTAAAGAGAAGTAGAATATTAACTTTGATAACAAGTTAAAGGATCTTAAAAAAAAGATTCCCTCGAAACGGGGTTTGAAAAAAAAATCTGCTTCCGCACGGATTCGAACCGAGGACCTTCTGCGAGTAAAGCAGACGTGATAACCACTACAATACGGAAACGAGATGTTTCTAGAAAGTACTACGTAAATTTAGGATATTTACGTAGAGGATTTAATTTTACCAGCCTCAAACACAATTTCGCTATCTCTTTCCTTGGAAACCTTGTAAAACGTGCTGCTACACAATATTCACTTGAGGCACGAGTTATTTCTTACAAATCCAAAGCAATAGTTATTCTAGAAAGGAGATATTATTGCTTCCCTTCCAAGAAAAATTCGCACATATGCCTTGAGCTATTAGTTCGTAGAACATCGTACCCATAATTTGGGCGATCCCGTACGCACACAATAGTGCTGTTTGTTCAGCATTCGAATGTGCTTTCCAACCCTTTGAACATACATCCTTTCACCGTCGATAGCTTAAGGGAAATAATGAAATCACTGGGTAAGTAGAACGCTATATAGTTAGCCCTTGATTTCTTCACCGGGATTTGGGTGAAAAATTCTAAAGTAAGCTCATCGTTATAAAACTGATCACATATTTTCATTGATTTCAATGAAGCCGTAATAATATATGCATACTAATGAATTGTACATTTGGGAGGGTTAAATATCTTTGTAGCTTTTACATTGTTTTGATTTAGAATGTCTTAAGGCGTTTTATAAATAAGGCGAGAATGGAGAAATTATTCGTGTAAATCTTCCCTTCGACGAAAGAATTAGTCGCATATCAAAAGACAAGTGAATATCAAAGGAGGTAATGCAGAAGAGGAAACATGGTTTAGATTCAAAACTTCTTCATTAAATGATATTTAGCCATTTTTGTGTATTAATCATAGCATTTTCTGTCTTCAGTGGCGGCATAGTTAGCATGCTTATAGAAGGTTACCGGTTCGAATCCCTGATGAGGAGGAAATTTTCCTCTCGGGATATGGATGTTATTGTACGTCTATTGTTGATCTCAGTACCAAAATTTCATTGTATCGTAACTAAAAGTGAAGTTTTTTGGGGTCATAAGGGGTATAATAAAGGATTAAACAGATAAAATTATAAAAATTGATAATTATTATTAAACTCCGTATAAAAGATATTGAATAAGCAAACGTTTGTGTATAAATATAACCAATACGAGTACTTATAACTCATATGCCCACACCTTGAGCATGAACACTGAATATTCACAATGAATAAAAGCAATTCGGACAAAGTATACTCTTGCGTTAATTGCCTAAAACGTCACCTCCTCCATTGGTGGAAAAGAAAGCACATTTTGCGGTTGAGGAGTACCCTTCGAAAGATGGCGGTGTGTCTATTTGGAACTCGGGCCGGACGTGATAAATAATGGACGAAGATCACACATCACTTCGTACGTCCGCCCACTGACACCTCAGTCCACTCTCTGCAGAAAAACCGAGGACTTTCACCGTCTTTTTTACAGCTTCCGTTCTCCGACTGTTAAGTGCGTAATCTGTAACGACCGAGAATCTGAAAGGAGCTGTTTTCTATCATCTTCTCTACATGCAAATCTGTTTCTCCCGATGATGAGTAATCCTAGTTTAAAACAAATGCGATCTGATTCTGTGCTGAATTATGCAATTGAGATAGCAACGGATTCCGTGGTGAACAAAAGACACCTAATTGACATAATTGGTGCGAAATATATTAATTGATATTAACCCCCATAAATGAAAATGCTCAATTCTTGAGCTAAAATTCTATATTCCATCGACAATTGGATGAAGCTGATAATTATAATCATACTAATTTCATAATTTCCGTTTATAGCATCCAAGTTGCTATTCTCTATCTCTTTCATTTAACTATTTGTAGCAATCGTTTTCTTTTTATTTAAATCTGATAGCAGATTTTAAAGAGGGTAATTTTTAAATTCTTAAATTAAAGAATTAAAGAAATTAAAGAATATGTAATATACGGAGCATAGCATGAATTCATGCAAAATATGAATGCAATCGGTAGGATTCGAACCTACGCTCCCAGAGGGAAACTGATTTCTAGTCAGTCGCCTTAACCACTCGGCCACGACTGCTGATGAAATCATTTATAATTATGTGCGGCTTAGATCTATCAACGAATTAATAGGATATATAAGTAAGAGACACCCATCCTGCCGCTGTATCAAAATTGTTCGATTGGGAAAGTAAATTGTGAATCAGTGCCACTCCTTTCTCGATAGAAGTGAATTACCGCAAAGTAAATTATATTAAAATCGAAAATAAACATATGCCCGCAAATAATATTAACACTAATTTAATTTGACGCTAATGATAAAATTGGAAAGAAAACAAACTTTAAATGCCGCTAAACTGTTCACGGAAGGAAAATAATAAGTAGCATTTTAACTCAATTATAGTTCCATATAGGAAAACACACATAGTTTATGTTAGAACTTTATTGTAATATTAAAAGCAAGTTTGATGTAAGTTCAAGGCTTAATTTGCATGGGTATAGGGAGTATAAACTGATTTGTAATAGTGAGTTGAGAACGAATTATCGTAATATAAAATATTTACTCCTTCTTTAAAAAAATAAAATCAATAAATGAAAGTGAATAAATCTGAAAATTCTTGGATTTTATAATTATCAATTCGATATAAGCAGTCGTGGCCGAGTGGTTAAGGCGACTGACAAGAAATCAGTTTCCCTCTCGGAGCGTAGGTTCGAATCCTACCTACTGCGATCTTATTTTTAACAAAATTGGCGGCTAATGAGCAAATCACGAAGATCCTGGATTAAGGTGTGTTTATTTTCATCTAAAAAAATTGTACAAAGTCTTTTTATCACATTAACCCGTCATGTTTATTCGTTTTAATTTGTTGTCCGAGAAACGCACTTTCTCTCACTTTTTTGAAGTTTCGAATAGATTAAAAATGTGATTCATTTCTTCACTAATTAATTTTTAAATTCATCCTATATATCCATTTCATGGCTGTTTATAATTTCAGTATTTAATTCCTCACTTATAGAATCATCTATGAATAATATGACGGTTTTCGTTCATTATACAACAGTAACTTCTACATCGCCAGTAAATGCTAAGAGTAGTATATGTAAATTCTAACATTTCCTAAATTTTCAACACATTTCTCTAGATAGGACAAATGATTTCAGAAATATTATTGTTTCCCAACAGCTGTCTTAGTACATATTGTTTTCCTAATATTCTTCTGTTGCTAACTTCCATTTTTTCTTGGCTGTTCCTGCAGTCCGTTTCCGGATGGTATCCGGTGTCAAAGTGTCCTCGGATGGTCATCGTCTGTATCTCGTTAGCTGCGAAAAAAGAGGCTGGTGACCTGAGGGAGCATCTTTTTTTCACATCTCCCGGTCACTGTGGTCCATCGACACTTCCTGTGCATCTTGCAACTCCTAGGTGATGAACGGTTTCCAACTGAATCTTCCCATCACCTCAAGGATATATTTTTGATGGCATTCAGTCACTATTTAACGGTATGTTATGTTAAAGAATCAGAATTAACACTGATTGAAAAATTTTCTGGTAATTTCGTAAGTTTCATTTCATGATCTACATACTCCTATAGATCAGATTCCTCTTCTATTCCTTTCTTAATAAGCATAAATATTTCGCCTTCCAGGTGCGTTAAAGAATGAACGTGTTAAAAGTCCCTTCATTTCTGCTAATTACCTTATATCGCGTGCACACATACAAATATTTGAATGAGATTAGAGACAGTATAGCTTCTTTTTAATCATTTTCTTCAAAGCAATAGATTGAGCGATAAAATATGTAGAGTCTAATATTATACATCCTTTCTCTAAAATGCATTTACTAGTTATTATGTTTATCTTTGTATATTATATTACAATCTAAGGTAATTCATTCATTGAATATTTTTCCACTTATTATAATTGTTATACAGGGACTGAGAAGAAGGTCAAATTGAGACTGAAATGTCTCCTCTTTCAATTAACCTAATCGCTTACAACAGTTCTAGAAAATATATTTTCACTTTCTAATCCGTTTCGAAAATGACTGAAAGGCAACGAATTTCTATACGTATGTTTCTCCCTACTATTCCAGAAAAGCTTAAATTAAATAATCCAACATTAATTATTTGATCTGCAGGACGAATTTCTATACGTATGTTTCTCCCTACTATTCCAGAAAAGCTTAAATTAAATAATCCAACATTAATTATTTGAAGTTCAGGACGTTAGAACTTTCGCTTCCCATGCATCGTTTCCGTAGTGTAGTGGTTATCACGTCTGCTTTACACGCAGAAGGTCCCCGGTTCGAACCCGGGCGGAAACAGTATTTTTTTTATCAAAACCCGTTTCGGGGAAATCAGTTTTAACTTGTTGTTTAATTTAATATTCTTCTTATCTCAAATTAATATCGATATAAATTTTTTCTATGCTATAAGTATTACTATAAAAGTTTTCAATACTTAACTGTAAATCAATACACTTATAATATTAACAGAATACAAGATAAAAGCTAAATTATCAGGATGGTGAGTACAACTGGGAAGATGATAATTTATATCTATTACATTCACTTAAACCTATAAACGTTATTCCTCACTTGATCTCTATTATTAAACATGTTAGGATATAAATACGATTTAAGGAAGTAACTACACCTATTTAAGTACTTAAAGTATACGTGTGACCAAACACATTTACCTAATTCTCTTCAAACGCATAATAAGGGAATGTAAAACCAATTACGTTTAAGAATAAAAGCCGAAGAAAAAAAAATCACATCTAAAAAACACTCGTAAGTGTCCATTTAAACAGATGTTTTCGCAAGGAGAATACTAATCCGCTGAGATGAGACTTTCTAAAAGGACTATTAATAATCGCTTGAACTCCTTGACGACTCCGTGACACTTCTTGGAGAAACGAAAATTCAGGAGCGGAGACAAGGAAGCAGGAAGGCCTCTCTAAGAGGGACAGTGTGGCGAAGAATGATTGTGTGGGGTCTCAATGGAAACTGCAGAGGGTAGCTGTGTAAACTAGTTTCAATTGAAAATAAATAAAAGATACTTTTTAAAAGATACCCAAATTTTTCATAACCATGGACAGTTTGACCGAGGTGTAGGAGAATTTTGCTATTCCACTCACAAATACATATTTCTGTATTTTGATTAATAAACAAGGAGGCTGATATGAGTATAATAATCCATTGAATAGTAATCCTTGAGTCTATTATGGAAGACGTGGCAGTCGTGGCCGAGTGGTTAAGGCGACTGACTAGAAATCAGTTTCCCTCTGGGAGCGTAGGTTCGAATCCTACCGACTGCGAAAAGTTTTGCACAAGCCTATGTAATTATTGAAAATAATGGAGGAATCATTATGTGAAAGTCAAAGAAAAGCGATCTAATTATCTAAGACTTTAAAAGAGATACGCCGTAACCGAAGTATTTTATTTCTTATTCTCTTATTAACTCCAGCTCCCCAAATTTTGTTAAATTATTATTGCTAACTTTATTATCACGGAATGACTTTTTGAGGGAATTTTATTTACTTCTATCGCAATCTGTCTGTAAATTTTAATTCTCTTCTTCATTAGAATACACACATCTTTTTTCACAGTTTTACTGAAATATGCAGGCATCATTTTTCGTGAAAAATATTTATGTATTTATTAAGATTCTTCTTTGTTTATATGTTTAACTTGTTAAAAGATTCCAAGCTTTTTTGTCTATTTCTTTTCGTCTGTTAAAAAATCTACTTTATAATACTGTTATTATACATAGAATGTAATGATAAATTCTAGATTTTTTACTATTCATTATTGTAGAATTTGCACTTGCGTGGGTGTAGGGAGTATAAACTGAATTGTTATAGTGTGTTGAGTACGAATTACATCGTAATACACATAATGCAATATATTTACTCTATTTTCTTGTTAAATGAAATTAATAAATGACAGTAAATAAATATGATAAATCCTTGATTTTATAGTATTTTAATAAGCAGTCGTGGCCGAGTGGTTAAGGCGACTGACTAGAAATCAGTTTCCCTCTGGGAGCGTAGGTTCGAATCCTACCGACTGCGTTAGATATTTTACATCTGTGTCATAAGCAGTAGCAAAATGCGAATTACTATATAAGGATTAATTTCTTTTTATAACTTCGGTTACCCTATGGCTCAGGGATTAATAGATTCTTTTCTACAGGGCCGTTTACGGTAATATGATATCAAGTTCTGCACTTCTGTTACGACAGGACTTTTAAATTCAAATCCCTATCGATTTATCCCTGTTTCTCTCTTGGAATTGATTTTAAAACATTTGAAAGGGACTGAAAATTTAGTTCATTTTATGATTTTTCTTCACTGTATAATGTGAGGATCTAACTCGTAGCATGTACATTCCCTGAAGTTAAACGTCCATAAAATACGACTATAAACACTATATTAGTAAATAACATTTTACCTTCCCAAACTTAAGTAATTTAATAATATCATAAGCCTCTCAAATCATCTATTAATATTATTTTGTGTATGTAATAGTGCATATATCATAATAATGATATCATATAAATATCATAATTGACATTTAAAAATCTCATTGCTTAGCGTAGAAAATTTCTTGTCCTCATGCATTGCTTCCAGGAACCGTATTTGAACTCTATAAAATTTGAAGTCTTCCGTGCATTGAGACCAGAAAATCCTTAAAATTTCATAAAGGAATTAAAAAATCAAGTAAATGATGAGTAAATAATGAGTCGAATAATAGAAAATTTAATCGAACCAGTAACTTTGAAAGTAACAGTTACTATTTTACTATTTCCGTTACTTGGAATGCAGTTTACATTTAAATCGCCAAGAGTAGCATCTTTAAGCAAGAATGTACAAAACTCACTATAAATGTGATTGATAAAAATAATCTGAATTTCTTACTAAATTTTAAAATGCGACACGAAACTATTTTGAATCAATAAGTATCATCTAACATAAGTCAACCAAATTATGTACTTATAGAATGATGAATAACTAGAAAAAACTGAGATTGGTAATTTGGAAACATTATAATACTATTTATCTTATAATTTACATTAAACTAAATTATATTGAGGAATAATATATGGAAACTTAGAGTTGCATCTCTTAGTAGAGAGGAGAAAAAAACTCCTATCTCCTACCACACACAATTAGAACGAATATTATTGTAAATAAAATCTAAAATATCTGAACGGAGTAAGAAATAATACGTTGGATTTGGTCCGCTTTGAGAGCTCATTTGGGCAAGTTAAGACGGATTTTCACAAAAAGGAAATGTTTGATTAATTGAATATCGTTTCTAGTTTATATTCTGTTATTCATCTAACTTTTACGGACCGGTTAAACTCAAAGATTTTACTCCGTAATACAAGATAATACTCCGCAAAATCTTGAAACATCGGGAAGATTTTCCGTCCGCCGCAAACGACTTCTTCCAAAATCCCCATAACCCGAATAGAGAGTGAAATCAACCATGGACCTGAGGCCACTCTTGGACCAACACCTACGTCCAATAAAAGTCAACCTAAATGCATCCCAAAAACCCACGCAACACAAAATTTGTCCAAAATACACGCTGCTAGGATTTTTTCCCATTGTTGCCGTCGTGAAGGAAAAACGCTCGGGTGATTGATAGCGGGCTATCCTTACGAAAGGAACCGCGTCCAGGGAAAAAGTGGGGATTCCCTTAAAAGGAAGGAATCTTTAACCTCTACACGGAGTATCGAGAAAAGATCGTTCGACCGGTCGACGGCAATTTATTTCTCCGGAGAAAGGGGCCGTAACACGAGCGGTGCCAGCTGACTGACCGGTCCGGCATCTTGCAATGTGAAAAAAAAGACGGTTAGATATTTGCAGCGGTCAAGAAATGCGTGGGGGAGAGGACTTTGCTTCGTGCATTGCGATCGGGAATTTAGGTTTGGAGAGTTCGATTTTGGAGAGTGAAACTCGGCGAAGACTTGAAGTGATGGAGATTATGAGACTCATAGCTACTATGGGAAATATGACGATGAGTATACGAGATAAAATAAAAGAAATAGATGTTAGGATGAGCCGATTTAAAAATTCGTTATTTCCGCGAACTGTGTCTTGTGTAGGTAAATATGGAAGACGTAAGAGAAGCGAATGTAGAAGTAATGGTTAAAGCTGTGATTGACTAAAAAAGTACACAACATTCATAAGAGAAAAAATCATAGGAAACGAATGATTTCCATAGATTTTTAGGACATATAAGTAATTTTACATACGTTACCATAACGATGATCTTTTCGGGAGATATTTTCAAAGAAAAAAATACAATAAAAAGAGCTCTCTATAAGAGTGAGATGAAGTTAATAATTTCTTCGTACATTCAATCTCTCATTATGATTAAGAAAGAAGACATCAGGAATAGGATAAGTAAAGTTATGAGAAACTAACAAAAGCTACATGTTGAGGCGTAGTCTAGTGGAAGGACATCTCAGAGACTAATCCAGAAATGATATACTTCGTTTACTTTCACAGTATTTATAGAGTCTAATCCAGAACTAAATAGTGTGGAAGTAAATGAAGCATATCGTATCATTTCATGGTTAGATTATGTGGAACTAATTCTGGAATGAATCTAATATGATCAAATAAAACTTAGTAGGGAATCCTAAAAGAAGAAGTACTTGGTCTTAGACAAAATTTTAACATAAGTTCTTTATGACAAAAAAGTTTGGGCTAGGATGCCTAAGAAAACTTTTTACTCGGATCAATTCGGGTCCTAAGACAAACAAAAAATTTCGAAAGAAGAAGACGAAAGGGTAGAAGAATTCCGAGCTTAGGAGAAAAAGATAAACCTCTGTTTTTACTCGAAAAAGTCAAGATGAGCAAAAAATTGATGGATTCGAGAAAAATATCCGAAGGAGCAGCCACAGCTCCGGAAAGAAAAAATTTCCTGAAGCAAAAAATGGCTTTTTGGCGCTGAAAGCCTTTTTCTCAGCACAAAAAAGTGACAATGGGGCGGAAATTGAACCAATAAATGACCACTCCCAATCATACAAGAAAAACAAAAAAAAACTTTTCGGAAAGGGTGAACAACCTAAGAGATGTTGGTTGCTATAGTAAAATACTTCCATGAATGGCATCTTTTTAATACAAATGAAAAATAGATTGCACTGCAATAATTTTAAAATCAAATATCTTCAGAGATTATAATCTTATAATATGTATAGCAATATAACAAGGTGAAATGCAGAGTTAAATAGAATTGAAAAAGTTTAAAACGTTCCTCCATGAAGGTAAATTAATTTAATCCATAAGCTCAAAATTTCATCTTAAATAGATTCTACCTGATTTTTCATGGTAGTCTGTTTAAAAAGCATCATATAATTCGATAGACCGAGATTTTCCATAACATTTACTAAAAGAGGTAATTGGGTATGAACATAATTCTGATGAATAGAACAAAAACTATGAATTTTTATAAATAAATGAAAGGATAATGTAATAGTTCAATCAACTATCACATTATGGAATGATTTCAAACAGAAATAATTGTTATTTTGGTCAAAATTGAGACAAGAACGTCTTACGTCTTACGTTTCTATCCAACCCTTAAATCTTCATTATAATATTAATTATTAATCAAACGATTACTTGACCACCTAAGTAGAGAATTAGATTGTGGATTTGATTAGGATATAACCAGCTAAACATCCATTAGCGAGGGCTAAAAGGTTTCCAGGCGCCAAGAAACATTTAAAAAGTTACTTTTTCGCTTAATTAATGCCCAACTTTTGTCTAAGTCGCTCCATCCATAGGATAACCTCCTCTTTCAACCCCAATTAACGAGTCATCCTGTAAATTAATGGCGGACCATCTTGGCCAGCACGCTTCTTAATCGATTCAACATATGGAGGAGAGAATATCCATCGCAGGTGGAGCCTCGCTATAGGAAAGGGAAAGGAAAGAGAGTTATACTAGAAGCTTTGAATCCCCGCCCGCCGGGGGCAGCGCGTGCCACCTGCCCCCGACCGCCCCCATGTCCGACACCCTACTGGACACGGCCTGATCGGATCTATTCCTCAATAGAAGAGGTTCTATAAGGTCCCGTGCTATACACGAGGACTTTCTCCTCACGTATCTCTTTCCTAGGCTGGAAATCTCGGATAAGGGTTTCCTTCGAGAAGGAAAAAAGTGGGAGATAAGGGGAGAGTAACACCTGGCGGGAAAAAGTCTTCTTTACGGATACAGTGCAAGGTTGTAAAATCCAGCGATAAAAAATTAGGGTGACTTTAAAACGATGTAACCGTGGGTTGTTAGGTTGTGCTTTTTTCTCTTAATCTTTTGGTACGCTGCTTCGAGAGTTTGATGCCTTATCGAGACGATCTTGAAAATCTGTTCACTGGAATCTTTCGTGAAGGAGTGACCTCTAGGAATGCTTGGAATTTGTTTTAGATTAGGGACAGAAAGGAGATGTAGATGTTCCAATTTGATTACCGTATTCGGCACACATTCGCTGTAAAATCGTACGCGTTGTACTCTACTATTCATTCATATTCATGAATAGAGAGTGTACCATGTTCAGTGAGGCAAAGATTTAAGAGAGTTAATTGTCCTTTTTCACACTGTCAGCGTCGATCAATATACTGATTACTTCGCGGAAGAAGTTCACACAATAAAGCGATCAACGTAGCCAGTGCGGTGCGGGAAGTATATGTTTGTTATAGCTGTTTAATCTGTTATATTATTTCAAGACTATTGCGTATTCTTTAGGAGAATGTGGTTTTTTAGTGATGACAGGTTTTTTTTAGTATTAATTTTTTATGTTTTGTTGAGGAATTAGAAATTATAAAGGATTTAAAAAATATCTATCACACACATTGAATGTAAAGTAGACCTGTAGTAGGCCTGATATAAGACTCGTTCAATAACGCATAATGAGGATTAAGGTAAGGTATGGATGAAGGAAAAAACCCTTAAAGAATCAGAATTCAGTATTATTCTCTAAAAAAAGCTCTTGCTGCTATTGCGGAATAATTAAATACAACCGAATATCCGAATTATTATTTTGCGATATATTATACTGATACGAAATGATTTCTGCCAAAAATTATTATTTTTGTGCTTAAAAATATTATTCTAACACAATTTAGATAGAAATTATTCAAGCGAAAATAAGTAAACGTTTTTTACTATTATATGTTATTGCTAGAGTTGTCTCACTGATTTTTTGACATTAAACGAAACATCATAAGTTATGAATATCGCGAAAAATCATTCTAAAACAGATGAACAATAAAACTTCAATATAAAGAGCTCATCTAATTGAAGATACGACACAAGTAACACCGATTCCAAAAAAATAACAAGGACAGCCGAATCAAATAAATCGCGCATGCCTCATTTAGGGAAACGAAACTACGCTAGAAATACGAAAAATTCCTCGAGAAAGACATCTGCAAAAAACACCTCTCAAAACGGGATATGAAGCAGAAATGCAATTCAATTACAAAACACGAGAGCTAAAACGCGGGACATATACAATCATCCGAGTATTTCTGAGTAGGAATCCATTTCTCTCTCATAAATCCTTCATTCCACAAATTCTTCCAACTCCACCGCTTAGAAAAAGAACCGAAAAAAAACGTTCCTTCCAGTCGAGCGCTTTCTTGGAGCAATACGTCCCAAAAAGAATCTCCCGAACCCTCGATTCGATCCCGCACAAAAAATGTCCGACGTCACCATGGCAACGGAGAGAAAAACATTTTTTTCTCCCGGGAAATCGGCAATGGCGCCCCTAAAAAAGTATATAAAGCGTCTTGGAGAGATGGATGAGGGGCGAATGAGAAGAGACGTTATAAAGGTGTGCGTGGGTGAAAAAAGGGGAAAGAATGGAACACTCCCACCTGCCGACGACGCCGCCCCTATCTGCGGAGGGCGGAGATGAAGAAAAAAATGAAAGGCGAAATCTTTTGTGCGCGATTTTTTTTGCGACGCCTTCCTATCTAGCTTTTTCGTTTCCATCTCCCGGTAACATATACCCGGTCATTCTTCTTTTTCTTCCAATATGCTGGCTTTCCTCTCTTTTTTTTGGGAGGTCGGTATAGACCCCTGGCGTCCGTGCGCCGCAGTGACATACGACCGATTCCTCGATACACGAGATTTAGAGATTGCGAAGAAACGCTCTTTGATCGGCCGACTGTAATTCTATTGGAAGTAAAGTGAAAACTAACCACGAGCTAGCAAATCAAGCACAGGATGGAAATGTATCTTCTCAATAACGGAATGAATTATATGTATCATAGATAACTCATACATACGGAGGGTAACAACTTTAAATAATATGAAATGAAGAGGCTCGATGAATAAATTACATCATGATAAATATAAATTTAAGAATGACAAGATAGTATTTTGTGGATTGATCTCTTAATACCTATCTAAAAGACAGCATATTATAATTCAAAACACTATCAATTCAAATAACTACTTTAATTACTATTAATATTATTAATAAATACTTATTAATACTTTACAGCAGCATTTAAAACATTAAACTAAATTTATAAAATACGTAAATATTTGAATAGATAAAAAATATCACTTATAATCAAATTGGAAGGGTTTCGCTCCGTACGATGTTTCCTAAACTAAAAAATCTAATATTCTTCAATTAATAGGACATCATAGGACTCATCTATAGCTTTTTATGTAGTAAATTAATAGAAAACTAGGTATTGATGAAAATCCAATTATCACTTTTTATATTCATTTTCCTTAATTTTTTACAGTAGAATAGAGAACCTGGAGTTAATCAAACCGCTAATAAGTTAATCTGTGACAGTTCGGCATTTTCCATTTTCCATCTTTATTTTTCCATATTAACACTTTCTTTTCAACGTTAAATATATCACTTGAACCAGCCACTGCATAATTATAGTTTTTACGAAAGAGAAAAATAAAAAATTTATTTCCTTCTACAAACGATGATGAAATTATCTCATTTATTACTATCTTGAAAGACAAATGCATAAACTTTCCCTCTTAATTCGTGCGAAGAGACGCAAGTTTATCAAAGCCTTAATTATATTTAAAAGAAACAAATCCGATTTGGAATAAAGGGAAACGTTTTCCCCTTATCTTGAGAGAAGGAAAAGCAGACGAACAGGGAAATGGATAACAATTCCTGCGGGAATTTGGGAGAACTATAGCAACTGCCCGTTTCCGAAAAGGAAACACGCGGCCAAATCTTTCTCTATCTTTTTTTACTGATATTCTCCGCCCATTCGCGAAAAAGGTCCCTCCTACAATGTGCCCCGACTGCCCACTGAACGCCCTACCCCTCACACCACAGCAGAACTTGGATCCTCATTTAACAATTCCCCTAAACATAAGTTTCTTCTCATTTAATTACCTATCGGCGCCTTTCTACTACCATCCCTTGAATAACCATGGCTATTTTTTCAACCTTCTGCTAAAAGAGCCACAATCATTTTAGCCTACGGTTGACCATAATGTGAAGCATTTTAAGAATGTTTGGAATTTATTACGTGAAAAAAACGCAGCCTGTACTCATTTCCAATAGGTCTGTGATTAGTTTTATTGAACGTAAATAGCGCTCGGAACGATTACAAACTTTTGCCCAAAATTGCCGTGTTCCTAATCGGTGTTTTAGGCTAATATCTCATACTTGTAGCCTCGTTTTCAAACCTCTGCTTTGGCTGGGAACAATTACGAATTGGCCTACTATTTGGGAATTTTAAATCATAGGTTTGCAAGCCTGAGACTTTAAAGTTAAATGAGTAAAATAAACAAAGAAAATTTTTTTGATATAATCTTAAATTAATTCCATCACACGTCAAATATTTCTGCAAAATTTTTATTGTTATTTGCTTATTATTTTTCTTTAACATGATTAAATAATGAATGGATTTTCTTCAGATGATTATAAGCAATGTATCATACTCTGAACTAATTTGTCGCTAGTCTTCGACTTCAAATATACTTCTCCATCCCTCCCGCATTAATTCGAAATCTAAACCTAGCCCCTATTTCTTTCCAAAAGCGTCTTTAAATCTATTCATGCATGATTTCGTTCTAGCATTTCAAATTAAGTTAAGATAAAACTATTATCAGTGATTCAATTCATAATATTATAATATATATATATATATATATAATTTTCAATTATCTTTTGTTTTATCTTGACCTTCCTCATACTGAAAGAACTTGGTGCCTTGAACAACAACAAAAATGGATAAAAAAGATTTCGAAACATTAGTAAATTACAAGTTCTTTAATATAGTTCTCTTACCCTCTTATTATTACATTTAAGGCAATTAATATTCATCAATATTTAGTTCAGAATTTAAAAACAGAAAACAATGTTGTACAAGCCACCGACGAATTCGATGACGTATCACCGTAGCAGATTCCTATTAAAACTAAAAAAGAGACACGAATGTACCATGAGAATCGTCTAGAGATTCCAAGATGCATCAGCGTCAGAAAACAGAGCATTTACCGTACTCTCGCACCCCCAAACACCCACAGATATGCACGGAATGCGGCAGAAGTGGACGCGTCCAATTCATCTCGGGCATTGAAATCACCAGAATTAGTGCCTCCAATTACCAACTCCACCAAATTAGGCCCAATTCCGAAATCCGCGATTGATTTATCGCCCCGATAAGTGACCGTTCCCCTAATTTTTTGGGGAAAAAAGTAACGGAGAGACGCAAACCACCAGGTCCTGTTGGGACGGACGAACGGGAAGAATCCCACGCATAGCTCACCGCTTTTTTTTCGCCGCTTCTCCCGTTTCAAACGCTGCATTGGTGTTTTCCCTCTCGATTCCGAGAAAACGTCCCTCTCCTCCCCCCTTCTGCTGAAGAGATCCCTGCTCTACTCTTACGCAATAAATCTTCTTCTCAACAGAAGGCGGAAAGGGACTTCTTTTTTCTCTGACCACCAAAAATTCTCATTTTTTCTCTCTCCACCGATACATCCTTTCTTTCCCTCTGCCATCTTTTCGTAACCTTTGGAGAAAAAAATGAAGGCGCCAATACAATTTGGACGGTGCCGTTTGGCTTTTGGATTCTCGGTCGAACTGCTTTGTTGTGCTATTGTTTGGCGTCGGGGGTCGTGGTTCGTATCCCGGTTACGCTTCGTTTCTTCTCGTCCACTGAACCATTCTTTGTGTATTAGGAATCGAAGATCACGGTTCCAATTCTACAACGTATAGTAGGAATACTTATAGCATCGGGCCACCTTACAAACTGAATTCCATCCCTCTTTTATTCGATTTCAACGAACAAACAACGCTACTGTTAATCATTCTAAAGAAGAAAGATCAATCTTTGCTAGAAATTGATTGATAAAATTATCACTACAATATGTTATGGCTACAAGAAATAAATGTATGGAAATAAAGTTACCATAATGTTTCAGCATTTTCAATCTTTCACTTTCTTTCGAATCTCTATTCTCTCAAACATCAATAACTCTTATTCTACAAAACTAAAACTTCTACCATTTGTGCTCCGAGTAATCTTGTTTATTTTCCTATACTGTTGCAAAATTTTGAAAACTTCTTCAAATTTCCACTGTCAATATTTTGCTTTGCAAGCTTGATATTATTAATGTATTTGATAAATAATAACATATCATTGTTTTATATGGATCTCTTTGTTCATCATTCTTTTATTTATCATATAATAAAAAAGAGGGCAAGTTACTATTGTACGGAAGTTTATCCAGGGATATAGTCCTAGAGTGAAACATAGAGTTACACAGAAGTGAAAATTATAATCCTACTTCACGAAAATGCACATTGCAATAGAAATATGGAAGATTTTGACAAGATCTGCTCATCTGTTCATCTATAAACTGAAACGTTTGAAAGCCATGTTTTTTTTTTGGATCAGGTATCAGTTCCGCCTTTTGATGTCAATTATCTGATCCTCCACCTATTGCCCTGAGGCGATACCCTAGCTTTCTCACTTCCGAATCATTCCCTGGATTTTCCCTGAAGGAGGAGGCTTCTTTTCCACACAGAAGTTAGTCCCTAATTCGTTTATTAGACCGATGGAGAAATTTCAAAAACCATGATTAACACGTCTCGAATGATGGTGTTTTTCGGATGGTCGTGGGATGCGAAAACTTTCTTCGGTGGGAAAGTTTTTTGCCGTTCGACTTCGGGTGATTTACGTCGAGTTTTTTGACGTTTGGTGAGAATGAGAGCGCAGAGATTTTTCCGTAACGACGAATGTTTTGATTAGAGTTTTTACTAATGTAATATCCATCTAATCCTCGGTACATTTTTATGACTTTTTGCTCAAGTATTCTGTGCTTTGTCATAAAAAGGCCTGTGTAAGTTGTAATTAACCTACTAATGGCAACAAAGCTTACACAGAAATGAAAAATAAACAGAGGGGGAGGACCTGGGTTCGAGTCCCAGTCATTTTGCTATTTTTCTCTCCTGTTTAACCTTTGTGAACAAGAAGCAATGCTTATCGTGCAAGGTTAATATCTTCCTTTCCTAACTCTATTTTTGGTGGCTTACTATTTGGTATTATATCTAGTTTTTCTATGTAACTTGTAGTTATTTCTTTATTTATTTTCATGCAAAATATGTCGTTAAAGTTAATTTGTTGTTTTCATCGATCTGTTAACACTTCATTTATATTAAAATAATCCCATATACTAAGTTAGTTTTATCTAATAATTCGAAATATTTTTAAACACATTTGTTATAGATCAAAATCAAATCCTAACCATTTTAAATTCCATATGTGTTTCAAAATTGGAAATTTTGAAACACATATGGAAGCAGAGACAAGTCAGTTGTCATTATGCGCTCGCAATGGTAGAAGGATGAACTGTAGATACGCTTCTTCCAAAAATGGCTATTAGATGACCAAGTCCATCTGTATATTCCCTCCATTCCAGTATATGAAGATATCGATACCAAATTCATGAGCTGAAAAATTTTCCGCGTATCATAGCGTATCCTATACCATAACAACGATGTAGATGTTCTAATTTTCAACGCTTCCTCCCCCGACACACTGAATCAAATATTTATCCATCGATTTCAAGCCATGGGATGAATTCCATACCATGTAAGCAGATCAAACCTATAATACCTTCCATCGCATAATCCCGATATCCGGAAGAAGTGGACATTTCAGGTCATTCGACATACACACTTCCGCTGTTGGGATTAAAGACGTTTATCCCCTAACTGGACACTCGTATCTCTACGGGCGTACCATCCATTCGTTCCGTGGAACACGTCTTCAAACACGGACGCATCCGTTTTTATGGGATACATAATCTCACTTCACAATCCCGTTTTTTTAGTCGAGGTCTAGTATCTGTAGAATCGCCTTCGGATCCGTCATAAACTACGACTTTCGAGTCCAGATAAAAATTGTTGACAGAGGCTAAAAACCACATCGGATCCGTAATCCTGTTACCTGGGCCCGTCTTGACACGGGATACCTCGTGTAAACACGGAACACGAAAAAAAATCATGCGATATTCTTGCGAAAGGAAGATTATAGACGCCATAATCGGTGCTTCGTCTCTTTCATTTTCGAGTTTGACCTATCGCAAGACACGAAGGAACGTAAAAATGCAGTGGGGAAGTAATGTGTGTTTTTTGTGCCTTGTGTGCTTTGAGCGAAAGCAGTGACACCTATGGCTACTGTTTATGAAGGTGATCGATCAGGAGTATGCCCTCCCGCACAAAGGGAAGGAAGAGCTGCAGTAAGGGTTTTTCAATGGAGGGAGATTTGTGAAGCGGTTCTACCGATTGTGGTGTCGCTCTGGATACTTTTTACGAAGACTTTTAAAAGGGATTTGGAACAAATTTTTATCGCGTTTCCTTCCACGAATTCGGCACAACCCTCTTCCAAGGACTTAGTCCCCTAACCCCTCATATCTAGGCTGTCCCATATCTTGCCATTTTTCGGTATCCATGGTGAGAAATGCGGTCAGAAGCCCTTGGAAGATTTTATTGAATCTACCTAGCAACGTACATGTACAACTACATGTATAGTTTTGCAAGCTATTTTTTAGGATATCAATTAAATTCATTAAACGTTCGTAAATTCAAACTACAAAAATATATACACTGATATGATTGTATTCGATATTCAAAGCTGCATTTGTTCTACGTTTATAATCGACTATTATACTATTCAAGGTATTATTGTTTCTAATTTCCCTTTCTAATTACGGAAAATTTGAAGAAAAAGGGTAATATCTATTAGAATTACCTTGAACAATTCGATTTCAGTAAATCCTATATCGTGTTTGGGAAATAAACACATTGATGTGTAAAAACATCTAAAGTTTATTCAAAGCAGTACTTATAAATTTTTAAAATAGTATTTCGTAGATTCCACAGCTAAATAATCCTTCGTTCGCTGTATATAAATTTCCGCAATATTCAACAATTTAGAACCCAAAATATTATTTCTGTGGTCGTATTCTTAGATAGTATTTGCATTGCATTATATAACTGATGACAACATAATACTATCATGCTAAAAGTTCGTATAAATCTTAACATTATACAACTGAGAGATAAAATCCTTCAGATTAATAGTAAAAACATGAGGGTGAAGACGGTATTGGAATAATTCAAACATAAAGGAAGAAATTAACTCATGGAAATGCATGGATGAATAATGTACTGTATGAATAGTTTAAACATGAATAAACAAAATAAGCAATAGTGAACTGAACTTTTTCAACTTATCAAATAATATTTTTTCCGAATGAAAAAAACACATAAGCAGAAATTCGTAAATAAATAAACAACCCAATGAACTGGATGCCAATTTAAATTCCTTCCCTTCTCTTTCAGAACAACGACAACGGCTTTACCCCGCCTAAAAAAGTCATCAAACGTGAAACACGAACGAGTTAATCCAGCGTAGCGGTGCAAACGTAAAAAGAAACCCCCTCACAAGCACCTGCAGAGTGACGATCGCATTGCACCAGAACCGTGAGAAATGCTCAATCAGCATCTCTTCCCTTGCACCCTCTGCAGGTTCCAACAAACCCGACCACGTCCTTTTTTTGCGGAAAAAACAGGTGTAGGGGGTGAGGGAAGGAAACCCACCAGCTCTCCCCCATCGGCAACTTTTTGAAAGCGAAAAAAACAGCCACCTGCACCCCCGGATAAAGGGAAGTCGTGCACGAAAAAAACTGGGAAGGGTACTGGCTCATTACCGCATGACCTTTTGGGGGACCCAGACCAGAAGTCACCGAGGTTAGTTGGCGGAAGCCGGTGCTGGTGCTTCCGTGAAGATTCCGAAGCAGGGATGATCCATAAGGATGCCCGGAATTGGAAGTCGTTTCCGGTTGTGTGGGAGAGAAAAAGTGGAGTTACTACCATGCGGGGACCCTTTCGTCAAAAAGTCACTGTTGCGTTCTCACACAGCTCCCCTCCGGGATTTTTTTCTATCCCTCCCCCTTCTGCAGGGGAGTGTTCTGCAGACCCTTCTGGACGCAACTGATTCGATCGAAGGAACTTCTCGAGTGCCCTTATTAGTCTCTCGGAAACGGAGCTTTTTTACACCTCCCGAAAATCCCTCGTCCCTCGTAATGGTCGGTCGTTGAACTCTCCTTAAATGAGGGCACCGTTGTGACGTGAAGGATTACTTACATCCCGAAGAGTATGTTTTCGTGATTGAGTCGAAGCATGTGTTGAACTTCCGACGTGTGGTGTTCGAGTTGTCTTCTGATAAATCGCGATGCTTCTTTAGGGAGGATTGTGGGTTAAATGATCGAGATGGAAAACAGTTGGGAGCATACGTGCGACGTCAGATGAAAAACGACTGAAGATTTTTTGTGCGATTTTAAAGAGTCGATGATAAATTTATAGACCATAAAAATCTATTGTATGATTGTTTAACTAAATATGCACCAGTAACATTTCATAATCAGGAAGAGACTACTTTTACAACATAACTCGGGAATGAAAGTGTTATTGTTGTTATTTCTGAGAAATCAGAAGTTCGGCATTAGGACAGTGCGAATATATTTATGATAATAACATAAAGTTTATTACTTTATAATTATCTATCGATATAAATGCGGGGAAGACAAATAATGAGCGGTAAATTCTATTCATGTATATAAATTTAAGAAAACATCAATCTATGCTTTCATGAAATTAAAGAAATTCATTATGCATATTATTTTTCTTTCAGTATACTCTACTTAAGTCATGAGAATATAATAAACGAATCAAGCTAATTCAGATTCTGATTTCTTCACAGATAAGTTATCATTTAATTTTTGTTGTAACAAGCCTCAGGAAAATACAAGCTGGATTTAGAGAAAAGAAGATTGTTCATATTTATATCAGTGAAGGATAGAAGATGCAATTAGTGACCGAGTAGGAATCTAGAAGAAGAAGATACAAGAAAGATTTTAAGCGCATGCGAAAAAGCCATAAAAGATGGGATACATTATATCTGAGATTGAAGATGAGTTTCTTGGACACCACTTCCCTTTCTTTACCGGATGCTGAAATAGTATATTTTCCAACTGTTTAGCTTTACGATGGAGCAATGAGTATCATTTAATATTTTACAAATTCTCATGATGGTTGTGCTGATATAAAACTGAGGTAGGACCTCATCAGAATTTCAATACTTTAACATCTAGCCATCGAACTCTGACGTAATTGCAATATGATATTAAACTAATAACAATCTTTCACTCACACAAATCCGTTTCAATAAAGAGCCATCAAAAACACACCAACCCAGCCACCTCATCCCCAATGTCCATCATCCCTGCAGCTGAGTACTTTTCAAAAGTGTCGAATCAGGGGAAAAGAGAAAATTGGAAAACAAATGCCTCTCAAAATAGGTCTCCGTGGAAACAATCGAACGTGCACTTTTTTCCGGCTAACTCGTCAACAAAAGGAAGGCAAACAGAGTCGTAGGTGAATCGTGCGATGCGGTTTCGATAAGGAAGGGTCAGTGCAGTTGGCGTGTGGTCCAAACGTGTTGACCCCAGCTGTCGCTCCCCCTCACGACACGAGGCATGCCACCGCCCCCGCATCTGTCCACGGAGATTTCTCCGCACCCCGATTTTTTCCGGCTGTCTGCCCCAAGTCGCTTTTCCTTTCCCAAAAATTTCACTTTCGTTCGCGAAAATATTATCCTTTTCCTTGGCCTAGAAGAGATTGATTCGAAACGAATCTTTACAAGCAACCGAAAGAAATACTTCTAATTCGTCTTCAGTCCAATGGTGACGTTACACTAAAGTACCCACTTACTAATAAAAAACACAGCACAATCCGTAAAATATCGTAGTTTGGAAAAGCTGAATATTAACAGTAGTAAAAAAGCCTTTAAAATTCGGTCATGTTCGGGACTCGAACCCTGAACTCTCAATTTACGGTTGCTTACCATTTTCAAACGAAATGTAGTGCACTGAGTTCTGGGAAGGGGAAGCTATCATATTCCATGCATAGTTTCTGCTAGAAGTATTAAATATTCCAAAATTCACATTAATACTAATTTCCACGATAATATTTTAATAATAAATCGACGCTAGTGATATTATGGAAGCTTATTTATGTATGATTCGATGGAAACTAGTTAAACTACGTTTGAAGCAAATTTCCTGCTTAGTAGTCATGACTTCTTTATCCATTTCCGCTGTAGTTATTTTCAGTTCAAGCGTTTAAAAATGCATATAAATGATAATGATGAGAAAAAAATTTAACAGAATAATATTGAGGAAGAAAATTCATTCCATGCTATACAACGACATACGACTCGTAGAACATACGTACACGTATATACTTTATTATGGAAGTTCCTATTTACTTCTAGGGAGAGAAATGAGGGTTATTCATTCAATATGATTCATACAAATAATACGTTTATTAAACACAAGAAAGAACTCTAATAAAGCCTTCATAAATATATTTAGGAACAAACAAACAACAAGATTGCTAATAGGATTTTTTTCTCATGAAATACACCCAACTCGGATAACTCACATGGAACTCTACTATATTTCTATACGATCAAGACCATCTGGATTTTTATTGCATATAAACAATGCGAAACAAAACTCCTATACGTTCTTGGCACTCCTTATCCTTCATTTCCGGATAGCGTTCATCGATGATAAACTCCTTACTCAACGAGCATTTCCGAAGTCGCTCGGAAACGTTACGGCACAGTATATGACTACCGAAATAAAGCAGACGTGTTTACGCGCGAGGATAGAAAACTCGGCCATTGACTAGAGCCTGAGTGGTGAGTGACGAGGTCTGGTTTCCACGTCACTTCCGTAAATACGGATTTCCTTGGAACAGTTTAGGAAGAGATCACTGAGTGAAAGACTTAGAGTGAAAACACCTTCGTCGAATACGATTAAGAATGGTTCTGACCTTCTCTCGAAGGGGTGAGTAAGCCCTCTTGGCCCAATGACAGCACATATGAATTTTGTGAATGGATTATGAGGCGAATATTTATGGGTGGTTTTACATTGTATTCACAAACTAAAGTATGAAAAGCAATATGAATTGTAATTTTAAGCGTCATAATTTATTCTCAAGCTATTATTTTTCTTTCGATTACATTTTGTAGACAAATTTTCGAAAAATAATCTGCAATGTCACATTTCTATCAGTGCCAAACGCATCTGGATTTCAGTATACTAACAGTTCAATATTGACAATATCTTTTAAAATATTTAAAACTGAAATTGGTAGCAGCACGTAAATTACTTATAAGAATCCATGCAAAACCAATTTAATCTTCGTCAGTAATTTCAAAGGAAATAAGCTGATAGTTTGTAAACTTAAGCTGTAATAATCAAGTAATCACAAATAAATAAATAATAAACTTACGTCACGAAAACTTTTAAATATATTTTACGTATAATTTTATTGCTCTTTCGCTTTATTTTATAAGACAAATGACCTTGTAATTAATATTCGTGAAACTGACAAACATATTGGTATGATCGTATTAATTCATAACCGTGACAATAAATATGAACCATTTTTCATTGACCCTAAGCCCTTACGCTTTTTAACCTCACTCCCAACCATCTTACTTCCTTATGATATTTACTTTCAATAATTCACATCTTATTATTAATACGATCTCTTACTTCATTACTAATTGAGGATCACAATGAGTCTCTTGTCTAAACGCCCTTCTATAAGATGTTGCAACGAAAGCTCCGTAAGGAGAGGAGCGGGGCTAGGAAGATGGGGATGAGGGACGATTAAAGGAGGAGAGCGTGCGCTGATAAGGGCACGCCCCATCATGCACGAGGCCCTACCTCAATGGGAGTGTGGAGTGAGGAAGGGCAGGGGCCGAGAAGACGTGAACAACAGGAGGCGAGGAGAACGCACGACTCACTACATCGCCACCGAACCAGAGAGATGCAGATTGCTCCGGAGATGAGGGGAAAAAAGGAATTCGTAAAGATGGGTTTTTAACGGGGAAATTTTCTGGATCTGTGAAAACTTAAAATTTTCCTTTACAAGCTGCACTTTGCTAATAATATAAACCCGTAGTTCATTTCTCATAATTTATTTCAAATAAGTTAAGTCCCTAATCATGACGATCTACGAGTATCAAAAAAAAACTAGGCTCCTTTTCCAAATATAGTTCGGAAAGTTGTTAAGTTAAATAAAGTTAGAAAATTGTGAAGTGTTCACGTTTTATAAAGGCTGTTTATTTCCGTTTTTCCCTTGAGATTCGATTACTATAAAGTGCGTCATTGGCTATTTTTACAAACACATATGATTGACTTAAATATACTTATAAAATTGATTCCATACGATACTAAACGTGTTTTAGATATATCCTAAAACGTTTTATTGTCTGAATCAATATAAATTTCTTAACAAATGGGTATTCTATCTTTTGAACTATAAATTTTTACTTTGAGCATATAATAGAATAAATAGATGACTTTCACCACAAACATTTCGATGTGTGTTAGATTATCTTTTTAATATTAATAAAAAACATCGAAAAATTAATTTTAAATACAAGTTAACAACTCAAGCAATAGTATTATTCATGCTGGAACCTTTCGAGCATGAATAATACTATTACTTGAACAAATATGTGAGTAATGAATGGCCCCACTATTTCGGGTTCAAAAAAGTCTATTCATAAATTCTTGACGTAAATAGCATTTGTTTTTTTCTCATTCCATTAGTCACTCAAGTCGAAGGACTTTTACCTCGCCAGATTAGGGAACGCATAAATGCCTAACAAACGAATTTGGGTCAGCATTCAGGCGGAAATACCTTTGGAAATTCCTGAATGAGAAAACGCGAGATGTTTCAACTGTGATTCACCGATCGCTGTGGAGAGTGATCGTATCATCCCGTGATAGAATCCATTTCCGTCTCACCACACGCTTCTCCGAATTCCGTTTGTCGGAAAGGTAGAGTTTACATTCGAAACCGATGCTATTGTATGTGTTACTGTAGCAAAGAATCCGAAACGACAGTTAATTCGGAAAGAAACACGGAAGTACTTGAATTTATTCTGAAAGATAGTGAATTAATTGTCGCTAATACACTGGAATGTCATACTTTGATATGAGAAGAGTTAAACAAGATAAGAGCTGCAGTAATCATAAAAATGAGGTAATAAAGAAGTAAAGTATAACTACTGATTTAGAGGTTATGGTTAACTGTAATAGAGAGAATACAAAAAAATCGCACACGGGTAAATGATGATTACTAATTGTATAAATCCAACATACTTTCATACACTTAGGTAATTCAAACGTCTATTAAATGTCTTTTATCCCTCTACTTATATTTACTCTCACTTAACTACATTATTTAATTATTTTAAATAAATATTTAATAATTAATAATGAAACTTACCTTATTGATGGTCTATCTTTTGTAGATCAGTTCTTCGAAGTCGAATTTCGTCTTGAAACAATGTGGTTAAAGTCGTTGCCGATTTTTCTTCCACATATGACCTATAAATAAGCAAAAAAAGGATTATACGAATGCCTCTTAAAATTAAGATGATTAATAGCACCGTTAAAAAATATTTTTAGGAAAAGACAAGCAATCGTCTAAAGAATAGCTAACCATAAAAAGTTTCAGATTCCTGTAGTTGCTAAGGTCTGAACAATAATATAAAAAATAAACAACAACTAATTATATTATATATTGTAAATATTCCATCACGAAATATTTCTAAGTTCATATGATACACATTAGTTTCTTCATTCGAAATAATTTTCAAAATTAATTGAAATATTTTACTCCACCCAAGGTATTCATCTAAGAGCTCTCTCAACAGCCCAAGAATATGAATAGACAGTCTCCCAGTTTTAGTTATAGATTCCGTACACTGCTTCAAAGATTGAATATGATTATCAATTTAAATTTTTAATTTCTCGAAGGCTCTGTCCAAATTCTCTTAATTTTCATGAAAACCAAAGGATCTATATTTCTGAAGGTATGAATCCTTCATAAAAACGCTAATACTGACAGAATTTGAAGAGTGAAACTTGATTTGCAACCCTTTATCCTCATTTAAGTCTTTATTTAATCATTATAAATTAATCTGAGACTGTTTCTTGCATTTGTGGAACCAATCACTTCATTTATTTGCTCATTTATTGTAACTGAAAATAATTTCAAAGTTCTCAGTTTCCAGAAACATACGTATGTTATTCTTCCGAGAGAAATCTGGATATCCTGACGAAATACCCTGTGGCCATCTACTGGACGTTACCTGCACTCTGACAGATGCTAAAAGGGACCTGTACCCTTATCCCAATAGTTCCCAACGCCACCACCCCTCCAAACAGAGCGCTGCTGGCCAGGAAAAATACCCTGAGCGTGACGTAACAGGGTCGGTGGTGGACATTGGACGGGGCATGCGCAACTCATTAAAAGGGCTTCCGGTAAGGGACTGCGGGGGTGGGGAAGGGAACGTGCTCCAATAAATTTCGTCTTCGGGGGCGGCAGACACGTGGGAGAGGCATTTTGACACTCCGCCCCGAAAAAGTCCGGCTAGAGGGAAGTTTTATCGCCATTCCTTAATCATTGCTCCCCTAGAAGTTCCAAATTCGAGACTTTCCGTTCGATATTTGCGCACAAAGAAAATGGAATATGACGAGTGATGTTCACAACGCTGTAAAATCTCGATTATTACACCCGGGAAAGATGGAAACGATTTCATTATGTCACACTCTCCAAGACCAAGGTTTAACTTCATGTAAATTTTATTTCCAATTAAGTAAGGGGTGCTATATATAAGCCAGATTATTACATTTCAAATTTTCATTTTAATTATGAATCCAGAAAATAGGAATATATAAAAATCTAAAGCTTTTCTGATCATCTATAATTTATATATTATTTTATTTTATGTCCAATTACTTCGGGGTAATACAAGATAAGCATATTATTTGACTAATAAGAATGAATACAAATTTAATTTGAGTAACGGAACAAGAATTTCAATAGATATATTTTTGTTAAATACGAATAAAGATACGAATTTCAATTGTGATAATTGTTTATATATTTTTCATGCACGTCTTTTATGCCAATAATAAGCAGTCGTGGCCGAGTGGTTAAGGCGACTGACTCGAAATCAGTTTCCCTCTGGGAGCGTAGGTTCGAATCCTACCGACTGCGAAATGTTTTGCACATACTCATTTTCAAAATCAACGACGCAACTATGCATGTATATTTTACATCCTGTATGTCAACTTCTAAGGAATCATAATCTAATTATGTCGATATTATTTGAATCTTTACGATTATGTCCAAAACAATTCAATCTGACTCACAATGTTTAGGGATCATAGGAAAAAGAGCTAGTTAATCAGCTGTTATGAGAGGATAAACATTCAGGTTGTCACGGAAACAGAGAGGATTTTCTACACTCTTAAATGAAGGAATTCACGCTGCAAAAAAAATTGCGCATATGCACCGTTTGGGAAGTATACTAGTAAAATACTACACAGAGCCTTATTCGAAACTCAGGTCGATAAATCCAAACGTATGTTAACGATATTTCCTTTCTTAACCATCAAAATCGTGCCCCCTCCTTAACTCCCAACAAGACAGCTCATAAGTGTGCCGCATCGGGAGCAAAAAAAAGATGACGAACGGTGACCCGAAAGACAGCTGCAGGAGGGTAAGGCATAAGCATGCGGAAGGAAAAATATAAACTGGAATGTTTCCCTTACTTTCTCGGAAGGAAAAAGTGCGTGTGAATGATGACGCTGGGCTGTGTAGATGGAGGAAGGGTTCTGTTATGAGGGACCATAGGTCATACTGAGAGTGAGGGAGGTGATTTGGAAAGCATCTTTTTTCCGAAGGGGTAATGCAACCGGGGCGAGATGGATTCTGGGGAAACACAGAAATACCTCATCAACGCTAATGAGTACGTCTCCCAAAGAAAGAGGTCGAGAGGTCAGCGTAAATGAGACCGGCGCACGTGGAGGAGTGAAAAAAAGAAGGTGTTGGACAGCGCAATGATAGGCGAGAATGAATTCTTCTGGAAACTGCGTGTGTCTTATTAACGATTGCTTAATTTTAACCCTGTCGGTTAACGACTCCATTAAATGTGTCATTATTTCTTGGTCGTTCAAACGAGCGAAATAATCTAAGCAGGCGTAATGAAATTCACCACATAAACTGTCTGTATTGATAAATAATATTTATTTTCTAATTTAAATTTGAATAATTAAATATGGTAAGCAGTACTCATTATAGTATTAAGAATCATACGTTACTTACAACATGCCATGTTTTGAGGAAAGAGAGGATAACTGTAAATCTATCATGAAGATAATATCGTACTGATATCTTCACGAAGAATAGAAAAGGAGTAAGATAGTAGAAGAGTAAGAAAAGAATGAGTTTTTAGAAATTTACTCATGAGAAATTTGAAATGAGTCCTTTCCTCAAATAATTATGACAAGAAATAGTTGACAACAGTGTTTTCCTTTAAATGCGTACGCTAAGGATAAGAGAACATGTTATTCATAACCTCTCACTGCAGCTGATTAGATATTATTTCATGATCTAAAATGGAGTACTGTTTTGGGATAAAAGTGATTAGTATTTTAATCGATTATTGATTTAATAGTACCTTTTAAACCACTTGAATAGGACCAGATATCAATTTAAAACGTCTATTAATAGAACTTGTATTTTATAAATATACTGAAAAACGTTTAAACTTTTCGTAAACGATAGAAATTTTTAAGTATGCTTGTTCTTAATACGAAGTAAATACAGTTGTACATCATTTATACATAAATGTATACATGTAATGCATTACTGCGTATTACAACTGACATAATTACAGCGTAAGAGTGAATACGAGAAGATTTTGTATCAAATACAACAATAAGCTAACTATAAGATAAGCTATATCAAAAATAACAATAAGAACTGTACAAACAAAACTCATATAAGGATACTATTACAAAACTATTCTACAGAGAGAATCATATCAGTAGATTATTTTGGAATCCATGCTGAGATAAATAAACAGATATATTCTCATTCGAAGAAGAAAACAGTGTCTGATTGTTTCCTCGTACAAAATTTAGATAACCGAATCACGTTACGTCCAACTCAGCAAATACCAAACGCACGATTTATTTAGCTTCGTAGTGAATCCTTCTTTACAATCGTGTAGCCACTGATACTCCTAAAGATAAACGAAACACTTGGATATAAACTGGAAAATCCCAGATTAAATCTTCGTCCAATGTAATTGGACAAATATTTTCAGCGAGAGAAATGTTTGCCAAATTAGTCTCTTTACAGAGCTTTTGTAAGATTTCGTAAACATACTCGTTTATCGAGATTGCCTTGGTAACTATCTAAAGGGGTAGATACGTTTTTGAATTATAAACAACTTGTAGTATCTTGCTATGTTCTCCCTCATCGGAGACAATTCTAATTACTACCACAGCTTCCACCATTACAGCGCACTTGTAAAATACGTTCTTTTTTGGGAAATTCTTTGTTTTACTCATTTTTCGTAACTTTTAGGGAATCTTGACTAATGAACCAAACATCAATTATCAAAAATATTTATTTTGTTTTAAATCCAAATAAAAAAAGACATTCACTCTGATGAATTGCAAAGATAAACAAAGAATTGGGAAAACTATTCTTGTGTTTAATTCTCCATTTTTAAAAAGTGAGTAATAAAATTCTGTCTTAGTTCGCAAACAATAATTAAATAATTTTAGAAAGAAAAATTTGTAGAAAAGCTGAAATACATACGAAAATTTGTGCGAGGTCGACATTAACACTTCTTGGTAGAAGACTAACTTCGTATACTAAGTAACTTAAAGTAATGAGTAGCAAATTAGATTTTGCCTTAACAAGATTATATATATTTATACAGTTATAATATATAAAAAACTTCAGTTTTTTTATACAGTATATAGAGCAGTTTAAGTCAATTTTGTTCCAAGTACGGAATGCAAAAACATGCCCCGGGTGAGGATCGAACTCACGACCTTAAGATTATGAGACTTACGCGCTGCCTACTACGCTACCGAGGCTGTGATGTGATGCATGGTAAACATCATAAGTTCTATTGATTCTACTCAATTTGCGCCTCTCTGCTGAATGTTTGATTTCCAGAAAATTTTGATACATAAAATTCAGTTAACACAACAATAAAATGCATGTAATATGTAGCTTTCGTTGATGGTAAAAAAATAAAACCGTACTAAAATAATGAAGGGGGCACTCGGATTTGAACCAAGGACCTCTCGATCTGCAGTCGAATGCTCTACCACTGAGCTATACCCCCTCACAGGAGTTCTACAAAAATATGTTCTTTTACTTTTTATTCATTTTCAATATATCTCAATTTCTCTCCCTCATTTATTCATGTTTTTATATGACAAAAAATACTGCCTACTGCGCTACCGAGGTTGCTGTATTGTTGTTGGTTGTTGAATTTCGAAATCGCAGAACGTCATATTGTCCCATACCTTTTACTCTTCTTTTTTTTAATACCACCATTCTTCAAAACTGAGTGAACACAGCCATATTAATATCCATAATACTTCCTCGTCAGTCTGATAACGCGTTTAATTTTATATAATAATATTTGAGAATACAAGCACAACTATAATCTAACCTTGTATATTTTATACAGAAAAGCATTGTATTTTGGAGATAAATACGAAAGAACTGAGGATTTAAATTTTTTTAAGTAAAGTATTAATTTGTCTTATTTCTTTTGTTACAATTTTATCCTAATTATGAGTTATACTCTTCATTATAATTAAAGGAAAATGTGTTGGAAAACATAGTAAAACTTGTGTACTAGAGTCGTAACAGTATGGCGAATAAAATTAAGCTGGCATTATATATAGATTGCAAAAAGATTTAATACTCCTCCTGCAAATAAAACTAGTAGTAGTAAATGAGAGGCATTTCTCTTAGTCTCACATGGAGCAGTTATGAATGGGAAGAAAGATGAAATTCTGAAGTGAACCATCAAAACGAGCGGCGTGCCCCCTGAACGGGTTCAGTTGAAAACAAACAAGGCATCGGAACCCTTAACGAAGGCGGCTTCGCCTACAGAGGCGACCCTGTGACGTGGATGAATGAAGGGGATTCAGTTCTCCCACCTCGGAAATCATAGGAGCGGTAAGGCGAAAAATTTCCTCCCCCGAAATGCAATTTCACGTGTGATTGTGTTACCCGCCGCTTCTTGGGAGATGTTCGCAGAACGGGTGCGTATATGTGCGTAAGGGGATACTGAAAACACGTGTCTCCGAGAAGGGATGGAGTGAAGAAGAAACGGTTGGGAAAAGGCAAACGGAAGAAAAATTGATGAGGAAATAAGCACGGGAAGGAAGAGATACTGAAGGGATAAAGAAAGTAGGTATCAATCCTTTACGAGAAAAAAGTTGATCTTAGCAGGTAATGTATCTCTTTATAAAATAAGCTGAGATAAAATTGAAAGCGAGCGCCAAATTGGATTACTTTTCATTGTATGAATTAATCAGCGATCTATATTTTACAATTTCAACGAGTCAAGAAGTTTATTTTAAGTGTTTGAATTTATATATATTTTTTGAGATGCTATGTATATTTATTGCTGTTCGATGGATTTATAATTGAAACAATGATATATTATTCTTTGGTAATTTCTATTGTTTAATTCTCTACTTCAAGCAATTTGGAAGATTTAATAGTATCATCTATTTCCAAGCAAAACATTTCGCCCTTAAATATTTATGTTAATGTAACCCAAACCTCTTTCTTTTGGAGAATTTCTCTTAAGTAATTTATTTATATTCCTCTACGAATTAAAATATAATACATAATGCATATAATTTTGAGAACGATATTTTGAAAAAGACACATTGAAAATGATAAAATTAGGTACAAATAAATTGGTAGTTGAATCGCTTTATACTATTATAAATGTGACCTCTATATTCTAAATATATAATTTATTTCCTTATTCTATTAATTATTACACATATTTTCATAATATATCTTTCAAAGTATTATCAACTCCGTTCCATGTGTATTCCAAGCGATCAATGTCCTGCTTAAGAAGAAAAACTGAAGGAGAGTAATGGAAATAGTTAGTTATCATATTCTTACTCCTCAAAGGCTACTGTACCCGTAATATATTCCCTCATTGCCCATTCTTGCCCAACTAACGAACATATATATAACTTTGCAACGTTATCGTAGGCTGTATGAGAAAACTGCAGTATCCATATTAAGAAGGCACAGTGGTATCAGGACATACCTTTCCGTAATAGTACGCGAATCACTGGACATTCATGACCAAGAGGAGGATGGGGGGGATTTCGAAGAGAGAAAGATGATGAAGAAATGGAAGTTGGAGGGCGTGGGTGGAGCGTGCCTTGAGGTCTCCCCTTGGAAAAGGAACCCTCCTTTGGTCGGAGGACCAAATAGAACTACGTATATTTTCATCCCCAGTCAAACAAGGGAGGCAGGGGTCGAATAGGGCCTTGCGACGGACGGAAAATATTGTGATTAAAAGAGAAGGAATCGTATGAAAGAAATGTATGGCAGTCATGGCTACCTTGCGATAAATATAAAAGGGGATGCCCGAACTTGGATAAGAACTTTTATGTTGCCCTGACGTTCTCATTAAAGGTTAATAGATGGATGAGCTCACGTTTTTCAAAGGCTAGTTTTGTTTTGAATTAGTTTGCAGGAATAATAAAAGAATTTTTAGTCCTTCGTCCACTAACGTTCAAATTACATTCAGTGAAATAAACACGAGTTTTTATATCTTCGATAATTCATAATAAGTTAGACTGCACGAAAGTAATCATTGACGATTTAAGCGAATTCGTCGTAGATATTTCATTAGTTAATTTACCTCGTGTAACACGAAAAATTCCTGGAAAAAGGAATGTTAAAATACGAAATATATATCAACGGCAAAACAAAATAATTAAAATTAGGGTACAAATACTTCGGCTAATTACCAACTATTTTGAGGGACAAAAATATTGAAAAACGTAATAAGGTTCGAGAGAGAATAAACTTAGTAAA
Source organism: Pantala flavescens (assembly GCA_020796165.1). NCBI lineage: Eukaryota > Metazoa > Arthropoda > Insecta > Odonata > Libellulidae > Pantala > Pantala flavescens. Next base: position 42,058,556 of record CM036881.1, on the reverse strand, counting down.
AGAAAGACCTTTTGGGAAATGATTTAGCTACAAACAAAGAAAAAATCGATGCATCGATCCAATTAAGCTGATTAATCTATTATTGTAGACGGGAATGCAATGTTAGTATTGTTGTGGCAACGAGTAACCACATTGTTGTCTCTATCGATTCGGCAGCCATTACGAAACAAAAATCAACATTCCATCTTGAACAAACCAGTAATTTTACTTTGAATCTTTTGGCTTTGAAATCCATCACTTGCTACTTAACAACCGGAACGTACAAAAGCGAGATATCATTCACGAAGGCACGCTCCCGCAGTCAAAGCGTTGAAAAAAACTTCGAATTCCGCCAACGGCTACGACCGACATAAGACGAACACCTCTGTGACTTCACGACCCAATAAAACAAACGATCCGCAGTTGAAAAGACCTGAGCAGACCTGGAAAAGAGGCTTTTCTTATGACGCGTAATTGTCCCTATAACTCAAAACCCGGGAACAAAGGAGCTACTGGAAAGAGAATGGAACATATATAGGAGATATTTGGAAGTGAAATCCTCTTGAAAGGAACTAATGGTGCAGCGATGATTACCCAATGAAAACCTAGACGTAGAGGACATACTCTCGTTTACGACCGCAATCATACGAACCGGATGTGTTAAAAACCCTAGGGTTTTTGGATGTAACGCCGCTCGGGATGGTTTCGGAGGGGGGGAAGGTTCTTCAAAAATGCCCGCTCGTGCCTTCGGGAACTTCTTGCATTTCCGGGAAGAGGGGTGGTCGGTAGGGTGGTGGAAGATAACACAGGCGGAATAGGAGTAGCTAAGAAAATAGAGAAGGTCGGGAAAAAGGCACGGATGGGATAAAAAGAGAAAACTAAGCAGAAATTAGGATGTTAATGATGGCCATTTTTCCTCGAGTGGGATGTCTCGGGAGGATATAGTCTCTTAATACAATACCTTGAGGACTCAAATCCTATGCAAACAGGTTTATATCCGTAGAAAGTATGGAGTGATTCGTCTTTCCAGTCTATGTTTATGGTCATGGCTAAATGAAACCTACTGGGGTTCGGAATATACTGAAAAATAATAATAATATTCGTCTTTGTCTTGGTAGAGACTGAGTCTATTAAGTATGGGTATATAGATTACCTTATCCATTATTATATTGCTAATTATCTGACGTTTGTGGTCAACTACTTCTTACGGAACAGTCGGAATACATGGTCATCTCGTAATCTAGAAAATAATGGATTATAAATGTGTATATTATAATTCTACAGTAATAGAAATGATTTATTGCAGGTAGAAGGAAAAGGAATTTTATATACGATATTTCCAGTTAGATTTTTAGCTGGGCTGAATAATCTCTAAATGAAGATCTATCATCGCAACAAGCGTGTTCTAGTTTCTAAATAGCTAGCGAGCACTTAAGTTTTGTGTGTATAGTGTTTTGGAAAACTTTATCTCCAAAGAAAATAGAATTAAACATTTATTGTTGAAATTATTTCATATTTTAAAGTTTTGAATTACTTGCATTTCCAAGAATACTCTATTCACGAGAAAAGCATTCGTTAGCTATTGACTTCTTGACTTTATACATTTAAAAATACGATACTTGCTTATTTCTGGAAAAAACGCATGAAGAAAAGTTTATATTATGAATATATTCTAATATGGATATATTATATAATGGATAAATTACGTTATGAATATATTATATTATGGTTACTTAAGAATTCCACCAAAAATAGGACGTATTTGGTTGCCATGGCAAGGGTTTATAGCAACAGTCCCAACCTTATCTTTGTACCACACAACCCATTCCCTGACAAAAAAGAAAACTCCAATTCCAGAATTTTCCTCCAATTTTTCCTTCCATATCCGTCCCTTTTCCTTCCTATTATTTCTTCTTCACCTCTCCTCTTTTCCAATTTACCCCGCAACTGAAATCTCTTTCAACCCCCTCAACGTTCCACACCGACTTTGAAGGAAAAAGAAACGTGAAAAAGTGGTTCCTTGTTGTTTCTTTATCTTCCTCTCCTCGTTTGCTCTTTCATATCACGTTCGCTTCCCTTTTCATATTCGCTTTCAAGTTTCATTTTCTGCTCTAATAAGACGCTACGTATTCTTGTAAGTGCAGTGAGATGTTTTTTTGACAACTACATCTTCTTCCGACCCAATCACTATATCGTATATTGCACCAGTAAATAAGCATGATTTTTGATCAAATTGTATTATTTTGTAACTTATATTGTAGTAAAGTAATAATGCAACAATGAGTTTATAAAACAAACAGGGTAACGCTATTCCTCAAGTTTCTTAAGAAACTAAGGCAAATATACTCAATACTAGCAGAGGACTCGTCTGGAACTGTTCATACGCTTCGAAGTGTAAACATTACGCAACTATTTTTCTCATTTAACGGATACAAACCCTTATTATGGTTACAAGATCGTTATATTTTTACATATCGTAATATATTCCAATAAATGAGACGTACAGGGACACAAAGTCACAAAAATCTCACTCCTCATCATACCTCGTAAGCCTCATTTTCCAACCATTGTTCCCCCTTTGAGGACGCAGATAATGATACAAAATCTGCCTTGAATGGTATGGGATATTGTTGCAGTGCGTGCGACAATTAAAGCAGCTCTTTCATCCAGACAGGGAGGCTGTAGGTCTGACCCGAAGAGAGGTTGGCAACATCTCACTCGTGCTGAATGAACTCCTTTTCTCGGAGCTGTCGAGAGAGTCAGTCAACGTGATTACGGATCTGACGAGATGGACAGCCGCTCTCATCATCACAAAAGAGGAAAGTACGTGCAGAAAGAACTCTGAAAGGAACATGCCACGCCTATGAACAGAGGTTCCGAAATATGTGACGTTCCGAAAAAACAATCGCTACATAAACACTTCTGGATTATCGTTGAATTGAGCCCTCGACTTTTAAGAAAGAAAATCGTATTCTAAAAACGAATGCAAACTCATTCTTTGATTATTTTCTTTGTCTTCCATAGACGTATTTTTCTTGAAGTAACCAAAAAATATATCATTTTTTCTTAATTTTGACGAAGAAACTTGTATGAATTACTGTGAAGTGAGCAAATTTAGTATCGCTTAAGTTGACCAATCTTTCTGTAAATTTTACTTTATTATAATATAAACTTCTTCTTGGAAATAAATCAAATTGTTCGTCTCACTGTATTTTCTCTCTGAGCTGTTACGATCTAACGGTTGAACTTCCTTTATATCACCCATCATACCTTAAATTCTGTTTTAAAATTCATTAGACGTTCACCTCAAAATGAACGGAGAAATATGAAGAGTAGCTCATAGGAACATAGCCCATTTTGGAACCTCCAACGGAGGACTATGAAGGAAAACAAAGCAATTATATAAGGTCTTCTTCAGGTAGGAAGGATACATCCGGCTTGGGACATTCTGACCAAAAAAGGTTACCGATTTTATCGAAAATGTGATCGATGGTAAAATATAATCAGGCAGAAGAATTGCATACCGTCTTCAATACATCATATGTATAATAATGTCGGCAGGAAAAGTAACGACTATCAACACAGATACTATTACAAACCAACAGAGACCAGTTATTGTCAACAATAAAAAATAAAATGATTATCAACAAGAATTGTACATTGTTATCCAAACAACAGTACTACAACAATCGTAAACGAGATTTTAGAAAACAGTAACCCTTAAGCAATCAAAAATGAAGCCCTAACGACTCAAAAATAACGCATTAATTGTGAGTAATTAAGTGTAAACTTAAATTTAGTGACACTCTCAAGACTATACAGATCTGCGGGCAATCAATTTTCACTTCCCTGGAACCCGGGAGTGATTAAAACAACAAACAATCCTAGCGCAGACACTTCGGACTAAAAAAATACGGGAAAACGTCTTCGAAGTCAGTGAGGAGAAGAAAGTTTTAAAGAGGGGGCGCCCCAGAAACGAGGAGGACACATGTGAAATGAGCGACTATTTCCACACTTTAAACTGCTCCCAGGAGAGAAAAAAATAGTGAAGTGTGATGGGGAAGTGCGGAGGGTTCGCTGCGAAGAGGTGCATCTGCCGGCCTAACGAAGCACGTGGCCGAGCGCATTTGACTTCCTCCCCACCCCACAATGCCACCCGTGCACCTTTAGGGGCCCACACCACCCAAAACCACTCCCCCTTTTTTTTCTAGCACGCGCGTACCCGTCTCTTTCGAGAGAGAATGCACCAATGGGGGAAGTCGTGTGGGGAGGCTGATAAATCTAAAAATGCTTGGCTGACGACTGCATGAGATTTGCCTCGCGATGGTGGATTTGGAAGAAAGGGCAAAGTCAAACGGCGTGAAAAGGGGAGAAAAAGCACGTTTCCAGGACCGAATTGACACCTATACGTTGGTTTTAGGACTGGAGATGCAATCGATGGATGTTTAAAAAGCGTATTATCTGGGGATGTTTTTCAATCGATCACTTCCGAGTTAAAAAGAGGATACCACCATTTTTAATCCTCAGAAATCCCTAGTTAGCTGTGGGAATCTTTGTACAATGCACATGTAAGCGTAATATATATTAAAGTAAATTTTAACTCATTATTCATGCATGTGAACTAACTATTTACATTTGTAATAACTGTATAGTATTGTTTATGCGAAAAGTAGTTTCTTTTTAAAATGTTAGTAGCCCTTATATCGGAGCAATTCTTTTCCCTTTACATAAGCTTTCTTCGATGTATTATTCCTTTATGGACCAGTGGATTTAATCACGACTTAAGACAATTAACTTTCGATTAATGTATGCGTATAATTCAATTAAAAGCAAAATTATTTACTTACAGTGACGAAGGTGGAAAGATAACTTATCGGGATAATAACCAAAAAGGAAAATAGAGTACTTTGTGTTTTACCGTTTAATGATTAAAAATGCGTTGAAGACCGCAAATTATTCATTTCGTGGAACTTAGGAAAACTCTACTTACATTATTATTTTCATCTATTGTTTTAAGCTGCAGACATAAATGGACAGTACTATAATTTTGAGCAGATGACAAAAAATGATATGCGTACTGAAACCTTCCATTCATTACCAAATGGCAGCGCTACAAGGAAAGAATTCAGAAAGAGAATCATGCAGAAATAGCGGAACAACACAACATAGTACATATTCACAAACTTTGACATTGCTTAAGTTTTTATATATTTTCTACGCTAAAATATAACCATTTTACTGTCTCGTAGGTAATGTAGGGTGCTCATTCTTTTTCAGAAGTCTTACTTCATTTCTCCTTCCGAAATATATCCTCGGTAAAGAATGAAAAAGCCTAAAATCCCTCAGTTAACCGAAAAATCTCCGTGCCATGGCTGAGTCGTAAACGTCAACGATGTTCAGCCGTCTCAATTTAAATTACCGTCCCAAAAATATCCCTTTATTTTCGCTTTTCCAATCAAAATAGTGTTTCTATCCTCATCTGAATATAATCCCGTGTTTTCTCTCTTTTTCTTCTTTGCCTATTTTCGCATTGCTTCCGTTATCACAGCCTCTTTCAATTCTCTCCATCCTCAACCAATTCCCCACCCTTGAGTCCTTCCAACCATCACAGCGTCCCTTCCAGTGATTTAGAGTCCGGCAGCTGACCCACCCTTACCCCACCTCCCCTCAACGGCAACCAACGTCCTATGGTGATTCAGTCTCCTTGCAGACAGCGTCGTGCGAAGGACGATGGAACTAAGAATCTGCAACACTATCATCTCCAGCTAATATATACAGCAGATATCCCAACTGAGGTGCGACTCTTTCTTATATATCTAATTATATCTTCTACTACACAATTACAGGTACACCATAAGATATTAACAACAGATTCAACGCTATAGGTAAGTTTGCGATACGGAGGGCCAACATGGCTTCGTCCTAAGTGAAGCGACCGACCAAATACATTAACCATTTCAGAAACATACTAGATACATTCTTTACGTAGTTGAAATTACTCATAACACCTTGAGTCTAAATAAAGATGATGAATGTAAGACTTCCACGCCGAAAGCGGCCCTAAGGGTTGGATGCATAGACTTCGAATACGAACAAGATCTTCTAAAGCAAAAAACTTACTTAAGTAACAGTTTTAGGAAATAGAGAGGATATAGTTATCATTGTTCTAATTTCTCATATAGCATTATATGTATTGATAATGGTAGAAAATTGTGTAATAGGTTCTTCACATAACAATCGCAAGTTCGTTACAAGATAGCTTAATGTGTATGACGATAGCTTAATTCATAAATTTTAAACCTTGAGTAAATTAAATGAGCTAGAAACCTTGGCATAAAACATGAAAAGGTGTGGCATAAAAAACTATGCTTTCAGTACTACCCTGGCTCTGAATTTTTGCGAAAATCCTTATGAAATTAGAAGAGAAATACCCAATAAACACATGATAGTTTCTTTAAAGCCTCTTAAAATAAATTATTTCTTTTGGTAATAAAATAAAAGCATAGCAGAATCACAAAGTCAACAAGGAGTCTCAACTGAAAAGTAATTGGTGAATACCATTTTTTAAGCGAATACGTAAACACGTATCAAACGAGCTTCCTTAACATGGCGGAGGGAGCGTACACACTCACACCAACTCCTCTATCGATTATTTAGGGGTTTTGTGGCAGGAGGAAAACGGATTCTTAAAGCTACCTGTCTTTGTATCCGTTCCTATGAAGAATTCAAACGGTCTAAGTTTAAAGGAATGGTTAGATTTCTTTTTATAAGAAGAACATTAAAGGATTTTTATACTTCTTCAACTGTAGATGTAATTACAAAATAATCCTCAAAGCTTATGTACAGGTTAAATGTCATATAGCCTGTTTTAGCTGATTAACAATTAAAAATTTAACAATTAAAACAAGGCAGACCGTGTTTATAATAACAACAGGGTCATTGCCTAGATGTCCAGCTAATTCTTATGTGAATTAGTAGCCCGTTGCGGAACAGTTTTACTACACCCGAAGGATGTATTACAGTTAAAACAAGGAATGACACTTTACAATTATCCACATTAATACTTTATGCAAAACAACATAAATATTTAATTAAAATTCATCCATGTGCCGTGGAATTTATTCCGTGTATCTAGAAAACCACAATCCCCACAAAAAAGGACAATCTCCGAACCAAAAGCTTAATAAATACATTTTCCTGTTACCATCCGCAATTAACGTCTTTCGGAAATATTTCCGGCGATATGAGGGTCCATTCTACAATTCATTTCAACCATTCCCACTTGCCGTTCCCACGGTTACGCGTTTAATTACAGGGTCGTAAAAAGAACGGAAAGAGAAAGGGAAGAAAACCCCATCTTCCCTTCGCCTTCCATGTTGTACGGCTTCTTCTTTTTTAAAAGAGCTTTTTTTCTCGAGCCCTCCATGTTTTACGATCCCCTCCCACTCCCCGGAGAAATCTCTCGCACGCCCACGCTGTGGGAAAAAAGGGAAGTAGAAAGAAACGGGCCGTTCCCATTGGCGGAGGCGGGCAGGAGGGAAAGGAGCGATCCCATTGGCCGCCTGCTCTTTTTCTCCTGCCTTCATCGATTTTTTAGCACGGCTCTTTTAAAAGAGGGGGAACTCGGCGTCAACGCGTGCCTCCCATTACGATGGATTTTTTTCAGGACCGAGTCCGGCTCTCGTTCGCTCTTGAAATCAAGGCGCGCGGCCTATAACGACAGCGGCGTGATGGGATGTTACTATAAACAAAAGCAATAATCAATTGACAACAATCTAAACATCTAGCTACTCCGCATACCGAGCTAAAAAGAGATGGCGTCCAACGAAACGTAAAGTTCGAAATAATAGTGATACGGCCCTCTTATTCAGACCGCCTGCGGCCTAAGAAAAATGTCGATTACACTGATACAGGAATAAGTAAGGTAGTTTCCATGAAAATATGATAGAAGAGCATAGAAATATTTTTGAGACAGCAATTTTACGACTCCTGATTTACAAGTCCAGCTAAATGCGGGCTAAAGTCGGAAGATGTGCGGTCTTGGAAAAATTTCACCTATCCGACCTTCCTTTATTATGATTATTCAAATAATGAAAATGGCTTCATTATCGGATCTAGTTCACTTTCCTTCGCGAATGAGTAATATTTTAGAGAGTCCTTAGTAACGCTACTCTTTTATGTAATTACCTAAAATCTTTTCTTGTCTGAAAACGTCAGAAAAAATGAAATTTAACTATTTTACACAATTTTCCCGGCTGACATTTACATAACGTTTTCGTTACAGTTTATATGCAGTCGTGGCCGAGTGGTTAAGGCGACTGACTAGAAATCAGTTTCCCTCTGGGAGCGTAGGTTCGAATCCTACCGACTGCGTTCTTATTTTTATCCGTTATTTGAAGAATCGATTATTAATAGCTGATTAATCATTTTGCTCTGAATGGAATCAAATGAGGTTAAGTAAATAAGAGGAGGAGGCTAAAGAAAACGGATGGATGAGATAAAAGTAGATTAAAGAGGGAGAGAAAATCGAAACAAAAAACAATTTCGTTTCCATGGTAACGATGAATTTTTCCTCTCGGTATTTTTTTCGACTACGAGAAGAAATGGATACAGTCCACTTGGGACTGTAACGCCTCTTTCCCATTCTAACATGGTCATTCTTGCAGAAAATATAATATAACGCAATGCGGATTTTCGCAATTAAATAAATTTATATTACTTAATCTACCTAATTACAAAAGTTTTCGGATAATATTTTGATACTCATTTATATACTAATTTATATTATACATGTTATAGCTATCTATACAAGAAGATATAATAAGAGAATTGATGTCAACTGATATTTGATGGGTAATTACAATTTCTCTGAATAGTAAAAAACAATCTACTTTACTATTTCCTTAAAATAGCATCATTTATCCATTCAAATAAAGGAAATCGAAAGAATTGCGAGAGAAAGTTTCCTAGTAAATAAATAAAAACAAATACAATTGAGATACGAATATAAGAACATTTTTTTATATTGTATTACTTCGAGTGGACGGAAACAAACATGTATCGTTATCCTGAGTTTTCGTGATTAGAGTTATTTGCTTTCTTCGATAAAATGTACATCGCAGTCGGTAGGATTCGAACCTACGCTCCCAGAGGGAAACTGATTTCTAGTCAGTCGCCTTAACCACTCGGCCACGACTGCCGACAATTCAATTATGAATACATGTCTTTACTTTAATACTAGGTTTGTTCCCGGCAAAGCTTATGGAAGAAATTTTTTCAGCGGTTTTAGGATAAATTTCTTCCTAAAGATGGCACTAAAAAAGGACCCGAAACTTCGATGGCATAAGGACCTCTGACACGGCTGATAATCCAAGAAAACGTCTTCCATAAGTATGCATTATTACTAATAATCAATTAACAGCATCTTAAGATACGGGATACCTAAGCTACCACGGTAGCGAAATTGGTCTGTTGAGATTTTATGGATCATTTGACCAAGACGATCCTCTCCAGACATTAAATATTTGCCGCTTTCTACAAAGTAAAGCCTAAATATTTAAAATTTAGTCAAAAATCTCGTTTTCCATAAAATATGAAGACTTATTTTTATCCATCGGGTGAAAAGATGTGAGATTAAAATATTGATAGATTAAATTTGCTGCTAACTTTTTCAAGGAAAGAAAGGATAAGAAAATGCGCGCTCAATAAAAATGAACATTATAAATTATAGCTAATTTAAAGTAGAACCTAATAAGCAAAAGAAAGTCAAGCCTGTCATTAGCGAAAGGCATATAATTTAATGAGGACCTAGCGTGAGTTATTTGATTTGCGATGCTGTGTTAAAATCCAATGAAATTTTTTTTAAAAAACACAATATATAGAATATAATTACACAATATACATAATAATAAACAATAACGCTAAGTTCTCTATTTTCCCGACACAAAAACTTGAAATATCAAATCAAAGTAATCCGAAAATATTTCCACCTTATATTGCTCATCCTCATCCAACACTATGCAGTCGTGGCCGAGTGGTTAAGGCGACTGACTAGAAATCAGTTTCCCTCTGGGAGCGTAGGTTCGAATCCTACCGACTGCGAAATATTTTGCTCTGCAGTATCATTTGTATTTCATATTTAATTCAGTATTTTTGTACATCCTTTCTTTGATATCAGTTTACTTGACTCTTTATAATTAAGGAGGGTTTACTATTTTACATGTTTTACTAAGCAAAAATATTAATCAAGAGAATAATATATTGATACAGTAGATTTCCATTTAAAACTTCAAAAAAAATATAAACTTAAATTCCTTATAAAATAAGAACAGAATAATTGTAGTACTCTATTCAAATCTAATTTGTAACATGTTTATCCCTACATATATCGCTACTTACACATCCCAAATCTAAGCCATTTGAAATTTTTCTCTCACTGATGAATTAACATTCATCAGTGCGATTATATGATAAACAGATTATTTATGATCGAAATCGAAGATGAAAATACATCACGTGATGTTTCTATTAAGAATAGAAGGTAGAAAATGTTTTTTTTTTTATCACCAAAATGAGTGAGGAATAATGAATATTGAATATTATTTCATCCTGATTTATACGCATACAAAGATTGCTCTACTTCAATAAGACTCCTACTTTCCCACAGTTGAAACTATAGCCTAGCAACGTTGACAGTTGACAGCTAGTGACTAAGGTAATGAAAGCTTCCCTGTATAACGTAACTTAAGCGTGTTATCCCTCTTTGAAAAATGAACCAGCGATCGGCCACCAGGAGGAGCTCAAACAAAACGCGTGGGCGACTGGAAAGACTGACGGGCAAAAAAAAGCCGAGAGGAAACGATTCCGTGTTCGCAAAATAGCACGCGTGTCCTTCGTGACAGTCGGATACTCGATGCGGTGACGCATTGAATCCATCAATCAAAGAAAAGGGTAGTGTTTAGGGGGTTTTATAGCAGAGCGGGAAAAACAAGTAAAAGGGACGGGGCGGATGGAAGGAAGCACGCGCTCATCGCGTGCGCACTGAAAACAGATGAGGATCGGGGCGCGATTTATCGGATTACAAGGCCCTGAGGTGTTCGCTTCGGAGGACCTCTTTACGTATTTTTGCGCCATCTATGGGATGATCGCAGAGCGTGAAATGCGTGGACGTACGCATCCGGGGGGATGGAAATCAAGATGGCGACGACTTCCGGAAGATCACGATTGATTCCCTCTTTGTGGCTGAGGGAAGAGGGATCCCATTACGGGATTGGTTACTGCACGTATCAGGGAAGAGGATGAGACCAAAAAGAGAGGGTCCGTACGAGATTCCGGCCGAGTAATTGATGGAGGGATATGCGAGATGGGATTGGGGCGTTCTTTTTCGAGTATTCAGTTCTATTATTAACACTTCCCAAACTTTGATTTAATTAATTTCACTTTATTGCACTTTTGAGTGTCAAAAATGTTTGTAAAAGTACTTCTGAGAACTTTAATTGGTAATTAGAAATGTAATATGATTGTAGTAATGTTAGTAGAAAACATAAATGCTTCATAAGCATATTAGCGCTTATACTACCAATGGAAAAGTGTGAACGCATCCTGAATTATTCATTCACATCAGCATAAAAAAAATATTCTACTTTTGCGCGCACCTTTCATCTGTAAAATATTGAATCTTTAATAAGAAATTTACGAAAATATTCGTGATATAAATCGTTTGTCCACCTTTCGTAGTTTTGGGAAATAAACATTTCAATACCTTTAATTAAAAAATCCTTCCTGAAACTAAAAATTTCAAATAATCATGTATACCTCCCAAAATCACGATAAAAAAATACTATCTCACACAAGACTTTTATCCGGGATTATCGTTAAGCTTGAAAGAAGCGATGACTTACTTACCTTAGGTGAAAAGTAGTTGGATGAATTGGATGAAGAGAGATCAACAGTTCTGCAAAGTAGAAGAAGACGAATATAAGATAATGTAAGGGAAGGAAAGAATTATTTTTTCGAAAAAAATATAAAAAAATCTAGTTAAGGTGACTAGTATGAACATAATCAAAGACATGAATTCCGCAAAAATTTCATGATAATAAATTAAAATACCAATTGAAAATAGTGAGGTCTATTATGACATACATTATTGTTGGCTGCAATTGTAAACAGCTTTTGAAGAGTAAGAGGTAAAATTTTTTGAAGATTAGAATATACTTGAATTTTTCGTTCGATCAAATATATAAAACGGTTATCATTCAAGCTCAATGATCTCGATCATTGTCGTGGTGAAATAACTTTCTCGGACCGAATAAAGTTTAACGGGAAATTATACATATACATTGAAAAAAGTTAGGTTGAAATTATAAATTAATAATTTTCAATAAATCACAGGATATTCAAGAATAACTTTCTTAATAATTACAGCAATAGCAATACTAGCTCTTCAAAGCATTTCATTATGATGCAGAGGGTTCAATCGACTTTATAGACCATTCAATTAGATACACAAATTTATATATTTGTGTTTAACAAGAGTTAAAATTAGTTTCACATCTTCTCTTTCCCTCTACCGGCACATCATTCTCAGTATAAATCAGTAATCTTCTTTAATCGTACAATAGAACTCGAAATATTTTTGAACCTTAAAAATACACACCAAAAGATCTACGTAAATATATAGACATTTTTGGAGATTCACCGAAAGTAAACTATTTCTTTTTAAAAAAATACACTCGACTGTATCGAAGCCTGCTGTACAAACATCATACAAAGATGAGCTTATGCGGTGAAGAATAATATCTCTCAAGTTCTGAATGAGCACATGTCTGCTTATTGTGTTCTTAGGAAACAAACTCCGTTATATTTAGCTCCAGACCCTCATTATCCTTTATTCGGCTCATCTCGTTCTATTACCCCTCTTAGCCATTCGAGGCTCAATACACTGCTGCCGATGGAGCGTAAGATTTCACATGAATTATGAGAAATAAGAGGCTGGGTATCCATAACAATAAAGCGAAATACCGTCTTGTGTTATCTGTAGCCCCTATACTATAAAGGCTATTACTACTGTAGAGATATGATTAGGTTGATAATGAAGGTAATTTAGGTGATAATGCTTATTGAAACTTAATTCAACTGATTATTGATTAATATCTATTGCCTTGGTCCCGAGTTCGAGTCCTGGCTATACGGGAAATCATTTATCTTAATAGTGATATTTTTCAATGGCTGAATATCTCCTTGAAATATTCCTCGAATCGATGTCTCTTTTAAATGAATAAGTTAAGCTAGAAGTTCATTCATAAATTAATAAAAAGTTAAATTTAGCTACCTTAATGTATCAATACGACGAGCGTTAGTAAGTACTTAATGCCAATCTTGATTACGTAACCATGACAATCCTATTGATATTAATGTGCGCATAAAAATGAATAAAAGAACTAATAATTGATGCATTTATATAAGAAAAATCAGAACTAAATTCCATTAAACGATCACATGTACAAAAATACTCACCAATTCAATCATGCAAAAAAAATATTCAACAAAATGTCGGCACAGAGAAGAAGCGTAAAAAAACACGTTGAAAATCGAAACAAGTCGGAATTCAAAATGGGGTCCCAACCTGTTTTCGCGTAACCACTGCGTCAAAGACCCTAAAGAAGTGAGGGGTTCCGACCCTAATGATAACACGCTTTTTAAGCAGGGTGCCCTTAAAAATTCCAGAACCCTGCCGATGGATAACACGCGACTGCCGCAAGTGCCCCGCTGCGAAAAAGGGAAACCACAAAGGGAAAAAAACTCGTCATTTCCCAACACATTATGGACACCTTTGTGTTTTTTGCAGGAGCCACAAGTAGGCTCACTCCAAAGGCCTTTTTTCTATCCCCTACCTGAAGAAGGTATGATGGCATGCGGCCGGCTCAACAAAGGGACCGAACTGAGCTAATCTGGACGTAAAACGAGGGCCCTGCGGAAGAAAAAAACGGCACAATTGGCCCTCTTTTTGGTTAGGTATCCCACTCAGCGGATTTCACGCTGGTCTCATCCAGCTCTATTCCGAAACACGTTCGTGCCGCAAATGAGGACGGGATGACTCAGGCGGTTTTGATGACTGTAGTCCTTCTGGAGGAATACTACATCAATGATGAGGACCCCCTATTAAATTGGGCCTTCCCAATTCAAAATCTAAAAAGATGTATGTAGATACAAGTACGAGTCGCTGTAAGATTCATATTACGCCAAAAATACAAAGAGTTTAAGGAAATGAATTCATTGTTCTTGAACTCTCTGTAACACACAAAAAGTAGCTCTAGTACAGACATGGATGTAAATGTATAGGTTATCAATGAATCGATACAAACAATATAACAATTTATATCGTCTCGTTTGAAGATTACTAATACGCTTATATTGTGTGATTCTGAATTTATTTAGCTGGGTCGTAACACTCACAACTTTATTAAAGAATATCCAAAACTTCCAACTATATAATTGAATAATACCGAAGAAGAACAATATAAAATCTTACAAAGTAAAATACACATTCTAAGTAAAACCTGAGTTAAATATATATATGTTTAACGAAAAGTATATCAATGAAACAATTAAAACATCGATGCGAAAAAACCATACCATTATTGCAAACTAATTATTGATAACGTCACATCGCAGTAAATATATTTTTCATATTTTTAGCAGCAAACTCTGAGGAAATATAAATAGGCTAGACGATTATGAGTTAGTGGATAAAGACCATGCATTCCATACATGTTTTCTAATGAGCATCATTTGTATCCGAGAATAAGGATTTCCACTGTCTAATGATGTTATGAAATATAGTTTTACTTAGATTAATCATCTTCATGCTAAACAATGGTTCCATAGATCGGCTTGAGCATTGAGTAGATAACTTTTAGATGAACTCACACCAACTTCCGGTTGATGAATAGCTAAAGCGATTTACTGCTTTTACGCATTTTTTTGGAATGTACTAAGCAACTGCTTCCGGTGACTTCTCCGAGAAATATTCAGCAATTTATGGAAAAATATCTCTCATTATAGACCATCTGCTATTGGGTCAGTAAAGATGATTGTGAACCATTATGGAGCAATCTACATTGACCGGCTACATCTCCAATATCAATAAAACGCCATTAATATGATAAGTAAATTCCTTGCATCTTTCAGTAGATATACTTAAGCTTTAAATTAGTTAAATTAGTATAAATGCAAGAAGCTTTATCTTACTTATGTTATTTTCTACAAAAATCATACATTGTATTCATATAATGAAGCATACAGTTCAATTGTCATGAAATTCCAATGTCCAATGTTAAAAAATGAAATTATCCCTGGTAAAGTAACGTCATTATGCAGCAAAAAATCACCCGCTACGTGAAAAATTTACTGATGTCTATAAGAACGAGTTTATTAAATATTAAAAACAAATAAAGATTAATAAAAACTGGAGTAATTATAATAACAAAATAAAAACCAACGTTCAAACTAAGAAGCTGATATTCATGAAATGAAAATTAGAAAAAAAGTAAAATTTGAAAATTAATATGAGCATAATGAACCTTAAATTTCACTAAGGAAGAATTTTTATCATAGATTGTATGAAATTCTAAATAAACAGATCCTATTTGAAGGAAAGACATAGTAATTAACTTATATTCTGAACTACTTCCTACGAGAAAAAATTGCAAAGTAAGATTTTAAATTATGCATAAAAGGCCGCTCCTTACCCAATTGTTTCAATATTAAACTAACGTATGTAAATAAAAGCCTAACCTTGCTAGGACGACGACAGCATTCTTTCCCGACCTGGGCCATTTGTTTTCATTCCGATCGATAGCTGACGGTGCAGAATCGGTAAACGACGACACTCGGGCGATAACTTTTTATCATCTCGCGCCAGATTTCATGGCGCATTGTTGTGCAACAGTTGAGAGACGGGAAAATAACTAACGAAGCAGGAAGTACGAAAGAAGAAGGGGTCTATATATAGAGAAGCGCCAAACGAATCCTCTGACGTCATGAGATGGGAATGCGTGGTAAGAAATGGAATCGATATCTCTCCGTACAGCGGATTTTTCACGGATAAATAGAAAGTGACGATGCGTCGGAAATCACTACTCAAAAGCGGGACGTTTTCGACTCTGATGAAAATAAAGCGGAAACGTTTATGCCTGACTATTTTACGCGCCGTCAATTTCCCGGAGTATGATTCACGATTCATTTCCAGAAAACTTTCTTCTGCTCTTTACCCTCTGGCATCTTAAGCTTATATTAGATACAAAAGCGTGAACAGGTTTATGGGAAATGATACACGATCGAAAAGTCACTGCTAATTTCCTTCCGTCGTGGATTTCCGTTAGGTATTGTGAAATATTTTCTTATTAAGCTTCTTAGATACAGATAATAGTTATAACTAAGAAACAATTGAATATAAACATTAAATTATAGGTTTCGACTGATTCATTCCAGAAATAAAATTGGCATTGCTCAATAAATACTAAAGATGTAATTGTCCCTCGTAAAATACAGTTATCTATAATTATATAAAACTAGATAACATACTCTCTGTAATATTATCGTCCGAATTCATCAATAGATATTAAAGAAAAAAGCAATAACTGTATAAAAGTAACGAATTACCGTTAATTTAGTTAAAATTAAGAAGTTAAAAATGATTAAAATAAATATGAATAAAATACTTAACTAAAAGTACGTATAGAGTGGATGATTCAAGAGAAATAATGTTTTATTGGATGATTATTATAAGAAACTAATAATATTAGCTCTGCTATCAAAATTATATTGGCCTTATCTTTAAAACACAAAATGTAGTTTCATAATTGAAATCAATGAACAAGTAGCTAATTATTCAATTTTTATTAACTGTAACTCTTTACCTTTAAATTCGAAGAAGCTTAACTTCCTCTCTTGTTACTTTAGAAATAATCATTCACCTGTATCATACGCAAATCATACGATTGGCTACGCTGAAAAAAAAACGACGAAAAAAAAAACACGACAAAAAAGGGTATTTAACGTCACTACCAAACCTCTTTATCATTCATAACATCCCAATCCTGAAAAGGGGATACCCGGCCAATATAAACGGCGGGAGATCCTAAAACGAACCCTTAGCGGCGATACCCCCCATGGAAGACGATTAGCTACTTATTTATGTAAACGGGGAAAAAACGGGCAAAAAATGGGGTGAGAACGGGAGTCAGGTAGGAATTCAACCCCAACGGAGGGAACGAAAAATATGAAGCAAAAAAGGTGCATCCAACAGGTCGCGTGTCGGCAAAAAATGCGCGCGAGTAAGGGGAACCTCCTATGCCCTTTTGAGAGCCTGGCAGCCGCTATCAATCCACCCCTCGGAATTTTTAAAAAGGGGAGAAAAAAGCGTTCCCTTTTAACGGGGGAAATTTTCGGGACACGTTCGTGCATTCTTCGAGACACGCGCCACGAGGTTTTTTCTCCGACCCCACCGATTGGGAGGGGATTTTTTGAACCCTTGGAATGAAAACCTCTTTAGAAGGGAGGCTATGTGGGAAAATTGAGATTTTTTGGGTTGATAGGTTTGTGAATGGGGAGGCGTTTAAAAAGGTGTGACCCGTCAAGCACTTCTTGATGGGGAGAGTTTTGCGTCTGCCACTTGATACAGGATGTGGAGGAATGTTTTCCCTTCCGTATTCTATTCTAATGGGAGCTTTTTGAGAAGTTTTTTCTTTCCATGACGTTTTCTTCGGAAAATTTTTATAAAAGATTAGTTGGTTCAACAGTAATTTACTTCACCTACTCCTCTTATTAACACTCATCATTTTCAAATGTAAAATAATTACAGCGTTTTTTATTCACATTATTCTCCTAATCTTGTGTTTATTTATTTCTGGTCATTTTCCTTGTTAATGGTTATTAGTAAAGGAATTTTCGAGTAACTAAATACAGCCAGGTTTTAAGGATCTAATTATTATATAGTAATAATTAATAAAATCTATTATTATTTTCATTGTCTTGAGGCTATGAAGAATTAAACTTGAAACGATGGATCTAACATTTTCACTCGTGGAAAGATACGTAGCAAATAAAATTACGGAAATAATTATTACGTAATATAGTATTACTTGCAGTTCCGTATATCTTTAGCTAAGATTAACTTGAAGATAATATATTAATCTTGCTATTATATTTAAATATGATACTACGTATAATAATGTTTGGAATTGTTATGTTTGTTAATCGCTAATAGAGGTATAGAATTACATAAGAGAGATATACAATTCGCTAACTTTTGTTTCAGCATCTTACAAAACTGTTAGAATCAATAGCGTAATTCACGATTGAACATTTATGAATAAATTTATTTATTTTAAGAATACGTTGAATCATATATAATAAAGCATAAATCTAATTTTCTATTCCTAGCCTAGTTATTTTCGTAGTCAATACGAGATCGGGAAATCATAGAGAGAAAATATTTTCTTGAATTAATAACTTGCTACTTTATTCTTTAAGTTTTAATTATTAGAGAGCAATTTGGCATTTTGATGCCTTTTTATTCCGATTCTAAAAAATGTACGTCATCAAAGGACGGTTTCCACGTATATATAAATACATAGTACCACGGGGTCATCATCTTGCACCTCAAATTTTTTAATGGATGACAAGCTAAAATAGTGGAGAAAGCAATTGAAACAGCATAAGGTCCTTATTTTATCACTTTCCCTAAAACACAGAGGTTTATTATAATAGAAAGGTGAGGAGTTCTATCTATAGCCAACCTCACGTTCGAGCGCTCTTTAGATGAACAGGTGAATGAATTGGGAGGTATTAAAAACAGGATCCCTAATGCAGTTGAGTGTGGAGGGAAGGTGGGGTCAGAAAATGAATAGATTTTTTTTATAAGAGAGCGGTCGGATAGCCGTAAAAAATAGAGGCGCGAAGGGAAATGGTCCTTTGTTATCCCATTTACCAGTCGCGCGCCGTTACTCAACAGTTGCCCCATCAAAACAAGCAGTCGAAAAAAAAAATCCGCCCCTTTCCCTGGAATGTAAACAAGCTCTCGAAATCTCGGCTTAATGGTGGAAATGAAACGATTCTGAATGGGATGCCGTTTCTGCAGGCGATTAGGAAATCTTTAAAAAGACCGTTTTGGATTAACTTGTTGAGCAACGTTTGCGGAAACGAATAACGAGTATAAACGTGATAATGATAACTAATATTGTATATTACTTCTACGATTAAATATACACGTTATGATTCCGATGATTCGAGGTTATTTTGTGTGAAAAGGGTACATTTAAATTATTAGTAAATGTTACAAGGATGGGATTCTTAGAGCTGAAAATTTTTCTTTCTCTCATAAAGCCAAGGATTGTAATGAAATGTAATGAATGTAATTTTATATTAAGAAACCGGTCGCGAATATACCAATTTTCTGTGGAAATTTACGAAGTTGTTTTTATTACCAAGGATTGTAATTACTAAGAATTTATTTGTCTTTTGGATATCGGAATAGTATTTTATAGCTACCGGAATTAAAAGATGAATTGTGTGAACAAATTTTTATGCCTCTTAATTGATAATAACACTTAATATGACGGTTAGTTAATGATTGTCTACTATAATTAAGCATTTTTACACGCTTCCACTATTTTCTCCATGTAAAAATACTCATTTACCTTTGAATTTACGTAGAAAAATCGTAACGAAAATTTTTAAAATAATAATTTTGCAATACGTTAAAATTTGCACATTTATAATTAGTGTTTGTAATTAATGGTAACCATTGTATTGATTATATTAATGAAAAGGACGAAAGTTTATAATGTTTTAATGCTGTCAACTACGTCAATGGAAAATATATGGCTTCTATTTAGCCCATTAGGCCACTTAACTTCTTTGCAGGCAATAAAATTTAACCATTGGCAATAGTAATAAACATAAATGCATAGTTTGCAGAATATAGAATTCCTAAAGTGAGGCAAGAAAGGAGGCATCAAGAGCAACAAAAAAGAGTTCGGTATTTCATACATAGACACTAATGTATTATCAAATGTACGTCTCCCCGAGCTGGAAGGAACTACGTCGCCAATGATAAGAGAATACGCATGTTACGTAGTTTCCATGACTACATTGTCGATAACTGTTTCCGCTAGCATTCCAGCATCATTAAGAAATAATGGTAATTTTCATTGTTTACATAATTGGTGCTAATGTCCATAATCTCTAAAATATAATTATAAGAATCTATATTTACCTAAAAGACTCATTGTAAAATACATAAAATATAATGGGAACTTGGACTTATAAAAGTATAAATAAATAATAGAATACTATATGTTATCTTTATGAATAAAATATACTGTTAAGAAACATATAGAATTAATTGAGCCTATAATATGTATAGATTGATTATAGAATAATTTATTATTCCATACAGCAAACTGTTCCCGAGTAAATGCGTCACATAAATTGTTATTAGTAATGAAGGTGTAGCTAATTATTTAAATACAATTGTAAGTATTTGTAAGTCATGGATTTTTACAAAAAGAATTAAATTATTTCTTTAGTAATGAATCGCAAATACGCTTATTGTAGTTAAAATAAGAGATGACAAATCATTATAACGGAAAGATCCTGAGTATATATTCGTTTTTATTTCAGATTTTAGAGCATTGTAGAATTTGTTGCTCAGTTTTCACTGTAATTATATCTTCAGGAAACATTTTATGCCATAATTTTTTCTATAAAAAGAGGAAATTAAAAAAAAAACTTATATACACAATAATATAGCAGTAGCTTTAATTATATAACCGAAATACGATCATCATCACATGATCCTTGTTAGACTTAGTTAGAAAGGGTTTTACTTGTTTAGCATAGCTAATTCTATGTTCAATAATTACTGTTTACTATCCTCCTACGTCCTACTACGACATAAATACCAATTGGAAAAAGAGAATTGAGCGATATTATGTCAATAACCTAGTTTAGTGATTCTATCAGAAGGTTTGAATGTGTAGAAATTTATTAAAAACCGTCGGTACATTATTACTCAATATTTACCTCCAAGAGTTCTTTAATAAAGACAGTACTTAGGATACCTAGATTTGGTGGAATAGATAAAGTACGCGACAGATACCAACGGGAAGATAGCTAAGTCAAAAGAGTTTTCTTTTGCGTCAACGCTTTCTTCAACCCAATGGCGCCCTCGCATCTGAGACCTTTACCTCTCTTCAGGAGAGCCCTCGTATTTTGCATACCGGTAGAAAAAAATAACCCCGATGGCAACGACACGTGAAAGGGGAAAAAATCCTCCGGAACGAAAGAAACAGAAAGAAAACTCTCGAATTCTTGTAGCATTCGGGAGTAAAGTGGTGCAGTAAAAGCGTCCGTAGCAGAGGTCACGAACCACAATAACAATCGTATATATATTCCCGAACGGGTGACGGGCTCACTAAAACGGTTTTACCCTTATTTGTCTCTTTCCTCTCTCCCTTGCCCCTTTCACAACAATTGCCCTCCTTGCCATTGGCCGGAGGAGGGCGTGAAAGCAGGTTGCCCACAGAGGAACAAGTGGATTTTTGCCTAAAGAAATATGCAAAGGAACCTTTCTCTCTTCGGTGGGACACTTTTTCGCCAGTATTTTTAAGTGGCACTAAACTCATCCGGATACAACTGTCGTTTCTGCGAACTGATGGGGTTTGAATTTTTCCGCTGTAACCAATGGCTTCTTCCTGCTGTGCAATGGGCGCCAAAAGGTGTCGTTCTGCAAGAAAGTTCGCAACTTTGCGCAAATTGGGAATTTTCTCTCATGCTTACTTGGAATCGAATCCTAGCAAAACTAATTGTCATCTAAATATTTTCTCCATAATTTTTCCGAGGTATACATGGGATTACTATGGAATTATACCTTAAAAGTATTGTTAAAGCAATAATCGGATAAAGATGGAAAATAAGCTTCAATTTTCAGCGCGAAGTCTTCAACTATACCCAGAAATGAATATTCCTTAGAAATAAGAACAGTAGGTATTTCAAACAATTCAGACAAGGATGGAGATGCTTATTATGAAAACTTTGTAGAATATATTTCTATTCTCTCTCTTAATTTACGGATTTTTAATTACTTATAGATTTTATTTATATCATTTTAACAGCTACGTATCTTTCTCTCCCTCTCTTTACTTATAATATCTTTCCTTCTTTGTTCTTTTTGTATTATACGCAACTTTACCCATCTTTATGAATCACAAGTATATCTTTGTTAAGGTTCACGGCAAGTAAATAATATACAAACAGGTGTAACTTTGAGACCTTATTCGTGCAATAAATTCTACATCATAATAAAACTCGTCCGAATTATTCGACAATTCGAGTTTTTCTATATATTTTTAAGGTAAAAGGTGGTAATGTAAGGTGTCAAAGAGGATACATAGGATATATATATAATAGGTATATACTTAGATGAATTCCGTTGCAGTTAGACTTATTAAAACCAATTCAAGGAGATATAAACAAACCTTACAACAAAAAAGAGGATGAAAAGTATACATTTATAAATCTAAATCTTTACATTTACGATTCTAGAGAATGAATAAGAACCAGAAATGGAATATTAGACAGGAAAGGCATCAGGAAAAAATAATAACGTAATTATGCAAATAGAAAGACTCTTATGACTCAATTTAAAAAAATTACTATTCTAATTCAGCTAGAAAATACCGATGTATTAGTACACAAACTTTAGACTTACAACACCATGCAATGCATACAAAAATAAATTTAATTATCTTGCAAAAAATCGCTTACGCTATCCAAATTAACAAAGAATATACAAACAATGATCACATAAATTAGAACAAAACTGAGTTGGAGAAATCATAGAAAAACATGGAGAAAAACAAATGGTAAACGAAAAATATCGAAATGGCGACAGATCAATCCAACTCACCTCTATCAGCTTTCGTATCGCCCTTCCTCGGAACCCCAACGGAAGGAAAGCTTCAGGCAGTCCAGTTACGACCCGTCTCTACGCAACTACAGGGAATAGGAACCGAAAAACGGTTGATTTTCCACAGCTTCGGGCGGAATAGATAGAGTAGAGCGCGTGAGACGAGGGGGAGAGATTCTACGAATCCTAGCATGAGAAGATCAATAGGGACCGAGTTTTAGATTTTTTCTCCCGGGATTCCCTATCTCTAAGGTGTCTCGCAAGGAATATGTTTAGGTCCCGTTTGTTTACAACAATGAACGAACTCGTATCCGCTTGCGATCCTTCCCAACTACACGACAATACATAAACAGGGCGCCGTCGAAGGCGTGACGGTTTCCGATGAGTCACGATCGGAACTCGCCCGCGTGATGAACACGAGAGGCACGCCTCGACGTTCGATGTTGGTTTCAGCGGTTGGATCAGTCCTGAATATGTTATCAAACGTCCTTCTATCTTGCGGAGGTGATATTTCGCGGGGCCCGGGATGAGGCGGTATCGAGCACTGAAAGCGGTTTCGATGCGATCGGGTGCCGGGAGCGACGCTGGTGCGATCTGGCGACGCGGCGTCGGAAGCTGGATACACAACACGCCCCTCTGCTCCCCGCCCTAGCTCCTCTCTAGTTCTCCGTTGCCGAAAAGGATCTGCGCTTCCAAAAAAAACAAAACCACGTTCCGCGTGGGATAGTCAAGTCATACGGAACTAATCTGCGTAATATTAAAAGAAGATTGCTCTATTTGGAAAGTGTTTTATTTGCTTATTTATGCTGTAGTCATAGTGACGCGTATGGTTTCAATTGGCATAACATTAGAATGGATAAGGATGAAGGCTTAAAACACCAACGATCGATATGATACGATATTAAAATACTTTTATTCGGAACGAGATTAAAATGACTATCAATTCAATTAAATTTTGTGGTATAAAAGTAGAATAGTTTAACGTACATCTTGGAAGGATATGAGAGAAATATTTCTAAAAATATCCCCAGCTCGAACAGATTAATTTCACGAGGAATATAAAGAATGTAATAATAGCGGGGTAATTCAATAATATTATCCGGAGAGTGGAATATTTCATTTGAACTTTTTTCGTACCAAGAAACGCCTACAATAGTTTTCTTTAATTCTATTTTCTTGAATTCCATTTTCTCGAATTCAAGGCAGTAATATTACAAATGCACCAAATTTTGTACGATCACATATTAAACTGAAACATTTTCTAAATAACGAATATTAATTAGGAAATTCCTCGGAAATGTTTTCATTTTTGGATGACGACTTTAGTTGGAAAATTTACATTATCGTATGGTGTAACGTTCTACCCTCACTCTCTCAGTGCATTTTATTTTCTTTCCGAATTATTATTCAATTATCTGAAATAATATTCTTAGAATAAAAGGTTTCCAAAAGATATATTTTGATTGACCTGCATTTTTCAAATCTTGGAATTATAGAAAATTAATATAATTCTTGCTCGATTGGGAGATATAGTAGAAGATTCGTATTAAAAATTCAGTCTAAAGAATGTTATTCTACATGTTCAATGTTCTGTGTTTATGGAAGTACAATTACACTATTTAATGCGATTAAATTTTTTTAAAATAATGGTATGATAATATAACAATATCAAAATATGACTAAATATTATATATAATATATATATTGTCTAAATATTACGAGTATATATAATATATATAATATTTAGACAAAATAGTATTATTACATTATTACTGTAGAATACAGTGTAAAAGTTATATACGTTATTTAAATGATATAAATTTTAATTGTGAATGACATCATTCTTTTATCATTACACTTAATCCTTATCTAGTAAGCCTTCTCCTGATTAATTTATTATAACCCACTACTGAATACTATATTGAACTAACTAACAAATTTTAATCCAAATGATCAATTAATCATTTGCTCTTTACATGTTAGTAGATACTTCAATTTTTTAGGGTTTTTTCTTCACCATCCGACTGAATTAATGAACGCTTTTTACTATAAAATTTAAAAAATCGATACTAAAAATAAATATAACGGGAAAATAGTCCATCATTTATAAATTTAAATTTTATACTAACTAATTCATACACGTGCTATAAACTCGTTGTTATCCCCATCATATGATACTGACTTTAAATTATTATGTCCATACGGTACAGTAGACCATAACACACTGTCCAGGAACCCCGATAAATTAATTTATGGATACGATTAGTCCCGTTAGACAGAAGTATAGCACTCAATGAAAATCGAACTCCACGTGTTGGCATCTTTTAACAATCCCTAAGAGAAGAGAAAGCTGTAGAGGGGTGCGAGGGCGGCATATCCCTTTGCCGGACACAACAACCCTAGCGACTGACCCCTGTCCACTGCAGGATAAAGGGTATGTTGTTTTGGTGCTCTGCTTTTAGTCTCCCACAAGATGACCAGACGCGTTGCGTGGGATATGTCGCTCGGCGAAACGGGTTCTTCGACCCTCTCCAAGGTCGATATTCCAAAAAGGAGGCTTTCAGGTAAAGGAGGATGGAAGAAAGCGGTCATGCAAAAGAGGTTGGGGAAAAAGGGGTTTTTTTCCATCGACCCCACCCCGTCCGTCCCTCTACCGTTACGCGGGGAAACGGTAAGAAGTGGGTTAGGAAGGGATTATACTGGGAAGGAATGGCGACATGTGGGGGTGGGAAAATACCATGCGTCCTCGAAATGTACGCGAAAACCGTTGCTTTTCGCATGCAGAACGAAAGAAATATAGATGCACGGTAAGTCTCCAATTCTATTCATTTCACAATATGATATACTTTACCCTTTATGGTACTGTAAAAGGGAAGCAAAATATCGTTGTTTTGCACAGAAATGTCCTTTAAAGCATTCTTTTAAAGGTTTTAAACTCAAGTGGAATTCTATACACGGTATTCGAAATAAAAATTGCCATATATATTGGTTTAAAACAGCGATATTATACTTAAAACGCAATTCAATAGTGTAAAATCGAACTGCGCGATAGATAATCTGAGCAGGGATCTTCTATATCTGATAGTTGTATTTAAGATGATGCAATATATTTAGGGATTTACTCTATGCGAAAATAAATTAGCATTAAAATATTTTCCTTATATCTTTCAACTAAAAACGACAAATATACTCATTAATTGGATAGAAGTACAACCGAAATTGCTCTAAATTAAACATGTTTGGGTTTGACTTTGTCGCTGATTGTTTTCGGATTAATTTAACAAAGCATTATGTATTATGTATTAATATATATGTATCGTATATACGTATGCTATTACAATAATCTTATGTAAAGGGCAATTATTATATGACCATTTGCGATAAAATTGACGAGTAAATACATGGATTATTAAATAAATAAGTTACAAGGTATTAAATTATTTGGAGTATTGGTACGTTTGTGAGTTAGAAATAAAAAAAGAAAGAAGAATATAATTTTTCTACCCTATATATTATACAGATTTACTACATGCGAAAAAATCGGAGTTTTCTCCTCAATCTAGCTTTAAAAACGTACAGAATAAACCAAAAGAAGCATTTTCCCAAAATAATTTCTCAATCTCAAACTTAAAAAAGTATTTTCTACAGTCAATTGTCTGCCAACAAAAATATCTGAAGCCATATCATTTTATCTCAACATTTATTGAATCCTTAGAAGAGAAGTTGGACAATAATGAGTAATTGAAAGCAAAAAAATTCATCATTTTCTCGACACTAACGAAGGGGTTTTCGAAATTGGAGGAAAATTATGCCCCGGGTGAGGATCGAACTCACGACCTTAAGATTATGAGACTTACGCGCTGCCTACTGCGCTACCGAGGCTGTGAGGCGTGACGTACTATTTAATTTATATCCGACGTATCGTTTAACTTTTACTTTTTCATTTTATATTAATTTACATATATCCTAAACCTCTTTTTGCCCATCATGCTTTTAACTCGATTAGTCCCTTCTGCTGAATATTTAGTTTCAGACATTTTTTATACACATAATTCAGTCAGTGAAACAATAAAAATCATATAAGACGTACATTATTTAATAGCAAAAGATATCAATAACTTAATAAAACGAAAAAGGGGGCACTCGGATTTGAACCAAGGACCTCTCGATCTGCAGTCGAATGCTCTACCACTGAGCTATACCCCCCACATTAATATTACAAAAAAATGCTATTTTTAACATAGATTGTTTTACAATCTCTCTAAATGTTCTCTTTCATCTCTTCATGTTTTTATTTGACAAAATAAAATAGATATCTCCAAATATAAATAAACTATAGGCCTTTTTCGCCCCCTGTTAACTAGCTATAATGGGTAGAACATCTAAATACGTAGAAATATAATTACTATACATAGCAAAATCATACAGTATTCCATGATTTATCCAACTACATCTCATGATATTTACTTTACTTGAAGGGTCTTTTACTCATTCCATTTCCTACCAAAATATAGGTTTATTCAGGCAAAAAATGCCCCGGGTGAGGATCGAACTCACGACCTTAAGATTATGAGACTTACGCGCTGCCTACTGCGCTACCGAGGCGTTGGGTTATAAAAGAGTTATTAAAACTAAATTACAAAATCTGAATTTTCTTGGTTTTGCGAGATCTCTTTATAGAAGTATAACCTTGGCATAAGAGCATGGGCACCCCTATGCATAGTCTTATTGCTCTTGGAGGTGCGTGAATGGTTATGGTTTCCTTAACACGTTATTCAACATTCTTTTACTTGATACTAGGCACTGGTCATCCTGTTTGCTTCGGATCTCTATGCTTTTGTAAGGAAATATGATAATTGTTCTAACTCAATTATTCTTAATGCTACCATTATATAGAGTTCAACGAATAAACTTTTTTCACTTCATTAGTTATTGATTATATGTTATCATTCACAAAGTGCATTTGAATTAATTAATCTATTGTCTCAGTTTTCAGTTCCTATGATTTTATTCTTTTTTCCATTACAAGTAATAGAATCTTAAAAGAAAAAAAACTCAATTACAATAGTAGTTATATTTTGTTCTTGACGGTTTGGTAAGGTATTTTGATTATCATAAAAGAAAGAGGGGGCACTCGGACTTGAACCAAGGACCTCTCGATCTGCAGTCGAATGCTCTACCACTGAGCTATACCCCCTCATATTTAGACTTTAAAAATCCCTCAATATATTCTTTTAGTTTTAATTATTACTAGACTAATTGTTCATTAGTTTATCTAAAACTTCACGTATCAGTCCTTTAAATTTAATTTTAAATTTAAAGGACTGATACGTGAAGTAAAAATTTAAACACTAAAAGTGAACAAAAATCCCATCAGAATTCTCTAACATTGCAAGCTAAAAGATTATCGCACTAATAATAACCAGAAAGCAAACCATAATATCTATTGCGATACTGTATTTAGGCCTCCAATTCTATCTCAAGGGAATGAACGATGAAAATGACGTTGAGTAGTCTATTGATCTTTTATCGATGTGGTAAACTAAATTTATTGAAAGAATAACCGAAGAGAAGGTAATATAAACATACAAATATAATTTCTACAATTGAAGCAAATTCTCATCGTTTGAATGTTAGCATTAGATTATTTTATTATTTTTTTACTCCATCCTGTGGTATATATGTTATAACAAACACGAACGAGACCTTAATCAATGGATACAAAAATTCAATAATTTATAAAGGTTATCGGTTGCCCAACATATAACAGTACACGTCAGTAGAATTAGCTTTCGGAAAATTTAATTTTTGGGATTGTAATAGGTTTGTACAGGCAAAAAATGCCCCGGGTGAGGATCGAACTCACGACCTTAAGATTATGAGACTTACGCGCTGCCTACTGCGCTACCGAGGCTTGTGATAACCACTGGGTACATTTTTAATAAATTAGTAGGATAATAAAGAGTATAATAAAACGACAACTATTTATTTCAATATTTCATTCTTTACGTTATCAAAAAAGTCATAGCGCCTCGTATGCACCGTAAAGAAAAGTTACAGCGAAAATTAATCTTTTAATTAGTGTAAATGTATAATATTCCACACTACATATACATATTGATGTAATTCTAATTATTCTACGACTCATAAGCGGATAGATCGAATATAATCGTTTCGACAATGGTTATCCATTTTCACTCAAAAATACGCAATAAGAGAAAATGATAGATGCTAAAGAAGATGGTAAAGAATGCCCTTACCCCGAAAGGGAATGACGAATAGAAAATAAGGGGAGAAAAAAGAATAGTAATTGATGAACGTTCCTCCCCTTTCCTTCCCCAAGGCTAAAAACATTGCATCCGTTCACGTGCCCAACACAGCCTCCGAGGGATAATAAACTAAAGGGGGAAAAAACGGGACGTTTTCTGGAGATTATTTTCTCTTGCGTCGGTGGTGTCAAACGGGTTGTGTGGGTCCGAGATGGGATGCATACATGAGCCACCCACGATGAAACCTTTTTGAGGTTCGAAGGAAGGCCTCCAGTGGTCGGTGGACGTCCTTTAACTCTGGATCGTGTTACACCCGATCTTATAAACATTGGTTTTTCGATATCCGCACGAGCTTTCTCGAGATCTTTTTGTAGATTCCGCTTCTTGTATGGAGACAGAGAGAGGTAACAAAGGAACTGCTTCGTTTTGTTGCTATATTCATATTGTTCTGTAACCCTGGGATACCATTATAACTTTTTTAAGAAATTATTCTTTGCTAAATAGAGGACACGATTTAATCTTTAAAACTTTTGATTCCTTCACATTAATGAACAAGTAAATTATATTTTATTTCCGTCTATTTTTCTATCGATATTAATCTATACTAGAATCGGCTGAATAAAATGTGAATAGTACGTTCCTGTCCAAGCGAAATCAAATAGCAAGTAAAAAAAATAAACTGCAGTAGGAGATTCTTTGCATGCATACGATTATTCATATTTTTAACCGTCTTCTCGAAAATAATTGCCAGCCATTAAAAGAAAATTGTATGTACTGCAATTTGAAATAAATACGAAAAGAAGGACGAACTTAACTTAAGGCTACACTATAGAATTAGACACATCAAAAAACGAATCTTCAGATGTGCAATAAAATACTGGGCCTGTCCGGGATTTGAACCCGGGACCTCTCGCACCCAAAGCGAGAATCATACCCCTAGACCAACAGGCCGCTTAAAGATGTACGTTTTCCTCACTTGAAACTTTCAAACAATCCAGCAAGTTCAAATATAGACTTCGCTACGTCAGCGAAAGTTTCTCGTGAGGTAGCTCCACGATGCATCCACACCCATTTAGAATGAGAAGAATTTGCGAATAAAAGCGCAGAGGAATATTTAAAATATAAGAAAGGTATGTAATAAAATCGACTTAAATATACGTTGGTGAATATTTATGTAAATTTCTAACAATATGAGTCGAGTAAAAAAAGTGCGTCGGCCGGGAATCGAACCCGGATCAACTGCTTGGAAGGCAACTATGCTGACCATTACACCACCGACGCCGTTGTATGCGCTCAAGGAGTTTACAGAAATCATACATCAACATTAACAATGCCTTATAAATAAAAAAAACATCCTTGTTTGCAGGCAACTTGCGTCACAAGCCATGACGAATTTAATAAAATATAGGTATAACATGATTCATCCTCTAAAAAAGCATGCTTATCACTGCATCTACCAAAACGTAAAATTAAATTATCAAGTCATCCTTGCTTCCATCTTTCGTAAAAGGTTTTCTATTGACATTCAGAATAAAAAATAATCGCAATACAAACTCATGTCGGTTACCACGACAATAGCACTACCACTGATAATCGAAGGAAAAAGATGGGCAGAAAATCTATAATTGATATCAGAATATCAGTCATACCTGTCACTTGTACTCAAGAAATGCGAAGGTGTATTTGATCGAAAGCTAAACAAGGTTCCGTGACTTATCGCGATGACCTTTTACTTTTTGAACTTAAATGGCGCGCTCGATTCACCATCGGTGACCAATTATCTCTGTTTTAACCCCATCCGGCCTCATTTCCGTAAAGGTCACCAATATTTGAAAATGCCGTCTTCTCTCCGTGCGCCGAAGTTAATCAGCACATCCGGTCGTTAGCGGATTGAGTATTGGACGATCGATAAAGGACTATCGTAAATAGCAGAAGAATGATAACCGGAAAAAAACGAGAAAATCGGATTGAAAAAAATAAAGAATCCCTTTTTTAAGTGAGACAATAGTGAATGATATACCTGTCATAGAAATTTCTAACTCATGTAATATTTACTAATTACCTATACATATTACTTTTCATAATTAAAATACCCAAATGTATAATTCTATATATAACCTAACATTAAGGCCTTTATAAACGTTTAGTAGTTTAGAATAAAGAGATAGTTAAGAAGAATAAGGACATAATTAAGTTAGATTCGCTTCACTTTGTTTTAGTACGTATTTTATCTCAATTTTTCCTATCAGTACCCTCTTTTAAACGATAATTTTAGTTTGATTATTAGATATTTTTCGTAATAATTTTGCAATAAAAATGAGTAACTCCGTAGAGTTGAAAATTACATTATTATTCACCGTATTTATTCATATTCAATTACTATAATTATATAAAGAACTCGAATTATCAAATATCGAAATTTAAAATATTGTTAATTTATATTAAACCAAGGGTAGAATGATTATTTAAGCGGATTTTACTTTATTTTCGGACTCAAGCTTCTGCAATTGTTACTTTGGGTGCATTAGCGATCTTTAGATCAAAGTAATTTACGGCAAAACAGAATACTTTCAAGTTAACCAAAATGAAGTTAAAAGCGAGACAGAATTCTTTGATACTCCAATTCTTTGATATTATCATAGTTTTCCACGGATGTAGATAATATTTTTCTATGGCTATAATAACAAAAACCTGTAACTAACGATCTCTCCACTTGATACATAAGCCTGTTTTCTCAATTCGTTAGCACTGAAATCTTGTCGAGAGGTTTTTTTTAGTGGAATATTTCTTATGACATTAAAGCTTAGGTGTATTGACCTATGATAAACTAAGATATGAAAAAGATCATTAGAAATTGAAAAGCACGAAATACGTTAATTAGTAACAGGAAACACAACTACCACTCGCTATTTTAAACGCTTTAAAAAGATGTTAACATTACGTCTATCACCTGTATGAAGAAAAACAAGTCACGTGTCCGTATCACTTTCCATAGGAAGTTTGACTGCCTTCGTGACTTTGAGACAAGAAAAAAAAATAGAAATAAAGCTCACAAACTAACGAGACTTTTCGAGTCGATAACCGCAAGGTAATTGTTAAAATCTCGAGTTCGAAAATAGTAAACAAAGGGACGATAACACTTAAAAACGTGTCAAAAGCCTTCGGCGAAAACCGATAAGGTAACCGACTTCGTGTTATGATAGTTATCTAATGGTCCTAAAGCGTAGACTTTTCGGGAAAGCGGGAAAAATTAAGAGCGCGGCCGGGGAATAGATAGCGATGGGTAAGAAGACCTCAGTAGGGTCAGGAAGAAGGCTCTGGCGTAGAATCTGCCGGTCGTCGCTGAAACAGTGGGGGAAGGGCGTGTGGAGATAACGCGCTTCCTGTTAGGGAAGGTCTGGGAAAAGGGGGATGTTAGTATGAAAGGGGAAGTTTATTCCTCTCCTTTTTTATGCTCAACACAAAGATGCAATTCTGCGACAAAGCGTTGCGTATGAACGGGTCACGACAATTGCCTGTCTATGGATAATTCAGCCGGGTGGCAGGTTTGAATTCTCCCCATTAGCTAGTGACAACCCACGGGGCAAGATATGTTGCTTTCCTCCATGAGATTGTATTCTACCAGTTAAAACGTAATAGAAGCACAATAGTCTATGATTCAGATTTCCCTTACGATGGAAAAAAGTGACTGACTGACGGAGAGAGAGCAACTCAGCATAACTCGTATGGACGATACCAATGATGCTGTACAATCAGCATAACTTTGAAATAAGACGAATTACATTTAAATACAACATGAATCAAGATAGAAATGAAGCTCACACGAGCGTCGGTGGTGTAATGGTCAGCATAGTTGCCTTCCAAGCAGTTGATCCGGGTTCGATTCCCGGCCGACGCACTTTTTTTGGATTCGTCCTTCTCATTTTATATTGACCTCTTTTTAGGTGACTACGCCCATATTTGAAATTCTCGAATAAAATGGTTCATTCAGTGATTTATTATCTATTCTCTATAACTTCAAAAGCGGTTAGCATTCAAAGCGTTCCATTAGGGGGTCGCTCGCATATAACGAATAATACTATATATAAGTATGGAATTACGTATGGTGTGTATTAAATCAAAATTTGAACAGAAAGTGGCCTGTTGGTCTAGGGGTATGATTCTCGCTTTGGGTGCGAGAGGTCCCGGGTTCAAATCCCGGACAGGCCCTCATTTTGATTGCTAAATGCTGGCTTCCATTTTTTATGACAGGGCTAATTATTACTTTCTCTTCTCTCTAACTATAACGTATGAAATTTCTGAAAAATTGCCTGTATATATTATAAATATAAACATAGTTGTGTAAGTCATCTCGGCATAACATTTCTAAAATAAATATGTACCTAATTTATTTAATTTTATATCTCCCTCTATATCGAAGGAGGGTACAATTAAATACAGGAAGTATTGATGTGCGTGCGAAAAATTATAGTTGCATTAATTGATACAATGAAAATCATGTCCTAAGATTCATACCGCAGTTATATTAACACAGACGTGGATTAAGTTGAAACTAAATTTATCGGAGGATTATTTGCACGTAAATTAAATTGAAAATAGACTAACCTTCATGACATATATTTCATCTCATGTGCCTCGGTAGCGCAGTAGGCAGCGCATAAGTCTCATAATCTTAAGGTCGTGAGTTCGATCCTCAACCGGGGCATTTTTTGCCTAAAGAAACACATTCTTAGATCTGAAATAAAATTTTTCATACATTCTTTTATTAAATATCATTTTCGAATGAATTTTTATAGATAATAAAACAAATTACAAATAAATAATCTTTGTAAAATATATTTCTATTCAGCCATTCCATTTCCATGAAAGTCAGTGAACAAGGAGCGAAAAAGATACATTTCTCACTCATGCTTGTACTTATTCATTATTTCTTCAAACAAAATTATCAAGGAGTATGAAAAGAGTAATCTATGAACTTTTTTTATATTTGTGTAACTGTAAGGGGGTATAGCTCAGTGGTAGAGCATTCGACTGCAGATCGAGAGGTCCTCGGTTCAAGTCCGAGTGCCCCCTTGTTAATTTTATTATGATAACAATAATGTTTTTACCATTAACGAAAGCTACACCTTACATAAATTTTTTGAACCAGTAGGGTGAATCCATTTATTATATTTTTTTCGGAAATTCAAAATCAACAGAGAGAAAAACATCTGGTAACAACGCATGAGCGAAGGAAACTATAAGATACCTTTACTACGAAGAAGAAAGCAAAAGTTAAACCATATATCTGGAATCAAATTACATTTCACTAGGACTTGATGCCATAAATCACGACAACTCAACCTGCACCTATATACAACAACCATACCAATGTAAACCTAATTCATTACAGTCATTAGAAGTTAAATAAAGCTAATATAAAAATTGTATATACCCAAGAGCCTCGGTAGCGCAGTAGGCAGCGCGTAAGTCTCATAATCTTAAGGTCGTGAGTTCGATCCTCACCCGGGGCATTTTTTGCCTGTACAATCCTTTACAATACAAAAAATTAATTTTTCAAAAAGATACTTCTACTCAAGTATTTTTTTTATTAGTGGGAAAACTGATAATTTTTTTCTAAACATATGGTTCGAATGATTGAATTTTTGTTTCCATTAATTCAGGTCTCGTTCGTGCTTGTTCGTGATTGTTCCGTGACATATAGTATACCACAAGATGAAGTAAGATAATTAATAGAATAAACAATTACAAAACATTCAACGATGAAAATTTGCTTGAATAGTAGAAATTATATTTGTATATTTATGTCACCTTCTCTTCGGCTATTCTTCTAATAAATTTTGAGATAATTCTGGAAACTAAAATACAGGATCGCAATAGATATAGTTATTAGTTATGATATAGATTATGGTTCGCTTTCTGGTTAATATAAGTGTTAAATAGTGTAACATATCTTTAATAGGGTAGGATTTATTTTCACTATAGATATTAAAATTAAAGGATTGATGCAGGAATTTTCGATAAACTGAAGTATAACTAACTTTATTAATAATCATAAATAATTAAATATATCGAGGCATTTTTATACATTCTGTGTGAGGGGGTATAGCTCAGTGGTAGAGCATTCGACTGCAGATCGAGAGGTCCTTGGTTCAAATCCGAGTGCCCCCTGATCAATTTTATAATTATTATAAAACATTACAATAGCAGAATATTATTGCATTATCGAAATTGAGTTATTTTAGTTTTCTTACAAAAATCTTTGTTTTGTAGGAAATATTGAGATATTCAATGGTATTCGCTGAGAATGAATCAAAAAATATATTCAATTTAATTGTTAAAATCATAAGAGCAATATTTCCTCTCGTTATTATTAAAGAAAATTCTGCTGCATTAATGAATTAAAAATGAACAGCGGACGCGTGTGTCTGCTTATTCTTCTTAATTGATCAGTCCCTAGTGATTTCTTTCAAAAGTCTGTATAATCAGAATGCCAACATCTTTGAGTGCGATCTTTATTCTTGATTCTCAAATCTATATTTTCGATATTCATGGCACTTTAATCAATACAAATTTTTATAAGATATTCGATGCCTAACATTAATGTTCGATTAACTTATACTCGTTATCTTTCATAATTCAAACTATCTCACGATAAAAAATTTAAGATGAAAAATTTAATTTTTGCTCCATCTGAAAACTATTTACGTATTATTTCTAACTGCGTACCGGAAAGCCATCATCCTATTTCAATGAGTGGCGCCATAAAAAAGCCATTGCAAAACTCGTTCGTTGATTGGAGCCATTTATCCGGAAGTTTACGCGATATTAATCGTAATATTGACGCCATTTCAGCCGAGAGAAATAGATATGTCAACATTCAGTCGCTGAGTCGTTGAAATATCCTCTCTAATAACAATATGATACGTAATTATTCGAAAAAAACTACTTTATTTTTTCCACTTAAGTGGCCTCCAAATATTCATTTGTAAACATAATTTAATCTCTTCCCCTACCTTCAAAAACGATCATCCATACACAGATTACGTTAATTTCTGTATCTATAACGAATTGAGTTGTGCGTCAGTGAAAAGTTATAAGATCCTTAATATGAACCTCGCTAAGAAAAATTTTTAATAGGAATCATTCTTCAGCTTAAAAATAAATAGCGAACTACTCCATTGGACATAAGGGACGATTATTAAGGAAGGTTATGAAAATAGAAAATTTTTACAACGTAATATCACCATAAATTCTGAGTCTACATATTCAGCACTCATTCAAGACAATTAATATATCCAAAGAAAACTGTGCGCACCATGCTACCTTCTAGCGCCTTTAAAATACAAAAATTCCTACTCAGGAGATTTTACGAAACTGTCTCACAGGACAACGGCTATCACAATCAAACATCAGTCTTGGAAGGGACGGAGAGGAAAAAAACCATTGAAAAAAAAAACAGGTGATAAGGTAGCCATGTCGCTATGGGAACCAGTAGGACGCAAACCCTTCCGATTTATATATTTAGACAGTCGCCGACGGTAGTGCACCCTTTTACAGAGAAATCCATTCGTAGAATCGCCCCCGTTTGCCGCCGTGAGAGCGGCCGTTCTCTTTCTTTTCCGGGAAGGTCGCTGCAGTCAAACAATCCTTTCTCATGAGAAGCGCATTGCGAGGGACGGAGAGAGGAAAAAACTAGGAAAATCGTGTTTCTATAGGAGCGTGTTTTCCTTCTCTACTAGCTTATTTTCACGCATCGCCTAGGAGATGAAGTCCGGCTGCAAAATAAATTCCCGGGAGTTGTTGCGTGTGGGCCGGGGACTTCTCCGTTCATCTTGTGATGGAAGTTCTTCCATTCCGTCCACCGAGGCTGTCTAAATGTATCTCTATGGATGAACGGCTTAAGGAGTGTCTCTATTTTGATAGATGCACACATACACGGGTGTCCTAGGGTAACACGACTGGCTTCGTTTTGCTTGTTTACTATTCGTCTTGGTGTGAAAATTGTTTCCATGCCTCTTCTTGGTATAAACTCGCTAATATCGTAACTGTGGGAATATCGGTTTTGGCGAAGATTTATATGTGCTTGGTATATTAAAGAAAGAAGTTATTTAAACAGGAATAACCATCGGTTTACTTTTAAATATAATATTTATAATTTATTCAACGCAAACAGGTTATCCCAATTACATGCTTTACAATAAATGCTTCTAAACTTAAGAACGTCAGTGATAGAAGATCAGCTTGCTAACCATTCCACCAACGAGGTCGGTTAAAATGATTATAAGATGGAATATTAAAGATAAAAATATAAATAAATTATGCAAATAATATAATAGATATTTCAAATCAGAAGATGCAAGAAAACGTAGAAAAATGCCTTTTACAACAAAAATTACCAAATAAGTTTCATTAATGCAAAATCGTTTGTCGAATGGTTGAGTTTAAATTAGATGTAACTGATCGCTCGTACTCACGAT
Organism: Pantala flavescens; assembly: GCA_020796165.1. Taxonomy (NCBI): domain Eukaryota; kingdom Metazoa; phylum Arthropoda; class Insecta; order Odonata; family Libellulidae; genus Pantala; species Pantala flavescens. The sequence continues at coordinate 42,020,856 of CM036881.1, read as the reverse complement.
ATATCAAACGAGGAATGACGAATATAAGTATCATTCTCTAAAAAATATATCGCATTACTTAACTACCCTATAAATTAAATCCCTTCTCTAGGTTCTAATCTGAAGTCTCTCTCGTCCTTTAAATAACTATAAAATGTACTCAAGGAAATAATTAAAGAGTTTACGTAAAATACAAAAAAAGCATGTATCATGCTACTACATCTAATTCACGTTGCAGTAACGTTATTCTTGTGTAAAGTATAACTACAAAAATTCGTGAACATATTTTAACTTTCAGAATCATACAGAATATTTTAGAACATTCACTTCATTATCAAATTTAGAAGCATCATTTAAGTAGCAAAGGACACAAGAGTGGGTATAGTTCAAGGACGGACGATTTGGAACGAATGGCCTATGCTGACATTTATGTCGCAGTCGGCTTATCTTATTATTAATAGGAAATAAAAATTGAATTCTCCATTATATAGACTCAATAGTTACAATTATGATACTGTAATTCTTCTTCATATGTTTAATATATGTGATAAATTAATAAAACGTGATGAATGATTGGATACTATTCTGAATCAACTTGTTGTCATTCGAAATTAATTCTTGGAATGTTATTTATCAATTTATGCTTTCGTGTCAAAAACTGGAATAATATAAAGAATTAAAATTTTGAATAATATGATAACTATCTATAATATATCTAAAAATTAAATATTTTTACATTTATTGCATTATCATGACAACAATATTAAATATCATTATCTACTCTATATTGCGATGGAAAGCAATATTGTTTGAGTAGTTTATAAGTGAAGATTTTTTTGTCGTTTGATAATTTTCAATATATATCAAACACCGGATACTAATAATCTCTTCTTTACTTATCTATAGAAACACTAATTTGTATCGATTTGAAAATTTGCAATACTTAATAGGATGTTTCCTTGCCTCGACTTGCCTTTCCAAACAAGTAAAGTGTATGATAAGGTAACCGAGAAAATTCAACCTATCCTTTCCAAACAAAAGTAGAAAATCGGGGTATTGAGCGTATATTTGGAATGCAAACATCGGATACGGAGCTGTGTACTGATGAGAGGAAGTAAAGCAATCTAACACAAAAAAGCGTTATCTGAGAGAAGGAAAAATCCACTGCCTTTCGCTTATCTAATCCTGTCAGTATCCTGCCCTAACTTCCTTTACTCCTTTCTCCCACTCCCTATTTATCTATCCTCAAAAATCTTCGAAAACAAAGTTTCCTAAACACATTCTTTACAACTGTTTCAAGTAATTGGTCTACATTACAATAACTCCAAGAAATATACGACTCTTCTTCATTAATTATAGAAATTTACGCCTAAATGAATTTTTACGTTTAAATGAATTAAAATACGTATTGTGTATATGTATGAAACTGAATGATTTTACTGAAAATGTTTAAAATTTCAGTAGAATATAGTTTCAACTTATGTTGTCGAAGATGAGAATCACACATTTTTATTGCTGAAACCATTGAAATATCTTATATTGTTACGTTTCCATCAACTTAACTCTATATGTTTCATTTCAAATTCATTTTAAATTCATATAGAATTAAAAACTTGTCTAATCTCACTGAAATAAAATATTATATATCAAAAACCGTAAACTGGAATACAGTAAATAACGTTTTGTGATATGGATCCCGTATTTCTATTCTGAAACAATTCAGCTTCCTGTTTTCAAATCATTCAGCAACTATTACTTTAAAACTAGTCACCAGTGATAAAAACCATGTCCCACCTTAACCACCATATGTTAGTCATCGCATCCTTGATTCAGGCATCATCGTGGACGTTTTGCTAAAGATACAGCTCCTGTATCTTCCACGAATTTGCAACATCAGTTCATTTCACCATCAAATTGAATTAGTGTAAGAAAGGTTGCATACGTTCGATTAGGATACGTCTACAGCCTATTCGATTCTCTAGCACATACTTCGGAAGTCACTGATTCTGATGCGAGATTCTTTGGTTGAAAAGATGCTATCCTTAACATCCGGATTGCACGATACAGTTTCGAAAGACCTCTGAGGTATGAAAACCAGAAACCCTTTGCATATCCGCTGCATTAATTAACTCCTATTTTTAATCGATGTAGTGATAAAAAATAAGATAATTGTCCAGATCTTTTCGTCTCTATACTCAATACAAGCAATAGATGGATTTTCAAAGTAATCTATTATAAATAATACCAATCCAACGATCCAACCGTGACGTTTAAGTTCTAAGTAGTCATGTTTTTTGCTAACTGAGACTTGAACTATGATTGGAACGTATTTTATATATTATAATTGGAATACCCGTGCGCTCAAGGTTGTCTTGTACATTTATTTATTGAATATTATATATAATATGGTAAAAAGAGGAGAAAAGAGTTCATAAAAATAATGAGAGAAGTAACTCTTACAAAATTTCATAAAAAGACTGAAGTACAATGTCATTCGTATATTTCTTTTGAATATGAATCCATCGTATTAATTAAAATGCTTGATAAGTGAGTATGTTGGTTAACTGGGACTTTTTTCTACGTGAAAAAGATAAATGAAATGCAGTAATAAAAATGTGAATTCTTATGGAATTGGAGATAGTCTTAATACTTAATATGATCCAACTTTTAGTAAAATTCGATTTGGAGTCTTCAGTTATTACCATAGGTCTACACTAAGGAATTACAAAATGGCTTTAAGAGAACTTTTTGCGTATATTCACCCAACCCTTTTGTCCAATTAAAATCTAAAGGACAAAAATCGTAAAATGCCTCTTAACGATTAATCGATTATTAAAATGAAATTAGCGAATCAATTCGTATTTTCTCATGTTTAGAGAACCGATCCAAAAAATCCATTCCCCCTGAGAATTGCCATTATTTTCTCTACCCTTTGGTGAACGAGTTGCTACCCACCAGGAGGCGTTGTAACGACAGGATTTCTCAGCCGTCTCTGAGAGAGGCAGTTTGTTTTGGAAGGTTCCATGTATAAGAGCACATTTGTCTTTCCAAAGGAAATTTCCTCTGATAGGAACTTGCTGCGAGTAGAATTTATACCTGTTACGCACGAGGAAGGTTTTAATGCGCATATTGAAAAGTGATTTCTTCCAAAATTTATCGCCTGGAAACGAAATATGAATTCGTATTTCATGAATAATTTATATGCATATCATGCCCAAGAAACAAATAAATCCTTTTAAAATAACAATGAATTTATATATTAGATGTATAATATTTATAAATTAATAAAACCACATTCGATAGTTGAATTGCTAATTGAAATATCGCTTATAATACAGAGTCTTGGACGAGAAAGTTAGCAAAATACTGAATTAATTAAACTAGAGCTCGGAAAAATAAAATTATCAATGTTATTTGTACGACATATTGTTCATCATGGCAGCCAAAATATAACTAACATTTTTAATGACTTTACAATAAAAAAGGTCGTTTAGACAGGTCATATTGATATGCAATTATGTAACTTAGAACTTTGACGATAAGAAAAATGCTTGCTAAAAGAAGAAAATATATAACTCTAACTATCCTCTGTCATTTTTATATATATTAAATTACGCTAAAGAATATTTCGATATAACTGAATGACTGAAATAATTTTGAAAAAAACTGAAGACTTTTTACTTTTCTAATTCATGACGCTCGTTCTTATTTCATTGAGTACGAATCCGATTTGCTTGTTTTCCTTTTTTAATCTCATCATTTCAACTTTAAATACAAGGTCACACAAAGTCTCGCATATTTCCGAAGGATACCGTACCCAATAACTTTCGTCAGTTTGTGTAACGTATCATTTGACGACTTGGGAAAGTTGAGTGCGAACTCCATTCTCGGAATACTTTCGAAATAACTTTACGAACGAGCGTTTAGTTTTACAAGTGGAAATCGTCGGAGTATCAACGGCCTGTTGGTCTAGGGGTATGATTCTCGCTTTGGGTGCGAGAGGTCCCGGGTTCAAATCCCGGACAGGCCCTTTAATTTTTATGGCTCCGAAGTGCGAAAATATCGAGGTTTAATTATATAGGTCAAAAGGAGTGGTGTGCATGGTTCATTGGAACTTCGTTCAAGCACTAAATCATCAATATTTGATTCGTTAATTTTATTGACAAATTTCTATATGAATCAGCGATATGACTTTTTCAACTCCAACCGAATTTAGACGGATTTTCACCTTAGAATATCGATCTTTTCTCGATGTGTTTTGAATGTTCCCTACTATGATTTCAAAGTACGTTAGTAATTCTTTTCTTAAACATCTGATATTTTTTAAATCTTCATATAAAACGAGAGTTTCAGAAACTATCGAATAAAATTGATCTTTAGAAGAGAAAGGTCTAATTTGAAGGTAAATATCAAATAAAGGAAAAGCATTCCGTTTTCACCAGCTGATGGGAAAAATCCGTAAATTAAACCAGTTCGCGATGCAAAAATAATCATCTGCATTCTTCCTTGATTTGAGTCTAAACAGAACCAAATCCTACTTTTTTTACATCCGCTCTCATCTTTTAACGTTTCTTTATTCATTCCTAGGAATATCATCCATTCTTGCCTCTTTCAGTTTAGCTCTGCTCTCAGATTCAGAACGGATCATAAATGAAAATGCTACAATTCATTGGGTAAAAAATTTAAATGTTTGTAGCGTTACTCCTCTAATATCTACAATTAAAGTTATTTTCGCCACAACCCACTATTCTCTACAGTCTTTCTACTATAGATTCCGGTATTTAATACACATATAAATAAATACTGTGAGTAAGCATGGTAACTATTATTACATCAAACTAATTATTACACCTGCAATACTCATAAAGACGGTTAGAATACTAATATATTTTTATGAATTAAATGTAAAATTTTGCGAGAAAATTCACATACTTAATCATCAGGGTAACGTACTGGGGCCACTATTACTAAATTACATCGGAGTCTTACAAAGGGATTCTATCAGGAATAATTCTGTATCTGATTCTGTATATTCTGTATTATGAAATGGATTTCCTGAATGGTAATCAATCTCAATGTCATATTCATAGTAACATACATGTTGACAATCAGAGTCATCAGAATCATATGGGTTGTCATTAGTGGAACACGAACTACAGCAAATCCTAGACGTCCTGCATACCAATCTGTAACTTGGTACCGAAGAGCTGAAAGGACGCGGAGCATTAGCCGATCTTCCGAAAGGAACGGATATCTTCACCGGCAGTTTACTCGAAGGAGGAGGCTCCAGGAGGCAGATACGTTGACAAGAAGGAGACTCAAGAGAACTGCCAGTGGACGGAGTTGAGGACGAGGAGGCGGAAAGGGAATGGGCGTAAAAAAACAAGGCACCCACCCACCAACGTAGACTACCGGTTCATTCTTAAAGAAGAGGTCCTTGTAGAGGGCCACCTCTGCAGAATGGACCCCGTCCCTTTTTTAAGACGGCGGTCGTCCTTCTTAACCGCTCTTCAATCCGCATTAGCGGTCTGAAAGAAACGAGCAGCTTCCGGATAAACGGGCGTGTGTGCACCAGTGCGTGTACGCTATGAATGCGCGATGAACTTGGTGCGATAGCTAAACTTGGGTTGCGAGTTTATTGTTCCGTTGCCGATTGGTTGGTGAATAAGGGATACCTTTTGGGATTATTGAATTTCCGGAAGGAGGAAGTCTGGACAAATCCGACTATAAGAACGTGCGCAGGCGGAATAGGACAACATAATGGAAAGGAAGGTGGAAGACTGTGTCCGTTTCATTTCTTCATTTTATAAATCTATTTAACCTATGTGGCTCCTTTGAATCGATACAAATATTCGGAGTGCGCGAAGGTTTTGGATAATTCCCTTATTCTGAATCATTCTTCTGTACTTTGTTCACATTCGACCGCATATTTTCTTGGACACACCATTGCTTTCCGTAAATATTACTTCGTTGAGTTATAACCAATGGAAATTACTATAGAGCATACACGTATAAAAATATCTGAGATACTTATATGCAGTTTTTGTAATATCTGCTTGAGAAATCCAAGATCAATTTTAAAAATTATAATGGAGAAGAAAAATCTATATTCCATACGGAATAAATTTCGAGATAGAGTATTTGTAAATAAACAAGTATCTTGGAGTAGTTGCTCATGCTTAAACTAATTTAATATTTTATTTTAGCTCTGACTAGTCTTTTATATTCTCTAAGGACAATTGAATAGTTTAGATACAAAGTAAAATTTATAATATAAATGAAGTAAATTTGTTTATAATTCCTCCTATTTAAGTGCAGGCGAATAAAAAGTATACGATAAATTATAAAGATTTATTCCTCCATAAAACATCAATCATTTCCTTTCTATGATAAGACAGTAATTGCTATATCATCTCGAGAGAGAAAATTCAATGAGCCTTGAAGATTGAATAATCAAAAAAATGATACTTTATAGGTTGAATAAAAATCCATTTGCTACGCAATGAACTGAAGACTCAAATAATAGGTATGCTTATGACGCCACCATTGGAAATCGATCCTGAAAAAGCTTGTCCCAATTTTTTACAGCCTCTACAGTGAAAAAAAAAACGATTCCAAACCGCCAAATTTATTGCAGATGTATGAATATTCACAAGCTTCTTATATTGAACAGCTAGCAGTTTAATTCCTATCGCTGAATAGTAATAAACCTGTACCGCTAACAGTTCGGTTGCCATTTCGAAAAACTTATACACGCAACATAAATTAATAGCCTTTTTACATTAGAAATTCGATGACTCGGTTCCTTAAAAATGAGCCCATTGATTTAGATAACCATGGCTTCTCGCTATTTCTATCTTACGTCATGGCAAACAAAAAAATCGATGAATTCAAGCATCAGAACGGGCGCCTATGGTTGTGTACCTGGCGCCGGAATTTCCGGTAGCTTCGATTCAGTCGATAAAAAATGTCCAAAATAACAATGACCGAAGATGATGAAGCATAAAACCAGAGAAAAAGATAGAGAATGAAAGAGGTTGAGAGTTCGAACAATAAAAGGTTTAAAAAAACGGAAAAGAATATTTGACAATCCATTGTGCCGTACGGAGAACTTCGCGTGTGAAGAAACGGTGAGGAAACCTTTATAAAAAGGTAAAAAGGGTCGACTCAATCGTTTTAGTGAAATCATCCTTCATCTTCTGCACCTTCGAGGAACTCGTCCACGGTGACAAGAGTCTATTGGTAAAGAATCCTCCATGGTGGGTATATATGAACTGAGTACCCAGACACTGCTGGAGATCACCGTATCCTTCCAAAGCATCCAAAAAGAACTTCCTCTTCAACTCCTTCAGAACATGCCGAGTCATCTACGGGGGCATAACGAACCAATACGCCCTCGCAAATGTCTCAAAAATGGCTGTTGGAAAAAGCTGCCCCACGAAAAGAGACCAACAATGATCGGGACTCACCCACTCATTCAAGCATCGTTTGTAAAAATGTCCGTGGAGAAAAAAGTGTCCTCAAAAGAGTTTTCCGCCCTCCGGTGCAAAGACTATCGAAACGGGAAAGGTTGATGGATCACGAGGACTTGGATGATGAATGAATGACGAATTCTGCGAAACTTTTGGGGGGTCGAAAATAGTTGAATCGGTCATAATTCCGCGATTAAAGTTGCCAAGGGTGACGCGTTTTTGTAGGTTTAGTGAATGAGGTAAAAATCGCTGGAACGAATCCGTAGAACTCGAGAAACCTCACTGCCAAAGAACTCAATCTTCAGGGCAATGAATTTTTGGTGCATTCATAAATTATGTGACCCAGAAACATTTCTACCTCTAACTCGTAAAACGTTATGTGCATAGGAAAGGAAATGAATACAATAAATGAATGGAGTTATTTTCTTCTTTCTTCGTTAGTTTCGTTCTAAAATTATTCTTTTCTAAAAAAATATAAAATCAATTCTTAGATTCATGCAGTATCTTTTTTGATAGCTTCTAAATGAAAAACTACCACAGAAGTTTCTAAATTTCTTACCAATCTGGTTATAAGAAGAAACTTTTCTTTACAGCTTCCATTTCCTTATGTTACGATCAAGAAAAAATTATAAATTTGAATCATACAACACGTTGTCATCAGTCTATTTACCATAATTGTATGAATGATGTATTATAATCATTCGTATGTCATCAGTCTCTCAAAATCTTCCGCTCTTATGATTATTCTTTACTAACAGATTGGACTAAAGGAATGTAGTTGACGTAGTGTCTCTGAGATGTTTGAAGAATTTTACTATAAGATTGGACTAAATGAATGGAGTTGACGAAGTGTCTCTGAGATGTTTGAAGAATTCTATTACAGTCAAGCGGAGGATGATTCAAACAATCACATTAATAATCCTATCCTATGGAAAAGTATATACCTGTTTTCGCTTATTGTTTCAGTCCGCGTGCATCTTAAAAGAAGCGTCTATAAAAAACATGAAGTTACGTTAAAAGTAAGCCATACCATAACTTCTGAGTTTTCTTAAAAAGTAGAAATCGAGTTTTCCTTGTAAGAATTATCAACATCTGATATCGCTGCACTATATATGATTGAAAAATAATGAGTTATATTTTATATAATTATAAAATATCGATTGAAGAATGCAGTATATTCACTGATGTCGCTAGATAAATGCTATATGTCAATAATGCTGCACAAATGACAACCTATTACAAAAAGAGACGAAAAAAAACAAATATGGCGCTGATTTAAATAAATCCCTCACGGATACGAGCTAGGACCACTTGTATTAACAAAGCCTTCCAGGGTATGAACAATTCATGCGCATGAGATATCTAACGTCCAAAATCATAAGCCGTTGGCAGGTGTCTGCGGAACGTTGTAATCTCTACGCTACCAGCCAGCCACTAACGAAAAAAGAGAAAACTATAAGGGGGGAGAGGTTAGCAAGAGGTCTTTAGGTTGGAAAGAGTGGGTGTGGAAGCTGGAAAGAGAGAGTGTGTGTGTGTGCGGGGAGCAGTAAAAGAAAGCGCGAGGGCTCCGAAAAACAATTTTTTTGTGGCCTGTGGTGGAGGTTGTCTCGTGCTGGAGAGGTCAGAGCCTCCCGGTACAAACACAATCCCTCCCTCTTCCTTTTCCGGCAGCTACTCCTCAAAAAAGGTTCGCCATTATCTGCCAAAAACTCACCCCCCCAAAGAGGGAGGAGGTTCTAGGGACGAATGTCCGGATAGCATTTCGGCAACCCCATCATCATCATCGTCTGGAAGTATAAAAACGGTGATGGCGTCCTCCTCTACCACGGATGTATTAAGAGACCTGCTTTTTCGTGATAAATAGCCTCTCTTTTACTTTGCCCACACGAAAAGCGGAGTGAGTGAAAGTATCGCTTTTATGATCCATTATACGGCGAGATTTGAATCTCGTGTAACGTTATAAAGGATTACTGTTACGTTATTTCACTCTGCAGGGAGTCGTTGGCTGAAAGAACCAATCGCATAATAGAGAAGAGGATCGGAGATAATTTTGTCCTTCCTTAAATACGAAAATCAATCAGATAAAGTAGCTCGAGTTAGAGGAACTCATATACATAAAAAACAACGATATTTCGAGCATAAATTCAATGTATATGAGCATAATATTGAATATAAAGTTATTTATTCTTGTATTTATCATGAAGCATAAGTTTAAGCATTTATTGTCTCTTTACAGTGAAGGATTTGGGTCTTCAATTCCACCATGAACCACTCAAAATGAAATGACTATACCACTTAGATCGGTTTGATATATAATTTCAAACATTTTCTCCTGGTATTTAAAAATATGACAGATATTTTGTCACAATATATTTTCTTCATTCAATCTATATGAGAATTAATATCGCATCATAAAACCGAGCCTTGAAGTTTCCTCGTTTAGATCAAAATTGTGGTTTAATGGACGATTCACTTGAAATACCATTTCTCGTCTTCTCTTTTGACATTATAACGAATTAAGTCGTCCTTTCAAATGAGATTCTATTACTAAGTTATGCTCTTTGAATAGTGCTAAGTAAAATCAATCATTTATGTTACAATAGCCTCATGTAGTATTTGTTATTCATTGGGTCAATCTGTCGTTGCAATATTAAATATGAGATATACTTGCGAAAGTACCTGGATAAGAAATCAAATGAGGAAAGAATCTGCCTCACTTTTCATCTGTACTAATTAGACTTATTCAAGTTCTTATACTTTCAACATTTGTGCACTATATTATAAATATGATTCAGATGATACCACCATCAAGCATGTATACAGAGAGCGAAATTAAAAACTACACCAAATATGACCAAAAGTTACCTCACCGAATCGCATGAACATTCAATAATATCTTTAAGATCGCAGATATCTATTATTTTGAATTACGAAAAATTCTAGTAAATGAGTTTAGCAGTATGAAAAACAGATATTCATTAAACCTCCTTCACTTGCGTTCAGAGCAAAAGAAACCGCAGTCGGTAGGATTCGAACCTACGCTCCCAGAGGGAAACTGATTTCTAGTCAGTCGCCTTAACCACTCGGCCACGACTGCTTATTAAAACACAAGAGGCTATGCAAATGCCTTCATCATCGGATCTAGTTCACTTTCCTTCGCGAACGAGGAATATTTTGGAAAGTCCTTAGTAACGCTAGAGCTACTCTTTTATGTATTTACCTAAAATCTTTTCTTTTCTGTAATAGTTAGAAAAACTGAAATTTCACTATTTTACAAAATTTTCCCGATTTTACATAACTCTTTAAGTACTTATATGCAGTCGTGGCCGAGTGGTTAAGGCGACTGACTAGAAATCAGTTTCCCTCTGGGAGCGTAGGTTCGAATCCTATCGACTGCGATACATTTTGCACCAAATGGTCGTAAGGGAATTTGAGGCGAACATCTTTTTTTCACATTTTAGAGTTCATTTATTAGAATGGTATTAAAGCTAAAATAATCTATATCTGTGATCTTTAGTACCGTACAGTAAAGAAAGCATCATCTTCACTACCAGTGAGATTAAAAGCTTTAATGTCTCCTCTTTCATTGAGTCTCTCCATTCAATCACATTAAATTTATGACAATAAAAGAAGAAAGAATCTATTTAATGAACCGAAAAACCTGAGGTATTTGAAGAAGAGAGTTAACAAAACACCCACAAAAAGGGATGTGAAAAAATCTATAAAAAAGAGATCACCTCCATGAAGGCAATTTGGAGAATCAATTTCAATATTCTCGGAATTGATAGCACAATAAATAGATTCATAGTGAGGGTGATTGGACATTTCAAGTGTGCAAATACGAACATTACGTCAATATCTTGTATAATTCAATTTTACGTATACAATATGCTATATTAGACATCGAAAGTTTATTAGACATTGCGTTCTATACCTTTATTGGAAGAGGTTGAAATGAGGAAGATACACCCTCTGAAGTAACGAGGATTGATGTTGAGGTCCCCGACTTTGAAGACGTATCCGAATCGGAGACTTGGGATAATACAGAGAAAATTTAGTAGTTTTCCCGAGAATAGGATCGATCGCCCATCTGCCGCAGTTTCTTATTTCCTATTTTAATAGCTTCGGTAGGAGGAGTCCGGAAAATGTGCGAAAGAGACCCGAAACGAGAAAAAGAAAGACTTTTTTTCTCTCCGCCTTTCAGGAGAAAAAACATGGCGCCTGACACCTTGCGAGTAAGATGGATAACATGTCTCAGCGGGTCCACCGCCTAAAGAACCTCCGCTTTGACCGCTAACAGACGCCCTTTCCCTTCGATCCCTTTTCAATCCCTTACTGCCTCCGATACTGCAAATCGAAGGAGTTTTTTTTCCTTTTCTTTTGAGTTTTCCGGCTCCTTCGATTCCGAGAATCCACTGGCCCTACGAAGGTGCCTTGCGGAACGTATGACTGAACACTTCAATGGACTTGAATGAGAGACTGACTTTGGGTACTAAATTATGAGAGTAATTTTTTTCGAAAGGCATAAGACTTATCGTTCATCATACGGTATCAATTTTGGCTTTCAGGAAGCAAATAGGAAATGCATAAGGTGATCGTAGAGACGTTTTCAAAAGAAAAACTGATTTAGCAGGTAGGTAATGATAGCTTTGTTTAATGAAAGAAGTTAGAGCATAAATAGATATGAATAACTTACGGTCAGCAACTCAGAATCAATATCGGAATAATCGTAAAAATATCATTACCACAAAAATGAGACTACAATCAAAGTAATTATTACCTCAGTTCTTAAATCACCGTCTCTCTACAATTATCAAATTTAAGAGAAACGATTCGATGATTTGAATCTGAAATAATAATATTTAGTTTATCATCCAACTCTAATAACTACATATGTTTATAGTTTAGGAGTAAGATATTGATCATATCTCTATCGTTATGCCAAACTATTGATATGAGCTAATTTCTCAACGAAATGGTAATACATTGATCTAAAGTTTATAAGAGTCTCAGATAATGGTTTAAATTTCTATGTTACCATTCTGAAAAGTAGAATCCAAATCGATATTAGGAATAATATTATATAAATAGCAGAAACATTGATAAGAAACTTCGTAATTAAATATAACCGTAACTCGAATAACAGTATCGCAAAATGAAAAGTTTAGTCGTTATTGCTCGCAATAAATATGTTTATCAATCTAAAACAGACTGAGATTCTACCGATCTGTGATAAAATCGGACAGTATTGAGGATAAAACATTTCACTCATTAAAACCGATCAAAAAATACATTTTCGCGGCATGCGCGCATCATCATCGCTAGATTTAACCTCTCGCTTCGAGGAGCATCAAGGAGACTCGTGCTGACCATTTATCAAATGAGTAGCTGACGTGATGCAACATGAGGCAGTCTCATGGGCGGCAATAGCTAAACCGTGACTAAATTAATCCCAGGCACTCCATCCTCAACACCTGCCTGCTCTTAAAATCTCTTCGGCTTCCTCAGAAGCCGTTGGTGGATTCCCTCATGTTGCGATAGTCATCTCCTCGTTTTTAAAACGCTGCAAACTCAATCCATCGTCGCTCAATCGATTCTCAACGCCCTTCCGAACCTTATCGATGCCCTAGACGAAGGCATCTTTCGGAAACCACGCGTGCGCCGCCATTCAGCCGTCTTAGCGTTTTTTTTATACCTCTCGCATCCTCCAGAACCTGAGTCTATTGTATCTTCCGTTTGTATCGGAGAGTCTCGGTTTCATACCCTCTGAGGAGGTACCTTTCATATGTCTAGCCTATGCCTTGGTCTGGCCGAATACGCTTAGCGAAGTAAAATCAATAAACATATCTGTGACGGAGTATGAAAAACGCGCTTGTGTTTGAATTTATGCGTTTTTTAAGTTATAATCGTGCTTTAACTATGGTATTGCGAATGCGATGATCTGAAGAAAAATGAGTGCGATTAAATGTTTCTTTTACTTTTGGGAAACAATCTGTGTTCGAGTTTTTCAAATGTTACGAATGTGATTTTTATTTCTTCTTAGTTCAAAGTGAAATAATTTCTCGTTATGTATCGTTACCTATCATTTAATCTTTTCTCAAGGTTTCACAATGAAGTATCTTCTTTTTATTATTCTAAAATTTTTATCCATCAAACAGATTTATAGGATGGTCATTGAGAGGGTAATTACTGTAACTATTAACACCAAGAAGAATCGACATATTCCATTGACTCCGAGTAAAACCGAGAGCCGGTTGTGTACGTTGAATTATATAAGCACACTCGTGTAATAATACTACTCCCTCTCCTCGAAAAAGTAGTTCCTCGCATTTGACTACAAGAGAGTGACAAAATATAAAAATTCGAGGGCCTGTCCGGGATTTGAACCCGGGACCTCTCGCACCCAAAGCGAGAATCATACCCCTAGACCAACAGGCCTCTTGAAGATATAAATTTTCCTCTTTTGAAACTTTCAAACAATTCAGCAAGTGCAAATATAGACTTGCTACGTCAGTGAAAGTTTCTCGTTAGGGGAATCGGCGACTGGAAGGCTACATTCTACGTAAGACGAGAATTTTTTGAGAAAAAAATGGAGAATGGATGTGTAAAATCTGAATGAAGGAAAGAATATTATCGAATTAAAGTATATGGAATTAAATTATTACAGTAACTTCGATAATATATGACGTATAAAAAAAGTGCGTCGGCCGGGAATCGAACCCAGATCAACTGCTTGGAAGGCTACTATGCTGACCATTACACCACCGACGCCGTTGGAACCATTTCCAAAGCTTATTTAAATCAATTGTATACATTATTATTCCCTGTTTTCTGATTAGTTTCTAAAGCTTTAAACCCAGGTTTCAGGAACGCATCTCGTTTTCTATTTAACGAACGCAAAGACAAGACGCAAACGCGTCACGAGTTTTGAATAGTAATAATACAATACAACGCCAAATGAATGGGAAAATAACCTTCCCCTTTCTAGTTCATTTCCTTTTAATTCATACGACTGCAAAAAATATCCACAATCAATATCTACGTCTAAATATTCATATTGTGACTGAACCGCTCGTACCACGAACATTTGTACATCCATACCATAAGAAGTATATACTTGATCGATTCCAACGCCATTATCAGGTGAAATACATAAATATATTTAAGAAAACCAATTCTGAACCGAGAAAAACATCGCTGCAATCTTCAAAGTTGTTTCCAAACGAGATATATATATAAATTTTTCTACAAACATCCATCTTCTTTTACGAACTTTCTAATCTCAAAAATATTCAACATCTACACCCGCACAAACATAGCGAAAACTGTCAAAAACTTCCGACTCGGATATAGTGCAGAAAATCGTGGGAGGAGTACCATTCATATCTTCTCCACAAGATCCTTCGGGAGCGATAACTGAATGCTTCAGAATGCACATTCCCCTTCTGCCGCTCCCCATCGGATCCTCGAGGCGTTTGTATACCTTCATATTTTCCGCCCTCCAAAGGAAAAGACGGTGAAATTTGTCCCTCAAGATTCGTCGCGGCCATCATCGAGGCGTATAGCGTCTTCTTCACAATATCGTTACGCCATATTCGAGTCCATTCACCGGAAGACGTAAAAGTGCCTTATCCTTCCAATCATTCCCTCGTCAGCCGCACGACAGCCAATTTCGAGCGCTTTAAGTCCGAGACATCATAACTTGCGACTTCCGATCCCATTTGAGAAGGAATTTCGAATGAGCGTCACGTAAATTCAATAACAGTGGAGCTCACTGTGATGAAAACGATTTCGAGGTTGGCCCTTAACATTCGTCGCGAGTTTCAAAAGGAATTGGAACAGAAGAATGAGGCCTGGAAGAGGATAAATAAAAAGATTCGCAATTTATTAATTTAGTACTGCTACCTTTCCGACAAAAAAAATCTTATTAGGGATTGCGTGTGATGATTAAACAGGCTAAGAAGTTGAAAACAAAACAAGCACTATGAACTTACGTATCAGAAATATTTCACTATGAATTTTATGATTCCAGCCCACATGTGAACATCAAAACAACAGAAAGAGCTATTTTAAATCTCTATCTATTGTAGTATTTGCCATTGATTGACACGACAAACTTATTATGGAAATTGTATTACTCTTAAAATCTCTCTATGGAAACCAAAAGTATAAACTCAGTTTGAAAAGTATATTATTCAAAAATTAATAACTATACAACTCTATGAGCAGTAAATATCACGCCATAAATCTGAGGCATTTCTCATATACATTATAATTTCATGAGTAAACTGTATGATGATTTTCGTTCATCATCCTCATTCAAATACTTTTAAAACGTAGTGTACTTCTTAGACTCCGCCTGTACTTGGCCATAAATACTAAGAGGTGATAAAACAACGATTTGCTTATGATGAGATCTAATCATGTACATGTTGAATTATATGGCCTCGTTGCATAGACGACCCAAAGAACTCATAAACCAATCTTAAATTAGGAAATAACGACCCAAGAACTCATTTCAGCAAAGTATGTCCTAGAAAAATTGATAGAGCATATTAGAACTGTAACAAATAATTCCTAGAAATAAAATAGAATCGGAAAATCACCCTTCACCTCATTACCCCATTTCGCGCCAAAACCTCACTTTCACTTTCCTTTCATTCGCGCGGTGTGACTGATGCCTCATCTACCCAAAGTGAGAGAGCATCCATCTCGCTGGCAAAAATTAAAGGGTCGTATAAATCGAACCGATTTCGCGAATTGAACCCCAAAAACCTCGATGGAACGACCTCTTCTGGTGCACTTTCAGTTTCGGTTATAGTCTGCGAAAGGAAAAGAAAGGATTTTTCTCATCAGAAGGGAAAAAATCGGTTCCAGGGGGAAGGGGAGACGAAAGATTCACGCCACATTTAACCCGCCGAGATAGGAGAAGTGTATATTCCTTTCGCGTAGAGAATGGAAAAAATAAAAAGCATCTGGAAATAAAAGATTCCTCTCAAAATCAGCTTCGCCCTACTATTTTTCAATTTCCTCCAAATTGCTCCATCCCTGCCTTTTTTTTCCTTTCCGCCCTGCACGCCTACGATCCTTGCAATTTTCTCTCCCTCTATATATATTACCTCCCCTCAGCCAAGTTTTCCATCAACCATTTACTAATATCCTCCCCACTCTTCCATTTCCGCCATGTCCATTTAGGCCGCTGGGTATACTAGTTTGATCGGTGCCTCATTAGCACGGCTTCCTTGGAGAGATGTCTATCCCGACAGTTGGCTCGAGTGACAATTTGATTTATTTGCATCTAGTTTGATCGACATCTCGTTTTACCGCACTCAATTTCATTACCCTCGCATGAACTACAAATCTGTAGATTGCTGCGTATTATGTTGTAAGTCTATTTGATCGACAGCCCATTAGATCGACATACCGTTTACTAGAAAATGTATTTGGGCACACTATATATGCAATCTTTTTCATCCATAATTCAGAAGACCAGTGATTCTTGCACGATATTTCAATATAAATACGTTACTCATGTGCCATACGTTTATAAACATTATGGTACATCGCTAACTTATTTCACCGACACCTAAGATACGCTACACAGTGGATAAGAAATATTTCATATCAACGTACATTTTTACCGACAATTCTATTTTCTAACTAGTAATATGTATACTATAAACAAGAAATGAAGTAGTAAGAGACTCTTTGCGCATCTTACGTTAAAACTACTCTTCCTAACTAAAGAGTACTACACAGAAATCAAAAACTGATTCTAAATCATTGTCATTAAATAATGTAAAATTCAATCATCGATAATCTTCGATTTCTGTTAAACAGCAATTGTTTTAACGGCATTCGTAAATGAAATGGGAAGTCAGGGAAAGAGCCTGTATATAATGAATTTTCTGCAACTGATAGACGGTCAATTGGGGCAGGTCCACCCCCGCAATCTGCCGAAGGTTCGATACAGAAGCCTCTGGTCGAAGACCACCCTCCGTCCTCCATTTTCAAAGTCAGCCATCACTCCTCCATGTGTTCCCCTTCATCCCCTCCCACTTTTTCGATAAATGCCCACCCATCTTGCCCTTTTTTATTTTCTTTAGCTTCCCAGTTCCGTCACGGAGGGATGGAAGCTTCTAATATCTCTGCGCATAGTTTGATACAACCAAAAGATACCGCAGTTATTGTTCTTATAGTCGATATATGGACAGAACCATCCTAAGCGAATCAAACGAGAACTTTGAACTACTATTAAATACTGTTCCTGAACCAAAAGATTAAAAAGGGGATCAAAAAAGAAGAAGAATACGCAACGGAAAGATATGTTCATAGGACAGAACTAAATAAATCACAGTAGAGATTATAACAAAACCAGTGGGTTCAATTTTGTATCAGGATGCTTTATCTTTCAGCTAAATTAAGGCTTACAGTTTTCTCATTAGTTTCGTAACAAATGATCTTTTACAATCAGATGGTCTTCATAGCTATGCATATAAAAACTAATATACAATTCTCTTATTCGATACCAAAGTTAAACTTTTCAGTGCAAATTACGCTTAAAATAAGTTAACATACTTTAAACAGAACGAATGAAATTTATATTGTGAAAATTCGTTTTTATCCCGCATGGAGAGGAAACAGATACAAAGCTAAAATCGGTTTTAGAAATAGAATTAAATAATACATTAAAGTACTCGCTAAGTATGCAATCTAAAAATTCCGTAGCTTAATTATTAACAATAATTTCTTATTCTCGAGTATATCATCACGAATAAGAAACTTTCATCATCAAATTTTTATTACCGATTTTATCAAAAATTTACTCGTCACTAGAAGAAACAACGTAGTCTAAAAAAAGACATTTTCTCGCACTCAGTCCCGAATGGACTATCCCGGGACTGGCACCAGATTCCCTCATCACGACATCAAATGCGGGAATCCCGGAACTACCCCCACCCTAAGCCCTTTCCCTTTCTCCAAACACCTTTTCTTATTCGGCATACCACTCCCATTCTCTGCCCACCTTTTATTATTTTTTCCTTCTCTATCCATCTTCCCCCTCATATGAGAGAGCCCACCTTTTACGTCTCCCCTCTAAAAACCTCTATTTTTTCATCCAACGCGTGCTCACCTATCCCTCCCCACACACATCATCCTCCCGAATTTTTTTTCTATTCTTTTTTCCCCAGACCCGTGTCTGACCGTGCGCTGTGGATAAAAGGAGGTGGGGTTCCCCACGTGCTGCCTGCCCCCATCACTCGCCCCGACAATAATGCGATATTCCTTCCATTTCATTCTCTTTCCTCATATTTTTGTTATGCTTTTACCTCATCATCTTCCTTTTATCAAATCAACCGTCTTATTCAATTGCCCTTCAAGACTTTTTAGCGAATTGAAGGGCTATTCGACGGCTTCCAATGTTATTTAATTTGCTTTTACGTATAGTAATTTCGATTTCAATTATCTTGCCTCATTCTATTCTTTTTTTATTTTTGGTATATTTTAAAATCTAAATTAAGAAAATTCAAGCCATCTTTTAAATTAAGCTGAAGGGTATATAAAAATACTACGACTCTACTTGCAAAATCTATTTCTACATTTCGTTCTCTGCAAAATAATTCTTTCTTATTGGAGTTATAGATGCAAAACACGTATTTTTAGCATTAATATCTCAATTTTTACCAGAGTTAACGTAACTACTGAAGTAACAAGGTTGCCGTACACTTTGGAAACAAGTAATGTGCGTATATTATATATTATATTAGTTTTTGAATGAGAATTACAACTCTATATGTTTTCTGAATAAAAAATAAAACTCTTATTTGTATTTTTTATATATCTGTTTATCTATATTCTCCATGATTATCATTTTTTCTTCATCCTTGGCTACATATAATTCCTCCATTCTTCTTTATTATACTTTGGATGTAAAAGAAGACGTAGTTTAAATCTCTACTCAAAGAAGACGTACCCCATCTAATCTAATCTACATCTCTCCATCACAGTTCCTCTCCCAAATTTCCTCTCTTTAAATCAGTCTTTTTCCCTCCTCATCATCAACTCCACCTTCTCCAGCATCCGATACCACCCCTCTCTCTCCACCCAATAGCATCACCATAGGGTGTCTTCACCTTTTTCCTTTCCCTTTTAGAACACACACAGACGTCCTCAACCTTGCCAAAAACTCCCTGCTACCTTTTTTTCCCCTCTTCTCTTATATACACGCAGCCATACGGACCACCTTTAGCTCGCCCCCAACTGACCTCCCCCTTCCCATATATAAACCTATACAGCTTTTTTTTCCACAGTCATTTTTCCCTCCTGCCCGCACACCCTGGGCACACTTTTCCTTTCAGCCTCATCAAATCACCTCCCCGTGCCGTGCACGCGCGCCCCCTGGAAATCACGCTTTTTTAGGCCCTCTATTGCGGAGATAAGTTGACCGCAGATATCCAAGGGAGACGTCCGCCATTTTTCTCCTTTCGATAGCGGAAAATTGAGAGATCGATCTTTTAGCTACCTCGGGGAAAAAAGTATCGAGTTCGGGTTTTTTTCCTTTTTTCCCGTGCGACTTAGGAAGGGCGATTATGGTAGGTAATAACACGTGTCTAATTCGGGACCGCGCGTGTTTTTTTGCGATGTATCGGAGCGAAAAGTAAATGGAAATGTTGAATGGGATGTCGAAGGCGGTACTGGCATTTTTGGGGGTCGAGTGTTATGGCATTTCAAGTGGATTCATAAAAAGGCTGAATTGTGCGATGGATAGAATGACTAAAGAGGGTGTGGGTAAACATAATAATAGCAAGTTATAATTGGCAAAAAATCGAGTTATTGGCATCAATAGAAATCAAAAGTATCGAATCCACGAACCCAAGACGATAACGAGCGACAAACTGCCATTCAGCGAACATGAAAGCACATACTTTATTTGCTTTGCACGTTGTGAATAATACTCCGAATTCTAGGTTGATAAAAAGTGATTGATCTAATCGAAAACGCTAGAGTTCGTTTCGATATGTATAAAGGAGAATAGTATTATGGTATTATTAATATGAATTACAACGATCAAGACAATTATCTATGAATAAATCAAGGTTAAGAGTTATCAGAAAGGGAGAGTAAACAAAATCGATCATAATAGACCGTAGTTTTTGGTAAGACGCCAGTGATGACTGACAAATTGACAATAAGTATTCTTTACTGTAAATACCGATAATTTTATAATCAGGTTTAATGTGTAATATTATAGTTTTAGATTCATCTAATGTAAAACTATATAATTTTTTCGCGCATAAGATCGATCAATAATATTAAACGGGAATCAAGATTTGGTCTAAGATTAATTCTAATCAATACGTGCATTTATAGACTTCAAATCTAAACGTTAAAGCATTTCGATTCAGGTGTATTATATAGAAATTATAAACAAGGGTTATTTGAAAACTTGTCTCATAAGAGCAATATATTATGGGACTCTAAACAGATAGAGCTTATGTCCTCTCTCATAAGTGAGTTACAAAACTCCAGAAGATTCCTTTTTAATGAATTTTTCTGCTTCCTCATTCGTATTTATGCATCGAAAGTTTTTTAGTGCTAATTACCTCACGTCATACACTTATAAATTCTATCCTCTTGAAAAAATATTCTAAACTCAAAGACACAATTTCTTGGTGCTACACCCGAAACACAAACTGAAAACCCCCATGGAGATTCATCGGGCTCAAAAAGAAAAAGAATAACATCATAAAAATAGAGCGGACCAATAAGATAAAGTTGACGCACGTCAATGAATCTGACGAGTAAAGGAGGTCCGGTAAAAGTGAAAAGAATGAACGCCAAATCGGGTGTATGAGGGCTCCCAATTTTGAAAGGGACAGTGTGTGTGGGGGTGGAACCTTTCAGAAAGGCAGGTGTGTATGCATAGGTGCGTGCCATTGGGTTTGACTAAAGGCGACGCGAATTTTTAAAACCCCACAAACGTCTATTTCTTTTTTATGAGTGGTTGACGGTTTATTCTATTGGAAAAGAAGCTCTGCTCGTCGGAAAATGAAATCAGTTTGAATCTAAGATGAAACGAGATGATAAAACTAAATTTCTTTTAAGGACACGAATAAATCTCGCGACGGCCGCAAGCACTGCATTTAAGTTAAGACATGCATCCTTGATGCCGTACGATAATAGGTTGCTAGTCATGACAAACTGACATTTTCCCTTCCAAGGTTAACTTCCTATGAATGTTTGGTAAAAATTTTGCCTAATGTATTCCTTGATATTTAATAAATTATACGAAAATCGTATAAAAGTTTATCATTTCACATCAAAATTTACTAGTAAGAAGGAACAAATATTCGTGAAAATACTTAACGACATCCGATACATTATTAAAATAAATTAGTAAAATGTAAAAATATACTCGATCTCCAAACACAACATCCCGTATTGTCTAGTGGTTAGGATATCCGGCTCTCACCCGGAAGGCCCGGGTTCGATTCCCGGTACGGGAAATAAGTTTTTTGCCGCCTGTTAGCGTAAAAATATTATTATATATGATATATATAAATATATATTGTTTATTTCTAACACAACCCCGAACAATGATTTTATTCAAATTTTCCATTTACTAAATAACTCAAAAACTAACTATACCAGAGAGAAACCAATAAAGAAGCGAGCACAGTATTTTTTTCTCATTTCTAGTGATGTACGATTCCCTCCATTTCGACATTAAGGTCGCCATTTTGGAATAAAAAAATCCCCCGAAAATTGAGTCGATTAATAACGTTCCCCTCCGTAAAAAGAATGGCGACAGCCATCAACTGGGGACTTTTCCTCCTCTTGAAGAAGAAAAAATAATAAGAGAGAGGACGAAAGTTGATTCTGCTCTTAATGAAGGTTCAAAAGCAAAAGGAGATGCTGTTTGTTATTGAGAGGAAAGGGAGTGGACGGAAAAAGTTGATGTATTGTCTCCACATTATTTCTTCTGTGATGACACGAAGGGAAGTGAAGGATACTAACGAAATGGATATTGGAATATGTACACGCATAAATGGATGGAAACGTAGATTAAGAGACAAAGGTTTTATAATTAAAATTCTTCAGTACATTTAACAGCGTTTTTACAGCACGTTGAATGTTATAATAAGAGGTAAGGATAGGTTTACATGCAATATTATCCTTTTTGGAGTAGGAAAAGAAAAGACTAATAATTAGCTGAAACTAAATTTCCAAAGCTTAGGTCTAGTGTTCGAACCCTGGCTGAGGAAAACTTTCCTCTCATGGTACTTATATTGCTGTTTGGTTTATTGTATAATGTTGAGTATCTCTCTCTATTTGTCCCTAGAATAGATGTTTGTGAAGGCTACACTAATTGAATAAATAAACGTCCGGGTCTTGGGTTCGAGTCCCGGTTATATTTAGATTCATTTGGCTAGAGCCATCAATGTAACATCTCACATGTTTTTCAACGTCCATATTTTCTTAGTATAATCGATGAAGGTATTGTTCAAACTTTACAACTGTAGATGATGCAATTACAATTGAAGTTTACGTTTCACTGATATCTAGAATGTATTCATCGAGAATCCCATCCCATTCGTCTAATGAAAACGTTTTAGATGGTGACTCAGTAATCTGAATTCAGTCCGTATGAGGTAGGTTCCCTCAGATGACACAATGCGTCTAATTACGCAATCACCCCAGCACCACCAGTGATGAGACAAACGCGCGGATGGTATGTCTACCGTAAGAAATCGGTAAAGAGCTAGAAGGAGATATAAACGGTGCAAAGAAGAGGGATAGACGTAACGAAGCGAAGATATCACTCAAGCCGATTCCTCGGGTAACGCTCCGGAAACTTCGTCGTTACGGCCTCCGAAGAAATGGACGTTCAAAAATGAGAAATGGAATAGAGAAAGGAGAGCGGCAGAAAAATTGGGGTCGTTAGCGGAAAAAAATTCCCAAAAATTAAGACACTTTCCCATAGACGCAAGTTTTCGCGGTCGGTGGATGCGGATGGCGTGCATTTGGTTCGGAAGATTAAAAACCTCTCGGAATAGAGCGATATTTCTCCAGAAACGAGCGGCGAATAAACGGTGAGGACATTAGTAAAGGGAGGTGGAGAAGGGAAAAGAATATTTCGGCGATTTCTCATAGAGAGCGGGAAAAGATGCGTGGAAGAGGTTGATGACCCGCGATATTTTTGCCAAAAATAATCGCCCAAATACAGTTGCGGGGTCGTTGGAATAATGAGAAAGGGCAATGGACTCTTTCTTAGGTGTGCTTTCACGGAATTCGAGGAGAAATCGCTTTCTGGAATGCGGTGGGATGAATTGCTGATGGTTCGCTTTGGATCATCACTCATCTTTTTGGTCTAAATTTGTGTTGTGAGAGTGCTGTAACGGTACGAGTAAGTTCGATGCCACTAGCGAAAGGATATTCAGTGTATATGTCCCAGTCGGTATTTTATTTTCTCAACATTCACAATGGTTACCTAGTTATTTGTTAATAGAATTGAATAAATAGAATTTTCTGATAGAATCAAAAAATCATAAATATTACATACAAAATCAAATAATATGATATAATTTTTAGTTTTATAAGGTTCAGGAAGATAAAATCTTTGTACTTCCGTATAAACGCCGACGACTGAATATTATAAACCTTTACATTTTGTAAATATATATTCCCGATTATCTTTGTCTTTAAGACTTTTACTCTGAAGTTCTATTTACGTTAAATTACTACAGTATGACTTGTACTTAGTTGTTGTGAGAGTACCGCTTGATTATATTTTTATCTTGTCGCTATTAATACTCGTACATTCCCCAACTTAGCGATTGAACCTTAAAACTGCCTCAAAAATTATCTCTAATCGGATTACGAGTTAGATTTGTTTTTGAGATGGTATAAAGAAAAAATCACGCAGAAGTATATACAAGCACCAGCAGGGTAATGAATCCAATGTGACTAGTTAAGTTTCACTCTAAAAT
This sequence comes from Pantala flavescens, assembly GCA_020796165.1. NCBI lineage: Eukaryota > Metazoa > Arthropoda > Insecta > Odonata > Libellulidae > Pantala > Pantala flavescens. Next base: position 41,996,414 of record CM036881.1, on the reverse strand, counting down.
TAAAAATATATAAGATGAAATAGATGAACAGTTCCCAATCCCTACAGCGTGCATTCTAATCCTTTTAAGAAAGAATAAATCCAGCTAAAAATTAAATATACAACATCGTTGAGAATATTTCACATTGGAACGCTTATATATTACTTCTACATCGACGAACGTCAATACTCCATTTACTTAACATTAAATCCCTCTAATTAATAAAACCTCAATCTATTCATAGGCACTCAACGATAATCAACGCAGACAATAGCAGAATCCCACAAAAGTAACAACCACGATAAAATGAACGAAATACCCAATGGGCGCATGCGGATGTACAGTCTGCACCGGATAGGAATGGACCGTTCGGAAAATCCGGTATCGGAACCAGATTTCTACGGTGGCCGCTCCTGGATCCGAGGTCCACCTTTTCCCCCCAACAATGATGACCCCTCCTTCGCGCCTCTATTCAGCCCAGAGGTCAGTCGTTTTTGTGTCTCTCTCAATGGACATTTTTTTTCCTCCACCGTCCCTCTCTCCAGCGCAGATACGTTCCTCGTATCCTTTATCCTCTTTCAATTCTTCTTCCACTTCCGTTGCATTTTTAAGGGCCTCGGATACGACTCCTCAAAATCCCCCGAGAGATCCACCGCAAAAGACTCGCCACCCGAAAAACCCTCCGCAAGACACACCGAAGACGGCTTGTGGTAGATTTGGGGCTATTGAGGGGTCCATTTCTACGCAAGCATCTTCGCAGGGGGGACGGGGATTACGAACCGGAATAAGGAGTCGCACATTGAGGATTACACGACCGTGATAAACCATTCATGTGCGGTGTACTAAGAAGACGACTCTGTGGAGACTGTGTCCTCTTTATTGGATAAAAATATTAGCGAATCAATACGATGAAATAGTGTTTAAATAAATTATTTCCGTTAGACAATTAACATTTATATGTATTATTATCGAAGTAAATTCGCTTAAAAAATCTTTATTATCATATTCTCTTTCTTGTAATTTTTTATCGTTTTAATAAAAAGAAAGTAAGTTCTTCTATGAATTTGGCCATGTATTTATCCGGTTAAAAACTTAACTTGGGTACCTGGAGAATATTGATAACATTGGATACGCATGAAATAATTGATAAGAATAAATCAGCAATATCATTGCTAAATATAGTATCTAAACTATGAAAATAAACTACTGGAAGTAGTATTTTCGTCATTTATAAAAGGTAAAACATAAAATACACATAGGGGACAAAATTAATATACTCTTTTCTGTAGGCGGAATCCGTTCTGGGTCATCCATCATATATACCGATAGAAAAAACTTGGACGCTTTCATAAATATAGGGAGGAATTCCTCCGCACATCGTCTTTTGGACCCCTTGAGATATACATATAGATAGACGGCGCCTTACGTAAATCCTTCCCGGCATATCAATTCGAATACACCCGCCGAATAACAGACAACAACAGAACGCCTTGGGCCCAGCGTCCGTCCTCATTGCCCTTCCATCACACGCATCCTCACCTTCTAAACTTCGTTTCCATGCGCAAAACGTTCCTCCCCATCTCCCCAATCATGACGTATAGAGCGGAACGGTCCTTTGGGATCACCAATCCAACGACATTCACTTCCCCTATGTCGCCCTCCGCAAAAATGCGATCTATCAAACTCCCCTCCCCAGGGGTTCTCCCTCCTCCGCCGTTTTGCCCAAAAAGAGGGAAGGCCTCGTGCTTACGTACACCGCGTCTCTTTTATTATGAAAGCCCACAAAAACGGCACACGAATTTTCATCCCCTTATCCGGGGGTCACCTACCTTGGCAGTCGTTCCTAACCCCCGGATGTCTCCAAACAGACGCCTATGTCCCCGCCGCAAACAGTTCAGCCCATCGGATGCTACGTCGATGAAGTTTCCACCGTTGGAATTCTCTTGGGCTACGTTCTGTTTTGATGTCGTGCGAGGACGTATCGGAAGATAGTTTAATCCATTTACCATCATCTGAAATAAGTAGAATGAATGAGATGGTTAGATATTATGTGGAGGATGGTGTTAATGGTTTCCTCAAAGTTCGGGCCATTGACTATGAATAGAAAGTCGTTAATATAATCATGCAAATAAGACGATTCATGGTACAATCCCATAAGATTAATTAAGAAAGAGTATGTCATTAGATATGGCAACATATATTTGGGGAAAAACTTTAAGTCACTCAAAATTTTTCTTTCAAAAATAAGAGTTACGTAAAAGTAACTTTAACGGAGCTGGTATTCAAAAGAACAATTTAAAAGAGGAAGATTAAAGTTCTAAGTAAAACTTGAAGAGTATTCTACAAGCAAAATGAGTTTTCCGGTACCGGGAATCGAACCCGGGCCTTCCGGGTGAGAGGCGGATATCCTAACCACTAGACAATACCGGATGAATACGTATGTTGGTCTACTATTTCAAATACCTAACTGAATCCTTAACGAGATACCAAAATTATTTCTATTAACCCATGATATTAGCCACGATTATTAGCGAAGTTTTATGTCGTAAATATGATAATTAATATACACCTGAAATATATGATTGAATACTATACAAATGGCAGTTTTTATAAGGCATAACAGAATCAGTTTACGTACAAATGTTGTTGCTGATGTTATGACGATTGATAATATAAATATTATTATTCAGCATAATTTATCGCCGTGATATGTTTAATAGGTATATTTGCGAAACTCAAAAAATTACATCCATAGATCCTGTCATAAGGTATTCGAGTAGTTTAGATTGAATTCATTCATCCTTTTTTAATTTGACCTTTTTAGTTGAAATTAAGGAACATGAAAGTGCTAAGTATACTCAACGTCTGCTATTACTATTTCATACACCAACACCTCCATGAAATTTTGAATGTCGAGTATGTCAAAACGTAAGTTGATCTTTTACAAGTAAAGACGGCATTTGGAATTATAAAAATGTATACTGCCACAATAATTACATGAAAAAATGTTGTCCATCCTCAAAATGAACTTCGAGATTTGAGAAGCCTAAAAAAATTAATTATTTTATTCGAACGTCCATCTACTGTTAGGAATTTCATCGGAAATTGGACTCATTTGAAATCAAGAGCAAGACGCAGATCCCGAAAAATGCTGATGAGCGCTCGTGGAGGGGCTACGGCCCATCTCGTCCATCTTCCCGGAATATTCGATAGCGTCGGACTTTTTCTCCCCTTCGCAAAAGAGTTTTTCCTTGCGTGGGTGGATTCCGAAGAGCGTCCATCTAGAGAGGGGAGATTTTACAGGGACGAGGGTAAAAGAGTAGCCCGTTCTCGCACCCCTACGCACTTTTCTCCCCCACAGACTAATGCCACCCTTCCAATTGCCATGGAATCTTTTTTCCTCCAGAAAAGTAAAATCGAGGGGGCGATTCGTCCCTCGAGTCCAACGAAAGTTGCCGAGATAATGTCATATATCAGAAGTGCCAAGAGCTGGTCCGAATCTTCACAAGTGTAATCATGGGTGTAGTGTAGCCTGAACGAGACGGACTGAGTTGTAACGGGATGGATGATTTAAATGACTTGTTATATTTTTTCCCGAAACTCGGTGATAACTTATACTTTACATTTCATCACAAAATTTGAGGAAATAATTCAATTCGCTCCTAATTCAAACGATATCATCTTAGAATATTCGATTTAAATATAAGAAAATACTATACTCCATCACTAATATCATCATCCGGTATTGTCTAGTGGTTAGGATATCCGGCTCTCACCCGGAAGGCCCGGGTTCGATTCCCGGTACCGGAATGTTAATTTTGCTCGTAACGTTTCAGCTATGACGAATTGAAAACTAATTATTTTAAACATCAAAATTTAGCTAATTCTTTAGGGTAGCTTTCAGTTCAGTTTCAATAAAAGAAGGCGTAAAAGTGCTAATGCAAACTTCATTCAAAAAGAAGTAAGAATAAAGTCTCATTTGTTACCATAAGAACGTAAAAGAAGAGTTTTTACGATTCTTAAACAAACTCCACGAGTTGTACCGAGCTAGAGAAACAGAAGAGAATGAAAAGGAAGAAAACATATATAAAGTGGAAACGAAAACGATCACCATGGAGAAGCCATTGTGATAATCCAGACGAAGACTGTTTTAGGGTTCGTGGGGAGTTTTAGGCTCTCATGACGCGTACATTTTTTGCATTTCCATTCTCCTACTCCAGCACTTCCCCTCGTTATTCCTCCCACTGCCCGATTGGCTGATTCTTCGGGGGCTAGACTGTTTTTATCGCTAGGGGGAGATCCTATTTGAGTGAGTGGGGGTGGAGTCTTTCACCCCACCCTCTCCGGGAACACGCAGAGTTTTATCGCTTTTTTCCCTTCCGAAAAAGCTACTCCGCTCTCCCCTTACGGCATCGCCAATGATCCACGGCCGCCTTTCGGGATTCTAAAAACAAGGAGAGGGGCGTGTTATACTCCATTTTACTCCTCAGTTCGCGTGTTTTTCGAGTGGCGGCGCTACCGCCGACGGGTCGAATGGGGTTTCGCTGTTTAGATAGAGAAAGCGTAGGAATCGAAGAGCATAAACTCGGGGAATGAATCGTCTGAATAAATATTAATGCGTCAACGATGATTCGCTGTTTTCAATTGGGTCCTGGAGGAATAGGATTCATAACGGGGAACCAAGGAAAGAAACGGCAGCTATGGCCAAATGATAGTAAAAACAGTTTACTTTCCTTGGGTTCGTTCGAATGTTTATATTTAAAACAGAGAGGCGAAAATATAGCGGAATAATTATCCAGCAATGTTTTGCGGTCGAAAATAAATATCGTTTTGGTATTTCGATTCGTGAAGGAAAAACTTGATAGATGATAATTCAACGCCCACTTCTTTGTGTATAAAATGTTCCAGGAAAATCCACGATGGAGATTTTTATGGGCTACTTCGTTCTCCTTTTCCGACCTCGGAATTAAAATAAATAAAGTTTATTTGGACTGAGAATAAAATAAATAAGATTAAATGATCGCGTGGTCATCGATATTTCCTGACTTTCTTAACTAAACTTTACTAAATAAACAGAGAGGAAATAATGAAAAAAATCTCAAAATACCGTATTGGAACTTTAGCTAAAAATTGTTCTGATAAGATTTAGTAGAGCACTCTTCTCCCTGCAAAAGGACATTCAAATGAATGATATAATATCTGATCTAAGGGACAAAATTGTTTTTCCGGTACCGGGAATCGAACCCGAGCTTCCGGGTGAGAGCCGGTTATCCTAACCACAGGACAATACCGGACTGCAAAATTGTATAAGTAAGATACCATCTAAAATTAAATAAATATATCGTTAGCATGAGGGATTTAGTCGTTGCCGCCGATATATTTACAATGAATAAGCATTTTGTTACATAGTAATCGATCTAAATTCTTTTTTATTATTAAATGTAATCTGGTAGCAGTATAATTGCAATTGCAACAATTGCAAAACAGATTTTTACAAAAATCCAATTATTTTTTTTCTCTCGCCGAGCAAAGATCAATAGCAGACCTTCTAAGAGTAAAGATTTAAGTTTCCACTAGGCACTTGTTTACGGAAAAAAAAACATTATTATAATCTTTTAAACATTCAAGATTCATTAAAATGTACATATTAAAGATTTCGAATTATTTAGGGATAAATATTACTACGATTCTCAATTTAAATGTGAAAAATACATAACGGGTACGATTTAAAAGAAATGATGAATCAAAAACGAGAATCGTTACTTCAATAGAATTGTAAACTATACGTGAGGATGATTCGTAGGCAAAAAGTGCTGTACTGCCCGGGAAACTAACCCGGGTCACAAGAATGGGAATATTGCATGATACCACTACACTAGCAGTGCGCTGATATTCTCACTCAGCCATTAGGTTTTTCTATTCTTAGTGTAATACCTAAAAACCAAATGGATACAGCAAATATTTTAGCAAGAGGTGTATATCTTTCTTCACCCAAAACTGATATAGATGAACTAGGTAATGTATGAGACCTTTATTACCATCTAAGAACCCTATTTTCTTTCTCTAAAAAACTGCTATTTCCTCTCTATATCGATAAAATAATTCCTCAAATTTCATCTCTTAATTCAACAATATGCGAAATCATTAGCCTATAAACACCAAAATTTATTTCCTTCAAACAGAAAATACCTCGGAAAGATAAGTCTAAAAACGGGAACTCTCCCAGCGAATAAAACCCAAAGGATTTACCGATCAGAAACTAAGAAATACACCTATAAAGACACACCTTTCCTCAAAGCTCAATTTAGCCATTCTTTGTGGTACAGCTGAATTGGCGTCGATTGGATTATTATAAGAATGGAAGGATTGAGAGCACAGAGTGAGACTCTCTGAACAGCTCCTTTTGCACTCAGAGGCGTGCTTTTTATGGCGCAATAACTCCCAGAAGAAGCCGTAAACCGTAAAGACGAGAGAAAAAATGGACGAGGAATGGGTAGGAAAAAAGAGGAGATGATGGAAGTTCCCTTTTATGTGGAATGCCATCAAAACTCCATCCTATTGGACAGGGAAGAGAGAGAGAGGTCCAATTTTAACGATCGCCTCCGAGTATATACACACACGAGATACTGCAATCATAAGGGATCGACAAGCCTTCTTTGGGCGATAAATGAAAAGTCCTTGTTTTCTCTCGCTCCGATCCTTTTCACGGCACGTAGTCTCCTTTTACGTTCGGCGATAGAATATAGGTGTTTTTTGGAGACTTTAACGAGCGAGTTTCGTTACGTAGTGCATTGTCTGAAAAGGGTTCTCTACCTTACAAAACGGGTGCCGGTGGTTTGCAACGTAACTATACATGGTTATGTTTTATTATCTTATATTTGGGCTATTTCAGGAACATGTTAGTTTTATGCATCAATACTTTTATTTATGTAATACATTTCTGTAGTTCCGTATTTACGCTGCTAAAGATAAAAAAGGTTTTATTGATTCATTGAACCCTAACGTGGAAATAATCTTACGAAATATGTAGTATTCACTCCAAAATTTTTAATGTCTATCATTTTATATAATAATTAAAGCATCTATAATAAATTGCGACTCACGTTTCTGGAAAAAAACTTCCAAAAAATAGAAATAATATAGTTAAAAAATGTACATGGTTTTTGCAGAAATAGAATATAATTTCCTACTTGCTCTATCCCGTTGAGGGGGAGACGAACACTTTTCAATGAGTAATAATTGTACGAATATAGAAATAAAGTACGAATAATTGAGTTATTTTTTATTTATATAATTCCAATATTAATTTAATGAAGATTTACTGACATCTAGGTAAACATTAACCGAACCTAAGGGATTAATCTTTAAAGTAATTTCCTCTTTTAAAAGATGAAATTGCTTTTTTGGCTGCCACAAAATTACTTCATTAATTTAAAAGTGAAGACTGAGACTTCATGCCTCATTATTTATTTTGTAATTTATTTTGTACGCAAAATAGACGCTTATTAACCATAGGGTCAATTTTCCTCTGCTCGATCCTTACCAAACAATTAGATAATAAAGTTATAAAGAAAGGAAGAATCTTTGCCAATAAAGCGAAAATTTCGTATAAGTAATCGAATTGATGCAACTTGAAACTAACTATCATCTATCTTTACCGAGGAGAAAATACTTTCCGATGACGTCAAGGATTATAATGAACTATTGTACTAGTTTAATCGACTATTCAAAAACGAATTCTGAATAGGATCCATTTAAAACTTACTTCCCTATCACAATAATTAATGCTTAACCCAGCTGAATCCTAAACGAATAATTAAAAGGTTCAATTTACAATTTACTTTCCTATCGCAATAACTAATGCTTGACCAAGCTGAAGTCGAACATAATTAATTTTCTAGCTCTACAGCTCTTCCTATCAAAAAACATTAACCATCGATTCATCTTGTACATCCACCCCTCACAAACATCCTCGCGTGAGGAATAAATAAGCCAACCCCACGGATCGAACTCATTTTTTTCCCAAATCGATCGGGAATACGAAGCAACTGTGCTTTGCCACTTTTACGAGTTTCCTCGGTGAGTCACTTTTCTAGTCATGTAATATGGCTCCCCCCCACGGCCCATGGGCGGGATCAGGGATGAGAATTCGGGGGGACCCAATAGTCATGCGAAGGGAGAGATGTCGATGGGGGAAGGCTCTGTTGCTATACGATCGGTTCCAGACGACACATTGGATACGCAGGTTACCATGGCACCGCAGTTTTTTTTGCATCTCCGCCAATGGTTAGTTGATCCGTGAGGATCGCGTTTCCACATAAGAGATGGGCAAGTCTTGTTTTCCGGTGCTATCTCGTACTAATAGGAGAGTAATGGAACCCTCTGTTTCTCTTTTGCTAAGAAGGATACAGCTTCGGCGATGGACCGGATAACGAGCGGGGTGTTGATATTTTCCGCTACGTATTGATGAAAACACAAAAGCTGAATTAGGCTCGTTATTTCTTGGAAACTACAAATGGTTTGCTAAATGTTCACCGAATTCTGAAGTATTATAATTTACAGCGGAATTTCTAATTTATAAATCCATGTATTCTTCGTTTAGAGAAAATTGGAAAAATAGATTTGAGGATGTATATTTCATGAAGCTGGTTTCATCATTGTTCGAATAAAATGATATCGATCAATATAGAAAAAGAATTTACCCTATTTGAGTTCTGGATCAACAGTTTATATTGTATTTGGTATGAAATCGTTTTTTTTTTAATTCCGATAAGTTGTGTCTACTCTGCATATGTTTCCGGTGTTTAGAATTTAAAAAGATGATTTTCAAAAATTATATTTGTCAATTAAGTAGTAAATTTTTGAAAATATGACGGCGATACTGATATGTTTACAAACAGTCGCTCGGCAAAATCGGAGTTCGGCGGGAGACATCGATTTTTATAGAACCTTACCGAATAAATTGGAAACCCAGTATTACCTTACTGCTTAAAACATAATCTTAATGAATGATTACATCTCGTTGGTCAAGTAAAACAAAAGTAGATACGTGAGAATACTTAGAATTTCAAAGACTGAGAATTCAATCGCTAAACGAATGAATGATTGAATTAATTAGCTTCCGTCAAGTTCTGGTTTGAATACACTGGTGGAATATATGTTTCGGCCTTATTTAATTTAGTATGACGTTTCTCTTCTTCTCAACTTTTACATCAATTTGATATTGAATAAAGTAATTATGGCCAAAATGTAAAGCTATTAATAGTTTTCTTCATAATGATACATATTTTTCTTTAACAAATCGATATAAAATGTCTTTCTTAAAAGTAAACACAAAGAGACGATGTTTCTAAACACATATACCTAAAATAAATCATATAATAAAATCAAATAACACGCGAACAAGAGACAACTCATACACATAAACTCCTTTGATGTTCTACAGAATAATGAATTGGAATGTAATTTTTAATTGTAGAAAATATTTCTTTTGGAAGCGTCATCCATATTAATAGAACTTTTCTTCCGCAATTTGAACCGCAATTGCAACATTATCTATCCCTTCAAATATTCTCTGCGCAAACAGAACACTGTCTCTAATGTTGGAACCCTAGTATAATCAGTCGGAACAACATTTATACTCACTCATTCATACATCCCTTTCTGAAGTGGTCTCCGAGAGTTAAAATCTCCGAATTTTTTTTCCATAAGCTTCCATAATTCCTCGGGGAACACCGAAAGATCGTCGACAGGAAGCAGAATGAGAGTGTGCGCTGTTGTAACGACTGAGAGGCAGGTGCAGGACGTTGGTCACCTGGCACCAACCGAAAAAGCAGCAGCACTAAGATGCGGTGGGTCGCGTGGACAGAAAGGACGGACCCTCCAAAAAAAATCGCGTAGTCGGTCCGGAAGAGCCAGGGACACACATTTTTTATGTGAGGAGGTTCGACAATCAGTGTAGATCACCATCCTTAGACTGAGAGAGGTACTATCCCTGCGACTATATCGGCAGCTGGCCATCGAAGATGAAGAGGGCATCGACGGACCACTGGACACGCACGCGAGAGGGGTAACAACCTCAATGACCTCTTTTTTCATCTCTTTTTCGGACCCTAAAAATGGTCATAGATAACTTTAAGTCTACCCTAATAATGGCACACGTGTGGCCGGTCCGTGCGCTCGGGTATTTCTGATGAACGACCCGATGCAGCCGTCTGATAAAGTTTTTGAGTCCTAAACGCATCCCTTGAAGGACGTTTTACACGAGGACTAAATTTAGCGCAAAATGTTGATGCATATCACCTTAACACCAAGCAAATACTGGCATAATCCACAGAAATTTCCTTTGGTAATTTACGTAATATACTTCGGATATAATAAGAAAACATTTGTGCTTAATTTTAATTTTCGTTCGTCCAAGAGGAATACGTAAATATGTTTCTTCTGCATTATTTACCTAGAATTCCTAAAAAACTTTTAAATTTTCAAATCAATTCAAAAATTAGAATAATAGAAAACGAATAACAGCCATTAATTAAACTCTTATGTGTACATCTTTTAAGTTCGTTTCGTTTCGTAGCGGGCCATCATCGAGTAGCTCCGTCAACATTTATCAAACGAGATTAAAAAATAGGCTTTATAAGTTCTATTAATACAAAGAATAATTTTAAAAATTGGATAAACCTTAACTATGAAGAATGAGATGAAACCATAGAATAATTAAATTTTTGAAGATAAATTACGATTATACAGACAGTATATTTATGAACAAAAATGAAAAATTCCAATTTATAAAAATTAAATATACGCTTTAGAACATAAAGTAATAATACGAATCTTACAGTGAAGATCGAACCCGGGTGAGTGAACTCCATCATCCAATCACAAAAGAATACAAAACTACGGTTATAAATATAGAAAACGATGATTTATTTCGCCAAAATATAGCCGTATATCTTATATAGCATATGTCAAATAACTCAAATGGAAACTCTGACTGTCAGGCAACGATTTTTTGCTGGGGTGTCGATGAGGATGGTATAGTTTGTGTATTGGTTGAGAATGAAAAGGGGGGCGGATGAACGTTAGGAAGTGGGAGGATGTTTCACAGACGAGGATGGGAATAATGAATGGCTTTAGCGAGAAGTCGATGAAGGTGATCCTAACGATGCACCGGAAGTGTTGCAATTTCTACATCCTCATCGCCCTAAAAACAAGGGAAGATATTTTCGACGAACACGTGTCCTTTTAATTAGGTATTGCGACTTAGGTTTTTTTTGGATAAGCGGCGATCATTTAGCGAAAAAAGTAAGCATATGCTGAACTACTTGGGACCCTGATATTCTATCACAATACACGTGTATATATATACTTGTATCTCTGTTGTTTAGAAATAATTATCGTTTATATATATTCATAAAAATATGTCGAAATATTGTGAAATTATACAGGAATTAGCACAGATATCGTGACTCTATATCCAAATCTCATTTTTTGTGAATGGCATAAATAAAAGTAATAAATAATTAATAAAACTAATAAATACGTACGAAAACAACAAATACAAATCAGTAAATTAAAAAATATAAAATATTAAGTTCCTTTTTATGGGCGTATTAGGGTTGATACGATCAGCAAAACCTATGTATACCTTAACAAGTTGACTACGTATCTACCTCCATCCATTAATAAAATAAAATATTGAATGTATTGTAAAAAGTCAACGCTAGTAAAAATATTTTACAATAGTCTTTTTCTAAAATTTTAGTGTTAACTACTTTTAAAGAAATGAATTTTTCATTCATTATTACTTTAACATAAGATGATGCTTAGAAAATAAATGTATACACTTACACAATATCATCTGTGAGTAAATAGTTTTCCTCCTCTTAGAAGTTGGCTAGTTTAAAACTACACTGGGTCTGTAAAAAAATTACAAATATTTTGATCATTCTAAGTAAAATTATAAAGTCTAATTTTAATTTAATGACATATATTTTTTATTTCATCATATCTTTTACTCTTTATCAATTTTTACAATTATTATTTACATACATTATATGCATGCAATGAAGAAATCCATAAAAAATTACTTACCACAGAATTAAAACTAAATAGTTAAAATCCCAGCACCTAAAAGGTTAAACTAAAACAAAACAGAAATAAAAATGAATATTTTATGCTTAAAATTGGCCAAATATATAATTCCGGTACCGGGAATCGAACCCGGGCCTTCCGGGTGAGAGCCGGATATCCTAACCACTAGACAATACCGGATACATTAATCTAAGTAAACAGATGATTATTAGTATCTTATAGTTTGACCACCACAAAGAAAACACTAAGTAATGAACTTCAATATATTACTTGTGTAAAACTTGCACAAATTTTATAACTGAACATATCTTCAAAGAAGTAATTCAAGCAAATTAATCCACTCCTACTGTTCATGTGCGTAGAATAAAACTTTATTTGTTTCATTTAATAGTAAAAGATGAAGCCTAGTAATATAAATGATAAATGTTTCGCTTTTAAGCTCCATCCTAGACATTTTTTCGATTATAAATCGAATCTATCGTTTTCTTGGGACTTGAATGGTTGTACCCATTGAAAGTTTACGTATTAATTTTTTTTTCGACTCGTTTTGTTGCAACGTCGTAACTTTTACGTCACTATAAGATTCGTCATACTGTGAGCATTACGTCCGATCCCAGCATCCGCACCCTCGCCCACTCCCTCTAGCGGGAAATGAGAAAAATAAAATGGCTGCCATCTCGTGGAAAGACCTCTATCTCGGAGGGGGGGGAGGGAGAAAAGGAAAAAATGAAAGTGAAGGGGATTGTGGGAAAGGGGTGCGGGGGAGGCTGAGGGCATTAGTGTCTCAGGGTAAGAAAAGGGTGAGCGGGGAGGGGTGGAGAAAGGGGAATGGGCTGAAAAGGGCCACTAAAAAAATAAAAGAGAGAAAAGTACGTGGCAGTAAATCACTTCCTTTGCCCCCACCCCATCTCTGCAATTCTCCCATTTCTTGTTCCCTTTCTTTAATCCTTCCTCTCGATTCCTCAAGGACGGTTGAAAATAACCCTGGATCGAAGACAACTATTCCCAAACAGTATAATTTGCGGGAAAATATTTGGGGATATTGGTCGCTTCGTAAGGGAAAGTGTACATGTCAGCTATTCAAATTATAGTCTGATTAATAACTAAACCTTTAAATACATTTAAATTCACTGAAATATATCAAAACTTCACAATCTTACACATAATGTTATTAATTACGAACACCTTCATCTTCGATCCAGAAAATTCAAATGGACTTTAAAAATAGTCTCCAATAAAAATATTCCGTGGGAGATTATGAAGTTTTGTATTGTTTCATCAGTTACCCTCGAGGTTATGCCTTTACATACTGAATAACTAATAAACCTTTAAAAAAATTCTAACACTCTGTTTTCTATCTAGTTTGTCTTTGTTTCGTAATTATTAAATGAAATGTAGAGGTATTGATTCGCAGCTATAGCAACCATGTTTACACAAACATTTTTTGTCAATTGATACTATATTTTTCCTCCGTTGAATACAGATATTTTAAAAATTCTATCTCCTTAAATGCCTCATATAATAGATCTGCATATCGTTGTATTCTCATTCTGTTATCATTGATATGGTTAGTCACATGTTTATAAAGTCATCACTAATATTTATTTAATTATTGGTATATCAACATTATTTAAAATCGTTACCTTCTCGCAAAATCTAGTAAATACTATCTTTATGTAGTAAATGAACTCATTCTTTCTATTTCCATAGACGAACCACCAAATACGCAAATCTTTCACCATCGTCACTGCCAATAATTAGTTAATTATTACACTACGTATGTTAATTTAATATAGTTTTATTCTATCGACATTATTCCATCCTAACTCCGTAAACACCCGTACATTTTACTTCTGTTTCCATAGACGAACCACCAAATCAGCAAACTTTTTCCCTTATCGTCCTTTTTAAGCTCTCGGTACAGAGTGACCACACAATGTCCTCTCTTGGACGATTCATTCACCACCCCCCCCCCCTCACCCTCGACGCACTCTTCCAAGTGGTCACCATGACCACCCACCCATCCCCGCATTCCTGTCCTCTTTCACTTTCCATTCCTTTTTTACTGTTTTTTTCTCCCCGAAACCTTTCTTTTCCTTTCTCTTCCAAGAAGCGGGGTCGGACGAGATGAAAAGTGGTCCCTGACTTTTTTTTTGTTTCCCTCCGCTTTCCTCCAAATACCTCCTCAGAAGGAAACATCTTTTGCTTTCGCCAGCGCACAACGAGAGAGTTTTTTTCTCGTTGAAATCGTACGAAAATATTCAGCTCTCTTTCCATTTGCCAAATGAAATGCTTCGTGTGATTTATGACCCGAATTCGCGAGATTCAGTTCCATTCCGTGCATTCTTTCTGCTCCTCCACGCATCGCAATCGGCTTTTTTTTGTACGCTATTGATTCATGTGTTTATTTAAAAAAAAGAGAAACGATTCCGAGTGAGTGCATTAGGAATGCGGGAGGAAGGACTAAGAGTCTACTGCAATGTCATTGTTTTCCGAAATAGACGTATTTTTCGAAAACAAGGATGATTGATGCAGCTTTAGTTAATGTTATGTTACGAGGTTGGTTGGTAAATTAAATTATCATAGGAAGTATTGCGTGTAAAAAATTTGATCTATTGTCTGATATTTCCATTGGCTTCCGAAATGAAATATTTTTATTAAAGCTATTGTGATTATTACATTATTGATATAACCTTAAACATGCGGTAATGATAATATACCTCCAAAAGAAATTTAATAAAGGAAAGTTATATTTTTCATCGAATACTTTATGTAGATTCATTATTAACTCCGTTATATTATTTTAAATATATTTTATTTAAATGAAACATTAGCTAAATGGAATCTCTAAAAGAAAACATCCTTCCAAAAAGTAAAACCATCTACAATTAATAAGAAGAGAATTATAAAAAAGTCACGAAGCAGCATCTCCAATCACCAAAACAGTAAAAACTCAAAGAACCGTATGACTTTACCTCCGAATTACATATGACATGCATTATATTAAGTTGAAAAAAATTCTTACGCTACAAAGACATGAAAAATAATATTTCCGTACCGGGAATCGAACCCGGGCCTTCCGGGTGAGAGCCGGATATCCTAACCACTAGACAATACATGAGTTGAAATAAGATAAACTGCATTTGCCTCAAATTCACGTTTCTTACTCGTAAATCATGAAGTACCATTCTTTGCCAGAGATATTGGTAAGGTTTTATTTTGGCATATATTGAGAAAATATAGACACTCTAAAACCCATATTACAATAAAACAGACGATACAAAAATATCGTAAAGAAATTGTTTTGACTTCAGTATTGAAAAGAAATATTATTCTCACACTGGGAACCGAATTCGGGCCTCTGGATAACAGAAGTAAAAAAGAATATTTTATGCTTAAGTCAATCAAATACTGTAAAAACTAAAATATTTCTCTTGAATGACGATGTTTAGAAATATTGATGATACTCGTTACAATGTAATTAAATAAATTTGAAAACATACAAAAGAAGTTTACCCAAAAATTAAAAATGTTTTTGAACGTTGTTGTGGTAGCATTGGAAGGAAAAAGTCTTACATCACTCTTATTAACAAAAAAGATGAAGTACCTTACATATCACAAAAAGTAATAATTTCTCTCACCAATAAATCATAATTTACTCCAATACATCAACAAAAGAGCTTGATTAATCGGTGTAAAAATAAGTTCCGTCGGCAAATAGCCTAAAATATGAATTTTTCGGAAATTCCCTTTCCCTCGCAACTACGCATTTCCCGAAATGAAATCCCTTCAATTCTTCCACGCGGAACGTTCTCCCAAAAGCGACCGTAATTTTTTTCCCGAATCCTTTCTCTTTCGGACTAGAAAAATTTTCCTTTTTTCCTCTTCCTATTACTTCCCTAATTCTTTCTGCACAGACGGGTAACAACTCCTCAATTATCACCACCTCTTTCCAGAAGCGGAACGAAAAATTCTACTCGGTTTTCTTCGCTTTTTTCTTCTCTTTTCTCTACTTTTAGCCTTTTAAGGATCTCTGTGAGAAAAAATACGTTGCCAGGAGACTCGATTGTGACGTGGAAAGAGATTGGCATTCCCTTTTCCCTCATAGATACTCTTAATTGCGAGCAGAAAATCTCGCAGAATGTACTCAGACGAAGTACTATACGAGAGAAGCAGTAATAACCCTTTGGTAATTGAAATCGCTCGAGGGTTACGTGATGAAAAAAAAAATTGATTTCTCTCGTACACCATGTAATTATCGGAACGATTGAAGTATCAAATCATTAACAGCATTGCAGAAAATATGGGTTTCGAAAATAGGGAACAAATTAGACGAAAGACTTTTATTATTATTTATACAGCACACACCAGGCTTAAGCCTTAATCCAATGAAACCTACAAATAAATAAATAAATAAAATTATAAATGGGATTCGAATCATCAACAAATGTATTGTCAATGTGTTCTTAAATAACTGTACACTAAAGGTTAATTAATTATTCAATATTATATATCAATTATATGACTTAATAAGAGACTCATGAATCCGAATCCCAGGGCAATTCCGAAAGAATATAATTCACAGATTAATTTCCTCTCGTATTAAATATGGAACTGAAATAAATAAATTACAAACTATAATCTATTCTAATCTAATTCTGAAAATGCCGAGAAATTTTCACTACTTGTAAATTCCACATATTATATTCATAACAAGATGCTTCTAGTTTTGTTTGAAGTACTATTAGGTGAAGATACCTGAACATATCTGTCTACAGACGACACTAGACGAATCTCATTATAATATAAAAATAATTTATTATGTACGATTCTCAAAAATGATATTCTTTTCTGGGTTAGCTGCCTCATTTCACAAGATTAGTTGATTACGTCAAATTTTTAATAAAATCGATATTTGGCGCAAATTCGAGGTATGAACTAGGAATTTTTCATAGATTTGTTGGTTAATTAATTATTACTATAATATTTACTACCTTATTAAAATTGGTAGAACGAATCCGGTATTGTCTAGTGGTTAGGATATCCGGCTCTCACCCGGAAGGCCCGGGTTTGATTCCCGGTACCGGAATTACTATTTTTGATGATTTTCTATTCGATTAAACTCCTCGAGAAATATAAATGTTGTGCTTTTAGAATTAATTTACAACCTATAGCTGTTTAAGTTCGAAACCTATTCAACAATATAAATACTATGTACGAGTACTTTCATTCTCTAAAATTTTCTTATTTTTCAGCAGGTTCAAATCTCACTCCCAACCGAATAGAAACCTTACTTAATTTCGTTTACTTTAAAATAAATCTATTTTTTTCATTTAAGTCACAAGAAAGCTAAATTTTATAATAAATCAGATTATATTAATTATCAAAGAATCATCAGTAAGATTTAGTATAGTACGCAAACAAGGCTTAGAAATATTTCGTTTAAAGGATGATAATACTTTTTAAAATTAAGAATAATTTTTTTAAATTGATAGAATCTTATCAATTTCATCTCTCATTTTTCTCTATACATGAGAAGACAATTGAATGAAAACATACTTTGCACAAAATTATATTGAGTAGTCTAAAATATATCCAATACTGTAATTAGTCATTCGAGAAGCTTTTAAAAAATTACGATATAGCTTACAGCAGAACTGAACATGACTTTGTATACAAAACCTAACATCGATTTTGGAAAACGATACGAAAAAGAAATTTTCACACCTATTCGCTTAAAACCTTTAAATAAACGTAGTCATTATTCGAAAACAGACACAATTTTTTCATCGTCTACTAGAGCTATAAAAAGCATACGTTCAAGTGAATTCGCAATAAATCTTGGATTAGCTGGATGAAATGGCACTCAGTGATTGATTACCCTTAGGTCGTTTTGCACCACCATTATGCTCTTGGCCATAAAAGAGCCCTGAAATTTTTCAACGGTCGAAGAGAGTCATCCATCCATAAGAAAGAAAGACGTCTCATTTTGAGGCAAAAGAAGACTTGAAAACCGGTCGTTCAGTTATTTGTATGTTTACTTAGCAGTTCGATTGTTTTTGAGTATATTTTCAGAGCACTATACAGGAATTGAACAATGGATAAATACCCTTTCCCCTAAAAATATTTATTCAGACTATGATTTTGATTGTTGACTATTACCTTATCTAAATATACGTTTTGGATTTTATTAGAATTATAATAATATTCTTAGAATTTGACAGGTATTTCAAATGCACCGTCCGCCCATGACGGGAAGGCAATACTACGTATAAATGAACCAAAAAAAGTCCTGCCTTACAGATTGTAAAAATATAATTTCCCGTACCGGGAATCGAACCCGGGCCTTCCGGGTGAGAGCCGGATATCCTAACCACTAGACAATACGGGATTGACATTCCTTACTACATCTTTATTCCATTTCTTAAACTTTCTAAACGAAAAAAGAATATTACTTAATAAACTATGACGTAAAGAACGTATATTCTATTACACTAATATGTGTTACCTTTTACAAAAAATTCTCGTAGTATATTTACAAAGATTAGTTATTAAATCAAGGAATTAATAATATAGAGTATGATGAATTCCATTTCATGAATTTCATACAATCCATCAATCCCGTATTGTCTAGTGGTTAGGATATCCGGCTCTCACCCGGAAGGCCCGGGTTCGATTCCCGGTACGGGAAAGTTATATTTTAATCTACTGTGGGACGAACATGCAGCATGAGAAAGCCTTAATCAGGATCTTAGTATCGTATGAAAAGTATTTATTAAATCCTCTCTTGTATATTTTCCTTTTAATATCCTTGAACAAAGTGTTATTTCTTTATTAGACATTGGAGTTTATTTGATTTATATATTCCTTAAATGTTATATGCACTTCTACCTGAAGTTCCTCCATTACTTTAAAAATTGAACGTAAGGTTGTATAGTACGTAGTTCACATTATGAAGGACGATACTATGATGTAAAACTATAAGGGGTCAGAAGTTGAAGATTAATGCTTTAATGAAAATAATATAAATGTAACTTACACAAATTTATCGATGAATAGATTTTTCCTCTTAGAAAGTGGCTGGTTCAGAACTATAGTGGGTCTGAAAAAAAAATATTTAGATCATTGTAAGTAACCTTTTTAGGATCTATTTTTAATATTTTTGCGTAACATGTTTCATATTACAATATCTTTTGAATGATATCATCTTTTCTAATTCTTATTACAAATGCTATATATAAAATGAATGAAGAAAATTATTACTTTATGTACGCTGAATACTATACTAACTAAGACTATAATCCCGATACCCAAACAGCTTATCAAAAATGTAGTATGGAATTTAAATGTATAATATACCGGAGATATTAAAAAACGGAGATATTAAGTAAACTGATGACAATTAGTATCTTTTAGTTTGACTCTCTCGAAAAAAATCCCTAAGTAATGGATTTCAATAAAATCCTTGTGTAAACCTCGCAAAAAATTATAACTGAACATTCGGTTTCAGCTCCAAATAAATTTCTAAATTTTTATAATTCGATTCATAGTTGAAATATTACAATCAAACTAAGAAAACCAAAATTGATTCATCTATTCCATTAACATATAGATAAAGACACGTGTATGTAAGTTAGGTCGTTCAGCATCCTATAGTAATAATTTAGATGAATAATAAATACCATGATATATTGCATAAAATACAATCATAAAACTACGCAGTAGATTATCGGAAATTTATATCCGAAAGGGTCTTCATGAAGAGTCGGCTGTGTACCGAACAGAATTGTTTTTTTTGAACCATCTGAGCATAAGAATTATAATGAATTCGACACTGTACATTTCCAACGCACATAAATAACTCATAATCCCGCTCGAGAATTTATAATAACATCCTCTGCGCATCTGCGAGACAAAAAATGAATCAAGAAAAGAAAAAAAAAAAACATTTTGAACCCTTGAATGTCTTTTTACGGATCCTAGCATCCGGATCTTGGTCGTCTCAACGGAAAATTCCTCCTTAAGACGTGGTTTATAGAGCCATTACTCGAGCACAGTAGCAGAAGCATTTCAGCACGCACATGTCCGTGCCGAATCCGGCGCATTATCGCGTGCATTTGTCCACGAGCTGTTCGTTTTTTGCGACCGTTTCAAAGGAAAAGCGCAATTCTCCCGGCGGAAGTTAAGGGGCCCTGAGGAACCAGGAAAAAGGACCTTGGGAAGAAGGCCCGAGAAAAATTATAGCTCGGACCACCCTCGAATGACATAACCGTGCGGTGGCGTTTTTATTGCCCATTTCTCCACTAACCTCATCGGTAATCGCGGAGATGATCGTCTTTTTTCTACCGATTCGTACCGCCCTTTTTTTTACGCCCTCGTAGTACCCCACAGGACTTTGGCACCCTCTTTCTTTTTAACAGGGCCGTTTTAAAACGTTCGTAAAAGGGCACTTTCGCTTTCGTATCCAACAAGATGGGGAAAAGAACCTTGAACAGAAGTGTTACGTCACCCACTCCGTACTTCCCACGCGTATCTTGGGGTAAAAATCTTTTCCTGACCGAAATCTTTGGGGATTTTGGATAGGGGGAAGGTTGGGGGTCTATCACATGAGGTTTAATTATAGATATAGAGTTACGACTCGAATCGGACGCGATCTACTGTATAAATATACGGAGAATTATTTCCGCGATCTATATTCAGATGCTGCTTGTATCATCACTGGGATTTAAATTAAAGACGTTTTAAGAGCACAAAGACATTTATCTGTAATAACAATACTTATTCTTAACATATCCTTTAAAGAATATCGAAAACATATTTAATTGAAATAAAAATTTCTCATCCTTCTAACGGTATTGTGCATTTCATTCTTTGGGATTGCGTCATCAGCAGCTAAAATTAACATTGATTATCTATAGTAAATAAATCGAGATTTTAAATTTACTAAACGATATTAAAATGCTAAAATTTTACCAATCATTATGTTCAATTACCAAATCCAAATCACTCAACCCTTTACTAATGCAGAATTTTTGTTTTACCTCCTTATTTACGTTCCTAGTAATCGATCAAAAACGTAAATTGGATTGGAATAAATGGAATGCATGTAACTTATTAATCAAATACATCAATGACTCATATCCTACCTAGAAACAATAATATATATGAACTTTACGTTTTTGTTTATTATCGGTACAGGATAAGAAGTATACAGTTTTTTTATAACTATGTCTGCATAAATATTTTGTTGTTGCTACAAGCAGATGATGCAAAAGAGTTATTCAGAGTTATGGAAACAAAAACCCTCCATGATAAAACAAGAGTAAAACTTATAATTGATAATTTTCAAAGCTATATTCATCAAAAAACCTTTGAGAAATAGACACATACAGGGGTAGATAACTCACACTAAACCCTTATTCTTATGAGGAAAGATTTACTTTAATCAGATTCGAAAGACGCTACGCATCGCGAAGATGGGGAAATTGTGATGCTAATTTTTCCATCCACACGTTCTCTTCCTTTCTATAAAATCGATTAATCCAAGATGAGAATCGCTTAGGTATTTAAAGTTAGTATTACACACATGGAAGGTTTGAATATAAATAGCAAATTTTGCTCCACGTTTCCAACAATCCCGTATTGTCTAGTGGTTAGGATATCCGGCTCTCACCCGGAAGGCCCGGGTTCGATTCCCGGTACGGGAAAACAACTTTTACCCTAGCAATTATGGGAATATTTGATGGAAATAATTAATATCTTAACTCTAATCGTAAACTTTTATCGCGTGTATTAATCGTATATCGTTTCTATAGTACAGTATAAGAATTCTATAAGAAATTAGAGTAGTTTAAAAATTCTGCAAAAAACCATTTCAAAATCCGAGTCAGAACATTTTTAAGGCAAGTCTGAAATTTAAATTTAATCAACAGATAGAAAAAAAATATTCACAACCTTCGTATACGATAATATGCTAAATACTAAAATATGCTCCTTACAAAGTTCTTTACATAATGTAACACGCATTTGACACCCTACCACCCCTTTTCATCACCCTCAGTTTACATCTCTATCATCTATCAACACTCCGCCTGCTTACCTTTCCTAATACACGATTATTCCCTCCCTTAGGGCAAACCCTAAAAAAAAAAAACAGACAAGCAGGTTCCCGTTTCAATTCATCCATCCACTTCGGGAACAGGTTCATCACAAGTGTTGGTTTAACATCGATATCCACACACAGGGAGATAGGGCATCGTAGGGGAGTATCGCCCAAAAAAAAAACTAAAAAAACTGGTGGCACAGGTGCCTGTTTTCCAACCCCCCGGAAGCGCGTAAACCTGCGACTACACAAGGGTCTTATTTGTTGACGTGGTAGGGGGATAGATACGCGGCAGGGATCGGCGGTTAAAAAAACTCAGCCACGTGCTGAATCTTGATCCTTTACCTAACCTCTCCCTCTTAGAACCTCCCCTAAATTTTCCGGGATCCTAAAAAAAAGGTCGATTTAGGGTATGAGGTTGTTTGGGGTGTGGGGATTTTTTTCTACCCGTACCCTTGACTCCTATTCGTGGAGATAAAAAGAATTCACACACACCCTGAGGGTAGGGTCCCCTGACTTACTAAACGAGTGTTTTTTTATGAATGAATTTCACGGAGGGTTCCACCAAATTCCATTCATCTTCCCCCAACCAAATTCGTTTCCTATATCGTCAATTTTTTGCTCACTTTTTCGATTTTTTTGTGCTTATTATCTCGCGTGAAACAAACTCTCCCCACGTCACGTTGAAAGGTTCTTTAGGTGGGAAAAATGGGGAATAAATTTGACGATTTGAGTGGCTGTTTAGGTGGAGTGGTTTATGGTAGCCCTCGTTTATAGTTCGGGAGGTTCGATAGGCGGTGCGCAGGTGTTTGGATGCTGCTTTTTTATCGCTGTTTTGTGGGATCGGGATGACCCAATGGAGGAAAGCAATGGGCGGGTCGGAAGTTTTTTACGGTTCGTTTTTTTGCAACCGCCCCCATCCACCCATTGGGTCATCCGTTTGACCAATCCTTGCTGTGTTTGGGTTACGCTCTTCCCCCGAGTTTTTTACGGACCAGGAGAAGAAGATGGATTCCTTAATGGCCTCCAAACGATGCATTTAAAGCCGCTTGTACCGCCAATTGAGTAGCTCAATACTGCGAATGATATTGAAGATTCTTCACATTCTTTAAGTTTGTTAAATTTTACTCATTTTATGATTCCATTTTCAATACTTACAGAAGTATTCAGAATTCACCCTAGCTACCCATATACACGTACTTCATTTTCTGTAATTATACTCCCTACCTTCTGCTTCCTTCTGGCACGTTCATTATTGAATGATAATGTACGTAGATCTAACAGATGTAAGAGAGTTTTGGAAATTACACTAATTTTAAGTAATCCTTTCATTATGTATCTGACCAAACTCTTAAATTTACAATAAAAGTCTGTTCATGTGTAAGCTATTGATCGCAAGCGATGTTATACCATTAAAGAATTAACTAAAAGCAACGTAAGTATAATCCCGGCTAAGATACATTACTTTCTCGTATTTAAAATTATTAAAATCAACGTTACCTTTACAAATTTTATGAAAGATTTTTCATTTATACTAGATAAGATGCCAACCTTATGGGATATTTAAAAGTATCTTTTATTATTATTATTTCTTAATGCATTCTTATACCTTGCTATTATAAAAGTATTTGGATAGTTAGAATATGGATTTAGATGTTAGTTTCCAAAATGTTTTTTTTCCTTTTGATTTAATTTACGAGCGAATAAAATTTAACTTACCGTTCCGAGAATCGAACCCGGGCCTTCCGGGTGAGAGCCGGATATCCTAACCACTAGACAATACGAGCAAAGTTGAGCAAAATTTGCAATCTATATTCTAACCTTCCACGTATGGAATGACACTAACTTTAAATAACAAAGCGGTTCTCAACTCGGATTTATCGATTTTATAGAAAGGAAGAATATAATATTCATTTAAATCTTCTAAACAAATTTCTAAAAAAGAATAGTACTTAATAAACTATGACATAAAGAGCGTATATTCTATTATACTAATAGGTGCTATCTTTCACAAAAAAATCGCATAGCATATTTACATTTATTTAGTTATTAAATCAAGGAATAAATAATCTTGATTATTTGATAATCCCGTATTGTCTAGTGGTTAGGATATCCGGCTCTCACCCGGAAGGCCCGGGTTCGATTCCCGGTACGGGAAATGTACTTTTTACATCGCACACTAACTTAATGTCTGACCAGGACATTTTGCATTCATAATATCAACCTAATCTGTAATTAGCAAAGTGCTATTTTGTATTTTAATTTCTTCTATTGCACGAAGGAAGAGTATGTACATAAATGAACATATCTAAATAAAGGAAGAGCATCCAAATAATATCTAAAGGTACGTGAACACTAATTATATCTCTCAGTTTTCGTCTCTTGATGCTATTTATGCACGCTTACAACATACAAATATCTCCATTTCGAACGACCAGTATAAGATCCGAATATAAAGCGAAGATGGGTGGAAATTTTATCGCTGAGCTTAATCTCTGTTTCAACACGTCTCTTTTTCATGTTATTTTGAACGAAAATAATTTCTGCGTTGTTTACGCGAAGGAATGGGAGTCAAAACTACATTTATCGTAATCTGGACATCAACCTAATTATTCTGCAACGAGTTCGTTTAACTCTGCAGAAAATGCGACGAGCCAAAATCATTTGCGAACGTTTGAGCTCATTTTATGTATTTTTATCGTTTCGGAACCAATGTTTTGACGACCATCCGCAGGAGGTTCATTGACTCTAACGAAGCTGATACATCTTCTAATGATCTATAGAAAACTAATCGCTTCACGGAGTGGAATACGAAGGATGTAAACAGGAATGACATTTTCGGAATAACTAGAAAGCAGTTCTAGGGAGATATTGTCAAAATTAAAATTAAACCATGTTCAGAGAATTTGGATCCAGATTCCTTAGAGGGAATAATTAATTTGTAAACAAAAGTAAATTAGTAGGGTGTAGCTAAATTTTAATATATCAATAATTTCCAAATATCCCACGATTCAATTAAACCCATTTCAACGTACGTGCGATATATTTACTAGGCAATCGATAACTCCTCATTAACTTGTTACGGATCTTTATTGAGTACATGAAATTTCATTGAAAACACTCATTTAAAATTTAATACGTTTTTTAGCTTAATTAAATCGTAGTTCGTTTCCAGTCAGGATGGAATTCGAGAAACTCTAAGGTTAAGCGATAGCGTTTCTAAAACGAAACGGTTTAAGAAAGTATCCTAAATAAATGAGCTCAAATAAGCTAATGTTAGATTGCAGCAGTTCTTTGGAAAAAGTTGTAACCATGCCTGAATCTTGGAAAGAGCTAATCATACAGTTTTTCGAACTAAATTTTGCTACCCCTTTGTGCTCGTATGTAACCATGCATTACAATAAAATCATTATCTTCTTATTAGGAAAAATTTTCATCAAAAAATTCATTACGTTCGAATTAATGAATAAACGCACTATACTTTGATGATTACTTGTTACAATTTACATGCTTCTCTTTACAAAATCGATCCTTACCTCTTAAGTTTTTAATCGTGATATACCATGGCTTGTTTTTATTCCTTCTTTCATAGCTATTGATTTTACTGCCGAAAACTTATAACAACAAATCGATCCGGGCAGATTTATATTTCTGTGAATTCAAACAGAACTTTAACGATCTCATATACCACCTCATTAAAACATTCAGACTCCACGAATGGCCTCGAGCACGATATTTCTCAGCCGACATAAACAATGAAAGCGAACGCTTTCGGTTTCTAGAAATCGCTTCCCGCCTCACAAAACATCCCGAGGAGAAAAAAAACAACATCGCCCCCCGCAATTCCGTAGCATAGCAAACAAAATAATCCTTCGATGACCCGCTTCACCTAAGTTTCGTTCCGCCATTACTCACGTCTTCCTTATGGGAGGGTGGGATTGGAAGAGGAGAAAAAACAGCAGAAAAAAGAAAAACCCTTCGCGAAAACTTCCAAGCATCTCCACCACGAGAGCAAGATGGCGAAAGGGTGGTCCCGAACATGGGCGGTGGGAAGGGAAATATTGTTTTTGAACGTGTTTTCCCCGACGAAAAAATATCCGTTTTAGAAGTTTTGAAGGGTAAATTCTATTGGTCGGAGGGGAAAAAAAGGGTGGTTAGAATGAGAGGCTGGATTCGGGCGACGGAAAGGAATAGCTTTGAGGATGAATTCCTACCCCGAGAAAAAAAATAAGGGGATTTGCTGTGCGCCTCCACCCACTCGTCGGGGCCATTTTTCCTTCATCGCCGGTACAGAAATACACGGCCCCACATGTGGCTAAAGCGACGCCGATTCGATGGAATTAGTCCCAACCGATCGCCTTCGTGGCGGGTTATTCTCTCGCCGACGGAAATAACGGGTTGAGCAGATAGAGGCTAAAGCGTGAATCCGTGTTATTGTTAGCTCAAGAAGATGCTGATTCCGCCCACTCAGTTTTGTCTGCCAGTTATAGACCACAGCATTACGGAGCTAGGGAGGATTAATTTCATTCAATGTAAATGGAAGGGAAGACTTCGAAGAAGATTAATGGCTGAAAATTTTAAAAAATTAACGACACTGATCTGATGAAATTTTGAGATTATCATTAATATTAAATATATTGAAGTGCTTTATTAGATTAAACATTTTACGAAACCACACGCCATAACATCCACATATACATATATCCATCTACATCCACAACCATGGTATTTATACGTTAGATTTCTTGTGCTAACAATACAATTTATCATTCTTCCATTCAATTTTTATTTCTTAAATGTTAAGAAATAAAGAGAAACTGAGGAATATGGGATTGTATGAGATGCAATGAAAATGCATTTTCAGTCCGTACATCAACACGGGGGTATAGCTCAGTGGTAGAGCATTCGACTGCAGATCGAGAGGTCCCCGGTTCAAACCCGGGTGCCCCCTTAATTTTACATCTCGTACATCAGTACATGCAGGGAAAGATTTTGTATTTAACGAAAATCTAATAACGTTTTCGAGAATCTTTATACAGTTAACTCCGTTACCTATTTTGACATTTAGTCCAATGTCCTAACCAATCATATTTTATTTTAAATCTCATTCCATCATTTATTCCATTATTAAAATAATTTATTGAGGGTAATAAATATTGAATAGGGAGTATAACTTTTAAACCATTGACTTTTCTTTATCACTTGTGTGAACGATTAAAGTATTAAGATAAATGAGCGGGATGAATACTGTAATCGTTAAATGAATATCCAAATTCAGCTACATGAAAAAGAAAACCTACGATTTCAACAGTTGTCTATTAAATTCATCTTAGAATTTCTATAAAAATGCCAAATAAGCAATAAAAATCTTTGAACTAGGAATCATCAGCAATCTTACCAATCATGAGGTTTTACCTTATAACGCAGTACTTATTAATCGTGCTTTAACTAAACATATATGATATGTATATATACCTTGTCTAATATCCTGAAAATTAATATGAATTGGAAAATACTCGACGTCCAAACTACATCATTCAATCTATAGAAAAAGTTTCTGGAAAACATTAACATAATAATAAATTTATAAAACGAACAAGAATTCTTTAAGGAGTAACTGCAAGGAAAAACGATCAGCACGTTTAGAGATAAAAATAGGTGAGTTCAAATTATGATCATGATCAATGACAGCCGGAAGTTTTCCGATGCCCATTAATTGAGAATGGTAACCTGTAAAAAAATGCCCCGGGTGAGGATCGAACTCACGACCTTAAGATTATGAGACTTACGCGCTGCCTACTGCGCTACCGAGGCTTGGAATGGGTAGAAACTTCCTAGGATTTTAGGGATGTGAGAGAATACAGGATCAGACTCCGGGTTCGAGACCAGGACTTAAACCAAAATGCCAGTTCTAAGTTCTCGCCGTTTGCGTTAATCTCGTTAAGATATAGAATTATATAAATATAGAAAAGGGGAATTTTAATTAATTCAATTGAGGATACCTTGACATTTGGAACTCAATCCTAATGCGGAACTTATCTTTTTTCGAAATTATTGCGCTTCCGAATTATAAAAATTTTAATAGGACATAAAGTGTAAAACAGTGAACCAAATCGCACCACTACACATTTTAGGGCATAAATGATAATGCCAAAATAATATCCTGACATTATGAGACAGAAGTTCTCAGTATAAGAATATTTAAAGAAACGTATTCAGATTGTCAATCCAATTTCATAACTTTAATTTGCCTTCACCAATTATTAAGTATGTATATTCATACATTCCGTCAAATTCTAATCTTCTAAATGGAATTTAAGCTGTTTTTTAAATAGTTCTGATTCATTAATAGTACCACAAATCTATATTCTATTCATCAATATTTTAGCATTAAGATTAGTATTAGTAGAACCATTACTAGTAAAATTAATTCTTACGGGTTCAAAAACAACTTCCAATATTCCAAAAAAATTACAAACCTCTTGATCACTTAATACAAGCAAAAAACGATTAATTTCTACTAAAAAACATCCAAAACACCCTAAAATATTCACATTTAAACACCTCGTTGGGTAAAACTCAACCCACGTGATTCGAACTCTTTTAAGATGCATACCGTTATACTTAGGAGAACCTCTTGCCGACCTTGTTTTCCATCTGCGAGCACACTCGAACGGCTTTCCCTTTTTTGGCGAAAAGAATTTGCAAAATTGACGAACTGGTCGGAAAATCTTCTTTCGCGAGCATGCTTTCACGGGCTATGAAAGGAGAGCCCTCCACCCCTTTTTTTAAGGGCTCAAGAGCTGACCGCCAAAAAGAGAAAAGAGCACTTGAACCGCCACATTCCACACTGACCTTCCATCTTCTATAGGCCAACGTCTTGAAACCCTTGAAAGAGGTGCATTGGCAAAAAGATGGTGGGTGCATCTACGAAAAAATGTGGGGAAGACGAGACGAAACTAACGAGTTTTGAGCCATGAGATAAACGATTTTTTCTAGTCTATATTAGAAATGACTTTCAGTTACATATTCATCAATTGCACCCAGCGCAATGGTGACTACAACTTTAAAAACCTCACCTTATCTTATATCATCCTTTTTATTCGGATTTCTATTTTTGTCCCTCCTATTGATTTGTTTCCAGTTGAGGTTCTGTATCACCTAAATTTCATGACCATATTCTAATATAAATACTAATACAGGAATAAAGTTTGCTTTCCATGATTATGTTTCTACTTTAAGGTCAAATGTGATGGAAACAATTTATCCGAACTGTAATCAGATGACTTCACCTTTGTTGTTGCTCATCTGAAGCAACCTTAATCATACGATCCTTGTAGAAAAAAAGCACATTGCTAATTACATACAAGATTTATACTGATGCTGTGCTTTTACTATCGTTTCGGACATGCATTTGATTAGCGTGCGATGCAAAAAGTATCTTTCCCGTACCGGGAATCGAACCCGGGCCTTCCGGGTGAGAGCCGGATATCCTAACCACTAGACAATACGGGATTGATATTTGAAAAAATGAAAATAAAGTACTTATTTTTCTAAACTCTTTAACAATAGATTTCAATTCAAAATTTGCACGGTGATTCACAGCTTGGTTGCTACAAATATGTGTTTTTTAACATATTTTAGAATAACAGATAAATTACAATATGTGATCATTAACGAAGCACTTTATAGATTATAACACGAATATATTCCGCATTATGAGGAAGAATGATGATTTGCAACATTTTTAAAGCATAATGTTTCTGAAATTCAGGGACTCACACCTTTATTATTGTTTGAATGAGTATAGAATTCTTGCTTCAATATTTACTTAGCAGATAATTTCTTTGAATTATTGTATGTTTCTTTGAATAACCCGTATGAAGTCCCGTATTGTCTAGTGGTTAGGATATCCGGCTCTCACCCGGAAGGCCCGGGTTCGATTCCCGGTACGGGAAAGTTAATTTTTTCCTGTACGCAAAGGAAATATTCAAAAACTTTTTGGAAATAAAAATCTAAATCCATATTTTACCTGTTCAATTACTTTTAATATTTTAAAGCAAGGTAAATCTTCCTTCAAATGAAGCATTTATTGAGGACATGAGAAAGTTTAATATACATTCCTCGGATGCTGAAACTTGAGTTTTTCCAAAATGAATCCATTAAGATATCATCTTGAATGGTTCCCACTCACCCAAAGAGCTATATATCTACAAGTTCATTACACGAACTAAATAACATTACATTCATACCAGTCATACTTAGGTTACCAGAAAATTAACAATAATATATCATAGAAACGCATATGAGGTGATGATTAAGGTGCCGAGATTAATATAAAGAGAAATGTATTTTTGTCCCTACCAAAAACAAAACCAAAAAATATCACATCCAGAAAAGGAATCAGCAACACAAAACTACGCTCATCCCAATAAATCCAACAGAAACAAGCCTAATAGTACGCCGCCATGTGCAGGGAGAGAAAACGTTCAAACGCCAATAACCATAAGAAAGACAACCCTTTCCGTCCCTCCACTTTTTTAGCCGCCGCTTTAGCCCACCTTTTTCGGTTCCTCAGAACATTACACACATCCACCACATGCGTCCGTTCTCCTTCCACCCCTTTCTTCCAAAAACCCTCAAAAACTCCAAATCCCCTCACCCTTTGAGTCTTTTTCCTGTTTACGGCTGCAACACCCACACCTGAAGCCGATTCTAGAGAACCCCATGACCGGGGAGAGTATATATGTGCAACGGAAAAAAAATCCCGAAAATAGAAGAGTGAGAGAGACGTGAGGGTGGCTGTTGGGGAAAAAATAAGGGGTTAGAGGGAAAAAAGGGTTTCCCTAGAGATGGAAAGAGGGGAAAATAATGCAAGGGACCGTGCTCGAAAACATCCTATCCTATAACTTTGCTAACCTCCTCCCACTCACGCATCCTGGAATAATAACAGCGTGCCATTCTGAACCGATTCTCATCCCTTTTTGGCCTTCTTTCCACCGCCCAATAGACGGCATGAGAATCATTTTTCGGAACCCTTGCATGGAAGTTTCCTCTTCTGCTGTATAGACTCCCATTAGGGTTAGAGTAGAACCGTAAGCGAGTTAGACGGTCGTCTATATGGGTGCAGACTAAAGGGGGAGAGAGAACCTGATGACCTTTGTCTAGTTTCTGTTTCAGTTCATTAGTATAATTCGATGTGAAAGAGAACTTAACGGCCTGCGTACTCCTAAATTATACCTTACATTAACCATTTGTTCGCGAAAAAATAAGCAAAGTATAAAATGTATTTTACTTAAATTAAGTGAGCACAGTGATTATATACGTATAATTTTATAGGAATCCTTAAAAATTAAATTATTATAATACTTGTACGTGAAAGTTAAAGTTTTCTTACAACCCATCAGAATTTGACAGCAACTTCAAATGCACCATTCACCCATGGCGGGATTTAAAAAGTTAATTTTCCCGTACCGGGAATCGAACCCGGGCCTTCCGGGTGAGAGCCAGATATCCTAACCACTAGACAATACGGGATTGATATCTGCAAAGTTTCAGATGGTTTACTAAAAGACTTTTAAAGCAGTCTTTGTAAATATGCTATGCGAATTTTTTTGCGAAAGTTAACACATAAATATTATAGAATATAGGTTCTTTACATTGTAGTTTATTAAGTAATATTCTTCTTTGGAAATTAGTTTAGAAAGTAAAAACAAATAAATTAAGATGTAGATATTCAATCCCGTATTGTCTAGTGGTTAGGATATCCGGCTCTCACCCGGAAGGCCCGGGTTCGATTCCCGGTACGGGAAAACTTTTTACCCTGTAGTTTCCCGATTAAGAAATAATTAGTATACTAAAGTGTGTAAGTGCTTCTAACAAATTTAATGCCATAACAAGGATTGCTCCCAAAACCTGCTGAACTATTTGACGTATATTTTTTCGATGATAAAGATCGTTACTACAAGTAATATACTAATCCGAAAAAGGCTTTTATTTCAAAGACGCCTAAGTAGACTTCTATCAATAATATCTACAAGAATAATCTGATGTGGGCAAGCCCAACTTTATGGAATGGAGTAAATAAATGTTATAATGAATGAAAATGAGTGATGAAGTTACAAGAAGAGTTTGATTGTCATTATTTGCTCCCCGATAAGGTCATTACATACGTATACGGTGTGAATCCCAAAGTATCGTGAAAAGCACAAGTAGAAGCCGATTAAGGAAAGGCGCAAACAACAAAAACGTGACTGAAACACGTATAGAAACAAGATATGCAATAGGAATATTATGTCAGTGATGGAGGTTATAAAAAACGGGGTCAAAGTGGACGGGAGATAGAAAACAGAATTCTTAGGGAAGGAATGAGGGTAGTTTGGAAGATAAGAAAAGTACATAAAGATGATATTCGGAGTGCACTGTTTGAGCAAAATAGGGTCTATACTCGAATAATGGTAATATATAGTAGTTTTCAATATTTATATGGAACCGCATGAGAATCGTTAGCAGAAGGTCCTTCATTTTAATTATCTATTATAAGCAGCAAAGATGAATTCCTGAAGCTTTCTGTATTAATGTTAATATCCTTACTTTACAAGATGCTGAAAGATTATATTTGAATAAAGGAAGTATAAAACAAACACAAGCTATCGGAGCTGAAATGGCATCATTGAAATACCAGCTAAAAGGTATATCTCTGAATCTTTCCTCTAACAACACAGCAACTACAAAATATAAAAGTAGGGGGCACCCGGATTTGAACTGGGGACCTCTCGATCTGCAGTCGAATGCTCTACCACTGAGCTATACCCCCACAATAACATAAAATTAGCGCTTCATAATCAATGACCACATAAATAATGAATTATCTCTACACTTTTATGAACCTTAAGCTTAAGGAAACATATATGTACAGATTTATGAAAAGTGGCAGCATTTAAATTAAATTTTACTATTAACTTTCAAAATTAGACAATAAAAGAATATTACAACCAACGCACTAACGTATTCATAGTCGAACATGTACAAGGGGGTATAGCTCAGTGGTAGAGCATTCGACTGCAGATCGAGAGGTCCCCGGTTCAAACCCGGGTGCCCCCTTATTTTTGCAACTCGTGAATGAATACAGGGAGGAAAACATTTTACATTTGACAAGAATGTAATTAAGTTTTGAGATTATTTAGACATATAACTCCGTAACCAATTTATCTATTTAGTTTACCTATCATATTTTATGTTAAATCTTAGGTTTAGTAGAAACTGTGGAATACTGGATTGTCAGAAAAGAAACATTATTAAGTGCTAAGAATGTGATGGGGGTATAGCTCAGTGGTAGAGCATTCGACTGGTTCAAACCCGGGTGCTCCCTGCTTAGTTTTGTTAAAATATTAATTTATTTTAATTATTATTTAACGAAAGCTACATATTTCATACGTATTATTGTTCTATTCAGAGAAAGACAAGCGTGAAATTTACGTTACCTCTTCACAAGAATGCGATCCTGCATTATAGTCATAGATTCTTGTATGCGATTAAGATTCTCGATAAAAGTACTTGGTTTTGCGTTAATCTACGAGTCAGCCAATAAAATACTTTTATCGTCAACTAACGAGATATAAAAACAAATTATATTTTCATTTACATCCTTTGACCGAAATTATTTTTACCTGAGAATCTCTGATAGTATTTATGACATTTTATTCAATATATCCTCGTCTTTTTAGAAAATTATAAATATTTAATCTTACAGTAATTATTTTAAATGAGTTTTAGAACACTGTGAGGCACGACCATATCTGGATATTAAGGAGCAAAAGTAATACCTGACAATCTTAATCAATGGATGAGTTAAAGGGTAAAAAATCATTTTTTAATGTCTATGTTTGAAAAATCGTCAATAATCACAGGCTTCCCTAAATTCGTACAAAATGCATCCAGATATACCCAATTCTAGGTAGGAGTAATCCCCACCCTCAAAAACTAATAACTTGAGCCCTTTCTGGTTCTTTTCTACCACTCGTTACGTATTCGCAGCTTATTCGCAATAGTGGGTCACATTCATCCTCATTGTTCGCCAGTTCATAGGACATCCTGGGTCTCCCTTTATGCGTTCAGTGGCATCGTCTCCACCCCTTGCCTCCAAGAGAGAGGGAGAGGGTTCGCCCCTTTTACCTGTTCTCCTCAAAAACCCCTTACACCCCTTTTATCCTCAAAAGAGATCATTTTTCCTTTGGGTAGAAAAAGCCTCGCGTGTGGGAAAGTACTTATTCTTTGCTTTCCATGGATGCAATTTTTCCAACATCTCCTACCGTCTGCACACATCCTTTAACCCCTTGGATGGCACTGATGACCATCTGCTTGCATGGAAGAAAGTTAGGAAAACTCCTTCGCGAATCCATCGTCGTGAAAAAGTCTCCTACGATACCGGATGTGACGTAAACGCATACGTTTCCGGGGAATTTTAAATGGGGTGCTTCGGAAGGAAATTGCGTCGTAATTGGTGTAGCTCGCGTGAGGAATTTGGCGGTAAGTTTGAAAGACGTAAGAGTAAACATTATTATCATTACGCGAAGATGGTTACACTTTCCGGCTATCATTGTATACTTTCGCTTGACAAATAAGGAAATTACTTCAATATCATCGTGAATTAAATTAGACGGGGATACAACCCGAGAATTATCTGCCATCTTTCCTAGATTCTGCATCGTTAAATTATATTTAGAATTTGCTGATCATAATTTAGATATTACACGTATTATTTACTATCAATCCAAGTTCCTTCTCACATACATAGATATTCTTTTAAATTATGAAGCCACAATATAACTTATATAAATGAAAAAGAAAATTATGTATCCATGCTATATAGAAAATAAAGGTATAATTGGTAAATCGGTCTTCGTCATTAAGATAATTTGCAGACCTTAAAAGTACACCTTTTACAAACTAGTCATAAATCTAATTAAATTTTCGTTAAGGCTAGAAAGAGCAGTTCTTTTTTATACACCTCTTTTACAATATATACATTATTAGATTTAAACAAAACTAACTGATTGAATTAATTTTAACTCTTGCTAGATGGAAGTATTACAGTTACGTATTTTTTCAGGTGTTTTTTTTCTGAAGTAGAGACAGTATAAGTACCCCTTCCTTAACCGAGAACACATCGATAGAAAATAAGAAAAATAGAAAATTCTAAATACGTTATACTACTTTTATTTGTGAATGTTTTTATGAATCATAAATCAATCAATAACTACGAACTAAATATAAATACTGAATACAAAAGCATTTTATGGGTGATAAAAACAAGGTAATTGTTTACGACCAATATCCTGTCACTAAAATTTTGACATAAATCTCGATTTAAAAAGTTAAGGTATGCTGAAATTCCTTAAAGGTCTGGAAAAAATGGATGATTAAGATCTACACCTGGTGTCCAGAAGGGTTAGCGTAAAGTCGGTAAAAGGGTCGAACGTATTGTATACGATCCAATGAAAAAGACTCGAGAACAGGAGGTAAAAACTCCTATATAGGAAAATGGCAGTGAAGAAAGAGGTAGATAAAAAGTATTTTTGAAATATATTGTACATATTATATATAATAGTATTTTTGAAAGATATATATTGTATACAATATACACCTCTACGCTGATGAATTTTCCGAAATAGCATCCATCAAACGTCATGCTCTTGTATCACGTTGATATAAAGCTCATCATTGGGATGAAAACATGAGTGCGTAAAGTACGTACTCATGTACGTAGCAAAGTAAAGATGAAAATGTAATGAATTGTATGAATATCGTTATTAATTCAAAACATAATCTTGATCTTTGAAGGCTAAAGAAGTAGATTTTGGATAGCTTATAGTAAAATAAGATTTACAAAAACCTAAAAGTGTTCTATTTCTTCCAGAAATTTCAATGGCTTTCACTTTTTTAAACCATTTACAATCCAATATATCCGGTCAAACCAAACTTATTATTCATCTATTTCGTTTAAATCCTCATTGAATGAAGCTAAACTCCTCTTCTTCCCCTGCAAAGATTTTTTAAACATACACCCTCACAGGAAATCTCAAAACGGCTATAAAGACTGCACACAAACA
Organism: Pantala flavescens; assembly: GCA_020796165.1. Lineage (NCBI taxonomy): Eukaryota > Metazoa > Arthropoda > Insecta > Odonata > Libellulidae > Pantala > Pantala flavescens. The sequence continues at coordinate 41,960,126 of CM036881.1, read as the reverse complement.
TCCGAATTCTTTGAGTACCAAATCCATAAAAATGCTATTTTACCGATGCTCTTTTAAACGCAGCGGAACAGATAGGAGCAAAACCCTTCTCGAAAGCTTCCGACCGATTACTTCAAAATCCTATATATATTCGATACTCGGCGGCTAATCCGATTGACAGTTTCCGGTTTCCCAACTGGACGTTTTTTTCTGTTACTTTCGTCCCATTGATGACCGTGACCGGCAAAGGTAAAAACCCCAAAAGATGGAAGAGAAAAAGGCCGAGTATTTATCCTGAGCAATCCAGTCCGCTCTTATCTGGAGGTCTCCTTTTCGCCCCGAAAACAACCTCCTTTCGCAGCGCGGACAGATGACTATCGACGCTGAACTCTGTACTTCCTCTCGCACATACGTGGATTTTCCACTCCGAGCTATGCTGCACACGGTTTTCCCGTAATGTTATGATAATTCCTCGGAACCAGAAGCTTAGCATTCGTAACGAACCCTATAGATGCTTTTCTAACGATATCTGTAACAATAAATCTCATAGGACGTTGAGGAAATCTGTCCTAAGCACAAATGCAATAGGACAAGTATCTTAACTTGTTTTTTGATAGTCCAAGGAACATTTAAAAGAAACTTATATCATAGATACTAAACTAATTTGCAACAATAAGAAAATGCTTTCACAATACGCCATCATGAGGTAGTTCTCCTCAATATACCATTTGTAAATTTATTTTTCAATTTTATTCGCATGTACTTAGCTGCCGAAGTATAACATAAATGCAGCTTTGAATTTTTACATTTAAGCATCAAATTTTCGTCATAAGATAGAATTCATTATTAAACGAGATAAAACCAGTTGATCGTCATATTGGAGTTAAGTTGAGGTAAGTTCCAAATTAGAATTGATTTTGATTATAATCAGTCATTCTATTTGAACACAGTTTGGCGAAATAAAATATGATTGGAGAGAGAATTCGTAAGGTATAAAGGATTTAAAAGGAGCGTGCGAAGGAAGGGGAGACAGGTGACGCGAAGTAAGGAAACCTTGGAAACGATCAATAATAGTCAGAGCTTCGGTTTCATTCATTTAAAACAACAATGAAAATGTTCAAAACTGGTATTTTTTGATAATCATAGCAATGAAATGAAATTTCAATGGGATAACATTGTCGTTCTCTCAGTGGACTTATATCCCTGGAATTACTTGATTACTCGTATTATCACTATATCCATGAACGCTGGTTTCCTTAATATCGTACTCGTATATCAACTTCGCAGGCTATACATTTATAGTAAAATGAGTTTATGCACCAATATCGCTATTATTATATTAAATATATAAACATATATTAATAAATACTCAGGAAAGTGTTTACCGTTGAACACAGGTGAATCTGTCAAATTTCCAATTGATAGAAGGAAAAGTTTAAAAATAAAAAAAAAATATTTCGTTGATGTGATCGATGAATTATCCTCATAAAAATGCAATTTTTTTCTTAATGAGGTCCAAAATTTTTCACTTGCTACTGCAGTAATAAGCTAATTACCTAAACTACCTAAAGTCCTTTAAAAAGAGAAGTTAAGATATGTTTTATCGACCCTTAAGCAAGTAAATAATCGCATTACCATCCACAAACTAGAAGTATACCATAGGATTTATCACTTACTCTTTACCTTATATATTAACGTGCTTCTTATAGTGAAACATGTATCATAAAATTTTCATATGTCAGTAGTTTGTTGATATTCCTAATCTAACAGTTCCTATTGGTCCATAACAACCTGAATCAGCCAATAACCAATAAACTCTTCGTGGCACATACAAGTACGCCGCTATTCTGAGCAACTAAGTCGGAAAAAGTAAGAGTGATGTAGAACTACCTGGCAAAAAACAGAAAACATACAAATGCATTCCTTTTAGGCTTCTCTTTCGACAAAACGGCTTTAATCCCAGTATAGAAGATCGGAGAGCCTTAATCTCTCAATAGACTCTCTAGTGACCAGTGCTGGTTGAACGGAGATTTCTAAAGTGTAGCGGTTCAGGGGGCCTTACTAATGATACCGTATATTCACTAATCGTATAACAAAATACCTAATGAATCATATTATATCAGATGACTTCCTAAACATTGATTAAACATACAGACTTCATGCTTTGGAAAGTTTTACTAGCAGATGTACGAAAGTGTCCTACAGAATAAGTCCTGTCTTAATTACGAATAAATTTTATTGGAGAGAAAACTATTCATGAACGACAAATTGAAACAAATTTATTTTCCAATATCACATAAGCGTCGGTGGTGTAATGGTCAGCATAGTTGCCTTCCAAGCAGTTGATCCGGGTTCGATTCCCGGCCGACGCACTTTTCTTATGCCGTTCATTGATGATAGTCGCAAATTGTAATTTACTTTTGTAAATTTTGGATTGCTATGTTCGCACTCTTTCTTTATATATAAATATTACATTCCGTTTTTTATCCAACTGTGCTTACTTCCCGTGTGAATGGCGGAGTCGACGATTTCCCTAACGGGAAAGTTTCGCTGACGTAGCAGATCTAAAATTATGGCGTGGATTTCTCGAAAGTGTAAAGTAAAACAACAGCATTCAAGTGGCCTGTTGGTCTAGGGGTATGATTCTCGCTTTGGGTGCGAGAGGTCCCGGGTTCAAATCCCGGACAGGCCCAGAATTTTTTTATTCATCCTCGATAAGATTCCGTACCATCGAGTCTGTTACTATCACCGCCAAAATGCGAATGCTGAACTGATATTGTGTCAATTACGCTGATATTCATTTCTATAAACAAAAAGTGACCTAAAGATATACATTTATAAATAGTTGAATTCTCAAAGAAAAGTAAATGGATATGTTTCTAAGGAGTAGACCTCCGCCTCATGATACCGTCTATCAAAGCATTTGTTCTTTGAATACTTTTACTGAATGATTCTAATGTGGATAACTAATAACTCGAATGATTTATACTTTGCATAAAGAAAATAGTTAGCGTAATTTCTTTATACAATGAAAAAAGAAAATACACTAACTATTTTCTTCATAAAAATGCTAATGTCATTTTAGTAGAGTATTTGCCTTGTAATTATATTTAATAAGTGAATACGAGAATAAAATGAAAAATCTTATTTTAACTTCTTTCATTCGTGAATTTACTGAGTGAGAAAGTTATTGTGAAAGCAATTATAATGCAAGTCATTCTTTCAGCATTTCTCTCACTGCGCGAGAGTAAATTTACTTAAGGGACATAAGAGAGAAAGACATTTTATATTAATCGTGAGAAGTAAAAGTTTCAAATATAAATCCACTTGAAACGTATTTCGAATATTAAAACTGCGAATTAAAGAATATTAAAGATAGAAGTAAGACATTCTCTATGTTCGTTACTGCGCTTTTCAATGCAATTAATGAATCAAAGACGATTGAAACTAAAACTTCACAATGATATAGGTGATGATTGAGAGTCGTAATTGCAAAACCCTCGCTATAACAGCTATAAACTGTTATAAATTCATAGAACAAGGCAACGAACAACTTCGTAAGCATCAACCACTATTTCCTCTTCATTATTTTCCTTCATTTTATCACTTCGTGTCCTTTGCATCTTATTTAACTGTAGGAGAAGTGATGGGGAAACAATGGATATTCATAATTCTCGGAAAATCTCCTTCCCCGAGAAGAGCAAACGAATCGTATCGTCAAAAAGCACGAATACATTTGAAAATAAATCACAAGGCACACTTTTCCCTGCACCCGAACAGCGCAAACAAGCTTTCTCAATAGTGCCACCATGTTTACAATTCGGAGTCGACTCGTCCGCCTAACGATTCTTCACTCCGGAGAAACGCTAATCAGTTGACTTTGCCGACAGATATGTATATTGGGAGAGCTAAAGAGAACGAGGCGGTAAAACACGGGAGAATTTTATCTGAGAGAAAAATAAGTTTAGAGGGAACTTAAGTGCGTTATCTATGCATGGTTCAGCGACCCCCTTGGATATTGTCTCTTCCCCAACCACTGCCTATTAGTTTTCCGTTGCCCGTTTCCAGAAACGATTCCGAGGAATCGGAATAAAAACGAATTTCCGAGAATTTTCTCGTGCGTTTTCTTGCACTCTGCCCTTCGGCTCATTTCATTTGCCGATGGAAAGCAACGATAAGTTATAATAATAAGAACAAAGGCCCGACCCTGAATATGTGACGCTAAGTAAGCCTTGGATACAACGGATTCAATCTATACTAAGAAAGGCTTCGTATATTTCGACACCAAAAGCGTTAAAGTTCGCGGGATATTAACTTGGGATGCCAATAATTTAACGTACTCAGCAGAACTTCGTGAAAGGACATATTGAAGTTATAAAATGTAGCGCGCTGTAAGATTCCATATTATTGAATTATACTTACGACCGGGAGCAAAAAGTGGGATATCGATCACTGAATTAATTCTCCTGAGATTAAAAAAATATGAAATAGAGCTCAAGGTATGAAAAATTTACACATCTCTGGCGTAAAAATGGCATTGAAATATGTCGAAGTCGATCTCAAAAATACCCAAAATTTAAAGTTCGCTATAAATTCAATTACACAAATATATGTCCTCTCACACAAACCAGGTCGAGAGTAACGGACCACACATTTTAATTCTTATTTCTACTTCCCTGAATGAAAAAAAAAACCTTAACCAATGACATTACTTTATTAACGATGATTGCTGGCGATTTAAGAGATCACCTTAACTCATTACAAGAGTTTCGTTAAATAGTATTTCAGTGGATTTTCTCGGATTTTCTTTCAAATTATTATTTTTTAATTATTCAAGCCTTCACGTATTTATTTTAATCACGCACTTTTTCATTAAGAAGCTAAAAGGAATTAGAGATCTCACTATGATCCAAACATTTTTATTTTACGCACTTCATCGACCCTGAAGACAACTATTAGACAAATTCTGTATTAAAAATTTCACATCGCACGTTATGGACTAGAATAATTTTGTCTACTTTCCACCGTATGTCTCAACCCCCTTTAAGTGCTTAACAATACGATATACGTCAACTGAACCTCGATGCATTATATGAGAAATACCGACAGATGGAATGCGGACTCTTAAGACACTATTCTAGGAAAGCGCAACTCCCGCGCGCAGCCGCAACACAACTCATCCCTTTGAAATCCCGGAACTTGAGGATTGCGAATCAAAGGAACCAGAAGTAGACACCGTTCTGCGATCCAAAAGAAGAAACCTGAGCGAGAGCCGTTATGTAAAAGGCACCGCGGGGACCGTGCGTAAAGCACCCGCTTTCCCCAATGAAGACCTCCTTACGACTCCAGAGGGTATAATGGGCATTATTCGTGAAAGGTGCGTCTTCAAAGGATTCTCTCGGACCGAGAACCACAACATGTCCACCACGTGACCAAAAACAGAGGAATTTGGTCCGAGAGATTTGAAAGAGGCCTCTTGACATCTTTTGGAAAAGCGTCAACAAGTTCTTGATTCCCCAATGGAGTCCACGCCTTAGGGCGCGTGCTCGAAGGCCGCGGTGTGTGTAGGCGATTGAACAAAGAGACTTCAACGGGGGAATCAACACCTTTAGCGCAGACCTGGATTCCTCTTTCAGTTTAAGAATCGCTATGGCGCAGGACTCTCTTCTGCAACAGAGTTCCAAAGAGGATTTTCTTCCATTTTGCGAGCATTATTCCTCTTTTGCGACAACCGCTGCAAGGTGGAAGAATGAACTTATGAAGGAGTTCAAGGTGTTACAAGAGTGACCAGGTGGTGATGGCAAATGAAGCAATCGTCTAAGAGTTCGCTGCTTGTCGCACGAGTAGATGGATATTGATTCTCTAAAGGAAGACTGTGACATCTAAATTGGCATCGATGGCTCATATTCGCACCACTTCATTACTTTGTCACGTGCTGCGAATTTTCTATTGGAATTAGCAAGCTTGAATGGAACGCATTTAAGTCTTAGAGGATATACTTTTCCAGTTCCTTTCACATGTTCAGCTCAAATGATTAATTTGTTTTCGACAATTCTGCTGGATAGCCTTTGATACTTACGAACGCATAATTGCGAACTAATTCCGAATCTAGAACTAATTTTTTCCTCTGTTCAACTACTTACGCACTGCATTGTATTATTACATCGGCCTTCCAGCAAAAAGTGTAACAAACCAAATAACCCGTACTTGGGTTCGCTACTGCCGTTTTCTGGATACGAGTAATTGTATTTTTGCGGATTCGGTAGGGGAGATTTGCGCATGCGTAAAATAGATTCGCAAGGACAGAACCCTTTCTTTCCACACGTGACTCAACCACATCATGAATCATTAAGGCCTTAACGAAACGATGAAACTTCGTTTCGACCCCATATTCATTTTCGGTCGCCAATAACTCATAGAGACGTAGGACTTAAATGCCTTCCACAAAAGAGCATGCAGAGAGAATTTACCGATTCACAAACATGCTACACGACTGAATAGAAGGGATCCAGTAGCAGTAACTAAGGAAACGAAATTTCGTTGAGTAAGTGAATTACCGACCGCTCATATTTCTTTCCTATTTTTTAACACTTTAATACACAAAAAGGCACATTAGCATAAGCTAAAATGTATCTAAAATGACTGAAACGTTTATCAAACATATCTATGTCAATTTATATTCTCCTCCGATTTAATAACGTTAAAATGGTATGAAATTAAGACGCAAAGAAACACCAATTCCTTTTCATACTTCCTAATCAATAAACATGAACCTTGATAAAAATCTCTTCATTTCTGATAAGAAGTAATAATTTTCCATTCTGATTATTTGCATTAATGGAAACATTCCTGAATATACTTACAAGATCTATGATTGAATTACGACCAATAACTCAACATGCAAATAATTCTAAGACCCTTACTCACTGAGATCTTTTTCTACTACTTTTAAATATAAAATGTCTCACTAAAGCTCCAAATAGATTAATTCATCAATAAACACTTCCTTACTAAAATTGATAAAAAAGAAAAACTTTAAAAAGCTAAAAGTTTTAAGTAATAAACTGAGAAATGGAGAATCAAATTTAAAATAACTCAAGATAATGATATTCTCAACTCTATACTTCGCTCATACATATAAATAAAATATCTAAAATCGATAAAAGACATTCAAATTCAGCTTGCGGAAGACGAATGTGATTGAATTTCCTCTATCTTGCATAAACTTGAGATAGCAAGCAGTCAAATCAATGCGCTTCATAATAATCCATTTAATGCTTACTACATCGATAACTTTGAAATACTTCCTTCCTATTCATACTCATAGATTCATCCAACAAAATACAATGGACCAAGAAATGTAATTAGGTACAGACGTACCCCACCTTAGAGCCTCCTTCATCACGACAAATCCTCTACTACAACAAATCAATCCCTATCCTCTTTTGATTCGAAATCTCTTATTTATTTTTCGAGACTAAAAATCATCTTTTCTCGAGGACCCCCGCTTCTTATCCAGATCCCTCCTCTTCGTAAGATTTGGACAGAGATGGGAGGGAAGAAGGCAGAAAAAAATAGAGGGGTTGCTATGGGAACGAGATGGGGAGAGATTTTGAGATGGACATTGGTCAGAGAAAAAATGTGTAGGGGGATAAAGAAGAGTTGTGCTTTGTTGCCGTTTCACCCTCTCCACCAAATACTCCACCCTTCCGTATTGACAAGCGATATGCTACCGGAGTTCCGTAAAGTGTATAGTATAACTAAAGGAGCTGGGACTTTATGCCTGGCATGGGGAGGGGATAGGATTAATTAAACAAAATTGAAATGTTAATAGGGATTAAGAGATAGCGATATCTTTAAAGACGGTTCGTCCGTTTAAGATGCAATTTCCTCACAAGTACACTCAATCTGATAGAAGTAAGATATGATATACTATTCTATATACAAACCAAGAAATATCACAGTTATTTATCAAACTAAGAAAATTTTATACTGAAAACGAAGTGAAAGAGTATTACAATGTTCCTAAGAAGATACACAGATGATTATCATATGATTATGATAATGAAAGTTAATTCGATAGATAATGCATGGCGCTAAAGATGTTTTTGCTATTCTGTAAAAAAACGAGTGAATTTTATGAAGATTTAATTAAGTATTGCATAAAATGCTACAAAACTCCATTTCACACATTATTGATAAAGTAATGATGAAAATAAAACTATCGGAAGACTTGAATCCATTCTCGAAATCTCTATCTTATTATTTTAACGTTTTTCTTCTTATTTGGTCATTCATTCTTTAAACCATTCCTACACTGACTAATCTATCAATCAAAAAATGTTACATAAGAGAAATAAATCAAGTTGAATATGATAAAACAGTATAATCCTATTGGATAATTAACGTTAGAAACTGGTTTTAAAACTTTCCTTAACAATCCTGACATATTTTTCTCTGAAATTACATCTATTCTTCCACAAATATCTTTAGTCGTGTTTATTTTATCGATGTTTTACTCAAAACAGTCACGATTCAAAGAGAGTCCAATATAGTATGTATAATTAGCACTTAAGAGTCACTGTTTCACTTTCTTCTACAATAAATAATACAGTTTATATAAGAAATAATGATACGAAATGAAATAAAAATTAAGCACTAAATTTAATGTTCCTTAACAACCAAAGAGGCTTAAATCCTAATTGTTGTCACAACAATGGAGCAGTAATTAAGATATAAATCTGATAACCCTTCCCATAGGACGTATCTTCATGGCGGGGCAAGCATCCATGAGCGTGGAGAAGGAAACAGTTCTAAGACGTGGGTGGATATGAAGGGATGGATCGGGGGAGGGTAACAAAAGACTCTCGGATTGATAGGGTGCGTACTTCGGGTAGGGTTTCCCCAGAGAAGGAAGCAGACAGAGAGGGAGACTTGGCAACCGTGGCCGGGATTGCTTGGACGGAAGGAAAAAGAACTTTTGAGGGGGAGGGAAAGGGATAAAGGCCCTGGTGATGAATGAAAGAGAGAAAGAGGTGGTCCACGGAGAGATTGAGCCCAAAGGGAGGCTGTGATCGAAAAGGGAAAAAGAAATGGGGGATCCGAAATGCTTTTTCCTCCCCTGTCCGGGAGGAGAAAATGTCTTCCGATAATGCCCGTCTTCAGTTTAAAAAAAAAGAAAAGGTTCGAGATTGGTTCGAGGAATACGGTTCGGAAAGGATGTGCGTATGTGTGTGTGACGGCTGATTGGTTCGACTTATTAGTCACGGGGATTATCTTTCGGTTTTTGATGAAATATCGATTTTTTTTGATTCGGCGCTCTTCTACCGTCGAGGATTTCAGGGGATAAGAACCGCATTTGATACCTTCCCCTGATCTAGGTTGGAATATATTGATTTCTTAATATGATTAGCTTCTTTCGCAAGATTTTAGAAAGTATAACGTAGAGGCAATGGAGATCCTTATACATTAATATATTTTACGCAAATATGAATTTAATTTGCAAATAATAATCCAATTTATAAATTCTAAGGAGATGAATACGACAGTAATAATTCTTTACACTTATTTAAAAGTATAGATTATTTTTAACCTGTATTTCGACCATAAAAATACGATACCACTAAATTTAGGCACGTTATATTTTCCTACTATTATTAAAGAAATAAACACACTGAGGTCGGGAGTTTTTATAAGCTTAAAATCTCGGAGAATGTTGACACGGATTCAAAATCACGTATACATGAATGGGAAATAATATATTGCTATTCCTTAAATGCTCTATGTCTTATCGAATCATTAAATTATATTTATATCTCCTAAATCTCAAACTTTATGAATTGAATCAAAATTTCCTACACCTAATATCTTTTTTCTACGTAACCATATCAAGCAAATTCATATGTTTCGTAATTACTTAAGTCTCTTTCCGCTTTTAATTCCTATTTACATTTTAATCAATAAATTTCTTTCATCAATTCATTCAAAGTCATTTCTATCAAATATTAAACCAATACAAAAAAATTAAAATACATCGATTGTTTTCTTATGTAGCTATTTATTTGTTTAGAATTACTGTTAAACATATTGCTAATGATCTCTGTAATAACCTAAAATCATCACGTCATTAGCTCAGGATACGAGGAAATTATAGTCCGAACCTTTTAATCTCATCTAATGAATACAAAATGATATTCACTCAAAAGACCTTAATAAAAGGAAATGCTCCCGTCACAAACGCGTGATCACCAAGGTAAACAATACCCAATGTGTACCACAAGGCAATTCAATGCACAACCTTTGCGTGTTCTCAAGAGCGACATGTGGGCTATTAAAACGCACTTCTATTGAATTCATTGCTGCAGAAAGAGAGTAAATGGCTATGATGCGTGACCTTCCTTCCAGCGAAACTATTGAAGCCGGTATTTTGATGGGATGTGGTGGAAGCATTAATCCCACATTGAAACTAATCGTTGGGGCTGAAGATCCTTTAATGGACATCGCCGATGTCCGAATTCCCATCGAAACAGGGTCCACTGCAGATTCGAGAGGCGCTCCGCTTAGCGAAGTGCTTGTGAGTACCTATTCATTTGGCAATAGAGATAACAACTGCATGCGCACTGCGTAAATACCATGCATCTGAACATCACCCGTACCGAATGTCTGTTTTGATAGGTATCTGTAAGGATGGGGTGTTCTTCCCTCTTTGTCTATAAGGCAGTCTGCTAGGTTATTCTATTCCATGGCGGACTGTAGGGTGGAAGTTTCTTGTGTGAATTTGCGACGAAGAACTTAACGATGTTCTATAATAAGTTTCTCTCCATTCAATACGAAATTTTGCTTCTAAAATATGGAGTAGTTAAAACTTCTTGTATTACATTAGTAATATACGAACTTTATTGAAATTATCCGGTCTCAAGCAAACTTAATCAGAATTACGGGGAAACGAAAAATATGGATTCGCAGAGAGATAATTATATGCTCTCCACATTTGATATCACTTTGATGTAGATATTGGAAACCCTTTGTACGGAGATTGCAAAGATACTACTGTATTTTATCGAACATTCATTATTCTTTTATTACAGTCGAAGGGAATAAGTCTCGTGTAGTTTTTAGTGCACTGGAAATAAACCTAGGATACGCAAGTTTCTTTTTATCTTTCCATAAGAAGTATTTTCAAAAAAGGATCTATTTAAGCTTATATAATTTAAAGATAAAAGCCAAATATACAATTTCTTATTATTACCATCATTGGCTTTAATAATTTTTAACATTTCTATACCCTTCAAATATTAAAAATTGTCCAAAAAATATAAAGACTCGATAAAAATGCAAACTTAATGATGTCGGAACTTCAAACTCGCATTATCACACTTGGACTTTAAGACCTTTTATCAAACCCATGTATAAATCCTATTTCTGCACGATACTCCTAAAAGCTTTCTCTTTTCGTACGTCCGATGCTTATCTCTTCCTATATTCCACATCGAACAGGATTGTTTTCATTCGATTGCTTCGATACTATTTCCTACTGAAGTCCAATTCCATGATTCCATAATATATTCCTTTTTCCTCTAATTCGATAGGTTAAATTGAAACGTACTAATTAGCCGGGAATCATAGTTAGACTTGCTTTAAATAGAATCAGAATGTAAAGTGCTGGTGAGCGGATATCTGAAATGGATTCTAACCGGTTTCTTTTCCCGGTTTTCCGGTTTGTATTCGGTTTTAAAAGTTTCTCTTTTCCAGACATAGTTTCTGTCCAATACCTCTGCTTCGAACACATTCGCTGCTACTAACTGCGAATCAGCCGATAGCTACTTGGAGGTAAGGTGTAACACACCAAGTGAAGAAAACGCCACCTGCTATTTTTTCTCGAACATCGCGTCATACCAATGGTCTCCGGAGGCTAAAAATCTAATCCCAAACCGTCAAGTTCCACTCCCTCTTCGACAAACACCTCATTCAATCCCATCCCTTATTCCCTCCCATTCCAGATCTCCAGGGACCCATAATTCAATCGGGTTTGCGAGGAAAATGGAGGAGCAACCCATCATCCTTCCTACTCTCCTTGCAGACTTCTACACCGAACAATCCCCTGGCATCATCCAGTAGATAAATTCCCATTCTGCACCATTGTTATTCCTCATCGATAGTTCTTCCAGTCACTAGTATGCGCACTGAATACTTCTACAGAGGGGGGCCTAGCCAATCCAAATTTGCGCGAAAATTAAGGGAAGTATAACAAGAGCATGGGCTAAAAATTATTGGGAAAATTTACAGTGCATTATTATATCTTGTGCAATATTCATTAAATGGATAGGTATGATAAATGAAGGATAACATTTAGGGATTCTCAATAACATATAATATCGGCAATATTTTGTAATAAATATCGCAATGGTTTGGAAACGTACTTATTCAAAGTCGATTCGCACCTCATTAATTTTCAAATTTCCACGAACTTACACGGATAAAAAGATTTAAAATTATGCCCCGGGTGAGGATCGAACTCACGACCTTAAGATTATGAGACTTACGCGCTGCCTACTGCGCTACCGAGGCCTAGTGTCAAATTATAATTATACAAACATATTACAACAATATAACTAACGCACTATTTCACTATTAAAAGGGTTCTTGACCACTTGGTTGGTGGTGCACTTTTTGTTTCTATAAATTAGTATAATGGATGACTTTCACTCAATAGAACGATAAAATATGTAAAGATGTAGGTTCTACTCTCTTTCATGATAGAAAAGTGATATAATAATAAAATAAAGAAGGGGGCACTCGGATTTGAACCAAGGACCTCTCGATCTGCAGTCGAATGCTCTACCACTGAGCTATACCCCCTCACAGGAGTGGTACAAAAATATGCTCTGTTTACATTATATATTTTTTAATATATCTCAATATCCCTCTCATTTCTTCATGTTTTTATTTGACAAAATAAAATAGATAACTCCGATGATAAATAAACTATAGACCGTTTTCGCTCCTTGTTAACTAACTATCAAGAGTAGAACAGCAAAATAGAAATATACGAAAGTACTATACATACATCTGCAATAGTCTATTCCATGATTTATCGAACTTCATTCTCTGTTATTTATTTTACGAACGGCCCATGAAAATTTACATTTCCGATCAAAAGAATATTTCTTCTGGCAAAAAGCTGCCCCGGGTGAGGATTGAACTCACGACCTTAAGATTATGAGACTTACGCGCTGCCTACTGCGCTACCGAGGCCTAAATAAATATCGCAAGTACTACAATTAAATAATCAATTCAAATAAACCTATTTAGCCAAATCCGGATTTAAATCCATTGATTTTTAAGAATATCCTTTCCTGATTGAAACAGTTTAAAATCAATAGGTTAGAATATGAAGCGATTTAAATATCGAAGACAATAAAGAGATAATTTTAAGAAGAAAAATAAATAATAGTGGACTTATTTAGAGTTGCTGCAGGCTCATAATCATAATTAAGAATCCTTTATCACAATCAATGCCTTTGAGAAGTCCCTTCTATTTCAGCCAGTTTGTTCAAGAAATCCATAGTAATTTGCTAGGATGGATTTCTTCACGTCGCCTATGCACAAATATTGGCTAATGAACGCATCGGTAACACTTTCACGAAGTAATTCTTGACCAAAAGGTACTTTAGAAGTGCTTTTACTTTCCGTTGTCGGTACGCGAGTTGTCTATGGTCTGAGAATCGAAGAAGCCTTTTGTATACCTCTCATTATGTGGAGAATCAGATCAGCGGAGCAGAAGTGCGTTTCCAAGGTGAAAGTGTTACGAAAGGCGTACGGATTGGACGCCTTGTTCGCAATTAGGAGGGAAGGTAAAAGTGAAAGGGAAATGTGGAAAAAACGAGGAGGGATAACTGGAGATACGAAGCGGAAAAGGGAAGGGAATTCCGGGAAGATCACTTTTGGAATCATAATGGAGGTGGACGCGATGAGGTGATAATTAAAACCATCCTAATTGGTATTTATTTCTTCTTCTACTCATTACTCAAATTTTTAAAGTTTACTACAAATACGTATCTCTCTGTTCAATAATCTCTCAATGCATTTTTTTATTGATTTGTTGACTCTTCTTACCACATAGTAGATTATCGCCGTCAGAGTCGATTTGTCTAATACAACGAAATATTAATTTGTTATTTATATTATGATCAATAAAAAGCCGTTGCTTCCAAAGTAAGAGTATTTGTTTATAAAAAAGCCTAGTAATATCCCAGGATAAGAAATAGATCCATACAATTTCATTAAGATATATTTATACGACCGGTTTCACTTCCCAGGAAGCATCTTCGGGCTTTACCTTTTTCTTCGGAGGTGAAAATAGTCTCATAAGTAAATGTTGTAGAAATTACAAAGTTCTCTTTCACGTTCAATGGCTTTCTACAAAGCTTTATACACTCGTATCAATTTCATTAACAACTTAGAGACAGAAGCATAATCATATTTAATCAATCTCAACAGGAGTGTTACTGGTGAGTAGGGACAAGAAATCATTTAATTAGTGAGATACGTTGGGTAGAAATATTTATGATATGTTCATACTCTATTAAACGCCGAAATCCTGCTCATATGGTACTGTTGCAGACCTTGAGACATAAACGTGCGAGAGACTAAATTAAAAATAAAATGACAACGATAAGAACATGACAACCACAGTAAACAGTTCTCAGCGCCACGGTGAGCGAAGTCGACAACTCCGAAACGCTAATCAAATCGGAACGAAGACAACAATGAGAGTGTTAATTGTTGTTTCGGCTTCCGGAACGAGGCAGTGAAATTTCGACGCGTCCAATCACTTATCTCTCCCCGAACGAAATATCCTCCTCTCTGACCGGAATCCGTCTCGGAGGAGAAAAAAAAAGAAGAAAGCGTGGAAGCGATACGACGTAACGCATGGTAGCAATTAAAGGTAAAGATGGGGGGGAAGTATCCTCCCACGGGAGTCGGTTTGGGTGAGGTGTCTTAATGGCGTGGGAGGGTAGCCAATTCTCTTTTTTCCTTCCCCATAGAGGCGAGAATGAATGATAGCAGTTAGCCCAAATGGGAGACTCTTGATCCCTCCTCTCCATTCCCTATAAACTCCCGGGCCTATCACGAAGAAACGCATAAAATCCCCCCAAACCGCCGTGTCCTCCGAGAGGTGGACTGGGGGAAGCAGTCCATCTGCAAAATAGGAAGACATTACGCCGAAGGTTCCCTCAGCACTCCTTCGACGCACCAATCGGAATTATTCTCACCCACGAATTTATTCTCCTTCGATGCACATCCTGACGTGCCTTCTTTACAAGTCCACCCCACGACGTGCGAATGAATCGCTCACCTTACGTTAACAAACGTATGTATCATTTCCACCGCATATCTATCATAATCGTCCCTTAATACTCAAAGGGAAATATATAGGCTAGAAATATCGTAACGATGTATATCCATTCGCGTAGAAGTTATTAAGCTAGTATTTTCCTTCGGCCATAACCATTTTTGAGCAAATAATTGTAATAAATTTTAAAACATATCGTCTAAAATCATCGGAAATGTTCGTAAAATGTGTCATTAGAGCTAGGAGTATTTTGAACCAGACAACGAAACAAGGTCGCCGCTTAACATGATGCAATTTCATGGATAATAGTAGATAGATTATAAACAAACCGATACTTTATTTATCTGGTCAGGAATCAAAACGTTAAAATTTTCAACTCAAGGAAGTACGATCTAGCGAAAGGAACAAAGAAAATATGAATATCCCGTTTTCTAATAGAGGGACTAATTTACTGTTTAGAATCCTATAAAAGTGTAACTAAGTTACTTCTACCATTCTTATTGGTAACATCGTCGCTCCGCTTGGAATATCATTTATATAATTTGAAATCATGCCTATGTATATAGAACTATGTCAATGTATCCTTTACCGGCACAAAATACAATCTAGTTATATATCAAACATCTCTTAACTCCTCAAATCCATTCCACTAACTAGGATGTTACGTCGCCTAAACCAATTAATTTTATGTCCTCCACGGGCATTGATTTTTGTTAACGATGACTTTTTTTCGTAATTCCTTCACCAAAATAGCAGATCTTTCTTCGCTAACGAGGTCCATCATCCCGCTTCCTTTCTTGGAAACGGTTTTTCTTCCAAACGACAAATATAGGAATGGACCAACTCCCTCACCGTCTCATTAGTGACAAATTGACGGATTTATATATTCCTAAAGATACTTCAATTACATTACAGAAAAGTATAGATTCATTGTACTTTATAAGTACTGAATATGTAACTACTAGTGGAGCAGTGTTCAGCCGCATGGTTTCAGGTGCATGGTTTTTACTTAGCAACCACCATTATCCAAATACTCAAGAAATTGATTATGGTATAGCAAGCAAAATGTACTGGAGATGCTCGAGGTAATCCTCCTTGGGTTTATAATATGAGATAGAATTCTATTACCGCAAATCATACATCTATGTAAATTAAATGTTTGTATTCGTTATATCGTTCAATTAAAACAATAAAATGTAAAAGACAATACATGCCGCCCTTAAACTAATTTCACACTATTTTACTGTTTGTCGAGAAAAATTTTACGATAAGATTAAAAGATCAAAATGTACACCTCAATTAAGTACCGAGAATGAAGAAATGTTTAAATGAAGAATAATTCACTGATTTATGATTTAGAGTAACCATTTTCAACCACGTAACTTATATTTATGTATATTCTATCCATATATTTTAATTACGGGCATTTATATTTATAGTAAAACTCTACCGTACACTTAAATAAAAATAGTGATTGAACATGGATATGGTAAGGCAAGAATACTTAGAATATATTCTATAATTTCCACCATAAAAAGAACTTCTCTGGGAGCGATTAAACACTCCTGTCGAATTATTATAAATACCCCAAAATGAAACGGAACTGGGGTTTTCGACATACATTGTCTTCTTGAAAATCATACGATTTTGCAATTCTTCGGAAACAGAATTAACTGTTACAAGAGAATAAATAGAGGAAAAATGTTGTTGGCCTCCTTCTTTTAACTATCCTCGGGCGTAAATATCCTCCCGAAATATACGTGAAGCAAAGAATTTCCTCGGAGTCCTCATTCGTTTTACGCAGATCATACATTTGATATGGTGTGGCTTTCTCTCGATAGGTGTCAATGAACGAAAAGATCCTCGAGCGAAGTTTGTATCGATGTTTTCACGGCCTTTCTACGAATAGCATGTTCCTAAGCACTTGCGAAGAGTTTGCTACTATACATAAAGCGTCATAACTATTCGGGTTTACATAATGGTTGTACTCTAGCAAGTAACGAGTTACTGTATTAAGGAGAGGCAAATATCACTTTACGTTTTTTCGAGGTGCTTGAATACTAACTTTAGAAAAAGCGATAAATAGCTACATGACTGGGACCTGGGTTCGAGTCTCAATCGCATCGCTTATTTTCACTTCCGTTTAATCTTTATAACAAGTCACTATCTATTAATATTATTCTATACTTTTTCTGCAGAAAGGTATTTTATTAAGTCCATGTATTAGTTATTGTTCGAAAAATTATGATATTTTTGATGTTCTGATGTAAATGTTAAGATAAAAATTTATATTCGAACTAAAACTTAAACGGATAGATATTCTGATAAACATAATATTTTCATTTTTCATTGGGAGTTTCGTGATAAAGTTTTGCGTGGGGAGAGTACATTTCAAAATATGTGAAAATAGTGAAAACGTAAAAAAAAGTATCCTAAAGTAATTGGCTCTTATTAAAGATCGAGAAGGCTTACGCAAGGACTTCATTGAAGCTTAACATTTATAAAAATTAAAACTATTCTGAGCAAATTGAGAATATTTGTGGAATAATGCTTCAATCACTGTCTTTATAGTATCTCTATATATCAGTCTTAGCACATCCCCATAGCTCATGAAAGCCATCTAAAAACTTTCAACCATAGTTTAATTATTTAATTTTAGCACATAAAATGATCATGTGATTCATTGAGTTTGCTCGTGAGATATTATACATTATAATATCTATATCGCTATCTATCTATAATTCATCTCACGAGCAAACTCAATGAATTGTATCACATGATAATTTTAGTTGCTAGAATAATTTTGGTTTGCACATACTTAAAGAATATTTAGAACTGAGCTGTGATTGGTCATTCGAAAACTCGTTGAATTTTTAAATACGTAAAAATAAATTAAGCATACGTGATGCTAAATATATACATTAAATGGCAGTTATTTTCAAAGGCCTGTTGATGATGTTATTTTGATTTACGTTTATTATCAATTTTGTTATTGTATAATGTCGTCCTCGACTTACGACATTTTCTGAAATAATGCGGATGTAAGACGGTTTCCATTCTTCATGTCCGTCATAAGGGTCATGAGGACTACAGAACGTTCATAAATAATAATTTATGAACGTAATAAACCAAGAGATGGAATGATGAACACATTCCTGTAATAGGTCGATGTTTATTTCACCCATGAACATCTGAGGACATTCGTAACATTACGATAAATTATCAATCCAATCCATGAGAAGTTGTGCATCGAAACCTTTCTTTTTAGGCTTACTTCACGTAAGTAATCATCCTATCGAACTATATGAGATTTGTAAATCGAGCAAAATACAAGTTGGAGTGTGAGTGAAGCGTAAAATTTTTAACATGGTTGTCCTCCACGTTTGTGTCATCCTTCTTTTCAACCTGGCCGCAAAGGGGAACAACAGGGTTTAAAAGGGTGAGGCAAATTTGAGTCTAGTCATCGAAAACTGAAGAGAGATGGGGAGGGCAACAGAAGATCAGATGAGACCTTGAAAAAAAAGAGAAGTTTTGGCGAACTTCGGCTGCCGGTTGGCCAATAAAGCTGAGGAGAGGGTTTCTACGACTGATGACAATGGTACCTCTGAGGGAAGAACCGTTACTATACGACTTCCACAAAAAAGGGTTCTCTAGCCTGCGTGAGCTATGCAATGACGGTCTTTCTCGGAATTCTGCGGAATGGCCCGCATTTTAGTATCTTAAGGGCCTTCGAGGACCTTTTTGAGACCACGCGGTGAAAATTTGCGTATCTGCAAAAGCGTTTTAGCTCCTGGTAATAGAATGCGACTTTTGTGTAAATGGAGAAGCGTACTTTCACCTTTTTTCCATCGTTGGCTCTACCGGAAGACTGTTGTGTCGTGCACCATCGTTCCTTCTATCACAATGAATGTTAAAAGATATTAAAATTGAAGAATGTTATAGTTGATGACTTCAGTCTACAAATAGTATCCCCGTATATAAATGCATGGGTGATAAAATAAAGTAAAACGTTACATTCCGACTAACGTATGAAATATCAGAGCTGAACTTTAACAGAAAAGAATCTATTTCCATCTACTGTTATTGACATCATTCACGATTTTTAATATTTAAATGAGAATGAATCCTAAGTTTATGTAATTGTTGTGGCGATCCTTGATGGATTTGTCAATCAGGACAAACGCACATGAGTAAAGACAATGGGCTCATTTGAATACAATGAAAACATGGCGTGGAACAATTTATTTCAATTTTTCAGATCAGGAAAAGTTTGATTATGGGTTTGTTATGTGGGAGACGACAGAGTCATTTGCCTACAGTTAATAATAAATTTATACAATATTAAATACATTATGAAATACTAGCTTCCAACCCGAAACTTTATGGCCTGTTTTTTTTATATGAGTAAAATAATTGACCAGTATCTAAATATTTCACTTTAAGCAGAGACATTACTTAATAAAAGTTATCACTTGTTAACAGCTATGAGGTTTGGTGGAGCAGAACAGAAAATTTAACCTATTTTTCCGGGGAATGTCATCTGAATATGATGATGTTCAATTTCTCAAAAAAAAACTCAGTAATTATGAGAAAAATATAACTCCATCATTGGCGTAATTATGTAAATAAGCTTACGAGGAAAAGTAGCGTACTCGAATGCTATAGAGACATCTATTGGATATGTCGTAAGGGAATCAGCTTATTCTCCGACGTATTTCCTGCCTCTACTACCACCTACTGGGCGTAAGGTAAACTATTACTCGTATGAATTTATCGAATTTCAAAACCGAAAACCGCAGCACTTCATTGAATTGTTTTCTAATCGTCTTAAGAATATTTAATTCAACCAATAACTTTAACGGTAAGTTCAAAATACATAAAAATTTTTCTCTGAGTAAAAAATAAAATTTACAATTGAAAAAAAAATTCGCTGTTATTAAAATTGTCACTTTAATTATACGTAAATTTAATTAAAATACTTAAACTTTCAATTACTTTAAAGAACAGTGAGATGATTCTGAATCTCTAAAGTAGATAATCCTTAAATAAATATTTAAAAATATGATACTCTATTGAGGAATTATTGTAAATTACGAGAGATCCCTTTGATAACATTAACAGTAATATGAGCAATGAATTCAAGTCATTAAGCACGTGCATCGGCAATCATTTATCATCATTTGCATATTTATTGCAAAAAAGAACAATGAAAATATCTTCTCGAAAAACCTGATCAACTTCTGTAATTATCACTAAGATCAACAACAATTAATTAGGGTAAACAAACACATAAAATTTTACCTTCCAAAATTTTCGTTTACGACAATCATGATAATTTATGACGAAGGTCAAATTTTACGGACAAATTTCCTATCAAAACTAAATAAAAAGTAAGCCAATGAAAAATACTCTTTAAAAATAGGGATTCTAAACTAAATTATTCGGAGATTACTTTCCTGACTATAAAAACAGCATATTAACACAACGATTTAGATTAACATGATGCTATGGATAAGATTACGGTGTTATGTCAGATTAGATTAGATTTTATGCACTCAAGAGCCCTATTGTAACATTTACTTTACTTTTGCTTAACTGAAAACGAAGTTTTGAGGGAATCTTTTCGCGGAAATGACAACTACAGAGTGAAATAAACAGGTCAGAAGGGATAGGAAGAGGGAACCTCATGAATTGAGTATCTCAATTATTTCTCCCACAGTGAACCCCTGTTTCATGATTTAATTCAGCTCAAAACGCCGAACCGACGCACTGACGACCTTGGACTCTGAATCACTCCAGTCACAGATTGGATTCACTTCCCTTTAACCAAGCTGCGCTGGACCAACAATTTACAGTAACCTCGGTTGCGCAATGAATTGTCTGAGTATAGCCGCTTATCTCTCGTTGAGTTTATTACTTTTAGGGTGCAAAGCGCAGGGTAAGTGCTCGCGCAATATGTAAATAAACTGTATACTAATTAATTGTTACAACTCAAATTCATATCATTTAGATTTCCGGCGTGATTTGAACACGCTCCGTTCATCAACGCCTCCTGATGAACAAGAATCCGCAGTAAACGATCTTATACGTAGAATACTTCCCGACAAAGCTGAATTTTTCAGAGTTTCTATTGTACCACCAGAAGATCCAGAAGAAAAGGATGCTTTTCTGGTACATATCTTGCCTAATACCTTCAGTTCTTATTGTGGTAACAGCAGCCTTATTATCTTGCATAAGGAGGAGGGGGATATACACTTATCTCAAATTTATAGGTTGAGAGCGAGGATGGAACGGTGAACATAACAGCAAATAGTGGTGTTGCAGCAGCAAATGGTTTCCATTACTATTTGAAGAATATTTGCAAATGCCATATTTCTTGGGATGGTAATCAATTATCTCTGCCTGATGTGCTACCTCCAGCTAGACTCAATGTATCTGCCAGTGACAGGTAAATTATGGTTTTCTGAATGAAACTGCTCTAGAAAATCATTCTTGTGTCCTCAGGCACAATTGCTAATACAATAAAAATAAGTAATTTATTTATTTTCAGTATTAATGGATCCTTTCATCTATTTATCTAGCTTAAGTTTACTTCTCAGGGATATATCATTGAAACCACCTCCTGCTAAATGATTTATAAGTCAACTATATTTATTATTCTGAATTTCAGGGTACCAAAATTATATGAGCCTATTAGATAAAATATCATGAATGAAAATTTAACAACCTAAAGTTATCAAACAGCCCTTGAAGATATTCACCATTCATCTCTGCTTGCCAATGATCATATTTGTCAAAATACCCTTCCTTCATAGTAAACTAATGATGTATACTACATGATAATACATACTGATAATACACCTCTAATTCTCTCTCAATGCATTTTCTACCATCGACCATCTGATTTTATTGAGCTTAAGTTTTTCTATGACAAAATTGCTGATCATTAATGAATTATGTTTCAATTTCAACTAAGACTGTTCAATATATTTTTGGTTTAACTCCAATTATTATTATACAAAATAAATATAATATCATAAAATTATCTATTCTAGGTTCCGGTATTTTGGTAATGTTTGTGTAGCAAGCTACAGCTGGGTTTGGTGGGATTGGTCAAAATGGGAAAACCATTTAGATTGGCTGGCACTCAATGGAATGAATCTAGTTTTAGCACCCACTGCCCAAGAAGTTATATGGATTCGGCTTTTTACCAAGCTAGGCCTGACACAGGATGAAATTCAGCAGCACTTAACTGGTCCAGGCTTTTATGCATGGCAAGTATAATAAAATTTGTTTAAGGCCATAATATTAAACCCTATCTTCTAATATTTACATAATAACTATTCATCTCAGTTATATATATAAACTGAGTTTTTGCTTGGAAATAGTGAATGATGTAATTATTGTAAATAAATTTTAGGGGTAGAATGGGAAATATCAGAGGCTGGGGTGGACCTATCAACATTAACTCACTGTGGTATCAAGAGAGACTTCTACTTCAACAAAGAATTCTAGCAAGAATGAGATCTTTAGGGATGATGCCTGTTCTTCCTGCATTTGCAGGACATGTGCCTCTTGCATTCCAAAGGCAAGTAATTGTGAACATGAGAAGCAGTAAATATTGTTTCTATGTAATGGCTAATCTTAAAAATTTATTAAAGTGATGATAGTTATGATATTCATTTGGAAGGATGATAACTTAGAAAAATTCCATTCAGATTGTTTAATTTATTTCTACTGGTTTCAAACTAGATGTTCATTTTCAGACAAAGACACAAGAAAATTCCAAATTATGATATTCAAAAGCATATAATATATATACAATACAATCAAGTAAATCAGGGTCTTCTTTGTACTTCTGCTAATTTAAGGGTGTGAATAATAAAAATTCTACTTCTTCCAAGAATGATTTATGGAAACTTCTACAAACTGTTAACTTCTCAAAGATAAAAATAGGAGAAGCAGTCAAACTATGCTAATTCTTTTTCTCTTACTCTCACAGAATATTTCCACAGTACAACTATACTAGAATGACCAGATGGAATAGATTTGAAGATGAATACTGCTGGTAAGATTATTCCTCTAATAAAAGCTAATAGAATTAATAATTGAATACACTTTCATAATATCTCTCCTGGTTATATTTCTAGCCCATTATTTTTGGATCCCACTAGCGAATTATTTCAACAGATTGGCTATAACTTCCTGAAAGAAGTAGGTAAAATACTTTCCCTAAGGATTCCTTTCACTTGTTTCATGGATATTCTCCTTCTGAAATGTCTCATAATTAACTCAATATAGGAATAGAAATTACTAGAAAATTCTAGAGAAGTAATTATGTAATAAAAAGAACTTTCAATAAAACAATAAATTTTCCAACATAAATAATAAAATTAACTTTTACAAATATATTCATAGAATCTCTCCTTATTTGCCTATAATAGAATATCAATTATTAAAACTAATTATCACCTCTCAATATTTTGGATTCATTTCTATTTCTTTGTAATTGTTTGACAACTTTCAAATAAATGGTGGCAATCCTCCAATAGATTTTCTTCATTCTGTGTAGCTTATTGATGAGTTTGGAACTGATCATGTGTACAGTGCAGATCCATTTAATGAAATGACGCCACAGTCAAACAATGCAGAATATCTTTCAGCTGTTAGTAGATCAATTTTGAGAGGAATGGACAAGGCTGATCCAAAAGCAATTTGGTAAGCTCTTTGTTTCTTTGATTATTGTCTTTCTAGTAATTCTTCAAATGATTGATATTAAACACTAACAGTAAAACCTGAATTCAAAGCTGAAATAAGTTTATTGTTCTTTACAGGCTATTGCAGAACTGGATGTTTGTAAATGAAGCATATTTCTGGACTAAACCTGTCGTCAGGAGTTTTCTAACTGCTTTACCAATTGCAAGTTCTAATTAATAAGACTGAACTATAAATTTATTAATAATTGAACAAATTAAACCATCTCTGAATCTGT
This sequence comes from Pantala flavescens, assembly GCA_020796165.1. Lineage (NCBI taxonomy): Eukaryota > Metazoa > Arthropoda > Insecta > Odonata > Libellulidae > Pantala > Pantala flavescens. The sequence continues at coordinate 41,935,800 of CM036881.1, read as the reverse complement.
TTGTGAACATCATGGCAGAAAATCAGTTATATTGAAATACATGTCTTTTTTAGGGCAAGCTTTTGATACTTGATTTAGCATCTGAGACAAAAGAACAGTATACTCGTCTAGATAATTATTTTGGACATCATTTTATTTGGTGTATGCTCCACAACTTTGGAGGAACTCTAGGCCTCTATGGGGTCCTTGACAATGTTAATGAGGTGTGTAAAGACAATGCTATATTCAATTTACTCATTTACTTAGGAGGATAATTTAATAACAATGCCTTATCTTCTATTTAGCTGGTGTATGAGGGTCGTAATGGTGAAAACAGTACTATGGTTGGAATTGGTTTAACTCCAGAGGGTATTGGACAGAATTATGTTGCTTATGATTTCATGTTGGAAACAGGGTGGAGGACTGAACCAGTAAATATGACAAAATGGTAAGGATCCAGAGAATAAATTACTTAATACATGATAAATATTCAAATAAAAAGCCTAAAAAGTATATAAAACATTTATATAATTAAGATGCAGAATGCATCTTATGGGTTCAATATATTCAAAATATATAATTATGTGTATAATTATATATTATAATAATGCATTGAAAGAAAGGTGATATTTTAGGTTTTATTATGATAGAATATTTCAACTATAACAGATTAATTCAAAACAAGCTAATTGTAATGAACAGTATATTTTTCATATTGTATCAGATGATTGAATATTGTTCTTTGGCATATTTTTGTTCAAAGACTCAATATAAACATTTCCTATTTACATTTATGGAAATAAGTTTTATAAATATATATATTTTTTTATTATTCATAAAACCAGAGATGGTCTCTATGATTAATTCTGAATAAGTATTGTAAAGTTAATGGTTCCTAAATCTGAATGGATGATTCCATTCAGTCAAATACTAAGAAAAGAAGAAAAAGAGTAGAGGAAGTAAAATTAAGATTTCAACATACTGTTCCATGGCACCAATAGTATATATTCTGCCTTTCGACTTAGACACTAGTGTTGAATCTTGTGGAAAATGGTTTTACAGGTATTCTTCTGGGTTCATTGCTGAAAAAATTTTAGATTCATCGGTGAAAGATTCATAAAATTCAGTTTTCAAGAACTTTTTTTTTCTTTTTATTCAAACCCAAAGATGTTTTAGTTTTTTATGTATATGTATGTAATGTATATGTTATTTTTTGAAGGTTTGGAGATTATTCTATACGGCGTTATGGAGTAGAAGATCCCAAAGCAATTGCTGCATGGGAGAATTTAATGGTAGGTTGGTATCTCAAATTATTGACTCATATTAGCTTCACATTTCCTTATGATTATTAAAATAAAAATTAATATGCTATAAGGTTCATATCTCAAAAAATAGCAGTTTTATTTAAATTTTTATAGAAACTAACAGTTGCTTACCAAAATTTCAAGGCCCATCAAATCACTCATAAATTTAAATTAGCCATGCATTTCCATCTAGCTTCTACTTTCAAAGATCTACTCAGGCAAAATGACGTAAACATCAAATTAATAATATAATTTTCCATCCACAAAAACTGAAAATTTTCAAATAGTTCAAAGAACCAATAAGCTTTTCAATTCAATTCCTCAGAATCAATATTGAATATCTTTCTTAAAAGCAACACTGGTTATTAGACTGATTGAAGCAACCATAAAAGAAGGGAAAATTTTCACCTTATAATCCTACAAAGAAACCCAATGTAACCTAAACACTGAATGAATAAATTCTGTAGGTCAATGCAAGTGATTTCCATTTAATTAGTAGAGACTTTTATTTAATTTTTATTCAAATAAATAATCCTGAATATTTCACCTTTTTCCATTTTAATGAATAACTACGCAATTAATGTGTTTCAAGCAAAATTATAATGGAATATTTTCCCTAATAGTTCTTATGATTAGAATACACTCATATTTATTATTCATATCTAATCAAGAGAAATAGTGGCTATTTTTTCACATTTTATTGAAGTTCTAATTAGTTAAAATCTTTAAGATATCTTGTTTTACAGACAAGTGTATATGTTCACAATAGAACTGTGCCATACAACAGAAGAAACTTCTTGACTGCAAGACCAAATCTGAAAAATAAACCCACCGTAAGTATCCCCTCCTTATTTGAATATATTAGGTCTTCCGGAAAGTTCTGTCCGTTCCGGTTACAATGTTTCAATAATTAAGCTCATATTCATGAAACACATATTTGGCTCTCTCTGTAATATATATAATAAGAAGTAGTAATGTAGAGTTTTATTCTAAAATATATGTTACTTCTTGTGAGGTCATAAAAAGATGATTTTTATTTCTTTCCATCTATTTCATGGCATAGATTTGGTACAGGACTAATGAATTACTCCAGGCCTGGGATAATTTGTTAGGTGTTACAGAAAACATCACATCTGGATTAGAATTGTATCAATACGACGTGGTGGATGTAACAAGAGAAGCACTCGTGTTAAATGCTGCATATCATCATTCATCAATGATAAATGCATTCAAGCGTAATATGACCTCTGACTTTCAGTAAGTAGAGTTTTTAAATGGTCATTCAGTAAAGTGTAAATACATTCTAATTTTAGAAATTTCACTTGTTTAAGCAATTTCTATATTTGGTCTATGTGTTACCTCATTTCAATGATTTACTTTTCACCACTATTATCACTAGAATTAATGATTATACATTTTATTAAAATTTGTTTTTCCCTAGAAGTGCAAAGAACTTTTTCGTTGGTTTCTTTGGAGCCTAGTGAATTTATGCTTTCTCACTATGCAACAATTCAAAGACCTTGCTAAAATTTTATCAGGAAGAAAAGTTTCCAATAAGATACACCACAAATAAAGTTGCTTCTGTTTTTTTCTAATCAAAAGGTCAAATGCTGATCAATTTAAACATATTCTTGGAGACATGGATTGGATTTTAGGATCTCATAAGAGCTTCCTATTAGGAAGATGGATTGCTGATGCTAAGGCCGCTGCTACTGCTGCAGAGGTACCACCAACATTTATTATTAAGATCAAATGATTTTTATACTGAATTGGTTTTTTGTTTACATTTAGGTTTAACGGAAAATCATACCTAGCTGCTGAAATATTCTAAGGATTAGGTTTATTTATTCAACACATATTAAGTAATAAAAAATAATTACCTAATAGTAAGAAAATTAAAGAAAAAAAAATATTTCTAAGTGCATAATTATTTTTTTTATATAAGTTAAAATTGAAGTTAAAAATTTAATGAAGATACTTCTCATCACAAGGCAAATTTAAATACAATAAAAACCAACATGCCTAGTATCCATATCTCAATGTTTAAATGTAATGGATAAATTATATGTTTGAATTTTAATTCCAGGAATTACATTTGTTTGAACGAAGTGCTCGCCACCAAATAACTCTTTGGGGACCCAAAGGGGAGATAATGGATTATGCAGGAAAGCAGTGGGCTGGTAACATCCAAATTTTTCTCACCCCTTACTGTTTTTCTCTATGAGAAAAAGTTCTACAGAATCTTTAGTTCAGTACTATGGAACTTAATGATTTTTGAAAGAATCATATAATAAGAAGCATACTGCAATAATATTTGTAGGAAGCAATATTATAAATTTATTATTGTATTATAAATTTATAGATTACCACACAACTTAGTTTCAAGAAAGCCAAAGAAGAGATGGATATTTAATATAACTTTTCCTTGAAAATCCAAAATAAAAATCTCATAATTTTCTCAAGGATCATAAACAAAATCAAATATTCCTCTCCATAAGGACAAGTTGGGATTGTTTGCCACAAAATGAGAAAAGTCTGATTAATTCTCCTTGAATTAAAATATAACTAAAATATTAAATTCTGAAACCTTCAGTTAACTCTTTAAGTTCATTAAATTCGAATCACATATCTGGAACATTATTTTGGAAATTCTTATCCATAGCAACATATAATACACTATGGGATCTTTATTAATGTAGCTTACTTCACAGAACCATTTATAGTTTCATTAGAAAATAAATTATCTCTGACAGAAAAATTACATATAAATTAAATTTCATAATTGTATTCAGTACCCAGGTAATTAAGTTATTTTATCAATTTTAAATACAGAATTTTTATGATTCAACTCACATCTAACATAGGAAATGTGTGATACTGGGTCTATGGGCAAGCAGAGACTTATAATTGAGGAATAAATTTTATTTTCTTACTAATATAATGAAGGAATGGAGAATGTTTGAGCTGTCAGTATTGCTTGAGGAATTATTATAAAATAGATAAGGTTTCTAAATTAATCCATAAATAGTTTTATTAAAATATAGGTTTGAATTGTGAGCTTGCAAATAACTAATATTGATAAAATTAGATGATTGTCTATGTTGAATTAACGTGGAAGATAAAGGAATATCTGATCATTTCCTTAATCTTAGAAGATTAACTTCTTGAAACATAGGTTAGGAAAGAGAAGTATGTATTTGCACAACTATATCACTTCCATTAACCACAAATCTTATGGTTGGATCATTCAAATAGTTATGATAAACATTACCTTCTAGGTATAATCAGCAAAGTATTTTAAATGTTCTCTCTAAAATTAGATACCAAAGTGTTTCTCATTTGAAAGTATTATCATATAGATCAACTATTATGGAGAACCAATTATTAATATGGATAAAAATATAATATAATACTGCTATTTGATTTTGAAGATAATTATTGAAGCATATTATTATGAAATAACAGCTGAAATATGTAAACTCAAGGCAAAGAATTACAGTTTTTTAAACTGAATAAAAAATTGATATGCAAATTAATTTCTTTTTGTCTGAATGTATTTCAGTAGAGAAGATAAATTTATTAATTCTGTTTTAGGCATAGTCTTACATTACTTCTATCCACGATGGGAATTATTCATTGAAAGATTGAATGACTGCTTGGAAGCAGGTAACTTAAATTTTGATCAACAGAAATTCAACACAGAAGTATTTAGAGAGGTTGAGCAGAAATTCAGCCAGGGTACCAACATATTTCCAGCAACACCACATGGTAAATAATTTCACTCTGAAAATTTAGCATATGCAAATTATTCGTATTATAAGTCCTTCATTTTTCACAGGTGACCCAGTTCTGATTGCCAAAGCAATTCATCAGAAGTGGCGTTCATCAAAAAGGAGGTTTGGTCAAGCTTTAATGAAGATGCACTATCAATATCTCAATAGGGTGCAGAGGAGACAAATGAGGCCATGAGTAACATTTTCTTGGCGTAAATTATGCGAACGGCCATGAATACGACCAATTTTTTCTCAAACTGAATAAATTTGAACAAGAACGGTGAAAGCGCAATTTGATTTGTCGAATCAAAGGATTGCATCATAATGCATACATCATTCCTGTAACGAAGCCATCCGGGCCAGGCTTATTGAGTCATTAAATGGACTGGATGAAGATCTCATACATCCGAAAAGTTTATAGTAAATCAATTCGTTTTCTCGCTCGCATTGAAAAATATACTGATAGAATAGCCCTGCACATATATGGGCAGAAACCTAATCGCTATTCACCGAGAGCCTTAAGAAAATTTTAATAAGTTACGTTACTGGTGTGAATAAATCAGCATTTTCTTCCAATTAAGGTAAACTGATTTACGAAGTAGAGTTCATGACATTTTAGTATTGTAAAATGTATAATATAGGAAAAGCTAAGATATGAAAGAGCCATTGTATTCTTCATATTTGTTATGACACCAAACTTTCTTATAGTTTGAGATCGAGAAAATTAATAGAGACATGCCTGGGGCGAGGGAATCAATTTGCATAGCTGTGGCTTTCATACGTTAGTATTAAGTTAATCCGACCGCGACATCTCAGTGCCAAGATCTCTATTTATTGATTACAACAAATTAAAACAATTTTTATACCGGGCTATATATAAAACTCATAAAATGTCTAACATAAGATAATGATTGACTAGTAACAGGCCTTTCAATGAATACAGTGAAAGAACCTTCCACATCCCGCGTTACCAAAAAAAAAGGTTTATGAAACAGTACTTTTCAGTTCAGATTTACACCAAAATATACTAACTCAATGAAATATTATATCAGAATGTTGCTTTTATCACGATTCTCTAGGATTGTTAATAAACAAAAATAAATCGTTTGAAATTACAGAATGAAGATATGCAGTACCTTAACATAACATGTACAAATGGAGGCATCATTAGTTTCTTTCAAATTCTTGTCTTCCTCTGATTTCAATGATCGCTCAGCTATAAAACTCAACAAAAGTGGTATGCTTCTCTAATCGTTTCATTGGTTTCTTGCAGACTCGACTGGTTGCGTTCTTTCTCTTAATAAAACTGATACTAAAAAATTATATTCAATTATGAGTTCTTTTCTCTTCTACGGGCATTCATCACCATAGTCTCTCTATAACTGTTTCTTCTACATTGAGTAAAACTTCAGACATAAAGTAGGCGAAAATCTTGATAAGCAACACAAGATATGCTTCAGCATCGCCATTTCCCTACAGAAAAGCTGACCTCTGTAATTTGCCCCTTACAAAAGACAAACTGCGTAAAAGATTAAATATTCTCTCCGCAGGGTTTAGAGCAAATACTTCGATTACAAACTCGTTAAAAATTCATGTTACTAACTTGGACTAGAAATGTTTGCTTTTAACATTTAAATTGAAGCAATAATTTTGGATTACGTGTTCGACGCAGGATGGTAAGATTTTGAGTGTCTTCTGTTGCAATAAAAGTCTGATTAATGACGTCATCCACTGCCAGCATGCAACGGGAGATATACGAATAAAAGATGGATTCACTTCTTTCCTGGAAGGCCGACTATGGAGAATGTCGGCGCTAGCAGCCATATAACGTGAACGTTATTAGCCAATCTTAGGTCACCCTTTCCCGCTCATCATTTGAATGTCCTCTTCTTATCTTTCCTTACAGTAATTTATACTTTAACAGAAGCTATTCCATGCAAAAATATTACAATAATTTATCAAGGAAAGCAGTTTAAATCCATCCGGAAATAAATCTGTTCTCTAGATTTTGATATAGAGTGTGTGATATGTGGTTTACTAAGTTTCTAAAATGATGTCTATTGCAAGAAAATATTTCTTCATAGAAGTATTATATATATAGTCCGTGCGACTGCTCAGTTGATGGTTAACATGTTAAACATACATAAAAAACGACTAATTTGACTGTTCGATGGAATTATTCATTTGGAATTTCAAGTTAAGTTCTGAAAATGGTATTTTACAGAAATTAATCCTCTATAATTAAAATCTTCAGATAATTTCATCCTCTCTTCTCAGAGTGATGCAAATTCGAAATTACAAAGAATTTTATAGCATTGGAAATATTTGAGAGCATGAGATGGGCGGGTAAGCTTAGTTCAGAACCTCAACACAGAGACAAGTAGAAGCGCTGTTGCGATAGAGGATAACGAAGCGGAGTTGAAGCCCCGAACTTGCCAACTGTTAGTGACTGTGACGAAAAGGGTCGTACTACTTCTTCTGTGTTGAACATTATCCAATTTTCGTCAAGGTTTCTCAGCTCTACAAATTTTTGTACATAAATAAGGTATGGAATTTATTTTTTCACATCTATATTCTTAGTTAAGATATCTTGCTGTATTTATTTTCATATATTTCGTATTATAAACCGTTCTGACGATGGTATGCCAACTAGGCTGTGTAGTATCCGTGGGTAATCATGAAAAAGTATATTCACCTTGACCTATTTAGGCTACTCCGTTATATTTGAAGTAGCAATTGAATAGTAATTAAATATTTTGATTTTTGTTTATATTTTACGTTCCTTTAGAAGAAACAGCTGAGTCACATCAGTTGTATACATAGAGGTTGTAGATGTTTTATTTTGGACTCACCTTGTATTATCGAATATTTACTTTTGAGCACTTTATATTATTTTGAAGTTCAGTCAAAATTTTTAGTTCGCCAGTGTCTTCATCGATATGGCATTTTAAGCGCAGAAAGAGATTTAACATTGTCATTAACTTGCATGACAGGTTCCTCTACAATCTTAAACTTTTGTTATCTTTTTCAGAATGTTTTTCTGGGATTGGGTAACTGGTCTTCTAGGATATCTAGGTAAGTACCTTAAAAAATGTTTAATTTTGAATCTGTCGTGAAGTATGTTCTAGAATCATATCGAGTCTAATCGGAAAGTAATGCAAATTTTACCATCAGAAGAGTTCATAATGTAGTCTCATTACCATATATCTATTTTTATGGTTTTTGTACTTAATGATTATGACGATGAAAGGATGGCATGGTACATTTTTACGAAGAACTGTTAACTTAGAATAAAATTAATTCTCGTTTCAGAGAAATAACTTTGAAAGAGATCACTTTGAAAAAGATTCTCGTTGGTGGATTTAATTTTTTAAATCGATCGGATGCTTTTTTCTAAGTTTTTTCTGTCATCTAAAGATATATTGTGGCTGTTATCAGTTACGAGATGATTTTATTGGGCGATTTCGACTTAATGTCCAGTTCCATTACTTAATGTAGAAATTACAAATTCGAGGATGACTAGCTTCAAAATATTTCGAAGTTCATTCACGTAATTTTCCACGCGTTTATTCATAAAAGTACGTACATATGTTTCTACAATGCTTTGCAAATATTATTTATACTAGGAGTTATTTTTGCGAATGATTATCATCAGCGATTTCTAAGTATTCTGAGGATTATCTCTTAATAGAAGGAGCATCACGTTAACATATTTGGGCAATGATGAAGTACATGTACTTGCTAGGTTTATCTAGGAATATCTCATTCACGATAATCTTCCGGCAGTTTACTGATCTCGTAGATAACCAAGCTCAGAAGATATAGACTGAAGTAATTTAGTTGCTAGAAAGATAAATATGAAAATATTGCTTTGTCATTCTATCAGAGAAGAACGAGTAATCCAATCTTCTTAATATCGTTTAAAATAATCATTTAATCATCCTCATTTTGCGGTAGTTATATTTTTAACATATTTAGTAATAAGGGAAAATTCTACCTCTTGAAGCATAATTTACATTATGTTCATCTATACAATGAATCTTGCTTAAATTGTGGATTGATTAGTGCACTTTATTGCCCTTTTTACCCTTTCTTTATGTCTCATTAGTTTGAACTTAATTGGTTGTAGCCTCCTACATTTAAATTTACCCACTGATTACAGCTCCCTCAGAACCCGTTTATTTGTAATTTTATGGTAATAGTAAATAGCTTGTGTAATCTTCTATGTCATAGAAGTATTGGATCTGAGAACTTTTGTCTCAGAAGTGTATGTGGTGTTTTATTGTATGCACATCCATTATGAAAGCTCTTTATAAATGTAATAATGCAGTATCAGGATACACCAAATGCTCTAATGGAAAAATCTAACATTTTCACCATTTCCAACTAGCGTAAATATGATTTAGTATCAACATTATAGTCTTAACTACTTGCTCTAAAAATATTTTTTTATCTACCTTTCATTAAGTATAACCCAAGAAATGATTTAACTAATTTTCACAGGGTTGTGGAAAAAGTCTGGAAAACTATTATTCCTTGGCTTAGACAATGCTGGAAAAACTACACTTCTTCACATGTTAAAAGATGACCGTCTTGCTCAACATGTGCCCACATTACATCCTAGTAAGTTCATGTAATTTAAATAAGCTAAATAATTCACAATAGTGACACAAGCTGCATTTATTGTGTTACTTTATTGGATTAGAGTTGATACTCTTGGACAATTTGTTTTAAAAAAGACTTAATGATTATGTATGCAAGTTTTGCTGGAATTCAAGCTTCAATAACTCTTCATTGGGAAATGGTCTTTTTAAAAGATAATTTTAAAAAATTTTCATGTTCACTGCTGCTTATGTCTCTTTTTTATCAATAAATCTTGCAATATTTCACGATAAAATTGTTATTCAATTTTTTAGCTATAATATTTGAGTTCTTTGTATTGAAAGTACTGTTATAACTCTGTCATTCTTCTTCACAGCATCAGAAGAACTATCCATTGGTAACATGAGATTTACCACTTTTGATTTGGGAGGACATCACCAAGGTAAATGATCTCATTAATATTGGCGTCTAGTTCTATTTATCGGTTTTCAGACAGTAAAATAAATCATTTCACAACTTATCATCATCTGCCTTCTCCATATATTTTAAAGAAATCAAATTATAGCTCAATTCCAATTTATTTTTCAGAAACTATTTATGCACATTATGTACTGCCTAATTTATAAAATTGGTTATGCTTCCAAATACATTCCAATGTCTGATACTTCCATTTATTCTGGAAATTATTGTGTTGCATTCTATTTTTTGTTGCTTGTATTTTAATGTGACTCATGTAAGATTGTGATAAATTGTACTTAGTATTTTCGCTCATCACAAAATTAAATAAGATGGTGTACATCCTTTAAGGAGAGTATTATGAGATTTAGAGGATTTATAAGATTTATTGCTTTAAGTGCCATTGAAATCGTATAGAAATACTTTTTGTATTATTTCAATTCCTTTCTATGATTATTTGCTTGATATGAGTAATTATGATTTGGTTGTTCTTAGCATTAAATCCAAAGGTAAGCATGAATTAAGATTATGCAATGGCTCACCCATTTATTTGCTTTGTTATTACAGAAAGAAGTATTTTACATCCATAACATTAATAATAGATGGAAATAATTATAAAATTTACTCTGAATACAAATGATTTTATGAATTATTATTTACTGTTTTTATCATAATTACAAATATACCTTTAATTCTTGCTTATGATCAATATCTATTTATTTTCATTTATTACTATAATAATATAGATAATAAAAATTGTAAATTATTACAATTTTACTCTCCTGCCCCTATATTTCTGTGAAACAAATTCACCTCTTAAAGTAATCTTTGAAATTAATTTATATATGTAAAAGAAGTCAAATTATAAATAATTGTAAAATAGCATATTGCTGTGTCCCTAATACCTGTGAAATTGATGGCCGCATATTCAATCATTTCATGCTTACATTCATTATTCATCTCTAGTCTTATTCATTATTTGTTATCTATTGACTTTTATGAAATAAGACTGATTGCAAAATACAAATTTTCTTATAGCACGCAGAGTATGGAAGGATTATTTTCCTGCTGTGGATGCCATAGTTTTTCTTGTGGATGCATTTGATAGAGGGAGATTTGGGGAAAGCAAAGCTGAGCTAGATTCTCTCTTAACCGATGAGCAGCTGAGTAACTGTCCTGTACTGATTTTGGGCAACAAAATTGACAGACCAGGAGCTGCTTCCGAAGACGAACTTCGAAACGTTTTCTCACTATATGGACAAACAACTGGAAAGGTAAATTTCATTGACAGATTTACACTATAAAAAATTCAACAAATGTATTTATTATATATATGAAGTTCATGTCTATCAAGGATCAAAAAACAGTATATTAGGTTTTACAAGTTATATAAATTTCACAATATTTGAAATTCAAAGTGATAGCTCTTTTGACTCACAAAGATTCTAGTTTTGCAACCATTTGCTGGCATAAAATCTGTAGGCAATTTTTATGAATCCATTGAGTGAAAATAATAGTATCAACATATATTTTCTTAACTTATTAGACCTATCAAATGATATTTTTCAAGCTCTTGCATAATTAACTATTTGCCATTCTTACATAATTAACAATATAGCTTATTAGCAGAATCATGGAATGTGAAGACCATATGCATATTTCATAACTATTACCCCTAAAATTGAATGTTGAGTGGGATTTCACTGTCCAAAGGATATTTACTCTCATGACCTTGATTTTGGTGTTGGATCATTCCATCATAATCTGTGGTAGCCCTGTTTTCAGAGAAAACACTAAGATTGGAGTGAGGATTTTTGAAAATTCTGTATGTTTATGGAATTTAAGCAGCTTAAAATTAAAACCTTATCTTAGGATTGTTTGCCAACTGGATGAATATTTTGCCTTTTTCTTGGAATTTACAATGAGAACATTAATTGATCATTAAAATTATCGTAAACTTGAGTCTGAGTGCTCATTTATTTGGGTGTACAGGTTAGGACATGAATTTTTTAGTTACTGTATTTAATAAATCTTGATGATAATGTGATGGCTTTAATATATCAGTGAATGTTTAATGAGGGTTTAAGAAAGTTATCTAGAAAGTCTTAGATATCCTTGGTTTAAATTTATTAGTAGTATGTGCGAGTCTATTTAGATACCCTGAGAGCCACCTTTGGTATGTGGCAGGGGTGCAAGCACCGTGACTTTACTTCCTATAAATATATCCTATATAAATGATTATTCTCACGTTTTGTTCAAGGTAAAAGAGAATTTTTTTGCATCCAGTTCTCTTATTTTATTGATTGTATCCGATCAGCCTATGTAGCTGGTAGGGTGCATGATCTGTTCTAAGTTTTCCTTGAACGTTCCTTCTCTGAATCTATTTAGTAAATCTAATGTATCTTAGAGTAATAGAGGTATAAGAAAAATAAACTTCAAATTTTCAATGATTTTCTGAAAAATACTTTACTCCATGGATTTTATTGTAAAGGAGAGTTTTTATGGAAGTGCACATTGTTAAATTTAATCAGTTTGGTAAGGAACTGTAGATTATGACCATGGGTTAATTTAATTTTAGTTACTCTTAGTTAATTTTGCCTTACTTGAAAATATTTCAAAAATAATTTTTATAAATCGAAAAAATATTCAGAGCGTATTGGAGAAATTTTCAATTTTTCCTTTACACTTTGCCTAATTTTTATTTAGAATTATATTTCTATTACATTAAGTCTAGCATGTTCATAACTACTAAGACATTACACTTTGCCTAATTTTTATTTAGAATTATATTTTTGTTAAATTAAGTCCAGCATGTTCATAACTACTAAGACATTGAACATTATTTGATTTGTGCGCATTCAATTAATCACAATTGTTTATTTTTACAGGGAAGAGTTCCAAGAGCAGAACTGCCTGGACGCCCATTAGAACTCTTTATGTGCTCGGTTCTTAAACGACAAGGTTATGGAGATGGATTTCGGTGGCTTGCCCAATACATTGACTGATCAATTAGTTTATAATTCTCAAACAGTCTTAGAGAATTTCAACTTTTGATGCAGCAGTCACCCTGCCCTATCTGTGACTAAGTGTGAAAGGTAATAAAAGGACTGTTGTGTACCCTGTGTCCAAATTTTGGGGGGTTTTGAGTGAGTTTTAAGGTGGTAAGATTTTTTTTTGAGACAGCTGCTGAAGAAGACCAAATACTATAGACTTGTATAGGTCTCCGTCATATTTACACGTAAAAAAAATTTCTCTGATTTGTCGCATTTTTGTTTAATAAAACTATGAAGAAGTAAACACCAATGATGTCAAGGATGTGAATTGTGGAACCATTGTTCTCTTAAATTGGCTGTGTCAAAAGTTGTACTAAAGAATTTGTTTGAAATGTGTCATTTTATTCAATGTGATTGGGATATTTGTTTGGAAAGTTAATTTTAAAGTGGTGTTTTTAATGGAATGTTAATAAGAGTAAGATTTCCACCGAAGAATACATTGTAAAGCATATATGGTCTCATGTTTACTGTTTTCATTGGTGCAGGAATGTTTGAAAAACCACCAGCCGCTAGCACATGAAGGTTATTTTGGAGCAGGCCTTAATTTTGCCTCATCGTGCAATACCATCTCAGAATGTTTGGTGCACATGTTTTTTTTTATTTTTCCTTTTCTGATGCAATAGAAATTAGTTCTTTTGTTCTGGCATTTTGGAACAGTCATACGTGTAAATAAATTCCTTAAACTGTTTGTGAACTTCATTCATATTTAATAGGACATGCAATTATTCTCATAATGGATAAAGCAATGAATGTTTCAAACAGATATTTGTTTTGTAATGGGCTAATAAATCTGGTTACTGATGTATGTGAACATTTTCTACAACAATTAAATAAATATATAAAATATAATATGGATTAATACTGATATGGAATTTATCTTTTATAACTTGAAGAGTTTTCTTGAGTACAAGAAAGTAGCAGCATGATTTTATTACTTGCCTCGTTAGGTAATTTTGATAGCTTATTCAGGCTTCATTAAGAAAGGTACCTTTTAAAATAAGTGCTTATTGTAAATATGGTGAATAAAATTGATTATGATTTATTTTATGGACCAAGAGAAAGTTTTTTACTGTTAGTGAATAGTAGCAGACTTAATTGCATGTCTTCTTAAGAGCTAAGCACTTTCATGACTACGAGTTGCTTCTAAGTAAGTGTAGCAGAATTTGTGACTGTATTTGTAATTTCTATTTCTTGGGCTTAGTTTTGCAGAGAGAATGGCTTATAACATTACTGGAAGGATGTTAGAGAACATTTTGATGTTTGAGAACAAATTGCCAAGAATGATCTTCTGTCTAATACATACATCACAATGATAATTCGTTAAAAATTAGTTGCAACTTATCAGATATGGGGGTTATTATTTAAAGACAGAATGATCTTTTATTTCCCTAGGTCACAGGGCAGATTACAGCATGTGGCAGTATCTTTGGAAACTATTACTAATTATGTAGCCATTGGTGCCATCTACAACTTCTGGAGGTTGAGTCTGAAATTAGTATGTCATCATAATTCATTTTATTCAAGTAAAGTGAAGGAACAAATAAATTTTTCTGATAAATAAATCAGTCGAGTTAAGGAGAGGAAGAGATTTTCCCTCTTTTATTTATCTAACCAAAGAAATTTTAATGATCATTCCAAGCCCATTCTTCTTTGTGTCTTTTAGAAACCTTTTTGTCAGTAAATACCATGAAAATTAAAGAATCTATACTGGTTTAATTGTCATCAATGAACTTGGATAAGCTATGCAATTATAATAGACTCCTATTGTAATCATTTGAGCATGTGTCCTGTTTCTTCCAACTGCTGAAATTCTTCCTGCGTTCTGCTTAAAAGTCTGTTACATGCAAGATTAAGTTGATTAAAAAATGAAGGATTTTAAAGTAAATTCCCGTGGCTGTTTTACAGTCATGAAAATCAAGCCTCAAATGATAATTATTTGTCAAGTATTTACACACTACCTTTTGAAGGAATTAAGTGTTGATAGGAACTGATACTCATGTCAGACTTCAGGCTTTTGTATATGTAAATTTTGTATGATTTTTTCTGTTAAATATCATAAGAAAATTATTAATACTAAAATTATATTCCTAGGAACAGCTTAAAAATTAGTAATTTCATTCATCTCTTACGTTCTTAAAAACTCAAAGATGTGCACCATGCATTTTTAATGCTTCATTGCTTTCTTAGAGTTTTCTATTAACAAATGCATTCTTCAATTTCATTGATCTTTAGTTGATGAAAACTTGATAGCTGTTAATCTGCAGTGCCATAATAAACTAATAGAGGCTGCCTTTCTGACTTGAAAATATATTATGTGCCATTATCTGGTTTGTATTCTGGACTTGCTGCTTTCTAATAAAATATTGAAAAATTGAGTTTCTCTTCTGTGCTTTAACCTCACGAGACCAAGTTACTATTTAACAAGTAGTCAACTCAACACATAATGTATCAAATATAAAATAGCATAATAATAAATTATCTTACTTCTTAAGTAAGTCCCATATGTAACATTTTCTTATTCCATTTCATTTATGGACAAATTTTATCATTGTGTTTGAAGGTACTGAGTATCTTTTGTTGTATGTTTCTGTCTACAGTTCATTTGCTTACCGGTATTTCATCTTTTAAATGTCAAATTTAGTCTTTCATTGGACCCATGTTCACTGACATGCAACCATTCCTGGATATAAAATGTTCAATTTGTCTAAATTAAACCTTTTATATTTGTGTCTTAATGATCTGATCAATAAACCTCCACTTTCCAGTATTCCACTCATTCTTAGGACTGGTTTTTAGATAATCCATGAGCGAAGTCCTACGTTTTGTTACTTATTAATATAGATATAGAAAAGTTCTATCAATAATGCCAGGAGTAATAATTTTTTATGGATATAACCAGTAATATTTTTCTAGGAACTGTTATTTTTCTACTTTTCTTCTATTTATGGGTATTAATGTGCATTGTTACATATCCTCTTGTCTTGTCTTGAATTTTCAAGAACAATAGGAATAGAATGAATGAGGATTAATGAAGGAAAAAAATGTAATATTTTCATCCAATTAGTAGATCTAACCTTAAATATCAACAGATTGTATTTAAAACGATTACAGAGACCATGAAGCACATAATTTTTTTCATATTTTTAAAGTATGGTAGTTGCATGATTAAAAGATTATTTAAATCGCTCTATAGATTATGCATTATAATATTAGATATAATGAATACATATGTAATCATGATTACATCACTAAATCCACAATTGACTTATGACCAAGTACTTACAAACTTGTTACCTGTTTTGTGAAACTGTTGAGCAATTTGGTTATCGTAAATTTCATACTTGTCTTTTCTAATAAAAAGTTTTATGTGAACTATTCCTTACTTATGGTTAACCAAAATACCTGGTCTGATTCAGTGAAGTTTAAAACTGACTTTCAGCTAATGTTCACAATAGCTGCTTTAAATTTCAAAAGAGTAGAATAATTTTTACGTTATACATAATCTATTTAGCTCTGTTTGCTGACTTTAAATTAGCAATAATGGTTTCATTCAAGTTCAGTTTTAATACAAGTCTTAACTCATCTATAAAATACATAAAGGATGATAAAAATTTTCAGTGGTCACAACAAAATATGAATATATTGATTTTATTTACAAACCACTTTCAGGGGCAAGATTTAGTACAGTATCAGCATGGCTGACTCATATTTAGGATTTAAAATTTTAAACTAGAAAATAGTCTCCAACATTTGTAAATTTTATCAAAATAGAGCAATATCCTCAGTTTTATTAGTATAATATATCATGTATAAAATTTATTATTATCTTCACAAGATTAGTTCTTCTTTTTCTGGAAGAGGTTCAAAGAATGATGAGACTTTAGATGAGCTTACATCTTCTAATCTGCTTGGATTCCATTTAGGACTGTTATCTTTGTCTACTAAAACTGCTCTCACTCCTGCAAAATAATCTCATGATAAAAATGAAATATCAAAGAATACCAATTACACCTATTATTCCAATTTTGTAACTAACCTTCATAGAAGTCATGATCAGCACAAAATCTTTGAGTAAGTCTGTATTCCATGGCTAAACATTCTTGCAGATCTTTGGTTGATCCCTCCTCAAGTTGTTTGAGAGTTACCTTCATTGAGGTTGGAGACATTTTCTTCAGAGTCTTCAACGTCTGTTGCGACCATTCAGAGCTATCTTTTTCGAGAGCTTGGAATATTTCTTCCACAGATTTCGCTGAAAAGTACTTGTTAATCTTCTCAGAGTGGGCTTGTAAACTAAACGCTTGCCCTTTGTCATGGTCATCTGTGTATTTACGCAATATCTGAGGAACATCACTCTCTGGATTTTTTGATTTAATAAGATCATTTTCAAGCTCTTGAAGCCGTGAACTATCGACGTAATGCGTCGCTACACCAGCACGAAGAACATCAATACCCTTAAGTCGGTAACCAGTAAGTGCTAAATACAGTCCAAGTTTTCCTCCCATTCTAGGTAAGAAATAACTTCCACCAACGTCCGGAAAAAGACCAATTGCTGTTTCAGGCATAGCAAACAGAGTTTTCTCTGTAGCTACCCGATATTGTCCGTGCACAGAAAGCCCAACTCCTCCACCCATAGTAATTCCGTGAATGAAGGCAACATAAGGAATATGATAGGTACCTATCAAACTGTTTAACATATATTCTTCGCGAAAAAAGTCCTTAGTAAGGGATTCTCCTTTCTTCCCCGCTTCTGTAACAGCACGAACATCACCACCAGCACAAAAGGCTTTATCTCCACTACCCTTAATGATGACCATTGACATTTCATTCTCCCATTCTTTCAGAAGAGGATACATCTTTCTAATCATTGACAAGTTCAAAGCATTGAGAGCTTTAGGGCGATTGAGAGTCACAATTCCTATTTTACCTTTCGTTTGAAATATAACATCGTCTGAGGATGATGACATACATCTTATACCATTTGAAGCCACGACTTTAAGAGAACTTCTGATAAGTGACATACTGTTCTTTTGCATCAATTGAATTACCTGCATGACAAAAAGATTAGGGAATGGAAAAAGTATTTAATTTACAATAATTTAAACTCATAATATGACTATATAATAAGAATGTACCATGTTCGTTAAGGATGATTCTTCCCAGGGTAGAAATTTGCACCGAAAGAGCAGACAGATGCCAAAGCCGAATTGAGTTCAAGATTGATCCAACGTTACTACTCGGGTATAAGGAATAATTAAGAAAATTACAAATAAATAATTAGAATTGATCTAATACAGTCAAACAAGTAATTATTTTTATTAAATAATGACCAAGTAATCGAAGCATACTTTACAATGTTGCCGTTTTTCTGTTGTGAAGATCGCCTGCTTCGATTGATCCTTGCATTCGTCAAACGACCTCTTGAAAAGTATTATAGCGATGAGGGGTCACAGATTATTCTGGATAATTATACGGAGTACATATCTTGGCGTTCAAAGCAGCGTGTTTATATTCAAATTAGCGCAAACCCAAAATGTTCAATTTGAAAGAAGTTACTCTTTAAATCAGAAGGATATCGACGTAATTGCCATGTAGTTACTGAAGACGTTTGTAAATCTCTATCACTCTTTTATCACTTTTTATCTTTCGATGACTCGTATGTTAAATTTCATGTTCTGTACCTGGGAATTCAACTAGTCTTATGTGCTAAAATAATACAATATGAATTTTTCATAAAATTTTTAGCAATATCATTTGAGATTCTAGTTTATTTTCTGCTATATTGGGCAGTCGGGCTTCCTGAGAAGAGGGGAACTTACAAACTTACTCGTTAGAAATTCGGAATGAAATAATTGTCGCAACTCGTATAAGTATTCTGGCCGTACGCAGCTAGTAAATCTATCCCCATATTAAAATGGTTGCAACGGTTATTTACTTCTGGTGATATACTATCTCAGATTTAATTCTTTCTTAAAAATATTTTTGAAAAATCATAAGGAGAGTCAGTTTGTTCCAAACTTAACTGTACCGGAAACGACAGTAATTGATTCAGATAAATATATGAGCTCATCAATATTCTTCCGATGCTTAATCCGTTGATGATATCCATAAGAACGCGTCATAGAATGATTCAAACCAAAGTCATTTAATTTTTACAGCGATAGAACTTAAATGAAAAGAGATTTTTGCACCTTATGGGTGATGATTTATCAACAGACGATTGATGATTAATATCATTTTCAAATTACAAATTTTTAGCGGATGTACGGCGTGGAGAAGGAGGTTCTCTGGTTTCAGAAAACCGCTATTTCCAGACATAATTTGGTGTACTCAGTTTTTTTCCTTTCTTATCTAACTTTAGCTTATTGAACCGCTTAATTTTTTTTATTTTAAACGAATTCTCAATTCCTGTTTTGCTCTATCATTTTGTTCTTATTTCCACTCCGAAAATTGTTGCATAGTTTTACTTAATCATTGGAAAATTTTTCCCCTGTTCTTGGTCTTATACTATAATGAATGAGTTTTATTTTGATATATTTCGGTATGTCAGGACAGTGATACATTCATAACAACAAATCATTTCTATTGCGTCTTTGATGCAGAATAATATTAGCAATCCTAGCACGCTCACCAAATATGTATTCATTTCGCGTAGGCATATTCATTCATTAGGTTTACTGAATCTCAGGCTTGAAAAAATAATCATATTCCAGAGTCGATTGATCAAGGATTAAATATTTATCCGTCAAGAATCTAAATTAAATTAAAATGCTCTCTACCTCCGCGATGGACTTCATTTAACTAATGTGAACCTTTTACCTTATGTGGAGTTATTTTTTATACATTCTTGATCTCAATGAAGTAATAAATAAACCGATTTGTTCTGTACAATCATTAGTAAATTACATCTTCAATTCCTAAATCTCATTGATCACCTTGCGAATTGTCCTTCATTGTTTGCCAACGATATAAGACTCGTACCAGAGTTCCGCATTTCTTTCCTTGTCAATGAGTATTTTTGATACGTCTCATTTTCTCTTCCGACTTTAAACATTTTTGGTACCTGGCTTGTTTTCGAGAACATAAAACGCGTATGACCGTTCGTTTTTCGTTATCATATGAAATCGGCTTCCATTTGGACTCGGAACAGGTTTGTAAACGTAACCGCTACCCGTTCTCTCTCTGGCTTATTCTAAAGACCGAAGTTGTTTTTCGTGACAGAAATATGACACCAAGGCATGAATTCATTCTAAACCACATTAAAAACCACATAGAATAATCTTACACAAAAAATATTCTGCATTTGGAAGGAGTTGTTAACTACCTTAACACCCCTCTGTAATACTTGGTTGCGTAGCTATCTTTAAATAGGAATTGTTTGTTTTAGTGTTGACAGTTGCAAAATAATCTTACTTACATAGGTGTTTTAATGAATTCTGAATATTTACTATGGAGATAGGATCATAAGATAGGTCAAAATAGTTTGTTAAGGTCGATCGAATATTATTACTTAGAAATTCGTGACGTTAAGACGCTCGGTAAGAATATTCAGAAGTGTCGCTATCTCTGTTGGGTATTATTTCTAAACCCGAATTCTTTGAAGAAGGCATAACGCAACCAGCCATATGCCTTTTCTATGCTATTCATACACATGTATTCATTGTACTGGAATCTTTTAAAATCAATCACCTTTCTTACTATATGTAGACAAGAATAGTTCGATTTTTAATGTTCACAACAGTAAAAATTCCAAATAAATTTGAAAATTTGCGACACATTCACAATGAAATACTAACATTGAAGCCTTATTTCGATTCTGGTTCCGTAAAGCTCATACCATAAGCAGAAGTTAACTTAGCAAGAAAAATCTGCTACTTAGCTGGCTAATAATCGAGTAACGAATTCCGTTAAAAATATATTTCGCTCGACTTATTCAACAAGTTGAGCTACTGGATAATAGTTGTCATATTTTTCTTGTTTTGAATGCAAATATACATTTATTTAATTTTAATTACCTATAACTACCTCCTAAGACACTAAAACTTGAAATCATGATAAAGAATCCATGTGAAATTTATTCTGATAAAAGAGTTCTATCCCATCCCTCATTATTGCCTTAGCTCAGTTTCAAATTACGTGAGCATCCTGTTGATATTACAGCGGGTTAACGTGAAATCTAAGGAACATAAGATACATTTTCCGTCAAGTTACCCTGGCTTCTCTAGGGATATTTTTAAGAATTAAAAGTACTCCTAGGTAGATTTTAGTGAACCGTCACTAGAAAAACATCGTTCTCGCTGATCACTTGTTCATCGTTTTAAACGGAGATTATACACGATTTATCTCAGACAGAGAATTTTCTCAATCTGCAAATACATTGGGATGGTATACTTAATTAAATTCCATTAATCTGTATTTATTATTGACACAGAACATGTCAATTTCATTTCTCTTCTCCATTTAATAAAATCAACATGCATGAACGACCAAACACATTTCCCGAAAAATGAAAGGATGGTTTAATCAGTTCATTCGATGAGAATATGAACAACGTCGAATAAAGAAAAAAGTCGTACTTGGAAATTACGTAACGGGGGCAGGATTGACGGATTGACTCAGTTCACGCCTTACGATAGTCTCTTTATGCTCGTCTATCAAAACAAGATGTCTGATGAGGTTTAGTGTTTCGACCGCTTGCGATGAACTGATCTATAATGTGGCCCTTAAAACAACGAAACTCATTACCCTGAAGAATAGGTGGAAAATGTGCAATTCGATATTTGTGTCGTGTATGATATTTTCTATCTCTGCTGTTGTTGACGTCATTTCTGAAAATGTGAAGTGCTTGTCGTCCTTTCTTTAATTTTTCCTATTAATTAAGACACCGATGAAGTATACATGCTATCGGTCTGAAATCACTACTAGAGTGTAATATGTGCACTTCAGTAGTGATTGCAATGTCTAGGACTTATTCCAACATGATTAAATGTATGGAAATACTAAGTTTGACAGCTGTCAAAAGTCGTCATCATAGTATTTTGGATGAGTTACTATAGGAATCATACCTTGAAATTATTAAATGTGCAATATAAATATACAATTAAGTAAATTTAAATATTACCATTTTCAGATTATGATTCACCATTATTGATTATTCAGGAATGACAGTGAAGCGAACGTTGGATTTAAATTTCGTGTATTTCAAGATTTTCCCTGTGAAAGTTGGTATTTATATTAATGAAGTTCTATCGCCTTAGGAATTAAATGAATATAATGCGGAAAATCAGAGGGGGAGGTACTGCACCTCCACCTTCTGAGGAGGATCACCAAAACTCGCAACATACAGCTTTAGGATTAATGCATTTAAAAAAGTTATTTTCTGAATATACTCATCCACCTCATCCTCTTACTGAACGAGAAAAAGATGATAAGCTGTACAACATGCTGCCGTTATTCTGCAAGGTATGATTACTTGAAAAAACTGCAGTTTTTCTATCATAGTATTTGGGTGTGGAAAGGTACATTATTCTATGAAAGTTAAGTTACTTATTGAAATTTAATCTCCTTAAAATTATTAGGTGTTTGGTAACAGTCCATCAACGGATATGGTTGAAAAATTTCGCGACCTTCTCGCATTTTGTCAACAAGTATCTCTTCTGATGGTTTCTGAAATTCGGCTCCGAGCATCCAATCAGTCAACTGAAGCCGCTAGCTGTGCAATCGTCAAATTCCTAGAAATCGAAAACTCCGAGGAATCAAGCAACGGATGGATGCTATTAACTACTTTAAACCTTCTCGCTGCCGGGGACAAATCTTTAGTACAGGTATGAAATCATGTATGCCTCTATAATTGTACTGAGTGAATCAAATCATTGAATTTAAATTTTACTAGAGAGATGGAGAGATTCCTGGATGACTGCAGTAATTTATCAATTTTAAAATGTTAATCTTGAACATTCTCTTTGTACATTGTAATCCATTTTCTTTCAGGTGATGACATCTGCTTCAGTGCCATCAACACTGGTGAAGTGCCTCTATTTATTTTTTGATCTTCCTGAAATTGAAAATGAAGACACGCCTGAATCTGGAAGTGACTTCACTCCTCGCGAAAGAAGAATACTTCTTCAAAAAATCTTTGTACAGGTATCATTAAATAATTCATTTAACATTCATACCCTCTTTCAGAGTTAAAAATCACTAATCAGCAAACCATATTTTGTTAAATTTGTTTCTCTTTTCCCTCTACTCTAACTTTATTGATTATTAGTATGAGTGATGTTCTCTTTCCATTTACCAAGGTTCTGGTAAGACTATGTGGACACACTGCCCCAGCAGAGGAGTTAGCCAGGAAGGATGATCTTAATTTATTATTTTCTGCAATAACTAGTTGGTGTCCGCCTCATAATGTACTTTGGAGGAAAAGTGCTGCAGAAGTTCTAATGACTCTCTCTAGACATGGATTAAGTCAACCTGTAGTGAGTTATATTCATAGTAAGTGTTAAGATTGTGCAACAAATTATTGTTTTGTGTAACAATCTGTAGTCTGATGTGGTTTGAGTATTTAATCAAATTCTTTATATTCACTAATAATAATTATTTTTTAACTTTTCAATAATCAATGTTTAACTAACTCCTTATTCTTTGTTATAAAACTGGGTCCTTAGAGCCATAATTTTTGCAATTTTAATGTATCTATACCATCAGGACTGCCAATTAGTTAATCCTTCCATTCTGTCAATTTAAATTGTATCATACTAGTATGAAGATAAATGCTAATGAATTAGGAGTTACATGAAATATAGTGTACTGGGTTTATCTTGAAATAAATTATCACGTATGTAATTTTTTTCCTTAGGTAAAGGGTGTGTAGCGTTGTGTATTAAAAATATGCAAAGAGTGCAAGAACTCTCACCACTTGAGATAGTTGAAATGTTTGTGACAGTGTTCTGCTTTCTCAAAGATTCCAGTGAAGTTTCTCAGACTCTACTAGAAGACTTCCGCTTATGTCAGGGTTATCTCTTCCTGTCAGAATTTCTGTTAAGGTAAGAAGATTTGAGCCTTTTGCTAATTAAAATGACATATTTCTTTCCAAATAGGCTAATTATTAGTGAGATTATTTTCATCTTCTGGGAAGGATTTTTTATCATATTAGAGAGGCCTGGTATTTTTATATTTTACTCTCATATGGTTTATATTTTATTATTTAATTATAAAATTGTTCATATGATATATATATGAGCTGCATTTGGGATGTTTATTTTTATTTTAATTCTTATTTTCTTTCAGGTTAGAGCAAGATTCATCTGCGGAGGCACAAGAAGCAATAAGAAATCTAGTACTTATAGTTGCATCTCTAACTATGTGTGGTTACATTGAGCTTAAACCTAGTCAAGCTAGTTTAGGTTCCATTTTTCATATGATTGATTTTTATCTACCCCAACCGTCAGGATGTGGTGAGTGATTGATTTTCTGACTATTTAGATTATCCATCATTCAAGTATTGTGTATAGTATGATATATTTGTAATTGTATAGAACCAGCAACATTGTTTTGAATGACATGGGCATTGACATGGCTTGTTTGATAGAAGTCTAAAATCTTTGTTTTTATGGTAACTAAGTTGGAGGAAACGAAAGTTAATGGTAATTTTCCTCCAAAAAGATGTTTGGGTTTTTTTATTACATATTTTAATTTCAATTAAAGATATTTATTAAATATTATGCATATCATAATATTTTGGGTTAAGACATTATTTACATAATGTTTGATTTTATGCTGGCTTAATCAGTTCCACCTTTTCAGTATTGGTTTTCACAAACTTTTGCATTCACTTCATTCACAGGTGCTAGTGTACGAAATATTCAAGCTTTTCAAGTTTTGCAATCTGTCTTCCTAAAGGCAAATTCTGCAAGTCTTTGCAGTACAATTCTCGATGCCATATCAAGTGTATATCACTCTGATGATGCAAATTATTTTATTCTTGAGGGACAACACACACTTTCTCAGTTTGCTGAGAGAATTCACATGAAACCCTCTGAAATACAGGTTAGTTTTTGTGTTATTTTTGTGGTTAAGATTTGGAAATCCAAATTGTTAGTCAAACTCACTGTTCTTTTTTATTATTTATGATTATATTTGAAGGGATTGATTTTACTCTTTGTAATATAACTTTAATATCACTTTTAAATTTTTTATTTCATCTGCAGTCACTGCTATCAGATAATAAAGACTAGATAATTAATATTTCTTACTTTTGAAATGTTTTCACTGTAATAATTTTCAATCATACCTTGCAAAAAAGGCAATTATCTGTATGTTTAGGTGTTGTTTTGATCCATAGTTGATCTTTAAGCCTATATATACAATGGTAATTAATTTTAATTAATTATGTTAAAATTTTTCAGGAGAAATTTTTTCAGCTTTTAGAGTTCATCATATTCCATTTACATTTTGTGCCCTGTAAGGAACTAATATCACTTTCAATACTACTAAAAGGTCAAGCGTCAATTAGCTGCAGCATTATTTGCATGCAGACCCTTCTCAATATACTTAGGTAATGTCTTATCTCTATCTTTGACTATAGAATTTTATTGTTCTGAAGAATCCTTTGATAAAAAGTTTTTCATCCATAGGCACAATGCTATTTTTAAGGATGTTTACCGGGAAGTAGGTATATTAGAGGTGTTTGTTACTTGCCTGCATAAATATGCAACTTTGCTTAAGGAAAAGCAGCAGGCACAAGAAGAAGGGAAGGGTAAGATTTTTTAAATGATTTTTTTAACTATATAACTTTAATATCCATCATCATTAACATATAGTTATTTGGTGTGTTGAGGAACATTTTTATCATTTTCCTTGTGAATGTCCGAGTTTTCTGTCAATTTAGTCATAAAAAACTTTAATAACCTATACTTGTCTATATCTGACTTGTAAATCATATCTTAGATATAGATTTATTTATATAACTTACTTAAAGTTGATTATGTATACTAATTGTATTCCTCTAAAACGTGGAATTTTCGTCTTAAATTAATTTTTATGATTTTTCATTATTCAATTATCTTTATGACCAATTATTTTATTTTATTATTTATCAATGTTCTGTAATCTTGGAGGAATGGAAATTCAGTTGATAGGTTTGCTTTTGATTATTGTAAGATATCAATTCATTTTGTGAACATGCTTTGAGCATATTACTGAAATCATAATATTTCAGTAAAACTATTATTTTAAATGCAAAGCATGTTTTAAAATATGTTGGCATTTTACATATTTTATTATCTGTATAATATTATATATAAATTAAAAATTAAACTTCATCATTATTTAGTTTTTCATTTTGTATCCTGTTGAAGCTAGTGTTTTAAAAGAATGTATTTTGAAATTGCAGAGTACAATATTCCTGAAGAAAGTGAAAAACTAGGATCACTTGTTATGGAAGCGCTGACAGCACTCTTAGCAGGAAATGCAAGTAATGCTGGAGTATTCAGGGAGTGTGGAGGAGCTAGATGTGCTCATAATTTAGTTCCTTATTCAGAATGTCGATCTCAAGCTCTTGGTTAGTAAAAGCTCTTATTTGTGTAAATGTCTTTATTTAAAATCCTTCCTTTTTTGATTTGCCTCTACTTAAGTGGAATAAAAGGTTTTTCAGTCTTTGTTTGCAAATCATCATTATTATTCCATCATTATAAATTTTAAATATTGCTATCAAGATGAACATTTTTAAGTTCAAATTTCTCATGAATCCATTAGATCAACTTCAGCCAAATAATTTTCAGTAATTTAGAAATTACCAGCAGTTATTATGTTAATATCTCAGGTATTGTTCGTGAACTGGTGTTAAGCCCAGGTGGAGATGATGACATGGGTACTTTACTGGGAATGATGCACTCAGCTCCAGCTACAGCTTTAGAGTTAAAAACTCATATATTAAAGGTATGCTTTACACCCAAGCTTGTAGATTGTTCTTATTCAGTATTTAGGTATCATAATCTCATGATATTCATATTTAAGTAATTGTAACAATTGTTTTGCAAATTTATGATAAAATTAGGATACTATTCTACCTAGTTGATTTTTAATTATATATGTTTAAACCCTCAATCAGAAGGAGCTGATTTATTATTAATTCTCTCTTTTTCCAGTCTTTACTAATTTGCTTGAGAGAAAGTCACCGAACTAGGACAGTATTTCGCAAAGTTGGAGGTTTTGTGTATGTGATGAGTGTGTTGGTGTCAATGGAAGCATGTTTAGATGGTGGAACCAGAATGGAAAACAATAAATCTCCGGACCCTGGAGCAGTTTCCAATCCATTATCATATGTCAGCAATACTTCTTCATCGCCCACTCCTTGGGAAACTGTTCCTACTAAAAAAATTATTGCACTTCTTCATACAGTATTCAGCACTGTTACAGTTGCTATGCGCTTTGAACCTGCTAATGCCAAGTTCTTTCACCATGAGGTGAGCTGTCTTTTGTATTTGGATACCACATTGAATATGACTACTTTCATGTAACTTCTTGAGATATTTTATAGTATAAATTAGAAAATAAATCATTCCATTGAACTTCTGATCATGAGAGTTCACTCCATAATTTTGAGGTTTCTATGGTCTTGATCTGTAACTTCCTTTACTTGAATTTATTTTATTGCTTAATCATGTACAATTTCAGTCAAAATAAATATATTTTTAAACATTGGTATACATAGGATTTATCACTGGTAATTGGTTTTAAATGCAAGTATGTGCAATAATTCTTGAATTGTGTAGGTAACATCTCAATTTTTTCAGATTTGCTTCACTAGTCTTTGTGATACTATAAGGCTCCTCGGATGCTTTTCCAATCAGCAGTATTTAGAAGAAATGGATGATGTGAGCACTGGAAAAGATGAAAGCACTTTCCTCAGTCTTTTTACTGGAAATGTATTAGAGGCTCAGTAAGTATTATACCAAAATGAGATAGTGTCCTGTCTAAATTTTTTATGTATATTTTGTTTCTTATGTGAAACAAATTGTTTAGCTTAATCAGTTCTGGCTAAAGTCTCTTTATTAGGATATAAGTTATGAGTATATAGTCCTTTTCACCTGAGATATTATCGCTTGAATCTATTCTTTTGATATAACATATTTAATAATTTATATTCAAGGATTCCTGAACATATACATCCACAACTATCATATGCATGTCTTGTGATGAGGCTACTATATGATGTTGCTCTAGATGCTTATGATAAACCAAACATGACCACTGTAATATCTTTGAAATCACCGTCTCATCGACATCAACAGGTTGAGGTTTGCCTCTACAACTATTTTATTCCAATGATGTTTTTACATATTGGTACAGATATTAAAGTTTGTTTCCCTTAGGTCCAGAAATCTATTGACTCACCTGGAGGGAAAAGGGCTGCTGTCAATTGTCTCAATCTTACACCACCAGTTCCAGACCCTATTATTGTTCACCCAGGGGTGGTCGTTGCAATGCTTCACCTGTTACCATCAATACAAAACCCAGAACAGAGACAGGTAAAACCTAAAGAACATGTCCTAATTCTCTAAAACTTAAATTAAATAATTGACTTTTCTTTATATTATTGCATGTTAATCAAGTTCTATCATATCTCTCTGTGGTTATTTTCATATTGAATTATAAACAACAGAAATGACTCAGTTATGCTGTAATTATTATTAAATTAATTATAACATTATTGTCTACTTTATTTATTAGTAAGATGATTCTGATTCATAAGTAATTAAATTGTCTAATTGAGAAAGTATTTGTTTTTTTTTTAATTCTAATCCTTAATGTAATATTTTTTCTCAATTTGTAATATAAATATTCCACTTTAATAATGTTTGTAAACATAGACTACAATATTTAACCTGCATTTATCTATTGCTCATTTCTTCGATAGTTTTGGTGTAGAGTTACTAATATTGTAATCATTGTATAGTTCTCAGTATCACTATTTTCTTGTTTTATCATCTATGAATGATTATTGATATTCTTCATTTTAGAGTATTATGAACATCCTTCCTTTGTGTTTATATTGCAGCAAGCAATGACCCTACAAGTATGTGCTGCAGAAGTGTTAAAGTCTTTGGTTAGGACAGAAAGGAATCAACAAGTAATGTGTGAAGCAGGCTTACCGTGGGAGCTCCTATGTGTTGGACATGTGGCTCTGGAAGATGAAACACATCCTCTACATTCCCCTCTTCAGTACATGCTGGAACGTCTAGCTGCTCAAACTCTTGAGCCTAGAGATTTAAGGTAAGGTAAAAACTAAAATTATTCTCCTCTCTGTGGACTATTTTGTTATAGGGTATAAATTTTACCGATAAAATGAAAACAATAATCTTTGCATTAATTGATTACCTATTAATAATATTTGTTCTTTATTTTTTTGTTGTAATTATTTCCTCTAATGTAAGATAGAATTGGTTATCATGATGGATTATGAAACAAAAGAGTGGAAAGTTTTACAAACAATCTTAGGTGTAATGATTTATGAATAAGTAACAAAAGTAATTAAGTGATAACTAATTAACAATAATGTGTCTGTTACTTTTATACATTTAAAATATTTTATCTTTCACTTATTATAATGGAAATTTTAATTTATATCTATCCTATAATTATATGTGTAGTAACGCCATTCTTTCAATATATAATTCACAAAGCTCACAAACTTAAAAATTTATTTGCCTCTCCTTTAATGAACGATCACCTAAAAGCCAAAGATGAAGTTTAATTTGATATTTTTATACTTATCTAGTATCCATTTGCATATTCTGTAATGATTTCAATTACATAGTGCTGCCTAAGTAAATAATATTTTTATTTCCTGTTTTGAAAATCTTTCTGTCATGATATTTTTTATCAATATGCTTTTAATTTAATGCAAGAAGTATGATCAAAATGTGGATAGATCATTAAGAATGATGGCTAATATAGTATTATAGAAACATGGTAATATAATATTATAGTGAATAGTGAATATACTTTTGTGTAATAAAAAATACTTCATGAATTTTACAGGGAATTTCTGCGCCTAGGTAATCCTCTGTGTTCACTTTCTTTGGAGGAACCTGAGAGTAACCTCCCATGTGTACCACATAGGCCAAACATGACCCTTCCACCAAACCGTCAAAGCCATAGCTGCATAGTTGGTGGTGCACCAGTTCCTCTCACTAGAGTCAAGACTCTGGTATCCATGACAACTCCCAGAGATTTCAGACTCCTTCACGGAGGGGCTTCCACTGGTGCTATTTTACCTCCTTTTGTGGAGTTTGACATGAGCTCAGAGGGCTTTGGTTGCCTTTATCTTCCATCTCTAGCACCACAGAGTCTATCAGCTGCATCATCATCTTCTGGAGGTGGAGGTCTTGGAACCAGTGGCATTGGTGCTGGAGGGGGTGGAATGGTTGGGGGAGTTGGTTCTGTTGGAAGTGGAGGAGTCGGTGGTGGTGGAGGAGATGTTAATGTAATAGGTGGAATAGGATCAGGTAATTGCAGTCTTTGCATCAAGTTTTTTTCTAATACATTCTCTAAGACATTTCTATAAAAAAATATATTCTATTTTATTTTATTTTTTGTGTTTATATAATTATTGTTATAACCTTTGAATGTAGTGTAATAATTGATAATTTTAGATCAATTATGAGTAAGAGTTTCAAAATGTTTATAAAAATTAATTTTCGGTGTGTACATTTAATCTGAAATGAACAAAGTTTTTGAGGAAGCTTTTCTAATTAGTCATTTATTTGATCAGTGTAATATTTTAAACATTTTTGTATTTTTCATGCTTATTTTTACTGCTTTTAAGTACCTAAATATTCATTGACTGCTTTGATGTACATGCATATACTAAATACACATAAATACAATAATTAAATTTAGGATAACTTTAACTTTGCTTAAAATATTTTAAAACTGTGAGTATGAATTCATTAAAGGATCAGTGATTATTTGTACACATCGTAAATGATTGATTTAGAATATAAATTTGCATTATAGATTCTCTGTAATCTGTACAAGTTGAAAAATTAAAGATAAAGGTACTGTAATTATAAGATCATATGATATTCTAAATTCTAAGTAGTTTTATGAACATTTAAACATCTGATTCTGAAATAAGCTATCAAATTTCATTTAAATCTTAAATTTCTTCAACAGGTGATCGCATATTTCCACCACAAACTGGGCTTAGTTACTCAACATGGGTATGCGTTGACAAATACTCAGATCCAAGAACAGATCCCCACTGTGTACGTCTCTTAACAGTAGCGCGCCATATGCCTGCTAGTGGTGGGGGAGGCTTTGGTGGTGGTGGAAGTAGCAGAAGGGATGACCAGAATCAACCTGGACATCATCTTGCATGCTTAGCATTTTTACTATCTGCTCGAGACAAGGCTCTCATTGTCTCTACAAGAGAAACAATTATGCCGCAGAGTGAGTTTTCAGAGTATATTATCTTTTATAAGTTTTGCCTGTAAAGTGAATAATTGATTTCTCAACTCTTTTAAAAAATAAATAAACCTTTTCAAAAATATTTATGAATACATATGTTAACAGTGACCTTGTAAAAGTGACAGTTTTTCTTAAAATCTGATCTCTGATGTCTGATCTTATACTGTTATACTGAATTTAGTCTGATGTTATACTGAATTTGTAATAGTATTTTGTGTTAATTTTCAAGAAAAATTTAAGATAGTTAAAGGATGAGTGTAGAGTTGGAAAAAGAAGTTTAATAATATTTTAGAGTACCTTTTAACGATTATCCTTAAACACTAGGTGCAGCAGAATGGGAACCTGATGTACTTGGAGATGCTGGTGCTAGAGTGTGGTGTCCAGATCTGCTGCAAGAGGGACAGTGGCATCATCTTGTGTTGGTTCTAAATAGGGCTGTCCTCAAGAATTCTTCTTTCTCTCTATATGTTGATGGACAGCATGTTCATACTCAAAAGGTATGATTTTCTTACTGATGTTGTTGAATGACAGATTTTGAGTTGGAATTTAATATGTTAATGTTGGGTATTTAAAATTAAAAATATTTGCTAAAGATTAATTAGACTTGCAAGCTTTTTTATGTACTAAATTAACAAATTAAATATCCTTTTCCTGAGCATATGGTTTTAACCTTTAACGTACGAACGGTCCCTTTTGGAACCATCAAAAGTAGTCGCGAATGGCCGAGCGGTCCCTTTAGGGACCACCAGAACACGCTTCGTTTCACGCCTGCTTATTATCACTTTCTTAGCACGGATTTGGCTGATTTTTTTTTCTTAGGCTCTTGGAGTGGTCCTAGCTTTATGCTCATAGCAAATCGTCTTACTTGATACAAGGTTAAGATCCGTAATGGCTTTCGAAACTAGGCTCTTCTCATCACGGCGCTACCTACGCAAACAGTTCAGATATTCTCTTACACTTCATCCTACTTATTTTTGGTGGTTGTAAACACTCTTTGGTATCTCTATAATCTTCTGTACAAGCAAGTAATCCATCCTTTTCCATATCTCAAAAAAATAAAACAAAAATGAAAATCTCTCAATGCTTTCCATTCCTGAGTTCTCTGCTCGGATTCTTACTGTGCATATTCCATAAAAAATATTTTTATTTCAAATAAAAAAGCAGACAGTGGCACAGTGGTGTTTTCATGCATATACTTTTTGTTTTATTACGCTATCTTACATAGTTTTCTAGTTATTAGCTTTAACTAAAGAGCTGCAGAGTTTCCGTAATTTCGGCATTTAAATGCCCGGCCGTTCAGAGATACTTCTGAGATTGAGTCCCGTCTTTTAAAGGTTAATACTACACAATTGGAATTAACATATTATTGATTCATTAGGCATGAATTTAACTCTGTGTGTTAGGAATGACACAACAAATCATTTTATCTTTGGTAACCTTTCAATTAAGTACTTTGAATAACTTTGTGGTTCTCAATTAAAAATACGGAAGAAGATTCTTTGAGTTGTTAGTTGCACAGTACTAATGTTTTTTCAAATTTTGAAGGAAAACCCTGTAATTCACATTTACATCTTAATAGAAATCCTTATGTTGATGAAGCAGGAATTAATTGGGTATAACATTCCTTTGATTCATCTGTTGCTATTTCTTAGTATAATTTCAGAAATTTTTTCCTGCTTATCTCAATCTTGTTTCCTTTTTTTGCAGTTGCATTACATATCTCAAAATCCTGGTGGTGGAGCAGCCAACTTGACAGTTGCATCTTCAGTATATGGTTACATTGGGACTCCTCCTGCCTGGCGAAGATTTTCTCGTCTCTCTTGGAAACAGGGTCCATGCCACCTTGTGGAAGAAGTTCTGAGTGCTCAAACTGTTGCTCTTCTCTATCAATTAGGACCACACTATATGGGAAGTTTGCAGTCTCCAGAGTTAAATGGTAAGATTGGTAAATTACATTCTATTCAATATATATTTATATTCTTTTCTCTTAAAATCTGTAATATTATGGTTGAGATAAATATTTCAAATAATTTTAGTCAATAGTTTGAATCTTGACAATGAAAACCCATGCTTTAAATGTCCACTGTTAAGTTTCAATTCATTGTTCCTTAGGCACAGAGCCTATTCCTCCTCTTGTACCAGAAGAGAAGGTTATATTTGGATTGAATGCCAAGGCTGTATCTCAACTAACATTGGCAAAAATTAGAAAAGTTTATAGCAGAGCTGATAACAAAAGTATAGCTAAACAGGTAATGGTGTTTATATCTATATGTTATAACTAATAAACATATGATATCAAAAAATTGTTTATTTTAAGATATTGTTATTTATTTATCGATTGCTATTTTCAGCTTGGAATGTCATCTCATGAGAATGCCACACCGATAAGAGTTCTTCACAATTCTGCTGGACATTTAAGTGGTCCAGCTCGCTCTTTGGGAGGAGTTGTAATTGGATATCTTGGGGTGCGAGTGTTTTCTCCCAGACCAGTGGCTAAAGTTGTTGAAAACATTGGAGGATGCTCAGTATTATTAGGTAAATTAAACTTGATTCTTTTATAACTTGCAATTTATTGACAATTATTCCTTGATTCCTTTTATTTTTGTCTATTTTAAAAACTCTCTTTTTTCTTAGAATTTCTTTATTATTAATAATATATTTCTTTATTCTTTCTATTTCTTTATAAATTTTTACTTTACTTTTAAATACCTTTTTACCTAAAATTTCTTCATTAGCTGAGGATAGTTTAATGGCTATTAAAGCTTGTAAATTGGTTGAATATAGCTGCGTAATTCTCTTTAAAAGTGTCTTTAAGTTCTAATTAATGTTTAAATGGTGATAAATTAATTAAGAATTCAAATATTTATTTATTATTATGTATTATTAATTGAGGTTACATTTTAACCAGCTGTTATACCTGTTGAGGTCTAGATAATATAGTTTTATTTGTGTTGTATTTAAATATAAAATTACAGTTTTATGCTTATGAAAATTTTCTTACAGGTTTAATAGCAATGGCTCAAGATGTGGAAAGTCTGTATGCAGCAGTGAAGGCACTGGTATGTGTAGTGAGAAGTAATCGCTGTGCACAAAGGGAGATGGAAAGGCAATGTGGCCATCAAACTCTGGCAATGCTCTTGAGGAGAAAGAAATCCCTTTTAAATAGCCACATCCTTCATCTTACTTTTGCTTTAGTTGGCACTGTAAATAGTGGACAGGAAAGTGCTTCAATTCCAAATGTGATTGCTTTCAGAGATCTTCTGTGTGACCTAGAGGTTTGTATGAAATATTAGTTTGTATGAATGCATTCAGTTATTATTTATAATCTCAAGTTGATTGTCTATAAATTATTAATTACAAAATATTATTTGTAACTGCTGAAGTATTTCACGTTGTATTTTGTTAGGTGTGTTATTTTTAATAAACCTTATAAAAGTTAGCCATTCCGGTATGAGTTTTACCTACTATATTTCATAAAAATTGATTTAAATTGGAAATAATATAAGTTGATATGAAAATTATTAGGCTAAATTATGTTCATTATAATTGAAATGTTTGTGTTTTATGTTTCTTTAGGTTTGGCATGAAGCTCCTGGTGAACTAGAAAGATCTTTGTTTGAACACTTACTTGAACTAGTGGCTGAATCAAATGAGAAAAATACCAACCTTAAAATTGCAAGAGAGCTACAGCTTCTCCAGAGATTGCTCCGAATATTGCCTAGAGTCTCATCTCCTCCTACAAGAAATGTTCTTCTTTCTTTACTGAGAGCACTGCTTGGAAGCCATCCTTTATCTGCTGATCTGCTTGCGTAAGTAATTTTTTCTTTTATATCATGTTATAATCAATGAAACATCTGCTGTTTTATTTAGCTGATTATCTTTCTATATTTAGTAATCAACATTTTTCTATTTCTCATTTTTTATCTTCAGGCCTATGTATTCTTTTAATTTTTGATTGATTTCATGTTTTTTACTCTCTTTGTTAAAAGTTTATTTCAACGCAATTTTTGATTAATTTCTCACTATCAAGTAGATGATTTTTACTCTCTTTTCTGCTCTTTTTCCAGCTGCAAATCAATTAAATGTTCTTTAAAGATTTTTCATTCTTAGTTCTGAATATTATATGCATCTGCATGTAACCTATTGTACTTAATCTTCTATTTCTATCAATTAGAATTAAATATAAAAAATTTTAAGCCTCCTCTAAAAATATGAATTCAATTTTTTCTTCATACAGTCTTGGGCAGTTTGTTGCAGCCACTCTCCCCCCATTTGCATTGAATGAAAAGCAGTTGATATTACAAGAAGGAGTTGATATGAATAAACAGGTAGAAATCTGTGGAAGTGGGGAAACAGAGCGTGATCTCTCATTCCCTGGTGGCTTAGGTGATCATGGATTAGTCAATAGGGGAGGTGACCAAGTAAGCAGCATACTTCTACGCAATCGATGTCTCCAGCTTCTTCACTCTTTGCTGTTTTTGGGAAAGAAAGTGAATGTTGCGTAAGTTTACATTTACTTAATAAAAAATTGTGATTTTCTTCAAACCCTTTCTTATGGTATAATACCAAGAAAATATTAGATCATTTTTTCATTGGTACTTTTTATGTAAGGTTTCTTTGCTTTACTGTAAAGGCATCATAAACCCTTTTGCTGGTGGATACATTTTTCATTGGTCTCATTCTCAGATGTAGCCATGTTTTGAGACATTTAAATATTCTTCAGCTGTTTCTTCTATAGTCCGTTCCACAAAAGCTGGCAGTACGGGAGGCTTATGGGGAAATAAATGCACGTAAATTCCCATAAGAGAGCAACCTAGCCTCCTCCAAGCCGCCAGTTAATTATTTCTGAGGTACTTGTACGGATGAAATTGATATTTTCAACTTAGTTTGGTGGATTTCTTTCCAATTTTTTGGTGAAATCTGGATAAGGAAGGATGGTTCTACATATTGACGAAGATTTCTCATCATTTTAATAAAAGAAATAAATTTTATAGCGGAATGAAAAAAACTGACCTCCTTACCACCCGTGAAAAATACTAAAAGTGCCATTTCTCTCATCCTATCAAACATAAAGTGCTAGTTTTTTCTTAGATTACTCTTTATACCTTATGGATACAAAAAAGTCAACTTATATTAATTTTTGACTGATGACATTTTAGTAAAAAATAATTTAAGTGGAACGCAACCTCCGAAAAATTGGATCGTGCAGTCAAATTTATACATCGCCTAAAAATTTTTTGTTTCTTACGTTACGAAAAACATGCCGCGAGAGAAATTGAGATAAATGTTATTATTTTCATTTACAGGTTATTCTGAGTCGATATCTTGAATAGAACTTTAGTTTTTGAATTTTATAACCGAGGGAGTAATTGATTTAGCGCTCCGATTGCTAATCATTGTTACTTTTTTGCTCGAGACTAATAGACCCGTAAGCGTAATTCGGATTGATCCGGACCCGCTCTCGGTTATAAAATTCAAAAACTCAGGTTCTATTCAAGATATCGACTCAGAATAACCTGTAAATGAAAATAATAACATTTATCTCAATTTCTCTCGCGACAAGTTTTTCGTAACGTAAGAAACAAAAAATTTTTAGGCGATGTATAAATTTGACTGCACGATCCAATTTTTCGGAGGTTGCGTTCCACTTAAATTATTTTTTACTAAAATGTCATCAGTCAAAAATTAATATAAGTTGACTTTTTTGTATCCATAAGGTATAAAGAGTAATCTAAGAAAAAACTAGCACTTTATGTTTGATAGGATGAGAGAAATGGCAGTTTTAGTATTGTTCACGGCTGGTGAGGTGACCATTTTTTTTTCATTCCGCTGTAAAATTTATTTCTTTTGTTTAAATGTTGAAAAAACTCCGTCAATATATAGAAACATCCTTCCTTATCCAAATTTCACCAAAAAACTGGAAAAAAATCCACCAAACTAAGTTGAAAATCTTAATTTCATCCGTTGCGAAGGCAAATTTTGTGGATATCGCGGATATTCCGGAAAAATGACCCGGCGTACGAGGCTATTCGTTTTCTCCATAAGCCCCATACTGCCTAGAAAAGTGGAACAGACTATATCAAATAATTCCTTGCAGTGCTATTCAGTTAGTTTTTCCTAATTTTCCATTTAATTACTTGTTGTTTATCCTCAATAATAGCTCATTTAGCTGTCTTTTATTTATGTAAGACATTTTTTGGTAATGTTTGTGAAAAAACATTAACTTTATTTTATATGACTCAATTGCTTAATTTATCAATATGCCTCTGTCTCATCTTACATTGTATATTTGCCTTAAATATGAAAACATCTCACAGTTTCAGAGCTTTTTTCAGACTTCATTTCATATTCCAAATAGACCATGTGATTTATTATTTTTTAATTAATTATATTAAGATATCTTTATTACATATTGTGAAAAGGGCCAACAAATTTGATCTGTATTCTTATAGTTTAAAATTTTTTGTTTTATACTTTTTATAGTGCTTTATAACTGTTTTCTAAGTAATGAATGAATTCTCCAGCAATTTTACTACTTTTCTAGTTTGATTATTATTTAATAATTCCAGGTTCTGTGATGAGGTATCTAAAGTCCTTGGGTTCGACTGGGTTCTACTGTTTCTTCAAGGACATCTCCATCCTACCACAGTTGTATGGGGCTTGCGTGTTCTTGTTGCTCTTTGTTCTGTTCCTCCGCTTCTTCAAAAATTCAGAGAAGCAACAGGAAATGGTGGCTGGCTGAGAGACACAGATACTTCAGGTCTTGGGGGTGGTTTAAGAGAGGTCATTACCAGACTTAGCACTCCAGGTAAATATCATTATCAATTCAAGCTAATAGTTATAGTTTTCAGTGGCTGACATGTGTTTTACTTCATCATCAACATAAATCGTGCTAATATTAGATAGTTTATCATTGGAAATATTTTTTACACATTTTGTTAGCTTGATTTAATTTTAAAATGATGAAAAATCCCTTGCTTGATATTCATATGTATTTATGAAAATAATTGTTTTTCAATGCTATTAATTTTAAGTATTAGTAATGCTAATTTGTGTACTGTTTTCTGAAGCTGTGATGATATTTACTTGATAGAAAAACTAGTGAATAGATTTGTACAATGAAATGCACTCGTTACCACAGTCAAATCACTACATTAAAAATGATGTTGACTTCCTGGGAATCCTAAAAATGCAAACATTTTTCCTTACAGTATATACGCTTTTAATAAAATTATTTTATCTTTGTGGATTTGAATAGTTATGAATTAAATAAGAAGTAGCTATAGCTCCTTCATTTATTTATATTATATATTCATATATTTATACATTATGTTTTTATAGTTTTATATTTATCAAATTAAATCCTCTATGTCACATTAGTATTATCCTTCTTAAAATTAGAAAATCAATTATTAACTGCTAAATAATAGTTTTAAAGTACTAATAGTAATAGAATAACATAGGCTTAACTTAACCCTGAGATTGAAGAAACATGTCAAGTAGTATTGATCAACTCAAATATATCTAAGTTTGAAATCAATCTTTACGTAAGTATTAACTGCAGTCGATCATAACTTCTAGAAACAGACTTTTTCTAATTGTCTTCAAAAAGTTGCACTAATTTGGAATTAAAAGGTATTTCATATTTCATACATTCAAATGTTGGACTTTCATATTTCACATTTTTAAGTATTCCATCTCATAGCGTTTTTCATAAATTTATTCATAATTTCTCATGTTAACTTCAGCTCATTTCATTATAAAGATTGTTTTCTTTTGACATTTTTTACATTTCTGGTGAATTATCAGCTAAAGAAATTCACTTTATTTATAATATTATTTAATCATCTTACATTTTCATCCATTGGACTTCATTCTTTCATGTTAATTGATGTATTCAGCTCTGATATTTAACATAATATTCCAGTTTGCCGCTTTGGAGATGGAAACAAGTCCACTTTGAGAGCATATTGTATAACTGTTCTGTATTTTATGCACTATAATTCATTCAATATTATTTTTGACATCATTGTCACCAAGCATTCAATGGCCCACTAGGTATTGGCATGGGAAGTGCAACTAATGCTGTAACTGGAGTGGTGAGCTCTGGGGTTGGTGGAGGTTTAACGCCTTCCATCATGTCAGCACCTATTACAAGCCACAGGGAAGTGAAGATGGAAGCATTTCAGATCCCAGGTTTCCAGACTTTGGGTTGGCTGCTTCCTCAGCACATTGATATACCTGAGATTTATTTTCTCTTGATGGCCCTGATGATGGGGCAGCCAGTTAAACTCCTACCTGCTGATTCCAAGGTTAGAAATATTGTTAGCATTTACTTGGCTAAAAGTTTTTGAGTGACTATACTCTATTTAATTTCCATATTTCATCCAACACAATTTAGTAGAGTACTTTTAAAGAGTAAATTAATTAGTAGTGGTTTTTGTGATTGTATATTTATTCTTGGAAGAATATGACAATGCTTCCTATTTAGTTTTCCGTAAGGCTTAAATAACATTATTTTATTCCTGAATCTTACAATTCACTTTTGATTTCATATCGTATCTGTAGTTTTTTAATTGTTTTATATTGTAATTCTGTAGTTGAATTCAAGAATATGAATGGTAATGTAAGTTATGTATGTTTATTCTTCTTATTCTCTTTCAGCTTAACTCTGAATGATTGAAATGGATCTTAAGTTTTTATTTATCTTCAATATTAATCACCTTAATTGTTTTCTTTGAGATTGTTCCTAAATAAATTAAGTCTAAAGTTTTGAAAAAATTTCTTTTGCCTCTAAATTATTATTTTACCATAAAGGTTATTTTTAGTAACTTTATATTTATCTACAAAATATTTTTAGCTTCCTGAAACTAATTTTAAGTAAATAATCTCAGAAGAATGTGCTAAGATACATCTTTGAATCTCAAACCAGCCTTATTTCTTAGTTTTATGTCTTTCATATTTTCCTAATTCCTTGTTAATAATGCATTTAAAATTTTTTGTTCATAGCTGGACCTTGACACGGTTTGGAACTTCATGTTTGGTGTTCCTGCTAGTCAGTCAGTAACGAGCATTGCTGGAAGAGTGACTCTTTGTCCTGAAGCGGTCATCGTCATTCTAGGGATGGTGCGGACAATGCTCAACCAAGAAGGGAAAAGGTAAATCTTTACACAACTGAAAATAAATAAGTAGGAAAATTGAGCTATGATCAAGAACTATTAATAACTTGGAATTGTATATGGAATAATAACAGCTGTCCAACAAGCTGTTTTTTGAAAATGTTAGTTTTAAAGTAATCTCACTAGATTTTTTTCATCATATGCTTAATTTGACAATATAGAGAGAACATGCAATTGATTCTACTATCTACCTATGGTAGTGGTAAGATTCAAGTAATTCTAATTTATAAATTAGTCTGCATGTTAATTTTGTTTATTTAGAGTTGTTGTTTTAGAGTTACTGACTCTCAACCACTATGTGTATTCAAAATTTCAGCCCAGACAGTTTACCAGAATGGCTAAGAGATTATCCAGTAACCATCATCCAGTTTCTCTTCTTCCTGTACCATAACATGGCTGACTTCATGCCTGTATTCATGAGTGGAGATGTACTTGGTGCTTTGGCCTCAACCCTTTTCCCTCTGCCTCGCTCATCTGGAAGTGCAGGGAGTAGTGAAGCCTCTTCTCCAATGGAAGAAGAAATCAAGGTACTTAAAACTTAACCATATTCATAGAAAATGAACATGATTAATTCTATTCAAAAATTCATGCTAACTTGAACATTTGTAATTTCTTAAGAAATGCTTTAATCTAAGATTAGAGATAATTGTTCATTTAATGTAAATAACAGTTTTGATTTTATGTAATTTTTTAGATTTAATCTAGACTTCTTTATAAGTTGAAATAAAATAGTATAGTTTAAAAATAGAATAGTTTCATGAGGATGTTGAGGAATGTTGAAGTGTATTTGGAAGTGTGAGTTTAATATAAGATACTTACTTCTACTTGCAGACTTGTGCAGGTAGTGAAACTGCTATAATTGTCCGATCTCCTTCAAAAGACACTGGCTTGACCAACCACCCAGCTAAGAAATTTGTAATGGACTTTCTTCGGGTTATAGTTGTTGATTCCTTATCTTTACCAACATCTGGGAAAGGACCACCTGCTATAGATCTTGTGCTTGATGTAAGCAAAAATGTTGTTTGTCTCATTAATAGATGTTTATTCTTTTACAAGTTCAATTCAATGCATTTCAAGTTTTTAAAATCTCTGATTTGTACCATACCTTTAAGGATTTAATGAATAATTCTGGAATTCTTTCTATACTAATATATAATACTAATTCTTACTATACTAATATGTAATACTTCTTTAATCTAAAATTTATTTTCTAGGCCTCACCTGAAAATTCTAGCGGTCCCCAACA
Source organism: Pantala flavescens (assembly GCA_020796165.1). Classification (NCBI taxonomy): domain Eukaryota; kingdom Metazoa; phylum Arthropoda; class Insecta; order Odonata; family Libellulidae; genus Pantala; species Pantala flavescens. The sequence continues at coordinate 41,893,740 of CM036881.1, read as the reverse complement.
AGCTAAATTTCAAACTGATGTGTTAGGGGCCTTAATGGAGCATTTGCTTGCAGCTGATGTCTTGATTGGTGAACAGGCTGCTCTCCCAGTTGTACCTGGAGGAAATCTCCAACATATAGCACCAAATGTTTTCTATCTGGCTGGAAGATTAGTGGACAAACTATGGCAAGGTAAGAAAATTCTCTCAAGAAAGAGGATTGAATCTTTAAGATATCCATCATGATTATTCATATTTTGAGAGTTATTATATGGTCTGCAAATTTTCAGTTGTATTTCTTTGATACGTAAATAAGTTTATATCAAATTAACCTTTTCTTCTCAAAAATTTTTTTCCTGAGAATGTATTTTATTTCATGTTTGAATGCATTAAGGACATATTTATTAAAATATTTTCATACTCGTTTGATTTTGAAGGGTACTTTATCTGAATCACTTACTTGTTTCAGGAACTTTTTCCAAAGATCCGCATGAAGTTTTTGACTTTGTGGTTAAATTGATATCTCAAGCCAAGAGGAGACCTGCGAGTATGGCCACCTTCTCTTTGGAAGGCATATATCATTGTCTCAATCGCACCATCCTATTTCTTCTTTCTCGGCCAACCCATTCAATTGCAGAACAGATGTCAGTACTTGAAGCTCTTCATAAATTGACAAACCATAGGTAATGCTGTTACTTTTATAAAGAAATATTACTACGTATGCTGCAACTATTGTTATTTGAGTTTTTTTCCATGCACATCATAGCTTCATTTAAAATTGAAATATCTTTCCTAGGGGGTTGATATTTGGACCAGGAAACCATGAATTGGAATTCATAGGATGTCTCACATATTGTCTGCTTCAGTTGACATCTGAAATGAAAGTAGCGTAAGTATGAGTATAGACTCTTATCTTATCTAATTTAAGTGATTTCAAAATTTGATTTTAGATTGAATTTTGTAATCATACATCTTGTCAGACCTTTATTAATTCTGTGATCCTTTTGTTTCAGAACTGAATATAACATCAAAACAACTTGGTATGTAAATCCCAATGTAGAAAGCTGTGAAGACAAACTTAATGCTCAACAAGGACAGAATTTGATGGCAGTTGCAGCCAAAAGAGTTTGGGATGAGATGTACATATTTAAGAAGACTTCCATAGAAGAGGTTTGTTCTCTCACAATCTGTTTTATTCCTAAAAGAAGTGTGCACTGAGTTATATTGGGATTACCAACAATTTATCTTAGTGAGGTAGAAATATTCAGATTTATTTTCATTGATTTGGAAAAGTAAGTTAAACATCTGTTTTTTAATTCATTGTACTAACATTCTTACTTATATTTAAAAAACTTTTAGATGGGTAAATTATGATAAAAATTTACCAATATAGTTAAAATCTACCAATTTATTTACATAAATATGGTGACAAAACTCACTTGGAAGTAGTGGTTATGGGAATCCAAGTTTTTTAACCAGTATTACTTTGAATATCCGTGTATTGATTGCATGGAGAAGGTCTAATTCTAATCTTATTTTTTCTTATTAGGTGTTTAAGATCTCATTGAATCCTGGATCCAATAAAGGCCCACCAGAATTGGAGTCAATTAGAGACCAAGTGTATGAAAATGCCAGTCGATTGTGGGTAAATTACGTAGAAATGGAGAGGAAAGCTTCATATCGCATACCATGGGAACTCCAAAACCAAATACAATCGGTATGCACATTGAGTATTGTACACTACTGTTCACTGTATAAGTAACAATGCATTATATTATAGAGTAAAATCCCAATATAAGATGTAAAAATCTTGTATTGTGGAATGAATGGGCAATTTATAATTTTCAAAAATATGTACTATATACATAGTAAAGTAACAGTTTGGCTTGGAGTGTAAACTTATAGAGAAATCTTGATTGATCATTATAGTTATTTTCAGTTGTAAGTTGCATAAATTCTATGAATCTTCAATTCTGTTTTTCATTTTATAAAACTTATATGTTGATGTTGTTTTTGAGTAGAAGATTCAGAAGGTCACTGGTGGTTTAACACGTCTTGCAAGTCGCACCAAGGTGAAGAAGGAAGCCTCTATTGCTAGCGATCCCACAAAGAGATCTGGAATTACAGGAATCTCATCAGCAAACCTCAAGGTATTGTATAGATTTCTCTTGCTACTTAAGAACCTGAGGTTTATATTGAGTTTCAGAAGGCCTTGATTTACCATGAAAAAATGAGAAATACTTTTATTTTGTTTAGGTTGAGGCTTCCTCTTGGACCTTAGCACATGTTGCACTTGTTCGTGAGTTGGCAGAATCTCAACTCCGTCACCATGCGAGAGTGACTCAGCATGAACAGAAGTTTGTGTTGGATGAATGGTTGAACACTGAGGCTGAGCTTACAAGAGAAAGAGGCCTCTGGGGTCCTGTTGGTGGCAGCAGGTATTTACAGCTTTCTTTTATTGATTCTTGTTACGTAAGTTACTAAATGTGTTGAGTTTGAACAAAGTTTAAATTCAAAGGAAAATAAGTAATGAGATAATAGCTAATGTGTTCGTGGTTTTAATAACTTCAATTTATATTATCAGAGTTCTTAAAATAATAAACGGTTCTGATTAAAATATAAGTGTAATTGTTCCAGGTCATTTTCTAGTCCTAAGGAATTATTTCTTTTTGGATCTGATAAGTACTTGCAACCAGGTTCAATATTCATAATTATTAGATTGTAAATTCTGAAGAAAACTTTTAATTGTATCATTAAATTATGATAATGAATTTCTCTCAGAGATTGGTATATTAGGTGGTTTAAAAAATTATATATCTGGGAAAAAAAGAAGTATGTAATGAAGTTCTCCAAAGTCTATAACTCTTCCTTTAATCATCTATTAACTATAAGGAATAATTTTCAAACATGAGGATGAAAGTTTCAATCAATTTTCTCTATTTTGAATCATTAAGCTGTTTTTGTTAATTACTTCTTCTACTATTAATTTACAGGTTAGACAAGTGGATGCTAGATATGACCGAAGGACCATGCAGGATGAGGAAAAAATTAATGAGAAATGATCTGTTTTACATTCATTACCCTTTTCGCCCAGAACTGGAATATGGAAGCAATGTAAGTTGGTTTAGAATCATTCAATTTTGTTGTTTTTGCTAGAACTTTATTATGTAATGAGTGACTAAGTCTTGTTGGTTAGAGATTTCAATTTTAATCACAGATGTTATATATTGAAAAAATGTCTTAGTACTTTTCCATAGATAATTTTAGTTCTCGAGTGGTTTTGTTAGTGAGCTAATGTTTGCTAACATTCCACTAAGTTAAGCTTATAATTTGTGTATTTTGGCTGAAAATACACAAATTTCGGATTACAGTATCTTACGTTTTTTCTTTCAATTAATCCTAAATTAACATTTATTTAAGTTATGTTAAATCTTCTTGCAGAGAGCTTTGAAATACAAAGTTGCTACGAGTTACGACAGTAAAGAATATTACCAGAAGTATCGTCCTCACACACTATTTGAGCGCGGAGAAAGGGGTGATGTGATAATTACTGATTCACTGCCCTCTCCTCAAGCTTCAGTTGATGATCACCAGTCATTCTCAGACTCACATGTAATGGAAATAGGAGAAGATTTTAGAGAAATAGGTAAGTGATGAATAATAATACAGTAGACTCTCGATAATTCGAACCTCGGTAATTCGAAAACCTCTATAATTCGAAGAAAACCCTCGGTCCCCCGAGAAAACCTCTATAATTCGAAGAAAATCAATGTATTTTGGTCCCCTCGATAATTCGAAGTGAAGCTAGACCGGCCCACTCCACAATTCGAAAAATTATTCATTTCATGGAAAGTGTCGAGGTAAATTTTCCAAGAACTTGCCTCCCTCCAATGTCTATGATTCATGCTACACCACCCCTGAAATGCTTTAGTGCATTTTTAGCCTTAAAATGGACCCTGTACGTTATAAGTCTTAGTCGCTCACCGAAAAGAAACAAGTCATCGCGGCTGTTGAAGAAGGAGGAAAAAAGAAGTAACCTGTGTAGCATTTCAGTGCTTACTGCAATGGAAATGGCTCACAAAGCATGGGAAGGGGTTAGCTCACAGACAATCGCAAATTGTTTTAATGCTTGCGGATTCATCAAGGATCAGGAATGCAAGGACGGAAATGATGTGGTTCAACAAGATCTGCAAGATGAGGGACCTCTTTTGAGTGCTTGGAACTGACTTCCAGAGGTTCCCATAACTTTCAACGATTATGTTCATATTGACAATAATGTTGCCACAGCGGGTACATTGTCTGATGAAGACATTATGAAACAGTCAATTGTGGTCAGTCAACAGATTTCTGACAGTGAAGATGAAGACGACGATGTTCCGATGGTGTCTTCTAAGGAAGCAACCTTTTTTTAAGAGGGTTGCGTCGTTTCTTCGAACAGTCCGAAATGGATAACATCCAACCTGGTTGTGTGTTTAAAGCAGTGAGCACTTTGGAAAATGCTGTGGACCAGATTGCAGCCAACCAAGCGACCCAAACGAAAATAACCGATTTTTTTATGAAGAAATGATAAAAGTTTTTTATAATAAATAAATTGATCCACATGTATTATTATAATATGTATTTTTGTTTCTACCAGCATTCACAATCTTATACAATGACAAATAGAATGTAACTTTCTTCAATTCGAATTTTACTTTCAGCCCCTCTTTAATTCGAACCCTCGCTATTTCGAAAAACTCGATAATTCGAATTTTTTGTTTGGTCCCTATAAATTCGAATTATCGAGAGTCTACTGTATTACATTTAAATATTTTTATCATGAAAATGATAGAATGTGAAAAAACTGTAACAAAATGTTGTGCATTCCTCAATTATCAGCTCAATTAAGGATTTATTGTATATGAATCAGTATATCAAGAAAGAAATTTTTGGACATATTTAATGGTATCTAAAATAATAATTTAATAACAAATTTACTTGAGGAAGGCTGTTTATATTATTTTACATGAGTTATAATGATCAATAAACTAATTTCTTTTGATATATGGATGTATATTCATTAAACTAATCAAAATTGACTGAAAACTAGTTAACAGGTCTAATAGTTGCCAGAATTGTAAGAAATAGTTTGAAAGTATTATTTTTTCGATTTACAGAGATATTTACTCGCTTGGCATGAAAAATCTTGTAAAACAAACATGCTCATCCAAAAATAATATTACTTAAATTTTTCTGGCTTGATCTCCGTAGGATTCCAGGGTCTAAGGAGTGCTTTGGGGCGACCAGGTGTAAATCGTTCTGTCTCAGAGCCAGATGATGATGGAGGGGAAGGCATAGAGGAGCCTATAGAAGGAAGTGAAACAGATACAGATGAAGATTCACTGGACAAGCAGACATTGTACAGATTATTAGAGCAAAAGGAGAAGGTAAGAATTTTTGATTTAGCACTTGGTGATAAAAATTTTGTGGATTATCTCATATAATGATGATAATAATATATATGAATTATATATTATGTGTATACTCATGTATATGAATTACAAATTATAAAATATATTCTTATATAACACTGTAATTATCTTTCTTGACATTGCAAACTGTTTTTGTAATACATATTCTTGCATCTAATTTTTATGTATTCAAGTGAAATTTTTGGATCAGATTCAATTGAATAATTATTTGGGAAGTGAATAATTACTCCATCCTTCATCTAATTTTTCAAGAATTCATCTGTTATTAATTTTCAAAATTATATTTATTAATATATTATTTCTAACATGATTATATGCTACTTCTTATGCTTCATAATTCATAATACATTTAATATTGGCATATATTTCAGATAAGCCATGTATTCAGATGTGCTCGCATACAAGGTCTAGACACTGTGGAGGGACTGTTACTTTTTGGAAAAGAGCATTTTTATGTGGTTGATGGTCTGACTTTCTTGAAATCAAGAGATGGAATAGAGGCTACAGAAGGAGGAGGAGTAGTTGGGAGTGCAATGGCAATTGGATCTACCATTGGAAACATGGGATTACCCTCATACGGAACCTCTCATAATGCTACTAATGCCATTCATGATCCAATTTTGCCTAGTCCGGGAGGAGGTCACACCAACCCACAACCAAGCCGCACTAGGCAGTGTTCAAAATTTGCCTACGAAGATATTAGGTTTGTTATAACTAGTTTAATTTTTTATAAGTGCATGATTTATACCTTGTTTAGTCTAATGCAAGTTTAATGTGATGGGGTTTATTGATTCATACTAGTTACTCATTATTTATGCCTTTTTGTATTCATATACCAACCCAACTCAATTCAAGTTCTGAATGATTATAACAACTGACCTATATCTTTATAAGATGAAATAATTCATTTAATTATTAATAACTTTAGAAATAATTTTTTTTGAACCTCTGTATAACTCAGTGATAAGTACGTAATTTAATAGCAATTTTTCAATTTTGGTGCAATGTGTGCTGATTTTAATTTGCCTCCTCCTTTTGTTGCATTAATATTGATAAATTTCAAGATTAAGTTGAAATAAAAATTTGCTAAAATGATATTTCTTAGTTATTGATGATTGTAATAATCTTTTATTATTTCTTTTTGATAAAGCTTCAAAATTTTAATAAGATTTTAATCCTTAAACTTTTGATGAATTTGAATCCTAACTTTCTAAAGAATGCATTATGGACTGTAAGTAAGTTAGTGGTGGAGCACATACTGACCCATGCTTTTTATTCTTAACTCATTCTAACTTATGTTGGCAAATGATTGTTGTCATGGTGGGAAAGTCATTAGCATGATCTTTGATGAATACCTTTTCTGAAAAGTAATAAGTTTTAAGGGATAAAGCCATGGAATATTAGGCTAACTTTTGGTAAATTCAGTGTTGTTGAATGTTTTCTTTTCATAGGTTTCCTCAAAAACTGTTTATTTAAGAAAGTATCCCAGCTTTTTGGTAAATTTTTAATTGCATTTTTGGAATGACAGGGAAGTGCACAAGAGACGCTATCTGCTTCAACCAATAGCTCTGGAAGTATTTTCTGGAGATGGGCGCAATTATCTGCTAGCATTTCCCCGAAAGATTCGCAACAAGGTTTATCAACGTTTCATGGGCCTGGCTACGTCAATAGCAGATAGTGCACAACAGTCAGTGGCTGGTCAAAGACGCACAGCTCATGTTGAGCAGGGAGCTGGTCTTCTTTCAAGTCTCATTGGAGAGACATCTGTTACACAGAGATGGGTGGTATGGAGATTATTTAATCTTCTTTTACTTTTTAATGATGGCCTTGTGTTTTATCCAATTTAGTCTTCATGGTTTTAAGAATGGATGACATAATTCTATTTTAAGATTATATGGTATTAAGTAGTCCTTTCTGATCTTGTAGCACCAAACTTACTGTGTTATTCCTTTGTATATCTGTATGAAATATTTGATTATTGTTAACACTGTAGTAGATAAAAGTATTTTGATTATTCTGAAAATAATGCATAAATTAATGTAATTGTTATTGAAAATCAGAAACTTGTTATATGCCTTGTTTATGTGATAGATGTCTTTAGTTTATTTATTGAAGATATAGTGGTGTGCTAAAATTTCATTTTTCATATGCTCTTTTCTACATCTGAAACTTTTTCTTTCATTTTAATCCTATATTATTTTCTTTATCATCCTGTATTCCTATTATCTATATTATATTGATTCAGTGAAGTGATGGAATTTTTCAAAACTCTTTCCTTTCTAATATATTCTCTAGCTACAGTTTTTTCTCTGTCATGTATTAAATCCTGTTTATCCTATGGAGTGTATACTTATATTTTTTCTTTTGATTCTTCACGAAATGTTTTAATTTAAATGGAATAGTTTGTTGTTAAGACTTGTTACTTTTTGTAACAGCTATTGAAATGGTAGTTAAGTAGTGTGTGAGAATTGAATGGACTCAATAGCATATTGCTTTAATTTTAAGAGCACTCAGTTAACACACAACTTACATTATAGCAAATTCCATAATAAATTGAGGATCATTTATTATGTAATTGAAGTTTCATTATATACATTCAAGTACAAGTACTTCACTATCTATGAAATTAATTTATATATAGATTTAATTATTATTTTTTGCTGATTCATTATTAAATGATTGTATTTTCTGAGGATAATACATATTTTAAGAGCTTTTTTATCTATTCATATATACGTATATATGGACATATACAACTTATTATTGATAAGAGAAGCTTGCCATAAATTGATAATTTTATGAATTATCTTATAATCTATGCTAAGGCATTCCTTATACCCCCTTTTATCGAAATATTTTGTTTTTCAGAGAGGAGAGATTTCTAACTTCCAGTATCTTATGCATCTCAACACACTTGCTGGCCGATCATACAATGATCTTATGCAGTACCCAGTTTTCCCATGGATCTTAGCTGATTATGATTCAGAAGAAGTTGATCTTACTGATCCGGCTTCATTCAGAGATTTTACTAAACCTATGGGTGCCCAAAGTCCTGAACGTTTAGAGCAGTTTAAGAAAAGGTAACAATCTCTAAATAAATTATTTATATAGTAATGTTTTTCTGTGTACTGTGTTTCTTAAATCATTTCTCCAGGTCAGTCTAAAATATTTATCTGTTTATACCTCAGGTGTTGATGACCTTGAAAATGCTTTTATTTGAAGGATCATAAAAGTAAAATTATCGATATTTAATAAAACATTCTCATTAAAAAAATTTGTAGTATAAAGGAGATTTTTCTTCAAAGATGAGATGTGACATAAAATGTATCCATGATTTATTCTGAAACACCTGTACATATCCTAAAGATACTTAAACAGTCTTTTAATAATCAGTTAATACAATTTGAATGAATACTCTACAAGCTCTCTTTTGGCGTGTGGTAGTGATTTAATATTCTTTATCTCGATAATTTTGAAATTAATTTGAAATCTTAGGTACAAAGAATGGGATGATCCTCATGGCGAAACACCACCTTATCATTATGGAACACATTACTCATCTGCAATGATTGTATGTTCATATCTAGTCAGAATGGAGCCTTTCACACAACATTTTCTACGTTTGCAAGTAAGTATTATGTAAAACAGTCATTGTCTAATTTTACTTTGCAATTCTTTATGAAATGAAATGAAAATTATAGTGATATAATGATTAAATTAGGCATATAAGGTGTTAAAAAACTTGATCTGACTACTTAATATATGCAGGTTATATATTATCTATAACCTTATGAAAATTAATGTTTTTGTAATGAAGTATACATCTTAATTTATTCTCCCTCAATTTGCAGTTTGGAATTTCATTACGAAAAAGTATATTATATTAGTAAAGTTTTATTTTCCTGAAGCATGATTAGAAGATGGTTAAGGGCCCTGAATATGTGGTTAACTTAGAAAGTTATAAAGTATAAATTTTAACCTCTTATTTAACTTTTCAGGGAGGACACTTTGATTTAGCGGACAGGATGTTTCATAGCATCAGGGAGGCATGGTATTCAGCTTCCAAGCACAACATGTCTGATGTGAAAGAATTGATTCCAGAATTCTTTTATCTTCCTGAGTTTCTTGTCAATTCCAACAATTTTGACCTGGGTGAGATTTTAAATCCTTTATATCCAAACTGTTGAATTATGTTATATATTGAATAAATTAAGTAGCTCTTATCTCAAAAATCAAAAGTTGATCAGGGACATAAATAGTATTCTATTTGTTGATAGATCTAGAATTTCTCATTCTGGATTAAGAATATTCAGTTAATTGTTAATCAGAGAGTATTTTATTTATCTTCTGGTGCCATCGATTTCCTCAAAGATGTTTATGAATGTTTTTTTTTTTTAATCTATAAAGAGTTTTCTCTCAATGTTAAACAAAAATCTTAAAACATTAGAACTTTCTTTTCTATAAAATGTTGTTTTCAGATTTAATTTGTTTAATGTTTCTAAATTGTTAAAGATCTTTTACATCTAGATTTTACTTTCTTTTCTTATTGGTGATTTTGTTTGTGCTTACTTAAACTTATATCATTTTGTCAATTAAAATGTCAATCCATTGTTTTATACAGGTTGCAAACAAAGTGGTGTACAGCTTGGTGATGTTGTTTTACCTCCATGGGCTAAAGGTGATCCAGTGGAGTTTATAAGAGCTCATAGATTGGCCCTTGAATGTGATTATGTATCGCAGAATTTACATCATTGGATTGATTTAGTATTTGGCTGTAAACAAACGGGTCCTGCTGCTGCATCAGCTGTTAATGTCTTCCATCACCTCTTTTATGAGGGTAATGTGGATATTTATAAGTAAGTATCTGGAAAGTCATAATTAAGAAATCTTCATGTTTCTGTAATTCTCTAAGTTTTAAATAATATTTTCATCTGTGCAATGAAGAATGAATAGATCAGATCAGACATATAATCTATTAAAATCAAAAAATAGCACCTAGGAATAAAACTCAAATTCTTGTTGGATATTGCTGATATGAAAACAGAATTATTTTAAATAGTTACTCTGTTAGGTTTATTTTCTTAGAAATTCTAATATTTTCACTTTTTAATTTTTCCATAGCATTGATGACCCCCTGAAGAAAACTGCTACCATTGGATTCATAAATAACTTCGGCCAAATTCCTAAACAATTATTTAAGAAACCTCATCCAGCGAAAAAAATTAGCCATCGAACTTCGGTAATAGATCCAGGTCCCATCACTCCTGGGCTTAGCTTTGCTAGTGGTGATAGGCTCTTCTTCCATAACCTAGATAATCTTAAGCCATCTATGCAACCAATAAAAGGTTTGTAATTAAAACATCCATTCAAGCTAAAAATTCAAGGGTAACTGGATGTGAATTAAGTCTGATGTGATTAGAAGTGGTACCCAAATCTTCTAATACCCCTTACTTGCAAATAAGAATATTCTAATAAAATAGCTAAATGTCTAGTGCAATGTACCTGGAATTGGGAGACTTGGGTTTGAGTCCTGGTCTTGTCAGACTTTTTACATATTCATTATTTCTTGCATTTTTTTCCAAACTGTGACTTTTCACGCAAAGTTATCTTTACCTCAAAAACTCTTGAAGCTGAGTTAACATGTATGTTCTGTTATCATTTCCAACAATATGCTTCAGTTATAAAGAAGGGTAGAATGCAATTTTAAGAAAATAGCATTTTAGTTAAATTTAGCTATAACATTGTCTAACATTAGAGAGATTAAATATAAATTTAACATAAACAGCTTTCTGTTACTATGCTTAAGTAAGTGGTACTCTGGTAAGTCTAGATAAGATAATGTTAAAAGTAATTCATGATTAACCTTTTTAAGAATAGTCAGCATTAGCTTGCTATCATGCTTGAGCATGTTTTCTTGAATGTAGAGCATTCAAGGTTTTGTTTAGTCAGGTGTGCTTAACAAATAATTTATGAAAATAATTCCTTAGTGAAATTAATTTTTTGTGGAATAGTAGTTTGCTTTAAAAGAATTGTAGCATGCAATTAAAAGAATCAAGATCTTTGCTTGTGATGCCAATTTGTGAAAGAAACGGTTTTGAATAGTGACTTTACATATCCCATATTGTTTTTTTAATAGAACTAAAGGGTCCAGTTGGCCAGATCCTGCACTGTGACAAGGGAACGCTTTTGGCAGTTGAGCAGAACAAAGTGCTTATTCCCCCAACCTACAACAAATATGTAGCATGGGGATTTGCTGATCATAGTCTAAGGATAGGGAACTATGAAAGTGATCGCGCTGTGCTAGTTTGTGAAGGTGCTGGCCTTCATCATACTGGAGAGATCCTAACATGTGTCTGTCCAAGTTCTAAATTGATTGTCACTGCTGGGACCAGCACTGTAAGTTATTTATGATGTTTTATGGTATCTTTTGTAAATATATTACATACAGTAGATGTGTTGAATTGTTTATAATTTTGTTAAATGCTTTATTAATCTATATGAAATTATATTATTGTATCATTGTAATATGGTCCTTAAAATCAATGATTTTTCAATGCCACAGGTTGTGACAGTATGGGAGTATGGCAAAAAACAGCTCAGTATAAAGAAATCTTTATATGGTCACATTGATGCTGTTACCTGCTTAGCTGCCAGTCCAGCATACAATGTGGTGGTGTCAGGGTCAAGAGATGCAACTGCCATTGTTTGGGACCTTTCACGGTTGATATTTGTACGTCAGCTCAGAGGACATGCTGCTCCAATTGCTGCTGTTGCAGTGAATGAGTTAACTGTAAGTGTATTATAATAATTTTTAGTTCAATTGCTGTTTTAGATCTTAATTACTTCATATGAATTATGGCACACTGTAAATTATATTAGATCTAAATCCTAGAATACGCAGACATGAAAAATATGTCAGAAAGGGATTCTAATCTGGATCTCTGAGCCACATGACTTCTCATACTTATCCTTTTATACAATGTTGGTTCTATTCAAGAATAATGATTCTAAAATTGGTCCAAAATTCTATTATTAAGTATCGTGATAGCTAATTTTTGTTTTTAATTCATAATTTTTAAGATATTAAATACCAATAAGCTAGAACTTTTATAGCTCTGTATGAATATATTATTCCAGAAAGTGTTGAGTAAATTGAAAGTAGGTAACTTTTTTTATTTATATACTCGTACCTTATCATATATAAATATATGCTATTTAGGTAATATCTTTAGGTTAGTACTTAAGATTAGGAGAATAATTTCAATGCACTTGTTTGAGATTCACATTTGTTCAAGTTATGCAAGAGTTGAGTAAGATGCTGACAAAAAATCTGTTGTAAAGTTTTAACAACAGTTCATTATTTCATTGCTTTTTACTGCACTTTACTGAATATTTAATGTAATTCTGGGTTTATAAGAAGGCCTCTCTTGTCTCCAAACCATTTCAGCTTCTTTAAATGTTTTATTATCTTCTTGTCCTCTCACAGTTTACATGAATGTCATTCTTTCCTTGAATGGTTGACAATTGCTATATTGTTTTCTTTCAAAATGTTTAGCATATGAATCTTTTTGATTTCAGGGAGACATAGCAACTTGTGCTGGGACATGGGTACATGTATGGAGTATCAATGGAAATGAGCTGGCCTGTGTAAATACATGTGTTGGAAGAGCTGATCGAATGCAGCAAATACTTTGTGTTGCTTTCTCACAGACTCATGAGTGGGATTCTCAAAATGTCATTATGACAGGCTCAACTGATGGAGTGGCAAGAGTGAGTTGGTCTTTGTATTGATGCATTTAAAGATCTTAAGAACTCAGCATCTTGTTGAATATCCTCTATTATTTTAAGACATGGGTAGAGTATGTTTCACTTTATAGTTTTTCCCATAATAGAGAGAAATAAGGAAAATTACATTCTATAAGGGTCTTTTTGCTTTAATAAGGCAAGTAAAAGCCCATTTTTTCATCTTATCGTACTTCTTGATAAATATTTTTGAGTAGCTCTCATTTTTGTTGTTAAATTTAAAATTTTTAAGGTATTTTTTGGCTGTCATGTAATGAAGTTTCATTTGAGCATCTCAAGATTAATTTCATTCTATGTTACTGCAAATAATTTTCAATTTATTTTATAATAACATTTGAAGTTTGCTTTTCATCTTACGCTGTCGTAATTTTATTCACATTTTTTCAGTAATGGAATTATGACTTGTTTCAGATGTGGTCAGTAGATTTTGTTCAAGTGCCAAATGATGAAAAACCGATAAAGGCAATTCCTGAAAGTGTTAATGTAGAACCAGTTCAGGACTCAAAGAACGAAGAGGAAGCAGCAGTCACAAAAGAGGAGTCTGGTAAGGAGGATGCTGGAGAAGGAGAGGATTCCAAAGAAGATCAGTCAGCTGCACCCAATGAAGAGAAGGATGAAGCAACATTACCTGAAAAAGAAGCAGCAGTTGAATTGGAGAGGAGTTTAAGCAAGGGCAGTGATGAGGAAGAAGAGAAAAGACAGAGATCTAAGAGGGTTAAGGAGCTTGTGAAGCAAATGAGCATGTCTGGAGAGTATTCCACTGATGCTGGAGGTTTGTTAATATCTTTCTATTATTAAATAATAGAGCTAACCTGGTTTTATTAATCAACTTCTAGAGATCTTCAAGAGATGGTTCCTAATTACTCAGTTCTGTATAAAACCAATTATGACATATTTCAATTTAAAGTGATACATGAAATATTTTGAAGCATGTCTTCCTTTTTTAATCAGCTCTTTGAGAGTTCACAATGAAAAATTTTGTAATTTTCACAGTAAATTTGATTTATTCCCAACCGGTTTCAAACCGAAATTTAACATTACATCATCAGATGTAATGTAAAATTACAAAACTGGTCGCAGTAAATAAAATTTTCTGTGGAAAACTAAGTTTCTCATTATACTATGACTTTCCATTATGTCATGCCTTGATTTCATCTTTGAGTGTTCATTTTTTTTTTATTTTAAAAACTGTGTTGGAGAAGGATCTTAATTCAACTTCAAATTACCTCAATTATTTTTCCTATCATAAGTTTTATTAAGTATAAGTCTAAATAACCAACCTGCTTGTCACACAGAGATAAATTTTATTTCTTGAATTTTTTCCTGTATCTACAGGTATGCTGGTAAAGAGCGGATCAGAAAGCAGTCTCTCAGAAGATGAGGAAGGGGAGGATGATGGAACAAGAGAAGGAAGCTGCTCAACAAAGGAGAAAGAAGCAAAAGAAGAGAGCGGAAGAGACAAAGAAGAAGAAAAGAAAGATGAGGTGATATCCCCCACAGAGCTGAAGGAAAAGTCACCAGAAGATCCTAAAGGTGGAAATGTAGTTGTCAATGAAGCTATTCCTGTGCGTCGAGCTGAATCATTGGAGCAAGACCCTCCAGTGGTTCTGAGAAGACGTAAATCCAGCACCCACAACCCAGCCTTCAGGAAGAGTGAAGGGTGTCAATTATCTGAGAGAGTCGACATAGTCAGTGGAAACATGTCCTCGATGGAGGTTTCTATTTCTCAAAAATCTGAAAGTGAGAGTGTCGAAGATGGTGGTGGTGTTGAAAGTGTAAAGTCAGCTGATTCTATTCTTGCAATGAGGACCAGCAAAAGTGACACCAGCCTTACAGACTCATTTGTGGTGATTGGTGAATCAGGAGCTATCGAAAGTGGTTTAGGTGTTCATGACTCTTGTAGGAGGGAGACTCCCCCTTCTAACCTACCTGTTTCAGGAAGTAATGGCAGTGGTGGGGCTCCTATTGCCCCTCCCAGAAGAAAGCGTAATCCTCAAAACATATTGAGGGAGGGTGAGTAAGATTTCTTTAGTGTTTTGTTTAGTCTTATGTAATAAAATGCATCTTTTAATTGGAAAAGTATCATCTCCATATCAAGGAATGATGGAAGGCTATAGCTATAAACAGAATGGAAGTATGACAAACTTCTAATTGCTGTGCATTTCTTTAGCCACTAAACTATCATGCAGCTGATATTTTATGAAATGTGAAAGTTTTGGTTACTATTTAATTATTGCTAGGAATAATTAATCAAGGAATGGACTGAGGTAATATAATTTGTATTCCATCCAATTTACCATCATATGCATATCTCTCACTCTGTTAAAAGAATGCTTAATATGACTAGATGCAATACAGGAATTAAAATATTAAGATAAAGAGTGATAGATGTAAACGTGAATCCAAATTGTACTACCCTTTTTATTAGACCTATTAATTTTATCACATTATACTTATTAGACTATAAAATTGAATTATTAAATAAATGAGGAAGCTAGTAGAAACATAAGGAATTCCTTGGAGTGGTATCATTAGGAATTTAGTCAGACTCAATTCATTCACATATATAGGTGATGCATGGCATCAATTGTCCTAATTATTATTTGAATCCAGTATTGGTGAATTTCCATAAATTCCTATTATCTTGCTCAAAATAATTCTTTATAAAAAGCACAGTGAATTAAATAAAAATTTGCTTTGTTGAAAGTAAACGCTCTGCACAGTGAGGTACATGGTTTAATGATTGTTAAAACTTGATTCTTGCAATTGTATGAATAAGAATAATGAGAATGAAGTTCAATCCAAAAATATTTTGTTAAAAAGTTGAATTAATGCTTTTAAATAATTGAGTGAATCAATCGCTATTTATCTCTCTTATTCCAGTTCATTAAAATAAACTTCTCTATTCACTTAATTCCACATTATTTGATAATTATGAAAGTGATTTTAATTTCTCTTAATATGGAAGAAATCTTCTTTCTTGTTATCAAAATTTCCCTTCATTTACAAAAAATAATAAAGATTGAGATTTGATTCATAACAAAGTGTGGGTTGAATTTACAGGTTTCAAATGGCAGAGGCAACTTGTTTTTAGAAGCAAGCTAACAATGCATACAGCTTATGATAGAAAAGACAATGCAGAGCCTGCTTCCATTACAGCCCTTGCTGTTTCAAAGTAAGTAAAATTCAGTAATAGTTTAGTGAAATTAGTTATGAATAATCTTAGCTCTGAATTTCTTTCTATTTTGTGTTTTAATTTGCCTGTGTCATCATTAATTTTATTTCATTAATTCAAAACTGTTATTTTACTCTTTAATGATAATATTAATTATATTGAATATTATTTCAATTGGACGTTAATCAAAGTTTTTCCAGTGTTTAGGATTTTCAAAAGTAATTATAATTATTTATCTGTTTTGTCATTAAAAAAATTGAGGTTGAAACCATTGAGTTTTTTATGAGAATCTTCTCTTGACCTTCTAGGAGATAAATAAATGTAAATAAATATGTTATAATTATCAATATATGTTTTATTATGTACTATATATACATTGTATATTATTTTTATAAATGTACTGGAACAAACTAGAAAATTAATAATTTTATTAATTTTAATTAATTATTGCACAAATACTAAAATATAATGCAATTTTAGAGAAAAAATCAATTATAGCTTACTATGAAGATGGATATTTATGAATATTTTATTTGCTGCTGCAGTTTTCATATATGCTGCAAATCCAATCTTATTAATAGTTTGTTTTAATTTTATGGGAAATGATGTTAATAATCCTCTTTGAAAATTATGAGCTGTGAAATTTTCAGCATAAAGAAATGAAATTTACACATACCAACATTTCAGTCCTTGAGTGTATCAATTAATTTCTTTAAATGAACAATCTACTCTATTTTGTTTACAGGGATCATCGAGTAGTTTATGTTGGAGACACAAGAGGACGTGTATTTTCCTGGAGTGTTTCTGAGCAGCCTGGGCGTGCAATAACAGACCATTGGCTCAAGGATGAAGGAGCTGAAGCATGTGCTGCATGTAACGTACGATTCTCTCTTTATGAACGACGTCATCATTGTCGAAATTGTGGTCAGGTGTTCTGTTCTAAGTAAGTAACCCTAGATTTTCACAAATTTTTATATTTCCTGTTTATTGTGTTTACCTGTGACCTTTTCTTGTCTGCCCTTGTAGCCTTTCCAAATTGTGAAAAGAAAAATTTTTGCAGTCTTTATTAACTTTATGATAAGTAAATTACAACTCTGAAATTCATTCTAAAATATGTTTTACCTGCCTGAGTATATATAATGAGTATTTGAATGAATGGTTTTTAAATCATTCAAGTTTTAAGTAAGTAATCCATTTTAATTTCAGGTGCAGCAGATTTGAGTCAGAGATATTCCGTTTGCGAATCTTAAAACCAGTAAGAGTATGTCAGCGATGTTATGCCACCCTCAGAGGATCTCATGGAAATAGTTTTCAGACCACTTAGTCTTCAAAGTCATATATATTACGCCTAAAGTCAAATTAATCCAATTTCTATATTGATAATTTTGTTTCATTTACTGCTTCTTATGATTACAATGTACTGTCAAAAGGTTTATGATGAATTGAGATTCTCATCTTATCTTTTTGTGATATACACTTGGAAAATGCTGCCTCAGCTTAGTTAAACTTTCCCTTTATGTATTCCTAAGAGGTTTTGATTAAGTTCATCATGAAATAATGGGACTTTATGTAGTTACAAGTCACTGTATATTCAACGAAGCAAGCAATTCAGTCAATTCCTCTATCATCTCAGTGGATGTTTGTACGGAAGAAGTGTAATTTTCTGGGTTTATTTTTCGTAATTTATTTGTAAAATTTTGAAGACAATGGCCTGTATTAGCACCTTCTTCAAACTCATCAGACATCTAAAAAAACTATCGAATCTTAGATAAATTTATATAATTTTGAGTGATCTTACAATTTCTTTGAAAAATTTTATTATATGTTTAAAACAATTCTCTCATGTCATAATTAAATTGATTTTTTACTATAGTTTTGATATGTTTGAGAATTTTAAACGATTTTTTAATTTGAGAATCATGCTACTGTTTCTATCTACTGTTGTTATCACTGAAAATTAATTTGTATGATCTGTACTAAAGAAACTCATGTCTATCAACCTAAGGGAATGAGTGTTAACTGTAAATATTCAGTAAGGACATCAATGTAAAATTTTCTGTATGATAGGCAGAACTTTGTTGGAGTGAATGCTCATTTGTACTCTATAGAGATGATTTTTATTGGAAAGATTTTGTGTATTTGGTTCTTTTACTAGCTGCTAAGTCACAGACTGAATTAGATACATGCATTTATGTGATTGTATGTATGGAAGGATCTTTCTCTGGAAAGTTGTTGAAGGAATCATGAGAAGATGGTCTATATAACCTCAATTGCGTATGAATTGGAGTAAGTGCCTCGACTAAATAAACGTGTGTGTAATAACAGAATATGAGTTCTAAAAAGTTTTCTGTGCAATTTTAGGAGTCAATGGAAATGAGTTATAAAGAAATTTCTGTGCAGTTTTAGGAATTATATGGAAATGAAGTAGATGTAAAGGTGTCAAGGCATTTTCCATAGACCTAGATTTGATGATTGGATTAGTGTTATGTACCTGAGTGCAGCAACAATATTTGTGGTTGAGTTCTTGGCATTGTATGAGAGGGAAAAATTTGAGGTGGTATCACTGGCTCATGGGGAAATTTTGGAATAGAGAGTGATAAAAATAGAATGTTTTAAAAAATTCCTCCTAGGCATAGATAGCCTTTAAAGGAGTAATTTTTTCTATTCAATGCTTGTTAGTTGTTTTCACTTATTGTGATTGTGGGAAATCATGATATCAAAATTAATTGATGTTTTCATCTCTTTTATCAGTTTCTCCACTTGAATATCTGTCATATATTCAGTATTTTCCTTGTTTATTCCTTAATAGTTTTATTTATTTTGTTAATGATCTTAATGAAATATGGTCTTCATTTGTTATAGTTGTATTTGCTATTTCTATTGTTTATTTCTGTTGGCTGTTTGAATCAAATTTCTCTCTGTTTTTGATTCTTTTTTAAAATATTGTTGAGATTTTGAATTTATATCTTATGTGCCATTATAATGATTCGTTTCAGCTTTTATCAGAATTGCTTACTTAGCTCAGCTTAATTGCCAAGATCACTCTGGTCTGGTATATTTGCTTTGGTCTTGCTATTTCAATCATGAATCTCTCTTCCCATATCTTGCCTTTGTTTCACGGGTTATTCAAAGAGTAACTTGAAATATCTGACATTTTTTGGGTAATATAAGTAAAAAGTAATGTGATCATTGTGTTACTTTGTAATAAGCAGTGGACCAGTGAAATGCAGTGTTTCCTTCAAATGTAATATTTCTTGATATAAGCATTTTGAATCCTTAAAAAACTGTAGCAATCACCATCTGTCGAGTGCATGCTGCATATGCAACTAGTGCCTGAGTAATAGTAGCATTCCATTTTAGTTAGCAATTGAATTGTTTGATGCACTGCTGTTCTAGTCAAAGTGCAGTGATAGCTATAAAAAAGTTGGTGTGATCAATGAAATCTGTTGGTATATTATCTTCAGCTCAAAATAGTGATGGTTTGTTATAAGAAAAAGAACAATAATTTATAAAACTGATAATATTAAAGCACCCTAATTTCTGTGCTTTACTCAAAAATAACCCATTTGTAAGGCTTATACTCTTTTACCATGAATATTCATTTCATTTTAGTGATGTAAGTTTTTCGAATATTTATTTTTAAATACTTTACACGTGATAATTCATCATTAAGGGATTAATGCAATATTTGTTACATAGTGAGTTTGATTACATTTCAAGATTTTTATCTTAGAAAATTTTCTTTATCTAAGCTTTTAGATTCAGGTGTAAACTATTTTTATATTTTGATGCAATATGGGTTACATTTGAGTAAGTAAAATAGCATGAGCAAATTCAATGATGTTTATCAAATAAGAGACAAATAAAGAATTGATGAAATACACCACTTTTTCAATTGTAGAATTTACAGAATTGTTAATTTGCATTGTCTATTTCATGCCTACCTTTCAGCCAAGCAAAACAATAACCCTAAGGGTGCTCTGTATGCTTTGTATGAAATGAGAATAAATATTATGTGAATATATCTTTTATTAAGACAAGTTTATAAAAGAAAAATCATAAAAATTGATTTATAAAAGAGTTGCTCTCAATTTACAACTCATAAATAATAAGTATCCAGGCGAAGTTTTCCATCATTCTCGGTCAGGTACATTAAATCAGCAAGAGTTTGTTCAATAATAGCTTCTTCGGCCTTCTCAAACATCTGAAAATAGTAAAATCATTAGATTTTTATGACTTAATGTTTGGTTATACATAAGAGGTCACTGAGTTGAAAGATATGGCTTTAGTGAGTAATTCACTTAATTTGATTAGTTAAATTAGATATATTAGTTAATGATCTTCGCTGAAGAATAATTTCCAAACTTAGCAAACTTTATTATGATATACCAACTTACCCCTCGATACTGGAAGTCTTTTGTTGGAGGTGGATACTTAAAGTTTGGTCCAAAGTTCACTGAAACAGTTATGCTGCGGTATAGTGAAACGGTTGGAAAGTAGCAGCCTCCATATACATCTTGAAATGCTGTTCCTTGACATTCTCCATTTTTAAAAAATGTGATGTAACTTTTTGGCAAAACTTTCAAGTTTTTCAAGGATTCTGCAACAGCATCTTTTTCTTCATAGTATAAATGACTCTTAAATTTTACAAGAGGCTGTAAAAGATTTGCAATTTCTTTAATGCCTTCATATAAATCTCATGTGAGTAATAAATTGATAATTACTATGATTGATATATGTATAAAACATCTATAGAAAGAAATGGAATAGAATAATAAATTTTTGCCACAATGGAAATATAAATACTTATCACACTAACCCTATCTTTGTACGTTGGAGGTATGTAGTTTACATGATCTGATTCAGGCAGATGTATCAAAAATCCTAATGTATCACCTTCTCCATAGCTTGGGCTATAACTTTTCCCTCGACATTCATGGAATCTTGTACCATTTCTGCAACATTTTTGTAAAAAACATAGTTGAGCAACACCATAACAAAATCAGATTTCATCATTCTAAGATTATGCCTTTGAAAAACCAATTTAAAATCATACCTTGATCTCCAGGAGTATCCAAATTTATCATAACCAAGTGGGGCTTGAAGATTAGCATATTCTTGACCCCAACCAAGTCTGCAAGCTGAGCCTTCTGGCATTTCCTCTACTGTGGCTTCCCAATACCATGCTCCCCTACTCACGCCTTGGATTAAAAGAAGTTTCCAAACTGTTATTAGTATGACTACTACAACATAGGAAATCCATTGAACATTAGATATTATAAAACATTCATTTCAATAAAGAAATAAACATACCATGAGTTGCACGAACCATACAGTAACCTTTTTCACCAGTTGCAGCCTGTCTATCTTCTGAAACACGAATTTGAGGAGCTCTATCGTGCAATGCAAGTAGAACTGTTGAGGGGCTCAAGGTTCTGTACAACCACCCAGGAATGGGTTTACCAGCCCAATCGCTACTTTCATCAAATTCTTGCCTGGAATATAGATATATCTATCAGTGAAATAATTGTGAATACTAATATGTTAGTATATTAAACAAACAGCTACTGTTTTAAATAGAAGGGGAAAAATGCTAGTAAAAAATTTTTGTTTCAAGAGGTATAATGCTATGAAATAGATTTTTTAGTCTTTTCTATTATGAAATTTCAAATACTAGCCCAAAATTTAAACAGACTTATTATTTACTAATTTTTCATACTAACATTCAGGCAAACAAGTCTTTACAAGCCGAATGAGTAAAATTAGAAAGTTATATTGATCCAGGATAAACATCTGAGTTAGCAGCATTGAAACTTAATTATAATTACTATATAACTTAGTACACAGATGTGACCTCATTCCATTTCCATTATATTATGTCATAGTAACCCTAAAAACTTGAAAATAGTGTTTGGCTGATTACTGAGAAAAAAAGTAACTAACAATCCGGGCTGACAGTTTCAAGCAGAAAAAACATACACTGGCATTCCCTATTCCTTCACATAAGTTGGTCTAACATAACATAATGTCATCAATGTCTTTCAAGGAGATAATCAATAAATTTTTGATGTTAAATACAACCAAAACACAACTTTTCTTACCTATAAGGGGCATGAGGATCTGGTTCAGCTAAAATATACCGGTATCCATCCTTGTTGTATGGGTGCTCAAGTGGATAGCCATGTGCAGGAAGTTTAGGGGCAGATAGATCTCCACCACCTCCCCCTCTCCCCTTCTTACCAGCTCCTATTCCTTGCTCCGTTTGTGCTTGTTTCCTTTTGGTACTGCGTCCCTTGAAACCTCCTGAGATTGGAACTGTGTCATTTTAAGGGTATCAAAGGAAAAAATTAGACATTTACACAAACAACAGCACATATATATTTGGAAGTCTTCCATTTTTGATTGAGTCTTCCGTAGATAATTAAGTAAGCATAATATTCTTATTAAAATATAAAATACAAGATGGCTGCATCAAAAGCAAAATTACAAAATACTTAGATGAAAAGAAATAGATTAAAAATTAAAATCTCCAAAGAAAAGATCCAGCATAAGTATGTAAATTATACTGAAAGCATTAAATGTAAAACATAATAGAAAGCAAGGTTAACCAGGACATCTAATAATGAATAGTTTGATGGGTGAAGTAATGAAACAACTAACAACAGAGATAATTTTTTTCAAAGCACTACATGTACAGAAATACTGGAGTTTCTTATTTTGCAATCAAGGTAAAAATATATCATTAAAAAATTAATCATATATAAATAAGAAAAATGCTGAAATAAATTTATATTAATCCATTATAAGACTTCAAGATGTTGATTATTACTTATTGATTTCCAATATTAATAGAAAAATCAGATATTTCTTAAAATATATAAATTGCAAGTGATAGCCACTGATAAGTAGAAAAAATTTTACCATGCTGTATTCCCATGTCTGTCACCTTCAGATGACCACCACGTATCATGGCCTCATAATTTGGCTTAATTTGAGTCAACTCCATCGATAGAAAACCAAATTTTGGGTAAACACCATTGGGATCGACTTCACCTGCTCCAAGTTCCTCACAAGTAAATATAGTGCCAGTATCTTTTAAAAGGGCCTTGTGTATCTAAGAATTGAATGATTGATAAATTATTACTTACACATTAAATTTATCATATTTCATAAGAGTCAGTCTTTATGATTTTGATTTTTCAATCTTAATTAAAATAAGTTATTGACAAGGATAATTATCATCAAATCCCATTTAAGTCACAATTATAATGAGGAAGAGAATTCAACAGTTGAACACGAACCGTGGAATGCCATGATTGAGTAACACGGCGGGGCATAGTCGTCATGCCCTCCCAATGGGAATCAATGAAGGGGATGATCTCAAGATCTTTAGAAAACAATGTCTGACCTTTTCCATCTTTTATACTGGATTGAGTAAGATTACCGATTGCAGTCATACACATCTGAGGAAATTCTGAAAAGAGAAATATCCCATAATCCAATGTTTTATTGCATGTTACATGGGAAATGAAAGAGTATCATACATATCATATATGAAAGAATGGAACTGAGAAAAAACTCAAAGACTTAGAGCTTGTAGAGAAAAACGCACATAAATTTCCAGCACTCATTACTTACGAGCTTGATTCTTTTTGAAACTCTCCAATCCTGTCGAGGAGCAGTTCTTACAAACGAAAAAATAATTCATCATGAAAGGCACCAGTTTTCCAAGTTGATAGCCTATGCAAGATTCATGGAACCATCGATTGCAATTGGCACAAAGCAACTCAACAATATTCAAGTTACGCTCTTTCCCACTGAAAGAATAACAAGAAGTTTAAAGTAGCACTCGAAGAGGGTCAATAATAAATTTGAAAAGTATATTATTCTGATTCATTAAGAATGTGCAAACAATAAAATAAGATATATATACACATTGCGTTTCATATATACATACAAGTATATAAGAATAAAAAGCGAACTTTATGCTTTCTCACCAATAACAGTTTCCCCGCTCAGGAGTCTGTTTTGAAGATTGGGAAGCATTATCTTTTGAATTTTTTGAAAACATTTCGTCTGTTTCTCCAGCTTCCTCAGTTCTTTTGTCTGTACGTTGTTCCTTATCAGCTTCATTGCCCTCAGGGCTGATATCACTGATTAGAAGAAAATGAATTATATAGCAAAATTGTTTAAATACTTTCATAAACTTCAAGCAAGAAATTCGAGGCAGTTTTTCGGCAAGCGTACGTAAAGAAGAAACTTCTTCAAATATTCTAGAAGTAAATAATGATGATTGAATGCAAATAACGAACGCTATTTATTAAAAAATAATCCCTAATACGTAATGATTGAAATCCAAACACTGTTCCAGTCAGCAAATACATTATTTTATTAAATAAATGTTATTTTTCATGTTACAAAGTATTCCGATAGTCATTTGTTCGAGGGTTCAACAACAAAAAATTTGAGTTAACTCACAATTATATCAAATTACTAACACCAGCCAGACACATCTAAGGTAAAAACATTTCAATATTGAAAAATATCAATGTTTTAACCTAATGCGCACTTTAGCTATTAATTAATTCTTTACATTCCCTGTAATAATTTATTAATTCACTACTGCTTACCCTACTTCCACTTTGTCCGCCATGACGACGAGGCGACGTCACATTCCAGCGGAATTTTGGTTGGCTACGAGCGCTGCGAGATCCAACGCGTATTATTGATTCGCTAGGTTTCTGGGAGGCATTCCGTCTGCTGCAAGCGAGGCTTCAGGAGGTGTAAAGTAATGGGGAAGGAAAAGTGCACGTTTTTAACTGTCATCTCGTGTAGGTGAACGAAAAAGTCACCTATGAAGCTAATCCGTCGATCGAGATAATTCAAGTACATCGCAATGTGCGACCAAGGGACAGAGGAACCGCTTATTGAAGATGATTGTTTGAAGGAAAGGAAGTGGTGGTGTTTTCTGTTATCTAGTATTTTTACTTTCTTAGCCGGATTGCTTATCGTATTATTGTGGCGAGCTTTTGCATTTTTGTGTTGCCGTAAAGAACCAGAATTCTCTCCAAATGATCCGAAACAAAAAGAACAGAAAGCTGCGAGGCAGGGTAAACAAGAGTTTGAAGGGACGTTTATGACAGAAGCGAAAGATTGGGCGGGAGAGCTCATATCAGGCCAAACAACCACTGGCAGAATTCTGGTGAGTTAGCAATTTTATTTCTTATAGCTTAGAAATCGAACCACTAGCAATTATCAAATGGTATATTTCTTCTTCATCAGCGTTTCTTTCATCTATTCATTGGATTCTAGTTCTCTACCTTTTCCATGAGCGTATGCGCCTGGATTTGATTTAATCAGCAGTTATCCGATTCAAACGTCGCGCTTTAAATCTGTTAGAGGGATTTGGCACGGGGGAGCTTTATGTAAGAAAAGATTAACCTAGATAATATTTCCGGCGAGAATATTTAAAGAAATAGGTCTAACTGTTGTAATGGGTTTTATCCTCGGTTTCTGGCGATGATGTGGAAAAGTGTCCTTTTTATTTACATGTAATGGCGAAATAGTGAAATCGCGTCGAGAAATTATAGCTGAAAATATAAATTATAAGTGAAATTTGTTTGTAAAAACGTTTTATATACAGTAATTTTTCGTATTCGAGAAAAAATCAAATCATATCTCATAATTTGAATGCCATGGCGGTATTCCATGTAGATTTTTTCTCATCGCGGGAATTAAAACGGTAAAACGACTCATTAAGTATGCCTGGGTCTTAGGTAAACTAAATTATATGTACATCTTCCTTCTTTAGCTGTTCTCAAATCACGACCGGCAAAACATCTCAAGTCTGCAGTTCTACATCCAGGACAGGGTGTAATGGCATTAGAACCATTTCTATTTCCGTTTGGGATATATTTACGTTTTCGAGATTTACTCGGAGGTCGACTAACGTAGTCAGCCACTCTCTTCTTCCTTGAAAATACATGGCACTTTTTCACTATCCGATCGAATATCTTCAACACGTTAGTTTCCGTTCTTCACTCGCGATAACTTTGTATTTTCACACATTATTACTGCGCTGGACTGTACGTCTTCTTGTTCAAAAGCGTATGTACCGTGTGAAAATGATATTGTTCGGGGATTCCTTTTCGTTATTTTTTATAAGCTGTTTTGAAATCAACACATTTTAGAGAATGTGACAACTAAAAATAACTCTAGTTCTTCGTGTAGTTTATCGCGTGTGTTTTAACGCTCACTTCTCATTTCCGGTCCTTTTTGATAGGTTCTTATATCACGAGTTTCTTTAATTAGCCATATTTAATATCATAAAACTCACTCGTGCATTTGAGGAATTAATTTTCCGGGAGGAATAGAAAAAGGAAATACATTAGTTTTTTTAACAAGTTCGGATATTCAGTTCTTTCTATTCCGTAACTAATTTGGTTTGTCTTGATATTTTTTCCCGAAGTTGCAATCGCAGAGCCCTGATATATTTATTCTTTGATTACGGCTGACAGTCCGTGAGAGGTTGTCATTTCGTTTACCTTCCATAGCTGATTGTCGAACGATTGAAGTAAAATTTCATCTCAACAATAGAGGAAAGGTTTGTCGTTCACAGAATGAAGCTATGTTTTTTCGTCATTCAACATTAATTTTGCATCAAGAACATCCCTGTGTATTATATTTATGAATAGAGTTTTAGTAGATTGTAAGAAAAACCGATGTAAATAATCCACTTACATATCTTAAGCTGTTTTCAGACAATAAGAAAGGTTGGAAAATTTATAACTACAAATACATACGAATACTATAAATTATTATATATATTTTTATAAATACTACATATATATATAATATATAAAAACTTGAATTAGATACTTTTATTTCTCTGATGCCACAAGAAATTTTAACTTTCAGTACGGGAAATTACAAATTTCCAAATCATTCCAACTCGTTTTAAAATGTCGACTTTTTCAGTTCAGCTTTCTCCCTCGCCGATTATAGTACGAATTCTTCCATCCAGCCCGAGAACTCTCGCTCCTTAACTTTTCCCGAAAGGAACTCGAGTAACTAGCCCGAAAAAAGCATGAATTAAATCTGAACTTATGGACAATTATAAGAGAAAAACTAAATATTCTAATCCTGTAAAATGCTCTTTAGAGGTATTTTTTTAAAAATTTTGTATAGATAACGGAAGGAGTTTTCTGAATATATTATTTATACAATTTAGAGTTTGATGTCCCATAGCTATTTATCATCTTCATGCCATATCGTATTTTTTTTAAGAAGGATGAATTTTACATAAGAAAAGGTTTTACTATCAAATACTTGGTATGAGGGGTGAGGTTAACCAAAATTACTTAACAGTTATAATGGGTATATCAATTTCAAATTCTGTGTTATTATCTTGCATTTTTTGATGTATCTCGTTCTTTTCTTTCCTGAAAAAATACTCTAGTGCCATTGACCTATCTTGAGAACCAAGGCGTAAAAAATGTCTCGCTCTGAATGGAGCAATTGAAAAATTAAAGTCTTCGATTGCATCATTCTATTATTTCACATTTACAATAGAATTTAAATTGAGTCTGTTTTTATTATTGAATGAATTTCTGTGTAAATCATAGTTAATCGATAAAGAAAACCAGAAAAAAATGATTCCTTATGAAAACCGGACAGTGCGGCGCAGAACTAAAATTTCTGCGGCTTCTCATAAATAACTTTCGAATGCATTATGAAAGCGTTCCCCACAATTTATTTGTTGCAATGCGACAACCCTGTCGACACTCCATAAATCATTTTATTTACTAAATCATCTTGCAAAGTGGAGTTATATATTCTCCATCGAAAAATCAAATCCAGGATAATCGTAAAGGGGTATCTTCTATCGCAAAATATTATCTCAATATTAAATTATTTGGATAAAACAAGTACTAAATACTTCGCGTAAAATTATGCAGAATTAGGTTTAAATGTTATAATAAATTTAAGATGACTCAGGCTCGTATAATTTATATATATAATATTTAATAAGTCATCATATTAGGATTTACGCTTGAATTATATATACTTCCTCTATTTCTCGTGATATTTGAACACGATTTAAAATTACTTAATATATGCTTTATCGAATCATCATTTATCTAAGTATTAAATTTAGGATCTTATATTTTTTACTGAAAGTTTTAGATCCGTTTCATTTGAGTCTAATAGTTACTGTTATGAGAAGAGTGGGAAGTTAAATTGTTCCGTAACTGAAATTTTCACCTTTTAAGCCACGACCTAATTTCCAACACCTAATTTGCTCATAGTTTCACACGGCGTAATTTTTATCACAGCGTTTAATTCCCGAGAGGAGAAACGGGTAATTGCGTCTTCGGTAATCGTTGCTCAGTGCTGCGTGTGTTTAGAGAGACACTGAAATCGCGCTTTCTTTACTACTCGAGGAATTGCGTAATTACTCTCACTTTACATCCAGCGGAGGCAAAATGGCTCAAAACCCAAGATTTCAAAGTAATTATACATCTGCGATTCGTTGCCAAGGAAAATTAGGGTAAGAGACCAATTATGTCACGGAATATTCAATCTTCCGAAAGAAAATATGTGCACTGCGGGTAAAGTCCACTTTTTCCATTATCATATTCGTGTTATTACACTGTATTAATTTTTATGCGGACGATTAGCATAAAATTCGATCGTCATGCGTCAAAGTCATGCTCTGCATCAAATCTGAAAGTCTACCAGTGCAATCACATTGGAATATTAGCGTTATCTCTTTTATTTCCAGTATTTTCCCAAGTATTTAACTTTTATGCTGTCAGAAATTGTAATATTTTTTCAATTAATACAATTACTGTGGTGGAATATAGAGAAATACTGATATTTACAAAGGATTGAGTATGTAAAATAAAGCTAGTGAGTTTCCATCATTAGAAAGATATTAGTGGAACATATTCAAAAGCCGATACCATTACAACGAGAAGAAACTGGAGACGCATATACCTAGGACATTCAGCATTTTACTTTAGGAGTTTTCATACCATAAGGAAAATATCAAATTCAATGGAAGATTATTATTCTTTACGATTAAGCGGAACAAAATTTAAATTGTTCCATTCAGCGTAATTTGGTATCTGGATAATTATTATCGTAATTTCATTTACCGAGGTAAAATTTCGACTTCGACGATCAGTATTTTCCGAAAATCAATGGATCTAATTCTAAAGCGAAGAATTAATCGATTAAATGATTATATTGACTAATGACAGCCGTTTTAAAATTAACAATTCTATTGAAGTTTTCACGAACTAAATGAGCTTTGATTAATGAAGACGCAGTAAATAACATTCATTATTTTCTTACGTATATTATAGAATCGTAAACTCTTTTCTAGTTGTTGCGTCAGTTGAGTAAAGAAAGTTTAAGCTTTTGATTTAATGACACTCATCCCTTTAACAATTTAATACAATCTCGGAAAAAATTATCTTTCCAATATTAACAGCAAACTGCTGAATATTTTGATTCTACGTCTGTTTGAGAATTAAATTTCAATGCGTTGCGAAGATATGAGAAATAGAAAGACGGTTTTGAATTAATGAATTTTAATTGTGAATTATTAAAATGAGGGTAATTTACTCATATTTAAAAACAGATATTGATATATTGTATTTTACAAATATTGATTGATTTCATATCTTAAATTTTACAAAGTATTAAATGTGGATTATTTCTTTTGTATATATATCATATATATTTATAATATATCATACCAGGTATCATGATCAAAAATTTCAACAGAGCCATATCGTCTCTCCAATTATTTTTCCGTCATAATCGGACATATCGTGGTCTATAGCTGGGACTTGATACGCATGAGAATCTGCGCAATCAAAAAGGGATCATCTCGTATATGTCGCGTGCTCAAGCCTTGGACAGGATAATCTTTTTTTAGCTCACAAACTTTGGTCGACGGCATCGGTGGTGAGGCTTTTGGGCCGTAAACGAAAAATATAGAGCAGGTCTGGCTCCATAACTGTCAGCCTATGCATTTCTGTACTGGGGGAGGGCAGTTATAACGTGTTCCACACAGTACGCTCTTTGGACCAGGTAAATTTGCTGACGCCTCTAACTCGAGGGGTTATGGCGGCATAGGAACACTCAAAAAAGATTCAAAGACGTCACAGACTGCCATGGCGTCATTACGGGTCATATTCCATAACATCACCGAGCTTATCCTGCGTTTTATACACAATCGTTAAAAGATGCGTATTTTAGGAATGGAAATCCTCGATATATTTAGCCCAACGATCGGTGATGAATTGAATCCGAAGGTCTTTCATGAAATTTTATCTTTCCCGTCTTCAGTTACGTAATAATTTAAGAGACGAGTCTCGCTAGTTGAAGGGAGTAGTATTTTTTATTTGAATTATTTGTGTAGATTGAATTTTATGAGTAGAAAAATACGCAACGTATCTCGTACTCGTGAAAATAACATTTTCAGCTTTTCATTGAATCTGCTTCAAGCAATCGATGAAATACTATCTCTCATGATCCATCGGAACTCATTTATTTTCGTAATATCATGATGATGAACTGGAGCGTAAAATAATAAAAAATCGTTCTATTCTATGACTGAAGATAGAGAGAAAATATCTCATTCATCAATACATCGTTTCAGGAAACTCGGAGAACATCGTATTTAGGATCTATTCTCTCGCTCTTACGTAAAGATTTATTTTATCGGATAAAACAGTATTGTTACGCTGCTGTATAATTGTTGAGTTCATATATAAATTCGGGTGGGTCAGTGATTCTAATATTTACCTAACTCTCCATTGTTCTCCATTCCCTTTTTCGGATAACTTTCTTATATCAATTTCTCGAATTTATTGCCTAATGTAGAATAACTGTTGCGTATAGGACATGGGTATGACTCAGAATTCGTTCCTTAGGAATGATTATCCATATGACCTAATACTTGCGGGCTCTATAATATACGTAATGTGTATTTTTATTTAGCATCTAGCTATTGAAAATCAATCTATTAATCAAAATTTTATGTACATTATATATTTGGAAACAAATTGTAATTTTGAATTTAGTAGAGAAAGGAATGTAACACCTCCCGTTCCAAAATAGTTAATAATTAATCTGTTACCAGAATCTAGTATTTGAAATAATGTTGAATAATTCGCATTCCGTGTTGAATATTCGAGTGATAAATGTACTAATTAATTTAAATGTAATGATTTTCTCGTGAAAATTGTGTTCAGAATGGTAGTGAAAAGTAGTTTCTGAAATACAGCAGAGAGTAAATAAGAGAAAATTCGAGTATAAACAGAAGGCAAGGGACCAAATCTAATTCGAGCATTGATTACATTTTAATACGGCGAAACAAACGAGTTTCGGAGCAAAATTACGTATGCTCCCAGTGTCTCGCAAGGGGACGGAAAGGTCGCGCATAAGACTCCCAACTCTTTCCCAAAGCCTCGGGAAACTCGAGAGCAATTTAGCCCGTGATTAATTCGCGGGTCGCTCTTCTTTTGTCACCCCCATAATCCCGCCGCGTGATCCGGGTCATGATTCACCCAATAATTGCGCATTCGTTGCACGGAGGCGCCGTTGTCTCCCAGAGCGCCCTCCTTCGCCACCACCCCGAATTAACGAACCCTTTCTTCTTTTTTTCGATTCGAAGAAGACGACTATGACGAAGGCCATCGATGCGTACGATATTGGTCCCGCGACACAGGAATGCCGAGCATTTGTTTGGTGGGTTGTCTGACGAGAGATG
Organism: Pantala flavescens; assembly: GCA_020796165.1. Lineage (NCBI taxonomy): Eukaryota > Metazoa > Arthropoda > Insecta > Odonata > Libellulidae > Pantala > Pantala flavescens. The sequence continues at coordinate 41,861,527 of CM036881.1, read as the reverse complement.
CCCGTCATCTCGGAAGAGATGTACATATCGGGTCGATATGGGCCTTAACGGCGTTTTAAGTGCTCATTTTAAAGGGGATGAGACGTGAGGAAGGCGGTAATGGAATGCGAGATGGGCGGTCCATTAGAATATTGATGGTGGCTGGATTGCGCGGTGTGGCTAACCAAAGAGTCCGGCGTCTGGTGATGAAAAGACGGGACGGTCTGCTAACAGCGTTTGGCCCGGTTGGGTTGAAATTTGAGCCTTTGGATGCATATAGTTTCTGTTTTTTAGGAGGTTAATTTGTCCTGCTGTTACCTATGCATTGTTATCATTATCATTATTGTACTTATATTTTATTTTATACTCTTCATTTTCATATTTGGTTATTACGTATTTTTCTTCGTCAAACTCTATCATCCTGTATAATATGCCTTGAATTCTTCATTCAATTTTCCTAGCTATCCCTTCCTTTTCAACATTTTATTCTTTCATCTACTTCTTATTTTATTATTCAAAGGAATCTTACATATCTGAACCAAATCTAGCTCTTCATCGTTCGTGTTCTACAGAAGTATTTGTTTCTATCTTCAAATAATAAATATATTTATCGACCCAACTTTCCTCCACAATTTTGCGCTGTATCCAAATCTCTCAGATCTCTTAAATTTCCATAGGTTTTATTTTTTTCAGGGCCTACCTCTCACACCCATAAAGTATTAAGGTCTTAAAGAAAGATTCACGAATACATTTTTGAGAACAAGTACTGTTCTATTCCGTGCATTCCATAGAGGATTCTTGTTCGCATGCTATTGGTTTCTGAAACTCATCCTTATGCATTCCATACTGACATCGTTAGTGGACACGGGAAGATTTGGATTTGTTTGAAAACATGTAGGATTGGGTACAATGACTTTAGTGAAATTCTTTACAAGCTAATGTATTTCCAAACTTTAGAATTTTTCTCTGGTTCAGTTGGATGGTTAACCTATTCCCAAACTATTCAAAGCTACTTTTATGTTGAATATTCTATCATAAATATCATGCCATCTACTAATTTAGATCATTGAGTAGAGATATTGAATTATTGATTAATTACATGCCATTAATTTTTGTATTTTGATTTAGAGAAAGCTGATAAATATTTCAATTACATCAATCTTTTCATGGCTCGGTCTTTGGGCCATAAAACAGGTTACAAGTCAAAGAAATGACTACAGAGAAAGGTTATCATTTTATACGACGCAAAAATGAATCAGGCCGCAAATATGCCATTTATGACAAGAACATGTTTGGCGTTTCGCCGCTAATGAAAGATTAAATCCAATAATTCGCATTAGATCGTGAATTTTGCAAATTTTTTCGCGAAAAATTTCCCATGATTACTGATGCGAAAGTTCACTTTTTCTGGAGCGTTGCGAGGTGCTCGAGGCGGTGAAATTTTTCATTTAATCAGTGAAATTGATCGTTCTTCTGTGCACTTTCATTTCCTTTCCATTTAATTATTGGAAAGCTTGTTATGGAGAGTATTTTGGTTGCTTTTGATACGTGGCTCAGAGCATTGAACTTGAATCCAAACCTTAAAACAAGTTCGGGATTCTGTGCCCTTTGATTAGTTCAAATGCTGTGTGAAATGTTCTCAAACTGTTATTCGGTTATGTAGTCAACTTTATATCTGTGTTCTATGTCGATGCTTCAAATTAGAAACCTTGTAAAAAGAAAAATCAATATTCACGAGGCGTATGAGTGAATTCTAATCGAGTGCTAAGTAATAGCTAATCAGCTATTTAGACTTGAATTTAAATTTTATCGCTTAATTTTATAATTACGACTCTTACTTGTTTTATAAACACTTTTATATAAATAATACCTAATTGGAGTTTAAATCAGTTGGTTTTATCTTACTATATTCTCAATTTTGTAATTTAATTTTTTGAAAATTTAGAGAGATTTAGTCACTATTTTATCGTAAAACTCAATTTTATCTGAACTTACCTCACGGCATTTTCCCCGGATAAGAATTTATTCGTATCTACTAGATTTCTTTGGTTTCCTTTCCTCATATTAGATTTTGTCGTCACTGAAGTATGTAAATATGTATCAGTAAATATAAGGGATAAAAATCCAATTTATCATACCGTCATAGAATTTTAGTTGAAAATAAATAACTTTCCACTTCAATTTTATGAGATATGCCTGTTACGTCAATTTCATGGGATTCTGTTGATATTAATCCGTAGACTTATTGACTTGAGCGATATGGATTATCTTACATTATTATATATTATAAATAGAAAGAGACAAAGATAAACAGAGGAAAATATCGGCGTTTGACATTGCAGCTTAACGTTTGGATTTCAAGTAAAATAGTCAACCTTTCTTTTAGACCTAGATAGAGATTTTTATGTATTTCAATGCTTTGGTCTAATGACTAGCTATGTTATGGCCAAATATATCCCCTTATTCCTCTGATCCTATCGTAAATTTAAATCGGTATATTTCGACGCGGTGTTTCAATTTTTATTTTAATATCAAGAACTTTTTACAGAAATCAAATCTCCGATCAAACAAACAGCCATAGCAACGGGTTCAACAGCGATTAACTGGAACCCATTTTAACTTTTTATCGAAATTCCGTGCCTCGGTTACTAAAGACACTGTATCCAAGGAATATTTATCCTCCTCGTAAAGCTGGTCCAAATGGCACGAAAAATTATGCACTGCGTATTTTATTCCAGAGCGAAAGTTGGTAGAGAGTTGATTGGCCGATGTATCGTTCCTTTCTCAGCTGCGTCGTAGTGAAATGAAAATGGAAAGGAGCCAGATCGACTTCGTGGGGCGTCATTTCGCATGTGCCCACTATTAATTGGGACGTTATCTCTGTCAAAAAATATGGCGGAACTTAGCACAGTAGAATTTAGTATTTGGACGCGATGTGTAGCCGGTTGGAGAGCCATCTACTTCTTGGGGGTATGCAGCATTGTCTTTCGTTTGATGAGAAGATTCGAAATTTTATCGTCGCACGCTCTTCATTTTACGGGCTCAAGATGAAAGGAAGGGATGAAAACCTCTTTGGGAATTCCGATCCCAATTAGAGATTCCTTCGGTATTTCAATAGTGCCGTCGTAAATTTCCGCGAGGATGAGCATCGTCTCCACATCCCTCTGGAATTTCTGCCATAATTATCACAATGATTTGTACTTGGTGTTGATAAGTTCGTGTCCACACGTTTGTAGCATGTTCGTAATTGATGAGTTGTGGCTCATTAGCTCAGGGGCTGCCTGGATATCCATCCAGGTTTACGAAGCTCTTTGTAGAGGCATTGGTAATTATTGTACGAGCTGAGGATTGTGGTAAACACTATAGTATTCTCACTGAGTGGTACGTATTGTGGTTGTAATAAATAACATTTATAAGAATAATAGTTTTATAGCTTTATTGGTGACTTTCAACGACGGAGGAATACTTCAATTGTAAAATAGAGGAAAATCCCTATTAGTTGGGACTCAAACCTGGTACCCTATCGTAGGAAGATCAGTGTGCTAACTTTTCCCCAGCTAAGGTCGCATTTTGTTATTCTTTGCTGACTAGAAAGTCATAGTGTAATCTAAAACGAATTATTTTATTCGAAATCATATTCTATACTACATTACTGGAACAAATGAGATTTAAAATGAAACTTAACATAAAAATGCAGTTTTAAATACTTCGAAATTGATCAAATAATATATAAAAAATCAATTGACTTTAAAAATGAAAATTAAAATACAGCAATGCTCTACAAGATGCTTTTAAACTCATTACTAATCATATCCTAGAATTTAACCCAAATAATTAATTTTAATTTCGCGATAGATGGCTTCATCTTAAATAATTCCTGGTCCGATGTAATGTCACGGAGAAATTCCTCATATAACACCTCAAACGTAGTTATGCACGATCTTCGGTAGCTCCCAGAAAATTCTAATTTTGCGAGGATATTGGATCTTTCCATCATAACATGATTTGGCAACATCCCTCGGTATTCCATCGCAGAAGTTGAATGTAAAATCCTCCGCGAGCTAACCTTTTGTACGTAAGCTTTTGTGGGTGGGTTTGGATAGAAACCTTACTTTAAATTCTTCCCTGTCTGGAAGACATACCTCCCCGAGATTCATTACCCTTCTTTATTTGCGACGAAGGTTTTCTCATCACCAAGGTCTCTGAGGATCTGCGCATAAAGTACTCTGAAGCACTTCGGAGATACGTCTCAGACGTACCTTATATGGGATTGAGATAGGATTTATTGAATTTAAACCCGGAGTACTATTACTTTCACCGACTGCAGAGGAGTGTGATATTACTTTCTCTAATTCAATAACGGAAGGATTCATAGCGATTCTCTTTGTGGAAGGAAGACTCGATTTAATCTGCGCGATTGAAGTTACGGATTATAAGACTCTTCCAGGCGCCATTGTTCTTCATGGTCTCTTATTGCAAAGTGATTGCGAGAACATACCCGACTCCTTTATATGATTTTCTCTGCAGCCTTTTAAATTACGTTACGTTGTTATTGACTCCACTTCGTCTCATTGGTCACGAACCAGAAATTGTGTTATTCTGCAAATTTATATTGAAATACGATCTCCTTCGTTCCGTTTCCGAAGTATTTCTCATCGTGTAATGCAGATTAGATTGGATTCTCTTCAATATTTTATATAATTTAGGAGAACGAATGTTAACCTAAATGGAATTTAAAAGATTTAGATTTAAATTTGAAATTCGTACGCGAGAATATTGAAGTAACATAATATTTTCATTAAATGAAACAAACTCTTTATATTTCCATGTAATATTATCGCGTTTTCTCTAATTTCAGCATTCTTATTCTATAAGAATTTGAGACACACAAGTACAGTATAGAACAGTAATTGAGATCCAAGGCGATGGTCTATTAATGAGAAAATACTCTCTTATACATGTACATACGTTTTCGTCTAGTTAAATTGTACTACATGAGTTATAGCTGGAAAATAATTCATTGCATTGTAGTTAGGACTTCATTATTTAAATAGATGCAGCATCAATATAGTTCTTCTGTAGTGAATTGAAAAAGGATAGATTAATGTGAGGACTTGAAGAACTTGGCTCACGATACAAAGTACCTTGATTTATTTCGATGGATATCCTGCGATATTTTAGAATATTTGTCAATTCTCAACCCTTTATCCTGTTCTAATCCAGGTCATCTATTTCAAAGACGTGGTTTAGGCGTTTTATGTGTCTCTGGGTAGTTTCTAAGGATCGCTTCAAAGTCGTCCTATTATTCATTGGGTTTCCACGACTCAGAGGACGAGTTTGGATCAACAACGATTGTTTTCTGAAGGTTTAATGGGGGCCGAGGACTGAAAAACCGCACAATTATTTCAGAGCGTCACATACAGCTTCTTTTTCAGGGGTTGCCAGGCCTTTCGTTGAATATAAATTTTCCTTGCGAGCTCGGTTGAATTGTTTTCGCACGCAGCAAGAAGTTTTTTTTATCCGGAGAGTCATTAAAACGACTTCAGGCGAGAAAGAAGGTTGCATTTCGGATGGTTTTATTCTTATCAGGAAAGAAAAACATGAGATGATTGTGCTTAATGAGTATCTCCTGAGAAACAGAATTGTTTTAAAGAATTTTCACGACATTCTAATCTTTATGTGGGAATATAACGTAAAATAATTTATAATTCGATATGGAGATGAGCTTAAGCTTCAGTACATTCACCATTTATTGTGAAGAGCGCTATGAACTGAATGGTGTTTGTCAGAAAAGATGACAAATTTGTTTGCTATGGTGAAATATTCATGAATCAGTTGATAATTATGTATGACAATAAAGGAAGTAAAAGAAGATAGAATTAGAGATATACTATTGCAGATATAATACGTAAACGAGGTATATAGTGAAGGAATTCAAAAGCGAATTATAAGGGTAAAAGTTGAGTTATTAATTCTTCTTGATACAAAATATGTACGAGTGATAAATAAATATATATAAACCTAAGAAGAAGTGAAAGAATTATCGCGTAACAAAATGCTACGTATTTGTTGGAACAATCGTGTTCTAAAGGTCAAGATAAGAGGAACAAATTTCTACAATTCTTTTCGAAGAAAATATTGAATTTATCTTGGAGAATATCCTTACTATATTTTACATGAATGTATTCGCAATAATATTTTGAGAATCTTTTAAAGAAAACCGTCTCTATAATTTCAAATATCTTATCCATATTAATGTATGAAATTTAATATAAAAGTGATATCGTTGGTAATAGCTTGGCGACAAACTCATAAACCAGAAGTACTAGGGTGTGACGTTCTATTGGAAATAACTCTTATCTTATCCTAGATGTGCTGTAAAAGTTGTTGACGGTGGATACTCATGTTCTCCCGTTTGATGTGCAGCCACTTGACCGACATCCACTTTGAAGAATATCCCACGTGCATTCCTCACTGTGTACTTTTCACGATTCGCTACTTGATTTAGGAAATGGATGTTGAAAATTGATGACTCGATAAGTTTACGTGATATTTGCGAAATGGTTTTAAATAAAATTATAGACAACAGAGTTAATTCCATCCTAAAGTAAACCTAGGGAACATATATATTCTGTATATTTTTCAATTTTATTATTTCTAAATATATCAGAATATCGAGTAAAAATATTTGCGGGAATTTTCGATTCAGTTCATATTTGTTTCCATCTTTATCAGTTACGTAACACGAAGAAATATTCAAGATTTTGAATCTCATTTTGTTAATATATCGCTATTTATTTCGATTTATTCGCTAGTGGCTTTTATAATTTCTCCAATTCTAAAAATTCATCTTAAATTCAGTAATGGTTCGCTCCAATACATACGCACTCGTGTTTAACAGATAATATCTAAAACAATTCGTGAATTAAATACTCTAAGATTCACCAGTTCTTGTTACGAACCATAAACCAGAGCGTTATTTGCAGCAGTTTGGTTATGTAGGGCATCGTGTAGAGCGTACCTTGACGCCGATGTTTATGTATAAAAATCGCAAAACATCAATGAATGCGTCGATGTCAAAATAATCCCCTGGTCGCCATAGCAACCGGAGGCCGCCCCAGCCAATGAAAAGTGAGTATCCTAGTGAGAAGCCCACTCATTCTGAAACGTCCGCGCTGGAGTAGGATAACGAAGTATCGAAAACGTTGGGAAAGGCGTCCACTTTCATTCTGCTCGACATCTGTCGCAGAGATACCCTCGTTTACGGCAACAGAACCGTCTTTTGGGAAACGTCGTTCGACACTTCTCGAAATTCATATAAATTAGGCTTCGCCTTCTTGCGAAAGGAAGCAGACCTGCTGAAATGGAAACTGGCTAACTTGAATATGCAACACTTGCGAGGAAGAAAACACAGGCAATCCTTTTTGGTATTGATTCGTATTAAAAATGCATGAAATGAATTGCAGTACTTCTAACACGGCTTACGCAACCCGTGTATATGTACAACTAGGAACTGATTTTTTATCTAAGAGATATGGATTCATGTTAAACATTAGAAGTTTTGCAATTCTTTAGTAATTGATTTTTCAATTGTACAGAATGCCGAGGGAATACTTTTAAAGGCTCATAGGTCGATCCACCTTGAGAAATAACTAGTTTCTAGCGTGAAATGAATACTTCCTTGATTTGACGGATGTTTGGATACTAACAACAAAGATAGACTTTTGCCTTGTCTTTTACATAGTGCTACTTCTGCTCTACTATCCGAATATTCCCAAACTATTTTGAATATGTATGCATATTTTGACAAGTTATTGAAAATTATAGATTGATTACTTTTCTATCATGGGAACAATTTTTATACGTTACTTGGTTTCAATTGCTTTTGGGTAGCTCAATGATCTTTGCCTTCCAAAGTATATTTGTTTATCTTGTATTGTATATCTCTGAGAGGTACCAGTATATTGAGGATGTTTGCTTTGACGTATACTTATAAATAGCAACATCAATACTTTATAGTTAGTAATACTTTATAAGTATAGACACGGTGAGAATATATTTATAAATTAATCAGAAAACGAATAACTGTTAACTTGTGCAGAATCGATTATCCGGTAACTCGTGTTAGAAACGTTTGCGCAGTAGCTGACACCGCAACCTTTTAACCGGTAATCGTAGATGTAGTTGAAGAACCCGGTTATCCGATATTTACGTAACGAATTTCGGTTAACCGTCACCTTCTGCAACAATCGCTTATATGGCAACTCGCGTAAATATCAGTTGCGCTGTAACTTACACCATGACCCTTTAACCGGTAATCGTTGATATAACATTAGAACCAAGTAATCCGATATTTACGTAACGAATTCCGGTTAACCGTCACCATCTGCAACAATCGCTCGGACGGCAACTCGCGTAAATATCAGTTGCGCGGTAGCTTACACCATAACCCTTTAACCGGTAATCGGAGGCGTGACAATGGAACCCGGTTATTCGATCTTTCGATTGCCCCTTTCTCGGCTAATCGGTCTCCGAGCGTGGTAAGCAACGGAATTAAAAAGCGAGGGGATGGCCTACTTCGGTGCGACCCCTTCAACAATGCCGCTTCCCTCAATGAGCCTTCCACGTCCTTTCCCTGCATTCCGCCTTCCGCGACGATGGTCAATACGGGGATAGAGCGAGGGGTGAGCGGGAAAGAGAACGCGCTCCGTTATCGATCACGAAACTGAGGTCGACTTCTCCCCTTTCTCTCTTCCACGCTGCTTCATCTCCTACTCTCTTTCGCAGCCTCGCTCCGGGTCCACGGATGGGCCCCGTGAGGTGTTAATCTCACCGGGAGATCGCTTCAGTTCGTTCTTTTTATTCGTGCGCGACCTCGCTCTTTTTTTTACACGCCGATCTCCGTAATTAGGCCTCCCCAATGGAAAAGGACGTCGCCTAGGTGATGCTATCGCCCGACCCCCGGTTGACCCCGTAGGAAGCCCAATTTCACTCGCCCGGAAGCTCACTCGATGCTGCTATGTTGACGGGATGCATTACGCTACAAGTGGATGGGGTTGTCGCTTTTCTCCGGGAAACGAAATGCCCTCTGGTGAATGCGGGACAAAGAGGGACCCACTGTTGTTATGGATGCCTGTATATTTCGCGGGTTTTATTCCGCATCTCATCATCCCAGTATCAGAGCACAATGTAAATTCGGTTAGTTGACCCTTGAAAACTAAAATTAACCTTTATATAATAGTTTATCGTTACGTCGAAACTGAAGGAACGTTTCTATCGCTTTATATTTTAAACTATCAGCTCTATTTTCCGTTGAAATAGTACCTATTCTCAATATATCGCGTTGTTTAGATATTCAAACAACGTATCGATCTAAAGTACTATCGTTTTCTTGTATCAGAACACAAAAATTGCTTATATCTATGTTAAATTTCGATATCATTTTTAAAAAATACGTTGTGTCAAATACGAGAAATTTAATAAATTAGATATTTACGGGAATAATATTTTACCGACCAAAGTAATTTGACTCTCAGTTGTCGTACTACAGAGTAAAGCTTGTACCATCAATAGCAATAGAAGAATAATCTGTGATATTACAGAAGCCTTTCGAAATATTTTGAATAGGAAACTATGTTCCCGAATGAAATTATATTTCCTTTGATCGTGTAAAGACTTCAATTCACGATTCAGTGACCTCAAACGGGTCAATCTTATACACTCGAATGTATGATTTGCAATTTGAATAGAAAATGAGAGGGACCCAACGTACGGGGATTCCCTCTTTTCTTACGATAGAGTTCATATCTAGGTTAGCTAATTGGCAGATTCTACAGCATTCAAATTTCAACGTCCCAATTCATGCATTGCACGCTGTGTATTACTCGTCGTTTTACGGCGTTCGTTCTGTCCCCTTTTCCTAAATTCCCAAAGCAAACTCAGTCGCTCCAATTAGTCCGTTTTCAGACTCTTTTTTATCCGGAAATAAAATTGTAAATACTCTCCCTTAGTTTGCCTTCCGATTAAATTTCCCTCTCCTACGAGAGACGGGAATATTTAATTACAGTGAGCGCTTCCGGATGGTTGAGATGTGTTACATTCCGGACGAAAGGGTTTTTATCACGCCTTTGATATGCTGCTCTTGATGACATTGAAGCTCTCTCTCTCTCTGTGTGAAAACTGCATTTCAATCCCGTGCGATTTTATGTCAATATTTTCGGTGTGAACTCGTGTGCGGGTCAATCTTTGGGTGCAGATGCACTCGTTGGGTGTAAAATCTCGTGAAAAAAGAGATACGTCCTTTCGAGTCTTTGATCGATTTTCTATTCGATTCTGGTCGATTTTTTGTATCGATTTGGAATTCGATAATGTGCACGAATGTCTATTTTGATATAAAGTATCGCCTGATATAAATCATCGAAAATTTTTGGTGTCACTCTTTCTAAATAAAAGCGTATTTTTGGTGTCGATTGAAGCAAATATATATATCTAATTCTGAAAGTGTCTTACTGATTTAAAGTTTCGTATTTTATCTATCAAACACAATGAATAATTTCAGACCGAATCCCAAATCGGCTGGACAGTAAAATGATTAAATAAACTCTTCACAATTTTCGATAATTTAGAATACTGGGTTTGAAATTCGTATTCAGTTGTCATGAATTTCGGATTTCCCGATGTACAAATACTTCTGGATATTCTATCTTTCAGTATTTTTACCTAACCATTTGTCTGAATTATACCCTATGGAAATTTAAAGGATATTTTACGTTATATTTTATACTTAAATATATTGTTTCTTATAACAATACATGTATACTTTCTAAATATCTATCTACTGCATTCAAATACTACACATTTTATTTGTCTTTATTTAGCGAGAAATTTGCTCTTAACAGACTATTATTATATGTAATTCTGTAAGGAAACAATTGTATTCAATTCCAATTCTTAAATATAATACGATCAAGGACTCGAACCCGGGACCCCAAGGATGCTAGTTGCTGATATGCAGATAATCCACTGAATTTATTCATATTGTTTACTATGCTTTATTCTAGATTTTATGAGTGACATTGTGGGTGTATCAAACTTCATCAACAATAAATTATTATATTGTAGTTACTTTGTTACGATTTAAAGTAATATGAAGCGAATACTTTCGATGAATGTAGTTTAAATTTTCCTAAAAGACGAATTCTGAGAGCATATTTATTGTAATTTATTCGTATTTATCTAAGTACAAACCTCTCAAATAGCTGTGTAAACTGTGTATCTCACTCGCTTCTATCGCAACCGGTCCCAGGTCCTATTCCCGGTCAAGCCAGCGCTTGCCAAACTATCCTCACCGCCTAGAACAATGCCTCAAACAACATACAAGGTCCTCTCGAAGGCCATCCCGTTAAGGCGTTAAGACGGTCCTTAAAGACCGCTCTCCATCAGCATGATTCATTTACGTCTCGTAAAGGTTGGGCGAGAGAACAAGGGCAGGTAAAGGCTTTTTTCTCGGAAGAGATGGAATATTCAATGACGCGAACGTGAAAAATGAATCTCGGAAGGGCTCATCTCTGAGAGCGCCGGGGGCCACTACCCGGGTCGCAACGGATGTCCCATCCTCCTCCTCTCTATATTTACCTCATCCGAGGCAAATTCTCTCCTCTCCCACACCACCCACCCCTTCTTTCCCTCCTTTTTAATATAGATCCGCTTATTTGACGTCGAAATAAAGCACTCGATTAAAAATTCGCGGCCCTAACGACCATCGCGATCATTTAATGTTACATTTGCCGCCTCTGGGATTTACTGTCATTCGCGTCGAGAGTTTGAGAGCATTTTTTTGTCTTTTTTGAAGGCCAGGTTGAGTGCGAGGCCGAGCTAGATTATCGTGTTGCCTTTTTGGGAGGGATTAACATAGGAAATTTACAAAGGAAACGTATTAGGACCTTGAGTCCTCTTTGTTTACTTTTCGTGGCTTAGAATGGGAGATCGTGGGGAATAAAGCCTTCTATAGAATGTGTTTTCCTATGAGGCACGTTTTAAGTATTATTTTATGAAAGTAGATGCCTGATGATTCAAATACAATATATAAGGTGCTAACTACTAACCCAGCCTTTGTGGATTTTAAATATTTTTACCCCTCTTCGCGTTTTGAAATATAGAAAGACTGTTATTACATAAATATGAACATAATATAATCCTTACTAATATGATTATTTTACTTTAGAAAATGACTTTTAAGGTGAAAAATTAGAGGGGCTACAAGATTTTATTTAGATCGTATCTTCAATTCACATACCTTGAAGACCCCGTAGTCTTACGTGAAATTTAATCATGATATATCCTATCGTACGTGGAGACGAGAAGAAATCTTCTATATTTAAGAAATTAGAAAATTGTTTATTAATTCGATCTACTAACTCATAAGATTAAGCACTGCAATTTCTACTTACGGAAAAACAAAAGTTAGGGACGCATTTATAGGAATCAAAGAATTATTGGTATTTTATTAACTGAGATAGCTTTTAAGTTCCGTCCTTTACATAAACGACCCTATTGTTTTCGACGGTAATATTTTTCCCGGCGATGGATTTTAGACTAGTCAAGTGCCCAAAGCCACTTTTCAGCCCGCAAAACTATTAAAAGGAAATATGAAAGCTCTCGGACTGTCTCCATCCATCTTGACGAGAGTAGGTTTATCCAAGCATCCTTTTCTGCTCTTCATCTTTATCTATGTTTGTAGGCCTCCTTGGCAGAGTGCTTGGCATGATAGACGTTGCTCTGATGGTAGCGTAGATCTCGAGCTACCGACGTACGCGATTGTGTCCATAAGGGAAGGAAAGGAAAGAGTTCTGAAGTACGAGAAGAGTACAGTAAAAGTACGAGATGTGTGTAAAAAGAGGATCATCCCTTCAAGAGCTGTTCATTATCTTCGTTTCAGAGCTGAAGAATGGCGATCATCATCTTACAGTAGCGTTCCATTCCTTTCCGGTCTCTTTTTATATTTTGCCATCATTCTTACCGTCGATGGATGCTCACCATTTCTTACCTATCCCAATACAATTTTTCATCCACATCGTCTACTTTTCTTTCGGTAATATTTTCGGGAAAAGATCGCACATAACGTAGAGGAAGTCTCATCATTAATGGGAACCATTTTCGCAAATTTCTTTCTCATTGAAGAGAATTGCAAATTGCAAACCTATCTTCATCATTAAATAAAAATTTCCTATCTTCAGTGTGATTATTTTTCCTCGATACTAAAGACCTATTATCTTATTTATCGTTAAGTTCCATTTTCACGTCCACTCATCAGAATTTTCTGTTACACATAAAATAGTTCGAAAAGTCCTTTATCTATCGTGATGAAACGCATAATTGAATCACTCGACGTAATCACCTTCCGTTAAAAAATAGTTCAACTATAAACTTTTAATGACAACGTCGGAAAAAATTCTTGTTTTAACAACACAAAAAATTTTCTTCCTTTGACTCTTTAATTAAAAGTTTTACTGTAAAACTCTATAAAGTGACGCTAGATCTTATCTATTCAATAGTCAAACTACTAAATAACTTTCTTATATTCTTACCGTAGGGATTGTATAGATTTTTATTTTATGACGCACAAGGTTCTCTAATGATTGAAAAAACATTCGTTGTTCATCTGTTAATTCCTTAAGTTTGGTGTACTCTTGGTGTTCATTTGTCTATAACTTGATATAATTTGATTTTATGTCGCAGTTATACAGTTGTTATCTTAAAGAATGAATTTTTCTAATTTTTCTTCCTTTAAAGCGATGAATTACTTTGTTAGGCAGAAGTTTGCAGCATTGTAGAACGTCGCAAAATGGCCTAGCTGTTCAAGTACGTTTGTTATCAATCCCATCATTTTTATCCATCTTCCTCTACGCCCATCCTTTCCATCCCTCCCAAAAGCATCTGCAATCTGAAGAGCTCCTGGGAATGATTGCCCTCCAGAGAACATCGTGTCATCTTCGGAAAGCCTCTTGCGTCACGGGATCCATGCAAACGCCGAGCAGATAGCTCGCGGCTCTTCTCCAGTAATGGATCTCTCAGCAAACGGTTCCTTATTTATTATCCAGTCCTTTTCATCTCTCGATTCTTCTTCCTCCGCCGTGAAAAAATAATCCGGAGCAACTGCGTCTCATTGAGAAATCCGCGTAGACGTTCCGTTCGGACGTATCGGAAAAGATCGATGCAAAAAAAAGTTGAAGCTCGGCATGCACAAAGCGCTCGATTGAATTACGTGAAAAGTAATAAAGAAAAGAGATTCGTTTCCTTCTCCGACGGCCGTTTTCCACGGCGTAGATTAGCGGAAGCGATCGTGCAGACTGTTTGTAAGTGGCTTCGTTCGGCTCTAAGCACGTTTTCTTTTCGATCCATTAAGATCACTCGCGTTTGCCCATACGTTCGTCTTTGTGTCTTGCCGTCTGATGCAAGAGGCGATTTATTTTTCGGAGGCGTTTACGAGATATCTTGAGGTGCTCGAGCGTACGTCTCAGAAAGGGAGGGTTGCTTTCTACTTTATTTTGTTACGTGCGGATGATGTTTTGGTTATGTTATGGCCATTTACATAATTTCTGTATTTCGAAAGCAGTAATATATAGGTGTTTGATATATAATTCCAATGTCCTGGGTTCGATTCCCGGACATAATTTGATTCTCCCATGAAGGAATGATTATTTGGGTGATGAGAATTCACGTAATAAAATTGTGTAAATAATGATGATTATTATAAAGATATGATTAAGTTTCTCGGGTAAGAACTTTTTCATGTTTTCAGGGATAAATTTATAATATTCATTTTTTCCATAATTGTAGGACATATATGAATAAGAATGACGTATTTTATTTTTAAACCTAAATTAAAAGGATATTTTTCTTTATCTTCTAAAATCTTCTAATTACATTCCTATGATTATGGTATATTCATTTAGAACAGTTTTAGCAGATAAGGGTTTTGAAGCCAAAGTTAAATTACTTTTAAAGTAGGTCGATGGAAGCAGTCATACTTAACCTGTCAAGCAGTAGGATTCGTCACAAAAAATCAAATCCCTGTTTCCCGTAAATTACTCTGGATGAAGTTTGGTCCTTTAGTTACCAAGTTTAATAATCAGGATTGGGAACCAATCACATTTTCCTCGGTTCAATAAAGAAAATTTTAAACTTGTAAATTATATTTGCACTTCAGTAAAATCCACATTATAATTGATATAAAACAAAAGAAATTACATTTATGATCCTTTGCATTGAAAAACTTTAAAATGATTCTTTAAATCAGTAAATGAAATGAAAAAGTTTTTGTAATGACTCACTTTATTTTGTGTTATTGTTCTGAGACTGGCTTAAATGCAGGATAAGAATATTAGTTAACAGGAATTTAGGCAAATAACGAATTCATAATATGTTTCAATTTAAGGTTAGACCGTTTAATTCTAAAATAAAATGCTACGGTAAGGAATTTTGCTATTTCGAAATATGACTTCCATGAAGTAATCGGATAAAATAGGCCAGAAGGATGAGACAAAAAAAAATTCAAATGAAATCTTACGTTTTGAAGAGATTTTCTTTTTGAGGCATTTGATAGGAATCATGTGTTTGAGGCATTGATTTTTAAAGTCGAGAAATGAAAGAAAGAGAGTGCTTCCAAGTTGCTCTACTTGCTCATCCCTTATCGCAGACAATGATGTAACAAAATTTAAGTTTCATTTACTCTTAATTGTCTACATTTATTTACTTTCGTTTCCTCGAAAGAGAAACTGGAACACTTAGAGCTTGGTTTCCTACTTAATTATCGCTGCAGATTTTTATCCAAGTTAAATACTTATCTCTCTACGTATTTTAATTGTCCGAGATTGTGTCGTAGCGTGGGAATTTTACAGGAGGTTCTAGTCTCGTTTACCTAATGAACGTTACATGTGGAGTAATTAATGGAAGTTATCTCGGGTCATTAGTGGAAGCTGACAGGAAAAACTATGCAAAATTACGTTACCGAGGTTTCCCACGTGATGTATAATCCTATTTCCGGGATATCTCTTTCATTATAATCTCCATTGCGTGTCTTCTCGGTTTTTTTCTCATCTCCACCAGAAATATGGAGAATGCATACTTTCGCGAAAGTCTTTATAATTCACACCCATATGTTAATCCGCAAAGTATCAGCCGAGTAGTTTCGTGCCAAATATCTCAGCGGATAAACAAACTCCGCGGGGATAACGAAATTTTTTCGAGCGAGGAAATAAATAACCGACTGTGCCTAAGAGGGAAAAAGAGTTCGTCGACCCGCTCGAAAGGGTGTGTGTGCGCTTTTAAAAAGCAGACTTTTTAATTCACCGATGGGTTACATGCGACATTTAGAAAATCACGAACCTTCTTCTCGTCTGTTTCAAATTTCATTTTTCGCCGTCGACGGGTGTGAATCTCTCTCTCTCCCTCTAAATCCTGTGAAGGCCTTCATTTGCGTTCCTTGTGTTGGAATACGTTGTGAGATATGCCATCCTCGTTGCCCTACATGAGTAATTTCTTTATTCGTTGATTTTGCAATGCTTCGCTTCGGCTGCAGTCCAACGACCTTTCGAGGAAGAATTTCCGCTCTCCCGTTATGAGTTCATACCTGGCTTCTGACATTTAACCTACTTGAGATGTAGCTACTGGTTTAAAAACTCGATGACCCGGGCGATTTGGGAGTGGAACTTTTAGAAGGCTTTGTCTATTGCGCATGATGTGAACCTAGTCACCCTACGCTAATAATTCCCGAAGTTATCTAGCGTAACTAACTGATGTTTCACCAGGATGTAGTGGATGACTCATTTTCAATAAAAAAGCAATGTTTCTTTACGAAATTACATCGTGGAATATAGGAATATGAAAGAAAATACGTTCTTCATACACAAATGTTATACCTACAGATACAATCTATTAACCCATAAATATGTACATCATATGTTAAAACTTTAATAGTTTTTCATAGACACTTCCTCTTCCAAAAAGAAATTTTTGTCAGGTTAGCGTAAAACAGTTATGCATCCCCTGACTGAAGTCTCCTTTACGTTTGATTTATCTTAATTCATTTTTTCCTTACTTCTTTGAATGTTTGTGTGTCACGAACACCCGTTCTTTTACAAACGAAATTCTACATTCCTGAATTTCGTTTAGTTTTAATTATAAGCTTAATTCGCTCCGCTGCGTTCTGAGATAGTTACCATGGAATCAAGGCCCGAATTACGGATTCTATTATGTTTTCTCGGCTTATTCTTTCTTATCATCCGCTTAGAGCCGCATTTTCTTTTTAATTCTCTCGTGGGAATGTCGCTCATCACGCACCCTTTCCGTCGAATTTATCATCGACGTTACGCTAAAGAGGGCAGTGAAGCAGTCCTCCAATTCCCTTGCAAAGTAAACGTAAGCCTTCTTCGTGCTCTATAACCTCATCCGTATCAACGTTACGGGAAAATTTCCGAAATTCCCAGCCGATGGATAAAAGACGAAAGTAACCTATGGTACGGATACGCGAACATCGTTTTGACGTCCCGAGAGTAAATTCCGTGCATTTCCAAAGAGGATGACGCCATCATAAATTCGCTTGCAGATCGGATCTCGTCGAGTTATATCATGCGTCAAGCATTCGGATGGAATTCTGGGGAAGGGAATGAGTGACTTATACACGGTTCTACGGCCTCAGGCTCATGAATAGCGAGCAGGGATAATTTTTATCCCTGCCCGCGATTGCCGAAGGTGTGAGTTAGAAAATTGGTACGCTGATGCTAATATTTCGGAAGCTACCACTCCGGTCGTACTCGGAATAGGCAGTATATCATCGGATTTGGGAGCTCTGATCTCGCGTTGACAAAGCTTCTTTCCGGGCTCGGGAATACGACGAACTTTCTCGTCGCAAGATCGTTTTCTCGGGACGAAAAAGTCGCAGCCAGCTGAGATCGTTACATTCCTAATGCTAACAAAATCGTATTCATTTTCAATCCCAGCGATGTTTACCGAGAAAAGCGGATTTCTGTGATGAAGAAGTACGAGTTGGGCGGAGTAAACTTCGTGCTATTTCGTGATGGGAAAAATGATAACGGGAAAGACTTCCGTCGAAGTTACCGCATCCAATTCTAAGAAAGAAAATGTTTAAGAAAAATACCGCAGCGCTATGTGGGGCATACCTATCATGCGTTGTTTAGATATATCTCTCTTAAGCTGGATCTAGTTTCCTAGGGAGAAGTTATTTTCTGCATTATGTGTCCAGAATGGGAAAAGTTTTTGGGTTTTGTGTCGGGGACGTCGTGTTTACTTTTTCTTTTTGAAGTAAGAAGTAGGATAATGTTAGCTTTTTGAGATATCGTAACTCGAAAAAGAAATGATGAGGAAAAGTAGATACTGGATTTAAATTTTAAGTGCAATATTAGAACTGTGACCTTCTTCTCATGTTGCATAATTCATTGGCACGGAGAAAATGTCCCTCAAGGATGGTAACTTTAAATTAAATATTAATAAATGAACAAATGAATTAACTGTTAATAAAGGTATAGTATAAAAATTCTCATTTACATCTAGGTCGATTACGAAAGGAGTTACTTTAGGTAAAAGTATCATTAAATTTGAGAGAAACTTTTATTTTTCTGCTAGAAAGTTTAATTAGTTGAAAACACCATTCAGTTTAATACAAATTTCTACTCTTTCCCTTCTTTTATAATTAAATACATATTAATTTGTTTAATGATCATCTGTTTTTGTTTGTCCTTAGGAAGAAATTTTCCAACGTCAAATGGGAATAATATTTAAAAGTATATTATGATATTAATTATTGTCTGGAAACACCCAAAGACAAATTCATTAAAATATGTTTTTAAAAATTTCGTTCAACTCTCTAATAAAAACAACACTCTTAATGATGGGAAAATACATATGGAAGAACCTTGTATTTTTCTGCCAGATATAATAATGTGTTGAAAATACCATTCCAGGAAATACTGAATACTTATGATTAATTGTTGACGTAAATGAATGAAAAGAAGATTTAGAATGCGTAATGTAAAAAATGAGCAAAAGTATTTGTTATCTACAATTTTATGCAAAGTTTACCGCGTTTCGCAAGATATTTGATCTAGTTTTATCGATAAATGATTTTAAGATAATTTAAAGTGTTAGAAATGAAATTCAGTAATATTACCTCAAGTAAGACCTTATATAACGTGAAGGCGTGAGAATTTCGCGAAAATCCTCGCAATTTTCCAGAAATTTCGCGATAGCAGTTTACGGAAATTTGCGATGACTTGGTTCAAGGATAGCGAAAGATGACGGTAGGCGGTCTCGTCTCAACCGAGGCCGAAAAAATCTCAAGATCAAATTGCGAAGCAACTTACCGCCCTCGACGGCTCGAAATACTTGTTTTGACACGTTTTCATTCCGCGAATGTTTTTATGCGAAAGGAATTTCCTTTTAGTTAATTTAACGCCTGTCTCTTACCATCTCGCGGTGCACCGGAAAGGTAGAGACGGGTGGAGAGTGACACTGGGAAATGGGAAGAAGCTTTCAACGGTTGACATGCGAGTCCTACCTGCAGGGGAGCAGCGACAAATTAACTTACTAAAATGGAAATTCTTTCGCTAGGGAAAACGCTACTCGTACATTATCATCTTTGGAGGAGGTGAATGGAAGGTCGCTACTAGCTATAGTGGAATTGTCTACGGCGCTGCTTTCGAAGTCTTTTTGCGTCCATGGTTAACTTCGAGGCTAACTTTCCTACGACCAGAAACAGGGCAGGAATTTCTGATTAAATGTGGATCTTTGAGTTGCGCTAAGGCAGTTTACTCGTCCCGGAGTTTAATGGTAGTTTAACGATTTGCTCAGTTTCTACGTAATTGTATGGCGACTAAGCTTTTAAAGTTACTATGGCGTCGTGTGATTGTTGATTAAAATTTTACTTATGAACTTACATTACTTTGGCTCAGGATTATAATGATTTATTAAATTAACATCATTTTATTTTTTAAATTGAAAAGGAATACGAAATCTATGAAAGCCATATTTATTCGATCATTAGAATTGTTTCGATTATTTTCTTATTCTATACCCATTTTAATTTAGAGAAGTATTTTTTTTATTTTATCAATAACAATGTTGTTTTCACGTAACGTCATAGGCTTTATATCACGTCAAAACGCTTTTGGGATCAGGTATCTCAATTATTATTTTTTTGGTAAACATTCTCATGAGTTTCAAAGGTGTTATTCTTCCTGTCATACCCGCACTGTATCGAAACTTTTTGGTCGAATTGAAACCGAAATGAACTCTCAGTAAGCCAAACATTTGATTCCTGTGGAGGTTTATTCTCCCAAAGCAGCGATTCAAATCCAACTCTTCGAAACAGGATCCCGTTGAATGGATTGATGTTTCAGAAACGAAATTTCACGGAGAAACATTAGGTGTCTCTCAGAATCCGGAAATTTCCATTAACGTATCAGATTTTCCGGGACGAGTTTCGTATCCTTTGAAAATACACATGAATTCCATCATCGGATATAAAACCTACCTCTTGGTGTGGCTGTCTATCAAAGTCAAAAGAAATTAAATTATTTTTCATTTTAAATCGTATGATAATGAAGTTGGAATAAATAACTCTTCAGTACTGGAATATCAATATCCCAGTTCATATTTACAGCAATTAATAGAAGTGTTGGTGTTAAATATTTTTATTGTTAAATTTCGAATAAATTTATCTGAGTTACTTAACGGAAATTCTAAGGGATTTTTTAATATGTGGCCTTGGTAATTAAAATATTTCTTTTCTTTCGTTGGAAATAAATAAGACGTAATTTCACCTCTCATCAGCTTCATGCAATTAATGGCTTCTTTGCATGCATTCTTCAGCACCGTTATAATGGAGGTGAAAGGACACTTTTAAGTTTTCTTCTTCAATTAATATCCACATAATAAATCCTTTAATTACGTAAAGGTCAAGGAAAAGTGGCATTTTTACCCTGTCACTCCTATTCTCTTCTCATATCACTCAGACGAGAAAGAAGAGATGTTGAAAGAAAATAAAGATGAGAGTTTTCAATTTCACAAATGATTGAAAATTCATCATATTATTTCTTATTCTTGATCTAGAATACATATGCTAACACTACTTTCATCTACGAACACATTTGCAAGAGAAAGGGCAAAAAAATTCTCTATGAGAAATATTTTTAATATTCCGATCCTAAGAGTAATGGATTTCTAATCCAATTATAGACATATCATTTGATATATCTTATTAATAGCTATCCATCTCACAAGGACATAATAAACAGAGTCTAAACTAAAGCAATTTAAAGATACGAATTTATCAGTATTGTTTCGGAATCTATCATCATTAATGAAAACAAACCATTTCAGCGAACTTTTCGCGCAATTTGCAATTTTGAAGTTTGATAACAATCCTAGAAAATCTTATTTTGATTTGTTCCTAGAGCCTTCACTATTGTCACGAACCAAGCGTCTGGAGTCAGCGGTTTTATACGAAAAAGAACGACTCAACACGTCTTGCGCCGCAATGTTAATTACTTGACTCGCTCGTGTGTCACCGAATGTTGTTCACCAGACGCGATTCGCGGAGACTGGAGATTTCAAGGTTGAAACCCCGCCAGCGCCTTGGTGGGGAGGAGGACTTACGTAAATTGGGGCAAATTACACGGCGAACAACGTCCCCCGGCAATTGGAGTCTTCTGGAAGGAGGGAGGGGGGAGGAGGAGAAGGTCGAACGGGGCTTGTCCCGGTATCCCTTCCCTTGCGTGACTCGATGCACGCCACGTCCAAGACGTTCGATGGCATAAAACGCTGCCATTACCGGATGGTCACGAGAGTATCATCCCTTGGTAATGGACGGGTTCCCCTCGTGAGGTCGACCATCGATTCCCTCCGGAAATCCATTAAATACGTATCAATCATGGTTCGCGAATGGTCAGGAATCAGACCCTCAGGATGTCCGGAATCCCTCATTCTTCGACCTTCAAAAGGACATGACAAGCGGTGGAATGCCTCCATATATTATGACCCAAGGAGATGACCTTACTTAATACCTGAATCGTCGTTATAGTCCCCAAGTATACTATGTGGGGGTGACTCCTCCTTTTTCCGATGTGCTGTCGTGATGGATTAATGATTCCTACAATGTGTCTCTTTCAATTATAACTGCTTTAAAATTGACGGTTTTGAGGAGAACTCAATGCGAGGTTTTATCGGTATAAAAGAGGCATGATTATTTGAAAAAATTCTGAGAATAAAGCTATTTAAATTGTGCATTTTTATATTTAACCATTAGCAAAAAAAGGAAAGAATTTTGCTCTCATTTTGCTTTTATATTGTTAAGATCATATTTGTTTTTGTCACATTGATGAACGGATAATATAAGAAGTGAGTTATATAAATTATGAAATATTTGACGTATGAATTTGTGTTATAAGAATTTTACCTCTATTTATTAATAATTCTGTCTAATTTCTCAGTTAATATATATATAAGGATATTCTTCAAAAAACCATAATTACACTGGTTATTTCTTCAATTATTTTATAAAAGCATGGCTTATAATGGTTAAACATAAAAACTTCATCTCTTTCACTCACTTAATTTTTTCTCTATATTTTTATGCTTCCGATTATTGTTGGTATGGAGTTTTATCTGACTTTTAGCCTCATTATCTCAAAATAACATTAAGGGAAAATGAAAAAAATTATATTAAGAAGGACAGTTATTCGTAAATAGAATCCTTATTTTTTTCACATCCATAAAAAACCGCTTAAGATTTTCTAAGTGGACCTGAGTAGCCGAATATTTGATGAAGTTATTACCGAAGCTCTAACGTAAGAAGAAATTGTAGATGGGGAATCGCTACCTTGATAAAGGATTATGCATGCGTTACCATCTTCTGAGATAAGATGATTGAGGAAAACGGAGCTAAATTGAAGCTACTTTCCCTTTTTGCTAATGTTTTGCTTAAAAGCCTCTTCGGAAGATAAAGCAATCTGGAAATCTTTCCTCGTTTTAGTGCTACGAGAGTGTTCACGGTTTACGAGTTTAAAAAAAATGAAAGTGTTTCGTCAGTATTTTATGCTCGCTTTCTAGAATACTGTACGTGCCTGTTACCTCTTTTAGCTTACGTAACTTTCTTCGGCACGAACCTCGCCCAAAGGTTTGAGTTCTTTCCGTTAAAAGTGTATATTTGTCCTTTATAAAACTCTCTTATCAAAATAAAGAATTCTTGTTTGTTCGTAATAAACTCATTGAATATAATAATAAACTCTAGACGTATTTTTTATCTCAACCCACCTGGGTGCTTTCAAATGAGTTTTCTAATCCATATTAATCCAAGGGTATATGAAAAGAAATTCTCTTTCGTAATTAATTTTTGCCAGACGAATTTTGCGGAGGTCTCGTCTCGTACGTAATATAAGGCTATTAGCATAATGGAAAATAGGATGATTACGTGTGCATTAGGTGCTGAAGTGATGATGTTCATTCATACAATTTTCGTTTCGCACAACTAATATAATGCCGATTTCTCTAATTGAATTCGGGTATTAAATCCTTTACTTCTGTCAGCGTCGGTTAATTACTTTTACATAGGCTGTTATCGGCTATTGAACACCTATTATTTCTCATACCTTCAGAGAGGATATGTTTTTATAAACTTCGTTAACGCTATAGTACTTCAAATGCTGCATGTTACGATGCGGTAGCGCCTGTAATTCTACTACCCGCACGGCATATAAGTACTTTTTGCTGCCTATAAACCAGGGGTAACTTCCCTTGCTACACTTGAAACGAATATTAGGTAGGGTACATCAGTGAGTGCTTATAGAATTCACCCCATTAGTTAGCTATTACTACTGGTCTAAAAGAATCATATTTCTTTTAAATAACATAAAATGTTTGAGTTAATTATTTTCGATTTAATTGGATGTTACTTTTGTAAAGATCTCCTTTAGATTTTACCACATTCATGTCGCAGAAATGTATTACATCAAAACACCTTTCGTTTATATAACGTCAGAAATATTCTTGTTTTTTTTCCATAAATAGCTTAATTCGAATATTTTATAATTCTTACCAAGAAACCTGTGGTTGATTCTCTTTGTAATCAGTGTATTTTTCATTTTTTTATTTATATTGTAAAATATCTTTGAAAAGATATGTTTATTCTTACATAATTCGTCCCTGCTTGTGCCTTTGTATAGCCAATTCTCCTGGTGAAGTAGCCATGGAGACAAAAGAAATAAAAGATAACGTAAATGAGCACAATCCGTTAATTATCTCCCAGTCAACAAACGAGTATTTGACGATGCAATTCCCTTAATAACACCTCCGTTTCATCCTCCATCGCGTCCTCAATTCATTTACCCGATCCTTCACGCGATACCCTCCATCGAGTTAACATCTAATTGCAATCACGGTCATACCTGTTGTATTTGCGTGGTAAAACGAGTCGTAATATAAGGTTCGGACGTTCCTGAGGGACGAGCGTGTACAGAGTGGGATAAACTCGGACTTTATTGGGGCGGAACTTTCTCAGGGAAAGCATTTTGCGGTCGTCCGTTTCCAGCTGATACTCTTCACGCAATCGTCAAATTGCTCACGATAGTCGAATGGGGCAGTGGATAGGAAAAGGCCTCGATGCTTTCTTATCCAGTTCGAACAGGAAACGGTGGTGGGGGAATTTCAACGAACTGACGTTCTATCAAAACTCCTCATTAATTTTTTCTCGCCATTTCCCTTCGCTATCCAAGCTTTCACTCGACCGTCGATGTGAAACGGATGCATCTTTTATTCCTAAACGAGTCTGCGATTCATTGAGTATCCATCCACTCTCTCTATAATGGAATAGTAACCTTTTTAGGGTGCGATGAGTTTTAGATAAGTGAAAATTAATTACGTGTAAATCGCAATAATAGTATGGGTCGTTAAGAGCGATGTATTCGGAATGGATCTGAAGGGTTATTTTTTGTATTCTCCTGTTTAAGTAGTGTTACCTCATTGAATCCTTTTTAAATAACGTAGATGAGTTTTATTACTAGATTGTTTTTGGAGCACTTATTTTTAATACTTGTGATGGATGTACGTGGCTTTATATATAATAAGTTAACTAAAATTATGCGATGTCAGTTGGTCTCAGTATTCTTTCTATTGATCCGTTTTCAAGTCAATCTTTAGTCTTTGCAAAAATCTTTCTTAAACTTCAGTGATAAATTTTCTTTATTCATTATTTATTATTTCAAAATAGATATAGTTTAATTCAAATTTCTTTATTTATTCCGATCGTGCTTTGAATATATTATTGTGAATTTAGTATTTTTCTCATGCCTGCTTTTATGTTATAACTGCACCTTATTGATCATAATATCTTTTTTTATCTACAACGTAAGAATAATTTTAGAAAAGTATCTCTTAAAACTTCGCGTATTCATAACCTGTAAACGACAGAGTTGATAATGGATACGAATATCCAATCGTTTGGGTTGTGTTATCCTCCCATTTGTCGAAACACTCTTCTTGATGGTAATCGCTAGAGTAGATTCTCGTACTCTCTGCGCAGGGTAAATGTGATTATCATTATCCGAATCTGGCAATTCAAATATCACACATCCCTTCACATTTAACTAATCGATAAGCTTTAATGCATAATCATAGTGCTTGAGAGCAATGTAATTAAATTTCTATTATGCAAAAATTTTCTTCGACCGAGTATTGAGCGATGCGTCGTATACTCCGATCGTAACTTTGAATACAATCTGTAAAAGGTACACGCTTTAGGCCTGTCAAAAAACACGTACGTTCCGCACTGCTTTCAGGCTCCCTTCCAAAAACCCTTCTCTCTTTGAAATCGACAAATAAACGGAAATAACTCCGGACCGACGGGCATCTCGGTACAGGTGTCCGTGCGAGCTTCACGTAGCTTTTATTTTTCCGGCGCCTCGCAACTATTTCTGCGGCGGGAACACCCGCGATCCCCGCCGGCTGCAGATCGATGCCTCCCGTGGAAGGGCACCGTCCCATCCTCTCTCTCATCTCCACCGACCCGTTCTCTCCGCCCCTTCCTTTCCTCCCGATGGCGATGGGATTTGAGTAGCAGCATCGTTCACGCACATCCAGTGTCGTTCTGCACCGTTACGCAACGGTGTTATCGACGCCCACATGTGCCGTTGGAATGGCCACCATCGGAGCTCATACCGTCTCCCACGCCACTATCGCATATTAGCTCGTTCTTCTTGGGACGACGCAAACTGGTGTGTGCGAATGTCGCCCAAGGGGATGAAGGATGGCCAGATTGCAGAGCTTCACTTTGGCGTGAATTTTTGATGAGGTTAATGGAAGGATGGGACGAAAGTGTAGAGTGAAAAATGAGGTTCCTAAAAAACATTTATGTTAACGTGTGCGTGGTTGGTTTGTTCTAAAATAATCCTTTAAACTTCTAGGATGAGTGGTTTAGAATACCAGGAAAAGAAATCGATTTTAATAGAAAGTAATTTTGTTACGAAGAATGTGTAATTATCATAAAAAATGTAACTTAAAGAAGAATTTGTATCTTTAATTTGATTTGGTTTACATCCTTAATAACATTTTTGAGTGCGGAACTTTGAGTTTGAACATATATACTAGCTTAAAATGAGATTATTTACTGTATAATGGTATTCACTGCCATTTTGAAAAGGATGAGTTACAGTCAGATTTCACAGTGTCACTTTTTCGTGAATATTTGATGAGACAAATGGACGGATGGGAAGTAAAAGTGCGATGATATATTTCGCTCATGTCACCCGAAAAATAAGGTGTCTGGATAATTTGTGTGGACGTACGGATCGATGATTTATTGTAATATAATCACTAAAATTTTAAAGGGGATCGGGTTTGGTCAGAAACGTGAATTATGGTGCTGAGTAGGTATTGTTGACAAATGAATGTCTATTGTGTGAATCTGCAAAAATGTGTAGTTTTCATAGATAAAATATAATGAATAAAATAATTCTCTTTGGTAAGAAAGGTAATCAACCTCATTCAAACATTTTCGTGAATTTTGCCTCGCATACTTCATTTCTCTTCTTCATTTCACTCACATACTAATATTACTCTCATACACAAATTTCTAATTAGAATAATAGTTTTGTAGCTTAATTGAAAGTGTTTTCGTTCTTTCCTCGTTCTAAATTTCTTATCTGTTCCTTTAATGATGGGATATCCTGCTTCCTATTTGTTCAGATAAGACGGGAATTTAATCGATATATTTGCAGTGTCTAAAAGTATGTTAACTCTGTATAAGAAGGAAGAATAAACTAAAATTCGAAAGTGATATTAAAAGCAGAATGACAAGCTTGCAACAGATTATTAAACCAATAGCGTTATACTGTTTAGTTGAAAAATGTATATGTTTAAGTACACGCAAAGAATGATTTTTTTTAACGATGGTGGCTTTATTGGATTATCGATCTTTGCGACGCATTAAAACAACGTTTTCAGATTTTGATCGAGTTAATATTAAGATAGTATAACCCAACATTGGTGAGGTTAAACCCCACAAAATTCCAGCACAACCCTCTTTGGCCGTCAACTGCAACCGACTTGCGCAGGATGTGTGTGTCATCTCTCCATTTTACCCCTTTCTCATCCACTCCTCTTGTTATTGATCATCTTCTTCCCTCTTCTCTGTCAACCCTTCACTTCTTTCGGCATATCCTTCTTAATGTGAGGCCAATCGACTTTCATGCCCACTTACATTCCATCGATTAATTCATTCAACGTCCCCTCACAGAGTCCCTTCGGAGACGACCATCGTAAGCTGCGAATGTTTCATCCTCTCTCTTCAAAAAAGACCCCCTTCTTTCACTGTCACTGTAAAGAGAAAGTCCAAGGTTCGCGAATGACTCCCTCTGTAGCACACACACACTCGGCTCTTCACGTGGTCGATATGACACTGCGGTCGTGCGACAAAAGATTTTATAATGTAAAGCAAATACTCGACGCGAAATGAAATCTTCAACCTTTGATACAATACACTACTCAAGTGTATTATTTCGGTAACTACGTTAAACCCATTTCGTTTTGTGCTCTTATTGAAATGTCTTTATTCTGATTGTAATATTATTAATGTAAAGTTGATTTTATGTATATTTTAGAGAATTCACTCACAAATCATTCGTTATTGTTATTGTTTTATCTGTGTATATTTCGTTTCCTTATTAGTTTCTTATTTTTATATTTAACTACGAAAGTTTTACTTCTATACTATATATCAGCTTTAAGACTTTAAATCGCTTCTAATATCTTATATTATTCTCTCACTAAATCCAATTATTATTCATCTAATTTAATGCTATTTAGATATGTTTCGTCTATTCATAAACGCTTTCAGTAAATTCAGAGACTGTCCTATTAATAAATTACGTTAATAACAAGTTTTGAAATATTAACCTAACAGAGTCTTTAACAAATAATAAAAATATGATGGTAACTCAATAATCGTAGTATAATGTAGGCAAAGATAGTCACCAATAGCTTAGTATGGTTTTAAAGTTTCATCTTTAAATTAATCTATTAGTTAATAACGAATCAAATCTCTTCTCGAAATGAATTCAGAATCGAGAATCGAATTGCAGAGGTATCGATTCGAATGTAACGATTTGAATTTCAAGAACAAGAGATTCATTCTCACACATTGATACTTTCTAAACTCAGATCCTCGAGCTATTTGCTCTTTTAGCAATGAATCACTTCTTTATTCTTCAGGTGCGGTACTGCGCGTTTAATTTCACTTTCTCACCGCGAATTTCCCTACGAACGCCCTTCCCACTCTTTCCCTTCAATCGCTCTCTGTGAGGCCCTCTTTCTTTGGCGATAAATAACCTCTTTTGTTTCCTTCGTGTCTATCTGGATTCCCACACTGTTGACTTCCGATCCCATCCGTCCGTTTCGCAGACAGTTTGAAGGAACATCTCCTCGCGCAGAAGATGGTCTCGATGAAATGTTTTCGTTCTTCCTTTTTTCCCATATCGAAAGATTCAGGTGGCGGCGTCGAAGGCGTGGAAGTGTCTTGTTTGTTTGAGTGGAGAGAACGCGTAAACTCTTCTCAGCCGATGATTTTCGTTTCGTTTTTTTTTCTTCTTGGGAGTTGCGCTGATGGCGTTTGGCGGATTTAGAAATTTTCCAGATTTCAACTGTTCGTATAACAAAGGCTGATCCTTTAGTTTACGAATTAGTATAGCAAGTTTTGACGTAAGAATTGAGGTAAGATTATGAATGATTAGGATTTTAAGTCGCAACGAACTTATGTTTAATCCTATTTTCAGTCGGTGAGGAGTAAGTTTAAGTATAAAGTATTATAATTTCTCTTCCGAATGAGTTTATAGTTCTTAAAAACTTGAAAGAAGTTGATGTAGAAAGAAATAAACAAGATTTGTAATAAATATGTAAAAATTTTTCATATTAAAGGTAAAGTTTCACTTCACTATAGCTCAATCATTACCTAACTTACCTTACCTTATTACCTTATTTTATTCTGTTTGTAAATCGACCATGATAAATTAAAATTATTATGTAAGATGTAATTTAACCATTGGGTAAATGGTATTTTGAGTCCATTATACCTTCTGTTCTGGGTCTTAACAAGTTAATTGTACGATAAGTTAAACGATTGTACTAATTAGTATTGTCTTTTCTATATCAAAATCATGTCTACTGTATTCACTGTAATAATCCATACTTTTCCTTGACGCTATCGTTGAAAACGGATAGATTTGGATGAAATTGCTAGTTTAAAATATGAGCAGTAGTAAAAGGAACGCTCGCTTTCATAAATGAGCATTCTAGACGCGAAAAAGCTCGTGTAAGCACATTTTAACGACCTCATGAATAACACATTTCATAGATTACATTTTGAAGGGAACAAGATAAATCCTGCTATCGACAGCTGCATCTCATTAGCTTCGTTACCATCGAAACCTCAAACAATCCGAACTGATGGAGATAATGTTTAAATTTCGTAAAATCCGAGAGGCAAATGAAAAGCGTCCCTTCACGTATTGCTGCAGAAGGTTATCGTAAAATTTTGTTAAAGTTTTTAACGTATCGTAGTTGATTCTTGATGTTTGTTGCCGTACTCTTTCCTCAAATAAAACCCATTCTCTTTCTTGACTTGGGAGAGGAAGTTAACAGAATTCAGCTCACGACAGCGAAACCCCCTTCTGAAGAAGGCGACATCATGGGCCCCATCCGAATTTCCTTCGTTTTTCAATTTTTACTGCTTCCAATTTTCCTCCATCCAATCTTCTTCCCGTGTCCCCATTCTCTTTTATTCCTCCCTCGCCATCCCACGCCGTCCTTGGATCGTCCCTAGGAGGACCGCGATCGATTCCCCGTCTCTACTTTCCCTCACCTCACCGAATCGATTTCATCCAATGATGGCCTCTGCACCAAAAAGTGAATATTTCATTCCCAAATTTTGAGAGTGGATCTCACTGGGAGCCTATTTCAAATCGATGCAAAACATTATGGGATTTATTTTATGCAAAAGGAGGCACAGAGATGATACAAAGTTTAAAAGGGTTTTATCTAAACACAATTGGATTCAAAAGAGAATTGAAAATACAATTATCTGAGTTGATAATCGGTGAAATTCACCCATTTCCCAAAAGGATAATCTTACGTAATTGCATAATTTTTCAAAGAAATTTCAGCTTATTAAATTCGTTAATTTTTACAAATGAGCAAGATTACGATGATGTATTTTTATCTACCACAAGGAAAGATAGTGCTAAAAAGTGAAAATGTGATCATTTTATAAATAAATCTCTTAAAATATTATTTTATTGAAAATGATAATAAATGAATTGTTATAAATCGTAATACTGGATCAGCTTATTAAATTTATCATAAATGCTTAGGCGATACATTTACATATGTTTCGATGCTTAATCTAACAATGGTACCCCTATACCACCAGCTCCCTTTAGTTGAAGGGTAGATATAACGATTTATCAGTCGTATAGATTTCCTTAACAACGAGATATAGAACTCAGACGTGTGTGAACAAAGAACGTCTTTCTTTTTACCATATCGTTTCATGTAAAATAGGTATCCCTTTTCCGTATATCTGTGTGAAATTCGCTCCTTGTCAGTCGAGCGTAAATTTTTAACCAACGCTCCTTACCGAACTTGCACCCTTTATGGATGAACCTCTTTCACGGTACGCCTCCGATAAAAATCGGCGAGTATTGCAACACCCACGGATTCGGGTTTACGCCGTGAACCGATACGATTGCCTAACTCCCTCCTTGCACCCACTCCGAAGTTATCCCATCATCAAGTTTATGGCCTCGGGAACGACTGAGACACTGCGGGGCGTTAATCTCTGCAGTTTCAAAATTGCATTCCCTTCTGAAGTTGCAAAATACTGTTTTCAGTTCGCGCTTGATACGTTTGAGTTACGATAGGCAACGATTTTATCGTCATTTCTAGGGTCTATTTTTGGTGAAGAAGTCAATGTTCGTCATTTTATCTACGGTACGTTGCCACGAAGTCAATGTCCTGTCCAAGAGTTGTATTTGATCTCTAAAATCTAAGTCCTTTAGGATCTTATAAATTCATCAGATCGATTAAATTTTATTCTAAATTTCCTTGAGCACCGTTATCAAAATCTACTTGATACAATTTCCTTACAATCCTATTTATATATTCCTCAAATTTCTGTAGTAATCACCTTCAAAAATTCCTCTCTTCCTTTCATTTTATTAGGTGTTAGCTCTGATTGACTAAAATCTGTGTGTCTCCTCAAGTTCTCTTTCATTGAGGTGCAAAAAATTTATCAGGGCATTTCTAATCAATTTTTCCTTTAAATTGTTTGATATCCAGGTATTTCTTTGGGATTTATGTGTATAATTTAATCGTGCTCGTAGTCTTCCTTCCAAATATTCTTTGGTTTAGATAAATTCTTCAAACCCACAGTCATTTAAAACTGTATTTATCCATTTCCTTATCATTAGTATCTGTTTTAATCCAATTATTTCACTGCTTTAGAATTTGTGCGGGGTTTTAAAAAGTATTTGAAATATATTAAACAGCCAGTTAGCGCTAAATTGCTAAAAAACCTCTTGAATTGCCTCATGAAAACAGAATGGAGAACATATCGTTCATTAGCAGACAAGATCTAAAAAATTCTCTAAAATATTTTCATGTTTAAGACGTATAAAAGCATACCTTAAATATCCCAGAACGCAAAATAGCCATAAATTGTCGAACAAAAAATGTATTCGGTCATTGAGCACGCAGACCTTGCGTAGGTGAAACGTTTCCCCTCCAGAAAAAAGTTATAACCTAAAAAGATAGTTAGCAGACCAGTTATCATTACTCTTCTTCCATGCTGCTTAATATGGATGGGTATGTTTATGAAACTTTCATTCCACTCTTTTACGAAGGCAATATATTCACCAGAGCGTATTTACAAAGACGTTTTTCTCTTCCTCTCATATTTACGTTCTCACGCGAGATAATTTTACATCCCCCACCCCTTCGTCTCCTCAAGAGAAAGTCAACGCAATCAATTATACCCTCCTTAAGTTTCTTCGCGACTTTTTTTTATTTTATCGAGCCATTCTCACGTCATTTCGCCCTTGCCGCACGATAATGATGCTAACCGAATTGCCCCTTTCTCCTATGAAGAAACTCCATTTGCTAAGGCGAATTCGCGTCTTGGCGGTGCGGGACATTTCCGTCAAGCCAAACAGAATTTTGAACGCATAATGGACTATCGACGTAAGTTATAACGATGTTACTCCACGGCCAATTTAGACCGCCAAGTCTGCATCTTGAGTCTGATTTTATGCCAGATCTTAGTGACATTTTTGTAGATTCTCATAGATTCTCTACTTTATGCTGTTGCTCAGAGTAACATTTCTCTAAGTTGGACAAGGTACGCGTACATGTACGATCCGGAGATTAAGTGAGGATATTAAGATTAAGTAATATGCACTGTTTTGTGTAAAGGATATTATCAGTGTCGTTCTCAAGAATTCTCTTCCTTCGTATACAAAATCGTCATACTTTCTTGTACACATTACCCTTAAGACTTGTTGGAAAAATACCAATGCTTTTGGATTTAAGAAGAAATTTGATTTCCATAACAGGCCTCTACGAGTAGGAGTAAAAGAAATAGAATAATATGTCAAATAAGAGTAAAAATCCACAGAAAGAACTTTTTCATCGTATTTAACGTGTAACATATTGTGTTCTATGAGAGAAGATTTTGTCATCATTATAATCTTTCTGTTTTCTAAAGGCTTCATAGTATCCTCGGAATTATTGAAGAGGAAAGTTGATGGTAGCTCTACAAATATATTATATATACGCGTAATTAGAAATGTTTTGTGGAGAAATTGGGTAATTTGTTTTTGAACAATATTCCATCTGTTTAAAAACGTACTTTGTGGAAATAATATAGGCTTCAAAAGTTAACAAGATCGAAAACCTGAATTTTGAAATATTTTATAATAAATAGGACTTGCATAATAATATATTTATAAATAAATAAAAATTATGAAATAATCAAATAAATAGAAATAGTAGTAATATCACTACTTCACTATCCTCGTCACACATTAGCGCTGAGAAATTAATTTCTGTTTACAAAATATTGAAATATTAAAAAGGTTTAGCTCCTTCACATATTATTTTCACATCTGGTCCATTAAGGTTTCGATTAATATATAAATTTACTTCGTAATGGTGTTTACCGTAAAATGAAATGTTTTCGAGAAGGGCGTGGTTATTTATCGCTGAGTAGAATTCGTTTCCATGGCCTAATTCGTTGTTAATTATTGTCAGTGGTCGGCTCACTGCTGTGCGAAATTCACTAAGGAATTCTCCCAGAAGTTCCTACTAATGCTGTTGCCCTAAAAGTTCTCGATAGAATTAATTCGCAATAAGTACATTAAAGCGAAAAAAATAAAGTTGCAAAATTCGTGTTAAATAAGTGGTAATTATTTAAAACGATCTCGTTTCGAAACGAATGAAAATTTCGCGTGGCATTTCTTATTTTGCGGATGGTCTTTTAGTCGAAATTCTTCCAGACTAATTTGTTTTCGTTAGAATAGAAAAGTAAAAACATTTTGAATTTAGGACATTTGATAACTTAACTCAAATGGGAGAGAATTTTGTGTTAAATAACACGCAAAGAAGGTACCATTTTCGGAATGAGTCATGTATCCTTTTTAGGAAAATATATTTGTTTTCAAGTCTCACAACACACTCTTGTTTAGCGCTTCATTATTGATCGTGGAAATTTTTCTTTCAAATTTCCTTTGGGAAAATTTTTACTTATTGAACCATCATTTTCTGTATCTTCTTTACCTTAAAGTAGGAGCTATTATGATCCCCTCCGTGCTCCATAATTTTTCTACCGGTTTCCCTTCTCAGTACGTATATTTATAACTGTAAAAAAGGTAGGAGGGCTTATTTTAAGAGCGTATACGCTATACTCTCACAAACCTCTCATGATGAAATACCACGAGTGGCTATAAATTTCCATATAATCTTAACGATGCCCTCCAAAAACGATTCGTTTGAAAGCATCGCAAAAATAAGACCTCTCTTTTAAACATCGATTGCCTCTCGGATTATTTATCCGCAATGAAAACCTTTCATAAGAATGAAGAGCCCCTGAATGTATATTTAAATCGCACTACCTTACTATATGTAACTGCGGTTTAGTGATGTCAGGACATGGTTAAGGTTATGGAAATATTGATTGATCCTTGTGGAATTATTGACCAAAAGTTGAGTCTAAATATAATTTTTTCTGCCAATTTTTTAAGCCTTGAAAACCTTTGTTCATCCAGCGATATAAATCAGTGAATGTTTATGGTCTTATTAAATCTTGGAAAAACAAATTAAAGTCCACTTATTGATTAAATTTTTGATGAAAGCTCTTCTGTGATGAAAATTTCATTATATTACAAAATTAATTATTTACTAATCTATACTTGATTAATAAGATTTTGAAAATAATTTTATAGGTTAATATTTTTGCTGCTCTTGTAGAAAGGAAATTTATTCTACCGATTCTCTCATAGTATTATTTTAAATAATTTAGCTTACATCGTTAAAAGTTAATCGATTAGATCAAAGAGAGATGTTCCCAAAAATTAATTGTCCAAACAAATGTTATTCAATATTATATAAACGAGAGACATAAACTTCGTTGATGTGAATGATCTCATAAACGAAAACTAAGACCTTTTTATGATTCAGCACCAAAGCTATGGTAATCAGCTAGTTTAAAACTGCTAACAATAAACCCTCACTGGGTAAAATTAAGGCAATACGCCTGCAGTACACTTTAACTACCAGTTATTACCCCGTCATTCCTCAGGTTCTCATTTTTATGGGCTGACCCCTGACACCTGATACTCGAGCATCGTCAGCATATGAACTACCGCTTCTCGTTAGCCCTAACCTCATCAAAAACGCCTCGTTAGATCACTAACGTTTCATTTTTCCGTGTTATCACGGTAACTAAGCAACGACGAGGAAAAAAGTTGCATTTTCACAGCTGACCGACGAGGGATATCGAGGCGACGTGCTACCATAAGGAACTGGGAAACGACCTCGAACCCTATAAAGATATTTTCCATCCCTTTTAATGCTCTTTTTACATCGCTGATTTACGAGCGGTATCTCCGAGGAAGCCCTCAGTTTATATGCACGACGGAGTCCGGAGTATTACCGCTCAGATCTTTTCATCCCCTTTTGACGCTTCGAGATGTATTTATGGGGATTGTTAACTTCTTTGGCGAAGATGAATGTGTCGGCTGGAGATGGCCACAAAACGTGAAGGGATCCCAGTTGCCCGAAAGGGTCAATAGTGCAGTCGGCTCCTCCTCAAGTCTTTTGGCGCCTCAGGGTTGATGGAGGAGCGCTGGCCGCAAGAACGAGCCAAGGAGTTATGGACTTAGAACGTGGTCGTATACAAATGTTTGAGACGTGCGGAGCGTAATTGGTTTTAGTACTACTACTGTCTCACGTTCAGACGTAATTAAGGGTCAATGCTTTTTCTGGAAAAAGTCGATTGAAAGATTAATCTTAAAGAGTTTTACCATTCTTCTGCAAGTGTAGCTTTTTCGTTTGTCTTTTCATACTGGATGTAACAACATTCTGAATACTACGATATATTTTCCCAGTTTTTTAACGGTTGCTATGTATTAATTAATAGTATTTTGCACGAGATATGTATGAATCCTATTATTATGATAATGATTTATTTCTTGTTGAATATATTTTTTAGACTCAGAGTTTTCGTTCAAAAAGTATTTTGTTGATGATTACCTTACTCTTCTTCCTGCTTTTCATTTCTCAAACTAATTACTCGATTATTTATGGTAGTAATTTTACCTATCTATTGTAACCGATATTAATTCTTAATTAAGAATAGTATTAAATAAAAATTTAATATACTGCGTATAATTAAATTAATACTCAATCAGGCAAAGGATGCTATAGTATATTTCATAAGTTTAACATTTATTGCGGTTGTAGTTTAAAATATTTAATTATAAGTTAGAGAGAACTTTTGACAAACCTTTTGACACCATGAAAAACATTTCCTCATGTGAAACTTCATGTTTTTGCATGATTTGTGTACCTAATCCAGAAATCTTACAAGTATGCGTGAATAGATTTTGACCGTGTCTGCCAGCATTCCAGTTCCTTGTCCATCGAATGTTAGAATACTTCGTACATCGTGGTTTTTTTTGAAGCAATACTTTTATTGCGAAGCTCCAAATATTATTCTCAAAAATTCCCTTCCATTTGATCCCCTGAACGTGTCCATGTTTCGCTTTTATGGGTCATGTTCTCCGGAGAATGCTTTGGAATTCCTAAGCCATATATCTTTCTTGCAACCGATCCGGTTTTCTGGGAAAATCGCCACCCAGATGGAAAATGGCATGTCGGGAAATATTCCGAGCGTTTAAAAAATTTCAATCTCTACCACCCGATGTGTGTTTCAGAATGTATATCTCGCCATCCAGCGCCGGTCGTATTGCTTTCCAGAACGAATGCCGATCAGTTTGATTTATGCAGTGCCGTTCGAGATACACCGAAATTGGACTTTTAGATGTATTCAGAATCGGTATGAAACGTTAGTTGGATTAAATTTTACGTTTTTAGAGTGGAAACCGTCTCTTAAGGGATGCGGACGTTCGGAAATGGGTTGGTTCGGCTGAGTTTACGTACCGAATTCCCGCGAGTGTCCCATATAGACTTGATTTACATGAGTGGCTTTGAGCTATCCGAATTGATGCAGAATTTTATTGGATATGTACGCGAGTGTTTTCAATCAATAGATGCATTTTATTTTCGTTCATGTACGTATCGGGAAAGTTGAACTTCGAGAATATTTATTCATTCAGATGTGGAAGAATTTAGTTATCGCTCTGAAATGAAAATTCATATGAAAATTCAGTGGAAAATTGGAATGTAATATGAAGTGTTAAATTCCAAAATTAATCATTCTTTTGAGCATTTACTCCTATAACTTAGTTCGTGGAAGGATACATTTTAGTTTTCATGTTTCACAACTTTGAAATCCATATCAAATAAAAAATATGCCCTATATTTTTAAGAAAAATTCAACGGAAAGATTCCCCAACAAGCGATGCAAATAATTGGGCGAAGTCTTGATTATAAAGAGTCCAACTTTTAATTGAATAATTTTTTTTAGCTTCAAGTTCCCTAAGCTTTAAACTCTCTCTACTATTTCCATTGAAGTATCATAGAGAAGTTCTGGATCTCAGTCCATGTAACAGCTGATCATTTCCATACAAACTTTGGTAACTAACGACCTATGATGACGACGAAAGTTTTACTCGGAATTAAGAGGACGGCACAAGTTTGCGTACGATTCGAAGTCATCGGTTTTTGAAATTCGGTTTCTTAGCAACGTTTCCCAACTCGAAACTTTCGCCTCGATAAATATTCATACCGCTGCTCTTTCAACGGCCTGTCTTCAACCCTTTGAGTTCTTTTTTGGTAAAAATGAAATGAAAAGGATTCTATCGAGTTAGGAGCTTTTTGTCGAGGAAATTTTGCAAACAGAACTTTCTGTTTGGGATCAAAAAGGGCGAATTTCTGGAGGAAAATATTTCATTAAAATAAATTTGCGTGCGAATTTCCTTGATATACTTTCATCAAATGAATAGTCGAAACCTACGGCTTATGGAAACTTCTTGTCAAGGTAAAATACTTTAAAATGAAATTACTACCAAGAATTCCATAACAGTAATTCCTCATCGTATAACGCTACGAGACATGCAAATTTTAAATAACGAAACAGTCACGAAACTGCAAAAACCATTAACGTATTAGGGCCTCATTTGTTTTAAATTAAGCCAGTATTAAATATAATTAAAACAAAAAGTTACGCTTTTGTGGTCTCCATGTTTAATTACTTAACCCATTTGTCCTCGTCATATGTTATTACTATAATGGCATTATTAAATTTATAGGAGCGCATAGCAAAACCACGTGATGAATTAATAATTAAAATTAAATGTTTCTGTAACCTATCGTCGTCGAAATATTGTATTTATGCTCTTATAAATTACTTTATTTTCAGCGCTAATAGTTCTATATCCTGTTTTGTTAATTAATAAACCCTCTCATTTAAAAGTATTTCAGTGGAATTGAGTAGCATAAGCGAAATTATGAATATTTGTTTACAACCTTTGACACGCAATTCAAGACCTATATTCTATCTACTGTTATTTTCATGTGCCAATTCAGAAGAATTTATTTTATTATAACGAATGCGAACACAATTTTATCATTCTCCTAATTTATCTCATTTGCAATGTTCAATACAACATAATTATTTGATAGATACGTATTGTAAGAGGATGTAAAATATAATCAAATATATTTGCTTTAAAAGAGCTCATAATTGTCACCCTTCATATTGAGCTTTATTTTGTATTAAATATAAATAAATGAATTATAAATGATAATAAACCGAATCAGCAAACAATACGGTGAAAATGGAGTTGATTTTATGGAGAATAGGGTCAGTATGAATACATTCATATTTATTAAATATTAATGTAGTTTCCAACTAATTTTAATTGAATTTGACAGTATGAGATGTTACTGCAAATATACTCACAACGTATTTAACCTAGATAATCAAAATATAGAATACGAGAAAAAATTTCCGTAGATATATTTGTATTTTTTTTGTATAGGCAAAGAGTTTTGAGTCATTAAAAGAGCATTTAAGTTTTTTATGACCCTTAAATTCTGCGTCGTGAAAAACTAATTCTCTGTAAACGTCATGAATATCCCTCAATCTGTACGTAGACAATCAAGGGACTTTTTGGGCCAATGAGAAATTTCCCGAAGCATTTCATCATTACGAAACACGTCGATTTACAAAGTTCGAAAATCAAAGCTCCTATACATTTCCTACCGAACAATGACGACTAGCATTCACATAACCATTCAGTCTATCTTCTGCACGTATTAGATTCCGTTTTTGCAACTATAAAGGAATACTTTGTCGAATGGGGCTACACAGATGAGTTGAATCGGATGGAGGGCGTTATTAAGCTAAATGTATCGCTTTCTATTCCCCCGAATATTCGGTAGAGCATTGAAATTTGGGCTTTTCTCTCAAATTTCCCTCATTCTCCATTCCGAAACCAATGAGGGCCCAGTGGGCGCATTCGGCATTCACCTCCCGTCCAATTCATCCATATACTTTTCATATTTCCAATTTTCCGCGAGCGGATAGGCGCCCAGAATGTGGGCCGCGTTTCCCGGCGACCTATTACTCATTCCACATATCACCTGCTCCTTTTTTCGCTCCAATTTCCCGCCATTTTTTACTGCGGTGGCGTCCTACGCTCTACTTCCGTTTCATAGTACACGTCACAGGTCCCCCCCCTCCTCTCTCTCGCGTAATTTCACCTTGCGCCCTTTGTCGACCGTTTGTCTTTTGTCATTTTTTGGCGCCATTTACCCAGCCCGCCTAGTTTTTCTCGTCCTCCTCTCATCGGAAGTTTTTAATTGATTGAGCTTCGGTAATGAAAAAAAAGTCGGCAGGAATTTCGCCTCTGGAATTCCTTTGTCTCCGAAAGTTTTCGTTAGCGGAACGTTCGATTGAAATCGATTTTTCTGTTCTCATTATCGAGGTCGGTGAAAATGACATTCCATTACAAAGTAATGATGGTTTTTTCTTTTTATAAATACGCGAATTATTTGCGAAAGAAAAAGAACGACTTGCATGAATCAATCGGAAATTCTCATTTATTCAACCGATGAAAATTTTTGCTTGCAAGGTTCTTTAGTAGCTAAAATATTTACGATATTTTTTTATCTACAGAATTTAATGTATTTTGAGCTTTATTTAATAAGTTAAAAATCTTTAATATTGACAATCGAAATCAGTTGTAGTGACATCATAAAGAATAAAGAATCTTGTACAACGAATGTGCTATATTCTATTATCCAATCACAGTTCGTATTCCTTATCAACCAGAGATAAATCATTGACATATACACGCCAAAAATTTGGATTTCAGTTTGGAATTGTGGAAACAGAATTTGTGAATCAGAAATTAACAAGATATTTATAGACTCTATATTAAGGTGATATAGATAATACTAACATAAGTCTATTCTTTTATCTATCCTTTCGTCTATTAACTTATAAGAACAAATAAAAATGTAAGTAATATGTAATGTAATAAACCTTTGCAAACTTCATGCATCAAGCTAAAATATGTATAGGAGACTGTGTAAAAATATCATTGTACGCATATTATCAAATGTATAATGATTTACTAAATAATTACAGAGTTATAGTGTTTCTAAAACAAAAAAATATTCAGAATTTTTGTTTGTCGTGCTGTTTAAACATTATAAAAATATTTTACGAAGTTCCTTTATATATAATTATAAAAAAACGCTCATTTTCTTTCCAAGAAGATTTCAAGTAATAATTCACTTCAGATAAACGCCAATTCCACTTTCTTTCGTAATAAAATCGCCTCAGTGCGTCATTGCATAACTCTATCGAAAGACTGTTCATGACAGCGAGATTGAATCGGTCTATTCTTCCATTGGATTCGTTGCGTATCTTATCATCCTTTATTATGCGGACGAAGGGGGCTTATCTCCCAACTCCAAGGAGATATCTTTTACTACCTGACAATAACGCCCTCCGGCAATTCTGCGTCATCAGCCACCTATCTTATTACTCTCTCATTGAGTGCTTCGGTGAAAGTTATCTGGATAAAGTTTAGTGCCTCCCCTCAAACTTAGACCTCCTTTGTTTTATTCGGTACTCATCCTCGTACGGCGGGATGAAAAGATGTGTTACTGATGGAATGAATGGAGATAGGAAAGGGTATCGTAATGGGAGAGATGTTTGTCGAACCCCCTGGGGAAGTCCTCGTTTAATAAGGAAGGTAAATTGCAGTATGCTCACCTTGAGTCACCTTCAGCTGTGCTGAATTGGAAAGGAGTTTACCTCAAGGTTTTGCTTGAATTATTGACCCGAAAGAAATTCTGTTCCTATTACCTATTTATAATTACAATGAGCCTTATTGATTGATTGATCGTTCCATATATTGCCATTGTTAACTCATTATCCTTTTAAGAATTGGATAATTAAAAGAAATGAGATTTATT
This sequence comes from Pantala flavescens, assembly GCA_020796165.1. Classification (NCBI taxonomy): domain Eukaryota; kingdom Metazoa; phylum Arthropoda; class Insecta; order Odonata; family Libellulidae; genus Pantala; species Pantala flavescens. The sequence goes on along the minus strand of CM036881.1, from coordinate 41,819,824 downwards.
GGCACTGAAGAATAATGATTTTTAGTATCGTGTATTTCTCCTACGTTAAATGCCGTTATTTAACTCTTTATTCCATAAATCTATATAAAGTATATTAAGGATTTATATATAATTGGGATTGTTACTGATTATTCATATGTACATATGTCGTAGAAGAACAAACAATATAGAATATGAATTATATACGTTCTTAGGATTTATTGAAGAATTTAGCTTGATGCTTCTGCTTATATTACTTATCACACACTGTAATTATATCGATGTTACAAATATAATTTAGAATATTTTACGTCAATATATACGTACTGTTTTTGTTGCAAGAAAGAAAATTAGATTAATTCATAATTAGATGTAATATTCTAGGAAAGAGATCCATGATACTGTTGCCTACGTTAGTGCCATAAATTCTATATTATTTCAGAATAATTACTTTGTTTTTACTCTTCCAAGATCTAAAAGTCTTTTTTCAACTGCTCCATTAATTTTTACGATTATCGCATTAGAAGAACAGCAAATGCGATCTAAACGAATAAGTGATTTAAGTTCGATTAAAGAAATGCAAGGAAATGACCCAGAAGAGCTGTAATCTCATTTTCGAATCGATTAGATTCTCCACGATTCACTTAACGACGCGCTAATCTAATTTCGACCTCAGGTAATTGACTAGTCATCCCGCGTCACTTCGTATTCTTTTAAGACGCAATAAATCCGACTGGAATTTGCCGCTTGGAGAAAAGATACTTTGTAGTCAAAGCACGCAAGAAATAGATTAAGTGAACAGATATGTCATATTTGACGTGTGGTCGAAGTGTTATTTCGGAGTTTGGAGAGAGATATTTCCTCGATTCAGAATTTAAAATGTATCGATTGACAAAGACAAACAGTTCGTCTTACATAACTTACTGTCGAACAAGAGCTGAAATTAGATTCGCTTATAGATGTTTGTTTATCAATTGGCACACCATATCTCATCTTCAATATTTTTGTAGTAAAATCTCTCTTGATTGGTAAGATTTTAAATTTATAATCAATAGGTTCTTTCTATAGAGTTATGGAGTATATGTAGATAATTTAATTAGGGATCCAATTTTAATCGAAAAAAACTTCTAACATTTCTGCTCATATTCTCTTCTCACAGTTGATTACTTATTTATACTCGTAGCATGACGAATATTTTAATGAGAAGTACTGGTGACAAAAATTTCTTACTCGGTGATCTTATCGATTCCAATTAATCAAACCTCTGAATCCACATCCTCATCAAAGCATTTCTTTTACAATTATTTATGATATTTCTTATTTATCTTTTCAGTTTTTTTTTAATCTCTTTATAAGTGCATTACCAAATTTCATTAAGGAGATTAGCCCTAAAAGAGTTCTATTGGGGCTCAGTATCACCCAGGGAAGAGAAGGGTAAAATTATTGTTTGACTCTTGTAAAGTTCCTTCCAGTGTTAGTCTGAAAGGTTAAATTTTAATCACTGATATCCATCTTCAGAATGTATTAAATTATGCTCGAATACAGCTAACTATTAGCCTAACTATTATACTACTATAGCTCAGTTAAAGGTAGCTGCTATCCATCCACATTTTTCAGTCGATAATTAGTAAATATCTGGTTCTTAGCTATTGGTTTAAGTCTTCGAGCAATCAGTTCGATTTGGATCCTGGAAACAATTCGATTCAGATATTGGTAGGAGTCTTATGTAAGCGTGCATAGACGGTTGAGTTAATTATATCCTTCCCATCGGAGCTTTTCTCAGTAAACATTGTCACGTGGGATTGGCTTAACTCACGAAGGACGGCGTCAGGAGTTCGGAAGGCCTTTTGGAAATGAATGGATCGGAGGATATGGACAAGACATCCCGGAGGCTCTCGGAGAATTATTGGCTTGCGTTAAGGCCGAATTGATGCCAAACACTTTTAAGCGATTAAGGAGAGGGACTTATGGTTGAGGCGAGTCCGAGAGAGGTTCCAGACTCCGTCCATTAGGAAAGCGATCGGAAATCTCTAATCCAATGTTGGGAGAAGAATGCGTCCGAGTCCGGGAACTGATAAGTCAAGAAATCCGGGAAAAAAATCTCTGCTTTTTCTCGATAGTAGGGAAGGGTAGTACGAGATAGATTTTAGTCCATTTTAGATTTTCCATTACCTATCTTCTGACTGATGGGAATGGAAAATCTCATCTTTTTAAAAGCGATTTTTATACGAAGCGAGTCTTGAATGAACTGACCGATTACGTCGTGGATGGGATCCATTTCTGAGAGGCGATTTTTAGTGGGTTTCAAAAGAGATTTTTTTATCGAATTGCAGCTTCCATAATGCACGGAAAGAAGGAAATGAATTACGAGTGAATTCCTTTGTTCGTTGTAAATTCTGAGTGAGTTCAGTGCTGAGAAGATTTGCATTTATGCCGAATTTTGGAATATAGGAATATTTTAAAGAATGATCAAATCGTTTCGAGACATTCAGACTTAATTTAGATTAGATTTTATTGAATAAGCATCGAATGCAGGGAGATATAAAGAAAGAAGGTTAGTATGTGCGAATACATAAAAAAAATTTTTGGGATTTTCTTGTTACGTCTATAGGAACCATTTATCATGAGAAATTTAGTTTTTTGTAATTACTTAAAGGTCTGGAATAGCACCAAAACACAAGAGTTCGTTTAAATATTGATATATTTTTTAAAATATACGATAAAATTATGTTATGGAGACTTGAAATATCTGGTGAAATATAATCAAAGTTAGAATGAAATATAGTAATATATAAGATAAAATAGAGTTTAAGAATGAAGCTAACACTCCTTAAAGCTTTTACAAACTGAAATTCTATTTTAGAAGTTCGAACGTCAGTTTTAGGAAGCAAATTTTCCTTGATACGTTTACTGCTATAAAGATAACGTACTTTATTTCCTTTGGTGTTTAACTGCATCATTATGCGATTTCATTGGTTTACGGATAAATATATCGTTGAGAAATCGATGATCTACAGAGTACCAGCTAGGATTTCAAGCGATTTAAAAGTTGCAAAATATATGTACAATATAGAGAGCGGTAATTCTTGCAAAAATACTCTCAGAGAACTTACACTGCTTCGTCGAGGATTGCATTTACTCCGTGCATTATGACGACGTAAGAAGCTGGAACCGATTCAGGGAGTGTTTGCGAAACACTTGTATAACATGGTCGGGGGTTGGAAACTGATGACGAAGGGATTTCAAAAAGATAATGGGAAAGCCAGATAAAGTCCTTTGTTTGGAGTGTTTTGCTATTCCGATGGGAAACTTGAACCTTGAGGGTTTTAAGAGATGGAATTTTCGGGATTTGGTTATGGATTAGAACGTAGATTTAATCTGAGTTTCTATGGAAACCTACGTAAAATCACTGGATTAAGGCGTGGAGACGAAACTTACAGAGAATCTGACTAAGGAATGGGAGATATTTTTAATCATTTTTTCACCCTCAATTCTGCTGTACCTCACTTTTATATAGTATTAATTGTATTGGAATTAAACCTTCTGTGCTTCAGTAAACTGTTTCTTAAATATGTACCTTCTACAACAATAGAATCCGGATTTACTTAAAAATTACGATAATTATCTTTTAAACAGTTTTCTCTATTGAATAAATATTTATTAATTATGAATATCGACAAACATTTTGATTATATAAATTCACATTCCTCGAATAAAATATTTTTCTTGCATCCTAAGAGTCTTGGTGGATAAATCCTATTCCCTAATATACGTAATTATAAAATATAATTTCAAAGTGGTTCCCAGTTCATCTATTTATTCATAAGTACATCTAAACTCTCTCAGTATATGTGCACGTATACACGATTATGTTTCTACCAAAAATAAAAGCTTCACATTGACCCCCATAACACTTTTTCATCTTTCGTTCCATTTTGAGGGCTATTTTTGTCCCCAACCCTTCCTTTTCTTCACCCCCCTTCGCCCCCGTTTCTTCCTATCTTCCGAAACACACACTGTGTGACGGAGACGAATCTGTTGTCGGAAGAGGAGAAGGAGCAAGATAACCGCTATTTCCGCCTGGAACACAGCGAAGACTCTCTTCCCTTCACATACCTCTCTTTTCCCCTTGTGTAGAGGACAGCCACAAAGAAAGGGTTCGATTGCGAAGTTCGATAACGGTTTCCTTAGGAACCATAGATTTACTGTTCTTGAATCTCTGTTACGTAACCTCTCATAGGACATGGTGTATGGGTAAGACTTCGGTATCTCCGTGTTGAATATGATTGTTGAATCCTGCTGTACAGTTCTGAAGTATTTCTAGAAGTACTCTTACGAAATAATCGTCTTGTTTTCGTTATAATTAAAATTATTGGGATTTAGGCTACAAATATAAGTAGAAGTTGAAGTTGTTGAACAAAGTTGAAGCGAAGAAATTAATTGGTTACACGAATATGCTCCGTCCTCTAGATAGTAGTATTATTCTCGATATAGGTTCGAATTCTCTATTTATTTGGCCTTTCATAAAGTGAATGTTTTATAAGTCTTCGACAGCTCATTTAAAATATTCTCTCTACAATTTTAATCAACAGAATTACCGGAAATTTGATTAGGTTAACGAAATATTTGTCTGAGAATTCAGCTACCAATGCGAGGTTACTGTGAGGTACATTAAATAAAATTTTCCCGTGGAATTTGAAATTTATTTTCATTTTTAGGTCGCGAGCGTTGGACATATTTTATTCATAATCTGTAGAATATTGATTATAACTGGTGGGAATAAATAATCGCGATTTTTCAGCACCGATAAAAATATGATTGCTTAAATCTAATTAAAATTGTCGTTCGGGTCGGTTATTAGTTATATTTTCTTGTTTTATTACATTTTAATTTTTCATTCCATCGGATTCACATGACCTAAAATTTTGGTTCAGAAAATTCAGAAGGTGACAGTATAACATTAATGAATTTTAAATTTCCTTTACCATGTATAATAAATACTTAACCATTAAATCAAAATATCGGGAATATATAAAGTGATTAAATTTCAATCCTAATTTTTTATTCATAAATTACTGATCCAGTTGGAGACCTATTTCGTTATATCCAAGCAAATTAACGAAAATATTATCAAGTTTTTGAAATACATACGAAATAAATATTTCATGGTAGAATCTGGTAGGAAAATCCGCGACCTGCAGGCCATATTCGGCTTTTTGGTGCGTTCAATTAGACATTCTAATCTTATCTATAAAAAGCTCGTTTTTGGATCGTATTTTATCCTATTGTTGCCTTAATTGCTACGTGAACATAAACTCGACGTAATCGTACTGTAATTAAATTCGAGAGCGATTTCATTTCGGTTCGTATCGTAATGTAATGTAAGTAGCACACAACGGAGTGGAGAACGTTTCTCGAAACAGTAACCCTGATGGAGAATGGGACCTTCTTAGAGGGGGATAACAGTTTCCCAACCTTAGCACGAGACAAATCCTCTGGGGATTACTAATGTATCGCTGGAAATGAATCACCCAATGAGATCGGGAGAACCGAAGCTGATGAATTACGTTCAATGGAATCCCGCATCACGAAACTACGGCAAACAACTTCTTCCATCCGGAACTGGGGTTTTTGCGAAGCTCACAGCAACCCAACCGTATACAGAGTCGATAAATTTGCCTCTTGATCCGATTCTACATCCGTTTGGAATTCCGACTCTCGCCCAGATTCTAGGAACGGAAAACCCCTATACGGAGCCCGTTTTGTCATCGAGATTGTGTACTTAATGAGAGGCAATTTGGAGCTGCGGATAATGTTTCTTCAGGGAGAAAACTCCGTAGGATAAAGCCCTTCGCGTTCCACTTCCGAAAGGAAACGAAAAAAAACATCGACGGGGGGATTTACGCTTTTGGCGAACATCTCCCGGGAGGAACTCCGTGTTGGCTCCCGACGGAATCAAACCGCTGACCGCAGTTTCGGGAGATCCTTCACCGTCGACGTCCGAAAAAAGCTCGTTCAAAAGGGTTCCGGGGGAAGGGAAAAACTCGCCGAGGACTCTTTCCGAGGCGAAAATAGGTTAAACTGTTTTAACTGCCGCGTAACAGTTCGCAAACTCCATTACGGAGGAAAAAAAAGGTGCGCCTTCGTCGAGAAAACCAACCAAGCCTTCTCTGGGTGCTCGAGAGTCGTTCTTTGCCTCCTCCTCGAAGGCTCTTTGGAGACAACCTTCTGGTATGCACTGCGGTGCGCGGGGGTGGGAGCGGCGTCTGCAGTGCCGGCGAAAAGGGCTGATTAAGGGGGGGCGGAAAGTGGCCGGGGGCGTGTATATGCCGTGGGAGACACTCGCGAGAGAAGAGATTTGGGGGGCGGGGGTGAAGTCCGTGTGGAAGTCGAGGATTGTTGCGCGGTCCCCTTCGTCGTCTACAGTTGTTGCCATCGGGAGAAATGGGGTGGAACTTTCGTAACTGGTGGGGGAAAGAAAAACGGTTTTTGAAGCGGTGGGGGTGGAATTTGACCCATTTCCTCTTCTACTCGTGGGGATTGATGATTGATCTTCCTCCCCCTCCCCCTCTGTGTCCATCCGATGGATGAAGGTGCCCTTGGAATCCGTTTGTGGTGGAGGATGAACTCTCTGGTCCCTGGAGACGGTTTGCAGATGAGGCCCTTTCGGGAACTGTTTTATGGAAACGTTATTCAGTTCTACTTCGCCCCGTTTCCATGGAGATTCGATTAGATCGTTTCTATTTTTCGATTAAATCGATTTTGACATTTCGATTGAATCGATTTCGTTTTCCAATTATTTCGTTTCAGGTTGTTTTGTAAAACGATTTTTTAGCTTCGCTATTTTATGCTTCGATACCTACTGTTTCTGGATTAAAATTGCTACGATATTGATTGCTCATATTTTTACTATTTCGATTACCGTTTGAATACGATATTTGTCGATGTATCGTGACTGGGTGATTTAGATTCCATATCTGTATAGAATCCCTCGAATTTATTTATTTTCTCGTTCTGTCATATCTTTGATGAATGAAGCGACATTTATTCGTCATTCGGTAAAGAATATTGGAATTTTTATCCTTACTCAGCTTAGTTTCTTTCTGCTTTTATGTCACTGTTATGAATGTTATTGTTAAAAGACAAATTGTAGGAGTAGCCAAGCATATAACTCGTGAAGGACCCTAAGCTATTATTATTTATTGGTATTATTTGAATTTTTATCTCCTAATAATGGATAAATATATCAATATTCCTCTTCACGACTTATAATTACTCGCATTCTTATGTGCATTCATACTCAATGTAGTAAAACCTGCACTCGCAAGTTCACTCCTAAAATAATAACAACTTCTTCTCCAACATTTAAAAAATATTAAATGACGTAGTGAAATATTTCTGACAGAAAAATCTTACCGTTTCATAATTAAACGAGCAACATCCATATTACAACAACATCATTTATTATTAATAAAACCCTGACTTAAGGAGCAAACCCGAGGACCTAAATCTTCGAAGCGTATCTTTCGAAATAATGATCCCTGAAATTACATTCCGTCTCAGTCGCTAGAAAAAAGATGGAGAAATACTTTTAGCGAATCCACATTTCACATTCTCGCGTCATCACCAGATTTTTTCCGCGGATTCGAAAAAAATTTCTCGGATTAAAAAAAATAAACGTACACCTTCGCTTTGCGCTTCATTAATCCACATCACGTTCCAGTTATTTATTCCGTTTGCGAATCGCCTTTGTGGCTTAAAACACGGCAACTTTTTGTCCTGTTTTTAATTCTCTCCCCTCAGGGGTCATAGCTATAGCGGCAATGCTAGAGGGTGTGTCGGTAGAGAGGCAGTATACTGAGAATGTTGAATTTTATAGCCTCCCTTCTTCGTCCTTTCGTATCTGTTTTCGTTCTAGATAAACGCTCCGAGGAGGAATTGGAGTTGTGCTTTTTATCGTCGCTTCGGTAATTTATATTTCCCATGGCACACGAGCCCATACTTGGGATGCTTTGGTTCTCAAAAACCCCGCTTGCCCCATCAATCCGATCCCGGCAAAACCTCGTACGGTTTCCGGTTGGAATAAAAAGAGAATTTATTGCCCTTAAACTATGGTATAGTACGTGAAATTCCGATTGGGATCGTTGCGGCTCTTCTGCGGATGGTGGAAACAATTCGTTTTATAAAGAAAAGGGTTAGATTAAGTTGGAGAATAAAGTCAACGAGATAAATTCGTTTCTAGGGAACCACGTACATAATAGAGAGTAACTTAGGAGACTTTTTGACGCGTTATGGGAGTATTTTGGAGATATAAGAGGACAACTTCGTGTTTTATGTGCTATTGGATGGTGGCTGGTAATCTTAAATACTGTAGCATTTATCACCTACTGTTTATTTAGCTCTTTAGAGTCTAACATGAAATGAGGCTTACCATGAAAAAGGCTTCGTGGACAAGATGAGGGCTAAAATATACTGATCTTGCTTTCCTCTCTCAACCAAGTAATAAATGGTAATCGTTTGCAACACTAAAATTTGGAATATCACTTATAATTTTATCAGTAACCTAAAATTCTTTCAATTCTTTTATGGATGTAGAGACTAAACGTAAATATTACGCTCGTACCACTGTAGCCTTCAAATCATCAAAGTCACAAATGACAAGTAATTGAGATGAAACGTATCATTTTCTACGTCCTTTGTCAAAAGGCTAAGAAAATTAAAGCGTTCATTGACACCACTAGGCGGTAACATTCACATTGTTGCGCCATTATAGTTGATTCTGTTAAATTGAGCGTAATACTTGCCTTGGAAACAAATTTCCAAAATTCTACCAACGCCTGGCTTATACGTGTATGTGGAGCGTCACAATAGTCATAAAATGGAAAACGTTGGATGCAGTTATAAAATTTGTCAGTTACTAAATTAAGTAATCGTGTTAAAGTGAATAAGAAGGGAGTATTTGGATAAAAGTTTTTGTTAAATTATAAGAAATAACATTAGTCATATCATATTTTAAACATTTCGTATATTTTTATGTATATCGAGTTACTTTTACGCTATTCATTCGTGTCAAGAACAATTTAACTGAGAAAGAATAAGGATAAATTAAAATTTCATCATTTATAAATTTCTCTCTATGATTATGAGTCAAAATGGGTACGTTTTTCTGATTGTTACGAGTTTTACACTGAATTGACTCACTTTGCATGCACATCGTTCGTTAGAGATGTATATCTAGTCTCAGTAGCTCCCCATGAAAGAGCATAATTAGCGCTAACGTATCCCGTTCCGAATAATGCACCCTCGGTTCCAAACGATTCCGAGCGATTAAACCCAAATTTATTTCCGGATGCAACCGCCGAATATAAAAAAAAATATCTCCCAGATTTTAGTCCGCTTTAGCGCGTTCTAGAGAACAGTGCACTGCATTCACACCCTCCGTCTAATTGCCCATTAACGTAGACGCCGCGTACGAGCTCCGTTCGAAAGAAAAAAGCGCCGTTTTATGCAAAAAAAAGTCGTTTCACGAGGTCACGGATTTCATCGCAGTACCCCCCTCTCCCACCCTTGGGGGGGAGACCCTCGCCCGAATAAAACGATCCGCTAGAGATGCACCACTTGTTCGGCGCATCCCTGGGTCACTGGCGGCATTCAGACCGCTGCACATTTCCCTCCCAAACGCGATTTTTCTCGGAATAAGTAGGTCGGAGAATGGGTAATTTATTAGGCGTCCTTGGAGGACGTTTTGATGGGGAGACAGCGTCGTGTCCCCTGGTGCTATCCTCACTAAGGGTCACGATCAAAACAGTCTCGACACACCTAGGGACTCCCCGAGGAGAGAGAGGGACGGGTCTAATTACTTTCATCGATTTTTCGTGATGATGACAGTCGGGATTATGAATGGAGTGAAAACGGGGTACGCGACCTAGATGGAGAGGCTGCGGGGGTGTAAATAGGACGTTCGGTTGTCAGTTTCCCGATCTCGTTAACCGTCGTTAATTAGACCGATTGAGTGACGCAGAGCGGGAGGGGATTTCTTCGATAAAATTTCCCGGAGATCGCGCGGGTGGATCCCGATGGAAGGGAGTCGGAATTGCCGCGTGTGGGTGTGGGAGAGTCGATGATTGCCGTCGCGAGGGGAGAATGGGAATCCGGTGAATGCGACGTCGTTTGCCGGTCGTTGTGGCGACCGACGGGAAGTCTTTCGCGTTTGTTGGCAGCGTTCGAGATGCGATGCTCTCGATTGTAATTCATTTGTTTCCGCCTCGGGACAAATGTACGTTTCCGTACTCGAAGTTAAGTGGTTATATAGATGGTACGGGAAAAGATGAACCAATTGAAAATGATCGGTATTGCCAAGTGGGAGAAAAAATTGAAAATACAATGGTGCTTAAGGAGACTGAATCCAGGATGAAAAATATTGAATGAAAGATTAAAGAAAGCATTATGGAAGAGATAGGCTTCATAAAATAAAGCCATCATTTTTAAGCTATTAGTGAAGTTGAAAATATGATCGAAGTTTTTACCATATTATCATTTATTTAATACGAATTTTGTATCGTATATTGTACTTTGTAAGACTCAAATTTCAATCACTAGTGAGTTATCAGCATATTTTTATTTAATAATCACGATAGGAGATGCCATATATATGAAACCTAGGAGATTTCGTACAAAATAAAATTATTATATTAAGCTGCAGTAAAATTTAGGATTGACTAAAGTATAGGAATAGATTCTGTCGAGACATTATATTGCTTTATTATTCTTCTAATTCTAATCCAATTCAGTGAAATTTATTAGTATGTATTTTTTATTGCATTCAATTGCAACGTAAAACCCCAAAAAGTAACAGCGCCAATCGGTATCCCTAAAATAAGTCACCTTTCCAATCAATAAACGGCAACGTGAACAATTATGAATTGAAATCCCTTTTGTTTCGAGGATGCTTCAACAGGCACCCTTCGACACGACAAATGAAAGGGGCAGGAATCCTTTAATAGCAGACTGCAGAAATATCCTCCGGACATACACTTCTCGGAAATAACCAGGTACAACCCACTCCATACTTAGAAACAATACTCTGATTTCTCCAATCGGTCTTGATTGTAAATCTCTAAATTGCTCTGAATTCTCCCAGTCTCTTGAACCTTCCACTTTTCTTTCAAACGACAAGTGGTCCCCATTCTTCCACTTCACCAATCTACCGCCCTATACATCCACCTCCCATATTTCGCACTCTTATCTCCCGTATTCGATCCCGACTCCTTCTTATCTCCCCTTCCGGTCCTGCCCCATTTCATTCCCTACCCATTTAACGCAATGGCGCGAGCACGCGGCCGGAAGTGAGCGAAGGGAAGATGGCGTCAGCCGCAATTTCCGCGTGATAAAGAGTGTAAGCTCTTCTTCATTCGCGTCACTCACCTATCTCAAGGAATTCTTTACGGTACTAGTTTGAGGTCTCGAGTTCGATAGGAAATTTACATGAAAGTTCCTTGAGATGCATCGTAATTCAAGGGATGAGATTAAATGGATTTATTAAAGGAAGAGAGCTTGAGTTTCCTCAGGGCTGTTGTAACGATGACAAGTGGTTCTGCCGAGGAATAATGCCTCGAGCTTTCCCCGGAATATCATTATAAAGTTCAAGGATATAACGACTCTAGAAAGTTATTCGCTCGTTATTATTCTTGTCCTTTTCTTTGTCTCGATATTTCTTTCTCATTACACAAGTTATCGAGAAAAATGGAATTCGTTAAATTTGCGAATTTATCGCCCGTGGGAATATAATAAAAAGGGGAACAAGATTCTACTGCTATATCCCTATTATTCTTTAGTTCGTTTCCTTATCGATATTCCTTTGTCTTTAGAATAATTATTGGAACTTAAAAGCCTGTATTCCTTAATTTATAGGAAATAATAAATTTGAGTTCCAATTTATCTCGTTCAGTAATGTAAAATAAACATGTAATAATCGTATCGAAGACCAATTTTAGTGCCTTAGTGAATATCTTAAAAGTATACTGAGTAAATATTAAGCAAAGAATAAATTATTCATCTTGATTAAGTACAGCAAAAGTACAATACAACAATACAATAATTCCATGCAAAAAAACCAAATTTATATCTAAATACTTTTAAATTTCCCCTTAGGCGATAATATTATATATCCTCATGGCCTTATTTTCAGTTTGAAAGCTTCTGTAATGATCGAGTTCACTTCTTAAATTTATCGCATTAATGCATCAGTATGTGTACATGAAACGCGATTCCTTTTCGTAGTGGCTTTCGTCAGATATGCATTACCCCATGATGTTCGTCGTAAGAAAATAGGAAAGGCCTAAACAATTAGGAAGATGTACACAATAAAAGCCCACATAATCTATAGACGTAATTCAAGGAAATCTTATATGGGAAGATTCTCCATTAAGGCAGTCGTAACACGATCCTGCAGCTTGCGAGGAGCCATTAGCAAATCGTAATCCCGAACCTCAACATCCGATCGAGAAAATGAAAACGGGAAGAAAAATCTTTTTTTGTCTTTGGAAAGATGAAATATGAGGCAGGAGATGCTCACCGTGGAAGCTAGAGACGAGAAAATAAAGGAAATCGGTTTCAGGCCTTTCATTTTTCCGCGAGTAGAGTTAATTTTCGCGGAGAGGCCTTTTTTTTACGTAAATGAAAAATCTCGTACGTGCAGGACCAATTTTTCCGTCCCGTTATTTTATAGATATGGTCGTGTTTACTAACCGTCTTTGTTCTGCGTTTATTATAGCAAGTGAGTACCATCTCATGGGCGAATTTTCATCTTCTTTCGCTGAAAACATAATTTTTATTTTGACTCATACTTTTAATTGCACCAGCAACATAATTCATAGGTACTGTTAATAATTTACCTTCAGCTCGGTTCTATAGTCGTTTGTTAAGGAGATAAAGGGAAGATCACAGTTAAAGTTAGGGTAATATTACTTCACTAATTTATGCATATGCTTTAAAGTTGCGTAGTAAGAAGTTAGGCTGATGTTTTGGTAAATATTTTAAGCTTAACATTTCTTTTCAGATGATTATTTTGTTAGATATTCGTAAGGAAGTGAAGTAATCTAAGAATCTATGGCTTTGAAAATTTTTTCTCTAATGAAGATTAAATTTCTAGCATGAATTCAAAAAAGTTTTTCGATTATGGCATAATTAACGAAGGGAAAAAAACTTTTAAAAAATCATGGGTGAACTTTGATGGAACCTCTTTAATGAGTAGAGCTCTCTTTTTTAGTCGTGTTTGGATGATGAAGGATTAATTATGAATGTACTCCCGCTTCATTCTAAATCCATGAGATTTAACACACAGATTATTAAGCAAAGAGGAGAAGTAGTGTAACACATTAAAATTAGATAATATATGTTTTAGCCTAGTGAAGATTTGCGCTTAAAGTGATTTCATACTGGATATCTATCCTTTAATTCGACCTTCCACGGGGAAAGGACATTTCGCCGACTACGCGGTTTTTATTAAGAAAGAAAAAATTACGAGAGAAACTCTGGATGAACTTTATCTCTGAAATCTTACGAGAAGAATTCGTGGCCTTAATTGAATTGGGATCGCGATCCGCCAGAAACGAAGCAACGAAAGCGCTCCAATAGAACTAAAACATACTATGGAGTCAGACTGTGGTAATATCCGCTTTGAAGGAGCTATTTTCAGATGGATGATTAGCAAAGGAATGAATTGAGGAAGTTTTGAAAGGCGTGTGTCCAGGAAAGGAAATCGAGTCCTAGAAGATCTTTGAGCGGCTAGAAAGCGGGATATAGTTTGCCTTCCTCTCCAAGGATTTCGTATAACTTTATCTCATTGGTTATGCATTCCTCTGTCTCTATTCTTTTTCTATTCGCTGTGTATCTTTTCTTGAAACGGGAGCGATTCTCAAGAGTAAGTTTTAAGAAAGGAATTGACTGCGGTTAAGAATCCTTGAATCTCCCTTTTTGTAGGGATTCTTTTGATCCTGACCACCGTATCTGATAAAAATGTCAATATACTATGATCTTTCATTATATGAAAACAAAAAATATATAGAACTGTTCGTAAATAACATAATGATTAGCATGGATACGCAATATATATAACGGTTCTAATGATAAATGATATATAACTTACTATCCATAGAGATCTAATGATTCTTTTGCCAATAGGACTTAAATTGAAACAGAATATTAACTCTGAAGTTCGTTTAAGTTATAAGTGTACTTTACAAAATTTACACAGCAACGATGATAGACCATGTAACCCTTTTTATTAGCTTGGTAGTTAAGGAAATAAGGAATGAGTATTAACATCACATATGCTCAGGTAAAGGACCTTATTTGTTTTCAAATAGTGGGTGTAGTTCTTTCTAATGGTCATCAATTACAGCCTTATCAACTAAAGGTATCAAGAAATATTTGGAATTAATTTTTCTTTATCTATTTGAGTTTTTCTATGTACCTATCAGACGCACGTGCTTTTGTAACTGCCTTATTTGTTTTTTAACCGGGATTTTTTCCGATTGTTTACTTGTAAACCACTGAAACAGGTTTATGATTTGCGCTGTTGTAGGGAAAAACGACGAGTTTCCTTGTGAGGATATATTATATTATTGGGATTATTTGCAATCCTCAGTGGTAAAGACGACGCAGGAACAACAATAACTGTGAGGTTTCGCCAAGGATAAGGAATTGGATGGACGAAAAACATTCTGGTAAATAACAGTCAGCATGTTTTTAAGATGCTTTCACGGTCCCACAGTTCAGAATCTTACTTAGTGATATTCGTTTGACGTAAGTAACAGTTCGACCTGCTGAGCTAAACACCTTGACGTCTATATTCGTCAAGCATTTGACCATGAAAATCAAGCCTTATCTGTCCCTTGGTTTCCCATTTTCACGCAATCGATAAATATCGATTTTTTCGAATTTATCACACCTTTCAAGATTGCTTCTGACAGTAAACCTTTATGGATCCGATTCGACAACATCTGTCGCTTCCAGCCCGTTAGGTAAACGCTTTTTCGGACTTTATTTCTAAGGTATGCTGAAAATATGCTCAACGCATATACTCGTTCTGCACGTTATGATATTGTATGCTAAACACGTGAAGATAGAGTTCCTTTTATGTTATATCCGAGATGGGAGTGTTGGGGGAATAAAAACGACCTATAAACTTAACTATATTGTCATCTTTTTCTTGTTAGATACACACTATAAACTGAGGATTCTGATTAAGTAACGCAAAGTAAATATGCAATATTTAAATTCGGTTTTACTATTTTTTATGCTTTTAACTAAACGTCTGAACTACGGTAATTGTATGTTGTATTAGGAAAAATTTGAGCGAATTTATCGAATTAAAGGTTCCGTAAATTGCTGAAAATTTTTTAACGATTAAGTCTTATTTTCGTTGATTTAATTTGTAAATTTTACCATCTGTTTTTCCATTTTTCTGTTCGCCCACTTTAACTATTTCATCTGCTTTACATATATACCTATTCTGATACACAGTTTGATCGAACATTGTAAAACACAGCGGTCGTGAACTAATTCCGATCACAGCACTGTTGTTTTCCCATCTTCTTCCTACTGCTAGTATTCGATTAGAGGTATCGAATCGGGGAAAACTTCGCATGCATTAACCCGTTTTGCGTCGCCGAGTATTATATCAGAACCACCTTTGGGATGACTTCTCCCCGAGCCGAAGCCAGCTAAGTGTAATCAAGTTTACGTTTCTTAGGAAGGAAAAGGCGCGGCGATACATGAATGTATCCTAGAACATGAATATTTTAGCGGAGAGGCTTTTTTCAGCGGAAATCGACTGCGTCATGCTTCTTTTTGGGATCAATAACACAGAGAGAGAGAGCCAAGTTTTTTTCTCGGGGGAAAAAGTTTCTCCGAGGGAAAAATCTCCGGAATTTATTTCCGAAAGGAGACGCTGGGCAACCGCGAAGGTTTCCATTCGGGCACGTCCCTGCCTTAAGTTACTACCTGTACGAGTCGCTAATAACAGAAGTGCTTGGGGCGTTTTTTTCCGCGCGGAGGTCTATATATTTATACGCTAACTCCTCGTGCCTTTCACGCACACTTTTTTGGGTAGCTTTCTGTAGACTTCTGAAGGTGAAGGGAAGTTAATGGATAAAATTATCTTCATGGTTTTACTGTCTTACTAACTTTGGAACTTTTACGTAAATTATCTAGATCTGTATCTATATTGTCGTCTATATTATTGGTAACGTTTGTTATGGCTGTAGGAGAATCCGTGAATCGAATATGCACGATTTTTATCGGGTATGTGTACATTTTAAATCACATTATTCATTGTTCGCTGTTTATTTGGTTAACAGTCAACGTAATAGTTAATTTACTGTCGTCAAAAATGGTCCGTGGCGTAGAGTATTTTGAAATGTTTCGTCCCGTAAAGAAATCAATACTGCCGTCTGTATGTTTCGAGTGTTAAGCCATCAAAACACTGCCTTTTACGAATCTGTGTAGTTGTACATCTGTAAAATAATGCAACGACTTGATTCGTCATAAAATTTTGAATCGTGTTCCCCCTAAGAGCACGTAAAACAGTGATAATTTTTTATTAATAGACGCAAGAAGCACTGAAGCCATACAAAAGCGAGCGTGCTCTTAATATTCCTTCGTACTTATCGAAAATTTTCATCGGTTATCGTTAATTTTCGCATCTTTAATGAAACTACGAATTTTGCGCAATAATTTAGGTTTTTCGATAATTTCGTATCGGACAGTCGTGGGGAGAAAGACTCGTAATATCTCCCCCCCGAAATATACGCTCACGTGATCAAATACCACGAAACGTTCCCGGCATAACGGACTTTCTAATTCCTTCCTAGAAATCCAGTCTTTAATTAAATATTTCCAGTCCCTCTCCAGAAACTCTTTCCCTTCGAATATGGAAACGTCGCCTGCGGTCACTTTCGGCAGAAATATTCGTCAAGGGCATTCCTTTGCATCGGAATCGAAATCATTCCGTTTTACGTGTCCAACGCCTTTCGTTTTATGGCTCGAATTCTCCGAGAGGGTACGTCTGCAGATTTACCGTCTTCCGGGGACCACAGTGCCCTCCCGCTTCAGCAGATGAGCCCCCGCGAACTTCGTTTGATGACTCTGCAACTGTTCTAATCCATCCATCCAGATAACCTTCTGTACATCTAGGGAGGTATTCTGTAATAACCGTTTCACTATTGATGGAGAAGGCATAATATGACAATATGAGGATATAAGTAACTCATATGGTGCGGCGATTAATAATCAATCGATCAAATTATCGTAAGTAAGAAAGAGACAAGATACACGGCAATTAGTGAATTTAAATTATGTAAAACATACGTCAAGATCTCATGTAACAGGATCTGTTCTATAATAATGATGATTTTATATTTGATTTGTTTGACAATATCAGTGAAGCAGCGTTACGGAATTGTATTTTGTATGCTATATCGTATGTTATATATTTATTCATTATATATCTGTTATAGTCAACCAATCGGAGTGCTGAATGACCAGGGAAGATGATGATATCTGTTACGCACTTTTTATGCTCCTATACCCATAGATATAAGTTAAAATAGGGTAGAAATTAGAATGTAGAATCTCATGAGGTCCTACTAAAGACAGCATTCGACATTTGATGAAAGCTTCTGGTTATTTAACATCCTTAGCGAAAATATAATTCTTTACCTTATCATAAAAAGCGATTAAAAACATCAATAAAATATCATATATAAAATAGAAAATCGAGAACGACTCTTCTAAAGGAAAGCTAGGCACTCGATTTTTAATCAGAAACCTAGGAAGAGTGGTAGTTACTGCTTAAAGAAAAGCAACTTAAATGCATGTTATGTCTATCTTTGAGTGTATAGATAATGTTTGATCTGGTATTATAAACGTCTGAATATCAGAATATTGCGGCAACGTTCATTTCGGGCCTTCAAAGGCGAATAGCATCTCTGATCAAAGAGACGGGTTGGGAACAATCAGAACCAAGATGTAAATAAAAAGGATATGACGTGTATACAAACGTATGGATTGAAACCTCCGATGAAGAGTTTGAAAAATATACGCAAAGATCCAGATTATTTTGGGAGAGAAAGGGCTTGGATGTTAAAGTTTAAATCCTTAAACAAGGAGCGGATGTTTTCAAATACACTTGTGAATCAAAGGATAAAGAAATGGTTCAGTTTATGCGAAAACATTTAAGAACCCTGCTCTTGCTTCTTTCAGATAATTTATTTATAGAGTAAGGACATTTTTGAATGAAAAAACATGGTAAAATTATGATGTAATATTTTAAATTTAGAACATTGATTTATTCTTTTATGATATTAGCATAAATTGTTAGAATAGAATGTTTATTAATTTTTCATAAATAATCTGTTTCTAATATTCGCTCTCTTTTTTGTTCTTTTCTAGGTAAGTGTCAACTGCTCTCACAACCTATGAATTAGAACTACTAACTCAACCAACTGCTCTCATTGGATTGGAAAAAATTAGAAGGAAAATAAGTATGTACTTAACTCAGGAAATCCATAAATAAGCAAATGTGAAGAAGTATTTTGTTACCCGATAAGGAATCCATAGAAATGTTAAATTTTTGTGCGAGATAGCAAGACAATTAGACTATCCTATTTATGAGTGGAAGATCTGGGTTCGAATCCCGGTTAATTCTTCTTTATTCGCATTCGCTTATATTGTGGGATATGATTTATCGTTACCGGTGGATATTTTCCAGCAATCCACTACTCCTTGGTTAACTGTAGTTTAACGCCGATTGCTTTATTAAATTCACAATAAAACAAGTTGATGATGTTCATTGATACTTTACGGAGCTATAGATTTCGAGTAAAATGTTTATAGATTTGATTACGTATAACATCTAAAAATTCTTCTAATTTAAAGTTTGTGTGCCGTTTTTAGAATTATCAATGTTGAAATCTTATATTTTAAAACAGATCATATTGTCTTTGTCACCTTAAAGTTTCTTTTAAACTATTTTGATCAAATAGTAATCGATTTTCACAAAACATTATCTGTAGGAGTAAAGCGACTCCGTCCAATTATATTAACTCCTTAACATTGAAATATATTTATTCATATTATTTTCACGAATTTTGTAATTCAAATAAGCGTAATATGAAGTTTGGATCCACTCTCGGCAAACTCACAAATGCAGGCGAAAAGGTCTGCATAATTGATGAGATCATTAATTGCTATTTAAAGTGCTTCCCGACTAAACATCGTGCCGTAATTACTTCGAGTTTAATTTCGCGAAGCGTCCGACAAGAAAAGAAATCTTCCTCGTTCTAGAAAATATTTATTAAATGAAAATCTCAAGTTATTAAAACGAGAAAAAATTGAATCGGTTTTCCTGAAAATGAAGAGATTTTAATTTTTTTTTTCATCTCTTCAGATTTTGTCTTTATGTGGTCCTTTATTAGCTCTTGAATTCGGGGCGATTTCCTCCCTTCTCCTTTCGAAATTAATAGTGTGGTCCATCCCATCTATTCGGAGGTTAAAAACGAGTTATTTCCCTTGCGGTCTGAATTAAATCTTTTGGGATTACGGTGTAATCCCCTTCATGATTATAACACCGGTCGTTCCCCTATCGTGCGCTACTAGATTCTTCGGGAATAACACTTATAAGATACCGATTAATTATAGCGAAACTTGGATCACGTATGCTCCAGGTTTTACCCGAATTACATTCATAAATTCGGAAAGAGACTTGTACTTTGGAAAACTAGATATAGATTTCTTGCATCTGCGATCCTATACAAATTATGAATAAGGCTTTGCTATGGTAAGATTAGAGATGAGGAGTTAATAACTCTCAAACTGTATCAATATTTTCATGTCATGCAAAAATTTTTGTTCTTCTCTTACTTTAGTTCCCATATCTAGGAGTTAAATATCGTTTGATTCCATTTTTAGCTAATATTCTAAAAAATATTAATTAAAAAATTCCAAATTCAAAGAACTTTTTAGACTAAATTTCTAATTAAATCATCATCTCCTTTTTTCGGAATATAGCAATGAATTATGTAATGTATACTGAATGCTTTAAATACGTTTTACTCGGTGATAACCTAGCAATGTAATACTAGTGACTTAATTTCACTTGTACCCATCCCATCAATTGATTTTGATTAATAATATACGTTACAATAATATAAAATCAATAATCAACCAAGAAAAGAATTATGTATTGTTCATGGTACAAATATTACTTTAATTTGGTTGAAAATTATAATCATCTAAAACGGATATATTTAAGTTTGTTTCGTCAGCATTTTGATGAATAGAATGGATTTTTTTGGTACAAAATTTCTATTGAAATATTTTCGAAGAAAGCTCATTTAATTATTTCAATGGCAATTAATAGACTTTCAAGTATATGTATTGGTGACGCAATTGTCTCCACGTAATCTTCCTAACAGATTGCGTATTCATACCGAGTAACGTAGGCACACATCCTCTTAAACGTTCTCTGTTGGGAGTAGTATATACCTCGATATCGCTTCCATATCTCGAATACCTTTTTCACGAGGAACGCACGTGAATGAGTAGCTTCGAAATCTTCGGTACACCTCTCTTTTGTTTCCGCGCCCTTCATTTCTCAAAAAAAGCTTTATCATCCACGAGCCTTCCTTTCGGACTGCGTACAATGGAGACGACGAATGGCTAGTGGGCGTAATTCTTACCGTGACGAGCTCTCCTAGAGGAGGCCGATTGTTTACAACTCGCTACGCGCTGAAAAAGAAAGGAAATATATATCGCTAAGTACACTCCCCACAAAGCGTGTACGGCTGGATCCGAATTTTTTTCCGAGCAAATAAACGCAGCCTCGTGAGAGGGAAACACTGCAGAAGAGAAAGGACTGCAGAATCCCTCAAAATGGCGTCGCGGGTCGTTGGCGAAACAAAAATCGCTCGGAAAAATAAAACCCTTTTTTCCGATGAGGTTTTTTTATTTTTTTTTGCTTTTTTTGTTTTTAAGGGCTTTGGGAAGCGTGCACGGGAGTCTAAATTGTTTTAAAACTGCGCATTTAAGAGGGATTCGTGCAGAGTGTTTATGGCGTTCGTAAAGCTTTTGGGTCGCGTCTGCTTCGGAAGTCTGGCGGTGGCTCCTGGGTCTGCCGACCGGCGAATGGCCAGGGCTCGAGAGGGAAAAATGTTTGTGAAACGGACGGTATTAACGGGGTAGTAAACAGGTCTGTTGTCTCGGGGTGTGCGGGAGATTGAACGGAGAGGGAGTAAACATTCGGAATTACCTTCTGATTATTCGGAAGGAGCGATTTGGCGTCCCAAGTCTGCAAAGACTTCAGGAGGTTTCAACGTAAGAGGTCTATTTCTAAAATCTCTAACTCTCGGACGTTTCTACCATTTAGATTTGCACCTAAACATTCGCATCTAAACCCAGTAGTTTATTATCCGAAAGATGTTTTTTTATTCGGGATATATTTCCGTAAAATAAACCTAACCACGTTTGTTTTGAAGGTAAATACTACGAATAAGGTGTCCCTTTTACGTATTTTATACTGTCTCGACAAAGTGAATACATTTTGCGTAAATTTATCTGAAATATTTCCTTAAATAATTCATCAATAGTCCATCTTCAACTCTCTTGGTCCATTACAGGGTATCGGTAACTAAAAATAAATCAGCCCAAACCCTTATATAAATGTGAATGGCTGGCGAAAAAATGCAGTGGACATTTACACTTTGGGCAAACCAACTCTAGCGTATTTTGCATAAGCTCTGATTAGCATACTGCAGGCGAAGTGTCCTTGTTTGTAAAATGTCTCGTGCACAGAATGTGCTTGTACGACTCCTCTCTGAATAAAAATGACAAAACATATTCCGCTGAGGTCGCGAGGAACATTTTTACGCTCTCGGAAAACTTGAAAAAATCTTCTTTTTTCACGAAACTTCTTCCTGGAACTACTGAATACCTTAGTTCTGTGAGATACGGCTGTTACGTATAGGTCTTTGGGTTTCGTGGAAAGGAATGCTCCAGCGTTTCCGAAACTTTCCGAACAAAAGAAAGCACACGTTTCCG
Source organism: Pantala flavescens (assembly GCA_020796165.1). Lineage (NCBI taxonomy): Eukaryota > Metazoa > Arthropoda > Insecta > Odonata > Libellulidae > Pantala > Pantala flavescens. The sequence continues at coordinate 41,797,747 of CM036881.1, read as the reverse complement.
TCGAAACTGGAAGGAATTCTTCCGAAATTTCGGCAACGTGTGAGATGGAAAGGGGTTCGAAAAATCCCGAGACTCGTTAGACGCCACTTCCGAACTTTCTTTCTGCGACGCAATTTGAAAAAAAAAAAATCGAGTTCAAGCGTTTATGGATCTGTTACGAAGGGATTCGAAACAAGGATTTCTCTTTTGAAAATGTGGATCTCATACGAGTTGAAAAAATTCCATCGTTTTGGGGAGAATAACTGGTTAAACCCCTCGGTTGATGCATTGCATTTTAAGCTCGCGCTGGAGAATGAATGCTCGTCGCTTCGTAGCATTTCCAGGAAAGTAATGCCTTCGATGCTAAATCAGGGCGAGATTCTCTCGGAATTCATAAACGGGGAGGTGGAAATAGGACGGTGAGTTGCTCGCAGTTTGGGAGCCCCTCTGATTTATAATACTTTTATCGAGGTTTTTCAGGATTTTGACATTGCCCTAAATTTCTAGCTCAAGGGCACCCATTCCTCAAAATTTATATCGGCACTTTTTTTCCATTCCCAGAAACTTCGGGAAAATGGGTTGCGTCCTATTTTCTGGGATTGTGGGTCATTATCGCCGTGTTCCATGGATTTTAAGGGTGAATTTAGAAGTTTTGGTGAACTTTTGTCCCAAATATTTGTTCTCTGTGATTCTGCTGCCTTGGAACATTTTTTCGAAAAATATCGTATTTTGTTGTATATAGTTGTGGTAAATTAGGTATAGAGTTGTGATAAATTCGTATAATATCAAAAATAGCAATAAACGAGTCTTTATTTTTTAAATGCGTTGATTGTAAATTATTTTGAAATGTGTTGATATTATCATACTGCATCATCATAACTTTATAGGGAAACTTAGCTATCAACAAGCTCAAGAAACGTCCTTTCTTATATACACATATGTAAAATATTATTAGTTTCTTTAGAAAAGCATTCTACATAGAGAGGGCCGATTCTAGAAACATCGGTTCCTATTTGCGTCGTTTTCTTCCCAAAAAATTAACTTAAGCCCGCTTAAGTATTCAAGCCAACGTGTGGATGGATGTGAGATGAATAATGCAAATATGATCACTTCTTAGAGGACCTAAATCCGCGGAGGAGCTGGCTTTCGATGGATCTTCAACCTCTTAATTCATTAATAGCCACGTTCGCATATTTCCTCGTATCTTCGCGTGTTCTGCACCAGTGGTATCCTAAATATTTCAGCGACTGTTCTCGCATAACAGTGTGGGGGGTGACGGCTGGGTCTCCGGTACATGGTAGTTCCTGATCAGGAGGGGATCCGAGCATGTAGATTACTGCATGGTAACGAGCGTTGTCGACCTAAAGCAGTCAAGCGTCTGCGATCGTGGCCAGTTGACCAAATTGCTTCGTAATTGACCGGTAGGGTTACCTTTAATGGCAGCTCGAAATGCTATACGGTGTAATTTGTGCTTCGGATACCAATCTTTTCTACTATCCTCCATGGTGAAATTGAGTGTTTTGATTGATATCGGTGATCATGGTTACGAACGCCTTGGATTGGAATGAAGTTTTTGGGGGGTTTTACCGCAGTGTCCCCAAGAGGGACTTATGAGTGTGTCCACTAGGAAAAGAAAAATCAAAACTCGCTAGATTGGAGTAGTTTGTTAGAAAGTATTATCCAACTTAATCATACGAATAGATGATTTGTTTTTAATATGATGGTCCCATAAAATGTATCATGATGTTCTTGCCAACTTTTTTGGTGAGGGGAATCAAGGAAGGAAATAAAACTATAATTTGAAGCATAATGGATTATAAAGAAAAGTTAGCGTTAAGTTAAAAAAGAATTTTTAATGAGATTTCTTTCTTGTGGTTTAGCGGATTGGATGAAAGTCTTTCAAAACGAGATTCATATGTGGAACTTACACTGTTGTGACCTCTCTTAAGGTCATCGAGTTAAGCTCAGCTTTCCTCCCGTTTCGTATATCATAATCTCTGTACCATTTTATATTAATTTAACCGCTTATAATTCAGATTAAAGCCCTTCAGTTTCCCTCGGAAGTTACAATTCGAGCATCGCCATTGAAAAACGTTAGCAAAGGTTCCTTCTTACGGTTAATTGGTCAGAAACGAGAGGCTGCTGAAACGGAAGAATATAAACGAACCCGGGGACGCGTTAAGAGCCGAGAGACACTCTCTGAACGTGCCAAATCCGATAAGGGACTGAATATAGCAGACCGTGCGGACCACTTGAAGATTTTCAACCCCGCCCCTCTGGGAAAAAAATCCATCGCTTACGAAAAAAATTGAACCGGGATTGCGCGTTTAAAAAAATAACTCAAAAATCAAAACGAAAGCTCTCTAGTAGCTCGTACCCAATGAGTCAAAGAGCTCTAAACCCCCTCGTAGCCCTCGCTTTTGATCATCCGTACATCACCCAGGCCTCCGAAATCCGCGGGGACATCAACTGTGTGTACCCGATCGAATTGGAAAAAATCGAAAATCGCGGTTCCCGGCCGCGACACCTCTCTCTCCGGGGTCGCCACAGCGGGCCTTTTGGTTCCCAAAAATTCCAGCGGCCCTTTCGCACAGTACTCGTGCACCTATTACTTTTTCCGTTTTACTCCCTCCTCCACCTCTCCTCTTTACCCTCCCTCCAAGGGCTGACCTCAACTCCCCTCCTCATCACTCTTCCATCTCTGAAACCGGCGCTGGTACAGTGCGCGCCAGGGACCTTGATCAATACTAGTAGATTGTGCCCTCTCTCCCGTTCCCTCTCTGTAGCCTCTCTCCCTCTCTTTGTGTCTCACTCAATGCCACCTCTCCGTTCATCTAATACCGTAGTTACTCTCTGGATGATGACATTTCCCTCCATCAGGGAATTGCCTACCGGAGGGTTGACGACCACCGGTGTGAGAGAATCAAAAGAGAATTCGTCCCCACAGGAGTGATTAACGGCTCGAGAGAGTCTATCGCGAGATTTTTTTTTCAGTTCCCATATCGTTACGATTCTGGTTGTTTTTCCTTTATCATCTCTCTCGCGGTAGAGGGCGATTAGGTCGCGCTGAAGAGGGGTTGGCCCGCGCCGTGGGGTTTTTTTTCGGGGAATCTTTCGGTGCGGGTGTTTTTTTTGGGTTTTCGGATCGAGTTGGTAACTCGGTGTTGTTCGGCTAATTGGGATGCTTTTATGGCTCTCTCAGGAGGATGCGATGATGGTTGCGTGGGACGAGATCGATTTGCGATTGTTGTAACGATTGTGTGATGCTTTCGTTCTTTAAAGGGAAGATTCGTGTTTGGGTACTCATAAGGTACGTTTTTAGGGGGATTCTATGTTGGGAATGAGAATGAATGAGGAGATGAGGATTGAGGTATTTATCTCTTCGTTGAGAGATGAATTTAGCCAAATATGTATCTCTATCTTTCCTTGATCATTTAAATGACCAGTTTCACGGCATTCAATGAGGATCATTTTAGATTATCGATATTTAATTATTAGTGACAATCTTGCATTAAAGATATTTCCATTCTTACTTGGAAAACTTTTTAATATATGCTAATTGTTTGCCAAAAAGCTCTAAGTTACTGCAATGTATTTTAAATTAATTCGTCGAGGGAAATAATACAGTCGTTTATACCACTGAAAGTTTGTCGTGCGATGAAACTATTCTCATTTTTGCCTCAAAAGCACGATTACTCTTATCTCCAAGTCCCCACTCTCTCAGATATTAATGAAAAGTATTGCATGCATCGAGATACTTTCGAAAGAACATCAGCCAATCACGCGCATCAAAACCCTCTGGGCATTATCTCCAACTCTCATTTTTTTTTGGTTCGCGAAACCCATGGCCATTTCGTGAGAGAACGTACCATCTCCGTCTTTTTCCTCCTATTCCCCCTCTTCCCTCAGGAATAATCCCTATGAAACAGGTAGCAGCCGATAAAAAGCTGACGTTCTGGGACCCATTCAGAACATACTTCTTCATCTCTCGTCTTTTTTCTACATCACCATTCTAACCTTCCTTCACTTCTTCCATTCCTTCCTTAGATAAACACGAACGTCGCATTTTCATCAGGGATCGATCAAACATCTCGAAAAGCTTTTTTTATCCTCATTTAAGAGACCTTTTCGGACTTTTAGCCGATCACGCGTGAAACCTTGAAATTTCATCCCGTTCGTCGTCCATCCATTAGCCTCCATAGGAATTTTATTCCTCGACTCTTCGGGCCACAAAAAAACCATTATCGGCAGATCATCTCTTTATGACGCGGTCGTATTGTGGAGACACGGAAAGGCTTTCCGAGTCATTCTTCTCCCCAGAACATCGTGGACTTGATGACCGAGCTCGTGACCCACATATGGTTGTAATATTGTTCTCGAATGGCGACCGATGTCCGTGGGTTATCGAATCGAATCAATCTTCAATCCCCATTCTCTCTCTCGGGGAGAATTTTGACAGTCCGGATTTTGGGAATTCATTTCCTGTCTCAATAGGTGCCTTTCGTCCAATGCGAAATCTCGAGCGTCATCCGTTAGGGACATCCTGACTCCCAGCTGTTCGAAAGAGGGGTGAAAAGTGCTGACAGAGGACTCACGAGTCATCCTTTTAATAAATAGCCTCCCATTGAGTCTGTTTCTTTCAAGGTTATGACAGGATATGTTTTCCATAGCCGATCCAGGTCTTCTTAGGGTGTAGTGCTTCCATTAATTTTTTTAATAAAATACGTCTTCCTTTTTCAAGTAAAATGCTTAAATTCCAATTGTTTTAAAAGCCCATCATTTGTTATCCATTACTTAATTAACGTATAATATATCTCTTGTTCTTTTTTTCCTCTTATTTACGTATACTCTTATATTTAATCGTTTTTGTAAGTGTAAACAACTAACTTTTAAAGTTAATACATTTAATATTCATGGAAGAAAATACCATATATTAATGAAACTAACAACTTTACTTTCCTTCGCAAACTTGCTGTTAAGTATATCCCCGTTTTTATTCATTCGGCGTTCTCCATTAAAATCTAAAGTTCCTTTTCAATTTGAGTTCGATTGCAAAGTTTCCCTATATCCTACATTTCACCATTTCTTTTCCCTTTTTCTTTACGTACTCGGTGAACTTTTCGCACACGCCCCTCTCAACCCTGCTCACCTGCTTAAATTGCTTTCCTCTGTATTCAAGAGTTTATTTCGAAGTCGAGTTCGGTGAAAAATTCTAACCAAGAGTTTCCTTTCACTTTTGTTTCCAACCAGTATAATGCGTGTTCACACCCACCAACTCTCCACCTCCACTACTTACTTCAATTGCTCCTCCGTTTTGCTCATTTCCGAAATCCAGGGGTTTCTTTCCATCCGAATCTCAAATTTTTTAGACCCATGACCTTCCTTTCACTTTTATTTCCTTATATCGATGCGGTTTTTCCAAATCCGAATCGGAATATATACCATCAAGCTTCCTTTCACCTCCCCCCAAGCTTTGATGCGATTCTTCCCAAGCCGAATCACAAATTGAAAATTCGGATCTTCCTTTCACTTTTCCGCCGTTATTGATACGATTCCCCCCGATCTGAATCTAAAATTTAGGCCTCAATCCTCCTTTCAGTTTTCTTTAGGCCATTGATGCGAGTTTTCCGATTCACTTCCCTCTTAACTTATTTACCCGTTCCAGCCATTCCGTCCATCCCTACTCGCGAAGAGTTTCGATTGAAAATTTCTCCGAGCAATCTACTTTCACTTTCGTATTCCATCAATGGAGCGTGAGTTGCCCCATTCGATTCCATCCTCTCGCTCCAGTCCATTTCGACTTCCCGAGTTCGACAGCGCTTTTTTGCGAGCTAGACGTCCTTTCACTTCCCATCGATATCGAACGCTATCTCTTTCACTTCCCACCACTTTCGCCCGCTCTCCCGCGAACTAATTCATAAGAACCTCCCCCGCTTTCAAACCGATACAGTACCGCGTTCCTCGTATTTGAATAAATAATCCTCTACTCTTTGCCCTTCTTTCACTCCCTGCCAATCCATTCCTCTCTTTTCTGCTTCCTCCATCGATCCGTGCCCTCTCTCCCCTAATCCCCCTTCTGCCTCCGAACACTGCCTCCTCATGCATTTCATTTTTCCCTCCGATTCTTATATTGCCCTAAAAATCCGCATTCGCGGAGCGCTTTTTTATATTCAAAGAGATCGTGCATTTCCCTCGCTCGCACGTTCGGTCGGTTTTCGCTAAATGGCGGGAAGGTTTTTAGTTGCGATGGAAACGTTAGTTGCCACACACGCTCGAGCATCATTTGACTAATGCGGAGCGAATTTGTTCGCGCATCTTGGCACTTGCGTCGAGTGCTACAAACGGGAGCTGGAAAACGTTGCAGATAGTTATGGAAATGACGGAGGCTCTAAGTTGTCGTCACAGAAAACTCGAGCGAAATTTCTAAAGGCCTAAAAGCCGAGGGATAAAATGTTGCTGTTATTAATTTAAACGCTCGGGTTCTATAATACAAACGAACAAAGTTTTACATTTTATGCATATTCCTACGGTTTTTGGACGGAATTCTAGGAGTAAGCAGATGCTTTTATCTCCTTCAGCGTGTGGCGAAATTAAGGGAAAAACTCTTGAATTCGGTTCCATCTATGATTCGAATCTTACGTATCTCTAAGTATTTGAGAGGTATAAAAAAACATCTCCCTAATTCTACGTATTCAGCAAATTTTATTTATTTAAATTTAAGGGTTTTATTTACGATTCGGAAAATATATTTTTTTATAAATCACTTGAGAATCGATCTGTGTATATTTTTATGTAGCTTATTAGTTGCCGTAATTAAAAATGGGAAAGACTCATAGGATTTACTGCGATAACCGAAAGAGTTCGGGGCAGAAATTTCGAGAAGAAATTTTGAGGATGTTTTTACAAAATGTATTTGAATATTTCTGTTTAACATTTGGGCCAAGTAAGTATACGAGTATTTTGGATGAAAAGTCTCATTTTATATTCTGAAATGAAATGTCTTTGCTGGTTATTATTTTTTTAAATCTTCACGAAGATTTTGCAGACAAAACCACACATTAAATTGAAAATTCACATAGTAGTTGAATTCATATCTTGATCTTTGGTATTTATGAATTTATGAGAATCTACGTAATGCTGTGGTACATGCCCTTCTCAATTGCGCAGTACTTGATTCCTTGAGAATCGCAGCGAGGTATCCCGTAAGAAAATCTCCTCTGATTTCTCTCAGAATACGTTTGGATGTTAACGACGACGGAGCTAATTAATTCTATTTAAGGATACGTGGCATTCAGATTTCGAAGGATTTGCGTGTTTACGAATCCAGAATTCTTATTTTATAGAACCCAGTAGGTTTCTCTAGTGCGTATTATAGGTAATTACGAAGCATTGGGAATTCTTGAAAGAAAGCTTAGTTAACGACGAAAGCAAATGAGGTGGAGATGAAGGTTTGCTGGATCAGCGATTCTTTGTTGACTCAAAGGTGTTAGAATTTCCTCTCAGGCTAAGGTCTTAAGCTGTATTTTCCCTTCAAAATTTGTTCAAACACCGAAGATAATATTAAATTTATATTTGTAGTCTTGTAATTTCTAGCGTGATATTAATGAGATTGCTTAAATTAAGAATTTAGGATTTCTTATAACGACATAGTGAAAATCCGATTTTCTGTAAGTGCCTAATTAACATCAATAAAATATTAACGTTACGAATATCATCTTATTCAGGAAAATTCACGCTTTAGTTACTTAATAAACGTATTTCTGTTTGTAAATTATCAAATTTCACAAAATTCATCTCTCTAATAAACTTTTCTTCGAAGAATTACAAGCTATTCTGATTCATGTAATTTTTCATTCATTCATTCATTGCTAATGATACATAATTATGTATATTGATATTTTAGCAAGGTATTTTTGTTAGGACTAATATAACTGTGCTTTCAATGAAATTGCAACGTTAGTGTTGCTATTCTGTGTAATTATCATACTGGTTCATTATCAAAATTTAAATACTCTATCAGTTTGAATTTTCTAATTAATACGTTCATTTTTGATACTACTAGAGAAAATGCGTTGATATATAAAAAAATAACAAGAGGCGATAGTTCTTTAAATTCAGTCGTTCTCTTGATAAGTCCTGTCTCAGGAAAGAGATAAATATCATATCCCGTTGTAGGAATGGAATTATTCGGATAGCGATGTTCATTCGAGCTTGTACCGATTCCTCCCAAATCCCCTTTCCTGGAAGATGAATAGAGCGGAATATTCGCCTTTGAAAGGGAGCGAAGAAGGCTGTGAAAGCCCACAGGTGAGGGTCGTTGAGACACACATGTCTCATTCCCACACATCCAGGCTTCAGGCGAAGACTTCCGCAATGGCCTCGTACCCCCCATCGATGGGAAGCCACATCTAAGAAGATATGTTAAGGAACGTGAGGACGCTTCTTTGGTGGAGCGGAAGGGACTTCCACCACTGGAAGACTTCGAATGCGTCCATCCGTGCTGATTGGTCACGCTCTAAGAAATAGGGCGTTTTCATAATCTCCTTAATTAACCATAACGTAAGCCTCAGTTCTCTGGCATTGATCGAGTTTGTCGTGGGGTGCCCGCGGCGTGTTGCCCACGGAGGATTGCTGTGATGCCGGCGGCAGACAGGTTCATCCAAGAGAATTACTGGAAAATCGATGTCAAAGAATGCTTGTATTCTTCAGATTTATTTAGACCTTAAGATAATAATGAAATGGTAGCATGACGTGTGTAGTCGAAAAAGCAATTGTATTAGCAGAGCATTATTTAACGCAGCTAATAATTCTCTGATGAATTAAGAAGATTATATATGAGTCGTGGATGGATCTTTTGTTAGATTTCTGTAACTATGATTTAAATGTATATTGAGCTGCTTTAGCCAGATAAAAGGAAATACTTTCACCGGAATAAGAATCGATCCATCTACCCATTACCAATTGTGATACCATAGATCTTTGCCAGCTTATTCGATCGTCTCACACGCTATGAATGTCGTAAAAACTAGAATGTCGTAACGAAGATCGTAAATCCTACATTTATGGTCGTTCCAAACGAATAGACGTCTACATGTTTTGCTCGTGTTTTGATTCGTGTGTGCACTTTCACCCGAAACGTCCTTCCTTCGGTTCCGCATTCTTCATTCTTGTGCGACGAAAGGAGTAACATCTTCCTTGGCCGTGGCTGGTGAACCGAGCCTTCATTTGTCAATCCTCAAGGGACGTATATTATTGTATGCCGAGTTAGGGAAATTGATGACAGTAAAATGTACGTTCTTTCAATCTTGATTCGATTAAGGGATTCAATTAAAACGAATCAATCATTGCAGGCTATTTTTGTAATTCATTTAAAGGGTATCTATCAGTTTATAATGACTATTTTGTCGAGCATATAAAATTCCTGGGTTTGTTGTGATTATGACTTATACTGGTATTTTGTGCATCATTATTCTTGTGACAAAATAATCTCTAAAACCGAAATTATGGGCATTTTTACTATTAAAAGTCTTTAGTAGAATTGTACTGAGAATTAGTTATAATAAGAATATGATATCAATGTTATGGTTTATGGTCATTTGGTATGAAATGCTATTTTTATCAATGATTTAAGGTTTTTCCAATCTAAATTGTATCCATGGAAACTGACGTGAGTCCCACTTGTTCGATTTTTGCTTCATAACAAATTTTAATTTATATACTGCTTCTACGGGAGAGGAATTTTTCTCCCTATATCACCTTTAAAAGTCGGGATCAATTTATTGGGCTGAAGCTTTTAAAGCGATATAATTATTCAACCAACTGAAACGATTACCGCAAGAGCTTCGATCGCGTTTGTTTTCTCACCAGTTTAATCTAAACATACGTGAACAGTTCGACCACAACAAAATTACTTTTTCTCGTTCCTAGTTTTCGGTCCAATGATGTTCCGACGCTTTCAGGAATGCGGGTTTGTTTTTGGTCTCATTTGTTTAATTTTGCGATCCTAGGTTAGCTCAAATCCTCACAAAAGAGTTTTTTTGGGCTCCGTATTCGGGTCATTTCTTTTTATATTTATTCTCTTTGTGGATCATTTCGCATCCAGTTAGAATGTTCGCCAATTCATATCGGACAAAGTGGTCTGTTTTCATCAATTTCCTTTGAATTTTAATCATCCGTTTGACCCAGAGAGTCATCGATATTATTTGAAATTATTGCAGTAGAATGGTGCATAGGGGTATAAAAAATGTGTCATACTTCCATTTGCACACGATTTATAGGTAAAATCATTCCATTTGCTTTATATATGTGACCCAATAACTTTCGAATGATTTCAAATACGCAGATATTGCCTCTCTTCACATATTTTCGTCTTCAATCATTCATTTATTCTCACTGATAGAATAAAAGATTATACATGAATAGTCCTTTACATTGATTCCAAATATATATATCTATCTCTGACAATTTTCAATATTTCATTGTTAAATAACAAAATGATGATCATTTTTCGCTCTAAAACAAGTCCACGTCTCCGTTCTTAAATGTTACTATGTTTATGTATTAAAATTAAACTCCACACTAAAAAATGGATGACTAAGATTCTAAATTGCCATTTAACAACGACTCTTTGAAAACGTGAATAATTTTGTCTACCCTTAACTTCAAACAAGCCTCATTATTTATTCCATTCTTTTTAAACATCTTCTGTGCATCTCATGTCCAAAGGAAAGGCACCTTTCATGCCGGAGAGTCTTCATCCTCTTTCAAAATTGCTTAGCCTGCTGAAATGTTAATTCTACTCCCCTTAATGAACACTTCCCACTTTTAGCCATACTCAAATTCCATCCTAAATTTTCCAACCCTTTCTTTCGAATCGATATCCGCAAAGGTCATTGGATTCCAAATCAAATCTTTGTCAACGGAGTATCTCTCCATCATTCCTTACCTTTGAAAATTTACGCCCTTCCGCTCTGAAAAGGAATTTTTTTGGCCTTGGAAAGAGAGGCCCTTTGTCGTTTGCGTGCGAATTAAATTTATCGGCACGGTCGGCAGCATTTCACAAGCGGCGAGCAATGATTAGCGCGGCGAGGCCGCCTTTCGGTTTGGTGTACCCCAAAGACACGTTATCGGCCCCGTTGATTGATATCTCCGATGAAAAAGTTCCGTCCGTAAAGGCTGTTATCGGAGGTCGAGTGGTTACCACAAAGAGATCGCACACTCTACCAAACCTCTTTCCCAGCTCCATCCGAAAAACTTCATTCAGATATCCAGCAACCGGAAGAGAGGATATTACTTGGCCATGCCACATTGTAACCTGACCGCGATTGATGCTTTTGGAGGTGCCCCGGACAGATTGGGAAAAGGCATCCCATTGGTTCTGCGGTGCCTTATCTTTCCGCAGATTTTGTTATTCTCTTTTTATTTTGGGCTTTGACGGTCGAGTAACTCCAACGGAATACGATCGATGTCTCTCCAAAGAAGTTTTTTTGTGTGTGCCGACTTTTTTTTTCGGCGAAAAAACTCATTTCGAAGTCTTTCATGTCGCCTAACCGAGGGAATGCGTCCCGGTGAAGGGTCGTGAAAGACCTTGATAGAGGATGACTTTCGTCGAAAGGGTTTCGTATTTGCGAAATGAAGGTCTTGAGGGTGCCAATATAGTGTCGATACGTTGCGTGAGATGACTCTAATGGACCATCACTCCCTTAATCAGTGTAATCAACGAAGTGCACGTTTCACTGGGTTGAGCTTCGAATTTTTCAGTCGAAGGATAGCGAATAGGATGATAAAAATCGTTGTGTTTCGTATCTAAACTTTAATATTCCTCGAATGCATTGGAAGCGAGGTTGTAGCTCACTGATGTTGAGATTTTATAAGCTTTTATGTTTTTTCTCTCACGTCGACATTTTGTATTCATCCTTCATCTCAGCAAAATTCAATCTCTTATCGACTGATGGTTATTGAGTTACATTAAATATTCTTTTACCCTTAGTTCAATTCTATTTACATTTTTTGCCAATCTTTGCCAATGAGTTTCATGAATATTAATTTTACTAACTATCGTTCATACACATCGATACTCACTATGCTTTGTTATGACTCACCCAGGACTTCATTGTGTTATAGCCTTTACCTAATCAGATATAATAGTGTTTTTGTATAATTACGTTTAGAATATTGTGTGAAGAGTGAGAAATAACTCTTGTCAAGTATTTATTATTTATCATTCTGAGATAATAAATTATATTTAAATACGAAGTATACAGGATAATACAAAAGACTTTATGAGGTTGGTAGACGTTCAATAAACGTGTATATAAGGTTTTAATTGTACATTATAAAGAAAGACTGCTGCTAGCAGAGTTTTCAACAAATCATCTTAATTAGTATCGACCAGTAAGTACTGAAGATATTGCATGGCATAGCGTTAGGATACGCTATTTATCAGTCACGTGCTTCTTGCATGAGCGGGACTAGTTCTCATTAATTTTCCTTTTACAATCGCTCGTCGGAAGAGAAGCGGAGCAACGTAAAATCAATGCTAACCTTCAAGTCTTCTTCAATATATTCTACGCTTCACTCTCTCCCGTAAAAGGGGATTAAATGTGCTGCATTACGTCCTCAATTCTGAATAGCGTAATGGCCTCATTCCTGATTCGGAAAGGGTAGAAAGATGTAAGCGATGTGTTTTCGTTGTGTCTCATTTGTGGTCTTCCTTTACAAGATGAATCCATAATGCTGCCTTTAGCGGAAGGCGTCGGATGCTACGGAGCGTCCTGAAGGAAAGTGACTCGAAAATCGATAGATTGAAATCTTTTCTTAAGAAGCTAGACTCTCCGTACGGTTCCGATTGTTGTTCCCGTGTCCGAAGTAGATATTACGAGAGTATGAAAAGAGAGGTGATTGTTTATGTGTCATTGTTTGTTTTTCTAATTATCATCTTTAGGTTACTATTGAAGGATTCTTTTTTTTTGTTTTTTTTCGTATCCAGGCAATCACATTGTTGCTCCCAAACACAAGCTATTCTTTTTCTCTCCTAGTTAATTTAGGTTCTCTTCTTCGTTTTCCCGCTCTTCATCATTCTTCCAATAACGTCTTTTAAGAGGCTTTCATGCCTCAAACAGAGTGTAATCAATTTTCTTGTCCTCTCAACAAAGTTTTCCTTTCTTTTGCTTTGCTCGTGTTAGGACTTCATTAGCTGATGACGTATTTCTTTATTTTTACCGCTCTTCTGTTGCGCTGCACCACCATCCATATTTTCACCATCCCATTCTGCTCGTTTTATGCTTGAATCTTCATGAAACCTTCTTCAAGGTTTCCCTTCTTAAACTTATTCTGTTTCAATAATATGGATGTTAATACATGATCATAATTTGATTTTCTTAATACTTCAACCATTTTGATCTTCCGTAGTTGTTCTTCATCAAATTAATTAGTGTATCGTGAAAAGTTATGTTAATAATTTGAATCCAATTCCCTCCTTCTCTTACTAGAAAGACACAACGAAACGAATAAAAGCTCTTATGTGTTTAGTGTAAAAGGAGTTGGTCGTTATTATCTCCAAAATAAACGCGTAAATATTTTTTCTTTTTATTCTAGAATTTATTTCTAATCCATTCTAATGATAGATTTTTGAATTTTTTTATTATAGAAAAACTTTATGCTCGCTCTGACACTGAAAAGCTTCAAAACTCTTCTTGTATTTACCTGATCAAACAATTAATAACCGTTTATCAGATTTTTAGTAAAAGTAATGGTATATGAATGAAATATTTCCTATTAGTTACGTTTAACATTAGTAAAAGATTTAGATAAAGTTTAATTACGCAATTCCCAAGATCTTGGCTCCGTAACTGCGTGACAGACACGTCGTAGGTACAGTCTGAGTACCTCTATGGCTCATAGAGAGAATCCACTGTTCCGCTGTTAATATTTAAACACCCTTTACCATAGATACACGCCTTTGTCCCGTTTACGTCCCGAAACTTCTATTCTCTCCGTGTCCCCGTTCTGCACTATCAGCCCCTGGACACCTTAAACATAGCCCAATGCACCAGCCAGGCGCACCGTGAGATCCGTCGCATAGACCGTTCGTTAATACATATACTCCGAAGTAATTTACAGATAGGTTTCCAGGAGGTGAACAAAGGACACGGAGATATCTCAAACGATCTGTCGGTCGAAGTCTCGAGGCCCTTTGATGGAGCAGTCGTAAATGGAGCAGGCAGATGCTATTCGCTGACTCGGCACACTTTGTTAAGCAACACCAGATGGAGGCACCATCTTCCTCTTGTCCCGCAAAAGATTCTGCGATAGAGCCGTGAAACGATGAGGTGGTGCATGCAGTTGAAGCGGCGGATGAGTCATTTGTCGCAAGACTATTTTTACTTGGTCCTTCTTGTCCAGTGTTATCGTCTCGTTTTATATCAGATTTGAAGGATTCTGACCCTAATAAATTGTGAAAAACAATCTTATTTCAGATCTTAAAAACCTCTGTAAACATTTGAAATTTATGGTTATTTAAAGTTTTCGAAATTCGGAAAAACAATTCTTCTTCAATTCGAGTAACGTAGTATCTACACCTTTCCAGAAAATTTATTCCGAAGATGAAGATTTATGTGATATTTCTTGATTTCTCTTGTTCTTAAAACCGAGATTCTTATAAATATTACGTTAGAATTTTTGTATAGGATGTTAATAGTAAATTTTTGTATAATTGATTCATTCCGACTCGACGCACATACGTAGAACGTAGCTGTAAATAAAAAGGAGAATAATTCCAGCTTTATTATAGACAAGTTAATAATGAATCTTATTTAAATGAAAATTAAAAGGTTTTATTATAGGACGAGGATTCAAAGTCACCAAAATTTAAGGACGAATTTCAATCAATTTTTAAAAAATACTTTCCGAAATAAGACAACTGTTTATCCTCAGTGAATGACCACTCATTGTCAGTAAAATTCTGATTCTTATATCTGCGAACCCAGTCGATTCTCGTTTCTCTAAGGACAATCGACAATTTATTTCCTCCTTTCCCGATGCACTTCTCCTCATCCCCAGCTGACGCATCTCCGACCGACCTTCCCAACCCGCACACCACGTTTCGACCCCCTTTTGGAACCTGACCTTGCACCCTTTCCCACAGATGTTTGGGTACCGTAAATGGGACGCGCGACTAGATGCACTTGGCCAGGATCGCACGCGACCTTTCGACTTGGACCCCTTCTCATAGGTCGAAAGGAAAAGAGGCGTGGCATTTGTCTCCCGCCAATGTTTGGGCCACTTGATATCCACCGATCTGCTGGCCTCGGGCGGGGCGATTGATTGAAATAGCTCTCGGAAAAAGCGTCCGGAGATAGGCAGATATCCTTTTGGACCCGTTTCTGGGATACGGGGAAAAAAGACACTCGGTTTTGGCCTCATCTCCACGGTAGATTATCTAAATGCGTTGTCTGTCCCCCGACCACTCCCTACTCATAACCTTTACGCCCTCCCCCCGAACGGATTTAAACCACTACGTATTCTGCTATTCGATGCCTGTTTTACATCCACTCTCCTCAATTAGATCGGTTGTGCCATACGTACGTATGTCCTGGCACCTTCTTGACTCATAATTCTCCCTGTATTCGGTGTATATGTATCCTCTCTGTGTGACTCTTTGTCGATGCTTAAAATATATTGCGACTCAGAATCGGATATAACTTTGGGATTGTTTGAACACGAAACTACTTCCTAGGATACTCATCTGGGAGCGGATTCATCTTAAATGAAAGTTATCACTGATTTCAATACTAGTATAGGTTCTTGTTAAAGGGAGGAAATTTGTTTTGAAAGCAGTTTTAATGAGACAATAGTCGAATTAAATAAGACATTTTCTTATAAGAAATATCTTAGTTGCAAGTCGGAATGATTCAATTATCTTGCACAATTGTAAAACGTTGGTTGTTCCCTGTGTTCCCATAGCAATTAAGCTTTGTGAATCTTTAATTTAATGCGTAATATTTTCGTTAATAATTCTCTCGTATTCATTCTATAAAACCATTTTTATATTCATCATCATATCGCAAACAGGAACTGATTTTTGTGTCCTTTCTTTCAGATGATTCCATTTTATGCGATTTGAAACTTCTTTGTACCATTTGAGGATAATAACCCTTCTTTGTCAGGAAACAAATTTTTTTTAAAATTCCATTTATACTTAGATATTACTTAAATACGTAATTTTCCCATCTGCATCAGTTATTCAATTCTTTTATCAATTAATATTTCACTCTCTTTGAATCAGTTATTCGCTTTTATCAATTAATGATTCACCCTCTAACCTCTTCATTCTTTCCCTTTCGGTTTCTTTCGTTGTATTACACCGACGTTCGAGGTTATATCGAAGAAAAGCCCACTTGGGCTAAATCACTCCAAATAAAGGATCTATCCAATCTATTGTCCTTAAAGTTCGCAAGAAAACAAACAAAGGAAGTTCTGGAGGGCGAGAGAGAGTCTTGATGAAAGAAAAGAGGAAAGGGTCGCGTATTGAGTTGAGGAATTGCGAAAGAATGCGATTCAAGGTATGGAGAAAGGTTGTAAAAGAGAGGTGAAGTCAAAGACAAAGGTTTGTGGATAAAAGGAGGAAAAGGGTTGGGTAAATAGAAAGGTCTACGTATTCGTAAACTATCTCCTCAGAAATATGAATTGTTACGGGTATTCCATAATCGATGACTCACTCCTCATTGTTTCTCATTTTATGTGCATAGCGTTTGTGATGAAAAGAAAGTTGGCGAGTTATGCAGAATAATGGAATTAATTAAAACGTCTCGTAATAGTGTTGTAGGAGAATTATAATTGGTGGAGCCATGTTTGTGTTTCGTTTTTATATTGATTTTACTCTTGATTAGACAGAAAGTATCAGATTAGTAGAAAGAAAAATTTTCAAGAATTTACATCATTAGGGAGTTTTATGGTGTAAATATTGAAGCACAGATATATTTTTTATATTATAGTTATCTTTAAAATTGGGTATAATGTTACGTAAATATTCGAGAATATGGTCGAAAATTCTCAGAAAATAATTTTCTTATCCTGGATATTTTATTCTTTATGCATTTATTTATGATATACATAAATTTATTATCTTGGAGCCTAAGTATAAAACCAAAAATTTGATAATTTTATAGGAATGACAGCTCAATTACGTATTCATAAGCAACTACCCTTTTCATCTACCAAACAGTCTCACAGTAGATGAATGAATCTTCATGAAGATTCGCACATTATCTTTCGAACCTTTTTATTTAATAATTCATAACTGTTACATCACTTCTTTGAATTATCTGTAACATTTAATGAGAGTTTGAACGTTGCATAACCCTTTCCACTACTCTCTAGAAGCATCCTCTTACTATTTGAATATTTCTTCTGAAATACACTTGTCTTAACTGTACTCTTTTTGAGTCAACACACTCTCTTAATGTATCACTATTCATATCGTTTATTTCATTTCGCATTTTATTGACTGAAAAGGCGTAATGAAAAATTCCCGATTCACGAACGACTTTCTGCCATTTTTTATTTTACGCTCTATCAGTTTTAGGGACATGCGAATTTACGTGTTTATGTATTCCAGGACTTCTGATGCTATCTGGATTGTGAAGCAAAAGGTGCGGGTTTATTTATCTCCAGAATGTTTTCACTGGCCCGCTAGCATTACCGAGCGCAATAAAAAGTCTTTCGGAACGAAAAGAACCTTTTTCCGCTTACTACGCGTTCTGTTAAGCTTGTTACTCCTTTATCTCTTTTGCTATAAAATTCGAGGGTTTAAAAAAAGAGTAATAAAAGGAAAAGAATTCGACGAAATGGAGGGTAGCGATTATCATCTAATATTCCTCTCATTCTCGCTACTAACAGAAAGATAAATTTAATGGAGGTTTCCGCAAAAGAACGAAATGCTTAAGAGATCAGGTTTAAGTTTTGGAATCCGCAGTGAAAGGTTGATCGAAGGTAAACTTCAAGAATAACAATAAAATTAGCGTCTTTGTTTTGGGGGAAGATCGAGTAAAGTACGTTTCCTCTTACATCTAACCCTGAACTACTCTTAGCATAATAAACAGAATGGAAATTGATGCATAGCATACCGACTATCAGAATGCTCAGTTGATATCAATTAATGATATATATCTTTTAGAGAGATTGTTATATATTCATTAGCAATATATATTTGTTAAACTTAAACGAAGGAAATAAAAAATGGGGAAGATTAGATGCCTTACTACGTAAAGAATAGTGTTTAGTGGAAACTTCTACATTATTCCTAGGGGTAAATACTATAAAAGTGTAGCGCATATAAATTAAAGTAGAAATTTGGATATTCAGTAAAAGAATCTACCTTATTCTCCGTTTTATAATTTAGAATTTGTTTAGATGCTAATACCCTGATTAATACGGAAACTCAGTTACTATAGGAGCACTTACATGGCAGTGTACTGGTGCAACTTTGCATGTTACACTCCAACCCAGAGTCATGGAGGCTTACATATCGAGGAATCTACCAAAAAGCATTCCCATTTCTCCCAAATTCAGGATTAAAAGCCTCTCTTTGTGTTTTTCGCCCAAGAAAGCGGCAACGCTAGAAGAACGGGAACACTGGAGCAGACACGTGCTGTACACGGTCCGGCGGAATTACACAAAATCGGTCTAATTTAAGAGGGGATAACGGATCCTAGAATAGCGCGCCTCGTTTTTCAAGGGAAAATATGAATCATAAGGGGTCGAGCGCACCGTAAGCGGGAGTCTTTAGCAAACACGTATGGACCTGACCGTATTGCGTGCTTCTGCACCGAAGGTTTTGAAGTCCTACGCTGTGCGCGGTGAATTTTCAGCCGCCTTTCCCCCAATTTCTTTGTCTCACTCCCGGTCCAGACCCTCCCGATGATAAATTGTCCCCGTTCCTGAAATATCTCCAGAGAGGGGGGAGGAAAGTGGGGGAGGGAGGGGTTCTTAATCAGGGGTACGCGATGAAAAAGATGGGGCGGAATAATTGGGACGGGATGATGGCTTCCCGGGGGTTTTTGGGTCCAGGAATCCCAAAGCTTCCTCTTCCAGAAGGTGTCCATTCCAGCACGCGTAGAGCGACGTCACGTTGTGGGAATGGTTCCAGTGGTGGGCACTCCGCGGAGCCCTCCCCTTCCGGCGAAAGACGGATGGCAGCAGGTGGTGGACAGAGTGGGAGAGAGGACCCATTCCGATTGGGGTCGTTTCCGAACACAGCGTCCAGAATGAGGGTCGTGGAGTTCGATGTCGGAACGTCACGGGCTCTTCGTTTATGTGAAGCCTGAGGGGTTTGCGTCGATGATATTGAATTTGCAGAAAGTCTGCACGGAGGTTGCCCACCTTCAGGCGGATTCCAGTGGATTTATTTCCTCCAAAAATTCCTTTCTCCTTTATATAGGTTTCGCATGAATGTAGATTCTTCTTATTCATCCATAAAGTAAATATTTTGCGTAAATTTATTGTTATGGCCTTCGAATAATAACTGTTAGATTCGTAGCAATTATTCAATATTCAACGTTTTAAAAAATATAAGTTATTATGCATACCTACTCTATGCATATTACTTCGTATTTATATCAATGGTTGACATTATTCATTGCTATATTCACTAATCTCTATATGCCGATCCATAAACTTTTTCGAATGCTGAAGCGATCTAGAATCGTCGCTATACTACCCAAAGGTTTCCCCATTCCCTAAGCTTTTATGTTATTGTTAGAACGGTTTAAGTTACCGAATGCTTAAAAAAATTCTGAATTTCTATTTTCGAATCGCTATATATTCTTTAGGGTTCTTCCGATAATCTAAGAATTGTCGCAGAATAGCCATGGCAGCTAACGTTTTCGCTACGCTCCATAAATGTAATGTATGGAGTCGAAATATATTGGCCTTTATCCTACGGAATATAAATCTTATTGTATGGCCATAAGAACCCTTCATTGTGTAGTAATTATAATGATGAAATATTTTTTTCAATTTATACGCTCAATAAAATAGGGAGTTATGATTGGATAATAGCAGAGGATGTTCTTTACTCGAAATAAAATTTCTCCGCTAACTGTTGTTCAGTATTACGAGAGAAAAATTATAATCATTAATTCATTATAAAATGAAGCCTCAGAAAACGAAATGATAGTTTTGGAAACATCTGTTATTTATTGGGTTAAATTTTGAAGTTTGTGTAAGTGCCAGTGACTATAATTAGTTGCTATATATTACTGATGTAGATAGATGATATTACTGATATATTTTGATTATATCAGCATTCATTTTGCTTCAGTTGTTTTAGAAATAAATAACAATTCTTCTAAGTGGGAGATGAAAGAATATAATTGGCTATTGATGGTATCCCTTTATTTGATTCTTGTTAGTTAATGGCCCAGTGGATGATGCATCAAGCAGATTTAATGCTTCATATTTCAGGACCAGTTAATGGAAGATTTTACAACCCGAACAGGCTTAATCGTCGTAACATTTATTAAACGTTCTACTAATATTCAACTTTTACGATTCCTTCATCTTTAAGATTGCAACATTAAAAAAACCATCTTCGACAACAGCCGTGGACGTCGAACGAATTCTTTTCGGACAGAAATAAAAACCCATTGGAGGAAAAAACACAACTTCTGGGCTTGTACGTGTACACGAGTTGCGCGGAAACATCGCCCCTTGTGGGGTATATTTTTGTCGAGCATGACTCCATAAGCGGACCAGTCGCGGGTATAAAAGCAGTAAAAGTTTTTCGAAAGCTTTTATATTACGTCCCACTCGAGGTTTTTCGCACGCGTAAGGGGACGGTTGATTCCTCGAAGGTGTGGCCTCGCGGTGCTATTCTCATTCCTGAGAAAAAGCTATCTGTCCCCTTTTGGGGGGGATGGGGGGAATATCGTGACGCAACGCCACCATCTTACGAGCAGATGTCGCTGGCATTTGCCGCGACGTCGTTGATTTCCGATGCGGGGACCGCGGCCCCTCCCCCGCGCGAGAAGTATCCGCTGGAATAGGCGATATCGAGTTTTTGAGGGCTATTTGGGAAAACGAAATCGCGTGCACGTCAAAGTTGCCCTTGACTTCGTCACAGTTGGAGATTCGATTTCTCCCGTAAGACGTATGATATTCTCGTGCAATGCCTCGTCATAAAGTCCTTCTCCTGAAAGTCTCTCTCGAAAAAAAAGTTGAATGGCTTCCAATGGTCTTGAATTCATATCTTGTACGTAGCGTCTCTTGTTTGGATAAGGGATACACATCTTCCACTTCCACACAGCGATTTCGTCATAAGCTCTCTGTTTGGTGCTCAGATGATGAGCTATTGAGTATGTATGAGTATTGAATGATGGCCTTCATATGAACTCCATATGTGTTTCTGTGAAATTTGTTCTTCGAAAGATATCTTTGGTTCTCTCTCTTCATTCTTTTGAAGTGTGATTCTTATAGTTATCTTACTGAGAATAAAATAAGTATAAAATTTTATTTCTCATTCCCATGTGTTAGAAAAGGTTGGTTTCCAAATGGCCTACGAGTTGATTCAAGTTTTACTCTTCTACTATTTATCTCCCAATATAAGAAGTGGGTTATCATATTCTTTCGCTAGGCTACTAAATTCTCAAGACGCCTCTATAATGTTCTTTTATTGCTCTGCCTACAATGAGGCAGCTTTGCATAACAAACATGAAGTACTTTTTATCATCCCATATTTATTCGTAAAATTTGGTAGTATTTGAATAACTTTTACGAGTGCAAAAGTACGCTTTTATGTTGCAAATTTTCAGAAACGGCTAAAGCTATAAAGAAAAAGAAGAAAAGGTAAAATATATAGATAGTAATAATTCTTTTCCTTCACACTTATCTTGAATGAAATTTTTACTTCTAATGTATTAGTAAACATTTTTAAGTATCCTTGCTCTGCTTCTTGGTAAAACTACTGGGAATTTGAGAGATTCATAAGCATAAAAAAGCATCGCATAACTCTCATCCCCATGATCATTGTACTTCAAGCTGCTTTAAGCACTCTACGTTAATAGTAGATAAAAATAATAACTCCGTAAGAAAAAAAAAACGTCTAGAATCGTAACCTGCCCCATTTGCCCAAGTATTTTGAGAACGCCTTCCCGCCGTGGGATCTTTGCGAAATGAAATTTTTTATTTTATCCACTTCTCTCTCTCCTTCTCTAGCATGCATGCATATTATGTCGGATTTCCCCGCTTTCTTATATTAAGTCGGCGCCTAGCGGCTCTACCGAAATTGCGTTCCCTTTCTTAGAGTCGAGGCGTCTAACGCGACGCCTCTGGAAGATGTAATTTGAATGCGTTGGGAGTGGATTGCGCGGGGAATATTAAAGGATCCATAAGACGTTTGATATTTGCAGTTTATCACGTCCAAACTTTGGCCTTTGTACTGTAGGGTCAGGATTATTTCTTTGCTGTTTATGTACAAAATTTTATTGGTTATTCCGGAGATGTTTTATGGAAAGATTCGTGTTTAAATAAAGTGTGTTTTCTGTGTATTCTTTGTTAACGCGATTATATATAATAAAAGTGGTAGAGAGGTTATGAAGCTTATCAGGTGCAATTAGGCTTTGCTTTCCCTTCCAATTTTTTAATCTTTAATGCTACAGACAGAATGTTTGTTCCTTATTAAAATATAGCAGGGAATTTAAATTTAACTTAATTTAGATATAAGGTCCGTTGTTCATGTGCATTATTATGGATTTGAACAAAAGGAGATTTAAAAGAGAGATTAAGCGTAACGTATAACATCCCAAAATACGAAGGAGAAATTTTTCATTTTTGAAGTTTAGTTTAAGTAGTGCAACAAGGCTGTTTTATGTATATATCATAGTGTATTTGAATTGTAGAGATATTAAAATTTCATGTGTATTGTACGTGTTTTAAGTATAAAAGTGTGTAGTGAAAGAAATGTCTAAGATCAGTACATTACTTACTACGTTACTTACCATGTATCAGTTTTCCCCAGTTTCTTGAGTATTTATGCATTTATTAATTCTTTGTTGTTCTTTAGGTTTTAGTTAATATAATTTAGATAATATAATTTTTAGGTAATCAAATTTGAGTTATTAATATAGCTATACAGGTTTTTTATAAATTAAGTCCAAAAAAGATAGTGATTCATATCAGATAAATATATTTTTATTTGCTTTGCGTTTCTAAATACGAAATACGATCCTAAATAATTTTCTGTGATAGATCATAAATTAAATT
This sequence comes from Pantala flavescens, assembly GCA_020796165.1. Taxonomy (NCBI): domain Eukaryota; kingdom Metazoa; phylum Arthropoda; class Insecta; order Odonata; family Libellulidae; genus Pantala; species Pantala flavescens. Next base: position 41,774,509 of record CM036881.1, on the reverse strand, counting down.
ATAGTGCTAATCAGAGATTAATTGAAATGATTGTTTGGATAGAACTGAATGTGGAAAAACCTTACCATTAGTTTTAAAAGTAGTATCCATTTTCCATGAAAGCATGCGTGGAAATGTTTGCATAATTTAGATCAACAATATAGCTCATTAGCTTTTGATCACCGAGGTCACATCTTCTATTAATCAAATTAAACCGCTGCATAATATTTTAAATCAATATTCGTTCATAAAACTTTTAATCAAGCATTAATTGACATTTTCAAGGTCTCTTGTATGGCCTGAATGGGAGTGAATCCTCGTGACAAATAGATTTTGAAACATTTCCTCGCTTGAACCGTTCCATCTGACGGCATAACTTTTGATATATCGCGACACTTAATGGTTCTTGCGCACAATTTAACCGCGCTTCAACCTTCAGATGGGAATTTCCCATCTCCTAGGGCCGTTATATAGGGAGAATGCCTTTTCCGAGTTAAGGATGTGGACTCGGTGTGAAATCACATTTTTGCAATTACGGGATGACCCATATTCCGCAAACTTCTTTTTTTGTTTTCGCTATAATTCAACCTGACCCTGATTAATCACCGATCGCTAGGTAATTCTCATCCGCTGTGCAGTTTTTATCTCGTCCGGACAGAAGCTATTCTTCATTAATCATACTTTACTTTCAAGGTCGCTTTTTTCTGATCTTCTGCCTTTGCCGGGATTCCTTACGAAGGAAAAAGTTGTCATTTTGTAAAGTTAATATGTCTGTGCGCACCTTTGGTCCGATAATAGAGGACCGGTATGCAAATGTTTAATGAATATCTTAAAGGCAATGCTGCAGAGTTTCCATTATTACGTAAAAGTAAGGATAATTACACCTCGCGATTTTGATTTATCTATCGTTGAGCAAAGTTCACAGAGTTGATTCAAATTTATGAAACTCCATTACGTCCATGAGATTATACGAAAAAACTGCTTTTACTGCTCATTAAGAACCACCAGTTTCAGTGATGTCAAAATATATGAAAAGCCCTATTTCTATTTATGGAAATGCGTAATAATTTTTATGTATGTACAGTTAGTTGTTTTAAATAACTTTCATGCTGAAATAAGTACCTATCAATGACCTGAAGGTGAGATAATCTCGTTTCTTCGATTATACTACCCAAATTTTAATATTATCGTAAATGATGTGTGAAAGTCTGAGGTTATACGAAGGAATTTAAGGTTCTCCGATTATCAGCAATAAAAATTTACTGGAAAAATTTATAGGGGATATACAAGAATAAATTTTATGAAAAATATCTAAATATATTGCAGACATAAGCTTTTATATTTTTTGTGTTGTTCTTCTGTAATAAATGCAATGTCCAAAGTATAAAAGGTCATTTTTTTAAACATTAAGTGAATATAATTGAGTATAGTTGTTTAATGCTGAATATAGAGGCTAGGAAAGTAATAATTATAGGAATAGGAGGTGTATTAGTTTTTTAGTACTAAGACATTGTTTGGAATTATAATTATTTGTAACTAATTTGAAATTCAAGGTTCAAGCAATTGAAATAATTAGAAGTGATTGCTCCTGAGAAGATGCGTAAGACCTTCACGTTCTTATTCTGAATGCTCGAAATGATATGCTTGGTTGACATTGAAGTATATGAAGGTCATCCATCGTGGTGAGAGAAAATAGACTTCCCATTCCAGAAGTAAAAAATGCACGAGGACTAGTTCCGGTAGATATTGAAAGGAAATAGATGGTTTAGAAAATCAATCGAGGACACGAGTAAAGGAAAGCACCATTTAGATAGAAAAAAAAACATTTTTTTATAAGAGACGAATGCATATAAACCCTCTAGTAATAGTCTTTCGTACCTTATGTCTCAAAGAGTTTCAAATGTAAGTGCAAGGCGAAGTAGGAATGCGGCAATGTTACCGCTCACGGAAAGAGAATCCGAAATCAGTTATTGAAGGCGAAAGGAATCGTTTATTCGCAGCCGCGATGAACGTTTTCCTCTGATGGAATGGGTCAATCGATCACACAGACATGTGTCCACAGTTCTTTGAAATAACGCCGGTGCACGTTGAAGGTCGTGGGTTTGACGTCGTTCGAAACATATGTGGAGTGCCGTGATCGATGAATCGCTTTAGGGTTGCGCCGGTGACTGGAAATTAATTTTTAAATGCAACCTCTCTCTTTTGTGTCGGACTTTTTCGCTAGGGTTGCCATGGGGAAGGACATGTTCGTGAAAAGTGCACTCTAAAAATAGTCTTTTTAACTTCCATGTAGAGATAATGAGCTGGATATTTACACTTTCGTAATATGTTTACGTGAAAATTGGATTTTTAATGGTGTGGAACTCTTTCGTGATTCATTACGGAGTGTAAATGAAAACGTTCTGAGGCAGGATTTTACAGTGATCTAAAGAGGTTTATTCCATTAGAAGTTATTTGGGATGAATTAATGTAATTCTTGGGGAATTGTAAACTCAAAGACACTGTAGTAGATTTTAAAATCTGTTTTTTCATTTTTTATGTTGTGGTATATGTCTTGATATTTAGACGACGCAGGCTTTCTTTGAAAGTTAAGTTTATTCCATTTTCTTTCTTTTTCCTTGTGTACAGTAGTTTTCCCCATGAAATTAATCTACGAGTATATTGATTTTATTAACTTATTCGGTTTCTGTTTCCTATTCTTGTGCAATTATTTTTATTGAATCATCATTATTGTCGTTAGCTTTTATGCATTTGTATATTTTATTATTCTTTATATACGTGTGGGTCAGAGGTAAAGTATACGAGAAGCTTACCTTCATGAAAGGATTGATAATTAAATTAAGCGTAACTATTTGGTAATATCATATTAAGAACTAAATAATTGTTCTATATAGTACTTAGAGCTTATATATGATATATACATAGTTATATATAAATTACGATATAAATGATACGTAATGCATTCACGACGAACTTTCCCTTGCGCTAAAATTAAAGCAACATTCGACGATTACGTTGTTGTGCATGCAACTGCTCTTCTCTCCTTACATAATATTATATCGAACAAAGCACACACGAGCTCTTTGACGGCTATTTTTCCATTCGAGAAATTCATTCGCTCGGCAAAAATTCCGCCTACTCGACACCCGGTGGCGATGTCTTTCGTCCATCGATAGCAGAATGGGTCTCAAACTAATTTCCTCCGGGCGTCCCCTTTTTCTTAATCGCTCGATACTCATTAGAAAAAAAGGAGAAGTATCTCTCTGCGAAAAAACTTTCTATATGGCGATTTCATTATCCTCGCAAATGGGATTGTTAATTAAACTCGTTCTGTCTCTTGCAAACGATCGTTGCCTAGGAGAATGCGAAAACTTTTTCCAGGACGTCTCCTCCTCAGACTTCTGGGAGACTTGTGGCGTGGTGAATGGGAGGATCTTGGAGCAGCCACACCCGAAATAGAATATAAAACGCTATTATTTGACCTAGAACCACGATGCCAATTTTCTCCCCATTCGAAATAGCCATAAGCTGGTGATAAAGGCCGGAAAGCCTAAACTCTTCACGAATTGCGTCAAAAATCCACTCTCAACAGCTGAAATATGTCTTTGGCAATCTTCTTTGAGCCATTTATTTAATCGATATCCTAATTCCATCCCTTTATCGCCTGTTTTGTTCACTTTGCTGGTCGTAAATATCCCATTTTTTGAGCTCCACAAGTAACTCTAAGTGGGCACTTCTGTATGATTTGTTTATCGTATTCTATTGCACAATTACGAGTATTACGAACTTTCTTTCTCGAGGGTTTGCAAGTCATAGAGGATAGTTAAGAATCTAGGTTTCTGTTGCTTAATAAGTTATTAGAAATCTTCCAGGAATATGCAAAGCGTTTTAAGTCTATTAACCAACCTCTAACGAGTATGAAATAGAGAACTTCATGGACTTTGTTCTTTAAAATACGACGTATCTAGAGATTTCGATATTCACTTGTTCAATGAATACCCCTTTTCACAAACAAGATTCGAATGTGATGGAAGGATGTGTGTGTGTGTGTAGTGAAACTTTTTATTCATTCATTTCTATAATTCACTTTTACTTTTCAAACCCCTCACTTCTCCATCATCGTCTCATTCACCACCTTCATCTCTCCCCGCTCTTCTCTTCTTTGATCACTCTCCTACGCCTCCATAGTCAGACTCCATTCATCCAAACCTATGTTTAACTTCCCTTCCTGGCTTACCACACCGCCTTTCTTCCAGTTTATATTCTTTCATTAATCAGCCGATCCCGCGTCCCCTTTAGCATGGGATTTTAAAACGGATTGTTCGCATAGGAGCCTCGTTCACGACTACAGGGCCACTCATCACGATTACGCTTTAGAATTGAACGATACAAATTTAGTAGCTGTGAATGATACTTGAATTTAAAAAAGTTATGAATGATACTTCAAATTATACTTCAGGTTATAATGAAAGCAGATGGATAATTCTTTCTTAATTTCAATATTAAATCGTACTATTTTCCATTAGGATCAGTTTTTAGAATCGTTTTATTTATTGATCATTACTTATATATTTCTATAGGTTACTACGATTAATAACCTTATATAGGTGGAGGAGGGAGTTTTCCATGAAGAACTCCGTCTATTTATATGATCTAAACATATCTATTATTGTCATAACATATCTATTATTAACTGAGTTTTATAAAAAGTTATTTTAATAGTTAACTGAGTTTTTCGCCCATGAAATTAATTCTTTTCCAGTTTATAAGGGATAGAGTTTAGTTTCAGCTAGACATTAATATTATACCATCCTAACCCGCTCATTTCAACTACGCCGCATACAATCTTGAAAGAATTTTTCCCTAACGCGTAGAAAACACAAGGCTTTTAGAATCCGAGATTAAAGCCGAGGCAACCTTGGGGTATAAAATTCAAAAATACCTCCTAAACGTGGTGTCTCTGAAATCATAAGGCTTCAACTGCCAACCGTTTCCTGTTTAGAAACAGTTCCCTCCGCTCTGTATGCAGATAACAATTTGTTCTCGTCGCTACAAAAGTTATCGAAAATCGATGGCGCCAAAATTGCTGACGGGTTCAATTTTTTTGTAAACCAGCTCTCCACAGCCCCTGTAAGGGCCCACTGATCTGGACAAAGCCGCAAGCTTACGAAATTCAGGACAGAAGCATTAGTGTCAGAAGAAGGATACAAGTCGGTAGTTCTTGAGCTGAGGTTCTCGACCCTAAACGAAAAGCTTACGAAGGGGATATAATACGTTTCTTTAGAACTGTATCATACGCACCCATACGCACATACACATATAAATCGTATTTGTAGAATGTTATTTTATATATAATACAGCATAACATTTCAAGCGCTTTATATATTTATGGAAGAAAGCGCTTCTGAGACGTATCGTATGACAAAAATACTAACTTAAATGATGTTAGAAAAGAATAAACGTAACATCTTTTCTGTTATATGATATTGTTGTTCATAGTTTCGTTAGGTTACCATGTATTGATATAGGTATCATTCTCTTCAATATTACGTAGATATGATTGTTTTGAATGATTTACCATGTATTAATATAGGTATCATAACATTACCATGTATTAATATAGGTATCATAACATTACCATGTATTAATATAGGTATCATTCTCTTCAATATTATGATTGTTTTGAATGATTTAAGTAAATTTATAGCTGGATAGAGCCAGAATTTTCTAGAAATGTGTTGTCTCTCATATCTCAATTCCACAACAGTAACAGGCTTATATCTGATAATCTGAAGTTATGCAATCCATCCTGACGATGTCGCAGTGACTTCCTCGTATGATATCGACCAGCGACGCATAACTCGAGATATCCTGGTGCGAATAAATCAGATTTACTCGCATTTCATAAGATACTTCTCCTCGTGTGAGTTCAACAAGATACGCAATATCTTACTTAAGACGTTTTCTTTACGGAATGAATTGTATAAAAAATTCGTTGGCTTGATTTTTTCAGGAACTAATGAATACATGAATTAGAAATTGATTTACGGTAAATTTTATAATTCTTGTTACTATATCTTTGACAAAAGTATTCTTATGCTTGTTACCCTAAAGTCCTTTGAGAAAATTTTCACATTTTTGTTAATAAAAACATAATACTTCAACCCATTTTATCTAAAATGATAAGTTTAATGACATATTTTATTCAGAGATTTATTCATAAACTGTTATCAAACGATCCAAGGATTTAAAACGTTGCCAAACATTCTCCTGTGCCTCAGGAGAGTTTTGGGTAGCTCCCTTCAAAATTTTTGGCCTTCTTTTGAGAAGCGCTAAGCGATTTTAAACTTGTGGAACGGCAAAGTCAAAATATTTACGTAAGTTACTCAATAATCCGTCGATATTTGTTCTCGGTGTCGTATTCAGGGTTTCTGCCAAACCATTGCTATTCTTAATACGCGTTCGGTTTTCTTCTCACGTAACGGTTTGTCTCTTTGTTTTCCTTGGAACAATCAGAGGCGTATTGCCAGGCAACAGCTCTCCAGGCCTCTTCGTGCTTTATGATCACAAGGAATTGCCTCCTCCCACCATTAAATCTACCGCGTTCTTCTGCGGGAGTGTTGGTAATTAAATCTCGATCGAATAATACTCCGAGGGAATGGCGTGTTGAAAACTTTCGATTTACAGGATATCTGGCGGCTATTTTAATCCGAAATCACGCTTTTGTGCACAAATAAATAAATTGCGAGTAAATGGAAAGCTTTGTAGCTGTGCAACTATTAGTGATTGAGGGCATATACTCGAAAAATCACTTTGAGCATAGAAATAAATAAACTGCTTATTCATTTAGTCTTAGAACTCTATACGCGAAAAAATAAATATTCAAAGCTTTAGCCAATTAGGGAGTATTAAAATTAATTCTGCTGTAAGGTTGCACCAATCTATCCTATCAGATTTTTTATTGATTCCAAACGTTGATTAAACTTCACTAATTGGAAATTTTCAACCCAGCAAACGCCAAACATTGCTTTACTTGCGTTTAAGAGTGAGTAAATATTATAACGTGATTTACAAAAAATATAAATCTTCAAAAATCCTCCCCATATTCAATGCTAAACCTTTTACAGATTGTATTGTACAATTTATAGTATCCAGATCAGAGTCTAGTAAATTTTAAAGGCTTTTTAAGGGTCAAAGTATATGATCAAATGCGATTTTAATATTGCGAGTACAATCTTTATCTGAGGAAACTTTATTCATTGAAAGAAAACAAGAAAAGTAAAAACTTTTTTTACGACTGGAAAAGATGTTAGATGGTGTTACGGCTTTGATGCAATCTCCCGAAATATGTCGTCAAGTTTTCTTTGGAAATTTTCTCCATCACACGAACTTGGCCAATGTTAAAAGCGAGAAGTTTTCATTTCTCGCCATTGAAATACGCATGGAAACAAGCTGGTGGGTATATTAATGTCCGGCTCTTCATCACAAGCGGCGTACCCCCAAAAATTTCATAACTGCGTTATATTTTCCCGAGATAAAAACAGGGAATGTTTGGTGATAAATATCCCTCATCTGTAAAAGATAAAATGGTCTTGTTCCCAAAGCATATTTGACGATGTAATCACATAAAAAATTATATTTATATACTGTTTATATAATCCGAAAGTATATTCTATCATCGCTTGTTTGTCTGTTTGATAAGAAAGATTGGAACACAAAAAACAAACTTTTAATTAACAGAATTATGATCTGTAGGAAAAAGGATGACTATAGCATTGTAGCAGAAACATTCGATTAGATCGTGCAACTTGCAAAAGTGCTCCAAAATCGTTTCCAACCATTGAAACTTAAATTGAATTCGTATTCATTCTATTCCTATAGAAATAGAATGAATACGGATTGTATATCGTTGTCTCGAAAAAAAAGAAGATTACGCGACGAATATCCAATCGATATCCCTCTCGCGCCGTGAGCTTCACAATGCATCCTCCGTCTCACTCCATTTAATCACATTTATTCGCGAACATCGTGAACACTCTAAGCGCTCCTTTTTTGTAACGAATTTCGCATCCTTTGTTGGCAGACTCCTCGTTTCGTTTCCCTCGTAACCGTTGACTTCAGTGCATCCCTTTTTTTTCTTTCGCGGTCTTTATCACATCTCGCGATTTTTACGAGAGACGCCAGCTGGCCAAGTGCACGTCGAGTACAAATGGAAGGCATCTGGGGACATTAGAAACACGTCGGAGCTTCTTCGCTGATTAAAAACCCGGGGAGGATGATCCACCGCTAGACGCAGACTCGATTGTATCTCCATCTAGTAGCGGCGCCCTCGTTATGGGGAACGTCCGAAAAAAAATCTCGTTTTCCCCCAGAAAGACTTTCACTTTTGTCCGCATCCCTTCCACACACAGGGATGCCAGATTTTGGGGATATTTCCGAGGGACGCACTCTTCTTAACAGTTCGCCAATAACGACTCAGCGTCTGAATGGGATGCGAAAGAGGAGAAAGAATAGTTCGTCGGGTTCAGAGATGATGGGTTTTAATTACTCTCTCTCTCGAGATATTTTTACCATTAGTTTTAGGCTATTGTGTTTCTCCAAAGCGTTGCTGGGTAATTGAATTGGTGTGGGAGGGAAATTCGGAAGGGATTGCACTTGGAAAGTATTTTATGCAAATTTAAATTGGTAGATTCTCCGTAGTGTTTATGATGCGTATCTATGGTTAGGTTATAGTAATTATGTAATTTTTCTTATAGAATTGATTGAAATTTTTAATACTTAATTTACTTAGTTACACATACATCATACATACATCAATAGGTTTAATTAAAGTATTCGGTGTGAGTTCGTTCCTTATCTTTAGTCAATATTTGAAATTAAAAACCGGTAAGCGTCATCATCATAAATGCTGTCCTTGAGGATCCTTAGGTATTATCTCGTTTTATTATAGAAGTGTAATTTTCTTTCGCATTAAAAATACTTAAAGCGTAAATCCATTTCGGGAATTACGAGAAACTATTTATTCTTTTTCAGCAATGTTCTCGATTTAAGTGAGAATATACTTACTCTCATGCTTATATCTACGACTGCTCATCCTCAATGATTTTGAACATTTAGGTCTTCACTTCGAAATCAAATATTATGATGGTGACATTTAAAGTATAATCTATTTATATCGTGGAAATTAGTCATTGAATTATTTAGAAGGAGTCATAATTTTGTCTTACTTTCATATATACTACACCTTTAAGCGTTTTAATAGTTGTCTCTGTAAAGACATTTTTTCTAACAGTTCCGGACATACCTAATTTGAAATAGATTTTTATTACACTACAAAACGTAATTATACTACAAATAGTAACTGTTGCTCTGAAATTTTTCAATAATTCTTTGACATAGAAAGCGTTCTGTTCATTCTTATTTTATCTCACAACCAACTTATTTATTATAATTACGGAAAATTATAGGGAAAAATTGAGACTTTAAAGTTTCACCTTTCATCGAAATTTTACATTAAAATAAAATATTTAAAAAATTTATAATTAGTAACAGAGGTGCAGCAAAGTTCTTGAAAGGAAAAGCTGAGAATCATAAAAGCATTCTCTTCTTTCCATCAAAACAGAATGAAAGTTAAATAGAATGCTGTACAACTCGCTTCTGTACGGGACGGTCCCAGTAAAGGAGGGTACACTTCAAGGCCGCTTCGTATTATCGTAGCAGAAGGGCGAGGATAAAGTGCAGCATTAGCTCCCTTTTAGACGGGCGATTCACCAATGAAGAGAGTAATGAGCTCTGTCGATCGCATTTAGCTTTGCAGAACGGTTTTACGGCTGAAACAGTTATCTTGATGGGCCACTTTAACCCACTCTCAAGCGAAATCCAAGCAGCCATAAAACTCGCACGGCTTCATTAATATCCGGCGTGATTGAGGATTTGATACATTTTGGAGAATCGTAAACGCTCGTCTGTTTACTGCATGGAGATTTCGGCGGCAGATAAATCTTGTTTTCCACTTCGGGTTGCCATGGTTACGAGATGAAGGATCAATGGGAAATATTCGGGGAATCAGAGGCTTCCAAATCGAGTTATATCAATTGGCTTTTGAAATTTTCCTTCTTGGGTTTCCATTTATCGAGCGCTCCCTTCCTTTGAGGTAAGAAGTTTGAAGAAATGTGGGGTTTTAGTCTCTCAGCCTCATTCTTAAGGGAACGTAGCAGAAAAATTCTTTCCTTTTTAATGTTTTTTTACTTATTAATAGTATCGATATATTCATAATATTATGAAAGATTATAATTACATAAGTCTAAATTGGACGAAATTTAAGAACATTTAAGAATAGGAGTACAATTTAGAATTTTTAAAGTTCAATAGGTGTCAAAGATGGTAACAAACGATGAAGTTAGAATATAAACAATGAAATGATAAGGGAATGAGACGATGTTCCTAGGCACGAGAAAGCTAGCGACTTGTTACAAAGTTAGACGATGAAATATGTGGATGATTGTGGATGTAATAATAGTATCTTAATCGGTAAAAATTATAGTTTATTGTTAACACGCCTATTGAAATTAGAAACGATTTTGTACTGATACCATGAATTTCCGCAATTACAAAGTACATTTTTATGTGTTTTAGTTGAACTATGCCTTCTTCCTTTTCAATTTAAATTCCATTTAATTGTGCCAATGAAGATAATTTAATTTCGGCAGTTTTAATTAAAACTAAAAAATGATTAGTTTTTAATATGTCTTAGAAATTCTTTACAATGAATGAACAAAAGAATGTCTTCTCCTAAATAAAAATAAAATCATTTCGCTACGAACAATGACAGTGTTATTCACTCCCCTATGAAACAAAGGAAAAAACTAATGAAACAAGAGAACCTCAGCCAACCAACGGAGACAAATAATTTCCCATACTCCGAGGTATTACGATTGAATTTATGTGACCGTCCTTTTCCCACCGAGAATGTTATTGGAGTAGGACTCCCGTACGGTAAGAGCTTTTGATCGTACGGACCCTCACTGCGACATTTTCAACACCCTCGTCCATCAATCGCATATTAGTTTTCTTGCGGTTTTTCGAGCAATAATTTATCGCCCAATCGAAGCAACTCCGGATCTGGAGAGTTGCCTAGCTCTCGCACGTGTTCTTAAGTAGTTTCCATAAGTGTTTTTTCTTCTCCCTTCCGTCGGTAAATATCTGTTGATACGCCGTTGCCGAGGCGATGAGAACGTCTCGTGAGATGAGAGATGAGACTTAACAATCAACTGGACGTTATTACGATAGAGGTAACGTTAAAAGAGTAGAATAGCGTTCGCTACCGAGTGAAGTTTTTCGAAGAGAGTCGAGTCTAGGTGAGATTGTGTGTCGGAAGGAAATTGCGTGGCCGTAAAGTGGAAAGGAAAGATATTTAAGTGGGACGCGTGGGCTTCCTTCAAGTTTTTTAATACCAATGAAACTCTTTTATAGAAATGTTTATGGTGCCTGAAAAAAATGTCCCCTCCTTCCGAGGGGATTAAAGGGGACAACGTATTACCTTTGGGTTCATCGATTCTATTTGGTGAGGTCCGTGTCATTTTTTTATTTAAAGTCGAGAAGAAATATAGATGTAGTCGCAAGAATTTAGAAGGAATCAAGTCAGAATTCCTAGCATTAAAACTACTGCAGGATTAAGGCAAACTGAAACTATCTATACTCTATGACTTTGTGAGACTTTATGATAGAGGTTAAAAAGAAGTGAAAATTGCGACATTACTAGGACTCGAACCCTGGTCCCTTACTTCCGAAAATTGCGTGACCTTGTATATAATTACTTATTATTAGTGAAACCTATATAACAGTATATATCTATAACTTGAAAGAGTGATTATTTCATACTAAATAAAAGGAAAATAAAAATCGACCTATTTAAGCGTCGAAAGAAATTTTTTCCACTTGTTTTAACATGTATTAGAAATAATATGAACGTGGAACGTTGGATGATAAAGACGGTTCTTCACGTAACAATTGAAGAATTCATAGATGTACTTAACTGAAGTTTTACGATAAGAATTGAAGTTTCGTATCTGATGATAAATAAAGATACGATCATGTAACGGCATGACGCTTAGTGTTCATATATTTAATGTCTGAATATTCTGCAGATGGCTTTCCAAAAGGAAAAATTAAATGAAAATTAAGCTAAAGAATTGCGTGTATCCCAGATCGCTACATTGACGATGACTTCGCGTTTCTGCAGATCGCCGTCGACTTTATCACCTTCCAATTGAAAATGCACATTTTAAAGTGGTCTCTCCGGAAATTTCGCGTCTTATCTACCGTTTGACCATTGTACAAAGTTCGGTTTCAAGTGCGCGTGGAATAATTATCGGAGTCGTTTCATTCCGTGACTTATATATTTACCCTGAGCAGGAAAATCGCCGAGTGTCCTTCTCCGGTCAAACACTCTTTTGGCGACACGCAGAATGCTTCGGACACGCGAACGTTTCGTGCCCTATAATTTGCCCAGCTGTGTCTCTCTCACACGTGCACACGGAAGAAATAATGTCGCGAAGATACGCTTCGCAACTCGTCAATTTCTCCGCTATTGGTTTCCCTTTTTTGACGTTTATTATCGATACGTGGTTAACAACAATGCATTTTGATGAATAACTCGTTTTTCTCTCGGAAACGGCTAATTACCCTCAATCGATTGCTGCATATTCAGTGGAAATGTGTGTTCATTGTGTATGCGATGTTAAAAGTATTTTTTTCTCATCCTTATGCATGTCCCCTATCATTTACTCAAAGCTTTCGGCCCATTTTTGTTTATCAAGGTTCATTGATTCAGAATCGTTAATTTGCATTTGAAACAATTTACGCATAAATTAACTTACCCCATTGTTTCGTAACATTTTTCTTCCGGGGTTGACAAGGTTTGTCGCAAAATTTTTTTCTTTGTTTTGTGATTTCTGAATATTTTTCTGAATGATATGCGCGTTTTGAATTAAAGATTCGGCTCAAAGGTAGATTTATATACATCGAAAGCTTTGTTATAAAGAAAGAAGATTTTTATTCTTTGATTAGTGCTAAATTGTTTAACGAGTTAATCTCACGGAGTCCGTACGTAATTAGTTAAATAGTTCTAATGAGAGAGGGTTAACAAGAATTAAACTTTTTCTGTTACAATGTACGAATAATCGTCTGCATTCAGCGAGTTCACATCTCATTTGTTTTTAATGAACCAAGCAAAATTTAAACCGAAAGTCATGTTATCCTGAAACAAAAAACATCAAATGAAACTATTTAATCCACGATAAATGTCGCTATAATATTTTTATGTATAGCCTTTCAACACAAATGTCGCCATTAACATATAATACGCCTCTTTTGATACTTGATTAAGATTTATATATTACAGAGAAACCTTTACGTCAAAAACGATCGAACTTTAATTATATCAATATTTCTTAGAATAGTACAAAAAAATTAAAACAATTTCGTCCCTAGTTGTCAAAGAAAATTTTTAATCTATATTATCAAGATACAATGACAATAACTGATTGAATTCATAAGTACTTCCTCTGTTACTCACAAGTCACGTGTGCGATATTTGCTAGTGATTTCTTTCTAACGAGTTGTGAATAGTGAGTCACGTCTTCACGACTTCCTGTTTACATCTGAATCACATCCTGCTGTAAGTAGTTTGGATGTGTGGCTGTTGAAAACACCGCAAGACTTCCTCGTGTCCTTTCGAACAGTCTTCCTAATGCCCTCTTATCGCCCCTCGTGCATCCGATATGTGGTATCTCCAAATTTCGGAAACTAATCTAGCGGCGATGAAGGTACGAATTTCGTAAGTTTTGTTCCCGAGTGGTTTGACATGCAAATATGTAACAAAACCTTGTTACGCTTGGATGAGGAAAGGATTTCAATAAACATAAAAGGAAAAGGGAGAGTTTCTGGTAACCTTGGTTGCACTGATGAAGGGATAATGTTTAATACTTTCTAAAAGTCATTCTTTTATTAAGTTTTTCAATGAAATGATTCGAGTAGTGATTTACTAGTGAATTATATCTTGTTAATAGACGATTTTTTATATTTAAATTATTAATGCCAAGAATTCCAATTTCGTTGAATTTCTATTCAATAAATTAAATTCTTTTTAGCATTTTTTCTATACAAACAGATTCTAACACAAAAAATGTCTTTCAATTTATGCTGTATAAGAATAACTTTGAAGAAGAATCATTACTTATCTGAGCTTTTTCTAATTTGACTTTTGAATTAATTATATCTTTGCTTGGAAATAGTGTTTTAAGATTGTATTAATTGCCAAACTCTTTACTTCTTCAAATCAAACAACATGTCGACAATGCTTGTCATATTTTAAAAATACGCACTATCTTGGCATTTACATGTTTATTTGCAATCCTGAATGATTTTGCTCTAAAATTTCCCTAAGTCATCCAAAGATTATGTATATTTAGAGTCTTATAATTGCAACTTAATGTGATGAAAGTAATTCAAGCCAGAGAAAAGGCATATTTTAATTACCTCATCCATTATATTTAATCGTAAACGCTATTAGAACCTCATATTGCGTTTTGCTGAATTCGATTCATATTCTTGAATAACATATAATAGCAATCACAAAGTATAATTATAATATTGCTAATTAAAACTATTTAGATTCAGCTTAATCAATCACGCCTGCATTGAATGCAATCTCTTTTTAATTAGTTCTTTGTTTGCATTACTACGGAAACGGGATTATTAAACGGATCGCGAATGTAGCCTTTCTTGGGACGGCTCTCTCTCTCTCTAACCCATGTTCTTCAATCCTCTACAACTAATAGTGAGTGAAATGCACAACGGATGTCTCAGCTCTATACTCGAGTACTTTATACGCTTAGGAAGTCCCCGTGATCGGGCAGTAGTTGTAAGGGTTACTTATATCGCCTCCTTTGTAAAAGGTTGGCTCATCTCCAGCCGCACGGTACTGCCTAGCGAGAGACTTTACTTTAAGCCATCTCCTTAGTGAGGATTGTATTTCTGAATAGGCTATTAGTCTAGCTGCGACGCCTTCGAGTCATTAACTGGGGCTAATTTGTTCATCATCTTCATTTGGATACGGAACGTTATTCTAATTTCTCGGGTTTCTTTTACTGCAATTCCCGAGTTCAGAATATCACGAATCAGCGTTAAAGTTGTTTAATTCTTTTGCTACTACGTTCTGATGTAGTATAAGATATAGCCTTACCCGAGCATTTAGCACATAAATTTATCCTTTTTGACATGATTGTAAATGTAACGTGCTTATTTCGTAATTAATTTAGTATTTAAAGCTTTTGCTGCACAATTTTTTTCATTTGTTCAATTTAATTGTATCAAATACAAGCAGCTAATGTACAATTAGGGTTATACAACAATATTAATTTTTTTTCTGCAATTCTTTCTTTGTTAGGGTTCAAAATATTGCTCTTACCTTATTTATTCGCAGTTTTTTCTCATTTTCTTTTTCAATGGCCTATTTTGGGCCCCTTTTTATATAGTTTCCAAATAAAGAACCTTTAAATGTATAGATTTAGTTATAGTTCATCCAAATGACTACACGATATAAATATTTATCTTCTCCGATGTAGTTTGGTTTCTTAAGGAGCTCATTCTCACTTTACAACGCATACCAGCAACATCTAAACAAAGTAAACATCTAAACAACATCAATGAATAGCAACACTCGATCAACTTAAAGTGTGAAGATGCTCAGAATTTGATTGGCTTAATCGTAAGAAATGACTGAAATGGAAGTTTTATCCCGCGGGATTTGAAATGATGTGAGGTTGTGTAAGTTAACATGCTTCAAGGATAGAGAGTGAATGCTTTTAATACAAGTCTCAACGAAAAGGGTAAAGACCAATTCCATGCTTAACCTCAATTTAGTCTTCTGTTTTAAAAGAGATATTTTCTCTCGTGAGGAAATGAGGCTGTAAAACTACGGCCAATTACCCCTAGAGAATGGCGTGCATGAGAAACGTACCATTTTGCATTTATCGAGTTTTATGCATCCACCACTACAGAATATCACCAAGCTGCTTAGCTTTTTTAGATGATAAAGCTCTCTCGATTGTGTAACCAGCCTTTTCTCTAGCAACCACCAATCCTATATGAAGTTATTTCCATGACGATGATACAATCGTGAAACAGACCACGTTAAAGCTAGAAAATACGCAATATAAATACAAAAAACACGGTTTAAAATGGAATTGCCTCTTTCACACGCTAAACGTTTAAGGAAATAATATTCCACTTAAATATGGTGCATTGAGTTAAGATTGTTATTTGTTAGACTAGTTGAAACCGTATTATTTATGTCAACTCGTGTGTTACAGGTTTAGCGTAATATTTTGAGTTCAGATAGTATTGGTTGATAATCTAGCAAAAATTACGTCGCATATTTTAAATCAAAGATACATGAACTTCTCATAAACTTTTTAACAATACATAATTCACCATTGTAATTATAAAAAATCTTAATTAATATTGGAATGTTTTTTTTAGTCATCCTTAAAAGGTTGCAAGCCATTGGTTAATTTTAACGGTATTACAGCAATGAACTATCACGACCTATCAACTCATCTGGCATAGAGAGCCTCTATCATCCCTACCCTCAACGTAGCTCTACGTATCTAATAGCAAGGGATAAACGAGATACTAAGGGAACGTTCGCACAGCTATCAATCCACGGGAGCCATAGATTACTCCGAATTGGCTTTTGTAAATCAGCGAACTCTAATGGGTCACGTACGAGCTTAACGGCGGCATTTTACCTTCTCCTATACTTCTAAAAACGACCGTTATCGACTCTCGACTTCGATTGATTTCCTCGATTGTTCCAATCGATTGTCGAAGATGTTTCCTCATAGCCCTGTCACGGATATATCGCCACACCATTTCGCCACCTCCCGCCCTCCATCTATAAAATAGGGGCCTCTGAATTCCTCCGTGGGCAAAACACGCTTCTAGTTAACGGGGCCAGATAAAACGGGATCAAATAGGCGCGAGCGCGTATATACACTACGGACGTGCTATTGTGCAAACTTCCCAGAAGGTAGTAGTGAATAAAGGCGGAAAAGAAAACCTACACTCGGTCAAAATCGCGGGGCTACGTGCCGTTGTCCTGAATCATTCATTCCTTACGTGACAAAGGCGACGTTGCCAGCTCTCGCCCGCTACCGAATATCGGGCGGAACTCTCGAGGATCTTGTAAAAAGATCGATCCTGGAGCAAGGACGTGCCCTTCTCCTCCTGAAACCTGCGGAGGGATGAATGAAAAGGAGGATGGATCGAAAAGGTGTACTCGATGAGGGAGTACACCGGAGTTTCCGAACGGGTCCTCGAAGACTTGGCAACGTCGCGTCCCCCACTCTAATATTTTTTTTTGGAGGGCCAATTTTACACTTTTTTGCTCCTTTGGATCACTAAAGTAAATTACGGAAATGGACGAGAAATAATTGCAATTTGTCTAAAATGGGTTGGAATTCAAGTGCCGTTGTCCGTAATGGTTTGCGAGTATGACGTCGGTGAAGAGTGGTTGGTTCGTGGAATCAAACCAGGATTTAGACCAATCCGCCCCCGCAGATAAGGGCCAATGACACGTGGGGACCTCTTCAGCAAATATCGGCCACTCCAGAAGCGATCCGTGTTTTTCTAAAGCGACTTTAGTTTTTAAAGGAGCGTTCCCATCAATTTAAATTTCACTCGTGTGCGATAATGTTCTGTAACAATTACTAGCGCATTATGTAGGTAGCAATTTACATTTTCAGATTCGAGATATCATGATTCACGTGCATTTTGAACGTAATTATAGAATTGTGAGGTGGAAAATTTCGTGAGATTATTGTCCGAACGGAAATTTATTTTTTTTTCCAAATTGCGTTGGATGACTAAATAACAAGAATCCTTAGGGACTTGTGTGTCTTGACACCCTCTACCATACGCTACAAGACGGTTTGCGGGGTATTTATGTAACTGTGAGTCAATGTTCAATGATGATGTAACAGCTTCATCCAAGAGACTGTTACCTTGAATTATATAAAAGAGATAAATTTGTAATTAAAATTGTAATCTAATTACTATATTTGGTTAATTAGTATACTGATATTAGTAAGAGAGAGTATAACACGTAGCTTATTAGTATAATAGAAGTGTAATTTGTATTTATATCCTCTTATTTATAATCAAATCAAACGTTATTTCTTATAATTCAGGCTTATAAAAAATTGTCTTTATGCAATATAAAGTCAGATTATTTCCTTTGCTAATAACACAGAGTTATAGTTTATAGAGAACAGTTTTTGAAATCTTCTTTTTATTCAATATGAATTTAAGTATATTGCTATTCACAGCCAGTAATTTGAAAATTAGTTTCCAACTCTTCTTGTGTACGATAAAGCAGTGTTAAATAAGGGAAATACAAGGTCTTTATTCGGTCCCATTGCCAGTTGCCCTGCGAAATGGCTTGAGATTTCTTGGAATCGTATTTTTGCTCCTGCTCCTGGCTTCAATCCTAGATGGTCAGCTTCAAATAACATTAATGCTGTCCACGGCGTGACAACTCTTGTAAACGCTTGCTAATCCCCTTTAAACAACGTACCTCTCGAATACTCTCCCTCGTTTGAGAGTTCCCGAATTCATTTTACGTGAGGGAAAGTTCAGCGCAATCCTTGGAATAGTCGTAAAATAAGAAATATGTGGTAGCAATCTAAGATCGTTGACATTTTGGGTGACATATCTCTTCCATTGTTTGCTGGTAGACAAGGGATTGAATGTTTTATTTGTATCTTAGGCACTGCCAAGAAAGAGTTGTTCTTCTTTGTTTCTTTTCCTTCCGAAGCGTTTTAGAGGTGATTCATAAGGGTTTAAATGTTGGGAGAAAATGTGATGAAAAAATTTGGAAATCCAGAACAGAAATGGTTTCATTTATTGATTCAACATTAATCATAATTTAGTTATTGCACGAATATTATGCTTTGTCTCAAAAAACTATGTATTTCAAAATGTTGGTAGAACCTGTGATTAAAATGTAATAGAAATGAAACTAGTATAAGATGCTCAATAAATAAAATTACATTTGTATCATATATATAAATAAGAATACTATGTAACGTAGTTTTTTAATGTTAGGACAGTAATTAAGGAAGTGCTACTGAAAGTTTTTCAACAATGTTTTGAAGTATAAACTGCTTGAGGTGTGGAACTGCAAGAACATGATCATAGTATTTATATCGTACAGTATTAGTATTAGTATACAGTATTATACAGTACAAGTACCTACTTACGTGTTTTGAATAATAACATGAAGAACTGAAGAGTTAACCAGGTGAACCTCATGAAAATTAAATATTACTGATAAAATCTTAACGTATAGAATACTTTTGAAGATAAAATGAAAAGGAATTGCAAATAATTTAGTAAAATAAGAATAAATTGGAGTTAGAGTTCAAGTTAGGAAATCAGGATAAAATCTAGGACAAATAGAAGAGGGGTTCGGACATTTCTGTGTTCTACCAATTGCCCTGGTGACAACCCCTGATGATTGATCCCATTTATGTCGTTTTATCTATTATCACGAAACTAGTCGAGTTAAAATAGTCCGTGACTTTTGCTCTTCTTTCCACATACGCAGTTGTTTTTTGCTTAACCATTAGCGCTCATTTGCAGAACCTATTTCTTCAACTCTTTCCTGCTAGTTTAACCCTTCACAATCAATTTGCCCTCGTCTGGATAACGCAACTGTTTACCCCAAGTGAAGGGAAATTGCAGCCGGCGTTTGTCCGCTTCCAAAGAATTGCTCTCAATTCTCTGAATTGGATGGATATTGGATGTCACGAGAACTCCAGCAATGTTTCTTCCGCGGTTGTGAATCCATCTGCAAGCGGCGGGCGGTAAACAATCTACTCATCCCGCTCTCTAAAAGTGGGTCATTAACTAGTAATTTATCATAGTGATTCGTTCCCAAAGACATCTCCTATCAAGCATCGCGTCGCGGAGTCAGCTCGTTCGGGAACCATGCACATCACTCACAGAGCGCATCCCTTTGATTTATTGCCCTCGACCGAATTCCTTCTCACTCCCCTAGCGGTGTTTACGAAAACATATCAATCCCTCGTTTAGGATGGATACAAAATGCGATAACGTAACGCTAATGAAATTGGGGTTAAACCGTCGAATCGCTGGGTTTGATATATTTGATTGAACGTTAAGAGAGGAATGTGATTCTATTTCTTCAAATTTTTTGATTATTCTGAAAAACATGAATTTATTCCGCTAATCCGAGGTTCATCTACCTGAGGTGAGATGATTATAAGTATCATTTGGTTTGAAAGGAATCGAATTGGTTGAAATGTGTTCATTAAACTGTTGAAATCGGTTTCAATCATTTCAGTTTAAGTAAATGTAAGTGATGAATGCTCAGGACGTAAAAGAAATCTAAGTGAAATTTCTTCTGTGCTTTTTACAGTTCAATATTATTCTTTTTTTTACAAATCTTAGCTGCACGTAATGTTATTTGTTTATTTAGTAAGGTTCCTTTCAATAAACTAAAGCTTGATCGTATTAGATTTTCATATGGTTATCCTTAGTCGAAATCCTAAAATACAAGTTGCTCGATCTTAATTGAAAACGGAAACACTAGACTAAATTGATTAATGTATTATAAAATTATAGAGGAAAGTGATGAGTTTTTGAAAATTCTTCAAAAACCGGTTTTAAAATCGTGAAAATTCAAATCCACCTCGTGATAGTTATAAAAAATAATAAAAAGTAAATAGTAAAAGGAAGAATTGAATAAACTTCATCTTATAATATAAACTATACTTTTTGGATTCAAATAGTTCCGTTATCATAGATTTCAAAATTTTAGATATTCTTAAGTCTATTTTCTATCATAGAATTCTCATTGATTTTACTCCTTTGGTTGCTCTTCGTTGGAGGCTTCTGCTTATAGATTGTTACGGAAATTGCTACATATAGTCACTATGCCTCACAAAGGTTTATTCCACTTATAGCACTATTGCTCACCGAGAATAGCATAAGCAAATCGCTATGCAACTACCCTCGCTTAAATTCCCCTGGATCCTCGTATATTAAGATACATTGAATATAGTTCTAACTAACTTTTAGACTAAATACTACAAAACTCAGACCTGAAACTAGATGGAAATCTACTTGAGGATATGGAGTGAAACTTACATAATAAATACAAGAGTCATCTATACATAAATCAACTCATAAAAATATTTATTATGTGGAATAATGATAAACTATTTGGAAATAATCTAAATAACATCGAAGCGTTAAACGTAATTTATGTTCATTTAATATTATTTCACATTAAAGAAAGTAAGAAAGGAGACAGAATATCGATTTTTGTTCTGGATGCCATAATTTCAAATCTTTTGGTTCTGTTCCAACTACAAGAAAGTGAAAGGCGTAATTCAATGGCTTCCTTACTTAAGAAATAAATCTTACTTATTTTTTGTGGCGGTAATGCATTTATTAACCTTGATCAAGTATTCCTTCGTTGTGAAAGTGGAATAAGTGTTCTCTTTTCATTGTTCATTCGTTACATTCAGTATGACAAGTACTTTCAATCTTTTAAATCGTGTGGTCTAAGGAAAGGTACATTAAGTAATTAGTTAAGATTTGTTGAGGTAAAATATGTTGATTAGATCATCCTTAAACGTTTAAAGCAGTGCCATTTTATACAAAATCCGGGAAGCTCTTTAATAATGAAAGCAATTTACCCCTTAGATGCATCTGTGAACACTCACCACATGGCCATCCTTTCTCTCTTGAATAGCGCTCAGAAATTGCGGAATTATTGTGATAAAAAAGCGGGATGATGAGAGAGAAAGTTTTGTAGCGTTATCGTTAGGTGCCAGCAGCTTCGAGAGGCTTTCCCAGAGCGGGTGAGAATGGCCAGAGAGAGGCCTTCGGGATTTTGTGCCGATTATTAGGAATTCTGCTGAGGGGAATATTAATCGCATACGGTGAGAATAACAGGTGAGCGGCGTAGTGGGATGGGGCGGAGTCTGAGGGGAAGGAGCGCCGTGGTGCCTAGAATAGACGCAGCTGCCGCCTGTACCCCGGCGCCTCCTCTACCCTCCCTCTGTATCCGACGAGGACCCAATCCTCCCCCCTTGACCCGCCTTCCCCTCCCCCGTCAA
Source organism: Pantala flavescens (assembly GCA_020796165.1). NCBI lineage: Eukaryota > Metazoa > Arthropoda > Insecta > Odonata > Libellulidae > Pantala > Pantala flavescens. The sequence continues at coordinate 41,752,319 of CM036881.1, read as the reverse complement.
CTAAACTCTGATTTTTCCCTCCTTATCTCCAATTCTGCGTACTCCCGCCCATACTCCTCCACTGACGCCCTCTACGGATCTCGAAGCGATTCTATAACATCGTATCGAATCGAGATAATCGTTCCAAAGTGGTCGAAATGGCTTTCTTTTGAAAGCCGAATCTTTTCGAGTCGTCGAGATTTCGAACGACTGTAAACGTTCGCCTCTATAAATACCTTTCTCTGCTCGCAGAGGTCGAAATTTTTGTCGTCGATCGATAGGTCGAAGTGTGGATGTCGATATTAATCGATTGGTGGCATTTTTGGACTTGGATGAATAGTATACGTAATCGGTTTGGTTTAAAAATTACTATGGAAGTACTTGTTGGTGCTATTATAAAGAAAGTTACATGGATTTTGATGGCTTTATAATTTGACGACGAAAGATTTCCGAAGACTAATAACTATGTAAATAAATTTCCATATTCATTTCAGTAATTGCGTATAGCATTTATCATTGAATTACAATAAATTTTGCTCAGTTAAAATTCCATATGTATCGAATATTTTACGTGCTTTATGAATGGATATTTAATTGTTTTGTTTCATCTTTATATGAACGATATTTTAGTTAGAGATTTTAGTAATACCTTGGCGGATCTTAGAATTAGAATGAAATTAGTGAATGTCATAGTAAGTTTAAATACATCTATGTGTTATAAGGGTTATATACATGTAAATATAAGGGTTCTTCGTTTGATTCGTGAAGTTTTGGATTATAAATGTAATAAATGCATTTTGAAATCAATTTGAATGGAATTTGGTGGAATACCATCAATTAAAGAAATACATAGACTATTCATCGTCCAAAAAATTTTTGGAGTAACAAAAACGGTGTTTTTCTTTCATAATATGTATTATGTGATCAAAAGACAAATATTCTTAGTTTTGGTTTCGAAGATAGGTGCTAGATCAAGAAAACTGAAATCCGTATTTTTTTCTTGAAAAATATACGGTTCAGTTTGTCACATCAATGTAGAACAGCGTCTTCTATGTGATATCCTATCCGTCGCTATCATTTCTAGCTGTTTCGACCTATCGAATCACGTATATCGATAAAAGAATGAAGGTAGAAATCGATTTAATAAGAAGCTTCACATCTTTTTCACCTGTCAGTTCGAGTTCTTTCCACGATAGAATGAACTTCGGGATATTTGAACGAATAAACAAAAATGATACGAATCTATTTTCTGTGAGTTCCCTTACATGGAATGAATTTTTTAGAATCGCGATTTTTCCTTCATTTAATGACGAACGCAATATCACTATTAGTCGACTAAATGAATATCTTTCGTGCGAGGAATTTATCGTCCAAAGCTCGAGCTTATTTCGATATTACAATGAAACAGAAACTCTTCGATATTTCCATCCAAAGGGTCAATGGAGCTCGTTAACGTTGGCTTGGCAATGAATAGATTATAAAATAACAAGGATAAATAACTCAAAGGTCGCCAAAATTTCTCCCCCACAGTCCACTTGGACCCCTATTATTCTAAATAGAATGTAAAAGGCTTCATTTGGAATGATTTAATTAATTTACGTTGCATGAATTCCTTTAAATTATTAGGCCAATTAGATAGATGGTAGTTCTATCAAATGACGATGAGCATGATGAAACAAGAAGATCATATAAATAACCGTTAATGATACGAATTCTAGCTTATCCTTCCTAGAAATATTTAGATTTACGTATTCCAAGGATAAAATTGGAGGAAGTCGAAGACAAATTTTATAGAAATGCTAACATCGATTGGTTTAGTAAAATCGCGAGAGTTGGATCAGATACTGCTATATGTAAAATAAATTTTGTTTCCAAAGTAGAAGAGTAAAATATATTCGTAAGCAACAAATATCGACGGAAAAAATCAATATTCAGTCGATCAATATTCTTTCGATTGATAGGTGTATTTCTTTCGACTCTTTAGACTGTTGTGATCGGAAAATATAAGTTTTAGTTTATCTAGGTATATTTCAAGATTTAGCGTTTCGTATTTATTATTCGAATTTAGCTTTTCAGCGAAATCATACTCTTTATCGCGTATTCAAATAATTTTATAGCATCGAAATAGATGTAAAAATGTGTTTGTAGCTGCATCTCAACCATGATTCTGATACAGAACGTTATCATCGCTTGGCCTGAAATACCTTTTGAGCAGAGCGTTATTTCTTCATCCTTTTTAATCCACCGCACCTTGCGGTTTTGAACTTTTATTCCCACCCAAGATTGCAAAGTTAATACATCTTACCCTTGAGTTGTCTTTTTTTATTATTTCGCATCTCAACGAGACCATCACGAACGTGTCTTTGTGCGTCGCGAAAGTAAATCTCACGTATCTCTATAAAGACCAAAAGGTTTGCACGCGGAGTCTTTCGAATGTGTCACAGTCCATCAAAGACTGTCAGAGCATCTCAGTATCTCTTCAACAAGGGTACAAGGATGAATCCATGCGAGAAACGCGCCGTGAACAATATTACGCTCCGCGATACTTCATCATAAAAGGTTGCACCTCGCACAATGACGCAACGCTCCAGTATCCCAAAGAACCCTCCTCCTTCAATCGCTCCTCAAAACCTCAGTGTTTTGCTCTACATAAAAAGATTCACCCTTCCACCCACTCCCAGATTCCCTATTTCGTCTCTTATTCGCTTTGAAGAATGTCACCATCCCTCCCCCACACCCTAAACTCTATTTCTAGAACGGCACATATACATCCAGCAGCGTTCATTTGCGCCTTTTAATTCCCCTTTGGAAGTCGCCGGCAGCAGATCGATCCCTTTACGAGGGAAGGTGGCAACTCCGTATTACCCGTCCCCGTTGGGATCCTCACCGTGCGAGATACACCTCTTCGCCCACACGGTCCCCCATCCGCGTGCGTCGTGCCGCGTTTTTAGAACGCGACGTCATCCTTCTCCCCTCCCCACCGCACGCCCAGAAGACTTTCTCCGACTCTGGGGAGGGAGAAGGAACATCTAGAGGCGCTGAGGCTTCCGAATGTTTATTTTCAAGACGGAGATGGATTCAGTTTGTTTGTTTCGAACTAGGAGGGTTTGATACCGGTCCTGTCCGACGCCCCCCGACCCCTAATCCCTATGGAAACACGCGTGTAGGTAACGGAAGACGGCGTTTGTGTCGGGGGGATAGGAAGTCCGCGAGGTTTAATTGTACCGCCCGGGCGAGCGGACTAATTGGCAGAGAGACCGGTGGAGTTTTTCTTCTGGTGTTTCCGCGTGTTCTGCATACTCGAGAGTGTCCACAGAACGAGGGGGGTTGGGAAGGACTCGCGAAGGGGTCGGCCATGCACCGCCGACCTTGGAGGAAGTCGGAATTGCGGTAAACACGCGAGCGACGTCGAAACCACGGATAAAGGGTAGGGATTCCGTGATTGGCAGGTTCTCAGGGCGCCAAGTTCGTGTCACCGTGGCCTTCCGTCTCGGAATCCGGAAGACAATTCACGGAGATGGTTTTTGGAACGTGCTTGGAGTAAAGGATTGAATGTCTCGAGGATTCCAGAGGGGTGTTTTGCTTGTAATTGAGAAAGGGTTACGTTACCTAAAAGAGTATTACTTTACCCTTAACAGAGCTTTATTCACTCAGTAGTAATGAATCCACATGCGAGCTATACTATTCCGTTGGCAGTTTTACCCTTCTGGAGGATTTGTTGACTTACCGAAAGAAATAGTACCTTATTGAAGATATAAATTGCCACCTCGACGAATGACGAATCACCTTGCTTATACAATTAATGCCTTACTAGCTGGAGTATTAACTTAGCGAATGTGAGACTACCTTACTGAACATTACATCACGGAATCAGTAAAGTAGTGAGTGTATGAGCAAGTAAATGAGTGGGTACACTAATTTTGTAAAATGCTATTATACTGAAAGAGTCAAAATCTTAATGAAGAAGATATCACTCTTCTGTAAAAGAATAATCTTCATACATAATCAAAGAATACATTATCATCTTACTAAATAAATGGCTACCAGGATAAAGAATGTAGGTCTTAAATGTTCTTACACATGTGAATTAAACAGCTATTTAAATAACGCCACTACGCTAAATAAATTTTCTTAAATGAATTCGTAATGATCGATTTATAAAGTTTGATTACGTTGTCAACTTGCTCAATCATTATTGATAGATTTTCAACAACTTTGAATTCATTTTACTAAATATCGCGTACTTGTTCTTATGGAGTAAATCAATGAAGAATATGAATCAAAGCCTATGCTGGAAAAAGTTGTACTTAGGATGATTTAATAATATTACAAATGTTTCTTATAGGATTAGTAATTGTAAAATTATAAATTGAAATTAATGATAATTGTATGATATTAATAAACGTAACGCTTTCAGAAACAGCGTTCCGCATTACTTTATAAATTCTTATACAATATGTCTGGACAAGTTGAAAAATGAACTTAATATTAATATAATTGAATTTGAATAGTAAGATCATTACCACTATATTAAAATATTCATAGAACGAATTACCTCGGCTCCTACTTTAAAGTCGTGCCACTTATCTTGGTAGTACTGTTACACAAAAAGAATTTACTGTCATCAAGAGTTTCATTGTTTAAAATAAAACACTCGGTAAAGAGAGAAAGTTACATTTTTCTCTTTGCCTCCCATTTAAAATTTTATTGCCACCATTTCTTTTGAACTTGGTAGCTTTTGCTTAACGTGCCCACTTTTACACAGTCACCAATTTTCTTTTGCTCTTTCAGAATAGTAATTAACCGTCTGTTCTTCTACGTGCGTTTCTCTTTTACTAAAATATAAGTTAAGTACTCATTCTCGGAGAACAATCTTCGTTAGTTACTAATTCTTAAATCCATTCTTTATGAAAGAACTGAAAACATATATTTAAGGGTTAAAAATGTGTATTAAATTGACATAGATACAGGCTACTAAATTTGTGTAGTTATTTTAATTGTTTATTGATTTATCATAAAATTTATTTCTAATTAGGCAAGGAGAGTGTTTTAATGTCATGAGTTCTAAGTTGAATCAATTGTATTGGTCTAATTGGAATCATTTGATATAAATAGGGGTTATATACGATGTTCATAACTCGTACAAAACCCATTTACTTGGTCTGAATTCAGTTTATCGTAAAAAAGGTGTCCAACTTCAATTGGTGAATTTTTAATATATCAAAAAGCGATTTATTTAATCGTATTTCGAATTGAAGAAAGATCGAAAGTTTAGGAATACGAGAAGATATCACCATGGTTAATCCGGGAAACCGCTGAGGCTATTCTCGATTGCTTAGCTTATCTTGTTTATCGCCCTAGATTTCTTGTTGAGAGATGTACTCCTGCTTCCGTTGGAATGCCCGCCTTTTTGAAGATTCCAATCCTTTCTCCCTTTTTTTCTCGCATAGTTGATTCGTAGCCCGAAATCGTCTCTAGGAGAGAGAATAGTAAACAACCGAATGTGAGAACGATAGCGCGCAGTCCGTTCTTCGCAATTTTTCAGTTTTTGATCGCCAAGCCAATAAACCGAAAATGTTTTTCCCCACCGCTATTTATCTCCAGTTTTCCTCCCATGTTTTCGAAATGAGGGAGCAGATGGGATATCTAATCGACGGTGTACATACACCCATTCGTTTCCGATTTTCAGTCGTCTCAAGGTCGCACTTCTTTTTGAGGAAGCGCTCAAAGAGTCCCGATGCTTTTAATATAAGCTCGCTTTTAATACGAGGCTTTTAATATGCGGGATGCTTATATTGTGAGATAGAATTCTATTCTGAGTCATGGTTTTAATTTTAGGGATGGTTTAAGAGTAAGATGAAGAGGGTTGGAGGCTCGGTTGTAATGTAAGAGCTTATGTTTCTGCAGGATATGACTTTGATATGAGTTAATATATTGTTTTATTTAAGTTTTATTGAAGTTTATATTTATTTTTGGAAGATATGAAGAAATGTAGGCTAATGTGTATCTTATTCTTTTTACTTTTTTACTTACAAAGTCATCATCTAATTTTTCCTGGAGTATACAAAAACGTCATTGTTTACCTTAAAATCGAGGCTGTCTGTATGTACTGTTTATTTGAAAAAAACGAATTCTTAGAATTTTCAATTCCAAATTCAATGATATCATAAACAAATAAGCAAATAACAGATGCTTCTTGAATATACATTAGATCTTCTAGACAGACTAAGACTGGAATTTTGTCGTCGCCAAAAAAGTCGATATCATCGGCGAAATTATTTTTTAAAGTATCTATAGATATTTTTAATTAAAGCAAAAAATAAAGAAATTTCTATTTCCTTCGATCGAACAATATTTATGAGTTTCAATCACGCAATGTAAGCCAAAATATGCAGGTACTGATAAATTTCTTACTTTCTCTTTGACTGTGTTATGGCTAAAGTTGAGCTGGTTTTATCAGTCCGTACCGTATTCATTGCCATAAAAGGAAAATATGTCATTACGGTAAAAATCAATTCCAGACTCTGGAGAAAATTGTGTTTATACAACGTAATCATAGAGTTCTTAGTACTGACGACCAATCTCAAAAAGTCTTTTCTGTCTACATATTCAGATGACTCAACTATTTGTTTGTAAACTTAAATCATACTTATACATATAATAGGACTCGTAAATTCGGTTCAAATACAGACTCATGATGAGAGACGCGATAAGCTGGTATTTCGAAGTATTTCATATTGTTTTTCATAACTTTTTAAAATTATTTCGCCATTCTAACTTTAATGTTTAGAAAGTGAAACAGAAGTGCAAAATAGCACATGATTGGGATTCGAACCCAGGTCTCCCCCTTTTCAAGCATGTATACTGACCACTACACTAAATGTTTAAAGTAAACTTATACTAAATCTTACTTAAGTGATTGAAATACTACTCATATCATTTTACATATACTTAAGATATGAATTAATATTAATCTTCTATTTCATTCTATATATTTCTTAGATTCCTAACGATTCATTAACATAGGATGAAACGATATCGTAATAATTATGGAAGATCTTCAAAGAGCAAAAGAACCTTTGTGAAGCATTGATAAAAAGAGTACATAATGGGGGCGTACACAAAGGCTTTATATTCCTCTGAAAAAGGTATTAAGAATAGAGAGGGCAAGAAGTACGAAGAAAGACTAGGGTCGTATTAGAAAGGGTGGATTACGCTTTTTGTGGAAGCTAACATTTCTGTATCAAAAGATTTACGTCGTGCAAATTAATTTTAAAGCTAATTCGTTCTTTAATAAACAATCCATCATCATGGCAACGAATCAATATTGCATTGAGATAGATCTGAATGTATATGAGATTTCAATATATATTTCCCAGTAAAATTGTAAAATCACGTAATTATTACTCGGAACTCTTGCCTCTTCTTGAATGGTTGCAATAATTTTATAATGATGGATACTGATAGAAGGCCATAAAGTGGTATATTAATTTAAATCCGACGTTGATACCATTAAAAAAGCATCCACTCATTCTAAAACGAATAAAAGTCGAACTGAAAAATCCAATCTCAGCGTTTCACACCATTTTAATTAATTGCTCCCGGTTATCCGTGGTAGCGGCAGCGCCCCACACCACCTTTCGTATGTTACTCGTAACTTTAATTGGAGAGAGTTTGGACGGACGCGCGACACGTATGTCACACAGTTGAAGTTCGTCGCCAGCGTTCCAACTTTGTAGTCAGTGCTGACGAGTGCTGCGGGTTTGAAGTCTGCACGAGTGTCTCTTGGTAGAATTCTTGACCCGCCCGCTTCCACATGGGCCCAGTCTTTGGAAAAGGCTCTCCTCTGGCCACCATCCTTTGTCCCCTCCCTTCTCGACTCTGGGCCTTTGTTTCTGGTTAGCCCTACATCGTACTCATCACGCTAACGAAGGTCGACAGGCACTTATCTCGCCCCCCTCTCGCTACATAAACTCTGCCGTATTGTGCGCTGCTCTATTTTTCCTTCCGCTAGGATGATCCTCGTTTCATCCAGTGTATTCGGTTGCTTCCTAATCTCGCGGAGCTTTCGGGGTCAGCCGCAATGGCTTTGAAGATCGCTGCCCAACGTTTTTGGATGTTGATGAGCCGTGCGATATCCTCGCGAATACGCCAAACAGGGGCAGTCCGCGGATCAAAAGAGACTCGAGGTTTTCTGTTGTTGTTTACGACGGAAAATTTCTCTTTATCCATCTGCGGATGGTTATGTATCATCTTTATTCATCCCGCTCGTGATTGAGTTCAAGGTTAATGTTTTTTGATAGTACGAGAGATTATATATTTTAAGAAGATGTGGTAAATTTTAACGAGGAAACTACTCCCTAGTTTGCTCTTTATAAAATTCTAAGTTCAGCATACGCTATTTGATGAATAGCATAAATGCATAATTGACGTAAAGTATAATATGGTAATTTAATTTGTGTATGGAGAATTCCCATATACTGGATAGAGTTGTAAATTCATATTTTGGTTATTGCGTGGCAGTGTAAGAATCGTTGCGCCACAATTACGTATGCCATCTCTAAAATTCATGTGGTTAGTAAAGTAATCAAGGATTTTAATCATACTAAATGGCCTTTTATGAAAACCCTGCGGGAGTTATTTTAATTCACTGATTTAAAATTCGTTTCTTACGGAGTTTATATTTTAATCTTCTTGATTGAAGTATATCATGAATGGAGTACTTGAATATAGGCCAAGAATTTTTTATTCGTCCTAATTTGGAATGAATTTTTGAATTCAAAAGATACGATTCCCCTAATTTTGTAATGAAATCTGAAATTCGTTACCTTTTTGTCTTCTCTAAGATTTCTTTAGAGAACGGAGAATCTATTTCAAAGCCAATAGTAGGATTAGGAAGTTTTTTCTGTGCTCGGTATCCGTATTAATGTATTTCTCTAATGAGCACGCATCAGCTCCCTTGTGAAATTTGAGTTTTGCGAGAGCTGACTGAGAATAACTCATAGCATTGTATGAAAATGTTAGTTACTCGTGGATTCTTATTTTTTCATGACGTTCTTTTTAAAACATAATTAACGCTCTTTTCTTTGTGTTGACCATTTCGTAATTATAAAACACCACTTTAGTCTTTGCGGCTTAGTTCAAAAATAAATTTCTACCTAAATAACATATGGCTTTATATTTTTAAATCCCAAAAATGTATATTCTTCCCTCGTTTTTCTAAACTGTTTCCTCGCAAACATTTTTCCTTAGCTTATAAATTCAATATCTCTCGCCTCTTACATTGGGCACGAAATCAAATTATAGACTTCGCAACTGAGATTCGATTCGGCCCAATCAAACAGTTTCACGCTGGGAAATTGGAGAAGTTGGAATACGGTCTAGTTGCGGATACACGGGTTTTAACCCCATCCCATTCGGATCCTCTCTCTTGGCAGAGTCCTCAGTTTTCCTCTCACGAGTCGATTTTCTTTCCCATAATCTTTTCGAAACCGTCTCCTTCTTTATCACCTATGTTTTTTCATCCGTTCACCTCATGAACTCACTCGTATTTTCGTCTTTAGCTCATCATCTGGTTGCCCTATACCTTTCCGAACCCCTGCCCCACCCACCCTTTGCTTTTAACCTCCCCACCTAACCCACGTCAGAGGAAATTCGCGTAGTTTCATGTGATGAAAAAGGAAGGCCAAAATGAGAAAAGGCCGCTCCCGAAAGTAATATAACCTTCGTCTCATAACGATGTGGAAAAGTCTTCCGTGAGGTTCTAGAAATCAGCACTCCGGAATTCATGTATTCGGGCTGAAATTTGAATACTTTTTTTAAGAAAACCTAGGCGACGTTCACTTGAATAAGATAAAAACGTTGAATTTAAAAAATGTATCCTTTTTCAGAGCGAATGTTAATTTGAACTTGAACCGAATAATTGACCAAGTGGAAGTTGAATCGTAACCGGACCAGTTTTATCTTCCAGTTTTATCTACCGATAGTCTTTTTGCTTGATTTAACGAAAAGAGAATGTTTGAAAGGTAGTGTGTTTAATTCATGATACCCAAGGAAAGGAGTTTAAATGACGATAGCCCGAAAGTATTAACAAAATTTTTGGATAAATGTAGTGCATCATCATCATCGATGGTTAAAATTTCTGGTTGGAACTGGTTTATTTCTCGAATAGAAAGACAATAACCGAGTTTGATCGATTCAAGGAAGTATACAACTTTATCTCCCTATTCAAACTAGTTCGGAATGTAAATAAACACTTTCCCGTTGGTATTTTCTTTAGAATTGTTCACTAGGAAAGCTATTCTAAATAATTTAATGTAAATAAACGATATAGTCTCGTATTTAAACAGTGATTGTACTGAAATCCATCCAGTTTAATATACATAGTAACATTGTACATATTGAACTATAAATATATGACAAAACAAATTGTGAACTTTCTTTGAAAATAATTTACATTATTTCTTATCTTTATTAAAATAAGTTTTGATTAACCTTCTCCAATCAGTTCTAAGTCGAAAACTCTGTACATCTCATAAATAATTTAGTTAACTTTAAACTAATGCATTTCATCGTAAATAACTATGATATAGAAAGGAAATATTGGGTCCTAAAAATGATGTTGGCTTGATTGTTAATCAAATATTGATTAATACCGAGCAACACAAATTACCATATAAAAATACAAAACTTTTCCATTCCCCTTTAAGACTTATCATACTATACTAATAGTATATATAACTATACTAGTATGTATACTTCACTATTTTCAGCACCTATGTGAACATAAATGAGAGGGTAAGGCACCCAATTCACCCAAATAAGGAGGCGATTGGTTTATCGCAGGAAACCGCTCGGCAACACCCAGAGAAAAGCACGTTCCCGCGAATACGGCCGATCGAAAATTGGGAAATGGCAGTCGATATGTTCCAATCTGTTAGTCCCAGGTGCCTCCGGGTGTTAAGGATGGATGATGAGGTCGTTGGGTCCGGTGAAAGTGAGGCTTCCTTTGAAAAATGCAATTGTGTCGAGTTTCCGGAGAGGGGTGCGGTTTAAAGCCCTCGTAGGATAGATTCTGGGTATAGTAGGAGGAGGATATTGGAGGAGCACGCTCGTAAGATACGGTTTAGGAGGGGCGTGCTTGGCGAGTGCCCAGCCGGAATATGTGGTTTGGGTTGGGAAGTTTCGTCAGAGATGGTGGTTTGTGGGTGGAGCTTTTTATCAAAACCCTATGGTTGAGGGCGACGATGCTAGTAAACACTCGGGTCGCCACAAATGGGGTTCATCCCTGAATAACCCGATCACTCCCGTTTAAGGCCATCGAGATCCAGCTTCCCTGTATCTTTCTGATTGGCTGGTCCATGAACCAGACTCTAGATCAAGCAGATATCCTACTCATCTCCGATCTTATATTGTTGACCACGGTAGAATTTACCTGCTTCTGTTTGGACAACGATTTTCTCTCGTGTTAAGAAAGACCCATTATGATCGTAAAATCTATGAAATGATGCAGGAAACAGTCCAGAAGCTGTTGATTACGTACAAATAATCTATTAAAATAGAGACGATTCTGTAGAATTTATTCTGATATTATCATTATTCACATAACTGTTTATGTAAAACTATTATCTTTTAAAGTACGGTAAAAGTGTTAACGAGCAGTTTTGATTAGGAAATCATATACAAAAGTTGATAGGTTTTAAGCTCGTATATTTTTATAGTTAGGTTTAGTTCTTTAAATATACCAGTTTTCATAGTAGCGCTTCAAACTGTTTTGTCTCAAATGAGCTGTCTAAATTTCACTTGAATCTTATCTCGAATATTTAGAGTAATTCAAATTCTTTTGAAAAATTTAGTATACCTGATTTTCTGATAATTTTCAGTTAATTTCCATTTCAAAACTCATAAAAACTTAAATCTAAAAAGATACGTAATCTGAAAGAGAATTTCAGAAGTTGTGCATCTTGCATATTAATCCATACTAAACTTACCAAAACGAATATTTAAGCTCACAGTTTCCAAGCAGTACTTTCTCTAAATAAACAGAGACTTTCTCTCTAACATCGGAAGAAGAAGAAGAATCACATTTTGCAAGCAGAGGAATGAAAGCGAGGCTTTCAGATTCGTCCAGCATTTCGTCCCGAAACGTATCGTTTTACCCCAACAAAGAAGAAAAAGATTCGCCAACAAACGATACGGACCCAAAACTCGACACCGAAACGCACGAGTGAACCTCGGAATGAAACAAAGAAAGCATCGCATTACGTCAATAAGAGGGAAGAGAGAGACCCTATCGCCGAAACGGAACGCCCCCAATTTTGAGACGTGGGAAATTTTCTCGCCTGTTTCTACAACGAACACACCCCCATTTCCGCGTGGATTCCTATGGAAAAAAACCCGGAATACGGGAAAATATTCCCAGAAGAGAACGGAACAGAACGGAAGCTCGATGGGTTTCGTAACAAAAAGATTCCGTACGTAATGTATCGTCGATCGCTTTGCGGAGATGGTCATTGAAGCGGAGAAAGGCAGCCTTGGATCGATAGGGCGAAAATTATGCACGGGACCCCATTTAACGCGTGCAAGCGCATGCACACGGCTCAATTAGTCCCTAACGCGGATCATCCTGGACTAATAGGATTCTCCGCACACCCACAGCGTGTGAGAAAGACCTTAAGAAGCGGGGATATCGCGCAGTTCCCCCCGCAACGCCGTCGAGTTCATAATTCAGGGGCTCAAGGAACTTTTTTTGCCACCCAACGGGCGGTACGAGTTTGGCAATTAACGAGGTTGCTGCTGGAGTTTGACCCGTAACGATGCGTGCGGAGTCATGCCTGTTTGATATATTCGGAAGGAAGGCTCCTATCCCTTCCACCCCTTGGTGGTTTCGCATTCATTAATTTTGTATTCGCCATGTCGCTTCGTTAATTCCACGCAGTTCAGGCCGACGACTTATATTTACTTTTGAAATTCGCCAGCGGTAAGAAACAAGTATGGTTGTAACTTTACCAGATAACAAACTAGGCTTTCAAGGTTAAAAACGATTGCTATCCTTTACTATAATCTCTTACAAAAATCACTCCCTCTACGTTCCTAGGTAACAGTAATAATCCGAAAAAATCTTTGATTTTAATCAGTAGAATTTGCTTGAAATGAATGCTAAAAAATAAGTAGACCTTATTTAATCTATAACAATAATAATTACATTTTGTGCGCGTATATTTACCATCTCGTTCATCTGCTTGGGAACTACTATTTCTAGGCACGGATATCGTAAGGGATTCATGCTCTATATTATAAATTCTCTTTTTATTAACAACTTCAATATTATATTACCCCTTAGTTGTCTAATTATTAACTTCCTTTTATAATCCAATAGAATCCAATTTGGTAGTAATAGCTCTACATGCGTAACCTCCGTTTCTTCATGTTAATGAGGTTCCCTATCCGTAATTGGGAGAGAGATTGTACTACATCGCTCTCCTTAATGTTCAAAACGCTACAAGTGGATTAAGTCTAGGCGATGCTAGGGCATTGACTCTACGACTAAAACTTCCTCACAAACAAGATTGTTCTGACAACTTGGAGCAACGTTACGCTCCACTAGGAATCTTAACCACAATCAATACTGATGCCAAGCATCAATCAAGTACCTCAGATGCAATTGTATGATAGCGTTTATGAATAAGATTCAGTTAAGAGATTAAGTTTAATGTATGATATTTCTCTAGCCATCCCGTGCAAATTTGTGCCTTTCATTGCATCAAATTATTAATATTCACTGAGCTTCATTCAGTTCCACTCGATAATAGGATAATATGCTACTGCACTTAAATAGTCTGTCCGTTGCGAATTATCCGTTGAATTTTTTAACAAGTATTTTGAGCATTTTTCTTTCGTCTATTTTTCGCCGTACTCTTGCGAATATTCGAACTTGAAAAGAGGAAAATAAATTATAATTAGACTACGGAAGGAAAACTTTCTCCTCGGCCCTGAGTGATTAAGATAACAGCTAAACTTAGATTGAAATTTTAAGTCAATATCGGAAGTCACTCGTTGGGGTGTTGGGTGTTCAAAATATTCAGTCTTCTCAGAGTTAATTTCGTCAAACCTTATTTTCTGATTTTATCACTTGTTTGGACCTAAAGTTTTCTATTTTAGCTACGTGATCTGCTGATATTCCATCTCCATTAAGAAGATGTTATGGGCCTGTTAAGATATTTGTATCGCGTGTGCTCTGCAAAACGTATCAGGCTATTGGTAGAAAGTGTTATTTTCATCTGAGATTAAAAATAATCATAATAATACAACGCTGATTGTTTTTTTTCACTCTCAAAGATACATCTTTTAAGTACACACATATGTTGGTACAAAAAATAACATTATTTTCAATACATTTCTAGCTTGTCATTGAATTGAGTTTTAAATCGCAAAAGAGTTGGCTGAGTTGTATATTTTGGTTTGAATCCATAAATACTGCTACATTTGATGATATCATTGCGATAAATCGCTTATTTATGTCTGCTAAAACAGTATACGATCTCGTTAAAATATAATAAATTTACAATAGATTGTACAACACGTGGAAACTTTGAATAGAATCCAATTATAAGATGGAAATCATACTTATAGATCGATATAAAATCGAATGGTTTGAATTCATTATGTATGAAACAGAAATAGACATAAAAGTCAGTATAAACAAAAGTCACGGTTATGTAGCGTTTCGAAAGAAGTTCAATTACTCTCATTTACACCACCATCTTATACCTTTTGAATTCTAATTCTGATTTAATACAAGACCTCTTTATAGTATCGCGGTAGCATTTTTCGAATCTCAACCTGGAAAAGTATTAATGAATGAAAATACACAAATAAACATTATTGCAGTACGGACATACTCTTAGCCCATCCATCTCGTTCACATGAGAAATTTTCTTCGCGCATTCTTCAGACACGATTCTGTTACTTCATTCCTAAAGAGATTATGAGGACATTTGATGACATTCTTATCACCACAAAACTCATGGTAATCCAATTTCAGTAGAAAAACCTTCAGCTACTGAATTGAGCGCTGTCCGAATCGATTCGACCCCGGAAATAGGCGGTTTTGCGCCTGTAAGCGCGCAACCCGCATTACACATTGCCTCAAGAATTGCCTAACTTCACGGGGCACGTTTCTATGCCTATGGGCCGAGCTGTTTATCCCTACATATAAAGTAATGTTTAGTCAAAAGTATTACCATCCACTCAATGATCGAACCTTCTCCAAAAGGTTAATCGAATTCTTTCTTGTTCTCCTAAGCTTGAAATTTCCTTGGAACCGCTTCGTATTCTATTCCCGTGCGCGCTGTATACTTCACGGCCAGAAGTTTACGTAGTACATCTCATTTCACGACCTAAAACGTTTCAGCAGGTGATATCGTCCTTACCTGAGAATGAACTCAAACCTTTGACCTGAAACAACCTGTCAAAGGTCTCTCTCTCACCCGACCCAGATCTAGGTCATGACCTGGAGTTTGGCAACCGCCGCACTTCAGTTCCGTAGTACTTGTCGCTCTACCAAATCACTGAAATTGGATTTGTGTTGCTCCGTCCGGTGGAAAAGGACGTTATAGAATTTAAAAAGGGTAGCCTCTCGTAAATTCACTCATCGCTCTCCGCTACATCCGACTTTGGGATGGCTTCCTTTCACTGCATCATAAATCAAGCGGTCTAATAGCCGTTAAAACTTTCTTTTACTAAATGAGTTAACAAGATATAATGTTAATCTAATGTAATTTACATTTATTTCTATATTTTTTGGTGTCTTTAAACTGTTTATTTACAGAAAATATGATTTAATATTATAAACAATCTCTGATCTACTGAATAAATTATTCATAATTCAGAATGTTACCATTCCATGATCCATTCCACTATGATGATCATTTATTCAGTATGTTATCATTCCACAAAGTAATCCTTGAATATATTAACTTACGACTCTTTGATCTATCTATTTTTTTATCGGTTGAATAGGTATAATGCCCAAATTTAATTTAATTCTCATCGATTGAGAGGAGTTTTTAAACATGCCATCATTTACCGTGATCTCGAGGATGATCGCATGATTTATGACTGCCATTCGTGAGCAAGTGTATGGAGAAACCGTGTCCCCAAGTTGATATCATTTTGTGAAAAGCTTTTGCGGGTTTCCTACGGATGTCTTCTTCTTGCGTGGCCTGTCTTTCATGCGCGAATCGTCGTCAAGGGTCGCTCGAGGTCCATATTCGAGATTCCCCTGGTGGATACCTCGAAACACGTCTTGTTTATCTCGATGGTGCGGCAGATGATGAATTGCTTAGCCCTCTTATGCGTCCCTTGCTCAAGGCAATCCGCGATAAAGGACTATAAATTTGTGGTTTTTTCGAGCGTTTTTTTAATACTCATGCTCCATCTGTTTCTGAAACATTATCCTCTTGTGGAATGCGGAATTACTTTAGCGATTAAATTTTGACGAAGATTTTATTTATAACCGCCCTGTTTCGTCGTTACTTTTAAGTTTGCCTACTGATGTGATCCTTATGCTGATAGTGAATTTTTTGTTGGTTACGTTAGGGGATTAATAATACAAATATATGTTTAATTGATAAAATCCATTAATTTTGATACCTTAATGTATCTAATCTTATTTCTGTAGACGGAATTTTTTCAATCCTCGTAATCTTCTATGCCTTTATTACTAATTGATGTCGAAAGAAATTAATTTATCGAATTTAAACAACGTAACATTAAATCTATTTATTTAAACGACAAATGAACAAGAGAAAATTTAAGCTAAACAAATTATCCAGAGACTTATCATGTCAATTGCTTCATGTAATTGCTGCTTCTTTGTGATTCAAATCGCTACTTATCCGAACAGGAACATAATTTAAAAATTAAATAATAAACTGCAGATCATAATTTGAATTATGTATTCCTATAAACATTTTGTTCCTCTTTTATGTGTGTGTGCTATTTCACATAATCTCGCATACTTCAATACGCTCTCATACTGTCTTACGTTTTCTTTCCAACAAATCAGACCACGGCTCCAGTATCATTTGTAGTTGGATGTGTTAATCTTGAATGAGTTTAGGCATCCATCAGCCGATTTCTTTTAAATCGAGTTAAGAAGATATAAGGGATGATCTGTAGGTTATGGCTTCCTCGAATTGTATATCCCGTCGATGGACCGATGCTCTCAAAAACATCTTTGCCGCCATTAATCTCTTCACATTGCCTTAGAAGCGAACTTCAAACTCCGTGGAATATCAAAGTTACTCCATAATATCGCTTGATAACCTCATGAAAACTCCTTCGCCTGCTATTTTACGAACAGCGATGATTTTGCAGTATTTATGACTCTACGATGTTGCTTTAGGAGGAAATGTTGCTGTTGAAAGATGAATTGGGTAATGAACTCGTGAACTGCATGCAACTTACGAAATACGGCGTAGTATTTACAGTTTCTTCCCTATTCTTGGGGTTAGTATAAGTATTAAAATTCAAGCCTAAATAATGAAAAAAAGCTTAGAGAAAGAAATGAGGATGAGGTTGAACCGTAATGGAGGTACTTTTTTAATGATGTTGTTAGCAGGAAATGTGCATATTTTCAACTCCTAGAAATCTCATGACCACTTAAATAAAATTCTTTGTGTTACTCATTACGTAAAAATGGAGATGAATAGTTTACTTCATTATTTCATTGTGACTCTTAACTCTTTTAACCTTCATAATATCATTTCGGTAAACACTTTGAGACGTTATTAAACAAAAGAAAACTATTTCTATTCCGTTTCGGTAATTGGAAAGAAGATAATAAATTCGTTCAGCTACGGAAGCGGAAAAAATGTGTTTTCCAGAGTCAAATAAGGGTGAGTTGGCTGAAAAACGCAATTTCGGTACGCTAGCTCAGTTTCCCTGTTCTTCTCTAGGACGGTTTGCGATGAGGCGCTAATCTTCCGTCCAGGATCGTCAATCCCGTATAATCCCTTCCAGCCAAGCAAGAATTGCCACACCTAAAGATGTACGTCGCTCGGTTGCCCCAAATCTTTTAGGTTGCCCCACTTTTGTCGCTGTGTGGGCTGTTCCGTGAAACAATTAAAAGTTCGCATTTATTTGGAAACCACTGCTCATTATATTCCTTCCACGAAATGGAAGTCTTCCCAAGCTTTGTTTTGTCATGAAAGAGAATCTCTTCGGTCGATAAATGGGGACCGTGGGTTGTATTTCAATTTTAATATAATTACATTGATGATTCTCGGAAATATTTCGGTGCGGGTATCTGTTATGCGGTAAACTAACCCTGAGTATAAATGATAAGAATACGGTCGTATTTTTCTCTGTTATTCCTATGAATTTCGTGGTTATATTTTTCATTTATATTATTCAAAACTTTTCTTTTGATGCCCACTTCGAATCTTTTAATGAATAACGATGAAAAAACTATCGTATTTCTTTTCGAAAACAGATTTGGATTTGATAAATACTGCTCTTATTTCTCCATAATGAATTGAAATTCGGTCAGGTCAGACAGAAAAATTTTAATGAGAATATATAAATCGTCTTACATCGGAATATTTCTTCTTTTAGTTACGGAGTATCGTCAGACTTCAATTAACATATATTTTATTGAAAAAGCTCGGCGAATTGTTAAATTTTATTGCTGCCAACAGTGTTGAGTCATTACAAAAATGTCAAATCGTATTCAGTTTTCATCAAATTAAGAACTATGATAACGCAATGTATAGTGTTATTGTTATAATTTATAGGAAAAATATGGATATGTTATTTAGTGATAATCAATGACGTATTATCCCGACTGTAAATATTACAACAATTTATTTTAAATAAATTTATGGATCTTTGGTATAATTCGACTCATTAAAATGATCACAATACCATTTTTCCATTATTAACGAATCAATCTTAATGCAATCGCTACAATTAATTTGGTACAGCGCTACCTTGTTATACATACTGTTATCCTTATTTTTTCTTTATAAATTTATATTTACTTACAAATTTTGATATGATATTGCTGTTACCATGTAGGTCTACAAGAGCATCATTATATAATATAAAGACACGTATCAAGGCGGTGTTATCAGTAATAATCTTCGTGGTTATAATTCTCCTTTATGCTCATCTCTAGGCTCAGATCACGTTTTCAAAATCTTAGCCCTAATACAGGGATGTATCTTATATCCCGCGAAAGGTTACCGAACCCAGATCGGGACTTTAAACACGTGCGAACAGAATCACGTCGCAGTCTAGAACGAGCGTGGACCCCGGAGGATGCATCACGATCATTACTCGTAGCGACGTGACCTTTCCCCCGAATTCGGGCTCCTCATTTCCCCAGATCCTTCCGGATGAGAAGGAACCCTCCGGAGCGTGGGTGCCGCAGAAGGGGTCTATCCACACTGCAGGGCCCCTGACCTCCTTCTCGACTGTTGTGCGAGGCTGCCGGTGCAAGGGTAGCAGCACTGTTCAGGGCGTATCGGAAGCGGGAAGACTGCAGGCATGAATGAGAGGGCGAGAGGGGGGTGACAGGAGGACGAAGGCCGAACCGTAGGACGATGGGGGAGAATCGACCCAGTTAATCTGCCACCCTCATCGATCCATTGTGTGTATGCGCCCCTATTAATATTTCCCATGGACCGCTATCTCTTGGCCAGAAAGTTTTTGTTGTCGCGCTCGTCTCTCGGGAGATGCGAAGTAATGTGGTTAACTGTTGCGAAACTGTGAGATGACCGACAGCTTGTTGCCCTCCCGCGATGGGGATGCTGGGAGGATGCTTGAGTGAACATCTTTCTACTTCTCGGTTTCTTTTGCGAGACGAGGAAAAATCTCTCCTGTAGTTACGCTCAACGCTGAGGGTTATAATGAACGGATGGTGAAGTGCTCGAGAAATTTCCTACTCCGGTTTACGGGTGCAACCGAGGGCATTTCACCGCCTGATGAGAGACTCGGCTAATTTCACTCTAGGGTTGATTATTTCATCCTAGGTTTTGAGAAGAATTAAGATAGAGGGCCATAAAAGTGTCGTATTTAAGTAAATTTGTGTATCAACTTGTATTTTCCGATCTATATACTATCGCCGTCTGTATCTACCTTCATATAGAAGTACATTTTCTTTTTACTTTACTTTTAGAATAATTTTAGTCGTGTTGCGGCTCCTTTTTTCTTTTATTAATCTAGGTTCCTTTTTTTCTTTTTTTATTCTTCTTATTTATTCTTTATTTTATTATTATTCTTCTTCTAGCTCCTTGTTTTCTTTTATTAATCCGTTAATATAATCCTTTAATATTATTCTTTTTGAGCCCAATTAAATAACTTCATTTTTTTAATTTCAATTATAAATTATTCGTGGAAGATCGATAATCCATAAGATTAAAATAAATATAAATAAATAAAATACTCGACTTGATCGAAATTTCGTTCTTCGTTGCAGATAACAAACGAAAATTGAATTCGTCGTTAGAAAAATGTGTTTACAAGAATTATGTATCATCTGTTCGAATTCAATATCTCGAAAACAGCTACGATTTGTATCTAAATACTCACATACTTTCCTCCGTAAACGAATTCGGTTTATGTTTAAAGAATCTTCAAATAAAACAACAAATATAAATGTATTTTAAGTGCGACATTCCATGCAAAGAGCACTCATGCTCTACGTTGAAATCCTTGTTTACCCATCTCGTGATAAACTGTCATAAATTCGACTGGATGGTTGATGGCTGCGGAGGAAAATTTGCATCTCCTCCTCACAGATTTATTGCCAGATG
Source organism: Pantala flavescens (assembly GCA_020796165.1). NCBI lineage: Eukaryota > Metazoa > Arthropoda > Insecta > Odonata > Libellulidae > Pantala > Pantala flavescens. The sequence goes on along the minus strand of CM036881.1, from coordinate 41,731,521 downwards.
ATTGTGTGTTTGTTTGTAAGTTTTGGAGAAGGATGGGAGCGTTTCTAGATTGACGTTAGACGTCAGAAAAAAAATCAACACTCATCTGGTTCCGTTTAAATGTTATTCCGGGAACCTTTTTTTCTTTTTGAACCGCCCTCGTGATCTAAGAGGGTAAACCTTCGAGATATGTATTCGTCAATCGATCTTTTTCATCTCCCCGTATTGATGGGCATTGATTTATTGATAGAATCAACCCTTCGTTTGAGCACTGTCGAGTGCTTCCGGGCCCAACTCACTCTGCGGATAATGGTATGAATCTGCTAGCTCTTAAAATACGATTATACGTGATTGAGTCGTGTAATGATGCGTTCGAGTAACAAGTGCGTAACGAAAATTTTTACATTAATGTTTTATATAGTTCAAAGACTAAGATTGGTACCTTGTCGTTTCTGTCACGGATACCAATAAAATATTGTTTATATAATCGCAATAGTTGCATACTTCCAAAATTTTCAATGCTTTTTAATACTAATTCTTTTTAATGACGTTTAGTATGCTTAGCGGAATGGAGATATTTTATCATTTTCTAAATATGCAGTTTTAATGAAATTAATTAAATAGTCTTGTTATTATTTGGATCTAAATGAATTGTAGCTTATTCAAGATTCCTGCTAATCTTATTTTCCTTCGAACATGTGTTCGTAACATAACCAAAACTTCGCGAATAGTGTAAGATACTTAAATTTGCGTCAAAGTCTTCGCAGTTATTCTCATATTAATAAATCAATTAATTTTTTATCGCAGAAGTTTCAAAAGAGTTTATACCTTCGGCTCCACCATTTTACCATGGGACACACACTTACATCTGACTAATCCCTCCCGAACTAGCTCTAAATCGCTAATTTCAATCACAAACGATGATAATATATACATAATATATATAAAGTTTCAATTTTTATTGTATTTATATGGCTGTGAATGACTGTGGGAACTTTCTACTCGTCCGCTTGAGCGACACGTTCCGCGGAGACATGTTTATTTTCGCCATCTTAGAATGGCCGTGACACCTGGGAGCACGTGTGGGTAGCACCTTACGTCGGCGAAAAACTAAGGCTCGTTACGTAATCTCTTTCGAAAACGAAACTCCCTCGTCTTTGTTCGAAGATGGCCGAATTTCCGTCGATCCATAGCAGTGGATGGGAAATTAATCGCCTGAGGCCGCATCCTATGGACGAATGCCGATTCACGAACGGTTGGCACGGAGCCCTCGGAGAGACACCTTCCCACACTCGTCTAAAAAGAGCAGCAAAATAACGTGATAAACAGCTATTTGCCTCGAAGGTATCCGTCGCGTACATCTTCCGCTGGAAAGCGCTCGTCTCACATAATGTCTCCTCGTTAAACGAAATTGATCTTTTTTGTTGCAATCGATTTTAAAGTGTTCCATGTACATTCATACAATAGGGATTGCACAAAAGTACAAATTATATCAATTAAAGATGGATAATTATATGTAATTAATAGATTTTTAATTAATGATTACATATTCAATTACGTTGAACTCGGCGTGCTATTTATTTCACCGTCACAACGATGTTTCCATGGTAACAAGCGTAAATAAAATATTCCCGTATAAGAATAATATTTTCGTAAACCAGCTGTTTTTCAAATATGTCTGTCGATGTTTTCTAATTCAAAATATCTTTAAACGTAATTTTTTCAGATGAATTTCAAATAAATCCGCAGGAGTGATCCCTACTGTAATAAGAAAAGAATGAAACAGTCGTGTTCCCGAAGTTAAAAATGTATGCTTCGCTCTGCAACGAAAATTATCTTGGTCTCATTCAAGGTCGCAGTTCCCAATTATTGAACGTTACGATGCACCGGAGGACTTAGCAAGTATTCTTAGCAGCACTCGCCTAGTTATCTAAATGCCAATGATTTTCCCAATAGACCCATTGATCGAGCGACCCAAGCAGGATGGTAACTTTTCCATGCGGAGGAACTTATTTCCGAAGCCATTTCGCGACGTCAAAGGGAACGTTTTCTAATTATGTATTCTTAATTAAAGAACTTCGATACTCTCCCTCCGTTGCGCTTTCTCGAGAAATTGATTCCCTTGATAAGGAACCGGTCTCCCATTTTCGTCCGCTTTAAATTGAGTGCGAGGGAAGCATGAACTGTAATGACTCTCATTTATGCGGAGTCTATGGAAACTCGTTGCGTCCTTGATAACCCTCTCTCAAGGCCATCAACCATGAGATAAATCATGCATCGATAGTTTCATTAACTATTAATGATTTTCACATTCAGTTATTTCTACTTTTAATACATCATGGAAACCCTTGATGCGTTACTTTATTCCGACAGCTACAATTAGATAGATATAGCTCAATAGTTACTTCTATTATTACGATTGATGTATGTCAATTATGAGATTTGGTATCTCGATACTTTCAATGGTTAATTTTATCACCATTTGAGCGAAAACGACTTGAGGAACTTTACAATAAAACGAATGAATTATTTTGTGTCATTTTTTAATATTGCTATGTTTTATGAGGTTCGTAACTTCTTCATGATGGTACTTTTGCGTATTTTATAATTATTGTGCTATATGCTATGTTGAATAATCAATTATACCTCTATTTGTAATCGTTTAGAGAAATAAAACTAGAACAACCGATAAAGAAAATCGTCGACACGACTGAGCCTCGAACCCAGATCTCTCACTTTTCGAACTTCATCACCGAGTAAAAATTTACCGCGTAAAGACGAGAATACAACTCGAATCGTCGTGAATGCAGTAGTACGTGATTTTTACGAATAATGAATTGACGTTAAATATGGAAATTTTGTTAACTTCTAGCAAAGGAATGTCAAGTAAATAGATTCGTTATACAAGGATTGAAGATAAACATCGATCGAATGAACTTATGATGGGCTGTCCTCGCCCCCATTGTCTCTTGCGTTGTAATGGGACTCCTTTATCAGCAAAGAAACATAACAGAATGATTCGTGACCTTTGAGAATTAGTCACCAAACCCGAACTCGAACTCCTGCGGCCTCGCAAGCATATCTCCCCGATTAAGAATCTTTTCGGCAAAGTAACACGTTGGAAAACATTCCGTTCGCTGACACGAAAAATTTAGAGATAAAGAAGAAGCTCGTAAATTTGGTAATGTCCAGAGATTCCGATCGATATTTTTCAATTCTCCATCAATCAATTTCTCCATCGATACTGGACGAATGCACTGTGAAGTGGTACTCTCTCTCACATCTCATCTACCGAACGGCAATTAAACATTCACATTTCTGCGAATCAGAATCTGAATATTCATTCCTCTTTTTAATTACGTATTCAGCCTCCTCAACATTTCAGGACCGAGGAAAATTAGTTTTTATCGTGACTGGGAGAGAACATGTGCTTCTGAGAATTCCTTCCGGTCATATTTACGCTTATTTTTTCCTATTTTCATTTAAAAGAAGCAATTATACGAATATTCGAAGTCAAAACGAACCTAGGAATTGTGATTTTTTCGCTTTCCTCAAAATTTTCCAATTACGAGCGGTGAAGTTATGAACAACTTAAATAAAAGATAAAAAAGATATGCAAAGTAAAATAGAATACTTCTTTAGAATGTTTATAAAATGAAACTGAAGGTAAGAAAGGAAAAACTAATGCGAGAGTATAAATAATTTGCGTGATCCAGTACTCAGAATATAAAGTATATATAGTGTACTGGATCACGCAAATTTTTCAGATTCTCATATTTGTTTTGACTTTCTTGCCTTCACTGATTCATTTTATAAGCATCATTATCAGCAGTTATTCTTTATCGTATACTGGATTCAGTTATCCCGTTCGACAGTTTTGCTATCTTACTTTGCCGTATAGCCCCCGAAATATATGACGTAGTAACTTTTCCATTCATCCTTTGGTCTTCTTCTAGGTGTCTTCGCATATCTTGGTATCCAGCATAGAACTCATTACTTGAAACGGTTCTCCTTTCTTTTAGGCATGTAACCTACCCACATCCATTACAATTATATCACGTTTTTGTTCATGTATCATACATTATCTCGATCTATAATCACTCTCACCCATATATTGCGTTTCTTATCCATCCTTATAATTCCTAGTTTATAGTATTCTATACCTCTTAGATGACAGTACTGGTTAAAGACCTTCAATTCTATAGGCATTCTTGATATCAGTGTGTGTACGTTCCTTCCAGCCGAGCTAAATTCATACGTGTGTATTCAGACGAGTTTTTTTTGTTATTTTGGTTTCAATTAGAACTTTTGTGTGATATAAATATTACGTTTCCGATAAATGTTTCCTCGTAAATGTTAGCGTGTCCAAAAAGATGATGAGGCAGGCGATGATTTTCCGTACATTAATTGTTCGTCTCCACTTTTATTGACGAATACTTTTCCTCTCTTTTCAGGTGGTACTTGTTTTCATCTTAAGCATCGCATCACTCATCATTTACTTCATTGATGCTTCAAGGTAAGTCTTCTCGTCCAAGAGGGTATTGGAAGCGATTGGGTTTGATCCAAGGTAGGAGTGGGTGGCGACTGGGATTGTAGTGCGGTAGGAGTTGAAGTGATTAACCGAAAAAAAAGGGAATGGGTTAATCAGTCAAAGTGCTACCTCTAGCCAGCACATACGTAGAAAAGTATATTTTTTTCTTACCAAGAAATCAGGATATGGTCTTGTGTGTACGTCCTGCCTTTATAGCATTGGTTAAAGTGGGTGTTGACTTTTTTATCCGACCTCCTGGTAGTCTGAAAGAGTTATTCCCTTTTTTATGAAGTATTTTCGCATAATGGGGTATCTCTGTAGTGTTGATTACATTAGTTATCAAGTACACATTTTATGAGAGATTAATTTTGTTTTTTAGTCCTTAGATACATTTTCATTAAATATGAACAACATGGCATGGAATGTTGATATTGTTTAATTTTCAATACGCTTACATTCATTTTTAACCATGTGCTGATCATATATTTTTGTATGCATAACAGCTTATGATTAATTAAAACATAAAAAAAAGCTTTCGATTGGTTTTATGAGAGGGGTTTGTTCGTAACATTCAAGACAATTAACAAGTGTATGAAGACCGCATTGAAGGATGAAAACCTGGGAGAGTTCTTCTGGGATTGGATGTGACTCGGATTGGTGAGTTTTACTGCTTTAAGATGCAGATTTGGTTTGCTTTTGCAGCACTGAATCTCATACCCTGGTCATGAGTAAATCAGGCCGCTACTGTTCACGGGTACAGAGTCGCCCTTGCACTTCATGCAAGTCACGAAGACTGACTCCAAACATGCTTGGATATGTTGATCCAAGAAAATATACAATCGGTGATCAGGAATCAAAGTGAACTTTTCAATCTGGATTGAGGCGGAACTTTTGTAATGATCAAACCAAAACAACCAGAATGGTTTTGTGATGTTCAACCCATTTTGATTTCATAATCAGCATCTCTTTTTGCGTTTTAATTTTAAGCCTGGGATATTACATGCCCGTCCTTTTTTTTCTTGAGTTTTTGACCTTTTCTGGTGGCTTGTTCCCGAATACTGACCAGTTTTTTGCTACCTGTGTAATCGTATGCTTCCATTGATTTTGCAGTTTTAGCGAGATGTTCTCGGTGAGACATTGTTTTCATAGCTTACTTTTCACTTATTGTTAGTCCTAAAAGAAAAGAGGTTATTTATGTAGTTAAAGTTCCCCCTCTCTTCCAAAATCATATCTTAATATGTTGCATTTACAATAGCTTTATTAAATTCCTCTATAAAAGTATTAAGTCTAATGTGGCGGTATTTTAAAAATTTCAATCCTATGTTCTCCTTGGTGAAAATTTTTTAATTTGTTGCCGCACTTAGGAATCCTAATTTATTACCTTCACTCTCCATCCGGCTTTATAAATAAAAAAAAGCAGTTCGCCCCTGTTGAATTGAATTTTATTTGATTTTCACATTCATTTGTGTAAACATAGTTGTTATTAAATCAAACCAGGAATGTTTTTATTGAAAAGAATTTGTATTTCCTAGTAGAACCGCCTCATGTTTAGTGCATCGTAAATAACGCTTGAATGCTGATGATTCAAAATAGAATATATAATTTGTATATCATTCCTGTAAATGTACTTTGTAATGAATGGGGCTGAATGGTTTTCACCAGAAGCAGTTTTTAACGTCCAGGAAAAGTTTACTCCTGGAAATTCTCACCCCTTTTCTCTTCTATTTCTTTCCGCATCTCACCTTCCTCTGCCGTTGCTGCTATGACGACCTCTGTCTAATAGAAAGTAAGTGAAAGAGAAAATTATGTTTTTATTGGCCTCGTTTTCTGTTGGTGGATTATTTATTACGTGTCTTTTGTTTCGATTTCTGTCAAATCGCGCAAGGATTACGCAGTTTTAATGGTGACGAAAGTAATTGAGTAATTCGGCGCCAATGAATAGTTAAATTGACTAAATAATTTGCTTTGTTGGTATATTGACGTGATGGAATATGTGTTGTAGGAAGTAGATTCAAATTTTACGTTCTAGATTTAACAGCGGTGGAAGATATGATAAAATTGTTAAGGCTTAACACTGCAGTTGATATTAACGCCTTTGCACTGTAGAGAATGCTTTTTGCTGTTAATAAAAAAAGAATTGAAACTCATTTTACTGAGAGATCTTGCTTGTAAGATGTATATGCTCTTAAATTAACTGCACTGCATCGGTGTGCTTTTCATGTTTTGAATTATCGATCAAATTTCCTTGTTTTCGATGTGTTCTAATAGATATCACGCGCTTTAGTTGGTGTTTTTGAATGCTTTTATTAAACTTTCTGAAGTAATGGATAATTTAACGTTAACTTCCCTAAGATTTAAATGATGCAGATACTCAGTCCTAAGGTGTATTTTTTAAAACTTACTTTGCCTTACGCTCGCGGATGTTAGGTATACTTTTAAAATACATACTAATTAATTTTTGATTCATTCTCAGAGATTAATTGCGCAGCATGTGTTCACTGTCAGTGAATTTCCCATTTGATTTCACAACGTTTCCGTGCAAAAGCGACGGCTCTTTCAGAATTTCTCGCTTATCTGTTCCTATTTTCGTAACATAATTTTGGACTTGTTTTGATACTTTGTGTTCAACTCTTTTCCACGTGGTGTTTTAAGTGGCTTATTTGTCGTGATCGTAAATTTGATTCGATTGTGCTTTTTATGCTTCTCTCTGTGTATGGTGTTTATGTGTGTGAGTGTTTGCGAGTGCTTGGAAATCTGTGCATATCTCCGATATTTTGTCCGCTTCACTGTGCATCCAATGGATCAAATTAACCCTTCACTAACGACTACGTTTTAGTGTTGTTTGTTTCTCTCTCTCTTCCACCTTTTTCCTTTCCCATTCATTGTCACCAGTCTCTTTTATCTTTACAAGAAAAATACCCTTTCAGCAACAACGAATGCAACGCACGATTTTGATATCTTTCTGTAATATAATCTTTCAAACGCAATGTCAAAGTTCTCTTTTAAATCTCCTTGCATTGTTCGTATATCTGTTTATTTGTTCTCTCTGTTACTTTTTCACGTGAACCTTACACTTCGGAATGTTTGATGCGTTTGTTTTGGTTTGAAATTAGCATCATTATGTCCCATCATCACTGATAACAGGAATGCATTCAGGAGACCTAACACTGCATAAAACTTTGAGTTTCTGATATTCCATGCATAGAAACTCTTAGATTCTATTTTTTTCACCACTGTTAATGTAAATATAATCTTTTACACGCGAATAATATATTCATAATATGTTTGCCAACATTTTTGAGTACACATCTATGGAACTGATTCACAATATTTTGGAGGTTTCATATCCAATATGTAGCAGGGATCATGTAAGACATTTTCTTATATTGAACATAAACAATTCGAGTAATAACTTTTGCTCAGGGTATTTTGGTAATTTTGTAAAATTAAAATTTCATTTTTAGTGTAGAAGGTGCCAATAAGTTTAAACTTCTCAGATTGATTCTTGAAAATTTTAAACTATATTATCAAAACATATTCACAATAAGTAATTTATCATTAATAATCGAATAGCCTAAAATATTACAACAGAGCTAACTTAAAACTTGATAAAAAAACTCATAATACGTAGGGCAACTTAGGTTAATTGAAGGAAGTTCTGAAATCATTACTCTATCATGTGATCAACACAATAAAATAAAAGATTGAGGATAATGCAACTGGGTATTGCAAATGAGACATCTGAAATTTGATAAGCATAAAAATTTTAAGGAAATATTGTTGAATGACAAATATCACACAAATGAATTTGCAATGAGTCTAAACATCTCAATCAACCTTCAATTGAAATGGCACTCCACAAACCTTAATAAGAGTTACATAAACAACTTTCTCAGACATAAGAATTATAGTATATTATAATTGTAAATATAAAAAACAGGAATTAAAATTTCATATCATTCTAAAAACTCAGCTGACAATTTATTTGTGCCATAAAAAAGGTTAGAGTTTTCAATACATCTTCCATCAAATAATTTAGAGTTATCTGTTTCAGAAATAATTTATTATGTGTATAGAAATTTAAGAACTTATGGGAATAAATTGTGCTCCAGTAAATCTTCATTATTTGCATTTTTCTGATATAGTGAGGTTATAGTGAAATTAAATCATTTTAATTAAATATTTACACTTACTGAAGTTGATGATTATATTATATGATTACCAGAAAAACATATCCTTATGAATTTTTCCTGATTTTCATATCCGATTCCATGATTAATATCAAGTTATTAATTGGTATTGGAAAATTTATTTGAACTCCTAATTGGAATATTTTTTCTAGATAATTTTCTAAATAAATTTTACTTAGTAACTGATCAGAAATTACCTATTTGATATTTAAATTAACTTTTTCAAATGGAATGGTAACAATAATTATAAAAAATATAGAATTTACATAGGAATACTAGAGAAATAAAAATATTTATTTTCCCATATTAAGGCATAATTTATTATTGAATTTTACAGGAATAAATTGAAAATATAATAAGATAAATTAGAAAATTAATATTTTATAAAAGAAAAAAATTATGACTTGTTTTCATTTAAAGTTCTCAATCAAAGGATTCTTTCATTAGTGCATTTTTAACCAATATTCTAATATTTTTTGGAGATGGAAATGTGCAAAATTAAGAATAATTAGCATTAGCAAATAGCAAATTTTCTACTGAGTCGTATCTAATAAAGATTACCAGGTTATTGTTGAAATTATTAAGCTTAATAATGTGTCGATGTCTTTGCTCATTCTATTGTTTATTTGAGATAAATTTTTAGGAATAAAGAAGGAAAAATTTACCAGTTTCATGCTATTTTCATTTAATGAAGCTATCAGTAAAATATTGTTTGACATCTAATAATTATCGTCTCATTTTATTCATAAAATTAGAAGAATAGAAACATGGCTAATGAATCAGGTCTCATTAGCTTATAAATTTGATGTTGTTATTTTGGAAAAACAATTCCAAATCCTAATAAAACTTAGATATTACATTGTTTGTATTTCTAGGCTCAGCCTTTACATAAACTGAAGCATCATTAAAATATACAGTAGGTTGAAAATTATGAGTTTAATTTATTGCTTTTGAATTAAGAAAAATTCTTCATTGCTGGAGTGAATAAAATAAATGTTGTGTTATATAGAGATTTTAGATTAGGATTCATTTTAATAGAAGAACAGAAATAAGTTCTTACAATTGAATCATACCTCTCTTATGTCAAAGAAATCTTTCTTATTTATTTAATTTATTCATAATCAAATCCCCAAATCATTTCTAACCCCCTAACCATTTCCTTTTGAGTAAAAGGTGCAGAATTTAAATTTAGGTCAGTATCATGATTTTGATCCTAAATTTCAATGATATTTTCTGTAAATTTTTTCCCCTTTTCTGGAGTCTAATACCCGCAATCTTGTTAAGGAATCGGTAAGTTTTGATAGACAGAGCAATTTTTTTTTTGGATATTTGGAATGAGAGCAGATAGATATAAAGCTTATTACAAGCCTGTTTGACTGATTTTTATTTTTTCATTAAAATAATACTGAATTATTGCTGGATTCTCTATCATTTTAATAATAAAAGTAAGTCATCCTCATTTGAATCCATTAATTCAAAAGTTTATCAATGAATATTTGAATTGATGTTACCATTCAATGGACCATAAATATTTGTACCTCATTTAGCTGTAAGTAAACTTCAGCTTGAAATTTCATCAGAAACATAAGATACTCTTAGTTTTAAAAAGCCCCTTCCCCTTTTAACTTGTTTACCTCTATATTAATTAAACTTAATAAGAATGTAAATTACGGAATGAGCTATTTCCCATTAATTGATGATATCTATTTTAGAAGTAATTAATTTTTCTTGCTTTAAGTTGAAACAATATTTTTCTAGTTTAATTTTCATATTTAGATGTAATTTCTTTACATATATTCTAATTAGTTTAGGGTCTCACTTTTTCACAAGCTATTTCAAGTAAACATTCAGTAACTTATCATCATTATTGAACTCTTTATTAATCCAATCTACTTTTCATTCTTTTTGTAAATCCTTTGAAATTTTGTTTATTCCTGAGTAGATTTTTATGAATTATATTGAGTTTTCAAATTTTAAATAGAAATATTCATACCTTACCTCTGTAGCTCATTTTTATACAAAGCTATTTAATCTTAGAGAACCAATAGAAGTTTGATGATTATATTTTTGTTTATTGCATTCTAATAGATTATCGTAATGATTATCTTATTATAAAATATATAATTATCAGTATAAATCCACTTTGTACTTTTAATGTCAGGATGAATTATTTCAGGTTTAATTATCAATAATTAGTATCAAATTATGATTTAATGATGTTATATTTAGATAATTAAAATGACAAATATCACATCTAATATGTCAAAATATCTTAATATATATTAATAAAAATTTATTAATTAAGATTTGTTCATTAATTATAAATTAAGGGTCAATATATTCTTTCCATAATACAATTACATATACCTTTATTAATATAACAGGTGAATTTATCAGTTATATTTATAAAAAATATATATAAATAAAAATAATTAATTCATACATTAGGATTAGGATAAATTAGGATTGTGAAAATAATTTTGAATTACTTTCTCAATAATTCACCTGAATTCCTTTCAAATGATAAATAATTTCATGATAGCAGTCAATATGAATGCTCAAATATTGCATATTAAGGAAAAATATGCTAAAAATAAAATAGATTAGTCGATTTATCTAGGAATAAATTAAACCAACTGTCAGTTTAGCAACAATTTCTCTATTTTGTTAATGTATCATAAAAAAGTGTGCATAATCAATTATGTAGAGCAAAGAAGAATATTCAATCAATGTTTTTAATTGCTTCCATATACATCGTGTGTCTTTGGCACTAACTTAATTTTTTTGGAGCAGAATAGATACTGTCTTTCCTTTGTGATCCTAATGTAAATGCATGCTTGAAAAGATTCCTCAATCATATTAACTCAGTGTCATTATCAATATTTTCTAAACACTATAATTTTTTAAAAATCCCTTGTGTGTTTTCTAGCAAACATTCATCCTAGCCTTAAATTAAGAGAACTCATGGTTACTAAATGGTATGAAATTGATGTAATACGAGTACTTAATGATTCATTTTGTATTATTACAAGCAATAACTTCTAGTATGATATATGTTTAAGATGGGTCTGAATCTCATGAAGTTAATATGAAATAAGTGTGAATATTCTTATTTATTGTTAATTATATGCAATTAGTAGGACAGTTATGTTATTTTATTAACATAAAATTAATTTATCTTTAATCATAATACTATCAAATTTGTATCATTAATCATACATATATATATATATATATATATATATATATATATATATATATATATATATATATATATATATATATATATATATATATATATATATATATATATATATATAAATCACTCTATGATTTATTTACCTATCTTTAATTATATCATTTGTATACAGATCAATAAGTTGAATATATTGATTTTCTTGATGTTAATATAGGAATCACGTATCAATACTTTTGTTTGAAAATATCTGTAAAACATACATTCACTCCATTACTTTTAATGGACTAAATGAATAAATTAACATTATTGTTTTAGCTTCTAAGTAAGCAAATAAAATCTTATGTTTGTATTAACATGGTAATAACCAAGATTATACTTTTTTCATTTTTGTCTTTACAATATCATTTTTTGGTTGGGAAAAATTTTTTAAAACATTTATATGTATATTAGGGAAGGCTATTTATTTGATTTCTTATTTTTTTCTGTAACAGGTAATAATTTACTCCATAAATCATATTTACTCATTAATATATATATATTTTTTTTTCTTATGTAGTTTTAAATATGAGGATGATAAAAAACATACAATATGAATATTTTCCAATGCCTATACTTTATTATAAAATCTCAAAACAGTAAATCTCTTATTTCTCTAGTTATTTTAGATGAATTGCACATACAAATCACATACCCTTATCACAGCTATGTAGCCACAATTGTTATCTTCTAGAATGATCCTTAAACTAACTCAAACTGATCCTATATGCTTAAATCCATTATGGTCAACAGAGATGCATTTTATGTCCAGAACCTTCATAAGCACATTATAATTAGTGTCCTATTGACCCTGCATCAATAAGCCTTGTAAAAATGTTTAAATTTTTTTACTGTCAGCATTTCATTGTCTGTAATATTCAGTAGAATTTATTAAGTGGGAAAAGATTCATTCATTCATAATAGCTATAGACATATTATCTAGAAGAGTCTATGTCCAAAATTTTCCATTTTTGTTGAAAAGTTGAAAATTATAATTTTTCTATTTAGAATACTATCCTTCAAATGTATCCCCTTATAAATGAAATACATTCTTACTATTCTACAGTTTCAGTTCTTTTATTTATTTGCTCTATAAAAATTAAAAGGCAAACAAATAGATAACGTACAAATACACAAAAACAAACCTTGAAATGCATAAATGTTCTATTTTATAGAAATAATTGTTTAATAATAATAATGTCTTTATATAAAATATACACAAGGTTGTCCATTTTAAATGCAAGAGTAATTATCCTGACTGTAACTCCAGTAGCATGGAAACTCATTTATAAACAGACCATGAAATTATTAAAGTTTTCAAATTTGTGGATTGCCACTTCTAGTGTACATTTCCGTACTTCATTGTGTTGACTTAAATTATTAAATATTTCATTGGAGCTCTTTTATATGTTATACTACTTATTTAACTATATAAAATAATGATTTACATTTTCCACCTATTTAGATTGTTTAGTCATTTCTTAAGATTATCTTTCAAACACTTATAACATCATGCAGTTACTCGCAAAACAAGCATATCAGATTATCACATCTAAGTTCATGTTTTTATTCACTTGGTAATTTTATAAAAACCTCTTGGTGCCTTTCCTTTTTGAACTTGCATGAAATGTTTAGATATTCTTATAAACAATCCTCCTTTTTATTATTGTTATGATTCAGTTCATGAGTAAAAGCAGGGTAAGTAAATGCTGCTATCAAGTTTGTTTGTTGTAGCAATTCACTGATTAGTCTGAGCATGCCTTCAATTGATGCTTGTACAATTTTGAAATTACTTTTGGTATTAGATTGGTAATTGGTGTAATGTTGTTTGTGAATATTCTTTGATTTTAAAGAGCACATCAATAACTTGATTCTAATCGTTTTCAGTGAGGAGGTGGAGAGATGCCAGAAATGGAGTAACAACATCACCCAGCAAATAGATTTAGCCTTCAATATATTTTTTATGGTGTACTTTTTTATACGTGTAAGTATTTGAAATTTTGTATTTCTCATGAGATTAATTTGTAATATTGGTATATGCATATAAAATATCAGTTTTTCAAAAGAATGAAGCCTCTGTTGATCTAAAGAGCATTTTCAAGCTATCAGATTTGAACCTGTAAAACCTGTTTGAACCATAATAACATCTTAAATTAGGAACTATTAACTGAATTTTTGGATAGTTGAAACAGTGGGATAGTGTTTGTTGATATTCTCAATCTGTAGAATGAAAACATCTATTCTAAACATCTATTGTATTCTTCTTGATAAGTATGATATGTTCATTTGAAGCATTGTGAAAATATGAGTGGCTATTTATATAAATATATGATTTGAAAATTTTATGATATGATCAAAAATTATAAAGTATGTATAATCAATTATTTGTATGTATTTATTTAGGTTTAATGGTATCTTAAGATTTTAAAAACAATTCAATATCTACTGCTGCAGTAATCATACTTGGACTTATTATGGTTTAAACATCCTTAGGGTGTGCTTTTAAGAATATTTTACTCAAATTAAATACACAAGCCCTCCATTAAATAGTTATACAGAAATAATTATTTTGGTTTGTAATATTGTGAATATTATGAATGATCATCAACATTTAAAAGTCCATGCACATTAAATAAAGAATTATTAGAAGCTGAATCCATTTTGCTCAAATCACATTTAATAGTTTTTCTTTATTCTTTCTTTTCTTCAGGACGTACAACTTCAAAAGATATAAGAACATACATTTTTTATTTTATGAATAGAATTGTCTAATTTAATACTTCTCTCATAACTTTCAAACATATGCTTTTTTATTCCAGTTTATAGCTGCCAGTGACAAGTTGTGGTTCATGTTGGAGATGTACTCATTTGTGGACTATTTCACCATACCTCCATCATTTGTTTCAATTTATTTAGACAGGACATGGATAGGTAAGTATTTTCTTTTCTTCAAAATATTCTTTCAGTATGATAGTATAGTTAGTGAAATATATAACTAAATATGAAGATTATAAGTAAAACATGGCTGCTGAGTGATGAAGATTGTTCGTACCAACTAAAATTTTTAACTGATGCAATGATTTAAGACTTTTGTTCAATTCAAATCAACAATGCCAATAAAATCCAAAATATCTTATTATAATCATAAAATATTTTACTTTTTGTATTGACTGAAATGCTTGTATGATCTGATATTTTATCCTACATTAAAAAACAACATTAATGCATTTCTTATAGGAATTTTTTCTATTTTCTTAAAGGCATATTAATTTCTAATTATTCTTTTAAAATTTTATATTCTAGGTTTAAGATTCCTTCGAGCTCTTCGTTTAATGACAGTTCCAGATATACTGCAATACCTTAATATTCTCAAGACCTCAAGTTCTATACGCTTGGCTCAGTTAGTATCTATATTCATCTCAGTATGGCTTACAGCAGCTGGAATAATTCATTTAGTAAGTCCATTAATTATTAACCAAATATGCATAAATCAAAAGTTAGTGTGAAATTAATAATTTTTTGACATATTCAGAAAACAATATTTTATTTTTCATCTTTTTTTCTAGCTTTAAATAATAAATTATTATATAATATAATTACTCTAAATGTAAACAGAGCTTACTGTATTTTTTAACAGGAATTCCTGAAGCATAATTCACATGTATGTAGATGAATAGATCAACAGCAAAAAAAGCATTTACAAAACATGAAATTTAAATAATATTTTTATTATAAGTTATTTAAATCTACATTTTTGCAGATATATATATATATTTTAAAGTATATTACTACATATATCATTATATGACATTTCATATACTTTGTGGATTTCTTTTATTTTATATTTTATCCATATTTTCATGACTTTTTTGCTTTTCAAAAAAAATTTTAAGTTGTAAAAATGTACAAATATGATTTATACTAAATAAAGAAACTAAATAATATAGAAATATTATTTGTAAATATTTAATAATTTAAATTAACTAATCAAATGACATTCCTTTTAATATAAAATTCCATCCTCTTAGTTTCACAACTTACAAATGTTTATAATATGTTTTCCTTCATGGATGGAATAATTAAATCTATTATATCATTTAATAATTAAATGAAGAAAAAACTTATCCCTCATTAAATAAACCACAGAACACCTTTTGCTTTAATGTAATTAGATGCTGTATATGAGTGGTTTGAAAAGTTTCCAACATTTGCCATTTTTAAGTGTGTTTTCTGAAGATTTCTGAAAGATCAGAAACTTTTTAGATGACCCTTGTAATTTATAAGAAATCTTAGCAATGTTTATCCAATTAATTTTATTTATGAAGTATATTTTTAGGTAATTCTTACAAAATTTCATAAATCTACAGTAAACTTTCAGCAAACATAAAAGACTGATCTATCCAAAAGGTTGCAAAACGAATATCATACAGTTGCTAATTTCTAAGGCCTATTACAGCATTATTGAATTTTTAATTATGCATTATAATTTTACCTCAAACTGTTATTTATGCTGTGATTTAGTCAATAATATGTTCTGCGCTCTTTGAAATTAACTATACTACGTTTTGTAATCCCTAGGTTAATTTAATTTGAATTAATTTTTTTAAGCCAATGAAATTTCTAAGAAAATAAGGTGTCAGTTCACTTTCTATTGCTGTACAGAGTAATTACGTACAAAAAGAGCTGTACCTCAATCACAGAAGGATATCATTAGAAAAATGGAAAAAGAAATAATTAGTTACTGGCCTCATTGGCAGGATGGTTAGCATACTAATCTTTTAACTAACAGTAAGCTGAGGTTGAAATCCTGGCTGAGGAAGAAATTTTCCTCTCAGATGGATGTTTTTGAACATCAGTTGATAAGTTTAGAATCACACTGTAATTATCCATGTTATGGATGTTTGTGAAATCTTTGATAATCAATAAATAAATTAATTAAATAAATTTTTAAAAATACTTCATAAAAATCTATCAAAAAATTGCAGGATAATGCATACAAATTAATCAATGAATTTTAGATGTCCACAAAAATATTAATTATGAAGAAATGATACATATGTAATTACTTATTCATTAAAAAATTTTATTTCATTTTTTTTCAACTTCTTTTGGAAATTAAATTGTATTTGGAATTGAATTGTAAAGGAAGTGAGTCAGATCATCTTGTCAATTGAATTAGCATTAGCATAGTTCTGGTATATATAAAGTTGAGGGGGGAACAGACGCCAGTCTTAGTTTGTTTATATTCCCTCGTCAAATATCACATATGCTTGATTATAAGACAGTATTTTACCTTTAAAATTCCACTGTAATTCGCCTGCATCTTATATTTGATTATACCAGAAGGGGGTTATGATCAGGTGCTAAATTCCATCTTAGCTAGGTACAAAATATACTTCCCGCAGTATTAGACATAATTTTACATTTAATTTATCTAAATTTTATTCAATTTCAGCTTGAGAATTCAGGAGATCCTCTAGATTTCAAAAACCCTCAACAACTGTCATATTGGACTTGTGTCTATTTCCTAATCGTCACCATGTCCACAGTGGGCTACGGTGATGTGTACTGTCAGACCGTCCTTGGAAGAACCTTTCTCGTGTTCTTCCTGCTAGTTGGATTGGTAAGTTATGATATAAATTTTGCTTACTCTAAAAATTCACTCATGTAATATAATTGTGAGTGAGCTGCATTCACATCCAAGAGTCATTTCAAAAATTTTGAAAATTAATAAGCCTATGCATAATTAATACACTTTGTTTTTGATATTAAAACATATTTTCAAAATATGTTTTCATATTTCCAATTAAATTTAATAATTGTGGTCTCAGACTTTTTGGTCTGTCACTTTTAATCTTGCATACAGAGTCAAGTACTGCAAAATTTGTCACTGTCAATGTTTAATGCAATTGGGAGGCAAATTATTTTACTGTAATATATACTCCTTAAATATTAAGTTGCTGGATTAAAATTTTGTAAAAATATTGAACTCCTGAGCTTGAAGAGTAAACTGGCTAAATGATATCCTTTGTCATTCTCTTCAATATTCTTCTTCAAGTTAACTTTCCTCTACAAACTATCACTTATCCTAAAGAGTCATTGTACATGAGTAAAAGTTGTTCAAATTTAATATTTACTTGCATTTTATATGTCATAGGAGCATATAAATATTCATTTTGAGTTAAACAGTGAGTTTTAACACGCCTTACCTCCTGAGAAATGGGCAAAGCTACTCACCTTATGAGGATTTTGAAATAAGAATGTGAATGAAAGGAAAATATTTTTTTGACAATTTTAGTTTTCCAAGCTTTTATGGTAAATGAGAGTGAGTTAATATTTTATTTTTTTACTAATATGTAGTGTTAATTAACCTTGCCCCTTTAATTTGAGATAGTGTACTTCAATATACAATCCCAAAATTTGCAACTAACCATTTCCAGTCATCGTTTTAAGTCTTCTGCTGCTTCTATTAAAAAGGTAGAGTTTATATCCAAATGAAATAATGTATTAATAAGAGCAGAGTCCCATGAGCCTTCATCAGCTTTCATTTGAATTTTCTGATTTTCAAAAAGGTGTCTGAGAACCCACAGACGTTGGAGCTCAGATGTACTTTTATGGATAAAGGCTATTCCATGATACAGAACTAACAGTAATTTAACCTTAGAAAGGATATATTTTGTCAGTTTCCTCCTTTGTGCCTCAAGTATTTTCTCTTGTTGTTTTGCATGGGAATTGGCAGTTTTGATCCATAAAATCAGTGGTGCCTCCAGAATGCATAATCCCTAACCAACCAGTTCCTTTATTTGTAATTTTTTTCTGCTAGCCAATCGTTAAGATTAATTTAAAAGGGCATGTTTCATTACAATGTTATTGAGCCTTGCATTGTGTTTGCTAGCTGTGAGAGTACTAATACCTACCAGCCTCAGTATATCTTTCCTTTCTATACATTTTCTCAAAATTAATTTGACTGAAAATGAGTTTATTTAGTAAGCATTTTTGGAAATTTGTATGTATTGGTGAAATTGATAAGTGGACAAGAATGCCTTCTAAATATGTTTCAATTAATAATTAGAAAGGGATATATTTGCGGATTTTTAGTGCTGGATGTCTTAATGGCATTGAAAGTTGTTGAGTTCAACCCAAAGCATCAGTAAGAATTGATGCTCTATCATCTATTGTATGTAAGTACCCTCAGTTTATTTGGACATTGTATAAGAAGACTTACATGTATAATTTTAACCTTAACTTAAAATCGGCATGTAGTTTGCTTTTCCAGAAACAATGCAAATTCTATAACAAAATCTGAGGACATATCATTGATAATTTGCTGTTTTCGTAGAAATTAGAGCTCTTTGAAGATGATTTCAAAGACTTCAGGGAGTTTAGTATTGCTTATGTATCTTATGTACTGTAATAAATTGTATCTGCATTTTTATGTAGTTTACTGATTGCTTTGCAGTCTGCATATGTACTTCTGAAAATTTCAGAATTTTACAGTAAAATAACTAAAAGCATGAAGAGAACTAAAAATTGTAAATACATTTATGATGATTTAAATTTCAAAATTTATTGGTGAGATATTTATGTCCACTTTAAATGAATTTACTGTGAGCTGGTTAGGTGTTTGAAGCTGCAGCTTAAATTTTAAACATTTTAATAATCTGTGGTGCCATTCCTTACTTACCTCTCTTCCAGATCTGTCACTTTGTACTCTCTTTACCTTTTGGTCTGTCTAATTGTAAAGAGTTATCAAAAATCATTTAAAAAGCATATTATCTTTTTGGATATTTTATTAATTGCTCATTCTGATATAAAGAATGACCTTGTAATATAAAATTTTGCTATGCATTTTATATTAAATCAGCTGGGAAGGTTAGAATCCTTGGAAACTTATGTAATCTTGGCTGAAAAATTTGGAATGCAGTGTTTATTTTAACATGTGAGAACCATTAATATTTCTCTTTCTTTAACAAATATTCTTGTTATGTCTGCATTTTTCCTATATTAAGAAAGACTAATGTAACACTCTGACAAAGTGTTCCCTTAATATAAGTCTGCTTTGGTGCCTTCAATTATGTATTGATTCCTAAGCAACTGCTTGGCTATTCTGTTCAAACAAACTTTTGTTTGATCCGATACTTCAGCCAAGACTTTGTGTCTGTCTCTCTCTGTGTTTCCGCTTGTTTTAGTCAGTCTCTGATATATTGATCATCTCTCTCCTGTCAGTTTTTAAGCTTTATATATTTACTGTACTTTTCATTAAAGATTTGAGTTTCTCATAAGAATCAGTCTTGTGCTTTTAATACTCTGCTGATAGCTTTGTGTTGCTTTGGTGATGGCCCATCTCATTTAAGCTCTCAAGAATCTGTGACTCAATGATAGAGAAAATTGGAGCATTGGCACTTTTTCTGGCTTTCTTCTTGTAAATTATTTAGGAAAATATCATGTATTTTTGGAAATCTTGTCAATCCTGTTGGCTTAAAAATTTTAGATCCAAATGCTGAGCAATATTTAATTTGATGATTCTCCATGGAATATTTTGGCTACAATCTGGATCAGCTATCAGTTTTCTGAAATGTGACGTTTTGAGAATATAATTAAATCATATCTTTTGCATTCACTGCCAATTCCTCAAAATCCTTGCATATTTACGAATCTTGCTTTAGTATAATTTTGAAATATTACGTTTCTTGCATGAATTAAACGTTTTGCTGATTGGTCTGAAATGAATCATGCAACCTCTGGAGCAAGAAAACCCAAGGCAGTCTTGCATACCTTAAGCTTTAAATACATGCTTTTCATGAGATAAAAACTAATTTTGTGACTTGAAAAAAGCAACACATCCTTATGAAAATTTTCTGACAATACCTCTGAAAAGACATAAGGTGATTTATCAAGAAAAAGCTTATTAGTTGATGACATTTTTCCTTTTAGGCAATATTTGCAAGTAGCATACCCGAGATTATAGAGCTGGTAGGAACTAGATCCAAGTACAGTGGAGAGTACAAGCGGGAGCATGGAAAGAGGTACACCCTTTGTTGTTGGTTGTTTACCTTAACGATGTGTTTGTGTATGTGTGTGAGCTTGTGACATATGTGTGTATGGATATATTTATACATATATATTTTCATACATGCATAAAAATATGGACACACACACACGTGTGTGTGTGTGTAAACTTTTCAACTTACCATTACTAACAAGAGGCTCATCAATATGTCAGCTGCTCAACTTTGAATTCATTATTAAGGTTGACAGATGTGAGGGGTAGCCAGAACAAGCTATCTAGACAAATCTGATGTTATGATAAAAATTTATTGATAAAATAGACCAAGTTTTGATCATAAAATTTAGTTATCTACAATAATCTACAAATATTTTACTAATCAAAGAAAAACTAAATTAATAAGGAGACCAAAATTGAACATAGCAATTCAACTCTTAAATAGTTAGAAGTTTTTCTGGATACCCCTGATAATACATATACCATGGCTCCTTGACCATGCATTACATCACATGTGGTATTTTTCTTTAATTGACTATTATTTAATTATCTTACATTAATTTGCTGTATTTGATTTTTAACTTTATTTTACCAAAGTTACATTTTATATTTGTGTTGAATGCAGCAATTTGAACTTGAGGAAAGAAAGTACTCCTTTTAAACAAACAATGGCATTCATTACATGAGTTATGTGTGTATGTGTGCTAATAATACTTGTATATATACACACAGAAAAATATAAAGCCGCATCTTTTCTCATTGATCAAAAAATACCAAAATGTCAGATATACATTCAAATGAACTCATCCATATTCAAAATCACTTTGAAATTTAGTAAACCTGCAGGAGCTTTTGCATTCCATCACCTCACTGGCATTATTAAAAGTAGTGGTCATTTTACCATGTACAGATGTAGAATGGATAGTTAAAAACAGACAAAGTTTAATCAAAAGGCAAATTGCATGGAGGTAGAAACTTATCATGGCTTGTATCTTTATAATATAATTTTGTTCCTTGGGGTATTTACAACCATTTAATAAGTCATTAAGTTAGCAATTCAGGAGGTAGTTAATTAATGATGTTGTTCGTAATTCAGTATGAAGCATTACACATCCACGCTTAAAATTTAATCAGACAAATGTAATCAGCCTACCCAAAAAGCTTTAAAGGACATCTTAAATACTTTGGTAGATTGGCATAACATTGCATTAAGAAACAAACTAGCTGCATTTGAAGAATTTAATTGCTAATGGAATTTACCAGTAATAGCCTTTTCTTTGACTCATCTTACCTGCTCTTATGCAGTAGGAGTATATTGCTAACTTTGACCCAGTATTTCTCCTAATTAAGTATCAGGTAAGCATTCATTCCTTCTACTCTGAAGTTTTATCCTTTTTTGAAATTCTGTTTTCATTTAGAAGTTCCTTGTGTTAACTCTTAAGGTTTTTGTCTGTTAATGAAATATTTTCCTTCTGCATAGACTTTTCTGTGAAAAATAACATAGTTTGTGTCCAATTGAAACATCTGTATGGCTTTTTATGAATTATTTTTAATTGCAAGAAAAAGCAATTGTCAAAGAGAGCTTTGATTATCTTTAATTTTGAAGTCAGTATTGGTTTATGGAGTGCAAGAGATTGTTTGCTGCTCAAGAGGTAAAGAATTATTTAAGTGACAAAGGGATGAATTTGAAGTGTAGTGGGCTCATTTATTTTGATTTGCAAGCATATAAGAGAGGTTAAGGCCAGCTCATGTAATATGCCACCTCCAATACATACATTTTATTACCTTTAACATCAGATTTTTTTTGCCTCCCATTCAATTAATCCTTGCTAACCATGACAACCTTTGATACCCTTGTTTCCTCTTATCTCCATTGCGGCCTCCCTTCCCCTATTATTCCCTCCTCAAAATGGACCGCCTGGTTCTTTAGGCTGTGTTTGCCAGCTGGATACCTGAAATCACCGAGCTGGCTGGCAACCGCTGCAAATACGGTGGATCATACAAACGGGAACGAGGAAGGAGGTACACTCAAGTTGCAGTGCGAGCATTACTTTCCTTCCCAGTTTGATACTAGCTTGAGTTTGATTTAGTTAACACTTTAAAATTCTATTTTCCTACAGTAAGTGCCTTTTTAGGGTGTGGAGTGTTTTTTATTTGTTGATTGAAAATATTCTTTTTATGTCCATCTACCATTGTAGCCAGACAAAGGTGCCAAGTACATATTATATTATCTAGATTGTAATGTTTCTTGGTGGCATGCCTAAGAATGTCTGTTAAATTATTCTTGTTATGGGCTTATTTACTCTTAAACTTTCAGACTGCTAATTTAGCAAGGGTAGAAATTGTAGACTTTTCTTAATTGCTAGACCACAGTGAAGAACTTCCTGTAGAGCACTACCACCTCAATATTATTAGATGTTCTGAAATCATCCCAATTTAATCTTTAGCCACAGTGAAGTGGAGACTGACAATGCACAGTTCCGAGAGATGCAGTTTTTCCCTTTTCTGCAGTGGCTGCTGCACCAAGAAACATTGGCTCGTTGGTGGCGGATGCATTGATGACTGACTCCTATTTGCTTGTATTTTTTCTCCTGCAAGATTGCATAATATACATGTGTGTGTGTTCAAACCTAACAAGCCAGGGTTTCTGTGTGCTATTTGAAAGAGAGAGAGAGACAGAAAGAGAAAAATTAATGAAGTTATGCATTTGAAATAAATTGTTGTTCATATTCAGAAATGCATATCATGCGGTATTATGGTTATTTTCTAATGGATAGCTTCAGAGTTAACACTGCATGGCCCATTATTCATTGTAATGATATATTCAGTAGTATCCTGTATTTGTTATTTCTGAATATGAACAGCTAAAAAAGGGAGAGAGGCCTCATCTTCTTCCTCTACTTCTACACTTCACAATACTGTAACAGCAGGCACCAAAATGGACTCTTTACCATTCCCATTGCAACTGTACTTTTCTCATAGACCACTGTCCCACTTTTTTGACCCTAAATCCCCTTTTCTCCCTACCTATTGTCCTTTGACCTTCGTGTTACTCATATCTTTATTCGAGTGTTTGTTTCCCCTTCATGCCTACTCCTCCACCACCTTTTAGGCCATTTTCGCAAGTTGTATTCCCGAAATCATTGATCTCATCGGGACTAGGCCCAAGTACGGCGGGACGCTGAAGAACGAGAGGGGCAGAAGGTAGAGTACCTACGTGTTTCTCTATTACATCCAAGATAGCTGTTGGCTGGACCGAAAGCTCACAAATACATTGTTTACCGTAGAGAATATTTCTTTCTTTGATACGTTTCTTCCTTTATTTTCTTAACTCCGTGTGTATATAGTCTTCGTTTGATATGACATATCACTATTTAGCCAATCATGTCCTTTACACAGGTGTTATTGCTCAAATGATATTATATAAATATATATTATATATATGTAGATATATAAATAAATTAGTAAATATTTTCCAACTCACTCTATCACTAATTTGATATACTCTCTCTTTTTAATTCTTGATGATAGAGATCAGCATTAAATAAAATATATTATGAATTTCTCTCCTCCATGATTAGTATCTTTGTTCAATCTGGGCAGTCTTGTGATATTTATATAAAATGAAGACTATTCATTCTCATTTCCAATGGAAGTAGGATATTATAAATTGAACGTTATTCTAGTAGAAAACTGCTTTTATTTTACATTCTATCTTTAAAGATGATTCTGAAATGTTAGATTATAGTGCCTTTAGAATGAAGTTGGCATTAGCTGAATTGGCTCCTGGTATGAAAGGAATTCATTGTAGAAACAGTTTCTGTGTTAATCATTACCGTTTTCTTAATAGCTATGAAATTGAAGGGAGAGAGAAGGGAGGAGATTAAAAATAACTTAGCAATATTTATTGAACAGGCACTAGTGAATATAAATAAATAATCATATGTTCGGGTTCAATCCAGCATGAAAACTTTTTAGATTTGGTATTTGATATTTTGTTTCTACTTAGTAGTTTTCTATTTTATTAATATTATGAGTAACTTGAAGAATTAATTGTAATCTCTGCATGGTTGGCCTCTGTCTATCTTTAAAAGTATAATTCAACATCTTTTCCTACTAAGCTCTTAAACCCAAATATGGGTAATTTATAATGAAAGGGGTTTAGTAATTCAATGGGAAAAGGGATACAATTATTCTTGATATGGGGGATGATATTTCATTTTTTATCTTTAGACCCACATAGTTACTCTCTGGTCTCTAAGGTCCTGTTTGTGTCTAGCCAGTTTTTGTTTATGCCCAGTGTATCACTTTACCTGATGGACATAACGTGGGCTTCCTTGTATCCCTGTGCAATTACCATAAACATTTCACAGCTGTATCATTCTTTGTGTCCTTTTGTCTTTCCATTTTTGTTTGGTTCCCTTCCTCATTGCAATATGTCTATCCCATGAAACATGAAAAAATATATTATTAAAAACATATCAAGAAATTGAATCTTATATATTATCATTCCAGTTGAAAAATCAGTTGATTAACTAAATGTTCATTTTGATTCCAAGAAAGAAAGGAAGGAATCACAAAATCCACTTTTATTTTAATATTTCCCTTTTATATTTTTTAAAGATTGTTATTCTAGTCAAAATGCCCATCTAGTTCATCAACTCTGAGCATACATTTCTCTTTGGTTGTTTTGAAAATGCAACAATTTATATGCAATGCAAAAAAATCCTTAATACATTCCACAGGGATCAGATTTAAAATGGTTAATCGTATGCAATTGGTATACATGAAACCTCAGAAGGGATTCTAATCTTGTTTCGAATAATAGTATAAATAAAACATTCTTGTAATTTTCCACTCTTCTATCTATTTTAGAAAGCTTTGTTGTAGTGATGTAAGAGCTATTTCTTGTAATTTTAAGCATATAAAAAAGGCTGTTCTCTCTTCTGTTGTTTCACTGTAGCATGTTGAAAGAGCATCAGCCTCTTGCTCAAAAGTTTTGACTATTTCTGTCTTATTCTTTCAAATTATTGTCATGGATTGGTGCTGCCTTTATTAACTTGAAGTGTGGGTATAACATTTACTAGTCATAGATTATGAAAATAAAGGTTCTATTTTACCTTGATCTTCAGTACATAGCACCCTTGTGAGCCACATTAATTTAATGTGTGGCTGAGAATGAGGAAAATATTATTGGGAAAATGGAAGGGAGGAAGAAGAAGGAGGAGGATTAAGTTTGAGAAAGCAGTTGTGGGCGGCCATCTTGCATGCTGTGTACTTCCATCAGAAGAAGCAATTGATGCTTTCACTAAAAGTCCCATAAGTTGTATTTTTATAAAAGTTTGCCAATAATTATATGAACCAGTTGGTGGTAATTGTAACCATGGTTAGAATAATTATTTATGTGTGTTAAATCAAAGGTTGATATCTATATTACATATTCTCATTTTCAGTTAATTTAGATATAAAGATGCACTGTTATTCTTCAATTCCTTGGTGGTCCATATGTATAAGATTACATTTGATTTTTAATCATGAAAATGATATGGAAACCATTTGGGTCTGAAGTTATTCACTGTTAGTGGGATGTTTTAACAATGGTTGCAGCATTTTCTCGGAATGTGTGAATAGTAGCAGGATTCCTCCTATACTCTCCACCCTTTACTTAATTAGATAGGCTGCACGAGTGGCTTCAAGGCCCTGCCAAAGAAGTAAATGGAAATTGAGTATTATATGAGAATAACTTAGAATACTCCATAAAATATAGCACTTGTAGACCTGAATTGGGATAAAACTTTTGCTATATAGTAATTCAAATAGAATTTGTGTGTGCATGAATAACTCAGAATTGGTGAGACAATTCATAACTTGCTTGATCAGTTTTGTATTAGACTATCAAAACTAGAAACGTTTGGTATGTTGATTAACATTAAAAATTAGGATTATGAATTTCCATAAATTTAAAAACTTAAATATTTTATTGAATATCATGAGAAAAAAATTATTCTTTCATCTCTCTTTTTCCTTAAACTATCATAATTTTTCACTCTTTGATTATAGTAATATTAAATGTCCTTAAACTTAAAATCAACACACCAAGCCTTAATTTACTTGAAAATATAACTGAACTAATAGGATTATTTACCCTGAAGCTAAAATATAAAATTAGAAAATTTCTAATTAAATCCTGCTGAAATTTGTTCACCTTTAATTGTTTCAGTATATTGATTTTTATCTATTTTTATTTAGGATTAGATGTAATCTCACTTGTATATTCTTTTAACTTTTTTATAATACTGGTTTGAAAGTAATTTAGCAATAAAGATTTTTCAAGATCATGCAGATATATTTATTTATAGTTATTTTAGACATGTTTTTGTATAGAGAGAAAAGTCATTATTTTGATAAATAGATGTAACAATTTCTTCTTATATTTTACTGTACAGCTCTAAGATACGTAAACTGTAGTTAAATTATAATCTTGTAACTTAGGCTACTTTTCCATAAGCACATATCTGTAGGGCATTTTTTGACTTTGAAGAATGAAACAGCTGGTTCAGTTTTCTCAATATAGTATCTTAATATTCAACAAACCAAATAGATTGATATAGGACTAAGTAGATTTTATAATTTTCTGTAGTAGATAATGCTGAAATTATATGCAGTTGCTATATTTATAATTCTGATATATAATATTTTCATGTATTTAAATCATAATACCAATTCTTTCATAATCAATAAATTATCTTATTACAGCTCTCTTAAGGCAAGTGGGCTGCAGGCTGCCAAATCATATTTTAAAATCCCTTGCTTGCTTTTTGAATATATTTTGAAGTAACTCATATTTGGAAAAAGAGCTAATCAGATGCTTATAATTTGTAACTGAAATGAGAAAATTAATATTTTTAATAAATTGGAAAAGAATGATTATATTTGATTATTCTATTCTAACTTTATTGATAGTATAAATTATTTCATTGGATATAATATTTTTTCATGTCTTTTCACAGGCATATTGTTGTTTGTGGTCACATCACATATGAATCTGTTTCACATTTCCTCAAAGATTTTCTCCATGAAGACCGAGAAGATGTGGATGTTGAAGTTGTTTTCTTACACAGGTATGAGATTTGACTTCAAATTATTTAACTATTTATCTATAAATTTTCATAAATACAAATTTATAGAAACTTATCTATTTCATATAAAGAAAGATAATTATTGCTAACATAAACATATAATCCATTAAATTATTCTTTTTATATTTGGAAATTAAAATGTTAATGATCGCCTTAAAATAATTTATCAAGTCAAAGGAATAATATCATATTCAGTAAATCTTTCAATGCAGAAGTTAAAGGTCTAAGTA
Source organism: Pantala flavescens (assembly GCA_020796165.1). NCBI lineage: Eukaryota > Metazoa > Arthropoda > Insecta > Odonata > Libellulidae > Pantala > Pantala flavescens. Next base: position 41,703,213 of record CM036881.1, on the reverse strand, counting down.
AATTCTTAATTATGAGTAACTCCTCATTCTGGGTCAGGTTAATACTTAAATTTATCAGATACTCATTTTTTTAAGTTCACTGAATATCCTGATTGAAAATTTAATTGCAATTTTCCCTCATATTTTGCATGTAATTTAAGATTTTTCATTTATCTGTTTTCAGATGTATTTTATTATTACAAAAATTGAATGTAATGAGTGTATACTATAAAATCTAGTATGATGAATAAAATTGCTAGTGGATTTTTTCCTGCATCTGGGTTGTCCAATGAAGGATATGAAGGATTACTTTCTAATTTCAAGGATATATTTAGCAAAATTTCAGCATCTAATCTTGAATGTTTATGAGATATACTGTGACTTTCATAGGAAATATTTAGTTATAGTTATTTTTACATTTGTGATTCTGTTGAGCTTAACTTCACTGTATCTGATTTATCAACTATATTTTAAAATAGGCTTTCCTTACAGTAAAGGATATTTTAACAGCTTTTATTGAGAGTCTTTGTAACCTTGTCTGTCAACTTCCACCCAAAATTAGGCATACATTTTGTAAACTTGAAAATTCTTATACATTCCATATATTTGAAGCTTTGAAAAACTGTCTAAGACTGCTTATACTGCATTAAAATATGTAAAAATTAATTCCTTGATAATCCCTTTAATTCTATTGAAAGAAAATATGCTCTAATGGGTGAGTTTACTATTTTTAACCATTTGAGCTAATTCTAAAAGTATCTTCCTGCAACCAGAGTTTTTTTTTCTCTCTCCATCCTTGAAAATAATTTTTTGAAAATAAGTTTTTGGAATAAAAATCCATAAACTCACTTTACTCAACAATTGATTTTTGTATTGTGTTTTTCAAGAGGTATGAAAGATGTAATATTTATTATCATAGATTTAATGAAGTACACCCTATTAATATTAAACCATATAAAGAAGACTATTTATTTATTTAAACCATAAATCTGGTGCAAAAAATAATATCTAAGTACATATAAGTAGTTTTATTGCATTCCTTCTTATGAAAAAATATTATTTGGAATTTCATTTAATAATTATAATATCATGATCCTCGTTAAAAATGTTAGCTACATCTGTAAAAATTATATCATGTTAATCTAGACAGTTTCCAGTGATATCTGAAACCTGCTCATTCATGATTTAATGAACATAGAACTCCTGGAATGATCTTCAAATATTATGCTATTTTTAATAATACTCCTTCTAAACTCATATTTTTCCTTAGGTCAATAAAATTCTCTATGAAAATTATCTGTATAGTTTTTTAGTAAGGAATAAGTAGCTAGAAATATACTTTCCTAATTATTTTTATGGAAAATTTTGTATAAGTATTAAAAATCACAGTATATTACTAAATTTGATATCTTTTTAAACTTAGCATCTCATTGGTGTGGATTTCCTTATTTAAAATGTTGCTCCTATTTCTTGATGCACTATTTTTCTAAAAAATTCACCTCAAAAGGAAATCTTATAACATAGAACTCTTGAAGTTGAAAATAATTTATCATAAATATATAGGTTTCAATGATTTTTTAAATTCTTTGTGAAGTACTATAACAGTAAATCCCTCCTAATCAATTTAAGACTTTGATTAACATTTATTTCATAAAATGAAGTATGAAGATCCTATTAATGTAGGGCTAAGCTAAAGAAGCACATATAGGTGGAATATTTGCTTTCTAACATGGGTTTCTTCTATGTGACTTAATTTGATTAATCACTGCTCTTTTCTAATGCTTTTATGATATTTTCTTTATCTCAGATTTTAAAATAAATATAACAAATTCATCAAAATATTTAGTGAATTACAAATAACCATTTTCTATAAAAGTAAATCTACTCAACTAGTTATAGCCACAATTTATCTTCTAATAAGACCATTGTAATTAAAGTATGAGTGATCAGTTTTATTGTACTCCCATCTACTTCTTCCATGTTTCTTTGAATTTTTCTCATCAATTGCCAGATACATACTGAAATAAATTGTATCAATATATTGTAATATTATCCATATATTGATTAGGAAAATTTTATCTAAATTATTTACATTTCCCTACTTATATTTGAAAATAAGTGCCTCAATGCTTAATATATCCTAATAACTTATACATTAAGTTTAAAATTAATTATATTATTTACATCATAAATAATAACAGTTGTGTATTTTTTAATGCAGAGCAATTTACTTGCATCAGTTGTGTCCTATCTTAGACAGTAATATGCTGAATTATTTTAATATATTTATCATAATGTAATTAATTTGTAATCTTTCTATAAAGTTATTTGAATATTGGTTCTTGTAATTCAAATAAAAAAGTTTAATTGTCATACTTATCATTCTGAAGCAGAAGGTTTGTTTTTATAATTTTTTAATATCATCTACTCAATCCCCATAATGTTTAACTACTTCATTTATCACTTTAGATTTGGTACTGCTTTGAAGTTAATATTATTGAGTTAAACAGTTAATAATATTATATAACAGAGGTATAAATATATATGTAAAAATAAACAATATTTTTTATTACAAAATTTCTTGTGAGAATTTTTTTTCAAAAAGATTTTTAATAAACATAGGATATAATCTTTTGTCTTCATCTGCTATATTACAATCAGGCTAGTTTTACTTTTTATGAAATTTCCATGAATTTCAGTCAGAAGTGTTTCAGCTTGAGATTATATTTATTTCAACTCTTATAATTATTGCATTATTTAAATTACATGTATGTGAGATGTCTTTGACTTCTTTCAAATTTTGTGCATCCATTTTAAATTCAAAGAGTTATTTGCTAAAAGTTATAGGGAGAGAATAATTCAGTTATATTTTAAACATTTTATTGTACTTTTAAAATTTTTCATATTAATGAATTTTATAAAGAAAAAATTACACAACTCTTCTAAAAATCTCAATCTTACATAGTAATTAGATAATTTTAAAGCAACAAAACCATACATACCTAAAGGTACAAAATTGATCACTGAATTTCTGGTATAGATTTAAGCTTAAACATTTCAATATTTATTTTTATTAAATTATTTCCCAAATACACAAATGTTTCATAATTAATTTTTATCAACTTAACATTTTTCAGAAAAAAATCCCTGCAAATATTGATTTTACGTCATACTTGGTATAAAATTACTGATATACAGTTTGTCTTTCATGATTCTCCGTGTTCATCCTTTAATCATCTTCTTTGAATTTCAACAGATTTGAAGCATATGACCCTGTATTCTGACTACTCATAGATTCCTTATAGGTCCCTGTCAGTGTTTCAGAATCTTCAATATCTACATGATAATCATGTGAATGCTGGATACTTGTCATTCTCCCTCTTTCAGGCTTCAAAATTGACCAACTTGCTTGCAGCTTTCATGGAGTGCAGTAATTAATGCTATTTTTCCTCTTTTAACCTTATCAGACCAAAATCAGACCTTTCAAGACTTTTGTAGGCTTTTTGATAACATGAAAACATTGAATGTAAAACTCAAAATGAAACCATTAAAAAAATTTAATTATTGTTTTCTGTCATTTTGAATTATTTTCTAGGTTCACTTCAGTTTCAATTGTTCATTGAATTTTTTATTTTAAACCTCTTGACATCTATTTAATAATCTTTCAACAAAAATGCTGTTTTTTTCCAACATCTATATCCTTTGACATTAAGACATTATCTTCTTCTCTTACATTTCTAGTTTCTTTCCAAAAATATTTTGATTAACTCTTTTCCGGTTAACTGTGAACTTACTATAAGTTTTCTCTTTGCCTAAAATTGCTCTTTTCATTTCTTAATTTTTTGTTCTCTTTGAAAGTGAATATCTTCCTTTAAGACATCAACTTTAATATTTAAATCTTAGATTATAGTACAACTTTTGCTCGCCTCAAAAGTCATCTTAAAATACTTTGTCCTTTATCTTTTCACAGTTTAATTTACTCATTTTATTCTATGATTTGCCTAACTTTCTCTTTCACTTTACTGTATTATATTATCTGCAAATAATCTCATTTGTATGCTTTCCTTTCTCAGACACATCCTACCAGAATTTTTTTGTAAATCAACCTTCTAAGAAAATATTCATTTTATAATTTATCTCTATATTCTCTTGATGATTTTTCCAGTAATATATTCTTATCTAACTTATCTTCTTTACAATATGTGTTCAACATATTCAATTTTCTTATATTTGCGTCATTCTTTTTGAAATCATCTTCAACTTAGCAAAATCTATCTATTTATCATAATTCTAATATTCACACCTTCCAATATATTTTCTTCAGAAACATTGTTTGAACTAGCAAGAAATGTCTCTCAATCCTCATGGTACTGTAGAATAAAAACTCTAATTTGTTTATCAACATTGCTAAATTATTTTCATTGTTTGAAGAGAAATTCTTTTGAAAGACAAATTAATAGATACAAAATATATCAACATTGACTTAAAATTTATTCTCGAGGTCTGAAGAGGTTAATGCATAAATATTTTCATATTTATGTTTGCTCTTGTAATTACAGTTCGTATTTCATTTATTTGACTTTTATAATATTTTGTTCAATCATAATAAATTGTTTTATATTTGATAAGAAATAAAATTGATGTAAAAAGTATTCTCTTCCAAGAGGAAATATTGTCATCCAAACACCATAATCTCCATGCCCTATAGAAAAACTGATATCTCTCTTTGGTCTCTGGATATAACTGGATACTCCAGTCACCTTAGGACTGAATAAATCAATTACATTCCAGGAAAGAGCCAGATCTAGAACTGGAAGGTCTACTAAAACGCCACTACACCACTGTGGAGTTTTTTCAGGGAACAATGATGAATGCAGTAGATCTAGAAAGAGTGAAGGTAATCGCCATTAGAAAGTCCTAGAGCTAATTGGATTGATTTGGTTTTATTTAATTTTTCCCTAAGTGCACAGGTTATGGCCATGTCACCCAGACTGAAATATTAACCTCTAGGGGTAATTCTGCAAATAGTTTCCTTTGATATTCATTTTTGCACTTGTAGGGGTGTAGATTTTTATTTTGAAAATTTTGAATAATTAGATGAAACAAAAGCTTGCAGAATTTAAATATTATTAAGTAGTTAGTAATGCATTGGCAATAACACTCGTTTTATCTTCTTAAAATATTTCTTTGAATTTAAGAGCTTAAAATTTTGTATTTGGTGTGCATTGTACTAATATTCCCTATGCTACAGGTTTCAGTTTGGCTGGCTCCCTGTCTGCATGTGGTCAGTTTCCCATATTCTACAGAATGAATGCCTGTATGGTGCATCACCTGTATTCTTTACTAATTATAGGTCATGCTGATTAATTGCATAAATTTTTTCTTTTTTTTGTGGATTCTACCACCACTGAACTTGTCTGGTAATTTGTTCCGGCCGAGCAGAAAGCCCCCCGACTTAGAACTGGAGGGTCTGTTCAAGAGGCATTTCACTACTGTTGAATTCTTCCAGGGCTCAATTATGAATCCAATTGATCTTCAGAGGGTAAAGGTGAGGTTAAGAATGCCACTTGAGACCATTTAAACTAGTCCAACAAAATATTCATCTGCCATCTTTCCCACACTGGTTGTTCGTCTTACCAGTTTGGAGGTTGACTTAGGGTTTGAAAATGCATCCTAACTTTTTTGATTCAAATATGCTTTGAGAAAAAATATCCAATTGAAAATAATACCCCACATTTAGTCACCAGTTGGAGATGTAATTTAACCCTTTTGGCCATGTTTCAACCTCTAAACTTCTTTGACATTTACACTATTGATACAGTTGCTGATAGACTGATCATTTGTTTTTTTCCCAAGTTCTTGGAAATGACAAATGAAACTATGAATCTATCTCATATTTTTTTTCTCAAATTCATCACCCTCAATGAATGCTTTATAGTAAAATCTTATTTCACATTCCATTTTAATTTGTTGCTACTATTTCCAGAAACTTATTTTGAACTGATACATCAATTTTGAGTTAATTTTTGAGATAGATTACTTTTTATGAGCAAATATGACCACTTAAATGTTGCATATATTGTGATTTTTTAAAAATAGAATTATAATTGCAGAAGTACTAATTAATTTTTATAATAATTACCTTTTTAAGGCCTCAATATTGCCAAATCTCTTTGTAAATGATCAAATTTACATGTTTCTTATGTCCCTTTTATTACTGGTAATGAAAATCTGCTTATGAAGCAGTTAGTTGAACAGGATTCAAATATTTAACTGAAGGATTTCATATTTTTCAAGTTTAAATTTATTTTTCTCTAAATGTCAATTAACATTTAAATAAAATATCTATTGTCCAACTGCTTCATTCTGCATATTTCATAATCAATAATTTTAATGTATGTCTAATTAAACTACTTGCGAGAAAATACATAGCATTGCATACCTTTCAAGCATATATTTTAAGAAAGGTGTAACACATTTTTACATCACACTCAAATAGGCTATATAGTTTCTGTGTGCTTTATGAACCTACTGTCATACCAAATCAATGAATACATGTTAGAAGAGACATCATGCATGCCAACTTAACCTGAATCTGTCCTGTAATTGGCATGATGAAACAACTTTCATTTCAAATATCTGATGAAATCTATCTTCAGATTATGCCTTGAGATTGTGTTTCCTGTACCTACCTGGTGAAAAAGGGCAAATATTATTTTTCTGTCACCATCTGTCTCCTTTCTTCTCTCTCTTCTTAAAAGCCCATCTTTATACACTGCTTGCTTGTTCAACTTTGTTGTTGCTTGTCACAGTGCTGGACAGTCTTCAGTCTAGTGTCTTTTAATAACTTCAGTGAGGTATCGTTACTGAAAAGACCAAAGCAATAGTCACTCCTTTGCACATACTTGTTTATTCGACACTTAATAAATGGAAAATTCACCACTAATTTAGACATCAGAAAAAGTACACTTTTGAAATACGTTACATCCATAAATTTGGAAAGTTCTCATGGATGGATCCCTCATGATTGCTATAACAGATACCCTCTAAGTTATGATAAGATTATATTCTTGTGTTAAAGAATTAGCTATCAAAGATAATTTATGCCCTCCTAGGAATGAAATTTTATCCAACATAAAATGGTAAGTAAAGTTTGCTGTATTGATTGAGATTTATTTCAATTTAAAACCCTAATATGAGGGTAATTATATTTTTCATTTGCTTCAGGAAAGAAGTTGCATATTTTTTCAGTGAGGTAATTGTATATAGTACTAATATTTCCACAGCAATTGTTTCACTGTCTTATAATAGTAGAGTGCATGCACAGAATAGAGCAGAAATGTAAAAAGGGCACTTTAACTACAGTTGCTTATTATGTGAAGCACCATTTTAATCCCTCTGTGTTAGCTAAAACTTGCTGTGTGCTGTGTGTGCATGTTGTATTCCTGTGTGGTTACCATTGTATGCTTTTGTTTTCAGTTGTGAGAACTTGGACAATTCATAATTTGTTACATACAATTTTGTGGAAAGAAGAAACACTGGCTTTAAATTGTGTAGCATTTTATACTCACTTCACTGTACTTGACACAATCACAAACAGCTGATTTTTTAATCATTACAAATATGGAAAATATCCAAAGATAAACTGCTCATGTGAATTATCCTAGAATCTCACCACAGTTAGTTTTAAACTGGTAGATTGTGAATGTCTTTCTTAAATTAATGGGCACGTATAAATGTGTTCCATCTTTTTACTTTTCCACTGCATATAAGAATGATATCCCACTGTTTACAAATCATGACAAAATCAAATATTTGAGCTATAGCAGACATATGCACACTCATGCACAAAACAGAAGAGAATACAATAATACAGAGTGAGGTAGATATTTTTAATTTAGCAATTCAGAATCAATAAAAGTTCAAAATAAAGAGGATTCTTGATTGGAGACAACAAAATTTTTTTAGGGAATTATAACCAATAAAATAGTTTTACAGTGACTTAATGCGCATTTTTATTTATTTCTTCTAATTTCCATATTAGACATAACTTGATCCTATATGAAAATTTACCAATAGAATGTTAATAAAAATTCATCTTTTACAAATTCAAATATTAAATACTCAATTATTTTTCAGTCTTTAACTATCCTACAGATCATTTAAATTATTTTGCATCATAATTGGCTTATAAAAGACAAGAGGGTTATCTTAAACATTCATAATGCATTCATCAATCAAGTTTCTATATTTCACGGCTTGATAAATTCTATAGTCAAATAATTAACTGTAAAGATAGTTATATGATAAATTTGTTTCATTTAACAATTAAAATCAAGTGAATTTATTTCTGGAAATTTAAAAATCTTCTTAAAACTTTTTGATTAAAATTTTATCGTTTTATAGTAGTCAAAATATAAAACTGGATGCATAACAACTTATAGTGCAAATATTACATTTTTAATATAATGATTTATCTTGATCTACTCGTGACATTTTATTCAGTATGTTATTTAGTACTCATTTTGCTCATTATTTACACATAATATATGATTGACATTTAATTATCAAATATTTGTGTAACCTTAAAAAATTGATAATGTTCACATTATACTTGATAATTTGATGACATTTACAGTTATAAATATATAACAATTTACATGAGTTGGAATAACAATTACACAGCAATGTCCAAATGTACTCCAAGGCATGTAACAGCATATGTAAAGGTTGATGGTGCCTGATTGTATATCCTTTGTTAATTTAAATATGCATCATGTTCTGAACATTTACATGTCTCTGGAGTAGAAGAACACCATTTTGAGTGTCAAAAGGTGAGTTAGTGATAGACTGAAGCCAAGGTGGAAAATAAGTTTTTCAAGTACATATTATGAAACCTTACTTGAAATGCTCAGCCATAGCCACATTTTACTCAATATATGTTATTCGCAAATGGACTGAGGTTATGTTTACATCTCTATGTGCATAACAATGAAAATTTATGTGATAAAACATTGAACATCAAGAACCACAGAAAAACTAACACTTACACCATATTCATCATAAAAATACTAGGCAATAACACTCTTTTGTATCTAAACCTATAAAACAAGTCAAAGTGCATATATAATGACTTATGAGAATTTTACATGAACACACTAATCTTTTCTGACTATTAATTTTGCACATCTGAATAATTCATAACTTCATCTAGGTTTTCAACTAACTTTAATTAAAATGTTACATACAACAGATTTTTACATGTGAATTTGCTATCCATTCTGGTTTAATTTCTTAAAACTTACAGTGTTTCAAGTTAAAATTGTGAACAGACTTTTATTGCTTAATTATTAGGCCCATGCATGACAGTATTAAGGAAATAATCCCAGAATAACTAGTTTATTTCAAAAAAATTAATTCCTTCATCAAGCATTGTATTTTGAACAATTTTATGAATTCCTCAAAGTTAAATTGATATTTTGGAAGCTTTTTAAAGCAATTTGTTCTACATGTTCAACAATTACTTTAGCAACAGTTCATAGAATGAGCTTGTTAATTAGCTTCTGTAAACTAATATTTTCAGCCTTTCAGTTATGGTCCTCATTAGTAGCTGGCCATTTGATTATTATTTATAGGATCAGAATTATATAAATAAAAATTATTGTTCTTTAATTTTAATAATAGCTTTAAAGATTCAGTATTGATTTTGATTTAAAGAATTATTTTTCTCAACAATTTGAAAAGTAATGTCTGTGTGCCTCAAAATGATATAATTAAAATTACTAAATATGTTTAAGTCAAATTCATTATATGTCTCAGCAATGCCATCATTAGTCCATTAAATAAGTGGACAAAGAAAATGTTCATTCTTCTTTTTCTAACTGAAAATGTATAGTTTCAAGTTTAATTAATGATATGCCAATGAATTAATGTAAACATTCACATAAAATGTTTCTGTTAACTCATATATTCCCTATGATTTTTTCTTGCATTGGATGATGCAATCGGAAATCAGGTTCACGAAGCAGATGCTTGCTTGGTGCTGGCAAACAAGTACTGTCAGGATCCTGATGCTGAGGATGCAGCAAACATCATGCGTGTCATTTCCATCAAGAATTATTCTGATGATATAAGAGTCATCATACAGCTTATGCAGTACCATAACAAGGTAATTTTATCTAATGTTTTCAGAATTTATCATGTTAACATCAAATTCTTTATTTCATAATTCATATTATCATAATCTTTGGAAATGATATGGATAATCTTTTTATGCAAAAAATACACTTGCTTTGAAACCAAAATTGATTGAATATGATTTGGACTACTTTCACTCATGCTTAGTAAAGTAAGACATTTTCAATTATTGGCAATTATAGAACCTCCTCTCCTAAATTTTGGACTTTTTAGATTCTCTCATGTTTCATTTTTATTTCTTTAACACCTCTAACCAACATAAGAATCTTTTTGAACTTGAATAAAACTGCATGATTGATGTAACAGGACCATTATACAGAGTAGGAAAAGGCACAGTGAGGGAAAGTAATAAGAATAAGCAGTATTCTTTAGCTCTTTTATCCACTTACTTTGAAATATATGAAGACAATGTTAGCCATAAATAGGGATAAAATTTTTTAAAAATATTGAAAATTAGTTCTGTTTGGAAGCATACATGCTACAAACATATGATACTTAAAAAATTATGCAATTTTCCATTAAAAATTATGGAAAGTACCTATTATATGAACATTTATGCTATAAGAAAAAGTTTTTAGTGAGAGCAAAATATACAGCCATGAGAATAAACAAAATAGTTTTCTTTAACATCAGTGACTGAAAAATTAGGTTAACTTTTTAATCCTTCATTTTGGATGGAGGTAGTTTTCCAACTTTAAGTTTTACAGTTACAGTTTAACCTGTCTCAACTTTCACTTAATTTGTGATTTTTAGGCCTACCTCTTGAATATCCCATCTTGGGATTGGAAGCAAGGTGATGATGTGATATGCCTTGCAGAGCTCAAATTGGGTTTTATCGCTCAAAGCTGTCTGGCACCTGGGTTCTCCACCATGATGGCAAACCTTTTTGCAATGCGGTCATTCAAAACAGTATGTATCATAGTGAAAGGATTTTTTTATTTATCTCTGGAATTATTTCAGAAGAGGGTTTTCTGTTCTTTAAAATGTGCTTCAAATGCTTTATTCCAAGGTTGTTTCCCTTTGTTAAAATTAGATTGATAAAGTTGCTTTATGGTTTCTTCAAGCTGATGTTATCCCTATTTTTATTTTTGATTTTTTATTTTAAACTATTATTTTGTTTTTTTTTGTTCATATATATTCAGTTAAAGATCAGTTTAAGCAATGATAAATTAATTAATTATAACATTTGAAAGGAAATATCTATTTCTGTAAAAAAGGATATCTAAGTATATATTTCCGAAAAGAAACAATTAATTTCTTCATGTCACTTAAGATAGGAAACCTTCAAGTATATCCAAAAATTTTGATTATATTGAAATATTTTTGCAACTTTCTAACAGCAATTTATTACCCATAAGGCATTGACTTAAAATTTAACTTTCCTCAAATGATCTAGTATTTTTCATTCAACTATAGATGCTTGTCCTAAACTAATACTGATTACTTTCTACTTTAAAGGGATTCATTTACTAAAAGGATATGTAAAGAATACATTCCATTTACAAAATGTCTTCTATTGAAGGAATTTTTTTCTTTTTTGAATTTCATTTTTGTGTTTTGTTTCTTTATTTATTTTTGTTTTTGTTTTGTTTTTCAAACTTATTATTTTTTAAAGAAGTTCAGTATTTGTCTGACAAACAAATTTCTAATTCGAGAATTTTCATTTCTAGGATGAACCAACAAAATTGAAAAATTGCCATTTATTGTTTTGCATGATGTTAAAAACTACACATGATATTCTGCTGAATCACATTGATACAAATCTCAAACACAGAAAAAATGTTCAGGTATTCAAGAATCTTCCTTTACATATATATGTATCTATTTATATGTACATCTAAGTGATATTTAATTAATATTTTAAAATTATGAAGGATATAATATAAAATTGTAGTTATCACTTAGTCACATTAATTATCAATGAAAAAATTATCTCATACAATGATATTATTATACAGTGGTCTAGTAAGATAATTTACTTGTTTACAATTTATTTTTGCAATTCTTAACTTTTTAAATATTGCTCTTACCCTAAAAATCCTTAAATCTTTAAATTTAAATTTTTGATCAGTTTAAAAGAATTTCTTTCACTTTTCTGAGTTATTTACTAGAATTACTATCAATTTTATTCTCCAATCACATCATAAGAGAGGGAAATTGGAAGTTAATATTAAAGTTTCCATGCTAAATAAATTTTAACATGAAGCTATGGCTTTATCATTGCTTAATGTATTTGTTGAAAATTATTTCTGATAGTGAAATAATTAGAAGCTTAAGTTTGTACAATGCTTTCCTTTTTTGTTGCAACTTACATGTTACAATTTCAGCAATCTTTAGCTTTCCACTTTGAATTATTTATTTTTCTTTTATTTTATCCTCCTTGTATATAATATACAAATAAACACTTTAATTAACAAATATTGTAAAATAGTATATATTGATCTACAAAATTTATAATTTTTTCTGTTATCCTAAAATTTATCTTTTCATTTATATAATTTTATGGATTGAAATTTTCATTTGGCTGATGATCCTGTGTATTGTTTAAATGATTTATTTCTTAATTCTTATTTGAAAAATTAATTTTTAAGATTTCTGTAATTCTATTAAATTCTGTTTGGTTTTCTAAAATTCTAGTGAATTGAGGAACCATTTTAATTATTATTCTGAGCAAATATTCTTTCACTAAAGCAAAAGGAAACAGTCTTTGGAAAAATTTAAGAGTTATATTTTTTTCTATCTTATAACAGGATGTTCTTTTTAATTATTTAATCTTTGATTGATATTTGTCACATTTCTAAAATTTTAGCAAGATATTTACACAAAAATTTTTTGACATATTAAATAATTTTGTGTTAATGGGATCTGATCAATTTGTAAAATAAACAATCAATTTTCTGGAAAAGTTATCAAGTTTAGAAATTTATGAAAAGCATCAAATTCTTTCAAAGAGAGTAAATGCTATGAATACCTCTGCAACAAAAATTGTTTTATCTGATTATACTGATTTTAGTATTTCTCTAGAGAAAGTTAATCAACTATTCAATATGATTTTCACCCTCTGCATCTAATGATACTTTCTTTTCCACAGAAACAAGTTCCGGATCAAAGCATCTCCTTGTTACAATTTATTTTCAGCATTTCTCTTGTTTCACTAATAAATTGTCTTATAATATTTCAAGTCAAATAAAAGCAATGGCATCACTATTTTATTGTTAGAGGGAAAATTATTAAAAAAATATAATTTTAAAATATTTTTAAAACCAAGAAATCTGAATTACCTGGAAGTAAAAGATATGGAATAATTATTTAAGGAGAGTTATGATAAAATAAAGTCTTCAAAAAAGCAACTTTAAGTAATAGACATAAGCTTCGCATCTTTTAAAAATTTATTTTAGAAATGCATAGAGGTAGTACATGGGGAAAGTATACATCTCTGAGGAAAGTAATATCTTACTCGTGGATTATGAAAATTAATTTCAACTCTTAATAGTATCATGCTAACTGAATTTTGATCTATATTATATATATATATATATATATATATATATATATATATATATATATTTATAAATTTCAATATAAATTTTTGCATACATTTCTTTTTTATTGCTGTGAAAGATAAAAACCCAATGAAAAGAATAATTCAATGAAATTGTCAGTCACTCATAATAAAATTGATTTGAACTTTTATTCTCTTTGTGTTTTAAGAGATTTTATTACATACATATAAATTTATTTCATTTCAGATTTTTATTATTGATTTTCATGATTATTTATACATTTTGTAATCAATTTAATATATATTATATTTATAATGTAATGAAAATTTTGGATATTGTAGGTATAAAGATAATTTTGAAAAGTTTAATAGCATATTTTTTATCATATATGTAAATGGACAGGATGAAACTTCCTTGAATTTGAATCCCTTCCATTGAATGTCAACCAAGTTGATACTTTGAATAACTAAACTTTTAACTACCCATTTCTAAGGATAAATAACATTTTAACGATTGAGAAATATAGCCTTTAGATGTATTTTCAACATTATTTAATTTATCTTACATTTTCACTTGAAAATTTCTGCTTTGGAATTACTTTGAATGTTTATGTTGGAAGCTGTGTTATTCCAAATATATAGCTCTAATTAACCTGATTTGACTCAATTTCAATAAATATATTTTAAAAGTGATGCCAGTATAAAGATACACTGTTTATATTTATGACAGAAGAATAATTGACATGATGAGTTACTTGGTCTTCATGAAACAAATGCCACGTAAAATATACCCAATTTTGCTCCTTCCTACTCTTTCAATATCCAGTCTCCTGATATGCAGTCTTGGCAGAATGATTATTTGAGAGGAACAGGCATGGAGATGTATACTGAGACACTGAGCCCATCATTTGTGGGTATGCCTTTTGCCCAAGCTACGGAGTAAGTACATAAGGAGCAGGTGCAAGGGATTGACAATTCTTCAGGGAGTTTGAAGCAAATTAATGGAATATGTATCTGTCTATCTTTCATTCTGTCATTGCTTTTACTCTTTGGGCTTTTAAAGTAATTCCAGCAATTGGAAACTTATCTTTCTCTTCTAGGCTTTTGTTTGAATTTGGTGGCTATCATGCAACTGTCTCTCCTTGCAACTTCTTCTTTATTATAAGTTATTTTTTTATTCTACCCTTATATCCTTTAGGTTTGAAAAACATCCCATGATGAATTTTAATATCTATGCAGAGAAAGGAATTGTGCCCAGGTTTAGAGTCTATTAATGAATTATTTCTTCAGTAGATTAGAAATAACTTGACTGATTTCACCACCACCAGGATAGTTTTTTTTAATTTTCTTTTAACTTACCTTCTCAAGATATTTTGAAGAATGCTTGAATTTCTTTTTTAAGGGGAAGTCAGTGAAGTACTTTCTTTTGTCTCCCCACACCATCGCCTTGTTTCCTTACCTTTCCAGTCCCCCGATACGCAAGCTTGGCAGAATGATTACCTGCAGGGGACCGGCTGTGAGATGTATACGGAAACTCTGTCCCCCTCATTCACAGGGATGACATTTCCTCAGGCCAGCGAGTAAGTGTGCGAGCCAAAGAGCAAATAGGGGGCATTTCTTAGAGAGCTTTGGTAGGACTGTGCTGGTTTGGTCATGTATGTAATGAGCTTTTTAGCAGGAATTTTGTGAAGCATTCTAACTATAGTGAATAGTGTGGAATAAAAATTTAAAGTATCAATAATTATGAAAATTTCTTTTCAACATAATGTTGGTTTCTTTATACACCTACTGTTACATAGTTGAAAGACATTTTATTTAGTTTTTGAAGTGTGAAAATAGTTTTTAATTTGTGACAGTAAGTTGACAGTTGCTCTTGATCATCTGGGAAAAGAAAAGAGAATAAGTGCATGATTAATCAAAAATATTGATACATTATAGATAAAATTCTGTTTCCCTAGAAAACTCTATTGTAGGTGTAATCTTAATTTATGGATTATTGTAGATTAGAGATGTTATCTTTTTGTATGTTTTAAATTCACCCTTCTTCCTTATATGGTGTTCATTTAATCATCTTTTCATTGTATTGTTTTTTGTTGAGTAAAGTATTTCAGGCTTCTCTTAGACAAAAATGCATGTGAGATAAACTTCTAGACAATTCAATCAAATCTGGATCACCAAGTGGAATATTTTGAAGTAGTGAATCATTCTCAATATTGATTTTGTACATTTAAATTTTTTCACATATTATACATTTAAATATTTTAAATTTTTAACATCTCAGCTATGTGTGTGTATCCCATCTCAGTCATAAAGTTTACATACAGAATATTTTAAATTCTTTGTTAATATTGATAAAACATTATTAATTTTTGGATTGTTACAATGATAATTGCTTAAGAAAGTTTTGGTATATAACAATATTAATTTTATTATTTCTAAAGCCAACAAAATTCAAATATTTTGGAGCAATCTTAATAGTTTAAATTGTGAATATACCTTGAAAATTTAGTTCATTCTTTTTCTTGGTACAAAAGTCAATATGTAAAGAAAATGAGTACTTTGATTAGTATTAATTACAGTTAATTTTACTTCCAATGCCTTAAATTTTAATAAACTGATAAACATTTTTAAAGATAGATAATTTTTTTAAAAATTAGACCAAAGCACAGAAATAGTAAATGAATACATATATAGGATGAGAGAGATCATAGATTTCCGTGAGAAGTGCATTCTAACTAAATTTTTGATAGATATTGAGTAAAAATGCACTTGAAAAATTGAATTTTCATTGTATAAATAGCCTTTTTAGTAATTTCTTAATCATGCACCAATCTCAGTCCAGGTCATCAAGACTCTACTTACAAATATTTACAGACTACTGAATTTAAATTATGTGATTCTATTTTTTAACATAATACCAAAATTTTAATAAAGGAATGCAGCATCCTCAAATATACTTAGGCTTCCTTAATGCTTCAAAGATGATTCATATTATTTGGTATATTAAGTAAACAATTATAAATATTTTATTAAAGATTATTATGACTCTTGGTATTCGTAATAAATGGTCCCCCACTTCTGATCTCTTTTATCTTAACTTTTTTGCCAGTTCTTTCCTTTTGATGTAATCAAACAGAATGAGAAGTAAATATATTTGTATCCATTTAAGAGAGACAATTTTGTCTGTCTTAATTTCAATGAAAGAATGTTGCACTAATATTTATGCACTTGTGGAATTCCGAGACAACTGGTAAAAAAGCATATAATTTAATGTTCCACAGGTCATATTTATTCTGACAAGTTTTGACTATGAATGATCTTCATCAGGCCTTGGTGATAGTCAAGCAAACAAAATAAAAATAATTTGCAGAATATACAAAATGAATCTTTCTTCTTCAAAAGTGTACTGAAAAAAAATTAATGAATGATTCTTAGTATCATAATAAATTTTCTAACAATAATGAAAAAAAGAAAATCAATTCATGCACTGCTCTACCCTCGCACATAATACTCGCCTTCTTAGTGATCAATTTAGAGGGATAGAATTTAATTCAGTTTTTGGATGTTATTATCTTCTAACACTTAGTAATGGTGCTAATACCAGCACAATTTTTTGCTGCATCCCTGCATGTATTATTTGTCATCTTGTAATCTTTCTTTCAATATCATTTGCCATTGTTATTTAAAATTATTACTGTAGATGGTCCCAAAGAGATGCTTCAGAATAAATCAATTCTCTGCTAATAGCAACCATTTAGCACGTAAAATGATTTACTAATTTAATGCAGCAATATTTCTCTGAGTCTGATGTTAGTGCTGTGAAAATTGATGGAAGTCTTACTATCACTAATAATCAGTGGCAGATATATTTAGAAAGTAGATTTTATAACTCCAATATCAGCATGAAGTATGATTCATTCACAAGTTTTATCATATAATTCCTCTAAGATATCATACCCTTAACTAAATCCTATCCCCTTCCATTTTCATATGCTTTATTACTTTTCCTTTCTTTTTGCATATTATTTCGATTTCTTCTATTAATTTGCACTCAATTTTCAAACTGAGACCGGATGTAGAAGCTGTTAAAGAAATTGTAAAAGTAAAATAAAACTTCATTGAAATCTATTATCCTTATATTTTCTCTCATTTATATATAGATTTGAAAAGAAAAAATGAATCTGCCCTTAAGAGTCGTAATAATTATTTTTATTAGCTCCATTGATTATTAATGAATCAGATAAAAAGTAATATCTTCTGTTCCTCTGTTTTTTATTACTCTCATCTATCTGAAGGCTGACTATATAACTGAATGATATTATTCCATGTGTGATTTTACCATGCTTGCTGTGGTTAAAATTAATTATCAATATTATGCTCTCCAAACCAAAGTACCTAATATTTTGATAATAACTAATCATCATTCTGCAAGTTCTTTCTCAGCTTCGATCTCAGTTTACAGAATAATTGAATATAATTAAGTATTGGATGTTATCATTGACTTCCAAAATTTTATCATTGATGATAAATGCTTCATTCGATGTTATTCATATCACTGACATTCTTAAATTTACTTAAAAAAATTTTTATTGAATAAAATATATAATATTTCTCATTTTCCCAAATTACGAAAGCTTAAATATAATGTAATAAGCATTGCCAATAAAATGAGACCTAATATTTCAGCCTCTCACTATTCTCATATGTTTTAAAATACATTCATTCTTTTCTCAAATTGTTTGAAATGCTTTTCTCAATCTGTTATTAGTATAGTTGTTATTTATTTTATGCATTTATGATGAAAAATTATATGCTCACTTGATTATATTCCACCTTACTAGATTATGTTTCACCAAACTGAAGCTTCTATTGTTGGCCATTGAGATTAAAGGCGAGGATGGCAGTGACAGCAAAATCTCCATCAACCCAAAAGGTGCTAAAATTCAAGCGAACACACAGGGGTTTTTTATTGCTCAGTCTGCAGATGAAGTAAAAAGGTATTATACTGAATAAAAATTTATTTTTACAGTAAGAATTGCAAAGATTGATCTATTTTGTTGATAAGTGAGTTGATTTGATTAGTCCACTGTGTTATTCAGTAAGTGAAGGTCTTTGATAACTTTTCCAACAAAAATATTCATATTAAATTAATAAATCAAAATTTTATCTCTGTTTTGTTACAATTATATAACAAATATACCTTGTGAATTTCCTTTGTTTAATAGTGAATTAGTATTTTTTCTAACCATAAATGAGGAAGAGCTTTTATTTCATAAAAAGGAGTAAAAGAACACATTTCTACTTCAATATATATGAATCTCTGAAAATTTATTTATAATTAATTTTTATATAATGCTTTTCTGCAGAATAGTAAAAATTAATTTATTGAAATTTATTTTGGAATACTGAAAAAGTCATTTTTAGAATAATGCTATTGCTCTTCATTAGAACATTGATCACTATCAAGAACAATAATTATTTTTATCTTAATAAAATATAATATAATTCATCATATTTCTTGCTATAAATACTGTCATACCCTATGAGGAAGCTAAAATTCTTCATTTCAAGTATATATTCCATTATAGTTAGTGAATAGAATATTTTTCGAAACTTACTTTTACTTATTTGCTACTACTAATTTGCCAATTAGAAATATTTCAAGTTTTGTATATTCTCTCTTGCCTTTCCCAAGAATTTATTGAAAATTTTTAAAACTGAGCTTTTAAGTATGTTAATTATTTAAAAAGACTTATAAATTCTTTTAATACCCCATTGAATATTCAACAGCTGATATACTCCAATTGTGAAAAGACTTGCTTCTGACTGATTAAACATATTTAAGTTTAATTTGTGGCCTAGACCAAATAAATAATAATAATTAAAATATGAGAGAGAAAATTTTTCAGCCACATTTAATATGAGTTAAATTTTCCAATGGGATAATAAAGAATTTCTTTGATTAAAACATCTAGGAAAAAAATTGTTGGAAAAGTTAGAAGGTAGATGAAGTTTATCTACTTGATTGAAAATATGAGATTTATAAATGAATTGTAATTTTGTTGTTTACTCGTTGACTCATATTTAAAAAATTTATTATTTCATTCTTAGGTGATGTAATTTTGCTCCATGATCTTAGTTATGTAGTGAAGTCTGAAGTTAAGATACTTATGGTTAACAATATTCTAAACCATATTTTAATTTTAGCTAAGGACTGTTAGGCCAGTTAAATTATAACTTCCAGAAGTAATTTACTAGAAATATCATTTGTAATATTACAGGGCGTGGTTTTACTGTAAAGCCTGTCATGAAGATATAAAAGATGAAACACTCATCAAGAAATGCAAATGCAAAAACTGTGAGTACTCCTATAAACTTATATTTACTTTTCATTAAAATTTTATCTTTTTTACCACTTCTTTGTGTCTTATCACAACTTGAGACACTAAGCTTGCAAATGGCCTCATTTTCTTAGACTCTCTTATCCAGATCTTCTTAAATTCTTTTCAAATGTTCACAATCACTTCTTCAATACCTTTCTCTTACTGTGTAACTATGGTTTTAAATCGTCTTTATATGAATTCCTTGAAAATTACATGAAATACACTGATAAAAAGGTTAAATACGAGGGCAGTTTGATAATTCAGTGACTTTTTGAATAAAAAAAATTTTTTTCAGCAAATAAACACTTTATTTTTCTACAAAATCACCTTTTGGCTCGATACATTTAGTCCAGCGTTTTTATAATTTTTTTATTCTCTCCAAATAATAGACTCTGTTTGGCCTACTTTAGTCCACGTTCACCCCGAGCAACCCACTGTTTAGATTGTTCCTTGGTCTCTGGTATGTTGTGTTGGATCCATGTTTCGTCCACAGTAACACAACGGCGCAAAAATTCGTTCGGATTACGGCTGAACATCGCTAAACACTCTTTTGAAGTCGTCACACGATTGCGAGTGTGAGCAATCGCGGCACCCACCTTCCGGAGAGTTTTCTCATGTCCAAATATTCGTGTAAAATATGATGTACCCGTTCAGTTGAGATACCTACAGCATGAGCCAACTCACGCACTTTCATTCTCCGATCATCCAATATCATTTCATGGATTTTATCGACGATTTCCGGAGTGGTCACTTCTTTTGGGCGACCTGATCGTTCGGCGTCACTAGTGCTGGTACGACCACAACGGAACTCTGTAAACCACTTCTTAACCATTGAAATTGATGGTGCCGATTCCCCGTAATATTTATCAAGTCTTTACTTAGTTTCAGTGATGGATTTTTTACGTAAAAAGTAATGCTTAATCAGCACACGAAATTCACTTTTTTCCATTTTCTTAAAACTCACGTGGTTGTCTGCTTAAAATTGCTATCAAACACCAACTGCACGACGTAGCTTGTTCAAAATAGGACAGTTGGCCACTGATTGATTACAGTTGACGGCAACACTGTTGCATTTGGAGTAACTGCGCGGGAAATTCAAAAAGTCACTGACTTGTCAAACTCCCCTCGTACAGTGCTGTAATAAGAAAATAACAACTATGTCAGGAGTAATGATTTCTCATTTAACTACAGCCAATGAAATGTAATTTTAAGTAATTTTTATTGTATCAAACAGATTTTCTTCTCAAGGGTTTTTATATGAACTTCACTTATTTTATCCAACTAAAAATTTGAATGAGCTTTGGGGCGATGTATTTTCTTCATTTACACTAAAAAGGTATTGCTTTAAAAAATAATATCCTATTTGATATAAGATTTAAAGCCATAGTTGCCCAAAGCTCATCTTTTTCTATTCACTCAAATTTAAAGAAAGAGGCATCTTAAACTCACTCCTCTAACCTGAGTTACGATTTTGCCTGAATTAAAGATGGCTGTTTGTTAGATGTTTCTGCAGTGTTTTTTAGTGCATGCAGAAATTTTCACACTAATCTACTTGATTGTTTAATCTCTTTTTGAAATTATAAATCATTGCTAACGATTGTGATTTTTCAAAATATTTTATCATTTTTTCTGCTATTATTGTATTTTAAGATAAAAAGAGACACATTAAAATACATCAGCCATATTCAGATTTATTTGGTTCAATATAAGGTTATTTTTGTGTGTTATTTAAAGTGTATTGTTTTGCACCTTCATTTCTATTGTGACAAATGTTTTTTTCTCTCCTTAACATTAATCTGGATCCATTAAGTATTGACATATTTACATAGTGATTCTAGCATAATTTTAATTGTTGAAAATTTATGTCATTTTTTGTTATATTAATAAGAGTCCCAATTTAATGTATTTCATAAATAGCTTTATGCTGATAGAAATGTGATCATCAATGATTATTTACCATTATTTATGTGATGGATGATTTTTATTCTTCATTTAATGTTGAAAGTTTTTTGTTTGTTTATTGTTATTTTGTTTTATCATAATTCCTTATCAATCAAAAGAATAATTCACAAGTAAGCTCTTCTTCAAATTTAAGAATAAGTTTTTGAAAGAGATTTTATTGCTTTCTTGAATTGCTTTTTTCCATGCATCATATTTTAAGCTTAAAAACTATTGTGATTGTTTATGTGTGATATTTTTTCCATGTTTATGTTTGTCACTCATTTAATTCCCTCTTAAATGTAATAAACATATCTATAGTATAATGTTTTTGGAAACATAAATTTTCTAATATTTAATTAATATTCATTGAAACAAATATAGGGTATAAAAGAACATTCTAAGTTACCTCCTAAATCATAATATATTCTGTTAAGATGTTTTTGTCTATCATTAGACATGTATTTTGATAATATTTAACTTTGATATATTAAATGATTCAATGGATACTTAAGATTATAAAATAATTTTCAATGGAGGTAAAATATTTCAGAAGTCCACAAATTTTTGTGACAAATGGTATCCTTGAACCTAATCCTTGACATGTGAGACCCAAATGATATCATTTTACTTCATTGTGCTCTTTTGCCTCAGACATTCTCCATTCTTTCTCCTAAGAGGTAAATAATGGTTATCCTTTTCAATGTCAAACTGAATTAAAGGAAATTAAAAACTTGGATAGGCAAGCTATCAAGTTGTGACCAAGTGAGCACAAGTCCATATCCAAGGGAAGGGTGAGTCTTCCACTGTACTGATGGGAACCTTGCCTTCTCTCTCTTTCTCTCGGTCCTCTCTTCTTCTCCCATTCCAGATGTGGGGATGATCATGATGCAGGCGGGCATGGTGAAAGGTGGCTTGAATACAGCAAACTATCAGACCTATTCGGAGGGTAGGGGATAACACACTCCTCTCCTCCTGTCTTTATATATATATCTCTCTCTCTCTATCTATCTATCTATCTCTATCAAGTCTCTGTCTGTCTCTGTCCATCTATCTCTGTCGCACACTCATTTTTGCCGCTCCTAATAATTTATAAATGCTAGTACCCCTTAAGAATGTGCGTGCTGGCTTAAACTTGGGGTGGGAAGGCTATGTGACCATTCAGTGCAGTAGGCTGTGAAATTCGGAAAATGCAAAACTCAAAATTCCTGTGATGCTGATTGATAAGGTCTGTTGAGCTGATACAACTTAGCATTAAGAAGTGCACAATTAGAGAGTCTAAAATCTCATCTTAAGTACTCATTATTATCAGATAAGGACCGTAACAAAATATTAGCCTTATTTATTTTCTTTTGAACTTGAAAGCAAATGGCAGTAATTAGGATTTAAATGCTAATAATTATTTATAAATTATTTTGCATATTCTGAATGAAACACCAGCTTTATACCCTCTAGTGTAATACCCTCAAGAGCTCTCAAGTTTATCATTTTTCATAATCTTCCATTTTATTTATCAAGAAATTTTTATGAGAAGTATTTTATTAATACAATTTGAAAATGTGGTGGATCAATTAATACTCTCCTCTCTACAGAATTTTACTTTTTGGTATAAATAATAAATAAATAAGACTTGCTGGTGAGAGTGTAGGGTATTATACTTAAGTAGTTTTAATTTAAATTTTAATATTGCTTGAGCATCAGAGATTAATTATAAGCTGGTTTCTGTGCATTTGATGCTTTATAGCATCTTTATTATTTGTGGTATCGATCAATTTGAAATATATATTATTATGGTAATATGCATGCAAACTTGAAACATTAAATTTTCCCCTGAACTTCTTTTCTAAGACACAAAATTTTTCATTTTATTTATTTTCATTGAGCTGTACTTCATTAAAAAAATACTTTGTTAAAAAATTTTTAAACTATTAAAAAAATATCATGATTCTCTTGATATTTATACAGATTTAAAGCTTGTTCACTTGTGTATCAAAATATTAATGTAAATGGAAATTTTTTTAT
The DNA here is from genome assembly GCA_020796165.1 of Pantala flavescens. Taxonomy (NCBI): domain Eukaryota; kingdom Metazoa; phylum Arthropoda; class Insecta; order Odonata; family Libellulidae; genus Pantala; species Pantala flavescens. The sequence continues at coordinate 41,679,192 of CM036881.1, read as the reverse complement.
AAAATATTTGATAAACAATCTATTTTAATGCCAAAACCTTTATTAACATTAAACTTTGTTACCATGAATTTTCTCAAATATTTATATTTTCTAAACTATGTTCATGATACCTTGTTTTACTCTGCCTTTCTTTTTTCCTCCCTTCTTTGAATATGAAAGGTCATTTAGTTTTATTATTTGAAACATTTTTTAATTCTACTTTAATGGGTTAAATGTAAATATTTATGTCTTAGGGGGATCATGATGAAATAGTATTTCAAAGAGCTATCAGAGTTTCTTGTTTACAATTGGAATTCAAAATAAATTAAGTATTACTTAGGTTCCTACTTGAAATTGAATTGTAGAAATTTAAAGCAAATTTCTTTTAGTTTCAATTTAAGATGTGAATCTAAATTAAGATCATCTTCTTGTAGTCAAAAATGAATTTAATATCCCAAAATATATTTTTTCATATAACTACCTTCCTTAGAGTTATTACACTCTAATTTGGTTATTTTTAGTGTATTTTTCATTTCCAATGAAATGTAGATATTTATTAATTATAAGATTATATTTGACTCTTCCTTTTAATTTTTTGCATGAAAATAGCTAATGCTTTACTTACCTATGGTAATGATTATAGTCTAATATCATTTAAATAACTATTTTTGGCAGATATGGTACTCTTTTATTAATCAGTCAACATCATAGATATTATATAAATAAAAATATAAACAGAAATTATGAAATAGACTATACCATTGAAAGTCATGTAAAGCCCATATGGGAAGCTTAAGTTGTTTAACTGAGATTTCCTAATTCATTTTTAAATAAAAACAGCCCACTGCCATGAGTGAAAAACATATTCCTTCTCACTCCGTAGGTGCTTGGCAAAACTAAAATCCTCCCATTTTTACAAATAACAGGCTATATTTGCAGTCAGTGAATTCTCTTTTAGGTAGCCTATGCTAGTTATGAAGGAAAATCGAATGAAGCTTAAACACCTTTTTTTTAAGAAAAAAAGCCTTTACATTGGATTGTTCTAGGAGTTTGCCTGTGAGCGGTATATTTTACACTGTCAATGTTTAGGCTTGGTATGGATTGCTGCTGCCGCTATTGCAGAAATTTGAAAAATACAAGTAAAAGTGACTGTTATCTGTTTACATGCATATGTATTATTTTATCCTTGTGTTACTTGGTATACACATTTCCCCTACTAAAAATTCGGGAATCCCAAATGTGGTTAATTTTACAGTAACTTTTCAGTTAGTAAGAAATATATTCCATTTCCCATAGTACTGTCCTCATTTGATCCTCTCAACCTCCACCCCCATTGACTAACACTGTTTTTTTTCTCTCCACTTTTACCTGCAATTCCTTTACACCATCCCTAATATCCTCCTCCTGCTACATCCCATCCCCTCTTTCTGTATTACTCACGGTGCAATCATCGGGTGCAGTGGCTACGTTCCGGAAAGGGGTGCGCGCCGTGCAGATGGTGGGTAGGGCAAGTATGTATCGTACACATCTCCAGCCTTCCAAAACCTCTGAACAGCCTGTTTTCGTCTGTTATTTGTTAATTAATCTTCTTCCAAAAACTGTGCCTCCCTCTCTGGAATACCATTTAGAATTGCTTTAACTAAGTACCTTTGCCATTTAACTATTTCATCCCTCCCTTTTTGATTGATAGCTGACATTTGTCCTCGCTTCACATCAAAATCTTATTAAAAAAAGCCATTGCTATGGATTAGTCGAGACAGTCATCCTGTAAGAATACTTCTACTGTGCAAAATTATACTAAACTCTAGCATGGATTTTCAGTTATCTTGTAGGCTGTTAGTTATTATTTTTACTTCATTATCCTCTCTGCTCTGGTGGATTCATAACATTTTGTTCTTTCATATTTTTTGCTGTTTTAATTGAAAAAATAATTTTTGGAAATTTGGTCTAGTCATAACCCCTATCTGTGTTATTGAGAATCAATGAAAGCTTGTTAGGTTTTTTATCTAAGGATGATTTTTTCATGTTTTGATGTCTCATATACCTATTGTGTTCTTAGTCAGTCATGGTTCTTCGTATTGCCTTGATGTTGTCAATGCTTCATTGACACTATTTGAGTTCCTTTTTTCCACTCATAGAGTACTCGCCTCATTGATTAAATTTGCATGTGTGCATCAAAGTGTGTGCATATCTATCCTATCTTCTACAATCCCATGTTCATATACCTACTTCTATCAAATCTCATATCCATAGAAAATATCTAATCCATCTTGTAAAATAAATGTAGAATCTGGCTGTAACTTATAGTGACCAATCAATACTCTTCAGCATGAAACCCTAGATAGGAATCAGAAGGAATTTTTGGGTAGACAAAATGCATGATGATTTTAACATAGTTTTTGTGATAAATTGATGGGGAATTATAACAGCCATTGGAAGTCAAGAATTTGGCTGTATTTGTTAACATTTTTATTGAGAGCAGTTTTGAAGAGTATTTCACATCCCCCATCTGTGCACCTTTACCATGTGTGTTTTCATGAATTGCTTTTAATAGTCCTGTCATTTGTTTTTATGTAGGGTGTTGTTGATGAAGACACTATCTTGGGTTGATTTTCATCTCATATTAGTGTCAGATTGTTGTGGTGAATGCATGTACTCTTGTACAAGTAACTCATAAGTCCAGTCATGTTTGTTGGCTGTTTCTTTGTCTAAAAGTACTGTTGGGGAAGGGAGATTTTCATTTGGACTTTAGGTTCAATTTTATGTCAAAATTAATTGTTGTAGCATGCACGTCTGATTGATTAGACACTGTTTTGTGTTGTGGAGCATATGTTGTGAATCAATGTTGTTATGTTTTTAAATGTTTTTATCAATGATGATTCATTTCAAGAATAATTGAAAGATAAAATTCCCTTTGGGGGATCTCCTTGAAAATTTTACTCCCTTCCTCAATGTTTAAGCTATTCATCTGAATCTTCTGGTTACAATCTCTTGGAATTGTTTCATCAACATCTGGTTTTCTTATCACAAGCTCAGCCATATGCAAAGAAAGAATTTTAATTGCTATGTGGTTAGTAAATGGTATTTACTTGTAAAAAGAATCAATTGTGCATCAAGAAATGATAAGCAACTGTTCTTAATAAATTGATGTTCATTTTTCTTCAAATTGCTCAAAAACTTACTTCCATTCTGTGTTCTTTGTTTCTCTCGTTTGTGCACTAAAACCTCTTTCTCTTTTCTCCTCCTGTCTTCTCAACCAACCTGCCCAAAATCTTCCCCTTCTCCAACCTACTCCTTTCATGCCTATAGGTGAGGACTACACTTATACAAGTAAGTTAGGTGATTCATTGATAACTATAATAATAATATTAATGATTTTTATTAAACCACATCAATTTAAATTTAACAGTTAGAAGTTTAAAGCTATCACTTTAGTAGTTATTAAAATACAATTTTTTTGATTTGTGTGATTTATTAGAAACAAATTGCCTAATTAGACACAACACGTCCATGTGTAATTCTTTATCATGGCACTGCTGCTTATCCTAGAAGTTAATTTTAGCTTTAATTTCCATTTTGTATAAGAATAAGCAGTACTTACGACATAACCCATGTATAACCATTCAAATAATAAAACTGGGTCCCTGTGAATGGTAGAGGAAAAATATATACAAAAAACAATATTGAAGGCTTCATTATTTTTTGTACTTAGAATAACACAGCATCTATTAAAATCTTTTTTAATCCTCCACAATAGGCCTAGCTTGTATGGAGCATGGTAAGCTACAGTTGCTTTTATTGGTGCTGTGTTTTCTATGCAAGAATTCATGCAATTGTCTATTTCTGCTAGTAAGAGGCCATTGTTAGTCATTATCATGCATGATTTCTCTCTCAAAATTTAGATTGTATGCTTTTGTCAAAGTAGCATGTTATGTCAGTGGAGATAATTTTAGAAGGGGGTTGCATGCATTAAAAATTAAAGACTTTTCTTCATTCATGAGACTGAATTAAGGTTATGTAATTTAAATTTTTATTGAACATGGTATTTATTGTGTTAAAGAAACATATGATACTTTAAATATTTCAGATAATTTTAATGTAGTTCTTGCCTAAAAATGAGTAGTAGATGTTTTTAAATATATTTGACATTATAATTTAAAGTATTTTAATTACATAGAATCTCAATATTTTATGTAGTAATTGTATGTATTGAAAATTATTGTCAAATTATAGATTTATAAAATTCTTACATTAGTTTTTGAGGTGGAGTAGTGTACTGCTCAATTGGCCAGTTTAAAGTTAGCTGTGGAACTAAACCCTAAATTCTCTGTTAAAATTTAATTTTGATTGTACAAAATAAAATAATATTTCAAGGTACAAATTCTGATGTTTTTATTGTCAATTTTAAAAATATTTGTGACTTTTTATTATGGTCTTTGCAGTTAATGAATAAATTTGTCTTTTTGAAACCCTGCTATCAGTATGAGGTTTATTTTTTCAGCTAACTCACTTAATGTTACAATATGTATGTAAATTTTCCGTTCTCTTTATAAGTTGACAACCCATTGACCAATTAATCCAATCACAATCACTCCAACCTCAACCTTGGAATTCCTTCCATTAGCCTCAACACTTTTTATTCACATAACCTATCTATCAATCTATTATGGACCACAATGGAAAGATAAGCTTCAGAAAAGCATGTGGTTTCCCTTACAGATGACCACCACCCCCCTCCCACGTTTACGCCACCTGAGTTACCCAAGAAGGTTCACGTGAGAGGTACAGCTCTTTTTTCCCCTTGGGAGTGGTGGAAGATGAGAGTGGGAATGTGATATTTTTTGGGTTGGATAATGATGAGATGGATGGGGCGATGCTTGCGCATAATTTGACTCCCACCTAGCTTGCTATAGCATGGGATTAAACCTTGTGAAAATTACCATATTTACTCATGTATGGTTAACATTCTTAAGAGCTAAGCTTTAGAAAATGTTGGGAATCATAATGAATATAGTAAAATAAGATTATGGTATGGTAATTCTAAATTTATTTTTTGAAGAATACACTTGTTGCTCATTTAGCAAGTGATGGGGCTATGTAAAAACTAGTTTCTAATGTTGATTAGTATCTATTCTAATAAATTTTGACTTTTTTTAATTTGTAACTTTTGATTTTCCAGATAATTTTAAATATTTAAACCAAAATTCACTTCAGCTCATCTGCATTCAACATTAATGTTTGTAGACAATCAATAGATGTTCATTTTAACTGTAATATCAAAGATGATGATCAAAGAGTATATTTTGGTTGTAACATTTTATCAACAAACATGTTATTAAAATTTCATCTACAATTAAGTTCTCAGAGAGCTAGACTTGAGTTGAAATCAACAATAAATAAATTAAAATAACTAAAATTGGGGTCTGTAATAAATTGCCAACCACACATGAGTACATATGGTAATGTGATTTTGAATGCAAATTTTTTGGCTGAATGGAGGTTAGCAAATTTGAGCTTCAAGGAAAACCTTCTGGACTTATCTTATGAAAAAATATTGTAAATTTTTATAGTTAAACTTCCTCCAGATATTAAAACTAACTTTAAATAAATTATCTATTTCTTCTCGTCAGCCCTTAATATGTTCTTTCTATATACTTGGTAAGGTCAAATTTGCCAGCCTTCTCAGCCCAAAGCTTACTGCTTTGGAAGAAATTAAGTTTGTGAGATGATAATGCTTTTTTAATGTTTTGTGATTTTGTAAAAATTAATCAATTCACAAATTATTTATATATTTTACAATTGTTATAATTTAGCATGCTCATCTTGAGCAAAATTATAATTCAAGATGTTTTAGTGTTTTCTCCTTTCATTTTGGTAAATTACTTTCCATATTTTCTTGTTATTGGTAACTATGATTTTAATCAAGTTAATATTATTTTGCTTTCTCCCTATATGAAATCGATTCCAGCATGTAGTTATATGATTATAATGTTGTTTAAGAGAATGTTATAATGTGAACATTAAAACTGGTACATATTTATCAAAAGCTCTGTTTTACTTCTTCAAAGATGGACAAATCAACATCTGAGATATGCTCCTCCTCCCTCTAAACTTACATCTAGATACAAGTAACATGCACAGTAAATTTATCGTATCATATACTATCATTCCAAAACCCCTTAAACACAATGTAACTCCTTGCATATTTTCCTGTAAATTGGATTTGTAATTTACTTTTCTATAGATGAATCTCTTAACATTGTTTTTTAAAATTATCATCCCTCATATTATTGTTTCTCTTTTTTATTATATTTAGATGCATGATGAAAGTAGTTATTTCCTAATTCTTAAATTAGGTTTAGCTCTCACTTAATAGCACAAATTAGTATATCAAAGAATAATTATCTAATTCATAAAATGTGGAACTATAAGTGTGAAGGAACATACTCTTGACAGTTTTATCAAACTTTATAAGTAATTACTCTTTTAAGAAAGTTTTAAATGTTACAATAAGTTATTTATCTCAAATATCTATTCTTATTAATTGCCACAGAATATCAAGTTTTAATATTAATTTTTTATAATAATATTTTTCTCAATTTTCATTCTTAATCTTTAGTTTCTATCATTTGAAAAACTTTTAGCTGCTACACACTGATTGCTAACTCTTTCTTTCAATAGGTGAACCAATACGAGACAGAGAGGATCCAAGTAAGTGGAACAAGAACTCCTTTGAAAATATGTAAAATGAAATTGTTTTATTTCAAATTCAAGGTTTAACTTGAAAATTTTTTGGAAATAAGGGCTGGAAAACACATTTCCCTGGCTTTTTAAAAAAACATCCTAAATTTTTCATTCAACTGCCCCCAAGTTCTCTAATACTAATTTCCCAATTCTCCAGAATGCAATAAAAGGTGAGTTAGATTCATAGGAAAGAGAAAGGTTTCATCAATTTCAGGGAAAATCTTTTACTCTCTGCTCTCAATAAGAGCATTTCAGCTCTATCTGTTGCAGGAGTAAGAAGATTTTGAGACAAAGGAGGAATCTCATTCTCTAGTGTATTCCCCTCCAAATATATTTCCCACTTATTCCTGACTCATAATTCTCAACAAGGATATGACACAGGAAAATTACTCTCATTAATCAAAGTGAAATGTGGAGTAAGTCTCCTTTTTTAATGGTCCTCATCCAGACCTTAGAAATTCCAGTTATAGTAGGTCATTTTATTTATTATTAACAAGATTTCAAGTATCATTAAATTTGTTGTGGACGAGACAGTCACATTAGTTAAGGAAAGAAGGAATCTGTATAGAATCTGTATTTCTATTTTAAATAATAATCATTATAATTTTTAAAGCTATTCAAAATGAGTATTTTGATTTAAAAATTAAATGGATGCGAGTAATACTCACTCAGCAGGTTAAAACGGAACATTTGGAAAAACTCTCATTAATCAACTTTCTAGCTACCTTTGAAATTTTTTATTTTATGTTTGACCTTTATGTTTATGATTTATGAAGTTCAGTTGTCAGAGGAAATTAGTTGAGTAAATATAACTGACTGTATATTTTTTTAGAGTAGGGTATTACAGTTCAACCTAAATGTTACTTAAAAAAATCAATCTTTTCAATTCAATCTACTATAATCATTGTGAAATATTTAATTCCTATTAAAATACATAAATAAGGGTAGAGTATACTATTTGGTGTGAAGTAATCATTGAGAAAAAAATTTTTATAAGTAAAGCTTGAAGAATAGATTTACTGAATTTTGTAATTGAACTATCTCAGTGGTAGGGAATAGAAACCAGCGAAATTCCCAAGTGATGGTCAACTCTACCAAGCAGGTGAATAAAGTGAAACCAAATGTCAACCGGGCTACATCAGATACTCTTGGATCTCCTAATCAGGGATACAATAGGTGAGTGATAAATATAAATAACTTTTCAGGTATTTAATATTGAATTGCTAGATTAATTTTCCTTTTAAATGTGGAACTATTGGTGATAATACATTAACAAACTCCCAATGAATGTTTGATAATTGTATTCAAAAAACATTTTCATAGTATCTTCTCAATTTATAAAAGTCCTTACCTAACTGGTACCAAGTGCAAAAATACAATTCCTGCAAAAGTATTTGAAACTGTTCAAATATGAAATTTCCTTATGTTTTTATTGAATTTTGAAAAGAGTAACAATGGCAGTGATTTTATATAATGTCTACTTTCTGTTATTATTTGTGTGATTTCTTTTATGTTCCCTATTTTCATATTATGTGTGTAATTTTTTTTACTTCCCGTATCACAAGTCTTGCTTAATGTTTTTGTTGTATCAACTATGTTCTATAAGTAAAAAGGCAGCCTTAAATCAATGAATTTCAAAATATATTAACTACTTTTATCACCAAATAATTCATTTTATGCTAAAAATAACCTATCTTTTCCTAGGAGCTATACTATAAAATTTAATGATTTAATTATAGATATGTTATGCATAAGATCATGCACCTAAGAGGATTGAATGATTTAAAAATTGGAATTGTTCCAAAATAAAATCTGATGCTTTTCCATTTATTTTTTACTATACATTGTTTTCATTTTTTTGCTTTTGAAATCTATAAGCATAAAACATTAATAATATTAATGATTGAAAGTTAATTCTTTAAAGTTTATCATAAAAAATCATAAATAAATAACAGAACTGGGCACCCTGGAAGGTAAGGCTTCATTATTTACCTTCATTAATTAATTACCTTCATTAATTAATTACCTTCATTATTACCTGGGAGACTATTTTATTTGTAGCACTAAAGAAATAATACGAATGATACAAAAACGAAAATGCACTCCACTAAATGCAGCAAGAAAATAAAAACAAAACAAAAAACTCAAAAAAAAGAAAACGCTCATTTTTAATTATTTCAATGTATGTTTGGAAAATAATTATTCCCTTATATTTCAAATAATTCTCCTTTTGGTACAGTATGGACATTACTTTGTAAACATGAAAACAGTTTAAGGGCTAAATAGGGGAAAATGTTTTTAAATCTGCACATTCTCTTTTTGGATTGAAAAACAAATATTTCTTCTGAAATTAAACAAGAAAAATCAGTTCTCTTTAATGGAAAACACGATTGTAAAATACTCTCAGAACTTTTTGTATAAATATCAAAAATATCTTATTTTTACATTTTGTAATTTAGATAAAATGGAAAACATGATTCACTTCTAGAGGAACACATCATCACTCTTTGTATTTTATTTTGAATAAATTTAAGGAAACTTATATTAGAATAGTATACATTTCCCCAGCATCCTATGCCATATTGAAGTTTATAATGTCCAAAGATAATGTAAATAACTCTTATAACAGACTGGACAAATGTACTGAAGGTTGTAAAATTGCCTTAGAACATAAAGTGATTGAGAGCTTATTTTGTCATGTTGAAATTTACAATTACTTTTACAGTCAGCTATTTAACTTAATTTTTCAATACTACTTATAAAATCCAAAGTAAAACATGATTATGACAACTTTTGACAGAGGGAGCAATACAATTTGAACATTTGAAAGATAAATTTTTAATAGGTAATGCATCATTTTTAAGACAGAAGAAAATATAATTTGTTTCAGAGTTTATTACAATCTTATTCTAAAGAAAACATTCCTTCAATCCATCTAGCTCAATTAGTATTTCTTGGTGTTGGTTAATATCATTGAATAACATAAAGATTTGTCATCAGCAAGGGAAGTTAAATTTCCATAAAAAGAGCCATTGCAGAAATTTTAACTTCAACCAAAAACAATATAGGACCTACGACCAATCGTTGAGGAATACATAGGCACTTTTCTTCTTATTAAATCATTAATAATAACAATTTGGGTTCTACAGGTCAAATAACTCTTCCATACATTCATATGTCCTCTTATGTCCGATTCATAAAGTATTTATTCATCTCTTTACTTTGAGATGACATAATTGTGACTTTTAATATAAGTTATACAGTATCTTATAGCTTTTTCAGGGTAATTATATAATAATTTTCAGGGTAAAATTCACCCAAGTTGTCACCTTAGACAAAGAACGTTCATAATTTGAACAGCATACTTTTAATTCATGAATCACTATATATGTAACCGTACTGATAGCTTTGTCCAATAATTTATGTATATTTCATTATGAAAGTTATACTTTTATAGATACCTATTTATTTTATATTTTTGTATTTAATCCGATCAGGAGAATTTTTTTAATTCAAAAAGTCATTTATGTCCATTGGCAAGTTACTATAAGTTTGGTATCAATGATACATTTTATTTTACTCCTGATCAAAGAAAAAGGCTTCCAAGGTATTTGTAAACATTTTGTATATATTCATAAGTAATACCAAGTTAAAACTAAAATTTGAGTGGAATAACTATGTTAATATACACACATGTATTGTTGGTAATTTGTGAAAGATTTCAGTTTTCAATTAAATTTTTTAATGACTCTCTCATTTTATATCTAAATAAGAATTCTCAATACATAAATTTTATTCCTATTGTGGACAATTTTGAATTATATACTATTCTTTTTATGATGATAAAAGCAGATAAAAAAGGTTTGAATTCAACTTTTATTATAACCGTTGAATAATTTTAGTTCTTTGTAATGGTTTTTGAATTAAAATGGAAGGAAGCTTAGTTTATTTATAGTGCTATAGATTTGTTAAAAAAATCACTGGTAAGATCACTGATAAGAAACATTCTTATAGATAAATTTATTGTGAGACCTCTTATGAGCTGATTTAATAGATTGTATTCTTTAGTCTTAAGAATGATTTCAAATTACTCTCTTTCATCACAAAAATTGTTACTTTAATGATTAACATCTTAATAGAAATATATGCATCTACTTACTGTACAAGGTTAAGTAACTAACTATTTGGTTATTTATTGGTTCATTAATGTGATGCCACAGTAAAGAGATTTAAGAAATCACATGTTTAAATTTTCATTAATAATAATAATACTAATTAAAATAACACAAAAACCTCTTCAAATAGGCATTCTCATATAACTCATATTTAAATATGTGCTCTAAGCTATGAAATTGTTGTTAATTATTATTATGAAATTTTTGAAATATTATTCTTTAAATTTTCATTTCTAAAGGAAGAATGGTTGTGAGATATAAAAGCACAAATTCACTTTTCACTCTGTACTGCTGGCTTATTGAAATCTTCTAAAAGCACATATCACTCAGAGCACTTCTTAAGCAGGATTGTTACTAATAATTTTGATGTCTAGTCCAGGGCTGAAATTATCACTCCTAAATTACTGCACAAGTAATTATGAATTTACATCTCATTTATCTGATTTATTATATTATAAAATAATATTGTTGAAATGAATCTTTAAAATATAATTATCATTATTGTCAGAAATGAGACAACTTTAATTCCTTGTTTGTTCTTCTTCGGGAAATTAAGAATTTTATTCTACTTTCTTTCTGTGATTTTCATACAAATTGTTGTAAATTTTTTAATGTAAAAATAAAATATTCAAGGTTAGATTTACCTTATAGGTGTCTGTCAACAAATCCCAATATTTTTTTAAATTTAGGCATTCTAAGAATGATTTAATTTTTTCTTATATTATGTGAGTGTGGGACTGGACTTGTCTTGTTGAGCAATAAATTTACATAGTATTCTTTTATTAGGGTAAATGATTATCTTCCTATTTTATGGGAATAAGTGATTGGTTTTCCACTATATTTTATCTTTAAACTAGTCATTATTGGTTTAGAATATTAATCAATTTTCTGAATTGAAACTTTGTAGAAATCTATTATAATTATTGGGCAAACATAATGAACTTCTGCTCAAGAAGAGTAAGCAGTTTTTCTTAGTATTCTTTTCTGCTATTAATTATTTTTTTACTAATAAATGATTACTAGTAATTCTAGTTGATGCCAAATTTCAATAGAAATGACATTTAACTGTTATTTAAAATTCAAAAGTACGTTAGACTTATCTTTAAAAAATTATAGATGATATTTGGGTAGCTTTATATCACTATTTCTGTGCTCATTATGCTAAGAGAATATATTGAGGTATATAAAAAATCAATCATTTAAAAATATCTTTATGTTCAAATATTAATTTCCAGAAAGCTATAGAAAGAGTAAGAGATAAAATTTTCACAATTGTGGAATAATTAATTCCATTTCTTTTAACTTAAATTTGATTTTAAATACGGAAACTTATGCATTAATCAATGGCTTATACCAATTCAGAGTGATAAATTGAAAAAATAATAAATATAGCTATAATTTAATTTTTTGATAAAGGATTACTCATATGTTAAATTATCCTTTAGTTGAATCGATGTACATAAATAATATGTCTTTCTGCTTTCTTCTGCAAAATTTCCATAATGTATATGTTGTAAAATTTTGATGATATTCCATAAATTTTAAATATGTTTCTCAATACATTTTAGCATGTTGTTTAGTTATGAATACACTCAATTCTTTAAAATTTCATACCAAAATCAATTGCCATCAGCAAATTAATTAAAGACTTATTTCATATCAAATATTCATTTCAGGTATTCCTTTCATTATGCTTTAAAATTTTTAATTTCGTTTTGAATTATTTAGTGACACTTAGTTTCTTGTATTTTAATCAGTAAAATGTAACTAGATATTAATTTAAATCTTTTAGTAAGTTTAATAATTTAAATTAGTTTAAAAATTCTAAAATAATTTTTATTTAGAATTGTTCATCAACATTAAAGTTTAAACAAGCATTGGATGAATATAATTGGAAAAGAATATTCTTCCAATGGAAATACATATGTGAAATTATGCTTTTCAATGAGTATAGTTCAATTAATATTAATGGTTATAATATACTTGCAAATCTTTTACATTTAGTGCTTATCTGTTAGATGTGTTACATGCTAAATATATGTGTGCTATCTTACTATATAATCATACCAAATAAGCTATATCAAATACATTTTCTTCAGTCACTTCATTCTTGAAATAAATTTGCACAATCATTTATGCCTTATGTATCACATTCAGTAAAACTTTAGCTGTTTAATTAGGGCTTTTCATGAAGGAATTAAGCATTGCAAGCTTATGAGTGTGGCAAAGTGATTTCCATGTCATTCCAGGAATCAAGAGGACACCACTTATGCTGGCTATCACCTTGCCTATGAAGTCAAAAAGCTCATGTATGCTTACAGCTCTATCTCTCTTTCTTTCTCTCTTTCTATCACTTTTCATATCTTTTAGATTCCTTTTATGAATTATTTTGTTAAAAATCATTTTATTTTTCTAAATTTTTTCAGTCCTTAGGTGAATGCATGTCATTTTTTCTTATTCACTGCTTCAGATTAATTGTGTTTGTATAGTGTTGTACTGAAATTCTGTGTGTGTCTAGATTTATTTGTGTTATATCCTGTTTTTATTTCCCTTATCAGTCAGTTTAAGTGGTATTTCATGAATTTCTTAATGTGTAATTCAGTAAGTATATTTGTTGCTAAGTATATAATTTTACCTCTAGTCTGGTTTACTTGTTTTCTGCCTTGAAGCTTATAAAGCACGATGGATAGAAATTGCCTCAGTGTTTTAGAAATTTTTGACTGATTGTAGTTATTGATATAGAGCTTTAAATTTTAATAATTATTACCCAATGAACTTTGTCTTTGGACTGTCATGATCTATAATAATCCCTTAATTTCAAGGATATTTTTTGCCATGAAGTTGCACTATGATTGATATTAATTTTTTCTTAATGTAATATCTATATATACTGGTAGGTTATTTTAATAACACGAATAAACTGAGTTTACTACAGTAACAAAGAAAACCAATCGACTTCATTGGAAAATTTTAGTTTTCTTTGATTCAGCATGTCTAAGCACTGATGCTATAAATGAAATTACTAAGAACATACAGTGAGTTTCTTATTTATTAAGTGTGAAGGTAAGTTGTTCTTGTGTTTAATTTGAGCATTAAATAATCTTGATTAATTGTTTATTTTAATTGCTAATTCATTTTGGGGAATGAAATATGTGGAAATTTCAAAATTTTTTCTTAAGGATTTGTTAGATTTGACATTCTCAAAAATCTAATTGAAGCTCTTCTTAGATAGAATAAGCATGGTGCATTATTTAGTTAAGGCTTTTTCTTCATGTAAGTACCAGATATATATTGTCATATTATGATCTTCAAACTGGCAATCAATTTAAAATAGCAAATATTGTCAAATGTCATTGGTTTGTTTAAAATATACTTTTTACTCAATTATAAATTCATACTTCTTTAATATAATAATCCTCTATTGATAGAGTGGATTTAATGAGGAAGATTTTATACTTGAAATATTTTATTCATTCATATCATATATGCATATAAGGAACATCCATAATGATGTTGTTCCACCATGTACTGCTCTTAAGTAAATTTTGAGCTGATATAGTCAATTATTATCAAATTGTTGATGTCGCTCTGCTTTATAATTTAACCATTCATCCTAATCAATATAACTTATTAATTATAATAATTTTATAATATGTAATAATAACATGTCAAGTTGGATAATTTCATAAAAATAACTGAAATATTTAATAATAAGAATTATTATTATTATTATTATAAAGTTTTATAAAATGAGATATAGCTTTTCAGCTTTAATTCCATAACTTTATAATTTATTTGAATTATTTTTTTTGAGGCTGAAGTTAGCTCATAAACGTTATTTTCATTCTATAATATACTACGTTATCTATGAAAAGCAAAATTTTTTATAATTGAAATTAGAAATAAATCTTATTTTTCATTAAATTTCATTATTTTCATTAAATTTAGTAGATAATTTTTAATGAAAAACTCATGGCCAAGTGAAATTTTTCTTTTGCTTAACTGATTTGATTTTATTCAGCTTCAGCTATTCTATTTAATTTAAAATTTAATTAATTCCAGAGCTATTTTAAATTATACAAGATATTCTGTAAAAGATATCCTCTAAATCTTTAATAAATATTATCTCCATATCCAATGATTGTTTTTTGCCAGTTAAGTGATGAGGGATAGTAACTAGTAAGAGTGAAAATTCAAAGCACCCATTCCTGTAGATATTCATCCTTTGCTTTGTAGCAGTAATGTTTACTGCAGATTATACAGCAGCTAATTAAATTGTAATTATAGATGTAAAGCCAAAAATCTTGTATGAATATCTTATAAGTAGTATTAATGGCTTATAATGTAAATTAATATTGGTAATTTTAACTCTGTAAATTAAAGATAATCAAAATGTCAAAACTGAAAAGAAATCATATTTTATTGATTGCAAATTAAAAATTTGTAATAATATAGATGTAGATAGAATTTTTATCTTCTTTAAAGAAAAATTTAATTCATTATTTTGGCTACTAATATTATTCACTTAATTTCAATGAAATGAAATAGTATTTATCTTTTTAAAGGCCAACAAGCCGTAGCTCTGGTGGTACAAATATGAACAATAATGGAGGGCTTCAGGTAGGGATAGCTGATGATCAGGCAAAGGACTTTGACTTTGAAAAGACTGAAATGAAGTATGATTCTACTGGGATGTTCCATTGGAGTCCTGCAAGAAACCTTGAAGACTGCATCCTTGTAAGGATTTAATTGTTTACATTTCACTTGTATGTAAATAGGATGTAAATCCTGAATTTTCCTTTGAATGAAAAACCAAAAAACTTATCTAATCATCAATCTGTGTAATTGAGAGCTTCAGTCACTTTATGTTTGAGTTTTTCTTTCTGAAAATGTACATTCTTCATTTCTTGTTTTCTGTTATGGAAGGATAAACTCTATCTTATCAACAGTATTTTAATTATTTTGTACAAGTCATTAATTAATACTTGTCTCCATTATACAGGACAGAAATCAGGCAGCAATGACAGTACTGAATGGTCATGTTGTGGTGTGTTTATTTGCTGATCCTGATTCACCATTGATAGGACTCAGAAACCTTGTTATGCCCCTTCGTGCTTCCAATTTCCACTATCATGAGCTGAAGCATGTAGTGATTGTTGGATCGGTAGATTACATTCGGCGAGAGTGGAAAATGTTACAGAATCTACCCAAAATTTCTGTACTAAATGTAAGTGTAGTCAGAAAATTTCAAACAGGATTAGTTGTTATGTAAATTGATCAATGTAGAATATAGAATGAGAATGGCTTCAAAATATCCTGAAATTTAACCAATTTTAGCTTTAATAATTTTCAACTGAACTTTAATATTTAGCTTGGGCTTTTATTCAATTTATGATTTCATTCATATTAGGTAAAAAGGCCTTATTTATGAACTCTAATTAAATAATTGATCTAATTTATACATGTAAACCATGCAATCAGAATTAATTTACTTTTAACAGTTATTAATATTTTAACACTCATTTTCAGGGTTCTCCATTAAGTAGAGCAGATTTAAGAGCTGTAAATGTTAATCTTTGTGACATGTGTGTCATTCTATCAGCTAAAGTTCCAAGCAATGATGATCCAACTTTAGCAGATAAAGAAGCAATTCTTGCATCTCTCAATATCAAAGCAATGACCTTTGATGATACAATTGGGGTGCTTAGTCAAGGCAAGTAATAATTGTGATCCTTAATGCCATGAATTTTAATCACAATAGCTTTTTAAGTCAAGAATTTAAAACTTTCATTCCCAATTTCAGGGGGAAATGAACAAGATAATCTAACTCCAGTGGGTAGTCCAATAGTTTTGCAGAGAAGAGGCTCAGTTTATGGAGCTAATGTGCCTATGATTACTGGTAATATTTTGATTTTTTAGATACCACACTTTAAAAGCTAATTTTTATTATTTGTATTTAAATACTTCTCATGATTCTTTCTTTGAATGATAATGGATGTATCTTTTAATTCATGAATATTTATAATTTATTAATTATCAAAAATTCTTTACAGAGTATATCTATCTCTGCAAAAATAAATTTCAAGCCTATAACTTCAAAAGCTGTATCAATTTTTATAAATTTTTTCCAGCAATTATCATTAAAATATCATAGAGTAAGAAAAGGGTTACTGTTTGATTTGTAAACTTTCATTCTGATAAACTTAAATTGTATATTTCCTGAATTAGAGATGATTATTAGTTAATTTGATGAGTTTATCCTTCAATCAAATTAACTTTTACCCTATACAATCTTTTAATTAAGCACATTAATAAATATTCTTCAGCTTGATTATATCTTATAACTTTGAACATGTATTTAATTGTCTCAAACTTGTTTTAGAAAATGTTATTTTGGTGCTATAATGCATCTATAATTCAAGTGAATAATAATGTAAAAATATCTGCGTTGTTTTTTTTAAGAATTGGTCAATGATAGCAACGTGCAGTTCTTGGATCAGGATGATGATGATGACCCAGACACAGAATTGTACCTGACACAGCCATTTGCTTGTGGAACTGCCTTTGCTGTTAGTGTTCTGGATTCTCTAATGTCCACTGTAAGAACATTATTTATTATCTTTGGCCATATATTTTTAATCTGCTCACTCTATAAATTATGAAATTATAATCATTAAATTCATTTTATCCACATAGACATATTTCAATCAGAATGCCCTAACTCTGATAAGGTCACTTATAACTGGAGGTGCTACTCCTGAATTAGAGCTCATTCTTGCAGAAGGAGCTGGTCTCCGTGGTGGATATAGGTATGCCAAGATGTAGTTGGTAATGTAGAGAATGTATCAAGCTAATTTATTGCAATCGAAAATATTGTGAAATAATGCATACTCAATATTTGAAAGTATCATGGTTTATTTCCAGCTCACTTTCTACTTCATGTCTAATGTATGTTTATTTTCTCCTGATAAGCACTCCTGAAAGTTTATCAAATCGTGATCGCTGCCGAGTGGGGCAGATTTCATTATATGATGGACCTCTAGCCCAGTTTGGAGAGGCTGGAAAATATGGGGATTTATTTGTAGCTGCTTTAAAATCTTATGGAATGCTTTGCATAGGACTCTACAGGTACATAAAGCAACAAAGGTAAAAGTTTGGTAATTACAAACTACTGTAGCTAAATTGTTGCTTCAATAAGTGTTGCTGAGTCAAAATGCAATTTTAAATTCTTGGTGTTTTACTTTCTTTATTGATACAGGCTTCCCAAATTTGTAAGCATGTAATTGTATTAGTAAGTAAATGCCATCAATGTGTATAGACTATGTTGTATATGAATTGCATTGTAACTATCCAACTTTTCTTGATTGCCAATGCATATGATTATCAATTTTAATGGTCAATTATTAGTTTAAGGATGTTGGTTGATGTAAAATTTAATTTCTTATTTGAATAGGTATAATGATAATTACTATAGTCCTGGGTGAACATTTACCCAAAATTCTCTTTTATATCCCCAAACTTGTTAGGATTTCCTGTTGGTAGGAATAAGTATATTTAATTTACAGAAATGAAAATGAAATCTGATTTACTGCATAGTTCAATCTAATTTATAAGCATCATTCTGAAAGTTAAAAATAAAATATTGTTTCAATCCAGCATTTAGTAATAGCTCTTTTTCACTAGACTGTTATAATCATTTCTACCTTAACTCTATTAATAACATTTAAAATGGGACTTAATTTTGAGTTAATTAATATAAATATTATTCATTGACCTAAGCGATAATTTTCCCTCTCCATTACTTAGTATTTGAAATTAATAATTTGAAGTAAAAAGTATTATAGTTCTATAAGCTTTTTATTGAAAATTAAAATTTATTTATAATAAATCAATATTTAAAAAAATAAAAATCTGTCAAGTAAGACTTTCGCTATTTCTCAAATTTTATTTTTCCTGAATTTTACCTAATCTATTAATGGGAGAGTAATTTATATGTATTTCCTCTGGAATGATGTAGTTATACTGTACAGATGACACTTTCTATTTTACTTGTATGCATATATATATATACACATATTTATAATTATACTTATATCTTCCTCCTGATTGAAGGAATACTTTAAGACAGAATTTAATGTATAAAATGAAAATCATTCTACCCATAAATTTAATTTATTTTATTTAAATCTAAATTTACTTTATAAAAGAAATTGACTTTGTTTATTTGTAAATAATAATTTATTTTTAGATTAGATTACTTATCCTTATTTATAAAACTACACCTTTATACCTACAGTTTTATACATCTGGATAACTTTATACTGTAAAAATTATGCAAGCATGTATTTTTCTTCATACATAATAGCAGTAAGGCATCATGAACTGCCATTGCTTTATAGTCATTAAAACTGAGTAACTGATAAGAACTTTGGTTTCATGGCAGCTACTATAGATTTTGACATAGTCAACAGGATAGATATAAAGGAAGCCTGCCACACAAAATTTTATGAAGACAATCAATTTAATGAAAAAATGTGATACATCAGTGAATGAATATCTCTCTCATGTAATACTACATACTAGTGTTTAAATAACAATTCTTCTTTTATTTTTCACTTTTATTTATATTTTATGCACATTTTTACCAATATTTAAAATTCATATGTAGCTCCTCATTTCAAATCGTTCAGTTGCCATATTGCTCTAACTATTTTTATAAATGTGCACCACTCTTGAAATTTGGCCTTTATTCATTTTTTATTAGCTTCATTAAAAGGAATAAAAGGATTTAGATAAAATGCAGAGCATTTCTTTAAAAAGAAAAATTATGATAATTACATTGATATTTGAAGATTCTATTTAGATTTTATGCAGACAATGGACAGCCATACTAATGTTTCATGGCTGTCATAAATTAAAAATTATTTTTTCAAGGCAGAGTCTATTTATCTCCCAGCTATTTTAAGATTTTAAATCTCAGAATTAATCTTCGATAATGCTAATGGAGGCCTTTAAGATACACATAATGGAAATTTATTCACAGTTTGAGATTTTTTAATATATACTAAATTTTAAGAAGCCTTCATATATCTTTTTATGATTCGCTTTTATAATGTCAAGAATATTGTATGTTAAGCAAGTTTGAGCAACTAATAAATCTCAACTTAGTAATTTTAAAATCTCTACCTTTCCTATTCATCAAATGTATATAGAATTTCTCCATATTTCCTCCTTAATTCAAGCTTTTAATACTTCACAATGACTGTTTATGAACTTATTCTTTCTTCTCATTCTTTTATCCACAAAAATTTTAAAAACTTTACACCAAAAGATTTTACTGTAATCATATCCTTTTAAGTTCTTTATAAGTTATAATTTTTATATTTTCATCCTAAGAAACATCAGAATTGGCATGAGCATATGAGCTTCAGCTCTCTAGTGCATGATTAAACACTTAATAGATGAAGGACTCTGTTATTATTTGCTTAAAAGCCTTTACAAGTATAGTGAACTTGCTAATGATAGGCATGTATCGTATATCTTCTCAGTATATTTCATACATTGGTTGGATGGAATCCTATAATAAGCTTGGTGGTGTAATAAATGATACTATATCTATTAAAGTGCTAATGAATGTGTAGTATTTATAATGCAGATAGAGAGAATATATTTCCTGCATCAATCATACAGAATATGTATTCCTGTAGGAACTTCACAATTTCACAGGAACTCTTACTTTTGAAGTATTTCTGAAAAACTTTATTTTCTCTGTGGTTTCAGTTTAATCATATTTCTGATTTTCAAAGAGATAAGTAGCAAAATAAATATAAAATTTTGTTTGCTTACAGAGATATTAGGCGGCGGGGACGTTACAGTGACATGGGCAACATGTAAGAGGAGTACAGGCTGCATGTGGTCTAAGGGCCACATGTTTGAATCCTTTGCTCTAATTATAATATCCCAAATAAATTTCCCTCCATTTTGGGTAAAATATTTAGGTGGCAAATTACCTTAACATTTTCACTGCAGATGGCCTCTTAAAGAGGTTAAGGGACTTCATGAATTTTGATAAATGGCCTCTAAAGAAGCCATGTGCATTTTAAAAGTATTTGATTCCCCTTCCTTTCCTCCTGCATTTGCTGTAATTGAGGATTTTTCTGCAATCGCCCTCTCAGTTTTGCTCATTTTGAAGGCCACCAGCTATTTTATTTGGATTTTGTATCAAGCGATAGTTTTATAACCGTCTCTAACTGTCAAGTATTTAATACAGTTCCTGCAAAAAAGGAGAGATAGATGGTTTTTCACCATACTAAATATTTTCATTATTAATGATATCCATTTATTTTCCTCCCGATTTATAAAAATTGATTACAGAGGAGGTATTTTGTAGAGGAAACACTGTAGTTATGATTTTAAAGTAATTAGGCTCAATGAATTTTAGGTAGAGCTGTCTTATTTTTCTCACAAATTTCAGCAATTGCATGACTTAGAGCAAATATTAAGGTACCTCAACTTACAAGCCACTATACATATGATCTTTTCTACAAACAAATTTACATCTCACTTCATTTTGACCTTGAAAACTCAATCTTTAAAATTAAAAAAGAAACTGAAAAAATCCTAATGATAATCTGGAAATAAGGTATTAGGATACAAAATGGCTAATTTTGCATTCATGCAATATTTTTGTTAGTTGAGATACCACTGTATCTTTAATGGAACTACCATCATATCATAAGCATGTACTTAGCAAAATGCTTAGTATTAGCCTAGTATGTTTTAAGTGTGGATCGCTAATTTTCATTGCCATTTTATCAAAATATGCTGTATTTGTTGCATCTACTCTTTTTTAACTATTTTGGGTAGAAATGGCTTTATTAAATGAATCAGTTGTTTCATAAATTCATGAGAATTGACCTAATTATAAAAAATTTATGGGTAATTATACTGAGCACTAATCATGGGGAACTCTTTGTATCAAATGTGGAATATTTATACCAATGGTATACTAGAGTTATTTAACTAAGCCAAAATTGAATTATTATTAACAATTTGAATAACTTTCAAAAACTTTAAAATATTAAAATAGTTGACAGCAGTATTTTTGCTTATATTTTCTCCAACCTCATAAACAAATTCACTCAAAAACAAATACATAATTATAAATTTGGTATAGGTGCAACAAATTGAGATTTATTTTGTTTATGGATTAAAATATAAAGATATTTTAATTCTTTGAGAAAATTTTAAGTATTATGAATATTGATATTTTATTTTTGAAATACATTTATCCATAATATATCGCTCATATTTATAAATGTAGTAAATATGACATAGGGTAAAATATCTTATATGTCTGCATCTGCTTTGCCAAACACGGCCAGGAGTAAATTAGGAGGTAAATGTCTAAAATCGGTTATTACAAAACTTTCAATCATGATTTCTGCAACAACTGATTCAATCAATATTTATATTCAAATAAATTTCTTGAAAATTCCATAAGTAAACTTTGCCATTTTTCTTATTCTATCAGAGAAAATGCATTGATGCTAGAAATTTTCAGCGTTTCAAACTCAAATTCAACTATATTCAGAATTCTGAGCTTCAATAATATTATTAAATGATCCATCACATTGCTTATCAAATTATCAGAGTTTGAAATTTATGTATGCCATAGTATTCACATATTTAAATAATTAAATTTTTCTTGCAGTTTTTGTTACTATCATAACATTGATAAAGCAAATTTAAATCCGTAGGTTTCGAGATACAAGTTCCTCATGCGATGCCTCTTCCAAACGTTATGTCATCACAAATCCACCTGATGACTTCTCTCTACTGCCAACTGATCAGGTATAATTTAATATAATTATCAATGCTCTTAAAAATTGGTTTATAATTTTCAATTAATGTTACAGTTAATTACTGTTTTCCTATGAAGTAGGTTTAGTGGAGATTTATGGATATCTTCCTCCACAGGTGTTTGTCTTGATGCAGTTTGACCCTGGACTTGAGTACAAACCAAATCGAGGAACCAGGGGCAAGGACGACAATTCCTGACTCCTGCTATGTAGCGCCCTCACTGATGGCCCTTACTCCTACATATAGGTGGAAAAATCAACATCTGTATGAAATTGTGGATGGATAAGTGTGAAAGAGGAATGGGAAGAGTGAATGGGATATGATGGTTTTTGAGGAAGGCCATTATCTTCAGTACTACCTAAGGAGATGAGCAAGATGCCTGTTCAACCTTCCTCCCCCTTCAGGGAGTGTAAGTCTCCTACAAAGAACCCAGTGGATCATAACTTTTCAATGAAAAGGGTGTGATCCTGACTATGGGTGACTTCAGTGAAGTAATGTTGCAGAGTCATCAATTATTTTGCTGTTATAGGTGATGACTGCAACTGAATACTTCAAATGTCATTTTGCATTTTTGAGGGTTGGGACAACTTGGCTCAAAGAGGCTCATTCTGGTAGCACTTCTGTTATGCTTGCTAAAAGCATATTTTAAAAGTTGATGTTGATAGCTTAAATTATTAATTTCACCCTTATGTTACATTTATTTTACTGAATGATTTTTAGCATGGCCAACTGGATTAGCTGCTGCTCACTTAGTTATTGAAATTTGTCATTATTTATAGGAATTAGTTTACTGAACCCATCCCAACTAATTATCTTGCAACCTGGCTTCTTTAAAATTTTTCTTTTTCCTTATCCTACCTAAGTTAATTTCTTAATTTGTCCAAAAATTTTAATGAAATATTTTCATCCATCAATTGTAGCAAAAAAGAATCCTGACTTTCTTCATAATTGTCGCAATTCATCACTGAATGGATGATTTTAGTCATCTTTTGCATTTAAAGAAGCTTTTAGGTTTTTAATTTGTGTTTTTAGATCAAAATTATTAACTCAAAATTTTTAGAAAATTAGATTTATAGCACTGTTTTAATTGTCATGTATATAATTCGTGAATGGAGATGTGCTATGATTTTTCATTCTCTTAATTTTGCCTAGAAAATTCAGGATAATTTAAAGCCAAAGCAACAAATAATATTGTCTCTTATGATGAGGAGATAACTGTGGAAAATCTATGATTTTTATAACTGTGATATATGTATTATGTTAGAGTTGCCCATTCCTTATATTATTTATGTTTTCAAATATCCAGTAGGATATTGTCTTTGTTCTTTATATTTAAACCTCATTATGGATAAAAATTAAAACATGATATAATTTGGATAAGTTTATTATTTTATTACTACCTGAAAAACAGGAATTGGCCCACACAAAAGAAAGGCTATTTAAGATTATGCTTTAATTTGTGCATTGATTTCATGGAATGTAAAGCTTATTATCTTGATATTGATTTTTTTACTATGCACAGGGTCTCTTTTTCCTTCACTTTGCCAACTATTCTTTGCCTGAGAAAGCTACCCCTAAGAGTCCTGAGAATACAAGGCAAATCATTTGAAATTTGCCTAACATATAATCTACAATTCCCTACCTTTCTCATCTTATCAACATAATTAAAACTCAAATGACTTTGCTTTGAATTGCTTTATGGCTTCCAAGGCTTATCCATCACACAGATTTGGCCAAACCTCTTGCATATTTATTCAAAAGCAACTAAGATAAGTAAATCATTATTTTGCCATTCAAGTTCTTTCATTTAAATCATAAGGTGCTAAGGTATGCTCAGGGTAAATCATCATATAATCATTTGATAATTGAAAACTGTTGCATATTGCTTGAAATTATTTCTGTTTTCCTGAGAAACCTGATGCAAACTAAATGGTAATTTTGCATTCATAAGCATTGCACTCTTTAATAAAGCTTCGGAGCCTCTTCTCAGCTATGTAATAGTAAAGGGGGATTTTCATCTAAGATTATAAGTAATAATGACATAAACATTCAAGGGGGAGGAGAGTTCTTGCCGTGTTTGAAAGTTGGTGAGTGTTTGTTGGGAACAAATGACCTAAAATGTAGGAGTTAATAAATGACAATGGCCACCATTGATTCCTCTGGAATCAAACTACGGAAAAGTGAAGGTTGCTACTTGACAAAAAGAATTGACACACAAAAAGACAATGCCATAGAGTGAAGATGCCACAATTAAGAAGGAGATAGTTAATGAGACCCTGCAGTGAGTTTTTGTTATCTTCTTTGTGTAAGGGTAATTGGCTGTGCAGGGGCTGTTGACAATCCAACAATCATTTTGCTTAAGATTTTAAGCAGTTAGTTCAGATGCAGAGGATTGAAGCCTGACTCCTGTTGTTAACTCAGGCAACATTCCTTTGTACACCGTATCTTTTATTTCTAAAATTTCCTAACTAGTTATCTCTCATTTTTATCCTTCTTTTCCTAGCTAATTTGACATTGTTTTTGTGAAGCTGGAAAGAAAAAGGTTGAATTTCAAAATGTTTACCCTCCAATTTTTGTGATGAGTGTGAGTTTGAATGTTGGCATAAATTAAAATGTTTTCACTGTATCATATAACAAATACTCATATGAGTTTATCATGATTTGCAAATTTTGATGTAATTAGGCAACTATAAAAGACCATGCGGCTTGTAAATTTGTTTTTTCTAGAATGCAGTTGTTAGTAGTTATATGATTGAATAACATTCATCATTATAAGAAAATTATTCTTTAATGTCGGTATGACTAACTATGTTGGCTTAAGTTCTTGTTTAAAGTCTTAGTCCAAATGCATAAGTAATGAATGCATGAAAGTGAATGTATGAGCTGTTGTGTATGACAAATCAATAACCAGTAATAAAGGGATCGGTATGCATAATTACTGAAGGAAGGCAGAGGCACAAAAATTTTATATATACAAAAATGCTTAAATTAGATTCAGTTATGTTTCTTGTTAAAACAACTTTTGAACCAGAAGAAAACAAACATATTGTATAGTTGCAGCATTCACCAATCTGTTATCAAGTAACTCTGTCTCACCCTGAGAATGCAAAAGGATTGTGTATTGCATTCTGATATAATGGTGCATAAAAAGATTGAAAATTTCTCTATGAAACTGCCTGAGCATGGGAACTCACGATATTTGGGTAACTATAAAGCTGCCTCGATGCCTTTTCAAAGTTTATCTTGTAACACTTTCCTCTGAAATTGCATTGACATAGGTGACACTAGTGCTATGAACAAAGGTAAAGAGGTGCAATGGAATGTGCTTTCATGTATTATTCCAAAAACAATTTGTTGTATTGACTTAACTGTGATATAAGTTAATTGTTTTGGAATAACTGTTATTAGTAGTGTCTGAAGTCATATAATGATAAATGATGATATCGTGAATGTAAAAAATGATGTATTTTCTTTAGGAAATTAAGAAATTCTAAGCCATCAATAGGTTTTATTTGAATGTGTTCTAAGAGAATTGAGGAGGAATGAATCAAGCAATGGTATGCTGCTCTCTCTTTATGAATTGTACCTGATTGATTCTGTTTGACATTGTTATTTATTTCAATATAAAAAAGTTATTTCCAGCAGTGGTGTTTAAATTCTAAAGTTAGGGATTATGCACTATCTAAAATACTCTATTAATGCTGGAAAATGTTCCTGGAGTATTCAGATTGGTGTGTATGAAATATTCCATTATTGATGAACTTTCCTAACAGCTCTTGCCATCTGTGTATGGTTTGAGGCTCTCTTAAGTGTATATTCTAAGGTTTACTGTTACACTCCTGGCAGTGTTAGATTTATAATGTAAACCAAGGAATTACACAAGTATAAGTCTAATCATATGCAGTTTATTGCTTGTGGCATCAATGATTTTTCAAATTGAAATGTGATTTTTATGGTCAGATTAAGCTTACAGCAAGACAGGCAAATGAGCAGCAATGTTACGGAGACTGTTGAACATTTTGTATAAACATGTTATGGCCCAGCATCTGCAGTATTTGCACATGTTTTTTAAAGTGCTACTTTTCCAGTTGTAAATTAAATTGTGTGTTTTTATCATAACTCGCAACACCCTCATGGAGGCTTTAGGACTCTTGGAGCACAACCTTACTAATTATGCTTTCCATTTGATATATACCAAAGTGCAAAAACAATTTGTTGTAGTATATTAGCACTTTCAGGTGTAAGGCAATTGTTATCTCATGGATATAAATTGTTATTTGAAACCTTTTTGTAGGTTCAACTGAATTTTATGGACACTTTATGTACTCAGGGAATACTGAAACTAGATAAACTACAAAATTGAATAAGATTTTCAGTATTACCTACAATAAGTGGACTTAAAATTCCCTTGTATTGTGAAATAACTTGTAAGCTTATTAACTGTTGCGGCTGATTTGCAGTTGAAGATGCTGATTTATGTCAAAGTGGCCTAACAGCAGCTGCAGATAAATTTGGATATCAGTGCTACTTGGAAAAAGAGGGAAAAGGCTATTCTTTTAGATCTGATTGGCATTGTGGATGCATGATGACTTGCTGTAAGTCTGCTTCTATTAACATAATTTGTGAGCACTTAACTTTTTCTACTCATTCCTGCACTTGTAAGAAAATTTGACAGTTTGCATTAAAATGTTTGTGGGTTAAATACAGTGTTCAAAGTGTTTGGCTGGAAGAATCATTTGATAAGAAAACTATCGTTAATCTTTCAAATTATCAATGGAAAAGAAAAACTATCTTCTTAGATTAAATTTTTATTGTGATAAATGCCTATGAGATCTAAATATAGAAGCTTTGTATGAATAGCCTCAGAAAAAAGCCAAAAATGTGGTATTGTAATTTGGCAATATGTTGGGATGTCTATAAATTAGTCTCACAGGCATCAGTATTAGGATGAAGAAGACTTGGTTATATATGTGCTTGGAGTGACAGTTAAATGACGGGGTAATAGCAGTTGCTGCCTTTGTTTGTTGCTGATATACCTGATCAGTCTCCAATTTGGAGTGTATAAACTGTTTGAGTGGTGGATGACTTGTGCTCTACTGCAGCTGCTGCTGATTCTCATTCATCTTTTTGTGTCTCTATTTTCACAAGAGGACAAAATGAGAGACGTCAGTTCATCGTTTTCACATTCAATTATTTGTATATTTTTGTCAAACTTGTTTGTAAAAAGACAGCCTTTTTTAAAATGGAAAGAAAAATCTAGGCTAAAAGAAATGAATTATTCAAATTTCAAGCAATGAATATTCAAAAAAATATTAGATTTTTATTTACATGAATTCCCTATGTTTGACTGTTTATGTGAAACCCATTGCAAAGCCGTAGTTCAAAATTTCATAATTTCTGATGAAGTAGTGAAATATGTATGTGAAGCTGACAGGTTGGAAGTGAAAGCAATTACATTTATCATTTAAATCATCTCAGGATGTTGAAAGTAATTGTTTTTCAATAGTGTGAATAATTGCTGATCCCACAAACTTTTTGTATCTGATTACAGCTTTAAAGTGTTGGTAAATTGCATTCAGAAATCCACCCATAGACTTAATTAAGTAGAATCATTATTTATGCAAAGATTAAGCTTGCCATTTATTATTAATTGGCAAGAGGGCATATATTTTTATTTAGCAATAAACCTGTACTCTTCTATATTTGTACTTAGTGAAATTTGCAAACCTAGGTCCTTTTTCCTACATATTATGATCCAAAATTGCAAAATACATTACCCAAGAAATTCCAAATGAATTCCATTAAAAAGTTATGTTTTCTCTGATAATAAATATACCATAAGAAACCGATAAACCTTTCAAGGTTAGATAATTATAAGTAAAAAACATTCAATATACGCATAAGTATAATGTTTTGTTGATAACTTTTTTTCAATTTCATCAAACTGTGTTTTAAAAAGTGATGATTAATTTTCCTGCCTCAATATCAACATTTAATGAATTCCCTTTCACTTACAGCAAGTATTTTTGAATGAAAAGCTATGCAAGATATATCAAACATTTTTAACATTATTTCCCTAATCAAGACGCATAAAAAGTAATATGCAAGTAAAACACAAAATTTACTTAAATATTTTTAATGGATTGTGGAAAGGCTTTTGTGATTCATAGATTATGTAGCCTAAGGATGTTTTTGAATATAGTCTTTCCTAAGCAGTGATAATGCTATTGACAATAGTTTAGGAGTTAGTTTAGTTTAAATTTTCAGTTTTTACTTTATTGTTAGTTGAAAAGCCAGTACACACTTTAGATATAATGGAAAATCATAATTTATTGAGCATAGATATGCAAGTGAGGAAGAAAGACATTGAAGGATACCCTGAATATTATTATTGGCATCACAAGTTAATTGTGTAGAATATGGTATAATTGGTCATTCATGGTTAAAAACATCCCTTGCTACTATTTTATAAATCAAAATATTTAATTTTTAGTTACAATTTTCCAGATTTACATTCTAAATATTGATGAATTCCACTCAACTACTCCAAATAAGGGATCAATTTTTCAAAAATTACATATTTTTCATGGAGATAGTAAAGTAAGTATGCTAGTGTTTCATATTATAGCAAATTCAATCATTAACATGCTTGCAAAGAATTTCATATCCAATCTCATTAAAATCCTAATTTTGAGAACTGAAATAGTCACCGTAGCAGAATGTAAGCATGCAACTATAATGTGCATTTTTTTAATTATACATTAACTGATTGAAGTATATATTTGTACTTAATGAGTTGACTTGACTTTAAAAAGTATTGATTGATAATATAATGATGATAATGCATTGAAACAGTACTTAACCACAAAAATAGATTTGGGAAAGTTAATTTTTAAACATAATTAACATTTTACTAACTAATACTACTAATAATTAACTATTTACTAATACTTTACTTTCCGTAGTTACATTGTGTGAAAGATACATGCATAGAGGTCATCAAGGAATAAATAAAATAGGTAAAAATATAAGAGAGTAAATACAAAATAAAAGAGAAGAAGAATAGGAGTGCATTGTCAATAATCAATAAGAAGTAGAATAATTTGCAGGGAGAGTGGTCTGGTAAAAAAATTCATCTACCCAATTTCAGATGTCTTTTTCCATTCCTACACCTCTGATACCTAAACAACAATTTTCTATTGAATTTTGTGAAAAAGTAAATAAAAACTTTTGCTTATGTCAAAAAATACTATTTTTGCCAGAAGTGAAAGCTCAAAAATATAGCAGCCAGGATGAGAAAGGGCCTCAATTGTGGACTCACCCTTGCAGAAACCAAATTGCACAGAGGTTAAGTACTGGATTTGCATAAAAATCAATTCACTGAGTATTATACGTTAATATTTATTTAGGAACCAAGAGAAGGATGAGTCTATGATTATTTACACAATTTTTACCCTTATTTCTATAGATAGGTATTATCTTAGAAGTTTTTAGAGCATTTGGGAATTTTCCACACAGCAAAGATGTTTACTTAGAATATTGCCTGGACCAGACAAAGTTTTTCATGCTCCTTTAGATAAATAGATGAATAATTCCTTTTCATTACATGAACTGTTACATGGAATTTGAAGTTAAAATAAGTAGAGGAGATGGTTCAAATAATTTTCCACCAATTTAGTGTTGAAGGGGGATATCAAAGGGTCCATTTTAAAGATCGACGAATCGAAGCTTCTAGGATCAAGAGGCCTGTGATTAATGTCATTCGCTATGTAATATTATTTAACACTATAACAGTTACATAGCCAATAAAAGAATTTCATCTTATCTTTTAAAATACTGCTGGCCTATCAAGAATTTTTATTTTGAAAATATCGCCGTTCTTACTCCTTCAAATATATGATTCTACGCTAAATCAATTTTCAATCAAATAAAATTTTCATTTAACTATGAATCGCTAAATTTATTCTAAAACAATATGCCTCATTCATAAACTTTGTATTATTCCCCATTATATTGATAACTATTAAAAGATAAATTCAAGTAAATAAGTTTTAGAATCAACTAAAGAGGACGATTCTGAATATAACTTTATGCAATTCTTCACAACTAAAAGTTAAAAACTTACATCCAACCAAACGTATTCATTCTTAGCACTGTCGTCACTTAACAAAATCTTTTTAAGTGTATATTGGAATAATTGCCCTGAAATACTTGATTGCTAAAGTATAAATTCTGATCGGACTAATGATAAAATAATCACTTAATAAACTGAAATAACCTATATTTGAAAGAATGTAATCGTCTAAGGAAAATAATTACAAAAGGATCCTCACCGATAACTATACGAAAATAAATTGAGATTAAACCGTTTTCAAAATAAGAGAATACAATGGAAATGTTATTTCTAAAGAGGAAGGATTTTAAGAGAACGCAGTGCGCGCCAAACGCTTTATCTTGCTAGGACTATTCGCTTATGTTTTGTTCACCCATTTCAGCAGTCATATGCTTCTTGAAACACCTTCCGGTGTTCTTCAGATTCCGTGGCTCGTTTCCGGTGAGTGGCACCTCATGTGTTTCCTTAGATATAAGGTTATTTAAACGTTAATAAATAATTTAATCGATTATAATAATGATCGAATGTTTTGTTAAATAGATATTATGTGATATGCAAAGCTGAAGTAGTTATCAGCTATCTTAAATATGCGGATGACATTAGATGATCTTACGATCTGCAGCATGTTTTGGCAGCTGAGCTGCCCATCTATAGTACCGTGAAATAGAGTTTCAATATTAAGCATATCTTATTTTCTATGCAGGAACTAGGGATTAAAGATGGCAGACACGGAGAAAAAGGCAAAAGCAAAATCTGAGAAGAAGAAAACCACTGAAGAAAAGAAAGAGAGCATAGAAAAGCCCACCACTCCAAGGCTCAAACGCAGACCACGTAAACGCCATGGTCGTTTGTACGCTAAGGCTGTGTTCACTGGTTACAAGCGTGGTCTACGGAATCAGCATGAAAATACATCTTTATTGAAGATTGACGGATGTAATACGAAGGCTGAAAGTTGGTTTTACGTTGGAAAGAGATGCGTTTTCGTATACAAGGTTAGTCTGTATAGAGTATGATTGCAACTACTCGTTGTTCCTTGCCGTTAATGTATCGGATTTTTAAGTACCCTTGTACTACGAAATGGCCTTATTAGCATATTATTCTGTTATTGAAATTGCTCTCTGTTCAATTACTTAAACCTCGTGGAAAGGAGAACCAGGTTTTCTTTGAATCTAGCGAATGTTAAAACTGTTATGAGTTTATCGTTTATAACTGCTGGTAAACCAAAAATCTTTAAATATCGCTGGGTCAAAACTCCTAATTATCTGTTCAATTTTTTGAAGTAGTCAGGAATTGTGTTCTATAGTTCAAGCTCAGCTCCCTGTTTAACTTGAAATTTACTCCGCGAGCCGCTCCCAGGCGTATGTCGGCTAATTATCGCGCTGGTTATGATTAAGTCTTCCATTGACGTGGAATGAACGGAATGATGCATATATCTCCATCTATATACTTGTACATCACCGCTCTGTATTTAAACTCGAAAACGATCTTGATAGCTAACATTAAGATGATTAACTTACTTCATTAGGCGAAGAGGAAGACACGAGTTCCAGGAGGTAATAGGAAAAGCAAGGTACGAGCAATTTGGGGGAAGGTTACACGACCACATGGATGCAGCGGAGCAGTGAGAGCTAAGTTCCGCACCAACCTTCCAGCTAAGGCAATGGGGCATAGGATTAGAATCGTAAGTTTAAAACTCCAGTGATGTTCTTATGTGATTTGAAATATTACTATTCCTTCATAATCGATCCAATCTCCATTCCTTTTCAGATGCTGTATCCATCAAGCATATAATATTTTGTTATTTACGAAGTGAAATAAAAAATGCTCTACAAACTTGTTTTTCATTTGAAATTTCATATGAAACAAGAATTTTTGGAGAGATAAAAATTTTTCCTTTGTCAAGTTGGGTGTTTTAATTGTGAACTTAAAGAAAGGGTTCAGTGTGGGTGGTATTATCAATCAAGTTGTTGGTTATCAAAACAAGGAAGCAAATAAGTATAGTGCTGGAGCCACAAAATAATTATTTCATTGTTCCATTACATGCAAATATTTTCCTGTGAATTTTCTCTCCTTAGCTGGAGAATCAATATTGTCCATCCTAACAATTTACAATAAATTCAGGAAATCTGTGGATTATCATTGTAAATAATTCAGTAGGACCTACCTTACAAGTAGGGATCTTGGTTAAGCCCCTGTCTTGTCTATACATTTTGCTTCTCCTAAACTCTTCTTATTACTTCACCTTTCGTTCATCCAGTCTGATGCAAGTTCCAAAAATTTTTGTGAACTTACATGAACTGAAATTCTAAAGGGATAGTGTGGTATTTTATTCACCTAGTGGAAACTCATCATTATAGTTACTTTGTTTAGTTTGATGTAATTCAGTAGTGACAAAGGTTTTTCTGAATTTCAAAATCAGAATTTCTGTTCTTATGTTTCTCATACAGAGAGGTAAATATTTTCCTTTTATCTGAATTCTAATGCCTCGAATCAACAGTTCTATATTTAGTGAATTCAAAGTATGCATAACATGAATCCAACATTTAATAATGAAATTGCTGGAGAACAGTAGAATGTGGTTCTAGGGTTTAATTATCCTTCCTACTGGGTTGTGAATTTTCAGCTGAAAACTTTCCAAATGTTCCAGCAAACTTAGAGCACATTATTACTTATTTTTTGACTGATATATTACCCGTGAATGTAATCTATAGGGATACCCTGCAAACTATCTTTTGGTGTGTGGCAGGGATTGCAAGGACTATTATAACTAAACCACTATAATGCCATGCAACTCAGTTCTACTTTATTTTAGGCAAATGTGAGCAATGTAGTGGTGCTCTACATGTGGTAGCAAGTGATGCATGACATAAAATTGGAATTGATACAACATGGTAGTTAAGTGGTTAGAATACCTGTCTGGAAAGAAGGTACCTGGACTTGACTCCCAGTCATATTGTATTACTATTAAAGACTTAGAGTTTAAAGCTTCTAATTACTGGGGCTAGATAGCTCTTGTAATGCAATTTAATAGGCCTGTCACCAATGTAATTAATTTGTTTTTTGCTTTAATTAAGTTCAATTAGTAAAGAAGGTGCTGGTTGAATATTTGGGTGAAAATGTTTTTTAAAAAATCAAATTCTTAGATACTCTTCCTTGAATTGAGTAATGTTTTGAATCCAAAGATGTCAATTGGCATTTGCTTATAGAAGTATCCAAAGTAGAATGGTCAAAAGGAAGGCCATAGCGTGTGATTTAAAACAAATTAAAAGGTACATAGGAAAGAGTATCAACATGTAGTAGAGTTAGCATTAGATCACGAATGTTTCTGTTGACCTTCGTACATTAATATTATTGCACAGTTTATTCATACGACGAATTTCTTTAGTGGAAAGGATTGCCAAAAAGTTATCACGCATCAACTCGAGTTTTTATTAGTAAGTAAAGTTGAATTCTCACACACCATATACATCAGAGTCAATGGTAAGAACTGATAACTAGAAAACCAAAAAGAAATCTCAGTTACGGAAGACACGAGCATCTATGACTTGATGCGGGTGACATGGATTTGAAATATATAAACTTATTAACAATTATAGTATCACACTCATAATAAATTTTTTCCACTAAAAAATGTTTGATGTTAGTATTCAATGTTCATTAGAAACATCGAGGAGAAGAAAAATTTGAAATGAAAGTTGGAATAACTGAAAGCAAAATGTAATTTCAATAATTAAGAACATGAGATCAAGCTGGATACTTCTCGGACAATTTATACTTTTTATCTTATATGTATTTCGTTTTTCATTCGATGATGGAATTGACAGGAGTATTTTTCACTATTGTACTTAATAAACCAAAATCTGAATTATCCGGTTAGTTCTTCAGGATAGGATATCATTCGATTAAGACACTTTCCAAAATTCTTAAGATCGGATGTCACTTATGTTTGCTGGTGATATTTTAAGGTACTTAGTTCAGCGCTTTCTTAAAGTTTAATTGAATTATACGATCAGTGGAAGTCGCACTACCTGATACAATTTACGCTCCTTTTATAATGAAAACCTTCCCATAGATGTCAGTGTGTGGCAAATGACGTCACCTGCAATGAGGACCACCCGCAAACGGAGGTGATTTCTCTTATCATGTTCCCTGAAATTTCGTTTTATCAGTATGGGAAGATTATTGAGTCAACGTGTATTAGAACCTATCGCTTCTTTAAAATTGCAGCAATTTTGCACTTATGAGGGATAAAACTATATATACAGGTAATTACCTGACATTGAGCCATGGATTTGGCGTTTTACACATGTTTATATTTTTTATGCTAAGGACAATAGAAAATTATGTAAATGATTTTATAAGGCTTTAATTATTATTTAATAATAAATCTCAATGATAGTACATTGAACTGAGGAGCATTCCTGAAATTTTATTCATAGTCCTTATTTATTATGAGCGTTTACGTGTGTTAGCTGAGATCAAGTACGTCTAAACGTTAAAAAATGAGTGCTTTATTGTTTATAATTTGAATGTTAGAGCTTATATAAAATTTAAAGGTTTAGAATGCATGTTATTGTTTTCATGATATTGTGTGATTATTTCGAGTTTGATCGTATTTCAGATTTTGGATGTCTCTAAACTCCGCATTCGTAGCCAAAGTATCGTTTTGTTATATCTCATGAATGTTTTATTAAAAATCTGTATTGGCGCCTGTTGATATCCTGATACACTAACAGTGGTAAGTAAATATGTACTCGAATAACATCTATAACTCTGTATTTACAGTCTTCAATATACCAGTCTCTTCTAATCTTGAAGATAAAATGTTGAAATAACGACTGAATGATGAGAGAAGTTTGCGTCTCCAGAAATCTCGAGTGTTTTTCATCTTTATTAAAGGAAATTTCCGTAATTTTAATAATTTGATTTCAATTTCTCGTTATGTAATGTTTACTTCGACCTGACATCTATTTGAAAAGAATGTTAGTAATCTCTTTTATAATTTATTTAATTTAAAGTAATTCAGCGATTGACTCTTTAGTGTCAATTTTATGAGTTTCGACGATTTGGTGCCATTATTTATGTACCAGTTTTTTATATTTCGCTCAATAAACATAGGTACAACTTCAGTACCTTTTTTTCTTAAAATCAGATTGCGGAATTTAACTTGGAAAATATATTGTTTTAATTATTTAATTAAAGTTTAATTATTTCCTACTCTTAAATTATTTGATGAATTACCACATGGTTTTGTTAATGTTTTTGCTCATTTCGGTAATTTTTGATGGTATTTATTTTGCTCTCTAATAATATCAAAATGTATAATTTGAATTAATATTTTCCTATATTGTGCTCTGATGTTCCTAAATTAACTCAAATGTCCAATTTATTAAGTTATTCGATCGCATGTAATATATTTAAGAGATAGACACAAATTCATGTCTCAACATTTCATTATATACTCTTTTGATGAATACCACTATAAACTATGTTACACCCATGAGTTTTAACACTCTGACTAATATTTTGAGGTGTCAAGTTTAGAATGTGCTAAATATTTAATGGTTTCTCTCGAATATTATCAATGGTAATTATTAGTCCATTTACTTTTGTTTGTTGTTGTTTATGCAATATTAAGAAAAAAGTAGCAACTATCTCAATAAATTTTATTTTAACAAAGTATTAAATTTGAGCATGTAGATGTCACATCATGGATTTTTTTCATTCTTTCCTGAAAATATGCGCTTCTCAAAGATTTCTCATTGGGTTTACTGATATGAAAGTTATATTCACTTATTAGTGCAACTTATAGCTATATGGACAAGGTATCCTAATAGTAATTGCTGCAATATTTATTTTTAAAATCTATTCATTTATATTAATAACCATTGATGATTCATTCATCCTTTGCCTGTTTTAGTAATTCAATTTCCATTACAACCATGTTCCATTATTATGAAAATCATCAGGTTCCCTGTACATTTTAGTGTAGTAATTATATTTGAAAACTTTTTTATGAAGACATTAAGGCAATTTGAATTTTTTTCTGAAGATTTATGTTATCTTTATCAACACACTTATTTACTTATCAATCCTCGTTATTGTCTTACATTGCTAAAGGTCATTATATCTCAGTATTATATTATCCAAACATCCATTACTCCTATCCGCTTGATTTATGGTGTTCATTCA
The DNA here is from genome assembly GCA_020796165.1 of Pantala flavescens. Taxonomy (NCBI): domain Eukaryota; kingdom Metazoa; phylum Arthropoda; class Insecta; order Odonata; family Libellulidae; genus Pantala; species Pantala flavescens. The sequence goes on along the minus strand of CM036881.1, from coordinate 41,642,127 downwards.
AGACCTGTTATTCTTTTACTTGATGGTTAAAGTATTTATCTGACCACCTTTAAGTCCGTCTATAATTTATCTGTATCATTTGGAAAATATGAGGGAAATAGGATTTGTAAGGGTCTAAAAGAGAGTGTGCTTTTTATATTCAGGAAAATTTGTTTCTCAATTTTTTAAAACTTATATTTCTAAGATGAATTTTGCTGTCATTACCCACACATACTACAGATGTTAAAACCATTCAAATATTTACAATTACATGGTGAGCAAAAGGTATATAATGATGATCATTTTGTTGGATCACTTTTTCTAATGTAATTATTACCTAAAACGTAGAGGATTCTTGTCTAATAAGATAATGGAATAAGCAAATAAATGTATTATACTTGACTTATAGACATTGTATTAGACTATACTTATGGTTAATTTGTAACTATGTAAGTATTGGACATAATTACAAATTAATTTAACACGTTTTAGCTTTTAAATCCAAAATCACTAACATTATCATGTTTTGTGGCTAAGGATTGTGATTTCAGATACATTGGTGAGGATTTGGAGGCGTTTGTAGGGCAGTGGCGTGGACAAGGCAGCAGCCAGGGGGGTGGCCATCGTCGGCCATGTCTGATGACGAAGACAAACCCCCCGCACCCCCTGTTAGGCTCACCAGCAACCGGTGAGTATCTATCTAAAGCTTATTGTAGTGTTTCTTTAATCTGTGCACCAATTATATCTTTGTCATTTTCACTGAGGTATCACCCCTTAAAATTTTTAACTGACCATTAATTGAATTGAATGTTACTGAACTAAAAATATCTTTATGATCTGTATATTCTCATTTGATTTCTGCCTGAATATAAGAATATTGAATCCATTATTGATCATTAAAGCATTAATTTTTAAAATCATATATGCATATCTAACCTCTATTTTAACATAAATTATTCTAATTGTTTTCTTTAGAAATATAATTGACACTAGACTCATATGTGTGTTAAAATTGTTAAAAGTGGATTATTTTATTTGAATCAGCTGTTTCTCAATCAAGTTAATTCTTAATAATATCGAGGATGTTAGTTGTAGATATTTTTCTGAATTTAATTGACTTCTCTGGCATTTCTTTTGGCCCATTGATTGAACCAAGGAAATATTAGCTTTTTTATTTATTTCCCTCCTGAAGATTCACTTTAAAGCAGTTATAGATACATAATTCTATTTCATGTAAAAGGTTATGATGAATTTTTCCTAGTCAAATAAAAGACAATGCTAAAATATGGATAACATGATGAATCTTAATGGAGTGTGTAAATAAAATGAGCAGTATGAATCTGATTTTTCACTAGCATTTCATTTATTCTTCTCTGTTCAATATTTTTTTGCGGTAGCGGCTATCATGCTAATTTTCCACATCTTTTTACTAACTACTTTGCATGAGTATCATAAGATAATTCAATACTATATAGCCCCTTCATGAAATTTTATTAAACTCATTGATAAGGAATTTTTTCTGAAGTTATATGTTCATTCAATTCGTATACACTGACTCTTGATTTTTTTAACCTTAGTTAATATTATCTAGTTTCTGTATCTATGTATCTCAAATGTAGCTCTCTATATGCATATTAACATTGAAATATCATTGAATAGATATTGTGAATGGAATAGTTCTTGTATGTTGATAAATAATCTCTCTTTGAGAATCTATTTGAAATACAATTTATTAATAGCCTTCAATGATGCTTGAATTCATCTTAGGATGTGAAAGTTGTTTTAATTACCCTGGTATTTATATCACCTCTTCTAGTTGCTAGTAGAATCAATCTGTTTAATAATATAAGCATTCAATTTTATATTGCAACATTGGCATCCTTTTATGTATTTTGCACCTAATGAATATATCATGCATTTTCAGCCTTTCTGATAAAAGGAACTTAACTATAGTGCTGCTGACTTGCATAACTTCAAAATCCTTTGAAAATTAGCACAAGCAGTATTGGTACAAAAAAACACCGAGCCAGCAATGGAAATACATGCTCAATTGAAATATTGAATATCATTTATTTCATTTTCATTGCAGGGGGGAAGTGCCTCTGGTTGGAGTGCCTGTGGACATGAGGCCTCTTCCAAAGGAACCAGAGGGAGAAGAACGCAAAAAGAAGCCTGGACTCAAAAGTAAGATGGCTATGAAGCGAGTTCAGGGTGGGGGAGGAAGTGGAAGTATCTCTGGCAGTGGGGGAAGTGGTGGTAGAGAAGGTCCGGATGGAATCAAGCCCAACATCTCTTATCCAACAAACTTCGAGCACACTGTCCATGTAGGATTTGATTCTGCAACTGGAGAGTTCACTGTAAGTTTATGGATTATTTATGATTTTTCTTTATAATCATATTTATTACTGCAGATAGGGTGAGAATGAATCATGTAGCAAAATTGAGATATGAGATAAATTTGCAAGTCATGCTGCTCAAACGTAATTGTCTTAGTCAATAAAACATGGCCATTTAGCGGTTGAGGCATTGCTATGTATCCTTCCAGAATATCTAGCTGCCGAATATTTTTTGAGCTTAAGTGAAGACGTACGCATTAATATTATTTTTTAAAAATTGGCTTTTTTGTCATGGGAGCTAAATTTTTGCTACATCCCTCCTTTGATTTGCAATATTATGTTTCAACATTCCATATCCCATTCCAGTATTCTGACAGTTTTTTGTTATGATAGGTGAGATTGGCTTCAAATGTCATCAACTTAAAAGGCAGACTTAGTGCATGGAAATTATTAAGAGTTGATTAATTGACAAAACAGCATCTCTCCTTTGTTCTTTGAAACTTAAAATTTGTAAAGTTGAGCTAATTTAGTTGGTAGCTATGTTTTGTAGTACTTGAAGTAGAAATGAAATTTTTATTTCTTTCTTTGAAATAATCAGCATAAATATTTATATGTATGAATATATATATATATAGCTTAAAAAAAGAAACCCCTGTAAAATATACAATTTCTCTCATTTTAATACATTTTAATACATTAGCAGTTGCTTGTTCGTTATGAATTACATTGCAGTTTAGTTTAAATATTAGAAACATTAATATTCCACCATCCCAACAGGAGTTCTTTGGAAAGTTTTGTAAATACTCAATATTATATTTATTTTACTATGATGTTGCAGCAGCAAAATTTGTTTTAACTAAACAGCATTACATCTTTAAATAAGCGTTCAAATTCATTTCATATCATATGCATCATGAATGTTCTCAGTACGTTAATTTGCTGTATCCTATCCAAGTTTTCATTTTGTAATTTTGTTTTTTAGCATTTTAAATTATTGCTTGTTGTGTGAGAAAATAATTTAATTTGTTTTCATGCCGTCATAAATGTTGTCATTTAATATTTTTAGCACTTTACTTGCCTCACTCCCTTAAATATTCCAATTTCTTTTGTTTCAAGCTGCCGTTAAAAGTAAGTAATTTATTAAAGATTTCATTCATATTTTGCTTGCAAATAAAACATTAGTTAACCTAGCTGTAAAAAATGTGTGTTAATTTTACAACATTCAGGATTTTATTGTTTATGCTCTATTTTGCTGTAGTATATGTATTTTTAATCCGTACTGTCAGAATTTTAAAATGTTTGTTTAATTTTTATTCAGTGTTTATAACTATTATTTTCTGTATCTGATTTTAATGAAATTTTATATAAAGTATGAAAATTTTCTGTATGCATTTTATTTTTTGCATTTCCCTGAGCCATTTGGCTATTATTTGCATTTATAATGGAGATTGTGTTATTGATGATAGTGGAATTGTAAGTAGTTTTGGTAAATTGTGAAAAATGATTGAGTAAAATTTTTATTTGATTCTTTTTTAATTTGGACTTAACTGTTTAAAAACATCACTTTGAAGGCATCTCAGTAGGGTTTTCTTGTTCAATTTTGATATCAAATTTTTTAGCCTGTGTTTCAGTTGTCTCATAGCTGAATTGCAGTATAAAGTTGAAGTATACTTTCATTGTGTAAATGATAAGTTGAATATGGTTTAGATAGGTATTAGAGATAAAATTATGCACCTAAATGCATCTGATCGTAGCAATGCCAGTTTAAATGGATTTGCATTTCAGTCTTTATTTCCAAAGAATTTATGTTTTACCATAATTGTGATTTTGTTTCTTCAGTTACGTTAGCTTTGTTTTGGGAACCGGTTATACAAATCAGTGTTGTAAGTGATGAAGTGGCATGAAGCATCATTTGATTATTATGTTTTTTTTTGTGAATTGCCCTCAACTCAACCTACTCCTCCTTGTTATATGTTCTTCAATGAAATATATTCAGAGATGAGGCTAAATGTCTTCTTATCTTGAAACATCTCTTAATATGTGAGAAGGTAAGCAATAAAGAAGGTCATTAAATCCCTAAAATTTCTCTGGATTTAAGGATATAATATCAATTTCAGAAATGTAAAAATTACTATTGCAAATGTTAAAAATATTTTTACATTTTATTTTACATTATGTATTTAATAGTACTTTATATAAATAAATAAATATTTTCTTTTTCCCTTATTTAATTACTTCTTTCTAAATTTGAGCTAGAAGTAATGAAATTATAATAGTTCAGAGTAACCTTTTAAAAAATGGTCCGAATAATTTAGAATATATTATTGTCCCAATAAATTGTTAGTTTAATCAATGTCAAACATTAAAGAATATCTCTTATAAATTATCAATTTAGAAATGAAACTCCATGCATATAAGAACAGTTAGTCACATTAAAATGAAGTATCTTACTATAGATGTGATCTTATTGAAGGTGACATGATCTATTTTTTACTTAAATAAATGTTATCCTTGGAATAGCCCTAGATCAAATGCACTCTGTCTAATCGGAATTTTTAAAATTCAACTTCATGCTGATAAGCAGCTGAAAGCTGTTAATTGGAGACTTTTTTAACCCCCTTCAGAAATCATTCTGATGATCCTTTCAAATATTGCATGATCCAGGCGAAAACTTTGTTTATCCAATATTGCAGCAAACTGGTAAATCAGTAAAGTAGCAATTCATTTTGATTTGGAAGAACTTTATGTGAATGTGTGTGCTAAATAATTACTATAATGGTTAAATTCTTCTTTTAAACAAATAATTATTTTACAAAAGAGATACAATTTTGTGCACGAGCAAAATTATTATCTGCTGGATATTTTCATATTCTATTGTAAAATCTGAAACAGAAGGCTCAAACTCACCTTAGTAAGATAAGAAGAGTTTAAATCATAGTTTATGAAAATTAGCAATTGCTGGGGAAATGCACTGCTGTGCAAGCATGTATTGCAAAATTATCTGTCATGATAATGGTATGTAGTCATGTAATTATGTTTTTTTGTACCAGAAGAATATCTATCAGTTTTATATCTACATAAAAAATTTTTCTTAAGTTCCCTAATTCAAGAATATGGTACACAAAAAGTCTATTGTGTTTGATTTATTAATTTATCTTTGTGATATCTATTTATATGAAAATGAATTTTATTAAAGATGGTGTCAAACAATTTTAAAGTCATTCTGTAAGTGAAAATAACAGGGTTTTATTATGTACTCAACAGTTTATTTGTATAACTTTCAATTTTACTAATGTTTAATGTTTTATTTTGTAATGTTTCAATTATATATAAGTAAGCTGTTTAAGAATCCAATATTTTTTCATTCAGACCATTTAAAACCATATTAGAGGTAAATAAAAAATATAATTTTACATCCTGTATGGAAAGTCCATATTACTACTTCATATATTTTTTGGGATATTTCTCTTATCTTTCTCCAGTTTGTGGAGTTTTCTATATTATTATTAAGGATATTCAGTTTATTATACTCCATCATTGTACCTAATATTGATACATTTGTTTCATTGGAAAAAGTTTTATTTTGAAAACTACTGTGAGGATTCTATCAAATAAGGACATTTTTGATTTGGAAATAATATTATTCATTCTAGAGTGTAGAGGTTATATAACTTAGGAAACTCTATTAGAAAAAATGACAACTTGGTTTAACTCGCAGTAAAATCAAGCAATAATGATAAGGACTCAATTGGCTGAAATAAGTTGCATAGAGGGATATAATTTCATGAAACTTAGAATAAGTATTATTAATTGGTAATTTTCTTCCATTTAAATTAGGCCTATCTTGAAATTTCTTATTTAAAAATAGAATTTTGTATTAGTAATCTTTTGAATTAGCATTTTGTAGAGTATAATAAATCAGAGTATACTTGTAAAATTACCTAGTAATTTTGGAGATATTTGGAGATCATTCCTCTGTCCTTTCAGCAGTTTACTGTATAATTATCTGTAGGAACCGATGCAGAATTTTTCTGTTGAATGGTCTAATGGTAGTTAATTCAGTTAACTGTATTGAGGTTAAGTGTAATTATATATTGATAATCAGTAATCATTGAGAATTAAAAATTATTTGTTAAACTTCATTTTTTCAGGGTATGCCAGAAGCTTGGGCAAAGCTGCTAATGAGTTCTAACATTAGCAAACAGGAACAAAAAAGTAACCCTCAAGCTGTACTTGATATTCTTAACTGGTATGACACCTCATCTAAAGAGGTTAAGGCGTCCAAATTCATGACTACCACTAAAATGGTTGGTAAGTATCAATTTCAAATTAATAAAATTATACCTCAATATTCAAATAATGGTTATTGAAATTATTTTAAGAATCCATCTATAAATTATTCTTTTCTTTCTGTAGAACCTCCGCCACGACCCAGTGTTGGTGGAGTAAGAGGCCAATCTGTTAGTGTCAGCTCGTCTCCTAGGCACCAACAGCAACAGCATGCACATCACCGACCTCATCAGCATGTCTCTCCTTCATTAGTGCCTCCACCCCCTCCACCATCAGTCTCTTTGCCACGTTCTACTGCTGCTTCTGGCCCTTCATCTTCTGTTCCTGCTCCTCCTGCAGCTCCGCAGATGGTATGTGGATCATTCTCAATCTGTCTATGACTTTCATAGACTAATTTAAAAAATCCTCCAGTTTATTTATTCATGGAAACAAATCATAATTAGCTATAATAATAATTTATCTCAAGAATGAAATTTCCCAAACTACAGTAAGACCCATTTTAACGTAGGGTATACGTTCCAGTTCATAACTTCCAGCACTAAATGAAACCATTAAACAAGGCAACGTATCACGCACATATGTAAATTTGTAATGGGGATCAGTGAAAAGAACAAAGAGTAAGAAAATTTATTATTTCTTGCCAAATTTATCACAATAAAATAAAATATTATGTTTATATCTTTATATGCCTAATAACCTTGATGAGAACAAACAAATCAACTGTGACGCAGGAAAGCTGCGTTTGTACTGGGATTATGACTTAGGAAAATACATTTAGAACCTTTTTTTCTGGACAGGCTAATGAAAGAATGTTAAAAAGATACATAGTTTATCTACATATCACCTTAGTTATAAAGTGCACCACTTTTGGTTGGAGCATCGCCATTTCATTTGCACACATATACAACAAGTATCAATACAGTGTGCAATTTAGGGGAATCCCGATAATACCACGTAATACTGAAACAGAGTGAAGCGGGGGCTTACTGTTCATCTTTATTTTATTATTACATTACTTTTATTTATGAATACAATTCAGAAAATCTAAGGTGGTGGGATTCTACTGCTCTAAACCTCTATTTATGATTCCTATTTAACTGTTACAAAAATATATGAATTGTTACTAATGTTAAATTTTGTAAATTGTTTTGATAAAAATAAATACAAATAACCTTTAAACACATTTTAAGTCTATTTATGATAACAGTTTTATAAGGGTATACCTAATTCATTTTAATATACTTGAATCATACAATTATTTGAAACTGAGCCATCTTTGATATTTTAGGTGCATATGGTAATGACCCCTCCCATATCAGGAAGTAGTAGTAGTGGTAGTCAGAGTCAGCCTTCATCTTCTCCGTCATCTGAAGCCACAACTACAGATGAAAGAGAAGAAGGAGAAGAAGTGGAGGATGGAATTGTGGGTGATACTGGAGGGGCTGGTTGGCCACCTCGTAGACAGCCTGGTTGGGAAGGAGGGGAAGAAGAACCACCACCTCCTCCAGTTGCAACACGTCCTGAGCGTACCAAGTCAATTGTAAGTCTCTTCCCTGACTTTTGTTTGAAAAAACTGGAACACTGAACTGCTGGTCATTTTGTTCAAATTAATTTTCTTAGTGTGCGCTTTGAAATGTTTGATTGTAATTTAACTCAACCAGATTCCCCAGTAAATGTATGTGTCCAGTTAACTAAATCAAAAGCTCTAAAGTGAAATTGCTGAATCGGATCACTGTTCTAGATTTTAATTAAGCTGACCATAAAGTCAGAGCAACTTAAATTGATGCTACAAGCTTTATCTACATTAAATTCTTTAAGGTTTAGTTGAAGTGAAATACTGTTATGTAATTTTTCCATGTCAATCGAAGAAAAAAAGTTTTATATAAAATTTTCTCAAAATATCTAGATGATTTTCATTGCAATCTTTTTTGTCATTTTTTATTTACTATAATTCCTATGAAACATTATTATTGATAAAAATTAATTAAATTGCTCCAATATTTCAAAGTGTATAGAATGAAAAACTTTCGTTGGGATCTTCGTCTGATTTTCACTATGAAAATTATGACATGACCCAGCTGCTAATTACAGAGAAATTTTACATTAATTAAACATATTATTTATCAAAAAATATTTGTTTATCCAATCTCAATTTTATGGTCTGTTTTAAAAGCAGAAGAAACGGAAGTTGACTTTACTTTTATGTTGGGTATGGTAATAAAACATTATTTTGCACTTTCTAGTACACGAAGCCTGTAGAAGAGGAAAGTGGAGCTCCAACTAATGGGAGCATAGCTCCAGCAACTACCACTCCATTCCTCTTGGATAAGAACAAAAACAATGCAACAGGAGTCCCAGTTGGGGGAACAGCAGCTGCAGCTGGTGCTGGAACCTTTGATAAACATCGTAAGAAACGTATGAGTGATGAAGAGATTTTGGAGAGGTTACGGACAATAGTAAGTGTAGGAGATCCTAATAGGAAGTACACCAAGATGGAAAAGATTGGTCAAGGGTAAGTGTTTCTTAATTTCTAATAAATATTGTTGGGCGTATTTCAAATACAGCAATTTCAGTGATTTATTATTGTGTATTCAATCATCATTTTGTTATGTAATGTCTTTAGTTATAAGTTTTCAATTAATATTTACATCTACCTGAATATTGTCTAAAATATGCACTAGATGAAAAAATGAGCTACTTTCTTGTCATAATACATGTGTTTACAAAGGAAATTTATATAAGTCACACTATTTTAATGATTTTCTTGTGAAAAATAGCCAAAATTAAGGAATATAATTTATAATAATTGAAGAACATTCTTCAATTAAAATTAGAAATTTTGGTTGTTTTTTATTAGCTTCTTCATCACACATAATTATATATGAACATTTTAAGGGTTTTGTACAAAGGACCCTCCCCCAACTCTTCTTTGCAATATGATGTCAAGCATTTAATAACTTTTGCATCAATTCATATTCAAAGGAGTGAATTTGTGGAAAGCCATAGTAGTATAAAAAACTTAGTAATTTCCACAGAAAACTTGATTTACTCGCGTCCAGTTTTGTAATTTTACAAAATGCCTAATGCTTTCCACAAAACCTGTCATGAGTAAATCAGATTTTCTGTAGATATCACAAAGTTTTTCATTGTATAATTTTGTACTAGATTTCCTGCACTTTGAAAAGATATCTAAACACCTATCTTGGGAAAAAAGGACTCAGGTTTTGAACGAGGTTAGATCAGTCATGTCATCTTAGCTGTCAACATTTTGTTCACTCTATCAGTCATCATACTCTTAAGAACAGCTGGAGATTACATTTCCCTTAGCTGATTATTTGCTCATCAAGATAACCTTCTTCCTATATTCTTCCCCAATCATTCAAGCCTCCTTGACACTTTATGGCAATTATACTCTTTCTTATCACTCCCCTTTCACACCACTCATGTATATAAAAGTAAGGATAATTGTTAAATTGATTTAATTTAATGCTTTAATTCATTGGTTATCAGTTGCCTGTTCAACTAATTTTATTTTATAGTGCCTCAGGAACAGTATATACAGCTATTGAGGCATCAACTGGAATGGAAGTTGCCATCAAGCAGATGAACTTATCACAGCAACCTAAGAAAGAACTAATAATAAATGAAATCCTAGTTATGAGAGAAAACAAACATCCAAATGTTGTGAACTATTTGGACAGCTATTTAGTCGGAGAAGAACTATGGGTAAGAAAATACAATATTATTTGGAAAAGTAATTGAGTGAAGATGGCATATCAGTTATTTTTGGTTGAACCTTCACTCTACTTAGTAGTAGTTAGTAACTACTTCTAGTAGTAATAGTTTAAATTGTTTTATAATCTATTTTTTATAGGTTGTGATGGAATATTTGCCAGGTGGTTCATTAACTGATGTGGTAACAGAGACTTGCATGGATGAGGGTCAGATAGCATCTGTTTGTCGAGAAGTATTACAAGCTCTTGAGTTTCTGCATTGTAACCAAGTCATACATCGTGATATCAAATCTGACAACATTCTCCTTGGAATGGATGGCAGTGTTAAATTAAGTAAGTCGTTATAGGTCCCATCTATAATCCCAAAATATATTTTATGATGGTGAATTTTTTTGGTGGCTTAAGGCTGACTTTGTTCAGTTTTTCTTTTACATTACTCTCTCTTGCCTCTCCATTTTTATATGCCTTATATATAAGGCTTCTCTCAGCTTAACCAATTTTCTCCATTTTTAGTTCCTAGCTGGAAATACTATGGCTTCAGTTCTCTCCCCTTTGTTTCATGGAATTTTAGTTTGGCTCATTATATAATAGAGTTTAAATCATCAATTGAAAAGCTATAGGGATTTAATTATAAGAAATAGTGATCTCAGGACCTTGTAAATCAAATTCGATGATGATTGTTTATTTCTGGTAAAATACTCAGTATGTTAACCTTTTATTTTATTAGTTATGAGAAAGGAAGATAAAGTCTGAAAGTTTCAAAATAATGTTAATCCTTGCTATTTGGGTCCTTTCTTTCTTCAGTAATATAGGATGAACAATTAGGATTTCTTTCTTAATATTTTCATTGTCTTAGAATAGTGGTTGACTATTTTTTAAGTCTCTCCGAGTTTGGTTTCACTGTGGTTTGACTATAAGCTAGGTTATTGGTACAAATCTAAGATCTTAATAATGCTAAAGAAAAATACATTTTTCAAACGTACAAAGAAATTTATAATTGATACTGTAATTCAGTTATTTTATCATAAATCTTAGTATTTAGTTATTTAGTTTATTTCTTATTCATTAATTATTTCCTTATCTCATTCAATTTTTTATTACAGCTGACTTTGGATTTTGTGCCCAAATTTCACCGGAACAGTCAAAAAGAACTACTATGGTTGGCACACCCTATTGGATGGCTCCAGAGGTGGTAACACGAAAGCAATATGGTCCCAAAGTTGACATTTGGTCTCTTGGAATCATGGCTATTGAAATGATTGAAGGAGAGCCACCTTACCTCAATGAGAATCCTCTGAGGGTATGAACTCTTTCCACTTGAAACTAAACCTCTTAAATTTCACATAATATGAGTAATTAAGATGTTTTTTTAAGTTTTTTTCCCCCAAGACTATAATAGAATAGAGATGAGTTCTATTTATCCATATATGTGTAAGATGTAGCTTCTTTTTTATTTACCTTGTAGGCTCTGTACCTGATAGCTACCAATGGTAAGCCAGAAATCAAGGAGAAAGAAAAGCTTTCAGCTATTTTCCAGGATTTCCTTGATATGTGCCTGGAGGTGGATGTGGAACGAAGATCATCAGCCTCAGAGTTGCTCAAGGTTGGTTTTGAACAATTTGCTTCATTGTTATTTTATCATTTAAACCTTATGGTTTTTGGAGACTTTACTTTAGTAGCAAAGTCAAAGAATATTTAATTTTGACATTCAAATACTAAAAAACTATATTTTAAAAGGAAAATCAATATTTTATCAGTAGAAAGTTTTTTATATTCACTCCTATAGATAGTTATTTTATAGCCACCTCTCATTTATCTTTCCCAGCATCCATTCCTCAAGAATGCACGGCCACTGACATCTCTCACACCACTCATTTTGGCTGCCAAGGATGCTGCTAAGAGCCATTAGTGAAACACTGCCAAAATTCAGCCTTGATCCTGTTTTTTAACCACCGAATTTTAACCAGCTGTCCTTTTCCTCAGTTTTCTCTAATTTGGATCTCCCAAAATACCCCATCATTATTTGACCTTATGGAAGTTATTGTATAGCTTGTCATCTGAGTTGACAGTACTTCTAAAGAGTAACAAAGAAAGAGCAAATGAAACCCATCAACGTTCTCAGAGTATATTTCAAAGCTTAGAGTTGAAAGATCTTGGAAAAGTTTTAAAAGAAGAAAAATTCCCTGGAGTTTGTGGTTCTGCACTCTTTATTAAGACCTCCACTTTCTTGTGTTGTTACATTCTAAGTGTATAGTAGGGAATGAAGGGTCTATAAAATGAAGGGGAAATGTGGGAGTCCCATTAGACCAACTTATCCTGTTTTTTTTTCATCACAACCATCTCCAGAAAGATTGGCAGCAAGTATAAACTCAGAAGGAAAAGGGCAGGGAATTTGATGAAGATATTATTTAACTCCTCTTCTGGAGAGTCAGGTTTTTAACATTCTGATTATGTCCATAAGGACTGCTAAATCTAGTAGACGTGTGCCTCACTGATTCTAATCTCTAATTTCTGAAAGCCATTGAGGAAATATATAAAGAATTATATTAATAGATTCATAATGTATAGTTTGCATATGAAAGTGAATAATGCCTAATTGAATATAATCATGATTGAATATTTCCAAGGTAAAGGAAAACAGAGGTGTAGTGTATGAAAGAGACAATAGATTTATATCTTTCGAGAGACTTTTTTTACCCAGCATGCTCCCCAGAGTGACTATGCGAGTAAATTTGAAATGAGTGTATATATTCAAATGTGTATACACACATACTTGTAAATATTGAAATCATAGTGAATTATTGTTTTCTTTTTGTGCAAGTTTGGGTTAGTATGGTGCCTCTTGCTTGTTGATGTCCTTCATACATGGCTTTATTACCTTATTCCTATGATGAAGAGGGTTGACCATATTTAGGCAGCCTTATATAAGCATCTGTTAGTGCTGAATTAAACAATTGACCTTTAATATGCCCTGAGATGTTGGTTGATGCATTTTATTTGAGAAGACATAATGTGAGCTTCAAATATTCAGCCGTGATTTTATATGGCAGAGAGTTTTAAAAATTGGAGTTCTATCCAGACCATATGCTTAAAGCAGCTATCAACGAAGTGTCCTCTCTATATATTAAAGATTGTTTGAAAAGCACCACCTCTTCCTGTGCAGCTATTTGCTTTTTGTTCTGGTGCTCTCTTCAGATATAGCTATAATTTTTACCCAAGAAATTTCAAAAAACTTAATTTTATCACCTGTAGGAAATATAAATTTACTTAGTGTTTGCTTTGTAGATCTGATTCATAAATATTTTTTTCTATTTTTGAATAAAGATAAAATGTGAAGAAATTGGAGGTATTGTGAGGTAATAGGCTTTCAGTTTTTTTTTTCAAATGTTCTATTTGTGCATATATGGTATGCCTTAACTTGTGAAGGACAAGAAAGATTTTTTGCTTGTAAATTATAAAGTATTATTTCCTCTCCTTCCAAATTTGTTTTAAAAGTTCAGAATTAAGTATTTACAGTGAAATTTTTTATTGTTTTGTGTGAAGATTGTGTAGGAAAGAAATGGATTTTTAAAGTATTAATAAATAATACAGAGTTAATGGTTGGCAATAGATGTGAGTGTTTGTGAATGTCCTATTTTTCCAAGCTGAAACCTGTCTCATAGAGATTATGAGTTAAAAATTAATTGAAAACATTGTTTTGGTGCTACAGAGTAAACCCCATGAAATTGATAATGGGTGATATGAGTTTTTTTAATTATCAATAATAAATATTATCAACAGTTGGTCCAATACATCAAATATTGTGGACCGCTGTTTTCCTTGTTGATTGTGTCAGTTTGGTCACCAAAATTGATTGTGTGAGACTATGCCTGTTTTTTATTTAATATATTAGAATAGTATAACTGCCATGATTCACATTCATTTCGGATAACTTTCTTATGTAATGTAACTTCATGTGCTGCTTTTCAAGAGCATAGCTTGGTTTTCCATCATTGTTTACTGTAATGTTGCAGATTATTCAGGGAAACAGGGTTTTTAAATAAGTCACTGTTAGTAGTTTGTTTTCTATCTTGGAAATTCTCTTTGTGTATGCTTACTAAACTATTGGATGTATTGTTATTTATTTCCACCTTGTAACCTTATGCTTTTGAGTCTGTGGTTATAGTAAGGCTGCTTTTTATTCATCCCTTATCAAATCATATTTTTAATTATATTTTTATTTTATTTTGTCAATTTTGTATTTTTTTGAGAAATCATTCTTGTGCCATTTCAGTACTTCCTAATTCTGTGCAGCTATGCTAGGTAGATTTTTAATTTATTTCTTGTAAAGGCTGACTTCTGAAACTTATTATCTAGACATAGCCTTAAATCAATAGTCAGTCAATGGATATCAATTTATTTTAGTTTTACATTCCTGTAAGAAAGCATTTTGACTCAATTGTTATTCAGTTTGGAGTCAAAGTAATTTTAATTCAAACTTTGTTTCTCTTGTCCTTCGCATATGTCTTTTTTCTAAGAGTTTGTGAATGTGGCATTATAAAATTTCCATCCCTTGTATTGCTTCTACTTAAATGATTTAGTTTATTTGTAGAACTTTTCTGTCCATTCAACATTTGATCAAAATTTAAGAACCATGAGTCATAAAATGCTGAATTAGGAGAAATTGGTCTGACTGACCAGAATTATGTGCCTATTATTTTTTGATTGACCTTGATGGTCTAGTGAGATAAAAGTTGTGAACATAAAAAATGCTTCATCATGACCAAGTGTGACGAATCAGGCTGTCAAAGATGCATAATATAATTGTTGTCAGTGGGGTTAATCTTAAAATTATGCTCAAATAACTTGCTGAGCAATATCCTGCCTGTGACCTCTAGTTCCCAAAATTAAGCTTCATGCAGTCTTGAGCTGCCTAGTTTGAATGCCAATGTGAGCCTTTGCTAGGAAAACCGTGGAGTTGTGCTGGTTGTGGACCATCATATCACCTTGTGTCTTTCCACTGATACATGGTGTTTTTAATGGCAGGTTCAGATTGAAACTGGAGAGGAGGAGCATTTTCACAATGCTCTCACTGTCTTTCCATTTGGTGCCTGTGTCTTCCTTATAATTGATTAGAAGTGACTGCTCTCACTTTATCAATTTTGGTCAATTTTTTTAGAATTATGTAATACATTACTGTTTTAAAAAGATAACCAACTTTGTCCATTCTTTTTTAGCATCATTCTTCTTCAATGAATAAATTGTGCAAAATTTAACAGTTTATGATCTCAAAAGTTGCTTCTCCAGGCTGGTTATGGCAAGTGAAGGACACTTTCATGTGTTGACGGTGTCAGTAACTTGTTGATTTTTCTGTGATTGCAGTTGAGGAAGTGTAGAAGTGTTATTGAATGTGAGCTTAAAATAGACTCGTGGTTTTCAAGCTGTCTTGGTAAGGATTTGAAAATGTACCTAAAATGGAAGTTTTGGAGGTGCAGTGACTTTGCTCACTCTCCAATATGTGTATGATTTTTGTCATTGGTTTCTAACACTTCTCAAAGTTCTGTGAAGTATAATCATTGAGTCATGTGTCAGCAATTTTGTATGCTCATTGAGATAAGTAAAATTATTCGGTAATTAATGTTTTTGTTTAGCCATTGTCAACCATACATATCCAAAGTTATTACCTTTTATGCTCTTATTATTATAAATATTTTCTACTTTAACTCAAAAACTATTATATAAAGCAGTTCTCTATTGACCTTTAATTTTTTTGGGAATGATTTAAATTGTCTCTAATTAAAATATTAATGACTAATCAGTAGATAAATAAATCACATTCTTTGTTTATTGATCATCTAAGTTTTATAATCACAGGTTACATTAAGTATTTACCTAGTATGCTAAGAATAAATTCATAATTACTAATACCAATTCAGTATTATTGTAAAGATATTGAAAAATCACACCTCATCGCAAATTTAAACTACCTATGAGAGAAAATTTTTCAAAATCTCTAGTTTTGGGAAAAATGATCTTATCAAGAGGCAATATACTTTAAAATCTTGAAAAGATCGTATATTACATAAACGAATATCAGCAACACAACAATGGTAAAATGAAAAAGTTTTTGCTCTTTGTTTTAAGGATTTTCTCCTCAGCTGCTACATCCGAGCTACTGTTTCTTCCATGGTTGTAACATATTATAAATATTTATTTGTCATAGTTGAAAACTAACATGCGCTGTTGAAGTGAAATTAATTTAAAGCTAGTTATAACTATGAAGAATTTCTTCTTGCGTCGAAATTGTTTTTACTCTCGCAAATAAAGGGGGGGTAAGGGCAATAAATCTAGATAATAATTTTTGACTTAAGCTTGTACTACACACAAATGTTTGCTAATTCAATGAAACTTTTCAATTCTATATATAAAGAATTTCCGTTTGTCAAACCCTAATACTCTATATCATTAAAGCTTTTAAAGGCGTACAAATAAATTTTGTAAAAAAAAACAATTTTCTATAAAGCACTAAAAGCAAAAAGGAGCTACTCTTTTTAAGTGATTAAAATCAAACATATCATGAGAAAATTGCAGAATATTTTGATTTTCTCTAAGTCTTTGTTTCAAGGCGTGAATTTTCAAAGACACTGCGTTGATATCTTAACTTGGCCGAAATGTGGTCCACCCGAATTTTCTCCTCCTTGTTATGGAGAAACCACTTAGGTCCATGACCGAAGAATATGGTGTTTGCAGCATTAAAATAGTGTCGTTTTTTGACATGAATTCATAAATCGTGAGTAGTTTGAGCATATTATCCTGGTAGCAAAGTCATGAATTTTTTGTTGCTGGTCAGGCCGATTTCTTCTTACAGCCTTTCGCAGGTGCGGTAATTTCTCCAGGAAAAAATTCTTTCCATCTCTTGATTGTCTACGATTTGGCGGTAAGAATACATTTTCTTCAGCTTGAAATATAAGATATGTGTAAAGTTTAGGAAAAATTAGATTTTATCCGGCAGATGAGACTGAGCGTTTCGTCATAATTAGTCAGCAGTGTTGGTTAGTTATTGTGATGGGACACCAATGTCTTTATTCATTAACCCTTGAGCAATTTTCATTCGGTGTAATTTTATCATCACCTATATCGTGTGCTGAATATCCGAGTAATTGCATAGCCCTGAGACAAAAATGAAAAGCAAACTTCACAAAAAACCTGCGATTATCCGTAGTCAAATCAATCACCCTCGCTCATCATCGGTTGCGTATGTTTCAGGATGATTAGGGTGATCATCATTGGCATCTTCGTGAACATCTTGATAACGTTTTTACCTATTTTAACGCATTTTTCACGGATTGATAATCGCCAACATTATATTCCAATATCTCCGATGTGATACATCAATTTTTCCTATCCTTATGGATAATTTTTATGTAAATTCCTTATTGCATTACCTATGTTGATGCAAGACAAAATTGCTATATACAGTCTTACTTTAACATTGTTTAGTAACGAGAATACACTAAGTTTGAAATTTTTACCATTCATATTGTATATTTAAATCTAAATATTAATTTACAGAAAAATTTTTTGTGTTATTTATCGCGTAAAATCAAAGGTTTAAAATTTAATTCAGTATGCACTAATAAGCATGTAAAGAGTTAATTATGTATGAGAAAAATTTTTCCGAAAGTTGCTCAAGGGTGCATATTACCGAAGTACATATCCTGAAATATAATATGTTCATAGTGAGACTAAAACTATGCTGATAAACTGAATGTATTACTGAATGATTGAATGAGCCAAATCGTCCCAAATAATAAATTTATTTACTTGACATGTGAATTAAAAAGGCAGAATTTCCGAGCAACTCTGTTCCTCTATCTTCAACTTTGGTCCAGCTTATTGAGATAAAAAAAGTCCTCAAGGCTTTAGTACAGGTAACCATTCGATAGACAATAAAATTGGTGATCATACTGTAAAGCACTTCCCTCTTTTAAAGTAAGGATATGACTCAGATAGAAGTGCATGTATGATTAAAGTTGCTTTATTAAAAGCCGATAGAAATCTAGAAATCAATAAAAAGTTATAGAATGAAGAAATTCTGTATTCACGATACTTTAAATATAAATTTCTCATATGAAGAGTTTGATACGTGACATTTTCATAGTATCGTCCACTAGTTGGAGCGATGGGAGAAGTAACGCTTCTCTGGTAATCCTACACGCCATAACAGTTGCCATTTTGATATAAGGTGTTAGGATCTCGTAAGGATTGCCGGCTTGCAGGAAAGTTTTGACTGAAAATACTGGTAAGAATTGCCAGATATTGGAATGAATCCTCCTTTGATTTATAGAAGCTATATATCTTGTGTTGAATTCTTGAAACAGCAATTCTGGGCCCTATTGCCCGTGATATTGACAAATCCCGCGTGGTTTGTATAGTCAAGCGCAATGAGAATTAGTGACTAATTTATGCTCAATTCTCTTTTGCAGAAAGTTTCATTATGGCAGAAGAATCATCAGACCGAGCTCCTGGAAGTTATATGCGAGGTAGGGGGAGACCTGGCCGAGGCGGAATGCTAAGAGGTAGAGGAATGTTTGGTGATGGACTACGGGGAAGGTCAGTTACCGACATTATTTCAAAATTCATCATGTTCGATTTTAATGAAAAAATAAGTTGATCAATAAAATCTCATGTTTTAGGGGTGGCAGAGGAATTATTCGTGGTGGCCCTCCAACTAGAGGTGGAATGTTAATTAGAGGTAGTCGCGGGGGTATACCGAGGGGAGCAATGCGAGGAGGTGGTGCGCCTAGCAGGTAACTATGATTTACATTTAATTTTACCACGCTTAATTATTTAATCGGTTGAAACAGCTTATAAGATTTCCCGCATTTTAAGTTTAAGCAGTCTGTGTAATTGCGTAAAGCTGATTCTTTCAGTATTTAATAACGTATGACGCTTCTTTCATATCAATGCGCGCTATTTAAGTACTTTGTTATGTATCCTTATAGTTTGAAACTAACGACGCAGATCATTTTGCAGCTATAGGCGTAATTAATCTGTTATGTTATTTTTCGTGATAACTCGAACACTAGTATGCCCGTAGTATTTATCGAATAGATGGTTTTCTTTGGAAATTGTTTAGTTTTATGTAATAAATGGTTTTTTTTTCTATGAATGTATTAATTTGAGAATGATATTTTTGAAATTTTAGTTTTGGCGAGGGAAGACCGCCAGTAGAAGGAAGTCCTATACCCGTCACACAATACAGAGGAGCTCCCCGAGGAATATCCTCTAGAGGTGGGTCAGCGGCTGTCTCATCTCGTGGATCGGGTGGTTTCAGTCGTGGTCCAGTAGCTCGGGGCGCTTTTGCACCTCGGGGAGCCTTCTCAGGGGATTCGGGCAGTTCAAGGGGGTCTTTTCCAAGAGGTAAGATACACTTTACCATAAAGTGCGAAATTATCCATGATATCCTGGTATGTTGGAGTTATTGAAGTTTTGAAGTAAACTATTGAATTAAAAGTGAAAATATTTAAAATATATGAAAAATTACAGGGGCCTAGGTATACAAGTTAAAGTAGAAAACTGTTAAGGCTATCCCAGCCGACTCTACAATTCTCAGCAAATACCCTGTGATAAAATTAATTGATGACTTGGGATGTTCAGTCATCTCTTTTAATATTCTAATTAGTGTACTGAATAATTTTTATTTTCTTTGTAAATAATCGTACTTCTTAAGTCTACTATTTCGAACAATTGTTTTGTTTAACTTTATTTTCTTAGCATGTCTTTATGCCTGTATTTTGTTTTGGGTTTGGTTTTATTTCTTTTTTGCTTAGTTATATTGAACAAGTTTAACATATGTTATGACCCTGCCTTCACATAGGGAATATGTCAGTGCCACTCTTAGGAAATGGTTTCCGGGGTACAGGTAGAGGCTTTGAGCGTGGTGGCAGAGGTGGTCGTGGGGCTGTTGGAGGTGAGCGTGGTGGGTTCCCAAGAGGTGCAGGCCGTGGAGTTGGGGGAGCAGATCGTGGTTCCAGGCCACCTCCACCTCTACTAGGAGTAAAAAGAGGTTTCCGAGGGTCTGCAAGTGGCATGCCTGCACCGAAGAGAGGCAGATTTGAACCACCGCAAGCAAGGCATAATGGCTACTCTTCACAGAGGTAAATATTTTCTATTTCTATTCTTATCATCAGCTTTAATTGGCCTTTTGCTGTATATTATATATCTGAAATGTTAGAAAGTATAAATTAGAAATATCAATTTGCTCAAGATGGTTACATATTTACTGCTGATACCAGGTTAACTTTACTGCACCATAATCAGCCACTTCAACTTTAAAGTAATCATGAAAAGGACTTGCATTTAACATATTTGAAAATGAACTTAAACATTTAATTTTATTCCTCCTCAGTTTTTATAAACATTCATATAGACCTTACTATCATTTTATATTACTAGCTAGCAGTTGCTGTATTAAATAGCATGCATGGTGCAACTTTTATCTTGATTTATGAAGCTCGGTTAGTTTTTCAAATTCTATATTTGAATCCCATAAAATATAATTGTCTCTACTATCTCAAAGAAAAGAAAAATTGGATTATGTTATTCAGATGTACAATGGTATTGTGGAATTTAATAATGAGTAAAAATTGGTTTCTTATGCAGATATAATATATTCTTAATTTATCTGTAATTAAGTTTTTTATTTAATATTTTTTATCTTTATTTTGGATTGGAATGTCTATAGGGGTGGCCAAGGCTCTTTTGGAGGTGGTGGCTACTCAGGAAATGGCTATGGAGGTTCAAGCGGAGGATATCAGGGAGGATATGCTGGCAGTGGAGGTGACGTGAGGCCAGTTGGTGGATATCCTTCAGCTCCCAGCTATGGTCAAGATGGATATGCATCATATAAGCAAGGTTAGTGTGTAATTTCTATTAAAATGTATATTTCAATATTGCATCAGAGTATATTTTGTTTCTTGAATAAATTTGATTTATAAATGTTTAGAGTTGTCAACCTTATTAATTTTATATTTTTAACATAGTATCAATGGTAAAGAGGAAAACTTTTGTACAAGGACTTATTTGTATTCTAGTGAAACTTTTATTGAATTAAGTTAATTTTGCAGCTACTTCAGTGATTTTATTCATGCTTGGAGAAGTCTAATTATGGAAATGAAATTTTGTGTCTCATTATTTGATATAACTTCTTTTGGATGTCTTAACTGTGATATTTTTAGTTGTAGCATTCAGTAATTCATTCATTTTTTGGTAAAACTTTCTAATTTCATCGCTGATCCATCATATGAAGAATTATTTAACCCTTTAAGTGCCAAGCCTTTCAAATTTTTTGGTAAATACTGTAGGTACTAAATGTTTATCATTAAAGATTTTTGTGTAAGTTGTATGATTTTGCATTTATGAAGAGGTTACTCCTTGCAATGTTTATTTATTGAAAAAGAAGCATTTTAAAACCCAAGCTGCAATCAGAATGAAT
Organism: Pantala flavescens; assembly: GCA_020796165.1. Classification (NCBI taxonomy): domain Eukaryota; kingdom Metazoa; phylum Arthropoda; class Insecta; order Odonata; family Libellulidae; genus Pantala; species Pantala flavescens. The sequence continues at coordinate 41,620,312 of CM036881.1, read as the reverse complement.
GGTCTTCCACTTCAATAAATGCAATTAAGTTCTTTTACTCTGAATGGCCTGTATTTTGTGTTTAGTTTAGCACATTATGCTGTGTTGTATGTACAGCTGCTATTCAGTGAATTGAATTACTATTTTTGTAACCTCATATGATATTATACCTCAACTAGTTATTGTTTCTCAATCATTAATATAATGATAGGGTATTAATTGCCTGTATGCTAAGATAAAGATTAATGCCCTTGCATATTTTATCAACCTTTGAAATGCTTCAGAGTACTTTCGTAATAAAACTAGTCAAATTCTGTGCAAGACTAGCTTTTTGAAGGCTTTAAGTTTGTTAAAAAGTTATATGCTTATTTCAAACTTACTGTGCACTGCATGGGAAGCTTCATTTCAAGAATTGCCTTTAAGTTACTTATTGATTGGTTATGATGGTTGAAAAAATGAATTTTATAAAAGAATTTTTTGTAGTTAATCTATATTTCAATATAAGAAATCTTTACATCCTTCTTGTCTTGTGTGATAGTAGAGAAGAAGAGTTGATTTCATCATTGTGGTGGTTTCATTGAAAGCAAATATCGAGGTTGAAAGAGTTGTACTTAAATTTATTGTAAGCAGTATTTGAAAACCACCAACTAATGTAATTGATGTTTTCTGAAGTTTTTTGGATGTTCAATTTCTTTATTTATATCAATAGTAGTTGCATTGGGAATGTTCAAATTCATTTTATTTTGAGTCAATTTCTTGGACAATTATTTAAGATTATGCGAGGATGTCAAAGAAGTAAAATCTAATTAAGTCAAGTATATTGTGGATCAATCAATATTCTGAATGAATGTTTCCATAAACAATATCAATATTATTTGTTAAAATTTATAACTCTTAATGTGCAATTAGAAGCTCCTAAACTATAATTTAAAACAAATTGGTTAAAAATGTGTGAAATTACATTATTATCTTGAATAGGAAAGTGAAAATGGTATTTGATAAAATATTACATCATAGCTTCTTAGAGCCAAATTTGCAATTTGGAATACAATAATCAGTCATGCTTAAGCAATAAAATTGTCATTTTCATGAGGAGAAGTGTAGTCATACTTCTATTTCTCTAATTATGTTTTGTAAATGGCAATATTTAGGGATTGCCAAGTATCTTTGTTATGTGAAAAAATCAAAGACCGTATTGTGAAAAAGATTTTTTTAAAACCTGCTATCTTTTCCTTTTTAGTTTCATTGTATTTATATTTATTTATTTAATAAGGTATACATACCCTTTTGGATATTATTCTTCTGTTAGATGTTGATATTTTAATGTTTACACAAGTGTTGCTGTTGAATTTTGCGACTTTATAAAATTATATTATTGTTCACACCATCAAAGAATGTAATAATTTTATTTAGAAGGTATTGGTCATGATCATACAAAGACATGAGACTCCTTGAATGTTGAAGATCCCTCAGCAAACAGTGTTTTGTGTAGAGGAATCTGCCCTGGTCATATACAAAGTGTATATATACTTCAATGTATGTAATGATTTCTTTGATCTTGATCTCAAATGATCTTCCTTCTTTGTCCTTGGAGATGAATGAGAATCTAGGAAATACATAGTTTCAAAATATTTGCATATCAATTAAATCTGAAAATATTACGTCATATAGTAATTATTTTATATAGTATAGTATTACTGTATATATATAAGGAAAGCAATCTAAGGTTTGAGTATTCAAAGCTGTAACAGCTAGGATTTTGATTTTTAGTTGATTATTCTATTTTACTACAATTTTGTCATAATTGAGTATTTTGGTTAAAGTTCTCCTGTTACCTGTGGAATGCTTGTAAAAATACTCGAAAACCTTGTAGTAAAATGTTTCCTTGGTTATGTTATCATGAGTTTTCGTTCTATATACAATATGTCATTCCTGTGGTATTGTAATTTGTTTATTTCTTGGTTATCAAAGCAAGTGAGTGCTTACATTTTCCGCAAGTATATAATTAACTCTATCAATACATTATTTCCATAGAAGATTCCTACGAAGGATATTCAAGTTCTGCTGGCTACAACACTGCAGCCAGTTATGATGACATGGGGGGGAATTACTCCTCTAATTCTTATGGTGAGTTTCCAGAAATACAGCTATCTGAATAACTCCTGAGGGCTCCTTCAAAACTTTTATGGGAATGTTGTCATTACTGGGTATTTTCAGCTTTCCAGCTTCTATCTTAGGCTGAGTTTCTTTTATTTTTAATAATAGAATGAGAATTTCTATTTAAGGTGTTTGGCATATCAAGGAGGGAACATATGTGGAAGTCAATAAGAACTTAAAATGGATTTTTAATTTTTAAAGAGATAGGATAATTCCTGTTGCTGGACTTTGTGCAGCAAAACCCTAATATGAAAACATGATATTCATGATTTATATTCAGAAAAAATAATTAGATACTTTACAAAGTATTCATATTCTGTGCTCATTCAAAATTTTGTTGGCCCAAAAATCATCAATTCGTCAATCATGTCTTTTTTTCCCTTTATGAAAATTTCATTTCCACAGTTGTTTCCTGCTTTAGAACTAAGATATCTCTGCATGGGGCTTTTTAATGGACTATTCGAGTATATTATGTACACAATTGGGGTTTTTCTGCTTCTATAAATATGGGTTTCTTTGAAATTCAGAGTTATTTCTTATTGCATGAATGTTGCATTTTTTTCTTCCATTTTTACTACCTAACATCTTGGCAAACTAATTTTTAATAATTTGTTCATCCTCTTTCTCTCTAGTGAAAAACTACTACTAATTTACTATATTCTTTTGGTGTCTAAGGTTTTGGTGTAATTTCCAATAAAATTTATCAGACATGTCAGGTGTACACTTGACAAGTTTTCTTTGTGTGCTGTAAGTTTAACACCTATATTGAAAGCTTATGATACTTTTGTTTCAGAGTATTGGAGAAACTCTTTTGGTTGTTAGTGATAGATCTTTTGTGCGAGATCATATGTCTTCTTGATCTTTTTTTATTAAAATAGCGTATGTGATGTTTAGCTTTCAAGGCTCCATATTTGGATGGTTTGCCAAATTGAACACAATACTTATTATTTCCAAGGGGCCATAAGCTTTCATATTTGTCTCAATTAGATTTCTAGCTATATTCACATGTTCACTATATTTAGGTATTATCACAGAAACAATTGCCCACTGATATTTTGATGTGTTATATCTAAAGATATTGGAATATTTTCTGCTTGAGCATGAGGTAAAGGTTTTATCAATTGGTATAAGAGTTTACTTCTGCTTTGTTAGTTTGTGCTCATTTATGTTATCTGGCTTTTAGAAGGTGGGATTATTCATACATAAGCACTGTTAAGGGAAAGACATGCATGTTAAGTTAATATTGTGCAACATCCTAACATTTAGAATTTACAGCTTTTCTATTTAAAAATACTAATGTATAGAGCATTACTTTTGGAATTCTGTAATATTTCATGGAAGTATGTAATTCTTGCATTATAGAGTCAATGCTTTGAATGTTAATAGTTTAAGTATTCATACAATTATATTGGTTCTCCTGTCAAAACAAAATGTCTATTGGTGTACTGAGGTGAATAATGTTTCTTCCCTTTATATTATGTCTAGCTAACCAAGCTTATATTTTATACCTGAAAATGTATATAATTCTTCTAATGTTTTTGTATCCAGTCTCTGTTGGTCAATTCAAGGTGTTCAACAGTTAAAGAAGTTTACATTCTAAATCAGTTTTAATTTTTATTCAAGATTGGCTTTAGCTGGGGTTTGTTGTGAATCAGACTTGAGAATCTTAATTGGGCATGGTAAAGTGAAATATTTGGATGTTACTTTGAATTTCATAAAATATGTAGACAATTAAAAAAACTCATTATCACTTTCAAAATTTTGTTCTTCTGTTTGGTTTTGTGGTTGTCCTTTTTTCTTCCCAAAGAAAATCTTTTAAAGTCAAACTTAGCTCCACATAATTTAGTAAATATCTATTTATATTAGGCTGGCATTCAAAGGGTTAATATTATGTAGAAGAGTCTAACTTATTATCAACAAAGCAATGTGATTTGTTTGTTGCCCATGAAATCTTGTCTTTAGCCTCACTTAGGCGGCAATGAAAGTATAATGTTTAGCTGTTGACAGTACATAAAGTTTTTTATAGGGAAAATGCATATTCCTTTTTGGAAGTTAGCATTTACTTTGGATAAACATTCCTCCTAACTTTGAAGGCATTGTTTTTCTGACTTTGCAGATGGTTATGCAGCTGGAGGTGGTGGTGGAGGCTATGGAAAGACAGATTATGGTGAGTAAAATGTTTAAATTTCTCTTGCTCATCATCGAAGACATTTTATCCTTCATGTAGTTTAGGTTTATCTAGTAGGCCTTTGGAGGGCGTGACCAAGTTATCTAAGTCATCAAGAATGGTTTTTGAAAGCTATATATAAACCTACAGAACTAAATTAGAAAAAAGAACACAAATCTCGGCGCGGCTATCCTTAATATATTAGTCATTTGCAAGCCCGCCCACAAAGTAATAAAAGCATGCCCTTTTTGTAAGATTTCTGTAAATTTCAGTAATTATTACAAACAAATGTCCAATTGGAGGTGAAGTGAGTTATAGGCATGTAGATATCCTATCTTTTTTTATATACAAATCCATTTGCTTGAAATGAAAGAAAGTTGTGAATTTGTCAAATTATGCACTGAAAAAGCTTGCCTACATTGCAGGAACTGGATACTGGGCTCAACAGTGAGAAAGCACACACTCATTCACTCATGAAATGACCCACCCGTCCGCGTCCCACTATTCACTTGAGTAAGAGTGGCGAGGCGTGGTAGGGTTGATTTTTTGGGATTAAGAAAAGAGACCTCAGAGGAGTAGATTTTGGGGTACTTGCCACTCAGTTCAGTTACTCGAGAGTATTTTGGTGTAACACAAAAAACTATCACATAATATTTATATGTGGGAGTGGATGAGAATGATCTGTATGATAAATGGTCAGTGGAAGTGAATTGATTTAAAGATAATAAACTATTTAAAATACCTGTGTTGGACCCTTGACACAGTGTTAAAATCAGTGTTGAACTCTTAGGCAGTGTGGTTTTAACTAGAATCTAGTTGAATGTCATTAAGGGAATTTCTAGGTTAAGGGTAAGTGGGAAGGAGCATTATTCTTATTTATTTCCTACCTTTTTCAAGATTTTTAAATAAGGAAAACGAAAGTGAAAAAATTGTGCTGTCTGGCTGTATTTCACTTATTCTAAAAAATTATGTGATTTTGGAATGTAACTACAGTTTAAGCTCCTTAATTGATAGGAATTTTAATATTTGATCTTTATATAAATCAGAAACAGATCATTGAGATTCTTAAAAGAGTGAATGTGGTAGCACTAAGTGAAAAGTATATAAATGAACAATGGCTGCTTTATTAGTTTATCTATAGTACATAAAAAATACCGTGGGTACCCTGATAACAGAAGTTTAAAATACTACTCTCTTCCATCCCACGTAAATGCTTCCAAGGTAATGTCTAGTAACTGTGTGTTACTCTGCCTGTATAATTGTGAATATAGGGAATTGTTCTTAAATAATTTTTCACTGGTGACCATTAGAACACCATTCCCTTTATTATTTATAAACTGTGGAAAAATCATGCTGTTATAAATGGCTCATATAAGTGAATGGGGAGTGATGTGACATCCTAGAAGGTTCTGACAGCAGGTGAATTAATGCTGATAATGATGTGTCCAGACCTTCAATAAGGTCTCATCTGGACAAATGTGACAACCATAATGCTGCTTATGAACTGAGTATGGGTCATTCACAATCATGTATTTTGCTCACAAAAAGTATCAATTACTCAATTCCATCCCTAATGCTTTTTTCTATGGCACAACTAACTAATCATTGGTAATTAATGTTTTTGGCAAGTCATGATTTGTGAGGATCTGGTTACTTACAAAAAGAGCTTTCTCAGTATGAGAAGATTAGTGTGTTAGTTGAATCTCCAAATCCTAGTGAAAAATGTGTCTGTTATATTCAATGCAAGGTAGGCTTGTAGGGTGATTCAAAGGCTCTCTTATTTTGTCCATTTTTTGGACATTCAATCATTGTGAATTTTTATTTTTTGGAACGAGATTTGATTGATAAATAGTGCTTGGAGGTGATGATAAATGAAACACTGAAATTATGAAGGAGAAAGTGATTTAATTATGTGGTAATATAAATGGCAGTTGTTTATCTTCTAATTACATAGGTGTAAAAGAACATTTACTAGATCCTGGCACTCAAATTCAAATCTCAGTCTTAGCCAGGACATATACTATGTAGTTTTGAATCTGTTGCACAGTATTGTTGATATACATTTTAATTTTTTGAAGCTTTGAATGTGACTGTCGTGAGTTTGTAGTTTTTTTCTCTGAAGAACTTTTAGTTTATTCCTGTAAAATGATATAGGTGAATCTTCTAGAAATGTATATAAAACAAAATTTAACATAACAAAACTGTTTTATTTCAAGTTGTTTTCATAAGAGAAAATATTGACCTTCCCCTTAAATACCCTAAGTTCATTTTGAAAAAATGTTATCATTGACTGCTTGCCATAAAATGCATATTTACCAATAAAATGAATTATGTAAGGTATCTGCTATGTTCTCTGAGTAAAATTCCAAAACTATGTTAATTATTTCTGAAAATCTTTCTAAATCATCCAAATGAATAAGTCATGACACTTTAAATGCAGCCTTTTTAATTCAATCTTGGAAGTTTGCTGAAGAGTGCTGACCTTAATCCTCAATTTGAGAAGAGGAGATGAATGTAGTGAGAGATAATAAATGGTGCTATATCTTTAGGTAAGTTAATGTGATGCCATATTGCCAAATTGGAATGCCTTAATACAAATCACTAATTAGAATAGTCAGCTGAAGTAATAATTATAATTCGTAATATTCCTTAATGATTTCTATGAATAGGAAGTAACTATTGACATGCCAGACAGGATGACATAACTACAGAGCTGTATAGCAGTTCTCTATTGATAACACCATAATAGGCTGATCTACCACAGAATTTACAAAGTGTGTGCAAATCTACTGAAAGCCAATTCACAGTGCATATAGGCATATAGTGGGCTTGACCTGTCTAGGGATTTAAAAAAACTGCTTTTCTTTACCCTAGCGGATGGGTCAAACTTAATATCCTTGATGAAAACGAAATCAGTCCTCAATTTTGTGATTCATCATTCATGTGAAAATGAAAACTGATGAAAATACTCAGTGGCCCTTAATATTTTTGGGATAAGGCTAAATCAAGGTAATGGCTAACCTGGAGATGAAGTTCGTACTCTCTAACTTCTCTTTTGTACACACCAGGCACCTGAATGATGGGGGGCCGCATTGGATTGCCAAGGGTCTACCTTTGGATACTTCTGCCCATGTAGTCCATGAAAGTGCCATGGGCTTAACCAATTGGAGACTGCTTGGCGTAATGGTGGGTATTGGTCTGTGGAAGTTGGTTTAAAGCTGGTATATTCTTTCCTTAAAATATTATCTCACTATCTATTTATGTGTACTCTATTATCATTGCTCAATTTCTTCTAAAATTTAAACGAATTTATTTTCATATCAAAATTCTACTATTCATTGAACTTTCCCATCTTCACACTGTCCTGGAAACAACTTAGTGTCATCATACAAGACCAGTGTGCTCTCCAGAAAAATATTATATTGGATGTCAATTTCATTCTTTGATGCTTAAATTTTTTATGTGCTGTTCATATTTATACTGCCAGTGGATTTTTTAACCTATCTACTTTTCCCTCACTGCTTTGTGGAGATTTCATCCAAGTTGCCAATTTTATGCTGTTCATTTCTACCAGTTTAATATAAATTGGATTATTATCATAGTTATTATTATAAGTATATTTTATTTAAATATGGGGAAATACTCTTAAACGTCTCCATTATCCCATTCTTAATTGTTAATAGAACATCAAAACCCATCTCTTATGATTGATGGGACTGAATTTCTTATACCAGCTTACCTAGTCTTTTTTAGTGATAATACTGAGACATTCTACTCTATAATCTCATTTTCTAATGATAGTTTTTTTATTTTAAATACTTAAAATGTGTTATCACTTTCATCCTATATTATGGCAGCCTTATGTGCTTCCATTTTGATTTTTAAAATCCAAAATATGTAATTTTGCAACAGCTGTTATTAATTGGGAATCATTTTCTGAACGAGCAGCTTTCTCATTCTTGACTTAGGCCATTCTTGTTTTTTTGTTCTTAAGGGGATACAGGCTTAATTTACCTGTATAAAATTTTTTATAATATTATTCCAGATGAATCTTATCTATATAGAAGAATAGTAAATTTTACACAAATAGTTTCCAGAAACTAAAAGATATTTTTTAAGGGTCTCATAGACTCAAATATTTTTAATAACACATCTTATTTTAATAAATAGCTGATTTTTTGCTTGATATCTTCATAATATTAATTATGAATTTTGCATTCATCTCTAAAAAATATTATTTTTTAGTATGTTCTATGCTAATCTTATCAGAATATCTATATTAAACCTTTGTTCTTGACAAATATACTGTCTTTAGGTGAAGATACAGGAATTGAAGTAACTCCTTAATCTGATAAATTATACAACCATCCCCAAATGTGTCATAGATAATCACCATTTTCATTTACTTCCCGTATGTAATAAAATGGATATTTTTTTTATTATCCTGAGATTATTATGGTTTTGGAATAGTTAGTGAAGGTATTGAGGTTATATATTAAATATTCACAGCTAAAGTATTTTCATTGCTGCATCAGTATGTTGTTTTACTTAAGGTGCCTTACCTTATACATCTTACCATTCTTCTATCTCTTAATCATCGACTTTGTATTAAATGACTCAAAGAAGCTCTTCAAATGTTATTTTTTTGTGCAGGGAATTTAATGATTTAGGATGGCCTGTTTGTCATATTGATATCGAACTTTTTCAAACTTGCGGCAGAGTAGATCAATCAAATTATTTAAACTTTAATGAATGTAAATTTTTTAAATATTTACCTTCGAATTTCAGTTATATAAATTAAATGATTAATAGTCTCATTAAATCATATTTAATCAGTCGTTAAATAAATAATTGTGTATATCATGTTATAAAATATTTATTTTACTTCCTGAATCTTTGAAAAGACACTTGCATGATGATAAACTGGCTTTATTGCAGAAACTGCTTTAATGTTTCAAGTGATGTTCATTTTGATCTCATGCTTCCTTAACACATCGTGCACCTGATAAGAGTGAGGTGATGCACTTATCATTTACAAGAACTACCAGATGCCGAGACACAATAGTTTCCTTAAGTTTACTGTGGTTATTAAAATAATTCTGATTACAGTTAGAGCCACAGTACCTTACTAGTATGATTTGCATAATTTTATACTTAGGAGTAATATTTTATCCTGTGAACTGAATGCATCTGAAGCATTACATAGTATGATGGAGTACCTCATGAAAGTTATTATTTCAGACTAGAAAAAATATTAATGTTTGATTTTAATTATCGGAATATATGAAGTACCTAAAATGCTGTTCTGTAAAGTGCTGCAAGACAATCGGTTGATCAATGAATCAAGTATCATAGTCTATAGGAATTCCTTCATAATTTACCCAATACATTTCTCAAGTCAGGAATAGAATTTATTTAACAATATTTAGAAAGAATAAACAAAATCGTATAATCACTTCTTATTCTTGTTTATTCTTAAGATGGAATTCCACTAAACGAAACCACGCCTTCCTCTGTGAAATTTAATATTTAGAAAGTATATAGTGTGTAAAATAGCTACATTATGAGATTTTTATAGTACATAGTCACTGGATTGGGAAAGAGTTTGAAATTAGTGATGAAAGCTAAATGGGAATTTTTAGGGGCTATGAATTTAGTTCAGTAACATAGTTGACCAATGTTAAGTAATCCTATCTAGATGTCCTCAAATCAGGAATAAAAGATAAGGTAGGAATGAAATTAAGTTCAATTAAAGTAGATTCAACAAGTAAACATCATTAAGTAGAGATCTCTACCTGATGATGCCCTTTACATTTTGAAACCTGTCATGCAATAAATTTCTTGTGGAAAAAGTATAAATATTTTCTCTTTAATTGTATATGATGGATTTCCACCACATCTTGCCAAATTTAATGAATTTCAGAAATACATTAATTTACTGGAATAATAAAATAATTAGACAGATTGTAGGGACAGGTATAAGAGATGCAGAATATAGGTCCAGAAAGAAGCGGTACAGAAAATGATTGTACCAAGTGTGGTTTGAAAGAACAGTTGATCAAATTACTAATATAGCTATTGCTGATAAGTTATGAAAATGTAGTGTTGGAGACTATTTTTGTAGATTATTCTGACATTATATATTTTCATGAATATCTTTGTCCATTTTTAACTTAAATTGAATATAAGCCGAATGGAGATGTGTTATTGAAAGAAGTAAAGGATGTTTATGAAATGTTGCGTTTCATTTAGAGGATTTCAAGATCTGAGCTGTCTATATTTATCTGTGTAATTTAATCCACCTAGCGATGATTCTTACTATATCTTTTTTTGTACTTTCTGATTAGGAAACCCCTAAATGTGAGTATAGGTGGAATCTGCTTAACAAAAAATATTCTTCCTTCATTCCATGCATATTTGACCCAGAAATATGTATTATAAGAGTAGGTGATACATTTATAACCAACCTATGATAATTTCAATAATGGATGTATTTTAGCTCATCTAAAAGTGTACATGCGTTAAGTGTAGGTAAATTCCTATTTACCTTTGCATTCCAACATGTCACATTGACCATAAGCTGAGAACTGCTAGAAGCTAAAAGGCAATGTTAAGAGTGTGTCTGTTTTAAATTGTTGTTTGCCCATCTGACAGAGCCTAAAATTGATAATCCTCAATCCTATACATACATACTTTCCAATGAGAGGAATGGCAAATGCCATAGTTATTTTCTCGTTAAGTCCTCATTATTGTAACTTTTTGAGTAAATCATAAATTGAGGTCAAGTAAAAAATTGTTCATAATTACCAACTGTATTCCATGTGATAAGGTAGACTTCATCCTCAGGCGAGTAATCTCTTCTCTAATTCAGTTCTTACTGTTAAAATCTCTGGTATGTAATTATTGTATTTTGGTAATCATAATGATTGATTGGTCTCTCTTACGTTTGAGACTTATTATTTGTTGAATAGTTGCTTGAATGATGGCCTTCAGACTTGGTATTTTGTTGCTGAATTTGAAATAAAGTTGAAAATTTGAAGTGTAAGTAATTCTTATTTTACAAAGTCTATGCAGAAGTTCGATTTGAAATCTTCAGAGATCTATGTAAATTAGTTTGAGGTGATTTACAACTAAATTTGGGTGACATTGGTTGTTTGAATTTTTTAGTAACCATAAATTTCTGTGATAGATAATTTTGATTTCAAGGTGAAATTTCTTGATATATATGTTACCATTGATTCATCCCTGAAGAACTATGACTTTTGGTTCCAGTGCTATGTAGTATGATGGGGGGGGGGGGGGAACAGTAAGTTAATTCTTGAATGTAGTAAAAACTTAACTGAGAAGAAGTGTGAAGAAGGTATTCAAAAGTTTATTACTGTGAATAAAATTGATAAATTTTATGTTGTAAATTCGAATATAAAACAACTATAGTGTTGAAACTGGAATTAAGGTGAAAATAGGATTATCTTACTATGTATAGGCATGTGGTGATAGTGATAAGAGTAAAGTATGAAATAATCAATGATACAAATTAATAGAAAATGAGTGAAGGATTGAAAGTAACAAGATTCAAACTAGGAAATACACAGACTTGGCAAGTGAAACATTTGGTGGCTTTTTTTCTTAGATAATTTTGATTCTAGCAAATTAGTAATGTTAATTGCATATTTAATTCATAAATCCAATAATTTTTAAGATTAAATAGAATAAAGGGCATAGGAAAGAGTGAAATGAAAATCTGTGAAGTATATTTTGACTAGAAAAATGAATTCAATATGGTATACATATAGAGTGATGAGCAAGCTAACAAGTTTCCTATTGTTTTTGTAGTGAATGATTATGTTCAGATAAAAGACCTCAAAGCAAGATCTTAAAGCAGAAAAGGGAATGTATAAAATTATAAGTAGAGAAATCTCAATTTTTCCATTAGGTTATATTTTTTGATAGCCATCCACAGTGAAAACACCACTTTCCTGCAATAGGTTTTTAAGAATTGGAAGATAAGAAAATCATTCAAATTCTCCTATCAAGTCACTCAGTCAACTTAATTAAATTAAACTATATAACTCTTTATTTTGGAATGTGAGGGAACTGATGGCATAAAAGAAAGATGACCGAAAAGATCTGCTAGTCTCAATTATAGAATGCTTTTGATATCAATGTGTAATGAATATTAAACTGGGTTAGGTTGATGAGAAATAGAGCAGGAAGACATTGAAATACTTGGAGAGAATTAAGTATGATTTATTAAAATTCACTAAAAACTTTAAAAATTTATTGAAGTGGAACTATAGTTTAAATATGGAAAGTATCTACCAAAAGGTGGATTATTTATCTATTTCTTTTAGTGGTCACAAGGCAACTTAAGGAACAGAATTCATCTTTGTAATGGTATGTTAAAGTATTTTAGTAATCTTCCACAAACAATAAAGTTAATGCTATTTAAGTAGGCTTTGTAAGGCTTTAGGAAAAAAACTGCTGTTTGATAGCTCATCCTTGTTATAATTTTGTAATTATGCTCGCATTGCTCTGCATCTATGAAGTATAACTTTGTGGTTGGGGTTGTTGTTTTTTTAACGCAAAGACCAAGAAATTATTAGATATGTGACCAAGCCAAATTTTGTTATCTAAATTTTGCTTACACTATTTCTCTTGCCATTTGACAATCATCCCCTCATAATTCATATTGTTAAAGAGTGACATTCTATTTCCTATTGATTTTCCTTTTAATGCAAGAATGAACAAACGCTGAAAATTCTCAAATGGATTGTTCTTGGCTCAACATAAATGAAAATTAAAATAATAATTCAATTTCCTTATTTTTTTATCAAAGCACCACTTGTTATTTTATTATCTACCAAAAATATGTTGAGCTTATGCGCTCACATAATTCTAGCTAAGCAAATTACAGGAAATGTCAGATACCTATTTATTTTACCTAATAATGGTTTCTAATTTTTTAAAGTAGTTATATTGTGTTGGAAAAGAGTAATGAAATGGGTTATTTTGGGTAATTAGATTTATTTTCCAATATCTTACGCTTTCATTATGCTCTATTTTGTTACTTGTATTTTTCCTTGCCTTTTTCACAGTTCATTAAGAAATTAATGAATAGGGAACTCAAATCTTTATACTTTGTTTATTGTCTTGTCTTTTATGACTTTTGTGTTTTCAATGTGTTTGATAAATTTTATTTTTAGCTGAATTATTTTTTCTCCTATATATCTTATATCACTCTCATTATCTGAACTTGGATTAATGTTTTTCTTTTGGTCATTGAGCTTTTTAAGTATGATTTTGTTCATAGAGCATCTTCATTTTGCTAGCTTTGCTGCATCAACAAATAAAATAAGTCATCCTATGGTAAATAAACTTCTAATTGAGTAAATTAAACTTAATTGTTTACTTATGATTGTTTGATTAACCAACCAACCAGTGGTACTCATATGCTTCAATTAATGTTACTTACTATCCTTTTGAATTCTCATATGAATGAATAAATCTTTATCATTGAAGGACATATCAGTACAATGCAAAATTCAAATTTTATCTGAAGTTAAGGTTGTGCTTTGTTTATGTTTTCAGTGAATAGAAAACTAATAAAGATTCTAAATATTTAGATGTATTCCAATTCATGCATCTTTATATCAAATTAAAAAAAAACTCTTGATTAAATTGATCTAATATGTATTAATTGTAATTTTCACGGACAATTAATGTCCTTGATGTAACAGAGAAGCTCATGCTGTGGTGCAATGAAACATTTGATTTTCTTCCTTTGAAAAAGGTTTATTTTATCAAAATAAGTTAGTAAATATATTGAAAAAATTTAGAACAGAGATAAACCTTAACCATTTTCAGGGCCAGCAGTGGGGTAGCTGCGAAGATTGGAAAAGGACTTCTTTGCCAAGGTATTTTATGAATAGTTAATTTATTTTAATTTAGTTCTATTTTCAGGGGTTGTGTAATTTTAAAATGTGAGTGAAATTTTTTTTATAATCCTGAAATCACACTCATTGATTTCTTAGTATGAACATTTTGAATTGTTTACTATTATGTAGCTAGTCAAAATAATAATTTAAAATTAATATTTTTTATAACATTTACTTAAAAATTTATTATTCTAGTTTATAAAACTTCATGATATTATTCACTCATAAATTGAAGTGAACTGCTATTCCAAATATACTATTGATAATAATGCAGGGTCCAGCAATATTTCAATTTTTTTATGTATGGGTTTGTCTATGGCTATTTCCCTCCTGAGAATCATGTTTAGGCCCAACTGTTAGATTTCTTTTGTATTCCAGTACCCTTTCTTCAATTTATTTTAAATAATAATTATTATTATACTTTATTTAGGCAGGATTGGAACTATGAAATCTCCTCTTACATTTATCTATATTTTACATCTGTCATTTATTAAATAATTAGTTTATTTTGGGGGGTTTGCTAAATATCAATTTACTTTAAAGAGAAATATTTTTATATAATTATTTGAATTGTTTCATAACCCTTGATTTTTAAAATAACATGGAGTTGTTTCTATCTTTGATCATTCTATAAGGAAACTTTTTCTCTCTACTTTCTAATATTTGTATTGCTTCTGCAGTTTATTTTTCATTATATTGTTAGTCATTGGTTTATGCATTATTGTATTGGATAATTTAGTTATATATCTTGTGCAATTCCTAAATATATCACAATTATTTACATTTTGTTTGATTTAAAAAAAAATGCATCTTTTTAACCTGTTTTTTCCTTACTTCAAGGTAAAACATATAAATCATATCCTGTTTTAGCTTATACACTTCAGTAGAAACTATGTGGTTGCTATTGTTAATTTTACTTTCTCTCTTCATTAAAAACAAGAACAGTGCAAATGTGTAAATTATGTAATAAGTGATAGCTTTGTATTTACATGAATAGTCAGAAGGCACTTTTGAAATAGAGAAAATATAACATGATTGGACCCTGAAACTAAGGATGTTTGATTGTTGGTCATTTGCTCTTGCTGATTGATAGATTATTCCAGAGCTTTTTTACATGATCACATGAACCATAAAGGTCTATTTGTTGCATGTGTCTATATTCTATCATAATTAATTTTTAATATACATCTATTATTTATCAATCACTCTTGATTCATATGAATAATTCTGCTTTTAATGCCATTTATAGCTCCTATTAATAGCTAATGACTACCATCAGCCACCATTGGTGGTGGTAATGCTGCTTGTTTAATTACACTTGAAGCATAAATTTCCTTGCTCTTATTACCTAGAGTATATATTTTTCACTTCCATGTTATATTTCATTTAGTTTATCTCCTTAAGTGTCCTTCCTAAAAGCTATTAAATTTTATCAATTTAAAAGCAGTTTTAAAAGAAAACTGTTAAAGAGTTTTTTAGCTACCTAAGCTACCTTATTCTTTTATCAGGTTTAATTTTAATTTGTATTAAACTCTACCTCACTAATTCTGCCTTATAATACTTCTTGTGTATCTAAATTATGTTTTTAATATTATATTTAATGAATTTAGAGTTTTTATGTATTGGAAAAATTTTATGTAGTGTTATTTTCTTTCAATATAAATCTTGTTCATTGGAATGTCTTTTATTTTCCTTTCTCTCCTAAGTTCCAAATAAGTTTTAGCCCCACAAATTTTATGCTTACACTCACCTTTTTTCCTGCAAGTATTCTATACATGATAAAATTGGAGGTATATGTTCAGCATGTTTATTATTGTATATCTCTCAAAAGATGAATGGTAAGAAATATTCCATAATTTTCACTGTTAGTTGAAAGGACCCCGCCTGTCCTAATAATTATGAAATTGTAATTGAGAGCTGTTTACATCATAAGCTTAAATATTATCCACATAACTGTCAAAGAGAACCTTAGCTCTGTATCTGTTTAACTTCTGCTGGAGCAAATTGAATGTCCCTGAAATTAGATTCTCTTGCAAAAATGTTTTTTATTTAATTCTCTATGAAATATTGTGAATCTTACACAGAGTCATTGGACATCAGTTTGCTGCATAATATCAGAAAGAACTGTCATAGTTTGTCAGTTGGTCACAGAATGAGGTACAATGTATTCCTACAGATGAAATTCTTTTTGATTCAATAAATGCTTGATTTCCAAAATGTTATAGTCATTTATTTCCCTCTAACCCAGTACTGCATTCGTAATTAATTGTTGAAAATTTAGTTAGTTTAAAAGTTTATAAACTATCATAAATGTAAATTTTATTTGTGGAAAATTGGAATTGCTCATATTTTTAAGAAACATTTCATGTAGTCATCATATTATCTGTTATTTTAGTAAAAGTTGTGAAATGTGATATATCCTAATACTGGAAGACTTTCATACTCATAGGATAAGTTTATCTATTTTTTAAAAGTTTTCCATTGTGCATACATTTTCTTTAAATGGAAAAAAAAAGTTTATATAAATAGCTGTACAGAAATCTTATCCACATTTATAATCAGATTTATATGCAAAGTATTTGTAAATCGTCTCAATTTTCTCAGCAAGTTAAAGATTATCATGGAAGAAATTAGTAAGATATTTTCAATTGCGCATATATATTTCCATTAATGGCAAAAGTACTTGGTCCTCGATTAAGTGTACCTAGTGTTGTACTTCAATATGATTCACCAGTCCAAATAAGTAAAACTTCTTACAAGGAGTGTAAGCATAGGTGAATTTAATTTAATTCTCCTGACTTTTGAATGAGACTAGCATAGGTCAATAGAGGGTCAAAATGAAGAAGATATGTCTTTTTTTATAGATGTTTCTCGCCGTAAGTTTAGGAGATATTAACTTTCAAAGATTGCAATATTATTTAAAATTGAATTTTTTTCAAATTTCGCACCAGGACAACCGGGGAGATGTTCAACATGTTCAGAAGAGTGGCTTCTGAAGGTCCCACCTTATCACCTTCTTTCAAGATGTGCACATCGTTCTGGAAAGATTTTTCGAGATTTGAAAAAAATTGCAATTAGGAGATACCTATGTTTACACTCCTTGTTAGTTCTGTAAAATATTGTATCACTAAATACCTGTTATGATGGAATAGCATTCATCAGTTGAAAAAATATTTGGCAATGGTATCTTAAATCAACAATTTGTCAATTTTAGCATAAGTTCTCTTTTAGTTATCTTAAGATTATTAAAGTATGCTGAAAAAGACTATTACCACTACAACCAAATCCAAAGTGGATGTTAAAGACTACAAATATGTGTTTATCTATCTGTGAATGAAAAGGAAGTCATTACATTTCAAATTAGATAGGTATGGTGGCTTTGATTAAGACGTCCACTGGAGATTTCAGAGCATTTTCCTTCCTTTCCCTAGGTTCAGAGGTTACTGCAATTTTTCTTTTAATTCCCATACTATTGCTATCTATTATGTACTATACTGCAATATTTTTTTGATGAATAAATAAGACATTCAGTAAGGAAACATGAAAGATAGTTGGAATCTAAGGTACTAAAAATATTTTCTGGTAATTGTATTGAATCTCTATAATTATATGGTATTTCTGTCATTTGTGAGGATGCAATTAAAAATTATTTCCTCATTTGAGGAGTTGGTTTTTATTGGAAAAATGGATTCAGCTATAAATCTCCAGATTTAAAAGACAATTAAAAACAATATAAAAGTAAGCAAGAAGACTTGAAAGAGGGTCAACCATCAACTTGATGCTCATTTTATTTCAGAACGACTCTGAAATGTAAAATTTTCATTTAAAAAACCATTTTCATTCTTCACCGACGAGGAGTTTTATCATTAGCGTTTTATTGTATCACAATATCCGCTTTGAAATGTATTGGAAAGTATTTAATAAGAAATTCTATTTGCACAGTCATGTCCGCCACCTGGTTTATACCTATCTGCAAATTCACAGATAATTATAATAATTTCAGCCTCGTAAATTAGTAGCGTATTTTATTCGTTGCTAGCAGCTTAGTTTTTGGAATATAAATGCGCTCATTTCACAAAGAGGGTGATGATTTTAAAAATATATCTTTAGAATTTCCGCGGCGTTTGCGATACGATCTATCAGATCGAGCGGTCGATCTATCGATATTTTCGAGTTCCTCGGATGTAAGCGTTGATTAGCTCATTCGTAGCGCCGTCATTGAGCTGAGGTAACGTGTACAAGATCTAATCCTAATCTTTGTTTTATCTAATTCATCCACTCATATATTTAGTGTAATTGCTTAAAATATTCAGTAGTGTTACGTATTTTATCGTTATATTTCATTATTTTCAGCTCTAGTAGTAGTTTAATATAGTTAAAGTTTGACACGTGTAACACGCGATACCCTATAAAGTAATAGATTTACTCTAAGACCTTCATTGATTAATACAATAATTTAATAGCAGTATAGTTTGTGTGTTATGTATTTTGGTTTATTTCATTCGTAAGCACGTATTTATCCTTCTTTACAGTCCTTAAAATCCCCGCGGAGGCATCCCTATTTCCACAAGATGGGTAGGGAGGACAAGGCTACCTGGAAAGCAAACTTCTTCACGAAGTTAATCGTAAGTATTACTTTTATTATTCTCTAAATAAATAATTGAAGCCTGTATATATGTATGCTCTGATGAATGAATGAACTTATCTATAATAGCATAAGTAACGCAATTTACCTCGTTATTATAGCAACTTCTTGACGACTACCCAAAATGTTTCATCGTCGGTGCAGACAATGTCGGGTCCAAGCAAATGCAACAAATTCGTATGAGCTTGCGAGGCACGGCCGTCGTACTAATGGGAAAAAATACAATGATGAGGAAAGCTATTCGTGGACATCTGGAAAGAAACCCTGCCCTTGAGAAGTAAGTTATTTTACAGTCATTGCCCATATCATCTTTAGCTCAAATGAAGATCCTCAACCCGACTTAAAGGTTTCAACATAAACACATCGGAGCTAGAAATAGCTGAACCCACTGGTGTGGTTGGTGCCTTAGGTTGAAAACTGGCTCTTGCCCGTCTGATGTCAAGCTAAAAATGTTTGCTTTATTGATTAGAGTGGCGGACTTTATTGTCTAATCTACTAATTCATGATCTTTCTTCGCAGACTCTTGAATCACATTCGTGGAAATGTTGGCTTTGTATTCACCCGTGGTGACCTTGCTGAAGTGCGAGACAAGCTGTTGGAAAACAAGGTCCGAGCTCCTGCTAGGGCTGGTGCTATTGCTCCTTGTCCTGTCATCATTCCAGCACAAAACACCGGTCTTGGTCCTGAGAAAACTTCCTTCTTCCAGGCTCTTTCCATTCCCACCAAAATTTCTAAGGGAACAATTGAAATCATCGTAAGTGTTTCGTTGAGATTTTCATGGCCATTCATTTTTTTAGAAATATTGGAAGGCGGTTATTTTTAGTTTTGGCGAACTATATTAACATTCGAAAAATCTTTCCAGAACGATGTGCACATCTTGAAAGAAGGTGATAAGGTGGGACCTTCAGAAGCCACTCTTCTGAACATGTTGAACATCTCCCCCTTCTCATACGGTCTCATTGTAGAGATGGTGTACGATTCTGGTACCATATTCGAGCCTAAGATACTCGACGTAAAGCCTGAAGACCTCAGAGTCAAGTTTATGGAGGTAAGTCTGCATTCCTTATTATGATGTCAACCACTATCAGTTCATAATATCACTGTTAGTAGTATTGCTTTGGAAAGTGGTTAATATGATGAACCTCATAACGTCTTACAGACAGCAACATAAACATCTCAGAGCTAGAAATAGCTGAACCCACTGAGGTGGTTGGTGTCTTATGTGGATAAATGGCATTAAGCCTGTCTGATCATTAGCCAACATTTTGATTGAGTTCTTGTATTCAAGTTACCTATTTTTATTTAAATATATACTACTTGAAACTTAACTTCATTTTATTTAAATTAAATAACTGAATTTATTAGAGCATTCTGGCTGAAAGTATGACTTTATTCAAGTGGAGTTGTTAAATTAGTTGGGGCGAGTGTTTACTGTATTCAGCATAGTATGAAACCTTGAGTGATTGTAACTAACTATTTGGGTAATTTTTCTTAGATTCTTAGTTAATTCAATTTATTTTATAACTGTACATATGGACCAATTGAATGTGAGTGCTCATTCCTGTGTAAGGAGTGATATTTAAAGGTCTTAATTTTTCTTTCAGGGTGTGAGCCGTGTTGCAGCATTGTGTTTGTCCATTGGGTATCCAACTGTTGCTTCTGCACCACACAGCATTGTCAATGGCTTCAAGAACTTGCTCGCCATTGCTGCTGCTACTGATGTTGAATTCAAGGAAGCTACGATGGTCAAGGAATTCCTCAAGGTATTTTTTCAGTGTTTATGACTTCTGTTGCTGTTATTGTCTATTATACTTGGAAATTTTTTTATTCAAGCATTGACCTTACGGCATGAACTTCAGTTTTTCTGAAATTTTAAATCTTTAAGTAAAGGCTAATATGATGAAACAATTAAATGTCTGAAAGGGAACAGCATTAACATCTCAGAGCTAGAAATAGCTGAACCCACTGAGGTGGCTGTTACCTATTGCGGATAAGAGGCAAAGGCCTGTCTGAAAATGAGCCTGAATAAAAATTTTAGACTATTAAGTCTATAATATTACTATAAATTAAGTATTTTAATTGTGACATAACCTACTTCTTACTTTTGTGTTAATGTGTAAATATAATGAATATTTGATTAAGTTAGAAATCATTACTGTGAATAGGGTTAGTTTCATCACTTGCATAAATATTTTTTCAAATTTTCTTCTCTTTTTAACAGTATATGCAAAAGAATTAAGTCCGTGTGGTTGCAGGAATTGATTTTGTTTTCTTTGCAGGATCCATCCAAGTTTGCTGCTGCAGCAGCTGCTCCTGCAGCTACCACTGCTGCTGCTGCACCTGCTGCTGAAGCCAAGAAAGAGGAGAAGAAAGAAGAAAGTGATGAGTCAGATGATGACATGGGTTTTGGACTTTTTGATTAAACTGATGAATGGCTCCTCTCATTGTCATGATTTCCTGAATAAAAAGCCTTTTCGGCAAAAACATTGTAGTTTTTATTGAATATTGTTCCTCGGTTTGATTTAGTATAGGAAAGACCTAATTACTGTAATATAACTCGTCAGCCCAAGGTTCAATTTTAAGGGGGAGATGGCCTTACAAATTGCTCCTTGTGTTCTCTTGTTCAGTAGAAGTATACAGTTTTGATAAAGCCGACATTGATTAGAACCTCGTTATTACAGTAAATTTCACGAGCGAGGTTACCGTATTACCGTAGAAAAAACACGGCTGAGTTAACTTTCACGGCCAAATCATCCGAATTCATTTACTATTCTTCAGGATATGTATTTTTGAAGTAAGGAGATGATAGCAAGCCATTATTCGGTAGTATAGCAGAGCACTCTGTCGGTTTTCAACTGAAGTTTCTTTGTTTTTATTTGCGCCTTGCAAACTGGGCACGTATTGTACGATGAGCACTCGAATGCGTGCGTTTCGTTGATGTGAGATCAAAATTGGTATAGCACTGTACTTACTCGAAAATGATAGACAAAAAAGAAGACAACGTTTCTCCCATGAGTTTAGAGGGAGTTCATGAATCTCTATCAACTATTTCGTTGGAGAATGTCGATCAATACATGAAACATCTTGAAGCACAGAAATCGGAGGTTGGTGTTGGGTAAGATATTTTCTTAGATGACCTACTTAGTTGAAATATTAATCGGAACTGTGCTTTACAGGCGAAGGCTTTGATAGAAAGGTCTTTCGTGGAATTGTCTGAATTGTTGATTGCGAGGGAAAAACAATTGCTGCGGCAGGTAGACGTAATGCACGACCATCTCGTATTGTGTTTACAGTCAAGTCAGTTTTTAGTTTCTAGAAATTCAAATTGCTGTGATAATGATGCCAGAGGACTAGATTTAGCCCCGCAAGATGATTCTGCTGATGACAGGTACTTGTAGATTAAGCACATCTCTTGTTATTAATTCGCTGCATCTGGCGCAAATGTTTAAAGTTTGAATTGTTATTTACAGCTGCAAAACGAAAGGTTTTCCATTAATTGAAGTTTCAATGAATACAGAGGACTTGCAGGGTCAAATCCGATCCCTCGGTAAAGTTGACGTAGCTGGATCTAATTTTATGCATTTAAGCGAAGACAATGAAACCTTCGTTTTCCCTTATAGGTAATTTTAATATGGTGTTTATGACCTAAAATGTGCAACAATTTAGGAATTTTCTAAGCGTGTGGTTATGAATTTTCCTAGGGTTCAAAGTTACCAGAAAACGTCAGAAGATCACATGTTTCTTTACAAATCCCTGGATGCTTCTAAAAATGATTTCCAGTCTTTAACTTCGGAAATAGAGGATTCAGAGAAGTCGGTGCCCAAATTAGATGAACATACTGAATCTTGCCAACAAGAAGATACTTCGAAACAAGAACCTGTTTTAGATCAAACAACTGATCTAACTAATTCTAGTGTGATACTTTCTGACAATGTTGCGAAGGTCATAGAAGTAAATGAGACATCTAAAGAGGTTTGTGTACGTTTCCTAATTACGTGAAGTTTTCCTTAAAATCAGCAACTGGTATTTTCTCTTATAATACTAGTTAGAATAGCTTAAAAATTTATTACCATAGAAAGTAACTCTACTTATCAAATGTTAGATTTGAGTATGAAATAAACATGAATAAGGACAGAAATCTTTTGTATCATTTAATCTTACAGCGATTATTTAGTCATTTTTAAACAATAGAACTTTGCCAAACTCATGTAGCAAAGATAATGTTGATAAAAATATGATGAGAATCAATTTTTAAAATTTCCATTAGATATATTTATTACTTTGCCCTAACAAGCTGGAGTATGTCTTTCTCAGGATAGTAAGTGGGCTTGGAAAATGGAATAGAAATTGAATGAAACTTAATTTTTTAACTTAGGAGATACAGTGTGATGATAATAATGACAGTGATCAGAATAAGGAGGATTTGCAACGGTTCGGTGAAGAGAGACCTGATGATGTGAGGCATTGGATGAGGGAGATTCTTCATGAAACGAATCCTGAACCATCAACTAATGATGCAGATCCAGAGAAATTTGATCTCTTTACTGTACTTAAGTGTAGCCTGAGTAAGGAGGGAAACCAGAGTAAAGTGATTACAGAATCCAGCCACCCATCAATTCTGACCACTCTTAATTTGTTGCAGCAGAAATCTACTGATGTTCCTATGGATGTTACACATGAGGACCAGAAGGTATATGGATTTTGACAAAAATCACTTTTCTCTTAATTAAAATCCTCATTAGATGGTTAAATGTATAGATATCTACATATAGCAATATCTAAAGCTATCTAGAAAAAGAAATCAATGATTGATAGCCTAGTATTATTTAGTATTGTTATTCTTAAGAAGTAATATTCCTCATTTTATATTGAAATTTTTCCTTTACATTTTTAGTATATTTAAACCTATGCAAAGGCTAATTTCTTTCTGTTTGATTATTTCCTTTTGAATGACATATCTTCTATGTTGATTGTATTAACCCATTTATGGTATGAATAATGATAACATAGTTTTCTTTCCAAAAAAAGAATCCAGTTGCAACTTAGGATTTGATTTTTATAATTTTTAGAAATTAATCATTTGTGTTATGTTCATCCATTTAATTTATTTCATAATTTCTTTTCATATGGAATAAATTCTGATTATAATTTTTTAAAAGAGTTTTAATTTTGATATTTCAGCACTTCAATAACAAGCCAAGTACTGGATTGAATTGTTTAACTCTAGGGAAAATCTGGCAAGGACTAAGACAAAATGTTTTTATTGATAAATCATCCGTTAGTAGAATGTTTTTAGGAAGTAATATTTAATCTTTTCCCAGTGTTTCTTTTTGTTCCTATGCCAATAAAAATAATCCACCAAAAAGAAATTAATTTTTTCAGAGTTTAAAATAAACTCAAATGCAAATAAAAATTTCAGTATTGAATGAGGAATACTCAAATTGTTGGTTGAGATAGTTATTAAGCAGCTTATATATTTTCTCAATAGTCTCTCTGTTCGATACTATTTATTCTTAATATTGGAGGCAAATTGTGCATCCATTACTCAATATATATACTTAAAGTTATCACTGCAAAAAAATGTAACAAGGATATTTTATACTCAAATGTTTTTATACTCAAATTTATTATTTTTTATAGGATAACCTACCTGCGACAACTGAATCAAGTGAACTTTTGTTAGTCGACTGAATTATTTTTAATCGGTGTGTGCTGCTGAACTAGTCGCTAGTAATGGGTTGGTTGTTTTGTCCATAATTAACCTCACATGTTTGTGCCAAAAATTAACTATTTTTATTTTATAACTGAAAAATGATAAAAATGCCAGCTTCAGCATTTACAAAAGAAATATTTTCACTATTAGATGGAAATATTGTAGTATCTATGACCTTATCATGATCACTACAAAGTGTTCGGTTTGGATTTTTTGAGCTTCCAGCTAATGAAATGGTGTAAATTTTCAGGTAGTAGAATTGAAAAAGTTCAGAAATACATAGTATTTTGATACAATAAAAATCAGTATTATAGGAGTGGAAGATATGTAGTACAACTGTTGGTACTTGCATAAAAATGTAGCTTTATTAATATCTTTGGAGTTCCATTTTTGTAAGAGAATTACTTTTGAAGCATTTTGGTCTGTGTTGGTGAGTAATTATGACCTTTGTATAGTAATTTTATTATTTTATTTATTGTACTTCATTGGATCACATTGTATCCATTAATGCTTAATAAATTAATTTCTAAACAAATTTAATTAGAAATCATTTTGATATTTTCAAAAGGTATAATCTGTATGTTCCCCATTTGAATTGTAATTTGTTTAGGTTTTATTAAATAAGTGCCATTTGAATAAAAATGAATTATGTACAGATTAAGGTTAACAATTGTTATGGATAAAAAATTTGAACTTCAGTCTGTCCTCAAGTAAATCCATAGTAAAATTTAAAACACTCAAAATTTTTATTTATAAATATATAGGATAATATACACATCACATAATATGCAGATTTTGCAAATGTACTTATTTTCTAAATTCTTTTGCATCTTGTTCTGCTAAAGATTTCAGATTATCAGTTGGTTATCGGCCTATTCAATATATTTTTTATGACAATGAACAGTAGTATTCAGTGTTGTAGAAATAGTTTTTAATAGCTAACATTATAATACGAAAAGATATATCAATTTTCTCGTACGAGAATGTTTCTTAAGTACAGCTTTCGAGTATTTATTTCGACTTGACTCTCTCCCTCCTCAATTAATTTACACATACCTTACATTTCAATACAACTTCCTGCGTCTGTCTCGAATATTAAAATCTACTATCACGAATTTGAAATTTTTCCACAACTCATTCTTTGAGGATTAAATCAAGAACTCTGTTCACTGAATCGTATTTCAACGCATGTATAATCGAGCTTTAGCTTCTAGTAAAATAACATCGACTTCCCAGCAGCATCGCATTAATTACGCGGCATAGCCCTAATGATGAAACACGAGTACAAATAAAAAATAATTCCTCTCTCTCCGTTCCAATTGATTACTTAATATTATCCTTTATGGGCAGCCAAGTAATATACTTCGCTACTCAAAGAATTTAGGCCCCATTATCACTGAGGAGGATCCCTTCTTTGGCTATTCAATGTCGCTATATTTGTATTTTTTTGCATTTTTCGAGGATTATTGCAAGGAGTTATTTTGTAAGACTAAAAAATAACTGGACATAAAAAAATTACATTGAAGGTGTAGTTTTTAGATATAATAGCCCTTAGAAATGATAATGTAAATCAAATGTATTATTATTATTTATGTACGGGAGGTGCATATTTTGGGAAAACTAAATTCGTACTTAAAATTTCATGGCAATCCAGGATTTAATCCAGTACTTGAAAAACTTTTGGAAGAACTCCCCTAAGATTTTTCTTCAAATTAGTTGTGACCACGGTCATTGGGAGCGTATTTTGAATGCTCCGATACGAATTTAGAGAGGTTAGACGTCATTATCCCATCCTCGAAATTGAAGAATGTGACGACGGTGGCGACACTGGTTACTACATCCCCTACTGCAAAACAACAAAGAGTTGCATTGGGCTTGGCGATGGGAGGAATTTTCCGTGTTCGGCTGCCACAAATTTGATCTTATTTTTCAGTGGTCCGTACAACTTGAGTAAAACATAGTTGTTAAATTTCGCCTGTGTGTCATACGTTTCGCTTTATTAGTTTTTACTATGCTTCCGATCTATTTTTATTCTCAATATACTTTTCGGACGATTGTTTATTTTGTGTATTATTAACTGTCAATGACTTGATCTACTTTCTTCATCTCTTAGTTAATTTTACAAGCCTAAGCGTTTAGAACAATGGCAGCCGACGAGCCAACTGTGATTGAAAACTGGGAAAGACAGAGAGTACTCGGTAGTGGGGGATTTGGTGTTGTTACTTTATGGAGAAATAAAATAACTAGTCAATATATTGGTAAGTTGTTTACCATGACTTCTTTTTTTGTATGTACTGTTTTGATGAACGTCGCCGACGAGTGAAGTGTGTATGGTTGACATCCTTCCCTTCTAAAGGATGTGATATTCTTAGGATACATATTGTGTTATGTTCTTCAATGGATAGATTCTTTTTTATCATTTACTAAATAACTGTCAAAATTTAGCTCAAATACAGTGCTAGATGTGGGTATTATTCAAATCTTATGACAATTGAAATAGCCGAAATTGGATGCACTTTTCAATTTGCTAAACTTGGTATTTCATTAAGGATACCATTATAAAAAGAACGGTGGTGTATGGAAAGATTTTTGAGCAGTATTAAAGATTGAAACTAGGTCATGAATGACAATAATATAGCTTTTGCAATTCGAAAATATTTTATTAATATGGAATTCACTTTTATCACAATAGCGGTGAAGAAATGTCGCTATGATCTTTATCCATTAATGAATCCCAAACAGCAAGAGAGATGGCAGAATGAAGTAGAGATAATGCTTCGTCTTGAGCACCCAAATGTAGTCAAAGCAATGATAGTTCCAGATAAGATCTTTGAAGATACCCTCCGGAAAGGGGCTGCAAGTTTACCACTTCTATGTATGGAATTTTGTTCACGTGGGGACTTAAGACAGGTACTTTATATTTTAATTCTCATATTCATTTTATTTTACCATTTATTGCTAAGGCTTAGGCCATCTTCTTTTTTCCTTTGAACAATACTTTATCTTTTTTTTATTGATCATTTATAATTCTTTCTTAAAGTAATATTTTATCCTGAATGGTCATTATTAACTTTATAACATTTTCTTAGGAAATCTTTCCCTCTCTATCTCTTATTCACTGTCAAATTAAATGCCTTATTTTACAAAACAGATTTCTTTCAAATAGGATATAAGCGGGACATTTTTAACTGAAAAAATTTTCTCTCTCACCATTTGCTGAAATCTTGATTTGAGTGGGCTTCTTTTGCATGTAGATTGATGGATCTATACTATGGAGGAGATTGATTTCTTTTTTATTGACCAAATTCCTGTTTTTAAAATTTAATGGAAGACTTATGTATTTGATAAATATACTATTTAAATTTGTAACTTCATAGGTTTTTCAATCATAAATCTGATAAATGTATTTGTTTTTGACCTAATTCTTTGGTCATAGGTTCTCAATAAGTCTGAGAATTGCTGTGGACTGAAGGAGCAAGAAGTCAGGAGTTTGATCAGGGATGTTGCTAGTGCTGTCAAGTATCTTCATTCTCTCAAAATTACCCATAGAGACTTGAAGCCAGAAAATATCGTTCTTCAGGAAGAAAATGATAAGGTGAGAAATTAAAATTATTAGGAATATTCAATTGGAAGCTTATTAAAATCAATAAAGCTGTTCATTGGAAAGTTCCATAAATATCTCCAAAATGTATGCATTCAAAAATTTCAGGTTTTGAGTTTAGATTAAGAACAATATTGTTTTAAGCCTATTGTTGGTTTAAAAATTCTATTGTATTTTAAATGACCCCAATAAAGTTTAATTTCTTTGCCATTCCTTATCCAAATCTAAAGAGAAATTTTTTATTTAATTGCTTTCACTCTGGAAGTATGGTAAGCTGTCTTTTTTATTTTCACATATTTTAATTAGTGCATTTATTAATACATCTTGAATTTGATTGACATTGATGAATTCCATTTTCCATTTCATTCTACATTAAACTTTATCGACATAGATCACAATTACTATATTCTCTCACGTAATATAATGTTATTTTCTTAGAGTTGTTGGTTTTAATGGCTGGATGTGAATTCTAGATATTATCACTAATGTAATTTTACATGGTTTATGCTTGCCTTTAAGAATGAGGGAAAGTAATTTGCATGGAATAAGCATGCTGCATACTTTATTATTATTTATGAAATTGAAAGGGTATTTTGACTATAAGTTAAGTATTACTGTTATAGAAGTTAATATAACAAGCATAATTAGATAGCTCAAATATGTTCTTTTTTGTTTAGATCAAATCATAATATCTCTTATCTGAAAGAAAAATGAAATTTTCAACAAAAAGTCTATAGATGAGAAACTAATTGAACATTTCATTATAAATCGGACAAGACAAGGAATATTTATGCATTCTGCTCAAGCAATTCCTTGCCTCTCTAATTTATCACTTGTTAATATATTCTGATTTAACAACTATAATATTTTTTGAAAATTAAAGCAAGAACTTATAAGATTCAATAATTTATTAATTAGCTCAGCTATATGCAAATGATATTGTGGAAAATGTGAAGTTATTCAATAATTACTGACCACAAGAAAATTCAACCATTACTGGCTACTTTGATTGGATATCACTGGTTAATGAAATAGCATCCTTTTTCAATTGTTAAGTGTAAACCCTGTTTACAGAGGGAACAATAATTAATTAAAGGTATTAATAAAATACGTAATGATTTATCCATGTAGATTTTTGTATCAGTAATGTTATTTCTCTTTCTGGCATGAAGACTGTTAGAATTTTGTGTAAGGAGTTCTATTGTATCTTCCATCCTATTTCCCTTATGTATTCGTAATTTTTAATATGTTAATTAATAGAATCGATATTCATCAAGATTAATATTAACTCAAGATGAATTACCTTCTATGAATGTTACTTCATTTTTAGTAAGTTTAAATGGTCTTTTACTGCATAGATATTTCGATCTTTAATGCATATATTTGATTTATTTCTAACAAAAAGATAATGTTGTCAATACATCAAATACAAAATTAATGATTCCAAAATTTATCTCCTGTCCTATCCTTTGGAAATCAGCTAATTACTTGAGTTATTGAGGATATAAAAGAGATGAAATAAAAATATTCTGAGATTGAAATGTATGAAAGATTTTTTTCATGAAATTTGGAAATAAGAGAAAAGTATACATAGCACTCTTATATTATATTAGTTTACAGTAATATGACAATTTGGTAGATTACTACTGGGGAACTTTATATAACATATATCTTTTGATAAATGGTACAAGAAGATCTTGCATGTTTCAACATTCTTTCACTTTTGCATGCATAGTTAAGCATGTTCTAGGGATAATTTTTCACTGTTTTATCCTAAACTTTTACTAAAATGCTAAAAGTTAGCTGTAATGAACATTCTATTTTATTTTCTCATCTTGATCAAATTTTGATTTATGAGGTAAAAAATTAATTTTGAGTTCTGTGGTGTAGGGTTCAGTAGCAAATTCTCTTTTTATTCCAATATTTGAGCTTGAGCATGTCTAATAGAATGCTCAATAAATTTGTTTTGTTTTCAGATAGTCTACAAACTCATTGACTTGGGATATGCAAAAGAATTGGATCAAAGTAGCAATTGTGCATCATTTGTTGGAACTCTACAGTACTTGGCGCCTGAACTCTTCACAAAACAAAAGTTAGTTTAGTGCTTTTATTGGTTTTCCTTGAATATTATATGTTTTTGCTATCATGTTAGAGTTACATTTGTTTCGATACTCCAATCCATCCAATCAAATTTATAGCCTTCAATTTTCAAACTTTTTGTTGGATGATTCTCATTTAATAATCTTCACGTTGGCCATTTAATATGTATATCTAATAGTTAATTTACCAGTTGATCATAAATATCTAAGATAGCTTATAGATCTGTAGTTATAGCAGTATTAGTACCAGTAAGTAGTATCATATTTATTTAGTAGTTCATAATTAGTTGTCTGTATCTAGTTAGCCTCTATGTAATCTAAATTGACTGTTCTCAAGCCAAGAATTAATTGTTATATCTATTCTGCAATGATAAGTAGCTATGTTAACTGATCATATTGATAGAACCCTATGGTATCAGTTACTGAGGTATGGGTGTATTTTAAATGTATAGGGTTTATGTTATTTAAATGCTCATATTTAAGAGGATTACCTAATGTGTATATCAAGGAATTTTATTTGATTTAGCTTGTTATAAAATTGTACTTTTTTAAAGAGCTTATGAATTTTAGAGAGTTAATACCTGAAGTATAATTATTCTGTAAGATACAATTGGTGTAATAGATTTTAATGATTTGTTTATCATCACTACTAATAATTTAAACAAAATAATCATTTTTTATTCCTTTTAACAGGTATAGTTGTTCTGTAGACTATTGGAGTCTTGGGTTAGTATCTCATGAAGTCATCACTGGAGTTAGACCATTTCTACCTAGTAAACCACCAGTTGCTTGGTGAGAATGCATTTTATTTATCTATTATTTTCATTATTTTTAATGACATTCTGTTGTAATAAGGTTGCTGACTAGGTGGCAACGGTTCAGGAGGTGAATGAAATTATAAATTGTCTGTCATTTTCCAAAGTTGAGAGGAAAACCCTCTAAAAACTTCATATAAAAGTTTCTTCTGATCCTTTCTTTATAATCATGGTATCAACTGCCAGAAGAAGTTATCAATTCTATTGTATATTATTATGCTTTAGCAAGCTGGCTGTGATATACATCTTAATTGCTCTAGAAAAATGAAATTTAAACTATTGTGGTCATCATAGAAAATGTATTTCAGTAACTTTTACTCTTAAATTTGGAATGCTGTATACTAACCAATAAACACATTTTATTAGTCTTTCTCCTGCTTTGTATTTTAATACACTTGTTTTTTGATTTTGTTTGAAGCAGTTTCAATTGTTGAGGTGCTAGATTTGGAAGCTAGGAATCAGTCTTACGTTAAATTATTATTTCAAGAGATTCATTGAGGTTTTCATTTTCTCAGGATGAACCTAGTACAAGACAAAACTTCCAAAGATATCTGTGCCTATCAAGATTATGATGGTAATGTTGTATTCAGCAGTGAATTGTCTCCTGAAAACCATATATCTCAGTAAGTGGAATATGCAGTCTTTATTAAGAACATAGTTATAGTCTGAATTTCAAAAGTTTGCGATGATAATTGTTTATGAGATTCTTTTTCTAGTTGCCTTAAGTATTATATGGAGCAGTGGTTAAAATTCTGCTTGGAATGGGACAGTAAAATAAGAGGAAGAAGTTTCATAAATGGTGAAAGTAGAGTGGTTGTGTTTGATATGCTCGATGAAATTCTTTCCAAAAAAGTAGGTAATTTTAACCTCAAAATTATTTCTTTATTATATCTTTGAATTTCTAGTTAATAGATATCTTTGAGTAAGTCACTTTTCTTAATTCTCTCATAATTTTCAGACAGTGAATGTCTTTTGTTTGCCAACCTATGATGTGCGGAGTTATGAGGTGGAGGAGTCAACTCGTTTGCGTACACTTCAGGGATGGGTTGAAAGGGATACCAATATCCCAATTGACAAGCAGGAGATTCTTTCCATGAAAAATCCAGGAAAGTACCTTGATCCTGACGGACCCGCCCTTCCACCTGAGTATTTTCAGGTTCTGCATTAATATTATTATTAATTATATTGTTCCTGATACAATATTAATTATTTTACTTACTAATTATCTGTTAATTCAATTAATAAATTGCAATTTCTGAATTTCAGGAAGATGATGACAAAAGAAAGTGGGATCAATGTTCCTTATTTGTTTTTCTACGAGATGCTTTTGAGATTCCTAAAGTCACTCCTCATTGGCCTGTTTTAGTAGAAAAGATGATGCAAGACACACGCCGGTCTATTGAATATCCTATTCAGAAGAGGACGTGGGCCCATGCAGTATACTTTCTTCAGCAGGAGGCTAATCTTTACAGACATTTCTTATACGCTTATAAAGTGAAAATGTAAGTTTTTAGTTCCAAGGGAATCCGTTAATATAATTAAATCTATTGAGTAATTGAGTAATATTGTGGTCATTCATCCATTGAAAAGGGTGTAAAAGATTGATACTTTTCTCAGAGAACTTATTTTCTTAATTAATGAAAGTGATTGAGAAACAAATCTAAGAAATGTTACAATCTTTCACTGTTCTTTCAACCTAAAATTATCTTCGAAACAGTACATACGTATATCATATAAAATTATATCATGATATGATATAAGCTTACTGGTGATATATATGTACTTTTTAATTGATTTTGTTTTCTGTTTAATATAAATACAATTTTAATAATCTCTATTTTCTCTTTTAGTTTGCATTTATTTGGATTAGGTAGCAAGTTGGCAAAGCTTTGGCAGAAACTTTATTCTGAGTATCAGCTTGTGCTTTCTCAATTTGAGCTTTTTATGAGATGTATAAACTTGGATGAAAATTCTCTAAATGAACTTCCTGAAGTAAAGGCTACATGTAAGTATTGATAGCAGAATTTATTATCATCAATCTTGTCCTTTGTATTTGGAGATCAAAAATGCCAATTGTGATTATTTTTTACCTTATAGTTCCTACAAATACTATAAAAACGTGGCTACAAAATAAGGATTTGCTTGCAAGTAAAATGTCCATATTGGTTCAGGCTGTAACACTGCAGGAAAAGAACTGTGCTACCTTAGCAGCCAAAATAGCCCACTTTAAGAACACACCTGCCCCTCGTGATACACCTTACCAAGTTCTCGAACCTTTGTGAGTCTAAGGAAAATGTAGTAATTGTTACAATAGCAATTGCACAATACACAGCAATACAAGAAATAATGATTTTTTTAAAAGATAAAATAAAATTTTTGCTATATTATAGCAAAATTTTTATATATTTTTCTTGTATATAATTTATATATTTTTCTTGTAATTTTTTGGCACATATAAATGTATTCATCACGTATAAATGTTCATTCATTCATAAACAAAAGGAGTTTCTATCTAAATCTCTCATGCATAAATGGTTTAACTTTGTACATTATGAAAAAGCAATATTTATGAAAGTATCATAGTAATACTCAAAATTGAATGCTATTTGAGCTACAGTATTAGAACCAATGATTATTCAAAATATTATTTTACTGAATTATTTTCCAATTAAGGGTCCTTTCTGGTCAAAAGTGCTTTGAACAGCTGTGCAGGCGTCCTAAGGAAGAGAGAGGCAAAAAATTTAAAAATGTGGATATGGTTAAAATTGTCTATGTGTGCCTCAAGGAGCGGGACAAACTACTTATGGACAAAGCTTTTCATACTCACCTTGGGTAAGATTTATGGTAGTGCTTCAACTATAGTGGGATTTTCCTTGTAATAACATTTATTTAGTTTCTGATCATTGTTCTTAAGGTCAGTAATGGTTATGAAGAACCATTTTCAAATATTTCTTCCACAATTATCACTTTTAATGATATGCATGTCTAGGATTGTTTACAAAATAAGAAAATTTAACTTTGAATTGTTTCATAATTTTATTTTAAAACTCATTAACTTTGGCATTGATAATCAAAATGTAGTTTATAACTTTGTTATTTGTATGAACAGAGTTGGCAGTTGGCATTTATTTTAATCAGGTTTTGTTTTAGTCACAATTATCATATGAAACTGTTTCTGAGATTTGGATTATTCTTATAATTGTTAGAGTTTTGTTGAAAATTAGATATCAATGTATTTTGTCAAGTTAATGAATTGAGTGTGTTGCTCAAGAACTATTCTTTCAAGATACTGAAGGCTTCTTTGAAAATTAATTTTAATTTTTTATCATATTTTAAATTTTTTCCTTTTAAAATAAAGATTTTGTATCATAGGAGTGTGTTAGAGTGTCAGCGAGATGTTGAGCAATTTTTGGACCTATTATCAACTACAATTGAGCAGACATCAAAATTGAAAAAGATGTTGTGGACATATCAGTCGGAGAGACAGAGAGATATATGGGAATTCATGCAACAGAGGGTATTGAAAATAATTTATATATTGTTATTTTTTAATTACAATTTCAAATTGTATATAATAGTAAAATGCATCAATTTTTGAAATGATGATGATATGATCAATATTTTCATAGATTTATTTTACTAAAGTTAACTAACTCATTAAAGGATCAGGAGGAGCATAGGATCTAGCATATTATCTTGTCTAGAATGTATGAGCCCATTTTAAAAGACTTAATGCCCCTAAAGGCAAGTAATTGGAGTCAGGTTCTATAGGTTAGACTATTATTCCAAATTCTTGCCGATACCAATATCATAAGTAGATTGAATAATGTAAAAGCAAGACACTTCAAGGAACTTGATGAACAAAACCCTACACCAATCTCAAGAAAATTGTAGAAGTTTTCTTGGGCTCTCAGCGGGGTGACTGCTTTTAAATTAATTGATGTTTTGGCTCCTTCCATTGCTTCCATCTTCAGAATGAAGTGTATGAAGTATTTTATCCTGAATATGGGACCAGAGAAAGGCACTGAAACTTCGATGAACTTTGATTCAGTGATCAAGTTGAAATCCTAAGAAAATTTTCTTCATCAACTCAGCTGGGAAAAACCAGAAAATTCACTAGAAAATTATTTTTTGTACTTTATTTGTGAAGCAAATGGAATTTAAGTGTCAAATTACTTCTTCAAACAGAAAATATATAATTACTTGTTTAAGATATTGGATTATATATTGATGAAAATAGTTAATAAAAACAATATCTTAGCTATATTAGTAGTTTTTAGAATTTGGCAATTTTTCATTTTGGCTTTTCCTTTACCCTATCATCTATGAGTTAAGCATTCAATTCTTTGTTCTATCCTTAACCTCTATGCTGTGGTACAGAAGAGAGCAAGATTTTTTATTAATATACTGAGTCATCTGTTGATTTTATTACCTTTCATGTAATTCTACTACTGATAATTAATTTCTATGTAAAATTTTTCTCTTAACTTCATAAATGGTATATATATTTAATATCTTCTTCATTGTAAACTATTATGTTCATGTAAAAATTAGAAAAGTGGGCAATGATTTTATATGAAATTCCTCATCCGATTTGTACATTTCTGAACTCTAGAAGTTTCTCTCTTTATAAAAAATGTTGTTTGATTAAAAAATACTTCATTTTCATTCTGATATTTTTATAAAACAATGACTGTTTTGATATATAAAAGGCAAACTAAGAAGTTATTTTGGTTCTTTCAATTTTTCATTTAAATTGTGCATGTACTTTTTGTTATCCTGATATATTCATGTCTTTAATTTTCTCTTTCCTTTTCTTTTATAACAGTGCTCTCATGAGAACTTAACCCAAAAAGTATTACCACTGCAGTCATCACCAAATCCTTATTATAATAGTCCTAGTTGTTCTTTGCCTGATATTGGGAGGAGATTTGAAGGATTGTCAATTGGAGACAACTCAGACTATCTGAAATCATTAGATATGAGCATGTATTTCAAAGAGGATGAAAACTCAACAAGTGGAGCTGATGAGATGCTTTCAGAGAATTACAGTCTAAGATCTAGGTAAATTTATTTTTAAAATATGGAATGATTTTTTTCCCAGTTTGTTATTTATAATCATTAGGCCTTGACCTTGACCAATGCTCAAATCTCATTGTATTCATCCCTTGCCTATTGAGCAAGCGTACTGGACTAAAGCTTGGTTGCTTTTATCAAAATATAACCATAAAAAATCTATTTACAGAGTCATTTATCTCATACTATCAAAGCGGATTTCCACATGTTAAGAGCTTCTTTAATTTATTTAAGTTCATAGGCTAATACCAGATTTTTTCAGTTCATAAGATGTTAGGTAGCTTGTTTACTTTAATTGAATTGGTTTTTGGGTTTGTTTATCATTGATGTAATATTTACGTTTCTTTTCAAAGTTATGGAAATCTATTCAAATTGCAAACTATTGAATTTTGTCTGTGGTAAAGTGGTTCTCTCTATAAAATATAATCTCAGTGTTTATTTTATTCTTATTAAAACATATTATTTTTCAGAATGCAAGAAGTTATGAACGAGGCATTTAACAGAGTTAAGAGTGTTGTGAGTGAACCATTAGATGACTTGCTATATGAAAGTCCTAATTGTTGAGAGAATTGAGTGCGAAGAGAAGTGTATCTGCAGGTTTGATACTGTGTGTTTGTTATTGTTCATAAATGTTTTGTACAAAGATTATATTAACACTAAAAGACTTGTAAGAATATGCCGGTTGACAAAACTCTAATATCTGTGTAAAAATGTATTATTTAAAAGTATTTTTATTCAAAAGAACATCAATGTTTATATAATGCTAGGGAAAATTTTAATTGAGAGTTAAATGTAAAAGAATTATTTTTTTACATAGCTCTAATGTATAATATATATTTTTAAAAACATCGTACATAATAAATTAGAGTTGAATTGCAATGACTCAGGATGTTTTCAAAATCCAAAGCTCCTTAACTGTATGATATTTTTATTACATTGTGGATACATCTGGTGCTGATCTGAATTATTCAATATGATACTGAAAGTTATAATTTACGGAATATATGACAAAAGAAATATTTTATGGAAGAGAGAAAGTAAAACATAATTTCCGTCTTTTATTGTACTTACTGTTTGTAACTGCCCTCAATTATGTATGGTCTTCTATATTTCTGTTTGGTTTCACTTTCTTACCCATTATCATAGTTTTTTTTAAAGTTCCTTCTAACTCAAATTATATATAGAAATTCATTCAGGTTAAAATTTTGTAAATTGTTTGTTATTATATGTCTTGTAAGGTCTATGTAATATATAAAAGCCTCTATATATGACCAAAAAGAAATTGATATTGTTTATTTGTGGTTATGGAAGCATAAATTGTTTTGTCACTAATTATGTTCTCGGAATTTATTTAGATGTGTTTTAAACATGTTTTTTGATCGTGTTTCTTGTGACACTTTAACTGCAACAAATTGTGCAATCTCCTCTGTACTTAGTGTGCATTTTTTGTGTCCATTATTGAAAATGAGGGAAACTCACAGTTTTTCATAGTTTTCTCTGATGTGTAGTACAATATATTGTAATCTCTTCTATCAGTCAACAATCCTGTAATATTTGTTGTTAGGATTTTTGGAACAATTTTTTATTTATATTGTTAGATTTATCATTAACAAGAAATATATTTGACTACCTGAGTGTAGAGTGATTTATAAAAGAGAGCATTGCTTGATGTTTTAAATAAAGGCATATATGGAAGAAATGGGCAAGGATTTTTGTATCTAATGAGATAAATTTATCAGTAATGATGACAACATTCAAATCTGAGTATATATTATAAAAATCAGATTGTATCCAATCGATAAGCAAATATTTTCATCTTAATTAAGCTGGACTCAGTACAGAATTTTGATTTTGTATTTGAATGTATTACTGGTGCTATTAAATTACTTAATAGTATATTTTAATAACACCATTTTAATATTTCTCAAAATCATCTTTTTAAATTTAACAATTACTAATAATTTATTTGAATATTTGTTTGAACATTCATTGGAATGTATGAGCTTATGCTACAGATGTGAAACTGAATGCAAAAGAATTGTTCTAAGGAATATCAGATAGTAATTTCTAAGCATTTGACATGAAAAATGATATATTTACTGTTTTTATAAAATAATATAATTACTGTTCAAATACACTACAATAATATATAAATTATTATTGGCCATTTTTATAGTTAATTATTCAAGAACCAACAACTAAGAGATTTTTGCTCTAAAACCAAACTATCCATTTTACATGGATCCTCTTCATTAGGAAAGGTAAACTTTGGTTATAGAAGCATTTTAAAATTTCACATCATATTTTAATAATTTATTCGGCTTAATTTACATCATGTTTACACAAATCACGTAGGTTCGAAATTCTTTCATCAAACTATCTTCTGGTTCTTCGATCTTAGATCTGATGGCAAAACTACTTAGTATCTTACCAATCATCCGTCTCTTCTTGATGGGAAATATCCTTCCATAGTTGTCTCTCATCCCCTTTTCCTATTAATTTTACAACTGCTCTCTTTTTATGGTTGCCATTATGTTTACTTTTCATATGGCACTGCGTCCCCGTCTGAACTACTACGATCGCAGGGCCAAATTGCTTGCATTATTTTCAGATGGCTCTTGGAGTGTAATCGGTTCTAAAGACCGAGACAATAAAATTCATTCTCAATATTCTGGTGACTCGACATCGAAGAGAGCGAAAGTTGTAACAACTATGTAATCTTTGCTTGATTACAGTTAATCATGATCGATATTTTCGTTTTGAGCGTTACATTAAACACTAATCACAGTATGCTTTTCATCCATTAAAACTCCACATCTTCCACTTCTTTTGAAAGAAAATTTCGCTACCCCATTACACGGCAAGTAGTTTTAGTAGTAAGATAAAATATCAGTTTTCCTTTGCGGAAAGTATTCTAATAGATTCAACGTTGAGCAGGATGACAAGGAAAATAGGATGCCATTATAAACAGTGTGACGTAATAGCGTACAAATTGAGGCGGGAAGAAACTATTTCAATTCCGCGAGTTTTTTAAATATATGTTCATGTCGTCGATGATAATACTTTAAATTATTGTAATAATCAACAAATTTTCACCATTCTATTATCCGAATTAATATAATTATCTTCTTGAACATTCAGAGGAATATCCGTCGTAAACAACTAGCCGTGCAAACAAACATACCTTTGGTGATTCAGAGTTCTCATAGAAATAGCGTTCGTTTTAATGATATAACAGATAGTTACCTGTGCGCTTAAAAGACATTTTTCAGACATGTTGTTTACCTTCACGGACGTACGATAATCGCTAGTTTCAGTATACGTAATACTATACTTCCGCGAAGGTCGTTTTTTTGTGAAATTAGTTTCATTTGTATGAAAGTTTTCGAGGTGGGAGATATCACAATGTTTTTGAAAACTTAGGTGTTTGCCTATGTTCATGGATTTGTCAAGTTGTGCAAATTTCTGTTTTTTGGATATTCTACATATCATTCTTCTTTGTTAATCATTAGGACAAGGACATCATTTCACAAATTAGGTAAGTACTCAAATTATCTCATATCCATAATTTTTATACAGGTTATTTCGCAATTGAAGATGAATCATTCATGTGTTAATTTGTCTTAACTTTTTAATTACAAAGAAATAAAAATCTTAGGAAATATATTCAGAGGAGTTAAGATGTCGATGAAAAAAATCAGTAACCCCTGAAATACTGTAATACGAGTATGAATTTTCCTCTTCTGTAGCTCTTAAATAAATATCCATCTTCAAATATGTCATCTTAATTCTTTGATTTTTGGCATATTTATCACAATGAACATGAATGATTGCGATTTTGAAGAAAGAAGTATTGGTAGAAATTTTTGCTTGAGGGCACAACACTATTTCTTTAATTTTCTTCTGTTGCGACTAAAACTCGCATACCATAAAGCTTGAATAATTGTGTTATTCCATTATAAGATTGAACAACAAAGTATGAAGAAACTTAATATTTATTCTTCTTGATGCTTTTATATGAGTTATGCAGTAGATAGCTATGTATTTAATGAGAAGTAGAATATTTATTTGTTTACTTTGATTCTTAATAGAAGTAAATATTATTAGTTATCTTATAACTGAATTTTATTTTGACGAAAGATTTTATCAAAACCTGAACAATTGATTTGGAGGATTAGGAATAAAAAGCAATTATCCGATGAATTATTTTTGAAAAACTCAACGTTCTTCATTTCACTAGAATAGCAGATTTCTTTACATTACTTGTTTTGAACAGTATCAGAAGCATACAGTTTCAATGTACGAAATACATAATCTTTAAAAAAAAGATGACAGCAGAATGAAAAGGCAACATTTATTCCTTTGCAATACATTGTATGTTTAAAAAAATATACCTTTCAACGAATTTTATTTGAATCGCTGTATTTAAATTATTTAATCATTCATTGATACAACTTAAATTACGTGTTAGGACTTATTATACGTGTTTTACAATTTTATTTCTACAGAAGATACTTATTTTAGATGGTTCTATGTATGAAACTATAGTTTATATGAAAGTAAGGTGAATGGAGATTTTTATGGAGCGGAGGTAATTCATATATCGTGGCGATAAAAGTCTACTCCAATCACTCTGAGGAGGGAGTAACCACTCGTGCTTCGTATATTGCAGCAGTTTACACCCCGGTCTAATCCATTTGTCGCATAGCGTAATATACTCGTTTGACGGATTGCATGCGTTTTCGCCTGATCCTTGACTTATGATTGCTCTCGCTGTATTTACGGCTTATGTCTCAGTCGCTGTAAGTGCCATAGGTATGTGACGAATCAACCTCCATGCGCTTTCTACCACGAAGGGAAATTGCCCTCTGTTTTCAAGGGACGATTCTAATCCGCGAAGGGGTTTGCTGAGGACAAGGGGTCTTCACAGATCGACCTCCAGGGACTCGTATTCGTCCCGCAGGAGAGAAAATGACAGACTCGGAATTGAGGGCGACCTACGACCTCGGGCCGACCGAAAAATTAGAAGCGAGTAACTTAGATGCGGGTTGCCATAATGAATTTTACTTCAGTTTCCATTTTTTCCTCCGGGATTTGTTGTTCTCGTTGTCTTAAAGGGTATAATGTCGCTGGAATATCCCCCTCTACCGCGTACCGAAACCACTCGCCGCTTCTGTGGTTAACTTCGCCCCATAAATACTTTCCCGGTCGCATTTTCGCGCCCAGGTTTTGATGGGAGTTTGCTATCCCCAGATTGTAACTGCCTTATGCTGTTGCGTAACTATGTCACTTGACGCTGCGAGGCGCCGTTGGACTGTTCAATGTAGTGTTTCCAAGCGTAGAAAAAATGAAAATTCATTTATGTCCGTACAATTCTTCTTTCCGAAATAAAAAAATACAGTAAATACGTTCCTTCACTACGTGTTGACGAATTATTTTTGATACTGATAATACTTGATTCATTAACTGAAGAATATTCACTGAATAAATGAATTTTATGAATTTGTTGGATCATATATTCGTTAGTGATGATTAATAAATCAATGATTTTTCGGATGTGTTGAAATTGGATTTGAATTTTAAACTATAAAATAGTCTCGGTTTTCATGGTTAATATTGTGATTGTTTTATTTACTTCCTTATGGAATCGGTATGTATCGTTTGATGTGTGGTTGATATTTTTAACTGACTTTATTTCATCTTCAAAGAATCATCTGAATCGATTAAAAATATATTCGTAAAATGTTTATCATATTGATATAATCATATTGTTTTACTTGTTTTTAAAATTAAATATGATTTTGGTTACGGTTGAATATGAGTTTGTAAATGAATTTCAATGTTTTTAAGGTACTTTACGGATTATCGTGTTTGAACTATAGTTTCATTTAGCGATATACATTGTTGAATAGAGAGTATTAGTATTAATTTGCGAACGTTTAAATCCTCAAGTGAAGATCGTTTCAAAAGTGAGAGTATTTTTTTACAAGTTGTTGCTTCGCGATACTCCACTTACGAGATCACAATGACTTGGTATAAGTTGTTGTCTTGTTATATGTTATTGTGCTTTTGATATACGTCATGAAACTTCTATAATATTAAAGATAATTATTTTGCATATACAAATACGAGAACAAAAGAATGTTAACTCCGTTGCTTGCAAAACAATTGAATGGGATATTTTCTGGGTTACCAAAACAGTATCATATCTAAACAATCACCATGGAGTCATTATTTCTTCTCATTCTTCTAGTCGCAACTCAAGCGTTAGGTTCATTTAATAATTAAATTTTCTTTTAATTGCCATCCTGAACAAACAACGTAGAATGATCATGGATACGCTCGCAATTTTTCACTTCTCAACTGTTTCGTTCGCCCTTCCTCTTCGGGGACTTTGCATTGGTGCTATAAAGTCCCGGACGCCATAAAAGGATTCGAATTGTTATTGGGGTCTGTAAACAAATGAGCGGCGTTACGTCAGCATATTGAAGGGAGGGGCGAGACGATCGGGGGCCAAGTTTCCCCAACCCCAATTTCCATTTCTCTCCAATCCGCACAATTTTGAATTCGCTCTGTACTCTATTTCATCATTATTTTTAGCGCTGAAATATTTTCTCAAGGCTTTTTTTATCAAAAATTTTGATAATTCGATTAATGTGAATGGTTTGATGGAAAAAATAGCAATTGAAAAATATTTTCGTTCCCCATTGGTAGATTATATTTTCGTATCTAAGTTGCGGTGAAATTACTTTATTTATTTACTCTTATACCTAGTATCATCCATCTCATATCATCATAATCATTTATCAATATTAATGTGAATAGATAATGATAATTTTTCAACATTTATTTCATCATATAATGAGATCAATTGTCGTATACGATTTTTAATTGCAGAGAGCTCAATTTGCTTCTGACATATTGCGATTACGAAATATTAGGACGTTCTGTTTCCTAAGAAGGACCGCAAGTATTGACAAATGAAGAACAGTGGAGCACCGTGTATATGAGACGTATTTCTAAGCTCCATGGCGATTTCGAAGGATGGGCGAATACTTTCTCTTGAGATGATTGGGGTCAGACATCGGTCTTCCGCCAATAACCTGTCACTGAGAAACTCGGAATAGTCTCTAGAGATCTCTTTCGATTGAGTCGTCTTCGTCAGGAACTTCGGAAAACACTTCATCTACGCTCTAATCCCCAACATTGTTTCGTAGTTGGTTTAAGGGTCGAAATTGCAAAGGAACATCTTTGGCAATGAAAAATTACTTGAATGTAATCGTACGTAATATAATAACTCTGCAAAATGATTATCATAAATAAACATATTTTAACAAATTTAACAAATCAAAAATATCAATAGCGTATAAAGATTATTATAATTATATGGAATTATTTTCTTTTTAATGCAAGATTGCAAAAAGATAATTAGCAATTGAAAGAAATTTGTTTTGTATGATTATATTCATTAATATTAAATTTCTTTAATTAATGAGAAATTAATTCAAAATTGGAAGTAATTATCGGTTATTAATAATAAAAAAACAGTGTTTATGAATTTCCCACAAATGCGGTCAAAGATACATTCATTATAAACGACATAAAATACCTT
Source organism: Pantala flavescens (assembly GCA_020796165.1). NCBI lineage: Eukaryota > Metazoa > Arthropoda > Insecta > Odonata > Libellulidae > Pantala > Pantala flavescens. The sequence goes on along the minus strand of CM036881.1, from coordinate 41,576,513 downwards.
TTTATATTTATTACCATTTCGTACGAATGAATATATTAGCTCCTTACTGTGATAGTTTCTCGGAATTTTGTGACGCATCGCTTGATTCAAGTCCTCCGCTATATCCACGTATGTTTCCGAGAAAAAGATTTTAACGGTCACGTTTCAATCTGTAGTCCATTAACGTAAGTGGAAGGGTAGAGAGAGTATCGGCCGTAACCCTCCTCAAGATTTCTGAACTCCCATCTTATCTTCCTCTTCTGCATTTTAATTATCTCCTTTCCGGGAAATTTACTTCTCGATGGAGCTCGTACAGTCACGGGTTTCATTTCCATATTCCTTTTCCGTAGCCCTTATTTCTATTTCCACTGATATGAACCGAACTCTTCCTTAAATGCGCCACTATTGCAGATTCTTGCTCCTGATTTTCTTTCCCAAATTTTAGAATACCTTTAATCTTGTCTGCCTTTCCCATTTTCCACGATTCTTATCGTGGCTGGAGTAGAATTTCCGGCGAAAATTGATTATTTGCAGGAAATCACGAGATCTTTATCCATTCTTTACGTATACTTTTACCTTTGTGCATACTTATTTATTATATGTATTATACATGTATATGTATATAATGGCTTAATATTTAAAACATCATAAATTATTTTCTGTTTATACTATTATATATTCTATATTAAAGATCATACTAGGTTTGGTGAGAAGTATATTAATTTGACAAAATGTTTATAGTAGTTGGTTTGATAGTAGTAGTTAACAGCCCACACGAAATTATTTTATGGATAAATCTTTACGTTATATATACGATGCGAAGTGAGGAAAATATATGTAATTGTTTTGTGTGTAAAAATATTCGAAACTTCCTCCGTAACGCAGTTATGAACTAAACAGTATAAAATTATATTTCTTTTAGTTTCCTTGTTTCCTGAATATTTACAATCATATTCATATTTTTTTTTGACTTTCTCAGACTAATTCGTAAGAAATAATTAGGCGTGGCTTCTTAGAAGGCCGTATTACGAAAAGATAGTAATCAACATTTTTCCTTAGTTTATTTATATGTGCATAAATTACAATTACGAAGCATAATTAGGCTTAATATAGATTTTTCATATCTATTCTTCCGATTTATTTTATAAATTTCGTCAGAATTACTCTCTCGTCACTCATGCAATCGTGTGCGAGATATCTCCGAAGGACGTAAGACAGTTAAAGGAGGAGGCTAAAGGGTTGGGAAAATCGCTTCCTTCATGTGATGGAAATTCTTCGGTAGGAGATGTAAGGAGGGAAACGTGCCTCCAGAAAGCTTCCTTATTAGCGCCCTCAGTGAACCCTCCTAAGGGAGACCGCTCTTACAACTTCCCCTCCGGTAATCGTCTACGGAAGAGCGGTTTGTGTTCACCGAAACAGTCCCCTGCTTGTACATATAATTCCTCGTCCCCTTGGGAACGCGGATGTTGTTTACCGCAGCAAACTTCTTTCCCTCCCTTTGCCATTTAGTCAAAGAGTCGAACAATGTGACGGTGATAATTCTTTAACAGCACACTTAATACTTCCTTCGCCTCCTATATAAATTACGTCAAGATAAGTTGTTTTTTTTAAACGATTTTCTATAGAATGAAAGTATTTTTTAGCTGTTTTATTTCGATGTCTTTTATAAAAATGTTTATTTATGAAGTTTCGTATCTAAGAATTCATGCGTCTATTAATTTTCTCTTTTATGAGTATACATGTTAATGACGCGTATTTTTCCTCGTTATTATTTACTTCCTTTACTCATTTCTTAAAAAATATGTATGAGCCTTTTATTTTATTAAATATATATGCTGTAGAAATAAAAAAGAATGGACATTTTTTTAAAATCAAAAGGTTTGACAGAAGAAAGAGGCATGTAGGGAATTTACGATTCACATTTGAGGATTGTTTTTCAACAAATATATCGAAAAATCTACATGAAAACATATGATATTTATCTCATTTAGAAAATATTGAAGGCTATTAAGTTTCTCCTGCATTGTTTAATAAACACAAAGCATGCAATTTAAGGATATTGATATTGACTTAAAGGATGTGTAATTGGTGGGTGTAAAAAGAATAGAAATTATGAAATATCTTTTCCATTTATTGCGATGTTTTTGATTATGTGGGGAATGTATGTGGATATTTGATTCGAAATAAAATTTTGAAAATAGGAGATTCATTGGTCTCCATTTATCACCAATGAAAGGCATTTATAATCATTATTACATTACTTTTTGGAGGTCTGCCGAAATTTTAGAAAAATTTAGATTTATGAATAGTTAAAAACTTTGAAAAAAGACTGAAAAAATATAGCAAACCAGCAGATTACAGCGTAAACATAATTTTTCACCAAATTGGAAAAAAAATTAAAAATACGGGAGTTAAATTATAAAATAAGTACTTTTTGGTATAATTTTGTAAACACCTCTTTCAGAGACTTCAATAATGTAGTATGTATGTAAAAGCTCGTAAACTTTTGCACACCATCATGTACTTAGTGGTATATTCAAATAATAAGCACATAATGATACCCTTGTGAGCCATAATAACCACAGTTTTTCCGGTGTATCACTGTGTTAACTCGGTCTTTCTCGTTCCCGAGGAAGTCCTACCAAAAAGTCCCACCCGAATAGGTTTTCATTCAATATAATTAAATGAAGATCAAAATAACCTAATAATATATCCAGATTTTCACGTCCACGAGAGATTTAGGATTTCGCTTACCATCGAGAATCTCATCCCTTCCTTTTACAGTTCCGGAAGTGAATTAAAGGTCCTCTGAGATTCGTGCAAATACGGATTCTCCGACAGAATCTCCGTGAACGGAAGGACATGGTGGTGATAGAAAAATATGGACGGAAAGAATAGGGGAGTACTTATAACGTGAGGGTGATGGGGTTGGATGTGGGGGTGGGAAGCAGGGAATGGATGGGGTGGGGAAGTGATTACCGTGGAGACAACGTCATTCAATAATGATATCAGCGGATGCAGCCGCCGCGTCAGCAAACAGATTCTGGTGAAGCGTGAAGAATGGGAGGATTCAGATGGGAAAAAAGGGGTTCACACTGAGAGGCCCTGATCGGTAAATAACTTTATATAGATCGAGAGTTTACTCTCAACCCTTTGGAGGTCGGAGTGGTACGTTTGTGCTGTTGGACAAGATGGTGATCGTAGATAAACAGATATGGATATTCTAGGTGAAATATCTTGCAGGACGTTATGATGGATATTAATTTGGCGGAAGTTGAGATAAATTTAATTTCATTGTGGAAATTTGTGAAGAAATTGGCTTTAAATTAAATTGAAATGAATCGAAAAATTCAATAAAGTTATTTGAGTTTATCTAGATCAATTCTCGAAATTTTTAGGTGCTTTCCGATCATGTGTATTTCAATCATAGTATTTGGTTTTATTTTATTAGAATACATATATTAAAATTGCTCGATGATTTGTGAACGGTTTATCCATAGACAAGCATCGATCACCTATTTAAAAACTTATATAAATCTATAATAAACGTCAGTTAATTGCGGCAAGATGTAAAATGCATTAAATACGTATATAGTAATGTGAGTCATGAGCTGCTAAAATAAAAATGTTATCAATTTAAAAATGAGTCGAAACTTACTCCAAAATATACATTTACCATTTCAATAACAAATTGCTGATCGAAATATTTATTTTTAAAATAGATAGAAAAGATTAAATTACCTAAAAATAGAGAAGTATTAACACTGTTATAAAAATCGATCTATATTTTGACCATGATTAACAGTTCAACCACCCGATGCCCATTCTTTTCATATATTATGTGATGCTAGAAATCTAACCCCGAGAAAAAGTAGAATTTAAAAATAAAAGGTTTCTTTTCCTTTTGGGAAAATCGTATTTTCGAAGAATTTTTTGCTCAAAATATCGGAGAAATTAAAAATCATCGAATGGATTGACTAACGAGACGGCTAACGAATCAGACGACGTATCCTGGAAATTGCTGAATATCTTCGATTCATTTCATCTATTAAATCACAGTATCAACCAAATAAAAATCAGAGAATTGAAATCTTGCATATCTTAATGAGTCATGCATTTTATAAGTAATCCTCCTCTGGTAATTCGAATCTAAAATGTCGATTTTCTATTTAAATACGTGAATTCAGCACATTCATGTATATGTGTTAATTTAATATCTGATAGACAGATGGTGCGTCAAAGATTATTTATATGAGAATACTTTAAATTCAAATGAAAGGATTTGATGCTTGATATAATAACGAAAATTTATTCCTCTCATACTATGAGTTGATTGATAGAAGGGAAATTCGCTGGTAGAAGCCATGGAAATGGTGTGTAGTAGAAAATTAAAACTGTCATTAAGTCATCAAGTCCCTCCAACCTACCAGATCTCTATTTGTAAGATTTGTTGTTTCTTAATCTCTTTATTGACTTCAGATTCAATAAACTTACCGTAAATAATTGTGATAAAGTATGTTATAAAAATCCCCGATTGAAAGCAATTTTTTATGATTGAATTGGGTTGATAAGTAAAATTGTAGGTAGCTTAATAACGCTTTAATTAATCACCATACAATCCTACCTGATTGTCACAGTTCAATGATCAATGATTTTTCGGATGTGTTGAAATTGGATTTGAATTTTAAACTATAAAATAGTCTCGGTTTTCATGGTTAATATTGTGATTGTTTTATTTACTTCCTTATGGAATCGGTATGTATCGTTTGATGTGTGGTTGATATTTATAACTGACTTTATTTCATCTTCAAAGAATCATCTGACTCGATTAAAAATATATTCGTAAAATGTTTATCATATTGATATAATCATATTGTTTTACTTGATTTTTTAAATTAAATATGATTTTGGTTACGGTTGAATATGAGTTAGTAAATGAATTTCAATGTTTTTAAGGTACTTTACGGATTATTGTGTTTGAACTATAGTTCCATTTAGCGATATACATTGTTGAATAGAGAATATTAGTATTAATTTGCGGACGTTTAAATCCTCAAGTGAAGATCGTTTCAAAAGTAAGAGTATTTTTTTACAAGTTGTTGCTTCGCGATACTCCACTTACGAGATCACAATGGCTTGGTATAAGTTGTTATCATAATGATCAATGATGTTATGGAACATGTGTATGTATAAACATTATCAAAAAAGAAACATTAATGGTAAAAGTTCCTCAGTACCGAGAGTAGTACGTAGACATTGCGTCTTCATGTTCTGATAATATGCACCGAAAGCAACCGGCGGGAATTTAGCATTTAGGAGATACAAGTATGAGCTCTTATCTAGCTAGACTTTTCTTAATCATATATTCAGAAAATTACGTTTAATTATAGTTATTTCTCAGTTAAGTTTATGTAACCATGGAATTATTCTTTAGTGCATGGGACAAGAGATAGAATCCTGTTCAGACTCATATTTCATTTAAATATCAAACGAGATGTTTAAAAAAAATACTCTCTGTCCGCCTTCACGCGTTGAAATCTCCATCCATCGTTCGATTAATTCGAAAGCGAAACATCATCAGCGTAGAGGATCATTTGTCTCCAATCTTCAGCTCCTCAGATCCCTTCTTGCCGTCCCCTCCCTCTAAAGATCCCTACGATACATAAGTCATAACATTAATCGCATCCCAACGGGCGGAAATCCGAGGGAAGAACACCTTCCATCGACTTCCGCTCATTATGCGTGCTAATCAAATGATGAATCCGTATCGCTCTTCCCCAATCCATAAGCGTAAGAGGCATCCTGATGTACGACTACATCGACGAGGGGGTGGAGGCCCGGAAGCTACGCTCCATTCGGGGAGTTCCTTAATTCGATTTGTATCGCAGGGGGTTTTTTCCTCTCGCCTAGGATGCCCCCTCTCCCGGGGTTTTTTTTCTGCTATCCCTTTTAGTCACGCAAACCCAATGCAAAGGGTATCTCTTTACCCCACGGATCGGGACAGATACATCTGTATCCGGCTATGATTGCCCTATCCCCGAAGCATCTTCGCTTCGATGTGTCTCTATCCCTGGCTTCTGAACCCCCCTACGAACCGCGCCCTGCCCCACGCGATCGCCTGGGTGTGACGGTGAAATTCGTTACGGATAAAAAAGTCAATGGTGTGCTTCAGGAATGGGGTCGTTAAGATTTTCGTCGACACGATACGGTCGATGTTCTCGTGCGGGAAGGTTGGATTGTTGTCTGAGATGTTAACAGGATTTGTCGACGGATTCGTCGTTCTTGCGTGTATAACTTAATCGTAATGGTGAACGCGGTTGAAGTACGAGTGGTTTGCAGTCGTAAATAATCGTTCTTTGACGGGAATGATTCGATTTGGTAAATATGACATCCTTTGTTATCTCAAGAGAAATTTTTTGCGTTAATTTAATAGCCAACAAATGGATTAAATCGTAAATTTTTCACTGATAACTTTGACTGTTGAGTTGGTTCTGTTTACAACAATGGTTTTCTTTGGATCCTTTCTAATAGATACGAATAGTATTGACTGATAGATTTTGTAATGAATCCATTTATTTTATATAATATTTTATATATTATATTCAAGCTATAATAGTCTTTTCTCAATAAGGTCGACTCGTCGCTTCAAACCTCAACGGATTATTTTATTATGTTCTGTTAGATATAAATTTTTAAAGAATTTCATTTTCTCTAAATTAGTTATAGAATTTAATAGAAAAAACTTATATGATGTATCTTTTCACGGTAGAAAATTTATCTAAATCCAAAGGAAATGATTTGACTAATATTTACATAAATGTAAGCGAGGATATAAATCTGTCAGCAGAGAATTCGCTCTTCTATCACGCATTTATTTTTAAAGGTGCGAATTGCTATTACAGATATAAAGAATCCCTACAGATACAACGTCAAGCTTTGGATAATTTCAACCCGTATCCTTTTATATTAGCTACAATTTACGTTTCCATTCAAATGAGGCCTGGATAGTTAACACTTCGTCAACAAATGAAACCCGAATTCGTTTCCTCTCGAGCGATCCTCTTCTGTTTATTAAACCGGCGTTTGAAAACATCTCCAGCGCCCACATCGGGAAATTGAGACTTTTTGAAACCTTTATTTTCTTCGGGTGCGAAACGACCTACTTGGCGACACTTCCAACGTTTCGATTATTATTTTTTTCTCTGAAGCTAATATAACGAGAGGGTGATGAGAAGGGGTATAAATGGAAGGGAAGGAGATTGTTTTACGATCCCTTCTAGTTTACGGTCCTTCTCCCCTTCCCCCGCTCTCTTTTACATCCTGTATCCAATCTCTGCTCGTCTCCACCCAGGCTGCCCTATGGCCATCTTGCTTCTAGAAGATGAACCCACAATCTGAACGATTTTTGATGGGAGGGATGCTGGACTACCCGCAGATTCCCTTATGTTGTACTTACAGACATCCTTGCTTCCGTTTCCTTACTAATGGAATCGATTTCTCTTTATCTTCTGCAACAGGAAAGAGAAAAAGTATTTTTAACGAACTGTACTTATATATACATACCATAGATCGAGAGTAGACCACATGTCAATATATTGATATTATCTGAATACCAAGTATTTGACATTATTCATACTTACATAACTGTTCATATTTTTACAATGTTATGTTTTTACAGTAAGGGAATGTTCATTTAAAAATTAAACTTTGATGGACCATGTTAAATAAATTTATCTCATTTTTATTTCTCAAGATAACCTTAAACAGCGTCTTTGCAAATGCAGTTGAAGTCTTTCTTTAATTCTACTCGAACTTAATACATGTTTAAGTGGTTAATTTTTTTCATCACATTCTGAATCCTTTTCTTTCAAAAATTCTATTGAAATTGATTTAAATATTATCTATTGTTTCCTAACTTCAATACGTAAATAAGTAATTAGAATCAAATTGTTAAAAGTTATCAAATAAAGTTATGATGGTATGAATATTTTTGAGCTATCAATGTTACTAAAAGAGGTTATGTATTTTTTGATTACAATAAAAATATTAATAGCAAGTATTTCAGGCAGGGTATTAGGTTTCCATCTTACAGCAAAGTATTTTTTTTATTATTCTACTCTCATTGTACGGTATTGGTTACGCATTTATACAAACAGGGCGTTCCTATTACAAATGCGATTTATAGAATGCAAGTATATTTCAGTTGAGAGTATGAGTCAGTCATTCTGATTTATCGTTTTTGTCGAAAGTACCCGTGGTCAGCTGAAGTCGAATGTCTGGCGTACGATATAGTCTCAGTCGTGGGAGAATACGGCAGTAACTCAAGGCACAGATTTCCAACCACTTATCATCTTCAACACCCGAGGCGATCGGCCGTTTATCTTTCTCCCCACAGAAGAAGATTTAAATCCAAACGAAAGTGAGCTTTGAGAATCCACCCCATACTTCAATCAACCGAAGCAGTTTTTTATCGAAATAAATTTTGAAAGAGGGGATTATTTTAGTGGCTTTGAATCACTTTATACTAACCCTCGAGCCTAATTCAGTGATTTAGTGAGATGTCCGCATTTCATATTGGGTCTTTATTTTTGTCGCTAAGAGCAACTCTTCCAGATATTGGGTGGCTTACTTTTTTCTTCGTCAACTATAATTAAAGTATTGCGGAAAATTGTATTGTATAAAGAAAGCATTCATTAGGGTTAAATAGAATATAAATTGTAGATAGGAAAGACCGGCTTAGAATTAAAAGAATTAATTTTCCTTGGTTTTTTTCATTATATTATATTGTAGATACTAAATGATCATAATGATTAATTTGTCTGAAACCGAAACTTGATAATCAAATCAGAAGAAGTCAAATCGCAAAGATGTTTCCAAATCTGATATACTTCGTTTTAAACTGAGAAATCAGTATTGTTAAACTAAAACTGTAGATTTAAGAATGGACTAATTTATCATACCTTCACGTTTTGGTAGTTATATATCATAAAAACTCCCATACATAGGTAATTATTTATCTTCATAACTTTTACCATTATAAAAAAATCTTCGATGAGAATTCTTTTTAATATTATTGTGCCAAATGTTTCAAGATATTTCTTTATAATATCTGCTAGAAATATATTTACTTTTTAAATTTTAGATACATTAATCGGTCGTGTTATCGAATATTTTTACGCTTCTGTAATTAAGGAATTAAACTTTTCTCTTTTTGAATTTGTGCTTTTAAAACTAATTTTTATGTGAATACTTACTGCTAATGAGAATTCCCGGTTAGGATTAGGGGTGGATAGAAAACCACAGCATCAAATATGCAGCCAATCCTTTTGGGGAGATAACAATTATGTTGGGTGTTTTCCTATACTTCGTTATAAGGCCATTTATAAGGAGGGAGGCAGAATTCTATCTTCTAATTTGCATTACTATCCCACACAAAAATTACGATAAATCCAATGCAAATTTGAGTGCGGATGGATGAAGTTTGGTCTAGCTCCTTTACATATACAGGCACGAATCAACCTAAAAAAGGTAGCTAAAAATAATCCACCGTAAAGGCAGTAAACTTGAAGATACCGTACGAGATCCAAACTCACCCTCAAAATTGACCGTTAAACACCTTTCAAAGAGCAATTACTCGTAGCGCCACTGCGGCGAGAAAGAGAATCACCGCAATACACCGAATTTCCTGCTAGCAGCCGCAGGGCAACAGTTCAACAGCGTCCACAACCACTTTTCAAAACAGTTCGGGAATGTATGCAAATCCACTTTAAAGCCTTAAATGAGGATCGGTGGGGGATTTTCGATTTTGGGTGGGAAAAAAAAGGAAGGCGACGAAAGATTGGGAGCGAGAAAAGCAATTGTCTTTGGGTGCAATCAAGACGAAGGGATCCGGTGTTTAAATGCGGCGAGGGGTTAAACTAAGTGTGGGAAATTGAATTGGGGGAGCCCGGGGTAAGCGATTAAAGAGGGGGGGATAAAAGTGGATGCCGTAAAATCCCTGTAGCTCTTGTACCTGCGGAGAGAGCAAACTCGATCGGGTTGTCGATTGCTGTTCATCAAACGGTGGAAAAAAATGGGAGTTTATTAGTCGGGAAAGAATTGGGAATTATTCTAAAACGAAGGGAAAACGAAAATTTGGGATGGGGAGTTTTAGGTGTCCGTGGTTATACGTGGTTTCTGTTCTAACGGAGGATTAGTTTTTATGATGAAAGTAATTGATTATTTTCAAATCGAAATAATCGATATTTTATCGATTGTATATAGTGTAGAAAAATATGAACAAGTATGAAACATTTAAGAATTTAATAAGATCTAAAAGTGTCAAAGAAATTCATTTTGATATATTTTAATTGATTTAATCTTTAAATATTTTAGATAGAGATATTTTCCTAGCTGATAATTCACTTTTGAATTAGATTCGTAAAATTGGATGCTGAATCGATTTTTGGTACAATGTTTAGCGCTATTTTTAGAATAGTTTAGCACTGTTTAATTGTAAAAATAATCTAAATTTATATCCCAAAATAAGGTATTTATATTGGTGTAAGATTTCATGGTTTATGAAGAATGGAATTTACAATTACAGTAATATAAAGAGATTTATGTCATAGTTCTAGAAGGAATGAGTTATTTTACAACCATTTTGCAGCTGTCGCTATATTCATTATCTTCCATTATTCTCCTTTAAAACTTAGAATACTTAGAATCAATATCTTTAATCAATATCTTTAATCATTATCTTAAAATGCAAAATTGGCGAATTAAGACGAGATTTTTAATCCATTTTTTTCAATAAAATTGAATCAGTAATGAGGGTGTATAAATATCACGACTAGGGTTCCTATTCCAAAACCAAGATTTCCCTAGGTAAATTCCCTAGATAAATAAAATCCGTCGTTTAATTAGCATTCTCCACACTACACAAGTCTTGATTCGAACGCTTGCCCCTTTTAAAATATCTTATTAATATTTGCCTATATCAATGATTAGGAAAATGACTCCAATATAAAGTATATAGGTTGACGAAAAAGTCTGGAGTATTTTAGTAGTAAGCGAACATTGCGAGAATTCCGGTGTCCAATCGAGCGTATGGCAATAAGGGTACGAACACAAGGAAAGCGGGTTGCCTACTCAAAGACGAGTGTTTTAAGCGTACGCTACCAATGCGCATAAATAATTGATAGAAGGGTTACGGAAGCTGAACGTAACTTTATGGTTAAATCTATCGTATCTTGTAGCTTGATTATTATATGACGTAAAAAAAGAATTTTGAGGTGGAATAACGGAAAGTAAACGATCTACAAAGTATCTTTTAAACGCGTATTTGAATAAACAGGTGAGATAGCTCAATAGCCGGAGCTACCTGCATGTAATTTGAAGATCTAGGTACGAGTCTCGTTACCGTTAGACTAATTTCCCTTTGAGATGTCTTACCAGATTATTCAGTCACCTAGTTAAAGATAATTTGAAGGCACGAGTGGTGAGAGATCTGGGTTCGAGTCCCAATGCTCTCAGACTTTTTTTACGTCTTTAAAATCCAGGAGTTATTTCATCCGCGTGAGCTATGAATGAAAATTTTACCTTCACCTCCTCACGTTATAGAAGGCTATAGATACTCTATGGTACAGCATTCCTCGTCTTTACCAGTAGCCTTGCACCGAGGAAGGACTGAAATTATCACGATAGTCCGAGACTGTTACTACAAGAAGCTTTAGGGTTCTGAATTCCAGTAGTAGCGAGTTTCCTTGCTATCGAAGATTTTTTCGATTTCGATCGATCGAACGTAGCGAGCGATCGAGTCGCTAAGTGGTCGAATGGGGAAAGGAGGAAACGGGGGTGTGGGAAGCGTCGAATTTAATGCGCTGTTTTGTATGCGTCATTGAATACATGATATAGAATGGGGACGAGATGCCTCCGGGGCACCCCACCACCGCTAAACCTTTGTCTCATTCCTTCCCCACCACTACGTCTCTTTCCTCCATTTGGATGCTGCTATCGCATATTCAGGATGAGATATAAATAGGTTTTCAATGCGAGAACAACCTGATGGAAGGATGAAGAAAGTAAGGCGGGGTATTGAAGATTTTTCCATTGCATGGGAATGGACTGGAACGTGGTATTGGGATATGTTCTGCAATATCCTTACATGGTTTTCAACCTTATCCTTCAATATTGTAAAACTGATATTATATAATGAATAATAATAATTTGCCTTTATTAATCAGGGCAAAATTTAGTCTATATAACCACTCTTACATTTAACCTCTATGGACGAACTCGGCCGGCGAAATTAAGGTTTAGGAGTGGTTCATATATACCAAAACTTCAATTACCAAACTCACAAAATTTTATAGTTATATGTATTAACCCCGCTTCTATTTACACGTTATCTGGACTGTAACCTTAAAAAATTAGAGCTTTTCCGATAAAAATTTTTCATTAAAAAGGAATTGTACATCGTAAGTAATATTTGAAGGCTGATAAGGGCTGAAGGCTGAATTTAAAATCTATATTTTCCAATTCGTCTTCTAATTATCTACTATTACTTTAAGATACCAACCTCGGATTTTCTTATCGACAAACTTGCTTGACATTCGCAACTGAAAAATAAATGAATCCTTTGCTACCATATTTTTGTACGTAAATTTAATGAGCTTATTTAGAAAATTATTAATTCTATTTTATTTTATTATCGATACTTTTAGAGTTAAAAAGCATATTTTTGAAACTAAATTCATACTCTAACACCAATAGGATACGATTTATGTTTTTTATTATGAAATCATTTCAGTTAGATTACGTATACAGCTCTATGAGATGCTAGATAATAATATATTTAACGAGAATGGCGAAATAGAAGTTTGTCAAAACTTTCTGTTAAGTTATAGGCTTCAATTTTTTATGATGTCAAGTTATTTACTCATCGTAGAAAATCGAGCAATTTGTTCACGCTCTCGTCAACTTCTTAAGATTTGTTTGTCGAAAACACAAAATTATTCAACTGCGAGGTTGGAAGAATCCTTTCCGTAAAGATGATGGGTTTCTGGATACAGAGGGCTGTTTTCGGGGGGTTTTAGAATGCAAAGAAGTAGGTAAGATAGACTAAGTCAATCTCGGAGGAATAAAACCTTCCATGGCGAACATCGGAATTTTTGAAATTGATGAGAGATTGCTTGTTTATTCGAAGAGCCTCTTCTTCTTTATTCCACACTTAATTTTCGTCTTGAAGAATAGAATAGAATTTTCCTATAGGGTGGAGTTCCAAGGAACGCCGCCTGGTTAAAAGGATCGAACCGTGAACATGAAGGTTTCCCAATAATCTTTTTTAAGTGGTAGATTTCATATCTGATGACAAGGATATTAATTTTTTTATAGATAAAATTTTGAGTTATTTTAATTGATATATATGAGAGATGAGTCTTTTATGGTATCCTAAATGTACGTATAAGAATAATCGTTAAGTAGATGAATAGAGGAATACGACTCTGACTGTCAATTGTTTTCGTATTATGCATTTAATAAATACGATAATGTAGAAGAATGCAACTTTTAAATATTATTAATACTAATTATGATGTAATTTCCGACTTTATATTATAATTATATTCTTTAATATAAATTAATTAATAATTATATAATTATATTCTTTAAGAAAGAATCAAATAAACTTCAAATAATCAAATCACTTACAATGAGATACCTCAAAGATAATTTATATCGATCGTAATTTTCGATAATTTCACGGATAAACTCATCCGTGGTCACATTTATGTCGTAATAAAGATTTAGGATCGCATTTGTGGTCCCGACGCGTGATCCGTGACCAAAGAAGAGAGGTTTTGGAATTGGTAAATTGGGGATCACGGAAGATTACTTCGAAGATGTAGTGCACTGAGAGAGTACTCATCCGTTGCGCAGTCAAGGATTTATCTCATTGATTGGGCTGCGGGCCAAATATTGCAGACAGTATTTCTCTTTCGAACTGAGTAATTTTGATCCTCGAATTTTTCAGAAGTTGTTGATGGAAATTGCTTCCTTTTCTTGCCCTAAAGTGGTACATATTTTCACTAATCGAAGGATGGTTTTCAAATTTATTTGAGTGGGGAAACATTGATGCTTCTTATACTACAAGGTATCATTATTTAAATTGTTTTTTCAAAGTTTTAAGTAGTGGTGTAGTGGTCAGCATACCTGCCCGGCAAGTGGGAGGCCTGGGTTCGTGTCCCAGTCATGTCGCTATTTTTCACTTCTGTTCAACTTTGTGCTATTATTAATTATAGAACGACATTCTATCACATTACACCCTCATGTGCATGCATCATGAGCATTTGGTTTTTAAAGCCCTAATTTTCCATATATTTTTCAAATTTCAAGTTTTATTTTGGTTTCTATTATTACATATTCATAAATTCTATATTAATATTTTGGTTTTATGAGAAACTAAAAGTATTGTTGCAGTTAAAAGTAACAATTATTTATTAATCGTTTTAGTATTCCAGAGTAGTAGTTCATATTTTAGGAAGATTATATAGTTATATATATTTACGAAAGGTTTACGAAACTTTACTTACATTAGATCTTAAGGAATTAAAAAAAACTAACAAATTATAAATGTAAAGTAATCTCATAGTGTGTGGGATAGTTATGAGCAAATGGATTTGTTAGATAACTATCTCCATAAATTTTCGTCTGCGGTGGAAATTTATTCGCGCTATATAAACTTTTTTGTACGAATTGATTAAGTGGAAATTTCGGGTTTGGATTCCTGAAATCTTTCCCCGACCGCCATTATCGGTCGATCAGAACTGACGATACGAAAGGCGGCTGCAAATTTCATTCCCTTAAAAGGATCGAATGAATTTCTCTTTGCATGGGAACTTATTTCAAGACGAGGAACTTTTCGGTGCTGCGATATTTCTTGCCATTTCTTCGGAAACTGTATGGTAATCATCGAAGCTGAAAGGCATAAACTGCTCTCTTGGAATACGGGTAAGAAGTAGATGTGAATTTTACGATTATTCGTACGAGGCCGGAATAGCGTTGGTAATCATTCCGACTGAGATGTGGAACGGCGTCTTATTATTTTTGGATTTATTTCGAATTCTTCCTTAGTTTCGAAGATGATTCGAATGGAGTGGGAAAAGAGTTTATTCATAAAGATTCTATTGTGGTCGAGGTGTTTATTTTTGGTGCATTAGGAGAAGTATCAAAAGATGTATCTATGTTACGGATTTTATTATTATACAATTTTCTAATTCCGTAAAACCATTAGTTTCAATTACGGTTATAACAAAATTCTACTAGATATTAATAAAATAGATTAAAGAATGCAAAATATTTCTAAAACAATTGAAACTGGGAAGGTTAATAAATAGTAACTACAAAATATTAATGTCAGTTAACAACAGCACAATTTCCGAAGTTAGTTACACAGAAGAAATAAAAACTCTTAACATATTTTCGTTTAAAATGTTGTTATTTTACATAATAGTTTAATTTATGATTTAAGTCTTCGTATTTATTCCGATTATACTAGTATGCAGTAGCCTGAAGTGTTTTAAAGTTATTATTAAGTAAATATGAATAGTTTTCCACCGGGGCGTATGATACAGGAGCCTCCGTGGCGCAATCGGCTAGCGCGTTCGGCTGTTAACCGAAAGGTTGGTGATTCGAGCCCACCCGGGGGCGGCTTTAGTTTTTATCAGAGGAATGTTTGATTTTAATAAGAAACTCTAAATTTATACACCATTCTTTTTAATAAATTAAATCGAATTTTTTCACTAACGTAAATGATGACGGCAAATTTTATCTTGCGATTCCGATTTCGAATATTAAATAGCAGGAAGTGATAGTCAGGGCTACTAATTTCCCTAACCAAAATGAATAAATAAATAATAAACAAATGTATATGTATATGTATATATATATATATATATATATATATATATATATATATATATATATATATGTATATATATGTATATGTATATATATATATATATATGTATATATATATATATATATATATATATATATATATATATACATATATATATATATATATATGTATATATATATATGTATATATATATATGTATATATATATATATGTATATATATATATATGTATATACTTGATCTTATTATCTATACCAAAGCCTTAAATAAAAAATAAAATGACCACATAATAAAACAAGGGAGAGCTGTGTTCGAGTCCCTATCATGCCGCTATCTTTAACTGTTTAACATTGTTTTTCACACAGAAAACGCGCAAGCTTTATCGTGCTAAAGTTAAATACCTATTCTTTCTTATGAATTACTATTTTTCTCAATAAATTTATACTGATCAATAATCAGCAAAAAGGAAGTAATTTTATAATTGCAGTTAATAGAGACAGTGTTTGATGACATATTCAGATGCATGATTACAGTATAGCTCATGAAATATTCCCTATAAACACAACAAAATTATTTGGAAGGAATTGTTGCTTTGAATCTGTACACGGATATTTAGAAATACATCTTTTCATAGGTTTATTCTTTAATTTATGTTAACTAAGTGTATTAAGATAGATATATTTCAATGCTTCAGAAATATAATTCGCGAAATTCACAATGGAAATAATTTACTCCGTATAAATTATTTCTTTTCGTATACGAAAATTATTAATAAATAAATGACTAAATATTTATTAGTGATAGTAGATGTGAGAAAAACAATACTATATAAATGGCTGTAATAAAATAGAATAAAAAATCATTTTTCTTAAATTATAAAATCCGAAAGTTGCGTAAACAAACTGCGGCAGCCATTTTGTTTTTACCGAAGGAATATTCAAAAGTATCGCAGATGTGCATATCTTCGACTAGTCCTCCAGGCGACGCCTATAGACGCCGCCGACGCTCGCTTTATAGCACCAAAAGCGCAGCCGTTACGATCAAAGGACCGAAGCATTCGCCTGTTTACGATATCCGGGGGAGTGGGCGAACCGCACCTTTACCCACCCCTCCCTAAGATACCACTCTTTTCCATTACAACCTCAATTCCGGTTTTATAAAATACAGAAAATATACAAGCGCAGGATATGCATGTCTGCCGATGCTCGCATAAAATACGTTGGGGTATCTAAAGCAATCTTACAAGTTGCCTACGAGAAAGTCTAGAGGTAAGGAACAAGGGTCGCTTCAGACTGTCAGCCGCCTAAGCCAATACACCTTTAAGACCATTATAGTTGTTTATATTTTTTGATAAGTTATTCAAATTAACATTTGTTTACGAAAAGTCGATTTTGAAGTTTGAAACAAGGGAGGATTTTTATACAGGTTTTTAATTTGAATTTCATGTCGTAATTTTTTAATTCATCTCAAACTCGATTCCTGAAGTTAATAGAAACGGGGAATGTTTTTGTTCAAAAATATTTCGGCTCCTTTAAAATTAAATGTCACCAAATATATCTCTAGATAAGTTTGGTGTTTGAAACTGATATGATAACGCTAATATATTTGAAATAATTCTTATCTCTTTTCTTTGTAGTTTAAAACTGGGAAGATGTTTTGTAATTGATCTGGTAAAATTTTTGGAAAATTTTAATCTTCAGATTAATTTTTTCTCATTTTCTTAATGAATTAATGTAAAATGGCCAATGTTTTTATATTTAATATTCCTTCGAGAAATTGTCGTTATGAAGTTACGAAACCACGAACATCATCAGGATGCTCTGTTTCGCGTCATAATTAATTAAATCACGTATGATATTACGTGTTGGGCTTAATAAATTTTCTATATTCAAAGTTCATCATGCACAGCTTTTATATATTTCTACTAATTTTTCTCTTACCCATAATTTAATTTTTTCAAAGGAAGGGATATCAAAAATTAGAATATGCATGGCTTGTTGGATATAAATACGTCAATGATAGGTATTTTGATTGTAGTCAATATCTGAGAATCCTTGACTTAAGGTGAATTTTAGTTAGATAAGTACAGGCTACTAGCGTTTGATACTATTGACTATCTACATTTATAAAAGATTAATTTCGGAAGTAGTGTACAGTATTAGTTACATGAATCAATATTATTTTACGCCTGTTGATAGTAAAAGAATTTAGCAGTGAATTTAAAATAGACATAGGCATAGATATACGTATATCTATATAGGATATCTGTCTGTCAATATATCTTCTAAGGGTAGTCGATTTTGGTATACTTAGACGTTTTAATTGATATTTAATTGTTAAAGATAGTTCCTGAAAAAATTTCAACCTCCTAAAAAATGAAGATAATTACATTATAAAAATTCAAGATTTAATGTGAGTCAAATAAATTATTATTATTATTGATATACTTTTTAGAAAGTGTATTTACTTAAATTGCTATCGTTCTTTATGAGCGAATTCTATATTGACTTCTTTGCAATATTAGCCTTCGGATTTTGTTCACTTTGAGAAAGTATTAATATTTGATACTCAAACTCGTTACCAACATTTTAAATTGAACAATTGATTACTGTCTTGATGATGTTACATTAAAATCGTTAATTTTTATAATAAGCCTCTCTTATCGAGAGAGTGAAGTGCATATTGGGTACAGTTTCATATAAACCGTAGAGTTTGAGTTAATTTTCCTATCTTTTTACGAATTTAAATAATAAAAAAAATATTTATATGCTCCTATTCTAGCATTAATCCCTAAATAATTTCATCGAAGGTTATTAAAATAACATTTTATTCGGAACTGTTTAGTTATTATATCTACAAAATAATACAGGCAAATGGGTACAAGTTGCAAATCGCATAACTCTATTTCACGCCGAATACCGTAAAAACACAAAATTTCCAATTCAAGCGGAAAAATTCGTACGAGCGTCACCAGGATCGCATGAGTTGATTTAATCCTTCGAAAAACTACGAATTTTCTAAACGTCACACCGAACACGTCGGCACCACCATCGCTTTTTAATCTCCCCAACCGATAGGCACACGTGATATTTTTCGCACATATCTAACGCAAATCTTTCCTAAACGCTCGCGAAATATAAAAACAAATCGAAAAAATAAAACCGTACGGCAGCTAAACACCACCGGTCCGAAGTGTGCTGCCGAGTTTCTCACGGATATTTATTCCCGGAGAGATAAACGGAGAGGGTTTTGATGAGTGATTAATGTGATAGCAAAAATTTAAGCGTCCAGATATGACGCGTGGAAAAGCATGCAAAATTAATTGAAAACGTCACTGTTCCGGTGTTATCGCAACGCGAATGAGATATCGTCGCGTTGCTCTCCGAAAAGCAACGGAAAATGTCCCCCCTCCCGCGGGTGGTGCCCACTCCAACCACCGCGGCAGCATTATCGCCGCGATTAAATCTTCTGAAAATCGCTCCGCTGTCTATCACGCAGAGATGATCATTTCTCTCTTTATGGAAAACTCTCCTCTATCGCCTGGTACACGTTTTCTGATTTTTAGGGTTTAGATTCTTTCTTCCGGAGCTCGTTTGCGGATTCCGGTAGAGACCATGGGAACGTAATGGAGTCGATTCGTTTAACGGAATTCAACTTATCGGGGAATACGTGGGTTTGATTATAGGAACTCCATTCTCTTCCCCTCCCCATGGTAACTGCATAAACAATCTGTGCGCCCTCTGTAGCAATCTAAATGCAGAGGTTTTCGCGATGGGAGATTGGTTTCGGTGGGCGTATTGATTGTTGCTTAAGCGGGTCGGACACTTTTCACGCCCGCAATGAATACCAGGTTCGCGCATTGTGTACCAGTCGGCTTTGCCCTCCACGATCACGTATCGGCATAATTTAACGGAAGGAGAAGGTGGAAGTCGCGGTCTGTTACAACCTGTCCTTTAATTTCGTTTATGCCGTTCACGTTATTCTCACTGCTTTGATAAGAGCTTCGTATAGGCATACGTAACATTTTCTTTGTATAATGTCCGAATTTATAATAACAGGAAATGATATACATTCAACCTTATTTTCTTCAAAAGTTTAGGAAAAACCTCCGATATATATTTTCTCTCAATTATTTAAAAAGAATTATCGCCATCATGCAGTCAAGTAGTTTTAAAACTTATTCTCTGTTGTAATTTTAGGCTTTAATATGCGTAGATTAAATGACGAATTAATGAGAAAAGTAACTACCTAATTGACGATTCTATTTTGCAAGTATTATTTTATTCTATGGAATATGTTCTAGAGAATCGAACGTTTAGGCTGTTTTGAAAATACTTTGTTAGTTTTCTATAGTTATCTTTTAAAGTGCAATTATTTAAATGGCTGTATTGGATCGAGTTTATCGAATATTATCCATTATCATTTGCTAATACGCCTTGGCTACATCGAATTAATGGAATCGGATGGTTATCACTTGTCACGATCCTCTTATCAATTGAACTTTAAAAATAATTCACTGTAATGATAGTTGAAATCATTGGATGAATTTTTGTAATATTTATCTCAATTCTTCATAGACTAGAAAACTTCAGTGAATTAATGTGGAATGCCTCGTTTGTATACACTTCTTATATCTTATGAAGAGTTTATATTTTATTGTAAAACTCACTTAAAACTATGTAATGTTGCATGTTTTTAAAATTACAGGGCAATTCATAAAAGGTATAAGTATGTAAATTGTTAGATGAAACAATTACATACTGCTTCGAGAATATTATTTATATATATGACAAAAACATTACTGAAAACTACTGATTCCGGCAGATTTAATGTAGAATTATATATAATATATATTTTGATCTTACGAATAGCTATATGCATAGCATGAATATAGTGAATATATATGAATAGTTAAAATGCATTAGAAGTGTGAATAGTTCAAGAGGTAAATGTAATGTTAAAACGACTCTAGGTGTGTCCATTGCTCACTTTCATGGCTTAGGGTGACAGGAATGTTCTTGCATAGACCCGCTGGAAACTTCTGGGCTTCTATTTTATCTAGCATTTCCCTCTGAACATATAGTGAAACCATCCTGAATATATTTCTAACCCACACCCTCCTCTTCATCTTTCTCTGTGCATCCTTATTTACCCATCTCTCCATCCGCATTTACACTTCCTCTACTCCACTTCCTTCCTTTCCTGCTTCCTTCCTGTCCTTCCTTTTCTTATGACCCGAAACTTACACCGCTTGTATATTCGCGTTGTTGGGATGACAACGGGGCTAAAGTCATTGTTTCGTTTAAAAAAAAGACATTCGTAATATACGAGAGAGAAATTATAACTGCTGGACCACCACCTTGATGAATTCGATTCGAAACGATACGTCGATTTTCACATTATTACATTTTTGAAAATAGCTATGACTATATTTTGGTAAACGACCCTCTTCAACGAAGGTTATGTGAACATTATTACTTCTATAAAATAGGATCACATGCTATCTTCGACCTAATATATCTGTTATTAGATGGAACGTTTTTAAAATTTTTAAATAGAGCTATAAATACGAAAAATTGAGACTTAAGACTTCTCCGGGTACCAATTTAATTACCTTGTGTATCATCTACATCTTCTTCGTTTTAATCAACTAACGTACATGGTTTAGGACAGTTACAATTAAAGCTTAAATATATATAAGGCAATTGACTCTAATATTTGATCAAATACTTTCTAAGTGTATTTGAAAAAAATCTATAGAATTAATTGAACCCTAAAAATAAAGTGTGTGAACGTTTTTGTGGAAAAGCTTTAAAATGCAACTGTAGATCAGCAGTATTAGTATATTTATTCCAAGTTTAATATATTGTAAAGTATGCGTATTTTTGACTGAATGTCAAATTCTATTCCAAGAATTGAAAAATTATAGAATGATATTGCACTCAAATTTAGATCTCAAAAATGGAGTTCTAAATGTATTCTGTAAATCCTATGTTTGTACAAGGTGATTTCATTGTTATAAGTATTTTTTATATGAAGTTATTGTTTAAACGCGATTTATATTGTTTGTTTTATGTTGTATGATTATGAAGTTCACTCTGATAGCTTTCTTGTAGAACCATCTAAATGCGGCACACTATCATAAATGAGTATATTGATAAAATACCTTATTTTTAGACACAGTATTATCCCTAGCTAAATCACGAAAGAAACCCTTATTTTATTGGCCTTTAAGACAACAATCATTATCGAGGGGTACTATGACTAGTAGTCCTCCGCCTATA
The DNA here is from genome assembly GCA_020796165.1 of Pantala flavescens. Taxonomy (NCBI): domain Eukaryota; kingdom Metazoa; phylum Arthropoda; class Insecta; order Odonata; family Libellulidae; genus Pantala; species Pantala flavescens. The sequence goes on along the minus strand of CM036881.1, from coordinate 41,554,353 downwards.
GCCCTCCTCTATGATCCTAGCATTAAGGAACTTTGGAAGGATGACGTGTTGAAGAGACGGATGAATATTTCCCTTAGGGTCTTCCTCCTTGCAGCTCATTTCGCCGAGCGTATTCTCTTGGCCACCGGAACCCCTCCTTTCTTTCCCGAACAATGCCCGTCCACGGCAACATTGTCGCCTCCTTTCCCCCGCAGCCTCATTCCCCGTAACCGAATTACGTATGCAAATGCGAAGTTTCTCTAGTCCGCGGTGCCCTCGTCTGTTTCTTCCAGCCCACCGCTCTGAAGAGACTCGGCTTCCTTCCCTCCTTTAACGTCCTCTTTCTTTTTACCTCCGAATATATTTGCGTTCATGCATATGTGCACCCTTTTGTCGTATGCTCCTCCTTGGATCGAAGTTTCCTCCTCGCGAAGGATTGGTTCGCGTCGTTTACACAACTGACGGTTAATTGCCGTCATGTTCGAATGGTAAAAGACTGTACTAACTGCGGCGTAATTGCGTTGTAAGTTTCGCTCGGTTGGTTTCTCTGAGACAGCAACGGATGTTTAATGGTAGCGAAATCATGAGTTTATTTCGCTCGTCTGGAGTTGTTCACTCTGCTGAGTTTTAACAGGAGGCTGGTCTGAATCTTGAGCCTCTCACCAGAAGGAAGTGATTTAGGAAGGGAATGAGGTGTGCATACATACAATTAGTATTTTATGGATAAAAAAGATTCGGTGGAGGGTTTACCGTTCATTTTTTCTAGGAAAAATTATAATATGAATTAAATGCATACATTTTTGAGATAAGGAATTATGGCATCTACCAAAATATATGCAACATTTAATGAGGATACATCTAGTTTAGGAATATCCTAGACATTAGTCGAAAGAGACAAGTGAAGAAAAGTTTTTTAAACTATATAATTTATTGCGAATAATATTTTGAAAATATTTAATAAAGGTTTCAAGCTTTACAAATGTAAGAGCGGCCGTAATGTTTGCCTTTGTTGAAAGAGGAATTGGGTTTGACCCACGCCGACTTTCTATTCATACGGAAATAACTTTATGGTTACAAGGAAATTTTTCTTAGAATGATACATTGGAATGAATTCCATAATACTGCATTCTTCATATCTTCATGTCATAGATTCCATATAATAAAAGCTATGTGTTCAGGCGTTAACTAAGTTTAAGGCGTCAGATTTCATATAATTATTACGCCAAGTAAAAATAAATACGCGCAAGGCGCATTTTTTATTGATAAGGACCCAAAACTTCCATAAAGTATATTTAATTCATTCGATTTTAAGTTGTCAGTCATTTTGAATTGAAGCAAATGAAACTGTATTTTGTTAATTCTATTGAAGGAAAAAGAAAAATATGAAAATATATGAAAATATATATTTTTTTGATGAATTATGAGGTTTTTAAAATAACATTGTTGCCATTGAAAATATTAATGTCATATTTAATGACAAAATACAGAGTATATAGAACCAGATATATTTTAAATATTTCTTTCTTTTCTATTTTTGGATTCGCTGTATTACAAACGTACAAATACATATGTAATTTTAGAATCATTTGTTCATCATCATTATTTATATTATTTACTACAAAGTGAAAAAAATCGATAACTGATAATATGTATTTATCGAAGTCTTAATTACAGTCAATGGAAATACCAAATATTTTTGAACTTATCATTTGGCAATCAAATTTAATCAAGGGCTCAACTTTGAATTTAATTGGCCTGAAATTTTATTTCGAATCCATAACTTAATCCTTAAAATCGAGTTAATTTGATCAAAGATAAGCAAAAGAGTATAAAAAAACGGAGTAAGTAGCAATATATTTCTAAGGAAATTTCAGATAATTTCTCCCCTAGCATGTTTGAAAGGAACCAAATAAAAACTTTTGCATCCAAGTTTCAAAAAACTTAAAATCCAACGCTTCGACGATTCGGTTTTATTTTTGAGATAGCCTTAGAAATAGTTACTTTATTCTCCTAGCAAAACGAGATCGCATAGCAACCAAATTCTTTAATTTCGTCGTGGTTACTGTTGCGCGGCAACCTCATAAAACATCCATTCGTATTAGTTGTAAAACAATATAGTTCCTGCGCCATTTTTACCCGACCTCCGCCATAAATCAGGATGAGGAGGAAGACCCTCCAGTTCCCTAACATCGAGGCGCATAAAAGAGAGAAGACTTCGCGATCTTCCTCAAAACTCTTTATCTTACTCGGTTAAACTCTTCTTGCCCGTTTCCCTTGATATCTGCTTTCCCCCCACCACCGTTTCCTCCACACCCCCCTTAATCTCTTTGCATATATACGCAGACTTACGCACATGCGTACTTCTCCCTTTTGGGGAGGGGGGGGGGAGTACCTTGCATAACTCCACCTTCGTTCTTAACCCCCCTCCCCCCTAAAAGCGGTGATATATGTCCCCACGACATATTTATGCAAATATGGCGATATTACGCCTAATTTGAGCGACGATTCCAAGCGTATCCATATTAATGCGTTCCTTGTTTTATCTTATTTAATTCGGTAATGAATCAAAACGTTCGCGGGGGTGGCATCACGCGTGCCGTGGCGTGCGTTCGTGCGTGCGGAAGGAGGCGGGAATGTTTCTCAATCTGCCCACTTAAGTTACGTTCTGTTGCTGTCTCCATCTTTCCGTGCTTTGGTTCTTCGTTTGTTTTATACTTTTCGCTTGAATTTAGCGTATGCTTACATCAAGATGGTTGATATTAGCGCTTGGTACTTGAGTTTTTCGCTTGCTGATACTTTCCTCTAAATAAATTAATGCTGGGTTTTAATTGAACCGTAATAATCAATTACCGGTTATCTCAGGTTTAAATTTCGGTTTCATCCAAATAACCGTTTAGGCTTTTTATGAATATTAAGTCGCTTTGAAACTCCGGATATATATGTTCCCTATTTAAAGTCTATATTGTTCTTATTTTACTTAAAATATTAAATTTTACATAAATTGTTAGAAAACTTTGTATTCTGAATGAATACGTTTATACTTTACTCTTTATAAACTAGAGGTATTTACCTATAAACGCTAGCTATAAACACATGGACCTTAAAATCTTCTGTCGTTGCTTGATTCATATACCCTTAATTATTCAGTATTTATATTCGAAAAGAAAAATAAAGTATCATATGGTCGAGAGATGATATTCGCGAATCTTTGAACAAAAATATAAAAGTTATATCCCTTTTTTGGAAATAATTTGGTTCAATATCGCTTGAATAATCTTTTTTTTTTAATTATAAAGATGAGTTGCTGACTCTTGACTATTAACTGAAGATTCTGAAGCAATATGAGATTTATAAATCCAATATTTCAATGAAAACAACCATGCTTAAATTTAATGGCGATTACATATGAATAGCGATAAATGAATTAAAAATACCTATGCATCATATCAAGCATATAATACCCTTCGTTTGTAAAGGAGAGATGGAAATTTGTTATTCTAAGCGCGCGCGGTAACCAAGCAACAAGTACAGTATGGATAAAATGGCCGCCGTCTAAATAATAGCTCGGACCAGAGGAGAGCAAGAAATTCATTTGGATCGACCGCAAACGAACCGACTTTAATTCTAATGTTTCCCATTGAAGAGGGAGCAAGGGGTAGGCGATTACAAGGGATTTCGCTGAGGACTCTGGGAAATTTAGATTTGTAGCGTGGAAGGAGGTGTGAAGGAGAGAGATTTTGGGTGGAGGGATCTAAAGCGACGAGCGCTAACTAGAAATAAGGGCCGAGGAAGATAAATGTCTCCCATTGTTGTGTAGAGGGGGCCTAAGGAATTGGAGTCGTAGAGTAAATTTGAGGATTAAGTAGACGGCGGTAGATTTCCCGCTCTTAAGAGGGTTTTAGATCAGAGAATTCAGTTTATCATTTAAGGAAAACTTAATTGTGGTTTTTATCTCTTATTTAATTTAAGGGTTGCTACGATTTTGATTTAAATTAGTGAAGGATTTAGTGGAATGCTTATAGAATATAGTGTGAGACTTGAAAACTGTAGGCTCGCTGACTAAGTAATAGAAATTTAAGAATGGTTGAAACAAATATGAATTATCATCAAATTTTATATACGCGAATGAATTTATATATATATATATATATATATATATATATATATATATATATATATATATATATATATATATATATATATATATTTTATTTAGGTATCACTTAATGAGAATTTATTTCAGAAAGGCAATTTTAATTATAGCAATCTTAGGTTAATAGTTGATCATACAGATATCTATAATCTCTACTTATTGAATTACATTAGAAATTTAGAAATATACAATAAAAATACCGTAAACTTATAATATGCTAATTTTATTATTAAGTAACTTGATATTATAGAAAGAATATGGATTTTAAATCCAATTTTATTCGTAAAAATATGTTATATTGTAATGAATAAATTTATTTGCCTAACAATACTGCTGATTTTGTGGTGGAATAAACTTACGGTGATTAATTATCGCGTAATGTTTGTGACTCCTGACCGATCGTAATGTCTAAGCAGAAATTTAATCATATTCATGTTGGAGATTAAATTATGGGGAGGGTTCCCTGAGATTCATAAATCATTCAGTACCTCTTCGTAAACATGATATGCTTCCTCCCTTAATCGTGCTAATTAGGACATTTTCCTAGAAAGTGGGCATACATAGAACCTTTATATTACGGTCATATTAGTTTATTTTTTTTTATTCGCGTGTACGTATCGACCTAAATGAAAGAGTTGAGGGCATGTTCTTTTATGCGGGTGTTCAGGATACGCGTTGAAAGTAAAAATCGCAGTTTAAATGCAATTTTACGTAATATATTAGCATCCATAGAATTGTTGTTCGACTGAATTTCCTATTTTCATAACAGATATACATAGTATTCAGTAGCTAAGTACTTATGACCTAAGAGTAATATTTTAGACTTTCATTTACACCATTATTTTTTACTTGGAGAATGGCTTTCTAAAATATTGCTTTGCAGTTAAGATTTTCCCCTCTTGATTGATAGAATTTTATTAGTTTCAACTATTGTGGTCCGAATATTTAGAACTTTTACAAGGGGATATGGATTTATCATTAGGTACTTTTTAATAAATCATGTCATTTCATTTAGAAAAATGAATTATTTTAAAATTAATTTTCGTCTAAAATATCACTATTTTCCTATAATTAATACAGAATTTAATTTACTATTGAAAACTGCTTTTAATGAAGACAATTAGACCAAATTTACTTCTGAAATATTGTATTCAGTTCATTAGCATCCAAAATTTACATCTTTTTACATCTTTTACATTTTTTAAGGAAATTTAAGACGTAAATACAATCAACATCTGCATCAGATCAAAAAAATTATGAGAAGAGACAGTGTTTGTAAGTTTTTTAAATGTTTGTTCCACAATATTATTATTTAAATTTAAAACAAAATTTTCGTCCCCAAACTTTGTACGGAATCAATTAACAAATATTTTAATTTTTAATGCCATAACTCAAGCAGATGGTAAATTGTAACAATAAAGAATATTCGACCGATTTTAACTTTTAAAAGAAATTAATTGAAGTTTAGAATAATATGCGGTGTATACCTCCAAATTGTATTTATCAAGGATCTTTTTCGAGAGATAATAATTTTGATGCATCCATTTTGACAACGAGGTCAGGAAGATGAATTCAAAAGTACAGGAAAGGATGGATCAAAAAGAGGGCAGGGGAAATGAAAACTAAATATTGCTGCATGATGTACAGATTTTCCGCAGGAAAAGGAAGCAGATCATTCTGTCAAATTTATTGAATATGTTTGCGCTACGGAAGCGCGATATGTTCACCGTACGACGAAGAGAGAGTTCGTTGCTAGGATCGGTGCCTTTCCACAGCAATATGAATGGCACGTGTTTTAGAGCTGCTTTATTTATGGCTCATATCCACGTTCCGTTTAAAAATACGAATATTTTTAAATATGCATATTAAAGCTTAAATAATTTAAGTTTATGTATAGCGGGGAATCTGTTTTTTGAAAAATTTAAACCGTTGGCAGCGTATCAAGTTCCATAAAACAATATTTGGAAAGAGATCGATGAACGAATTAGCAAGATATAGTTTTTATTTTTTCTTTATCATTCACATTTTCATAGAGTTAATTTTCGGAAATATTTACTTTTTTATGTTAAAATTACAATTGAATTTCATATGGATTTACTGCCGAGGGAAATTTCAGTTTAAATTGTTATAAATATCGGAATGGTACTATTTGTTTATATCACTACTGAAGTAATAGTGTTGAAGGCAGTGAAAACTAATCATATTTTTGAAACATTTCTGAGAACATCATTTTGCTCAAATCATAATGGTAATCTAAAAATTATTCCAGAACTTAATAACTTCTATCTCGTTCTTTTTATTTTCAGTTGCAAGGAACACAACACTGTGAAAGAATATCACAGTCTTTTCCTTTATTAGCTTATGATATTTTTATATATTATGTATATTTTTGCCGGAAAAAATTTTCGCAGTTTATTTTCAGTACCGTAACTACTTAAGTAAAACTATAATCATTTTTTTCCGAATTCGTTATATATTCTTAAAAAGCTAAAATACATGATTTAATAATAAATTAGATAGTTAAGCTATGGAGGATAGATTTGTGATAAATGCAGATAAACGAGAATGAATAGTTTTACTGTTTGAGCACTTTGAGTGTGTATTTTAGCTTTCTACCACTATATTCTGTGAATAAAATTTCTCCTGACAACTTTTTGGTTGACTTTGGAGTAAGCACAGAGTTTTTATTCCATCCCTTCCACTCTCCATGAAAAATAATATCAAAATACAGCGTGCAAATTTCTCCACCCCTAGTCCCGCCATCTTGAATCTGTATAGGGCATTTCTGCAATCGAAAGAACATTCCGAAAGTCATATGGATCCAAGCGAAGAACCCGAGAACCGCCGCTTAAAAAAAAACAATCCACGAATTAATTCGGAGTATAACTCCCAACCACAGACGTCACACAATTATCCGGCCAATCGCTATTCCCCTCATCCCGCCAGACCACAATATGCGCGCCACTCTTTTCTGTTTGCATTAGTTTATTCCCCTGGCGGCAGAGGGCCACGATAAATAACGTCGTTTATCGTGGGGCGAGAATTCTGGACCTCTCTTGGAAAGACATACGGATTCGACATGGAATGGCGTCTCCGCTGTTTTTACTTTCAAACAGAGCCTCGTGCTTCGCGGACCACAGCTATGTTTTGAATCGCAAATGCAGTCGGCGGCCATACGGAGTGGAGTGGGCGGGGGAGGATGGTAAAAGGATGGGAAAGGAGTGGGGGAAGAGAAAAAAGGGTCTGGAAGTAAGTGGAGAAAGATAATGCATGGTCGTGGAATATGAATGGGAAGAAGAGGGATGTACAGAGAATAAAAAGAAGGAAGAACTGGGAACCGTTATTGGTTGGAATTGTATCAAAGATATCTGGTGGTTTGGGTTTGATGGAATGGAAAGAAATAAAGGAATCAGGAGGTGGTGGTGGTAGAATAGAATCAGTGATGGTGTAACAACTCTTATTCACTACAATCTAAATTTGGAAAGAAAAATAAAAATATTTTCGGAAACATTTTTTCGATGATTCTCGATTTGGAAATAAGGTTGCAGAAAGATGTTGAATATAGTTTTAACGTTCATTTACAATACTTACTTTGTTTAACGAATTATTTAAAAATAGTTAAAAATGTATACCGATTTAATTGCAGAAATTATTGAATTTAATATTTCAAATTAGTGCATAAAGTGCATGATTAATATCATTGAGTTATAGAAATTTTGAGCTAAAGAGCTGATTATCGATGAAAATATGATAGTTAAATTATGTTAGGATGTTAAAAATCTCGAATAATAAATGCAGCGCGTATATTATTGTAACTGAAACTAGAACTGTAAATAAAGGGTATCAATAAAATCAAGTAAAGCAGATGCTAAAAGGAAAACAATCTTAGCCTTTGATCTGAAGGTTTATAACTTTCTGAATATCTCATCGAAAAAGTTAGTTCTGATTTCATAATATCCTTCACGGCCAAATATTGGATTCATTGAGATGTTTAACTTTATTTTGATGTCAAGTGTAACACAGGCAGGAGGTGCCATTATTTTCCTGTTGAGAAGACAATAATCCAGCAATATTGTGATTTTGCAAAACCAGTTTGAAGCTTAAATGTATTGTATAGTATATACGAAAGGTAGAAATCTAACTCCCTCGATCAGAATATGTGAGATAAAGCTCTGAAAAATCCCACATCGTTAATATAGTTTATTATTATTATTTTATTCACTTTATAAGCCTTTGAGTAACTCTTTCCACGACGTATAATCATCACTGACAAAAACTTGGCAATGATGATAACAAAAAAAGATGGAACATCCATATTTTCTCTCTCATATTCTATTTTTAGTATAGATTTACTGTTGAAGTCAACAGTTACGAATTTAAATTTGAATAATTGTTCTCAGATTCCGGTATAAAATCTCAGGTTCAAAATTACGGTTTCCGGTTTTCGTTTGTTTGGTCAGTTCAGGTTTCAGTTTTTGGATCCCGGTTTTGGTTTACGGTTTCAAAAACCCGATCCGAGGTGGAGGAACGAGGGTTTATTCGTGGAAGCAAAAGATACGGATGTGGAGGGACAGGAAGGAAGGTCGTGGAAGGGGGCAAGAGAAAAAATCCACCATGAGGCGCCACGCCAAGAGAACCTGGGTAGTAACGGAGTCTGGGGGAGGAAGTTCCCGGTCTCTTTCCTTTTGTACCACCGAATTTTTTTCCGTTCTTTTCACTTCCTACGGCCATTGTGTCTCCTGCGAGGTCTTCCCTCCCTCTACGGCAGGTCGGTGGTGGGGCACTGGAAAGAGCACAGCGAATGAAACCTCCAGAGCACATGTTTTCCGGTGCCGGGTAAAGGGGAACCTATTTATCTTAGCATCATCCCACCGCAAACCGAACCCCCGACTCCATTGCCCGCCATTACGAATTCAACAGCCTTAACTCAACAAAGCGTAGTTTTACACATGCCTTCCCTCTGTTGTTTTTGTTGTTTTTTCGGTTCCGAGGACAGAACCCCGCGGAAAAATACGGTGGACTCGCGGTTAAAAAAGGTCCATTTGCTGTGATTAACGGCAGATTATCTCCCATACGGATTGATGCCGATTTTCAGAATCCATTCCCAGTCAAATGCCATTTTTTTTAGTACGTATTTTTTTATTAGTTCCTCTCCCGACTGCAGGGGCGCTACGGTCGCCCCCCTTAAGAGGAGAAGATTTGCTATTTATTTGTTTACTGATTCCGCGAGACTTCCTAATGCGTCTTGCGAGACGAATAATATCGGGAAAGATTCGAAAGAAAATTTTCTCGAGTACGAAATAAGGAGTGATGCATTATATTCGGATGCGTATTGAAATGAATTTTCGTTTTATGCCCAATCGTGAGCTTTTACGATTTGTCGATTTGCGAGGGAAATTCTGTTTCACGATATTTAAATGAGACTAGGAATATATCTTATGCGGAGGAATGATATCGGTTCATATTGAGATTAGATTTCTTCGAATATTATTCAGATTTTCTCATGAGGGTCGATTCCTTACTTTTATAAGGTTATCCCTTTTTTATATTCTTAGTCCATATTTAACCCTAGAAGATAAATAGCTATAAATTATTCACGCAAAAACATTTATTTATTTTACTCATCACAATTTTTCGACAATGTTCTCCATCGAACGAGGAGAATTAAATTTAAAGTGCAAATATTTCAAATGAATGTTAAGGAAAATGTTTTAAAAAATTGCATCACTTAAGACTCTGTATAACATAACTTACATTATTACGACAAATTTATTGTAAATTTAAAGGTTGAATTTCAAATATAATTGTATCTTATAGTAGTCATTTGTGTTAATAATCATTTGAGCAAAGTAATTCATTCATTTCTGTATTCGTATTTCATAGTCACATTGCTTAATTAAACCGTACGCACACACATTTAAGAAAGTATACATACAGAATATACACAGAAGAATACAGTGTACATAAAAAAATATAAAGTATACAGTATACGAGATATATATAGAAGAATAATTGTTGTTTAAATGTACCTCAAGGACGGCCTTTGAAGTATGGGAACTTGTTTGAAGTTAAAATTCGTCTTATTACATCCGGAACTCTTGCCTCGAATCGCTCCTTACGACGATTAGCATAAGAATAATGGATGTATCTTAGCGTCCAGAGTCATTTCCTTAATCTGTCTGAATATCTTCTTTCTCCTTTCTCTTCGTCCACTCTTTCCCCTCCTAATCACATCGTAACCACTGCACCAGAGGTCGACAAATCACAACGACCCTCTTCAGGAAACAATCCCACTTTCTCCCCATCATTAAATCCCCTACTTTTCACACTCAAACTCTCTCGGAATATACGGCGCGCTCTCTCTCCTTACCTAACAACCCCCTCTCCCTTCCGTGGGGTGAATTAAAACCGGTCTTTTCTCTTTCATTAAGTTCATAGGGATGCAAATTCATGGGTTGAATATGGAGACGAACTTAACATTCCATGAAGAAGAAATAGATGTGGAATCTTAGTCTTGAGGTAGAATAGAGATTGGTGAACGTATTATGTGAAAAATGCGCTTATATTGTATGAATGAAATGGATTACTGAACCTTAAGGAGGGAATTAAATATTTCTGTCCTTTCCTCACTTAAATTCATACTCATGCAAAAGCATATGCTTATTATAAGATAAATCTGTTCACAGGTATTGAAAGATTGTACGGAATTTCATAGATAAACCAGCATATTTCAAACTAATGGTTTAATTTTCACAAACTGTAAAATACAATGGAAGATAAAAATTTTGCGTAAAAGATCAACTGCTAAAGGAAAAATAATATAAGATGTACTGAACGTTGTTATAAGTATAGAGGACAAAAACTTGTAATATAAGAATAAATAATAAATAATAGATATAGTGATTTTAATAAAATAATAATTTTCTGTGATTAGGCGATGTATCTGCAATGAATACCTAATTATAATTCCCAGTACTTAAGATAGTAAAAACTATCCTGTTCATTCAAATATATGTAACTTGGAAATTGACGACAAAAAGGATATAAGGAGTTGGTTCAATTGATTAGATATTTAAAATGATAACCCACTGTTTAAGTTATCCAAATATTAAGAAAAATTCTGAACAGTACGTGCGGGAACGTTATAGTTATTTTTAGAGGGGCGGATTGAGATGTATTTATAAACCCTGTTTAATAAATAAGTTATGTGTTCATTTAATTAAAATTTAAAATAAGTCGTTTCTCATTCTTTTCAGATAATTACTTTATATGAAGAACCTTTGTGAAATAATAGAACAATTCTTTCAACAAGAACAGCTACACTAGTTATTGGCAACCCCGGGAAACCCGCAACCCGCAACGCACGGAAGAATTTTTATCATCCAACATCCAGGCGCATCGGCTTATTTACGGTATGTGCTACTTTATCTAATTCTATCTTATGTACTTTATACATAGATACGGTGCTATTCGGAAATTGGACCAGACATAACGGTCCAGTGAGCATAGGGATGTAAAGATGGTATACCTTTTGTTTCCATCCTTTTGCCACCATTTGCCGCACGATGGTCTCTATCTATAGGAAGTATATTTCAGTTAAAAATTCCTATGCCTTATAGACTATTTATGAAAATGGACATTATAGAGATATATATAATCATGCTGAATAATTTATAAGTAACATTGAGCTCATAATATTTTTCTGCCAAAATGCGGTCTATCCTATCATCAATTGGTGTCCCAGTATAGAATGATATTATAAGGTAAAAATTGAAATAATTGTCGCTAGACTAGGATCACCTAAATTTACTGCATCTTTTAGAAATCTCGATAAAAGTATCTTCTAATAAGAATGAGCAATGATTGGAATAAAAATAAACGATTCGAACTATCATAATCCTATTTAAGTTATAAGGGTATTGAACTTCCTCCCGACCAAGTTGTGTCGATAACAGAGGGTGCACGTACCTCTTTGATCCCTGGTGAAATAGTTTCTTAAATTAGAAAATTATTGAAATATATATTTCACAGATACAATCCTCTTTCTATCAAAAAATAGAACATATTAATTTTCCTATTCAATTAACTAGTGAAATAAACATTATGAAAAAGTGTACGGAAGCTATCATGAAAGCATTAGTCGTTGGATAACTATTTTACTTGGAGGTTTAGCTGATATTTGGTTAAGTTTGAGGACCAGTTATTCCATACTTCGCGGTATAGAATTCGTTTCTCGTAAACTAAATTCTCCTTTATCTGTAACCAGAACAAAAATATAAATATTAAACACAAAAATACGTTAGAAATTACTGTTTCCTATAAAATACATCATAGCGATGAAAAACAAGTCCACACTTTTTGAATCTTACGCGAGTGATAGATAGGTAAACCGATACGAAATAGCAACAATCTCGGAATAACGAACTACGTCTCTCAGTACTATTGAAGTCTCTGATTTACTCCAAGGCCGCCCGTAATCGAGTTTGCACTCTGCGAGAGATGAAATATCTCGCATAAGCCTCGAAGGAGAGTGGAGGGGGAGGAAATATGCGGACCCCTGTGGATGGTGAGTGGGTGTTGCGTGGTGTCGAGGGTGCGATAAACATTTGGGGGAGTCCGAGAGTTTAGACGGAGGTGAAGGGCAAGCGGTTTTAGGGTCCCAGAAGCAATCCACTTAATTGAAAGAGGGCACGCTTCCGTTTGGCCAGACTCCCCGTTCGCGTATCTCTTACCCGATCGCAAAATCCGCCTGTCAAGAGGAGAATCCTCCCCCCCCGCCCCCCCCTCACGGCTGTCCGATTTTTGAATAACTCAGGTGCGTTTCCCCTCTGAAATGTGGCTCCTTCGAAATTGTTTTGGAGGCTAAATCATGGAGGGAACGTCTCATATGAGAGGCGATAGGTCATCCTGTTTTATGGATGGCTTACGGAACGAGGGCTTGCAGACACAGAAACGAAAGGTTTTTTTGATCGATAAAATACGCTGTGCGATGAAGATCGTGGTCCCGCGAAACCTCTTTCTCTTTTTTCCAATTTGGTTGGCGAGGTTTGATTGGAGGAGCAGAAGTACTGGACGATAAGTAAAAGGGAGTGGTGCTCTGATCCGACGTTATTGCAGGATGTTTTTGCGGTATTGGGGTCCCAATCTGGAGAAGTCGCTCCTCGTTGATCCGAAGAGTAAACTTTTGCGAGGTGGTGGATGTTTATCGAAAGTGGTCGTAACGCGCTGCTGAAGTGGTTTCGTATTATGTCACGAAGCATGAAGGTGGCGCTGATGCAATTACCTAAAAGAACAGTTGTTGTGTTTGCTTTGTCTCCGTTGAGATTGAGCATTGGTTGTCTGTATATTTTTTGGATTTTTCACTAAATTAAATTTTCATTTGATAGCTCTCTTTGAAATAATTTCAACGATTTATTTTCCGATGAAATGGGCAAATTTTTTGGTCATGTTCATGTTTATTTCATATATATTAAATAGGTCAAACTATTCGCTTCCTTACTGATATATGATGGGAAAAACAAGTATTTCCTTCCAATATAATATATACGATATATTAAAGTACAAACTTGATTACCAATTTTATTAATTTTCAAATGGTCAAATCGACAACTTATAATCGAATAAATATATTGCTGAGGGGAAGTCATTAATTACAGCTAGAATGTATAACTATTTCTAAGTTTTAACGTGGAAGTAATGTTCTTTGACTAACATAAGAATTTAATGACTCTCAATATCGGTAAATAATATGAAATATGAGTAATCGTATATAATAATTACTATTTACCCCACGTATTACTGAAAAATATTAAGACAATAAATTTTATCACATTGAAAAATGAAATATGTGTTCAAGCTTCCACAAAGTTTTGTGAATTGAAAAATTTTCCACGTAGTTGAAGAAAAGAAAGATTTATTCTCACCATTATGATACTTGATAAAACACTGAAATAAAGTTTCTGTATTGGTGTATTTGAGGAATCTATGCGTAACACATGTCATCTCATGTAACAGTGGATGTTATAGCAAGACTCATGCCATCCTGTCTAAAGATTCGATTTTTACAATTCCATATCTTACAATTTGTAATCTCACCATTCCTTTGCAAGTTGCATCTCTTTCGAAAACGTGCATTCTACAGCAGGAAAACTCATATTGTCTTTATTACAGGAAGACCAAGACTTTCAATGTCGTCAAACATCGAGTTGAAAGAATTCCAATCGAAGTGACGTCAAAGTAATGCCCTTCGAAACCAGAAACGGCCCATTCTCGGAAAACAAGCGACGACGCACACGCGCACTCATTCCGTATTCATCTCCGGATATTTTCGTCCCTCGTCCATTGTCAAAGTTCGGAAAGTCTTCCACTTCTCCCCATCCCTTCCGAGTCTGCATCCACTCCCTCATATTTGATAAGTTTCCCATAGTTGGCCGTGGCGCCTCTTACGTCCAACCTTTGACATCTTTTTCCGTCTCTTTTGAATCTTTCGCGACATTTTTCCCTTCCATTCTTTTCCATCGAATTCCAACCCCTACGTTCTTCATTCCATTCCCAATTTCTCTCGGATTCTTTCGCTATAACTCGGGATGAATAACGTCCTGAAGAGTATATCCATATCTGTCACGCGATCTACCGTTCAGGTTCAGTTTGTTCGGTACCAGGGAAACAGCCGCCCCAAAAGCCAAACTCTGCCAAAACCATCAACATCCTTCATGTCTTTTTCAGAAACGATTTTCCCAAATTAATTCCTTTTGTTTCCTTCGTGGAGTGGTCAAGAGTACAAGTCACTTTTTTGTCCATCGAAGGTTTTCAAAGGATTCTTTCTAGCTGTTACTTTTCGTTACTCGAAATATGTCTCGTGATTTCTCGATATGTTTCTTACCATAGCAACTGCTGGACTCATCATTGCATGCTGGTGGAAAAGGTTAAGAATTCGTAAAAAGTTACTTTTTTGCAAATATATTGAGCTTTCACTCAGAAAGTAATTTTTATCTAAAAATATTTATCCTTGGGTTGAATTTTTAGTATTATACTCCAAGTCAATTTCTGCATATGCAGTCAGTATATGTTATTATATTTTTTTAAATTTCAGATATCAAAAAATAGAAATGTAAATATAAAGTAGTTTAATTCTACTTTAATTTATCTATGATAAAAAGTTTCTCCTCATTGGAAGTGATGATGGAAAATTTAATCGATCATGAGTAACCGATTACATTTTATAAATAAATATTTATATTGAATATTATTTATAAATCAATACTTATAATCAAATATTTTATAAGGAATTTTTTTGGATATAAGTGGAGTTACTTTCAAAAGCTCTATTTTATATTTATTATTTATTACTACTTTCCTTATTTTAGTAATGAAAAATTTCCTGGTACATATTAAAATACCTTCTCGCGCTCATTATCGTCTTAAAAATATCTTTGATGTTTGTTGAGACTAATTGACATAAGAAATTTGATATGTTCTACCACAAATCCACAGAGAAGAAGGTATATTAGATTGAATGCGAATATATGCATATGTTCCCGCACATGTATGCACCGAGATGCATCGGTTTTAATGAAGAAGTATCTATCGTGCCGAGGCTTATGCTAGCTAGCTTTTAGGGTTGCAAGTCGTTGACGACACACAATATACGACTGATATTAAGGAACTGGACTGTGACCGATGGTTGAGGGAGAATTCCATATCTGTGATCACCTCTCAACTAATGTACATCTCATAGAATACGTCAGCATAGGAACTGCTGCATGCCTGCACATGCGCATGTATATACGTGCTCCATCGAAACAGCTGTTAATCTGAAATATCGAAGCAGTGGAACAGATTCTGCTAGACGTATATGCACTTATGTAATTGAGCAGATGTCCCCAGTATAGCAGAAATGATGATTTACTGAGCTATTTCCATCTATTCTCATCGACTTAAGTATATCAAGCATTTCATTCTCGAAATAGATTGGTAACAATTCCATTTCGGCGAGTGTAAGCAATGACTTCGCTTTGAAAAAATCTCCGGGACATTGCTGGTTACTGATAGTGCAATAATAGTGATGAAATTTATAGATTTTATTTGTAGGCGATTATTATATAAAATGGATATTATTTCTTATTTATTTAAGAATTGAGGAAGATATAGGGAAGCACTTCAGCGTTATTTTCTGTTTACAAGTATTTATTTGATTCTTGCCGCATATTTCTTGAATATAGTTCTGCAATAAGGAAGTTTTTAGAAATTATTCACGCGTAATTCGATCCATAATTTATTTATTTAACATAGACTCCGCAAACATATACTCTTGGATAGTTACTATATATTCATTCATATTACATTCATACCTTGAGAGGATATAAATAAAAATTTTTGAAAATATTTGATACATATAGATATCATGAGCAAGCAATATAATTGAAAATGGATATTATTTGGAGTTTATTTATGAAAAATGGAAGATCCATAGAAGCACTTCAGCGTTATTTTCTGTGCTCAAGTATTTATTTGATTTTTTACGCATTTATCTTGAATATAGTTTTGCAACCACGGAGTTTTCAGACTAATTCGCACGTAATTTGATCCAAAATTTATTTATTTATTTAACATAGACCCCGAAGATATCGACTTTTTGACGATTACTCTGTGTAACTCAAATCAAAAATGAAGCTTATCTTATATAATTAACATCCATACCCTGCGAGGAAATATATAAGAATTATTGAAAGTAATAAATATTTAACTTGAGGAGGAATCACATAACCTCTCCAGCGATATTTCTCTGCTTTTACGTCTCTAATTTTGACCGCCTTTTCGTGGTGCAAAGCGCGGAAAATTTCTCCATCTTTCACTTGTCCGCCTTTTGTGCAGAGCACCATCTTTCTTGCTTAAGACCGCGGGAATAAATTTCGCGACGCGCGTCCACAAATCTGCGATGGCGCCAAAAATCTAGGAACGATTCGAGAAGATGAAAACGGCAGCGTCATATTAGAACGGATTGCTACTCTGGCATATACATGCAACGCCGGAGGAACGTTCCACCCCCACGCAGAAGCATTTCCAATCCAGGGCTGACTCCCACCCCTATGAGACCCATCCCGCTGAGTCCCACCCCCGGTTCCTTCTTGTCTTGGCGCAGCTTTTATCTGACCGGGAACAGGCAGCGAGAGAATGCGTGGGGAGGTTCCACTCTCTTCAGGTTGGCAGCTAAGAAATTGAGCGTGGGAAGTGTCTGTGGGTGTAGGAGATTGGGTGGTGGGATTCGTTTTAGCTGCTGGAATTTCCACACACTCTTCTCCCACGTAGGAAGCACGTCGCAAATTTTTAAGGGGACGCTTTGTCATAGAAGAATTATTTCTCGCGCGAATTTTACATTTAATGGTTTGGAATTGTGTGAAACTGAATCTTTGAATTGTACTTATACTGGAAAGTTTTCGTTTCAAAATCATATTGTCATAAAATTGCTTTCTTTGTTGAAACTTAAGAGTCGCTGTTAAACATATGGTACGAAATATAAGTTCGGTGCGATTTGATTTCTGAATTGAACTTCAAAATTTTCGAAGTTTCGGACTTACTAAATAAGTATCTATATCACCGATTAATATTAGCAGCATCAAAAATTTACCCGCATTTACTGCTCCTTTGAAAAGCGGTTTGCATGTATTAGAGTCTAAAGCTTTGGTTCATAGAAAATTCTGTTTGGCTTAATTCCCTATCCTTCGCATATGTTGTATTATTTATATGAATCGATTGATTTTTACAAAGGTTGTGCAATCCCATTGAGAAAATTAGAAGAAGAATAGGCGTAATCATGTTCAAAGGCCTTCATCACATGAAATTATATTATAATTCGATAAATATCTATTGAGATGGAAATAACATAACAATCATTTCCAGAATAATAATTAAATTGAATTCAATAGAAATTTATTTTTTAATACCTTCACTACCCAATAATTAAGGAAAATTATATACATTAAATATAGTGAGGTATATAGTAGGATACATTGAATCTTTCTTTTAAATAAAACGAATAAGGAGAAAAACAAAAAGAACTTAGTATTCTTTTTTATTTGTTAATACGATAGATTTTCTAAATTTAGGATCTGCTTAAAAATTACTTTTGTTACCACAATGTACGTATTTAGCGTAAAGATCATTAGATTTAGTACATATTTACCAGAAGTTCCTCCAAAGGAGATGCAAAAATTTCGGTATTTACTTTATAAATCAACTTACGAACACTCAACTCCCCAAGAGTTATTACAGCCAACATATATATTATTATTATCTTACTCTTATACTGAGGATATGTTCATCACGACAATCAGCCTGAAGCCACTTCACCAGCACGCCATCTAGAGATTCCACCACTTATACTCGTTCATGAATCAAAACAATACGGGGTCGTATACATTGTTGGTTTAGTTTCGCAAACATACTAACGTGGTCGGGATTTGCTTTCCCGCACTGAGACAAATATATGACGCGTGCGCCTTTTGCTCGAAATGCAGCCGATTAGTCTGATTAAATCCACTCCCCGTAGCACGTGCTCGCTCTCCATTATACGCCACCCTTGGGCGCGCACGTCGTAAATAACCGCTACATCCCAATCTCCTCTCCCTGATAACTGCCTGAAGTCCCCCGCTTTCTTTTTTTTATCTCCCAAACTCTCTTTCTGTCACTTAGCCCGTCACCCCTTTAGGCCCGTGTTCTTTTCAAGGCGCTTTCTTTTCTCACGAGTCAATAGCTCGAACCATACGTCTTCCGCTTGTCTTTCGGTGCCCATGCAGTCGTTCATATCTCCCAAAGGTTTACGTAGTTGTTTCGCTAATGATCGCCAACTCTCGTTTCTTCTCATTCCTGATGTCTCAATATCTACTTTATGATTGATCGAGAATCATATAATAACTTAGAATTAACTATTTACGTAATATTGATACAATTGGGAAAAAGCTATTATTTTTCAAGAGTCGGTTTCATGAATGGAATTAGAAAATAGTCGTATCTTTTTATATAAGTATAATATAAACTTTTTACGTAACCTATATGGATTTTTGTATCTAAATGTCTATATTTCTTCATGTTTTGGTTAATTGAAATATGGTTTTGTTTGCTAATATGGGTTGGATCATCTCTTTTTCTAATTCGAAGCTTTTATTTAGGGATATAATTCATTATTTTGCTAATCATCTCTTCCGATACACAATTTATATATTATAGTACTTCATAAAGTCTACTAGAATTAGAATTAGAATCATACTAACTAGAATTGCCGGTGAAACAATTATTTTTAGAAATATTGAATATGTTTGAAGGCCAAATATTAGCTGGAAAAGAGAATCAAATGGAATTATTCGTATAAAATGAATATCTCTTTAATAATTAATCCTAAAATTTCACCTATTTTACTTTCAGATAATTCTATAATTTGTTATAAATAATTTCTGACAATTTCTATAATTTCAATTTCATATTATGTATACATTTATATTATTTTATTTTTGAACTATTTCCTATCCCGTCCATACCAAATTCTTCATTCTGGACAGCTCTATTTCATTCACTCACCCAACTCGTGTCCTATATCTGCGTATTCATATCTTCCAAAACATTTTCCTAACCCTCCCCCTTTCTGGTGGCCTCATATCAATTACAGTCAGAGTGCACCCTCTTTCCATTAATAAGTCCCTTCGAATGGAAATATCAATCCGGGTGTCGATTGCCCCTTCTTTACCGGACCTCTTAGGGTTATTTTGTTGATGTGGTTTCGGAAACGAGTCAGTAAATTCTTCCCTAGGGTCAAACGTGACCTTCAGATGCGGTGCCAAAGCACTGCATAACGTACACAAGGGCTATGCACTTCGTTTAGCGGTCTCATTTCGAAATTTTCGTTCCCCTGTTAGAGATGAAGCTTGTATCGTATTTTATGGATACGGTTGCACAACTATCTTTTCTGTCTTAATAGTTTACACATCGGACTTACGAAACATTTCAAATTCCACTATTCATAATTTTATTTAAATATTAATATTTAAATTGTTTTAGATAGGACGTTTAAAGAGATACTTATTAGTCATTAAGAACTAGGCAAGACTTAGGATTTATTAAAATTTCAAACTTCTATCATTTTAATATTTATTTCTACTCATAGTACAAAATGTATTCATTCTCCTTATTTTACCATAAAGGACTTCAAAATAGCTTTTAATGTTTATTCTCTATTTGCTTTTATCATTAGATTCAGTAATGATTCTCGTAAGATGTTAGTTAGTTTTAGAAGATGAGATTTATTATTCTAGAATTAATATTGAAATCTTTCATAGTAGCTTTTTCTCGAATATATATTTCTCTAAAAGTTTAAAGTCTTCTAAAGTTACTAAACGCATTTTTATATGCTTTTTTATATGCTAACTCTTGATATTTCTATATTTCACGGTTTTTGGGTAAGTATAAATTCCTCCTACGTTCAATTTTTAGTACTATGCCTGTATTTTAATGATCATAGTATCATCTATGAATATTTTTTCGTGACAGTAAATTTATCAAGTGTATTGCACAATGTCGAGTTAATATATTCATCTTCCCCATATATTTCATTCGTATTATATTTGCATTTCCAGATACGCTATCCATTCCAACCACCCCCGGTTCTTTCAAAGTTTTCCCCGCATATTACTCACGTTCCATACATCGCTATTGATTGATGTATTGAAGTTAGGTGGCATCTTCTCGGGGGTGGTGGCGCTACCACCCACGCCGCATCTCTCAGAGTTAAGGACGCGTGACTCATAGGTGGAATCTCTACGGGAATCGAGGCGCCGCGGCGTGCGAAAAGGGAATACCAATGGGAGAATTTGAATACCCGAATCTGATAACACAGAAAGAGTTTTAAGCGCAAGTAGCTGTAGAGATATGGGGAATAATACGAGCTAAACGGAGGAGTTATGGTGCGTGTTTAGCGAGGGAAGAGAGAGAGTGGATGTGTGGAACAAAGGAAGGGGAATGACATGGAAGGGGGGGAACAAGGAAGTGAATTCAATTCGTTACGTTCTTCGTCACGGTATGAAAAAGTGATTGGTTTGTTCCTTTTCGTTTTAAATTTCAAAAAGCCGGGGCACGTGCGGGATGTAAGCTGTCTCTGTAGCAAGCAAGATGTTTATGATTTTATTTGTTTGTTTAATAAGCAGTAATCCTATAATAGGTAAAGGGGTATAGGTGAATAGCATGAAAAGTAATACGGATCGCCTCTAACTTCTGTAAACATACCAAGCGTTTATTTTATCTCTTAAAGATGACTGTTCTTAACAAAATTTATCATTGTAATATAAGATTTATAATTTAAAATAATATAATCGGTAATTACAAATAAAAACAGGTCACCAGATCTTACAGTTTTCATGCTTTAGATTACTTTCAAATAAATTTAGTGGTGAGAAGATGGTTGAAAGATCATTGTTAAAAAATTTATAGTTATAGGATATAAAATTGTATCCTAGTTCGTAAATCATCTGGAGGTTCTTATATACTCGAATGCTTAGCACGTACGTCTTTGATATAAGTGATTCTGGATTCAATCCCTGATTGGAGTTCATATGTTCGATATTGGATCAGAAATCAAAACAATATTCTTTATTCAACTCATTCCGACTAAAATATTGTCGAATTTGAGAATTATTTCAACGATATGGCAGATGAGGATGTTATAGAATATTATTTATAGTTTATATGAATAAGATCCACACTAGTTATTTTACACTTGAAGTAGGATGGATTACTCATAGAATTTGGAAGATATTTCCTATATTAAAACTAGAAGATAAATAATTATATCTAGCTATTAAACGACTATTTATAAAATTTACATATTCATAATCTCTTCACGCCCTTTTATTTTCTTTTCTGTTTCTGTCTTTACTTTCTATTTCATCTCACTGAAACTTAGAACCAAGATTACAATTGTATTACTGCGATTATATTATTATTCAAGTTACAGTCTTAAAATGCAAATTATGTAAAATTTTATGTATCTCTCAGAAAAACCACTCGCGGACTGTTCAAGAGTATGGGAACATCAGAGAAACATAGGAAGTGATACAAAAAGCATAAAGCATAATTTTTGGACCGCACCTCCGATTACTCGTACACATATTCCAGTGCGCTTCGTCGGGCACGTACGAGATTCCAAACCCGGAATGATGCAGACACGCAAAGTCCACACCAACACATATAATATCGCCAAAATTTTTCGCCCGCAAATAAAAACCACTCCATCATCAACTGTCGGCGACTGTCATCCATTCCTGATCGTCCTTCCCCGACTGAATCGCCATTCGCATCACAATGAATGCGTTCTAATTGATATTCTCTGCTCCGTTCCGTGGGAATGACCGTTCATTATTCGCGGGGGAAACAAAAGACTCTCGCCCCCCCCCGAGGAGAGCGCGCCCAGTTTCGAGTTCGCGTATTTTTGGCGAGATTATGGGCTCGCAAAAACACGTCGGACAATAAAAGTCGAAGATCGATGAATTTCGCTTCCTTTCCAAACTTCCGGCCGGCCGCGCGCGATCGTTTTTTATCGGGCTTCACTTGTTTCGAGTTTTGGGCCGCGCTGGAGCGTGGCGCGTTATCATATCCGTCGCGAATTTGTATTCGGAAGGTGCTAATCAGAGAGATTCATCGTCCGATAGCGTCGCGCTTTTCGAAAAGGCCGAAGAATGGTCGGGAGACGATGAAATATAGCCGACGAATTGCTGGAAAGAGATATGGGAACGTAATTGATGCGTTGGGTAAATGTAGACGACGAGATGAAAATTCGTTATCACCGCGGTTTGCTGCCTTACGGAGGATTTGCCTCCCGTATCGCGTAGCTATCGGTACTATCACGCTATCTTCCGCTGATTGATACGTACTTTCACAAACGGTGATATCGTATCAATACTGCGTTATTTTGCGAACATCATCCTCCAAAATGTATCCCATTTAGGGATTGATGTACATTTGGGTTTTTGGAGGAGACTAATCAGAAATAATGGCATACTCAACCAAAAATTATTATCATCAAATTCCATCCCAATCGAATATTTTGTATTATAATAGCATTCGTGAGTTAGTTTATTATTTTTTAAGTTAGGAGTAGCACAAAGCGAAGTAAGTTCCAACCCACAGGATACATTCATATTTGACCCAGATTTCGACTCATGGAGTTCATCTCCAGGTCACCTAAGTCGAAACCTGGACCTAGTAAGGATAAACACCGATGACTGTAAATTTAAGAATATCTTAATTACTTATGCATTTATACCCTAATATCGTGTAATACGAATTTTACTAGTATACTATTTTTTCACCTTCGTAACTTTTATTTCTTTACTCTTAACTATTCATTCATCTGTTTAGGAGAATTATAAGAATATTAAAGGATTCTACTCGTATTATTGAGGCATCCAGTTTATTTTAATTTATAGATAATATTTATTTTTCTATTCAAGCGATCAATTACTCATTGGTCTTGATTTAAATCGAAGATTTACCATCCTTGGCCCTTTTTAACCCACTCTCTATATAAGTTAGCCCTCATATTAATGGTATATATGGTTTTAGTGGCTATAAGAATAGCTGAATAAAATCTAAAATCGGTTCCAAATATTACTCAGTTGTTTAAGGACCTTCTACCCATATTTTTCCTTTGAAATCGAGCCAGAGTACTGTAACTGAATATCAGATATTTTTTTACCTCGATCTTGCTCAAAGTATTCCCTCTTTTGAAATTTTTATTTCCTCAGGTACATTTTTCATACCGAAACGCCTCCCTTTACGTGAGTGATAAAAGCGCAGCATCAGTGCCTCGCACGCGTGCCCTTTTTTACCAATCCCCACTTCACATTTATTACCATATCTCGTCCATTTAAAACATTTCTCCCCTTCTTCCCCTCATTGGAAACCTTCATTGGACGTTTTGTCCCCACGCACTTTTCGTTCCAGCGAGAATCCGTTGCACAGCGCACTTATTCATTCGATTGTTTTTCCCCATTCGACCGCCCGCGCGCCAATGGCGGAAACCGGGCGCGCTTTTGGTCGCCAATTCCAACATTCGCAGCACAGCCGCCTCTGTCACCGATGAGGCACATTATATTTTTTCGCGATGAACGCATTGATATGCATATTACGGAATATCCAGCTCATGAATGGATTCGTGCCTCAGAAAAGAATATTAATTTGAGACGGCTGATAAACTTGGCAGGTAGAGGACGGGGAAAATTAATGGCGTACGAGCATTCGGTAGCGAGTTGTCATTTGTTTTTTTTTTTCGAACTCTCCCCCTTTTTGTGAGTGACGCAATAAAAATTGCGAGCGAAACGTCGAACCAACGTGTTTTTACGCCGCGAAAAACTCATAAAATGTTTGCTGAGACATCATCCCGAACTATTCAGACTCTGATTGATGTGGCTGTTGAGGTAAATTGTTATTTTCGAAGCGATATTCTCGTTTTTGTCGACTCTCGCAAAAATGGAGTTGAATATTGAGTTGGTTGATGAAAGGTATGGAGAAATTCGCGATGTGGGGAAAGAATGATTAGGTGCAAACATTGCTTACAAATGATCTCATCTGCTTAAAATTTTCGTCCGCAAGTTCACGCCTCATTTAACGTGTCCAGTTCATTGGGAATGTGAGGCGATTGTATAAAAATATTAAAATCGACGTAATTCATGTGTCATAAATATCAAGGTGACTGAGGATTACTACCAACAGTAAATATTTAAAAGAAATTCTTTGTTAACGTCCTCAAAAAATTTTAAAATAGCATTAACAAAGCAAATAAATTGCAGTTCTCTGTCAAATCAATGGAATAATTCAAGATATTTCAATTAAAATATGAAATAATAAGCTTTTTAATTTCTTTAACTGATATAATCTTTCATTGAAAATTAGTTACTATTAGTAATATATTTTTACCTAAATATTCAATTTATTAATCAGTTGTAAATGTATTAATTATTTTGAGTGCAGTAGTTTGTATGTCGGATCACTTTATAAGTTTTAATGAATTTTAAAAGTAAGCATATTTTAGAGCAGAACAATTTGGTTCAAATATTATTTAAGAGATACAGGGGAGCAAGCAAACCAATGAAAGTTGAAAAACCCTCTCTTTACTACTTCAGTATGTTTAAGATATGATGCGTTCTATTAGTGCAAATTTTCTTTATAAACTGTAGGATATTTCAAGAAAAGTCAACTTATATCCATAAAGTACACCAACATCTACAATATAAGCTTATGATAGTGAGCAAAGACACTCATGCATTCATATAAAACGTAATCGAGTCTTATCCAGAATGCCTCACATGGACCACCCAAATTTTCTAGCATCATTAGATGTCAATTCGCATTAAAATAAATAGCATGAATTTCGAGAACGAAAGGAATAAAGAGTTAAGGAAACAAAGCCTCGTAGATCGTAAATTTACTGTATATTTTTTTCTTAATCGATCTCCTTTCCTTTAAAAATATTAAAATGTATTAGTATTAGCAGTTTTTTGCAGAATTTATCCTACGTATTTTCTACATATTCTGATTCCTAAAAAAATAATAATAAGGATTTTGGGGTTAATGATGTTAAGTCACTATTTTAGAAAACACCTCAAGCGAATCAAGACTTTATTTATTCACAGTTTTCTTTAGGAGGGAGCCTAAATTGCTCTATATGAATAAGTCCATCAGCCGGGGGTTTCCGTACCCACCACAATATTTTGTTCTTCCGGGAGCGCATGAATACCAAACTCCCTAAGAAGTGTGGTGGGGGGCGTTCCCTGTTGTCTTGAGGCACACATTAGCAATCTGGATAGCCGGGCGTGCGGGCCCTGAACAGATAATACGGCGGTCGGAGGGATATTATGGCCTCAAGGGAGAGGAGAAAATATGGCTAGGGTAGAGAAGTTTTCCGGGTAAAGACTGACGTCCAGTGAGTTATGTCCCTACTCTATATACAATATCGAGTGTTTTTCTGAGTAGCCACGCCCCCTCCCACCCTCTTTTTCTCTTTTCACAATATTCCACTCGTCCCGCACACGGTCCATTGCATATTCTTCCTCCGTCCAATCCTTTTCTAGGCGTTTCTCATTTGTTTCCACATATCTTCCTCTTCCTTCTGATGCTCCAACATCTTCTTCTTTCTCTCTACATCACTGATTCTCAAGAAGCTTTCGATTTCCTGTGGCAACTAACGCGTTGCGAAGGAAAATCCGGCGCGTCTCCAAAATGTTAGAGATGTCTTTTTTGTTGAGATGGTAGGCTTGTGTTTCAGGCTCATTCTCACACGTTGGGAAAAATTTATTTATTTACTAATATTTACTTTCTCCACAAGTATAATATTGAATTATCATGATGATAATACCTTATAATCTACTAATATACGCATCCATTTTCCAACAAATATTTAAGTTTAAAAAAACCTCGTTCTGAGACGTTTGCATTGGAATTGATACCATGCAAAGCGGTTTGTCTTAGATCTGAGTGAAGTGTATTTTTTTAGATTCAATAAAGATTATTTTCGAATACTCATCCTCCAATTACCTCCTGAAATAGTTGTCTAGGTTAAGGAAATATAAATCGGAACATAGAAAAGGTCTTTCGCTTATCATAATTTGTCCCAGAGATAGCATCGCCATGAGAATTGATTTTTTCAGTCATGAAAATATTTTTGTCCTTTTTCTCGTATAGAAATTTTTGGGAACCAGTTTATATACCTCGTAAAATATTTTCACACATCTGGAATAAATACACAAAAAATATAACTGTTTACAAACATTCTATTTTACTATAAACGACTGAAGTATTAAAAAGAACGGAAAAAAACAACAATGACCCTTGCAAAGTCGAATCTTAATCAAAAATCTTACAACCATCAAAAAAAAATTAAGCTAGATTGATTGAATGATAAAATAAACTAAATTTAAATGGAAAAGATGAACACGCGGAAGATTTTATAAAAAAAATGAACGAAATGAAGTCATTTTAATAGAAAGAATGAGACAACAAACAAAAGTATGCGATGGAAACTAAAAAAATATATAAAGGAACGAATTTGAGGGGGAGTTATACATTGGAAGAGGAGAGAATCATGAAAATAATGCTAATACAGGGGTCGTTCTAGCCTTATTTCGAATTTAAAGAGTGACTACTAGGGGTAAAAATATTCATCTAAGATTATTCTGATAATAATGATTTGTATCTGTATACTGAAATTGGTTCAGATCCTTAAATCTGATGTCTTACAAATAGGTTGCAAAAAATATTGAATTATTGAAATTAAAAATATTCCGAGGCTATTGACTCTGAAAACAAATTCGAAAAATACGTACTAATTCGTGATTAAGTCTTTATTCCGAATAAAATAGACTTGATATTGTTAATTTATTTTTATAAATGAAGCTTAAAAGTGAAAAGATAACAATTCATAGTTTAACTCAGAAGACAGGAAAAAACACGCAAGAAACGAGAAATACCGCACGACACAAATAAAAAAAGACTGCCGACATTCCGTCATAAGTACGCAGTAAAATAAAATCGCCCCACAAATATCCTCCGTGCGGTTTCCTCTCCTCTTTTATGCCCTTGTTTCTTGGTAACGAATCAACAAACATTCCCTCAGTGTCATCTTAGTTATGCTCACCGTAAATTCTCCTTGGAGTGACATGGACCGGAATGGCTTGGTTCGATTCGAGCCGCTCTTTTGCCCTTAACAAATGGACTCGGGCCGAATTCGTTACGATGATGAGTCATTGGAAAGGAAACGCCTGCTCCCGGATGTGGAATATGTTACTTAGAAGAAAGAGGGTGGTGAATTGGGGAGGGTGTCTTCATAAGACCGCAGGGCTTAAGTATTCCTGTCGCTAGATATTGATGAATGTGGGATATCTATGTTTGTCATTTGTCTTTTGTTACAAGATATATATTAAGGAAATGAATTTTTCATTTTTATCCGTCTCGATGTGGTAATGGCTTTATTAAATTGTGAATTGGATTCAATAGTGTAACTCGCGCGTATCGACTATGGTTGGACAATGTCATTAATCTCAGTCAGTAGTATAATAGAGTAGATATAATTCAGGAATTGTAATAAATATGTAAGTTCTTATTTGCTGAATTTGCTCTGTGTACTCTGGTTAAGGTGTAATTTAAGGTTTGAACGAGTAAGATAGCATTATCTTGAAATATTTCACTGTAGGGATATTTATAAAGAAGGATAAAATTGCATGAGCTGGAATTGAAATGTAGATATATTTTTAAATAAGAAATATTCATCGATTTACAACGGTATATTTGGATGAAGCATTTCTTGTACGCATTTAATAAATTGAAGCATGACATCCTTGATCAAAGACGGTACAAATAGAAATAGAAGGTATAAAACATATGATAAAATAATTTAGATATATATACTTCAACATCCGTTAGTAATAATCTGTTATTTTACATATCATTTAAAAAATTTGATAGATTCTTAAATTATAGTCATCATTTTTAGCAAATCCGAGTTACGTAAACTGTGTCTTTTTTGCATATTATACATTATATACATACATGCAGATTCGGATACATTCGTAGAGGGTACATAAGCTAGAGGGCTATGCTACATAATTAGAGGAGAGAAATTGAAAAGAATGCATGTAGCAAAAAGATTGAATTGGATGAGATCTGATGCTCTAGAGTTCTTTAAAAATATAATATCAAGAATTGCATATGGATTATCAACAGACGTAAAGATGTTACGCATCAAAGTGAAGGCCAAGATGATAAAATAAAAAGGATATAGCTGAATGAGAAGAGGGTATACGTACAAACGGATGGAAAGGGGAAATTTGGCTTGTTTTTGGAAAAGTGAAGGAATCTGTATGTATGTATGTACCACAGCCGAAGTCCATATGTGCTTCTCTGAGAGAATGAGGCACTTGATAAGCAGCAAATCTGCTGCCATTCGAGAACTACGTATCTCACCCTGCCAACCCTTTCTTCTCATCATTTTTTGCTTCCTTTGGATAATTTATTTCCCTTGTCTCTTTCTCCCGCCTCTTAACTCGGAAATTCCTATATCCTCAATTCTTTTGTAATCTGATCATTTTCATGGCGTCATATTTACTATCTATTTAAAAAAATATCGATTTTGTAGAAGTGATCTTCGCTTGGTAAAATCGAGATAGTGCAAGTTTTACCAGATATTGGGCGTATAAGAATGCGATTCCGTCTTTTTACTGTCTGAATGATTAAATACGTGTATATATAATTTTACAAAACCAAACATGTAGATTGGGTAATATTTAAAATAACTTCGTAGTTGTATAAACTTGTTAAGCTCTCTCGTATTTTATAACGAAAACTCGAATATTTAGAGATTTATGTTTGCTTGTTTTTTGCTTGTTAGTACAAAAACGAAATAAGGACGTGACAGAAAATCAATATAATAATTGTAATTTGTGAATTACATTTGAACTATGTTTGTACTTCTCTTGATATGATTAGATTTTTCCTTTCATCACTCACGTGAAGTTAATTAATAATCAATTAAACCATAGTCAATTTAGTTAAGCGTTACTTAGTGGATTGGTAACATAATGAATAAATATGCCACAATTAATATTCAAGGCTTTTAATATAAGGTAATATCGTGTTTAATATACTAGAGGTTACGTATTAGAGATATATTTGACTTGATATCACAGTTAGAATAAATACAATCTGTACATTAGAACTGCAATGCATTTTTGTGTGCAATAGTTACCTGAATTCGCATCGATATTTATGCGAGTTACAAAATAGCGAGTGGGAGAGGAGCTACGTTCGATAACGATGCATCGTTAGCGGTTACTCGAGAGCTTCATTGAGCGGAATATCATGGGCTGTTTCCCCAAGAGATAGTTCCGTCGCTATCCGAACAGCCGATCCTTGAAGAGACTGTTTCTTCCCGTTGTATCGTCTTAACGATCGCTGTCCATTGGATTCGGCAGCGGGAAAGCCATGCGTCATTGCCAACGGAATCCGATCAGACACGGGTTATACGCCGTCGTAGAGGATATTTATCAGCGTGTTTCGGGTCGGAATTGGTTCTCACAGAGGAGGGAGAAGGATTGCAATGGGGAGGGGAAAAGGCTGTGGTTGTTTTTACGCCTTTTGGTTCATTAGGCACATACATACGGAGTCCCATCCCAGGATTTCTATTGTGTGCGTTGTATCTACAAGCTTTTCTCTAATGAATATATGTGATTCGTGATGAAATCATCTGACGAATAGATGTATTTCAAGGAGCAAATATTAAAAAAATTAAGGAAGAGGCTATGTTTATTCCTCTAAAATAGATTCATACGGTTATTATCTATACTTCTAATCCTTTGTCAGGATTGTACGCATGGAATATTGTTTTTCCTTTTTTGGAATTCATTGCATCATCTAGCGTCAATATTTAGAATCCAAAGGACTGTTAAAGTTACAATAACAATACATAAAATTAAAATGGTTTGTTTCCCTCTTTTTCCAAGGATGACATAAACATAAATGCAGTTACCCTAAATTTCAATATCAAAATCCTTCGAAAATTTTGTAGATTTCGTATTATGTTGGAAATTAAATGTATAATCGTTATTTATCTAGCTTTATTTCAAAGGAGGATATTTATTTTCTTTCCTATGACAGAAGCTCATAAAAAATATTTCTGTCGTAAAAAAATTGATGACAGTTTCAAAAAAAGTCTTTATGTAGTTGTGAGATGGAATCTAATCCATCGGTAGCTTATTATTTAATTAAGTTTCAATTTCTAAAGTCTTGTTATGTGCACATATGTCATGGATAGTAAATATAACATAATATTATATACCGAGTGTTAGAATCTGAATTTCCCAAATGATCGATAACAGTGAATATTAGAAATTTAAATTAAAAATCGAATTATACACAATAGAGGAATTTATGTTTCATAAGATTTTACAGTGATTTAGAGGTCTATTTATGAATATTTCATCATTAAATTGAATTTAAACGAAAAAGTGTATCAGCAATTATAGTCGCGAGTACATATTCTATGGGATTTGCAGCCTGAACCAGATAATTTTTTTTCGATACTGTATAAACAACTAGCCATTATCTTATTTGGTAATAATATCCTATTTAAAAATATTTGCCTACATGACTTCGAAGCTTTTAATATAATTACTATGAATAAATTTTCTCTTCTCATTCAAAATTCTCGTTTGTCGAAGCCTAATTCCTACCATTAAAAACAAAGAACAGATAATTCTTAGAATCGATTAGGGAAGCATTTCTTTACTTGTCTCTATATGTCTCAGAATCTCCCATATTTTTGTCCATTCGTTTTAACGGATATCCGATAACTGCCGTGGTTTAAATATCTCCAAAGTTTCCGTGTCATATAATCTGTTTTCTTCTTGAATAACTCTTCTTCTCCTAATCGCTTTTCTTTAATAGGATCTAGATACTCCGAGGGCACCTTAACTTTTACCATTTAAGATATTGGCATCCGACGCGGTCCTTTCACCTAATCATCTCTGTAATTCGGAATAGGTCAATTTAAATTATGGGTACAGACTAATTCTTTGACCTTTAATTGTATATAACTGAAAAAGATATTGATGGGAAATATTCTATCGGTCTAACTTACTTTGCGTACGTGAAAAATTCTTGAGGTAATCTTTTTAATTCCTCATCTTGAACACGTTAGACAAATCTCAAGAGGGGTATTAAATATTCCTTATATTAATTAAGCATGCAGGAGTGAGTAAATGAAAAATAAAATCAGGTAGGATCGTATTAGTATCCTTCGTAGTTCATAATTTAGATCAACTCTTGGTTACATTAATACATTGTAAAGTTCTTCCAACGTGAAAAAAGATCTGATATATGGCTCTTCAATGATTAACCTGTTACTATCCTCTAAGGTAAAATCATGCCTTGAAGCGATCTTTCTGCGCGATATATACTCAATTACAGATAATTATTTTAGAAGATTATTACATACATAAGTCCTATTCATGTTAAAAAATTGCGCCATAGGAGAATTTGATTCGAAATATAAATAGCAGAGTCGCTTAGCTACTTGCATTTGTTTACATTCTAAATCTATTCTATATCTACTTCCAACACTTAGGTCCGTATTGAATCTTAATCCAGATATGAATTCTAAGAATTACCAACTGAAGTTATCTCTTCTTATAAATATTTTAAAGACTAATACCATGTTTTAGCTTAATCTCAACCACTTGAACATTTATTTCTACACTCGACAACGCCCCGACGCACACGCATCGCAGACGTAGTTCTCCGTCTCTCCAGAAGAAGAAGAAGCAACAATTTGCGCTTCTCCGGAAAAGACGTAGATACGGCCGCCGAAATATTGTGGTCGGAATCTCATTACGCCTGATTTACGGTTTGGAACGGGTTGTAAAAAAAAACGGAGCGCGTCGTCTTCGGAAAGGGGGAGAGAGTAGGGTGCCGTGCAGATAGCGCAACCTCTGGAGGAACCCCCCACCCCACCCCTTTTGGGTAAAACCACGAATAATGCGGAATCGAATCGGATTGCGGACGGAGAAACATAAAGATACACGTTAGGAATCGACGAGCTTCTCTCAAGATATGTTCTCGTGAAAAAAAACACGCCATCCGTTCCTTAGAGACGCCCCACCTCCGGTGACATTATGGTCTCCCCCTACCGTCCCGAAACTCCCTCTGCACTTCCGTTTCACTTCCCACGAAAACACGATTCTCGATGTCTCCCGAAAAAAGGAGAGATTCGATTGGAGGATGCGCACCGAGTTTCTACTTTTTTTATTCGGTGGAATGGGAGCGAACGGAAGGCCGAAGGACGATTCCGATGGAAATGAAGGTGGTGTGGGATGGAGATATGGGGAATGGTGGGGGAGATAGAAGAGCTCGGTGGAGTAGATAAGGGTAGGAGAGGTAGTATTCCGAATAGGGCGGGGCGAAATTCCGGGTGTTACTCTGAGGAATACCGAACATTTACTCTCTGAATATCTTTCTATTATTCCCATTTTCTTTTGTAAAATATGGTAAAATAAATGTTTAATATCATAGATTGATCATAATTTATATTTAATTATTTAGAAAATATATATTGAGTAAGTTCACAAAGAAGAAACCAGGGAATTATAATTTGTTTTCTATTTTAAATGTAATGTATCAAACGATAATTATCATCTTCATAACCGATAATAATCCACCAGATATAGTGAAGAACAATATTTCCAAACTTGTTACAATTATTTCATGTTTCGATAAAAATAGTAGTAACGTTTACGGATGTATCATTGATCTAATTAGAGAGGAACATTTGAATATTATATTAGTAACTGAATCGTTACTTTCTATAAGTTTACGCTGGCGTGTGTATGAAAAACAGTTCTACATCAGAAGATTCATAACAATAATTAAATGGTTCCAGGTTTATCGTCAATATACTATCTTAATTGCACCGTTGTAACAGTTTTCTTAAGATAGAGGATTTTGTTTTGTTATCTTACAATTGAAGACATAATTAAAACCCATACCATTTCTGAGGCAGAGATAATTGAATTAAATTTTTACATTTCAGTAACGAATATCATTATTAAATCCTCATATTATCGAAACATATTCTCTGTGCGAGTTTAAAGTCAAACCGGGATAATCAATGTGAAATTGAACAGTACCATTCGCTTAAATTGGAAGCGTGTAAAAAGTTAGATAGGCCAATCAATACTTATTGGGGTAATTATACAGTTCTTACCATCGTTAATTATAGTAAAACAAGTGGTAAATAACCTTGACACTCAACCAGATATTTGAGATTAGACCATCAAGTTATTTAATTTGCACGAAATGTTATAAGTGTTTACACAATTAGACGCGTGAATTAAATATTAATATGGAGATGAAAAGCCATAAGTTAACTTAAAATAATGCGGTAACAAAAATGAAAATTGACATAAGTAAAATGTATATGGGTAGGGATATATGAGAGGGAGTATTAGTGTGATGGTTGACGCAAGTAGAAAAAGGAAATGGAGTGAGGAAAAGGAAGGTGTGGGTAGTGGGGTGTGGGTGGAATGGATGTTCGGTGGTTGGAAGAGCGGTGTGACAACCTAATTAAGCCATCCAGCCATCCATCTCTCTTTCGCACACTCACTCAACCTGTCTCCCTTTCTTTCTACATCTGCGCTCCTGTTTCTCTTTTGTTTTTTCGTCCCTCCCCAAAACGTGAAGGGAAACTACGGTAACATCGCCGCAACCTTTGAGAGCGTAAGTCAATGCGTCAATAAAAAGATAAAAGAGAAGTATAGGAGAGTTGATGTAGAAGCGATAGGAGTGTTGTATCCTGTGGAAGAAGAAGAAGGGATGTTTTCTTCTCTAGATAAGGGATGGGAATGTACGAATGTATGGATATACCGATATTTATCGATTATAAGGATATCTAAGGTACTACAACTCTGCCCGTAATGTATCGAATTGTAGATTGACGTATTAGAAAAAAGGGTGCTCCAGATTACTACTGATTTGTTCTCGTCAATTTTTATTTTACGTATCGAGTACAAATTAAGCGTAATGTTATTCGATTATTTTACTAAACGTTAATAATTTGTACATAAAGGTCACAATTTTGTTATTGAAACGTATGTAATGCCATTTTATTACAACAAAATGCTATCGTAATACATATATAATCCATCAATTAAAAGGCCTTTATCATACATGTTACAATCGGAAATAATTGAAACGCCGTAAGAATACTTTTTCTGAAGAACTTAAAGCAAATTCTCATATTTTAATTTTAGCAATCAAACTTCAAAATGAGAAATCTTGAGAAGTTTCAGGAAAAACCAGAAGCATTTTTTCATGTAACAAGATATCGAAAGAAAAATTTATGGGTTCTTTTTTGAGGTATTCATAGCTTAATAGCAGGGAAATAAAAATTAATCTTTTACATTCAAATAACTGTCGCTCAATGTAAAGAAGGATACTTCCTGCTAATTAGTTTACATTTGTATTAATGAATCTTCACAAATAAATTTGAAACACATTAATTTTGATGGTTTAAACACGCGGTGTTAACCTCTCACGTCTTCAGAAATCAGTTACAATCACATTAATGTTGTCCTTTTGAAACTCATACGTTTTCTTCATATACCATCTCATCCATTCCGTATCAAACCTCGGCGTCTGCATTGATTCACAAGCAGAATGTGGACGAATCAGAAGGAGTAAAAAAATTCCGATTTTCGATCAAGAATTCCCATTAATCTCTTCATGAATCTAAACTTAATTACGAGAACGTCTTCTTTCGCTCACCATTCTTCCTCAGATGGAATATTCAATGCGAAGAGGCGTCGAGAATATATTCTCTTCAGACGTTTTTTACTGCGGAATTATGTAAAGCAGTGATTTGAACGCTGGGCTGACATATGCGGATGAGAGATATGTCTTCCAAATACTTTCCACGCAATAACCCAGTAATTTCCATCTCTGTCTTGAATGGGACTCCATCCATCTTGAAAGGATCCCTTCTGCCTTTTATTCCGTCAAGGATCTTTCGTTCCTCGAGATATTTTTCTTCGAAACGCATCCTCACACTTTCCAATACGAATAAAAACTGTGATCTCTTAAAAAAATATCATCAAATAGTGATATATAGCATATTTATACAGTTTATTCTTGGATTCAAAATCCATTCTGTTGTAATTACAGCCTGGCGATTCTGTTTTAAATTTAAAACACTTTTATTTTATTAATTGAAATACTAATGATAGCAACCATGAGCAGTTTAATATTTTTAAAATTAGAATGTAGTACAGATAAAGGTTTAATATGAAAAGAGGGTTTTTGAAT
Source organism: Pantala flavescens (assembly GCA_020796165.1). Classification (NCBI taxonomy): domain Eukaryota; kingdom Metazoa; phylum Arthropoda; class Insecta; order Odonata; family Libellulidae; genus Pantala; species Pantala flavescens. The sequence goes on along the minus strand of CM036881.1, from coordinate 41,518,334 downwards.
ATTCAATTTTGAACTATTTTCCAGTAAAATAATTACTATCATTAGAATAATTAGCTTTCTCACCCTTAGAGAGAATAACTCAGGAATTATAATTTCATATTTTCCTAATTTACGAGCATATAAGTATATATTTGTATAAATCATAGCATAATAAACTTCTTCTCGAATTGTATTTAATACAAATATTTATTATATTCTGTCATATTTTAGAAAGAAGCAGAAATAAATCTTTTATTTTACGCGATTGCATTTCCAAAAACCATATCTCAAGTAGCTAATTGTATAGGAACATTTATCAGCTAATAAGATATCTTGCTTTATCAGTTCTATATTTTTTTTATGTCGTAGTAATTGTTCAATTGTGTCTTCATCAAGAAATACCATAAAGCGAGTTACTCAGCCGATAAATTCGAATTGGCAACGATTCTAATTGTATGACTGAACTCCTTTTTAATTTGCTAAATGTCCATGAAATTTCGCGTAATTACACCGAGCTTATTCTAATCTCCATGGTTTACGTTTAATTCCTAATTACAGTTCACTAAATCATCAGTAGAATTCGGAAAAAGAAAAAGATTTTTTACAATGCGTGACTCGAGACGGCCATTCGCAAGGCCTCGGAAAAATCCCAATAATAAAGATACTACGCGAGAGGGCAATTTTTTTGGACGAGCGGTCATAACATACAATGACAAGGAAACACATGTGGAATTCATTTTCGTTTTTGGCCTCTTCCTCGGTCGTTAGATGGAATTCATTCCAGCGCTACACAGAACTCCTCTTACCATTTCATCTGGCAACCGATCCACCATATTGTCCTTTTAATAAACGCGTACATAAGGATCTGTGTTCCCAGCGCAATGTGAACGAATATAATTCAGTAATCTTTGAATATATACGTCATCTTAAATGTAATTAGGGAACGTTTAAAATTATAATGCACATTTTACTAATACTCTTTGAAACTAAAACCGAAACCGAGCTTTAATCTTGGTCCAACTATGATCCTGATCTTTAATAAATTAAGCAACAGAATACTTTTTGCTTAATACATCAAAAGACCATGAATATCTTATTTTAATTATAAATCAGCGAACTGCATAATAGGGATAGGAAATATACTTGATGTGAAAAATAATGTACTTAAAACTAACGTACCATTACGTTAATAACGGAATCGGCATATTGTTAACCAAGTATGAATAAACACGTAAATGGATGATTTAAAAAATCTGTACTTAAATTTATTGATACTTTCAAATTTGTAAGATTTTTCTAAGCTACAGAATTGATGGTAGCAATGAAGTGTTATGGTATTGAATCATAAGATCAGAGAATATTTTTCTTAATACGAAGGAAACTGATATCTTAAACGATTCACTTTTATTTTTAGATAGTAACATTTTTTTGCGTTTTCAAAGTTAATTTTACTAAAAATCTATGCATTGCAATTTGTGTTGAATTATTTATTATTTTTTCATCGTTTTTTTCTGTCTATTTATACTTTTATCGTATCTCATGTTATTACGTATATACTATGCCTAAACTATTAAAAATTGTCGAATTTTGGTTGAACGTATGCATTACGTATTCGTTACGTAAAAGTTAAACAAAAGTACGATCTCAAATTGGATTTGCACGTATATTCGGAGGCTTTAGCATATTCTTGGGAAATCGCGGTAGTGTTGTAGGAATAAGGTTAGCACGAGGAGTAAAATCGTCTACTCAGCATTACTTATCCGGAACTCATTGAATCGAAGAAAAGAACGGTACCCCTTTGACCTCCTTCGCGTGCACCCTCTCTAATGGTGCGTAGAGCACCCGAGGAAGTGACGTCACACGGGTAAAAATGGCAGACTCCTTACATCCAAGAGACTTAAGTCTTCACGTGCCCTCTCTTTCTGGACGCCCACCGTCGGCGTCGCTAGCGTCGCCCCTCACGATCTGCACCCCGTCCCTCCCTCATTCCAGAATCTCATCTTTTTCTGAGGGCAGCCATATTGGATTCCGTTTTTGAGAGGCCTTCATATATTTCCGGGAGACAAGTCCCTCCCACTCCGTCTTGAACACCCCTACGCCATACTGCCGCTCCTTTATCTATCTTATGAAGGTGAAGTTAACGTCAAAGTGTATGAAAGATGCGGTAGGGTTACGGGGCCACGGGGAGTGGTGTGGGGTGAAGGAATTCGTAGTAATTGAACGTTTTTATCCAGCCATGTTCTCGCGAGCAAGCACAATGTGCTTTCCACTCTTCACGACCCCGTTCCACCCCTCCATTGTCTATTTCCAGATATGGAACGAGACCGTCTCTGTTTTGGATACGTGGTAGTTTTCACATCTACGTTCACAGATTTTTTTCTCCTAGGATGTTTCGTAATGATATTCCAATGAGTTAACGTAAAACACTGTTTGGATTACGTTTGCTGATCGTGCATGACTCGCTTATGGTCAAGGTTTACATGTACGGAGAGATTTTCTTGTCTCAATTTTTACGTACAAAAACAACTTTGTAATCATTATAGGTTGAACCTAATTTCCGAAGGTTTAATGATGTTGTAAGGTAGATTTTTCGTTTGAAAATATAATGAAGCTTTCTTAAAATGATAAGGAGAGAGACATTTCATATATTTTACTTTTTTCTAAGAATATTTTTTAAATTCATGGTGGAAAATACTTAATAGATCTCTCTGATTTGTGGTTATATGGAATATTTTCGATAAATAAAAGTAAAATATTAAGGACTCCTATTTATTTTTATATTAAAATAGTTATTATATTTTTGAGGAAAATGTATATTGACTTAAACTTTGACTTATTGTAAAAAGAAGCAGAAAAAATATTCGCATTGATCCCAATATTACGAAAAAATATACAGAATACACAACTAAAATAAAAGAGGCATTCAGTTATTGATGATTACTGAATACCAGTCTTAAAAGAGTTCACGAATTTTAATATTGATCGGTTTAAGTATGCTAATGATAAAAAACTGTCATCAAACTTACTATAGGAAACATCTGAATAGCAGAATTTTTGTAATAGTCCTTGAAATCCTCCATATTTTATATTTATAGCTCCTTCTAAGAAAGGGCTCACTCAGTGGTCCATAGAGATTTTCACGGAAAGAATGCAATTCCCTCTTCACCACATAGGTTTTACCCATCTTTTCGTGAATTAGGTCATATTCTTCAATATTTTCTCCTATACTATGCACGTGCATATAAATTTAAAAGAAAAGAGACGCGTATGAGATGGAACTGTAAATACATTTCTATTGCACCTTTTATGATCGAGACATAAGGACGGCCCGGACCTTGAAAGGTTTTTTATCTCCTATTCAGTTTGGTATGACGTCATTTTAAGTCTCCAGTATACGATACTGATAATAAAAGAGGGAATAATGCAGATATTATAGTTATGATATTACGATAGTAATTTAGAAAATATACTAGAAAAAATTAACTTAATATTTTAAGTTTCCATAGAGATATAGAGTAGATATTGTAAATTTTAATGGCCATGTACAGCTATAACATTTAACCAGTAAGCGATTACAGTTCCTTATGTTCAACGTAAAGAAAAACCTACGATTTTAATTATATTTTGCACCAGAATAAATTAACCTCACTGAGTTAAAATTCGAATTTTAAATGACATTATTTTTCATACATTCTCAAACAATGTCAGACAGTAATCATTAGGTAGCGACTTAATATTAGACTATATTTCTATTTAAATCAACAGAATTTCAGTATAAAAAGTAGTACTTATACATTTCAGATTATGAAAATCTTATTTTAACTCTCATTTCCTTCTCAAAATACGGAAAACGATTGGAGAACTTATCTTAGGTGAAAGAAATAAAGGCATAACACTGAAATATCTAACTTCTAAAGTTGGTACTTGTAAAAATCTTATTCTACCAAACAATTACGTGTACTTTCTTGTGCGACTCCTGAAAAGTTATATTTGAATGTTAGAGGGTATTAGGTACGATAAATGATCAATATTTTCCTTATACAGAATCGGGAACAATGGTTAAATATAAGTGAAAAATAGCGATATCAGCTAGACTCGAACCCAGGTCCCTTGAACCATTAACCTACGTTATCAAATCTCACGAATTCATAAAGTTACTTCCGCTTTTCTTTAGTCCTACAGAGTCGGTACTTGAGAGTCCCTTATTCTGAAAGCGAAGAATTCCTCCTTGCCAAAATTCCATCACGTGGCCCCTATCTCATCCCAACCATCTCCCACCGAATGAACTGCTTTTAAAGATGGTCCACCCAATACCTCAGACCCCACCCTCCGCGGTTATCGATCCCTTAAGGCCTTATTTTTCTCCCAATTTCAGTCTCCGATCATTTATACAGTCATTTAAAGGAACCCTGGTGGCTCCTCCTAGCGGGATTTTCCCCACGAAATGGGGACCGAGTTTTATAACCAAGACGTTTTTCCCTCTCAGGATTGGAAATCTCAATTTTTCATACGTTTCTCTCCTCTCCCGACAGAGAGAGAAATGGCGACTCGAAATATCTCGTTATTTTATCTCTCGCGCGTGTTTTTTTAATACAATTGCATTATGCAAATGCGGTAGAAATGGGAGATGCTGGGGATTATTTTACAACTCGCGCGAAGCTATTCCGTCGCTTCGCTTTTTCTTTTTTTTTTAACGCTTTTATTCGCGAGGTCTGGCGAAGTTTACGATCTTCGATCATTCTTCGCCATCGTATGCTCTTGTCTGGTGTCGTTCTGCGATCGCGGGAATGGATTTAATGCGCCGTGACAACGGGGAAACTTTGCGCGGACGGCATCTGTAGATGCATGACGTAGTACTTCGTTGAACGTCTAAAGTGCTTCGACTGTTGGATTACGTAAAAGGTTGTGATACCGAAGAATAGGAGCTGAGATTACGTTAAAAAAGAAATGATTTTTATCGAATTCTTGGGAACGCCGTAAATATATTTTAGCTGTATATTAATATATAAGTATGAAATGATATATTCCAAAAAATCGGTGTTATTAGTATCGAAGATTCGTAGGTGAGTTAGGTGAGTTCATGTCAAATAAATCCTTGGATATTTCTAAATATTTATTACTTAATAGCCATGTTGTAGTTTTTTCACTGTCAGTAGTTTAGTTGAATAAATGTTTAATATACTAATGGGTTCAATTACCGGATTTCTTCTGGGAAAATAGGTCTAAAGTACAAATAATAATAATCGTATGCGATAAAAGTTTGTTCGTTTACTATTCGTTGAAAAGAAACCAGTTTTATAATATAAATTTTGATCAGATAAGAAGTAAGCAGGAGTATTTCTTGTGTCTATAATTGAGGTGGTTTTAAAATTAATCAAAGGTGAAACAAATCAAGTATTACCTCATGCTCCTCCAAAATTATTCATGTAATTTATAGTATTAACATTATGAAATCCAACTAATTTATGACTAGAGTAATAAACGCATTTTATACCCAATTATACATACACTATAAGTCGTTACATCAAATTAAATGAAAAGTATCAAACGCATATTTTCATAAATCATAAACTTTGCCCACTGACGTATATAACAATACTTGCTAATTTGAGATCTTCATTAATAGCTCGTGAGAAAAAATTTTCTTCAGTGTCTAAAGTTGCGTTACAGTATCATATAGTACCACGAGACGAAACTTTGTAGATAATATATCTTCATTTTTTAATGTAAATACTGATTCATCTTCATTCACAAAGTCCCAAGCAAAAATTCATTAATAAAACAATTTAATAGTGAAATAAAAAAGTGAAACAATGCGCGACTTAAATTCGACTGTGACATTTTACATTACGTAATTCTATTGAAACTTTTAAGGTATTCACTTGGTAAAAATGTGCAAAAAAGATTGATTATCACATTTCTAAGTTTTCTTTTCGAAACCATCAGGAATTTGAAAACCCTGAAAACATATTTGACCAACCAAGACGCTCTTTATTCACTTATCCCAAACCCCTCTCAAATTTTCTTCAATTCCTTCGCATATATATAATATATATTCCACTAATCTCCCATTTAACCCTCCTCAGTCATCCCATCTCCTTATGCCCTACACCTTACAAGGCACTCCGGCCACTGAGGAAGTCCCAACCGAATGAAGAAGTCGGGGAAAGATTACGAAGGGTGGGTATATTGGCAGCCATCTTCTTCCACTCTCACCCCTCCAAAAAAGGGGCGGGATGAAATTCCGAAAGTCCCATGTTTTCGATCGTGAAACCCCGAGTCGAGAGGTCGCTTATCGCTTTCCTCGAAGTGACGCCGGGATAAGCCGATGCGTGTAGTATACGCGTTCGTAAACAGCTCTCCTTAACCTGTGTGCAGCGGGTGGAATCTAGGTCGCCCGGAGGCTTTGCGCGGAGCCGGGAATATCTTACGTCGATTCCCGTGTCGCAAGCGGTAAATGTTGGAACGGAATAATCCGGATCAGTTTCTTCTGGTATCCGAGAATATATATTCCTTTAGAGAAAGGTTCCGTTTTCTGAAGTTTTGGATGTGAGTTTGGTAAAGCGAGGTTTTCATTCGATTCTATTAAATTTGTCTGGGTTTTTGTAGGTAATTTGTGGACGTGTCTGTTTTTCTTGAAGGCTTCCCTTTATCTATTTATATTAAATATTTAGTTGCCTAGTGACGGTAGGTTTGATAAATAATTTCGAATTTCAAGCAAGAAAGACTAGTATTAAACATTTGTCCTTTATATTTCTAATATTGAATTTATAACAACTTTGGGAGGCAAATTATTTTTCTCTAACTCTGGGAGCCTTTTTATTTTGTAAAGGAGACATTACTATGATAATTATTTTACCATAAGAGAACGGCTGGAATTTTCTATGACAAACAGAAAGAAACATTTAAAGTATCGCATAGGAATTCCCCAAAGGATATTTTGATGAGCGGGTACAAACATTCAATAGGAAAACTTAATTGCATATGCAAAATTATTGTTCATTATCCTTTAGAACTAGATATTTCATCGTGGAGTATAAAAGAAATTAAATAAATATCCTATGAGCAATTTTTATTACGGGTGGTTAGCGTGTATTTTTTCCAGAAAGATGTAGAAAAAGTTGTTGAAAATGTTTTCATTTATTTCTTTGCCATATTTCACTATCATTTAGAGAACATTTTAAGTAAAAGCTAGATATAATAACAATTATGTCCTGTCGTAAAAGGAATCTCTTTGCATTCATAATTTGATTTAAGCCATACTCATGATCTTGTGAATTTGGAGAGTTCTTAATAAATAAATTGCAGTCTGTTCAAAAAACTAATTATACATTTTAATATATTCAATTAAAGAATCTTGGAAGCTTACTCCTTCTAGTTTGCCTGTGCCTTTTTAAAACACCGTTTCTTAAACAAAATGTTTCTAATTTGAATATGCTTGATGGCCAAAATATATATTACTTCTGATGGATTCCAATGTGAATCACAACAATGACATTGAGAATATTACAGTTAGTACGAAGTATTGTTAAATATAAACTATACCTTCCGTTACTTCCTATTTCATATAAGATATTGTTACAGACCGGTCTACTTCTCTAACATGGACAAACACCAGCATGGAACGTATTTCCCGAATCCCAATAACGAAATACCATCCGCTTATTCAGTGGACCAACTTGAGAGGACTGGTTTTTCTGATGGGTCAATTCGAGATTGTTACAACCCTTCCCCCTTTACGCCTTACGATGGAACAGAAGGAGGGTCGTAAGTGTGGAGAGAGGGCTTAACTCCGCGTTATGACGCCGTTAATAAAGACTAGTGGTGCCAACTTGGCTGATTGCCCTCTGCTCCAATACTCCACTCCCCAGATATGTAAGATCAGCCTTCACGAGTCCTCCACCACGGCTGTTGTGGACAACGTCGAAGCTTTTCTTTCCAATGATTACAAATGTGCCCAAACTTTTCCCCGTCTTTCCCTTTATTAGATTACACGTATGATCAGAGATTTCCAGAAGTTTAAGAGGTCTCCGAAAGATTGGGTAATATAATAGTGGAACGGTTTGGGTAGAAACAACTGGAACGGGACGAACATACGAATTCGGGTTGGTGGTAAAAGGAGTCAGATTTCGTCCCAGTAAAGTTTATACGGATTCAACGTATGTTTTTTCGGGAGTGTTCTACGAAAGTTCAAGGCTGAGTAACAATCAGTTGCCAAGGATTCTGAGACGAAGCTACGCATCTAAATCTGGGATTTTTGTTTTACGAGAGGATGTTGATTTTTTCATGAGACAGATGAAAGAAAGCGTAGACGTTTCTCATTGGTCAGATTTAGCTCATAAAAACTTTTTCTTTGCTCTTTGTATTTCGTTCAATATAGAATTCATAAAGAATTGGATAGAATATTAAAAAAGAATGAGATATGTGGAGAAAATTGTTTTTATTTTAGGTCTACAAACATGATTAAAAATCCAATTGAAATCCGAAAAGATACTTCTGAGGAGCCATATTTAAAACTATTTGATTTACAAAACATATTGTTCACAGTCTTCAGAGGTTTGAATTTTGAATAAAAAATAAGAAAGTATGAATTTTATTCGATAATTAAGTAATATACGATGATGTGAACATAGCCATTAGTATTGAAAGAACAAACTGAAGATACAATGAATTTTTTTTGTTAATATATGACTTTAACTCTTGTGATTTACATGTAGAATTGCCCTTATTATTATGCTGCATAGATTGGGATTAGTGTGTGATCATAATGGGTATCAAAACGTTTGTTTTATAGAAAGAAGAATAAATCTCTCGATGTACGAATTATTTCAGTCATTTGTATCAGTGAAGTTGAATTAAATTTTCCAGCGTAACAATGTTAACCGATTTGTGATATGTTCAATCTTAGATGTTGAAAATTCGCTGATTCTTTTATAAACTTAAGGAGCACTTTATTATTATTAGTATTATATTTATTTTTTATTCATTTATACAATTTAAGTTATAATTATAAATAGTAATTAAGAGAGATATTACAAATATATAATACGCTAATGCAGGTTGTAAATCTTTCTCAAAATCTATTTATTTGTCTCATATAGAAACTGTAAAAATAATAATAAGGGCGACATTGTAACAATGGAGTTCCCTCTCGTAGAGTATAGAATAGTAATATACTTAAAGAAATGTAAACAATTGGAAGCATCTTCAAAGTTATTTGCCGTTTTTTTACAATATTGGTTCCACAACGGTTTAATGTATAACATTAAGTTCCAATGATACGAATCGTAAATTATCCCAAAAAGAGGGTCCATAATAATACAAATTCCAGAGTAGGCATTACAGAATTCCATTGATTGAGATAAAAAATAAGTTACCCAACGGAAAAAGAAGACTTTCTTGGGGGAGAGCGGATGGGTTTCCATCAAATCATAGTGTCGACACATCATATCTTTTGCCTCTTCACAAACTCTTGGAAAAATCTCCCAAGAAATTATTCTCTCAGATAATCAGCTAACTGCCAAGGGAGGTCATAATTCTTGGATTTGGTCGTATCAGCGAAATATTTCTCTGCAATATGGCGGTTGTTTATGAAGAGAATAAGATGTGAGGCTATCGGTGATAGTTAGTTAACTGGATCTATATTGCTGTCATACCTTATCGTTCTAAAACAACGGTTTCATTTTTTATATCGTATCATGCAGTAATTTAGAGGGACAATAAGCAATACATTGCAATCGAAGTATGTTTAAAGCTATATAATTACTTCATTAATATATTTATAAAACTTCTTAATAAAATTGGAATCCTCTGATTGAAAAAGTCTTTATATTTATCACTTTCACCTTTTTATATTTTTTTATGATTGATACTTAAATATCATATCACCCTTAATATTTTTTGGACGAATATATTTGTTATATACTTCATCCATGACATTTATTGCTCGATTTCTAATTTATTTCATCATTTTATATTTATTAAACAATTACTCATATAAAATTTACGATTATATATTTGAATTATATATAGTAAATATATCTCTCCTAAAATTTTGTGAATCTAAACGATAGAGATAAATTATGTAAACTTTTTAAAATAAATTATATAGACTAAAATGTGGTGAATTAGGAGTTAGAATTCCAATATAAATTGATTCAGGGGTGACGTACCTGGAGAAATTTTTATCATTAGTAATTATATTATAATTACCAAATATTAGTTAAAATGTTTAAGCTTATCTTTGTCTCTAAAGTCATTAAAATCTCAATATAGATAGAAAAGACTGCAATCTGTTTTATAACGAAAAATTTGCCCGGTTATATTTTTTTCAGTTATTTTGTTTTAATCATCTCATTTATAAAGCATCTTCTTATTTACTATAGTTGCTATAGACAACAAGTTATATCTTGATTGATGTCGATTACGTTATCTTAATCTTTCTTTTGGAGACTGATTCAGCAACATACTCCTTCATATTTCGCATCATAAGTTTTTATAGGTCATAATAAAATCCAGAAGAAGTTTCTTTAAATTCCTTTATTCAAATTTATCTTGCGCGATCAACAAACATTCAATATCTAGTTTGGAAAAAGTGTATTCACAGATGCCTTTTTACAAATAACAATTTTACTTCCTTTCGCACACATATTTACATGAATAAATAGAGACAGGTTGTACAAGAAAAGGTTTTCTTCGATCCATGGGTTCACCAAGAAACACCGATCCGAGCTATACACATTGAAAGGGTAGAAATGTACAACAATCCATCGATCGAAGTTTTGTGCAAGAAACTGAAGTTGTGTTTTTCTTTCCACAATAGAGGAATTGTGGTCATTGGGAAGGAACTCTAAAAAACAACTAGGGAAGGTTTCTAGTTAGAGATCCATTGAAAACTAATTTCCATAATCACTTTCAAATTTAGATGGTGAATTTTTCAACCACGTGATTCATATGTAGAGCACATTTGCAACGAAAATAATCAATTCTTTCCAGTTTGTGAGGACATTTCATCTGCTACTGAGAAATACTAAAAATTCATCCTCGTCTGTAAAGTAACCCCATAAAACCAATTTATTTCAAAATCAAATAAAGTTCGAATGATTTTATCAAAGATTGATTTTCGTAATGATTTTGGAGGCAATACTTTTACATAAAGATATAAGGATTTGAATACAGAATGAGAATTCGGTACTGGTTCCAACCGGCTGAATAAATATTATATAATTTACTTCTTGCGTAATGATAGATTCAGATAATTATAATCCAGGCTTAAATTCGACCTGTATTCAATTCAAGGTGTTCATAACACTTCTTGCTACCGAGCCACGATGTACTTAATCTTTTGAAACTCTGACTGTCTTGGTCAAAGTTTCATCAGGAATCGATACTGTAAATATTATTGGGATGGTCAAAATTATTCTTATCTTCTTAGAAGTATCCTATTAGGGAAAATAGTGAACGAAAGAGATGTTTGAAAGGAATGCGAAAGACGGTAGCGCTGTTGAAATCCAGATACGCGAGGGCAGAATTGAAATATATCGAAGGTCAAATGGGATCCGAAAACTGAATGGAGTGCAAATGAGTAATCTTCCATTTGTAATAGGGTCCTCTCTTTTTGTCGCCTCCGAAGAGTAGGGTTGAGGAATAAGAAGGATGGAGGTCGGGGAAATGGGAAGAAACACGGAGGTCTTTATCTCCCGGTTTTCGGTACATTAATTTACAAGGGGTTGTCTTTCGAAGATAGGTGTCGCTTAGAATACGTTGTTTGGAAACCGAACGTGAAGTGAATCGGAAACAGAAGGGTTTAGCCAGAGGGAAGGTGCTTCCTTTTGTTTTTTCCCCTTCCTCGGACGGACCCCTTTTAATTGGGTGTTGGGTTAAATACCCTATGGATCCCTCCCATTCCCCAGTACCCTATAATCCTTTGGACCAACCTCCCATTTTTGTCCCATTATCGGAATTTCCATGGTCTCCGAAATGATACCTCCAAGTACTACTACAGCATTTCAATTGAATAATCCGATGTGTACATTAGTCTGTTGTGGTTACCAGAATAATTTGAGGTATCTACCAGTGACAGTGGTCAATAAAATGTTACCTAAGTGATCAAAACTGTTTCCCATGGCAACACAATAATTAATTGTGCTCATATTGTTGAAGGACAATATTGGACAAAGACCTTTCTTCTTGTATGATTTGTTTCCCTCCTACAATTCCCCATTTCAATTTGGTGATAATTGTTTCGTGCGTCGACTATGAAGCTTCAGTAAGCTCTCTTTTATTCTAAACACCGAAAAATTCAGTAGGAAGAAAGATGCGGGTCCGCTTCGCGGTCCGCGAATCATCTAGATACTCAATGATCCGTTTCCACTAAACCTAATCAGTCAACAACCAAAGTTAGTAACAACCGCCGAAGATACGTGAAAGAGGGGCCTAAGCACCAAGAGTCCTCGATGGTCGAGTCTCCACCCCTCCTCCAAAGAAATTCCTTTCGACTATAAACACCCATAATACTGTCTTGGCTCTGTGAGAGCTTCAAAGTATCTTGAATTTGATTCAGGATGCGGTAACTTTGTGGGCGACTCTCTTCCGGGTCGCCGCGCGTTCTTTCACTTCCGCCGACGTCCCCTTTTGTACTCAGCTCGTAGCGATCATGAGTGGGCGGCGGATTTTCCTCTGCGGGCTCTACCTCTGGCGACCCAAATATGGGTCGCTCTGCTTCCACCACCGAGGTCTTCGCTGGAATTCCTCTTTTTCGTTTCCAGGCCTCCGCCCCGGGTCCGATCTCACTTCCTCCCCTTTCCGCATCCGAACCTCCTAACTTTGGCCACCCTGCATCCCACCTCTTCTTCCTCCTCGCAGCCGCCCTCTCTGGCCCCGCTCTCGTCCTCGGTGTCCCCATCTTTGTCCTGGTGCGCCGTCATGTGCCTTGTCAGGTGGTGCCTCTCCCGGAAGGTCTCTGCACAAACAGGGCACCTCAGCATCTTGCTCTCGTCCCTCCTCCTCCTGGCCGCGGACACCTCCGTGCCTGGATTGCCCACCGCCGCGGCCGCGCTGCCAGCCTCCCCCTTATGCTGCGACCGCATGTGGTACACGAGGTCCGAGGTCATCCTGAACGACACGTTGCACTTGGCGCACACGTTCTGCGCGGAAGGCAGCCCCAAGGCTGCGAGCGACGCCGGCAGTACTGTTGATGCTACTGCCGCAAGGTTCGCTGCGGCAGCCAAGTTGGCAGCAGCCGCGTATGGGTACCCGATCAGTCCGGGGGGCTCTGCATGGTAGGGGGGTACTAATGGGGGGCGCACTTTGGGAGGTGAGGGCATGACTACGGGAAGGGTGGGATGTGGGATGGGGCTGTGGTGAGCCAGCACCGCTGGTGGCGAAGGGTAGGTCGTCCGGACGTCCTTCTCTGCAGAGGGCCGCTCCGAATGTAGATGGTGGTCATGCACTGTTGGCGGGGGTGGCCTGATGTACGCCTGGGGTTTGAGGTATGACTCCAGGAAGGCCCCCGGTAGGAAGGCCGGTGAGGTTCCGTCCAGCTGGGCCCTACGCACCTCTGCAGATTCCTCCGTGTCGATGGTAGGGGCAGAGAAGGGCGCTGCAGGGTGGAACTGCTTTGTTGGTAGGTAGGGTGGCGAGGGGAGGAACTGGGGGCGTTGAGGGGGTGGGGAATCCATACCCTCCGCCTCCAGTCTCCGTCCTTCAACCCTGCCAACTTTGGTGAAGGCGCTACGGGCGTGGGTGAGGTCTTGTGGTTTGGAAGCGAACAGGTTTTCTCCCTGGAATTCGGTTCGGGGGGAGATTTGGAAGGCCGCGGGGGCCAAGCGTACCCTCCGACCCTCATCGGGGGCGACGAGGAAGGCGACGTCGAAGGGGCGTTTGGTGGGCGCGGTGGTAGTGCTGCCGATGGGCTGCTGGGCGATGGCTGTCCGGGTACCTTCTGGTGCCTCGCCCGGGTTCCGCTGTAAATGCGCGTCCATTGTCATCCTCGGGCTGTGGGAAGGGCAAAGAAAAGGGTGAGGAACGTAGGAAAAGAAGGGAGTTGTATCTGAGAGTCTATCTAATAAAAAGGGATATTCATTGAATGAAAGATTAATCAGATTTGGGCCCTCTATTGATTAAGAAATATCTATTCTCGTCTCATATCATTCAGTACGATCTTTTAAGGATATTTTTTCTGTGTTCAAAAGTTAGTTAGCATATCCCTTTGCATTATACGGAAAATAGAAAACTTTTACGTATTCTCTCTCTTTTATATCCCAAAGTTATCTAATTAATTAATTTTTGGTTCTTGTTTCAAACTGATTAATTATATGATTTATAACGTGTTTAATTTAAAATAAGAAGATAATATTCCTACTAATGCGAAAAAATTGGTGAATTAGAACTTTTAAATACTAATGCGTAATTAAATGAAGCATTCTTTCCTACATTATTCTGTTATTGAGATAAAAAATTAATCGAACTTTAAACTACACTCTAATTAAGCCACTTTGATGCATGAAGTTAGGTCAAGGTACTTTTTTCTATACAGTTATTTATTCATTCGTACTTTACATTACAACTAATGCTAAAATACGTTTCAGTGTGAATAAGGTAACGTCTACGATTGCTTATTATTGTAATTTCATTTGTTCAAGTTATTGAATAGTAGTATTTCTGTAATTATCGTTATTCATTTAATTTACTAATTCATAAATATATCTTAAGAATTTTGGTTTGAAATAGAGTTTCGGAATTCCAGTCTTTATCAACAAATCCTTTTTTAGAATTTCTTTCTTAGAGATAAATATATTTACTCAATGAAATGAATTATTTCAAAAACATACCATTTTATTAATGTCGGATGAAAAGGTAACTGATATGAGTACAGCTTTATTGATGGCTTGATGGGTGGTATAGGATAGTAGGAGTATGTCATTTTTTCTCTACGTAAACTAAAGCATTAAATTATACTATACGATGAAAAGTGAGTGTAAATGATTTGAAGAGTTTTTGAGAGGTTGAGGAGAGCAAGAAAAAAAGAGATTTACATTCTGATTAGATTGGTAATTTCAAAAGGTTTAATTCAAAATATCAACGATCAGGGTTTAAAAAGTAATTGTTTTTCCTTTAGGGAATTTTAAAAGGATTCGTTCCATCAAGTGCAAAGTTGTAGTTATAGGAGGGAAATTTAAATAAAAAGTTCAGGAACAGTAGTGAATTCACGAATAGTTTTTACAGAGAAAAAGTCCCAGTTTGAATTTATTTAAGGAACTTGGTTTGAATATCACAAGTATTTTATCAAATTAGTTTACTAGAAGCATCAAAATTCTGCTTTGAATTGAATTTTATGTTTCATGCCCCAGGAAATATGAAAGTCTATTTTCATGATGAAAAATTACGATCATTTTGGGGTTTTGGGAGACTTACATTTCTGCATTTTTTTAAATTTATACAATTTACTTACATAGAATAATCATAAGGTTAAAAATATTATTGGCCTTTTAAGGTAAATCTTCTAAATTCAAGAAAATATCAAATAAAAATATCTCAAACTTGAGATTTTTAACGATTTTTAAGCAAATCGCATTCAAATAAGTGTCATTAAATAGCACACCTAGTTGTAAATTTTAAAAGTTTCTATATTCGCAACTATGTAAAACAATAAATGTTTGAGTATTCTATTGAAATTTTAATAAAACGACAAAATACTTTCCAAAATCTATGAAAATATATGCCCTAAAATTACTATAAAAGTTTAAGAATAATGTGACAAACGTAAAAATGAATAAAGTGAATTGTCGAATTAATGGCGACATAGATAAAATTATAGCTGCGAAACTTGATTAATATTCATTAATAAGGCTTAAAAAAGTAGGCTATTTGTATTATTCTGTCTATTATTATGATATATAATCAATAAGTTATAAAAGTTAAATATATATTATTTTAGAATCTTATAATATAGTATTTAGGAAGTTTAAGAGTCCTCTTCGAGTTAATATCGTAGGAGATTTTATATTTATTTCTCTACTTAGCCAACTTAGTATTTAATTAAAAATCTCCCTTCGTCGGTCTTCCATACTTAAATAGAATAATATTTTTTCACTATAGATATTATATCGTTCTGCATTTATGTACTCTTAGGATAATGATAACAACTTGTTATTTCGTATTGACACCCTCCTATCAAAGTGAATTTGAAAGAATAAAAAGATATGATGAACATTACTAAATCCCTAAATAATCGCCAAGTAAATACAGTGAAAGCTATTGATTTTTTCGACTAATTAATCACCTATTGACACATATCACATTCACATTTTCAATAATCAATTCACGTAAATATACAAGCGTGTATCTCTAGAGGTTACCGCAGCTTACTATGTCGGGGACATGAGTCACACATTCCGCATGCCGCCCCGTCTACGACCGGCACTCGTGACAGATCATGAGATTAAGGCAAACAAGCCTGTTATTCACATTCTACAGAATCAGAGCATTGCTTCCGCGGTTATTACTTCGATTTGACTTCAGTTAATTACGGAACAACATGTGTTCAAGAAAAAAATTGTGAGCTACCTTTCGTAGTAAAAACAATGCTAGTGATATTACGGCGAATTGATTTTAATTAAATTTATTCATCTATGAACTTATTTCTACAGTTTAA
This sequence comes from Pantala flavescens, assembly GCA_020796165.1. Lineage (NCBI taxonomy): Eukaryota > Metazoa > Arthropoda > Insecta > Odonata > Libellulidae > Pantala > Pantala flavescens. The sequence continues at coordinate 41,501,701 of CM036881.1, read as the reverse complement.
TTAAATATTAATGCAACCAATTAAATGAGGCAAAATAAAGAGAATTCTAAGAAAGTAAGAATGTACGCTAAATAAGATTCTTAGCACATTTTCAACATCGTTCGGGAAGCCGTCACAATAAAAGAAACTTCAAATTTTTTTAATTAAACCGTATTTATGACTGAATAGGATCATCGAAATATATCAATCGACATAAAAGTATAATTTTAGAGAGAATAGTTTTCCCATTTTAATACATTTTCCACTACTCTATCAGAAGGCACAGAAAGTAAGAAATATCCTGACGGTACCAAATTTCAAGTAGACAAGAAAGTTGAGCAATAATAATAAACTAAGTATCGCTTTTGACAAAAAAGTAAACTCCGGTAATGAGGAACGAATTGGGAAGAATAAATCACTCAGATTTAAAGGACAAACAGCCGAATAAACACTAAGTTGCCAACGCGATCTTTCAAAATAATATCAAACAAACAGAAGAAATTTCCACGAATAAATGCAGCAAAATAACGTTGAAAACCGAACACTACCGAAGCACAAGAAGCCGGCTTAAAGCTCACCCAAAGTACACTATATAAGAAAGAGATGATGTACCAACCTGCTGCTGTGTAGCCGGCTGGGGAAGCAAGCAATCTCTCGGCACCTGCGACCGATTCCCTCGGCAATGCCAATCCAGTGACCCTATAGCTCTGAACCACCTATTCCTCTCGCAGCTTCTGCCAGAGTGTGTCTGAGGGGGAGGACGGCGTGGATATAACAGATGGGGCAGGACGCATCGGGTGAGGGGTGGGGGGTATAACCTCCCCCTCCCGCGATGGAGCGTGCCCCTCCGTGCCCTATGTCCACGAATGAGGGACCCTACGGTGGGGTCCATGAAGATGTGACGACTGACGTTCTTGTGGAAGTAGATTGCTCCTCCACTCAAGGGATATTCCACCTGAAACGATTCCTTGTGGGCGGTGAAGATTGTTCGCTTAGTGTTTATGTTAACTCTTGATGGCTTCTGGAATAGTTGTTCTTCAAACAATAGCGTATTGTCTTGTAATCAGGGAGGGATTTAACAATTTTGCGTATACTTTTGTTCGGTCAAGAATGTGGTATGCTGATCGTACTAACAATTCAAATCTGTGAGGTACCGGGTTCGAGTCCTCATGCATATTGTTGCCTGTAATAAATGCTTACATTATACATTATTAGAATGTTGATACATAAAATATCCTGAATCCATATGCTGTAATTACCATAGCTTATGCGTGATGGATAGATGTTTTCAGGGGAATGTTTTCAAATAACACACAGTAATTAAGATTTTCAAAACATTTAAAGGAGCGTGAGTTTTTTCATAGAGAATTAAAGGATGTATGGAATATACAGAGGAAAAGTATAATGGATTAATTATAATATGGATTAGAGTATATAGATTTTTAACTTGAATCGATCGAAATTTTAAGTTAGGAATCTCTCCTAAGCTTCCGGAAATAGAAATAGATATTCTTTTAATAAAACTATGAATGAAATTCATTTCCAATCGCTAATATTATTTTTGCGCGGATTTGAAATTTGGGAATCCGGCTGGCTATATTTGTCAATTAATAGAAGTTGAATTTTTTATAGCAGTTTAAACGCATTAGAGCATATGATGAAAAATAATGGACCTGTGCATTTCCTTTCAATTCCTTCGTATATTTCCTTATTTTTCTCATCCTTTCTTGTCATTCAGTAGAAAGAAAATACATTCATTCTTCGTTATCAAAGCCAAATATTGAATTTTTCCAAGGAACAATAAGCGATTCCAGGAATAAATAAGAAGAAATAATAATTTTTATCTATCGTAGACCATTATTATAATTCGTTGCTCCATTCACGAGTGCAGTAATAATAATGTTAGGACTTCTAACATTAGATAGCCGACCGTTATATGCAAATTCGAAATATATGCGAACCACTATTCAATTGAGTTATCGTCAAAAGGTACAGAAATATTTTTTTTGAAAAATTCTCTCGAAATCGTAACATTATCTCTTGCAGCGAAATAAGTTTAAATCTTCGAAAAATCTCTCTTTAGGCATCATCTTTGCCGTCTTTCTACTTCATCTTTAAGCCATTCTCAATTTTAAAGCGAGCCGCGTTCAAGGTCAGTATTGGCGGTATTTCTAAACGACAGAGCGGCCGCAACCTGACCGCCACTTAGCCCCTCTTTTGGATACTCTTTGACTACCCCCTTTCCCATAATTGTACCATAACTCACGACAGCTCTTTATGCAGAACATACCTTACGAAGTACAGACCTGATAGATTACGGAAAAAACAAGCTCGTCAACGGACAAAGGCGGTCTGAATCTCTTCTCCAACCGTTATCCAATGAAACTCTCATAAACTAATCCTGGTTCGATAATCCTTTCCGGTAATACCCCTGTCTTAAACATTTGTTGCTCTACTTCCCACGTCCACCCTCTGGTATTGCAATACCCTCACAGCGCAGGCTCTGTGGGCTTCCCGGAGGGGGGCGTGTCCGGGATGGGGTCCCCGGACCAATGACGATGGCATATGCAGGAAACGCCCCTTCCGGACGGGAGGCTGAACGGGGGTGGGAGGGAAGGCCCTCGGAAAGAAGGCGATGGGACAAGATTGGTGGGGGCGGAAGATAAGGAAGTCTGGGCGGAGGAGTGGGTGCGTCACGTGATCGAGGCCCCAATAAGGTCGGCGCCTGTGGAGTAGCAAGGATTCCGAATATGGTTGAGTCGGGGCGAGGGGAAGGCGGTTTCTTATACAAGATAACCCTTCGAAGGAGACGTTCGCTCAGGGGAGACACGGGTAAAACGCGTTGGATCAGCATACATCGCGGGTTTTGTCGAACTGGTGGGATGTTCGGGGTTGATTTTGGTTGGCTCGGGATGTGTAGCGTTCGATTTACCTAGAGTTTTCTTTATGAAGGAGAATAAAGCGTGTAATTCTTTTCCTAATGCTTACGTTGCTGAAATAGTATCAGGAATCGCGTTTTCATGGGTGGAGAATACCAAGACGTTTAAAGAATTTTGTTGAATAAGATCAAATAATGGAGTGTGAGAATGTATTGCTAGTTTTAACGGTGTTGAACTTTATGATAGACTTTGAAATCAGGGTATAGGATTGCTATTTATTATTCATTATACAGTTTCGAATGAAATTATCTTAAGCGAAAATATGTCATTGATTGATTAGGAGTATTATATATATATATATATATATATATATATATATATATATATATATATATATATATATATATATATATCGTATTTTAATTAAAATATCACTATTGGAAATTAAGATTTTAAGGATAATTGGATTTTAAGAGGTTGGTTTCATTGAATTCTGGTGCCCTATACGTTTTTTGTATCGATAATGAAAAAGGGGTAGTGAGGATTAAGGGGAAATATAGGCACTTAGGGAATTTGCTCATGCTTAACTGACAAGGATAGTTGATGAAAGCAGAATATAACCACTCAATGGAGCAGAATTATTGCTGTTTTATCATTCCTTTTTTTCCTCTTAATTATTATTAATTAAAATTTAAATATAATTTAAAAGATTTCATTCTACTACTGGTATTACCAAGATTTAGACCATAGTAATAGGAAGATTTAGTTTAATTTATTCTGTACCTCAAAGACGAATGAAAGGATATTAATTATATGAAACAATAAAAGGATATCTGTAGTAATTGCTGGAACAATTTTTAAGGAGATCCCAAATTTTTCATTCTAATTTCTTAGTAGTATGAAAACTAGAAGCAAGTGAAATTATATTAAGAAAAATTACGATTTTGATTGTGAAATTCATAATTGTTGTTCATCAATAGTTTGCCAAATTTAGATATTATAAGCTAAATTTACAATTTTACAATAATTTTACTATAAAAGAAAATTTACGTTGAAATAAATCCTTAAGACTCAAAGAAAAATGTATAGTCAAAATCAACGTACGTGTTCCATTCGATTATGAGCTAAAATATTTTTTTAAATAGAAGTATGTTAATTCATAATCCATAGTTATATGATAATTTCGAACTAATTTTTAATAAATTCTTCTGGAAAAGATTAAGGAAGATGTAATGCGTAAAACCTAAAGCAACTCTAGTACATTCAATGTATAATATTTAACTTTTAATCAACATTTTAACAGTTTAACAATTTTCACTTAATTGTTCGTATAGGGAAAGGGAAAGGGAATCTTGTGAAAATTCCATTCGAAAATATGCGGAATTTTTCGATCTTTCGAAATCCCAATAAATTTCCATCCCTTTTCCAGCACACCCGTCCGTAGAAAAAAAATCCACCCTGGCAACCCACAGCCTCACCTCCTACCCAACCACACTTCCCACGACTCCCTTATAATTTCCGACGAAAGCATTCACTTTTCATCCGCAAAAACCGGCCATGAATCCTCATCCGTAACTGGACCCTCGTTTTTTTCCGACTCGAAAACAATCCGTCCCTGTTCTCAGCTCCTTCGCGTAAATATCCCCGAAAACCAGTTCCCGAAAGAATAAAAAAAGAGGTCCGAAAATATTTCTGCGAACTTCCCCTCAACGGATCGCAACCTTCAATTTTTTTTCTAGATCGATTCGCTTTGCACGGGAAAATCCCGCGCAGATGGAGCGGTTCTCGGCGAAGGAGTCTCCGTAGATCGGGGGTGTGGAACGACGCGGTTGAAATGTTCTCTCTCTAACGCGATGGGACTCGGACTATAAATCTAGCGACCCCACTGGAAAAGAGTTGGGGCCATCCATCAGGCCCTCATCATTTCCTCGTCTTCGGCTCTCCCCATAGCCACCGACTTCCATCTTCTGCTCCCACTTACTCTTTTAAAAACTTGGGCTCTGTTTGCCCCATCCTCGCTCATTTCGCCCAAGACGAACTTTCTCCCATTTTTCATCTCGGAGTTATAGAGTCCCCCGTTCTTTTAGGGCTTAACGGGGTTCTGGATTGTTTTTGGATGCGTGGAGAGGTTTTTTACGTAAAAATATGGTTTTGAAAAATACAGATGTTTAGATTTTTAGTAATAAATGAGGAAATCAATGAATAAAGAATATTATGTAATTAGTGCATCCCTTTAACAAGGAGTTTTATACAATTAAAACTATTATTAAATTACGGCATCCTTGAATTGGCAATTATTCATGTTATGAACAGTTTTAAGCTAATTATTAACCATAAGGTATATGTACGGTTTTATAAACACATAAAATTATAAAAATGAAAATGTGTATTAATGAAAAATGAAAGACAGATTTCAAATGAATTTAGAACATCAATCATTCTGTCTAATCATAAATTTAATAAATGAGGTAACTTAAATTATCACAGTCAATATTCCCACATTTTTATTAGCTTTAATGTTTGTTCTTGTTTAGAATATGTTATAAAATCTGGGAATTATATATATAAAATACATTTAATTCATTTTTAGTTTGTGTCTGTATCATTTTGAATCATTATACAAGTAATGTATCGAAATGTATCCAATCTAAACTCCAGTACAACTGTTAAAAATGATGTGCTCTTATTTAAAATAGAGCATCGTTTATTTATACATTGTGAGGAGTAAAACAATTTCCAAATGTAGTTAATATTGAAAATTTTCTTATTTTCAGGTAAGTGTCGTTCTGAGGCGTTATATGCATGGAGGTGAACACGTGAGTCTAATTGTACATTTTATATTTCATTTTATCTACGTTCTTTACTGATTGCTTATTTACGGAAATTCTTAGTTGATGCGTTATATGATTTGAATGTGCTTGATAATCATATGTGTACTCGATATCTTAAGTGCGAACATTTAGTGTACTGCGTCAGTGAGTAATCGTCTTAAAATGCATTACAAATGCTATTCATCGGATGTACTTATATATTATAATCAAACCGGTGACATTAGTTATACATATTGTACTAGTTGATACTAGATCTAAATATTTCAAAAATAGGAAACTCACGTAAAAAGGCCCTGTTTCCACCAGTAACTGAGAAGAGGATTTTAGTAATTCTTTGCTAGTGGTAGAGGTTATTTCATTGGAAAAAGACACGTAGCCACAGCTGAATGTCGTTAGTTGAACTCATGATTCAAAGGACGTAATCTATTAAAAGGTTACAAACTTAAGAACTCGTCGTTAATTTTCTTATAGATTCGTTATATTATGAAAGCATCTGGAATAAAATATTTTCTGCTCCTTCTAACTCTAACATTCTATTATATGTCTGGCAGCATATTTCTCTCTACAACTAATCTACATACATCTCTACTCCTTGATTCGTCATTTAAAGAAATCCCGTAACCATGTCTACGCCCATCATCTGCACATCTGAACACCCGAAGGGAACGCGAAAATGTTATCATCCTCATCACCCGCGATATACAAAACCGAAAATGGATTAAGAGAACCCATTTTTTTCGAGTCACTGTATTGTAACGATACTTGTACCGAACCGTTCTCTCGCGAAATCCATTTTTGCATCGCATCACTTTGGCGAATTTACTCGATAATAAAACCGGGGATTTTGCGGCTGGAATCCGGTTTCTGGGGGGGGGGGGGAGAATCGGGGGGGTCCACGGTGTAAACTACGGGTGAGGCTTTGGCGGGATTAGGGTGTGGGGGAGGTCGATCCCCTTCTCCAGAAGGGGCTCTGTTTCGCCCATTATCGGAAAGAGTGGATTTAAGTGGGTTGGAATAAAAAATTGATAATCGGTAAAGAGTTGAGGGAGGAAAGGAAGGGATTTTTGTAATTATAATTAATTGTTCCACGCTCCGTCGACCGTGTTTTAAAGATCCTCCTGAGAGGGATTTTGCTGAGTGTTTGGATGGTGCTGAAGTGTGTTGATGGTTTATTCTGCTAACCTTTTTAATGATCGCTGTCTTTGGAAATGGTGTCCATTTATCGTTTACATAGTGCGCGTAAATGCTTTGTAGTATAACTCTAATGTTAACAGTATTTATTTTCCATTTACATTTCATCAGAATCTTAAATGCTCTGAGTAACTATGATCAAACGTTGGATGATTTGATATCGATATACTTTCATAATCTTACCCTTATGATCCAAGGAAAAGTTAACTCTAGCTATCAAAAGATATACATTCCATTTTATCGCAGGTTTCTGCCTTTTATTTACTTACTTACTATTATATTACATGATATATTATTAATTTACTCTATGTTACCTTCTGTCCAATTTCTGAGTGGTTCATGAGTAACATGATGAAGAAAATATGTTGTACGTTCATTGAAAATGTATTTCAAATCTTGCTCAAAGATGTATTCAATTAACTTTATTGTGATGTACAAGAAATGAAAGCTTCAAAAGAATGTTTATTTCTAATTCAGTAAACATACTTTAGTCTTTTTATTATCGAGCGTTCACGAGATTTCTTAAATTTTGGATTTCTAATTAGTTTTAATTGCGTGAAAATATGGGAAATTTCCGTAATTTTTATTATGATATGTACTGCATGTTTATTTTATTTATGAGGATACCCTCTATTATTGTGGCTAGGGATTTAGTTTGAAATTCATCGTTTTTTTTTAGTGATAGGTCATGCAAAAGAGTTTAAAGTTCCTATATTGTTTTATATAAATTATTTTTATTTTACTTAAGATATGGCTGAATATTTCTTATAAAAAATCTACTGTTCATATGTAGTTCATCGTTATTTACATCGAACCATAACAAAGCTATACAAATTCATGCTTAACAGCCAAGTATTCCACATAATCTAGATTTAAGAAAGAAACTCTCAAACACTCGATATATTCAAAATTCCATGGTAACGAAAATTGCAGAGAAAGTCTACCAATTTTTATTTTGGAAAAGAACGCATCGAAGCTCTTAAAGCGATCGATCGGAAGCGATTATATTGGAGGCCAAATTTATCATAAGAATGATTTAGCGGAGGCGTGCGTATGTACTAAGTGGAAAATGATAAAAGACTCGTTTGGGATTAAAGTTCGAAAAACTCGTTATTGATTCCATCTGAATGCCGACTACAAGATAAGTGGTGCATGAATTGTTGGAATTGATCCCTTCTCTCTCTTAAGCCGCTCGCTGTAAACAAAAAAATATTCCTCTCCTTCCTTTTGCCTCTCCGAAGCAGTAAATATGGGATTTTTCTTTGCTCCAGACAAGTTCTGAATTTCGCGTCTCCTGGTGATGTAGTGCCCCGTTAATTATCATTTCCCCTGCGGAAAAGATGTTTTATTATTGGGAACATTCTTTCGTCTCTCGATACAACTTTTTCTATCGTCCAATAAGAATGGATATGTCGTGTGAATTTGAGTTTGAAAAGGATTAGGGAGGATAATGCGATCTTTGCTGGTTGTTTTCCCTAGCAACATAAGAGGGGTCAAATTTGAATACTATACCAATTTTATATTCATTCTAGAATTTGAATTTTTACGATGTTAAACAAACGTTTAATATTTTATAGAACTATCTACTACAAATTATCTTCGCGATAGTTAATTATTTTAATTTTTCTTGTTTAAGTTTTTGAAAACCATAAATATTAATCTAAGATTAGATTGAAAATAAAATTGCTTCATCATGCACATTTTTCAAAGTGAAGAAATCTTGGATATGTTAATACTAATTATTTGTTAAGCCTCTCAGTAGTTAGAATGCTTGATTACCAATAGATTAATCAATTAGACATTTTTAATTTCGTAATTTTTATTATTCCAATGCACATGCATTTTAAAAAAGATGAAGTCAGAATTTCCGTTGAATTTTAGAGTAAAATATAAAAAATACGAGTTGATAAAATATTTAATAAGCTAATAAATTTAAGTATAAGTGATCAAATTCTCAGGTAATAAAAGAAGGGATATATTAATTTTAATTAGGTGAAGAATCATTTGCATCTATTCTATAATCATACAAGGGATTCCTGATATTAAAATGAATTAAGATATTTGGTCCAGATTGGCTCACTGATTCAATACCTTCTGAAAAAACTTTTTTCTTGGTTTTCGTAATCAGGCTGAATTATAGATTCCCTCCGTTTTAAACTAAAAGAAAGCACTCGATATTTTTAAACCATGTTTTGACTCGAATCCTATTAGGTTGTTTTAGTCTCCACCCTCCATTTCTACAGGATCTATGGCACAAAAAGAATTCGTCGCCCGAATTTCCATAAGTTCGCGAATTCACATTTATTCCGATTAATTTCTAACTGCCAATCCACGAACCATGCGGAAGTGGATTCAGAATCGTTTCCTTTCACGATTTATGGTCGACCTGATCTCTTATCTTTCAGCGGTTCCGGTTGGTCCTTTCCAGATTTCCTTTTGAAAAGATTTTCTTGTCATCTTCCCATAATTCATCGCTCTTTCGCATTATCCCGCTTAAAGGGGGGAGGGGTTGTTATACCCCCCCTCCACCACAATCCGTTCCCTTTTTCCGTTTCATTTCGGTGACATTGTGACTTCCCAAATTCGAACACTCGCTCACTTATATATATCTTTCCCTTTCTCTGGAGATAATTGAACTCGATCCACTGAGTTATGCATAGAAATCAGGATGCCTAATTGTGATCGGAAACAGGATACTAACCTGAAACGAAAATTCCGGATCGTAAACAACGACTAAAAGTCTCTATTAGAGAGAGATACTATTCCTACCATCAATCGGAAACATAAAGAGGATAAAATATTCCACAATAGAAGCTTTACTAGAAAGATAATGTAGGATACTAACTAGGAAATCAGAATCTGGAAAATTAAATTTTCATGTGGTCTTAACCGAATAAACCGATTCAGAAACCGGAATTTGAATCTTGAATCAGAAACCGAATACAGAAATAGGAGATTTAAACCGGATATTGGAACCGGAATCGGAAATCGATAACCGATACCGGTTAACTGAATTAAAATCCGAAACTAAAAATGAATCTGATATTACTGAGTGTAGTCTGAAAGGAAAAACCGATGTTATTCAAGTACTTAATTTTCGATAATTCTGACTAAGAATATCAGTGGCTCATAACTTACCGATTGGCATTTGTTTTCTAAAATTAAAAGTATTAACTAGTGGTGTACGTAAACGAATGTTTCTTAGTCGATGAGGAATTAAAATTATGGAAAAATCAATAAAATTTTACGTATACCAGAAAGTATATCTTAGAGGTCATGGCATTTATCAATCAAGAAGGTCAATGCAAAGGGGGTCGATGATGTCCACCGGTTAGCTATCGGTTTTCTGTTCGAATATAGACTCGATCATCGATTTGGAACGGTAGCATGAAAGATTGATATGCATGATTTTTTTTCCGAATGAGAATGTCATTTGTCATGAATTCGAAAATGCATTTCTTCACGCAATACGTATATTGTAAATGGGATATTCCTTCTACCATAGTCTGCCTATTTGAAGTTATTCTAGCAAAGGAATTATATGATGAGCAATAAGTCCAAATTTCCATGACTTGTTATTCCAAGATGTGTAAATATACGTAAATTTATGTAAAGGTTGATTTTTTCAATAGAATGTTTATTAATGTAGTTTATCCTAATGATACACATGTTTTTATAAATAGAATTTTTTGAGAAAAGGAATTATTATAATTAACAGCGTAAGTGTAAATTACTGCAACTTGAACCCAGGTCTATTACTTTATCTTTTCATCACACTCATATCGCTATTTTTTCTTCTTTTTAACTCTGTATTCCAATCTTTAGGTCTGATCACGTTAAGTTAATTAATCTCTCCTGAATATTATTTTTAAGAAATGAATTGATAAATATTACAAAGCGATCAAATCGAGAAAGAGATAATATTAGCATATGACTGGAAAAACCCAAGTAGTTAACTGTCACCACTCAAATATAGGTCCCATTCTTCACATGTAAAATAATTCTTTTTTTCTCTCGGTATCTTATCCCTGCCTTCCTATTCTTCTCCTAAAAACACACACCTCTCTTCTTTCATAAGCCCTCCTGCTTATTTGTCATAGGCGAACGCTTCCTGTCACAATTTTCTGATGCGTCAAGATGACTGATAATTTTTCACCCAGAGAATGACTTGCTCCATTGTCCCTTAATGGATGCACTCACTCATTTTTTATTGACCGAAATTTAAATTTGATTTTTCATCCTTTTCCTCTCCAAACTCTTTCCGAAGACAAATCAATCTCATATCCTTTCAGTGAGAATCACTTCGCATCTACTTGAGTGTGAAAACTTCGAATTTTTCCGAATCTCTCAATTTGGCAGATACTTCACCCCATATCGCTGTGCCATTAGGCCCTGTCATGTCGTCTACATATGCTTAGTCATTGCTGTGATCGTTTGTGATTTGATATTTAAGAGTTTTTAATTTTCTATATCCACTCACTATCTGTGTTGATGTATTCGTAAATTTTGATCTCATAAAATAATCTTATTTGCATGATAATCTTATTTTTATGGTGTATAGTAATCATGAAGAGAATGGCATCATACATAAGTTAAAAGTATGCTTGAATATATATTTTACTTGTTGTGTTATTCCTTTATTTAATCGAACGATGTGCCATCCGTTGTAAATTTTACATGTGTGAGACTTCATCGGATATTATTAGTTCTAAATATTATTTTTTATAGCGACCCAAATATGGGCACATATATCGTTGGCGTAAGTTGTTTTAAATAATACTGAACATTATAGGATAAAAACCTGAACTATTAAAGTTCCAGATACTTCGTTTTTATCATCAACTTTTAACTAAATCTCTTACGATTCAATGTATGGATGTTTTTAAGAAAAAAGAAAAGCTAAATTGATGAAAGCTGAGTTTTAAATTAAGTCTGTACCTATTCCAAGGAAAACTATCAAATAAAATCCCTGGTATTTGCGTACCTATTTCGTGTTAAGACTTTATCATTCGTATAAAGTTGAAGGGAAGTCACTCCTTATTTTGCAAATATTTAAATCATGTAGAAATTTCTATCAATTTCATAATTTCTCTCTCAGAAGTTGTGGTGAATCAATCTTATTTGTCAGTGATTTGTTGTCCTTTAATTCGTGTTAGGCGGCTGTCTGACCTAGTAGTTTCATAAGATAATTTAAGTAGAAATAATAAGCATAATAGATATTAGAAGACATTCACATATATAAGGAATAATATTTAACGAATAAAACTGAAGTGAGGACTTAATCTATAAACCATTGCATTGCCACAGATTCTAATGTACAAAACGTCACATCGATGTTTTATTCCTAAAACAAAATATTATTATTAAAGAAACAGTTTAAATCATTATGTTATGAAATCACGAATCGATTCATTCATTAGTTCTTTCATAACATACCAATAAATAATTACAAAATTTACACTCCCTTCTTTGGTTCATTACAGTTACTTATATCTGCATCTCATTATTATTCGGTAAGAATCGGTGACCTCCTCGGTCAGCATATTCCATTCGTCATTTTATTTAATCCACCCACTAAAGGAGGCGAGACTCGAGTATGCCTTTTCTAATAATCACAGCCCAAAAAAGCGGCGTTCCCTTCATTAAAGCATATTAGAAGCGAGAATGTGGTAAGGACACGAGGTCATACTTAAAAACACATCCGCGTACTAACCCTCCACAGAAAGGGCACAAAAAATTAGCTTCCACTCCCTTTCCAAGGGATAAGAAAAAACCACATTCCCGGAGTGCGAACGTATTCGAAACGAAGTAGTTTTAATCGCGTATTAATTCACACGGAGGGTGTCTTCCGTCCGCTAATCGACCGCCCTCCCGAACACGATCTTCTTTTGCGGCCAACTGCTTCGCCTTTATCACGCTTTTTTTCCATGACTTTATCGCCACCCTTCGTCTAATCTCGGCGTATTTATGGACCCACTTTTCTTTATTGCTACCAATTCCTCCGACATCTCTGACCACTTTTTTCTCATCTCTTTTTTCATCTCCCTCTCATATCTGCTCCACGCAGCTTCTCCGAAAGGGGCTCAGATGCTCCTTCTCCTCCGTGGGGAGTCAGGGAAATAAAATCAGGGACTCTCTCCTTCACCCCTGTACCCTTTTGCCATCCCCTCCGATAAAGAAACCTCTGATCTCACTCCCTTCATAATGCCCCCTTTTTCTATTTCTGCTAAAATTTGTTTTGGTACTTTAAAGTACCTTTTGACTAAAAATTTATGTTTGGATAAAAGCGATATATGTTGGTACATTTAGTTTTCGTTAAACGTACGCTAATTATATTCGTTTCTTCGTTTTCTTTTTTAAGTATGATTTGGTACTTCTGAGTCTCATTATTTAATTAATAGCTAGATACGAGTATATATTATATTCATACATTTTGACTCTTTTTTGATTTTTATATATTTTCCAAAGCCAGGAAAATAATTATTTAAATCGTAATAAATTTTATAACTTATATTTAAAATTCTAGAGATTTATGCGAAGTAAACAGATTTCATTTACGTTTTAATTTAGACTTATAAATCCTAATTTTAAACACCTCAAAAGTAGAAATATAAAAAAATAAAATAAAAATCTTGCTTTTGACCAATATTAAGAAACTTAGTGTTAAAATACCCTCGGAAACCCAAAGATTAACAACACTAGGCATCCATGCATGAAGAATTATTTCATCTTCATTTTTAATCTATATTAATAATAATATATGTATGTAAATGAATTTTATTTGCCTTTAAGAGTAAAATACGTAACTTAATAGGCATTGCTCTAAAATTTGCTCAAGAATTAATTCAACTAATTAGTCCTTTTTGTAATCTTTATTTGTAATCGTCTTTGTTCTATAGAAAGTTAAACAGCACAAAATTTGGTTGACACAGATTTCTCGACGAAAATTTCCCTCTATTCGCATTTCCTTCCTTTCCGCTTCCTCATGTCTTACTTCTGCATCCATTCCTTAGAGTTCTCTCTCTCCCTTCGGATCCTGCGCACCCTCAAAAAAAATAATAATGATAGCCAGCTTATCGCACACACTCCGCCTTCCCCACCGAAGAATCATCTTCTGCTTCCTTTCCTTATCGAGCCATAATGGGTCGTATAACCGAACCGCAGCTTCCCGTGTGTCTTCCTTCCCAAGAAACACTCCTATTTGGGATTACGCTGACATATCCTCGATCTTCTTTTTTTTCCTCCCATTCCGTCCCCATTCGTTTTTTTCCCTCCCGAGAGATGGAATTCGTATCGATGATGCGAATCCAGATTCATAATTAAGATAATACGCAAGTGTCGCTTCGCGATGCGTCTTTTTTTCACCCGAAGGAGGACTTCTCGTGCCCCAATGGCATCGGGAGTCGTAATGCGTCGCAATAAAATATAAAAATGAATCGGTTTCGAGATTCGATTCGGAAACAAATGCGAATCCATATGCGTCATGCGAGGGTGTGTATCTTTTTCTTTTCGACCGTGATGGCGTTGTGCTTCCCTCTGCATTCCGTGACTAAGGGATTCTACAGAGCTAATGCGATTGTTCCGTAGATGTGGAAGGGCTTACAGTAAAATTGTGGTCGACTCTTATTGAGGATATAGAGTATTGAAAGAAAGTTAAATTAAAATTCTTAAACATTAGCATTCTTAGCAATTATTCTTTAATTTTTGGATTGAAGCCGCAATTTAATTATACCTCATAGAATGTAAATAATCAACAATCATTTCCGTCAATAATTATGGTCTGAAAATTTCAATTACGTAATACTCTATTGGGAAAAAGTTGTAAAATTAGTTTATAAAGCTTTTAAATAATATTATTTGATCCACAGCAAAATAATTTTTCTAGAAATAAAAAATAAGTGTTATGGTATCAATCATGGATATTTAAAAAATGATGAAAGCCAAAAATGTTTAATATATTTACTAAACGATCCGTTGTTTGTCAGGTAGTAACGTATAAGTCACTATAATTTACACATCTGTTACACAAAATATTGATTAGTTCTATGTATGCAAAAGCAATTACTATTAAAACCCAAACTAAGAGTGAACTCTCAGTCCAATGTTAACAAACTGATTACAATTTAGTGCCTGCATTTTTATAAGGTAATTACCACAAATTATTATCACTTATGCTCCACTAAAAAAATTAAAATAATGTACACATAAGATACATATATAAACTAATTATAATAAACCATAAAAATACCAAAATGAATACTTCCCGTACCGGGAATCGAACCCGGGCCTTCCGGGTGAGAGCCGGATATCCTAACCACTAGACAATACGGGATTGTGTTGGTTGATATAGTACTTAAAATTTTTAGTTTTTAGTAAAACGATACAATGTGTCGTTCTAATGTTTTCGTGTGACATGAAATCGATAAGGTATCCTAAGGATTTAGTGAATGTGCAGTTGAAAGTTTCCAGGCTGATACATAGCCCAAAATATATTCCTAAAACTTAATTGATACGCAGGCGGGGGACGCTGGTTTTTATATTTTAATAAACCGCATTATTACCGCAGTCTGATAATCTCAATTGGAGGAGCCATGGGTGAGAAAAATGGATATTCTGATTTATGTTAGATTTCGGCTAATCAGAGATGGCAAAGAAGTCATAGTCCGAAACACACTATCTTCGAACTTTTGATCGCTTTTCTTTATGAAATAATACTTCCAGTATGTTTAAATTGTAATTCTTTTTAGTCTTTCGTTTCAGTATTTTGCTCGAATATCAGTCAAAGTGTCCATTCATGTTCACGTATTCATAGAGCATGGTAAAATAACATTTAGACTCCTTTTACAATAAACTCAAATAATCCCTTGAGATTGAAGAAAAGAAAAAAATACTTATCTTATTCATAATACTCCCTTACACAAAATATAAATTAATTTTCCCGTACCGGGAATCGAACCCGGGCCTTCCTTTTACAATAAACTCAAATAATCCCTTGAGATTGAAGAAAAGAAAAAAACACTTATCATATTCATAATACTCCCTTACACAAAATATAAATTAATTTTCCCGTACCGGGAATCGAACCCGGGCCTTCCGGGTGAGAGCCGGATATCCTAACCACTAGACAATACGGGAGTGATGAGTTAATATTGTTTCTTTTTTTAGTTTCTTTATCTCTGATCGAGCCTCGATTAATTTATAATAATTATATGTTCATTTATTCTTGGGAATATAGTCAGCCTTACTTAGTTTCCTGCAGTCCGTAATCCTCCCTTAGACATTCTAAATAAGCTTACCGTAACATTATCAAGAATATCCATTTAGTTACCGTTTAGCATAATATATTCACTAATCCTTTTTCGCACTCAAGTTCACCACGAACGTATTCGTCATCTCGATCAATAGTTCGTGCGTGCTAATTCACTTTAAAGCTTACGAGGGTGCTGAAACTAAAAGGATTAAGAACTCATAGAAACCTTAAATTAGACTAGAGGTTACTTAGTGGCAAGTTAGATGAAGTATATATTTTTACGTAAGGTAGGGCTACGGTGGACAGTAAAAGAAAGAAACGTATCGGTTCTTCTTCTTCTGGAGCGGACGTATCCCTTACAAAAAAGTGGGATACGCTACCGAAGTTCGAA
This sequence comes from Pantala flavescens, assembly GCA_020796165.1. Taxonomy (NCBI): domain Eukaryota; kingdom Metazoa; phylum Arthropoda; class Insecta; order Odonata; family Libellulidae; genus Pantala; species Pantala flavescens. The sequence goes on along the minus strand of CM036881.1, from coordinate 41,485,180 downwards.
TGAGAAAACGCTTCATTCAATTCAGTCGTAAGAAGCACCTCAGGCGGTGTCTTGTCACCATCTACACCTCCCATGGGTCGTCCCTTGCCCGTATTTCCTTCGGGATGAGGCACGGCAGTTTTCATTTACTCGGACCAAATGGGGTCCGGCCCTCGAGGGCCGATCCCCAGGGCCCTGCCGACCCTTGATCGTCTTTTGATCGCCCTTTTCTCATCCATACTTGTCCCAATCTTTTTCCCTTTTATCCGTCCCTCGGATAACCTCTGCTGCGCCTTTTGTCTTTCCGAATTGATTTTCAGGTGTTGCAGATTTTGTGTTTAATAGCACGTCCCGTGTCCGAGCGTGGGTTTTCTTACTGCTTCAGAATCAGATAAAGAGGAGAATAAATTGTACACTAATTACAAGATTGTTCATTAATAATTGCTATGTTCTAGTTACTAGCTCTTTTTCTTAGAGTGTTTATCGGGTACTTTTGCTATGAAATAGAGAAAAGAAATGAAATTTTAAAATTTGATGACCAATCCTATCCTATTGATATTAGGCTCAAATTAGTAATAATAATTAAGCATTTGCATTTTATGTTGATTGTAATAATTTTCATTATTATTTTAAGTTACGTTTTCTGTATTCTTCCCCTTCTTCAGATCTGATCATTTTTACGCGGAAATCAAATAGAATTTAAGATTAAACAAAGAATTGTTTATGTTTTACTTTGAGTTAAGATTCTACCTTGTTTGTATTGTAAATTACTTAGTTAAGTAAAGGTTATAGTTAACAGCATATTGAAGTGATATAAATTTTAAAATTATTCAAGAAGGAAAGTTTCCCTTTAAGGAAAGATTACTTCTCGGTTCCGATATCTCGACTTCTAAACGAATACTCATTTACATTAGACATTCTCTTTCGGTGAATCAATATTCAATAAAAATATTCGCCCAACGTGGGGCTCGAACCCACGACCCTGAGATTAAGAGTCTCATGCTCTACCGACTGAGCTAGCCGGGCGTTGGGAAAGTTGAAATATTAATTTATTTATAATTGATGATTCTATGCTACATGGGGCAAATTTATATTAATTTAGAAAACATTGAAGGTTAAATAGTGGAAAGAAAGAAAATATCTTAGCACACAAGTCCTGTATATAGTCTATTAGCCTATTCACTGTTTACCCACAACTCAAGCAGAATTAATTTGGACCACATCCCTCTAAGGGTCTAATGACTTTGTTCATACATCTCTCCAATTATTGATTACGACCGAAATGACTAATTCTTAAGAGAATTTTTATTTTATTCAAATAAGTCATAAATTCAGTAATTAATTATAAATTCAATTGCTATTCACTATTTTGGAAAAATTAAATTATTTCAGTATATTACAATTGTTTCTGAAAAATTCTATCGGTGATTACGTGTATCGTAAATCCTTTTATTGACTACGAATTGAAACAGTAACAATGTAGAGGAGCGCAAATTCATACAATTCTAGTTCATCAAGCCTAAAATGGTAAAGATTAACCACATTTTTTGGACCTCTTTAGAAATACCGATTTTAATGATATTCAACATAATTTCAGTCCAATTTTAAACCAATTATTCAGAATACCCGAGCTATAGTAACTTTCGTATTACGACACTATTAAGACTAATTCGGAAAAAAAACAAATATACTCGTCTCCCTTTTCCAATGCTAAGAGACGAATAAAATTCCATTCTTGGAGATGCGGTTGCAGAAACTGGGTAGCGACTTCTAAAAAAAATGGAAATAAAAATGGGAATGAGTAAACAGAGTGATGAGAAAAAAGAAAGCAATTCGTGCCATAAAAGACGTAGTCGTCTGCTTTGTCGGCCGAACACATATGTGGAAAAGAGTGCTTTCCTCATTATCATTGGGCAATAAATAAGGAAATTGGAAGGAGAGGGTTAAGGGAGAGAAGAAGGCGATAAAAAGAGAAACAGCAGAGTGGCTTACTGCCACAATCTGCATAATTTGGGGTCCCCAAGAAAGATGGTGGTTCTTTTTTGTCGATGGGAAGGGATCGACTGATGAAAGTGGGTATCTTGGCGAAGAGCGGAATGTTCTGTGATAAGCGAGCTTGCCTTCTCCTCCAGTTCTTATTGCCCTCTTCTGCTGATTAGTGGAATAATGATTGCTATATCTTCAGTAGGTACGTTCACTCATTTAATTTGGACGTGTTAATTGTAATCGGTGGCTATTAGAAATTGAGATATTCATAATTTTAATAAAAATTAGATAGGACCAATTTTCCTTTAAATAAATCATTTTTTTAATCTCTGAAATCGAGACAAACAATCCGTTTGCTCAACATTTCCGTCGTAAGTTATGTTTCGGAATTACGTTTCTATACACTCTTTCTATATTATTGTTATAGTAATTATATTTAACATGTTGTAGTAATGTGATTTATCCCTCTGAATTTATTCTAAATTATTAATGCAATTAATATTTTAAGATTTTCTAAGCTAATAATTGATTTGCTTCTGTTCTAATTTTAAAATATTTCGGTAAATTTTAAATACGAATTATTAGTGTAACTATAAAATATATGAGCGTTGGTAGGTTGAATTTCATAACTTTAAATTCATTTAGATATTTGAAGACATGATTCACCAAAACCCATAACAGAGTAAAGTCAAGCTTCGTATACCATCGCAAGGAAAATATAATTTGTTCGGTTTTCATATGAGTTTCCTTTAAAAAATTGTCCCCTCATCTATTTATGACGTCTCACTGAATGCTTTTCATCGAATGAATTCGTATTGGGCGCTGAGATTGAAAGCCTCGTTACTTATCGTTGCTAAAGGGACCATTAATTACCTCGAATCCGCTACGGTGTCCGTGGGTGGCATTGGAGGGTGTTTCTGGCGCACGACCCCTGCGACAGATCTTCCCCAACGGGACGCATTGCCCCCCCTATCCGTAGCATTCCCAGAGGGGAGATGTTTCTTTCGAGAAAGATTGAACTAATATCTATTCGATCTCTTAATGTCAGATGCTAAGAGTTGAAATTATGTACGGCTACGTATCGTAACCCGTCAAAGGTTCCATGACAACGTTCCGTTTGCAATCGTATCAGAATCGTGCGATAAAAATGAAGATACTTTCTGAATTAATGTTTTACTAGCTCCCGTTTTTTTATTTTTCATCACGAGTTTATATAACATTTTACTCCAAAATTATTTCTATCACTAAGCATATTCTGTTTTTTTCTAGGAAGGTGTCACTATAACAGTGAATATAAAGATTTCCGTCTATAATAATTTTATGTTTAATATCATTTCTTAGTCAAATCCTCTAATGCTTAACTGTTAAGCCTAAGTCTTCTAAATTTAAATGATTTCTCATCTAATAGGATAATGTATTTAAACCCTAAGTAATAAAGAAGCTTAATGTTATGTATCTTTGTATACGCTTCCTATTATTAAAATGTTTTTAATCATGATGTTTCAAGAACGTTATCCTCTCGCTTCAGAATTATTGGATTTATATCCTCTATTCTTTTAATTCAAAACCCTGACTTTAAAAATACATTTAAACCAAGTCTTAAACTTTACTTACTCACTCACTCTCGGGTATGTTTACAGTGTTGGTCTCTCGGAACTTCTGAATGGAAACACTTCTGTTTAAATTCCCCATTTGCTTTCAATTTCAAAAAGCGGAAAGCAGCTGGTCTTAATTTCTTCAAAAGAAAATTTCGGCACTTATATTTCACTCAAGCGAGTCCGTTACATGATGGAGCACGGGCGTGCGCCGGGGATGGTATCGGAAGGGGATGAGAGGAACTACCGCTCCATTGATAAGCGCGTGTCCACACCCACAGAACACGTGCCGCGTTGAGGCACGCGACCCCCCGACGACAAATAGACGTCGCTTCCCGTGATTGAGGGCCATTTTGTCACACTGATTTCGCGCCTTCGCACAATTGCCATCCTACACGCAAGTGGCCTTCTCGAGGCGCTGCAAAAGAGGTGGTCGAAAGTCGAACTACATCTTCTAATCCTTTGTTGAGAAGCGGTCGCGTGTTCTCGCCATTGTTGAAAAGGCTAATGGAAGCGTTGTTGATGGGTTTTATAGGATTAATCGACGGCGTCAACGTAAAGGGAATAAAAAATTTGAACGCGGATCCATAGCGTTCAATCTAAGCCTATTATATCATCTCAGTAAACATATGACACCTTCATAAGATGGTTAACGATCGCTAATAATGTACAAACGTTAGAAGAAAAGGCAAAGAAATAATTTCAAAAATTAATTGTAGTCTTTACTACTAAATAAAATAAATATAAATCAATTTCCAAATACTTTTCACATTAGTTTTTAAAATAATTGTACAATATAATCAATTTTTTAATCCTTAATGGTATTTTAATGATACATAACTCATGTACTAAATTATTACGTCAGTATAATTTAATTTTTATTTAAAGTTCTTAATTTAAAAAATAAAGACATCAATTTCACGTCAATGTGAGTTTTAGACTAAAATACGTGGTAAAATAAAATAGGTGTTTACACCCCCTGCCACACGCCGAAAGGCGGCTTGCAGGGTACTTATGTAGATGTAGATATGAAGAATAGTATAACTCAAAAATCTTTCATTATATGCGCTTATGAAATCATTACAAAGATTGTCACATTTTGTGTTTTAATTGTTAGTACAGCTATGTAATAATTCATGTTGTCCCAAGTGCTTTGACTGATATATTTCCATTCCACAAAATTCCAATGTAATTTTTAATCTTTCTTACATGCTAGATGATACTCTATTTGTTTCAATATAATATTTTTGAGAGGATTCAGTGATGGAATTTTTGTCGAATTGGTGTCTTCAATCCAAAATTTGTTGAACAATTGACATAAGGAATATCTTTCATTTTTGGTGCCTTTGAGCCAATTCCTAGATAGTATTCATTATTTAAAAGTCATTGATTGATGTCTTAACCTCCCTTCCCAACCATCCCTCGATATCCTATCCCCAGAAGGGAATCTGCAAGTGATGATTCCTTCTCTTATGGGAAGTTTTGGTGACAGCATTTCCCATTCGGTTTGATTCGTCTCGGATCGCTTCACTTCCAAAGGCGTTTCGATTCATTCCAAAGGCACATTCACGTGCACGGCGAATCGCATTCCGATCGCCGACTGCGTGACGAAACAGGGTCGCCTCGTGGGAACCAGTCCGAGGGCGTACCCTTCCGGTTGCGTGTCCAATCGACTTTCCAGACTCAATCTGCCTCGTGACAGCCGTTTATCCATCCTAACAAGATGGTCTAAGTCTCACTTAGTAGACTATGGCGAGGCATTTGGTCCAGCGAGAACTGTCCACGTTGAGAAGTGCTAATGCGCTAATCTGATATTTAAACGGATAACTCAGTTCTTTTTTACGCTGACATGAAAGATCTTATAAATGTTGTTATTATTGATTAATTGAGGTAATAAAAATGCAATACTAAAGAACAATACATTATAAATATACTAATGCACCTACTGTTAATTGTGCAGAAAGAAAAATATCTTGACAAAAAATTTCGCCCAACGTGGGGCTCGAACCCACGACCCTGAGATTAAGAGTCTCATGCTCTACCGACTGAGTTAGCCGGGCGCTATATATGTATAATTTAGCGTAAATTAAATAGGAGTTTATTTTTTTCTATAATTATCTCCACTATTTAAGAAATTGCCGTCACATTGTTAATTATTTTATTATTCCCCACTAGAAAATGTGTATAAATAAGGGGTTTATCATTTGTCTTTATATTAATGCGCACTTTATATTGATAAATCCCATGAGACTAAAGGTTAAGGTTGATTCCATGAGGAAAAGTTTTCCGAAACTCCATTGCAATAAGACAGTTTGTTAAGAAGTTTGATTAAAGCATCGTTAAGGGATAGAGGCATTTGTAAATTGATATATTTATAAGAATTTAATTAACTAGTAAGTTTATGAGTTAGTTAGTATATAGCTTATTTTGATAAATGTTTAGAAAATTGAAGTATAGTAATTAGTTTTTAATATATAAGCTTTTAAAATAAATGTCCGTCAAATCTCACTTTCTAATATTCGGTTTTAATTTACTTTGATTGATATAAAATTGTACTGGCTAATAGCTTCTCCTTCGTAGAATCAATTAATTAACATACATAACAAGGTATTAACTTTATACTTAAACACGATACACGTGCATAAGATTGATAAGATAGCAAAACAAGACGCTCATGCAGTGCAATGTTGCTTAGAAGGTTGAATTTATTATCCTCCATAAATTGAAAGATATATACAAATATATACCAGATGATACTAATAGTGTTCGATAAATCACACTCTATGGATGTTATGTGTTATTTTATTTTTTATAAACTAAAATATTGCCATATATTTTATTAATTTTACTTGGCAAATATATTCAGATCATTCACTTTACAATAGATTTTTTTATGTTCTTTCAATGATTTTAACCTTTAAATTGCGTCAATTAAAAATATTCATATATCGATTAATATTCATTAAATACACCACATACTGAAAGTAAAATTCGAGAAATCTTCCCTGATAAAAATAATTCCAAAAACTTAGGCGAGAGTCTCTTACTGCTAGCCCACCCAAATTCATACCCATTTTATCAAACATAAAAGCCCTTTTTAAAACAGCACTGAAGGTACACTTATTTCTTTTAGTTTACGACTACCTTTCCGAAATAATACCAAATAGACGTATTTGATCCACCAAGCGACTACCCCTGACTCAACGCACCGGTACGGAGACATGAACGCCCGCTTATCCGTGGCCTGAATGGCAGGGAATTCGATACCGGGCGCCGTAGGTTCATCAATGCAGACTTGCCGAAACCAAAAGCTCCCGCTGCTAAAAGCGGCAATACGCTTCCCGCCCGATCCCATTCGGTAAGGAATCCTTCGATGGCATACGTCATCGTTTGCGGGAACAGATGTGCCTTCGGTCTGGACGGTGCTGGAACCAGTCATCGTCCCGGACCCCCCTTAATCCCCTCCCGAGGGAGGGGGACAAAGCGACCGGGAGAACATACTGCTCCCGATGAACTCGCTTGCCAATATGGGAGGAAAGAGATGGGCGGAGAATGAATTCGTTAACGAGCCGCGCTAAGTGTCCGGAGATTACGAGCGAGAAAACCAATTAGTTTCCCACAAAAGTATTTACGGAAATGTCTCGGGCGTTCATTGCCATATCGCCGTGCTGGGAGCTGACGCTTTGATTACGTCTGTTAGCTAGGGTGGAAATTTTATCCCTCGCAAGCAGATTCCGAGCCAAGTTTCGAAATTCACGCTTCCTTGTGCAGAGGGGAGGGGATGATATTCTATACTCATGCCGTATTCTTGAGCCATTGCGTATCGTGAACTAGGGTTGGGTGGAAGAGCACGATGCGTTTAGTGAGCGTTTATCGATCAATGCAGCTCTTATTATTAATTCAATGAGGATAATTTCGTATACAAGTACCTAATGTAGTATAGAGAAAGTGAGGTACCTACAGAAGGCTAAACAAGTAGAAGGTTAGTCCCTAGTTCATTTTTAATTAGTTGCTTTTAAAGATTATAGTGTTTATAGTATATTGCTAATGAAAGAATTTCAGGACTTCCTTAACCATCTAGTTTACTCATTCTATTGAGATATTCTAGAGTTTTAACTGTGGAAATATGAATTTGCAGCCAAAATGGTTAGATATCCTATGAATTTTGTTCTAAATATACTCCTTTTCTTACTCTTAAACGTGAATGTATCTTTGTTATATTGAAGTTCTGTATTTTTCTTGATAAGCAGATACAGATACAGCCTTTTCGATATTAAATTCACGTTAAACAAGACCAACTTATTATTACTTTAGATTACTCTAGGAAAATTATATTTTTTGTTGACTAAAGTAAATATCAGCATTGAAAACTATTCTGAAAAGAAGAGAATTTTTCTAATTCTTTGGCATTTCCTAGTACCGAAAGGGGTATTTTACAAAACCGGTATATAATTGAGTAACCGGTATATATTATTCCTATTTATAAGTAAAATAAAGAGATTTTGCTCAATGCTCAATGCAATGCAATTTGAACTAATCCTCTGCAGCGTTCATTCTCTCCCTTCACTTTTTAAACAAAATGAAATATGAACACCAACGTGGCTATCATAACACAGCGAATGTTTGAACTGAAGATCTTCTCGTGCGGTGGTGAAAACATCAGTCCTTGTTTGTATACGATACCCGGAGACTATCTTTCAGTGCGATCTTAGAATGAGTACGGCGACAACCGCGATCTGTTTGCTCCTCGGAGGGCAAAGCCACCGCCCCTGGGCCAATGAGCCGCTGCGGGTAGAGCCGACATCTGGCACGGATCTATCCGTCCCTTCCTTCAATTAAACCTCAATGTATTAACCATATGGGACACGTAACCGCACAAACAGGTGCCTCTCTTTGACGCGTTCGCATCCATTGTCCACATCTCCTGCAGTCATTCTTTTGTGCAGACGGAAGAGGGAGGGATACAAAGGACGCGGGAGGGAGGATGAGCTGCGATTTACTCCCGCTTCAAAACATATCCCATACGAATGAACCGACTTGCGATAATGGGGGCATACGGTTTTGGGCGGAATATATATATCTTTTTCGATCCATTTCGATCCTCGACTATCTATGGATGATCGGGAGAAAAAAACGGGTTGAATGCGACCGATGTCGAAGGTTCCAAAGAATGGGAATAACCGAGATATATGAGGTGTACAGATGTTAGGAAGTTAACCTTAAATGGTGGTAGAATTTGACAAAGAGTTGGCTAGAATACTTTAAATGTTTCTAGAGGAAAAACATGACTCCAATGCTAATACCTTTTGAGAATTTTGTTTGGTATCTGAAAGGTTGAATTCAAATATTTTAAGATCATTTGTTAATCAACTTTTAATACTATTTTATCAATATTTCAAAGTTAATATATACTCCAAAACTATCATTAAACTCTAATATAATATTTTAGATACCATCAATTCCTTTGTCCTGATTTCGTTAATTTCTATTTGGTATAGTTTCCTACTAATCATTTAGCGATTTTAATTTGTACAATCGTTATATTATGTTAATTTTTTTCAAGAAAACTTGCACTCAAACATTATTGCTCTTTTGCAGGGTCTTAGTTTATCATTGATATAAGCATTTTTTTTCTTTAGTATGTTTGATATTATTTATTTACATGATTACGCTCTAAGTTTTTTTTTAACTGATGCTTTAAAGAGGCATTTAATTGTTTTTGATGGATTCTTATATAAAGGATACATACATGTATTATGGTAAGGGTTCATAAATGAATGGAATTATGAATATGATAACAAATTGTTTATCACGTATTCAGAATAATTCCGGTTTTTTTAACCCAAAAACTTACTTTTCATCGTTCTATTTATAGCCCTAAATCTTCGCTGCCTTCAAAGTCAATTAAAAGTATTAAATCAGTGTTAGATAGCATTTAACTTTGTGACACTTGATTCAGAATGTATCAGTAACATCCTTATCCTTTAAAGCTCTATTTAAGCATATATTTACGCAGTTAAAGAGCACAAGCTCGACTTTCAATTTCAATGCCAACCTCTTTGAGTTCGATTTCTTTGATTCGAGAGTTAAGAATTCTCACTCATCAATTTTTCACCTCTACATAATCTTGAAATATTTAACCCGAGGAGTTTATAAGTCAAAAGATAATTCGACCATAGTAACGCTTTCCAAAACAAAAATTCGACACAGCCGCCGAACCACACCGTCACTTCCACCACTTGACCCTCAAAGCGATTTTCATTAAGAAGCCATTCATTTCTTGTTCACCGCGACAGAATGAATACACGCGAAATGTATACTCTTTCTTTTCCGCCGTCGAAACTCCTTTATCTCGTACGCCATCGTTAAAATCTCCACCGACTCGTACGACCTCTTCACGTCTTCATTCTTCTCTGGAGAGTGATGTTTCTTCCCTTTTTTTAACCACCATCCCGCCACCTGCTGTATCTATCCTCCCCTACCCACTTACCACTGACCTCCCCTCCCCCGGCAGATGCAAAGGGGAGAGACGAATGAGGGGAGTCATTGTGACGAACTCTGCAAGGCTTTCGGATACGTCGATGGAGAAAGGCCAGTTAAAGGCCTCGGCTATTACTCAAAGCTACGGAACAAGTCCCAAATGCACTCGCAGACCACCCTCCCTTCTCTCCATTCAGAGTCCACTCGTGATATGCTGATTCCCCGAGAGCGGGTGACTAATTTCTGGACGGGGCCATGACGGAGCGACGTTTATCCCATTAAGAGAACTGCTATCAAAATGGGAAGGGGTCGTAGGGAAATTAGCCCAAGACTAGATTCGAATATGTTTCCGACAGCAGTAACTCGTTCCGGGCAGAATGAGCTCGGACGAGTGATACGATATTTAAATGAGAACTGTGCGTGGATAGTGTGCAATAAGGTGACCTGCTTTGAATATAAAATTGCAGGGGAGAGAAATTATAGATCGAACCTAGCTAACTGGATGTATCTGAAATGGTTTTGGTTGTGGATTCGGGATGATGTACTGTGTTCATATTTGAACGAAAATAGAGTAAATACTACGATAAGAATAAGATGAAAATAAGCGTTTGGTATAAGATAAAACTAGGTTAAAAATGGTGCTGAAATCAACAATTTACTCGGGTGATATTTGCTATCGTAAAAGTTTTTTATTAAACAGATTTTAGTTTACTCTAAGGATTTATGTAAATTCCTTTAAGTACATGTAAATGAGTTTTAGTATATTTTATATCGAGAGCCCGAATCTTAATATTTGTGTAAACGTTTATAGTAATTAGTGTATTTGTTCATGTAAAACGGTTAGTTCTCGTAATCTCTACAAACGAATATGTTCAGGATTTACGTAATACTTCAATTCCATTTAACGCTTTAGGCCATAAGAAGCATTCAGGAAGACTAACGAGGCGATGAACATTCCAAACGTTGTCTCTTTCCCCTCCGACCTTCCCCCAAACGTGTACCACCTGACCCGCTGTTCCTCTGCCCTCAAACACGCTCTTACAAATATGTCCGTGACTCGGTTGTGGACAGGTGGGGACACTATGCTTTGTTTTTATAGCACCAGAATCATCCTAATGCCATTCGAACAAGCGGAAAACATATTCGTAAATGGCAAACATACTATAAGGTTCCACAAAACATTCTTCTCTACTGCGCTTAAAAGGATTATATTTGGAAAGGTTTTAGCGGCATTGTGAGGTTTTCCTAATCCATTGGATGTTTCCAGCCTTCTTAAAAGGGCGATTTATCAGTTTGGAGGGTTCTTCATTCATATTTTAAGTTCTATTTGACTAATAAAAGTCGTAATTTGAGTCATGCTATGTCGCAGCAACCAAGGCCCAAATGCAAACTTATTATTATTATAATTAGTATAGATAGAGTATGATTCAGAACAATACTTATTATTATTACGATTCAAAGAAAGGAAATGTGCATCATGCTTCAAACAAGTATTATTAAAAATAAGTTCATCCTCTTTAATCTTAAACACTGTAAAGCTTCATTAAATACAATCCCATCTTACTTCAGTAAAATAGAAGATGGAAAATATCTACTATGAGAACATGAATTTATTCCAAATAATTTACTTAAATGAGTACAAAATGTATAAATAGGAAATAAAGAAATCTATTAACATTTCAATATTCGTAACTGTGTTAACTAAACTAAGAACTCTTAGTTACTTCTGTTCTTCGTTCATTTAAAATGGATCCTTTCACAAAGTAGGGCTTGATCGTAACAAATTGATTTTGAATCATACGTTAATTGAAAGGTGGTATCCTAGGGTAATGAAGGTATTAAAACTCACACAGTATGAACATTTTTGTGAGTACGCAAGATAAACAGAGATAGATATACTCCTGACAACGAGAAACTTTAAACAACAATAGACTCGTGATCGTCAACAAAAGCTCTGAATGGAATCTGAAAAAGCACTTGCTCATTCGTTTACATTGTGAAAAACTGCAAGGTGTTTAAAAAGCAGGACCAGTTTTATTTAAAAACCACCCCGAGTGTAGAGTGTAGAAGCGTGCCCTTGATTAAAGGGACGCGAGGTTTTTAAATACCACGTGTATTGCCTTCCTCTGGGTTGAAGGCAAGTGCCCGTGGAGGAAAAGGTTTGGTTAAGTGCAGAGAAGGGGGGGGAGCTGTGGGGGAGGTTTCATTCATCCAGGCATATTGAAAGGAAGGCGATTCCGGGCGATTTAGGTGCCATCTGTCGCTTGCAGGAAAGGGAATACTTAGAGATACTGCAGGATTTGAAGGGCGGGCAATGATGCAGGCGGACTATGGGACACATGGTGGCTGCATTTAGTTTTCATTCGATTCCTTTTTTGTTTGCTTTATGGTGAACGAAGGGGAGGAGGCATGTATGCCATTTGGATTTTAGTTATGCAAGGCCAGCGTGATTGGCAACTGATGTTTTCCATTGGAACTGTACATCAAAGGGTGGTCTATCTAGAAGTCTTATCTACGAAATGACTTTCTATGATCTTGTTTCTTTTTTGTTTTGAGGAGTCCCCCAAGAATCGGGCGGAAAATTGAAGGTTTATGTGGTTCCTTTGTGAGTTGGATGGGTCTTCAATTATGAATAGATGAGGAGATCTAAGTAAACGAGGAAACTGTACTTTGAAGGAACACTGTGGTAATTGAACGATGCTCTATGAAAATGAATGAATTTTAAATAGAATACGTATTACGTTTGGATTAGGAATTTAAATGGTTCACTGTTCTTAAAATTGACAATAATTTAAAAAATTACTCCAAAGAATATTTTGTTTCCTTTAATATTATTTGGAGTAATCAACAAAAGTTTTTTTGACATTTTGAGACATTTTGAGACAAAAGCTCATAGTAGTCATATTATAGATAAATAAATACATTTATGTATGATATTTTGTCCATAATTGATTTGTAAAGATATGACTCAATTGGAAGTGTTATTTTTTATATTTTGTGCGGACTATTCCTATAGAGTTGCACTATATTAGAATATAACTTCATTTAATTTAGTAATCAAGCCATTCTGTTTCCCTCCCTATACATAATCTAAGTTTTCAATTCACCAGAGTCATAATTAGTCTTTTTACATTATTTGTTTACTCGTAAAAGTTTTACACTTCATTTAATCTATGCAACTCTATCTTTTGATGTTTGATTTTTGTTTTTTTTCTATTTCTACTTTCTTTGATTGGTGTTTGCTTTATATTTTCGTGTATGCTGTTTAAAAGGAAATAATAGTCTCAATATTATTGAAAATTTTGTAAAGAAAAGAGTTAGACTTTCATTTAATTCATGGTGATCATACTATATATATTATAATACGATATATATCGCTAATCATTTTTAGTTAGCCGACTTATTTCATAGGCTTTCTCCAACAACGTATAAGCAATTAGTTCCTTATCTTGGATATTTTTTTGTCCTTTTGAAATAAGTTAAGGCAAAATTTAGATCATGAAGAGCTTAACCCGAACTGAAAACAAATTGAATAGATATTTCTGAATCAAAACAACAGATGAAAATGTAGACGCTTAGAAAAGAGACGGATAAACGTTCATAAGCGTATTATATATTATCAGCTGCAGATTTTATAAGCAAGATGTAATGAAGATAAAAAAGGGGAAAGTACACTCCAATGACCTTATGGACGAAATATTCTTATGAATAAAAATAAAATAAATAGGAGCATAGAAATGAATAGTAGATCCTAGGTTATCTAAAATAATCTATTCTATCACCCAAATATATTTAAGAACAATCAAATGAATTATGAATTTCATTTCATCTTAATTTCATCCCTTTGAAAATGAACACCGAGATGATGGAGTATGGATGGACTCTTTTCTTCTCGTTACTTCCTCAAACCCCAACGTGGATTCATTTACCGCTCCACTTCTGCGAAATATGCAATCAGTAGTAACGAATGAAATCGTAAAGCCATTTCCAGTCGGAATTTCCAATCAGCCGAAATTCGAACCCGGTACCTTGGGGTGCGAACAATGCCTCTCAGCGGGCGGTCAGTGAATCGAAAACATGCAGACATTGCTTTGAAGAGTCGCCGAACATCAAATACTCCGAGCAACACGTTTTGAGATATATTCGTGAATTTGTACTGCCGTCGTTGAAGTCTTTGGAAAGATCCGAATTCAGTTTTTCTGGAATTATCATCGGGAATCTTGCCAGACTGACGTGGCCATATTTGAATTAAGAGGGAACATATTGGACCCCCTATTCTGGATGCCAAATGCAATTATGCGGGTGTGCTCTCACAAATAGTCGGCGGTACTTATTGCTGGAATATCGAACGTGAAAATTCTCTCCCCTCCTCCACATCTGTCGCGAGATTTGCATCTCCTGCGGTGATATAATCCTTCCAAAAGCTCAATTCAACCGAGAGTTCTTCACCGCAGAGCCACGGCTTGGCTCCACCATGCAACGATGACTGTGCTTTGTGGAAGGCCCTTTTTTTGTATCCTGGATCTCCCTCTAGAATTCTTTTTTTGTGTTGTTGCTAGATTAAGTTTGCCCTCGGACATACAGGCGACTTTTTTTGTTTGAGGTGGAAACCATAAAAAATCTCCTTAAGTTTGTTTGTTGGTTCGAGTAACGTTTCTATGGATTCTTTGTGTCTGTCTTTAATTTCAGCTTGTAAGGTATTCTCTTTCATAATTCTGAGAATAATTGCGTAAGTATAAGATAAGTGATGTTATTTGATTAGTTGCTACAGCTTCCTAAAAACTGTGCATCATCTTTTTTTAATATCAAGAAATATTTACATTACATACTTTTAAAGTTTCCATTTAACTATTTTATGTTTATCCACAAATGTTGTCCAAAAGACCAATTCATTCAATCTCATATTAATAATCAGTCACGGATCAACACAATTATTAGGGTTTATTCATTGTTTCATTCAAGTTCCCACTAAGACTTGAGTAAGGATCCACGCGGAATGACTTATAAAAAAACTTTTAATATACCATTGTATGAATGAGTGTTTTGTTACTTATGAAGTATTATAAATCTCGAGATTATTTTATTCTGTCAATTTTAATGTCTTCAAATAAGTGAAATATGAATCTCTCTTTCAAAAAGAATTTTGTGTTAAAGGAAATGACCGCTTTGAAAGTGTCTTAGTTGAAGTAAAACATAAATTTAGAATGCTATTGGTAAATATAGTACCTTCATGTTATTTCATCTATGTTATAATTATCGATGCTTATGGGTCAATTGGTTCTTTATAAATTTTGCAGA
Organism: Pantala flavescens; assembly: GCA_020796165.1. Lineage (NCBI taxonomy): Eukaryota > Metazoa > Arthropoda > Insecta > Odonata > Libellulidae > Pantala > Pantala flavescens. The sequence continues at coordinate 41,469,842 of CM036881.1, read as the reverse complement.
TAGTACTTAACAAAAACTTATGAAAGTATGCTGGGTATTAGCCTTGACGAAGTTTATCATTTATATACACATACGTATTGTAATAAAATTTTTAAGTTTTCAAAGATTTAATCTCAAATACTGGTACATATTTACAGTTACAGCATATTATGAACAAGCCTCGGTAGCGCAGTAGGCAGCGCGTAAGTCTCATAATCTTAAGGTCGTGAGTTCGATCCTCACCCGGGGCATTTTTTGGCTCTAAAAACCTATAAAAATACCAAAAATTAATTTTTCTGAAAGCTGCTTCTACTGACGTATACAGTTATTTGTTGGACAACCAATAACCATATTAAATTATTGAATTTTTTTCCATTGGTTTATTTCTTGTTCGTGTTTGTTATAACATATAGTACACCACAAGATTAGCAAGATAAATAATAAAATAAACCATTATTAACATTCTAACGATGAGAATTTGCTTCAATTGCTGTAATTATATTTGCATGTTTATGTTACCTTCTCTTACCCGGCTATTCTTCTAATACATTTTGAGATAATTTTGGAAACTAAAATATAGGATCGCAATACATATGGTTATTATTTATGATATAGATTATGGCTCGCTTTCTGATCAATATAAGTGTGATATAGTTTAACATATCTTAAGGCTTGCAATTCAAGAGAATTCTGATGAGATTTGTTTTCACTATAGCTATTAAAATTAAAGGATTGATACGTGAATTTTTCGATAAACTGAAGAATAAACTAAGTTTATTAATAATCATAAATAATAAAATATATCGAGGCATTTTTCATACATTTGGTGTGAGGGGGTATAGCTCAGTGGTAGAGCATTCGACTGCAGATCGAGAGGTCCTTGGTTCAAGTCCGAGTGCCCCCTTCTTCATTTTATGATTGTTAAAATACCTTACCAACACCGTCAAGAACAAAATACAACTATATTATTGAAATTGAGTTATTTTTTTTCTTTTAAGATTCTATTACTTTTAATGAAAAAAAGTTAATAATATCATAGGTACTTAAAGCTGAGACAATAGATTAATTAAATGCAAATGCAGTTTGTGAATGTTAACATGTAATCAATAACTAATGAAGTGAAAAAAAGTTTATTCGTTAAACCCTATATAATGATAGCAGTAAGAATTATTGAGTTAAAACAAATACCATATATCCTTACAAAAGCATAGAGATCCGAAGGAACCAGAGTGACAAGCGCCTAGTATCAAGTAAAATTTTATTGAATAACGTGTTGAGGAAACCATAACCATTCACGCACCTCCAAGAGCAATAATGCATTGCACAGAGGTGCCATGCCCTGACGCAAAATTTATGCTTCTATAAAGAGATCTCGCAAAACCAAGAAAATTCAGATTTTGTAATTTAGTTTTAATAACTCTTTTATAACCCAACGCCTCGGTAGCGCAGTAGGCAGCGCGTAAGTCTCATAATCTTAAGGTCGTGAGTTCGATCCTCACCCGGGGCATAATTTTCCTCCAATTTCGAAAACCCCTTCGTTAGTGTCGAGAAAATGATGTATTTTTTATATCTTTCAATTACTCATTATTGTCCAACTTCTCTTCTAAGGATTCAAAAAAGATGAGATAAAATGATATGGCTTCAGATATTTTTGTTTGCAGACAATTGAAACAGCAAATTGAATAATATTATAGGAACTTAAATCTGAGACAATAGATTAATTAATGTAAATGAAGTTTGTGAATGATATTATATTATAAAAACTAATGAAATTAAAAACGTTTATCCGTTAAGTCGTATATAATGATAGCAGTAAGAATTATTGAGTTAAAATAATTATTATATATCCTTACAAAAATACAGAGATTTGATTGAAAGAGTGTGAAACAAGTGCCCGGTAGCAAGTAAAAAAATATTGAATAACGTGTTAATGAAGCCATAACCAATCATCCGCTTCCAAGAACAATACTATATTGCACAGAGGCCTGATACCAAAATTATACACCTAAAAAGATCCATCTCAATGCTAAGAAAATTCAGTTATAACTTTTAATAACTTTGTAAGACACCAATGCCTCGGTAGCGCAGTAGGCAGCGCGTAAGTCTCATAATCTTAAGGTCGTGAGTTCGATCCTCACCCGGGGCATATTTTTAGTATTCTCCTTTCAAAATTAAACATTTTGGTACATCCATGTGATGGATCGCGATTCCTTAAAACATACGTATTACGTGACATGTTTAAAATTTCCAGTTCCTAGATTAGATGCAAGGCATAGATATACGTATTTTCAAGAAATGATTATATTCATCTTCAATACCTTCTCTTCAGCAATCGTTATTAATTGCAACCGAATTGAATCACTCATTTTATAGTAAGTTTTGGTATCAAAGAGTTTCCTTTTTATATATTTATTTATATTTTCTTATTCATCTATCTTATAGGGAGATACAAGTTTCAGTTTGCCCGTGTTACTATTGCAGGTTTCGTTTCTTTGAAATAGAGATTAGTTGCACCATAGATTGACTAAAAGGTCAGTATATATAATGGTAGAATTTCGTTCAATTTTCAATCAGTACAAAGCACATTTTACTTAGCGATTTAACCAATTCTTATCGACCCATGACTGTGACCACGTTCCAGTATTGGTCATGCCAGTGAACATACGGCACCGACATGGACAGTACTGTACATCCCTCACCAAATGAATCCCAATCTTCATCCACCCAATCTCCCAAGAGACGGAACGAGATTTTTCGGCTAATTCCATTCATTCCGACTTCATTCTTCCCGAATTAAGCCCCATGAGCAGCATCAGGTGAACAGATGGACCACGATCCACGTGCATTCAATCAATCCAGGAAGCGTTACGTCACTGCCTCTCCACCCTGTTCATCCATCTAAGAACCTCCCGAGCGGATGTTTCGTCAAGAAACAATAGCGCGAAAATGATCCAGACGAACTGTATCCAGCTTTATGCTTTCCTTCCGTAGGAGGGCGATGTTTGTAGAGGGGGAATGGGGCCATGGGGTGGGTAAGGGTACGTGGGGGTTCGGATGAGGGTGGGGTACGTAGCAAGGCAAAGGGTTAGGGTATGGTGAGGAATGGTTTGCTAAGGAGGGTTGGGCAAGAACTGGGGAGGGTATAGGGTGGTTGTGGTGCGGGTAACAGGATGGTGTGTTGTAGGAGAAGGATGGGCTGGACAAGTAAGGAGGGTGAGTTGGTGTAGAGCTCTGTAAGGATCGTAGTATGAGTTATGTCGGGGTGTAGGATGGGGTACGCCATATAGAAGGGGGGCCTATAGGGGAACGTGGGCGCTGGTGGAAAGGGAAGGCGTTTCAGGAAGCGGAACCCTGCCCGCCCCTTCCCCTCGAACCCTTTGTTATTCCCAACCTGCCTTTCCATCCCCCATCCGAACTCTCTTTCATGAAAATGTCTTTAATAAGTAGTAATGGACCCCGGTGTTTAAATGGAGTCTGGAAACCGCTAATGTGAAACATGTTAAATGATCACCCTTTGTGAAGCGGACGTCTGGAATGAGCTTGTCTCGTACGGGTTTTTCAATGAATAGGACAGGGTTTAGACAAAGTTAAAAAGGCGGAGAGAAGCGGTGAATTGTGGGTACAGGTGTTCACTCGCGGGCTGCTTGCGTATGTTGTTGAGTGGAGTAGCGGAGATGAAGGAGGCCACTAAAAGGAATGAGGAATAACTACTCTAAACGATAATGGTTAATCTAATGCAGTTTAAAGGGAGCAGGAAATAGGGTCTACAATTAGCTGAATGAACATTGATTTATAATGAAGAAATAGCTTTAGAAAGATAAATAAAAATGGTGGATAAAGATATTATTAGTTTCAGTACTAAAAATCGTGCTTTGTCTACGTGAAAATTATTAATCCTGAAATTTGATTTTCATGCAAAACAGAGCTACAAATATTTCTTATGAACATATTCTAAATAAATGTTAGTGTATTAATATTTTATAGAAATATTTTATTAGAGGTTTAAGGTATCTAATAAAGATTGGTTGTTATCTACTCACTTGCAGTGCAATGCTTAGTGATTAGTACCAAGGAAACGTTCTTTTATAAATAAAGTTCAAATTTTACAGAGCAAAAATTAATTTCTAGGTGATATTTAGGAAGAATCTGAAGCATTATGTGTATAAGTAGCTCGAACAAGGTCATTTTGAAATTATAGTAAGTCAGGGAAAGATAGATCGAAAGCACACTGTATTCATTATATTGAAAAAAAAATATATTATAGCAATTATTGTGCACTTAGGCAGAAGTAAAATGATCAAGCCGTATTAAATTTAAATATAGCATGCAAATATAGCTTCAACAATTAACTCAACCTTACAATTATTTGATGTAATGAGTGCACACTGAAAACGTGTTCTCGTAATTTTTTAGGTCAAAGGTACAACTCGATTTATTTTGATCCTATTCATTCCAAATATTCATTTCCCTAGAATACTGGCGTTATCATCTTATATACAGCTTTGCAGAATACTAATTATACTAATTTTTGCAATGTAAATTGAAGTTTTACGATTAAAACCACACCCATCGTTATTTGCTATACTAAATCGTTATTTACTGATCGTAATATAAGTCGTTATCACCAACAGATTTAGCCTTTTTTCATTCTAAAGAATGCTATAGTTTTCTTAACTAAACGCTTTCGAATTTATATCTTTACCTTCCCACCTCTGTTCATTCTATATCTCCGTAATAATAATCATAGCGTTAATCTGAATCCTTATCCGACCTCGCAGCATCCCGCAGGAGCCGACACGTGGCGAAGTACGAACGTCAAAGGGCAAAAGGGGAATATCACAATGAAAAGGAGCTAATTTACGACCTCACAATCCTGAATTAAAATGTACGGACTGCGCAGATGTTTAAATGCACTCCCGATTCAATTCTCTACACCACATGATCCCCGTCTTATCTAAAGTTTCGCCTCGAATTTGATTTGCATTTCTTTTGCGAATTGTTTCCCTCCGGACTTCTTTAGGATGCATTTAGCTCGATGCAAATTCCTCTCTTACGAGATAAGAGCGGTTGTCGTTGATTTCACGCTGCAAGGTTTAGCAAGAGATAAGGATAGTGTTGGGAAGGAAATTGATTCGAATAAAGCTGTAAGTCATATCCGAAATGTGGTCACGGTCCATTGAGACTACATGAATGCTGACACAATTTATTACGGAAATGAAGATAAATCTCTCGGGATTTTATTGGTTGAATCTCATTGATGAACCCGTTCCACTCTTTTATAAAATATTAATATTTAAATTTATATGTTTTACTATAGTCTTTAGTGATTTTAACTAAAAGTTTTACTTGGTGTTCTAATCAGTTTTTTTTTGAGATATGCAGTTTGATTCGTAGTATAGGAACGGTGAACATGTAACATGGGAAATAAAAATTTAGTGTTTATTTGATTCTCCCATTTATAGGTAAATTACAAAAAGAAAATGATGGTCATATTATTTATCCGTAAATTTAATCTCCTGAAATTTATTTGACCATTGAAAAGTAACATATTTCAGGTTTGAGTGAGTTCTAATAATCTATGAATATCAATTCTCTATCTTACCTTTGGTACGAAATACGTAATCATAATTATTAGACTTTGCGAAACCTTTTTTAACAAAAAATTATTAAATATTATTAAAATGATTATTTTAGTATTACCCCAAAAATTAAAACAGGAAATAAAATAAATTTGTACTGTTTGAACCATTTAAGATTTTTCTGATTCCCAAATTTGACTGCCAGGCTTTTAAAGTTTCTTGCATACCAATCCTTGCATGTAAAATTCTGAAGGAGGATAAAATCCTCAAAGATGCATTTTTGCATACAAATTAAAGAAGTAGGCAGGTTTATGGGTGTGGAAGTTTATAATTCTTAGAAGCATGTGGGAAAAACTATTATAGCTGACGAAGGTATAGCGGAAAGAATTACTCTCTTAAGACTAAGTTCAATTGAGTAGTAAAGATTTTAATTTTAACCCCTTCCAAAATATTCATGAATATTCTGTATTTTAATTGCTAAATTTACGACGGAGATGCAGTCGAGTGTCGAGTACGAACTTCCCTTGCAGATCATGTCGCATATTTACGTCATATCCGCTTGAGCGATTTCTCAGATAAAATTACATGGCGTAAGATATGGCAAGGCGCTGTAACGGAGTAGAACTGGTAAGTGCTGGAGACGCTATGGAGTTTATGGTACGAGCGCCTTAAAGCGTGAGGCTTATCAACTAAAATAGAGATCTTGAGTTTCGTCGTCTGGAAAATGGAGGCAGGGAAGATGGTCGTAGCGCCATCTTAGTAATTAAATTTTCTTAATTGGCAACTATTTCAGTAAACGGCGTTCGACTGAAAATGTGCCCTCTGCCAGGGGAAGGCCTGCAATCCAACGAAGGACAAAAAGAAGTTGATGATGAATCGAAATTGAGAATTGTGCGATGAATACGTAGGATTTAAATTTGCCATTTATAAATCAAAATTTGATTTTCAATATTATATTATTAAATCATATATAGTAAGAAAATATTGATGAATTTTCTGATATGCTGTACTTTTTTGTTACTCAAAATTATGATTTGAAAAGTAGCTGAGTTTAAGTGTGAGATTTTCCAAAGAAAATTCCTAAATCTCTCTACAAATATTCAACATATTTTTGGTAGAAACATATTATTTCTCTTGATATAATCGTACTAAGAAATTTATAACTGAGGGTAAATTGGGTGAAACTGTTTCATTTACAATTATGATTCCTACTTAGACGTTCTGAGCCCGAAAAATGAAACTGCTTATCTATAATTGTAAGCAATATTAATAATAGTTACCAAATCTAATTAAGATTATTTATCATTCCTCTGATGAAATATTATCCTATAATATAATTTTCATTTATAGATTATATTATATATATTATAATGTGAATTTTAATATTTTGAACTTCAGAGATGTACGCTTTGACTATAAGATTGCATGCTTGTTGGAATGTTTTTCTAATTATTATTAAAATTATTTTTACGTTTTCGATCATCGGTAACTTTCCCAAATTTAGTAAAAACAGACTGAACCGACCATATATGGTTCACATTTCTGTCAGTGATATCCTATTCATCTTCTATCACACTCATGGTCCTTTCACACATGCGACCCCGTTCCATCGTCCGAGGAGTTACAAACTCGGGCAAATGGGTCTAAGATACTACGAAGACACTCGGTCTTGAAGGGACAAACCCTTTTCTTATGGAATCTCCCACGCCCATATCTTCCACGAGGAACGTCTGTGACGCAGAATCTCAACCGGGTCTCAATTTTGGAACGCGTCCAAAACTGCGAAATATTTCGCGTCCTAAGCGACGAGGGCAAGAAGTAAGAAAAAGGCGGGAAAAGGGGTGGTGTGGGGGAAGGAAGAAGAAATGAGCCCGCCGTGTTGTTGTCGCTAAGGGAGTTCGGGAAATGAGCAATCTGTACTGCGCAGGTCATTAACTTAACGAGTAGGGCCTTAATCTTAGCCTCGGAGGAAAGTGGGAGGCGTGGGAGGTGGGAAAATCGGCGAAGCGATGTCTTCCACTCCGCCCCCCCAGCGCCCTCTTATCTAACTCGCACTTTGCCTACGAGAGGAGCCACAGTCGCTTATCGCAGTAAACCTAAGACGACTTATTCATCTCTTGGGTTGGCTTGGCTTCATCTCCTGTCTCCGGAGGCTGCTTTTCTTCCCTATCCTCTGCGGAGATCTCCTTACTCCCACTCCACCTGTTTCGCCTTCTCCAAACGAATTTCTCTCGTGCGCTATCTCACCGTCTTTCCTTTGATTCTCTTCCCTCCCTTTCCAACCAAATTTGCATTTCATGATAAATTAGGTTCTCCCCTGTTATAAATATACTGGAAGAATAAAGTTCCTTTTCCCTTAAGAGGTTTCGCATTCTGGAGGAATTAAGGAAGGGAAATAAGAGTAAGATGACGGTTAAAATTTGTGTTCAACCTCTGAACTGATTTTATTAAGGTTATGACGCTAGTGAATATGTTTACATAGGAGTATGATAATTTCTATTGGTGCGGGTTTATGAATAAATCTACGTGAGACATGGCACATTGAGAGTATTTCAAAACGTATGGATTCGTTCTTCGTAATTTCACTCATATGTTCACTCCATATGCTTAGCTAATCAGTATTGTTTCTTTCGTAGCAGGTTTTGAGGTAAAATTTTATTATACTGGCTGACTTTTCTCCCACTTTTATGCTATTTCCTCCTAACCTAACACAGCAGTCAATAATATCGCTTGAAATAGTTATAGGAATCAAATTTACATTCGTTCATTTTCGAAAATTTAGAATTAATTTTTTATAGTTAAATTTTTGTTTTTCATTCATGAAGTACAGAAATTTATAAAAGTAAAGAAAACATTTACGGTGGGTGTAATGTAGATTGTAAATTTGAAAAATCCTCTTTGATTGCAATTTGATTATCATTTATATCACTTTGCTAGATATTTTTTCTAGACTGGTTTAATAACAGCGAAAAATAAACAAAAATGATACATAATTAATTTGTATTAAGACAAATTGAAGTAATTCTATAACCTAAGAAAAATATTTGGCTACTTCGCAGAAAAATTTGAATAATAATAACTATTTAAAACAAAACATATTTCTTAAAGCACCGTAACGAGTTCTGTGTGCATTAATGTGAGGAGGAAAATTGAAATGTCAAAGTATGCTTCATATTTACTAGTACATTTCGAGTATATCTTTAACTCTCCTACAAATTATTTAGGTTGCTATTTATGTATTTAGGTACGTATAGGTTATCTCATCGAAACGAAGGAGATCCCAACGTATCGCAACGAACCAAAGATTATTTCAACCTCGGATAAGGGTTCCCATAAACCTCCTTATATCAGAGATCCGCCCTAAACTTCGGTGAATAATGCTCAAGACACCTTACATAATAGAACACGCTCTTCTCCATAAGCCAAATAAAGACGGCATCCTGCTTCTCCTCCTTCTGAACAATTTTTCCTCTCTTTCCTCCATCCCTCACCCTTCGCTAAGCCATCGGGAAGTGGTCTCCTCTCCCTCACGACCCCACTCCTTTCATCTCGAGGCTTATCCTCCATAACTCATCAACTTGGCTCCCTCATCTGCGAGGAACGTACGAACTCCCTCGCTCGTAATTCTCGCATTTGCCGCCAGGGAGCTCCACGTAGGCGAGGGAACAGATAGGGCGACGTAGATTGCAGATTTCGGACGCTTTTCTCGAGGAGAAGGGTGGAGATCCTCCGGAAAGGGTCTTCTTAAAGGTCTTGCGTTTCCCGGAGTGTGGGAAGGGGGTCGGGTCGAGGCGGAGGATGATATTTCTGGTGGTTTAAGGGGGGGATGGGAACGCCCCTGACTTACGGCGAAGGCGTTGTCTGAGGAGAAAAAGGGATGGAGTCGAGACATCCGTGGAGGAGGAATAAAGATAAAGCGCGGGTTCTCCAGAAGGGAGGGAAAGAGTAATTGATTTGCTTTCGCGTGGTCGGAGCTTTTACCCAATTTGCGGTTAAATAACCGTGGCTCTCGAATTAGAAGAGATAGCGGGAGAAGAAGAATGAAGGAATGGCTGCGGAAACACTTTTCGGGAGATTTTTTTTTCTTCTTTCAATAGAAGGGGTTAGGAGTGGGTGTTAATCGTGGAAACTGATACATCCAGGTTGCCATCAGTCTTGGGCATATCTAGTGACTTAATAAATAGGTAGAATTAAAGATTTACGCTATATGCTACAGTCTTTTTCAAATTAATTGTTAGGACTAATATCTCAAGTCTCTATGTTCATTCGTTGTCAAGAGAATAAACAAACTCTGTCGTTATAAAATGTTTATATATTCGAAGTCAATGCAGCGATATTTCTACAAGAATTTGATCCCCAACTCATTACGTTATAAAGTAAATTATAAATTACATTTTTTATTTTAATTTATGACTTCTCAGTCTCAATGACTTTAATTGGCATGATTATATAATATAAATAACTTTTAGAAGAGAATTTTCCCTCTTATATTTCACAATTGGGATTTTATAATTTAGAAATGTTTCAAAAGACATACTTATTTTCGGTTTTCTGTCAATTGATATTTTGTATATATTATTGACATATGATAGCTAATATTCATGTAAATATGAATATATTTTTCGTATCACAGTTTTCTTACTATATCGAAGCCTTTAAAAGAAAAAAACCCTTAAGCCAATAATGCACCCGTACTTAATGCATTCTCACCGTTGTATCATTTACAAGGAAAGATAAGACACAAATACCCTTTCGTCGTATTCTCAATACATGTTTTCTATAATGAGAGTATTAGATTATAGTAATTTTAAATATATTATTTTAGTTTCAGTAAGAGATGCAAAACTATACATTTACGCGAAATTTATTCAGTAGTAAGAATGAGGCATATTCGCGAGCGTATTTGGAAAGATGGTAGGAAATGGCAAGGACGAAAAGTGGAACTTACATCTTGAATCCAACTTTCGGAAGATATTGTTACTTTTACGACGAAAATGATCGCCTTGACGATATGGTGGAGGATGGAAACTTCGCAAGATTCGCGGCACTTCGGTATAAGAGCGCAAAAGGTTTATGGTTATTGTTTTCGAAGTGCGAGAAAGGTTATTACGTAGTCTGCAGCTTACTGTGACCGTTTTAGCAGTGCGAAATCGATAGTCTCACAGAGTTGAAGTTAGATAGCAGAAAATATTACCTTGAAAGTCCTGTTTTAGGTATATCCCCGGCTAAAATACTATAACATCGTTGCAATTTATGGAGGTAGTAACATAGGATGAATATAAAGCGTTGTGAGGAAATATACTTGATGTATTCAAACTTAACTTTCATATTGCAAAAAATACCTTAATTTTACATTTTCGCGATTTTTATTGGGAAATTTAATAATTAACTAATATTATTATAGGATAAATCATATTTCTGTAGATGAATAATTATCCTATATCTGATAGTTATACCGATGTATCTGTACTAATTTCATTTCTTTGTGTACTAGCCATTTCATACAAATATACTTATCTATAAATTATTCATTAATGAGCATTGAATAATTCTTGTATATAATAAATATTTTTGGCATATTATATAAAAAATTTACTGATCTATGTATATTATATATACTTTTTAAATTTTACCAGATAAAAAAAACCTTAAGAAAAATTTATGAAATTCTTACCCATATAAATATACCATCTGCTTTTTTTGAATCAAAGTGATGGCTATGATATATCCGCAAACGTACCTTATATAGTTTATTAAGTAAGCTAATACATTATCCATTGAATCTAAGTTTGAATATTGAAGGAATGGAATTGATTTTAAATTTCAGAGAAAATTTTCGCTACAATAAACATGTATCTCAAACTCTCATTTTACTTATAACCACAAATTTATTTTATTGAGGTTATTTCATAGAAATTTTCACTCCTTTCATAAACATCGCGCAATCGTTTATAGAATTTACATTTCGTTTAACTAACTTTGAAAATCCATTGTATAGTTGTGTTCGGTGTATAATTTTTCATTTTTATTTGTTTGTATTATAGTTATTCTTAGCTCCTTTATTGTTTATTAATTCATTTACGTTTATTGTTATTGTTTATTACATCGTATAGTTGTATTTGTTGAATAATTTTTCGTCTTTAGTTGTTAATAATGAGTATTGCGTTATTGTTTATTAATTATTTAAATTGTTATTGTTCATTAAGCTCTCAGTTTGAGTTGATTCCATTTTTAATAACGATTAATAATTAAAACCCTTTAATTCATTTAACTCTTTGCATATTCAGAAGTTAGAAGAACGTACCATCATATCCTTTAATGGACCATTGGGAACTTAATGACCGACCGACATAAAATCAAACAGAACGCCGAGGAAAATAACATCCCCCCAGATTCTTCCTTTCCAATTCCCCTTCAGATTCAGCTTCCTTATCTAATCTCTCAGTTACTTCGTTACCCCGACTCCATCTCCCGCGCAATTCATTCCGTTTAATTGAAATCTTCGGCTGAAATATTTAGAAGAAGACATATGATTGTTGGGAGCCACGTTACCATGGAAGGAGATATGTAAAATGGAATCTGTCGCTGGAAAGGGTTAATGGAGCGTATTGCTTCTTCTGTCGGTTGGAATATGGAGGAGAGGGAGGTGTTTCCAATATGTTGCAAAATGCTTGCTAGACAACCGTATTTAATGGAGAGTTGATTGATGATATATTACGGGATATAGAAAATAATGGAGCAACTCTTATTCGTAAGATTTTTTATCGAGACAAATATATTCTGCGAAAAGATTATAGAATATGTAAGGGGTAATTAGATTAATAGTGGAATATTTCCTTTTCTTGGTTCGTGAATTAGTTTATATATACGAGACTTTATCATATTTCAGGTATGAACAATATTTTGTGATATATGGATTGTAAATCCATCTTTTTCATTTCAATCTATGAATATATTTGTGTCGAATGTAATTAGATCATAATCTTATGAGACGTAAACGTAACCAGATTGTGGATTAGGATTTCTTGCTATGTATTAATAAGCCACACCACTCTTGTATGATATTTTTATGATCATAAATGTGCTACGAAGCTATTCGAGAAGTCTTGGTACTCCACTATCGTAATGGTTCGAATAAATTTTAATTATTGTGATATTTTTTCTCAATGATATTCGGTTTTTGAAAGTTATTAGGCAGAAGAATAAATAATATGATTTAGTATAACGATAATGTTTAGAATATACTCATTTAAAGCACTTGAATTATTAATGGATTTGATCATGTTGTATCGTAAAATGAAACTTCGCGTAAAAATCTAATTCGTATACGATCTATATACATATTCCATAGTTAAAAAATCGCACGGCAAAATCGGACCACTAATTGTCGCACATATTTCTACCATTCATTAGTTCCTTCTTCTTCCATTAAGCGAATTAAAGAGATCCCATTTCTTCCCAAGAGGCCGTCATAATCCGATAGCTTCGAGCGCTCACGTGCCAAAATCCCTGCGAATCCGCTCCCTCTTTACGCAATCGACCGAATTAGAACGTATCCGGTAATAAGGTATAGAGGCGCTGCGTTCCAAAGCCGTAGAACGTCTTCCAAAAGACCGAAGTAACTTCGGAGTTCGGAGAGGACCTTACGTAAAGCTCCTTTCATCTCGGAGGCACGTCACGTCTTCGTGGGTCTTAAGGAGTTCTCCCGGAGTTAAGACGGCCTCGCTTAATGGAGTTCCCCCCTCCAAGCGCTACTTGGAATCCTCCGTGGGCAGAGCGATAAGTTGCATCGTCATTGGAGGGGACCAATTAGATGCGCCGCGCACCCGTTTTGGTTTGGGAAAGGGAAATACGGACGAGGAATTCAATTGAAATGGATTGGCGCAGTCGACATGCTTTTGTTTCGAACGCGCGAGAACTGTTATCGATTGTTTAATTTACTGTATCATAACGAGTGGGATATGCTAGAGTTTAGCGAGTTTCATTTTTTATATTATGGAGGGAATTTATCCAAGAGAATCTTTACTATTTTAGAAACATTAAAATGTTTTCAAATAGACTATAAATAAGTCTTATTACGTTTACCGACATATGTTTTTATGGAATAAAATCTACGAGAATAATTAATTCAAATAAGCAGTCACTCGTGATTTTATAAATATTATGCTCAGTGTTTTTTTAGTTTGAGGAAATCCCAGAAATATTTAGATTGGATTTATCGATAGAATCATTTGGGACCTTTATGTCTCATATAATATGGTTTTTATGCATCATCAGAGTTAAAGACTAAAAATGACGACATGATCTAATTATTCCACTAATAACATTTTAACCATAATGCACTAACGTTGCATTTACTCATATTTAGGAAAGAATCTGTTGTATGGAATCATTTGTGAACATTAGTAACATTGCAAGCAACCTTTGGTAACTCGAAAAAATTCAAAATATTACTTATAAATACATATTCTTTATCATAGTGCTTGTAAACGAGTCTCAATTTTTTCTAGTACACTATTTTATAACCAAATTTCTAATTAATAAAGATAAACGGAAGTTGAAAATAGCGACATAAATTTATGCTGCTATCTACTTCCACTTGCGATTTTATTTAACCTTTATGACCAAGTTGCACAAACTTAGGCTAACTCAATTCCACCTTTTCAAATTCCTGAACAACTAGACATTGGTTTGGGAATGGCCAAAGATTGAATACGCTACGTATATCTATTAAAATTCGTGTTCGAAAAAGTCCAATGTGCTGATATAAGGGAACTCAAATGCGAATTGGATTACTGTTTCCTCTTGCCCGATGTCTTTTTTACACCTCTGATTTTTCAATAGCCATTTTCAAATGATTTTTTCTTTCACTTGAGGAGAGTTAGATATGGCGAAGGAGCAATAACGTGATGGCTAGCGAATAAAAAGCGTTATGATAGAGGGTATGAGGGATTCACAAGAGTGGCTCAAGAGATATAGAACACCCGCTGTGACTCCCCGTGACGGCCATTGCCTGCATGACTGAATGGAAGGCGGCCATAGGGTTAAATGCTGGGACAAGCCCACGAGGGTGTCCGGATGAAATAAAGTTAAATAGGTACTTATCGCACCTAGAGGGAGATTGAAAAATCTCAGGCGTGACTCATATGAAATACGATTATATCACAATTCAAAGTAAATAAAAAATAATCCTACTGATTGAAAGAGAAAAACTATATCCCTGTCTCCCGGTGGATGGTTTTATCACGTTGATGCTTATATTTATGGTCATTTTTTGGTAGGATAATAGACATGTGCATTCTGATTTAAATATGGTATGCGTGAAGCAGCTACCTCTCGTTTCATGCTAGTAGAAATCAATCTTTTGGCTTTATGTTCTAATGGCGTTTTTAATTTTATTCTGATAAATTACCATTTTTTACAAAGGTAAAAATGTATTGTAGGGACAGCATATATCGGTTAATACTCATTTACTTTCGTATTGAAAACGAGGGAAATTAAAGTAAATAATGCATAAATATCATTTGGCATTTACTAATAATTTATGTCAATATATATCTTTGGCTATCTAATTGTACGAGATGAATACTACGTACTCTGGTCTTTTTCGAGTTTACATAATGAATAGAAATGCCTTTCCTTAAGAAACGTCTTTAAAATGTGCCAAAAAGACATAGGTAGAAAGTAGAAAGGATGTTAAGTATTTATTAAGTTATTAAGTAGGGAATTAGGCATAAATTTTATTATGAAATACTCACTTTTTCTAAATCATTCTTTAGGGTGATAATGTAATATTTTCTTTTGATATTATAACTATTCTCTAAGGATATTGATTTCTCATCAAATTCCTAAGCCTGTACGCGCAATGATTAATACTTTGAACAGAAAAATCAAAATTACGCTAAGCAATACTTTAATTTAATTTTAGAAGTTCATTGTTGGACCAAATAAACATTATATTTCTCTGTCCCGCTTGAATCGATTTTTAAGGTTTCTTATATAGAGATACATATTCTTTATTAGTGTGATAATTTTTAATAATACACATCAAAACATTTACTGATATTAGTAATCACTAAACTAACAACTTTACGTCGTATATTAAAGTAATATTGAATTTGAAAATAGAAAAATCGTTCCGGAGCAGTTGCAGAAATTACGTTGCAATTTTACGCTTGCATCCAATAACATTCTTCACCGCAGTTGGACCGCATCGTTTTTCAATTTCCGTCAAACTAAGGCTCCCCATTAGGATCAGATATAACCCTATCTTGTTTCGTATTGGATCGCGAATATTCATTGTGGCAGATTTTCGACATATGGCATTATTCCCAAACAAACGTTCCCACACAAAATCCGTTCCATCTTCTCCTTCCTCAACCCACAGTCTACAGCATCTCCACCCTATTGATACTTATTAAACCTTAATCATCACTTGAAATTAATCCTTTTTCTATAACATCCGTTATTTTCAATTAGATTATCCTTATATGGAAATTACATTTAATATAATTCTAATACGATTAGCCATTCGTTTTGAAATATATTCATTAATTTACTATATTCTGCAAAAACGACTACATTTTTTACTGTACGTATATGTATAACGTATATTTTTTACGATAAAGTTAAGCATTAAATTTTACTTTTACGTTCTTTACCTCAAAGTTTTATTTTAAACTTTCCAGCATTCTTAAACAAGAAATATAAAATTCGCCTTTTACATAACGAATGTTAATGTGAAAAACTATTTAGGGAAAAGTATTTTCAATGATATTTTTATTCAATTGTATACACACTAGAGTTTATTGAAGAAATGTATAATGTTATGACGATCTGATTAAAAGTTAACAACAATTTATTTCTAAAAGCAATTCAAACTTTCGACAACGGATGGGAATAATCTTTGAAAGTGACTGTAAACTTGCTTATAATAATCTATTTTCGAATCACCTTTCGTGAATTTCCATTCTAGATTCTTGTAGATGATTCTTTACCCACTTTACCCTTTTTTAACTAAAAATCTATTGTTACTCGACTTATTTTACACCCTTATTGACTTTTGACTCTTTTCCTATATCATATATTCATATACGCGTTTCTTCTGTGTACTTGCTTATAATTCAATACCCATTGAAAACCTATATAAGAATCTGTCTAACGTATGTGCATAGAAATATGTTTACTGAAATATGTTGTTTTTGTCGTAACTCGTCTCACATCCGTTTCTCTCCCCGAAATTTATACACTCCGCTCTGCATAATTCGCGGCTGATTCTTCCCACAACCCATCCCTTATTATCTTAATCCGTTCCGCTCCAGCACCCCTAATGATTTGGAAGACGCATCGGAAGATGGATAAGAGGCGGTCGAATGTGGTCCACAAAAGCAGAGTCTGGAACAAACGAGCATCGGACCGCGCGGCTAACCATATTCGATTCCGTTCTTTCCCACTTATTTCACCACTCAGATGTTTTTTCTCATGACTAAACCGTTCTGTATTTTTTATAGCGGTTTGCGGCACAAAAAAGTGAGAAAGGGTCAAATTTGGAGGTTTGTGAATCGAATTATCAGGATTTACAATTCTAAGTTTAGCTAAAAGTTCGGAGTAAACATTGCGTTTAATCAAGTCACACAAGAAAATAAGTACTATACAGAAAAATATATGTATCCTAAATTTTGTTTCTCGGCAGTATAGAGTTAAATTTTACATTAGTCGTGAAAATTCTTATAACAAGAAAAAGTGGAAATTGAAACTAAATATAGAAAATCATATGATAAAATGATATATAAGTAAGTACAGAATCAATTTTTCTACGTTGAGTAAAAGAAAGAACCTGGAGATCAAACAGATAACTTTTGAAAGGATCCAAAATCAGAAACATAAATATGCAAAATAAAATATGCAGATGCTCTGATAGTGAAGGACCTTTGTAACTGAATATTCAGCCGACCTTATTGGGTATTTAAATCCATTGGCAGATTGAACGTGTGGATGGTAGGTTTTCAAATCCGATTCAATTTCCGATTTCAATCGGAGTTAGCTCGCGTATTTCGAGGATGAATTCAACGGTAGGGAATCGCTAACGAAGGTTATAAAAAAGGTTCTTTCCCACATTTTCTGCGAAGATTTTCTATTATCTACTACATAAAGACTATATCTCCACAAACGCGCAAAACAGCCAATCATTAAACTACAATGAGTGAGAGTTACGATCATTAAAACAGGAAATTTCATATAAGGAAGAACGTATCTAAAAATGGGAGGACCGAGAACTGAACCATGGTGCACTCTTTTCGTACTCATTAATTTTTAGAATTTACAAAGGTATTTGTATTATTCTAAAAGATAAAGATAACAAAGTGCACAAACATCAATTATGGGAACAAAAGCTATATATTGTTAACACAAACAGGCGTGAAGAATTTTCAGAAAAATAATTATGTATCTGGTCAAGAAGTTTGGTCAAAACCAACAATGAACGAATCCACAGGACCGATGATTTCAATTTAGCAATCGCGACAGAACGAGTGTGGGAACACTTCATCAACGCAATTCTACCCAAATGACGATGCAATCGGCACCCAAAACGAGAGAACCAAAGAATCAGAAACAGCAGATTCCAGCCCCATTCGACAAAGCGGATGGGGCAATTCCATAGTCACGTATGTCTGTGGGAAAGGGGAATTTTAAAACGTACAGTTGGCATTCCGCTCGCTTCGCTGCCATCATTAATGGGCACATCGCTCTCTTTCTCCCGTTCTCTATCTGTGATGCAGAAATGATTTTTCATTTCTCCCGTAAAACGCATTATCAGCCGCGCCATCTTTTCCGATTTATGTCCCCTTCCTTTGTTTATTTAACAAGCGGTCTGAGCGTGGCGCTGGGGTGCCATAGGCCGATTCGCGTGCCTTAATCCAGATCTCTTTCCATGCTCACGATCTTCTCACTTTTTTTATTCCCCCGCACCTCTTTACTCCCTCTCTTGTCCGTTATCATAATCAGAATCGCAATAATTCTCTTTCGAGATACGAAAAGCAGGGCGCAGGCTTAGGCTTACTGGAGTGACAAATTAGATGAGAGGCAGAAGAGCGGGGTGCGTGATAATCGCCTGCAGTTCCCTTCTTCTGTGACGTAGCATCCTACACGATTTCCTCTTGGCCTCTTCGTACTTTTTCTAATCCATACTCCCACAAGTTGTGCGGAGTGTTTGAGGTTTTTAGAGCCTGACGGACAGTACTCAGGATTAGGTCAGTGGGTTGTACACAGCGTACTTTGGTTACAATTCATTTGTGGGATTGTAAGCGCTACCAAAAGAGTTTTGATAAGCATTTTATCATCTAATTAAATTTTACTATATTCATAATTTTAATAATCGTTCTAATTTTATTAACAATTTTTATATTAAGAAATGATTTTCTCGACTCAAGTTTTCCTTTCAAGATGAATCCGAACATCACTTGCAGAAGCATGAAACAGCAGTTATTGCCACGAAATTAAACAATGCTGGAAAAAATCATGAGTTATTTAAAGTATGATATATTAGTATGATGCAAATTTTTTTAGCAAGTTCGAATATGATACGTACTTTTTAAATGATAGGATTCCAACAGAAGGCTTCTTTAGAAGGAATTAACGCTCATGTACGTAAAATATAAGCGTAAATATTATTGTGATTATATAGGAATTATTGTATAATAATTATGAATCCAATTAATAATTATTTTGCCGTGATTCTCTTCTTGCGTTGTTAATTTCAACGTTAAAATTTTATATTTTCGATAAATTAATTGAATGTGATCAGATGAGGTGCTGATAAAGTTGTCAGATTTCTTTCTTATTCATTTCAACAACTACGTTTAAAAAGTTATTTGTTTTATATGAAAAATTCAGCTTTAGAGAATTGTATGGCATAGCATCTTTCCTGATATTTAGGCATTAACGAAACAAGAGTGCGCTGCGGGTTCAGGGATAACAGGGGTAAGAAACCACTGATTTAGTTTGCCTTGCCTTTATGAAAGAATTAATCATGATTACCTAAAATGTTTGATATTAATTGTTTGCATATTCTTTAAATACCATAGCTTCAGATTCCTAGAGTGTAATACTTTAGATGAATTACAATCGGAAATATTGTAAGGAAAGTATGATAGCTGATTAAGGTTGATCGAATTTTACTGATGATTGTAATCTATAATTCAACTTTTACCGCGACAAGTGCTCAAAAATACTTGATTCTTTTCAATTAAGACTCATCACTTTTCTTGGACCAGATTTCATTTACTAAAAATTTCGTAAACATCAATTAATTTCTTAAAATACGTAAGAATTATCTCTTCATTAATCATCGAAATACTATAAAACCATTACGCCTTCAATCACTCGACTCGGCCGCTTACTCCACCAAACAGGAGTTATTTGTGATCCCTCGTTGATCTTCTTCCGTTGACGCACTCCTTGACTTCAATTTCACGCACATTGCGCCCAAGGACCTTTCTCTCCGGACCATTCGTCAGGGGAAAAAGAAAAGCCGTCTTTCGGCGACCCTTTTCACTCCCGTTTACTCCCCACAAATGGAATTCCGTGGGAATACGGACAGAAAATCCACGGCACGTTATTACGGAGGAGGGAGAAGAAGGTGTTACCGGAGAGTATTATGGGATATCACGGTGTTTACGGGTCAATTGGAAGCTTGTAGAAGGGGACGTGGGTCGGGGAAATTGATATGGGGACAGCAGAAGGATGATGTGAGGGGAAAGGGTCAGAGATGGGTGAGGAGTGTGGGGATGGTACGTGGAGGGTGTCGGGGAGTAGGGTGAGTTGACGGAGGGGAAGGGAGTTGGTGGGATAGGGGAAGAGTTTTGAGGAGGTTAACTGGGTGGGAACATGAGAGAATAGGGGAATGAAGGGGAAATAGGGGAGGTAAATGTAAAATAGGGGAGGTAAATGTAAAATAGGGGAGGTAAATGGAAAATAGGGGAAGGTTATGGTATGGTATCGGGTGGTTGAGGGTAGTAAGCTAGTCTAAGGGTATTTTGCGTGATAGGTGAAGGGCAGAAGAGTATGATAAGGGTATTGCTTCTGGTAAATATGGAGAAATGAGGTATTAAATAGCGTGAGGATGAAAGAAAGTAGGGATATTTAAAAATGATATGGGGAAAAAGATTTTTGAGGAGGTTTGAGTATATTAGTGGGATTTTTAAATAAAAGGTATGAGAGTTTAATTAGAGGTTGTTATGAAATTATTTAGAAGGGTTTAGGAAGAGTACGGGTCTGTGGATATAGAACGAAGGTGAGTGTAGTGGATGAAGGACGTGGTTCAGGTTTAAGACCCTAAAAAAGAGTGGATGTACCATAGAGAAGAGTATATCTGGGGCAGGAGAGGAGGTAGGGCATAAAAGTTAGAAAGAAGCAAGATGGGTAGTGGGGGGGAATGGGGAAGGCGGGTCCAGAGGCGATGGGATGGAGATTGTCAGCCGCAGGGTGTGGAGATACAGCGAGTTTTTTTTCGCAAGGTAGCTCCATCCCTGGGCAGGATCAGCAACTGCGGTAAATAAAAGAGCAGCGGAGGGCGGGAGTTTTCGTGAGAGCCGCAGCTGTGGACTTAGCCTGTGGTCGAATAAAAAGGGTAGCCGCGCTGAATAGCAATTTCCTTTCCTTGTTTCTCTGGCGAAAATAAGCCGATCAAGGCAGGCGGACAATATTCGGCCGGCGCGTAACTCCCTTAAGATGAGTCCACAGCTGTGGACGGAACAAGAATTATCTTATGCGGAATATGATGGGAAGATAAATAAGGGGTATCCGGGAAATAGCTATTTTTTTCTTTTTGACCCCGCATAAGTTTCGTAAATTAGTAATATAAAATCCCCCGACGGAAACTTTGGCTAAATTGATTTTTGGGAGTTTCTGAGCTTCTTTCTGCTGCTTATTTGGGAGGCTGATTATTTTTCCGGCTGTTATAATCTGTGCGCCCCGTTCTATGACCTTTAATTTCTCCAGAGTTATGAAAATCTGAAACTTATGAAGATAGAATAAACGTATTGATTTACGTTTCATTTACAGATTAAATATTTAATTATGTGATATTTAACTTATATCTCGAAACATCTTAAATTTAAGCCTCATTAACATAGAAAAACATAGTAAAATTTCATAGCTAGTTCATTTAATTTACATAAGAAATATAAATTGTAAATTCAGAAATAAAATATAAAAATTTAATGTTTTAATGAATAATAAATGTATTCATTCTATCGATTTTTATTGATCTGATTATTTATCTGAAATTAATAACATGAACAGGGAATTCAATTTCCCTAATTCTATTTCCCTATCGTTCTAAATGGTTTGATATTTAAGCGACGCATTCTTTCCTAATTTTCCCCTTAAAGCGAATTTATTTGTATGAGGAAACTTTCAAATATAATTAATGAAAATGTTGTCATGTGTTTTGAAAAAGGTTTTTCAAAATAACTGTGAATCTTTATCATAATTAATCATGTAAAAGCAATCCATTTTTTATTTCCTTTGTAGTGCCATAACTAATTAAAAAATTTTCAGCTTTATTTTAACCAACTATTATTTCTTACTTGGCACCGGACCTTATAATGTTAAGTTTAATCTATCGAAGAAAGTGATAGCATTATTTATTCATTCATGCGCTATAAAACAATTCATTTTGATCCTCGTACCCTTATATGTATTTATGTAGACCACGTGTAGAATATGAGTGATCATTATCGATTATCTAATTTTAGTAGTCATGTTATTTAAAAAAAAACTTCTAGATACTTTCTTATTAATTTATTATAATATCTACTTTAAAAATGATTTGCCACATTGAATTGAATCCAGTAATTATATAAAGTTCATAAAAGCTTTACTTATGAACGAATAAAATTAGCCCTATATGCCAAATTATATATACGTAATTTTTTCGTAATAAACGTAACTTCTAGTCATTATAATATTATTACCCTATTAATTATTATCTTGTAAAGAGAAAAGTGTTCGTTTTTATATTATTATCAAGGTGTTTATTATGATAAATTTTTATAAGTTAATAATAATATAAAAATAATTTTATCTTCGTGATTTACCATGATTATCCATAATGATTATTTTACGAAATATTGAGAGTTTATGTCATTGCAAATAGTTTTAAAAAGCCCTAGTTACGGTGCAAACCCTAAACAAATTTTAGAACATTAGGATTTATCTTTCTTTGCGCTTCTATAACCCTTACAAAACAAATGAAATGCACACAGCACAAGTGGGTGCCGATCGGCGTAAAAACGAGGGATAGTGGCAGAATAAGGGGAGAGCCAAGAAGGTCGTAAGAGGTCGCCGAATTGGTCTTTCCCTTCAGTGTCGCCCGGAAAACTAAGTTACGGACCTCAATGTTGCAGTCCCGTCTCTTTTCATTCAGGGGACATCCCCGTCTGCACGACGGCTGCCCGAATCTCATTTTTACTCACTACGATACATTTTGGCACGTCAGCCGTATCACTACGTCTTTCATTTTCAAACATACTGCCCTAGGGTCCCTTAAAAACCTATCTGCTGACCTCTGCCTGTATCCTTAAATAAAAATAACAAAATAATATTATCAATAGACAGAGAGACTTAGTCATTGCGACATACCTACATTATTATTTACATGCAGTATTGATTACAACTATTGATAAAAGTTGAAGTGCAGAAGATACACCTAAAAGGGCTATTTCAGGAAATTATGAGCTGGATTACTAAATAAAGTCCAATAGTGCGCTGCATAACTTCATATATCAGCACTCCCAAAGCTATTATAACTATAAATTACGTAAATTTCCTTATCTGAATTTGATTTTTACAGTTTAATCTGCTTAAATTTTTACCGCATAATATTTAACTCAAAGTTCTTTGTTCTGAATAGATAATTTATAAGAAATATCTGTATATCAAAAGTTTTTTATCAGTCTATTTTAAGAATTTTTGGAACATTGACGTCCACTTGTACGTAATCATCTCATCTACTCCTGAGCTTGATAATTATTTACCTGTTTTTCTTGTTTATCATAGCAACGTACTTTTTAAAACCTCGTCATTTATCCAATATTGATTCCACAACCGCAGCATTTCTTTCTGCACCGATTCGAGGAGCTCTTTACTCCCTCTCGTGGCCAATCCCTCCGCAGTCCAAACTGTCCTTCAGATCTCCTTCGTCCGAAACCAAATCTGTCGGACTGAATCCTTAACGAGAGCGTCCGGAAACTTCGAAAAAGGATGTATGGGAAGATTGGAGACGGAAGCATAGAAACAGGTCTGCCACCTTTCCGAATGTGAAACTAGATGTTTAGCCAAAGTTGTTTTATTTATTCCTTCGACTCTTATCGAGATTACATCGAGATATCTTGGTGATAAAGATTTTGAGGTCTTGTTGAAAATATCGTTGTTTTACTAGTTCAATTTTTTCGTATTTCTTTGGAATATTTAAAATTTTATTTTCATTTTCTTACTTTATTAAATAATGATTCACTTAATGAAATTTAATTTTAATGAAATTTAGATTTTGGAATTTATTTTATTTGTCCTTGAAACTGAATACAATATTTTCCAATAGAATTCCATACTGAAGTATTTATAACAGGAAAATAGCCAGTAAATAATTAAACTTTTTAGTAAATTATAATTTTAGAGCTTTTAGTAATATTTAAGCTGTGTAAAGTTCATCTGATAATATGAACTCTAGAAGAAAAGTATGAGATGTAAGATATTTCCCATTCCATTCTCTTGTAAATAACTACATCGATAAAGTTACTAATATATATTGCTTTTAAGAAAATGGATTTATGTAGGAAACATTATATTAATGATTAGAAGATTAAATCAAAACTGAAAATATATTCGGAAAGTAAAATTTTGCATTTTCCACATTATTTTATACTTCAAAAATGTAATAATTCGGTTCAAATTTTACTCCAGCTAATAATATACTTTTTATGGTAAGAGCTTCGATTTTATTAATATTTCTATTGATTTTACATTATGAACTCTATTGCTTAATAAAATTTCTCTCATCAGCATAAACATACAAATTTCCGATACAAACGCATATTTATATATATAAACAAACCAAACCCTGAATGGAAAGGAAATCGGTACTAGTGTCTCCCTTTACATTCTCCTTACTACGAATAAATACATTCTTCTTTGGCGGATTCGCAGCATCACGTACGCGTCTGTTAAGAAAATGGACCGAAGGTGGCGTCTGCAGGTGTAGGGGATTAGAGGGAGGCAAATCGAATTTGAGGGTGGGTCAAGCAGAGCTGCAAATAAATGTTGAGTGGGGACGGAAGGTCCTTTTCTACCTGATTGCAGACCTCTCCGGGAGATGTCTTCTCAATCTAGCCATTTCCTTCCTCGATTTGCCTCGCGAAAGACTTGGACTGTGATGATGTCGAGATTCTCTGTGCCCCCACTTCGTTGCGCCCATGAATTTCCAATCGCTTCGGAAGGTTTCGTCAAAGGAGATTTTTCTCGTATAAAGGGACCTCAAAGTGGTCTATATGGATATCTAATGGTTAAAGGCAATGTGTGGGTTTAAGCTTCCGTATCACTGGATTTCTAGGGACTTCTTTTCTCTCCTAGGGGACGTTGTCAAGGCGACAGTCGGACCTCTTTGACCTCAATATCTCGTATATTTGTTAGCACACACGATTTTGATTTGATAACCTTACGGTAAATTGTTTAACTTAGTAGCCAAGGTAATTTTCTGGTCTTTTGTTGTACATTTGCTGAAATTTTGTAAATACTGGAAGACTTATTTCTCTTTGTGATGCATCGGCTTATTGATGTATAATAATTATCTTTGATAGAAGATAATTTGATTTTCTTGGATTACAATAGTGACGGTTGTCGAGAAAAATTTACAATGTTTCAGTTACAATTTAGTTTCAATTTCTGGAATCATGCTCAACATTTTTCTTGTATATTAAAATCTCTGTCATGTGACAAAGAATTTAAAGAAGTTATGGCCCAAAGGATAAATCCATAGCTTTCAAGTGTTAACCACAAATATTGTTTTATTATCTATAAAATTAATTTAAAATATGAGTCTAAATAATGGCTCAAATAATGAGGGATTCACAAAATTAGAGAACTGTTTCTATTCAATATCCTACTGATAATATAAGCAAAAAATACAGTATCCTTTTTCACACATATTGTTTTCCTAAGAGATAGTAATAATTGCTTTTGACAGCGTGCGTATAAAATTTAAATATTTATTGATGTTCGCAAAATGGTAGAATTTTATGTACTCGTTTAATCCAAAATAAGATAACACTCAACTCTTAACATTCTCCTTTTATGAATTCATTCATTTTAAGAGAGTGATAAACCTTAATATTAGCTGAATAGCCCTTTTGAACATTAAACTGTGACTTTAGAATTTTTTAATTTAAATGGCGCACTTTTAATTGTTTCATCTATAATCAAAATGATTTTAATTATTTTAACCTAATTTTAATAGAAACTTGCGATTCAAATATATCTATTAAATTGCTTTTATGCGCATAAATTTACTTCATCACAATCGATAAAAATAAAGCTATAATATCGATACTAGAAGTAGTTATATTTTCCCCTCCTTCCACCTCATTACAGCGCTTTCACAGATGAATGGTATATCATACATATCTGCTTCAATTTCATTTGAAGATCGTTCAGGTTTCGAGATATTCAATCAACCACTTCCTCCGATACCTTCTTCTTTGAAGATGCTGCTCCCAATTCACCCCACTACCATTTGCATCCTTTTACCTCATCACCTCTTTCCTCTGCACTACACCGATCATCAGATCCTTTTCGCATTCCTTCTTAACACATGGGAGAACAGGAGGAATATCAGAATTGAGACAAAAATTTAATATATTATTTTATTATATTTAAATTTTATAAATTATTTTATTTTGTTTATTTAAATTAACCATTTTATATAATATTTAATAATTATATAATAAACATTGTTGATTTAAAGTAAAAATTATTTTCCTTATATTCTTAGATCGTTGAAAAGGATGTAAATTGTTAGATACTAGATGATATATTACTAAACATTTATATTCTATTTACGTTTCTAAACTATTTTGTTGGAATAAAACTGTAATTTAGTGTACTGTATTTCCATAGGGTATAATATAGCTATTTAATTATTTTCGGTTCATATTTTATTGATTTAAAAAATAAAATTCACAAATATTGAGATATTTGCATTTTTATCATGATAGAAGTAAAATTTTTAAATTTAAATCAATAATGATTACTTTTAAGTTGAATAAACAAATTCTTTCGAAAATTATAGAAATAATAAAGTTTTAAAATTTATTTATGAGAAATTATTCTCTTACGTGATTGAAGGATAATGGTGTCCCATAATATCTAAGATCGAACCTTTATTATCAAGTTTTTAAGTTATTCACATCGTTCCTAGAATATTGCAATTGTAGTGTCGCATCAATTATCTATGTTGACTTAGCAATACTGTTTATACATTGTTAATCTAGTAGTGAACAACAAGATGGTTACAAAAACCATTCCAAAGCATTTGAGGTCGAAAATTTGCAATTCATGGCAAAATGAGAAGCGGAAATCGGAGCATTCTCTTGGGGTAACTTCGAGACGAGATTCATTCCACCTGTTTATTCGCATAAAGGTCATATCCTCCTCCTTCGACCATTATATCTTCCGCTGGCCACATGCCATTTCCAAGACCTTCGAATCACAGGACGATTGTCTCCCAAATTGATTACAAGCACGTGAAGCTTTTTTGGCATAAGCATATAGTTCCTTTTCCAAGCAACGCTAACAATAGTGGAAACAAGGATCTTGGGGTTTGAATTACGTCGCAAGTTTCCCTTTACGGTCCATGACTTTGTATACCTCTCTTGTGATCTTACACTCGGAAAACTTCTCGCAAATTTCTTCCACTCTTTCTTCTTGATCTTTCAAGGTGACGTGATGGAAATTAACGGTTTTGGCAGTGCTTTTCGAGAAGTTGTAGTTCGTGAAACGCAGCCAAATATCGTATGTTTCTCGGTGAACACGGCTCGGCGATGGATAGATTTCCATCTGAGAGATTTATCCCTCTAATTTCCTCGAATGTGTTGGTTTGGAAATAAGATGATTCGTTTAAACGTTTTGGAAGAATTTAATTAAGTTGTGATTTTCGTTCGGAGTATATTTGACTAAATTTTTGACTTGACGTTGTTTTTATCGGAAACTAGTGAAAATCGAGAGAGAACATCTTTTTAATGATATTATTGAATTATTTCATGCAAAAAATAGCCAATGAATTTTAAAATTTTACGCATAAATTTTACTTCTATATTTTCCGGTGAGTAAACTGGAATTGAATAAAATTATATTCAACTGGAAATAAATCAGAAAACGTTTTTTGAAACTATTTCAGTTACTGATTTAAAATCTATAACGTTAAAGTTCAATTACAGTTCCTGATTTTGCATACCATTGATATTTAACACATCAACAAGCACTGATATTTAATTAAGAAAGTTTATTTAAATTTTAAAATGACTTAAATCACTTTTCTTGAGACATTCCCACGAATGTATTTCAAAGATCAGTGTAAATATAATAATTACCCATTCTTCTATCACTCCATTAGCTTTGAAGAACTGTAATTTTCATTCGTATATTTTTGACAGAAGAATAGATTTTATTTTTTTATTTTCACTAAGTTTCTTTTCTTAATAAAAATTTTAAATTAAAGTAGCCTAATTCATTGAGTTCATTTTATTATTTTAAGATTATTCAGTGCGTCAAATTCTATATATAACGAATACGTGAAATACTAATATACCGAAGTATAATATTTTGTTTAAATACCGGTAGGGGTATTTAAACCAAGAACGCACACATTATAAGAAGGTTCATATCATACGCATATTTATCAATCCACCACCTGGAACATGAACAGAGGGAGCTAAGGAACTCAGAACCACTTATTGAAGATCATTCTGTGGCATATCATTATCGTTTCGAAACGGCAGTCTATCCTTTTTCCGAAAATAAGGAAGAAGATCTACAAATTGGATCTTTCGATATCGGGACCCTTTGTTCCTCCATCTCCAGGGATACGAAAGTGGACTCGCTCGGATGTTGGGAGGCGTTCCTAAGAGACGGGAAATCCCATGGGAATAGGCAAACCGCGGGAGGCCGTGCTCATCCAAAGGATAGAGTAAACGGGATATATAAGGGTTCGAGAATGGAAAAGGAAGCGGTAGATCTTTGGCAGGGTTCCTCTTGCCGTCGAATGGAGGGCAATTGTAGTCATATTATCGGCGGTGGGGAGGATGGATTGGGAAAGAAGATGTGAGAGGGTGTGAGTTTCTTTCTGGCGGGATTGCCCCAATCTCCACGCTTATTGTGGGGATAACTCTGTCTTCACTCAGATCGGGGTTCGAATTTATCGGGATATTTTTAGACTTACGATATGGCATGACTAAGGTTTCGTGTTCGCTCGAAAGTTCGAGCTTTAATCGTCGTTTATGAATCACGTATCGTTATTTGTTAAAAAATCTAAGAATAAAAGATATTTTATTCGTTGTTGATTCTGGTTGTACATACGGTGGGTGATTATGCGACCAAAATTATTTATTAACTTATTCCTAAATTATGTTCATTGTTTTGTTTCAATCTGTTTATACATATGCACTATTTTTGTGCGTTTCGTAGATTCATTTTCTAAACTGAATTTTGAATGTTAATTAATTTTGTACAATATATAAGTTTCACCTTCATCGTTCAGGTTGTTCCCAAAATCACTGTAAATGCATATTATTATAATTCATTACTTTTCCGTATCGGAATAAATTTTTTAATCTCTATATTTTATATTTGAAATTTCTATGTTTCTACTTCCATCGTTGTTTTAAGGATTTAAGACTAGGATAACAAAAAATTAAATATTTTATCTCAGCGGATAATAAATTTTTCTCAATTATAATACTGACTCGTATTATCGTAAGGTATATACATGTAAGATTGTCGTAAGGTTTATTAAAACCATGTTCGTATTTATTATTCAGTTGAATATCAAAAGAATAATTTTCTCAAAATGCTCATTATGAATAAATTGAGAACGTGATTAAGACATATCTAATTCCGTCTTCCTTGGATTAGTGTATTTTAACCATACATTTATATTCTATATCCTAAAACGAAGTTACAAGTGGTTCATCAATGAAATATTTTTATCCGAGAGAATTATTTTTAGCTCCTTGAGATTTAGTTAGTTTATGGGTATTATAGTGCGTACAAATAGATGAAAAAATTAGAAACGAAAGAATTATATTATGAAGTTCAGTTAAATTTCTCACTTGCTCACAAACACATCCACGTAATCGCAAGGATAATATGTCCCTTCGTTAATTAAATCAATAAAGTTATATAAATTTACATTAATAATGTATCCATCGCTCATTCGAATATGTCATAAATAAAAAAAGAGAAATATTAATAGATTTTTGTGAATGTGTGTGCAATATTGTGGGTAACATACCTTAAGGATGTTCAAATATCCTTATAACTTAGGATTCGTGAAAACTTTCACGTAATTAAGATACGTACATACATGTGTCTTTATTAGGCGAAATTGGGACTGAAAAGTCCCAACTTCCATTTAGGACGTGTTTCTCTTATATAAGTGAATATTGAGCTTCTTGATAGGTAATTATTTAATAAAATTAATCCTGAGGTCCTGTCAGAAATATTTCCGACTATATTTTCATTTTTAAAACTGTAGTTCGTTTTTCGGAAAGGGTCTGCATGGAATAAACTTCTTTAGCATAGAATTCGCTAATTCTGGTCGTCTTCAGAAAAATTTGAGGCTGATATCATCACCAATTAAAGTTATATAATAGAATTGGGGTTAATAGATAATCAATCAACAATCAATAATGAAATAAATATAAATGATGATAAAATAAGAACAAAACTTGAAAGTTTTTAAATCCTTCGCGCTTTGGAATTGGCCTCTTCTTTCTGCTTCATCATTTGCCTGTTAGAGCGCTGACATAGCAATTCTTCCTGACATCTATCCCTTTGAAATGTAGCTACGAGCAGATAAACTCCTACATTCAAAAACACGATGACTTTCTTTTAAGAAAAATAAATCCGTAAACAAAATTATGGTTTTAGATGAAAGAAATCTTGGCAGCATGTACCAGAGGGCTTTCCAATATCCAAGGGAAAATTAATTAAAAACATTGTTATAGTAATTATAGTAGCATTTTTGGTATTCCTCATTTCATCATTGTTACTACTCATTTTACTATTACGATTTCAAGTTATTTTCCCTAATTAGCTGTCCATTTCTGGCACTGAATTATTGTTTCATTTATAATCCGATATTCTGCAAACATCCACAAAACTTCAATATATCTATTAAAATAATTTACTTTATTCCTGATACTTAAAATTCATTGATATTTAATCTTCCGTTATATTAGAAGTGTACGATTATCATCAACTATAAAACAATTAACACCAAGAATTCCGACTATTTCTCTTCTGCTTTAATTGAATTCTGTCTGCCAGTCTTCACTTTTCCAGGAAAATAATTCAGTATCATACTAAGTGAACCTTTTACTAAGGTATTTTCGAATAGCATATGAACTTTTAATCTTTTTTCGCCGCAGAGAAACGTATCCAACCTTTTTAAATCTAGCGGCAATCTAGGTTACGGTGAAAGAAACATGTAATTCTTCGCTATAACTATAGAGGACAGTAAGATGTAGTATACGTATGAGTGCCATGCGGGAAGCTGCGCGTTGTTTACAAACAGAGCCAGAAAATTTTTGTCCTGCTCAGTCTTCAAAATGAGCAAAAGGAAAGCACCTTCAAGTGATAATAATCCTAATCATGACTTTTGCGAATTCCTCATAGGTAGTACTTATCTTACTAAAGAACTATGGTCCAGTCATAGCCGAAATTTACTGTATAAATACCATATTTGTTTCAGAATTGGCCGATTATGAAAAGAATGTGAGTCGTAACATTTACAAACATAATGCCTATCGTAAAGCTGCTAGTACTCTCGCGTCCCATGGAAAACGTATAGAATCTGGTGCAGAAGCGAGAAAGTTAGATGGTATCGGAGAGAAAATAGCGAAGAAAATTGACGAGTTTCTGCAAACTGGAAAGCTTTTGAAATTAGAAAAGGTACATTTCATGTATCCATTTAAAAGGTTATTGCGCTAATTAACGATCTTATAGTAATTTCAAGATTGGTCCTGATCTTTATGACTACTCGTTTTTCAGTTTCGACCATTTTTCGGTTATTCCATAATTGAGATATGATTATCCTATTTATTTCATGTCGACAAACTTCTAAAGTAACAAAACACTTGAAATATCGCCCTGGTAAATTGAATAGGTTTAGTCACATTTATCTTAATTTATTTCATGAGAATATTACATAAAGTCTAAAATTGTAGAAATACTTGAATACTATGTTTAATATATCATTCATACCTTTTGATGTTTAAACTTACTGCTTATTTTTCTTGATAAGGAAGATACTTATACAGGAAGATATTATTTCTGTTGAGACTTTTGAATTAATAATTTATCATTTTATACTTTCTGTTATCAATAAATGTCTTATTCCGTTTTCAGATCCATGAAGACGATAGTAATAGTATTATTAATTTATTCACCAGAGTTTCTGGCATTGGACCAGCGAAAGCAAAGGAGTTACTTGATGCTGGAATGAAAACGTTGGAAGATTTAGAAAAAAATAAGGATAAATTAAATCACCATCAACTAATTGGCTTAAAGTAAGTCATTCTTTTATTATTTATGGCATCCAAAATATAGTTATCAGCAATGTATCTTTTCAGAATTGATATTTGAAAGCTATGTCTTTTCAGTTAGTCATTATCACACAAAAGGGCTTGCTAGCCTTTACACATCTATTTATAAAAAGTTTAATTTGAAAATAAAGTTTTTTAATACTTTGATTACGAATTAATTTTATGTGGAAAATTACTATGAAGTATTAATTACAATAATATTTTTACAAATCATAAGATACTGAATTATCTTAATAATTATGGTAATATAATGATATTTTTATTATTTTGTTAGGTACTTTGAAGACTTTGAAAAGAAAATACCCCGTGAGGAAGTAAAGCAAGTTGAAGATATTATAAAGAAAGAACTCTACAAATTGGATCCAGAGTATCACGTAACCATTTGTGGAAGTTATAGGTTAGTCTTCAACAAATAAAATTAGAACCTCATTATTTTTATGATACTATGAATAATTTTGGTCCAGAATCTTGTTTCACATATCATCTTTTAAGTTTCTGAATAGCAGAATTTTTACTTTTGTTTCCTCAAGAGTTTTGTCATAAAATATATTTTTACTAACTCATATTAGTCAAATACTGCTGTTATGTATTTCATTAACCTGGAATTTATTTTTGCTGTTAATGAGACATTTATTGACTCAATCACAAGCAATCTAATTAAATTGCATTGAAGAATAAATGGATCCTTCCTTTCTTATTATTTGTATTCCAGAATTAATTAGGAAATAAGGAAGATATTAATTATTATTTTAGGAAAATATTATTTTTCATTAATTAATAAGGAAAATTTATCATTTAGAACTCTAAAAATTTAAAAATACATTGTTAATTGAAACATTTAATTTCTTTTATTATAATGAATTTAAATGTGATATATTTTTCATCCATGTAATATTTATGTTCTTTTACCATGTGTTAATCATTTCACTGTAAATTCTTCATTTGTAATAGCTCAATAAAGTATGCATACATTTACATGTAAATTTGACTATAAATAAATGAAATGACTAATGATATATGTATGTTTTATAAGAGGTTCATAAAGGAAGGTTAATACTTTATTCCTTCATTATTCGTATGTAGGTCAATTTTATTTTCTTTGTTAGACAACTAATTGCAAATGTTTCTTTTACATTTCTCAGGAGAGGTAAAGCAGAGAGTGGAGATATTGATGTTTTGTTGACTCATCCTTCATACAAGTCAACCAACAAAAAGAACAAGTCTCATTTGCTTAAAGATGCAGTTAAACGACTTGAGGAGAGGAAACTTATCACAGACACACTTTCTTTAGGGGACACCAAATTTATGGTAATGTCAATTATCTTTTATAATATTAATCACTTTAGTTAGTCCAACTATAAAGTGATTAATGCTTTGTCCCTCATGAGAGTTCATAAAGAATATTTCATTTTATAATTTTTATAAATGTATATAAGGTATCCAAGTAATTTGACTATTGATTTCAAAGTCAGGGAAACTTCTTGAGTTTCATTATATTATACTTCTTTTCTAGTTTTTCTTCTATTAATTTTTTTCATGTTTTTGAGCTTTCAAAATCCGACTACTTACTATAAAATGTGATATTTTTATAAAGGCCTAGTTTATTTTAAATATCAGTTCATAATTTGTGTTATCAAACATGAAATGTAAGAGTTGTACTTAATAAGCTGTCTCTGAAAGGAAAGGTATAGGTTTATATGGTGTAAGAATAATTTTATAATGACTATAGCATTTATGGAATCAATTATTCATTAGGGAGTTTGTAATCTGAATGTGGCAAAAGGTGAGAAAGGTGGTCCATGGAGAAGACTAGACATCCGCTTGACTCCACATGATCAGTATTATTGTATGATTTTGCACTTCACTGGCAGTGATCTCTTCAACAAGACTATGAGAGCACATGCCCTTGATAAGAAATTTACTCTGAATGAATATTGCCTCCGTCCTATTGGAGCTACTGGTATGTATTTTGATATGAAATACATCTAAATCCTAATATGATGTTTTGAATTATATTGAGAACATTATTGAGAGATTAATCTGTTAATGCTTCTTGTTTATTGTTGGTGATAATCTAGTGATGCTGTCACTTACTGAATGTATTTTAATTTTATGAAACTTAACTGTTCTTCAGGAATCCCTGGTGAGCCATTGGAGATAAGCTCCGAGGAAGATATCTTTGATTATATAGATTATCCATATAAGAAACCAGAGGAAAGGAGTATGTAGTGTGTGTTCTGAACCATAAGAAAATAGTAGTATCTTATGTAAGTAAAGCAGCTTTTTCAGTAATGCTTTTATGTAGTGAATACTTTCTTTTACCAATTAAATGCTCGTTTTTCTTGATATGTTATATTTCTAGCTGGATTTTTCATATATTGTTAAACTTAAATGTTAAAATTTCTTTTTAAAATTAAGATAACATTTATATAAAGATTTTGGATAGTTACATTTGCTTAAATACAATGATTATATGCGTCTAGGATTATCTCTCAAAATTTATAGTAATTTAATGTCATCTGTTATCTTAATTTACATTATGATAACCATAAATGAGAAACATCACGTACTCTAAAAGGGTTGCTTCTCTATACAGTTGTCGTTTATCCTCTTTTTTACATGCTTTACCAATGGTCTCCATATCTCAATTCATCATTCTATAAATCAACAATAGTTTATTCTTCTTAAAAAAATTATGCTTCCATAGATCATGTTTGATATCAGAATATGGAGTTGTAAAATATGGATTCACTAAGGGTCTTAGCTTATTCGCAATCATAGATACAGAAGTTAGTTTATTTCTTTGAAATTCCAATTTGTTTTTGAATTTGGTCAAAAATTGCTCCTGAAATAGTCAAGAAAATGAAATTTAATCTGATTTTCAGTGTGTATGTTTTCTGCTTGTATCACCAAATTATTTGAACGGTGATTATTATTTCTTTTACAGGTCTTCTGGAGAAGTATCTATCCTCATATCACTTAATTGCTCGGTTTATCATTATTTTAGTTTTCAGTTATATCTTGCTAACCTTCAATGAATAGCAATTGAATTAAAGAAATTTTCTATTCAGAGTTTTTTCGGACCTTTATTTTGAGCAATAATTTCAGTCATTAATCTGTGATGTACCAATTTGTTCTTCTTAAATAGATCATTCACTTTTTTTGGGAACTGTTATTAATTACATGACAATACTGTTTGATTAATACACACAATTGACCAAATAAATTATTTAAGTTGTTATTATTATTTCAATGAGTAGTGATATTTTTATAAGGAAGTTTTCTTTATTAAATCCTATAGTGTTTATTTTTTTAATTAGAGAATGACTGTGACTGTAAAAACATTACTGAAATAAATGTGTTTTTTTTATTTATTCTTCAAAATTAATTGATCATGAGAAGCCTGTGGACAAATCTTCCACACCATCTTCCAAATATTCATCAGTCTCTTTTTTTGTTTATTTAACATTTTATTTGCCTAGTATAAAAGAATAGATCTGATGAGATTTTATTTAGAATAAAACTAATGTGAAACACTTAGTCAAATGAGGCTATAGCATCTTACTGTTTTGTATTTATTAGTCTGTCTCTATTTTTGTTGAGAATGATGAATGGAAAAAATAAAAGCTGTCCATTCCTTGGTGAGGCACATTTAATATATGAAATCTAAAACTTTTGCTTAAAGGGTATTCTCCTTATGATGAAGAAAACTATTATGTCTGCAAAACTGTTTTAGGTGGAATTTTCCCTCGGAAAATCTTCTCATGTGGTGAAATAAATTTAGTTAACAACTCTTGTTTGTTTACATGAAGTCTTCATTTAGGTTTTTTATATTTTTACAGTTCAAAATTCTTTATTCATTTGTTGTTCATCCTCTTATTTTATATGCAGTATTAATAGTCTCTGTATCTCAATTCATCATTCTATAAATCAACAATAGTTTGTTCTTTAAAAAAAAATATTGCTTCCATAGATCACGTTTGATATCATAATATAGGGTAGTTAAATATGGATCCACTAAGGGTCTTGACTTATTCGCAATCATAGATACAGAAGTTAGTTTATTTTTTTGACATTCCAAAGTTCATTAAGAAATAGCTGTCATGAAAGTGGAGCTTTGTTTGCTGTAATCAGAAAGGAATCATATCAGTTTTGTTTGTTGAATACCTCTAGGATTTATTTGGTAATTAATATTTGTAATATATTTTATGTTTATCAAGAACTCAAAATTTTAATAATATCAATTTGTTCAATTTGAAACATTTTTTAGGCATAATGATGAACCAAAACCCTTTATTTATATAATTGGTTGAAGGTAATTTTTCCAAATAATATAAAAATCCTTATATATTATTTCATTTTCACTTATGAACAAAATTTAAAAAGATGCACATCTAACTTCTGCAATTACAACTAAGCAGTAGCAATAAAAATACTTCAAATTAAAACGGTAAATGTAATATTAAAGTGTGTTCTATTGCCTTATATCATACACGTTATCTAGTAGCTTGATCCCGAATCCATCTTTTTACTGTTTATATTTTACTTTTATATTTAATCCCAAAACTATGCATTGAGTGAAAAGGAAACTTTACATAGCTAGAGCATTGACAGACACTTTTTAATTCCATTTTTCTTTTACTTCGTTGCTATATATTTTTATTCCGATTCTTATCATGAATCAGCTCTTATAGATAAGTTCCATTAAGTGATTATAACACTTGAATATTTTTTCGAAGCATGGACCATTCATTTGAAGTTGGGATTTTCTTGATTATTTGCAGTCTCTGCAAAGAAAGGAAACAGCTATTGATACGTGTTACAAATTAAAATATCTAGAGTTGTTCCCGAAGGCATGCGCTTCTTGGAGATTTTTTAACAACTCTGATAATTTGTGTTACATTAATTTAAGAATAATCAATGCAGAGCGGGTGTTTGTATTTCGTTAGGAGTCCAACTCAAAATCTCCGCAGTGGAATGGTCCGTTAATAATTCAGAATTATGTTTTCGCACGATTTTCGACCACCGTTAATTGGATGTATTCCGTTATTTGTTTTACTGCATTTTAGTCCCGAATAGGGAACTCGTCGTCACGATGGAGAGACGGGTCACTCGTTGTTTACATTCATTTATCTTCTGTCGTTATTGCTGATTTAAACCAATTTATGCGTCTATGTATAATTGACAACAATTACTGTTGTAACAATGAAGTATATCGGTTTAGGCCAATACTTAATTGATATGCCAAATTAAATAGAATGTTGAATGAAATGAATAATTCAATTAGTATTTAACGAAACCCGAGGAAACGAAGCTGTCGTGTACGTTCTTGTTTCGTGTATTATCTATATCGCGCACTTCTTTAGGCGACGGAAATGATAATATTTTTATATTATTCCGTTATAACATGCAGTAAATGGAAAATCAGGGAAAATTAGCTTATTTTTAGTTCATTTTTTTCTTATGTTCTCACCATATCGATATCGTAGGAATTAAATTTACGCTACATATTTTTTTTCAACTCAACACAATACGCAGCTTTCAAACATTACATGCATGACATAGTCGTAAAATTAAATTTAATACAACAAAATGTCCCTTTTTTGATCTTTGAAAAAGTCTGAGATTAATTGAGATTATTCATCTTTATTGCAATTATAGAGAAGAGAGTCTCAATATCGAAAGTTGTATAGATTAATTAAAAAATACTATATCGGCCTAATTGTAAGTTAACCATATATACTTGAAATTTGTTTATCGAAATTATGGAGAGTATTTTTGGAGCCCGATAGAATGTGGTACATGAATATTTGAAACTTTTAATAATTCTCGGGTCTACATTCCGCGTAAGATTGCAACCGATTCCCGATTTTAAATATTCCATCCTTCAACATCCAACCGGAATAGCAAAATCGGTTCCGTATCGAGTCAAAAACCCTTCTGAATTTTGCATCTCCATCTTCGGAACCCAACAAAGGAGCAGAAATTCAGGCACCCAAAGGATCAGACTCGTTAACGATTCATTATCCCACGTAGATCGCTAGATTTTTATCTTTCACGACCCGCTCAACGAGAGCAGATTCTCTCGGCCGCCGCAAGATGTCTTCCCGTGAGTTCCTTTCCCCCTCCTCACCCGGCCACTCCAGGTAAGAAGGTTCGAGGGCAGTCGTGCACGGTTACTCTCCCTGTTCGAATGACTCGAGGAGCCGTGAGGTGAAAGTTTTTCCAGGGAATGTTGCAGCGAGACCTTTAGGAGCGAGTGGCGTGGGTGAGCAGGAACCAGAAGGAGAACAAACGGATTGTTTCGGGATGTGTTCCCTCTTCTAACACCGCGGGACAAGATCGTCTTCTGGTGACATTTCTGGTACGTGCATAACCTCCGTGACACCGCTCGCCCCAAATAGTTTGGGGTTTCGTCAACTCGAGTCACCTCGGAACCATTCGTTTTTTTTTGGGATCCGTGAGCATTGAAATGCCTGGTCACGATCCATCGGCCGTTTTACGATGCCACGGATGACGGATGCTTCTTTGATATCTCCGTGTAACATCTTCGGCGATGGGCAGGGATATACAATAGGTGTTTTGGTAATTAGCATTCGGCGTATGAATTATTCATGGAGAACGGTTTTTAAGATTTTGGCCCTTTCCGTGGACCAATCTTGGAAGATTAGCCTCATCGTTTCTGGATTCTGTTGCTTTGATGGCGAATATTGAGTGTGCAAAAACTAGTGAAACTTTTATTCTTTATTTAACTTTATTTATAACATTCTGGAGATTATTTTACCAATTCTTCATCGTACTTAACTGACGAAGATATTCGTGAGAAACACAGTAAATGTGAAATATTAGAGTGATATGTGAAAAATATTCGTTAATGTTGGTTTTTTACGGAATTCATAAAGGAGATTATATAACTTTATTTATATAAATATGACAGTATGTGAAATATTTGAGCTTTCAGAATATTCTATAAATAGAGGAGTGATCAATCTGCTTGTCAAAGAGGAAATAGTTTTCAAATAATGCATTAATATGAATAATAATTACTCAGGAATATTTTTCTTACTCATCGATAGAAATTCACCATGAGGTTTATATTAGGAATGTTTTAACGTACTAGGTTACGAAGGTATTATACCCTATACATGATAAAGTTTTATTTATTATATTGTATAGAGTTATTAATAGATTAGTTGCTGTTGATGAAACTTCACTTTATTTATCGAGTTGTGTACGTCTTCACTCGGAATAGAATATATCGATTAAAATAATAAGCGTATTTAATGATTGCGTTAGTGCAAGGAATGATTTTTTGTGAGTTTCTTCAGCACAGTCCGAGAGAAACTGGTCGTTACGAAAGATCTTGGGTCACGATTTTACTCATTTTCCTCAAGGCGTGGTCGGTTCATTTTGCGCCCAAAAGATGATCAAATGCAGATTCAAACGTTAGAAGCGTTAGCATCCTCTCTATTCGTTCGTCTATCTGCTTTTTCTTCCTTTATAAGTGGGACTCTTGGGCATAACCAGCTGATGATGCGAGCAGGCGTTCAAGTCTCCGATCACTTCAACTCTTCCGTACCACTGAAACCTGTTCTGAAGAAATCGTAGAGAGAAGAGAGTTCCCAGATCACGTTAGGAGCATAGACTGTAGCAATGATTCACGTGGAATGGATGCCGTAAAAGACTTGAGAAGAGATACATGCCTTTAAAACGATACATGCCCTTTTTTGGTTCTCATAATGCGTTCGGTAGCTGGGAAATTCCATTTTCTCACGGGTTTTTCGTGTGTTACGGATATAATCGTGTATTAAAGGTGTTGTTGAAGTCTGTTCGTATACAAAATTCTTTGTGTTTGAGATTCATTGTAAAATTAAGATGAATTAAAAGTTATTAGTTAATGTATTATTTAATCCTCTTAACGAAGAAGTAAGTTTCAGTAGATTTTATTGATGGATTGCCTCAGCATATTAGCTTCTTCATTATGTTTACTTTTTATTCATCAAAATAAACAATGGTTTCATAAGTTAGACGGTTAACTTGTTTTAACGTTCTCTTTTTGAGATAAAAAATAGTGATGCATTGTCGCTCAATTCAATCGGAAATCGCCCTAACGCAATTCAGTGTTACTATTAAATATACGTGGTCTTAGAATCACCTTCTTCTTTCCATTGTGTAGCTTTTCACCGTAAGATTCTATCTCCACGATCACCCATCGAGATAAGCGACACAAGATGTGAGTTGCGAATGAAGTTGCGAGCTAAGTCATCCCCATAAGCGTACTTGATTGAATAAATACATTTATTTTTCTTATTTGGTTCGTTTTCCATTATAGTAAAGATTGACGGATTATTGACTTCTCTAAAGAGTTACCAATTGATTATTGGAGGTGAAAATCATGATTAAAAGAGAAAATTAGAGTTTTATACCTGACTTTTTGTTTTTTACCATTCTTCTTTTCTAATATTTCTAATAATGATAATATCGGATTGTTTGGAATCGCTGCTTTAATGTGAGAGTTGTAGTTTAACGGAGACTAAAATGATAACAATTACACAAACTAAGTTATTGTTTGTTTGTTGTTGCTGTTATATCTATGTAGGTTGGCAAAGTTACCTTACTCAGCGTCTATTTACGAATATAGTTCGTTTTATAGTTATATAGTTTTATAACTACGAATATAAATATTTTGAATAATTTCAGTGGATTACATTTGATGTTCGTTAAAACAAATGAAAACTTTTGACGTTCGAACAAATAATTTCTTTTATTTTAAACTTGCCCTTTAATACATTGCGATTGTGTAGAGTATTACGAATGTTTAAATAAAATATTATATTGTTTAATTTACGTATTGAAATATGCACTCATATAGCTCATTCCTATCGATGCAATGCAACTAATACGATACCTTAGTGATCGTTGTACGCTAATGGGATGAAATCGTATTCGAGCGTTGGTAATCCTGCTGGCAATCTAAGAATAGGTCAACTATTGCCATTTACCGCCACAGACGCGATCGCATGTCATCGAGCCGCAAGATATGCCATCATTAAGCCCTTCCGAGAACAGATGAAGATCGGATATTAGAAGGAAGTAAAAATTCTCAAAGATGTCGGTCATTAACTCGCTCGTCAAAGAGATTACCGTGCGGTTCCCACGCGCATTCGCAGGTCTTTGACTCGCAAATTAGCATTCGCAAACACGTTAGGGCGTTTCACTTCCCCTATAATTTTGATCCGCGTACAGTGTTATTCCTGCACCCGACTTGTTCAAGTAGGATAAATCAGGGATACTTTTTGCACCGTTTACGAACCGTTTCATCAAAAATGAATTTAGAAAGTTTCAAAATATGCGCTGGAATATTTTGAGTGATGACCGAGGCGGAAATGAAATGAGGAAATACTTTTGAGTGACATCATCATCTTCTGTGGGAGAAGAAAGAGCGTTTGAAATAAAATTCCCGCGGATTAGTGTTTTTTTCTGATGGGAATTTTGGATTGTCCTGTTTTCTTATCTTCAATAAGATTGAAAATGTGATATCTTTAATCTTAAGTGGTTGCGGTGATTGTAAAATTAATTATGAGAAAGTTGTGTTGAAGATGATGCTTTCATATAAATCCCTCACTTTTGAGATGTTCTTAAAGATACTGGATCAATGCTACTATTAACTTGATGTTTCATTAACCCGTGTTTGTAATTAATAATGTTCTTTAAAAATATTTATTTCGTTCTTTATCGCTCGAGGAATTCAAATCTTTTTCATAAATGTGCTCTTCAATTTCAAATTTATTGTAACAGTCAGTTTATTTGTTTCTCTCCCAAACAGCCCCATGGGATTTACCCTTAATATTCTGATCCTTATGAAGTATGTGAAAACTCACAGTTCTATTCCATGGTATATTTCTCTTATATATAGTCAGCCTCTTCATTTAAAGTTTAAAATCTAATTATCGGTTCAAATTCAAGACATGTTTTATTAGACAAGATCTGTTTGCATGAATCTGACATGATGAAGCTGAACTGTTAATTGACTTTAATTAAAAATATGCTATAAATTCCGCATTTTAAAACTTATTCGAATAATTATAAAACTCTTAACTAAGCGTCAGTGGAAGAAGGTAGCCAATCAAAAGAATTTTCTCTTTTAAATTGATGTAATAGACGTTTTTAGGATACAATTCTTAAAACGAAGTAAGTGCAATCATTTTGAAAATTTCAATTTAAAGTCAGTTATTAAAAACTCTTAAAGGTCGCGAAAATTTTATTGAAAACAGATATTTACGTTTTGTTTAGACTTTGAGTGAATATTATCTGTAATGTAATGAAAACAGTACTATTAGGGAATGTGAATCTATGAGAAAAATCCTTACGTTCGAAAGCCACATTCGAGCAACTCATACATCAACTTCAACTCTAAAGAAATACAAATTGAAGAACGAATATTTTAGTGAATCTCGAATAACAGCTAAGCAGATTATATCATAATGGATTATCATTTGTTTGTATTATGAGAAATTGTTCCCGAACGGGGTCAAATTTGCTCACATATTAATCGCGGCCACCTACTTTATTATGTCATATTTTTTTCCGAACCCATACCTTCCGTTTCCTTCTGGATGACCTTCTCCATCCAACTATTCTATATTCAGCTGTGTGTGATCAGTCCTAAGAGAATTCATAACTGCACATTCGGTACCCGCTAGACGCGCTTGAGTAGCCCGCTACGTTTTCTCGGGCCCTCTCCAGCTCTCGCATTAATGAAAAAGCGTGACATTTCTTCATAGGTGAATCTTTGATGTCATAGAGACGGAGTAAATATTCCAAACTGCGTCACGTTGGGAATTTTGGCAATTAACTCGGGAAAATTTTTCTCCGGAGAAGGTGAATGCAGCGAATGTATTCGAGACACGCATTGGCAATAGTTCAAATATTCAGAGGGTGACGTTTCTTTTCGTTTCCCGTAAGAGAATTCCCTTATTTCCTGCTCCAAGACTCTCTCTCCGGTTGACTCACTCGATGCTATTTTGATTAAATAATTGGATACCTGACTAAAATGCTGAAGGAGTTTATAGGATAGCTCAAAGGTCAAAGTTACTCTTACGTATATACAGGTGTATATACTCTTTGCATTTGAAATGAGTAATCTATAGAATTGTATACTTAGCACTGTTGTACTGTTATTTGGAGCTCTTTGTCTTTAAGGGCTTAATATAACGGTATATCCTTTTCTCTCGCCGTCTTCCTAACAAAGACAGTGTCGTATGGGGACAATAAACGCAGAGGACTGATTAAAATGTAAAAATTAATTGTCATTTGAAGCGAGCAAAGTCAAGACCGGGTATGGATTTAGAAGTCTAACGCACACCTAAGATTTTTATCTTCAAAATATTCTAAAGCAATATTTTTGGTATCAAATAGAATTTGAAGTAATGAAGGAAACCAGTAAGGGTTTATGTTAATCTGTAAAACTTATTTTCTGTCATCAATCAAACTTTCATATCGTAGAGAGAGTGAAGTTTTACTTTCTCATAAAAATTACATTAATTTGCTATTGAACTATCTTCAAATATAAATGCAAACCTTCATCTGCCTGCGCATCAATTTATATTAGATTGTTCCAAAGTTTATTTTATTTCCCTTGCCTAAATCGGTACAGTTTATCTTTCATTGTTTCATGATCTCTAGCTCGAACTTAACGTAATAGGAAATATCTTGTGGATAAAACTTGCAGAGTTTTATTTGT
Source organism: Pantala flavescens (assembly GCA_020796165.1). Classification (NCBI taxonomy): domain Eukaryota; kingdom Metazoa; phylum Arthropoda; class Insecta; order Odonata; family Libellulidae; genus Pantala; species Pantala flavescens. The sequence goes on along the minus strand of CM036881.1, from coordinate 41,425,665 downwards.
AGCATATATTTATTTGGACTGGAGAAATTTTGTAATGCAAGTAGAAACAATTTTAAAACTATTGAGAGCAATAACTTATTCATTAGGAGTCCTAAAATATAGGTTAATGGGTATTGGTGGTGATTCTGATCAAATTATGCGTAAAATAATTGATTTGTGGTATTTAAACTTCCAAAGGAAAGAAATAGGCGTCAGAGAGTTATTCAAATTAGATGCAGAATTATAATTGGACGAAAGGAACTCGAGAATTTCATACCTTTCAGTCTGCGTAATTTATGACGTCTCGTGTTACTTTATTCTCGTCGCTCGTGCTTATCTAGTAATCGTAAATGCGAAAGGAAATGCCTCTTAAGGATGAGCAAGGATTAGTCTATTTAGGGATGCATTATTGTGTCTGCAGCGTTCAGAGTTAACATGAAAACGAGAGGACCAAAAACCGAGACGCGACGAAGTTTCTGGTTGAGTTGGGTCTTGTGAGTTTTCTGCTCTGTAGGCGTTACGAACCAGATGGTCACTTATATGAGAGAGTGGGAGGGAAAGGAAAATGTATTTTTCTCGAGAAAGGAGCAATACATTCACAGTCTGAAAAATCTGTCTCGGTTTCTCCGCTTCGATTTTCTCTTTAATAAAGTAATTACGAGGAAAATAGTGAACCATAATTGCCTTTGGACTGCGAAGATCTATAAATTTCATCCTACGATTCTATATAATAATGAGTTATTACGACTTTGAATGTATTTCATTCAAGTCAGTTGCATAATTTCTCTAAATATAGGACTGATATGCCATAATTTTCTTTATTTATTGATGTCAGATGCATTTATTGTGTAATTAAAGGACGTTGTTTACATTGTTATCGTCTGGTTACACCACAATGAAGATATGATTACCATCTTTAACATGGATGGGAACCAGATCGTTGTAGCTGAAATTTAGAACTTTCTCTTAATTAGGATGGAAAATAAGAACTCTACTGAAGGCATTCTTGTTGAAATCCAATGCAATTTGTTTTATAAGGTATGATTGTTGATTCTGGATTCTAAGAAGCGTTAAGTAACAATCGAATCTTTTTAACACTATAATTTTTATTTACGCCTACATTATAATTTAATTACGTATTTACGATTTACGTCTACAAGTAGTAAATACACATTAAAAATGAAAGTGAAGATTAATATTGGTATTTCATACTTATAGGAAGTTTTTCGAAAGAAAAGTACGTAATTTTGTTCTGGAACTAATTACTGAAACTCAGCAATAATTAAGGTTAAGAAATAGGCGAATGATTCTGTAATAGAAACTTTTAATAATTCGAAACTACTGTCAAGAAAGCGTATAATACGATATTCATTGTAATACTCTGGAAACTATCAATTGATCTACTAAACTATGTTTGTAATCTTTGAATCAATAGAACCTTATCGAACATAATTTTTATTATGTAAATGGTTACAATTCACCAAGGAAATGTTTTATTTACGACACTTTAAAATCAGTAGTAACTTTATTAATTTTTCGATTATTTCATTCATATCTTCTAAATGAAGCCCCTTTGAATGAATATTAAATAGAACACAACTCTTTGATTACGAAATGAGTACCGTAACAACGTCAGCATTGCAGACATTTACGTTGCCACAACGCTATATTGCTTCAGCACTCCGCAGACAAAATGTAATCAATGAAATTTGTTTGCTGACTTTGTTATCCCGCATTTTAGAGAGGTAAATTCTTAGATGAAAAAATTCTTGGCATTCCGATTCGGAGGGTTGTGAAAAACTTCATCGCATCTCCATGGCAACTTGTAGTTATGGAAACCAAACGAAGCTCTTGGCCAGCAGTCATTGTTATGATAAACAGAAAAAAAAACTTAAGCAATTTTAATTACTTATAAATACATAGCTTTTTTATTTATTTCTGTTCAGAGTAGTTGAGAATTCAGGTGTTACGCTGAGGTCGTTGACAACCAATATCGAAGCAATAGCATAATCTAAAGGAAGGTTTTATTGATCAAAGGTATTAAATAAGTATTAACGATTCATAAATTAGGTATTAGTAAAATATTTAATCAGAAACTTTTGATGCGGTAGGCAATACATATACGGAATGACAAAAACTCTAGCAATGCAAGGCACACCAGTTGGCAAGCGGTGACGCGAAGGTTAAATGACAACAATGCAGTGAAAACAGTACTAGTTTGAGAGGTGAGAGGAGTAACTGTATATGGCTGGGAGGGACAATTCATTGACGAAGGGGAAGTCCATGTTGCAGTCTTCGGAATCCGTTTTCCCGAAACTGTAACTAACAGTTCGCGCGATGTGGCGGAAACTTTCGATTCGATAGCAGATCAATCGAGCATTGCGTATCCACGAGTAAGATCATAGAAACCGAAGCTATCTATTATCTCCTACAAAGACTGCTTCTTGAAATTAGAATCTGTGATCGATTATGATTAGAATGTAGGATTTACGTATTCAGAAGAATTCTTAGCTTGAAATTGCCTTGATTAAATTGCATTAAATGAAAAGATTTATATTTTTGATGAAACTTTTGAAATAAACATGTATGGTAAACATGTACGGATGATAAATTTTACGCATATATATTTTTCCTCGATAATTTTGTCGCCAAATGCCCATATGTCTCAATTAATTGCCGAAATTCTCAGAAGGAATTTATATTCCTATCACCTTCCCAATTAATATTAAAACTTAGTTTCGGTATATGATTTATTATAAAACGTTATTTGCTCTACTACTTTATCGTGACGAATGAACCTGAAAGAGAGTTTTCTCTTGCGAGGAATTTGAAAAGAATTTCTCTAAGATCAACGAATCGACCGTTGAAATTCCTTTCTTTTTAATATTCCCAACAATCCATGGCTTATTTGTTATGGTAACACTTAGAACAATAACGCGGAAGTATAAACCTCTTACAATAAGTATTGAGTATTATTAATGGTTAATATAACTTTCTCATTATTAAAAGGAAGAATAAATACATAGTAATTACATACACAATCAATATATAAACGATATATCGTTTGTTAACGTTATAAAAGAAGCCATTTAATTGCTTCCTCGTAACCTGAGATGTCCGTTTCCAAATCTTCGATAAATCTTATCAAATCAATGTTTCCTCTTAGATTACAGCGCAAACTATTTTAGAATTAGTACTAGAATAGTTGTAATATATATGAGAGAATAATTGCGTTAAAATATATCCAAGAAATTGTATCAAGATGCTTACCCTTTCTTATACTTTCGCCTCGATACCTTACGAATTCCTCTATACAAACTTTCCGCATTGAGCAATCGCTTCACACCACAATGACTCCCATTCGCTCCCGATAATCTCATTCCTCAAGTTACGTTGTATCGCTTATGTTCTAAATCGATCGAGAAAACTCCGTAAGAGCTACATAATGTCCTACGAGACTCGGAGCAAACTTAGATAACCAATTGTATATGGTTCGAAGGCTTATGGTTCCGCGTACCTCGCTGCCGTTTGCATTCCGAGCGCCGACTTCCCCAATCGCTCCAAATGAGGCGACGAAGACGTGCCTCCCTTCGCAGCGTAAATGGGGAACCGAAGAAGAGGGTTGCTTGAACAGGAAGTTCCTCAGATGCTATGGACGACTCAAAAGATCTCGTGTCGGAGTTTGTTGTACACAAACGATCCCAGCCTCTTTCGCTTTCTTTTCGCGAGGTGAACAACCTTTTTGATATCGCGAGAGGCGTGAATTGGTTCTGAACAATTTTCCTCGCGAGGGCCGGTTTTATAGAAATCCATCAAACTTCCTAAGTCCTGGAGGAGATCTGAGGTTTACTGCAATAGATGTAGAGGGAAATATTTCGTGTTATTTTCAGATACTTTCGTTTAGTCTTCAAGTTACGATATGAGTTGGAAAATACCATGGTAATGTAACAAAATCGCCCCAACTATGGTCCTTAAAGCACAAAATGTGATGCAACGTACGTAAATGTTATAATTCAGCATCGTACATCCGTAAGTAGCTTAAATAGCACTTTTTGAGCGATAAAAATAAAATTCATTAAGATACCTCTTGCTGTGTATGAAACATGTAGCGGAAATTCTTATTACCTATTTAAGGTACACGGAAATATATCGTTTCTCTTATGTAAAAATGTAAGAAGTGTAGATATACATGTTATTAAATAATTTGGGCTTATTCTTTTCGCGGTACTACAATATTCTGATTTTTGTTCTTCACTTGAATTCGCTGTTATAACATTGCATTCCTTCCTGATTTATGTACTTGATAGTGAATCTATAGAGGAATATTATTATTTTATTTTTTATATAATAAAAATATGAGCTTTATTGTAGTTCATGTCTTTATGTTTATAAAGGTGAGAATAAATTTATCATCTGCAGTAAACAGCCGTATGTGAAAGAGAGTTAGTTAAATTTACTAATAATCTATGTATCATTTATACCTATTTCTTGACGTCAGAGCTTATGAATCCTATAATTTTTCCTTTTATGGTTCTTTATGTTAGTCATTAGAAGTTTCCCAACTTAAATTAATATGATATAAATAATTATTCGCAGCATCAATCCGTTATGTAAATAATCTTTCTTGACGCAGTCGCTTTCTTAATTTATTGAGCATACTTTCAATTGGAAAGGAGGATATTCGGTGGATATTTATCACATTTTCCCTCGATTGCAACCTGTATGGTTCTTGCTAACCTTGGTCTGCCAACGCTAAAGCCACGGGCTCGGTTCCAGTTCAGGTCATGAATGCCAATCTCTCTGCAAAAATAAACGGAATTAAGTTTGTCAAGGTAACTGGTCGAGTAAACACTTTCGCGGAACAGTCTGTGAATAAGATGAAAGCCGATTCGAAGGTATTTTTCGAGAGAAGAGATTTGTTACGCATTCATCGATTCAATTAATTATGTAAGCAGAAAAGACTTTCTTCGTCGAACGTGTATCTGAATTGATCCTTAAGGGGATCAGTTGTCATTAGAAATTCCACCTTTCTCCAAATTCTAAATTCGCTCTTTCACTGTTTTGTATTTACATCCTATTAATTTGAAGATCTTATATAAATATTTATGCGATGGAATGCGAAATTATTGATATTTATGTGGTAAAATAATTTCTTATATTCTAATTTCTGCAATAAAAGAAATTATAGTCGTAGAAATTTTATTTAGAAATGTTTTAATAATTTTGTCGTCATTTTTTTATAGGGATTCTTATTAAAAAAGAATTTAATGATAGTGATTTTCGAACCCTGTCAACAGCTAATTTAAGTTAAACTTGTGATTTTTTCACGAAAATATACTTTAATACTTTAGTGTTCCTATTGTAGTTCTTACATTTTAATACATTTTATGCACTTGGATAGTTTCTTAAAAGGAAGTATACTTTATTATAGTTTATTGCTTTAGTGTAAAACATAATGTTGGCTGGTATTCTTTGAGGCAAACCTTTTATTACCAATGTATCAATATCTAAATTAACGTATCATTCATCAGAAAAATAATATTTATCGTAAAAACTAAATAAGTTAGTATAATAATAATGAAAATAAAGCTTGTATTGAATCAAAATTAAATCTATACAGCAATAATATTAGGTACTGATTTCGATAAAAATAACAATATAATATTATTTCCAAATTGTGTAAAAGTAGCGTGATATTTCTAAGGAAATTCCCTTATTTGGTCTGGGAATCCTCACATATAGAGTCCAATTTGAAAATATTTTCTTTGTTAGAGTCGAGAACCATTGCAACACGATGCATATATTAAGCTACCGTCCAGACTCCTTATAAGAAACCAAGAGAGTATTCGAGAATGTTATGTGAGACATTCATTCTTTACGTGGTGAAGAATCAAAGCTCCGCAAATACTATCTGGAAATTCAAGGAGAGAACTTCAGAAGATTCTTTCCACATAATTACGACATACATCTTCTTCTTAAGAATCCACCGCATTGTATCTCGCGGGAGGATTTTTTTGCTTAGTCTGGAGAGCGTTCAGTTGCTATGACGATAAATAGGTAATTTCTAAGTCTTCATCCGGCAATTCCGGTTTCAAATACTGAGAGAAACTAGTTTCCGTATCTATTGGAAGATGCTGAGAATAAAATTTTGCTAGGAGAAGCGGAATCTATTGGAAAAATATTCAAATCCCGCATTAAGATACATTTCTTGCCTCGTTCCACCAACGCCGTGGGGTACATAGTTTCTTCTAGAGAAATTCTGCGTGATGAATTCCCTGTCGGTCTTGAAACCCATCTGTGTTGATTGCTTGACGTTAAGGCTTAAAAGGAATATAGATGATATTCTAATTTGATGTTCTATTCGCTCCGTCTTTCTACTTAACTTTCCCGTCTTTTCTGAGACTTTCTCCAAGACATCTTACATATTTTTTAACTTTAGCCCTTCGTCGTTTCTTACTTTCACACCATCTCTTACCTTTCTCTTGCAGTAATCTTACGTCCAATTTGAATATTGTCATCGTATGCTTTCGATACATTTTCAGGAGATTATTTATACCTTCGTTTAAGCAAGATTGTTCATTGTTATTATCTTTAATTTCCTTGGGCTGCTCTTTAGCTCATAAATAAAGTAAGCTAAGTTAGCTCTGGGTTAATACTGTTCATGAATCTTTCAAAATATCTACCTTATTTTAATTCATCATTTTAGTACTCTTTCCAACTGTTTTATTTCTATCCATCCATATTAACTCAGTTTGAAAATTTTTGTTGATACACAATTGCAGTTCATTACTTAAAACCTAATGATACCGTATACGATTTCAATTAATATTTGAATTGTATTTAAAATTTCCTCCAAATTAATATCTGATCCTACAAATTCTTCTATGATAAATTATTTACTGCAACAAAAACTAACCAAACCATATGCATCCGACAATAGAGCGTTGCTACGAAACCTGTTTAGTTTTCTATTTCGTATGAGTGACAGTTAATGAATTTACCACAAAAAATGTGTGTCAAACGATACCGAAACGAAGTCAAGGCTTATATTTTTTATAGAACATCTATTATTAGAAAATTAGATATTTGGTTCCTTTAATTGTTTATATATTTTGTGGTGAAGGTAAAATAAGGCGTTTAATTGATCTGTTTGATTATATCTTCGCTGTCCTTGCTCACTGTTGTGGAACGAATGTATTCTCCCCAACGGAGATGAGATTTCGCGATGATTTGCAGAATCCTCATTGTCGTGGATTGGACCAACCACGGATTCAATTCTTAGAGCCCCATTACATCACGCCTTTGTACCGAAGTGGTAATTTCCCTCGAGGAGAAAGTAAAATCGTCAGCTTTCGTGGGAATCACATGTATTCTCCTAAGGATTTAATAACCGCTTCACTCCTTCTTTAATGGCTTCTGCTCACTTAAAAAACGTTGCCAAATAGGTGCCCATCTTTATTCGAGTCACGCCGTATGTTGATGACCACTCTTGAGGTCAAAGAACTAATAAAATTCCTCGCATATCGAAGGATAATCGGCACGGGTTAATTGTGCTATTTTTGGGAGCACATTAATACGAAGTCGTTCCTATGGTGCGAATTTTTATTAGATATATTTTTGGTGTGGAAAGATTCCACTGCTGAACACTGCAACAGACGGGTTTTTGGGTATATTGTTGTTCCAATTCTTTCCATTTATTATATGCTAAAACAATCTATTTTCGCTAATAAACTTCATGCCTTTTTAAGTTTTTAGTAGCTTCTGACTGAAACTGACTGGTTATTAGATCTCAATACGTCAATTAATGTGGCTATATTCATATGTTGCCAATGGTGTAACTCATATTCTTCGTTAGAAGTCCCCAATCCCTTACCAAGACAAGCAGCTCTTTACAGGGAATTCGTTGACCATACCACCCTGTAGACTGCACAATATTCGGATATACCCTCCCTTAGCCTCTCTTTCGGGGATAATTAGTTACAACAGTCTGTTTCCCTTCGTATCCTAGTAACAACCCGAACTGCTTGTTTACATTGCCACCGTTTCTACGGAGACACAGTTCGCTTCACCGAGTCCTTTATCACCGCATCGGGGAGTTCCCCCAGACTGCCCTTTCCCACTCATTTGCTCGTCGCTCGCTTATCTACGCTCACCTCTAACACCCGCGCGCCCAAAGGTGGCCGGATTCTCTCAAAGGCGGAGGAATTCCTAACGGGAACCACTTCCTCCCCACTTCGGTTTCGGGCCTCCGTTGGCAAAGACGGCAGTTGGCGAGAGAAAGGAACTGCCCCAGGGAGTCTCTTTTCTTCTATTCCTTCCTGTGATTCCCTTTCGTTGACGCCAAAGCCCTTTGATAGTGGAGTGGACCAAATCGTCGGTCGTTAAAGTCTCCGGACGACTTTCGATCTCTAGACGTACCAAGCTTGCCACCGGTTTCGAAAACGAACTGGATCGTAGCGAACTAATAGGATCAGGTTTCGCCTATCCCAACGTCTGCCCCAGGGCGAGCCGGGTGGTCGCCCTGGGAGACGTGGTTGCGAGGTATCGTTCGACAGGGATTCAATAACGCTGGAATCCGTGGAGGTAGACAAGTACGTGGTTTTTTTTTCGGTTCGTTAATATCTTCATGAGGTTACGATACGTGTAATTTTAGCGATATGATTCGAGTGACGTATGAACGGTGTCTACCTTAAAGGAATAGCGAGTACAAACTTAATTTTGATTCAAAATACGATTGGAAATGGATCGATCGTAGACTATGGTTGCTTTGTGGAGTCTAGTGTCTCACAATACGTCTTAAACAAAATTTTGGTTTAATATTTATCTGGAAAGAATCAAGGTGGAGTTAGAATCAATATTTGATTTAATTTTACTATAAGAATTACTTGTCATTCCACGCATATTGTAATTGATTAAATCAATATCGACTAAAAGTACTAACAGACTTCGGAGTATGTATTTACGACCATGATATATATGCACGTACTTTATTCCTTAATAAGAGAAAAATAAATACATTTTCTGGATGCATCACAATCGTATGCATAGTGGGAGATTTAAATTAGCTCTCCCAATAGGCGATATTATGTTCAAATACGTCTTCTTCGGATAATTTATTTGCTTACATTTCATAAAAACTTGTTAACTCTATCGTAAGAATTTAATTGCTTATAACTTACACAAATAACCTTATTATATTAGACTCTTATGTAATATTATTATATATGATATAAATTTTATTATTTACATATTAAATTTATTATATATTTAGCTATTTAATCTATAATTACATAATTTAATACCTATTCTGTATGTGCGAATAACGGTTTTAAGACCGTTCTAGGAAGCCGGGTTACTTAGATTGAGAATACCTACTTACTATTTGCCTCAAACAATTCGACAGTTTTCTCTAAAGAATTAAAATAACTTGCTTCATTTATGTATTTCGCAATTTAGAATTATGAAATTGTTTATCTGGCGCAGATTCAATCACGAGTCCAAATAGACAGCGGAAGCTGTCGTCTTAGCTACTGTTCTCTTGTTGTTACGCCATCATCATTTAGAGGTAATCTTTGGAGATCCCCTGCAATCCGTATTCTTTCGACCACGACATTCTAGCATCTCGTTCCACCTGAAAAATCTCTTTCCAAACTCAAGTCCTCCTGTAATCTCCTTCACACCTCCTGCAGAAGTACTTTGACCTGAAGATTGGTCAAGATGCAACCAACCATTCCATTCTTTCCTCTCTCTTCTATTCTAAAGCAATTCTTTGTTTGTTTTTCCATGATCTCGTTCTATTTTGACAAGAGCTCTCTTGTTTAGCATACAAGCCCTTCACTAATTGAATGTATTCACAATCTTTTAGCATCTCCTCTCGTTAGCTAGCTTCTCTATTTACTTTTCTCCTCATCTATATAATTCTTCGTTCAAAACTCTACTACCTTTTAATTTTTTGCGTCATTAGCGTGTGTTTTGTGCCCGCATTCATCTTTGTTCAGCATCTACGATGGTCTCTTCCGATACTTCCATTGAGGTCGAATTCCATTCAAAAGTTCATCCCCATCGCAAAAATATTCGTAACTATAATTTGCGGAGTTTGTGTTGGGAAGAAAAACAAACTTCTCATCCTTTTTGAGTCTACTCAACCGCAATAGCAATGTAAGCAAGACTCGGGTTTTTGAAATTCCGCTGCATCATCACATCCATCTGATAATTTAGCCCAGATCTGACTCCAAGATCGTTTGTTTACCGTTACTGCGGTTTTGTGGAAACATCATGGATAGGTAAACTTTTTTAAGATTTGTAAATTCCCTCCACAAATCTTATAGAAGACGATATATTTCCAAAATTCAATTTTCTTAGAAAAAACGTAAACAGCGCTTCATTTTTATCAAATATTTACTGTCGACATCTTAACCAACTTGTATTTTTGTAAGAATCACCTGGAGAAAACATTATTATGGCCAAATAGTTCATTTTTCTCTTCATTTAATTTATAATCTCATTGGAAACCGAAGTAATTTTGTTCGATTGAGCAAAAACAATGAACATTTTGGTCAATTTCTTTTCCCAACTAATGATCCTTTAAAATTATGCTGTACTTTCCATGAATTGTGAATTATATATTTCGGCCAAATTCATGTTCTCTCATCAATTTAGAAAAAGAACAGGAAGTTTTCATCGGAATAATTCCTTTCCCACGTATTAATTTTTCCTCAGAACGTGGGAAAATAAACAGGTTCAGGGTAATGTCCGTAATTTAAGAAGTTACGTGAATGTTGTTATAAAACTCCGAAGATTACAATGATGTTAAGTTCGGAGGAAACGAAAGATACTGATAGTTAACAGACCGGAACAAGCGGAAACTGCCCCATAGAGGTGTTACAAGGTCTTCATATCGTAGCGTAAGATTTCAAGGCGAAGATCCCATCCCGTTGCACGCTATGTGCCATTCGCTCGTGGACATTGCCTTCGCTTTTCAGCTTTAGAATAGACTCGTCTTCAGAACGCACAAATTAGAAAATCGCCGTTTTGAAATTCCCATGGTACTGTGAAGTCCGTAACGCACGAGGGCACGAAACTCGGTCTTTTCAAGGAAATAGTCGGTTGTTTGGAGTAAAATATGTCCATGAACGACGAAGTTGCATGTATTGCTTATGAAAGTCAGTTACATCTTTAATCAAATTTAGACTTGTTTTAGTTATTAACGTATTATATTTACAATCGATCCATCTAGATGCCAAGTAACATGGCCGGAAGAATAAATCATGTAATTATTAATAATAGTAACGATATTTTGTATATGTCCTTTCACATACGTAAATTAACACGCATATCTTACCTATCTTGTATAGAAAGACGTGTATACTCATTTCATGGGATATCGCAGACAAGTGTACCATTCAAAAGCTATTAAATCCTCAGGGGTTTGAATCAGAATGAAGAAAATTCTATTAATTCAGTGTTTCTTTACTTGTAACGTATTTATTATGTATAATGTTTACGGGATGGAAATGTTTCTTCCAATTAAATGCCTATTAAAACACTCCATATCTTCTTAGTAATCAAGCAACTTTAGTCTTGCTTTGTTTCCTCGTTTATTTTCTTTGATAGGCCTTTTCCTCTCTATATTTCAACCACCCACTTCCTCTGATGATGCTCAATTAATTCCATTAATACGGTATCATCTCCAATTAGTTCTAGTGGTTCCGCGTAGCTTTTTTCCTTTCGACGGACTTTTTACACTTCATGCCTCATTACATGGCAAAGATGTGCGATCCTTTGAATGATAGGATGGATGAAACTGTAAGATAAATAAATTTTTGTTAAAAATAGCTCGAATAAAAATTTTTCGTATTGTAAAAAATAGAAGTTTTACATTGAAATATTCTTCATTAACGAATATCTTAATTTGTAATAAAAATCACCTTATGGTCATATTGAATTGCTTCATATAAATATCGTATATCATAATCAAATACGGGTATCTTATGAAGGGATGTTTACTTTCAACGTTTCGACGTTATATATAATTAAGAAAGAAAATATTTGGGACGCAATGGTAATTGAGACTACACCGAACAACGTCTAACTTTCCTTTGCATCACGCTCGTTCAAATCCCTCTATCCGTTCCACTTCTACTACCCGCTCTTCGTATCTAGCACGATGGATACCGTTAACGTACAGAGATAACCCAACGAGGAAAGGATTTCCTTTTCCTGAATTAACAACCACTTTTTCTCTCATTGCAGCCGGTCAACATGGGTACGGCACGGCGGAGGATCCGTCTCTCCTCCCTCATCTCCAGCTTCTTGCTTCTGGAGCTTCTGTGTGGTATCTGCAATGCGCAAGGAATCAACCGTGCACCGCACCTGGACTCAGATGCTGACATGTCCAGGTTTTCGTTGCGAGAGGACACTCCAGTGGGAGATTTTATTTACACACTCAGAGGCACGGATCCAGAAGGATCTAGGCTGCGTTACTCGATAAGCGGCCCACATTTGGCTGTGGATCCTACAAGTGGTGTCGTTACTTTGGTGCAACCCCTGGATAGAGAGCAGGAAGACATTCTGGAGGTGGTGGTCAGTGTGACAGGTGGGTGAAAGATTTTTTGGTTGTCCATTTGGGAATACGACATCATAGTGGTGGGAATGTACTGGCTTTGGTGTGAATTGGATTTCTTGTCCATATATCTAATCGGACATTATCGATTGTAAAGGATGAGAGTCAAATTATGAAAACAATATAGTGAAAAGGAAGTTGAGATTATAATGACACATATGTTTGTCACCGATACCTTTACTTTTATCATTACGAATAATCGAGAATGACTTCGATCTTAGGTGCTTCTGAATTTAATCTATTATTTTTTCTTATCTTATTACCATACTATTTGTTTCTATAGTGATCAACAAATATTTACTGTTTAATGTAGAAAAAATCAATCATAATAAATAAGCTCTATTGTCATTTATGGAAAATACAATAGTAATTTCGTTATATCAGAATAAAAATAAATTTTTAACTTGCTTATAACTATGATAAAATTTTAATCAAACCGACAGCAATATAATTTATTCGATGTTTACATTAATATAATTACATATAAAAATTATAACTCAACTGTGTATCCATCGAGGCATTGCGTATATTCTACCTGAGAAAAATCTTTTCCATTAATTCTTTCGTAGATTAGAAGGTAGACTGAAAATTAAATCTCAAATTCCCTCCAAAAGAAAGACTTTTTCTAATTATCATATTTTAAGAAAACGTAGTCTTTCCTGAACGATTTTATAGACTCTCCTACAAGTATAATTTCTCCTTACAGATCAACCGGTGGGTGGTTCCGAAGCGAACACGGTGTCCGTCCGCCGTGAGGTGGCAATATTGGACGCAAACGACAACGCCCCCGTGTTCCACAACAGGCCCTATTCCATCGCCATACCCGAGACCACTCCAGTGGGCACAATCGTGACCCTTCCGGGTACCATCTTCATCACGGATGCCGACAGCGGGCGCAATGCCGACGTGGTGCTCTCGTGCGGTACCGACCCTCAGGACACCGGCTCGTGCAAGACCTTCGACGTGTGGGCAGAGAAGGTGTTGGAAGGACAGTACACCGGTGTTCTTAGGCTGAAGGCGCCGTTGGACTTCGAGAGGCGTCGGGGATATTCCGTTCTCCTCTATGCTTCCGATGCTGCACCCAATGTGAACGAAAGGCTCAACTCTACGGCGAGGATATCTATCGAGGTGCTGGACGTCCAAGACCAACCGCCGGCGTTCCTAGGAGAGCCGTACTCTGCAAGCGTGGCAGAAGCCAGCGAACCAGTGAGTACATTGATGTTAATTTAACGTGAACTGAGAAGGGTTGATGTAATCATTATATTGTTATTTAAAATTATTTTGATAGATTATACGTATGTAATACGTAATTCATTTTTCGGACTTGGTCAAATGCGAAGTCAATCCGTGGTTATAAAGAAGGAAAATGACAAATTAATCGTCATATAATATCAAATACGTAAATAATTGATTGGTAAATAAATAATCGTAGCTTCACGTTGAGAATTTACTTATGATTCTCACTATTCTAAAGCTATAATTTCTTATTAATTAATAGATATAGTTTGGCTAAAAAACTACAGTATTTAAAGAAACACTTAAAATGAATTTCTTTGCGTTTAACTTTTAATTATACTCACCTCCATACTTCGCCTACATTATTCGTGTAAATTTTGCTCAGCTGCTAAACTCAAATTTAAATATTAGTCTAAAAAATTAATTAGACCAAACTGAACATGTAGTCAACTATGCAGTGAATGCGATGTTTCAGGTTTATACCTCCTACATTGGTAGAACCTCTAAGTAAAAGTTTAGAGTATATACTTTACCATCTTCACGTTTCGAGAAAGTTATTATGAAGTTACCGAAAAGTAGATATCAATGTTCTTCCAGATATAGTATCATTAGCCCTTCTTCATAATTGAATGTTTCATTTCGTCCACGCAATTTCTAATCGTTACTTATTTTAGTTTACGAAATATTAAAAGTCTACGAAATACCGTAGAATAAACACTACGGCGGATTTTTGCTGTCCTCGCGGATAATTTGCTGACAAAAGAAAAGACAAGTTGTATGGCCGATCCATTTCTCATTACCCGTTCGCCCACCTTTTGAGAAGTCCTGCTATATATGACAAAGTCTGTAAACCAACTAAACTCTCGGATTAAAAAGCTTAATTTTTTCGTATTTCACCTCGTCCATAATACGTACCGAGAGGCATAACTCTTTTGGGAGAATAGGACCTTGACATTTTGAAAGATATCCTTTCTTTTCTGTACGTCCGAGCAATTCTTGCAGAGTTGTGGGTGTGTCGCAAGCGTTAACGTGCATATTTATAGAAGGATGTTTGAGAAATGATTGCTCGTCTTAATGCCGTTTTAAATTCAAAATTAAAACTGCATTAAGACAAGCTCAAAAATATTTCATCGATTTATTAATAATGGATATTTCATAATTTTCTTCTATTTCATAACTAGAAGCTCTGCATGATATTAATGGTAGATTTATAAATTATCATTAAAGCGAAATATTTTTTAAATATTAACCCAATTATTTTAAGACCTATAATTACCAAGAGCGCTATAACTATAAATTCCATGTATTTTTTACATTTTGTAAGTTTTTTAAATATCTAACTTACTGTATTTACGCAGGAAATTTTCAAAAATCAAAAGGTACGGAATATCTATCAAAAAATGGTTGAGGTTTTGCAGTACCGTAAGCATGTAAAATTGCTTCCATTTACTTTCCAAAAATACGGAATATCTATCAGAAGATATTTGTGTGAGGTTTTGTGGTAGCGTGTGCATGTGGAATTGCTTCCTCATACTTTCCAAATAGATTTTTCGTGCTCTTCTTTTCACTCAATGATTTAATTTCGTCCCACAAGGGCACGTCCGTTCTTCTGGTGAGAGCACGCGATGGAGATTACGGAAACCCGCGGAAAGTGAAGCTGTCTCTAGCCAACGACACCCGTGGTTATTTTCGTCTGGACCCGCAGCCAATGGACAAAGAAGATGAGACCGCAAACGGAGCAGTGGCCGTGCTGGCAACCTCAGACGTCTCTCTGGACCGAGAACATCCAGAAATCGTGCAGAGTGGGGGTATCTACAGTTTCCAAGTGGTCGTAAGTATCTCTCCGTTCTTTTATTTTGATTCGATTGTTCTGCGGCTCGAAAAAGGTTTTTCTCGCTCCGTAGAGAGTGATTCTGTGAGATAAACTGAAGGTCAAACGTATGCTGTTGCTGCTCGCTAGACTTCGTTTTAACGTCGTTCTCTTACTCTAAGAATGTTCCTAGAAATACTTAGAAGGTAGTTTTCATTCTTACCCTTAGAACTTGCTCTCCCTTGTTGATAATGGCTCTACCAGAACGTAATATTGCATTTTTTCATCATATTTTTAATTCCATTAGCCGTTAGTCATCTGAAACTTTATTCTGCCCCTATATCCTCAGAATGCGCAACGTATATAAATTCATTATCTGGTTATACCTTTCTTAAGCGTAATACAACTCAATCCTTTCTTGGGCATTATTTCAAAAAAAATTATATTCGTAATATCATCTTTTTATCAGAAATTTTCATCTTAAGTTTAAAAATGCGTCGAACAATATTTTATATCTTTCCTTATTCCCTATCTTTTATCTATTCCTTATTCTGTTGTAGAAACGTTTTATTTTTTGATCAGTGAAGTATATAGTAGAGTGATATTCAAACTCACCCGAAACAGTAATAACCTTTCGCGGAGGAGAAGTATAATGAACAAAATTGCACGACTCCCCTCATTACTTCCTGAATGTAGCTTGAAACATCGGTAACCTTCCACTTGGTCTTATTTTAGATGAGGCTTCACTTAAATGTAATTCACGTACACCTGCTTCTCAACCTCCATTAACTCAACAGCCACGATTTCTTTCGATCATGAAATTTAAGTGCTCAAATTTACGAAGTTAAGATATTTCAATTCGTTATTGTAAATGTGCAAATTTTATGTTTGTGCGAATCTTAAACTGTATATACATCTGATTCCATTCTTCTGCAGTCTTCAGTGGAAATAATAATAAATTTATTAAATTTATTTCCACTGAAAGCTTACGGTTACGATATGCTTGAAGAATTTTTTCTTTGATCGCTTTAATACTTGTGTTATGACATCATTAATCTCATTATCCATGAAGCTAACAACAGAAACAGTATATTTAAAATTGGAATGAGTACAATATCACACCTTCCTATAATTCTGGTTTCCTTTAAAATAATCATTCGCACATGTCAACATTCTCGTAATTAATGGGAGCGTAGCGATTAAAAAACCTCGAGGTGCTGGAGTGGAAAAACTCTAACTTTCACATTTCAACTACGATTTGCTTGACTAGGTAATTTTTTATCATTTAGCTTCAAATTCCTCATAATTTGTACTCTCATAAATGTTCAAAGTACTCTGTTAAGGAAGATGATTCTAAAGATAAGGCTACTTAGGTACGTATATTACGGAAGTTTATAAGATACAGGTATTAACAGGAGTTTATATGTATAATATCGAGTTATTTCCCATCAAGAGAAATGGGAGCTTTTATATGTTTATACGTCATTCTCGGAACTACAATTCTATCGCAGTTTTAAAGATTTTGCTCGGCTACTATGGTTCTGGTTTACGGAGAACCACAAATGATCAAATTCCGAGTCATTAACCACCTCGAATTCCTTCTCTTCTCAAGGCCACTGAGATGAACGAAGACGGTACGGAGACCGACGTTCGCACGGAGTCTGCCGTAACCATAGTGGTGCGAGATGTCGACGACCAGCTTCCCACCTTCAGCGCCAAGTCCCACCGAGTACTCCTTTCGGAAGACGCTGCGAGGGATTCCCCCTTGCCCTCCCTCCCTCTATTCGCTTCCGACCTGGATGCCGGCACAGAAAACGCACGCTTCTTCCTCCGGCTCCGCGACGTCCCCGGAGGCGGCCCGGCCTCCTCCATCTTCACCGTCCACCCCATGGGACCCATAACCAGCAGGGCCCCAGTGGTGGTACGCGTCTCCGATCCATCCACCCTGGACTATGACTCACCAGACTCCAGGAGACAATTCGCCTTCGACGTAGAAGCGGTCCCTCTGCCTCCTGGTTCTGAAGCCCCAGTTGGCGAGGACGCCCCAGCAGCTGCCTCCGCCAGGATCGAAGTTATGCTCACCGACGCCAACGACAACTCCCCAATCTTCCCCAATGAGTCGATGAAACTGAAAGTTCGCGAAGATGCGCCTCCGGCCACAAAGATTTCCAACGTCTCCGCTACAGACGCGGATAGCGGATCTTTCGGGAAGATCAAGTATTCCTTAAGCGGTTTCGGTTCGGAAAAGTTCCGTACGGACCCCGACGAGGGTGGTCTGTTCGTTGGGGAGTGCGGTGGGCGAGGGATGTCCCTCTCCACTGGTAGCACCCCAGCTTGCTTTGACTTTGAGTCGCAGATGTGGTATTCGCTCACGATGTCCGCGACGGATGGAGGGGGCAGAGTGTCCACGGCGAACCTTCTGGTGGAACTTGAGGATGTTAACGACAACGCCCCGCTGTTCGAAAAGAAGGAGTACAGAAGGACGGTCAGAGAAGGGGCAACTTCTTTCGAGCCTCAACTGTTTGTGAAGGTAAGCAAAAGTTATGGATTAGAATGGGCAATCCATCCCATTTCACTAATGAGCTTGTGAGATAATATTATCAGGAAGCATGATAATATCCCTTTAGTCGGGGATAATAAACCTACCTCATAAGTCAAAGGTTATAGTTTCAGAATTTACAATCTTTATAGAAATTAAAATAATTATGGGAATGAAAAAGAATTGGTTGGTACTTACAGTGGAAAAGTGCAAGATGTATTTTTGATTTACGGTACAAATCATTTAAGAATTCAACTCTTGTTAAGTCTTTTTCATCAGAATAGTTTTTTTAATCGAATGTTGACTATTGAATCACTTACATGTCTATAGATTCAAGAGAGAATGATGATATAGTACCCGTACTATATGAGAGATTCCGTATCTATATTATATTATTAGTATTCGTGCCTTTTGTTGATAATGTACATCGATAATTGTTGATATAAAAGGATTCTGTTTATTCAAATTATAAGCTAGATCAAAGTTTGAATCAAAGCATGTGTCGAAAGCAATATAGGTTTCGCCTTTATGTTATAACAAGATCAGATAAGACTTTTGCCTAGTCATGTCAACAATTGACTTCGTATCATTTCAAAGGAACTTTCCACTACAAGTTTTTAGACTTGCAATACGTTTCAAACAATCCATCCATTATCCATGGATACGGCCGTCCCAATCTTTTCAAGAGAACTCCGCCAGTGTTCAAAGAAACACCTGGATTCATCGAAGCTTGACTGGTAGCTTTTTGCCATTGGAGTTGAACTGAATGGAAAAGGTGTAAATTGTTGATGTTTAGAAGTATTTGATGATTGAAAGTCACACTAAATAAAGTTTTTAAAACAAGTTAAGAGTTCGATGAATAGCCAAGTATTTAGACCTCCGAAGCATGCATTCTTTTCAATATTTTTTCTTTGATTTTGCCATAAGTTTGCTTTTGTAATTTGAGTTCTTCTGTTATATAGGAAGAGAATTTTGAAAGGATAACAGAGTCTTTCACTCAACAAGGTTAATGAAATCTTGTGTTGTGTATTTTCTTCCTTTATTTTTCTCTTTTGTAAACATTGTTACGGAAAATAATTTGCTAAACAAAAGTTTCTTGTTCAATCATAATAATAATCATAGGAAATTGCTTTTCACGAAATATAATAAAATTCTGATAATTACGAGTATTCCAGATATCTTGGCGATAAATAATGTAGATTGTTCAAATCATTGAATCATCATTCATCACGATCGTTCAATCGTCAAAGAATATATATTATTTAAAATTATTTATTATTATTATTGTATATTATATTTTTATATATTATTGTTTTAAAAGTGCAAACTTCATATTTATTGGAGGTTAGTATATAACATAACTTAAATTCGACTTAAATCATTGAGAAATATTTACTTTTGATTCTTTTTAAAAACAATATGCCTACCTTAGGAGTAATTAAGTTATGCCATCTAAAGAAATTTCTAAGGACAGGAATTTCATTTGATTATTCTACAATTGAATCGTTTGCAAATATTGCGTTATTTATTTTTAAGAAAACACTGCATGTTAATTAGTTTAGTTATAAAATGAATCCTAATGTGCCGCTAACTAAATCTAACTTATTTTAATGAGAATATGAGTTTTTAATTAAATACTTATCATAATTGAAATATTTAAAGTGAAATGAAGCGCAATGCGGAATCTGCCAGGGGAAAGTTATCTTCACGCATAGGATGATAGTGAATCTTTGTTGAAGAAGCAAATAGGGCCACGAGAAATATACTTTCACGTCGAAGTGTGGGGTAGAGATTCATCATCGTTTATCTTTCTTTAGCGCACCTATCTTTGCACTTCATCTAGAAATATCGAGGCCGCTTTCTAAGGAAAAATGACCTATCCACCCGACCCAATAATATAGCTGCTCTGGTTTGACTCGATGTTCAAAGCTTATAATTAATTAGCGATAAATGGAAAGGGAAGTACCTGAAGCAACTCTTTAGGAAGTATTAGCGAGACGACAGAGAAAGTATGTATTGAATTCTAGCACCTTCAGAGATGTGGGATTCGATGTCAGTGAAAACTTGGTTGTCAAAATGTAAGAAGATATTTCTCATTGTATATCAACTAAGATTTGGTATTTTTGTCATAAACAAATGTTATGATGGCAATCAATTAAGCCTTCTATTGGAAATTCCTCTCAATCGATTAAATAAATCCGTACTTTATTCCGAGAGAACGTGATTTTGTATCCGCCGTTTGTTTAGAAGGATGTAATAATTATAAGATAGTTGATATAAGTATCCAGAAATTGATCCTGCAAATTTAATATTTATACGCTCACATTAAAATTTTTCTTTGTAATTCATATAATTTATTATAATTTTTAACTCGTTGTCTTATATTATTATCCTATTCTATGTAATATTGAATAATTACTTAATTTTTATTCGCATATAAATCGTTTATTTTTTTATTTCTATGTGCCTATGTAAAATAGCGAAGAATTAGAAACTACCCTTTGGATATACAAAAGCTGATCTTGTTAATAAAATATAATTTGTAAAGAAGCTTTTAAATAAATTAATGTTTTTTTTAAATGAACTTAATTTCAAGTTTTAAAATCCATATTTCCTAGATTTTGATAGAAATTATTTTTCGAGATAAATTATTTTCTCAAGTGTTAGGCCAAATATATTTGCGTATATTGCATCCCTCGTTAAAATCGCACAACGCAAATTATTATAAGGTAGTTAAAAATAAATAAATCCGTAATTAGATGTGACCACCTTCTAGTAAAAATACTATTCATATGTCACGGAGATTCAAAAAAACCGGGATTTTCAGGACTAAATAATTTATTGCTCTAGTCCAAGGTCTTTTACTTAAACAAGTGGATAATTTGCAGGCGAGCGATCGTGACGGGCCATCGCAAGGAGGAGGACAAGTGAAGTACGAGATTTTAGGAGGAACTTCGGGTCCTCTATCGGTAGACGAGGAAACCGGGGAGGTACGTTTGACGAGACCTGCGCTGTCTTCTGAAACTCCAGGAGGAAGAGGTCAATTTGAGGTTATTATAAGAGCTACTGATGGCGGTGAACCACCTCTTTTTGCTGATTCCAGACTGTTCGTACGAGTTGGAGTCCCTGGAAACCAAAGACCTGTGTTTAAAGAAGGTAAATATAAACATTGCTCTAGCTGTCAACATGTCGTGTATACTGCTGAAATATAGTCCGCCTAATGTACAATAAACAAAGCACACTATACTTGTATCTATAAATTGTAAACAATACAAAATCTGTGGCATAAATCTTAATTGAGTTAAAGTTTGCTACACTGTTATTGTCAATTTATTTTAGAGTTCTAAATCCTTTCTCTATTGATCACAAGTCTATTTAGAGGTGAATTGGAATAGTGTAATGCATTTTACATCAACATAATTCAAAAACTGAAATAAAATATATCATTATTGTTTTCTAGTCTCTGTTACTGATGCTGGAGCTATTCTCAATGCTACCGTAAAGGAGAATGCTCCTCCTGGAACACATGTGATAACCGTATCTGCAGCTGATCCTGATGGCCCAGATTCACAGCTGTCTTTTTCAATAGCTGGAGGTGCCAAAGATAACTTTGTCATAGATGCTGCCACTGGAGAGGTGACAGTGGCAAGGGAGGCAAATCTTCGCCTTCTTGAACGTCCTGGTGAGTTATATTATTTAATTCTGACTTTTCAGTTTGGACCTGTGTAGTTAAAAAGTTGAATATTATTTATTATTATTTGAATATTATTTATTATTATTTGAATATTATTTATTATTGAATAAGTACATGAATTATATATTATTTAATTGTATTCATAGTTGCTGAGGTATTATTACAATGAAAATATTGATTTATTTAAGTGTAGAAAGCTATCACGTCATTATTTGAGAATATGATTATTTGTTATGTCTTACCACTTATTTTATTTTTAAATAATGATTATTGATAGGATTTATTCATATTGCAAGTGAAAATTAATGATGAATTATTGTTAGTTTATCTTTGACTAGCTGGTAATTGAATAATTTATGTATCACTATTAAGTTCTACATTCATACACTGTTTTTTAAATATCGTTTAAAGACTAGAATTGAATACACGGTTTTTTTAATGTGAAAAAATGTTGTGTGATAGTTATAATGTGCTGGCTATTTCTTTGACGTAATCAATAAAAAGGTGAAATATTGATGGAATAAGAATAATATAAATGCCTTCTAAGGTTACCCTAAAGAATTTTTTCATGAGATAAAGTATCAATTATCAATTGTGAATTTTGCTCAAACAAAAGCTTTGTTATATTCATTGTAAAGATGTCAAAATGAATACAATTTGAGGAATCATGGGCAGCTTAATTTTTCCTTTATTTGAGGTTAAAGCTTTTACTGAAGGAGCATTCATTGTTTGCTTAGGATTTCATTTTAAGTTCTTTATATTTCTTTATAATTCTTATCGTTTCAATTGGTTAAGATGGAATTTTAATACATTTCAGAATCTGGTGGAGTAGCAGGGCTACCTGAATACAATGTGATTGTGACAGCCACTGACTCTGGTTCTCCAGCAAGAGAGACCGGAACAGCAACTCTTGTCATAACCATAGAGGATGTTAATGACAGACCACCAAAGTTTCGACCTGCATCAGTGGCTGAATCCTATGTTCGCCACTTATCTGAAAGAGTACCACCTGGAACACCAATAATGAAGTTACAAGCTGAAGATCCCGATTCTGATTCCTTAGTGAAATATTCCCTCGTGAAACCAGCTACTGCAACAGATCATGCCGGACTTCCATCTACATCTTCTCCTGCATTTGACCTTGACACTGCATTCAGGTAGGAATAATAGTATTATATTTTTTATTCTCATTAATTGTTTTCTGTGTGAATAAGTTTTTCTCAGGTAGTTCTGTAAAGGCTCAGGTTCATACTAAATGTACAGTGAAAACGGAGATTAGATATCTCAGAGTAATTCAAAGTGAAAGCATTGCAGAAATGCAATGGATAACTTTTCCAAAACTTTTTTCCCAATTTCCATATGTTCCATTCTTTATCTTCTGTATTATTCATAAACCTAAATTTCCCTAATATTCATCACCACCTCCCAATTTTAACAATCCTTTCAACAACTTACAAAATAGAGGAATTCATATTGTAGAGGAATTACTTGATTGTTACATAGATCCCAGGATGTAGAAAGCAGGTTCATACATTGAGTACAGAAATTGTAAGTGCATTTTTTATGAGATGGAATTTGAAATGTTCTAACACATTTAGTGATTGTTAGGGAGTTTATGCTGACTGGAATTGTTCATCATCATCATTATTAATTTCCTGTCCCACATCTGATTAAGGTCTTTGCAGATAATATCTATGATGAGTTTCATTTTTGCCAAATTACACCTGAAGTCTAATTTTTATCTTTTGTATCTATCCTTCTTGACTCTCCACATCTATTAACTAGTTGAAATCTAGTGATGTTCAATGATTTTCCTTCCATTTCACTGCATGACCTGATTACACACCATCAGTAGCATACCTTTTTCATTGTAGATTGTTTGATAGTTACTTTTACTCTTGTTGTTACTTTATTGTTCAAAAACATCAAACATTGCATCAATATATTTGTCCTTATTTTGAATAATATTGCAAGAGGGTCAGCAGAACCATAATAGATCACTAAAGGATTTTAACTGAAGTTGGAAACATTTTATGTTACTCAGAAACCTTTTTCGCTAGATAATAGCTTAAGTAGTCCTGTATGGATTATTCTTACATCTCATTGAGACAGTCCTATAAACATCTTACTGGCTCTCCTATTTGACTAGCTTTCATCATTTTATCAGTTTCGGATCTTTCTAAATTTTTATTTACTAAAATTCAAGCTTTTAGATAGGCTATTTCCTTCTTGCTTGGAGAAAATATTTAAATATAGGATATGTTTTATTATTGTTATATATTTATCGTAGTTTATATTTATTTTATTTATATAGTAGTTTCACTGAACATTGGTCTTCACTGTGTTTCAATTTACATTTTAATGTTTATGGAATTAAGATAAATGATCGTTCTGTAAAGTTTGAAAAATTTTCGGAATATACATGTGTTAAGTTACATTATAGACTTTGAGGATGACTTATACACACAAAGGATTGTATTAATATCTTGGTGGGGCTCGAAATATATTACGTGCGCGAAGTTTACGAAGTGCGGAAAAAAAAATTTAAAAGCAACGCTAAAAACGTAAATCACAATTTACCCGCGTAAATTCCCTCGGTAAAATATTTCCTTCAAATGTGATAAATATTTTCGTTTAAATTAAAGTGTGTTTTATAGTACGGTGTACTGATAAAATACTGCGGAATAGAAATAATCTCCTTCTTTCGCAATATACTCATCCAAACAGATTTCAATCTCGAACCTGATTTTCATCTTAAAATATAAAGTATTAATTATTGTAATGTTGCGATTATGTTCGTATTTAATAATGAATGTGTATTCTTTTAATAGTAATTAGTATAATATACCGAATAATTTTTTTGCTCTCATTCTATTGCACTGCTGGGTATAGGTTGAGAAAATTATTTCGTTTTGCAAAACAACCCTGTATCTAATATCTCTCAGGTTGGGTTTAGGGTTGTTTTGCAAATCGTAATCCTGTTCTAAACTTTTAACCAGCAGTGCAATTTTTTGAAAGGGTTGGTTGTCCGTGACTAAAAAAAGTAAATTTTAGAAACCCGAAAAAGAAATAAAAAATAATTTAGGAAAATGAAAAGAACTAACAATTCGGGCGCCTTTCGGCGATTGGGACCGTGCCGCCCACACGGTGTTCCAGAGCCAGCGTGCGGGTCTATAGGCTCCCGCAACACTAAAGTTGCGGGCTCGAATCCGATTTATATGCGAAAAAATCTCCTGGTTCAATTTTTGGGCGGCCAGGAGCTCCCGATCGGATTCGAACCCGCGAACAGTAGCGTCGCACCTAGGTGCCTCGACCCACTCGGCCAGCTACTGGAACGAAGGAAGTCGGACAGAATAAGCTTTAGTTTCGCTACTCAAGGCCTAAGCCTGAAACGTCATCGAACATTTTCCTCCCCCATCCACTTGAGCTTACTCTCGCGCACGGCATTCGTTCATTCGTTCGAGAAACATGTGATTTGTTTTCGACCATAATTTTGACGTGAGCATTTATTTGTTTACAATTCTATTTTACTCAACACTTTATCGGAATAACTTACTAATCGTTCATTCTTTATCAATTCCTTAACCCATTATTATTTGCTAATTCCTTGTTGATCGGTTGACAAGAATTGGTATTTTATACGATTCTCAACTAAAGCTATGGGTTGGTTTTAAATATAAATCATTAATTAATAATTTTGACGTAAGGATTTTTTGTTTACAATTCTATTTTACTGGACATTTTATCGTAATCGTGCCAATAATTGTGCATTGTTAAACCCTTTTCAATAATTAACATCGAAATATAAATTTTGTCGGACTGTTTATGGAAACTCATATCTTCCTCAGAGACTTTAAACTTGATTAGAATTTCACGTTGAATGAAACTCGAGTTAAAGTGTAATTTTTTTTGTTTGATTCATTCTGATAATGTTATTTACTAGATAATATTTTGGTTACTTTAAATGGAGTAAATACAATCCAGTAATTTCAGTATTTAATATGAATACAATCTATTATATATTAATATTTAACTTAACAATCCACAGTAAAGGTAGTTATGTGCAATAAAATGTAAATCGCTTTCAATTCTTTTTTTATTTTTATATACTTATAATCATTATCAATATAAATTTCATAATCTGATAACTTCCTATTTTTAAATATATTTAAAATCTAATGAAATAAATAGTTTTATTTTACTCAAAGTAAACTTCTGAAATCACTTTTCTTATAATATTTTTAGTTTTATTATATTAAATGAGCCGTAAATCATTGGCAATATTTTCTTGGTTTGATTATAGAATTGATAGCAATACTGGAATGCTTTACGTGGCTGGACCACTCTCACATCAAGCAGCTGCTGCCATAACTTTGACAGTGGAGGCAAAGGATTTAAATGCTGTGGAAAATATTGATGAACAAACTGATCATGGTAAGAAACCTTTGCATATCTGATATTATTAATTGTTGGTTTTAATCCAGTACTTGTTCTCCATTATTTATAAATATTTTCATTCTTTACAGTCGAAGTTACCATCTATGTGCAAGCATATTCAGATGATCTTCCAGTTTTCTCCATCGTTTCATTAACACCAGGAGTTAGTGGAACTACTATTCCGAATGAACTGAAACAAAATGATTCAACTCAGCCATCTACAATAATCAATGTATCAGTTCCAGAAGAGAGAGAAGTTGGCTCATTATTGCTGCAAATTGGAGCGTTTGATCCTGTAGTTGGGCAGCCAGTTACTCAATTAGAGAAAGTGGAGAGCTCTGATCCTGACAATTATATTACCATTTCCTCACCTTCAGGGCACATAAAGCTGAATAGAGCCATAGATTATGAATCCATGGATGAAAAGGTATTGTCATCAACAACTAAAATGATTTAAATATTAATTTACAGCTCTTAAATTTAGATATTTAATTTTATAGATAAATTATGGATTCTTGAATTATTATGACCAATTTAATCAATGAATATTATACTTCAGAATATTTTATTAATTAATTTTGATTATTTAAGAATGATTTATAAATTATTATGTCTTAAATAATCAAAAGATTTGGGTCCACAATGAATTTAGTGTTAAAATAATCAATATATTACTATAATTTTATGCATCAGATAGGTTATTGAATACTAAAAAAATCTTACTGTTTCTCTTATAGGAGATTAAGATACTTCTGAAAGCAATTCCTGAGGATGAAAGTCGAGCCAATGAAGCACTTCTAGTCATCAACGTGGAGGACATCAATGACAACAATCCAGAGTTTTCTCAAGAAGTAAGAATACACTTAATCATACTTGTCTCCTATGTTTCCTATGCTTTTATACATTTTATGCATATTGTTATGTTTTTTATAGATTTACAAGGCTCACATCCCAGAGTCAGCTCGTTACCCTGAGCAAGTGATAACAGTTCATGCTATGGATAAAGATGAGATAGGGAGCTGGGGAGGGGTGACTTATTCTGCATCAGGAGATGGTGCTAATCTTTTCATCATTGATCCTAAAACTGGAATAGTCAGAGTAGCGGAAGGAGCTGTTCTTGATCATGAAACAAGGCCTCAAGTTGAGTTGTTAGTGACAGCTACTGACAGTGGGCAGAAGAGTTCTCAGGCTGTCAGAGGTCTGCAAAGAAAAACTACAGCTATAGTGAGTTTAGTTACTGAAATAGAATATTTGCTAGATATTGTAACGTATAACATCGTTCATTAGTGTATTACTTTCACCCATTAAAATCTATATTTAACCTTTTTCATCCCTTATCCTTGTTATTTTCAATGGAATTAGTTACTGTTTTGAGCACATCATTAGAATTAGATTTATCTACTTCATTTCCTTTTTCTGTTCAATTATTTGTAACTGCAAATGAGTCTATGCATTTAAATCAGTTAATCTTAATAGTTTTGCTTGAGTACATGGTTGAGACTGGTATAATTTTTGTATATCATCATTTTTCTTTTCATTGAATGTAAATAAGTATTCGTTCTAGTTCAGTGGTACTGTTCCATTAAAAGAATTTAACCTCATTTTTTTAAATGATAAATGTTTGTTCCCCAAAAAACTTTCAGTATTGTATGTGAATACAGTCTCAGATATTAGAATCAATTTTTAATGTATAAAATCCTATTCTAATGAAAATGTTGAATTTTACAGGTCACAATAGAGATCACTGATGTCAATGATAATCCACCAAGTTTTATTGGAGGTACTCATCCCCTTTCGGAAAAGCTCTCCAAGCATGACCCCTTACTTCTCCTGAAGGACTCTGGAGAGGAGATAGTTGTCTTCTCAGCTGTTGTGCCAGAGAATGTACCTGTGGGATTTGTTGTTTCAACTTTGCATGCAACTGACCCAGATGAGGGACCTGGTGGAATTGTCAGCTATGATATCATTAACGAAGGAGAAGCAAAAGGTAATTGTTTGTCATAAATATTATATATTGTTAAAAAGTGAATGAACAATAATGTGTACTACATAATCATTATAGTATTCTATATCTTGGGTTCATATTAATTAGTAAAGCTTCATTTAGTTTTTTTATTCAATCCACATCATTGCAGCTTTGATATTATTATGTTTTTTGGATGTTATCACATATTTATATACCTTTTAATCAATTGACCATCAAAAATATTTCCAAGGATTTTACAAAAATCTAAATCTCATAGAAAGTGTTTTTGTAGTTTAATTCAGTAGTATCAATTTTCTACTTGCAGTACAGCTCAAAGCACCATACATATGATAACTTTAAAAAATTTGGCAAAGATTACTTTCACTTAGCCTTAGAAGAAAAATTTCTGATTTATATTCATTTTCTCATAGGTCTCTTCCAAATAAATAAAACTTCGGGAGATGTTAAAACAATAGCTCCTTTAACTGGCAAAGGAAGGGCAGAGCCTTATTCTCTTGTGGTGCGAGCAACGGATCGTGGTGCTTCACCTCTTTCTTCTGATGCTGTTTTATCCATACTTGTGGGAGATGTTGCATCAAATGATGGAGTTCCTAAATTTCTGAGACCAACTACCTCTGAAGTGGCCCGCATACCTGAGGTAGGAATGAACCTACTTGTATGGCATAGTTCGAATTATATACATTTATTTGTTATAACATTTATATATTTATTTAATTTATTATAATGTATATAATTGGGGCAACCTGTTTATGTTAAATAAATTATTATTATTTGATTAGAGGTTAATAGTCAGAGGTAGATAAAGATATTGAAGTTTGGAGATTATTTTAGTTTTACAGGACCCTTAAATTTTCATAATGAATTATTCAATAGTCTTGGTTTGCATTGAATATTATCATTTACAAGTTCAGTAAAAATTAGATTGGCTTCAAATAGGAATACTCAATAAAGTACCTTATTTATCAGTTTCCTTATGATGAAGTTTTTTAATATAACCAAACTATAGGTTCATTTCATTTCTAATTTAGCCTAAAATATCAGATATCACAGAATCATTGTATGAATTCGCAGATATTAATGAACATTTTAATATATATTCTTATCCTATATTTACTCTTTTTTCCAAATAGAATTCAGCCATTGGATCTCCAGTTTTCAAAGTTAAGGCAACTGACCCAGATGATCCAAACACACCTAACGGAAGGATTCACTATAGGTTTCTAGATGATGGGAAATCAGGCAGTGATGCAATGGCTTTCAGCATCAGTAAGTTTTAATTTCTCATTAATGGAATTATAACTTGAAATTAAATTGTATTTGACTCTGTATTAAGTTAAAGTGTTTGTTATGAATTGTGATATTTGATATTTATAGCTTAAATGATGTTATCATTCTATTATTATTATTACTTTTTATTTACTAAATAGATGTTAGCTTAAGTTTAACATTCCTTTATCTTATTTTCCTCAGACAGAGATACTGGTTTAATCACAACTAAACAACTGTTGGATCGTGAGACAAAAGATCGTTATACTTTAATTTTGGAAGCTTCAGATTTGGGAGAACCGCCTCAGCAAGCTTCACGTGTTTTAGATGTGATAGTTGAAGATGTAGATGACCACCGCCCCATTTTCAAGAGGTCTCTGGTAAGTAAATATTAAGCAAGTTTTAAATTTAATGTAGGAATGGATCTATGAGAAAAGTATTTAATTATTGTTTTATTGCAGTATGAAGAACCAATTATTATGAACATCAAAGAAGAAACTGAAGTTGGAACTATAGTTGGAAATATTTCTGCAGTGGATGAAGATATTGGAAATAATGCTAACATTGATTACCGAATAATATGTAAGTACTGTTATCATTATGCATTAGATGCTGTAAGATCTTAATATATTTAATGTAGAAAAATTGAGAATTTGTTCACTTTCCCTCTTTTAATTTAAATTTACTATAACTTGTCCTCATTTAACTTTAAATAAATATCTTGAGTGTATATAACAAATCATTATTTATTTCAATTCAACTTAAATATTCTATAATCATAGGGGTAAAGGTAAAATAAAAATATTTTGCATAATTCACGAACGATCATAGTTTTAGTTCTACATTGTGAATTTTGATACTTATTAAACTATTATTAAAATTATACATTCCTCTTTTCATTTTTCCAGATGGTAATGAGCAAGGAAACTTCAAAATAACAAGGACTGAGAACAATCATGGCATCATTACTACTGCTGGACGTATTGATAGAGAAGAACATGAGGTCCATAACCTAGTTATAAAATGCTTCCCAGCTTCAAAAACTATTGAATATCCTCACAAACCATATGATCCTCAAGTAAGTGTTATGCACTGTTATAGGTATACTCATGAGGAGTTGTTAAAATGAATTATTTGATTTAAGAAATTCAAAATATTAGAGGAGTTAGAACTTCCTTAATTGAATTGAAATTTAAGTATATTTTTCTTAAAATTTCCTTATGAATTAGAATTTCTAAGTAAACATATGTTCCGACAATAGATTAAATCATTTTTCTTCCATTTCTAAAATCTCATTTATTGTATAGCATAGTTGTAGATCTTTATTGTGTAGTTACTTCAGTGTGTATTTTGTTTGGTAAATGAGAAACTTCTTTTCAGGATCCGTCAGAAGTTCAAGTCAAAGTTATCGTTGAAGATATAGATGACAATTTTCCAGAATTTACTAAAGATAATGTAACAGTAGGTAAGAATAAATTTATCTGGGTTTAAAAATTTTTTATCTCAATAATTATTAACTTTAGTGATTATCATTTTCTAATTTTGATTTTATTATTCCTTAGGCGTGAGACTTAATGTTCCTGTAGATACAATTGTGGTGAGAATGGAGGCCAAAGATGCAGATTCTGGTGCTGGTCCTATTCACTTCAACATTACAAGTGTTACCTTCTCTCCCCTTTCACCTTTACTGTATTCCAATGGGAATCCATCATCCATAAGTTCCCTATCATCTTCCTCTCCAAAAGACATCTTCCGCATTGGTTTAGTGGATGGTGAATTGAGAACAGCTCAGAGTCTTGTGCCCTATGCTGATGGAGTCTTTAACGTTACTGTCACTGCCACAACAAAAAGCCAAAATCCAAGCATGTCTACAATGGCAAATGATTCAGTGATAAATGAAGAAAAGAAAACCAATGCTACTCTTAAGGTAAATACTCTAAAATTTCTGTTCTTTGTATATCTTAAGAATTTCATCATTATAAATACTCTAAATATTTTTTGAATGTTGCCAAAGTTAATTAAACTTGTGCTCTATTCCTTGCAGGTCTTTGTGATCCGTGAGAGGGACCTTCTGAAATTTGTTTTCTCAAAGCCTCCATCAGAAGTTCGCCAAAATCTTGCTGCGTTCCAGCAGGCAGTCGAGGAAGCGCTGCTTTTACCATCTGTTTCACTGAATGTATACGATGCTCAATTCCATTCAAAAGGAGATGGAAGTCTGGACTTTGGAAGTACAAGGCAAGTATTTCATTGCTCAATAAAAAACTATTATTTACATGTAATTGTCAAATTCATAAGTACTGTAGTATTAAATTTGTGTTATCATATCATTGAATTTATAGTTCCTGCTTCCAATTGGTGGGGAAAGAATCATATGATTTGGCAGAGATGGAATCCTTGCTTCAAGATCCAAATAATGCAGACCTTGAGAAAGTATACAAAGATTTTGGAGTTCAGGATGTACAGGTAAGGAAAATTCAAATAATTTATGAATATTTTATTAAATTTAATATATGGATAGAAATGATTGAATAATATAATAAGTTAATTTCGTAACGATAAACTAAATTAAGATTTCTACAATTCCACAAATTGCAGTGATCAGAAATTAACAACTGAGGTGGCGTACTTAGCCATCTCAGTTTTTCCTGCACCCGATGGCAAAGTATGCCAAAACTGGTTGTAGTTTTTCAATCACTGTTATTTTTGGAATTGCACAAATTATAATTTAGTTTATCGTTACGCAATAAACTTTAATACTAAAGAATTCCACTAATCTTATTCTGTTTTATTGATATCTTTAATTCAACAATGCTATTTCTTTATCTACAGAGATGTGCACCAATTGTGGCAAGAGCCGAAACGTCATGGGTACAGGCATGGGTTTTAGCCATCGCTTGTTTTATTGGAGTAGCATCTTTAATTGCTGCCTGTGTTCTCTGCTGCCCTAAGTACAGGTATTTACTATTATCCTCATGAAAATTTTGATATGCTTATTTATAGGAAAGTAGATATTAAAATAGCATAAAGCACATCTGAACTCTTCCATATGGGAGTAGATACAAGAGATTAATTTAAAGAATCATGTACCATTGGTTGTCCATAATTCAGAGATAATCAATGGTACACATTTCTTTAAGTTAATCTCCTGCATCTATTCCCATATAAGAAGGGTTGGGCAGATTTGAACTTAATACTTTCTCTACGGGTCCAATCTTCCTGCTGCAGACTCCACAGCCATTTCCAGAGATGGATTGCCAAGTGTGGAAGACTCTGATAAGTTGGCAGCTCTTAGAGATTGCCCTGGAAGATTAGATTGCAATTAAAGGAATGAAAGTTTCACACTTGGTACTTCAACTCTGAATATAGCTGAGGAGTTAGCAAGAGATTGGGCCTGAATTAGAGCGTTATAAAATTTTCTTAAATTACTAAAGTAGCCCTCCAATTTGCAAGCCAGCCAAAACATTAAAATCTAAAGGCTAATATATTTCATAGCTCAGTTCTTCTATTACTTACACCATCTTCATTACAGGATGAAAAAGAACTATGATCGAGGTATCATGTCATCCCCTCCAGCTCCTCCTCCATCCATCCTTGTTTCTACAGTTGGTCTGGAGCCAGATGCTGAATGGCTTCCTGGAATGGGTCCACCTTCTACAATTCTTCATGACCGCCATGACCAGTTCAGTCCTTACGGCTATCATACAAGGCCTGATTATTGATAGGCACCTGAAAGAGGATGTGAAAGTGTGTATATAGTGATACAGTTTGACTACAAATGGTTGCAGGGAGTGAAAAACATTAAAATATATCTTCCTCTTAGGCTATTGTTACCATTTATGAGAAAGTGATGGACAGCAATCAAAAATGCTAAGAGCATCTCAAGAAAGTGTTGGCTACCATTTAAGAACATTAGTGAAGTGTACAAAGATTTAATGACTTTATAAATAATATTTATTGAAGATAAAGACTTTGCCAAATATTTTAAATAATAATCTCCTGATTTTTTATACTTCAATCAGAAATAAATTATCAGCAATGATTAAACTGTATTTCTAAAAGATTTACAAGCAATGGGGGTTTAAATTATTATTAAGATTATACAACAATTAAACCTAGATGGTTCTCTCAATGACAATTTATGACCAACAGTTCGCTTGAATAAAATTGTTACTGTGCTGAATTAATATGCATCATATCCGAATAATAATTTTAGGCATTTCAATGTGCAGCCCAAATAAAACTTTTGCTAAATTCTGACTGTATTATAAGAGTTGAATTAAATTTAAGGATCACTTGTTAAATGTTTGTTGTTTCCCATTCAATTGTTAGGCAGTGTTTTAAATTTAATAATTAATCTGGAATGTCATTTTTCAAATTTAAACACAGATTTTATTAGTTGTCAATCCATTTTATGTACATTTAATTGAATAATTATTTATTAACTAATTATTAAATTTAAAACACTGCCTAACAATTTAATGGGAATCAACAAAGATTAAACAAGTGATCCTTAAATTTATTTCAACACTCGTAATACAGTCAGAATTTAGCAAAAAATTTATTTGGGATGCACATTGAAACATGGTCAGGGAAATTACTAGCAAAGAAAACTCTTTAAATTTAGTTATTTAAAGTGCATGCACTAAGGTAGGTTTTGTAAAATACCTAAGGATCACTTGAGAAACCCATGTGCTAAACTCTGACTATACTATGAGTGCTCAAATAAATATAAGGATCACTTGATCAATCTTTTAATCTTCCCCTAAATTTAAACACAGATGTAAAATTAAGAGATTAAACTATATTATGTACAGTTAATTTCACAAATTAATAATTACTTTTTCATAAGCGATTTTAGTTGTCATTGTGTAATGACACACTAATTCAGCACATAAACATCCTTATTCAAACAAGCTGTTGGTCAAACAACATAGACCCTTCAAGAAATATGGCAACAGACAGACAGTTGGAGGATCAGAGATTAAGTCCTGTTCACGCTGATTCCTAGGCAAATAATATTGAGCAATATTTTGTGGTGGTAACTGATAACTAATCCACCCCTCAAAATACAACAACCAGGAATTAAAGCTGTACACTGGACTGGGCAATTTGGAGTTCACTACCACAAAAGAAAATCACACTAATCCAATTGCAAAACTACAAGCCATAGCTTAAGACCTTGGCAACAAAAAAATATTATGTATTCCTTGCAAGAAAAATGATCCATAGATGAAGACACAGTAAACTGTGAGAACTTCAGCATATTCAAAAGTAAGACAGATGGAAGATTTTCTAGAAGTTCCCTTTCATTATACACATGAAGATGGATGGATATAAATTGTTTCATGTACACACACTAATTGGGACTACAGTTCAACAGAAAATTCAAGCCGATATTTGATGATGTGATGGCCACTGAAGAATGGTGTTTACTGCACGAATTCTACCAAAAAAAACTTAAGTCAATCCCCAATGCTCTAATTTAATAAAAGAAATAACTTATTCAGGTTATGGAAACTGAAAAACCTTGAAGTTATATGAACATCAGTAGGAAATCCCCATGAAGATCAGCAAATTCCAAATAGCCAACAAGTACCAAACTCAAACCTAGAGCAGAGAGATTTTCATGACATCCAAGTCAGAAGAATCATTAACAAAGATTTCGATCACTACCTAACACAAATCAAATTAACTTCCAATAAGGGGAATGCATGAGCAGAAAACACATACAGAAATCTTATATAAAAATAGAAGGTTTTAACTTATCTTAGTCAGGCTATTCTTCAGTATTTTCCACAGCATTTATATCCTTTGCCTCCATAGTCAATGTTATGGCAGCAGCTGCTTGATGTGAGAGTGGTCCAGCCACGTAAAGCATTCCAGTATTGCTATCAATTCTACAATAAAACCAAGAAAATTTTTCAATTACTTATGATGAACTATTCACAGACATGAATGTAATTAAAACTGTTAAGTATTGCAAGTAACGCTTTGAGTAAAATAGTGTACTCTTCCATAAGATTGAAGGTATATTTGAGAATGGAAGTTTAAAATCAAATGATCATTTAAAAATCCAATTTAAGTATATATAATAATTCAGACTATTGATACTTGATTATGCCCTTAAATATCATCACATTTTAATGTGATGATATGCAACAAAAAGTTAAATAATAATATTGAATTAATTAAATTTGATTGTTTGAGTTAATAATGCAATTAAATCTAAATTATTAATACAAACTTTGATTATGGGAAAAATTATAATTAAGTTAGTTGAACTATCGAATTTAATTGACAATGTTACAAATGTTTATGTTAAATTAAGAATTATTATCCAAGCTACTCTAGATTATAAACATTTATCCTTGTTTAAGCCTTAAATCAAAAGCAACAACTTGTTCATTCAAGAACAATCAGTGCAAAAATATAACAAACATCTGACATAGTGAAAACATGATGGGCGAAACATAGAATTTATCAGAAGCAGTAGTTGATCCACTTGAAATATATATCTGCAGAAATATACTAGTACATGCATCGCTAATGAGAGTAATTCAAGATTGAAATCCAATTTTCAATGAAAAGCACATTTCATGACTACAGTGACAATCAAAATACCTTAAGACCCAAGTAGAGGTATGTTTGAATATATCAGCTAGGTTTCTTTGGAAGAAATACATTTAAATTCAAAGTCTTATTATTATTTTTCATATATTTCTTTACAAACAAAAAATATTTAGAAATTCAATTACTGAGAAAATCCCATGAATTAATGCACCTAATCAGAATATACCAACAACGACACATGCTGAAATTGTTATTGACTGTTAATTTACAGTGCAAAATAATCTAAATGTTGACTTTGTAAATAATTGTCTAATAAGATATCGAAGTATAAATATAAAAACAAATCAATGATTCACTATATTTAAAACCAACCCATAGCTTTAGTTGAGAATCGTATAAAATACCAATTCTTGTTAACCGATCAACAAGTAATTAGCAAATAATAATGGGTTAAGGAATTGATAAAGAATGAACGATTAGTAAGTTATTCCGATAAAGTGTTGAGTAAATTAGAATTGTAAACAAAAAAATCCTTACGTCAAAATTATGGTCGAAAATAAAGCACATGTTTCTCGAACGAATGCCGTGCGCGAGAGTAAGCTCAAGTGAATGGGGGAGGAAAATGTTCGATGACGTTTCAGGCTTAGGCCTTGAGTGGCGAAACTAAAGCTTATTCTGTCCGACTTCCCTCGTTCCAGTAGCTGGCCGAGTGGGTCGAGGCACCTAGGTGCGACGCTACTGTTCGCGGGTTCGAATCCGATCGGGAGCTCCTGGCCGCCCAAAAATTGAACCAGGAGATTTTTTCGCATATAA
This sequence comes from Pantala flavescens, assembly GCA_020796165.1. Classification (NCBI taxonomy): domain Eukaryota; kingdom Metazoa; phylum Arthropoda; class Insecta; order Odonata; family Libellulidae; genus Pantala; species Pantala flavescens. The sequence continues at coordinate 41,388,712 of CM036881.1, read as the reverse complement.
ATCGGATTCGAGCCCGCAACTTTAGTGTTGCGGGAGCCTATAGACCCGCACGCTGGCTCTGGAACACCGTGTGGGCGGCACGGTCCCAATCGCCGAAAGGCACCCGAATTCTTTTGATTTTCCTAAATTATTTTTTATTTCTTTTTCGGGTTCCTAAAAATTACTTTTTTTTAGTCATGAACGACCAACCCTTTCAAAAAATTGCACTGCTGGTTAAAAGTTTAGAAAAGGATTACAATTTGCAAAACAACCCTAAACCCAACCGGAGAGATTAGATTTAGGGCTGTTTTGCAAAACGAAATAATTTTTTCAACCTATACCCAGCAGTGCAATAGCCGGAAAGCAAAAAAAATTATTTGGTATATTATACTAATTATTATTAAATGAATAAACGTTTACGGACACAATCGCGACATTACAAAAATTATTACTTCAAATTTCTGCGGTGGAAATCAGCTTCGTATTGAAGAGGAGATAAGAAGACAAAAGAAAAATGGATGAAGCTGGTAATATTTACTCTTTAGGGGAAATTTGGTAAAATGATGCTAATAATAGAGCGCATAAGTGGAGGCCTTCGTCAAAAATGGTACAAGAAAATGCTTGTGTTGATGATAAATATAGTCTATAAATTCTGTTTAACAATCACTAAATATTCCAAAAATTTCATTTCAATTTTAATCACGAAAAAATGCACTTTCAATAGCTGTGTTTATTGTGGAAGCTTACAACAGTAATCCTGGGATCTGTACTGACACTAGCTTCCCACCCATTTAAATTACAATGACTTAGGTCGCCCATTGAAATAGGAAAATAATAGTCTGAGTGCAAATTTAACTGATTTTCGATAGTTAAATTTATCAGTGTTTCCAGCTTATCAAGTAATTGAAAAAGATAAATTGGATAGATTTAATTTTTCATGGCTTTAGGTAAACGAAAATTAACCCTAGGACTACTATTTATGCTGCAATAATAGTTGGACCTGCCTTTTTCATGTCAAAACATTGGACAAATAAATGTGGAAAGATGTTCATTATTCCTGATCATATTTATCTTATACATTTTCTAAATCTCTTGAAAATACTAAATAAACTAGGTACCTAATACAAAGGTATATATATATATATATATATATTTATCAAAAAATTAACAAGATTAAGTATACCCTAAACCAGGGATGCGCAACCTTTCCGCTATTGACGGCCGCACTACAGACTTTTTACTTTAATAACGGCCGCACTACAGACTTTTTACTTTAATAACGGCCGCCAATAAGTCCAAGAACACTTAATAATTTTTTATGATTTATGTAAAAATTTATAGATTATACACTAAAACGAGTATGATGTATATGACAATATTCCATTTACTGGTCTACATATGTAAAATATATCTACGTAACGTCATATAGGACAAAAAACCGTTATAGCAATTGTTTCAGGAAGTCTTGGTCTTCGTTCGCGTTAAAGCCGAGCTAGCCGCTAGTAACGTGACTTCTAATCTACTCCTGGGTTTGAAAACACCCAGAGTAAGAGATAAGATAGATAGAGATAAGATTCCGCAGCGTTGAGACCCCGTACTCGCTGGGGTCCAGAGACCCTACACCGGCACGGCCGCCACTACGTACACTTTAATATAGACGTCCACGGCCGCCAAAGTCCTTGCCCACGGCCGCATGCGGCCGTACGGCCGCAGGTTGCGCACAGCTGCCCTAAACCATGAGTTCCAGATGAACAGATGTGGAGGGGGAAATTTTAATTACATTAAAATTGGGAGAAAGGGAAAGAAGAAGAGAAATGTAAATGCAATGAGGAAAAAAAAGGTTTGTAAATGATAAATTATGGAATGTATGGAAATGAAAGGTTTCAGAAAAGATATAATAACAACCAGATCCATTAGAGAACTATTCAAGACAGACTAATTTGTTAAACAATTTATAAACATAAAAATAAAATATCTTACCTAAACGTTGTGTCAAGGTCCAATGCAGAAGAAGACATAGATAGAGTCCTGTATGATCTGTTGCAGTTGCTGGTTTCATAATGGAAAACTTCACAAAGGAATCAGGATATTCAGCTTGTGACTTCATTATCGCTGTTTCAGGTGGCACTCTTTAAGGTTAATGGCGTACATAGGACTCAGCTGCTCACCTGCAGATACAGAATAAACTGAACTTATGAGGATATCCAAATCAAATGAATTATGCTTCATGAACAGCTTTTACCTCAAATAACAGAAAAAATTATGCCGCCTATTATTCCCTATACTTAATTCATTTAAAAAATTTTTAAAAGAATATAACAAAGTTTTTGATTGAATACAATTCAATTGATAACTCATTAATGAAAAGTATTCTTGTAGCAAATACATGTGTTATTATTTCATAAGAAGCTACATCAGTAAAAATGGAATTCCTGGTAGAAAATTATAGCGAATTCCTTCATGACGTATTTTTACGACGGGAATTAAAAAGACGAATTAGAACTTCAATATTCACATATTAAACCGGTGATATTTTAAAATGAGGTAGGAATTAAATAGATAACTAGCAGTTCTGTTTCAAACATTTATATTTCAGTTATCATTTCACTGAACGGTTATCATTATGTTTTCAGACTTGGATTCGTTCAATAATCATTTTAAATTTCAGAAATCATCAATTTTGTCTCATTCAATCTAGTTTGCAAATACGGTATACTAGGAGAAAAATACCTATAGGGAAATAAAAAATTCCATTGTACAATAAATTATTGAAAAATGAAACTCAGCCTGCCTCAAAAGCATATTGATATAAACGAGAGCACTGGGCCAGTGGACATTTTCGATCTAACTTCACTGAGTCACACGATGAAAATAAACTTGATAGACAGATAGTGAGCAAAATATAGTTCTATTTTCCAAGCACCAGATTTAATCGTTCTAAAAGAGACGGAGGAAAATTTTAAAGTAAAATCCCCTATGTTACCAACCATTTAAGTATACAAATAAAAAAGTTAATGTTGCCATAAATGTTTCCTTCAGAGTGAATACCAATATAATGTCGGTAATCGTCCCATACTATAATTATGGAACAAGTTGTTCGTTGGTTATGTAGCGTACATCTGAAAAAAGTAGGTATAGTAGTATATAGGCAACTCAACATTGAGATTTTATTCTACATTTAACTATCAAAACAAATTATGGCGCTACTGCCATTGAAAGAATCGCATGGGTTTCGGAATAAAACACGGAATAATACTGCAGCAAAAGTAGAGTAAAAGAAAAGGAAAAATCGAAACTGAGAGCTAAAACATCAGCAAAGAAATTAATTCAGAGTTCACATGGTGGTTATCAGTGATAATTTTTCTCTTCGTATTCTTTAGTTAGCGGAGAGGTTCGTGCTTAGCAACATGATGATAAACAAACTTTCGGGGATTGCCGTTTCTAAGTCGGACGGATTTATTATCTAAGAAAAAAGTTGAAATTGTGAAATGAAAGGAAAAGAAAAATATGAATTCATTCCAAATTTTATACTTATTTAATCTAACTGTTATAATAAAGAGACAAATGAAAATCGCGTTATTGGTCCTTTATTAACAACAAGAATGTTTCTCATTTTAAATTTTGCTTTACATCACTTAATTTTCCTTCGTTTCTTTTAGACGATTCAGAGTAAATTTCTTATGATAATACGCGTTCATGCTTTAGTAAGTTATTGATTTCTATTAAAGAATTCTCTCTAGGCTCATTAAACGTCAACTGTGATTATCGTACGTCAACTTAATGGAGCCGACAATTGCAAATTTTCGTCGACTTAAGGGCGAAATTGTCTCGTAAATAAGGTATTAATCGAAGGGCCGTATCTCAAATGCCCTCTTCGTTAATTCTAAGAAATATAATTGCACTCTTACACGCATTAAACTGTCCGTCCCAAAAATAAAAAAACGCCTATATCGTATACAGCTGACCCTGGATAAGGGCTTTCAACTGTCACGAAGCTATTAAGGTGGCCTTCATCATTAAGTTATTCATTCGTTGGGTCGAAACAGAGAAACATTTCTGAGGTTAAGAACTCCATATAGTCCATCCAACGAAGGGATTTTACAACGAGAAGATGATGAACGTAATAAACGTTTTACACATTTCTAAATACTATTTTCCGAACAAAAATGAACCATAGTTATAACATTAATTCATTCTTTCCTTATTTATATTAACTACGACGATTATCGCTTGAAAATCGACTAAATTAATAGTTGATCACATTTAAAGAATTCTGGTAAAACCTTCAGCATTTTAATGTATAAAAAATAAAAGTTCCCTAACACAAAGTTGCGCTTTTTCTCAGTCGAACTTTCTCATAAACGAGAACTTTTCGGAGAAGTATTCAACTTCCCATATAGACAATTAAAACGCACTAGACTGACGACCTATCAGATATAGCCTCGATTTCCGTGTGGTGAGAACTAGGGTAGAACCTGTGGGACTCCGAAATGATCACTCCCAATTCCCGGTCAACGTCACTCAGCTATAAAGAAGAATATTGTCACGCAATTCCGGTGAAACCAATATAAGAAATGTGATATGAACTAATAAAGCACTGTTAACAACGCTACCACGACTGAAATGAGGAGCAAAAGGTATGACATGATAGCATTACAAGTACAGAAGTGCATTAACTAGAGAAAACTAACAGTGAATAATTCATTGTGATTAGTATAAGAGGATCGTAATTCCAAAATTATATTCAAAGTACGTTTCATTGTAAAAATTTCTATTTTTTTAAAGTTCACTCATTTCTGTTAGATCTATAGAATAATACGAATCCCGTCAATTTCAGTAAAGAGCTAACTCCTCCAATACCTTTTGGTTATTCAATAAAGAAAGGGACAATCGCTGACCGCAAAGTAATTTTTATTGCGATAAATTCATCCGACTTCTCGCGTGAGAAACAATCGGGCTCCGCAAAGCCCTGAAAAAATTTGCAGATAAATGAACAAATGAGCTCCACCCGACTTCGTAAGTAGGTTTATAATCCGTTCTCTCGTGAAACGGATATATTTCCGAGAAGGAATAAAAAAATATATTGATCGAATAAAACTCCAACGGCCTTTGTGAATCTGAAATGAGATAAAAATCGAGTTTATGGTAATTTAACCTGATCGATAAAATAATATTGACACACTGCTCCAGTATCCCAGTTATAAATTATTTTTCCTAAATGTTGTACACTTTTAAATTTTCTATTATGTTCGCATATTTGTTAACAAAAATTTATTTACTACTTCTACGTAGCAGCTATAATAAAAGTACTCCATCGCCTGAGTAAATATTTCAGATATTATCACCCTCATTTACCGAGATTAAAGGACACGATTAAATTTTAATTGCCGTGGTAAAAAATTAAGGTCCAGTTACAGCTGTAAAGTTATTTAGTTGTACGTGATTTATCCAAGTAGAGGAATCCATTTCGCTCGCGTTAAGTGATATATTTTTTGAGGATCTCGGCGTCGATGGCCGAAAATCAATATATGAAGTGATTTGATAGCATCAGAAAGTTTCCAACGCCTTTCTGGAGCGAACATTCGTGCCCGTAACACTCGAAGCGGTAGGTCTCAAGGTGTACCCCTTTCACAGGTGAGTGAACAAACTTTAGTTATAAATTTATAATATCTCAGTGAAACGGTAATTGGCAAACGAACAGAGAAAACATGTTTGAGAAGTTATTCGCTTAAGTTCTGGGAAATTATAAAAAAGTGTGCGTGAATTTTCGAAGTCTAAAGAACTATGTGGAGCACCAAGAATATCATTGGAATAACATCGAGTTAATCACACAATTTGACTTTGATTGGTAAAAAGTTATTCTTCTCTTTCATGTTTACTTATTTTTAATCTTTCAAATTAGCATTAATGATCAGAATATTTACTTGGCATACTTTAAAATAGCGTGATGTAAGATATTGTCAAGAAGAGAATTAACTTTTGAAAATTTGTGGTAAAAATAATTTGAGGTGATAAATATTCCAATTTCCGGTGAAAATAATGCATTTTTACTCTGATAAATTTTCTAAATAATTCTTCGTTTTTGAAATTACAATCGGATTTACATGAAAATTATTTCATTGTGTATGGAACATGAGTTCATTTCTGGACTTGAATATAAAATTTTCAATACTAGAATATAGTTTATGATAAAATGGACAAATAGAATTAGGATTTATAAAAATGTGATTAAATAGGGAGAATCACTTCTAAGGAACTAACCTAACTTTTTCTTTATTGTCATACTTCAAATTTCAACTATCAATCTCTACCATTTTTTAAAGTACATACAAAATGAATAAATTCTGCTAATATTAGCTAAATGTAGCAAAAACTACTTTTTTAAACTTGAGATTCAGCAAAACTTTAAATTAAATTAAATAGAAACACCATACTTTTCATGAACAACAAATGTCAAATGTTTGACTACCTAGCCAAGAGCATTATCAAACTTTTTAGACAAAATTAATATAGCTGTAATAAAATTTGTCACACCTAACACTTAACTATTGTAAAGTTTACAAAGTATACAATGTAATTGTTTAAATTGAATAAATTTAGCCAGTTAATTTAATTTTTTTAAATCAAAATACATGCTTAAAAGATTATATTATTTGTTTCATAAAAATATCTCACTATTTCTTTTCATAAGCAGTCATTTTACCATTTTTCAATGTATTCTAACATTTTTAGTAAAAGAGGATTAGAACAAGAAAATCCTTGACCAAATATAAGAATGAGTTCCAATGATAAACCCAATGCCACAGATATTTTGACTCCTTTACCACATTCCCTCATTACATGAAGCAATTGATAAAAATATTTATTCTACAATTATATTGTTGGTTGGTATAGCAATAATAAACTTCAAATTTATCATAAAATCAGAGGGAGTGCTGTTAATATTACTTAAAATGTAACAATTTTGAGTATAACAGTTTGCACTTGAAAAATCACACCCTTAAGATTTGAAAATTCTGTATAACCGTGACTTGCATAAATATTAGACATTGTGCTCCATCTAATAATCATACTTCTTTAAAGCAGGCACCAAATTCAACATAGATAGTCTTTCACTAATAAATTTACAATGTATCCTTCTGTTTTACAATCACTACCACTGTACTATATCAACATAAATGAATTTCCCTTTTACACCCAGATTATTGTATAGAGTAATAATAAATATCAACAACATACAATAACATCAGCAATCAAATTGGCACCTTCAAAATATTATTATATTAATCTAAAATATCTCCCTTTAATAAATAACCTATTAATAGTCTCTGAACTGCTGAATTTAAAAATATTTGTAATATGCTACATTCCACTCTAGGACTATTATCTATGATAACAAAATCTAAATCTTTAATCTTTGGATTTAATCCTTGAATCTCACAAATATTTTATGTCAGAGTTATAATTTAACACTTTGATAGTAAGCATGAATTGACACCCAGGTATGATTAGTAAACAGTAACACATTTTCTCAAACAAGCAAAATGTCAATTTAAATTAGAGCACTATTCAACATTTTCCATCATGGTTAAAATCCTGGAACATACACTGGTCATATAGACTCTCCTTATAAAGGAAAGTTACAAAAATAATATTAAGCAACAAACTTTGTTAAAGTAACCATATACATTAAAGTTATCATTGATATCAACATCTACAGTCTTAAAATTTATGTTTGTATATGAAAAACATGTCTATTTAAAACAAATATAACTTAACTTTATGATAATAACTATTGTTAATTATAATCGCAGCTTAATATCCAATGCGTGGTATAATTGATCGAACCAAGAATCGTATCCTTTCAAGCTTTAAAATAATGCATTTGTCGCCGCAATTTCAAATATTCGCGCGACTCCGAGCAATTTTGTTTTTCTTTCGCTTTGACGAAATTAAGAAGTCTTTTCGGAAAATTTCCCTTCATATATTAATTATATTTTTTCTAGATTATCTCTTTGACACAAGATTTTCTGAAATTATAAATAAACATTTGGACGTTACTTTGGTCAATTTAATGGCAATCCACATTTTAAGAGCAGACGATTCAAACATGACACTTCAACTCATATTGCACCAAAACGTCATAAAAAGTTTACTCTTGAGATTGATCCTGTGTATGTTATAATACGGATATATCAATGATTGAGGATAATAAATGCTACCCTGGTGAATGAATTCTAACAAGTATGCCTACCTTTTAATTCTGATACCTTGGCAACGCAGTCCACGAGTTGTTTAATCCATCCTTCCAGTTTCATAAAGTTCAGTGACAGCACAGATTTAATGAAAATGTCGGATATCCCTCTTCTACCTGGATATAATTTTCCGAAATATACAGTAAGTCCAAAAAACTTCATATTCGCTAACTTAATCAACATTCAAATTTCAAAAAACATCAATCTCTACTTACATAGCCCTCTTTTTTCTTTTACTTTGAGGCGCGTGTGTCGAGCATGCATTCAACTATTATGAATGTGTTTTTAGAAAAATATTTTCTTTCTCTTATGTCGATGTAATAAATTCTGCTAAATGTTAATTTTTTTGAAAATCATATTTTTCTATTTAAAAGCAACAATCTTTCATTGGTCGAACACTAATTAAATAAAGAAGCTATTATAGAACAAATGAGCTTACTTATGTCGTCATTCAATCATATCCATTCGTATTACTGCCTTCTTAACCCTTTTCGATAGAAAGTTACTTTCGGAAAATTTCCTTTCGTAAATTCTGGTGGCAGCTTTATTATAAAATACCTTTTCAGCCACCAATTTTAATAAACGGTATTCTTAATTTTCCCTGTGAAGTATCTTGATGTGAACATGCATTATTATAAATGCAATTTACTATAACTCCTCGTGCCGTGTCAATCTGCCTATAATTGAACGTAAAGAATGGAAAATACAGAATTCATTAGAATTTCTTCCAATGTTGGACTTAGTCCATGACTAAGCTAATCAAAATTGGTTGTTAATGGTTATCATTATATCTTTATGTAGCATCAATTTTTAGGTGTAAATGAAAGAAGAAAAAATATACCATATGGTTGTTATTTACACTGACATACATTTTAATTCTTTTTCTGATTATTTTCTATTTATGATAATCCTTATCGAAGATTATATATTTAATCAAAACTTCATATCAAAAATGAAGCCTGAAAATAGATTCATTTGGAAAAAGAGTGTTTACCTTCAAACATCATTCACTAAAAAATAAATAGGTGGGTTGAGTGGGAATTACATGAAAAGAAATGAATTCAAACAATGAAAATATTTAAACAATAAGAAAATTAAAAATAATACCAAAAGAGACTTAACTTCTTTTTCATGCACTGAAAGATAACATAAAATGTTAGAAAGTTAAAATAAAGATAAAATATTCCCCATATAATGAATTTTGTTCTAAACAAGCTTAATGACTGGTATGGATAAAAATATTTCATAAGATTGATCGATCATTCCATTGAAAGGAGTAACTTTTTTGGAATGGAAGGGAAGTTATACATTTTATTGGGATGAAAAATGACTCATAAAAATATCTATGTTGCAAGACAAAATTTATTTAAAAGATTTCTTTTCATATTTAACTTTCCATGGAATTTTCTGTGTAAAAGAGTGCAAATTAAATGCATTTTTAATTTATCTGCTTTAAAAATAATGGAATGGAGGATATTTACCGCCAATTTGTAGAATAATATTTCTCTGTTAGCTTTCAAAGAAAATTTCCAACAAAAGACAAAGAAAAATGCTTATTTAATAGCGGAAAGTTGACATAGCTGGAAATATTTATCATACCTCATTTTATTTCTAAAGGTTTCTTCATTGGAAATTCATTTCAGGTTGATAAATTTCATCTCTCACAAACAACCAAATTCAAAAACGGATATCCCTTCTGCAGCCCTGTTATACATGGAATTGGGAAACAGCCACTTGATGTAGATTCTGTTGAATTTAGTGGAGAGGTCAATCTCATCAGGTTAGATTACATTGTAGAACTCTTAATTATAATCCTTATAAATTTTTAGTAATTGAGAATGTCAAAATTTTACAGATTGGATCCGGAGATGACCTATGGGAAAAAGAAGCAAGTTATGTCGTTTGTTCTTCCACAGTTCTATCAATATTCTAATAAAACTTTGACCTTTCATGCTTATTTCAAACAATCAGTTCTTGAATCTCCTTTGGAACATGATAGAGTTCGTCAAGTCAAGATCCATTACTTCCTAGAAGATGATACAATTACCATTATTGAGCCAGAAGTAAAGGTATAGAATGTAGATGATATTGAGTTAATTTGTGATACCAACACGAACACATTTATAATGCTTTTTCCATTTGCAGAATAGTGGCTTCACACAGGGAAGGTTAGTTCGAAGAGACAAAATAGTAAAGAATGATCTTGGTGATACCTATACCTGGAAGGATTTCAATATTGGAATTGATATTTCAATCTATGGAATTGTCTATCACATAGTGAACTGTGATGCATATACCAAAGTAAATAAATGTTCATATTTATAATAATATTTATAGATACTATAATATCTATAATTCTGAGACAGTGCATAATGGGTCTTTGGACTTCTTTGACTATTTCAGGAATACCTCTCAAGTCAAGGGATCATTCTAGGTGATCCAGAAGAAATGCCAAAGGACCCATACACAGAAATGAGAAAAAATATTGAGAAGCAACATTTAGTGACAACAACTCACACAGATGATAAATTTAAACGGTTTTTGGAATATGATGGGAAAGTGCTAAGGTATATATGGCTTCTTATTAAATTTAAGGATTGAAAAAACTCTTTTAATACTTTCTTAAAAATGATCAACTGGATTTGCTATTTGTGTACTTTTGCAAATTTCTCTGATACCTTGGATTTCTATTACTATAATATTTTTAAAAGGAACAATAAATGAAATGGAATTACATTCTATAAATGCATGTACTTAAAAATAATGTTGTTCGTATAAAGCAAACATCCCTTTGGGTTATTAGGTTCAATGTAGTTTGGGATTCAAGAGATCAAGAATTTGGAGAAGTCAGACCATATAGCTTATGTTATTACCTCTCAGATGACACTATTGAAGTAAGAGAGGTTCGTAGAAGTAATGATGGAAGAGATCCATTCCCACTGCTCCTAAGAAGGCAAAAGCTTCCAAAAAATTGGAGGAACCTTCCCGGTGAGTCAGCTCAGTTTCATAGCATTAATTTTGTTCATGGTACATTGTATCTCTTGGAATTTAAAAGACTATGGGAAAATTTTACTTTTATGCAATTTAAAGGCTTATATTTATTTTCATTTAAAGAATTGCAGAATGGTAAGTAACTTCAGGGAAAAGAAGAAAAAATGGGATCAGTAAAATTTGGTAGGTGAAAATAAGGCGACAGAATTTAAGATTATTTTCATATTTTAAATTATTGATAACATCTTCGTTCAAATAAATTTTAAGGATACTCATTTCAGAATCCATTATTTTCTCTTACATTCCTCAAGATCACAAAATGCTTACATTTGAATCTAGATCAGAATTGATTAGAGTTATTAATTGTCATCCACATCCTTGCACGCATATTAATTTTCCTGTTAATGAAGCCATTGAATTTATGCATAGAGGGGGCTCACCTAAGATCAAGAAGGAATTCTCTCTCTTCTTCTAACACTATGTTTCAAAAATAAATTCTAACTTCATCATAAGATATCCAGTTACATTTCTCAAAACATGGTTGTATAGATGTAAAACAAAATTAGATATTCATGTTTCTTCTGGAAATAGAGATACTAGAACGTATCCCTTTTTGAAGAATATCAATAAACTAAGAATAGCTTTAAATAATACCCAAAGATACAAGAAACACCTGCTTACTTTAATTCTGGCGAGAAAATTTCTTAATAATATATCACTCAAAATAACTTTATCATCATCAAGGCTTTCAAGCTATGGGGATTGATTTAAAGTACTCTACAAATAGCTTGATGAAACTAGAGTTGAATTATTGTGAATTTTATGCAAAAATGTTTAACCACATATTCATTCATTAAATATAGCAAGCTTTCCATCTCTGGTCAAGGAAGTAAAAGAAAAGGAAGTATCAGAGTTTTACTCTCCCTCAGACCTCATGGTTGGGAACACCATATATGTTCTAGGAAGAAGGTGAGAATATGTTTAATGCCGTATTGATGAATGTATTGATACATCAAATATACCCATATAAACTCAATCAACAAATATTACAGAAATAAATTTATCAAGTAACATTTTTCATCTAGGTTCCTTATATATGATTGTGATGCTTTCACAAGGAGATATTTCCAAGATGTCTTAAGAATAACTCAAGGGGAAGCAATTACCATTGAGGAAAAGCCACCAGCCAGTACAAAAAGGGTACGAGAAGGCATATTCGAAGTCTGAATTCTTTGAACTGTCGATATCATATTCAATGCATTAAAATTTTACTGGTTTACTCTTAATTACAGGAAATACCACCACATATAGGTATAGGGGCTCCTGAAGATTCTTTGCAATCATGCTTCAATCTTCAGCCTCAAAGACCAAAACCTGATTTCATTAAATATCTGGTCAATGCTGGGAAGGTTAATATATTTCTTTGGTTAATTAGAACTTAAAATGGAACAACGGATTACTTACAAAAGAGGAATGAAGGAATTATAAAGTTAATTATAGTTAATGCTTCCAACTTCTTGGCTAATTTGGATATGAGTCCAATCTTACCAAGAAAACTTAGATACAAATTAATGTATACTTGTTTTTAAGGCTTAATAAGGTCACTTAAAGTCCAGATACCAAACAGTGTGAAGATGCCAATGAAAACCTACAAAAAATTTGTATAAATTAATTTTTTGGCTATACAAACTAAAAAAAGATATTCAGTTTTAAAATGGGCATACAATGCTTGATTGAATCAATTGTACCTTGATTTCAGGTTCTACGTTATACAGCTAAACTGGATTGGGTACATCCAGAAGATCAAGATCGAAAATTTGTAATATCATACTGCTTGGCTGATGGAAAAGTTCAAATTCAAGAGCTTGAAAATAAAAGTACGGGAATTCCTGGAGGCCGCTTCTTAAGAGCAATGCTTCTGCCTAAGCATAATACAAATCCAGATAACCCTGAATATTACTCTCCAGCTGATTTTGGCATAGGTTAGTTATTTCAGTGTAATAATAAATTTATCTAAACTTTTATATATAAAAAAGTCATTTAAAATGCATCTTAAACATTTTTCTTTAAAAAAGGATGAAAGATGTATTTTTGTGATTGCTTAATTAATTAAAAATACACACAGTAATCTGCTATTATGCATCTATTGAAACATTTATTGCACTAATTAATTTGCTCTCTCATTCTCTCCTGAGATGAGTGATTCAGCTGTTAAATCTTAAAAATTTCTCTTCATTCCTTTCAATGCAGATGACATACTATTAACTCCCATTACTTCCCAACATCTGCTCCAGGCCTAAAATGAAGTTTATTATTTTGCTCCAAGAATCCATTATAAAACATGCTAATCAAGAATTTATGCAATCACTGCAGGTTCCAGGGTCATTGCATTTGGTCATCACTTCCTCATCACTGGGGCAGACTTGTTTGTTTACCGTTATATGGAAGAAAACCCAGATAAATTTAGATCAGAAATCATTGAGGGTGTGAGGAATCATTTGATAGAGACAAGAGTAATAAAGGAAAATGAATAGAGGAAAAACAATGGCATAAGTTGAAGGGTTTCTCTGAAGAACATTTAAAGAAGTGTCTTATGAAGACATTTATTTTAAGGCTCAAACAATCCATGAATCAAGCAACTATAAAGGATATAGCACTTTTTACATGAACTTTCCAACCAACAAGTGGATTAGTTTACAAATGAAAATGATGAAACTTATTCCTTTCTGCTTTCTTTGGCTATTGAACTGTCCAGATGAATTTTAAACTTCATTTCTAATAATTTTTTCTTTATTATTTACTTTAAATTTGAAAGTAAGAATAAATGATATCAGACTCTCAGCAAGGTTTCTATTTGGCAGGTGGTTTGAAGAAGAAATCTAGAAGAATCTAATTTAAATATAACAATTTTATAGGTTATTTTTGTTGTAATTGAATGAAAAACTGAATGTCAAGTGATTTGTATGATTTTATTTCAACAAAAAGTAACTACCACTGCATTAATAAAAATAATTTCCACTTGAATGCAGAGTAAAAGTTGTTTCTTTCAAAAAACCAAACATCTTTACAAATAAATTTTTTACAATGGGTTTTATACAAATAATTGACAGTTCTTCATCGGTGGCGAAGATTATAGAGATTTAAATGGATGATGGAAGAGAGACACTCCGGGGAACATTTAAATACGAGAACAAGGAAGATTAAGAATACCTTGACACCTTGTATAGATATAATACTTGCTCCTTTTTTAATAGCAACTAATACATGCCGTACTGTTCACCAACTGTTTTTAAGTCCACTGTTTCAAATAAAAACAATTTAAAATAAACATTCCATCGACTTCTCACTCTTTTCCCAGAAACAAACATTTATTTTTAGCACATGAATGTTAACATCTATTAATCTAAGATTTACTGCCTGCAGTAATTGAATTCAGTACACATTTAAACATATTATCACATGTACACATAGGACAGTTAGTGGACTTGGTACAGTTTAAGTACAGAATTGATTAGTGTGTTTCATTGCTATTAAATTCTTCTTCTACAACAAGTTGAGTCTTTCAAGATGATGGGAGACATCAAGTTAAAAAAAATTAGAAATAAAATATCATTTCATTCTTATGATTAAAAAAAAATATTTGCTTTACTAATGAATAGGGACGAATTTGACAAATTAATTTAAATTTCAATGAACGATTTCAGCATATGTGATTTCATGATTAGACGTAAATAAAAGGATAAAAATAAATTTGAGAATGTTAAATAACTTTAACTGTAAAAATGTTTCTGAAAACCAAATTTCAAGTATATTTCTCAATACATGCTTTAAAGACTCAATCTTTACTTAGAAAAAACTTACCATCCACAAATGCTTCAAAGGGTATAAAAAAAACTCAAACCATACGGAAGTATCGCACAGATTAATTCTTTATCTGAAACTAAATAAAAATATACACAGCTTTATAAAGTTTTCATTTAGAAAGTGATTTAAGTAAAACATCAACAAATAACAATTAAAAATCATGAATAAAATTTAATTGAGATGAAATGATAAACAGAAAATTAGAAGTTGATGGTTGTAGAACTTATAAATGGATAAAAAAATCACAAAATATTAAATGATCTCTATAAGAGAATTTATTGTTTTACTTAGACATCAGCAAAATATTTAAAAATCTAAAAATGATTTTTAAAAATTAATAGAATAAAATATAAATTTAAATAATCATTATTGTACATGAATACTTCTGAATTATATGGTATGCTAGAAT
The DNA here is from genome assembly GCA_020796165.1 of Pantala flavescens. Lineage (NCBI taxonomy): Eukaryota > Metazoa > Arthropoda > Insecta > Odonata > Libellulidae > Pantala > Pantala flavescens. Next base: position 41,373,214 of record CM036881.1, on the reverse strand, counting down.
GTCAAAAATACCAAATATTTGTACACTGCCAACTGAGATATGAGATTCATTGTAATGAACAGAAAATTTTGAATGAAATAATAACAATATCCAAAGAAAGGCAAACAAAATAGAACATAAATAACAAAGCAGCACTCCGACATGAGCAAATTAACTTATTTATGTCTGAGCACTAGCTTCACTAGATAATTCTCTTCTGTTCTCGTCTAACACTTCTGTTATAGCCTTTGTATTATACCATATTACTTTAAAGTAACAGTAAAAACTACTGCTTACCATCCAAGTTTCATTGAGAACATCAAATGGCAAGGAACTGCATCACCAATGTTATCACTACTATATACATTACACCTACAACATACATAGCTATGAATCCAAGAAAAAACATCCAATGAAAAAGAAATGAATTTGAAATAATTTCCCCAAGTGTTAAATCATAATATGCTGAATATTAAACTTGTGCCACCAACAAATACCATCTAGAATGAAATATTTAAAGGCATACATTTACACAGTCATGAGCATCTCATATGGGGTTGATTCATTGAGTAGATTGTATATTGCTAGCGTACGTAGAATTTTGCATGGATGAATGATATTCATGTCTCCAGACATTTCAATTTTATGCCATATATCTTTATTATAATAATCATCCAGCTTTGTGCAAGATATTGTGACAAATTGGAAAAATAAAAGATCATCTCATTCAAGGGAATAAAAATATGTAGAAACAGGATGTGCATTCATTACAATTATGCAGGATTTGCAAACGATGCACAAAATTGAAAATGATATACAAAAGTTAAATAATTTTTGTCAAATGACTTTGATAAATTTTACTTCAATCTTGGCTTTGATACAAATCATGAGATTATTTTTCAAAAGAAATTCTTTTCCAATGAGTTTGAGACATGCTTTCATAAAAATAATGATCATCAAAATATATTCCCAGCTGAAATCAAAAGAAACAGCATCTAGAAAGAAAACTTTAATTAATTCTTCCTCCATCAAGTGATCTCTTCCTCCCATAAGTGATAGCTTTCTAATGAGTTATACTTCTCTATGCAGCTCATATCTATCCAAGTAAATTCCCAAATGATGATGCAGGGCAAAGAGAAGTTTTTTTTGCCCTTAATATCACCTTCTATAGCCATTCCTTTCAATCATTATTTCTCAAAGGACTTTAAGACTAAACATAATTATATAACCTAAATAATTAAACAAACTATACGGAGCAGACAATCTCATATAAAAAAACACTGTTCTCTCAGTATTTTCATCACTCATCTTGCAGAAAATTTCATATTCACACACATACTTGTTTCAGACACTTTCCACACAATTCTGCACCTAAGTCTTCTTGAAAGTTACAGTTCTTGACTTTGTTTTTACTTTAACCAGCAGATACGACTATTCCATCTCACCAACAGCTTAACTCCTTTTCAAACAGCACAGGCTTACAAAGTCTTTCTCACAGAACACAGCTAAAATAAACTCAACATAACAGCTGGGGTCACTCCATTTGTGATCCTTCCCCAGTTGGCACAGCCAGTGGTTTGAAAGTTCAATTTTCAAGTGAATATTTGGATCCATGAGTGAGTGATTTACAGGGCAACCGCTCGCAAGATTGCCATAATGGCTGCACTTAACCCACCAGCAACAGGGATGGTAACAACCCATGCGTAGATTATATTCCTAGAGAGAAAAATGAACATATGCTGCATGATCCTCATTGGAGCTCTATATTATACTTAATAGGAGCAAAATATTTCATTTTCTCAAGAATATCCTCCTTAGTAAAATAAATTATTTATTTCATTAAAACTATTTATTAATTTATTAAATAAAAATACTGCAATGATGCAATTGATTAGAAAAATTCTGGAATACTATCGGAAAAAATTAAAAATCCAGTAAAAACTTACCCATATGCTGAAATCAAGAATCTATTTATCTACTACATTAAACTATAATGGCAATATTGTATTGATATTGGCTATTGATGACATATTGTTGATATTATTGATTTTATCTGATTATAGAAGATAAATAGTACATGACACATCATAATACAAACTTTTCATAAATTTCAAATATCTAGTTACAATGGTCTTACCTCTTTGTACTTGCAATGTTTATTTAATACATAAATTTGAGGACTTTATTTGAGGTCCTCAAACGTTTAGTTCTGATTTTACTCAGAAATGAAAAAGAAAGAACTTCTTAGCATGAAGGCATTTGATATGAATCTACTAAGAATTGCAGTCAATTTACCTGAACAGTTTCCAATCAACACCTTTCTTGGTGGTGCTGGCCCAACCAACAAATACTACAGAGCCGACCTTACAATGCGTGGTACTGATGGGAAGGCCAATTTTAGATGCCAGCAAAACAGTTGAAGCAGCACCAATTTCAATTGTGAAGCCCCTAAAAATATTCATATGAATTACATTAGGCAAAAATTGATTTCCTTCTGGAAAAATTTCTCATTTAAAAACATATAAATGAAAAGCATTCTCAACTATGATATTACACAACAAAAATGAATATGAACAAGAAAAATTCTTCAACCCGTAAGACAATAAACAAAGAAAATAATAAGATATAGGGAGACAGTAATAAAAGGAAGGGAGTTTTTGATGTACAAATTTCCAACCATTTTTAAAACAATATCAGGTTTTCTATACCATCACGTACAAAGTAAGTCTAAATTAAGACCAGAAGATTCTTATTAACTTACCATCTTCTCAGAAATATAAAAGTTACGATATCAAAGTTTCCAATTGTTAAAGCCTAAACAAAAATGGATAATATTACTTGATAATGGTCAACATAATATTTTCAACAACATAAAGTGTGATAATGGGAAGTTGATCATTTTCGTGATTGACAAAACTGTTCTTGAATGGAATTCTTCCCTCTTAGCTGTCAAGGAATAGAGGTACTATAAACAGAAAGTTAAGAATTGTTAACTCGATGGTTGAGATACCACACGAACTTACGTGGACGGTGTGATTTTGGTAAGATCTTCTCCAATTGTCTGGATAACTCTGCGTCCCCACAGCCAAAGACCAACTGATATCCCAATGCCTCCATAGAGTAGGATGTAAATGGGAGTCTCAGACTTCTGATGTACTGAGCCCTCTTGGTAGATCAGCCAAAGTGCAATCAATGGACCAATTGCATTGCTGCAAAATTTAGTGAAATATGAGTGAATAAAAGACAAAGTCAATGGGTCAATATTGGCTTAAACTATATGTAAGACATGATGATTCATAATATAATATGAAATTATTAAATGAATAAAGAAATGATTTAATATATAGCAGGGACAGTCATTTTCATCATCAATAGAATTTTCCAACTTTGACAATTTTTAGGACACTTGTTAAGTTTCTATAAATTGGAATTATTGCTACATGAAAATTTATGGGGATGGGAAATATAGAAGATAAGTCTTACCTGACATCATTTCCTCCATGGGCAAATGATCCAAATGTGGCAGTCAGAATTTGCAGGAATGAGAAGAGACTTGCAACTTCAGGACTATCAACAGCTTCATTTTCTCCATCTGCAGCTGCCTCACCTGTTCTTCCTGCTTCTGTATCGAAGGTCTGTCACAGGTAAAACTACAGTTAATACCTTTTGATATATCACTTACATTATTCATGTACTGAGAGGGTTACTTTATTGTTACATATTGACCAGAATTTAATGGTGAGAGACATCCCAGTAATTAATTAATTAATTAATTAATTAATCTTATTTTCTTAAAACCATTGAAGTTATTGAACCTCCATAAAAATCCTCCTCATTTTAAGTTTCAATTATTTAAAAAATTAATGATCTGAAAAATATCCCTGGTCCAAAAGTTATTTAAAACTCTCTTCTATGAAGTTATTCATAAAGTATTTATAAAAACTTGAGAGTTAAAATTAATTTACATAATTTATTAATGATAGTTTGCTTAGTGTTAGGAAAAACATTAGACTGATTAAAGCCACATTTAAAACCAAATAGAATTTTAAATATTTAAGGGAAAGAGGATATGGATTTTAATATTTTAAGTGTACATCCAGAAATATTTGTTTCCTTTAGTTACGGCCACTTTTCCAAAGGTTTCAAACTAATACTCATATTATGATGACATTTAGATTTATTAAATGTAAAGTCTTATTTTGCTATTAAAGATATATCTTTATACATAGTTGTTCTCATAACAATATCCCTATTGACAAAATTTTATCAACTTAGCATTTTCAGATTAAAATTGATATTAATTTAGAATGATTGGAAATGAAATGGCATCCTACAAAAATTCCTTGCTGTATCATAACCGCTTTGAAAACTTGATATCAAGAATAAAAAATCATTTGCATTCCTTAGATTATCTTTTTAAAAATTTATAAGCAGGTAAATGCCAATTATTGAATGAATTTAAAGATAATAATATTTAATGATAACTAATAACTCATCATTATATCTATCTGTCAAATTGCATGAAAATGATCTCATATGCTTTCCTGTAATTTGTTTATAAATATCTTAGATCTATTTAGCACTATGAGCATATGAATCTCATAAATCACAACTTAATATTCCATTCAGAGGTTCCTTAAAAGAAAACATCCATGACAAATTACGTTTCATTAACGATTTTGACTCATTTATAACAAACATTCTTTCTGCCATTAAAAGCATTAATGCAATGCATTTAGTAAATCGGCGTGAAACATTTAAAAAATTGAGAATTAAATATAGAATAGAGAATATATTTTGACAGAATCCACAAGGAAAGTCCTCTGGAAAATATTCAGGTGTCACCCATCATTTCAGGCAATATTGCTTGAACTGCTAGACAAAAATTCAAAGAAACTATTAAGTTACACAACTGATATTAGTACTCTAATCCATTTCCTTATGGAATAGAAGTACATTGCACTCTTACCAAAATCTCTGGAACCTTAGGTTTGATCAGAGGAACTGCACTGCTGTTTGGAGACAGACCTGAAATAAGATGAATATATTGCTGTAAACAGAGCAAAAAAATTAAAATATTGATAAAGCTAAATTGCTTCCCTCATAAAGCTAAGATAGCTCTTCTATATCGACAATCACATATATTCAGGAGTTACATAAATTCATATGCTTCCTATGCAGGATACCTAAAAAGACATGCAAATCACAGAAAAGCTAGACAACATATTCCTCAAATGGCAAGTTCATTAAATTATAATTATCACTACCTTCAAGAACAATATTGAGTGAAACCTTCAAAAATCTCACTCATAGGATGGTCATCCTGGAAAGAAAATGAAACCACAAAACTCATACACAGCAAAGGATATGATTATTGTTAACCATCTTCATTGATTACACATAGTTAATGAACTCACCAGATAATAATTTTATACATACCATGGCATAATAAGCATACTTTCTGCAATGATAGGAAACTTAATTGAGATTAACTTAGACATAAATTATTATAGATGTAAAAATTAAATTTAAAGGTGACTTAAGCTACCTACAAATACAATAAGCAGATTGGAAATCATAAACCATGGCCATTCAATTTTCATCATGCTAAATAATCTCAAAAAAATGTTAGGAAACAGAATATATGTAAGCAGAAACTGCACAACACTTAACTTGAAATTAATAATAATGCTAGACACATAAAAGTATGAGAATTTTAAATATTCAAAACAGAAGTAGTATGAATTTAGTAGAATGATCTCATATGTATTGATAACATAAAATAAATAAAACTATTTTGATCTGACAAAAGACAAATATGATTCATCAACAGGGAGAAAAATTTTGACTATTTTATATCATGGGGTCAAAAACATGAGGATTAATTGTGCGCAAGTATGCTGCAAAACTTACTTGGATGAAGCAATTAATAAACTGTTTGCAAGATTATTACTTTTCTCGAGAATCTTGTTATTAATAAAAAGGGACCAAAATTAATGCAAATGAAAACTCCCTATTTCTCAGTATGATCTGATTATCCGCAAGAGAAACAGCTATTTTTTGTTGTTTTAATTTGTTTGGTCACAAGGGATGGGAAACATACATACCGCAGGCGGGTGTCACCTGACCACTGGCAAGATGCGGAGCAACAACGAGAGAATTGCGATCTGCGGCCATGAGAGGCTTGTCAGATTCATTTGCGGGGGACACAGCTCCCTGTGATAGAACAGGAGAAAAAGGTGCGCTGTTTCTCTTTCCCCTTCCAATTTTCCCTCAAACCTCCCTCCTTGCCACAATTCGATCACCTATGGTTTGCGTTGTACAGAGTCCAGTACACTGGCAAATCTATTGATTAAGTATGCTACACAAGGGAAACTAATGGGGACTCAAAAAACTGCAGTCTCACCATTTCAGCTTTTAATGGTGTAGGAAGAAAGATATGACTCACTGAATTCAAGAGTATGGGTTGAACAAAAAAAATCAACCATACACAACACAATTTCAAAGAATTTGATTGAAATGACTGAAAATACTCCAGAGATGAAAAACCTTTCTTGAGATTCATTATTGGTGTACTTTGTCGATGTTCATTGTTTATGACCATAGATGAATACATGTGTGAGCTATATTCAGAATGATTCAGTCCAGTTTTTGTCAATTCCTTTGATATTACACTATTCCAAATTTTAATTAAAATTATCAAGCACTTAGTAGGAATTGTGTGAAATATTTAAGTAAGTATTAGTAACAAATGAACACAATGATTGAAGAATTTAATGACTATAAAATACCTTAAAATCATTAATATGACATTATCCAATTCCATGGTACCAAATAGAATTTTTAATAAAATAAACTACAATTCTATTTTAACTTTCTTTAACATTAAGATAGTGTTTTCTGTGTTCAATAGTGTGTAAACAAAAGAAAACATGAGATACATTTTCCTTTTTTTCATAAAAATATTATAACCAGCAGGATAATCTGCATGAAAAGTATACCATCCATATGAGTTAGTAACAGAACAAATGAACTCGAACAAATTTCCAAAATAATCATATCTTCTATCAGTCACCATTTAAGTTTAACAGTGAGTATCTGCAATGAATAACTACATGAAAGGCAATAAAGAACACTAAGCCATGATGCATTAGACTCTGACGGAACCATTCACTTTTTTTTACAGTGATGAATTGTGGCATATTTATCAAAAACTCACCAGTATTGTGGGATTTCCGCCAGTTGCTGCTAGCAGGTATCCATTTGGCTTAACTTCTCCATTGGTGTGGGGGAAGCAATAGGTCTGGTTGCCTCCATCTGGCACCACAGATACCAAATTAGATGAGGCAAGTTCAATCACCTCAGGGTGCACTTTTGTCACATCTTCCGTGGAAATATTTTTTGACTGTTGAGGGCTCACATCTCGAGATGATTCTAGGGAAATAAAAATTAACAGGAGTAATTGTCTGACTGCTGAATCAATGACTGAGCTGCTTTTTCTTCACTTCCATCTAGCTGTAAATACTACTTGTATCTGCAGAAATACTTGCATGAGATCAAAATGAAGTTGGGTTCAACGTTTCAGGTAATCATTATTTATCAAAGGTAGATACAAGTATGATGGGTTCATTGAGGACAAGGTTTGCTACCTTGGCAGTGCAGTCCTCATTAATATAAATGTTTTCCAGCCAAATTTAGAACATCAAATTATAATTTTATCAAATTAAAGCTACACAAAGCTGCTAGCTGTACAGTCTCAATAGGATGGAAGCTTTGAACTGAGTGTTACAAATTGAAAATGAATTGTTTTGCAGATTATAAATTATAAAAGTTCCAAAACTTAACATCTCATGAGAAACAATTTAGTTTAAAATGAAAAACTTTGCCTGATAAGAACAGATGTTTGAAATCAATCAGGTTGCAAATAAGAATAAGTATCTTAAGTAACAAATGTGTGACATTTATGATTAATAAAAACCTCATGCAATTTTGAATCAGTAAATTAACTTGGAAATATATTAAGAAAATAATATTGTTTGTGGCATTACTTGAAATAAGATGAATTCACAAAAGAAAATAACATTTTTAACAAAAATTACTTCAATTTAACTTGTCAGTGAAAGTCAATACTGGTTGCAAATATTAATTTAACAACAAAAAGGAAAATATATCAGGTAAGCTCTCAAGAATCAAATAAATAAAAAGAAAAGAAATCATCTTTCATGTTTAAGCCATTTTCCAAGCTGCACTCATAAATTTTAGCATAAAATGTATTACGTTGCCAAATATGACTTAGGCTGGATATCTGCAGACAAAAATATCCTTCATAATGCATGGCCAAGGAGCTGTTGATGGAGTGGTAACAATGTATTTTGAAGTATAATGAATATGTATAGATTGCCCCTGCCGGAATTTACGAAAAATGTATTCATGAGAGATGATAGTAGAAAACATGCAATTTTCGTAACCTGAATAATAATGTAAATATGCATATTTGTTAAGCAAAGCACAGGATAAAAGGAATGAATGATATGCATCAAAATGGCAACGAGATATGTAAGAAATATGTTTATGCCAGATCATGAGTGAGCTAGGGAAAAGAAGAAAGATTTACTTGTTTTTGGAGATAAAAGAGAAATCAAAGAAACCCAGGTGTAACCAGCCACCTAAAATCTCAAAGGATTCTTTGTAAAAAAATTAAAAGCAAAGACTGACTATATGAGAGAAGAAGAAGAAGAAAGTTCTGTTGTTTATGAAAGGTGAAAGACTTATACACTTGTATTTTCCCTTCCCACATAAAGAACCTTCATTGCTTTCCATTACCTGCCGAACCACCAAATGTAAAACTCACAGCGCCACAATCTGCCTGATTTCTGCGCACTGTAAAGAAGGTGGTGGTAACACAAATGAGATGAGGAATGATAAGGAGAAGCCAGATAAAGGGCTCCAAATACATTGGTATAAAAGGGTGGTCAATAGAATATAAAGGATTGCAATTCAATTCAATGAATTTATCCAAAAAGAAATACTAGGTGCAGTTTCTACGTAATAGACATGGTAAGTGCACTAAATCAGACTAGACCAATACTAAGTCATAATTTTGGGGCTACAAAAATCATCCAAATCTGGGAAAATAAAGATTATATGCTTGTCACATCTCACTAATCTAATTTGTAAGCCATTTTTAATGACATGCTGATGAAATTGAACAAGCAAATTCCATTCTGATAATTAGATGTTCACACACAAAAGTAATAAGAATGATTAATTTCAAATATTTTTGTTTTTCAAATAATATACAGAATTTAAATACTAGTTAATAAATTAAACTCAAATTAAGATGGACAAAATTTCTCACTATGATAACTTCTAATGCAAAATTTTGAAAATATGTAAAGACCATGTATTAACACCAAGAAAACCATAAACTACAAAAACTTGGTCCAGAACTAGAGAAAATTTTGCAATCAACACAACGACATTATAAAATATGAAACCATCAATGAAAATATTCAGTTAGATGTAATAGCTTCAACTAAATTTTTATGAAGTGAATGGAATTAGCAATCGTTTACCAAGAAACATTATATCTTTGGATGGACATTTTTTGATGACTTACCATGATATTATCTGAAGAAAATATTTCTTTCTAGTGAATTAAATACCTTAAAAAGTAATATACATAACACTTGGTTATGCTAAAATGAACTTTACTCTATTTATGCTACTGTGAATACGAGTACAGTAAAATTAGAGTAGTGGGTATGTTTCAAGAAGATAGAGTTAATCATTTCAACAACTAATGATATTCATCATAAACACTGAAAAATCACAGAATACAAATTATCCACACAAAAGTGTTCTAACAGGAAACATGAATATAATTTTCACATACTTTATTATAATGATCTATAGAGTGAAGTTAGATGTATTTAATATTTGCCTCTTATTAAAAAATATAAATGTTCAATTTTAAACCAAATGATTGTCTTGATTTACATTTCTTTCCAAACATGCTTTGACAGATATCAGTGAGATATTTTTAAAAAATTTTCAAGATTTTTAATTCATCCACCAAATATTTATCTATTTTCATTTTTTATTATAATTACAAGGATACTATTCAAAAGGCTAAATTTACTTACTAAGGATTTTCTTGCGTTGCATTGGTACCACATATAACTGGACAACAAGAGCTGAAATTGCACCAACACCAAGGCTAGCAATGAGAGCACCCCACCATGGTATGGAATCTAGATAGAGCACTGAAATAGGAAGTAATTATAATTCATGAGATTCTAAAAATATTATGTTTAAGATTTATTTTATTTTAATAATAAATTTGTATTTACCAAGTCTACTAATGAATAACTGAAATATAAATTAACCATTTTTGAAAGGAAAACTTTGAAAAAACTAATGTTGTAGCACAAATACATACAGACTGCTTTTATAATTTTGATACATAGAAATTTTTTGATAGGAGTTAGAATCTGAATTCCTGGAATATTATTCCCAATCAAAAATTAGTTTATCTATCAAATTTTATGCCCAACAGTTTTTATGACTAAGATTGCATGAAATGCTGCAATAAATCTGAATAAGTACTTAAATCAAGTACAACTTAGGGTGAAGTTTCACTCACGCTTTGGTCCATCATGGATAACGGAGAAGACATTGACCATTATGGTTACACTGTAGAACAGAGGCAATGAACGAAGTCCAGAGACCATAGGATTGGTAGATTGGAGGATGAAACGACGTATCAAGACGTATATGCCAACTGATACAATTCCAGACATGACAGGAGAGATAAACCATGATGCCACTATAATAGAAAAATAGGATTTTAAAGGTTAGTCAAATTAAAATGTATATTCATAGATACATTTTGAATATATTATCTGATCAGTTTTAGGAAATGTTTTCTGTGAAAGTTATGATTGATAAATTTTGCCGCATTTAGTCTAACTTTGTGGACGTACATTCTACTCTTTAGTAGTAGTTAAAATTACAATTAAAGTATAAATAAACAGAACAGAGAATTAGAGTTAATGCTCTGAAAGACACTAATTTCATTACCATATAGATGGTTATAATCAAAGTTTTTTAATCAGATGGTTAGTCAGATATTTTTAGAACCCATGATGTGAGTTTTATTACATTTTAATGGCTAATAATAATAAACCCTACAATTCTCCATTGAGGACATTTTTGGGCATGCATTTCTTATAAATATCTTAAAAAACTCATGAACGATAAAAATGATCATCCAAAGACAATTTAAGCATAGATAATCCAGAGTGTTAAATATACCTCTATTATATTTTACAAGATTAGTTTACTCTAAAGGAGTTATTATATATTTTCCTATAACAATTAAATAATATAATAATTTTACTAAATAATGCACATAATTTTACTTTCAAATTATTGTTTATTATATAAATAATTTTAGATCACTTTTATTATTATAAATCACTACATGGAGGTAAGAAAAGTATAAAAAATACTAAACTCGTTTTTACGATCAAAATAAAATAAAATTTGGAAACAAGTAAATAATAAAATTACATAAATAAAACTTGCGAGACAGAGGCAGATTCCAGGACTAAAGCAATTTAAATACTCTCCTTAAAAATACAATATTTGAAGCTGAAATCGGAGCATGCTCCTATACGAGGAAATTCCGACCTCTCGACAAATAGAGGAAAGAAGCGAATCTTCAGAAAATTCGTTGTAAGTGGCTTCTTGCTTTGGCTACAGAAGCGCTCTCGGCCTAGGTCAGAGGTCAAAGGTCGCTCTCTAATATCGATCAAGAAGACATCAAGGCGGGGATTACATCTTCATTTTTTCTAAAGAGAGGATTCAATTCTGGACACGGTGATCACGCGACCAGTTAATGCCCAGAGCTTCCTTCGCGAGCTAAGCCCTTAGCGTAGCGTATTAACCTCGAATTACACTCCATCCGAGTAAGAGGAGACGAAGCCGACTTTTGCGGATTTACGTAATGAGTTCCCTTGATTCCGGTATTTTTTTTATTTTGAAATTTTCTAATAAAAACTGTAAAAAACTTCACGGTTAAAGCAGGCCTCGGAACAATGGGCCAATGACCTACTTCCACTTTAATTTAGCAAATAATTTCGTCGAACGAAAAAAGTTATCTTTACCGGATATAATCAGCTGTTAGATGAAAACCATTCCGAAAAGTTTCGTTTAAAATTTAACAAAAAATTCTTCTCTTTCTGCGAGTGAGGTAAGTTCACTTTCGCACTGTTATATAATAATTACTCTAATAGGATGTGTGGTATGGAAAAGATTCTGGTTGGGTGGTTATCAAAATCAGCTGCGCGATGACCATTTCTCTGTTTACGTGGAGGAGTACGTCATCGCTAAGGTAACGTTCGGCAAACATAAAAACCCTTATCTTCCTTATCGATGAATAACCCACGGAAATAAGAGGTATACGGATGATATCAGACCAAAAACATTACTTCAAAAAAAAGCATCCAAAATTTAATTGAAATATTGAACGGAATTTATCTACTAACTACATTAGTATAAATAATATTGAATAAGTTTTAGTGGTTATGTGATTACTTTATATGTAAATAGTGTTCATATTTTAAACGATGAATTCCAACAACATAAATGCTTCCTAACCGCTAAACTCTAAGTACAGATGTGTAAGTAAAAGTGAAAAAAATGTAAAATAATGCCTAAGAAATTCGATACTTTTTCATTTACTGAGAAATTACAAGCAATAAGATTTAACGACTACCAATTATTTTATAGGAGAAATATCGCATTATAAAAGGAAAGAACATCAAAATTTAAAGGAGTTCGGAGAAGGAAAGAATAAAACAAGAATTATAACTTCCGTATCAAAAAATCCGGTAGAAAAAATTAAACAAATTTTGTTTATTTAATTATAATGCGTATCCTAAGGGTTAATTATTCATTGTTTAAACTAGATACGAGGCTGATTTGACTCAATAGGAAGTCATTTTGATTGTTTTCACTTCGGATGAAAGACGCGTCAAAGCTAAATAACAAGTGCGACAAACAGTGATATACACAGCTTAACTTAACTTAAATATTTTTAAATGATTTGAATGATTTGATTCATGAGCACATGTTGTGGTTTATTATAAGATAAATTAAATAAACATATTTGTGACCAAAGGTCGGAACTACCGGGAATAGAAGAAAAATTTTAAACGAGGAAAATTAAAATTAATTGTACGTGTTTCATATAAAATACCATACCATTGAATCAAGGCCATAAGAGAAGTTCAAATGGCAATTTTGAAAATCTAAATATCTCTTTTAATTCAAGATTAATTTACATGATGGGCCGCAAAACCCAAGGGAAATTTACCATCAAGGGAATCTACAACATTCCACTGGAGTTATAGCATAAATTCGCTTCGCACACACATTTCTCTACCCGAGGAAGCGAGTCTGGGTATTTCGCAGAATAAAACCGTCCTTTTTCCGCAATGAGAGCAGTTTTATGTCTCCCCGAGCGTCCAATTCATTGCTCCGCGTGTGAATGAAACAGGTGCCATCATTATGTAAGTGGGCCGAATGGCGGGAGACACTCCGAGATGGCGGCGTTACGCTCAATGGGTCACGGGGTCGAATACGCCTTTCTCCCTATCTTTCTGTCCGCTGGTCACGGTCAGAAGAAAGTCACATATCGACGTCCACTTTTCTGCATTGCTATTCTCTTTTACTCAAAGATTCCTAATCGGAGTTTCCAGCGTCGGACAACAATGGTATATCGATTCGATGGAGGGTAACAATACGATCGATTCGATATTTGAAATCGATACGATTATAAATTTATATCAATGATAGAGTATTCGTCCGATATTTGAAAATCGAACGTACGCATTGGATACAACGATCGATAACTGAAACACGATTATCGTAGTTACTCATTAGAAGACAAATTAAAATAATCTCGTCAAAAATGATCTAAGACTAGAATATCTTAACTAGAGTAATTCATATCAATCTCGCTTAGTAGAGCTGAAAGAATCCTCATACATCTCAAATTCTCTCTAGCGGGCATATTCTAATTCAGTATCGTATGTTTTATCATTCCGCAAATGTAGTTAATAGTAGCAAACGAGACGTAAAAATAAATCAGATAATGGATTTTCATAAGAAAAACCGATCAATATGGGCAGTACCCTTCTCAATTAACAATCAACTTTAACTTTTTCATCAATAAATTATTAAAATATCACTTTTAAGTATAATATTAGAGAGAGAATTCAATTTCCTATCCCTTCTGAAGAGATTCTTAATAAGTGATAGTCCATACTTTTCAATAAACAATTCAATGTACGGTAGCAATAACATTGGAACTCACAGAGACGTAGTCCCTTCCAACCAATCGATACCTTTAAATGTCCCAAACAGCGTGCTTTTCCCGATAATTACTCACCAATTGTTCCAAGGGTGCGCCAATCCAATCCCTGCGTTCCCTTTGATACCAAAGTGAAACCGACAGTCGCTCCAACAATACTGTGAGTGCCGCTTATAGGTAGCTTCAGGAACGTTGCAACAATCAGCCACGTTCCACTTCCAGCTGTAAAAGTAAGAGAGGACATATTGTAAAATAAGTCGACAACAATGGTAATAACAAACAATTATACGAACGAAATGACGGTAAAATTAAGCAACTTTTTAGAACATCTATCAAACAGTAAGACATGCTAAATATAAATTACCAAGAAAGTCTGACTTCGTAAATGGTGGCAAAACTAAAGAAAATAGTAATAAATGAGACAGATTAAAAACTTTATATTTACAATTGTTCAAATTACATTCGGTTCCTATACCGTTTGTTCCTATATCATTTAAGATAGAAGAAGTTTCAAAGAAAATTTATTGAATACAACATATTCTCAATCATATAGAACAATATATGAAGGAAATCTACTAATGTATTTCGGTAATTATTAGCAATCAAAATTACTCAAGTATGATTAAGTTGCAACTATTTTAATAGTTCTGTTGCATAAGCGTTTAGTCCGATACAGTTAAACTGCATCACAAGAAACAGTTCTCATATTCTTTGGTTAATTTTTAAAGTAAATGGTCAACAAACGTCTTCTATATTTTACAATTCAATGTAGAGTGAACAACAATAGATTATATGAACATTGTTTCAAACGTGTAGCTTAATTGCTACATCCTTAAGATTGTAAGATAACTGCTAAAATAAAATTTCAACAAATATTGAACAATAAACTAATACGCAAGATTTGACATCATTTCTGGGGCTAATAAGGCGAAACTTTTCTTCTTTGAGAATCCAATAATGAAACGTATCCCATAACTCTTTTCAGACGCAAAAAGGCACGCGGTTTGAAGGAGAGGAGCACAGAGGACACGGTAGGCAATAAGATTTCCCAACGGCAATTTCAGTAACTCCTCTTAAACGACTTTGGATGGTTGTAAAACGATTGGGCGCAGTAAATCAAGAGCGCCCAAGGTCCGTTAATTTATTCGCAGCATTCGAATAGGAGGATGTGCGGTGCGCGATTTCGTTATGAAGATCTGCTCTCGTTTCAAGACATCACATTGGGAGGAAATGTCAACACCAACACGAGCTCAAAGCGCTGCTCTTAAGTATGTGCAAGAAACGTATTCCGAAACCACGCCATTCTTCAATTAAGGGGCGTTTGTCGATCTTTCGTGTTATTCTGAAACAATAGTTGGCTTGGTTACTAAATTAACCATCATCAAATGTCAGCAACTGTCTTAAATATAGAATACGTTTATGTAATGAATTCTGAAACCTTTCTTTAATGTTCCTGATTGGCTGGATCACTAAGTTGTTTTTTCGTGTGTCATTTCTCAACAACAAAATGCTATCTTTCTAGAATTCATTGACTTCAAAATGTGAACAAATATATTAAGAAGGCTATGTTTCGTTTAAGACACAACAAAAGTTATAGTTTAAAAAATACGAAACCAATATTAAAGGATTCCTCAACTAAGTGATAATAATATGCTCAGAAAGAAGTGTCAACCGCTCATTCCATCTACGAAGTAGTTTATTCCCTACGACAACGGTATTTTAACAGTTATAATACCAAAGAGTAATGATGTTAGATAACATCAACTCATTTCCATAACTAGAGTTTCTTTAGGTATATATTGTTTGTTTTTTACAATTACCATAAAAGAACTAAATTTACGTCAAAGTAACTCTTACAGAATCATTATAATTTAAGAAAACAAAGCGTTTACGACATATGATAAGAATCTCAGCCAAGTTTTATTTCTTAGACACTTTTGTAACGTTAGGGGTTGGCTTGGATACTAACAATGATCCAATAATGCGTTTCTTACTTGTTGTTTATTAATGTTATGTAAAGTACAAAAATAAAATAAAAAGAAAAATATCCGAATACAAGATTATTTACCACATCAAGCTATTAATATTGTATCCTCTTTAATTCTATCTAATTAATTCCAATTATCATTGTCTGACAACGAAAAAAATGAATGGATAACAAGCACTTAGAAACACAACAAGCTATACGTCACAGCCACGTAGTTCGCCTACTTCATACGCTTAGAGAAACATAAAACGATCAAAAGTATGAATCCCTCCGAATGAAATGAAGAAGCGAGGTCAAAAAAAATGCTAATATACTTCCATAATCCAGGCACCGAAATTTCCATGACATTGCAAAATAATCTCGGAGTATTTGGTGAAGGCTCTGGTGAATGTGAAAAAAAGTAGGTCACTGTCACAGAATAAAAGGTTTAGGGTGGGGACCCTGGAAAAATGTTCCTATCGTCCCACGCACCCCTTTATGGTGCAAAAGCTATTACAGGCTGACATGCAAGTCTTGAGGGATCAAAGGGTAAGTCAACCGACCGCCATCCGAAGTGGGGATATGAAAAAACTCGCAGTCGCTGATTTAAGGGACTCGGAGCAGATCTGGTGAACTCGCAAAGGAGATGAATGGAATCGGCCTTAATATCCGAGAAGACGTGGGATAACAAAAAGGATTCACCGAAATGCATTCCATTTAATGATATCTGAAGAGAAAGATGGAACTCCCACAGCCGTGGATTTCTGCAGACTTTACGTCATTTCAGTTTTAAGGTTAATTTTTTACGTCATATTTGAAAAATTGAGCAATGAAATAAGTATCACTAGATCAAAAATTATTAGAAATTAAATATCCTTGGTCATTAAAGTGAGGCAAATATTAATTAAAATAATTTAATTGCCATAAAATTACCAAAAAAAGCTTTAATTTCTTTTTCCCCATAAGGTGTGATCTATGAAATCTATGTATACTAATAAATACCTATAGATAGTAATAGATACTTCAACTGTTTAGGTGTCGAGACGTTTAATCACGTATAAAAATCAAATTGCTCAGAATTTTGCTCGATATTCATAAGCTAAACTATTTTAACGCTTCAATAAACACGAACAGCTAAGCAAATGAAATATTTTACTGTCGTTCTTGACCATGAAAAACAAAATCGAAGAATTCAATTCTACATACAGTTGTCACTTGGCAATAAAATCACGATCAGGTTCTTATAAGTCTGAAGAGACCAATGGCAAAAAACTTTGAGCGGAAAAACCAGTTTAAAGTTTTCCAAAAATAACGCACGCTGAGCACAACTACGATCCTCGTAATGCGTTATGGAAGTTAAAGAGGAAAAAACAAAG
Source organism: Pantala flavescens (assembly GCA_020796165.1). Lineage (NCBI taxonomy): Eukaryota > Metazoa > Arthropoda > Insecta > Odonata > Libellulidae > Pantala > Pantala flavescens. Next base: position 41,355,513 of record CM036881.1, on the reverse strand, counting down.
AACTAACGAGGCGCCAGCAAAAAAAATGACAATCGGTACGAGAGATGGGGGAGCTTCCAGGAGGGGCAAGACCTCGGAGGAATGCTTTAGTCGAAGGTTAAAACCGCCCTATACTCCAATCCTGTCGGAATGTGCGTTCCTTGTCACGCTTTCAAGAACCTCCTACCAACCGGAAATCGCCCCCGTCTCCCAAAAGCCCCTTCGACCCCACCCTCCGGTTATCCCCAGAGGCCCACCACCACCACACCTTGGACGTCGTCGCATGGAATGTCTCCCAACCTTTGTCCTTCGTTCCAAAACACACCCACGTCCTTTCCGGGAGCTACTTTTTAAGTGACCATCGTTCTTTTTGTCTCTTTCTGGAAGGATGTTCTCCGAATGGTATGTTTGGATGGCGCCTTCGCAGCGGGATGACCGAGTTCTTCCGTGGGCGTCCATTGACGAGGATGATGGATTGCCTTGTAGATGAACTCCCCTCTTGAGAAATTAGGGCTCTTTCGAGATGCGTATTTATGGGTTTTTGCATTCTTTTACGTCCTGCTTTTGGCATTTAAACGAGTTGCACTGGTTTTACAAATTCGTAAGGGAAACAATGGCACTAATAGTAGATAAAAAATGGAAAGCTTGTACATTAATAGCGAAAGTTCGTTCATTTCGAACCCTGCTTGCGATTCTCATTTTCCGGAGATTAGGGGGGATGCATAAAAATGCATAAAACTCAATTCGGAATGGAGAACCTACAACTTGAGTGTACATACTGTACAGTATATAATGTACAAAAATTATGCAAATTATAGGCATACTTCGAATAAATAATTCTCAAAATCAAAAGGTATTTTACATAATAAAGAATCGTCCAATTAGAACAAAACACTCACGCCTGAACTAGCCGATTATGAGCACTGAAATGCTGAATATATATCCGTTACGAGACACTAAAAAAACTAGTCTACGACATTCCCACAACCTTACTTCCGTCTTCGAGTCAAAAATCACACATTCACTTCCCGCGCAATTGCGCTGAACTTGCAATGCGTGGGAGGGGTAAAAGAACGACTGACATCGCACTAAATCTTGGCCACACCCACCTTTCCGTTTGTGCGTAGGGGAGGAGGAGGAGGAAAGTAAAAACTTGGAAGAGTACGTCAATTCCGAGAAGTTTCCACACTCAGCTTTCGCTGAGATACGGAGAGAGAAAAATTGTGTTAAGGGACGCGGTATACGGATATTCAAGAAGGCATTCCGGCGATTGCAATGAAAAACGAGCGGAAAAGTGTGTCTCTCTCTCCACTGGCATTAATCCTGCTCCACGTTGACGGCAACGACGTTTTTCCGCTTCGGAATACTTGGCGGATGTACGAATAATGCTTCGAACAAACAAGAGAGGTGAATTATGGGAAAATGAGTTCTCTCGATGAAGGTGAATGTGCAATCGCTCGCCCCAATGGCGCTCAAACTTAACTGTGCTTATAAAACTGACTTTCGGCGTTAGGTAATCCTCATATGACAACTACAGTATGACTTTAATTCAGTATTGTTTATCCTATTTGCTTTCAGACATTGTTACGTAAACCCCATTGAAGCGAAACGCTACAATCATTACTACAATAATTATTAGACATTGAATCGTTCAATAACCATACCGACAACAATGTAAAGACTTTTTCATTTACAATTGTCGGATTCTATTTCCTTTACGTAAAAACTACGAATGGAGCTTAGTTAGAGCAGACACATATATATGATAAACATACAGCGGTGCTTGCATTTTTTATTATATATTCAAAATATTTTCGTTAATTCTTGTCGAGAAGGTTGCTTTTTCAATAACATTTTCCTCGAAGAACTTGCTATGATAGTATCGGTAACGTGTACGGATTTTTATCCGTATACGTTACCGATAATGCTGCACTGTTGCTATCAATACAATAATGTGAAACAAAAAGGCTATGGGTCTCGAAAACTTGGCATCTTCTGTCAAGGTTAACGTTATTTTCGGCTCTGACATTGGAATATTCAATATATGATTTCATTAGTATTTAAGCAGTGTTAGAATAGATTCGCTTAGAAACAGACGACTTAAAATTTTGTTTGCTGTGAATGTAAAATGGACAATGCTGCAGTTACTTGTTTTAAAGGATGCTGAATTATATAATGATTTTTGATGTTCAAATAACCCAATTTAATAGCATTCCTGTGTATTTCTGAATTCTTTGAGAATCGTAATAGCTCTTCAGATGAATATTAACCTACAATCATTATGAAATATAAATCTGCGTAATGTACATTAATTTTATTCACCGATCTTAACGTCAATAATAATAAAAGTAAGGATAGTATTATAATAATAAAACCTCTAAGACTCCTCTTATTAGATGTTTCCTCATGCTAATAATTTGGTCTTCATTTTTACGTAAATCTCAGAGATATTCGTTGGAATAAATAAATATTCCTCATCTTGCGGCTATATTTTGAAAACACGAGCCGAATAATGGGTGGAGAATTTATTCATGGGCGTCTGGCGCAATGGATAAAGCATTCTGATATTTTCCACCTCTCGCAGGTATGAATCATGGCATAACACGACCGCCTGCAGGGAAAAAACACGACAATAAACCACATTACCCACTGAATTTACCGCCGAACTATTCTTAAATCAAAGGCTTTTTTTCCACTTTGGATTCTAGCTCGCTGCGTCTAAACGATCGGCCTTGGATTAAGTGGAATTTTCCTTTAAAATTTAAAGAGGATATCTGATTCGAATGTTACGAAATATGAAACGGAATTTAGATTTAAGACTTAAGGATCTGAGTTATTGATTGAACTATATTGCGTAAAATGACATTTTAAATTAAATATCTATACAAAATAGATCATGAAGCATTCGAAAATTCTTACGAGAAATATATATCAAAATACAATGTTCATTCTAATAGCTTAATAAGATATTATTTGAAAGGGAATTTCTTTTAATAACCTTCTGGCACAAACCCCAAGTCGGTAAGTTAATAGACTGATGTATCATATTGTCAAATAAACACGATAATATATTGTTTTATACTTATTTTCTTTTATTGTATAAACGCTTGGAAAAAAATATCGACGATAAAGTCTTTTAATTTAATAAACATCATGAGTGCGCAAGTAGCAACGGTCGCTAGGTCATATAATACAGTCAACAAATACATTCACGTTTAAAAAAGATATGTAAGTAAATTATGAATAGGATAATGTGAGAAGCAGTTACAATGCATAACTTGTAAAAAGTATACAACATAAGCTATATACCGAAAGAAAATTAAATAGTAGAGAAAACTTAAACTCGGTTTAAAAAATGACTGACATATATCTCTCAATATACATTTAATTGCGAAGGATAAACTCAAATTTTATCAAGAATTTTGCATTGAAAAACTCTCGAGTCAATAATAAACAAATTAAGTCATAAATATTTACCATTATCATGAAACTAATACAAAATATATATTCTGAAGCACATTACGAGTTGAACACTCGGTCTGAAAACTATAAACATCTCTTTCTCCTAAGAGATGTGAATCACCCACTCTCGGTACAATTTCTCCTCGTAACAGAGAGAACATTCAGGAGAAAATGGGATAGTGAAAGCCAACCCATGTACCCATGTCTCGGAGATTCGGTTATACGAGTTACGTAAGAAATACAGACGAACGGCATTGTGACCAAAACCCATCGACTCGTCCCAATGTTTTCTCTTATTATTCATAGAGTAAACACAGACGGAGGCAGACAAGCAGACTGAGGCAATCCTTTCCTAAATCATCAAAAGATTCGTCACGTGTTACGTCAATATGAGTACACAGTATTGAGGATAGCAGGAAATTGAAAGGAGGGTAACCATGGAGGCTGTAAGGGAGAATGAATGAGAGCCGGTCTAAACCCGATGAATCCACTCTGTACTTGGTCCGGGAAAATTTAAAACCCGTTTGGGAGATTCATCCATAATGATACGCTAAGTTTCCAAATATGACGATCGATTTATATATACACGAATAATCAGAGATACTTAAAAAAGAGTTAATATTCAATTAATTTAGGTTCGTGTAATTTACTGCTTTTTTGATATCGAATAGCATTAGACAAATGCGTAACGTATTATGAAACGCACCACTGAAACTAACTAACAATAAACATACACAGGAACTACTTTGTTAATGTAATATTTATTACGTATTTTTCGCAACTTTAACTATTCATTTGTCTACTTGGGCACTACTGTATGTATTTGCGAGAATTCATAAACTAAATTACGACGTCTTTACGAATATTCTTCCAATAATACTTCGCACAGTGATGCAAACAACAAACAATAACTCGACAATGGAGGACAAAAACCAATCTAGAACTATTGAACAACAATGATACTAGCTTACTTTTGCTTAACAAAGCGATTTCAAGACAAACAAATCAATTAATATACATTATAAACACCCCAATTTTAGTCACTAATAAGTACCAACAATCGTAGCGGTTACTGCACCTTAAAGTACCGCAACAGAATCGGAAAACGAACGCGGGAAATTCAAATGACATAATTACCTACACCTCTTCGATCTGACAATCGTAATAACTCCTCGGTTATCAAATTTAGAGCACTTCAACGCGAACAGCGATCTTCGAGAGATACACTTCGACAGCTTCTGAGAGTCACACTCCATTCTGATCAAGTGTTTCGATAGCATTGAGATATTATTCGGAAACAACCGATTATCGCCACAACCACGGATTAGATAAAAAAATCCAACGATTGGAAAAATGAACGAGATGTTGAGGAGTTCAGCTGGAGCACCTCCAGTAAAGCCTTAGGAGCAGTAATGGAAAAAGGCCATGCTACGGCAGACCGAATAGAACATCGGGTGATACAATCAATTTTCATTGCTATGACTTCTTTTACGGCTCAAAAGGGTTTATTGCGCGCCATCTGGAGAGAGAGTATTGTGGAAAACGCTAACTTTCGACCCAAACGACTCAATTCAGAAACCGAGGGATTTCGCATCAAACCGTATTTATACTATTATAAGAGGTTGTGACCAAAATGATCTTTGTTAGAAGTATCAATCGAACTCCGATAAATTTATGAAAAAAAGAAAAGAATTCCTTCCAAGAAGAAGATGTAAACGCTGTTTTGGCACGGTGGGTATGAGATAATAAATATTTCATAAGCTAGTGCCCCGTTCATGTGAAGGTATGAACTTAACTGGAATGTAAATAATGAGAATTTAACACGGTGAATAAGGTGTTGGAGACAAGTTCAATGGCTAGTTGTAAAGATACTAAAATTAAACTGTTTTAATACCCCATAGCGTGACCTTTTAAATGTTCTATCAATCCAAAATATCAACGCATAAATAGAACACTATAGGTATTCATTACTAAATAGCTCTCATAATTAGCAACCATTTTAAAATTTACTTTGTTAGATTTTATCTACATAGGCAGTCAAACTGGTGAAGAACTTTTTAAAGGATTTAGATTATTCTAGAATAAAACTCGATTATCAATTTATTTATTGACGACGGACAGTTGACTACGATTCAATTAATGATAATGTCATTCTCACTTTAATTTGTAATCAATCGTTCTCTTCCACAGTTAATTACATTATTTTTAAGTACAATTTAACTGAAATTGAGTTCCATTGTTGTCGAATCCCACCATTACATTCTTTTCCGATACAGAATTACTCTCACATTCAGCTTGATAATAGGATTCATCTTTCAGGATTGTAAATTACATTGTCATTCATACATGTTAACAATCACATTAGGCTAATATTCAGGAACATATATATCAGTTGCTTGAACTCATGGCATTCCAACGACTGCATGTCCGTATAAAAAAGAACTGAACTCACCTAAAGCTGATAGACAGCCCAGCATAAGCTCCTTCTCCGAACCTTCGTATAGTTTGACTTCCAGAATCCCTTTTCTCATCGTATCCGACACTTTGTACCCTTTAATTTTAAAGGAGAAGAGAAAAATAAACAAAATTAGCATTTAATAATTAGAAGTAAAGATGGTTAATGGTTACCAGGAAACAAACAGTGTTTAAAAAATAGAAAATATGTACATTCAACGCTTAACTAGCCTATCAATAATATCAAGAGGAATAATTCGGGCATTGAAAATAAAAAAAGTGAACATGGGAAGCGGGCGGGAAACTAATGTTTAAACAATTAAGGGCAAATCCAGCAAATAATTCAAATAATATAAAATGTAACGTTTTGGGGAATATTATTATATACAAAAGAAGATTAACTAAATTTAACAGTTGCAAGCCTTGTATGTTACTTATTAACTAACTGCAAGAGAGCTAAAATACCATGCTAGGATAGTAAATAAACAATGTACTTTATGGGCTACATTACATATGCTGTTAAGAATTCGTTATTAACTTAAACGTAAGAATGTACCAAAGCTTTCATCAACGAAATGCTTCCCATGCTTTTCGAGTAAATTTAACTAGATATACGAAAAAAATACAAAAAAAGACTATTAAAATATAAAAGCATGTTCCACTAAAGACAGTAGAAATTTATGGGATTAAAAACAAAAAAATCTACTTAATCACTACTGTTATCCAACCAATGGGTACAACAATCCTCCATCATGCCACAAGGTGGGTTATAAAACTCTCTCCAAAAGCCTTGGTTCGGCGCATGCACTTCCCAAACCACTGCAGACACTGGATGACTCACCGATGAGAATCGCTCCTGCGATCTCAAACACTGTCGCCAAGAAGCACGCCTGTCGCACGGTAAGGACCCGTGATCCGACAGACGTCCCGAAAGAGTTGGCAACATCATTAGCACCGATTCCGAAGGCAAGGATGAAAGCAACAATGAATCCAACGATGACCAACCAGAGGATGTCCGGCGATAGAGGCTCCATCTTCTCTCCGAAGATTAATCCCTCGACGACGAAGTGTTAAGTACTCGAGGGTTCACCCGAGATCCTCCCGCTGTACCTCCCTACCACACACGAAACGAAGAGACGTACACCCGGCTACTACTTGCGTGTACGAAGCGTAAAAACTTTCCAAATTTGGTTAAGCTGATTCGAAGACGTTCCCTCCTCCTCAAGAGCCTTCCTGAATATCCTTTACCGGCAGAAACCCTTACCAACTAAGCAGACGAAGCTTTTATGAAAACGTTCCTGGTCAATTCTTCCGGTTGCTATTGAACCAACGAGGAACACACAAAAAAATCCAGAAGGAAATAAAAAAAACAATCCCTCTCTTTCTTTCTCTCTAAATTCTTATCACAGATCAGATGCTTCTTTGTTTCGTCTCAGATGACGCCACACACACGGCGAAAACGGAACTTGTGTTTTCGCGCCTTTTCTCACACCCTGACGTCACGCACTCTCTCTCAACAATCACACCGACTCTCCCTCCAAAACCCTAACTTGTACATGCGAGAATAACTTACAAAAAATAAATTATGCGTTTGCCTTTGTTGCAATATAATACAATCTTTTTTATTTCCTTAAGTTTAAGAGCTTCTTCCGAATCAGTCCTTCCTTCCCCTCCCACTTCTTCAGTCTTCCTCTCCCAAAGTCGTCGAGAGTTGTTTTAATCCTTTTTCTCGAATACGAAATTGAAAAAAAAACTCCCTTTTGATCTCTGTACCCTTCTTCGTAGGTGAGCAAAAAAATATCGACGATTGGACCGCTTTCCTCCCTTTTATTTTCTCAGACTTCTTTTGTTCTCCTTAAAAAAATCAACCCCCTGGCGGCAAATAAACGAAATGTGTTTAAGTAGGCTGGCCTTTCGCGTTAAGTACGTGACTGAAGCGTAATTTTTATTTACCCTAACAACGCGTCGATGGGTGACGGCCGAAGAGAGAAATTGCGACAAAAATATAAACAAACGAAAAGCGAAAATGAAAATATTGCGGGACAGACGCTAAACTGACGCAAATTAGGATTTTCGCTGAGTGTTTTTGGGATTTTCTTTCGGAAAATTTTCTCTCGAGGTTGATTGGCCTACTCTTCGGGAAATATTAGGTGCTTTCGTGGTTGTTCACGACGCGAACCGAGTGTTTCTTCTTCTTCCTTGGAGCGCGCAGGAATGGGTTCGATGCTAGGATGGTCGCAATCATGAAGTCCGGCCGTATGGGAAACGAAGTTGTCTCCCTTTCTGCTGAAAGTCACTCCTGAAATGAGAAGGAGGTTCCCACCGACACCCACGAAAATGACCAACTGGTTCCAACAGATACCATGAGACTAATGCTAAATCCAGGGCGTGACCATTCGAATTTATACAAGGCTATCGAAAATCCTTATCCTTCTAGATTTCCAATGGTCACCTCCTTGATTATTTAAAGCTAAACACCTTAAGACTAGGTTAAGGAAGGGAAAGATCCGGACGGTTTTTTGTCGAAATGATATTTCGTTCTTAATCAAACATCCAAATCTTTTCCTTCTATATTCGGTAAGCAGCATAGGTCAAGATAACTCGGATGGCCTTGATTCACCATTTTTATTTCAACACAAAACATTTTTTAAAATTAATGAAAGATTTCTCATGAAGTAGAATATAGCTAGAGCACACGGTATTTTCCTTAATTTTATACGATGAATTTCCTTTATATATATTCTAAATCTCTGAATTTCAATCTTCCTGAGTAAACTACTTTATTTCTAAATTTCTGCCGCGTGGAAAATATAATGCGTTCTAGAATTTCGACACGTAAACGCTACCTTTCGCTAGCGATGATCATAAAAAATAAATTAAGGAAATAGATGCAATGACTGGATTTACTCATTAATTCCCTCAAAGAGTTCTCCGTTATTAAACATGAATTAGGATTCCTGCTTCTCCACGACTTGAAGTAAGATGCATCGGAGAAGAAGTACGTTGCTATGGAAATTTATTAGTACATCATTTACATTTCCTTCGTAATAAATAAACAAACAGAAGATACGTGGAAACCGTATCTTAATATAGTCAACTGGAAAGTTCCGTAGTCATGGACGTTCCTTCGGTATTATCCTACTCAAGCAAGAAATGAGACTTTGCTTAACATGAACTTAATATGAATTCAATACTAGAAGATATTTGAATTTAAACATGAAGATATCTCCAAGGAAACTAAAATAAATATTCATTCGAATCGATAATCTATTCATTTCCTCGAGCATCTTAAACTACGCCATTTCCTACTTAAATACCTGAGGAAAATGGGATGCTTTAGTTGAACACTTCCTTGCCTGGAATACCAATCAAAACAAGCCCATAAATTTGCTAATGAATTCTCACCCCAGCAAATGTTGGAGTCTCATGCTCTTGGAATTCGCTTCAAAGGAATTAAATCACTCAAAGAAAGGAAGCGAATGCAGGAAATATATCCAAGAATGAGCGCAATCAAATCAATTAGAATACGTAAAGCAGATGAATCAACGAGATTTCAGACGGGAAATATTCATATACGAAAGCAGGAATTTCATGCTGGTATATAGATAAATATGGTGTATTTAATTCACTTTATTCAACCGTCTAAAAAAATTACAGACATACTGCGATTATATAACACGTAAGAAAGTAATAAGTTTGTAATTAAATTAATCAAAAAATGAGAAATACTTTTTAAAAAATCATCTGTCTGTCATCCTTCTTTCAACATCTTCTTTTTGTTTTGGATCTTTTACTATAAACAGTTTACTACCTTGGATACGGCAATTTATAAACAAAATTTACCTTTCTTTCGATTTGTTATCAATATCGATTTAAAGTGATATAAATTTATTGTGTTTAAGTCACTTTAATTGATTGATTACAGACAGCATTCCTAAGAATATAAATTTTGCCCGTAACACGAAAAAGGTACAGCGGTAAATTGTAAGATACATAAACGAGCGCAGGAAAAAATAGGCAGGATAATAAATCAACAATATAGCTGTGTACGGTTTTCATTCATAAAGTATCTCAAAAAGGAAATTCACCGTAAAACATACAAGTTTTTTTTTCAAAATTAGAACGGTCAATGGGAAGACGACGCAAAATTCTACACAAAACAAATTTCAAGAATAGCTCGCTTAAATAAGAGTACTTATTAAGCTTGAATTTCGTTACATTTTTTATCATCTTGTTTCAAATACTGTAATACAATTTGCAGACAATTAAAGATTCTCGGGAATTGCCAGAAGTTAAACTATACCGATGCAGAATCAGAATCAGATTACATTTCCTCACCTGGTTTAGCATTTGTAAATAAGATTAAATACTAACAACGTTTAAATCACATTATTTGTAAGCTAACTGGAATTATAGCAGATTAATCTGAATTTCCTCGGTTAAGTCAGCTGTACGTATGGTGTTTCCCTAACTAATTCTGTGCTTTACAAACTGATGAAATACTCAATCCCGAACCGTCTGATTGTGAGTCAACTAATTCCCTTTTATGCTGACATAATTGACTCTCAATTACTCACAAATAAAGGGAAGAAAGTTAAATTCTCAAACATGAATCTATATATAATAATTAACTTATCAAAATTATAATTCAAATCATAGACTACGAACCACTGATAAATTTCTATATTTAATGTATATTGAAACGCATGATTCTATAATAGTTTTTAGGATCAATTAACGGTCAAATTATCTAATTAAACACCCCTATTATTCTATTTTACACTCAATAATACTAATCAACCAACGGGTACTAGTTTTGCTATGCAACAATAGTGAGAGATAACAAACAAACACGAATAAATAACCGCTCGAAACTTCCGTTTCGTTCACACCGTGGTCTGATTAAGTAACGTCTCGAATTCGACAATTAAGTTGCGAGCGAAAGGTTCATAACGAGCCCAGGGAACAAGGAAGGAATTAAACCGGGCAGGAGGGGCGACAATCCGTGAAGATCTCCTGCGGGAATAATCTGGTAGGCCCTGGAACGATTTAATGGACGGCACGGGAAGTCGTAGAGTAATTTCATAGCGAATTTAGGCAGTGGAAAAGCAATTAAAAGTTGAAAAGGGATTCGCAATTTCCAGCCGAGTCGCAATAATTTGCTTCGTCGCGGAAAAGTGAAAGGGATCGACAGTTAAAAACGTCCGAAAATGATGTGAGGAAGGAATAAACTGGGATTCATTTGTCAGAATGCTGACAGTTATATTTTAATGGCTAGGTCGATGTACGAATTCCGGAAATTGAATAGAATTGAATGGAATAGAATAGCTGGATAAAAGCAAGTAAAACACCATCAATAATAAACTACTGATGAAAAATACTTCGAAAATGAATGAAAATCAGAGTCGAACAAAGATTTTTAAATAGTAATCATTATATTAATTGGCTATTTAGTCACCTCATAAATACAATTTTCCCTATAAGCCATCCAGAAAGCAGACATACTTATTGAAAGGTGTTCTACAAGGTTCCGTTTTCGGACCACTTTAATTTAAAAAATAAATTCTTCCTATATATTTCCCTTCATGGCGATTTTATACAGATATACTTGGGAATAGGGATAGATATACTTAGGGAATGATAAGCCTAAGTTAATTCTCGAATTTAAGCCGTTTTTCCGAATAACTCCTTTCCCGCGTTCGTCCAAAATATCCACCTAAATATTTAGAACAATATTTCTCCTTTTCACATACAGAGGAACTTTAGATTACACTAACCTTTGAGCGTGAAGCTTCAGAGTTTTGAAAGTCTCAATATTTAGTTTTTCCACTCGTGACTTCATAGAGTATGAAAAGCCAGGAAATTACGTTCCCAGGCTTATCCGAAGCTTTAATAGTTATCCAATCGAATGTTCTGGAACCCACCGGAATATCGAGGAGTTTAAGAGCGCCGCTGAGTATTTGGAATTCGAGAGATGGTTCGGGAATTTCCGAGATTTTTTGGGGGGTCAAGGAATGTTCGAGAACATTCTAGAAGCGTTGGGATGGGATTTGAAGGACGCGATGGAAAATGTGTTGATGAGGAAATGCGCTTATGCACTCCTACGAATTATTGAAAGGACGCGAGGAAAAAAGAAACCTTGACTTCAATATGAATCGAGATCTTCCTCCCATTCAATTGGAGTCCTCAATCAAATCTACCTAACATGGCTATATATCACGAAGCGTTTTACTTCTTTTTTCATTCCGTTTGATTGGATTTTGAACAGATGCTGATATACAAATAATCAATTCAGTTTATACTCTCATAAAGATTTAAAATCAGACGAACCTAACGATACTGATAATTTGTACTATCAGTATCGTAATATTTATTATGTATAACGAAGGGATTTAAACGAATATTTCGCTTATTCAAATGAGGTATCTTTGATCTTCGTAGGTGAAAGATGATGAATGCATAAAATGTTATGTTTTCATAAAATGCATGGTATACGTGAGAACAGTATATTTAACAGGAGTGATTCCTAAATGATAAATAAAGGATGGAATCCACGACAAACAAATCTTCCTTACATGTTTTTCTAATATATATTTATAATCTTCCTTATTTATTTCGTTATTGATATCGAAAATTATTCCAATAAAAAATATAGAGCATTATCAATATTCTAAACCATTAGAATATTGATAATGCACTGATTAATCAACATAAAAAACGTAAAATAATCATCTTTTGAACATTTTCAAAAACAACTAAACGCTCAGCTGATTTAGAAACGTCACATCCTGAGCGGAGAAATATTTAAACCCCCTACCGTAGATTACTAAGCCCTTTAAAGGCACCCACCCGAGAGTAATACCGAGCGCTTTTTGCAACACGTTTCGAAAGAACAAAACAAGATGATTGGAAATGGTAAAAGGTTATCGACCTCGTTCAGTTGCATCGCGGATGGAACCTCTCTTTTTTTAATATTTACGACCTTGGTTTGCACTAAAGGGAATGAAATACGCTTTCCATCCGCAGAAGAGCGAACTGAAAAACCATATTTTTTGACCGTTCCCGGATAATTCCCCCGTGAAACCAATCCTAGTATCCCTTAATGCTCTTTTCTGATCGATTTTCATGAATCCTCTCTTCGCACAGCCATTCGCAGGTTTTTTACGCGGAATCGCATCGTTTGCTACGAGAAAAAATAAACAAACTCGGACTACCTGAATCTAAACTGGGCGGATATTACTTTTTGGAGCTTCCGAATTTATTGGAGTGCTATTTCACAGGCGCGGAAAGAAGATGCGCTGTGGGGGATTTTGTAGCGAGCAGTCGCGAAATATGGGAGAAAATGCGAAATTTATAGCGATTTTTTTTCCATTTTCTCTCACGTGTTTTATGCCCCCGAAGGTAAAAACTATGTAGAATGATGGCCGAATGCATCATGGGGCTTAAGTCCAAGTATTGAGGGAGAATTTAAGGATCAATTCGACATATAAAAGCAAGCGATGACATTCGTTTACGTCCTATGAGGAGAGAAATGTGGAAATCAACAAGTTTCTCATTAAAAGGGTCTCCATGGTGATTTTTGGGCAGTGTTTTTTTAATTCGTTTTCCTTGCCTCTCCGGAGAACATTCGAACACTTAGGAGTAACTGTATATAATCAATGTCTAATTAAATAATGCATACAGTACAATTAATAGAAGCCATTAGCAAAGATTTTTTTATAGAATGATTTCAATTCTATCTTTATAAATTAGATGTTTATAAATATTTGGTGATACGCTAAGACGAAGTTCTACATTATACGAAACTCTGGAGGAGTTAATTTTTTAAGGGGACAATTTCTAAGACCTGCAGTGTGAGCAGAAAAACTACTATATCGTCTGCGATTAATCTATAGTGCAACCATCTTCAAATGCATACTTACATATTTTATTATATTATTTATATTATTATATTAACTTCATAAAGCTGTATTATTTTATGGTCTTTCACAGGAGAACGCATTTTATATAAAATAGATATTCAAGATTGTCTACAGACATACGATATAATGATGATACGATGTTAGAATGTACTTCAACGTATTAAGCCAAAGGAATATAAAAATATCTCTTAAGATATTTCTGAAATCGATTCTGGCGCGAACCGACTATTTCTGATAAAGGCCGATGGCAGATTATGCAACCGTCTGCAAGAATTCAGGTCAAAGCCAAGCTTATTTCTGTAAATCATCATCATCATAATCATCGGCAAAACATATAAAAATTCAAAAAAAGGCCGAAAATTTAATTTGCATTTTTCGAGTACGATACCAACAGATGATATATATATATATAATCATTCATCACCCAACTTCGTCAATACCAGAAATGAGCGTGTGAGAAGTCAGAGTATAAGTTTATGAAGACCTCTGAGGGTCGATGCGCCTTATCTCGCTACATTTACGAATTTCCGGGCCCATCAATCACTCAGACCGCAGATATGAAAGTGTTCTTTCGGGAAAAATGTCCTTTACGAGTTAATAAAAGCAGTCGTATAATAAGCATATTTCTTCAATCAGAACGTTGTGGAGTGAGTTATATACGAAATCCCAAAAGCTATTATAAGGCGGGTTTTTTAAATTTCCCTACGAGCACACCATATGAAAGTTCCGAGGAAATATTCACTCGTCTCCTTCCGATTAACACGAGCAATCTAGACGCGCGTCCCTCCATCGTCAATAACCAGAGGGGAGAGACGAATTACAATAAAAACAATTATCTCCCTCTGACGCAAATTATGCAGATAACCGTGGATGAAGACGGGCCAAGGCCTTCGAAGTTTTCCGACCGGAGCTGCGAACCGAATAAAAGGGCGGGACGTGTTGCATTACCGATCATCGCTGCTCCCAGAAGCTCGAAAAAGGTAGCCAGGATGCAGGCGTTCCTCAGACTGAGAACTTTGGCACCGACCGTGGTGCCGAAGGCGTTGGCGACGTCGTTGGCTCCGGTACCGAACGAAAGAACGAAAGCCACGATGAAACCGACCCACAACACCCAGACGACTTCCTCGCACCACGCCGGGTGTGCAGCATCCGTAACCTCTGATGTGGACGCCGACGGCCACCAGGAAGCCGTGCTCGTGACTTCGGGAAGACCAGAAGAAGCACTCGCGGTGCCCGCCAGGATGAACAACATGAGAGGAAGGAGCTTGGCGGAAAGCTCCGCGAGACCTGGGGTCTTGGCGGGCCTGTGACCCATCGCGGACCGGCGTTAAAAAGTTCTTCTCGAATGAGATCGAAGGACGGAATGTTCTGAAGGATCTTCAGGGGCACTCTGACACCATGAGTATGTCCCCAGAAGAGGATGGTGGTAGACGACTAGATTCCCAAATACTGGCGTTTAAAAAACTTGTGCGGTTCCCTTTTAAGAGGGAAGAGACACTTCTCTCACGACACCCACTGGGAGCGAGACCGTTCAGCTTCGGAATGCAGAAGCTTCTGGTATCCGTGGGGGAAAAAGTTGAGTCTCTCGGTTCTTGTACTTCCGTTGGGAAGCGACCATACGCGGCGAGTGACGAAACGGAACTAAAGCACACGGCGCGGACAAAGGAATATATCGAGTTTATCAGTTCCCCTTGAGGTAACTCTCCTTCCTCCGGCGATGTACACAGGCGATTGGACGGAGAAAACACGCGGGATGTGCGACTAGGTGGCTCTACCGTTCCACCCCGACTGTTGTCGCCTGGTTTTTAAGCGTTTAAACGGGCCCCACTGTCGCAAAGATTACACGAGATGTGACTTCGTGAAAGGGGGAAACAGAGGCAGGATGGAGAAAATAAAAAGGGAGGGGGGAACAGGGAGGCGGGAGGTGGGGAGATGATTGTGGTGGTTACGCGGGGGGCGGGGGCAAAGGGGGAGTGGGTGGAGAGGGTGTGTCAGGAGTCATCGCATCAAATGGGTGGATGGGTCCACAGAATAATGGTTATCGCCCTACATGTCGATCAAGAGCGCCCCATGCGACGTCATCGGCTACGCTACCAACAGCCACTGCGTTTGTTTTTGGTGAGACTTGTGAATGGGCGAGGAGGAATCCTCCAGAAGGAATGGATTCGTAGAGATTGCCCAAGGAGTCACTAGAATTATCGTCGTCCAGTGCTGCCAATTTGGCCTCTTCTCGGACAGATATGAAGGAATTTGATGACATTATGTAAATGGCGGGAAGTCTAGATGGATGATCTGGAAGCATCTACCACGATCGAGAAATTTCAGATGATTCTCCTCTCTCAAGATATTCAAGTCAAACAATTCCACTTTCAAGATGATCGAGAATAAATTGATATCATTATAGATATATGATAGTTTTAAATATTATATTATTTATAGATAAATGAGTCTTAAATTCGCCTGGATTATCCTTATGCAGTTGTGATTTTTTCAAAGGGATATAATGTATTACTATATTAAATCTCATTTCTATGTCTTTCTTGGATAATACTCTTAAATTAGGAATTCAACAATGCAATTATTATAGAACATAAAATATTTTCAATGATTGCATGATATAAATGCATGTTTGACTATCTATTTATTTGAAAAAAATTAAAATGAGAATATTAATTTTTCCAAGTTTCATAAAAGGATCTTTCCCGAAAAATTTTTTAAATTCACGTTTGAAGTTTATGACTCATATCGCAGACAAATGTATTTTAAGATCGACTACGTAAATAGCTTCCGAAGAAAAGAAATTTGGAAATTATTAAGAAAAAGGGATATGATACATAAAGTAATAACGTCTCATTTCTATCTATATGTAATTGTGTGTGCGTAATAAGACCCATTATAAATTCCAAGTAGGACGTTTAAAATTAACTAATAGTTCCAAAAAGAACGAGGAAAACTGTTTTTGGGAAAACCAAACTCGTACAATAAGTTCGTCTAATTAAAATCGTAACCATGAGTCACAGAAAAACGTCAAAACCGTTCCCAAAACCTCAGAAATTTCGTCTTCAAGAATGAAGAAGAAGAATTCTACTTTCCGAACATCCTCGGAGCAGAAATCAATGCAGCTCCGTGCGGGATATCACGGTTACATAAATCGAGACAGGTATTTTGGGCACCAATTCCTCCTCCTTCGTCCACCCACCAAAATAGAAAGTGATGGAAAAATTGCTCTCGTAGAATTTCCGAAAAGATACGGGTGTCCACCGTTCCGAGGGAATTTTCCGCCAGACGGTATAATTTGACCAAGAAATACCATTCTTCGCCGAACAGTCATTTCGGAATTCGAGGGAAGTACGGATACTGAACACTTTCCGATTCATACGCAAATGACGTCTTCCCTGCATTGTTTACATCGACGGCCGCACGGGGGAGAGTGTGTGTGGGGGTTGTGGAGTGTGGGAGGGACTAGAGAAGCCCATCCGTTATTGAGGGGAGGTCCACGCGGGGGAGGCCCTTTCGGGTAAACATTTGAGCGTCAAGGAGGGCTTAAGAGAGTACCCATGGATTTGCTAAAAGGCGAAATTGAGAATAAATAAGAGGTAAAGAAAATTATTCTTTACTAATTGACCAACTCAAAGAGGAAGGAAACAGCATGGCACTTTGCCGTCTGCGAATTTAAAACAGGAGGTTGGTATATTTTTTAGACTGATCCTCACTTCTAAAGGGCATTAAGAGGCTTAGTAAAGGCTTAATATAATAAGGCTTGATAAATAATATAATATAGAGAGGGCTTCTTAAGTTAGACGAGAAGTGAGATTTCTCTAGAATTAAAATTTAGCTGAAAGACTGGTGGATCTATAATATTACCAAGAAAGTGATTAAGAAAACACAAGCGCTTTTTTATTCCAAATTAACATATTTCAAACGACATTAGGTTGTGATAAATACCAGCAGATTATTGGATATTTCACAAAAAATTAAGACGCGAACTAATGTGGTTTAGA
Organism: Pantala flavescens; assembly: GCA_020796165.1. Taxonomy (NCBI): domain Eukaryota; kingdom Metazoa; phylum Arthropoda; class Insecta; order Odonata; family Libellulidae; genus Pantala; species Pantala flavescens. The sequence goes on along the minus strand of CM036881.1, from coordinate 41,337,695 downwards.
AAAATTATCTGATCCTAGATGAATACCTAGAACTGAATGGTATACTAATCTAAGTATTACTCCTTCTTACATTGATAAAAATTTGATGATCCGATTTTATACTAAGGGATGCATCTTCCACGAATGTAAAAGAAAAACACTTTCATAACATGATTAGGGAAAACTTAAGTTCATTTCCACTTCTCCTACGAACATACCATCCTGTACCAACACTTACAACAACGCTGTATCCATGATTCAAACATCGTATGTAAGCGTTGCCAAGTTACGAACTGTACGTAATTTACATGGTTACTAACATAAGGAAAAATACATTCAGCGTATGACGAATTAGAAAACGTTGAATAAACAAAGCAACAATCGCTATGAGTTGATCCCTACAATTCTACATTCTTCATCATTTAATAAAGTTAGCTGCTAGAGTCTTAATTCACGATAATGCGACCGTGAATTTCCTGCTATCCCTTCTCTTGTAAACAAAGGGGAGGAGAGAGCTTAAGGGTGAGAGAGGCGACTTTGTGGGAAAACAATGGAAAATTTCTCCCGCGCTATCAAGAGGGAAGGGATATTCAAGGGGAAGGCTGCGATGGGTAGGAATTTCCCCAAAAACACGAGCATTTTTGACCTTCTCTTTTCAGGCCCACACGCCCTTCTTTATGTCAGGGATTCTGTTCCTCGGAGCCAGACAGCGTCGGCTAGCGTTCGGCAGTGAGTGGTTACGTCAAGACCTCTTAGCAATCGCCCAGAAGGTCAAAGGTAATTGGTGGATGAATGGTTTCCCAACCGGTGCTGGAATAATTAAAAGGAACTGCTGCGAGCTTTCCTATTCCGGTGGTAAGTAACTTCCCCTTCTGCGCCTTAATGCACAGTGAACGGGTTCATATTGGAGTGGATAAAGATAGATGCATCGATAAGTATCCTTGGAGAAGGTCGGAAAAGATTTTTGAGAAAAAATTAGAGATTTCGTGCGACTACTGAATAAGAGAGGAGGAGGTTAAACAATGAATGGTTCTTATTATTCCTATTCACAAGTAATATCAATTTTTTAATGAATTCCTTGAAAGGAAATATTTTTACGAACATTTTAAACAGTAACTATTGTATCAATCATAAAGGATTAATGATTGATACAATAGTTGTTGCTAATTGTTTATTTATTTCAATAGCTTTACTGAACAATTTTGTAAAAGTAAATTATCATGAAACTGAAACGTCTAAGAACATGATGAATTCATACTTGTATCTAATCAAATCGCATCTTTCAGATTGACTTCATTAAAATAACTAATAAAATTGAAAATTTTTTATAAAATATGTTTGTAATTTTCAAACAAAACGTGAGTAAAAACGCGGTAAAACATTGTGAAATAAACTCCTTTATTTATTCAGGAACCTAATAATGTATGTATATTTTACAACTGGCGATCCAAAAAATTTCAAACGAGGGTTCATATTTTAAAAAGAGTCTAAGTACAATTGTTACCACTTACGATGACTTTTAAAAATTTACCCATTTGTTTCAGCGTACAAAGTTCACAAAGAAGTTGTAACAGAATTATAATCTTATTTGGCTTTAATTGACCTCATTTATCAATTATATACTTCAGTTTCATGAACCTCTCTTTAGCTGTACGACTTCTATTCGTCACGAAAATCAGGTATCCTTGGATATATCGACAAAATAAACAAACAGTGCACATAAACATACAAAATCCACACCAAAACAGACTCTTTTCACAATAAACAATCGTAGATACCAAATAGATATAGGACAGTGACATGGTATAGATGTTCGGAACTCCTTGGATTGATATGCAAGGAGCAACAAGGCATCATTTGGTGGGATATGCCACTGGAATATGGGTCATAGGACCTCGTTCCGAAAGGATGCTCCTTTCCAACAAATGCTTATCTAATGAGCAAACTTTGTATAAACAACCCAAAGTTGAGCGTACGTAGGTGGCCAGCGGAGTCCTAGGTAAAACAATGGAACGACGTGGAAACTCGTTCTGGAAACTTTTTCGAGCATGCAAACTTTTTAGAAGTTCGATTAAACGATTAAAGCGCAGAGCGTGGATTTCCGAGTCATTTAAACTTTGTTCTCGAACAGAAGTTAATCCTGTTGGTAGATTAACGGACGGTTATATTTTCCACAAGTTTCCTTAATGATATGATGGATAGGACATTGCATTTTCTAACAAAACAATTATACAACGAACTAACAATTACGTAACAAACAGTTTTTCTTTTGTGTCGACGTCCCTATAAATGAATATCTTAAATATTAAAGACATTGCAAAATAACTCGACTCAATAATTGAGTTATCAAATAAATATAAATATTTTTTTGTGATACACGAATCAATTCGTCAAAACATAACTATTCCCGTATATTCATATATCCGTATTCTTAAATTCAGGTTAATTATTTGAAGTAAACGCTTTATACCAGGGTTAAATGGAAGAGGAGACTTTTCAGTCTCAATGTCGCCCTTAATAAAGATATTACTATTATATCCCTTATTAATACTTACAAGTGATAATTTACTACAGACTGTTATAGATGTTTCCTATTAAATGATTTTTTCCCATTTTCTTTATCTCTTTTTCAGTACGAATCGTAGTTACTCATAAAAAAGAATATTCAAAGAAAAACCCAAATCTATCCTTCAATGATACATTAAAATTCATTAGAAATTGAAAAAATAAAGAATTTTCGTATTTTATAAGACAATTCATTCTTACATAATTACGATGGTAGAAAAGGAAAAATTTCAGGGTAAAGCAAACATCATTGTAAACCGCAAACAGATACTGAGATACCATCAGACGAAAACAACCACATATATCCCATGTAAATCCCAAGATCCAAAGTGATATACGACTACACTATCCTATGTAATTGCTTACGGTTGATTAACAAGAGTTCTAGCAGATTCAGACAAAAGGAAATGAGCGTAAATAACAGTAGTTTACTTTCGTCTTTCCTCACTCCGCGATTATAAACAAGTTACCTTAATTCGTTAAGGAGAAGCTCTGATACGACCAAATAAAAATTTTATTAGATTTACAGAAGATAAGTTTTTTACAAGCAGCTTTTTAGCCTTGAAATTACGACTTCAATTCTTCACTTTAAGCGATTTCACTTTATTCGCCAAGCAATTAAGCTGTTCTCAAGAATGGAACATATTGACTAGATAGAGACTGTAATTGAAACTTTACTTCTGAGAATATATCTTCTTCAAGTATACCTTTTCCATCAATTAATCTACCACTTTGATCTTATCCAAAATATTATAAATTTTTGATAATTTTGATTATGGTTTTCCCTAAATCCTAAGAAATATCGTTATTATTTTTCTTAGTTATACTTTATACGATACTTTTTATCAAAAACAATATCGCGGATTATAGACTAATCAACTAACAAACCTTTAAACAGTTTCACTAATGAGAAAAGTAAAGCTTATTCACCATAGTCCTAAACTAACGAGATTGCCTCATACCCTCAACGAGCAAATTGTAGCACAAGAGCACCAAGTATTAATAACTTACTAATCTTCCGGGAGATCATTAGGCAGAGTATTCAAAAAGGACAAAGAACCATCATAGGAAAGTCTCGCAATAGACGAGCATTATCGAAAACAGTTAAAAAGAACGTAAAGAAATTCAATTTCAAAACGACAATGGTCAACCAGGATAACTCGATTTAATCGTTCAAAATGAGAAATTAAAAAACCGTTCCTTCAAAAATTGCAGAAGGAAGTAAGAGGGAGAAGAAACAACTAAAGAGGGCGGTGAAGACAATTGACGATGACTGAAGAACGGGCGTGGTGGGCAAACGATAAATTGAGCGCTTTACGCGCAGTATTCTTTATCCCGTTGGCTGTAATTGCGAAGAAAATATGCCGACGGTCAGTTAGAGCAACTACCGTAAGCCTCTGTTTCGAATCTATCATTAACAGTAACAGATAACGTATGGTCAAAGAGCCAGAAAAAAAAGAATAATAAAATCAACGAAGGAATATTTCATTAAACAAATATATAACGCAAAAATAGATAAATATACGCATAAATTGTACATCGATATGATGATATATTGATCACACTTAAGATCGATATATCGAATGTCGAAAAAAACGATTATCGTGTTTGAAATCACTGCATTTTATTTAAGATAAAACTGAATACAATAAGTATATAAAGGCATAAAATATTGCTTTAATTTAAACCCAATACAACGATATTTCTTAACCAAAATAGTAGTTGGAATCATATGATACACTTTATAATTTCCTTTAACTTGATTGGTTATTTGAATATTCGTAAATTTTAATTAAAACATTCATATGTTTGAAGAAGAAGGATCTAGAGAAAAACGTAATATTTAGCGAAAATGAACTCTAATGACGAAAATAAATACGTATTCTACAAATCTAAATTCTCTTATACACGCAATATATAGAGACTTAAGCGTTCGACAACCGCTCAAAACTTGAGTAAACATCGACGGTTGCTAAGGTCTGCACGTGAGGCCGTTTACCCCCTTCGGCGCGGAACTTTCCGCAAATGAGAAGAACCCATCTCATTGCCTTCCTCAAATTCAAGCGTGGATACGCCCTTGAGCAAAATTATAGCGGAAAAAACTGCCTTTGCCACCGACGGTCCATATATCTCGCGAAATCTTTTCAAAGCAACGCAGACACCTTTATGACAGGGGGCGAACTCCAGGAAAGAATAAGACAAGAGCGCACTATGGAAAGATTGGGAAAACTCACAGAAAAAATAAACGGGAGATAACTTTAGACAAAAAAGGTGCTCGTAACAAAAAAGCTGCTTTGATTGGTCACCAGTTCGTCCCGGAATGTGACGGTTGATATAAACTCCTGCCCTCCGACCCGCCGCGAGCAATCGTACCTAACACCACGAAATCCCCCGCTTTCGAGCGCCGTCGTAAATCTTGTCCCTCAAACCGCTTTTTTCCAGGAAAGCAAATTTTGATTCACTGCGAACAAGGACGCGATGGGATTTTTTTCATTCTTTTACGATGGGTGAGTTGGGAACGAATCCCCGCACAGTTTACCTTCCCTTATTAAATTAACTCCCTTCCTGCTATAAAATCTCGTGGCTTAAGACTCTCCCTCTCAATCGACCACTTCTTTACCGTTGAGGATTTTTATTTCCGACGTCAAAAATAAGTCTGCAGATGGCATCGAAGATCTGCGTGTGCCTCTCAGGACGCGCGGATTAGAAGGTAGATCTTCGTCGTCGTAACAAACGGTGTTAAAATCGAGTATACTATCGCGAAATCATTGATCCTTGGTCAATATTTACGGGTCGGAAGAGCCTGGCTACACAGAGGGAGCGCCACCATGGCAACAGCGGTAACAGCTAATAGGCCTCCACTCACGCGAATTTTTTCTCATTGGTTCACTTGATGAAGATGAGACTACATTACCGAGTAGATACAAATTACTACTGCCTTCAAGGATACGTAGCATTAGAAGACAATGTAATTACATTTTTAAACCATGAGAACCATGAAGCAAACGAAGATTACATAAAATATTAAGATTAAATTTACAAAGCTTAGCAAGCATCTTTCGATTCAATTCATTTTCATTGAGTTGTAGTTGTAAGAGTTATTCCTAAATTGATTTCTAATATCTATAATAACTGAGCAAATATATTGCATTAATTAGAGTGAGTGCAAGCAAATATATTTTCAGAAAAAAATAGTAACATGTACATAGCGCATTTTTACACCTATCAGAAAATCATAAGATAACAAATCGAGTAGAATTCCGTGTAAATAAACATTCAAAGACCTTGGTTTGAGTGCCGGTTTCCTTCGACTTTTTCAAAATCTGTATTCTTTTCCCAATATCTATCATGGTTCAAATGGTAAAATAACAAAATTAAAAAATACATGTATCAATTACTGAATAAATACATTGACTTACAATATCCCGTGAAGAAATTAATAAATTATCACATATAAATGAATTATTAGGGCTTATTTTATTAAATATTAATGATGCTACAGTATGATATTTCTCATTAGGAAAACGCGACAAGAACAAAGCCAAAATCAGACGCAAAATATCGTTTATAAGCTATTGGCCAACTTTATTTGTTTCCGTATTAGCCACTATCATCCAGAAGTCAATGTCGCTTCCAAGAAAACATTTGCAAAAAGTTCATAAAACAGATCGAATGAGCGTTAGATTCCTGAGTGAAGACATCTCTCAAACATTTTCCAAAACGGTGACAGAGCTTCCGAAAACAAATACAGGAACGGGTTGAAGGAACTCTTTGATTTTTACGACATCGATGAAGATACGCACGAGTTGTAGGGAACTCTATTATCTAGCAATTTTCGTAATCGAGAGGAAAGTTTTTCAATGGCGCTCGATAAAAAATGCTGTGTTGATACTTAGTGAAGAGGATAGGACGCAAAGTAATTACACGCCGACAGATATACGATACGTATCATCTCATAAGACCCTAATTAAAAAAGCGATTGCGTTAATAGATATGTTCGAAACTGAGCTGCTATAGAAGATGTTGCGTCATTAAATAATTTTACTTTGTATTGTAGGTGTTGTCTCTTGAATTAATTTCAAGCCTCAATCACTAAACTGCTTTGTATTTTTACTGTAGAGATGAATGTACCATGAGGCAATAGGGTAAAGCAGAAGTGAGAATATTAAACAGAATTTCTGTTATATAAGAGATAAATATATGAAGATTTCAATTTAACCATCGAAGTCTTACAGTTCACTCCCGATCACTAAAAGAATGAAAACCCATTCTCGACCTAGGATAAGGTTCAAAGTTTGCTGGCTTCTAGGTTAAACGATTTGTAATTACTTTCGTACACCACAATTCACCTTCTATTATACGACTTGAGGCACTTAAATCATACGATAGAAACGAACGTTTCTGTAATTTACGAGATAACACTAAGCGAAATAACAGTTTACTGAATCGTAAAAATAATATAAAAATCGTAATTTATTCCTATTTCCCATTTACCTGATATATTCACTACCTTTTGCTGCAAATTATTAAAAGTTCCAAAAAAATTAAAAAATATATCTATCAATCCATAAAAACTGTATTAAATAACGAAGTCATGGCAACAGAGTAAGAATACCAGAAAAACAATTTAAACTGCGTAGTGTTTTAATATTTGAGAACTACATACAACAGAAGATGATTGAGACGAATTGCCTGTAAGGGATTGAAAACTATATAAAAATAAAGATTATTACCCAATACATAACGAATAACTTACACAGCGACAATAAAAACGGTCGAAATAAAATGTAGGTCATGAATCCGAAATCAGACGAAAGATACACAATATTTCAATTCTTTGCTCCAAGCAAATAACCATTGCGTAAGCATATCCCAGTGATAACGTCTGCATCGCTACGGGATGAGCAAATCATTACCGATTAAAAAGGGAGCATATATAATACAGCCAATTGTTCTTCCCAGCGTAATAAACAATTCTTAAGCGTTAACGACCGTGAAATAAAACTGACGCACTTCGAAACCAGAAGAGGACCGAGTGCGTGCAGTAAAAAAATTAGTGGCTCCTTAGCAAGTGCCTACTGAATCACTGGATAATAAATCGAGGATCTGAATCGTTTTAAGAAACGGGAGAATCATTACTAAAGACCATTAAAACGTTACATAATCTACTTCTTTCACGACGCTTTGTTAACTCTTTAATTAACCATAATTACACGATTTATTTTAAGAGAACTTATCTGTTTCGTAATAAGAACGTATTTATATAATAGCTGACAACCGAAAGAATCGATTACCTCAGTCTTTTTTCAATCAATTCAATGAAGCAAAATTTATATGAAATAATTCTTTACAAAGCTCCTTCGTTTATGTTGCTTATAATTACACATAAAAGGAGCAAATTAATTTCATTTTTAAGTTTCATCAGGATGCAGTCACAGAAATCTAAATTTCTAGTAAATGCAAAAGCGATTAATGGAATGATGTGTGAAATAATAAAGGGATAGTTGGCTGGCAAATAAGATTTTGTTATCACAATATCAACTAAATAATATCTTTCTCACAAAATAATCCGAAATCTGACACTAATAAACGAAGCCCAGGATAAACAATGGTGTTCCACAAGGCCTTGTAGTAGGCCCCTTCAAGTTTAAGTTATTTGATGTGTATTCATATTCTACAGTAACAGTTTTTCAGCACCAGAATATAGGAAAGTTAAACCTTAAAACTTGTATATTTTAAACTTTTGCTTTTAAAATAAAATAAATGTTATAATAACGACTGAAAAATATATTGCCAGCATTTTTATTCTTCGTTTGATACAAAGATACTCAATCGATTACTTCTTCGTAATTAGATCTCTGAGAAAGAAAATGATTTTACCTTTCACTACATAACTTCTCTCAAAATATTCCTCGTCTAGGAATACGATTTCATGCTCAATAATTACCACGGCAAGGATCAATTACAGTATATTTTCAATACGGGAAGAACTGCACTGAAAATCAACGAGAAGTAAACAAGGTGCGTTAAATCAAGTACAGCTGTTTCCTAGAAAATGTGGCAACGCGGCGTTGAAAATGGTGTTTTCACAATGTAGGACAATGAATGAGACAGTGGTTTTGTTTAAACTAGGAGGTAATCATTGATAACGACAGCCTCTGTTTTCGTCATACGGATATGACCAAACGTCACAGTCAGAAACTGCATTCATCCTTTGGAATCAATGTCTATCTTGGTAAGCATCCTTGTAATTATTGTTTTATGCTCTGCACGCGTTACCCTCGAAGAGATGAAGGCTTGAAGGTTTAGACACCGGAAAATACTCCATCGCTATTGCCACATAAGATTCACCTTACCTGTCACTTGCTTTCAGTCGAAAGCAACGCAGTTTGGTGCGACTTAAGACTGCTATTTCAAGAGACATACACAAAGTGAAAAACATAAATCGTTGTTTGTGTTAAACTTTTGCAGGTTTATAGTGAGCTGAAATGAACCGTGATGACTCAAAAACCGAAAGCAATCTATAATTATACATCAATCTTTTAAAATTTCGATAAACATCCTCATCAATATCTAAGTTCTCTATCTAAAAAGACTGACAGTCGATATCTAGCTTACTTACAACATTTACTTACAATAGAAACTAGATTTGTTCGTAGGAATTACCTTTTAAGCAAAGATTTAATTAAAATAAAAAGTTTGGGCTGATTTTGATATTAACAGAAATGATGCTACATTGACTAAGCTTAAAATTATCAAAACTTATATACGATTCACGAGAAAATTCAAATAAACAAAAAGATGATAACGATTGGTAAAGGACCACGAACTGAGTAAAATGTTAAATAGCAATCTACATCGATAATAATATTCATGAATGATCAGCGACAGTTGGAACTAAAATATATCATGATCCTTTCTTAATTAACTTAATTGTAAAAAGTACTCCAAGAAAATTAATTTTAGGCGTTCGATTGAACGGTAATTAAGGATTTAAATTTAAGATAACTTCGAAAGCCGTGTGAATGCCAGGATCGGTTATTAATCAAACGCAATTGACCTCGTGGCTTCTTCGAATGTTCATGTGCTGTTAATTGACAAAGCAATCCACGAGTTTTAAAAATAGATGTAACTGGAAACAGACGTGTGAAAAATCAAACGAAAATATAGATTGGTCTAACAACAGTGCCGAAACAGCAATTGATTGCGAATAGGAAATTAATGAAGCAGGATGGAGCTACATAATTAATATCAGGGCATTCTGAGAAGGGGTAACCGACTCCGTTAACTGTCACTCAGCGAAAGGTTATTCATTCAAGAAAATAATTGTGCGTCAATTGCTTCTTCAACTCTTCTTCAATTAATCTATTCGCATGCTTCGTAAGGGAATTATTGCGCTCAAAATGAACCGGTGAAACTTTCCTTCCGAAAAACAAATAAATAAGTTTAAAGAGTATGATTAAAAGCATGAGTTATGTAAAAATGTATGCATCACTTTTAATTCACAAAAAAATAAGACGAGAGAATCCATTCCAAGCATGTGGTAAAATTCTATCACTTCCTTGAAATCAAGGATTCTCAATGGGTTAAATCATATTTGTTTAGTGTATATTGCGTGAGTGCGTTTACTATAACTACTAAAACTTTAATCTTAAATTTAATTGAATTCTTTCTTTGAATGAAATGGATTTGCACATTGCGTTTTCAAATGTTGTAACAGTTTTACATTGTTTATAACTACATTCAGCTAATTCAAAGCTGAGAGAAATAAATATTACAATTATTAGAATACCAATATATAATTTTGTTACATTGCGACCTTGTTAACCTAACTAATGCCTGACGTTAATGCTCGATGCCCAATATAATTGTTGCTTATTTATGGAACGAAATCCTTGCGTTTAGACTGAATTTAATTCTAAGAAGTCCGGAGAAATATGTTGAAATTAATGATATACATCTTACACGTATATTAATAGTACACTTTCACGGGCAATAATTCCGTTTACATTAAAATAATTTCAAAAATACCTCCACACTTTCCATTCAATGCGTAATATACATCAACAATTTGATCATAGTGTAATAATCCCTTGTTTTCACTTTTGTTCCGTAAGCAACATCAATATCAGAGGTAATACAGCTATGAAGGGAAACGGAGAGATAATGATTGGAGTTGAAAACAAAATTTTGCAAGAGAATCAGAGATGAGGTGATCCCAACGCTACGCCATTGGAGCACAGCGTTACCATGGATCATAACGGTGGACAGTGGAGTTACAGAATGGAGGAAAAACAATGACGCTTCAGGTGGGATGAAAACATTCCTGGAAACGAAGGATTACGCTTTAGTGACAAACGAATTTGCAGAATATTTTCGCTCGATATTGGCGTACAGTAGATGTTTTGAACGTTGACAGCGTTGATAACTCAATGAAAAGAGATAATCTAAACTTGTGGAAACGCGAACTAATTTTGGTACTTTGATTTGGTACCTTAGGATAAACTTTTGATGTAAGAAATGTATAGTAAATTTTATTAATTCATCACTATTAGTTTTTTTATAGGATAATCTACAGACTAACTAGAAGAGAACAAGAAACCTCATCTATATTTTCCAGAGGTGTTCAAACTAAATGATTATTCTGTTCTAAAGATACTTTCAGAATATTTTAGCTGGCTAGCTCAAATTTAAAAGGGATCTAAAAGAGATACTCGTATGAGTATGTTAAATATATACATAGGAATTTCTTGCCTCAAACGTAACAACAGAAATGTAATTTCTAAAAGTTTACATATGGGCAAAAATAGAAATATTCTCAGTAGCAAGATCATCAGAAGCTCAAGATGAAAGATTAGAAAACAAATCAAGTTTAAAGCATTATAGACGCCTTTTTCAATGATCAAAGGAGAAGATTGCAATGGAAAAATTGTTAATATAAATGATTATCTAAAGACGTGATGTCGAATGAGACAATGAAGACCAAATTATAACTCGTAAATTAATATACCTTTTCAATAACATTGAAAGGATTTACTAGGAAACAAATTAATGAACGAAAGTAACAGTAAGTTAAGTATAATTTAATATAAGACCAATTATAACTCCAAATAACCCTCAATCATAATAACGTAAGTAATATATGGAATGAAATGAGTAATTAAGTAAAGACAATCATGAGAAAATTCAGCTTCAAGAAGATACATTATGGAAGGGCATTAAGGGCCCTACGAGTAATTATACGGCATTGAATTTCTCGATTAAGGAGGAAAATGTGGGTAAATTGTCTCCATAGCAACTCTGGAGGTCGTTCAGAGACCTTCTAAGGATAATGTACAATACTTGGAAAGGACGAACTACTAGCAACGTATTTTGATGGTACACTTCGAACAGGCCTCTCAATTAATTTAAATTCGATCCTAATCATAATGTTGCCTTGACAACAGACATAAATAATAAATAACATTCATTTTAATAAGACTATCTCATTCTAGATTACGACGATATGGGCCATTTATGAATTTATACGTGCGTATGAAATTTATAGGCGCTTTCCTATTAAAGGATTCAATTCGAATTAAGATTGACAAATAATGTAAGGATTGAGTGAAGGAGTCATTCCTGTATTTTGAAAGGTTTCGCTTTACGACTCGACTTTTTCGCTTCCTAGTTTCATTCTATTTACCGATGCAAATCCCTCGCGAAGATTTATGCCTGGGAAGAGTAAAGACAGCGGTGACAACACCCAAGATACAGAGGAATGACGCAGTGATGGTGTTTTCCGACTGCTTTATCGCAAATTAAGAAGTGAAACCGGTATTAAAGATTACGAATCTCCAACCTTCCCCATGGAATCTTTCTTTCAGCCAATCAAATTATCGTATTTCAACCGAAAAAGCTCTTATATTATACATACATTGATTAATAGCTAATAAAAAGATTATTCAAGGATCTTATAATTAAAGCAATTTATTTCGAAAAAAGATTTCCATTCTATTCCGATTTCTAAAATCCGTAATTTCAAACTCGTTCATTTACATGTTCCGTCTAAATATGACCTCTAGAAATAATCTCATTAATCGAATATTATATGACAAAAAATTCACCTGAGTTTCGATAAATGTAAACAGATTATAGACAAAAAGATTGGTTCTGTTTATGAAGTATATTTCACCGTCTTAATACAGACATAGAAATATAATTAAAAATAAAAAAACTACGAAACATAAGATCGAATGATTCTGTAACTGATGACTTAACGACAAAAATCCGAATTCTGCGTCACCAAGGGAACGTGTAAACAGAGCCATTCAAGAAGTTCTATTCTTTAGATAAGGGTTCATAATTTAATGACGATTCCATCATCTTCAGCTGTAAACAGATCTTTGCGGCGGAGGTAAAGAAATAGTCAAGACAATGATTCGACATCTTTCCAAAATGATCCATGTAAAATAGTTTAAAGATATATCCATATTAAATAATAACCACCTTTGAATTTGAAGTATCTCAACTATTCAGCCATTGAATGCAACGATAATATTTTTATTCACTTGTTTATAAAGACTAAATAGAAAAACAATTGAAGGACGATGAATTACTCTGATACCTCACGTAGTTGGTTATAAATCAAAATTTCGTGAATACCTATGAATCTAACAAATGATGACCATACTAATTATAGAACCGTATCTATAACCGAAAAAATATTACGGCGCGATACAGGAATAAAATAAACGGTCTGTATCTCACACAGTGAACAACGAAATCGACTATGAGCGATAGAAATTTTCATCCCACAAATAGGTTCAGTTTAAAAATAGGTGGTGTTCAATATCAATATGGCTTGTGAAAACAATAACAGAAGCAAATCAATTCCAAATACGATATCATTGATTAATAACGGAGGAACCTCAAAATGAAATGCAATCAATTTCAAATATTCACGCAAATTAAAATTTTGACATGTATACATGTATAACTTTCGGACCACAATCTCCAATTGCGATCGTTCCAAATGGATTGCTTTCGTAAAAAAGAGATTGGATATCTCATCCATCAAGTCTAATTTGAATTAAAAGATAACTGTGTTCTGTAATAGAATATGCTCTTTCATAAAACATTCATTGATGGATATAATGGTGAATCAATACCAAGTTTTGAAAATGATAAAGCTTTTTTATGGAAGCTGCAAAATTATACCAATTGATGCATGAATACCAAATACATTTTACATATATCACAAGAATGAATGATTTAACACTCAATTTTATCATTAAAAATAAAATCTCAACATTTCCAAATTTAACAAAATTTCAAATACCAACAATATTAACTCTTTAATAACTGATTTTAAGTTATAGAAATCAATTTCCACTCTTCATTTTACATTCTAAGGTGGTCAGGAACTATTGTAATCCATGCTGAACTAAGAAAAAATCATATTTTTTTGTCGATCATTAAAATTTGATCGAAAGTGAAATGTCAAAATTGATTCCTGAAAGAACTATCAGTAATTTCAATTCAGTTTCGAATCACGAGCATAAAATTCTTATCAGAGGTTATTAAAGCGATATAATACATTTAGATATCTTAAGAAAGTAAAAGTACATTAAAAATTCACTTCCTTATTTCCCGAAGTATGAATATAGCACTCCGAACCTTGAAAATGAATTATAATAATCATCAAGCATTCATTTCTTTAGAAATGAAATTTAACAAATCTCCAAAATTACGTAGTTTCTCGAACATTAAAAGCTTTTTCAAGCGATCGTTTCAACAAAGCTGTCAATTCCCGCCAAAATTTCGACACATTCATTAGCAGATTCAACTCGATTCTAATTTCGCTGTGCATTGTGGGTGTATCGAGTCGTTGATCAATCACCGCCAAACATTTCCGTCAAAAGTGCAAAATTGATCATTAAGCAAATCCAATTTCCGTCTACGGAACGGGCGTCGATTGAGAAATGTTGATAATTTGATCGACTTTGGGAAATGAGTAACCATCGGCCGTTAAAGCCGATCTCATTAGCATCTGCGATGACGGATTAATAGAGTTTATGAATACGGCCGTCAGTCGATACTCCGTTAATGTTCGCTGCTGATAAACAGCACGATATGAGCTCACTTTCAAGTTAGGAGCATAATTAATCAGCAATGAGGAGAACAACGAGCCCTTGACCACCAGAGTAAATATAAATAAGTTTCTATAACTACAAGTCCTAGGAAACGCAAACTTATAACGAGGCTTAAAACCCCACGAGAAATAGGAAGGAAAAATTATAAATTGACTGGGACTCGAACCCAGGACCCCAGAGGCTCTAATTACTTTATCTAAACGCGTATTTTCCACCAATGTGGTTTATACGTAAACACAGATATTTAAAAACCTCTACAAAATTTAAGAAAACGAAGTTCGAGTCCCACTCAACATTTTTAAAGTCTCAAAATTTATTATCATTCTCAATAATTACTCAACTAAAACATTTGAAATGCAAGCTAAGGCACTAGAAGTTTAAAACTCTTATCATAATTGTAAAAGTTACGTAAATAAAAATTGAATCAGTATCATTTCTGCGAATATATATTTCCAACAGCTTCCGAAGAGCATGGATTCGTTATCTGAAGAACAGATGAGCTTCGACTTTGTTTTTTTTTAATTTTCATTAATGATTTTTCACTCCATTGCCTTAACGAGCGATCATTATATTTACAACTTACAACCTATCTTTCTTAATATATCTTTATAAATTTACAATACTACTGATTTGATAAATATAAATGAATACATAGATAACACAAAAGGTAACACTCACCGATGGAGTTTAAGATGGCAAGAAGGAAGACTTCTTATTTTTCCGGCGGAGATTCAAAACGAAACAAAAAATACCCCCAAAAAAGGTTTCACCTTCTTCTCGTGAGTAGAAGAAGAGAGACCTCAAAAAATGTTATCAGAGATCTAATGGAACCCCAAATGAAGAACACCCCAGACACTCGATCCTTTAACCCTTTCTCCTCCTTATCCTCCCAGTTGCTCTACCTGAGAGTTGACTCTTGTTGCTAAGAAGCTGACCGGATCTCCTTATGGTTTGAGTGCCTGCTTCTGATGCCACCGTTACTGTCAGTCATCTGTCAGAAGAGAAGAAAATGCGTGGTCAGTATACAGAATACCATTTCAAGCGACAGAAAACATTAGACATATAATATACATATTCTATACAGAATTAAATGGAAAACATTTAACAAATACATTTCGTATCAATTCGTAATACCATTCGTAATACATACTCTTAATACCAATACGATCGTATTCAGTGTACACAATGAAAATCTAAACCAAAGTAAAGCAGACCAAAAATAAAGTTTTTTTTACATTTTCTGAGAATGAATCAATTCATAATCAAAAGATTCGTATAAATTGTCCAAATAATTACCGTCAACTGTCACTAAAAAGATTCATCACATTGGATTTAAAGTATTTCGTTACAGCACATAAGAGGCAACGAGATGACGCGGGTGCACCGAGACCAAATGGAATAAAATATGGGCATTCACCCGAAGCTTAAAATTATTGCTTAAATTCGAGTTTGAACGTGGGTGATAATTTGAATTCACTTTTTCTCGGAGACCGAAATTCCTCATTTTGTAATGTAATTCTCACTTTGGTACATAATAATTTGTCCTTGAGATGTAGTAATAAGTTATCAATACGTCAAATGCGGGACGAATTCAACATCGATGAATTATAGATCAATTAATGTCGCAACGACAATCAACACGTACATAATCATTCCAAAAATGAGATAATGATTTTCTTATTAGATAAAAGTATATATATATAAATAAAATACAGTTACGAACTATTTTACACAACTTATTTAATTCGCAAATTTTAACGTAAAAGGAAAATTTAGCAATTCTTTTCTATACTCCAACTTTATTCGCTAAAATTTGCATCTTCGATATTACATGATTTGTACGTCTTTCAAATAAATCATTGTAATAATTTAAGAAGTGTGGCTTGCCAGTAAAAAATGAAGGAATAGAAGTGCATTTTGAATTACTCAATGATTTCATAATGTTAAACCATTTAATTGCAGCAGATTCTCAAGGTTGGCTCAATTGAGAAGTTCCCACCGTTAAGAAGTGAGTAATCAGTGATTTACGAGCAAGAAAGAAAGTTAAAGACATTACTCCAGAAACCTCCAAAAATACAGGGGATCATAAAAGCCATGCGGACTATTTCCCGTAAAGAATGCAGTGCCGGCAGGCGGCTCCCTGCAGCATTGGCACAGTGCCACTGAGGATGTCCGACTCGTGGCTCAACCATTCTTTAGCACCGAAAAAGTTTTACTCCTCGAATTGTACGCATGTTGTCCATTTGGAAGTCATCCAACGCACTCCGGTACGTCGTTCCTGTTCATTTCCAGCATTATTTTCGACCTTTCGGGACGTAACGAGAGTCTTAAACGTCATCTTTGAAATTGATGTTGACCATAAAGACTTTCCCTGCATCTGGTTTCGTGACCAGAGCCAGATAATCTCAAAGACGTGGTGCATTTACTGAACATTTGTCGGAAGCGGTGTAAGGATGAAATTAACTTTCTGGACTTGCGAACAAAGCTTCTTTGACACTTGATGAACATTAAGGTGAGGCTAGTTGAGCAGTTTCGCATCTAACGACTACTTTTATTTCTCACACATTGGATCATTACCGAATCGTACGTCGTAAACAGCAACTTTACTAGAAACCTATCCTGAGATGTGCAAACCTAAACATTTCGTTTCACTAATCGAGTCTAACTATAAGATAACGCGTCAACTTCGGATTTCTTTCGGTGGTATGAATTCCATTATTCTAATTTCATAAACCTATAAAGCTATACGGATTTATTTTGAGTCATCTGTTTTCAAAATAAAAGAAAAGCATATCATAAGAAGCATAAGATCATATCGTTTGACTGATTATAAATGCACTGAATGCCTCTATCATTACATAAAACGTTAAAATAAATCCAATAAAATAAAATAACCTCGTCCATAGTGTGTCTTGCTTAAAAATAAATCTTTATAAATTACCATAAAGAATGTATGAATGCCTTATTCTTTTAAAACAGACACAAGTGATAATTAGCCAATTTCGAAGGCATGATAACTTTCAAAAAATTTTATAATACCACATACTGACTTTATAAGTATATCAATACAATTAAAACATTGTACCTTAAAAGCCAAGTAACAGCCTTTGTAAGATTCTTATTAAATTTTGGGTGAAAAATGAAGAAAATGTATCATTAATCTCTACGTTTCCTCATAAAGAGTTATTAGTCGCTGTAGTTTTAAGTTTCACTTCCTTTCCTGTTTGCAATAGAACTATTACAACATCGCATATTACTTATCATTAAGTTTCAATCCAAACTGAAAACATTACAACCAAACATCTGTCTCTAACGGGCTTTCATGACGTAAATCCTCTTATAAATTTGTCGGCGGAAAACTATGATGAGACAAAAACGAAAAAGGAGTTAATTAATCAAAAATTAATCAGGAAACATCAGAGTGATGAGTTCTGACCTAGATTTCACGAAGTTTACCGCATGATGGAGCCATATTCACATTCGCATGAAGCAAATTCGAGAGATTGCATACGAGCATGAAGTTCTAAATATTCACACGTGATGGAGTTCCTGCTTTTAACTAATTAAGGAGTGTTTCACAAATCATCAACAGCACTCCATGATGGATTGCTTCCTCGATAGAAAAATATTTTGCTTGAATTCCAACACTGAATACTACTTTAATCAGGGACCTTTAGACGAATTAATGACCGAGTTCAGTTAATAAAACAAAAAATAAGTAAAATTTAGGAGAAAGTAAAGTTAACTAACAGTTCAAACAAAAATGTGAGTATTTTTGAGCACAAGTACCACATACATAAAAGAAAAAAATGGATGATTTAGGAACACGAAATTGATCCTAATAGCTTGTAGTGGGATTTATCAAATTAAATTGGTTCAGTAGAGTATTCAATTACCAATGGGACCTAATAGTCATAAAAACCAAAATTCCTTTTCAAGCAATAATTTTATCAAATTGAAAAAGAAATCAGGAAAATTAAGAAATTGCGGTGATGATAAATTATTGATCACAGATCATCAATCATATTAATTACAATAATGTTTTTCTCTAGTTCAAAGAGGAATTTAGATTGTTAATTGTAAATTCTAATTTTCAAAATACCGTAAAAAATTTCAAATTTACATTCATACATTTCGTGGCTTCGTTAGAGGAACACATTAAACGTATAACTAATTTTCGTGTATTTATACAGAAACTGAATTCCATGAATCCATGGCAACGGAGAAACTACGAGCTTTTGTTTTAGGTATTAAATTTCCTTGCCATAGTTACACTTTACATGCAAATCTTGGGCGTCAGTATAAATAAAGGTCAGATTTTTTATACCCAATTCCCAAGTAATCTACTTTTATATCTCATTGCGAAAGTTGGATAAGAAAAATGCACTTTTTTAGGGCGCAATCCACCTCGCTCTTCCGCTGCATCGAGACCGAGATTTCGCAGAAGAACCCATTAAATCACGAAGACATTTTAATCCTGAAGGGCCTTGAAAAGCCGTCACTCGACGCTTTTTGTTTGCACCGCGGCGGGAGGAAAAAAAAATGAATACTTGAACCCGAATCTTAAAGGAAACGGGACCGTAAGTTTGGCCTCGTAAAGTGAATTTCCGAATGAGGAAGACGCGACCTGCCTTCTTCCGCTCCTTAATTCGATTCCTCAGAGTCTTAAGGGCTTTTTATTCCTTCGCCAACTTCGTCGTGAATAGTCACGGACCGCTAACAGTTTAAAAGCCGCACTTCCCATTCCATGAATGCGTCAACCGAAGGAGGAGTCAATTAAAGATTAAGATGAGCCATGCGAGAGTTGGAAAGCACGAACTTTAAATTCGAAGAGGAAATGCGAATCCTAGACTGAGTTGGAATATATTCAGGGCATCGATCGAAAAGTGAACAGAAGAACCTATATCGAAATGATTAATCAAATCCATACCATAATAGGAAAATTTTAACCCATACATTTTTTAATTATTTAAAAAATAGAATGAATAATTATATTCTGTAATATTATAAACCTTGGTTGATCACGAATAACTTAATAGAACCTATTAATAATAACTTTCATGGTGGATAATAAAAGAATAGGTTAACCACATTTTCAAAATATGAACAATCATTAATAATGGTTATCAGAAAGGCGAAACCTAGAAAATGGATTTTGTACATATAAGAGCGCTAAATGAAACTTAATCAAAAAAAAGTTATATCCTTAAATATGCATTCAAATATATATGATTCACTGAAGGATAAGAGCAGAGACCTTATTTAAGGTAAAGCAGTAATTTATTTTCTCTCCTAAATGAGTTCATTTTCTAATCCAAACTATGAACTTCTATTTTTAAATCTTCTTCTCTACTTATAAATCGATCCTAATAACTAAATCATCAACTTCTATCAATTCAGAGAATTCTAATTAAGCCCAGCTCTCGAAAAATAACTCATTCAACGCTTTCATTAGCCAGTGCATACGCCTAAATTAGAAAATAAATTTTTAAAACAAAAAAACGACCTCAAACCATTCAAAAATATACATTTTTCCCACCGAAAGACTGAAATTACGTTTCAGCTTCCAGCGTTTGATCCTGCTCAAAAACTTTCACATGTAAATCAAGCTATAAAAATACGAACTTCAAAACGAAGTTCGTAAGTGCCGGTAAGGGAAGAAAACAAAGGAAGTCTATGGCGCGACAAGTGAAGGTGGAATGCAATGAAAGAGTACCGATCGCACAAATGAAGAGCCCACGAGCGATGCTCTGAGGGAAAGCAGAAACTGGAGAGAATTCCTTTCATCTTCTGCAGAGTGCATAATGGATCCTTTGCAAGAGACAATTACACGCGGAAGGCGACGAATACAGAGACAGGTCGTGGTGAGAGAAACGGACGATTTTACGAAGCGATATGGAACGGGGACGCTTTATGATCAAGTTGATGTGTACGAGAAAGTTCAGTATTTCATTCCACTCGAATGAGACACGCATATAGGAAAACGTAACTTTATAACTATATTTAGACATTATTACACTCGAGACATATTTTGATAGAACGCAATCGACCTTATACATGTCAAAGAATGAAATATATATATATATGTAAGTGATTTGTAAAGCTATCCATAGTAAGATTCTCACTTTTTCGTATTTCGAAAAGTAGAAGGATATATATTAATCTATACCAGCACAACTCATGAGAATAATTTACTTTTTATCGTTCAATTTTTTTGAATACGTTGAATACATTATTCAACTTTCATCTCCAAATACATACTAAAATGATACAAAAGTGTTCTTACGTAATTCATTAGTTATTGAATTACTTAAGCTTATATAGACATACATTCTGTTGCGAAAAAATCAAATTCTTTCCATAAATCATTAAGAAAAGTCTAAACTTATAAATGGCTTTCCTTATTCACCTAATTTCGGAACTGATACAATTCATCATCAATTATCAACTTTTCGTAACGTCTGTATTCCGGAACTACAAATTGAATCGGAAAATAAAACCCTTACTGTTGATTATACTTTATTCGTTCACTATATGACTTCTGGTAAATTATCAACGCACTAGGCATAGGAGCAGTAAAAGTAATTAACGACCATTATTGCATTCAGTTACCATGGTAAGGTACGGCTTACGTTTGGATGAATGACATCCTTACCCAAATCCATCGATACCCTAATACGGTCCCTTATCGGTTTCCAGACCCTTAAATTTCCTCATCATCTGCTGAGTGCGTGAGATAATGTCGATGGATTTCTATTCCTTCGATTTCCGGGAACAGATGGAGCGAAAAATTAACTACGGACCTTTACCAGATTCCAGATCGACCCTGGTTCATATCTTGAGAACCCCTTGTTCTTATGAGGTCTCATTTTTAACAATCAATCATAAACCATTCTATTTCGTAGAAGATATTAATAATGATGCCTTGAATAAATATAAAAGGTTCTAATTCAAGCAGAAAGATTTTAACGTATGTTAAACATAAAAAACGATATTTCACCCTAATTGATATATTACACTTTTTTTTGTTTCTGGTGTAAAAGAAGAAGAAATATATTTTGCAAGAAATTACATACGTTTTCTGTAATATATAACAGTATTTTTAAGTGAATACGATATAAACATTTTTAATACACAAAAAGAATTTAAATACGTCATCAGTGTTTCCAAAAAAGCTGTAATATTATTTATTACAGGATAAGGAGTATTCGTTTCACTGTACTTGTGCACACTTTTAAGGACGTAAAATTGTGCTAACGAGAAGAAAGCCAGAAATTACGACCTATTAACAACCTAGTTAGCCATTTCTCGGTACACAAATAAGTAAACAGCTTCTGGAAATATCGACATGCGAACCACCCTCTGGAATGGATCCTTTATTGACAACAATATTGTGAAAGAAGACGTAAATTTAAACCATATTCCATAGAAAATGACGCCGCACAATTCTATTAAATAAAATTTAGACTTTTCCTTGAGTATCTCTCGCAAGTATACAGTTAAGACGTATCCCTCAACTTCGAGAGTTTAACCCATGACCTTTCGACCAATAAAAACCCTCATAAAGTCGTAATCCATCGCATCGTACAAAAATCATCCCAAATCCTCAATTGAGGACAAAAGTCTTGACGGAAAAGCACTCCAAAAACCCTTAAAATGGGAGTCAGAATCGGTAGATTACGAACGTGGGATCATGATAAAGGGAATTTGA
The DNA here is from genome assembly GCA_020796165.1 of Pantala flavescens. Taxonomy (NCBI): domain Eukaryota; kingdom Metazoa; phylum Arthropoda; class Insecta; order Odonata; family Libellulidae; genus Pantala; species Pantala flavescens. The sequence goes on along the minus strand of CM036881.1, from coordinate 41,315,306 downwards.
ACGGAGTGGCAGAAATTGCATTTCTCTAGCTCTAATCCGTCCCTTTTAATTTTGCCATTCGACATTTTTTATGGAACAAGTTTCGCAAACCGAATTAGGACGGCGTTCGCTAATTTTGGTGAAAGCGCGTTGAGGGGAGGATTGAGGTAGGAAATTAAGCCTCACCTTAATTAGTTTACCCCTCTGAAAAGTCTGCGATATAATGCCCTTCAGAACGAAAGCTATTCCACGAATGGGAATTAAAAGGTAGAAAAGGATATGAGATGAAATAAAGGAAAGAGGAATTAGTGCGCTCGTACGGTAATTTTCGAGGGAAATTCGAGTTTAATGTGACGTTTTTAAGAGGTGACAAGAATCATCTTCCTCGGAATTTTTTGTCGCAAATCTCAGGTGAACAATTGAGACCTGAGCTTTATATAACTCAAGCCTCGATTAATTACCTTTTGTTTTTAATACTTCGAATCGAAATTGTATGGCTATTCCACACGACTGAAATCTTTGAATATCAAGAAATTAACAGTTTATGAATAAGCGAATTAGAACTGCTGAGAATTGAAAAGTGAGAGCACATATTCACCATTAAATTCGCGAGATAAACTATGCTTACGGTATGTGCAATTTATAACAACGATAACTAGACATAATATAGTTTATATATAAAAAAAGCATTCTATTCCAACTCCTAGAAAGCAATATCATTCATTTATGTTTAAAAAAATGATAATATCGGAAAATTAAGCAAGTGTACTAACTATACATTAAAACAGAAAAATTAAGGTCATTATACATTAGATTTGAATGCTAAAAATCGTCCATCTATCGGAAAACACAAACTAGAATTTAATTATAATCATAGTCGATCCATGCGTGAAGTATAGTTGTAAATTCGTGATCAATTACGTAATTGAATATCGAAATAAACTGAAGACAGACTATTCCAATTTAACACACAAATTCTAATTGCCATTTACAATTATCATTTTGCGATTTTAAACATCGGACGGATATAATGGATTAGATACCACCGATGGAAACACGAGATTGAGCCAGATTTGCCGCCAAGATAGTATTTGGTAGGGAAATGATTGATTGAAATCTGATTCCACTAAATTGATGCGGAATCGGTTGATATATATATGTATCAGACACAGGAGAGATAAAGAGGAAATTTAGGAAAAGGAAAAAGATAATACATCCAAATACAATCGTACGTAATATCAAATACTTCTTCGGGTTTATTTTACTCTAGACGAACCGGTTTTCAATTCCAATAACTTTAAATTCCATATGAAAATATATTAATATAATTATTTTCAAATTAAGGAATTTTTAGACAAAATGTGGAATACCAATGAAATAAGTAAAGTTATCCAATGATGAAGAAAGTTTCAAGAAATCAGAATAATTCTGTAAGTCACAAATTCTGCTCTGATATTCCTTTCTTCCCTGATGATACTCTACATTGTAATCAACTTCAGAGAAAAATATTTCACGGAAATACTCCGCCGCTACCCTCAAAACAAATTAGGGAAGAGGAAGGAAAAATCGTGATGCGTTCCTGGAACATGTCACTAAGACGAGATGAGACGCAGCAGTTCCTTCTTTACGGTGAAATTATGGTAATTGGTAGCGGACTGAGAAGAAAGATAGGAGTTGGAACTTGAGACGAGTTGAGTTGCTATGACAACTGCGGAGGGCTTATACGAACCACTGCCAGAGAACGAGATATTCTGTTCGCAAATCCACAATTTCTCAAGATTAACATTGGAATTATAATGCATCCGGATGGTATAATAAGAAATAACAATATCACTAGTCACTATGGCAACGTAAGTTTCCATGAATACGTAAAACACTCATAATATAATAAAAAGTATGAATATCCTGCATGAACTTAAAATTCAGCCAACATATGAGTCTCTTAATCATTCTAAACCTCTAAAGAATCTCAGAAGAACCGCATTCGGAAGATATTTGAGAAAGACGAATGATAGTCATTAAGATACCGTCTCAACATTTGCGGAGATAAATTCTTCAGCGGAAGGGAAGTCTTTTAAGTGGTCCACGCATTTGGACAGATCTTTCCCTCCAAAATCTCTTCCGGAAATGATGGAGTGACAAACCTAAATGACTGTCACTCCGTTCTAAAGGCGAAATATGAATATTAACAATAGTCCGAGGTGAAAATCGATTCTGTTGGTGAAAGATGTGTCCTTCTGCAAAGGTCAGAAGGTCACGAGTCATCTATGTAGCCTTTTATTCCATTAGAGGTACGCGCCCGTGTTCGAATTATGCATCTATTGGAAAGCTCGCTACGCCCTGATCGGCTGTTACAATAATCGACAAAAAACGAGTAACATTTGTAACTAGGGCGCTGATGATGGAGTAGCAGCACTTATCGGAGGCGCTGTGGAAGTGGGGACGCAGTTGGTGACATCCCGCGGTTTTTGATCCAACTATAGGGAAGTAAATAAAGGCTAAATTGATGATAAACGAGCAGGATAGCAGCGCCACGGTGACAAATATAGTTACCAATACGCCCTAGACTAGAATAGCTAACGACGATAGGCAGAACTGTGAACTACAATGATGAAAAGAAATGTTTGGTTGAAAAAGTCATAATAAACTTCATATGCTTCTTCTCTTATCTAGATGAATATTTAATAAACGCAACAGATTGTATTGATTCATTAAGGATCGAAAAAATTCATTTGAAAGTGAAACTAGAAGTTAGTTAGTTTCTAGTAAAGTAGACTAACATTTTTTGAATCAATGCCTTCAGCAATCTATATTTCGGAAGAAATCTTTTATAAACCAAGCTTTCCAAGAGTAAAATATAAAATAAACACAAAATAAATTGTAACAAATAAAATTACAAGTTGGAATATACATGTATAAAAGTGATTTGTAAAGCTATCCATAGTAAGTATCTTACTTTTTCGTATTTTAAAAAGTAGTAGGATATATATTAATCTATACCAGCACAATTCATGAGAATAATTTAATTTTTATCGTTCAAAATTTTTTAATACGTTATTCAACTTTCATCTCCAAATATATACTTAAATTATTCAAAAGAGTGTCATGTATTTCGTCTACATTTTTCAAACAATACATGTCTTTGCAAATACGAACTTCTCTGTATTTCTTTCTAAGCTTCAGAAATATAATTATAGAAACTGGACGACACGTAATCATAGTGAACAGTTGTAACAGACCGACTTCATTCAATGAGTTTCTGATAAAAGGAGTATCATGAGGTTATCTCCAGACGAAGGGAATTACGCAGATTATCTATGTCGCCTCCAGTTTACGAAATGTACTAGAATGTAATCTAATATATTGAGTAATTTATGTCTTTTATGCCTTATCGCGTATTTCGCATCCTCAAAAACTGATTTCGCTACAAAATTTCAAAAATGTCATGAAAAAGTGTTCAATCAAAAAATAACTAAGAAATTTCTTGGAATAAACTATCAATTAATCGTCTATCTTGACGTAATTAAAACGGTTTTTGAACGTCCTATGTAGAGTGAACATCGTTACAATCTGAGAGATGACAAATTACTACAGACTCGAATGAAAGAATACAAGTAAATTCATAATAGAATAAATAACTACGATGACTCAATTAAGATTCTCAACTCCGTGATTTAAGACTCCATTGATTTTCTCTTCTCGTGTCATATTTAGCATGTTACGAGACAGAGTGGAATTCTATAACCTCTTCTGCAAACAACAATGTATAATGAAATCAATGTGAGTAACAATGTATAAATTAGGACAACTTTCAATTATCGATTGGAAAATATTAATTAAAAAATTAATGCTTCGAAATAGCACAATATTTCCAACATAATTGTATGGTGCATAATACAATAAAAGAGAATAAAATTAAAATTTCATTAGTTAAAATCTATAATTCGATAGAGTACTCTTTAATGGAATTCTGACGTATCTCATGGGATAAAAAATTTTAAGCAAAAATAAATACAAAAAATAAGAAAATTATGTCTAATTAATTAAATATTATACGGATAAAATTATAATTGAAACAAAGCACGTAGGATCGTTCCCATTAAAAAGAGAGAACTCGAAAGCGATTTCTCTTAGTGGTCTTATCGTTCATCATACGAGACACTTACGAGGGCTTCGCTAAAAAGCACGACCGATATGAACCGAATTAACACTTTCCAGGGCAATATCTCCGATCGATGAGAGACTCGTCTGCTTAGGAATGAGTGAATGAATTGATTGCCACCTAAGCCCTCCTTTCTCGTAGAATACGCGTCATCGGAAGTTAGCACCACTCTATTGGGAGAAACTTTCGCAAAAAAATTTTCGCACGTGACGTTGGAAACCAGTTGGAAAGATTCCGTCCCTCTGGAACGTCAATCGAACACTGATGAGGTGTAAATGGTATATAATTAGAGTAATCGTTTGATGGAAATGAGTCTGAGGGAAATAAAAAGATGGTAGGCTTGTCGAAAACACGACTAGAGAGAAATGTAAGTTCGTAAGTAGTGTAAAGTTAATATGCGACGAAGGAATTCTCATTGACATTCATTTTCCGATTAATATATAGTTTTCTTTTATAACAAAGATAAAAATATTACGACAGTAAGTATTATTCGAATATTTAAAGCAAGGAACAAATTAAATAGATTATAATTATAAATAATTATATACATATAATACATAAAATATATTTGTCTATATTATACATGAATAATAAAAATTTCAGATCGCTAATCTAATTTCATTAGCCATTTAAAACAACGAACCCGTTGAAACCCGTTGACAGTAAAACATTTGCCTAAATTAATGCTTATAATTCTCACAAAAAATGTGACATATCATGAATAAATAAATAAACAAGCACAAGTTTTCATCGAATGAATAAAATAATCTAGAATTACCGAGTTGGAATGAGAAATCAAAATTATTATATTCCTCACTACCAGGAAGTTTAGAATTTCCGAAAAATGATTTCTGTTGCTCAAAACAAACGATTCCATTAAGATGTATAGCGCTTTGAAACCAATACGGAAAAGGCAAGCGACCGAATAAAATTACACCTGACGGGACAATGAAATTCGCAGTACCTTTACAAGTTCATTGAACATACGCTGATAGAAAAAAAACCTTTATAAAATATTCAAGAGATGAAACCATTTCCCGGCAGAATATAGCACATCTGCTTTTACGTTCCGATGACAAGCAGAAAGATTTATACTGGAACGAGAGATGCTTCAAATCGTACGAGGAAAAAAGTGATTCCTCTCAGATGAATGGATTCGTAAGAGCTTTCGATCCGTAATATGAAGATTTATGAAACATTTGTCGTTTTCCTCATTGCCATCCGATGAAAAAAATAATAAAATATTCTCGAAAGGTTCCAAGAACCATTTCTGGGACCCCAAGAGGAAATAAAAGAAAAACTCAAAGATAGCTTTTAACAGACGTCTAGAACGAAATTTCGACAATTTTTCTCAAATCGGGTTTTCTTACGAATCCAATCTCTCCGGACTTAAAAAGATAAGAATTGAATTAGGATTTGGAAAGCTATAATACGCCATGAGATTTTCTTTTTTTTCATTTTGAGTGTTCCGCTAATTGAAGATTTATTGAGAATGACATTAACGATGGCCGTACAGATTATAAATGGAGCACTTGAATGATGAATCGGTGCTTAAATGAAGAGTTATCACAACGATTCTGGAGTTGGTCGTAAATAAATACGAATGAGAATTCAGCAAGAAATAGAGGCGGAAAAGGTATCTCGAATTCTCCGAATTCCTTTTATTCCTTAATTTAAGGCTGAAAAAGTAAATGTAATTTGCCATCCTTTTTTGAGCCATTAATGGAAAAGAGGAAAACCAAGGAAATTTAAATCTTAGCTCAGAGGAAATGAGAAAGTAACGTCTCATGATAAGGAAAACCCCATACAGTACTATATATACATATTTAGAATAATATGTATTATATCAATGGAATATTATTAAACAACTATATCACTTCAAAATTTCAAGAATTCAATTATTACCGATAATTAAATGTAAATAACGTTTCAATTACTGATTATTTACAAGTATATTCCTAACATACGAGTAAACATGATAAAAGGGGGTCGAAATTAAGATATTATTTTATTAATTTCGTCTGGACCGAATATTTAATTATCTTATTCGGGCCATGCTTATGTCACGGTTGAAAACTTTATACGTATCCTTGTGGTTAGGCAACCCCACATACTCCACCACTTCCCAAATGAGGAAGCAGAACAATTCATTCTCAAGATCGCCCTCAAAGAATTACAACTTTTATTAATCATCAATAATAAAAGAAACAAAACTAGTTTTGGAGCAAAATGGTATTGATATTTATACTAACTGGAGGAAGACAGTAGGAATATATAAACTGCACTCAGGCTTGCTCCTTGGAATTCTTCCACATCAAGCTACCATAGACAGAGAGAAGTTAGATGACTTGAAGAATACAGTAAAATGTACGGAAATATTAAAAATATTAAACGCAGCTATGAGAAGAGAGACTTCAATGAGGGAACAATAATTATTCATAAGAACTGAAAATTCCTAGGACAAATAACGTCATAAAGATAAATACAGTAGTTAAGAGTAAATAGAATTCAAATAGAACCTAGTAAAGTGAATTAATCCACTTCTTTGCCTAGGTTAAATTTTCCATGAAGAATAAGAAGACGGATAAAATCATAAAATTTTTCATAAACAAATTGAAACATCAATGTGGTATCTTAAAACGTAAGAATCTGGAAGCCCAACAGAAGGGAAAAGCACCATATCCCATACGCAATCAATGCCAATTCTGTCTTCGGCAACGGTATCGAAGGCAAATACGTCCCAAAGACTAGAAGCTTACATAATCCAGGAAAGATTTCCGCGATACTCCGCACGCAAACAAAGAGATTAGGCGAAAATTTGCAGAGTGAGATCAAGATTACTTCGAGATAAAAGGAGAACAAAAAATGGAGCGAAAATAAGCGAACCTTGATCCTCTTAACCTTGGATTCTTAGAAAAAGCCCTTGACCCAACTGCGCGCATAAATTATTCCTGAAAGGAAAACAATTTGGCGAAAGACGAGGCCCGATTATACCGTTCGGGAAGCGTAATTAAGGAAGACTAAAAATAGAGCCCTACGAGGAAATTCTGTGGTGACGAAGGAGGGATTCTGTGGAGGAATTCCTACGAAGTTTTCCGCTCGGATTCACCACTTAATCGCGCTCTTTCAATTGTTTTTTCAACCCGTCCCACGGATGATTGATGGCCGAAAAGTTTGAGGAAACCCGTTTTCTTTTGTCTTCCTAATCTCTTCGCCTTAACGATGAGTAATCATAAGTACATGAAGTTGGCTCCGTTGTTCTCTCGCGGTCATCTTCGTTTTATTTTCCGATGGTTCAATGCTAATTGCATTCAGCGATATTTACTTCAATTAAGATAAATTAATTCAACTACAATTCTGTAGGAGTGCACATTTGGAATTGTTTGATCGTATTAACAGCATAACTTGAGGATTAATTAAACCATTAATAAAAACCTCAAACAAACAAAGAGTGAGACAATTAAATTATAGTTAAAATAGCGGATAAGGCAAATAAAAACAAAATAAAATTATCTATAATATAACTTTAAAGAAATAGATTTAGAATTTTATTATGAATATTAGTTAAAAAGCATCGCTATCCAGTATATTAAAAGATGTTTATTTCATAACTATTCAGCATGACTATGAAATTTCACCATAGCCACATCTCTTCATAATTTGAAAATCGCTTTTTCATTCGGTTATAATACCAATGATTTTAGTAAAATCAAACTTCATTAACCAATTTTCAACAAAAATCTCCTTATTTCATAGTGAAGAATTTTCCGTAACTTTTCTTTAAAACCGTCCTATTTCCTGTTATAAAATAACGAACATTAGTATTAAAGATCTGCCGAGGAATCTCATAAGCAACTAAAAGAATGACACTAAAGGATTATCCGCCAACATTTTTCGGATCCATTCAGAGAATTCAAACAGTAAGCAAATCTTAAAGGCGTTAATCTCGAAGAAGCTTAAGACCTCTCACCACACAATGTTCACGGCTTCTTCGGAAACACTAGAGAATCTTAAAGAAGAAAAAGGGTTGACCCTTAAACGAAAAACCAAGGCCGAGAAAAATACACTCTTCAAACGGAAAGTTTATACAGTCTCTTGGCAGCTCAGAATTCAATCAGAAAAGACAAACGCGCCTTGGAAGGGATAGAACCCTTCCTTCCATCTAACCCTTTAGCGTCAGACTCTGACACTATGACCGTTACGTGGAGTGCCAATCATTGTCCACTCCGGAATGCAAACAAGCGAATTGAAGAGGCTCAGTTGGAGTGATTTCTCGAGTACGTACCTCTCACGGTGAACGTACGAGAATCCTCAGTGGATAGGACGTCCTTACCGGACAATTGGATCTGTTATCCAAACACGGAATTATGTTCCTCACCTTTACGAAAGTTAAATCTACATTAAAGACAAACATCTTTAAGCAATGAAATACTTATCGAAAGTGAAAACTGTTAGAGAGTTTCATAGAACTGCTTAGAATATTCTTTATGAATCCGACCTTGGGATAAGGCAGTAAAAATTTAACTTTATAAGGTTCAGGGTCGCGTTTACGATGGTCAACTCGATAGAAGGACATGTTTATCCTTACATAAGGAGCCAAGATAAGATGGCAGATACTATTTTCCTCTTCGTACAACATTGTACGCGTCATAATGTCGATTGATGGGTGCGTAAGTACTATAAAACGTACTATTTATACTTTCCTCCGTAGTAATGATCAGCTAAGATCTGGCAGTTATACGCAACAGTTAAACGATACAATGTATCACAAACACAGTAAACAAATTGTACCAAATCTTAGTATGATAAATATTGCTTTAAACTTGAAAACTAAAATAATATTGCAGTAAATCATTGGCAATATCAATGAAATGTAACATAGATTTCATTATAAAATAATAACTTTCCCAACGATAAATTAAATTGCTTCTGACGCAATAAAATTTCAAAAAACTTATCAAACTTTTATCGAATCCATGGTCCTGTAAATTCAATCAAACCTTGTCACTAAAACGAGTGTCGGTCAAACGGGCGTTTACCAAATCAAGTTAGGAAACTCCAAACCTTCCCCCTAACAAAGGCGACAGCACTTATCAATTACGACAACAAATAAAGGAAAAGAAATACTGGGAACGGAAAGAGTACGTTTCAAAATCAAACGAGTTAGTTCCCTCGCGGACCGTAGTTAACATTCCTTTTGTGGCAGCAGCAGTTCGTCCACACAAAGGAAATATCAACACTATTGAATCTCCAAGTGCGTAGAGGAGGCTATGGAATTGAAAAAACAAACAAAACACAGAAAAAAAGTGAGTTCGTGAGGGAGTCGAGAGAGAGAGAACAAAGTGTTGAATGGAATAAAAACAATAGAAAAGAAGAGTTCTCCAACACTCTTCAAATCTCGAGAGGTTGAGTGTACTATCGAGAACTTCCCTTTGAGCAATTATACATTTCGTGAACCGTAAAAAAACGTGAACCCTGACCTTAGCGAGAATTTGCAATTCGTTTGAAGAGGACCCTTTGTCGAGTCCCAAATGAATCGGATTTCCTTTTTTGTTCTGGAGTTCTACTTCAATACTTCTGTAGAGTGATCAGATGGCTTGTAAAGAGTTTTTCCGGCGTGAAAAACAGTCCTAAAGCAATAAGATGACAATTTACTTTAAGAATTAACATAAAATAATTAATAAGAAAATATAAATTTAACGAGATTCCACCTGAGACAGATTAAAGACTAAGAAGAAACAATAATATACGTGTATATCTCTCATCCAGCTATATATACCTACATAAAAAAACGATCATAACATATATTACTGCACTTTTATTTCAAAATCATTAGAACAGTATCAATAAAATAGTAAAAAATAAGATAGCATCGAATAATAATTATACTATATTGTATGGGATACAACGATACAATACTGCACAAATTTATTATTGAATATTAATTATTTCCTTAGATTATATCACGAATTAAATGGTAAAATGGGCCATCATATCACAATAAACATAAATAATGAAGACTTTTAATTTCATATGGCAGATTCGACAAAGTAAACCACACAATACAAACCGAGATTGTATCGACCAAACAATACGTTAATTCATCACTTGAATATCAACGCAAATTTCTCTCATTCACAACTCACATTGGCTCATTTCGATTCATAAAAAACACCCTCACATTTCCCCCTTTAATCTAAGCCCTTTCCCCATTCATATCATTCGTACGATATCGTACGACACGGTGCTCAATCAAAAAACAATTCCCATACAACTCCCACTCTTCGCACAGCTTCCCGTTCATCTTTACATAACCGTTAAATACTTCCACTCACTCAGAATCGGGAAAAGAGAGATACGATCAACTCTCTAACTCTCCGATGCGGAAACATCGTTCCGATATTAATCTGCAATGGCTCATACAGAGATACAGCTCTGCGCTAATCAACGAGCGATACATAACCAAAGAGGCGTGTTTCAACTCAAGAGCAGAATGATAATGATGTAGTTGCGTGTCGATGAATGGTTTGAGATGCATTATACGAACATTGGAAACGAATAGTCTACGTAATGATCGCGCAATGATGAGGCGATAGATTAAAGAATTCAATCGGTCATGTACATGTTATTAGTAGAAATATCTCGGGATTTATACGTTATTATTATACGTATACATTATTAAACGTAAAACACCTGTGAGTTAGATTTTCTCTGTATAAAGAAGACAAAATTGGGATTTTCATTAATTCTACGCCTCAATTAAGATATACAGAAAAGATACTAATATGGCTCCTGAAGAAGTTGTGATAATGACGAAAAAATAATAAAGTATTGCGAATATATCTCCATTAGCAGATGGCATATTGAAATTCACATCTCTCATATATCTTATAGAGGCGTGATAGTATGTGAATAGCATGGAAAGTAATACTTTATAGATAAGAAAAAATTTCATTGATGAAGAAAAAAGATTTTTAGGAAATTTTATTAATCGAAAATTGGATGATTAAAATATATCACGTAAAATTCAAAGTATAAATATAAAAAGAGTAAAAATCCCATGAAAAAATACAATAATAGATTTAGGAATACACTTTCAAAAATCGCCTTCATTCTTCAAATCATCACCTCATTATTGGATTGATACTTATTAGTATTACCACCTCGAATAATACGAGTTCATTTCGAAATAATATTAGGTAAATCAATGACTCTCCTCTGAAATGTATTCAGAAAGCAAATTCTCGAGATGTGCGAAAATTAAGCTCGTTGAGAGCATCCATTTATTAAACCAAATCAAAGTACTTCAACGTCTGTTTCTTTTCAGAAAATTTCCGCATCCATTCATTTTCATAAGCAAAATTACGTGGGATTGACTGAGTTCTCGAAAACACTAACATATTGAAGAGGCGGGGATGAGAAAGAGTGGGTGAGAGCAGAATATATATAAGAGGCGAGATCCATCTATTATCTCACAAAAATGAGGCCCTCTTTTCCAAAATGATAAACAGAAAACAAAGGATTAATCTCTTCGTGGCGCTGAAAGCATCTCCAGAAGCCCTTTGATCGATGAACCGCGAGTAAAGCGTGGGAAAATTTGACGAGAGGTTTGCTTAAAACCTGGAGCGCCAAAAATACGGAGCATAAATCCAAACTGCGAATCTCCTCATCTGTTTTGCTTCAGACAAAGCAAAATTAAAACTTAAATACTACCATAGAATACCACTAACACTACAATATAACTATTCACTTCCAAAACTTAAAAATATCCACCACATTACCACAAAATCCATTGCTTGTCGATGCACGGCGAATGGTGAATATCGTAAGGCCTAGTAGAACACATTTCCAAGATCATTTAGTATCGGAGACCAATAGTCTTGAAAATGAAAGTTCCCTAAGATTACGAGAATATACGATAAATTTACTCATGCATACTCAACAACTTCTCCCGAAATAAAAACTTTTCCCGATATCCTAAACATCGATTTTCGACGCGCTACTGCTTGAAGAATACCGGATAGTATCAACGAGAAAAACTACAACTGTAAACAACATTTTTCCCCTCTTATTTAAGACATCAATATATTTATCGTTCTCTTTATACACGCACTTCTTTTAAGGGACCCGTTACCTTATCAGGTGACCACAATAAGCAGTTGTAAGAATGTTAAGAAAGTCTCGACAGTTAGCGAATAAAGACTCTATTGTGAGCTTCGGAATTGATGATAAAATGAAAGGCTAGCACTCCGGATACATCCTGTCATCGTGAATCTGATTACGTAGTCCATTAGCATTAAATAGCTGATACAAGCTGTATTTCCGATGCGTTATGACAACCTATCTGAATAACTTAACATGCGGAATCTTTCGTTATATTTTCTTTGGCACGATGCCTTTAGGATAATGGGATCCATTCTTCTTGGAGTCTAAGGAAGGATAATTCATTCACCTCGCTTTTCTACGAGATTATAACTGACGTGAACTCCTTTTCCCCATACCTTTCTCGGAATGTTGACACGAGGAAAATCATTCATGACTTTATCTCTTTCGTCTCTAAACATGATTTAAATAAATTAAGACGGAAATTAAAGAGACACTCGCTATACAAGGATTAAGCGCTGCTAATTTTCTGCTACGATGCTTCAAAGAGAGATTCTAAGGAACTGACGTAATGAAAAACAGCATCTCTGAGTTCATGGAACCTATGATCTACGTTTCTATTTCCCTCGCAAGAAATTTCAATAATGGCGTTCTAATTTTATTTAATTTCTATTAAATTTACAAAATCAAGTACACAAAATATAAAAATAGCCTACTGAGAAAATTAATTAATATTCTGCAGAGAATATATACGTAATAAAAAACCATTATCCTTCTCCGGGATATGGAATACAGCCAAGTCGCGAAAAAATATTTAACGCATTTCATGACTCAAAATTAACCAAGAATAGTTAAAAAGAAAAACCTCCTTCCAAACAGGATAAATTCATTAATACTAAAAATGATACAATAGATATAATATAGTATCAGAAGTGAAATCTAATAAAATAATTATCACTGCTCGTTGGCAAGAGATTAAACAAACATTCTTGGTAAATATGTATTTAAATATTAAGTATTATTATTTATTCACTAGTATTTATACAGAGACACGATAAAAATGCAAAGCGATTATAGTTTGGAATTACAAATTATAATATTGACTCAAGCACAATTAAACTCTTTTTTATGCGATAAAAACCTTCATCGCGACATATAACAGCAATAGTAACTTCTAATCGTATAATGCCGACAGACAGAAACATCACATATTTTGACAAATAACTCAAAGACTACGGATCAAAAATTCTTCCGGGTTTTTCGAAACATTTAGAGACAACGGATGTTGCGACAAACCTTCCGATAAATCCTGAGGAACGAATCAATTAGCACACGCGCTACGTCGCGCACATCGAGTCAGCAGAAGTCGATTCATCGCTGGATACGAATCTTATCACTTCGACCACTCAATCTCAAAGAGAGAGAGTGATATTTCTTACGAGAGACTTTGAACTGCGATACCCTCTGAGGTCGTGATCTCTAAATCGGCCAGGATAACATTAAATGAGGAGAGATAGGAATGTACAGCCTTCAGCAGTCGCACAGCTGAGTTAGATGAAATAGTCGGCGTGAGCCAACGGCATATTTGAAAGTTTATCCGATAATAGATGATCTATGAATTGAGCTTAAGTGGATAGTTCATTGCGATGACGAACCAGAGGATGTTGGACATAAAAAGGACAGCAACGCAACACGCTCCGTGCTGTTGCACTTAAAACTAATTCTGAATTAAAGTAATCCAGTAAAACTTAAAATAATACAAATCTGCAAATCACTTCGCAAATTTCCGTGAAATGATACATAAACTTTTAATTGATGTATAAATTAGAAAATCAAATCTACCTCACACTTCGCAATCACTATCATTTTAACATAATTATCACTAAACCTGCAATTCCAATACGCATCGAAATTAATTATTTCCCCTGAAATTGCTATTAAAGTTAAAATTCATTCATCAAGATTAAACTAATTAAAATATAATTAAACAACTATATACAAGCTCATAAATTAAAATGGCATTTTCCCAGAAAAACCTAGACTAATTTAAAACAGCGTAATAAGGTATTGTTTAAAATTATTCATTTAAAATACTAAAAACGTTAATTCAAATAATTGTTTATCATTTAAAAAAAGAGAGTAGCTCCAAATTTTTAAACAGTTTAAAATACAATTTAACTTCATAGAAATGAACTAGAAGCAACGACACTTTACAGATGATTTTAAATATATTGAACAACTATCGAGGATAGACGCAACAAGATCAAATTATTAACCCTGCCAAAAAAGCTTTTCGCCATTAATTTGGAGTAATTCTAATCCTTCTTCACCCGTACATCTAGAAACAAATTTCTGAAAAAAGCCATTAAGTTCCGTTCACGCTAGATATTTCAGTCATACATCAGCATAAAATCTGATTTAATATCTCACAATGAAATAATTCAGCGAAGTCTCACGGTATAATGACAAGAATTCGCGAGTTGGCACCGTTACCGTCTTCTTTTCGATGTGAGAGAACTTGAAAAGCTGTTATACATTGACCTATACATCGGCTATAGCTTTCACAAAAGGAAAACACTAAATATAAGAATTTTTCGCTTGCGAAACCGGACTTTCAAGTTTCGCGTATTGTGGTTAGCAGAAATACTTCCAGGAACTCCCTGAGATGAATGGCGTTGATCGGTATCGTGACGAGAATGGGATATAAATAACGAGATCAAACGATGAGATTCCAACTGAGGAGACTTACATTACGTCAGCGACTCGATGCACGCTATAACTCCTCCTGTTAATCCCCGTGGTCGAATTAACTCAACTAAGGGCTAAAAGGAGGATTTATCTAGGAAACGCTACATGGTTACTGATGCTCACACATTTACTTCTATTGTTACGAATAAAATAAGATGAAATAGAAGTTCATAGATACAGTGCTACTAAATGTAGTTACAGTAGTAAAAACTTCCAGAAAATAAATTAGTTTAGAGAAGATTATCTTAATTAACAATAAAACTAAAAGTTAGAAAGAATAGTTACACTAAAATGTACGTTAATACTTTAGTTAGTTTAAAATGAAACTTTTGTTCAATTAAAAATAAAGAATGAGTTGAGGACACAAATATATCAATACTGAAATTAGGGATTTGAATTAAGTTCCATCATGTATCGTCAGGAATGCATTCATTAAATAGCATCAATTAAAAGTTAAGATACCTTATACTTTATCATTTTTAATATAAAAGGAAATGAAGTGAAATTACATATGCAAAAAATAAATAATCTATTAATCTACGATATTCTAACTCCTATTTCTTTTTGAAAACACCTATATCTATAAGAAATAGTTTTAAAGATAGCAGATACATTATAAAAAAGGCGGGTAGATGTAAATATTTAAATAGCCGATTCTTAGAGGTAAAATGTACGTAAATGCATCCGGATAGAAAATTTGTTGCAGGATCCAAAATTTTGAAATCAGGCGCTAGACGAGAAATTCACGTCGGCCAGGCAATAATCACGATAAAAAGATGTTAAAAATAGTGAAGGGATAATCTTTGTTACATCTTTCTTATATTACAAAAAAATCTCAAGACTCTATTGACGCTAAATTTTGTACTGGTAACAATTTAATGATCCGCTACATTTCATCCGCCATATCTATATTATCATTCTTCACAGCCAGCATGAAATTCAGCGAAACGATTCTTCGAAAATTCATCATTACGGACACGATTTCGTATTAGTGATAGATGAGTACTCGTTATCAAAGTAACTAACAGCTCATTTCATCCATCCGAAAATTACGATCCATTTCCATGTGACCCATAAAAAAATTCAGATTTCTCGATTGACATCCAGATGTAAGACCAGAAATATTTTTTGGACACTCCGAAAAGGCTGTCGCAAAAATCTTGAATGGTTGTCACCCTCAGCTTCATTTTTAGCGAAGTTTGCAATATCTTTCGATAGGAGACTGGTGACCTACATAAGGCCAGACATGTTTCCATCACTTGGAATAGAATGATCGAATCCATTATGTATTAACCGAATATATTGGGTATTTCTTAAGATTTTTGGAAGTATAAGGTCTGTTTCCGCTGAATCAAACAAAGGAATTTAAAAAAATAAACAGGTTTAAGATTTGACTACCAAAAATAATTATACCAGATGACCAATCACGATGAGACTTCACTGCAGTACACATACTGTTACGAGATTTTCAAGCACGATATTCTAAAAAATCACAGATCCTTTGATCCTAGCACTGTCTTCAGTTATAACGTACTTTTTGTAGGAATAACAAAATTGGATATCATATATTAATTGTGTATTACTCTTCTATCCAGTGTTAATGTTTATGTGCCAGTAGATTCCAAGGCAACGACCCTCTAGCGTTATGAACGTGAACCATTCCGCGGTAAAAAGGATAGATTTAACGGGTGAATGGATATGTTTACGAGCACCTTCATACCATCTGCAAAAACGAGAGGAAAACCAGCTCTTGAGACAACAAAGCGGTTAGACCGATAAGATTCCGAGAGGAAAAAGATAACTCTCCACGCGGAGAAACGCTGAAATTGCGAAAAAAATGAAATGCGGAGAGCGCGTGTTTTCCCGCGCGTTTTGGTCGCGGAACGAGGTGAAGAATTATAGAAAAGCATCTTTTTTTAAAAATTACTGAATTCTGGGAATGAAAGATCGCAAATTCTTTTCATGCTGTATTCACGCGAGATTTTAATTCTGGGTAAACAAGAAGATGCTTTTCTCGAAAATCGTTTCGAGTCGCCATGGGCACGCACGTGGTTGATGGAGGCGGAATGTTGCGCAATGCTAAGGAAATATCACGTGTTGCGTAACTGTACCACGCCTTTAAAGATTCTATTGGAGTCAACAAAATAATTCCGACGTCAGAATTTCCCAATATTTCATTACATGGCTGAACTTAACAATACATCAGTTCACACACTCTTTCATACACAAAATGTACTTAATAGTCCTGTGCTAACTGAATAGAATTACTTTTCCAAACGTAAATATCGTTTCCAGCACAAAATAAAAACCTGAACATCCTTTTACAACCTGGGCTGGATAAGCTCTTTAGTTGTATAACAATAAAATTAGAAGTGATTTGCTTAGCTCAAAAATTTCTCTGCAAGTATACTAAAGGTTATTTCAATTTAGCTTGAATGAACGTGAATGTTTCCAAAAGACGTACGACTTTAATACAATTCAAATACGAGGGAGAACTAATGAAAAGACTACCACGAATAAAAGTAATGAACTACATAAACACTTAGAAAGGAAGTTCTTCCGAGAAGAGCAATAGAAAGTTCGCATATATACGTCGTATACTCATAAAAACACTTCATATTATTGCATAATATCTTTTTTGTACTCTTAAATGTGATAAAGAACGATTCTAGTAAAGTAAATAAGAACATTTAAGTGATCAACGAGAAATGACTCGACCTCCTTAACCTTATTATGTATGTTGATTACTGCAAACCAATTAATAGGCTACGTATTTAATATTCATCAGGCAAATTCTTTGTAAATTTACCATTAATTCTAGCTAAATTTAAAAGTAAATTTCCACCGTCCAGTTAGACATTTCCAGGAATGGATCTCATAGACAAGTTTGTCATTTCTCTCCAGGGCACAGTCGGCCCAATTCGCAGAAGGTTTAAAAGAGTTGCTAAGTTGACATCAAGCCTGAGTGCCAATCAACTACGGTTAGACGGAATGCGAGACGGGAATGATGAGGTCGTAGAAGGCTATTTCTTTCTCATCAAAATTATCATTCGCTTTTTCGAGGAAATCCAATTCCGATGTGGAGCGTAAATATTGACAAACGAGCGTTTGATCTTTTTCGATGAGATAGCAGGTGAGAATATTCGAAATGATGACAGGAGATATTCCTCGGAAGATAGATAAGAAACGTTAGTCACTCTTCGAGCAGAATTTATCGAAATTATTTCGTCGGAAAAGTGAAGATTCGTGAATAGTTCCATTGTAGGAATATGAAGAAACTGCAGAAATTCCCTGCTGATCAAGTATCAGCAGTAATGGAAAGCACAAAATGATACGGAAGTTCCACATACTTCTGTATGTTGAGTGGTAGATGAAATATTTGCTTCGTACATTATCTTAGGAAGGAATAATAAACAATTAAAACTTATCACTTTTAAATAAGTAAACTACTTCAAAATAAAAGGGCATGTTGTGATTTGAGAGTTTCCATCGCTCTCAGATGTAATTATGGTTGTAATATACATTTACTTGTACACCCCTCAACCCTTCGATTGTCCTTTGTTGTGGCAAGGATTGTAACCATTGTGAGTCCACGACCTTAATTTACCACTTCTGCGTATATTTCGCGGAAAAATATAATTATGAAACAGTTTATATTTAGATCTATTTCTTTGATGTTCCTAGCTTCATCGGAATATCTTACTTGATAATTAATTTATATCTATAAGAAAAAAGAAAGTAAATTACAGAAGATTCCTATTATTGAATGAATATCATCGAATGGGATCCCGAATTCCTATAACAGTCTATCCCAAATTTAATCAATATACTCGTCACTTAAATTTTTATTTCCAGATCGGACCGATATTAAAGTAGCTACAAGAGATTTTAGAGTAATGTTCCCGGGTTCGATTCCAGATACGCAAGAAATAACCTTAAAAACAAGAGCATTAACATCGACACTACTCATGGTATACGCCATGGTTCAAACCAAAAATAACAAGACGCCGCAAAAAGATACACTATACTAAGACAATTACGAACTCTAATAGGAACTTGAATAATGCTGAACATGGATCCTCCATGGTCATCGACGCCCATCGATATTCAATCTGCAAACCAATTCTGCCACCCACGCCTCGAGGAGGAGTTATATAATTAGACGCATGACTCCGCTCTTTCCCCTTAAAAAGGCAGATGAAAAACCGACGATAATTGTGCCCGCTAAACGGCTTCTCGGGCGGCCGTGACTTCGCGCCTTCTCCCTGCGTCACGCACGGGTCACGCCCCGGCCACATATTAGCCGAGGGAGCGAGCACGTGGCCGGGATCCGGTCGCATTCCTCACTTTCGCAAAATGAGGGAAGTCAATGTCATCCGGTCAAGATGAGGAGGAATTGGGCGGGAAAAGTGGACGTGACGTGGAATGGATGTCCGCACTGGACGACGTCTTCAGCTATCTTACATAAATCTCCGCCTAACGCCTGTCGGCGCTGATACACACTGTTAAATAATTGAAGTCCTTAACTTGAACACAAGAAGAAGAAACCTGTTGAAACATGTTTCGTTATTAACAAACAAAAGGCACTCTTTAACAAAGCCTTAGCAAACATCTACTTATAGGACAATCACAGTGACCAAAGGATATACAATAAAACCATTTCCTAGACGGGAATTTACTATTAGTCAAGAGTCGAACCCGAGACCTTAGCATTGGTAAGATGGTATGCTAACCACTCCACCAAGAATATCGGTAATCTTTTACTGCGACAACAATGTAAGTAAGCTCCGGCTAATCGTTGACAATGATCGCCGACAAATTTCGTAGTATGTAGTGAACTAGAAGCTCACATAGATAAAGCCTAAATTCGGTCTCTAAAAGTTTCAACCAGTATATTTTCATTACTTCCACACGTAAAACAGGAGCATTACTAGCGTGAAAGTAAAGGAGAATCGGCTTCCTTGACACCTTCGGCTAACACTGAACTGTCTTGATTTCAATTCGCAGAAATTCGGACCGGTTGGAGAATGAATTCTCTGAAATCAATATCCGAGTGGGCCAACGACTTTAAGGAATTAAATACTTAAAACACCTCATGATATACGTGTTTATCAGCTTACTGAGACTATCTGGCTGTTGTGCCCCATTTTCTTTCCTATTGTCGTTCTCTTGTCTCAAATCATCCGCAACTTTATTGAGCTATGATATGAACGGTTTAAAGAGTGTGAGTAGATGATATTGGTTGTTATCTGTTCCCATATCACCATACATGCACTGAATCTACATTACATAAGATACTTGTCGAGATGTAATGAGTAAATAGAAAACTACGGCCTTGAGCGATTCTCAATGATGCATTTGCCTCATTATGAGGAACGAAGAAAAAAATTACGTGTCAGAGACATTTTATAGTTAGTCCATGATCTTTCAACAATTTTTACTAAAATTCATACATTAAATATGTATAATATAGCTTCGTCCATAATATAAACATTCGTCTATAAAACTGTCTATCGATTCAATCAAAAACCGATTGTTTTCTTTACATTGTGGTGAAGTTCAGATTGTATCTAAAACTATCAGTTCGTATAAATTTTTCCTTTTTAACTTAATAACATAACTTTGTAAATACATCCACAAAAACGGTAAAAATTAATAGAAAATTGAAGCTTTTAAAATTCCTAATTCCTGATAGCGCAAGTACTTTAAGTAGGACAAAACACAATCACCATATCAAACAACTGCAAATCTATTCAGATACATCTAATTCCAAATCCAATCACGAACTGGAGAAAAAACAATTTCCCAACACGCAGAATCGCTAAATTGCAATCAGAAGCTTTCCGATGCAAAAAAATACATAACTAAGCGAGAAATCCATTCGTTACACGCGCACACTAAATCGCTGCTTGGCGATTTCTCGGATATAACAACTGATATTGCTTGACTAATCATATTTAGGAACTGCGCGGTGCCTAAAAGACGATGATAACTGTTGACCAATCTACTTGGCAGGGACAGTAGGCACTTTATACGTCGGAAACCGGGGTCATGGCCGCGGAGGACAAGTATTACCGTTACGATGAATTAACGAGCAATGCGCAGGTGTCGGTACACTCAAAATATTACGCATAAATTTTCGGAGTACACCTATAACTTTCTAGGAGGCATTCTAGAATGCAGACTTCTAATGAGACTATTTATGGTAACCAACTACAACCTGTGGAGCATATACCTTAGTTACAGTAAATTATACATATACGTGTATACAGTAAATTCAAAAGCAACGACATATTTCTGAAATGAATATTTTAGAGAAACTATATGACCATCTCTGTAAGCTCATTACTAATATTTAATATACGTTACAGTCTTTTCATGGATTTGGTGTATATGAGTTATCTATAATAATTAAAGAAATCCAAATATTGCAACAAAGCATCTCAAAACTGTTCCAATACGTGTTTCTGTAACTAAACTTATTTACGTAGCAGAAATCCTGACAGACATCAATAAATCTATTAATATCGGGAATTATATCGATTCTTCATATCATGAATTTAGTAGGAAAGATGTTCATTCTTTGCTGACCCCAAAAGGGGCTTCATCCCCGGGCCCCACACCTCCAGAGGCCCCGAAATTCGAAGGACATCTATTTCCTTAAAAGGAAAAGAACGAACAAAGATACGGTTTAATCTCTGCAGCACTAAAATAAATAACTTCCTCTCACACTACCAATACATCAACATGAAAACATCTAAGGAAAAATGTAATAGAAATAAAAGAACAGCAAGTGATCAACCGGCCATAATCGAAGAATATAAGCAAGCAATGATTTTCGCAGGGGACTATCACTTTATCAAATGCATTAAGATGACCATACGGTGACATTATATCCCTCTCACACAAAGAAATGTAGCCATGTATATTAATGCAGCTGGCATGGTTTCCCCAACTGAACCGTATTCAACTTCGGAATGAAATATTGGATACCCGCGAGCTGTAGGTCCCAGGAAACCAGCTTTTAGAGAGAATTTGCATATACATAAATAACCCACTACCCACTCTATAGTATTTCGCTGAGGGTGTAAAATCGCCCAACACCTTAATTAACGGAGTAATTCCGGTAATCATGCTGCATGGAAAAAAGTTAACTGCCGCGTATTCTCCAGGAATTCAGGGGAAATTATTATGGCTCCTTTAGAAAATCATTTGATATTTTTTTAACGGAAATAAATCATAACTTAAAATCTTTCCGATCAGTATATTCAATATTGGTGAGTAAAAATTCTTCTAGGGAGATTTATTTTCTGGGATTTTAATATTATTTAATACAGTATACTTATAGACAACATAAAAGAAACCTGATGCTTTACGTAGCCGGCATTCTAGTTGCAGAAGGGAAACGCTCAACGGAGATCTACGACATATAGCTGTTCATTGATTCGAGTTCCAAATAAATCATAATGAACGTTAAGATCTGAAGCAACTTAGCAACTGTTAGCAGCTCTTCTACGGCAGAGGGAAGTACGAGAGGAAGGTTTTGGCAATTCGCCATGTGCCCGCACGTGGAATTATATCAAAAGAGACGAATACTCTGAATTCTGGTTACGCTGACGTAAAACAGGACACTCTCTCCTTAACAAACTATTCAAGTGTCAACTTCATTCGCTCTTTCGCACGTCCGAATTGTCGCAGAACGAGGCCGAGGGGTTTGGCATATTGACGATGCAAATTGGGATTCCTTTCCATGGGTGGAAAACTGCGCAAAAACCTTGAAAAAAGATGACCTCCGCGTTCCTTCCCAAGTTCAACAAACCTCTTTAGAAGCTCGGTACAACTCACTCCGTGGGGAGTTGAAAAAAGCACGAGACCCGCTCTGCGGAGACACGTGGCCCGTCACATTTGCGCGCCTAAAAGCGAGAGGGATGGCGGGATCTCGGAGCGACTTCCGAGTGCCTTATCTGTAAACCGAGGAGGGACCATATCCGTCGCATGGGCGCAAAAACTATGCTGTATCTAATCTACCGCACCTCCAGGAAAGTCTTTTCTTGAAGATAACTGTGGGGATTATTTCAAGGAAAAGTAACTCCACCTTAAGTTCCCATGACGATGTCTGCGGACGAGTAATACGCGACGCATAACTTTAACAGTACACGGAGGATATAACTCTGAAGTTAATACACAGATTAACTGCGCGATTCCGATATTAAACCACGTGGTTTCTTCCACGCATAAGACACTGTGTGATTGGAAAAATTGAACGACGAAAACTCCGAACAACAAAATGGTAAATGTATTCAGTTCCTTCTATCTTCACAATCCACCCATCTGGGACGCAATAGCCCGATCCACGCGCATTCAGCGTAACATGAAACCCGCAACCATCTGCCGCGACTGAGCGACTCCATTTTGTACGAACATCGACGCAACGGATAGCGTATCGTCTAAATCCATTCGAACGATCCACATTCGGCGAGAATGATAAATGCTGCTTTTAGCAACGACACGAGCGTCCACTCCTTTTGCGATTTCCTCCAACCGTGCAGGGAAATCCGTCTTCCAACCGATCCTCCATTTTGAAACAATCGTAGGGTGTAATTCGCACGTCGCTCCGCACTAAGTATCGTTCCACACCTCACATCACGCTACATATCGGACATCCACGACATGGCACGAGGGCCATCCGACCACCGAGGGCAACGTCGTAAAGCGCGGGAACCGTGGACGAACCGGCGGATGTTGACTTCGCAACCTTCCGCCGGGAGCGACCGCATGCTCGGGCCGAAGGAAGTGAAATGCGGGACCCGGTTCGATCCTCCACGTCTTAAACCCCGCTGCTACAGCCCCGCGATTGTAAAAAAGGAATGATGCGAGCTGGTGATTGCAACGAACGTACCTTTGCTGCCGATCTGTTGATCAGGTGCGGTGATTTAGCATCCGGAGGAGGTTAGCCGCGTCACGTGCAATGGACTAGCCGTCACTATTGGCGGAAGAAACTTGTCCATTCATATAAGAAGGCCGGCCGGAGAAAGAAGGGGAGTAGGGGAGTCTGGGAAGAGTGGGGTGAGGGAGCGGGAGGATGAGAACAGACGCAGAAAGCTGGATGATTCGTGAGGCGCCGAATCCTTGATTGAGGGGTGGATCGACAACTGGGGCGACTTTCCGAGCTCAAGAAGAATGCGTGCAAAAACCAGTGGTAGTTATCGATGATGATGCGCGTGGAGTAATTTCTTTCGATTGTATTCGAGTGATATTTCGTTTTGTCATTTCTGAAACGCAGATGTGTGAAACGTGGATGCATTCCTGTCTGCAGGGAAGGATCAGCAGATATTAGGATAGTGAAGGATCTCGTTTGATCTTCCGTATACTCCTAAAATTCGTCTAATGTAGTCCTGCTCTCATTTTGGTGAATAAAAGAAAATGCATCTATACTACACTTATGTAGGATATATTGATAATTGTTGTTTTAGACCGTGCATAGTTGCGATGTTAAGGTCTTACGAAGATGAAAGTTTGATATTTCCATGATTCCTTTCTAATTCGTATCAGACTATAGTAACCACGTATAAATCCTGGAAAATATCATATCAAAATCAGGAAGATCATCAACAACCTTTTTGATCCACATTGAAAGAAGAACTTGGAGAAGCTCTCCGTAATAAAACGAAGACTAAACAAAAGTTGAAAGGAAACTTGCATAAGACAAATTAAAAATTAGGAGAGTAAATTTCAATTTTTGAAACGATTCATTTAGAAACATTAGCTTATATAATTATTCGAATAATAAAAACCTTTTTATACCAAACAGTAAAACCCAACAAACTTCGAGAAGACCAACTTCTGTCGATAGATCCAGAATATTAATTTTAAATTTTCGCACGCTCTTGTTTGATATAGCTTATGGATTCCAGCTTTGTATTTCGAATTCGAGGAATACTTTGAAAAGTACGTATCTCGAAAGCTCCTCGCAAAACGGCATTGTGAGATGAATTGACACCGTGTTCGGAACTATGAATTGCGGAAGTCACCGACTGCTGATTCTGATAGCTCCACGGAGCAACAAACTTGCCTCTGGGTTCGATATAGGTCACGCATGAATTCTCATTTCCTCTTACGAGTGCACGGATATGAATAGCAATCCCGCAAATCCCTTTGCACGATGATCCAATACCTTGTTTGAGAATATCCGAACTGAAGAAGAGTTCTTTGTATTTGCATGGCATTTCTACGAAGTAGTTCTTCCTGATCCATTCCGCGAAAAGCTCTTTCCCTCTATTCGTGAGGTATTTCTCATCCTTCCACGTGACAACCGATAATCACACAGTGCTTATGCGTTATATAAATAGCCTAACCTTTAGGATACGCTTAGGTAATTAGAAAGGGGTCCGGATTTTTATACAGGTGAACAGAATCGGTTGCGGAATGCACTGTCATCTTGGTTCTATGGATTCCTAAGGAAACTTACGGAATGGAAACCAAGGAATGTCACCATGGAAACGCTAGAATTTACCTATAGAAAAAAAATCTAACATAAATTAACTAATAACAAATAAACCGTGAGTAAAAAGGAGTCCCGTAAAAAGTAAATTCGATAGTGATAAAACGCTACTCCTTGAACGTGCGAATGGAGTCGTGAAACCGAATTTATATGGAGCGAGGCTTGCATGAGACTTTAAATTTGGCTCCTCCGTCGTGGTAGTACCTCTGTCCTTGGGCTCGAAAATTTTCCGTTCTATTTAAGGAAGGGAAAAAAATTCTGTCGTCTCTTTTGGCAACGGAACTCGTCGTTTTATGGCCCACGTTTTTTAAAAGCGGAGTTAAGGAGTTCGGATGAACTTCTGTAGAGAAATGTTTCTGGATCTTCGGAATTATATAATTTGCGGCAATGGAACACGCTCTGCTGACAAGTAGCAATCACGCGATGTTTTCTGTACCAATTTTTTAAAAATGAACTCGGAAAATGAATTCAGAAAAGACAATCGGATATTTAAAGAAGTGATAACACATAAGCTTTCCTTTTAAATGGAATCTGATTCACCGTTAATGGGTTAACTGTTCTTTTTAATAATTTTGTGTGACAAGTGCTAGTTGAGTAAAAAAGTACGTATATAGATTTTATGTACTTTGGAAATTTGGTAAACACCTAAAATATTGCGTGATCGAAATTGAAAAATATGAAAAGTAAGACTTAAGAATATAAATAAATATTTATTTAGTGTAGAAGTTTAAAGAAGGTTGTTTACTTTTCATAGATCAAAAGAAGCTCATAAAGAGCGTTAAGCTATAGATTATCTTTCACAATAGTGATAAACAGCTTCTTAAAAACACAATGAACTAACTCGAGTCATGTTTAAGTCCCGCGTAATTTACGATACATTTTAAAAAATTTCTTCGGGCAAAGATTAGCAAAAATATATCTCTTATGTTCTGTTTAGTCCACTCCAACTATTGTTTACATGAGTGAGAGTATGAATGCGAAATAGTAATCAAAGATGCTGGAAATAGGATGAATTAAGGACAGCCTTTATTATCTTCTCTGGGAAACCCTATCCTTCTCCCTTAGGGATATTGAGTAAATATAATGAATCACAACTTGCTGTAAAGAAAATTTTCAAACCTACATTGCCTACTTTTACTCCTATACATTGACAACTAATAACCTGTATTCGAACTGTAGAAACGAAACGATTCCTACCACCCTAAAAATTAGTAACATACTCATACATATCAGCCTTCTGATGCTGTTACCTCACTTTCTTCTCGCCTATATCACTCAGCAGATTTCGTAGGGCGTTTCTGGACTCCTTCCGCTTAGACCCCGTCACGGGATAGATAAGGTTCCTGATATACACAAAAAATTCGGGGGCAATCGTTGAGTCCGTCTCGAGGTCGTCTTTTCCCGTCAACAATCGACTTCCAAAGTTTTAGGGAATGGTCAGATCGCGTTCTGTATTACAAGTGCCCGTTTGAGAAACAAGAAGAACAAGACAGTTATTTTAGAGGATTTTTTGCATCGATTAGCAGAAACTGTATAGTGGAAAATTGGAAGAAATAACTAAATAGATTATAAGATTTAAAGTTCTAAGTATGATTGGGTAAGAGGGGCAAATACTAACAAAATAATAAATATACAACTATAGAAGAAAATTTAATGTAATTCAGCTCATTAACATCGATACTTTTACAGATTAATTTAAACGTTAAACTTTTCGAATCATCAAAGATCTCGGAAGAAGAATATCATACGAGTAAAACGAATTAATTTTTTTATATTTTCTTGCGTCCTAAAATAGAATCGTAACACATGGCATTGATACTGACTAAAAACTCATAAAATTTATTTTTCAGTCAATACATCCTCTGCTTATTGGAGAAATGACTAAAATAGGCATAAGTACATACAAAATATGACATTAATATTTAAGGACATTTATTGAGGGCAGCAAGTAATACGTACGAATCGAATTTATTTTTATGGAGCTTCACACACCGATCATTGCACAGACCGTAAAAGACTCGGACTTTATTTTTTAGGACAAAGTTCAATGTCTTCCATGATTACTCACAGTTAAGAAGTTCCGATTGGTTGGGTACAGTAAAATTTTCATGTCATTTTAAGCATTTCATAACTCATCAAGTACATTTTATAATTATACTGAACGGGAGCAAGGCTAATATTGAAGTGTGGTGCGAAATGAATCATTCATTCACACGGAATTGGTGTGAATTATGGGTGACAAACGGCTATTTGAAATGCAAAACTTTGAAAACAAATTAAGAGTCTTTAAATGAATTACACATTGGGTCTGAGTTTTACAAGTAAGTTACTATCTATTTCGATTCTATTTTAACTATTGCTTCAATTGTACTCAATTCAGAAGAGTAATTTAAGACACAAGGAAAAGATATCCGTGGGTACGATGGAAAGATAAAAAGAGGCAAGTTACAGGAAAAAGTTGTGCACAAGCAGAATAAAGCTGAGTATATAAATGCTGAATATATAATGGTATATATAAACAGTTCACGGTATATACAAATAGTAATCTACCAGTTCGATCATCAGGAATACAGTAGTAGGGCGATGGATACACTACTCTTTGCGTGAGCGTAAACTGTTAAGAAAAATTTCGCATCAACGACATCGTTCCGTAAACATTCTCCGGCGCATAAAAAAGCGGATTTTTTGTTTGCTGTGAGCAAACTCGCTGATTATCTAACCCGCACGATGTTTCGAAATATTTCATAATTGAACGCCGAACGCTACCGACCCGAGTTGCGTCAGAATGATCTTACCTTACGCTCCAACACGGAATGAGTGAAAGAAAGTTATCGAGGCGAGTAATTGGGTTACAAACGATGGACACTTTGAATGATTGGATTAACATGCCCTTGTACCTTACGATTCCTTCACATCCGATGTAGCATGCTATTCGATCAGCGTTATCAATCTCACTGTGTCACCTTTTCATTTTCAAATTTGATATCAGTATCAATAATACCATTAATAAGTATACAATATAGTTACAGTTTTTACTCGCTCCTAATAGAAATAAACACGAGCAATCATGCAGTTCAAGTTCAGGGATTCTCGAAGATCAACAATCTGTAGTTGAACGAAAACGAAGATTCCAACAATCGAATATTAACATTTCGGACGGATCAAAAAGGACAACATACGGTTAATGCGTTTCCTGTACCTAACTACATTCATAATAATCGTAATTTTTAAGCATGATTTATTTAGTGTTCTCCTTTTATACAATTTATATTAATTGATTTTGGACTTACACACGCCATAAATATACGTAATTAAATATTATCCTTCCAGCTAAATATTCTGCAATGCATTATAAAAAGCAATTGGATGCGATATAAATAAAAAAAGTACGATTGATGAAACGGATTCCATGATTACATCAGCATTCAATTCACTTCATGACCATGCAATTAAACTGATCTCAATAAAATAGTCAGTAGAGTACTATATTTTTTCCGACAATTTATAGTCTTAAAAACTATTGGTTTTCGCATCATGTATGCATTAATTCATGAATTTGATAACCGGAGGATGTAGATGCTTAACAAACTATACGAAGGATTATAAAATTTATCTGTCGAAGTCGCAAAATAATAGCATATCCATCTATTTCCGTACGGATTAATGTAAGCTTATAATGTACCCCACAATCATCATATAATAAATGAATGGAAGAGTTTAAAACGTATCTCCACAAGCATTCCAACGTCTTACGGATACGTAGCAATTAAATCTTATCGAGTTATCCTGGAATGCATCATGAGAACGATAAACAGCACTACGTACTGACACCATGGAAACACACATGGAAAACCACGATTATACTCGTATAGCTCATAGGTAAGCACGCATAAATATTAATCACTTATTATAATTTATGTATTAACTTTCGGACGCTTATTTACGTCACTTCCACATTGCCGTCACCGCAATATTGCAGTTCGTATTGTATTTCGTAGCTAAACTAATATCGCGTTCGTTCAACAAATAAAAATTGCCTATTTTCAACAATAGGCTTTTATACTTTCTCACAGGTCTCTAAGGAGGTGAGCCCAAGTTCTAACACCCCTAATCCCCACAGAGACACCTCAGGATGACCTCTGTTGTTGGTAGCCAATAACCATTTGACGAAAGAGAAAAAAACATCATCGATTAATGAAAAAAATGTCTTGAACGCGAAGTGGGCTGTTCACGCGTCTGGAGAATACATTCAGCGATACTGTGCTGCATCTTAGACAGGCTTGGCAACGCTGAGAGGAACGGAATGTCTTACAAAAGCGTTTCTGTGAGAGTGGATGGGGAGGAAGGAGATGTTCGTGAGGAGGAGATGAAAGGGGAAGTGGAAGAAGAAGGATGAGGAAAAGAGGGGCAAGAGAAAGGCTAAATAATAATTATATCTGCTTTATTAGATGCGAATTAAGGCCTCGGCAATTCTTACCACGAATCCATAATGAATAAACTTTGTGTGAGCAAGTTACTTCGTGGAATACCATGGTAATAGAGAGAAGAAACTTCGAGCAATTCAGAAGGGTTTATTAAATTATTTCGGAACTGATTTGAAAGTAATTATTAATGACCAGATGGAAGTTAATTTTAAAATTTATTTGTTAATTAGAGGCTCAATATTAATGTATCTCGTCACAAATTTATAAGAGTTTTTCCCCTGGATAGAAGTTAATAATTTAATAATTAACTCAATAGACAATAATTGTTAAATTAACTCAATATATTTTATCTTTAAATAAAACCAGAGGAATTGAACAAATACATTGCTTACATCATCAGCCCATTTCTAATCCATAAAGAGAAAAAAGTCCTGACCAGGATTCGAACCAGAGACCACGGCGATTCTAATCCAGGATAATGAAATCTTTGCTATACGCGGAGTGTAAGAAGTAGAAGGCCAAAGAAAGTAGAACAGAGAAAGAAAATGGGACAAACTGTGAAGAAAAAGAAATGAGGAAGAAGAAAAGCGAAAGTAAATGCTATTTAGGAAGCGATATATAGGAAGACCTCTGTCAAAAAGATAAGAATAGGAACGTAATATCGACATGCCTCACTGCTCACCTCTCCTGGGATTCATTGTAGGATAAACAGATGAAAAAATAATCAATGGAAGAGTTTTTACCAACATTTTTTGCGCTGATAGTAGAAACATCTTCCTGTACTATGCGGATATAAGCCTTTACGCAACTCACCAAGAATCATAAGTATTTGAATGAGAAAAATCGTTCTAAAACAGTCATTTATCAATATGAATCAAATCAAATTTACGTATATATACTGCAAGATAAAGACAAAAAGAAAACCATCACAGAATAAAAAATGAATAAATCGAAGGTTAGCGAGTATTACCATTAAATTACTGGCTATGAGCTGGATATACAGAAACTTTAATCACCAAATCTGAAGGTCTTGCCAAATAATCGATTTGACCATAGAAGAGTTAATTCAAGGCGAACACTATCAGCGAATTTCATTCTCGTGAAATTCGACCTTTTCTGAAATCAGGATACTACTTAAGATTGGATCAAATTACATTTCCACAAATGTATGGGTCGATATTTATCCGTAAACGATCACGCAAACTTCCCCATTAATAATACTCCATTTGCGGCAATTCGCGCCATAGCTGTCCACTTACGCTTGAAAGGAAACTGCAACTCTTAGAACAGGAAGTGAGTGAATGAGTGTAAGCTTTCTTGAAGATGAACCAAAAGAAAACTACTTTAATGACACTTTTCTTGGTAGAATGAGTTTCTGAAATATAACGGATAACAATATCATGTCGTAATTGGAAAATCAATCCAGATAATTGCCCGTCACAATAGTGTTTGCAAAATACAATAAGAAACATGAGTCAATGATAAGGATTTACCGCGAAGAGAATATACGTAGATTTTCCCAATCAACTTTTATCTGCGGACTTGAAAGGTTTTTATTTTGAAAGTTACTAAGTAACAAATGTTACCGACAGCCAATTAAGTCTTAAGGGAAGATTAAAGAATGAGTTAACCCCTAAAGTTAAAGTATTTTAGAGTAACGTAATATATTTGTTTTGATATAAGTTTCCAAATTCTCCTACACTCGTTGCTATCCATAAGAATTCGTAGTATGGGTATTAACTATAAACACATCGTGTAGCACGAAGTCTTCGTGCGATATCCGTGTGTATATGGGTCGGAAGTGGGAAGACAAACCGCGACTAGAGGAAGCGACCCGAGAGCCAGCGTGCACAAGCGTAACTATCTTGGATGCGCGTTATCTCCCTCTTGTGTCACGTGACATATGAGTTTACGCGAACTATCGCTTGTTTACCTTTCGGAGTCTCGCGTCGAATCTTCGAACGTCTCGACGAAAGCACGGATTCAGAGGGTTTCGAAGGGAAGCAGTATCTTCCAGAAAACATGGGGTGAACTTCATCGGGTATTGTTGAAGTAGCAGTTTAGGTTTCTAAGAACGGAATGGGTTATGCAAGCTTCGAGAATTTCCGAAGATGCCCGATGATTAACTGGCGTAATGTCAATCTGACCTAGTTTATCTCGATACTTCACGAGTTAATAAGAGATTTTAACGATGACAGGTAAAAAGTATGATATTCTTTTTAACATTCAGGGTCTTTTAGGATTCAATAACAGGTTGTATGACCATTCGTTAAACCTCTCAATAGCAACTTATGATAAAATTAAAGTCATAAGCACGCGAATTTAAAGAGCGAATAAAACACATATCCTGCCATAATAATTATTATCGTATTATTTACCATTGTTGTACAACGATTATTATGATTTTTTACCATTATTGCACTATAATTATGTCTATTATATACCATTATTGTATAACAATCATGACATTCTTTGCCATTATTGCGGTATGGGTAGAAGTATTGTTTTCAATTATCTTTCTCAATGGCTTCCTACCACAAAGTTCCTGAATCAATTCGTTATATTATAAACTGTAAGACAAACCTATACTTTGATGAACCTACGTAAATATTTCTTTTGTCCCGGCGTTTTCCCGATTGACTCCGCTCCATAATAAATTCCGCGATTGAAATTCTCGTACTCTCCGCTGGACTGATGACGCGTCGATTCTTTCGTCATTTCTAATCACTCATCGTGACTTGAAAGTCTGTTGGAATGCGAGCTCAATTTGAAAGTCTACTCTGGGTAACGCGTCCTCGGGTTTCTTTTAACACCTCGCGATGAATGAACGCCAATCACGTTGATATGGATTACTCTAATTAAAGTCACATTTGAACTCAAAAAATTAAAGCGTAGATTCGGCGTATAGATATCACTTAAAGGATGAGGAAGGTGAATGTATGTCAGAAACTCTTTTTAAGCCGTAATGGATGGGAGAGCTAAGCGTTTGGATGCAGGCGAAGTCGCTAGAAAAAAAGATTTACCAACTTAAAATTGCGAAACGGCTGCGTCTTATCCGAATTAAGGATTATTGGGTTAGATTATCAAGTTCGATTGGTTATTCATACGAAGACTTAAAATATGAAAATAGTAACTATACAAAAGGAATGGGACTCGACCCAAGACCTCCTTGATTTAACATTATTGCTTAATAAATTAATTTATCGAGCCATAACGTTTAAATAGTCAATTAAGAAGGTATTATACGGACAGTTTGGAGATTCGAATCCGATATTTTCCTTTCAACTGTAATCTTTCGTAAATCTTTAAAATTCATTTTATTTCTCTATCGAGCCAAATATTAATAAAAAATCCGTATCCATTACTCGCGAAATTTCGCGACTAAAGAGAAACTTCATTGACAATTCCACTGGAAAATTCTTAGTAGAATTTCTCCGAATTTAGCATCGATTCGTAGAGCAAAGGACTTAAATTTACCTATATAGAATACCTCCCTTAGGAACTATATGACGATGCTTTAACATTTAGAGGGATGCGTAAAACAAACTTGTTAAGCTAAGAGCTATTAATTATACAAAGACCATTCTACTTGTATAGAATCTTAACTGTTCCTGTAACTTAACATTCAATCAGTATGCACTCCACAGCTGATACACTTGTAAAAGCATAAACACCTTGCGAGGTGATGACTAATCAGACCAATACATGCGCCGGGTGACGTTTCAGGAAAAAAGAGAAGAGCGTTAATCGCAGCTAAAGCGCAAACTATATCTTTTAAGCTCTGATAAATGGGAGTCTGCGATAACGAATTGTTAAACATAAGCACTTGCGAAACGAAGAGCAGTGGGATGGACGACGAGTCAGCAATGCAGCAGATAACTTGTCGTAACTGAGAAGAGCAGCTGGAGGCGACTATGTTTAATGATTTTTAAATGCATCGAAAACTTTAGTATATCCGGAAATTTTAAACCGATAACTTCCGATATTAATCATTACTCCAAATGGTGCAATCATGTTCCAAAAGGAGTGTGTTACATAAAAACATTTCAATGAAACCATTAATTTCTATTAATTAGATGGATAGATTTCTATTAAATAATTCTTATTAATTTTACCCAACTTAATAGAAGATGCACGCATTTCTGTAGACGGTAGTACGTGGATATGAAAACAAAGCCAAAATTCAGTTCCAAAAGACGCAGTTGGATGGATTAAGACCTTAAGTAAATGTTATTTCAAACGAACAGCTATCTGCAAATTCCTTGGGAATTAACTGGTATTTTCCTTGATACCTCAAAAGGAAACAAAAGAAATCTTTAATCTTTTCCCCCAATAAAGATATCAACAACGTTCTTTCCAAGTTCAAATGAACACGCAACACCACGCCTGTCGTCCATGCAGCTACTGACGTCTTACTGCATGTGCAGCCAAACTTCTTTTTCACCAACTCTCGAAAATAGTAAATGAATTACTTCTAAGGAGAATGTAATATTCTAACAACTTTACGCCTTCCATCAAATCTATAACAAGGTTCAATATTGAAGGAATAAATATTTTTTTTATAAAGGTGCGATTATGTATTCTTATCAAATATCGAATAAGTGAAAAATCCGCATATTGCATTGCACTTCTATTAATATACTTACTACTACTGACACCACGATAGGTATGTTGTAAAAGGACTATTTTTAACTCGAACTGCAAAACTCGGATTTCTGGGCGAAAATACAGCACGCGAAGAGAAATCCTCAGGTAATCTATCTTCGGAGAAATTCCACGCATATCTAAATTGGAGAAATAACTCTGAACTTGAATGAAAATGTTGTAAGAGAATCATGGGAGCACAAAGTATAAATTCCCTCCTCTCTTATCAACGCACGCAAGAAGAATTAAATTGAATTGGATAAACGTAACAACACGTGTAAAATTGACTCTTGAACTACCTCTTGCGTAATACATGTACTGCGTGTACTTTAAAACGGAATTTTAGGATAAAGAAATAGATTTAAAGATAGAAGTTTTTGTGAGGCCCTACAAAGTTTTTTAGTACCCTTCACAAGAGTTCTACCGATTTAAACATAATCCTCTGGTCGTAATCCAAAGTGCTCAAACAGAGTACAGTATTCGAATTCAAAGAAACTTGGGACAGCACTCTAGGTAGTAAAGAGATCTAAAGTAGCACAGATGAATAGTAAAGGGTTATAAATAACAAGGGCAGTACGGCTGGGAATACTTTTCCAAAGAGTTGGGCAAAGGGAAAAAGAGCATTAGTGTACTACAGAATCGGAAAGGGTTCTTGTACGTCTCGAAAAAGAATCGCAAGAGGAAGAATTTTAAACAGCTGCGGGTTTCCAACGACAATTCAAGAAGTCAACGATTACCCATTTCGATTAAAGAAGTTAATTACTATTCTCCAACGGATTTAATGAGTCGAGAGGGTCTCATGTAGAATAAGAAGTGATCCTTTACACAAGGGTTTTTGCTTTTGGATTCGAAACGAGTTCCATCTCGTAAGACATTAAAGGATACCTGGCGATAAAGCAGACCTAAAGAGAATTCTCTAAAACGTTGAATTACATTAATGAAAAGAAGTATTTGCTTCCAACTTTGTTAGCAATCACTTACACCGTACTTCTCATACGATACAGAGAGTTCTAGCAGGTTGCTTTCTGTACTTATAAGTTATCAACCTTCTTAGTGTCAATTTAAACTATGAAATAGGGTCCTTTACTTAAACTAAGTTACCAATACGTAATCTTTTGAGAGATGATTATTATTAGTGCATCTTTTCTTTGCTTAGAAAGGACTTTTGTGAAATATTTAAAGCACCTCTTGAGTCAAGAAGACATAAGTCATATGTGACTGTATCAAAATCAAAGTTCATCCTAGTAGAATCAACAAAAGCCAAACTTAAATGATTATCATTATTTTCATTAAAATATGCCCTATTGTTAAAACAATGATAGTCAACAGCCATTATACAAATGATATTTACAACAACTATACGTAGAGATATTACAGCAACATCGCTCGTCAAAATAAACCATCAACGCAACGTACTTTCACTCTTAAAAAGCACTAATATCCCCATTCAGACCACCAACTCCGTAGCCAATCTTTAGGATTCATTGAAAGCTTAAGAAATACCCTCTTTGTCACTTGTAATTCTAACCGCATCCACCTCCGATTCCCATTTTTACGCCCCCTTTAATAATTCCACCTCCCTTACATACAGATCCGTGGAATAATGGCACTGTCTGCCTGACTGAAATCATGATTCGAACCTCCACTGAGGACACACGCACGCCTGAATTCTAACCTTACGGAATCCATTATTGGCCCCTCTAACGCGGCCTCGGCAGCGATATAAATACCAGACGCCCCGGCTCGCCTAGAAGGAGGAGTATGAGCACCGATTTATGGAATCGAAACCCCTTTCCATTAATAAGATAGGTGCCTCCGAATTCTTTCCTTTATCCGTGGCTACGCACCTCCGTCCTCCAGTCTGCGCTACCCACACTCCGCATCGGGATGAATGGTATGAACGAGTTCAGTTCCCGCGAACCCGATAGAATTTCATGGTCGAAAGCTCTCTCTTTTTTTTTTCGTGATGAACGATGCCCAGACGATGGCTGGAATGTTGGAAAGGTCACGTCTTTGAAGTCGCTGCTTTCCGCCGGCTGGAAATTAATGAGGGATAGATGGATTTGGGGGAAAAGAGGTTCTCGATGAAGGGGCGTGATTGGGCTAATTATTAATGTTTCTTCTACCGTATGATCGAAAGGGGGAAAGGGTTTATCGTGTTTGAGGAAATGATAGGGTTTTCGGAAGGGCGTTTAGAGAAACGCATCTGAAATTCCATTGCCATGCAAACATTATTAGCAACGTTAACATTAGCAACATGTTAGTTACAGACAATTGAAGAGATGCAGCAAAATACTACCGTCTCATAATAGTGGCATTTTGACGTGATTGTCGAACTACGTCAACATTGTTAATCAATGTTACCTAGAATTATGTTCCTTCCAACAATTAATAGATTTACGATATCGAACTTCTATGCTGTAACTATTAATTACATTACAACTACTAATTACAATGCAAGTTAATGGATTAAATTCTACCATTAAAAGCTAATTACCGGAGCCTTTATTAATTCCCATAATTCAGCTTGTGTTATTGTTCTTCTAAAGAATATTTAACTCCTGAACTGATAAATAACATTGCTTCTGAGGGAATATAGAGTATTTTTTCAATAATATATCTTTGTCAGTCCATCGATTTCTGTATTCTGTTTCCATTTCAATCCGGTTCTGTTCTTTTCCCTTTCAGTGGATTAAAACTCCTTCTATTTTCATAACGTACAATTATACATATATATTTTATATACTATTATATACACGTATTATATTGAGACCGGTAAGAAGGCTTCCGTGATTAAAAGCGACGTAAATGCAGATGTCCGCACGCAACCTGGCGGGAGGACGTATCCAAATACGAGACCTTGATTCCACGCTTACGCACGGGCGGAAAACTTTCCGGCCTGGAGAGCGCACGCTAAATCTTTCCGAGAGGTGGAAGCACGCTCGAAGCACGTGGACCCGGTTCGCAGATGGCGTGACATCATCGCCAGAAAAAGAAAAAAACGATCGAAAATGATGAAAAAAACAAGAGGTCCCATAGGCTATCCCTGGGGAACACCTCTAACGACTCATTATATTGGGATCACCGCCCGAAGGAGTTCTTTGAACTCGATGGCTTAAGAATACCGGAAGAGATTTTGGGCGGATTCCTAGGAGATAAAGCGAGGATTTTATTTGGCAGTACCCCTGTTCGGGAATAATTAAAAATCGTGAGGAACGGGATGATCGTGTTTTCGAACGGAGAAGGTTTGGACGCGGCTATTTATAGAGATCGGAATCAATGGCTTTGTAACCCAGGAGATATGAAACTCCGGTGGTGATTTGAATTTTAAATCGGATTCTACCAGAATCTGAAACAAGGATTCATTTATTTGCCTACGCTCTTATGCAAATTATGAGATCCGATTCTGAATAACAGCGTCCATTCTATTCAGAGGCGATTGCTGTTTTAAGTCTCACGTAATAATTATATACGAAGGTATGCGACGACTTATATATTAGTCAGTCATTCTAATGAAGGATACAAAGTTAACATTACCAAGCTGAATACTTATGATGTTAGCTTCTTAATGTGAAATTGAGCCTCTAATGAATCAACACAGTACTAAAAACCCTTATGTCTTAAATGATAATTTGACTAATACGAATAAATAAAACCTAAAATGTATAAGTATATAAGGTAACAGATAAGATACAAAAATTACAATATATATTCGTAACTAGGCAACTTCGACTTATAAGAAACATTAAGTATTTACATTAAAGAGTACATACTTGTTTTCCAAAGCTACTTTAGCATCAAACGTAGGAGAGAAGCTAGTAAAAAAAACTTTAAAAAACATCCACCACCAGAATTCTATACGATACGTATATATTATCCTATTTTCACTCGAGGAATCCTAACAAATGGACAGAAAATAGAACGTGTGGGAAGGCGGAAAGACAAACGGTTTGGTTCCTAATTATTTGGATCCAAGTTGAACACAGCCTGAGGGGTAAATAGATATTCCGTCGAGAAACAAAGCGAATTCTTTTCTATTCTATTTGCAAATGGAGCGGAATAAAAATTTAAGACACGGCTAACTGCCTCACCGTTGCCAAGGCTGCAAAAATAGACACATAGATCAGTTGGGATTCTAGGAACCAGATTGGTCATCCAACGAAAAGGAAAGTTGATTAAAAGTAAGAGGAGTGGATGAATCAGAATATAATTGACTACGAAAGAAATCTCCGCAATTACAAACCAAAACTCACGTGAGGAATATCTGTACCTTTAGACAATAAGAACTGAAAACCGTCTACTTTCATTCCCGAGAATCAATAATTCAAATAATTTGTTCAAATCAGATGTAACACAACCTAATTGCAAGAATACCGATGATCTTAATTGTTGAAATTTATCTAACTATTCACCTTTAGACATTGTTGGCAGGTGCAATTGTTTTAGAAGAGACATTATGGTTGCCAAGTAGGTCTTGGGTTTTACCTCTCACTTCTACGCGGAAGTACACCATCATATCATCAAAACATAACACTATTTGCAGTAGCACCATAAATTATTGTTATTTCCGTTTACATTTAGAGGTGCATAAGACTGTATAACAAACACGTAAACTCTTTTTACAATTATAGACACAATATCAACGAAGAATTTTACCTAAAAAATTGTAAGACTCACAAATATCACTATAATATTTACTCAGTGTATAATTATAACCATCACTGAAAAGTTATGTTTTTCACTTCAATAATAATTCACGTTTCTTACAAATTCTCATACAATTTTTACCACTGACCCTATCTCAACAACCATTAATAACAACCTTCTAGTATGTAACAGCTTGTCAAAGAAGCAATCGCCATGAAAGTCAAGTAAGAAATAAGACCCGTAATCCCATCCAAGGAAGACGTTACAGCCGCCATAAAACGGGACAAAGAGCAATGTTTTTATTGGACTAATTGGACAGCTCGATGATATCTACGGACGAATTGCGAGAGAAACCATAGTTTCACATAACTTTATGAGAACAGAAGTTATACTGTATTTAGTTTTTCCAAGAACAAAGACTTCGTATTGTGCACGAATATGTTTCAGTATATTATCTAAAGAATAATTAATTCAGAGAAGAAAGTGCTTGCAAATACATTTGGTTATGATTCTATCTTAATAAATAAGCCCTATCCAATTCAATAACTATTATCCTTTCTCTCAAATCCCGAAACGTACTGATGACTACGTGAAGTGTTTTTTAATCCCTACATAATTATAACTTATTAAAAAAAATCATAAATGTATTTTTATTAAGTTCAAGTAAGGAATCAATCGAAGGAATTCATTTAAACTATGCAAAGGAATCCTTAGCTTGCACTTTCCGTTATCGTAAGTGAGGTGTCCATTCCCTTTGTAATGGAAGATGAAGAGATGTTTACACGATCGAAAGTGCTTCGATAGGAATGCTCTTAACTTTTAATTGAATCCCAGCTGATACTCATGAGCGGATCGGGTTGAATGTTCACTCATCGTCTGCATTCTTTACAGACGTGAGTCATTCTTAAGGATGGGAAATCCTGATTGGACGAAAGATAAATGGAACCCTAAGGGTAGATGTTGGATATATTTTAGAAAATAACATACTCACTGGAATAGCCTTTGATGTATATTAAAAGATAGTAAAAAAAAGAATTTCCACGATTCCACATAAATTTCTTAAATAAAAAACCGCCTTAACTTGTAACGATTAAATCTTTAATTCAGTTAATAAAAGAATGAACAGATATATTCAGAAATTAAATATTCGAACGTAAAATTAGGTATTCAGAGACTGTTGGGCTAAGATCGTAAGTAAATTTTGGTTAGCTCACTAATATTAAGAATCCTATTCTTTTTTCGTAGCTTAGTTATTTATTTATACATACGTTAATTCTTCTCTATTATTGAAATACATATGAGCGAACTATGTATAATCTTTTCTCCGTGCCAAAGGGTTTGGATAGCATGATTTAAAGAGCCTAAGGAATAAATAAACGACATTGGAAGATCAGACCTACAATTCAAGGGAAGAGATGGAATGCTAACAACGTACAAGAAATTATCCCATTCATTTTTCTCAATACTCTGAGATATTTAAATTTCCCACAAGCAATGAACTTAAAATGAAATAATACAAACTTTAATTCGCACAATACGAAACCTACAAATCTACGAAGAGAAAACAGATGGATTCGAAATACGGAGACGGTGATGAGATTCTAGGCCATCTACCTTCCTTTTGGCAAAGGTCGTTTAGGATGGTAGAGGTGTCAAAGAACTGTTTATTGCCTTCCATATAGAATACGTCGCCAAGGCTGTAAAAAATTGACTTAAGTAGTTTGCCAACCGAGAACACGTGAATAGATTCCCCATGTCCAAAATGATTCCGAGAAGGATGATATGGGGATTTCCTATTCGGCTTTATACATTATTCAAACCTGGAAACACTTTTTATGATCTAAAAAATCCAAATTATTTTTTTCAAGGTTCTTCTACGACTAGTTAAATATTCTACGTATGAGCTATTTCAAGGCGTGGCAAAGATTTTTACGTTGCATAAATCAAACTGGATTTTCACGATTGATGATGATTAAGCGTCAATATTAAGTCTTGAATTGATTTATTAAGTATACATGTATATCCTATATAGCTCGTGAATTACACTGAAATATTGTAAAAGTAGCATTACCAACAGCCCGTCTCCTTGAAGACCGAAACAATGAATACAGATAATAAAATTATGATAGTTATTATTTGATTGTATTATTGTCTAATTTGTATTATGCTAAAAATACTAACAATTATACGCTCTAAGTACATAATTGCCCTACTGTTAAAAACTACCACAATAATAATGACTATTAGTGCTTCGATTAACGCTAATAATTCCCAAATAATCATTATCACATCATTCATACGTTCACATAAGTAAATTAAAGAGCCAAATTTGTAGAATCATCCCTAGCGATGACGTAGTAAGATCGGCGTAACTTTCCTCGCCTAGGAACCACAATCAGTCTCCGCCATACGCTAAGAAACCAATAAATTTCAATAAGATGACCTAATAATATAACAAAAGCGTCCTTTAAAATGATAAAGGAATACGTCTGAGGAGAAAACAACCATCCCCTGCGTATCCATGGTAGCGGAGAATGTCCTGTAGAGCGGAAAACAATAACTCTGTTTGGCCTCTGTAAAATTGGACGGCGCCGTAACGGATGGCTGATTGGAAAGGATTGATTCTGACGAAGATGTATCGATGGAGGGCAATTGGGAAGAGGTCAAACGGCGTCCATTCTTCCAATTGAGAGGCACGTGATCCCAGACAACAATGCGCCTCGGATCAAATAGAAATAAAATAGGAATTCGTCCAACGAAGCAGATGCGTAGTAATGCCGCGCGATATGGATTACGCTGAGATTCGGAAACAAGGGAATTTTCATTGTATTGAACTCCAAGAAAGCAAACGCACTGTGATGCTTATGGTAAGGTAATCGATTAGAAAAATAAGAAAATAGATATGAGTGTAAATACCTCAATTCAAAAACCTGTCTTAAACGTATTATTGGGTACAGAAGAAATATTCTAACCAATCTTATGCAAGATACTCTCAAAGAGACCTACCGTAAAGAAGTTACCGAGTACATAAAAACTCACTCATATTCTCACTCTCACTCACATTCGGCCTCTCAAAAACATTACGTTTTTCTTGAACTTTGTGAGCTGGCCGACTTATAGAGCGGAGATTTGTCCGTGAAGGACCACATCTTGCAATACTCATAGAGACATCTAGCTCTAGAAGCGGACAACTTCGTCTATATTCAAATTCCTCATCTATACTTTCTCATCAGTTCAGAATTTTAATTAAAAAGACTATCACTGCCTGCTTTGGCGGAGGAGTGAACACACTTTTACTTTCCAAACCCAAGGTCCTGAGTTCGAGAATCCCGGATGATCGGGAATCGGGAAAAAAAATTCCGGTAAAAAATAGATAAATTAGTTCCATAATTGTTAGGTTATTGAATAAAATTTTAGGGGCTAGAAATTGATCAACCATTCATTATCATTTACATTATTATGATTATCAACAGCTTGGTTAAATAACTGTCGATTATTTGTTGCATTGTAACAATACGGACCGCTAATAAATTTAATCATAATTGATTATTGGTTAAATTATAAACGCCAGTGAATCATACAATTATTGTTTACATTGTTAGGATCATTAACAATTAATCGACGAATGAATAGTTGTTTAAAAATACACGTATACAATTATCTCCGACAATCATTAGCTGTGACTCCTTCGCCTCAAGGAGTCTACGGTTCTTTCTAAAATCATTATTTGAGTACGAAACCAGCCTCGGCTGAATTCCTCCATATCCTTGAGTGCGAACGACTAAAAAAAAAAGTTTTACGAGTGACCAACGACGGCGGCGCCTCGAGACATCTCCTCGACGGAAATAACGCGGGCGCGTTCGTAAGACTCGGAAACGAAAACGAAAAGATTAAAATAAATCCCCCACGACCGTAGGAGACATTGTTGTCTAGGCGACGAGTGAAAATAACGAGGGGATTACGGTAAGGACGTGAAGAGCACGTGATTCCCTTGGCAACGGCGCAAGGGAAAGGGAATTGCGTGGGAGTACGTGATGCTAGGGTTGCTTCCGTTCCGGCGTGAATTTATAACGGTTATCAAGTTTTCAGGGTCCTTTTTGGAATTTATTAATCTTGGAGTGGAAGCAATTTTTTCTTGAAATATCTTCCGCGTTCGAAGTGCACTAACGTTTAAAAAAAATGCGTAGCTGGATTGGAAAAAAATAACCAGAACTGTAAACCGAATTCAAAAACAACGATCCTTGAACCTTGGAAACTAAAATTAAAGCTTCGCAGCATATATTTAACCTATCTCTAAAAATTTCGGAAACATAGGGCTGAAGATGAATCAGGATGTATTTATTGAGAGAAAAATCTGAAATTCTAATTTTGATGAAAAACACTCAAAAGACAAAAGTGCATGGAGATTTTCGTTTTCTTTGGAACTAGGTAAAATTACATAAATTGAATCAAATAGAGAAAATTTTATAAATTTCAAAGTAAAGTATTGCTTATTTTTTATGTACCTATTGTTTGCAAAGTAACTATGTTATTATATATTTGGATCATAGGAATTTTAAAATTATAAAATTATTCAACAATTAGTATACCTCAATGGTCCCTAAGAATAAGACCTTCTTATCGTAAATGATTGTGAATATTAAAGGAAAATTGAAAGACGTAATGATTCAATACTAATCAAGCATTTCAGCGCCGATTAAAATTTTAACACACGTTTGACTAAATAAACAATAAGACTAATTTGCAACAATCAGAACAATTCCTGAATCCAACAATGTCAGAAATTACGTGAAAAGAATTAGAACGACCTAAATTTCCA
Organism: Pantala flavescens; assembly: GCA_020796165.1. Taxonomy (NCBI): domain Eukaryota; kingdom Metazoa; phylum Arthropoda; class Insecta; order Odonata; family Libellulidae; genus Pantala; species Pantala flavescens. Next base: position 41,271,279 of record CM036881.1, on the reverse strand, counting down.
TTGTTACAATAGTGAATTCGCATATTAGAAGATATAAATCCATCCCATTCGAATATATGCATATTTTTTACCTTAATCCAGTCCTCAAGCTAATAATGACCAATTCATAGAGCTCGCTCACGAACCCTCTATTCCCTGAATTTAGGTCGAGCGCTTCCATACCTTTTCCCCTTGATTCCGCTATTCATCCAGTTCGGATGGAGTGCCCTCTCCCAAAACGCTTTGCAAGTTTCCGATTCGAGGACAAAAAGACAGCTGAATGGGCAGGAATTAAATGCAGCCAGCGATTTCCTCGTATAATTCCCAAATCGAAAAGTTTAATTTGGGATAATCTTCTTTAATTTAATCAACTCTTTAAACGACGATTAATTTCGAGTAAATTTGCCTATGATATTCTGACTATTTAACTGTGATAATCGTTTTTCTCTTTATAAATAAAAAATTCCTGTCCAACAATAAAGGATCATTATTTAATAGACCTCAGTCGTTTTTAGCTGATTAGCGTCATTTTAAAATTACATTGTAGTTGAATTTCTGGCTTAAATAATAATTTCATTAAATCCGAAGGGAAACTGTGGGAAATTAATTAAGATATAAATAAATTCAATTAACTATTGAATTTATTGCGCATTCAATCCCCACAATAATTCCGAAAATTATATAAATTAAGTTCAAAATTCACCCTGATATGTTGACAGTATCTAAACCCTATAAATAATAATGATCCGGCAATTAAGTTGATATTTCAAAGCATACGTATAAAGTTTAATTAAATTAATAAATATCTTAATAAGTTAACGAGCTAAATTGTTCTACATCATAGAGGTTTATTTTCAATAATATATTAAAAACTGATTTAAAAAGTAACTTGTTTGACTACGAGCTATTTTTATCGTTTATTTTCGTTCATTTCTATACGCATGTAATATGTATTTTATATAACCTAAGAGGATAATAAGTTCAACAGAATGCAATTGTCTGATTTGATGAGATAATTTGATGTAACAATAATGAATAACAATTCAAATGTTCACCGAATAGGAGCAAAACAATGAAGTGTACTTCTAAAAAGTACATATTATAATGCAGCCTTTAAGAATATCTACAATTAAAGTAGGCACTCAATTCTTTTAATTAATTTATTATTTTCGACTTGAGAATCCTTCATGTCCTAGAATAATAATTCCATTTATTTTTTCACTGCGTATTTCAATGACAAGAACAATTTGAAACGTACGTAACACGAAATGTTGTAAATTTAGTTCCTTTTGCGTAGAAAGGAAAGTGTGTTCAACGGACCTAGAGAAGACAGATGATGGTAGAAGAGACTTTGCTGTGGAACACAAATATAACTCAGAGACGACGACGTCTGGGCGTATTATTAGACGCCTTTAGAACTCTTTCGGACACCTAAAGTGAGACAGACCTCTTCGGGAATATTGTCTTTTTAGAGTTGGGATATTTCAAATACTAGGATCCTTGTAACGTAGGAAGTTTTTCTAAAAGCCTCATCATATCAGACGTAACATAACAGATGACGATACAGGAAGGTACAAAAAAATTTACTCTCTGACATTATATATTTTTTACCAAAGATATAAAAAAACACTCACCCACTCCGTTTAGCATAGGAACAACTCTTAGGAGAACAATGAAAATGCGATGAACTCACCTGAAATGAAAGAAAATATTATAAGTATAAAAGAACAGAAAATTTTAAAACTACATACAATTACAAGAAATGTCAAACATTATTCAACTGGTATTTAAATCGATGGAAATGTTTAAATATGCTATAGCGAAAGTTTTACAACCCCTCTAAATAATTATTACAAATTATATAAAAGTTCTTAGGTTAATTAATTCTTGATATATCAACTGAGTAGTGGAGTTCTCTATCAACTAACCCACCATAAAATTATAAATAAAACAAAATGAAAAATAACTTCTATAAAAATAAACGATGAAAAAGTATACACAAATTAGCAAATCAACACTAATCAAAGCAAATCAATAATGGAAAACGAAAAAAAACGATAAATATTTCGGCCACATAAAGGAAACAAGCATGATGTTCTTCCCATAATTCTTAATGCACTCATACCTTACCAGCATTTACAGCTGATGTTAACAGCAGTTAAAATTCACGTGACTCTCTCTTAGACCCTCAAAAAACCACACAGTATGCACACGTAATCAACACTAGACCACTGAGCACTCCTAAACCGCAAGCTTTAAATGATGACCTAACACAGAGAAAGAGATTAATACTGACTACTCGTTAACACTTTTCTACTGTCTCCGAAGACGTTACGAATAGAGTTACTCCTTCCAAAGTACGCAAGTAAAACAAATGCAATTGATTAAAAGGGGAGAGGGAGGTGTGAGGATTTCACAAGGTAGCCAGTTGTCTCCAAGAGTGAATCACACACGCATAGAATACGACTGTCGTTGGTGATTTATCGCATCTAAGTATGACTAAGACTAAGAGCTATAATTAACGAGCTTTGAGTATAATAATGGAAAACTTGGGTTTAGATAGATATCGATTACCTTCATTGTCTAAGCTCGCCTAATTGATGACTAAGAACAAAGCGAGGCATGGGTCATAAGGGTACATCAATTAGTAGGACTTGAAAAGTAGATTCGAGTGGTAGCCAAAGAATGGTAATACGATATGATACACTTGATACACATCGAATTGTATTTCTGAGAGTCTTTATAAATTACTTGACTTACGTTCAATAACTGACGACTATATTAATAAAATTAAATTTTAAAAGGCCCCACAAATAAAACTAAGAAGTGCGCATTAAATATATAAAGTTTCAAACTATATTTTAAGGGAAACGAAAAAGAACCGTAGTATTTTTCTACTAAAATCAGATTAAGTGCCACTAATGTTTTCCGATACGTTGGACTAAGTTAGGAATGGTTTCTTTCTTTCATTTACAGAAAATAAAATTCTCAATCAAAAATAACATTGAAAATAGATTAACTTCATGATGGCTAATGATTTATAAAAATTGATTACTTGATGCCCCAGTTTAATCTGCTATTATGGCGCTGGCTTTAATTTACACACGATTCCCTGGCTAACATTAAAGGGACAGAGTACAATGCATTAACGTAAATGGGACAAAAGAGATACAATGCACCTCAATTACAGGGATGGAAAGCAGTTTGATAACGCTTCAATGCCCTTACAACTCTATTTAAGTGATTAGGAATGGGATGATCAATTAATGGCCCTACAAATTTCTTTGTATAAGTTCGATAGAGGAAAAGGTATGTCCCATGAGAATCAGAAAATTTCATCATTTCTTTCGAAAATTTTAATCCAAAATATTTCGAAAGAAACCAACCTCAAATCATGAACTTGTTCAAATAAATATGCGCATTCTACACTTATTATATTTTTTTCGTTCTGAGTCATACGTTTCTCTAATTACGCAATTTTTTTTAAAGTATGTTACGCTTTGTGTCGCAATATTTGTAAATTTGTTATCTTTAGCAAAGGATTACGAAAATATCCTCTAGCTATGATCCTTCTCTTCCTTCCATACATGAAAAATTTCGCAAATCCGCTCCCAGTTAGTCATGGAACGAGTGAATAATTAACAAATTAAAAAACAAAAAGTTCCCTCTTTATCTTAAAGTTTCCAGAAAACGCCATCAAGGTTAAAAAAATACAAATGCAGTCTTATGTAAACAGAATCGTCATTTGCACATGCTCCAGATAAGTAATATCTGTTTGCGAAGACGCTGCTAGAATTCTGAGAACGAAATTACGTAATTAGAGAGAATTTCGCGTAAGCCTGAAACAAAAGAGACGCGATTTCTAATAATTTCAAACAAACCCTTGTTCTTCGGTTATTCTAATTAAGATTCCCTTTGAGATAAGATTCTTTCTGTTTGATAAATCATTTCGTGGAATAATTTATACTTTAATAATGAGATAATTAACTAAAGCAAAAAAGGATAGACAGATAATTCCATTAAAGATGAATTATAACTAATCCTGGGGCCAAATAAATATTTTGCTCACTCATCTTATCACAGTACACAAAAAAGCTGAATTATAATCTAATTTACAAACAGAACATAAAATAGAAAACAGTATTTTTCTAAAACAACATACACTAGTGACCAGAAAGAAATAACAGCCTGTAACCGGTTTGGAGCTGCCTAAATCCGGAATTCGACCAAGAGTTACCGATTCATTAAACTTTAAATCTCGGTTAAATATCTTATTTTAAAAATGTGCCCAATAATATTATTTACAGCTGTGTATATGCATCAAAAAATAGCATATCCTGGCGATACGAAAGAAATAATCGCTTTTAACCGGTTGGGATCCGTTCGTAACCGGAACTCGACCGATGAAAACCGGTTTATCCGAAACTAAGAAAAAAACCTAATTCCTATTCTACTTCCTCATTCCTGAACGAGCTTTCAGCATCACCGCGGGTGATTAGGGCAACAAAAACACCGAATCATTATCTCACAACTCCCGAATACTCGGCGTAACAACCCATTCGGTGAGATAACGAAGGGCGAAATAACAGGTGTCAAAAGGCGGGTGAGAAACAAGCGAGCTACGAAAACACGGAAATACCAAATCCCGAGCGAGTGGGTATTCTTCCTCCATCTCTCTTTTTTAGTCTCTTTTCCCTTTCTACGCCAGCGAACGCCTCCCTCGCTACGTCCCCTCTTTTTCGTAAAAAAATGTACCGCGAGTAAAAAATAAACCTACTCTCGCCCCACTTGGCAACGGACCAAAAAAGTTCCCCGCGTTTTAAATACGCCCTCGGAGAGAAAATGGGGATCAATTGGAAAGGGTCCCAGGCACTGGGAGATTAAGAGAGGAGTTCGCTCCGAAGCAATGTCACCGAATGCAACATGATTTCAAATCCGATGCGGATTTGCGTGAAAAGCGTATAAATACGTAAGATGTTCACGAGTCAATCAAAACCGACGAGCCTTGAATATTACTGATATCAGAACAATGCTAAAATCAATCTAATTGAAACAAAACCACGGATTGAAAATTAGTGAAACGATCAAATTTTATCTCTGGTCGAATAATTCGTTTGTTTTGACTACAAAAATTCTTTCATTCTGTCATTAATTCGTATTTAATTGTAAGAAAAAATAAATATTACGCTTAAGCGTATTGAATTAATTCCTGGTAGTTTCAATGTTACGGAAGTTGAGTTAAAAGAGGAAGCAAAGGGTTTTATCTATTCCAACAATTAGCATAGTATCTACTCGGCTGTAAAGGATGCATTTTTGAGGAATGTTACTATGACAACCATTAAAAATAAATAGTTAATAACAAATAAATATTTAACTCAATAATTATGATTTAAGATTGTATTGTAAGATTTGCTTGGAGTCGTAGAGAAATTATTTTCCATATTCGAAAGGAATTCAACGCAAATAGTTCGCATTTTAAACGAAGCAAGATCTTTTATTGTCCAATTCCTACTTAAAGTAAACGTATTTAGTCTAATGGATAAGTAGCAACTACTATTTCCATATTACCATTGTACCCATATATCATCCTTATGCATTTCAAATCAAAATTATCGATAAAAATTAGTTCTTCCCGACAAAATTTATCAAAGGTACATAAAAAATAAAGATACCTTAAAAATTATAATAATAAATCCATAAAGATAAACAGCACGAAATGATAAAAACATACTCTCTGCTAAGTCGGCTTTGATTTCGTGGTAGTTCTCCATTATGGAAAGGAGGTACAATCAGAAAATTAAACCTTTACCACAATTTTCGAAAATTATAAGGTATTAGTTACTGATTTCCCCTTTTTCATGATAAAAAAACGTACGAAATGATAGAATTAGAATAGAAAGAAGATTATAGGTTATTTGTAGTAATATAATGGATATCTTTATGAATTAATTTATCGAGGAATAATTAAAAGATAGCATGGAAAAAGTTCTACAGATTGTCTTAATTTATATAAGAAACATCTGATTCAGAGGAAGTAATTTCTCATATTTTATGGAAATGATAGGATTGGTTTCTAAGGAAATATCTTCAAGAAGCGATACATAGAAGTGTACACGTGCAAGAAGAGTTTTAATTGGATGGCTCAGGGAGGAGATTACAAGTGTCACCAGACCTTATGCACAGACTCCTATACATTTTGCCCTAAGGGTTCTTCCTAACAGCTTTAAGGATGAGATGTTAGAAAATTGAACCCTTTCAGCTTCAGCGTGCGACGGTATATTGAATCAACGCATGGCAACGCGAAGTTTTTTAATAAGCGAAGGTTGCTCTTATCTAAGTTAGTTGATTCATCGTCAGATTCCAATTCAGTAGAATTATTCTTATTAAAAAGAGAAAAGTAGAAAAGGCAACTCCGTACCCGGAATTGAATTGATGAGTTATCTTAAGGTGCTTATCATCGAATCCAGGAGTTTCTTAATCCGTTTCTGCGAGAAGTTTGCAAAAGATGATAACGCTCTTTAACTTAATCTCCTATTTCCAATGAAAGTCATATTATCAATCGCTGCATAATACACCTTGAGATTATCTTATGGCATTGAGTTTCATTCACTTTTCCAGTGTATGTTGCAGTTATTAATGTAAGAGATATATCATTGAATATCAATGTAAGAGATATATCATTGAATATCAATGTAAGAGATATATCATTATCTTTTAGGATAAGGTACTCATTTGGATATAATACTGTGATGAAAAAGCCTACGAATTCGAGTGATTTCTTTAATTGAGGAATGTTTCCCGACTATTATCGATAAGAATATATCAGATGAGGTAAATTGAGTTATCAGGAAAATAGTGAGACCGATCAATTTTCCGTATTAAAAGATAGAGATTTAAAAAATGAGTTCGTCCAAAATCTGGAATATCTCTAAAGCATTAATGAGCAACTGTAGCACTAATAGTCAGCATCCGATAACGATATTCAAGCTTTATATTTAATTATAAAAATTAACATTTAATGAAATTATTTACGTTATGTATTACAACTCATATTGATACTAGTACCACACATAAAAAAGTTATTCTTTTAAAATAATGAACATTAAAATATTTTCAACGTTGAAAAAGCAGATGATATGTTACACTTACAATTGGATCATTATAAAACGATACTAAAGAAGGATACCTTCATACATTGCTAGATTATTATTATTCGAATAAAGAATTGATGCGATTCTTATAACAGAAAATATCTTTTGAAGCTTAATTTTACCAAGCAAAAGTTTTCGTTTTCAAATTCAGTAATACTTATAATAGATGAAACTAGTTTGAGTTTTATAGCCATCTATCGATATTAATAAGGTTTAATATCACAGCTCATATGAACAATATTATAATAACATAAATACCCTAGAAACCCAATTAGCTCGCTAAATATACCACAACTGAAAGAAAAATTAATCTACGACAAACAGCGAAATACATAATTATCAATAATTAGGATAAAATTGTTATTCCAATTATTTTCACCATAAGACAACCGTAAAATCGGCGAATTCGTTAAACTGTATCCCTCACAAGTGCGCAGGTAGCACACTAACATTACGGGATGCATTTCAGACCTTCCTACAGGGTTGGAGGAATGCCCATGCGAAAACACGGATAAACGCATGGCTGTCAATCGTGGACGTGGAAATGTGATTACAGATACGAAATTCACCTGCTCCGTTGCGTAGCGAATTAACGCGAAATTATACCTCCGACGCACCCGTGAGAGGTAATCACGTTTGCGGCACGGGAGCACGGGGACGCGTGACGCGTTGTGCAACGCACACCGATTTGATGCATCCGTGATGAAAACACGACAATTTGATGAGGGAAGGTCGACTGAAATTGAAGGAGAGAACAGTGACGTACGAAGTGCGTCACTATGGGAATAGCAATAGGGTTCCGAACCGTGATTGTGTTCGTTAGAGCTATCGGTTAAACTGAAAACCGGTTTTATCGATTCTCGTTAAATGTGAGTATAGGTAGTATTTGAGATCGTAGTTGGATTTATAATCATATAAATCGTATCCTAGCTACCAGGCTACAATTGTATGCGCTATTAATTAATTTATCGTTAATAAGGTTAATTACGTGTAGAAAAATAACAGAAAGTATTCTCATAAAAAAAGTCCTTAACTGGGAATTGCATAATAAAAATTACTGCTATTTTTAAAATAAACGACCTACAATGCACAGCATAATATTTTTAAGGAACGAAATATGTAAACTATGCTATATTACATTACTATATGCCCTGATTCAATAAAGGCAGATTATTATTATTATTTATACAACAGATGGAAGGCTTTCAATATGTAATTACTATCCCGCATGCAAATAAACTAACTAACATTATCAAAGTTATCATATCTATGAATATACATGTATACAAATAAAATTTAATAATATTTCTCTAATTGTACCCATTAATTCTGTCTTTAATTTGAACATATTCAAATATAACTTGGTGGAATCACATCTTAAAGATGAAAACGACCAAGCTACAAAGTTGTCATCTTCTGTCTCGTATCACCAACCCTGGTCTACAATTAACGATATTTGATATTCCCTTTCACTTATTATCCATTAATTAAATTACAAAAAAATATTATCATATAATATTTTGGAATCAGCAAGGACGATTCAATAGGACTCACTTCTCGAATAATAAATCACGTCTATCACAAATCCCCATCTATCGTCAGGGTATAGCTTTCGTATTCCACAAACTTCAAACACTCTTAAAGTCGACCTACTTCCCATTGTTTACGTCACATACATCTATAGGCATATGCAGTCGATGAGTATATCGTTGACTGCATTCTCGGATATCCCTTCAATAGAAGGAACTTCCTATAAAGTTGAGGCAGACGAGGAAATTCAGTAACGCCCACCTTATTTCACGTGAATCAATTTCCGAAAAGACGTATATTTCGTAATGCGAACGACGTTCTTTCGCTCAAATGGCGATGATAAGAGCGCGAACAAAAGAAACTCGAAAAGGGGACCGAATCTGAGTGCGAGATACCATTTCGCTAGTCTCCGGAAATTCAATTTAGCTCGATATTTTCCACCATATCTCTCCTGCCATTCCATCGCGCTGCATTAAAAAGAACGAAGGAAAGGTGCCGCCTTCTGTTCCTGATATCACGTTTGAATACGGAAAACTTTGAGATTAGGACGCTGATGAGGTAGATACCACCTTGTCGCACTAGGAACTTACACTTTATTATCCTACTCAGAAATTAAATTTTGAAAAACTAAATAAAACTATTTCTTGAGGTAATGACATTAGTAACTTCAAAATTAGTATCAATTTTAATTAAAATAAAACCAAGAAACATTTTAAACACAAGAAAACATTTTCTTTATCATAATTCAAAATGAATTATCTTTCGCAGGTATTATCAGCAGGCAATCAATCATATATTCTTTAAATAATACTAAAATATTTCATTAAAATAAGCTAACCGTGTAGAGAAAGACTGAAAGATATCGAAATGATGAATTTATCGGACAAAAATTAATACGATCAGTTATAAGTTTCGAAATCCTGCAATATTGTGATAATTTTAAATACATATAATTCCATAATTTCAATGTACAATATTAAACGTAATTTACATTATGAATTTGTAATAATATACATTCATTAATTAAATTAATTATTCTCAGATTACGCCCCGCATATGTTGTCCAGTTCTTGCGTTCATAATTACCCACATTAAAAATCGATTGTCTCGTAATTGTAACAATATATTGCATCATTGTTGCCGTAAAAGGAATTACTCGTATCATTAAAATCTTTTGATTATTAACTAATTCACCAATAATGGATATAAATACTATAGTGCATTTATAACAGTATACGTATATAATATAATCACATTCATTTAATATAGGTTATCAGGAACTCGCTCAGAGAGTAGGAAATCTGCCAATCTCCTCGCGACTCTAAACTCTCTTTTCATCCATAATTAGCCACCGTTCGAGGGCTTCTAATCAGATCCTGTCTCACGACTTGTGCGAATAACGGCCGTTAATTACTCCGTTTTGCTACAGAACGGTCTTCGTGCTTGTCTCCGAAGGGTCTAATGAGAGACCGGCACTCGCTGTGGGGGAGGGAACGGACTTTTTCGAATTCCATAGAGTGCATCGATCGCTTGAGTAAATAAATCGAAAGAGAAAAGCCGCGAACAGATGCGTGTTATGAGCGACCTATTTAAGCCACCCGCTCGGATGTGCAGCATTCCTGGCAATGATGGAATTCCGTGAAGATGTAAAAGCAGCATTAGATGGATATGATATACTGATATTAAGCGATGTAATTAATCCAAAAAAAGTATAGCTATTCAAATATTAAGATATTACTTCCTCTTTTTATAATATTTATTTCATGAAACTTTTATGACGCAATGTTTTCGAACAGGAAAAATAACATATTATTTTTGAAATTACACAGTTATAATATTACGCATAAAAATAAACATTATAATTATTATTTACCGTACTGACATTAAGGTAGAGAAATAACTGTTTAAACCGTAATTACGTAATCAATTAATTAATACTTAATAATTGTTAATACGACAATTACAAATGGAAAACGGAGTTTCGGATAGCTTCTGGAATAACGTTAATTCTACTGTGAATACAAAAAATAAAAGCTAACTACCAAAATGTATAATTAGGTTATTCCCCAACTGCAACTACGCAGTTATAAATTAATAAATAATTGTCGAAGAAGATATACATTAGTTTAACTTGCGTGTTACCCAAAAATAAAACACTCATTCTGAAATTAACGTTTATTGATGTTTAGACGATGTGACACTGCAAGGACAGACATATGACACTGTTTTCGCAACCAAGCGCATTCTAACCACACGAAGCAATTTTCGTTTCTGTTCAAGAACGTTCGAATGACCATGTTCCGTGACGGATATAAAAGACTCATTGTTCCACCCACCACATCCACTCACGATCCAAATTGACGGAAATGAAGACTCGACAAATGATGCAACAATATAAGACACTCAAGGGCGTAAACAATGAACACTTGTGTGTCTTTCCGACGGAAGGGAATTGTTTCTAACAAAGCAGTTTAATTATCTGATTAAATTGCTTGATTAAATCGACATTTTCAGCTTCATCGACACAATTCGACACTTCCGAAGGAGTGTTCAGATGACAATGGAAGAAATTGGGTGATTGGGGGACCATCAAAACTGGAACAAAGAAGAGGTGTAAAATAACGAAGTTCTTCCTCAGATGGAATTCTCCAAGCTGTCTTGGTTTCTTGGAAAGGCTTTCAAAACAAGCGAGGTGACGAATAAAAGCTACCGAAATCCTTAATTAGAGAGATCTTTAATTTTGAAAGAAGGCTTTACGAGCGATATCTTAGTTCCTAGTTCTCAAGAGTAGACACGAGTCGTTTGAGATTTCTTATGGAGCCGAATGTTTTATATCACTCATAACTTCGAACAACTTTTAATACGGAATCTTTATGCTTCATAAGAGCACACGCAATATCGCTTCGCTATTACAAAAGTTAATTTTAAAATACATCAAAACACTCTTCCGATGTAATTGAACGTATGATTGCATTTTGTGCATGGACGAGAACCAACAGCCTTAACCTAGCGGGAAAATTTCCTTCTCGGAATTAGAACCCTGGTTAACAGCATTAGAAAGCGTAGTAACTATGTTTGGTTCATTCTAATCGATGAGTTTTAGGGGAGAGGAAATGACTGCTTACTGGGCACAACAACAAAGCGAGTTTCCATGGAAACAGAATAGCAACACCCCTCAGCAATTGCTCCGGATTGCATACAATTCACGCGAGAGGTTGTCAATTGAAACGCTTCGCCGGAATCAATCGTTTGACTCATAGTCCATTTCAATGGAAGTGAATTGGAGATGGAAATGAGAATTTCAGATCAATGACAGTCACTATTCGTCTATTCATACAGGTTTCAGACTCAAAAACTTTCCCGAACCTAATTTACTGATATCTATTTTGCATTCGTACACGATTTCGTGTCAATAAACATCTAAACTCCTTTTAAATTGTAAATTTTTTCTAGCAAATAAATTAAGTGAACTGAGATAAAATATGGAACTGAAGCACTGTATGTTACATGATACTGAATTAAATACAACAGTAAAAGAAAATATCAAATATATAACTTACGTCTTCATTTATATTCGACATAAAATTAAACGGTTCCATAAGCTTACAGATTTCATTTCTGAATAACTTGGGTAATTCTAGAAGGATTATTTCTGGAATAAAATAAAATTAAGTCCCTTGGTTTCAAAAATACAACATTGGTATTTAAAGCTCAATATACCCTGCAAAACATCAAAAGGGTGATATTCGTGTTAATATAGATATGATTACATCTACAAACGAAGCATCAAAATATATTAATCATTATAGAATAAATAAATCCTACCTTCAAGAACAATAAGTTATAAGATAATTAAATTATCTTAATATACGCTGCAGGTGTTAAAACTAACTGCAGTTTATATCATACTAATAATAATGCCTAATTAAAGAGAAATTACAGATTGTAACGCTACGCTTATACTGACACTTGTGTTCAAAAATACATTGTCGTAATTTCTGTATTAATTTCTAAAAAACAATCATGCAAATGGAAACAACAGTGGTAAACAGCCTGAACGGTATAAATCGTACCCATTTATCAAAGGAATTGGATCGATGAAACTGGAAACGAAAAGGGAGGACTGTTATTCAATCAACTGCATTACTACCGTATCTTTTGTCCTACTCCTAATGTAATTAACAGGGCGAGAAAAATTTCCCATTGGAGGGATGAAGAGAAATACGGTAAACTTTGCGATCCGTGGCCTAAGAGTGACTTAATTGAAGAGCCGCGTTTCCAGAAACGAGCTAAACTTGAAATACAATTGTGGGCATTCACCGAAATCGGGTTTAGCAGATGACTCTACGTATTTCATCTAGGGAAAGGCTTTCAGCTAAATGAAAATGATATCCTAGGTCAATAAAACTTGGAGACACTTTTGTTCGATTAAAGAAAAAAGAGAAAGTGGTAGAATTTACGTCTTCAGGAGTACAACAATGTTGCTCGTAATTCTGCTTCACAGGTATATGCACTTGCAAAAGATCAATTTTAATTTTTTCCTACCCTCCTCTATACTACGTTAATGTACAATATTTAGTCGAAGCAGATAAAAAGAAGTACAGTTTTGAGGTAAATTTCAACGGTTAAAGTACCATTTAATTTAATGCAAGTATCTTGTTCGATTTTTCATAAATATATCAGAAAATAGTCGATCAGATTTTGAAAAATATTTATAAAGAATAATATTTATTGAATTACTTTTTGTTTAAAATCCATGTATTAAAATTAAATAATAGATTGAAAATAAAATAATTTACGTCATAATATCCCCTAAAATATTCTCATATTTAATCTTTACGTCTTTCTTTCCGATTTTAATAATCGTCCTGATATTGTCACAAATAGTTTTCGTAAAATTTGTTTTTGAACGTTTTAAGAAACTATCTGAACATTCGTCTCACTGTCTAAGTGCCTCAGGTACGAAAGCTTAGATTCTATGTGCTTTAAAATATATAAATACATTTTGTATCATCTAGTTGGTTGACTTTAATACAGCAGAACTCCACCGAAACTTTTAAATGAAAAAATATACTGCAGAAGTAACAAATTTTGTTCAAGTCTTTGGTACAGTCCAGATTACTTGAAGTGATGCTTGACAGTAAAAATATTTTTTCCTTTAGAGTTCTCTTCTTCTAAAACTTTACAGCTACAACTATCAAGTAGTTTAGTAAGAACTCTACACCTCTTGAAAGTTTCTTCATTTCTAAGGTATAAACTTCGTTATAAAACCAGCTACTGCCAATATTTATTTGCAGAAAGCATTCCAATTTTCTTATTTTCCACGCAAAAGATTTTATGAAACAAATAATAAGTTTTCCCGTATATTTTACTAATGTACTTAATTACTCCCTTCAAAGGAATTATATTTTAATCTTTAAAGATCTACCACCTTGTTTAGCTTAATAATATAATGATCACTATATACTTAAAAACCGTTCCAAACCAAAGTTCATATTACGAAAAATTTTAAATGTCATTTTGACAACATACGTACAGCGAAACCTCCTCGGAAGCAGTAGAGTGCTATAAGGTAGCCAAATTTCGGTCCTGGAGTGGGCAGATTTCAATATTTCACCGCCTTAGCATCTTGGCTGGCCACCAAAATATTACCGTAATGCGCTGGAGAAATTAGCTGTGAGGAGTTGCCTCTTTGGCTGTATTAATAACCGACCAAATCACCGCTAATATAAGATGGAGAGTTTATTAGCAACCGCACTTGCGGAGGCCCCTTAAAAACTTAGAGATATTTTACCAACGCCTTACCCTGACCTCGATAGACACTTAGCAAATCCTTGTCAAGTCTCCAGAAAGCAATCTGGCTCTAAAGAAATTGAGGGTGAATGATTTTCTGTGATTTATAATTAGTCATCGCTGTTGTGACGAATAATTGTACTGTAATTGCTACTTTGTATCAACTGAACATCTGTCACTGTGAATTAATGCTCAAAACCCAACCAAAGAAAAGCGATCACAAAGTTTGATGCTATTCCTGAAATGAATTAAATTACAAAGTGCTCTTCGAGTTGAACCTTCATTTCGGAGAATTTCTTCATTGAGGGCAAGGACGGTCAATGATTTATGGATTCCATGGGTTAAGTTTCCTATACGTGGTAATTACGTCATTAATGATCATGAATCATCTATCGTTAAACGACTTGATTTCCAAAAGTCTTTCATGTATTATTTATTTGTACAATATCCTAATTACGGATAAACATTTTTACTTTTCCGATCTCTATGATTCAATACACGATAATAAATCTAAAAGAATTGGCTGTACGTAATAAAACTGAATGTTAATAATTATAAATTATCTTCAACCGTTTCTTACGTCTTTCTAATTTGTGAATTTTTCATTTACAAATAATATCTAATAATTAATTCGATATAAAGGTCCCGATCATCAACTCTTGATCTACAACTTTCGTTTAACTGCTCATGCACTCCATTTTATGACCAAATACTGTAGTATAAACATTTCGAGACCTCAAACATCAATTACTGCTTTTTTTCTAAAACATAAATAATAATTCATTTAAAGAATAAAATCATGATGGTGTCTTACCAATTATAAATAGTATGAATAATTCAATGGTTAATAATATAAAAAAACCCTGGAGTGCAATACGAAAACTGAAATTAGATTTCTGAGTCACGATCTCTAATTAGAAGTGAGACTTCGTTTACGATGATACCGTAACATCCCAACAATTGTATCCAAGGATATCAAACCGCAATGAAAAGGAATATTCCTTTCTCTCTCGCAAACTGATACAGTCTTTGTTAAGAGGAATCCCTTGTGGAAACTTTTATCTGATTTCCTGGAAACTTCTCCCATACCTCGAATTTTTCCAAACCAAGTTCATCCCCTAGAACTTCGGCGCGAAATGTTTCACTGCTGAGGCGCAATTATCCTTCACAATAACCCGCCAAGAGGCAAAAGCCGTACGTTTCGAAACAATCTCCCTGGATACGACCTAAAATTGGAATGGAATTCCGCATGAGATAAGGTTCCCACCGGGAGTCGATAGGAGAGTCAAGGTTCCGAATAATGGTTGCCAGAAGCGAGTAAACTGCGTAAATCTCTTTGCGCTCGAAGCCAGAGATGACAAAAACTTGGACGAAATTTCCGCGGTAAGTCGATCGTGGATAAGGGGATATATTACCGCAGAAGTGGCGCCAATTCTCGCGTGCGGAACTATCTGGAATCTCGATAGCCGTTGCAAGGGCGTCAAATGGGAAAAAATTGCTACTTCGGGAAGTCCAGGCGCATTCCGAAGTGCATGAACGATTTCCCTTCACTTCACGGCCAAGGAAACGCAACGGAGGTCAAGTGAAGAGGAAATGATACGTACGGGAAGTTGATTCAAAGTAGAGGGTTAGAAATTGTTCAATCTCAACACAAATGCGCAAGAGAAATTTATCGCCGTAAACAAATACGAGGGAGAAAGACCTTGACATTTAGAGAGGACATAAACTTGACCATCAAAGTGAGCAAAATAACCTTTCCTGGCATTTAACTCTTGATAAACGCAAAAAATTGCTAAAAGGGGTAAATTTCATTAGTGGAAAACTTCCGGTCGCAAAAGAGCATGAGAAATGAGATTTAGTTTGAGGTTCCACAAGGCATCGTCATGGGTACTGAGTTATTAAAGAAGGATATTAAAAGATAGGAGGAGATGAAAGTGGATATGGGGTGGGAAAAGTGAGTTTGGCTGATAGTAAAACAAACGGAGATGATGCTGAAAGATGTTGGTGGAGAAAATGAAATCGTGGCAGGAAATGGAAAGGTCAGACGTTGATGGAGGATTGCTTAAGAAACTGATTGAAAACAGGAAGAGAAGTTAAGCAGAAAGCCCACATAATCTACCATCAAATACCATTCGTAACCACGCAAGATATATGAATGAAATATTAAAGAGTATATGATATTCGTTGGATACCTTACTAGTATACCAACCTATGTTTAAAGTTTCCATCACAACAAACAGTAATCCTGACAAACGTAAAGGATAATAGATCTAAAATTAACTGAACTACGAAAACAATCTGGCAGTAAATTTACCCAGCAACTGCCTTGAATTAGATAGAGATTTCTCGAACATTGCCAAGAGTATTCTGTATACCCTAATTAAAATAAATGAGAAGCTTTATAAAATGAGCCGTGAAATTTTAGACTATAGTCCTCCTGCCTTACAAACCGCATACGTAAATCGCTAAATCTGCAATGGAGTTAGATAGCGATAATAAACATAATAATTATTCTTAATTCTAATATAAATCATATCCACAAACAAAGAATAAATTCCTGATGCAGAAACTGTCCTCTACAGAAAAAAGCGATCTGGTGATGCATGAATTTTTTTCGATATAACCATTTCCATTCAGAGAAATTTTGCGCTCCGCTGAACTGAAACAAATGGCAATATAGTTGAGCCTCAATAATCCCAGCTTATAAAATGTCTGAACATCAGTCTTGGAGATAACGAATTTATTCATCAATCTGCGAAATTTTTATAGTAAGTTATGCGATAATGTGGCCAATACAATTATATCCACTATTTCCAAGGGATGCTTCTCGATTAATTAAACGAAAACAAAAGGAAAAGGTCGCTTTCGATATTGAAAATCCGTTTATGCTACAAAAAGCACTTCACAGACATAAAACAGCCAAACTTGGTACTTAAAGAAGCATTAATTATTCTAAAATACTCCTCTGTCGTTAAAGTACCCGCTATGATTTTTCTACGTACTTCCGAGAATTATATTATATGAATTAATTCAAAAGAATAACTTTCCCCCCATCAACCAATTACATAGCAACGCCAAACAATTCTAAAAGGATTAAAACAATCAGACAGAAAAACACTGAGCTACGTAGAATAACTTCAACTTCTTCTACGTAGAATAACTTCATCGCCTAAGGAAACGATGGGTGGAAAAAAGATCCGCAGCCAGAAAAACTGACGCCTTCACTAATCAAGGTAAGGATCGATATGGCGGCTAATGTTAGGCATCGTCACAATGCCGATGCGAACACTTATTCTTTAACGAGCAATCGACTAGATTCCCTCCTCCACTCGCGGCAGAGATACTTGGGATTATCCCTCGGAGGGAATCCAGGCCAAGGTCGCGCCGAGAAAAAGTATTCTGCGGCGAAGGCAATACACTTCGCTTTACAACGCCTCCGGGCGAACTACCCTTTTTCTCAGTCTTTCGAACCCACAAAAACTCCATTACGTAATAACCCGGCTATATTTTAAGGACGGTCTATTACTGAAAAGGAAAGCGGAGGGTTTGGAAAACAGAAAGATGTTTGGAAGACGGTTATCCCTTTATCCGGCGCCGACTTGGAGGGATGGGGAAGATCTGTTTTTGGTGATGATTGGGTTCCTTGAGAAATGGGATAATTAGAGAGGGTTTGGAGATGTTGATCGGTTGCTAGGAGGAACGGGTAAATGTAATTGCGGACGAGGCTAAGTGGGAATTAGACATTAAGGCGGGTGGTGAAAATCTCGAACTCCTACATTCCAAAGTAGATCTTTCTTAGCTATTCTTAACCGAGAAACGAATTCACTTTTTGTAATGGAATGTACAAGGAAGTACATGAATGGATACATATACTATATTTATCTGCTACACGAATCTGAACACCGTGCAATTAGCTGACTACAATTACTTCTAGTAGAGATATTATTACAAGAAGTAAATCTTGACGTAAAAATAAATAAATTAATTCATTGGATAAAACGTGCAAATATTGTTTGCCAAGTAATCATTTGTTCAAGTTCAAGCAGTTAAAAGCTCGATTTAATTGGATTATTTAATATAAGTAAATGAAACGCTTGCTTTATAAAATAATGTTTCATTACGAAATTATTTCTCAGCAACCAAACAATAAACAAAACATTCGGAGACATTACGCACCGAAAATTAGAAACCAAAACTTTCGCTTTTGGTTTAACTTTGCCTTTCAAGACGTATGTAGAACTTCAGACTCAACCAGAACGATCTGTAGAACATTCGTACGTAACATTCTAAATTGCGAACTCGTAACCACTGAGGAACGCCGGGCGTTAGGCTTTCGCAGTAGACCTTTCTCCAACGAGCTAGTGAAAGTTCGTATCCAACCCCTAAGAGAAAGGAACAGTACCGAAAAAGAACGCCTCAAAACCAAGGATCTCCAACCGTGAAATCCACCCTCGACGTCTTCTACTCCCTTACGTATTTCGTCAAAATCACACCCTAAACCCTTCCCTCGATATACACCCTTCGAATCCGCCAAAATATTTCTCAAGGCCCAAAAGAGGCGGAAATAGCCTACGGGAGGACTCATAAACGTGGAGTGGTTGGGAACATCTTTATGGCATTCAGTTCCGACAGAAGTGGTTCGAATGATTTTTTGAACGTTTGTTCCTTGTGAAGAAATAGGTCGCAGCATCACTCTTTGATATACGGCTCGAACGAATTGCGCTATTAACGGGGCTGTTACGACCGATATAATTGGTCGGGCTTTATGACGGTACGGGGGTACGTTAGAGAGTTATTCGCGACGTTGGGTTGCTAGGTATCTGGGTCGTTTGAGGCAAATTTCGACCAATTTCTCCGAGATCGACGTTCGAGCAATATTTTCTCTCCTGCGTCGACGTGCCGAAATAAAACACGTTGAGGATGACTGGCTCCGTCGACGTCGGAAGCTTATGGAAAGCATACACGCAGAGGATTAGGAAAACAAACGCTCAACTGTTGATGCGATTTATTTTGCAAACAAAGTGCAGCCGTAGATTTCGGTCACGACCAATTCCAATTACCGAATTTCCCAATTTGTTACAGATGCGCAGATGCACTTAACAAGTGTAACAACACACCCGAGGGCAGTTCCACGAACGTTCACTAAATTAAATCAACATACGTATACATTTAACTTTTGAAGCATTGCGTTTTTTTTTAACCTTCGTGTTTAATTCAGAATAACGGGAATAATTTATGTGCCACATTTATGAAAATGCGATGCTAACATCAATTTTAATATGAAGAGTATGCAAAATTAATTACGTATTTGTGCAAATCATACTTGGAGAGTGTAATTATTTTGTGATCACTTACTTAAAGCAGTTTATTGAGATTTGATGGAAGATTAAAGCTAAGCTTTATTAACAAAAACCTTTAGGATATAACTTTAAGCAACCGAGAGTTTTACTATCATCACGCTACTCGTTATTAATCATTCATTGACATCTAACTTCAGTTCTTTCGTACTTTCCCATATCCGTATGTTTCACTCGTTAATCATCAATACGAACCAAAGCAGAAAAATCAACATTCAGCCTCAACATGACCATTTTTCATTCGGTGTTACAATAATCAACAGTTATAAAAGATTTCCTCATCCATCTTTTCACCCATGACGGAATAATTCCGTAACATCGAACTATATCCATGGCATCGTACCCTTCAACAAGTTACGAAAATCGACCGAAATGGGGGCGAATTAAGATGGCATATGTCCTCGCATTCACGCTCTGCATCCAAAATAGATGTAAGCAGTTACGGATGAAAGAAATGTCAACGGTTTCGCAAACCCTCTCTCTCCACATATAAGCACCGCACGGCGCCTTCGTCCTTCCGGGTCTGCAGCGCTAAAGCCTCTCTTGACCAGACTTAGGGGTTCAGGGAATGCGGTCTTATTTCCGTACTGTAAGCGGGGAATCGGAGATAAAACCGTCAAAATACTTCGAGGAAGGCCACCGTTTTCCTTCTTAGATATTCTCCGTTCGTCCTTGTTCTGATTGTAGCACTCTTTTCGCAATCCACGTCAATTTTCCGAAAATATTATTTTTCCGCCTCATTTGCTTGACGTCTTTATAAGTGTTTGTTATCGTTCCTTGAAAGAAAACACGACAATGCGGCCTCTAAACCACTTTATTCGCTTCTCCTACCGATATGTTTGCGATTTTAAGTGCCACCTCGAAGCAGACGACTCTAACAAAGCGGAATATTCGCGCGGCATCCCTGAAAGTAGCAAAAAAACTTCGTCTACCAAACCTTGAAGGTTAGGATTCTAATTGCGGTAAAGGAAGGGTAAAATTGTCTTACTCGTTTGATGTCTCATATTTTTCTTTCGGTGACAAGTGAGAGGAACTTAACTGAGAGAAATACTTGGCAATTACACCCCTTTCAACCAAAACTAATAAACTATGAGGCTACTCATTCCTCATCCGATTATAATGCCATCCACTTTTATTCTACTTATATAACGTTTAGGTAATGCCATAGTAAGATATGGAGCGACCAAATACTTTTCGTCATATCAATGCTATCTTTCAGATATTCTTAGTTACAGAATTAACATCGTCACATTAAACTTCAGAATTCCTTTGTCCACATAGACGATAACGAGGGAATATCGTCTCAGAAGAGCACCGGTAATTAACAAAAAACTGTCGCGGCCGTATTACAATCATACTGTGTATAATTTTACAGAAATATATTGCTGAAAAATTTGTTAATACACGAAAATATATAATTTCTTAGAGAAATAAATTCCCAAATTCGAAAGTAAAGCTCAAAATCCCATCTAACTGTGGCGTAATGATCTCAATAGCTATATTATCTTTCAGTTCTCGAGATGTCTTGCGTTCTGGGAAATTTCACTCCAACTAGAATGTCAGTGTTTCAAATATTAAATAAATATTAATCATCTGGTTCAGTGTTCTATTACTGTGTGTCATGCACCAAGATTTTCACCATTATAAATGTAAATAGATATAATTTTTTCAAGGGATTGGTTTTATTTTAATAAAGGTTACGGCCGAGTTGCATTAGAGTATTTCACGAACATAAAGGCGATTTAGCCATGAGATTCTGACCACTGTTTCCTCCTAAACGAAGCGTACGTCTCGCTTTATCACCATCCATCTCCGACTATAAATACCAGTGACGAATCCGTAGAAAGGGTCTCTACAGGTCGGTTACCGACGGTGAGAGGCAAGAGAACATTCTAAAACGGGATTCCAAAAATCTTAATTTTCCGTGTGCGTTTATATATATATATATGCTGCGCGATAAAAAATGCCTAAATATAAAGTGACGAGAGGAACGGGTAACGAAGGGAAGCGTGTCCCTCCATGTGAGATGTAGGCGATCCCTTTAAAAAGGAACGCTCTTTCAAGTCCGTGGATTGCATCGCACTTCAAACTCGCGTGGGATTACGACGAGATTCAAAGGGAAGACGAATCTGCGAAAATGAGAGCACAGGCCGATCTCATTAATCGGGAGCATCAGAGAAGTGGATGTAAACAAAAACTTCATTCAACAAGTTTGACGGGCGAAATTCTCAGCTGTTGAAGAGGATTTTTGTAAAAACCACCAACAGGGCTCTTGGTCCGAAATAAAAGTACTCAAAACATAATGATGATTTTTTAACGCGTAAAAAGCATACGCCAGCAATGCTACTGCAAAGTACTTAAAGGAGTGCCACACGGCTCCTTCGTGGGACCACTTTAATTCTTGAAAACTAATATGACGGAGATCAATGTGACGCTTTTGAGAAGGGTATTACTGATGAGGAGAGTAACCCAAAGATCTATTTACATAATCCATCTATAATTATTGATTAAATTTCCCCAATTTAGGGTGTATATAAATCTAAGGTAACGACCTTAAACCAAGGCAATTTACGAATACACGAATGTTTAAAGGCATACCCAACTAGAGGAACAAATAAAGCGATATTATGCGATTGGTTACACTACTACCATGCGCATAGTATGTGACTGATTCTACTACTTCTATGTGCATTATTTAAGAATTCCCAATAACCTATTCAGTACGACAATATTTCAACAGGAAAAGGCATTGTATTTACATTCCAGGACGAAATGGAGGTGAGAATAGAAGGAAATATGCGCGGAAAAAGGAATGATTATTCAGCTAGGCTTTCACCCCATGTCATCGACGAAACCCTACTAATTCCTTACCGCACAAAGAGACATCACAAAAATAACGATACGCAATCAGAAATTATATAAGTCAAATACACAAATTAGTTAAATTAGGCAAATAATGGTAATAGTTATAATTCCTTCTATCTATTCTTAAAAAGGTAACTATCATCGTGATATAGCAAAATCAATATTATATATAATAATAATATAAATATGAACTAACTAGGAACCAGAGTACACAAGTAATGATGTAATTAATTAAATGCATAAAAATATAACTGCACTTCTTTTAACTGACACCAATAATTGAAACTAACGTATTTGAGTCTTACTGCATTATATTTTCTTTGCTAACACCTCATTGACAGAATTAAATAATCTGATAACCTCGTGATTTTTTTTGGACCGAGACTTGGTTGAAATATGTCCATCTACAAATCTCTGCAAATATGAAAGACGAAGGACATAAATTTTCTTCACCAGAACCAAAGGATCGTAGTGCGACATTACGGAAGATGAGTGCAGATTTATGTTGCGTCAACTTATCGGTTGTTTTGGAACCTCGAAGAAACTTCTGGAAATTCCCATCAGCGTCTTCCAAAACCGGGATGAAGTGGGCGAGGCAGCCTGACGCCAGCTCCACTTTTTAATCTGGCATTACTCCGCGAAAACATGACTCCAGAGTATATAATAAGGTTAAAGATGCGTTTCTTACGATCTGAAGGATAATTGAACTTGAAGAAGAGATGATCTCGTTTACTTAAAAGGGATCAAGACATAGTATAAAAAAATACTTTACTCTCTTCAAGAAATAGCTCTATTATAATTTTACGTAACATTCGTTCATGTGGGAACTTTAATATTACAGTTCGTACTAAATACGGCGTATTCCTAGGGATAATAGAGAGGAAATACCCCCAAAAAAAATTCTAAACTACAATTATATTTCACGCAAGTTTTTCGCATAACCGACACATTTCTCTGTAAAAACTATTTTTCTATCTATAGACTGACAACACACAAGGAAGTATATTCAGGGAAGAGTGTGAGGTGTATACAATATTTCGCAAGATAATTATCGCAATCATTACTGCCTTGATAGAGATTGAGACTAAGAGAAAATATTTAGCACCTCTATGCAGCTTAATTCAATCGAAGAATGAGTTTAATGAGGATACTGATGAAAATACACTCACTACAAAACCTCACCGAATGCTGTGATGAACAATAGATAAAATGTGGATGTTTTCAACGCATCATCCGGAGGCCTATAAACAGGAACATCCTTTTGTAAAGATTGACATACAATAATTGAAAGTTCCTACTTCGAATCTATATTGGCAAATTACTAGAACAAAAAACTGTGAGTAAATCATCTTTAAGTTTCTCAAAAATTGATGAGACCCAAACTGCATTCCGTAAGACACATGCAACCTTAACAAGCGTTGAAGGTTACACCTCGGATGTACCCTTTAAGACGTCGATACTGTCCGAGACCTACGACTTTGAGATGCTAAACTTCCGTCGATGAGATGCGAATCGCCGTCAAATGCTCCACTTTGGCGAATGGAGGACGTATCACGTGCGCGGAAAAAGTCTTAAAAATAACCGGAGTGGATGTTGATGGAAGTGGGTCACTAGGACCGTGAGGGAGGATCGAACTGGATCCTCTCGCTTACGGGTCGTTAAGTGATACCGTACCTATCTCCGATGCAACGCTGAAAGCCTCTTCCCCCATTTTTTCGATTGCCCGCCATCTCACCAGAAGCTTCTGCAAAGTTAACTGAAGGTGCACACGCTATACCACGATATCAGTCCTCGTTGCAAAAGGACGGGACTTCCGAAACGTGTAAACGTCTTTTGAGAGTACAGCAATGTGGTAGATGTTCTGTAGCTATTTCCAGAGGGAAAATATCCTTTACTAGGTCGAGGTTCTTTGTCGGAACACGCGTTGTTAATGGTGTCTTTACTTTCGTTAGCCTACATCCTGAGCTGATCATTAGCATTAGCTTCTTACTTCAAAACAACGGAAATATTTCCTGACACAAATCGCTAACCTAGCTAACACAAAGGAACATTAACAACCCAAATAACTGAAATGTTTTACTCTTGCATTTTCATTGATACTGTATATCTTTGGAACAGGATTGTACTGAATATTTTATTAATTGATTATTTTTTATTAATCATAATACTTGACTTACTTTTAAACCGGAGCTTTTCATTTACTTTACACTAAAAATTAGCGAAGAAAATTTTAACAGTACTATACTAGGATTTTTTACTATCAACGATCATATGAAAGGTTTACTCTACCCTAAAACATACTCGAAAAGGAAATCGAATTCTTTCTCCCTTTAAATTTCCCCTTCATTTGAATTACTTTTATGTTTCGCCAATATTTTGCCAAAAGATCAAAATTTTGACGTTGCTAGATCATGCAAACAGAATTGCAACCCGTTGCATCATGGGAAGCCTATAGCTATCCACGTCCATCCCTTTAGTTTAATCGACCGATAGCCGGCGTCGCCTTAACCCTAAAACCCTCCGATACCTGCCTAGAAACCACAAGCACAAACATGGCTGCTAAGACGATTAATGAGGGTATTGTCCTATGAATGGACAGAGAACATTTTATAATCCAAATCTTATCCTTTAAAAATACACGGGAGATAGAATAAGACTTGGATTTACATCAGAACGATATCAATATTCGTACTGCAGCCACACACCTAATTTATTCACCTATTTGAGCGGTAATGATTATTTTTTGGTATCCCGAAGCCATATTAACGAATGGAAGAGAAGGATATGAAGTTTGCTAAACCACAAAAACATTAACATACCAATATTTTCGAAATGGATAGTTTAGTTCACGAACATTATTTGCGATATCTTGAAGAAATTTTCCATTGATTCCTACAATAGAAATCATGAAGTAAATATTCGCGAATTATATTACGTACATAAACTATAATAAATTCTGTATAATTAATAAAAGAGAAAATATAAAATGAATGTGCAAATATTGGAACGTCTACCCATGATTAGCCCGGATAAACGAGAGGTCATTTCCATTTCAAAATACTACAAATACAACTCCGGGGAAATAAAACAAGGGAAATCACACGTAAGCACTTTACAAATTAATTTTTATGAAGAACCATATCGTATCATAATGCTAATGATCTAAAATTTGAAAAATGGTGCTAAAAATGGTTGTCTCGCCTCATAAGAAAAAAATCATCATATCGGACTTCAATTCTTCGGAATTAAAATTTTTTAAACTTTCTAAGGATAAGACGCAAATGAGGATAATTGAACATAATTACTATAGTACTAACAATATCCTATTTTTAATTTAAGTTTCTTACTGAGCAGAGAAAGTAATTACTAAATTAATGATAAATAAAACACCAGAAGATAGACCGACTATATTGCAACAATTGCACAATAATGGTTTCACCAAAAACCCCTAGAACTACACCCCAAAAGAAGGGTATGGCAAAAATCCCTTTTCAAGATCGAGAAAATGACGTCATCGCACTTTGTGCATGCATCCGGACGCGGATCGAACCCTTGACCTTATTGTCTGGGGGCAGACACACACTCGCATGACTGGAGACCGGCTTTCTCGTAGATTACGAGAGCGTACTTTCGCAGAGCGCACATTGAATGAGGAATGATTGTAGTATTGAGAGTATAAGTGCGGAAAAATCTCATGGCACTGCGAAGTGGAGAGTGGAATATAAGAGATGGACTTTCTACACTCTTATGGAGAAGGGAATGCAAAAATGTTCTATACATAAATTATGCGAAAATTCTTCAACGCAATAGTAAAGAAACAACTTCAGATCGATTCAAATAATTTGAAAAACGACCTTGTATAAGAAAATATCGTAACAGGCTATATTGAACTATGTATGAGGGATATTTTTCTCTTCCATTGCATATTTTTTCATTGAAATCAGCACAATTTTTATGAAAATTTACTTTTCACTTCACTTATTATAAGCCCCATTCTGTCGACGAAAACTTGTATGTAACAAAGCTAAAAAACTCAACAAAAAAGAATTATTAGGATCATCACTTTCGCATGAACTCGCTGAATTTCAGAAGGAGGATCTGAGAAATTTAGGAATAACTTCACTTTCACGATTCTCTTATTAACGATTTAACATCTTGCAACTTTCGTGAATTAAACTTTGGATCTCCACAGCATAAACATCGTACAATAGACTTATGAAGGAAAGAGCAGACAAAATTTTCTAATACGGAATAAAGACAAAACTAAGTGAAATATAATTCCCCTAATAAAGGACACCATACTTCTCGATTTGAATCAATCATCGAGAAAAAAAAACTTATAGAACACTGAAGTCACATGTCTACACGTCACGTTTGTACATTACATACCACCAAGCAATTGAGAGTAATGGATCCTTACACGTAACATATATTTCATGATATTGAGTTCGCACGATAATCCATAGCGTATTGATCCAGTCAGAAAGCAATGACGCAAAAAATCTGATCTCGGACAAGTTTTCCTTTAAGAAATGCGACGCAATAAACGGACAACTTCCGATGAAACTCATCGTGGCGCAATTTCCTTCTAACACAAGTACTTTCAATTGGATAAAAAAACAATAATGTAAGAATGCTCCTATCACTTTCTCGTCTGGGAACTACTTCTGAAGTCGGCGGTGCGTGACCCATTAATTGGAACGGACTTGGAGGTCGCACTGGACGTGGTGGTTTTTTTGGGAAAGAAACATTTCCCTCTGCCATCGATGTCCTCGACTCAATTACCGACAGAAAGGACGAACGGTTGCCATTCAAGAATGCGACTTCTTTTATTTTACGTGTCACGCGTCGCTTATTCACGCGGATCTGTTACGTGGACTTATCTGTTGATAGTATTCCTACCGGAGGGAAACGAGCAGGTATTATAATCGATAAATCATTGATACTTGCTAACGATTACATATACATTACGATTTACGACTTGTAAAATCAGCAATAAGGATTTTTAAATGTCGCTAGCCATTAACTGTTTTCGCATTATGGAAACTATGACTTGACTTCGTGTTTTATCCAATGCAAAATGGTTAATGAATAAATTAATTTTTAACGTAATATTTTAATTGATTTAAGTAACATTCTAGTAAAACTTGGAATGATATAAATTATTCCGAATAAGGAACGATTCAACATTACGTTATAATCTGCCCTCCTTATCGAATGGTATGATAAAACCTATTTAAAAGGAACTTAAGATTTTATACGTTGATCTTCCACTCGTTATTATATTCCAAGCATATTTATATAAAGAAAACTTCCTCATTCTTCATCTCACACCTTCGTAGAAAGTAGCATTGCTTCACTTGTCTTTAAGGAAAGTAAAGAATCGAAGTCACAATAATGAAATCGAAAATATGGATTACATATACGTAATCTTTCGTATGAAACGACGTTTTAACATACTTTTATAATTCCAAAATACGTATTACTCAATCTTTAAACGCGTAACAAAAGCTGACATAATCATGCTCCAAAACCGGTGCATACATACTTATATAACCTACTCTAAATTCTCATTAAATGTTAAATCATGAAGTTTCTTAGCGATAACAAAATTGTAAAAGGTAAACGAAAAGAATATCGTGATAAAAACCGAAATTATGCTTGTTTCAACAACAAAATACTCGATGCAATTTCGCTTGATTATTAAACTTCACAACCCACAATTTAACATCTCTCCAGAAGCTTTCCTTTCCATAGTTTAATCAACGACTCTTCCTTTCATTATTTATCAGAATCGCTTTTGAACTTCACCCTATTCCGCAAAAGTGAAAAAGCCCTATTTTCCAAAGAACTCCCAAATATCGATCGGAAAGAACGAGGCCGTAGCGCGCCGATTGTTGATCGAAGTCTGGACGAGTACACAGCATGCAATCCGAAGAGATAGAGATCTTGGAAAAAGCCCTACCACACAGCTCTCTCCCATAAGGCAATGCAGACAAGGTTATTGGCACCAAGGATAGATGGCAAAGATGTGCGGGATAGAGGACGCGTGCTGGGCCGCACTTTGTTACGCCAGCTTCTGGGATCGTGACGAATGTTTTCCGAAGCCTGTCTTCACGGAAGGCCTTGCTGAAAGGTGCAGCAGGGTACCGCGTCGAAACTAGGTTCGTGCATTATCTCCAGAGGAGTAAATCGCCTAGGCCATTCTGGTCCACTAACCCCGGTGGGAGATAAATCTCAGTGCGGAATGTATTGCCCCATTAAACAGGCGCAGGATAGAGGGCACTACGATGCGCTTTCCGAAAGCAGTTTTCGCAAAGCAATCTCTGCTCCAATTTATTGGTTATCGAATCAAGGTCTGACGTGTGAAACGAATACACACTTAGCAGGATGTAAGTGTAAAAGTGTTTCCCGAGCTTCTGATTTTCATGTCAATTTTCATGTTAATTTTGAATACTATATTATTATATTGTATAATATATTATTATAATATTCAGCACTGGGATGGAGGTTAATTTGGTTCCCAAATGGATCTTGTAAACAGATACGCTGGTAATAAAATTATTTCTGCACTCTGCACACTGAAACAGATGGTAGGTAACGCAATATAGTGCATTACAGTAATATTATATTATACTGAATAAAATTTCGAAATTCTTTTTTGTTTGGAGAAATAAAAGGAAATTGAAACATTGATGCGTCAGATTAATTACTGTGCAGAGAATCTACGAGTTTCGGCAATAAACCAGTTGATGGTTGGAATTGAATTTAAAAACAAACCGTAAATGATAAAGAATTCATAAATATTCCATCAAAATCTAACCAAATCTAAATACCTTGTTTAATATGTTTCATTTACATTATACTTACTAACATTAGCGACATTTTCCAGTTCATCCAGCAAGTTTCATGGAATCATAGGTGTTAATTAAATCGAGAATATTTGGTAGAAGTTAAAACAAATACGGGAACATGATTCCATATCAACTACTCTTAACTGCCAAACTTTAAAAAAAAGAATTTATAATTTGATCAATTGTGGCTTGACGCACCTTCTAAACTCGTGGATCGATTACTAATATTTTGATTAACGAATCACCCTGAGCTAATAAGACGTCTTGCTTCATCTGTTTCCAGAGCCAAAATCCTGACTTTTACGAGTTGTTGGGAAACTGATTACGCGATTAAACCATGACGTATAGCATCAGATGGGGTAAGGCATTTGGGGTTGAAAGGAATCGTTCCAGAGGAGTTCCAGCTGGAGGATAAACGAGGTTGATAAAACCTTTCAGATACCAACTCCGACCCGCATTGTGGATGTAATTGTTATGGCAGATGAGACGATCAAACACGCGGGAGCGTGAAACCTACCTTCCGTAAACTTCAGGGCGATCGCAAGAGATGGGTTTCACCTTGCCCGGGTACGCCCACGTGCGTTCTTGGATGAGCGAAAATAATAGGATGAACTAGAGAGTCTGAGTTCGTTTTAGCTCCGTCACTTAGATGTCTGCCATAACATACTCTAGCGAATGATTTGAGTAAATTCAAGTGGATTCCTGAGTGAGTTCCATGTTTATTTAGGGGTGAAATGACACCTGATTTTTTCCTGGTCAAATAATCTCTGATGCTTGAGTAGGGAATAGGAGACAAGGAACTAGCATCAACAAGAAATCTCGCAGACTAACAGTAAACTCGTCTAAAAGTCGACTGAAGAGTTTTTGATAATAGGAATAAATGCAGAATAATGGTGAGCTATAATAATAAATAGAAAAATTGCCTCGCAAAGAAAACTTTCATTCGCATATATTATACTTAGATTCGCCTAAATTTATTTGCATCCTAACCAGTAAATATACTCTTATATGTTCTAAATCATTCGCATTTACAGACGAACTAATTATTGGACTTTAAGTTAACTCCGCATGTAACAATTGATTATTTCTAACGAAGCATTTTATGTAACTTTTATAACATTAAAAGGGAAAAAGTTTGAATACGAAAATACCTTGCGGAATAAACATCGAAAAACATAATGACATTAATAATATTTCACAAAACTGCCCAAAATATCCCTGGATAAAACGAAACATCATTTAGCATTCGCGACTTTTCAAACAGTTCGAAAAAGAAGATGGAGTTGAAGAGATGACCTTGGCTTATGGCAACCAAAAGATGTCTGCAGTTCAACAAACCTATTAAAAATAGTCAAACGAGAAAATTAATGTGGATTAGTGAAACAATATATAGCCGCCCATTGTTATTTCACGTGATAGAGAATGATAGAGATAAAAACTACTAAACCAGTAGTTTCTGGGCTTATTTTAGTCGGGAGCGGATTCTGCAACCCAGCTAATGTTTACCGACAACATTTCACCTTGGGCCAACTGGGCCATTATAATCGTACGTTCTCTTCAGGAGCAGACGAGTCCCGAAGTGAAGTCACTCAAACGTAAATCTCTCCACGAGACCGCATCATCTGGTCCATCCTATTTACAACATCACAAGCCATGGGCGGTTAACTACAGACACGGTCCAGTTATTTAAGCACCCGCATGATGTCGACGATAAAGAAAAAAGTTCACTGATAAGCAATCACGATTTCGGTGGATAAAAATTACGAGTACAGATATAAAACGCACTCAAATAAATTTGTAAGATTTAGTTATTAATATACTTGACTGAGTAATATTTTAACTGAAAAAATATATGAAATTTCTAACCTCTGTCATTTGTTGAATATATTTTTCATGCTTTAAAAAACTCAGTGCTGATGTTTTAGATGTAAATTATTGAATAAAACAAATAAAAACGGGAATTTAACATTTATATCAGCACTATTATCCTAAACCAAGTTGTTAAGGTTCCAAAATAAATAACTGAAAGGGATTTGGATGAAGGACAAATAAAATTAAAGTTTACGAAAAAAAAACCTTCTAAATGTCAAATTTAGCATCGTAAATTTTCCAAAATAAACCTATTTCAAAATCTATACGGAGACTGTAAATCTTTTCTTATTTCTATACTTTTATCGGGTTAGAACTAACTATCCAATGTATAAATTTTATTGACAGCTTAAACTTTTAAAAGGGTATTCGTTTGAACACCACAGAGCAATATAACTAACTGTATGTACATCGAATATATATTCGTGCATAACAATACAGTTCACTGTGGTGAAACACTCGTAAAAAATCAAATTTACGAGAAAATACATCTATTCAAACTGCATACGATTTTTTTCATAGGTTCTAGTTACCCTAGTTATCATACCTTCTAGTTATCCTAAAATAGTTATTTCTTTCGTACATAACTATAGCTACGGATAACTCAAGAGGACTGGACACTAAAATATTATAATTTGCATTGAAAATTTGACCTATAGATGAGGTAATTACGCTAAATTGAAGTTCAACGATAGTTACATTAGAAGCGGAAAATAAATACGACCCGTATGTTCACGATTATTAAAAAAGGAGTTTTAGGAACCTAATTAACCTAATCACCTGTGTTCCTTTTCACTCGTAACAACGCAAACGAATAACGAGATATCAAAGCGTACAAATGAGACAAATCTGCACGAGACACCAGAAACTTGTGATCATCAACATCCCTGAACCCCACCTGTTATATCCTGGTGCAATTAGAGCCACACCGTACCTGGGGAACTTTACAAACACCCGCGCAATACCGAGAACAAAAGCCCTCTCGTAGGGACCGAGAATCGGATCCTTTCGAAAGACGCGGCGAACGGGCGCGCAACCCGTAACCATGGAAACTCTAGACGAAAATCACCTAATGACTCAATCTCAAACGGAAAAGGCACCGGGGGTATCATAAGGCTTACCTTGACCTTCGAAGCCTCCCTTCGTCCTACCGGTCACTCCTGAGAAACACCAGCAACCGTTTCTGTACCGTCAGGCCGCGAGCGGACAGGACTGATCGCAGCTATCAGATCGATATGCGGCCTCGTAAGTAAACACGCTCTGCCGGCGTATCTCACTCGTATGGAGGGATGTTTCACGAACTCTACCACGTGACCGTAGCCGGCGGAAATGGAGGTCCTTCCCGAAAAGGTGATAGGGATAGATAAGGCTTGAATGGAAGCTTTGGGGGATTTTCTGGAAAGTAGGTTACGAGGAAGGACGTAAGAAAAGATCGATGCTCACACGGCGATGGAGTTGTAGGAGGAATTCTTTCGCGATGGTGGTCGTCGACACACTGAAGCCTGGCTACGATGTAGAAGCCGTTTTTATCTCGAAAGAGGCCTGGAGCTTTTAAAGAAGGGTCTTTGGAGTGTGGGATGGGCTTTCCAGGTAAGAAGCGCTGAACGGCGACCGTCTTCCGGAACGTACCACACTTCCAGATATCACGAAATATTTCAGTGTTAAAAGAGTCCCTTTCCACTACACTTACGACTGCTCTTCCTGGAACTTTGGATGCCTTTCGGTATCCTTGGCACGAGAATACCACGTGGTGTGGAAAGCGAGCGGCGTCTTACTGGCGTCCAGCCGGTGTCTGAGGATAGGGGTGCGGAGGGGGAGCGACGCTAGCGACGCCCTTTGGGAGAGCGGCAAGTCTCGGCTTCGGCGCCTTCGGACGGAACCTACCGAGTGCTATGTTGCGGGGGAGGGCCCTCATCCAATTTTGAAAGGGGTGAAGGGCGGGGAACGGCGCCAGGGAGGGAGGGAGGCGCAGCGGCCGGCGGTTTTAATCTCGGTAGATACACGAAAATGTGAATTGATACCTTGAGACGTAAATGCTAATACGTAGAACGTATAGCTTTCGATAAATTTAGATTACTCGCTCAGAAGTTTCGATAGACTTACATAAATATGACATATCTAGTGTTCCAAAATAAATTCATCTACAGATTATAGCTTCATCCTTATCCTTTTAGTGAATTACTTTAAGATTTCCTAAAACCGTCTTCTAAATTGAAAACAAACAAACATACACCAACTGACGTGTAAAAGCATATTCACTTGGATCTTAAACAGTTCCATGCAAGCGATTCAACGTCCTGATTTCTTTAAATTCGGTGCAGCGCTTTGTTCTACTGCCTCCATTTTACAACCTTCAATTTTCCTGTTACACGGTTCTATACATAAGGTCGACAAATATCATATCATTACAAATAACTTCTGAATTGAATTTAACTATGGAATTTTAATGGAACAAACTGTAATTACCATATAATGAGAATCTAATATAACAGTCATAAATACGCATAATGCATTTTGAATAAAATTTAGTGAAATAAATGAATGGAAACTATAAAAAATTCAGTAATATCACAGTACCCTGTAAATTCATAAGTGGTAAGATGAACATACAGTAGCATTTCACCATTGTAAGTCACATAGAAATACACGGACTAAAAGGTGAAGAGATAAAGCCAAATTTTGAGTGAATAACCCAAGCGCCTAGAATAATCCCAGGATTTAAAAAAGAACGTGAAAATAATCTGACAGGACTGGGACTTGAACCTGGATTCCCTAATTCTCAGTGGATTGTTGATAAAAGAAATTTTAAAAAGTGAATTAAAAAATGCATGCGACTGATACATTAACCCGGATCCTACACTCACGACAATACTTGTACATTTTTGCTATCTCCCCTCCCCGTTTACCTTGAGTTTTTTTTTTCTTTTTATCGCACTTAGTTACCCAAAATCAAAGTTTATACATGTATTGAAGACGAAATTTCAAAGCCTCAACTTCGCCCTCATCGATCTCTTATCATTACTATAAATCCTTTCATTAGAATAGATTCTATACAATTAAATTCAAAACACAATTCCGTATCGGAACGTAATATTTAGCCGTTCCAGTTTCTATATAGGCTAAAGATATTCAATATTTAAGCCAGACATTCTGTTTGGCCCAATATTCATCTTTTCATTCCAATTTTCCAATCGGTTTGGCCGGGATGACCTCATTTCAACCGCTCCCATCCGATGCATGAGCGTATCTTATTTATGCAATACCGCTCAGGTCATTCCCACTTCCCAAGGGAATTGAACCAGTGGCCGCCTAAGCTACGGGCGGAAGTTCTCGGATATCCAGAAGCCCTCTAAACAATTCTCACGTGGCTAAGTTATGCTTTCCTTCCGTGACATTGTTCATAGGACGGGTTAATTGATAAGAAGTCGTTTTACGGTGAGACTTCCACTGGATTTCAACTGAAAAGCTATTTCTTTAAGAAGAGTTTAAACATGATATAAAGTAATAAGAGAAGTTAGCTCTAAACGATTGTTTCTACAATTTTACAGATTTCGATTACTGATGAAGATGATTACACTGTACATTTAAAACAAAGCTACTTCAAGTTTATTTGGAAAAGATTTCAAAACTTTAAACCAGAGGTAATAGTACTGAATTTTTTTGTAGACATAGGTATTATATAAAATAGATAGGTAGTGTATTATAGAATAAAGAATGGCAAGAGGTTCCTCTACTCTATATCGTACGTATTATAGTGTCATTCAAAAAATAATAGTAAATTCTAAAAGGTTTTTATGATGGTTTTCAATGGCTACTACGAAAAACTATGAAGGATTCCATCCCTTTACAAATCTTAACGAAG
This sequence comes from Pantala flavescens, assembly GCA_020796165.1. Taxonomy (NCBI): domain Eukaryota; kingdom Metazoa; phylum Arthropoda; class Insecta; order Odonata; family Libellulidae; genus Pantala; species Pantala flavescens. The sequence continues at coordinate 41,236,019 of CM036881.1, read as the reverse complement.
CCCGAACAATGCTAACGATATGAGAATCTTGCCCCTGATGAATATGCGACCAGCGTTTCTGATATGCATATGATAGACATCTATCACGACTTACATAAATCGCTTCTATTTTCAGGCATTCCCTGGCACAAGCAAAACAATGCAACCAAATATAAGAAGCTGGCAATTACATAATGTAATACACATGACAAATCAGTATGAAAATAGCAGCCGTTATTCATGATACAAAAAGCGATTTCTACATGCACCGAGTAAAGTGATAAAAATAATTTATACATAAATTATTTAATTTGTCACTATTTTAGAATTTAAAATTTTAATTTCCAATAGATCACTAAATGAAATCTTATTAGCTAATACAAAAAGTCTTGGACAGTGAAATTTGCTAAAATTTAATAATATCTTACCATTTTAAAAGTTAATGTTGATAATGTATCTGTTAATAAGAATATGCCGATATATCACAGGAAACAAATTGTGCAATAGAAAATTCAATTCAGTGTTCCTTAAGCTGAATAGATTCAAATCATTTTCCGTGTTATCATCATCAGTATATTAATCTTTCTTGGATTAGAAGGAGGTAAATTTTGTTAACTCCAGTTAAAAATTATTATTTCCTCTCCATCGGCAAAGATCAAAGAAGAAATAATACTGAAAAAATACGTCCATCTTGGAAATAAGGGTAGATGAAGCACTCAAAACATGACCTATTTTTGATTTGTTTTAATCGGGGCAAAAGGATTTCGCTAGCAAAGGAACTGAGATCCGTCATCTCACCCTTCTATTCTGATGGAGAAAAGTTGGCCTACATTTGCGCAAATATATTATGCCTTGTCAAATTGTCTATACATGCATACTAAATATATTGCAGAGTGTTTTCTAGAGAATATAAAAAGCAAGAGCGTAGAATATTAGCAGACGAGATAGCTTCAAACATATAGCAGATGAATAATTTAGATTAAATGCATTTAAAAATTTAATTCGAATAGATCGCTATACTATTGCAAAAAACATGGAAGGAGAAAAGTGAACTGAATTGCACCTTAAATAAAGTCGGAATGATCTCTAACTATCCGTAACTAATTGCATATGAAAATAAACTCATTTTTCCCTTTAAAATATCGTTAATTAATAGATCTTTAACTTCAATAAATGAAATTTCTATAGCTATTTCCATTCAAACTTAATTTAGTACGAAAGACTTACGTATAATATTTCGTACTGTAAAATGATGAACGTAGGGTCAAGGATTACAGTAATCGCTACTACGCGATGAGTGAAACAAATCCAAGACGTATCAAGTAAACTGTTTGGATACTCAATTTCTGTAGGACAACTCTGCCTCATCGAAAGGTTACCATGTTTAAGGTCTGACAAGTGTAAATAGGTCCTCCGACCGCAGGGGTATTGTTGATTTAACAGCCTACGATTGGAGCGTAAGAGAATAAGCGTAGGGTTAGCAAACAATAAGAAAGGTCAGGACAAAATACACTGGAATCAAGGAAGAGATAAATGTCCATTACTTCCAAATGGGCGATAGAGTAAAGATGGAATAAGATTACTCCGGGAGGTGTTCCGGTACTTCCAGAAAATGTACCGCGTGCATAAATAATGTTTCCTAGAAACACCAAAAAAACATTCCAAATATGTACCCGAATAATATTGGTATTTTCACTTAATGTTCAGGCAATATTTCAAACTCGTACCGATTGTCAAGTATATATATAATCTTTAAGTAAGTCAATACCTATTTTCTACACTGTACTATCATTTTGACCACAAAAAAATTAGGATGGATGTGTACGTATTTATATCTGACTAAGTTTCCATTACGGATGCAGCATGTGTATATGTACCACCTCCCACGTGGACATCCACACTGTTCTGGGGCAAGCATCAGCGGAAAACTTCTCCGGAGTAGCAAAATGGGATGAAATCGACACTGAGGAAGCGTTCCTCCAACGCAATTCCAACTTATCCTTTATCGAATCGAATGAGATCGGAAGTTTTCTATCGGTTTCATATTTCGTGCCGACCTACTTGTGTCCACCAGGGCCGATCTCTGACGGAGTCAATTCGGATGAGGGACCGACTGATGGAAATTTCCGACGGGCCAATAGAGCACACGACAATTAAAGTGATCAAAAAGGACGCCTCATGGGAGGAAATTCCGATTCACTTGGAGATGACGCCTTGTCGCCTTGACAACGCGTCACTTGTTTCACATCCGAACGGCTGGAGGAAAAAATTACATTCGTCATGCTTTCCCAAAGAGTGGAAAAAGTTATTCCGTACTTCGGGATCGGTACTTTCTCCTTATATAACAGTTTATATTATGAAATAATCACCGATTAAAATAGCGAAATTTAAAAATAATATTCTATGCTTAATTTTTTATCTTATATGGTAAATGTAAATTCTAATATTTTCGTACGGTTTTTTACTAAGTAAACTCCTCCCAATTATTAGTACGATTCTTCTTGGGTTTTAGCAACAATTTTACCACCTCATTCGAAGATAAGGAATAATAAAATATTAACAATTCATTTTTTCTAAAATTTCTCGTTAGGTCGCTAAAAATTCGGTCATTTTTTTCGTAATTATTACAACACAATTTTTCACAACAGTGAAATTGCAATCATTATTCCTGATTATGGTACGAGCAAATTCATAAGGATATACATGTACGAATTAAATAATGAAACAACGTACAAAAGGTGGACATTTTCAAACTTAAACATTTAATGGTGTATTTAATTACGTTAAGTACTGTGAACTTGAAGAAAATATTAAAGATAATCGCAATGAAAACCATACTTAGCAGTAGAATCATATACAATAATTTATGGATCCAATATAATTTTACATACTCGAACAATTTTTCAGACAATAATTAACTAATTAAGATCTGAACACACTGTTTTCTAAATCATTACAATATAAAATAAAAAAGTAAATAGATAAACACGACTAAATATTTACCATACTTCACACGTAGCCTCATGTTAATTCACACGCCTTTCCACTGCAAGTGACAACACACACGTAACGATTGAGCGCGGAACCTCGATCTAGGAAAACAAGTGAAAGTATTGGGTCATGGTCTCATTCAAATACTGCACCGGCAATTCATTCTGACGAGCGGTGGAACATTTTATCATTCGTGTTTGTATTGATTAACCCACTTTAATATTTTTTCGGCGAAGTGGAGCGAGAGTGAATTGATAGACATCGGCGATTTATTTATCGGTAGATAACACACTGGTTTAGCGGGAAAAGAAAACGTGTTTTTGAAAATAAAATATTAACGGTAATTAACGTAAAGTGGTAAAGTAAAATGGGACCAATATGGAAATACGCATATTTTAAATTCGAAAATATCCTGAATTTCTGCATATCTCTCTACTAAATTACTCGAATTATAGATTCAACTATCCTATAATTGATATATTAGTAATTACCATCTACTCACTAACAATTCTGAACTTGATGTTCGAATTAATTATCTCGTTATTAATTCGTACTTCGGTAATAATTTATAAAGACAAAAAGGATTATCAGAGATTACCCCTGATTTTTAATAAGCATTATATTTAAAATTTACATTACGAGAACTAAATTTAAGTATAATATGTGCAACCATGATAAAATTTTAAAATATTTTTTCATTAAAAAGCATCTTCTCGAGAGAAAGTTTAGTTCAAGTAACTTTTAAAATAAAGTAACTATTAATTCTTCGGATATTTAACACTATAATTAAGTATTGATATAAATTAATTACTATTAATGCATTTACATTGAATTTACTACCATCCAATCTCACATAATAATTTAATCTTAAATAGAAAATATATTCTTTTATCAAGTTACTACCTATATTACTTAAGAGCAGATATATAGAGAATTTTAATTATTTTAATCAAATTATCTTACTTAAATATATTTTAGCATAAAATCTCGCTGTTGACTTTAAAGCTTTAATGGTTTCATAAATCCAGATTCCCTTAAGCTCTGTCTCATCATGAAATTAAAGAATGAACAGGCTATAATCCTTCAGCTTACATTTAAGATTCTTATAAAATTTATACATCAATGATCCAACTGATTCACGAATCGACCATTGAGAAGTTTTCCTTAGGCACTTATTGCGACTGAGGCTTTAAAAAGTATTCAGAAGAATTCCTCCAACGCTAGAAAACGTTTCCAAGAATCCTAAATCACCAAAGGAAATTCCGTGGTCATCAAGAGAGAAGCTGCTGATTTTTTTCAGCCACGAAATTTTTTCTGAGCTCTCATAGAACGTTCCATAACGTTCGAAAACTTCCTGAATGAATATAGACTCCTGGGACTCATTAAGGCAACTTAAGTCCGAAAAGAAGAATCCGGGCACATAAAATCGATGAATTGCAACCTATATTTTAGCGGAAGACTTGAGAGCCATTTAGAGCGAATGAATTAATTGAAAATACGTGTTCTTGAGTACATAAAAAGGGGATTACTCTTGGGACAACTTTGTGATATTCAAAGACCTTTCGGGACAACAAAACAAAAATTAAAAATTCATTTATTAAAGAGGTTTTAGAACAATAATTCGACCTAAATATTTTCAGCATAAAAATTCTTAAATTTGCTCGAAAAGATATTCTTTTAATAGAAAGAAATATTGATGAAGCTATAAACGAATTCCTTCAATTTAAATAAATAACTTTTGAAATAAATATACTTTTACAATTATGAAAAGTGTCACGCAACTCTTTCATTAAATCCATATACATTCCAATTCTAAAATGAACATTTAAAACGGACGTAGGACTCAGGTATAACAATGTAATCCCCTGATACCTGTAGAGTTATCGATTAGCCAGAAACGTCTGGGAATAATGTAAATAAACTCATACGTAAAACATTAATCATGATTCATATCTCAAGATAAAGTGCGAATATCATCAATATGACGTCCCTTTCCGTCTCACGCCGTTTATTAATTAATACGCTTTCTTTTGAGCACATGGCCACTCGTAGATTGAGCATGAGTAATTTCTCCATGGCATCAAAAGGAAGTTTTACCCAACCGAGTTTCGAGACACTTAAAAAGAACTCAAATCGCTTGATGTATCTGTCACTCACTGCCCCGAGGAAGGAAAAAAAAAGCTTTTCGGATCCCTTGCAAAATTCTTCATCGTCTAAACTGGCCCACTTTCGCACACAAAAGCTCTGTTGTGACGGATGGGATTTGGGGCCCAGACTTTTAAATGGGTCATTCATTATAGAAGGGCTATTCTTAATTTGTATTTTAAATACTCAAGTTTTCTGACCTGAATACTTACTAAGCATTAAGGGTTAAGGAGTGAACTCTGCAATGGACATTTTTGGGATAAATTTTTAATGGCCCAGAAAAATACTGTTCCGACATCAATATTAGAGCGATTATATAATTGAACTATTTCGTAAGATACGTAAATAAAAAAGGCCATAATGATACAATATCACTTTCGTACACATTTAATATTGTTCCAAATACCAATACGTGTACGCAATGACAATTCTTCAAATCAAATATCGTCACAGGCATATTACGATTATATATTACATAATGAATAAAATCCCAAAAATCTCACGATGATATCACAGCTCAAATTTAAATTATACGCTCATTCCAATCAAAACTGAATAAAATCGGATTCCTTAATGAAAAAGGACTTATTCGATATCACAAGGCAATGGAAATCAATTCCTACTTAACCTTGGAGACCTTGAGAGTTTTTTCATCTTCCATCAAGATCCACTCGAGATATTCCATTAAAGATCTACAAGAATTCATCGGGGAATTTATAATAGAAAAAATCCAAAAAGATAAGTCCAACTTAATAAACGTGGAAATAAAACCTGAACCTGAAGATAAAGCACATACCTTCAAATAAAAAGCCTGAAAAATAAGATACACTTTTTAAAGTAGAAGATGGAATTTGCAAAGACGACGTTCGTAATAGGGTAGGAAACTATTTCGTCCGATGCGTATTATTAAATTAGAAAAATATGCGAGAAAAACATGATATGATAAGAAATATGCGATGCGAGAGTAAAAAATTCTGTTCCAATCATAATCATGGAATGTCATCCAAAAGAAATAACAATTTGAAAGGAATATAATTGCTCGATTAAAATACAATGCATTAACTAAATGATTTCAATATAAACAACTCCTTGGATACAACAAAATGAGAGACAGTAGGACCAAACTTACGATTTATAAACAAATGGCTACTATTAATGGAGAGAAATAATATTCGCCTAGCTTTTGCATTAGAGTAAACGATCGTTTCAAGGGTTGTATACAGAATTTACTTGCATTCAAGTACAAACAAAATCGATAAATAGAAACGGTTGCATAGATAGAACTACTAGTTCTTTGAATCTGCGAACAGATGACAATCTATGGATAGCAGACGTTTCGGGGAGGCAAAAGAATTCCTTCGGAAAAATTCCATCGGAAACGTGCCTACGCCTAAATTTCAAACAAATAAACCGAAAGAAAAGCTTTCAGCAGTACATGACGAAGGCACGTACCTTCAGAAGTAGATTTTTTCAACCGTATACTTTCACTCTCCGAAATTGGATTAAAATATTATCCACAGACTAAATAATAGTAGTCATTTTTAGGTTAAAAGGCTAATCTTATGAAAGAGGATAAACGATTATCTACGAAATTTGAACAGGTACGAAACTTTGGTCAACGTAGATCATCCAGTACCAACAATTCGATTCAATATTCGATGTAAGGAAGAACTATTAAAAGTTTGAAATTATAATTCCATTTCCAATACTCATTTTTATTTATTTATTATCAAAGACCACACAAATATCCACTTTCTGGAAAATTCACAAACATCCAAACCCTGAGAGGAAAATTTCCTCTTCAGCCAGGATTTGAACCCGGGACCCCAATTTATTTACTATGTTTATAAATTGGATTCTGTGAGAGGATATTTAGAATTAAAATGAAAAAAATAACATTTAAAGTAACCATTAATAGCTATTGATGACTGTGATTGAAGAAAATAAAAGATTTGAATTACGAAGACGTATTGTGCAATGCCATAAGTCTTCAAAGCAGTTTTATGCATTGTAACGAAATTAACGATAAAATTCTATGGACAGATATAATTGGAGAAGAATAATAAAGACATATTAATGATTTTAATACAATTTTTAGATATTGTAAGAATGAAATATTTATCATGTAGATTTTAGGATAGGACTAAACCCTAAAGAAAGATTTATTAACTACGTGGATCGAACGCCAATAAAAATTGAACTTTGAGCTGAAAAACTCAGAGAATAAAGTTACGACAGTGTTACTATTACCTTGTTTTATGTACACACGCTCGTGCTGAAGCGTAGGTGTTACACGCGTTAGAGAGACCTCATAAAAGTTTCTGACATATTCCCTTTTCCCAGACATGAAACATACCTATGGATTCCCAAGCATATCCCTAGTTGTGCCTCACTGGAGTTCATAAAACAAGAATCATAACCGCACTGTTGGAATCAGTTCTAAATCAGAAACGAATCACATTATGAGAGGCAGATTCGGATAGTTTGTCAACTTCTGTGGTTAATACTAGCGGTCACCAACCAATAAGTAAAAATAGATGAAACCCAGCTAAAATTAATTTTTTACTTCAATGAATATGCTGTTCAGATTACAGCCTCACTTATTTCTACTCTATCTACCCGTAAATACAATTTGATCACACCTGATAGCTCACAACAATTGGTATAAAGAATAAACTCACAATAATTCAGATACGATAATCACTTCAATTGTGATTGTTTCCATTATCAATACGTCCCGATAATTCGATAAAACTTAAACAACAATGGTGAATTATAAATGAAACTATTCAAACAATAGATAATCAGTAATTAATACATTCCTCTGATGCATTTCTACGTAAAGAAATTATATAATTATAATAAAACAGTTTATAACTCCAGAAGAATACAAAAGAAATTAAATGTTTTTTCAATATAAGAATAGTTAATATTGATTATTTAATGAGTGATCTGTCTTCCTTAAGGTGGAATTGATATTATTTTAAAAAGCCAATTTGTGTATTTAATAAAATCTCAATATCCTCACAGATACTGCAATGGATTTACTCTTAACTATAATTTAGTTTTACAAAAGGCAAAAGCGATGAAGTTTTCGCCCATTAGAATGCAATACACGGCACAAAACTTCAACACCCTATGTTCGACAGATACGACATGCAATACACGGCATGCATAGTGAACACCGTTAAGGGCGAAGGTAAACCTACGGCTTTCAGGGCACAAGCGGTCTCTGGCGGCGATTAACTCAACCTTTTCTTCTTTTCTTTCAGGTTGCCCTTCCGTTTAAATTACGTTCCAAAATTTAATTTCTTATAATTCATAATTGGACGAAACGGTGAGCTTACTATTTTGTAGTATCATCTACTTACATAAAATAATCACAAATGCTATTAAGAAATTGTTTCTAATGTAATTAATTGCCATTTCTGGGAACCTTTCATATATACTGCCTTCCCTATTTTTTCTTTTCTTTCCGAAAAAAATTATCTTCTTAATTGAAATTCATAAATAAGATATAATTTCAGTATATTTCTTTACTGCTGCTTTATAAGCGTGATTGCTATGGGAGAAGTTAATCTCTGGTATTATTTCACCATTTTCATTTAGTAGGATTTAAATCCGGAGCGTTGTATGAATTGTGAAAGCAAATAAGTAGTTCTTAGCTATATTATCACCATGGTTAATATTATTGTGATATATCGATAACAATAATATATACAAATAAATATAAATAATAAAATTAATATAAATAAACAAAATATCAAACAAAAATTATTATAAAATAAATTAAACTAATTCATATTATAAAAAATAATCTTGATTCAAACAAAGGCAATAATTATTATTTCAACATAGCCTCTACAAAAATCCAGTTTCCAAAAAAACCAATTACAGTGTGATACTCAAATCAAAAATAGATGCACCCTAACATTCACACCCTGGGAGAAAAATTTCCTACTCAGCCTGGATTCGAAACCGGGACTTTGTGTATCTAAGAGGACAGATTATCAATAACATCAACTTCAATTAGTTACGGCTCCTAATACTTTCCTTCCAGGACAAATTTCTCTAATTAAATTTCGAGATGTATTATGCAAATTTTGAAGACTTGTGCAATTTTCATGAAAGGCTTTATCTAAGCTCTTGAACCAAAAGTTTGATCCTCATTTATTTCTTCAACAAGCATTTTGAATGGGTAAGAGGCGACTAAACCATATTTGGAACGAGAGTTTCAACTACCCCCACAATGCTGCAACACCCGACCGTTCAATACAGCTCTATGGCCCTTGTAAAATTCGTGCAAAATTTCGGAACCGCCGAATTTCCGCAGAATCGCAAATTTCTAATCTTTCTAGAATCGGGTTAATGCAACCGCAGGCCGGCACTAAATCTCTGACCTCTTTAAAGGGATTTTTAGGAGGCCTGCACTAGAAGGGTGATTATCCTACATCTATGGGCGGACTAGGGGCTATCCCGTGCTCGTTGGCCTAATTGGGACCTCGGTGGTTTGAGCGCGTGCACGAGTGACAGGGGAGGAGGATATCAAAGGATCCATGCAGACGAGGTAGGGCCGGCATGCCGCTGGTGATGTGCGAAATTAATCAAAAGGATTTGGGGTCAAAGAAATCCCCCGACGTATGGGGATCAAGCGAGGGCTTAACGCGTTCTGGACGGGAGTGCATTTCAAAGACTTCTTTCGGACGGAGAGTGACACGCTAAGTACCTACGAATGAATGTAGTGCCGAGAGAGTTTGCATAGACGTCTACTCACGAATGGAACTGTGCAAATCGCTTTTCCATTGATGTAACGGAGGTCGTGCCTTAGAAAGTACGACCTTGCTCTTGGATTATAAGAGTGGCATATCGTCTACGAAAAAAGCTTTACTAGTTGACAAAAAGCTTGAGTCTGAAGGAAATGGGACTAGGACAATGTGCTTTTAAGGATACTGATGTTTGCTACGCAGAATGTAATATCGTTTACGATACCTCAGAAACACATTTCATTTTGGAAGCATATAGATTGAATACATAATTTACTAATCTTTCGTAAGCCATACCATTATATGTACTTAAAAATCAATTCATAGATATATTCACTTAACCTTTGCTTATTTTTTACGTACAATTCAAATCATAACTACAAACTGTATAGTCTGTATTTAAACAATAAGTATCTATAACCAATTAATAAAACGTAATGATTTTTTACTATAAATACTCTAAGCAGAGCCTGGTAAATTATATAGGAAAAGTTTTAAATCTACAACAGGATGTAGAAAAGAAGCTAAATTATTTTTTTGGAGTAAGTGGAACATTAGCTATCCATGAACAAGAATCATATATAAAAGTAATATTCATAAATGTATGAGTTTCTACTTAATATAATTGAGTAATAAAATACTCTCCTTGAAAAAATTAATTCGATGCAGATAGAGATAGGAAAAGACAATTAAATTTTTAAATTATTCTCAGAGTTTAAACCTCTGTCGTGGTTTAGACTTCTGTCGAACCAACATGAAACTCGTAACATACTCGCAACGAAAATATTTGTAACAAAAACCTTGACAACCCAGAGCCATAAATATGTCGTTCGGAAACGATTAATCTAATCTAATTCAGCCTTGATACAATGCGATGCAAATGATACGGAACTTAATAGATCTGCTCCATTTACAAAATCTATACAAGAAACAGAATGCCTTGTATAAATTAATTCGATCAAAAAATTCACTGTTACCCTCGACCGACTCAAATGACACATACAATAGGTCTACCGATTTTTCGACCTCGGGTTTTGGCCATTTAATGCGATAATGCAATTAACCTACATTATCGATGAACGGAGGCCTCCTTCACTTTACTAATGGGAGAAACATTAGAAAATTATCGATAAATAGGGCAACTGAGTCTGATGACGGAGGTACTTAGCCATTAGTGAACGAGACATTGTAACATTTACCGTATTATTTTCTAATAATTTTAGAAAGAAAGAAAATTACAAATTACTTAAATTTTCGAGGATAATTAGAATAACTGATCCTACATTTTTGATCTATAATTATTCATTACTCATTCAGTAACAAATAGTTCCTTTTTCCTGTTCCTTTAGAGTTAACGCTTTAATGACGCGAATGAATCTTTCTTTATGCGTATCTATTAATTGTTAGAAGACTATTGCTTAGTTACAATAAACTACAAATGAATATCGTTAAACGTAAGTCATATTATGAAGTTTAAATAAATATCCATTATATTATTAGAATTATAAATAAAATCTTTAGAAATGATATAACAGTTGTCATGGAAATCATAAAATACGTAGATAAATCCTGAATGAATATAAAAAAAGTACAACTGAACTTTTCCCCGAGACGAAAAAGAAAAATGTTCCCATGACGGATACAACGTTTACACTTTTTCTCCTCGCGATGAATAGAAAAGCTCGAAATGTATTCTCATACGTTACAAGAATTCAATTTCACGAAAAAAAATTGAAAGGCTGAAAGCGTGATCAAATACTACATTTTCCGACACATTAGGGAACGGAGCACATGGCCTATCGTAGAGTGTTTCTAGACACGCGTTTTTATTCCACAAATGCACCCGTTTTTTGACGAGAGCCCCCGGGAAATCTGTAGCTAAACGAGAATTAATGAGGGATATCGCGAGAGAAATAGTGAAAGTGGAGGCGTGGAAGTGAAAGGAATCGTCCTACGGAGAGCGATATCGAACCGGGAGGGAAGAGTCTGGAACTCCGGGGAAATTTCTGTAAAGGGTGAGGAAAAAGACATGGAGGAAGGTGGAGAAGCAGCTCAAAGAGTTATGGAACCGAGGGGGCAATAATGGAGCAACGATATAAACAGCTGCAGGAAGAAGTTTTAGGAGAGGTGAAAGCAATTAAAATCATTTTCCCTGTTTATTGTTCCCGCCGTCACAATGATATACCCCGTCACCCTTGGAGTGGTACATCGAAAAGAGATGTTTACACCCATCTTCCCTCCATCCCTTGCTTCACTAAGAAAATGTTTCCCCTCTAACTTTTAACTTTCAGATAAAAATTGATGTCATGTCCGTTTCTACCACAACATAAATTTCTTTCTTCTTGATTTTTAATGGCTTCCCTAGTAATCTTTTAATTGTACCCAAATGCTCACTTAGGATGTATAATTTAAACGACTGTATCTATTGAAATAGACGTCTGGCCCTTTCACTCGAGAGGAAGTTTGTCCAAGGATGGTACACCCTGAGGAATTCTATCCCAAGGACACTAGAGCTATTACTTTCTACTAGGATGCCCTCTTACTTGGAAAAGCTGCTTCCCACAAATGATCGTCTTTGTACGCAATTAACTTTACTAAAATATCTCTCCTTGAAATGAATAAGGGTATCATTGTAATATCCATGTAGATAAGCCTGTACATTATATCTACCTGGCACAAATTACAATGAAAGATGGTAAATTCAAAATACGATTTTCTAAAAGATAGAAAAGAAAAACTAAATATTCCAAGAGGTTGCGAAATCCTTTTCGCGAATAAATAAATGTAAATTCTACATTGACGACCGAATCTATTCAGAATAAGTGAGTTAATTATTTCACTAGTACTCAACACCTCCAGTAAGAACAATAAAATGCTCTGCTATGTTCAATCAGTTAACCGCAACGTCTAACGATCGAGAAGTTGAAGGACCTCCGTCTTTTTTGGACTGATTCCAAAGTCATTGCTCTTCGATTCCTTTTATACTAGGTAGGTAAAACTACCCCATTCTGTTCCAACTATTCTCCAATAAAGGTACTCTTACATGTTCTTTAACGCCGAACAATCAAATCAAACAGTTTCATCTTATATCTTTAATCTTGGGTCCATTTATTCATCCATGATAAATGACCACTATCCCTCAGCTGAAAGCCCATTTGTGATACTTACAATGGTGCAGAAATTTTTCAATTAAATCCAATGATTTTTGTAACATTTCTCTTTTCCATAAAGTTTAAACTTATCGCGGAACATAATAATTAAAACATGATAAAAGAATATACCATTTCAACGTTCATTAACATGATAGTATCATCAGGCAGAACGCAGTTTGAATGATAATTAAAACAGGACTCTAATGAGATTAATTACAGTAGAACCTATGCATGTCCACGACTGCCTAGGAAAATGATCATTCAAATCACACGAGCGACATATAATCAATGCACTGGCTAGAAGGGAATTAATGATCCTGAAATAAAAATGAGATAAAAATCGCCGACGATACATCCGATCATATACATACATATCCGATAGTTTAGCTAATTTCCATCCACTATAATTCATTCAAATACTGAGCTTTAATACAGATGTGAAAATACATCGATGTTTTATCATCCGAGTGTTATGTAGACGAGATCAAATAAGAACGAATCTAAAAACATCGTTCGACGTTAATAATTTCATTGCTATAAGTTTCATAGAAAAGAAAAACTAACTCACCGAACATCCATTTTCAAACAAAGAGAACTCCACACTTACCTGAAAAAGAAATAAAAGGATTAGTATAATAATACAAGAAATACAGGATTTTCTATTTGAAAAACAAACACATGTGTAGAAGAAAGAAAAGTATTTTACACTTTTCTCGATTTAAATTTATTGATCAATCATTTTTATTTTCTATGTATTTTATATATGTTTTTAGATTTTTTATTGGTGACAGTTGCCAGTACATATGTAACCTTAACCTTCACAAGAGCACTCCAATGTTGCTAAGAGACCAAAGCAACTATCCACTCCTATCGCAGAACAATACACCCTCTTGAAAACCCATTCATTTTCCACGTGAATGAATGCATGCGGGCTGACAAAAGATATATAAATTAAACAAGGAACGTTTGGAAGTATCGATTTAGAACTGAATAATATTTAAAGCTATTCATTCGCATTTATTGACGATAGAAATGGTTCGAGCCTTTTGGGTTTTACACATCGAAAAATCTTGGTGTATCGTAATAATTCATTTTTATTATCTATCTATTTTAAAAAAGGACGCCTTTTTCCGTATAAATGTCATCGGAAGATACATCGTTTTCGAACCATTAATTATTTGTCGTAAACTGTCGACAACGACTTTCATTTTTGGGTTTACAAATCGACGACGCATTTGAAATTTTCGGTCCGAGTCCAGCAATTTTGAGTTCCCTTTTCATTCCGTCCAATCCTGCTGTTAAAGTTAATATTTAATATTATACCCGGAAGGGCGATTTCTATCCTCCTGCAGACATTTAAGTGGTCATCGGATGACGGGAGATAATTGGGAAGGGGCAAAACAATCTATCGAAATCGGGACGTATTTCATTCGTCCAGTCATCTCGTTACGTAGAATGACTTCATCAAATGCTTGGCGATGACAGGTCCTCAAGCGACATGTGACACATAAGTCACTCGCTTTCTGACGTTTCTTTTTTCTATGGCTCTCACTTTGACTCAGTTATTGAATGTATAACTCGTTATAGATTGTTTCGTAAATTTTATGAGGGACGTACGTATTCATCCAAAACAATAGAGGTTATAGATTAAAAACTTTCCACCTTCCAAAAGTAACTATTCGAAATGTAAACATAGTCATATTATTGTACAAAAACAACGACAACAAATAACAAGAATAATTCCACAAGCTTACTGAAAAATGAAAGTTTCAAAGGATCTGAATGATTTATGTCACATAAACAAAAATCATTTTATTAGTAAAAATATTAATGATAAAAAGGTATAATAATAATTAAAATGTTTTCTATAATATTTGGAAGTATACACAACACATAAAATCAGGGCGAAAGTACTTCAAGAGATGTACTTTCGGTAATAACACGATAGCTGATAGTAATATTGTTACCATATATACTATTTATATTTTTCTATTACTGTTAATTGTTACAAAAATTCCACACTTGAAAACATATTTTCTAAATCATATTGTAGTGATTTAAAATGAACTATAAATCTACATGGCGCAAATTCTGAAGAAAAGTATCTGCTTATTCAATAAACTTAGAATAATTTCTCGTACAACAAGTCATAAATGGTGTATATAAAAGTGCGATCTATAATAAGGGATCATTTGAGGATGAATAGGTATATAAAGTTACAGTGTTTGGTGATACGCATTACTTTTCCATGTTGCCGATATTGCACAAAGAATCAGCCACAGAGCTTTACTCAACAACTCCCAACCGAATCAGTAAACCGACCACCGGATATTTGAAAATATTAAAAGTTACTAAAACAATTAAAAAGTCTTACTTGAATCAACAAGTTGAAATCCATTATAAAGAAGACTGAAAAACTGATGAAAACGACCGAGAAAAAAAAAGGGGGCACCCGGGTTTGAACCGGGGACCTCTCGATCTGCAGTCGAATGCTCTACCACTGAGCTATACCCCCGATGCGAAGAAGAGGTGAAATTAACGGCTTAGTACGCGCGATGATTCTTTCCAATCTTCGTAAACGAATGTCGTAGAGTGTTAAATCCCTCAAAATTGGTTAAAAATAAAAGACGTAAGTGGATATCAGAACAATAAACGTGTTTTAAGTGTTCTTTACTACGAATTCAACGAAAGCACTGCCACCTGGAAGTCCAAGATATCTGGATATATCCAATAATCCTACGCATCTTCAAGATGATAACCTTGAAAACGCTTCGTTCACACTACCTCTACAGAACAAGCAGTTGTTTCGTTTGAAATTCGTTTAAACTTTACTCATTTTAAACAATGGAATGTTATCTTAATAAAACAACAAGTAATTAATTTCTTGCACTTTTACAATTCCGGTTGCCAGCTAAACTTTATATGGCATTCTATATAAAAACATAATGAAAAGCTTTGTGATAATTATAATCATCTGTGGTGTTTTGAAATATATCTTATATTATTATAATATATGATAATAATTATTTGTGGATATTACAAAGTTTTTCATTATTTTATGGCTTTCCACGAAGTCATGCCTTCCGATATTGATTTTACGTATAATAGTGTTTACGCATTGGATATAATTAACAGTCAACAAATAACAGGTATTCATATAAACTACAGCTTTAAAATAGATTTTACTTAATAAAACAAAAATGAATGCTGATAACAATAAATAGTCTACGCTTACATTCTAAAGAAACGAAGGTTTGTTACACAATTATTAATGATTTACGCAGGACAAAAGATTTATATATAATATAGTTTATATATAAAAATAATCAATTAGTTAGTCCTTAACAATTATTTATACTTAAATCTTCTTATTTTGAAATTTTTTTAATGAATCCCATTAAAAAATTCATGATTGTAAAGGTATGTTTCTTTATCATAAACCATATATTCACACTCAAAGAAATAAGAATCATGTTTTAAGGTTAATGAATAAAATACTAGTTCTCCGCAACACTATAATTAGTTCATTTTTCATCTATCCTGTAATTAAGATAAACTCAACCTGTAAGAAAATTTAACTATGATATAGGCACAGAACTTCCTCGTATGAAGCAAGAATAAGGATGCACTTAATTACTTTTCAGTAAATAATTAAGAGCATCCTCATTTAAACAAACTCCTCCATATTTGACAATCAGCAAACCAAATTCAAAGAAATTACTTTGATGCTACCTCAAAAATGTTTCTCCTTTCCACTGACCTTTCCTTTGAATCTGTTTTCCTTTATATATAAAACCTTCAGATAAGTCATGGCGAGTAATTTTATTTAATATTAAAATGATTCCTTTCATTTGTTTTTAATCCTACAGGTAAAAAGCGTTCAAGGTTAATTGAAAATAACAACAACTTAACCTTGTAAATATAATAAATAAGAAAACAAAATGAAATTTTAACCTTTGAACTTTCAAGTACAGGGAAGTCTTTTATTCATATCCACTAAAACACACAAATTTCGTAAAATTCTGTTTTATCATATTCTACGCGCATTGTATCCTTAAGACTTCATACAACATTCAAAGCAGTACTCCAAAAATGATGGGTGATAGACATATGTTTTTCTGAGGGAATATTTTCACATTTTAACATCCAGTGACAACCACGTTTTTCAGGGAATATTTACACAATTTAACATCCAGTGACAGCCACGTCAAAAACCGCGTGACACTAAAATGTTTGTAAAAAATTACACGTGAGGAATTTGTTGTAATCACATTTAACGACATAAAAACTTCTCGAGCATGACTTCCTGCCATTTTACCAAACATACATTTTATAAAATGCATAAAATTAACAAAAAATGTCAGTTCCACGTTTTAGTTCAACCTTGCCAACAAAAATCCATCACCGAGGAGACTGAAGTTACGTCAAAAATAAATAAATTTGGGGTGTATCACAACCGTGCGAATCCATCGTGCATTAATTCGTTTTAACCAAATCAGTGGTGCACGAGAACTGCGGTTATTCAGGACATCCGCGGCTGGAAACAGCGTAATTAAATATAAAAGCGTCCGTAGCAACGAAACATTTTTCCATCAACATTACGGAGACGTTCCTTCATTTGTCGGCGGGAAATTTTAACAATCGTGGCGCTATTGACGCGATGAGTGGATGAGAAACGTATGTCGCAAGGATTATAATGATGATTGGCACGGGGGCAATTCGGGGAGCCCCGGGAAAGGGAGAGAGGGACAAAAAACAATGGGAAAAATGTTTTTTGATGGAGACGTGACGTACGAAAGACGTACAGCTGCACTACATCGTGAACATGATCCTATTTTTTTTTTAATGGAGAAGATTACGACGCATTATTGGGAAGAGCTTCCACTTACCACCGATAGTGGCTAGAAACCCCTATAATAAAAGATTGTGGGTGATTTGATTATAAATCTAAGTGGATGGGATTCTCCCTAAATAATGAATATGTCCTGGATTAAATATATTACGCTTCCAACAAAGTAAAATACCATAGGTTACGCTGAATGTCACAAAATAAAAGAAGATCTGTGCACTTCAGAGTTAAAGAATATAGTAGACCGTGCAATGAAATTTCCTTGGTTGATTGATAAAATAAGAAGAAACTAGAGACGAAATGGAGCGATTAAGAAAGTAAATATAACTGCTTTCCTCATTTAAATAATACTTTTCATGAATGTTCTGAATTTACAGAATAATGACCAATAGATTTAGATTCTCCATAGAATTCGTGAAAATGATTGAGCACATATAGTCACAGGTGCTAAGATACGGCTGGACTATAATATCCATATTTATATTATTATATGAATCCTGTAAATCTTATAATTCTTGCAACAATAGATGTTATCATTACCTGACAGCATAACTGACATGCATAAAAGTTCTAAGTTCAGTATCGCATTAAAAACACTATATAAGTTATTGAATGATGTAACCTGATCAGCAATAGTTATTTCACTTCGTAAATAGTTGAAAAAAAAACATATCTTCGATAATTTTAACATTTATTTAAAATATTAGCATAATATCAAGTTAATTACGGTGAATACGCTAGAACTAGCGCTAGAAAACATCGAACCAGATGACCGAAACACACCGAATGATCGAATCATTAAATGTAAATATCATTGAACTCTGCGCATAATTAATTTACGTTTGCTGTACAATAAGGCCCCTAGGCCAGGAACAAAACCTTCAGTGGAGCGGAACAAAATATATCAAACATAGGATTACCTGGTATTCGCGTGCGTATGACCGGGAAATACATCAAAAACCTCCGTTAGCAATTAACATATCTTTACATAAATATACAATAGAATACGAATTATTAGGTAAAATATCATACGGTTATTAAATCGAACAAAATAAGAATAATCAAATGAAATAATGCTCCTTAATTACGCTTACAAATTAAAGAGCAAAGGGATACTAAATACACATAAAATTTAAACTAAGTCGTCAGAAAACAAAACAAACATATCAAAACAAAATTCAACTTTTAACTAGAATACACACGTTTCATTCAATTACAAATAAAACTAATTTAATGCGTACATTGGAAAGGATACCTAAAAAATCTGTAAAAACAAAACGGAAAATTACATTCACGGATCAAAATTCATCAATTCGTCTCCGGAACAGTCCCTAATTCGGACATCAACATCTCCCGAGGAACTACATCTCACGCATCGGAAATCGGCGTGGCTGATCGGGAAGGAAGACACATCCGACCGACGGAATTTTAAACAAGGAAATAAGACGAGCATCCGAGCGAATTCCGAGTCGCGGCCAGGAAATCAATATTCCGAGTGAGACGTGGAATTTCCCGAAACATCCGAACGCACTCAAGGTTCCCTTCGGATGAGAGTTCCAAAGGTCGCAAGATAGAGAGAAAACAAACGCCGCTGGGCGCGATTTATTTTCGCGACTCGCGAAATAGGATTCGTCCGATTAATTGAGTTCGCCGTGCGCAAACACGGATTTCAATTAGCGAATTCCGACTGTCCGTTGCCAAATTTTTTTCGGCAGATTTGCAGACTACGTGAGTAATCATCAAGTTCCCATCCATTAAGCGTCGAGTGTGCTAACAGCAAATACAACTCGAACAAACGGAATATATTTGAATTCTACGAATAGAAACAATCAAAAAATATATTACACGGATTAATCTAAATTTATCGCGTTATTTTTCGAATAAAAGTATCCATCTTACGTAAAATTAGGTACATAGAAAGATCGCTTGGTTATTTGGATCCTGTTCTAATACTGTGTTGTCAACAACGTAGCATAGATAAATAAAATCCTTCATTTCAACCGATTCCGAGTTATTCTATTTACATCCTCACTTTATTAAATTAACATTTTCAAATTTTCTTTAAATCTATTAAAATTATTCTATATCTCACTGTGAATAAGTTCTCACAGTTTTTAACTTTTGGAATAATCAATATAAGCACCGAAAATTGTGTTAGGAGAATATAAAATGAAAAAAACATTAAATATCTAATAAAATTAATAAAAAGCTATAATAATAATAGTGGTACTTCGGAACGTGTTCAATCTACGCGGGTCCCTCAAGTTCAGACTACCCAAGTGATATGCACTAAAGTGCCGTAAATATGCTAATTAAAAAGATTCAAATCGGAGGCATTAACAATAAAAGAGCTTAAAAATAGATGCTTGAAATAGACTAAAAAGTCAGTCAAGGCGAACTAAAATCGGAAAGCTCTACTTTGTTTTATGTGCTATATAAAGTATATATAAATATAACGCCATCTCAGCCATAAAGCAACCCTTATAGATGGGCATAATTATATTTTTCAAACCGCATACTCTTCAAATACTTCCACACATTTGATTTAATGATTCAGTATTTAACTGCAATCTTTACTTCATCGATTTACTATAGATATAAGTTGAATGAAACGTATTTTCATCTACAATATAGTTCGAGGGGTTTTTTCCTGTTCTAATATTGTGTTCGAGGGGTTTTATGCGTGATAACATACGATGTTGATCGCTGCTATAGAACCTACGACACGCAAACCAAGTATTATTTTCCGAGAGCCTATCTGTCATTTTCTATACAGCTCGTTATTTGATTCGTTTGCTAATAGCAAACGAATCAAATAACAGAAAATCGAATAATATGGTATCTACCAATCCAAGCTGTCATGCGGAAAATTTTTGTGTCAGAGAATTGACCGAAACTGACACGCACCTAGTGAAAGTTGGTCACTTTCCTTAAACAATTTCTAATCAACATCTACACATATAATCCGAAAGATTATTTTCAGTGTGTGGAATTGGGTTTGAGTATTTTTCAATCAGTATCCATGGTTAGTTGCTATAAATAAAGTTTGGAGCAATCTACGGAAGAATAAAACCATTGATTTATTTTCTAATGAGAAGGCACATAAAAATATATTAACGAATAGCACCAACGTTTTGTAAATGATGTCAATACACACCGAAATATTTACTATCTGAATCATTATTTGTACATTATATCGGAATATATATGCGCATATAACCTCTCTTTGAGATGATGATACATGTTTTTACTTATAAAACCTAAATCACTGTAGTTAGCAATGAAGATCTAGTAGACAGAAATGAAACCTACTACACTAGACGAGGAAGGAAGAAATTTCACTCATACTGTATATATTTTCGCTTAATAATACTTATAAAATATCTGGAGGGTCGAATAACTTCTCCGTCCTATAAAACACGTACGAAAAACATTTTATGCCACATTATTAGGCAACAAAAACCCAATCGGAGACAATTTTCGTCGACCGAGATGAACAGGGTTCCTGGACATCGTTCCCCAGACCCTTCACTTAGCACAAGAACTCGATTCTTTCACAATTTTTATAGATCCAATGCCATTATATTCGTCTGCCTCTCATCCTAGACATAGAGGGCATTTGACCCCATCGAGCGAAGAGCCTCCATCACGAACTCTAACAACCAAGATACCCGAGACGAGGCAATCCCTGCACGAAACACCCTCCTGGGGGTCAATCTTTGCTGGGCCCATATGACGATGGATCGTTAAGAAAGATCGGAAAAGGGTCTGGGAGGGTGTAGGAAGGGGGATTACGGGTGTAAGCGGAAAAACCGAGGCGTGAGTAGAATGGCACTGAATACGAATCGATATCGGTCGTTGGGGAGGAAGTCTTATGCCAATCAGGAACGCACAGGTGCACTCGTACCGCTGAGGGCAATTTGCACATTCAACGACCGTCGCTAACGACTGGAACACGCTACCCACATGATTTGCAGGGTGACTGAAGACTGCTCGCGGTGGCCCACACACAGTTCAGATCGCGTGATGTGTGCTCGCCGAAGTAAATAGTGACCTGGTGCTCTAATGCGACTGTTGGCATGGAGACGCTTGATGGTTAATAGCCATATGTCATGCATGTCGAAGCGGTGGTTATTATGTTGAGTATGGACTTAAATGTCTCATTAGTAGATCGTTCTATAAAAAGGTTAATTAATTGAAAACACCAGGGAATTGAGTAAAAACAACTTTTCAAGTTTTTCTTTTTATACTACAATAGTACAAGTACTATTGTATTTACTATTGTACAATTAAACCCTTTTGTATTCCCATTATATCCGTAAATTTGCATAGAACATTGATGAATGCACTTTTATTGCAATTAGTTATTACTTTTATGGTATTTTAATGAAGTAAATTTTTATGGTAGTAAAAATAAAATTTTAATCTCAAGAAACTCAAACCTTTGAAAATACAGAATCAAATGAACGTATGAAAAGAATTTAAATATAGATTGTTCGTAATGTTTATGATTTTATTTGATTGACGAACAATGACTCAACACAACTTTTAAAAAATCTTTTAACACTAGAACAGCGGGAAACGGACACCCCCCTAGAACAGCGGAAGGTGTCCTCAGGACACCTACACTTGCGCTTCTTTTTAATTGAATGAGGCAGTCGTATTTAAATTTCTAGTCTTTCCTTATAAGCTTAAAAATTAATAACTAAGTATGGGTACTTATTTATCGGCAGATCATGAGGTAAATAGTTGCTACATATTTAATATAGAAATTGTTGTTGAGTTCAATCAATTTCATGAGACTCATATTCCGATATAAAAATATACAGAACAGTAAAGCCAGAAATAAATTATATGAATAAATTAATATAAAGCCTTTTCGAGATAAAATAATTATTTGCTTGAATAAATTTTGAAAATTACCCGATTTTATCAACAATTTACATGGGGTACAAGAAAAAATAAACTCGCGTAATAAAACTTTACCGCTTCACGTACCTTCCTTTGATTTTATTTCACAACAAAAAGACTAGAAATAAGGTTAAGACACATACTGGACCTTAAATGTTATTTGCGTACGCAATTATATTAATTTTTCTTTTTTAGCACAATGATGCTGTCACGAAATAATTACTCCACAGAATCCTTCCACGAAGCTGATACATAAATCTTCTTGATGTTACAGTTTCTATTAACCTATTCCTTGCACTTCTTACACTTATCTGATGCTATATTTCACTTGTATTTTCTTTTGAACAGATATCGGTGGCTTCATTGGATGATGTCTCGTGCATCTAGTGTTTACTTAGGTCCTTTTTGAGATCTCTTTAGACAGCTTAGGTTTTACTTTGTTTATCTGCGATTCGTTACAAGAATCTATATCTGGTTATTTGGCGACCTCTTTTCTGCTTGCAAATAACCTATACATTGACTTCTGCTAGATAAATTTTTATGTAAAAAGAATGCATTAGGCAACGTCGTGAGTCTGTCTCACCGTGTGCCTACGCGCCATTTGGTCCACTACGCCGCTTTTTGTACAGTTATGGTACGTCAACGCGTCTGATTTTCTTTTACTAATACTGTCGAATACGACATTAGAAAGCATCTAAATCGCGAGAAGAACATGTTTATTCGGTTTAATTTTATAAACAAGGATTATTCTTCATTTTTCGACAACATCGGAATTCACTGCAGATTTTTGCTGGTTTTCAACTCCAGCGACTCTCATCACAATTTGTTCTATGTTCCAGATAAAAAATACCTGCTTTCTTCAGCCTTTTATATAGTTTCTTTAATTTAAAATAATTATCGGTCATAAGGTTAATTCCTTTTATATAGGAAAGGTCCCATCAAGGTCATGACCACATGGTTCAGGAAGATGGCCTATCCTCCAACTCGATAACTTATGGAAATCTATTCTATGCATATCTGGAATTAAATTCCACTACTAACCGAAACTTAAGTACATATTTATCAGGTTTATCAAGAATTAATTGTGTGAATAGACATCTACACTTTCTGGGAGAAAGCTATTCAGAGAAAGAAATTCACCGTCACTTTTGTAACGGGATTGTAGCAAGCGTGGCAATATTCAATGAGTGAGTGTCACAAAAAGATATATAACAAATTAGTCAATTGCGAAAATAGAAATGGGAAACGTATCTTATAAATGGAAATATTAGAAAATATAAGGCAAAATGTTTCCAACTCAAATCATCATTAGAATTGCTACCTCAAATTTTTATACATAACAATATAATTAATTAATTTTAGAGAACGGGGACAAAATAATAGCAAAAAGCAATATTATCTCAAAGTGCATTCGTAAGAGCTTCTAATATAAAACAATCAAGGTTTTATCATAAGAAATAATAGTAAATATTACGTAGGTGTCCTGAGGACACCTCCGCTGTTCTAGGGGGTATGTGGTAGGATCTCCTATGAAAATGTTCCAATAATTATAAAACTTGGTAGAAATACGCAGAATATTAAATAATTAAAAGTCACGAAACGATTTTTTTCTATGATACAAATTACAAAAATGGTGCGTTTTTTTCATGGGCGAGGTGTCCTGAGGACACCCTCCGCTGTTCTAGTGTTAATTATGTAGGTTATATTTATTTTCGATTTCTAATGGTTGAAGACTGCGAGACAAAGGAATAGTTACAGAATAATTTTCTGCTGTGTATTCTTTCTATTTTAACTAGATCATCAAATATAACACACGAAATTCACCTATAAAAACTCAGGAGACTTATTGTAAATATTTGGCCATAATTAAGGATATACCTGCCATGAAAATATACAACACAAAAGTATAGTTACTTGTGAGTAAAGAGAGTAAGGTACTCTCAGAACACTTCCATTGATTACTAAGAAATTGAGGTATTGATAACACAATGAAACAATACACGAGTGCAATATTCGTACGATAATTTCAAGAAAAACTATGTAATACATCTCCTAAAACTTTAAATTTAAACTTCGAATTTCATATAAAAATCAGAGCACGGAAATATTTCAAGAAGAATAAAATTAAAAAGACCGATGGGTCAATATATACTATTCAAAGACTCAAAAGAAAAACCAGAAGGGTTTTTGTTGGTGGTCGATGTAAAGAGACAAAATCCTGAAAGAGTTATTTTACTAAACAAGCTTTCTTTGGGCCTCTGTGAAAAGCAGTTCCTACCAAAAGAGCGCCCCTGTGCGGGAACATTTCCGTAGCATTTCAATACCGTAGTACTCAGCATTTGTCCACATGCAAAGCCCTCGAGTCTATCTGAAGCACTCTTCAATAGGGAGTTTCTTTTTCGACAGACGAGTACTTTTTCCCTATAGACCAGCCAATCGCTGGTATTCCGCATGACTTTGCCTTTTTGTCAATAGTCTCCATAACTACCACGAATAATCGGAAAGAAAGAAGATCGATCAAAAGAAGAACCCAAACCTTTTCAATCGAGCAGACAAACTCACCTGGAGCATTCTTAATAATAGAATTTACAATTTCAGATAGTTAATCTAAACAAGTAACTAAGAATATTTTCTTATTTAGATTCACTAGCACAACAAGACAATTATCTACCTGTAGTAATTTATTTCTATAATGATCATTATTCATACTCACGGAAGAAAATGGACAAGTTCACGACTATATCTCATTTACGATATGTGTTGTATTAAGTGTTTATATTTACTGTTGATTCTGATAAAATGAAACGTACATGCATACTACCAAATTAAAAGTAAGTTTTAGAGGATTAACTTTCCTTAAAAAAAAGAAAATGAAGTTTAAATTTTTCAATAAACTTTATAATAAGAACAGAAATTCTTTTGGTGTTTTTAGTCTAAAATTCTTTTTCTTTTTTGTAACGATTCAACTCTCAAGAAAGGTTCTCCTGATAAAATGTATATACTTTGAGTGCAATTAAGTTTGGTTTCCATGTATGTATACCATGTAAATCATAAAGGTTGAATATTGATAAACACATCAGGCTTAAGCTTAGAATTATTTTCCGTTTAATCGCGCTTAAATTGTATAAGACGTAGCGTAGCGTAATATTCTTTTTTCCTAAAAATTCCTCGTCTAAGAATACGATGGAGACGGCGCCTTCTTACCGGTGACGAAAATAAACTACTATCTTCTATCCATGCGACGAAAACGAAGCGATTAAAGCAAGACTGATATTGTTGTGCAGTTCAGAAGAGAAAACAAGGCGTGTATAATGGGAAGGACGAGAAGAGCGCGTGATTTCTTTGGCGTGGAAACAACGGAAACGGATTTTGCGAAGGAGAGTATTTCGTGGGCCCCAACTTTCTTATTTTTAATTGTACGCCCTATCGGAAATCTTAAATCATAAAAATAAATTAATGAGCAATCTTTTAGGATGAAAATTAAATCTAAAAATTTAATGAAAAATTAGGCATAATTTTGAACCAGAGGGAATGAGGAGACGTTATAAGGGTTTTAAAAAATTAACCCAACACCATGACGATGGTGAAAGGGAAAAAATCCATTCATCTTTACATTAATCAATATTCCCTTTCTAGAAATCTCAGTTGCTGAATATAAATGTTAGAAAGAGTCGTTTTAGGGACTTACTCTTTCCACGAACCATGCTTTGTGCGTTAATGACTACGTAAAGAAGTAATGTGAACATCTAATATTCACACCCTCTTCGTCAAGCCGAAATGCGGCTTATAGGATACTGACGTAAATGTAAAGAAAAAGATTAATAACAAAAATTCAAGTACTGAGAGTATATAAAAAATATAGCTATTTTAACTTCTATTCCCTGATGTTCTGTACCTAATGAATCCGAATTACAAGGAAAATCATCAGAACAGAAGTTAATAAATGGTAAAAAAAGCCTTTCCTTCGTTATTGTTTTTCTAATAGCTAATTAGTCGGCGGAAAGAAATTTTAAACTAGATATTAAAACGGATTCATTAATTACAATATAATTACTTAATAGAAAATTAATATTTCATTTCGTATTTATATCATACATCATTGTTACTAATTATGTAGGTATGAAGCTACCTGGCTTTCAGCCTTCCCACAGCTTAATTTCTTAATAATAAAGACAGTAAATTTAAGCTAAGAATATTACAACTAAATTGAGATGCGTAAAAATGAACTGAGCATGATTAATTAGGAAATTTCAAATGCAATTCTCTCATTACACTTCAAAAGTACGCAGTCCAATCAAAGCTGTGAATATATACTTTCTAAGTTACTTGAAATATTTGAATTCGCAAATATGCTATTCTAGAAAAATCAAATCCTTCGTCAAAGGTGAACAAACTTTCCTACACACTATCGGACAGTTCGCATGCGATCTCCTTACGGTAAAAGCGAGATAACGGTCTCATATTGGCATGTTTTGAACATCACATGGGCTAAAGAACGTCATTTCTATTCTAAGCATGTATCTAAGGTTAGTGCAAACGGCGGTTCTAGTATTGAAGAGCACTTTATCTTTCAAGCACCGCAATCTGTAATACGTCCTGCTTCCAAGTGATTCGTATAGCACACGCTAACCCGTTCAGCACGTGGTCTTAAAGCGATCGGTTTCATAACACCACATCTCACTCCAGATCTTACTATGTGGGCGTTTCTGCGAAATAACTTGAAGAGAAGATGTATGGGAAACTAAGGAACAAACGCAGTAAACTTTAGTAAAAAAAGCTGTGCTAATAAAGTCTGGAACCTATTTATGAAACTATAGTAATTTAGATCGTGGTTTTTTATATCTTAAAACATGAAGGAATTACCTCAATTGGGCCTTCTATATAGCATTTGAAAAGACTTTACGAGGTTAAATTAAGTAAATTAAAATTGATTAAATCGTAAAATTAAAATCCAATTTATTCATTCCTAAAATGCTTTAATTAATTAATTGGTTAATTGTTAATATTTTACATTCCCGTTATTTTAAGTTAACTTGTAACAATTTGTTAATTAAACACTTGACTATTTATCAATCTAACAGAGCTTTTCTGTAGTTGAAAAATTTCTTTAATACCTAGCTCTTAAATCTTTAGCAATCGATGAATTTGACATCAAGAATCGATTTATTGAAGTTTGGGTTACACAGATTCGTCATATCGGTCCTAAAGCTTACGAGATTCGATTCAATTGCATAATTTAGCACGTCTGGGCGCTGTGGTCGAATCACGTGTCCGAATATCTGAGCACTTCAAGAGTCGTACATGAAATTCACGGAGAATGACCCAATAAATACTTAAGGAGAGTTCTGGCGATCAGGTCCACCAGAATTTCATTGCTTTGATCGAGTGGATATTGCGTGGGCCTAAGCAAATCTCTGAAAGGGCTTCAGATTATTATAGGTTTGCGTCTAGAAAGGGCAATGCTATTATTAAATATTCTCAAGTAACCTAACGATGTAAATATACGTATTGTAACCGAATTATTCCTTTTTTATTGCTAAAAGATACATGAAAAGAAAGTTGTATTGCTTCAGTTAAGCGAATTGTTATCACCATTAAAATATTACAACTTTTCGGGAGTACATGTTTTTGAAATATAGTAATATTATTGCCTAATTGTCTATATTGTTTATAAAATCGTAATAAATAAATATAATTTTTATGGAATTTTCGTTCTTCAAATACAAGATTTTTTACCAATTTGGAGATCAATCATTAAAAATCATGAAAACATTTTCATCTTCTACGTCCGCAAAATCGTTTTTCTATTACGATGCTAGCTTATTATAATATAAATGACATGATTTTATTTTATATTGTTCATAAATTTTTACTGTTACGTTTTTTTTACTCGGAATTATATATCTTCCGCCATTTAGAAACCTTAAATGAATCATATTCACGAGCATAAAAAGACGTTAACGAAGAAGTGGGCGACTTTGAGAGAAAAAGCAGAAGCCGGGTAAAACCAAAAGAATTAGGGAAACAACTCAAGAGGAGAGGCATATTAGCTAAGTCGTATCCTCAATCATCCCACTTCTGCCACTCGCTTAATTAAAATCCATTCTTAATTAATCATTTGCGAGCTGTCTTTTAATTAAGAGAGAATGGATTTTTTTCACTATACCTCCTCATTTTTCCCAGCGTGTAGAAGACGCATTTTTTACGAATCTCTCGTAACTTTCTATTAAGTTGAATTGAGTTAAATATTCATGGCTGGATACGAAATAAAAGGCTTATGTTCAATCAGAGTCGTCGAGAGATTTATTAAGATAAAAGCAAAGTAAAAATTCCTAGATATATAAGGGATAGAAGAGCTCTAATTTATTTTCTCTTACTACATCAATAATCGCGTATATTACATAAAACTTCAAAATGAGAGTAAAGTGGGATACAAATCATTCCTGTTAACAGTGAAACATTTACTTCCATTCGACCCCTCACAATAGATATACGATCGATTGTAGCGTTGTGTTTCTCACTGTTACCATAGAGGCAATACCATGTACGTCGTACGTTTAACAAGCTAACTCCAAGAGCAAGTAATACTCTTTCTAAGAAGGAGTATAGTCAAGCTCCAGCGTCTACAAGATCCTCGCGACTTAGGGGATAAGTCCACACGATAAGGACGACCGGGATAAACTTCAATCAACGCTTGAGTACTATATTGCAGCGATAGCTTGAACCTCTTGTCCTTTGATTACCTGCTAAAACGTCACTTCCATACTTGGGGAATATCCTATCCTGATTTTCCTATGTAAATTGTCTAAAAGAAATATTATTTTAAGGTCCCTATAATTCTGTTCAATACGTCATCTAATGTATATCAAAGATACTACTCCCGTTCGATAGTAAATACTTGTTCACTTTTTAAAATTAATGTTAAATTACGAAAAATAATATTTTCACTATAAACAATAATATAAAATCAATTCTAGAGCTCAAGTAGAGGTAAAGAAGTCCAGATAGTAGACATTTACTGTAAGAGTGATTGGTGGTAACTAATAGCAACAAACAAGTCGTAATATAATTGTGAACGCAGGAAAGCAAAACAACATTAAAATAAAGAAAATTACTACTCATCATCATAGATATTCATTACGAAACGTATCTTGATTGGTTGCTACACTAAGCCTTACGAGTCGCTTGAATCATTTCATTTTTAAAAATACCTATTTTACACACATACAGTACTCCAGCCTTACTTCACCAACATGACACCGCTCCAAACTATTCTCGCAATTCCATCTCTTTTTGGAGGCGAAGAGAATCGAAATTATCATTCGTTGAAAACAAAAGAGCGGCTAATGTGCGCTGCGAATATAATTTCAGACGTCAGCTTTGAAACGGATCGTAGAAAATGCAACGGAGCGCGAAAAGAAGTATTTTCGAGAAGAGTGTAAATGACACGTGCGAAAGGACTTTAGCGCGTACTCAGCGAAAATACGTCTCGCTCTAGTAAACGAATTGGATTTCACAAAAGGTTAAACCGGGTGCATTGGAGGATTGCTGGAGAGGAATACTTCATCCGCAGTGAACTAAACTCGGCAAAAACTAAGTTATCAGATTAATATCCCGCGTGAACACGAGCACTCCGCCATTCCAATGACGAAAGATTAATTTCAGAAGCTAGTTACTCGAGCGTTTGCGGTCTGCACTGAACTTTTATCTTAAAAATAAGGCGGAGTATTATCGCTCCTGCCTCTGTATCTTGATGGATGAGAAACCTTTTTTTTTGTCTTTGAGTAAAGGATTGAGAAAAATGAAGCTGACATTTACCTTTCTTTTGGTTTATGGCTGTAATAAAGGTAAACGATAATGAGGCGTGAGAGATGTTGACCCTTCCAAATCCTCGTCCTTTAATTAAAATCTACGCGAATCAGAATCCATGCCCCATTACGATGCACGTAAGGATGTTTTTCGACCCAAAGTATTTCAGTATGTACTAAGCCTCCGTATTTTCGTTCAAGTTTACTCTCTAGATAATTGAAAGGATATTTTCACGTAAGTCCATAGTAAAAGCAAAGTGGGAATCCATATGTACCATTAATTTCCCTCTTAAAGCCGTGATACGTTGTCTCTCACGATCCAACCTTATCAAGTATAATATTCTTTTGTAATCGTTATGTTATAAAAATAGTAAAATTCGTAGTTATACGTATTAAGCAAACTTCTATTCAGGAATTATGATAAATTTTTAATTAATTTGCGAACAGAAAATAGAAGAGGGGAATTACATAAATTTAATTTCAGGTTCCTCTTTAAGAACATAATTTCTTTTTCATTTGTTTTTTACATAAAATTATCAATAGCTTCTGGGTTTCAATACGATCAACCAAAGAATAAATAAACGAACTTTGTAGAATTAGAGCGTATACCTAAGATCATAAATTTACCACACTAACAAATTAAAACAAAACAAATGATCAGTTACGCATTTGACGGACAGAAAAAACTGGACATTATTAAAAATAATAGCGAAAATTATTATGATTATACGCCCCTAAAATTAGCTTTGCGCAAAGTATCGGCCTTCAAATAACATCACGAGGTAAATTTCCTAATCCTTTTTATATATTTATTTTATTGGAAAAGATTTGTGAACTAAAAATAATAGGAATAATACATAGAAACATGAAACAAACATCTTCTCTCAATAGAAATATTCTTATTTTATTCTATTCAAATTTGGAGTAAAGGATATAAACGAAAGTATGCCAAGGACCTTGTAAATCATATCATTAGTCCTGCTGTACAGCGTAAATGCTTTAGAAATGCTGCCAAAACTTAACCTTTGTTTCCGAAGCAAAAAAGGGCTTCATTGAAGGACCACCTAACGAAGAAATCTCACGAGAGACGAAAGAAAGAAATCAAGAAGCGGCTACGGTAGAAAAAAAAACTTTCAGAACATTTAAACTAAAGAAACTCATTAAAGATGCCGTATAAGAACAAACTTTGCAACTGAATCACTCGGAGAGAGCAAAACGAAAAAAATCAACAATTTGGTCGTCATGGAATCAAAAGCGACTAAATTATGAAGCCTTAAACGATCCTTGAATAAATAAAAAATATACAGGAAAGAATGGACGATGAATGGCGAGGTTTTTCGTTCACTTCCCCTATAAGTGGCTTTCACACCATTGTGGGTATTTCAGACTTTCTTTCGGAAAGTGTAGCGATATTAGGAAATCTTGAATATAATTTTACGACACCCACACTTAGGAATGTCACACCACACCCACAATATAGGAATGAAACTCACAAATTATAGTAATGTATAAAAGAGAAACTATTAATATATTTCCGTAAATATTACTCACTGAAGAACTTTCGAAATTCGATTTTAAAATCATATTTTAAATGTCACACAAAATAAATGGCGCTTAGGTATTGAATAACGTATGAACAATACGAGAAAAATCTATTAATGATATTTCTTTATCAAAATTACTAAAAGTTTAATGATATTATAAATATGAACTTTGGTTAAAAAAAAGATCAATTGTGATTAATAAAAATTATTTTAATGGAATGTATCTCATTGAGTATTACTTTGTAATTTCGTAATGAAAAATCACGATACGTTCCCCTGCTGGACACGAATATTTATCTTAAAATCACATTTTGACTAAATAGAATTAATTAAATTTCAATAAATTATGACTTCAGGATCACATAACTTAATGTACGATATTTTAAAAAAGCTCGCATAAAACAAAACATTCTTCATTACATCCAATTACGACTTGCCAAAATGTAAACCATCAGCATCAATGCTTCCAAAAAGAGAAGACCGAGACAGTGGTGAATGAAATATAAATTCTCCTCCCTCTTGAGAACCAGGAGTCAAAACGATAAAATTCCATTCATCGAGAAGCAGGAAAAAGATGAAACGAGGAAGAAATTATACAAATTTTGACGAGAGGGGAATGTTGAAAAGAGAAAGATTTCACGCCAACCGAACATTGTATCGCGCTGGGGTAAGGATTCACCAGAAAATCATTTTCCGCATTAAGTATTCGTTTTTGTCCTGTTTTAAATGCGCCACCCACACGGATACAAGAAGTTCAGTGGCCTGTTATCCGCACTCCCACGGATATTCTGCATCCCTAATACAAGGATATTCCCACAAATCATTCGAGAGATGGATACAAATGAAAATCCCTCACAAAGGGTGAGATATAGCACAAAGACTTCCGCGGTAGGATACTTAATTGGTGGAATCGATTCTCGGCCGACGCGAACTTTAGGTACCGATAAAAGTAACGAAAATTTTAATAGCGTTCCCATTGTTGCAATGATAATTGCGCGGTCTCAAACGAGAAAGGGTTCAAGGGAAAATGTCCCGTGAGTTTATGCGAAATGATAGTCGAAACTGGCCTTCCACAAAGCATCACCAAAGACATCCTGACGTTATTTTCTCTTCCTATTATATTGCGACTTTGGAATCTATGCAAACTACACGCAAAGAGTTCCAACGAAAGTCTAGTTTGATGTTTGCGATCCGACAGAAAATATAAATCAAGATCAGACAGGAAAAAATACGTAGATTTACATTCCTTTAGCTGAGAGTGAGAGACAACGTGATATTTCGCTAGGAAATAATTCATACGATTTATTATACTCTTATGCACATCTCTGTGCCAATATTATTGTACGTAGGTTTCAAGGCTGAATACAGTATAAGGCAGTCATTGTCAGAAGATGTGAACAGTTGTCATGGTATGAAAAATTAAAGCTAAATAAATAATTTAAATTCAGTGTATTCGAAAAATTGTTTCTAGGAAAACTAAAAGACGAAAGTTATAAACTATGGCATCTATATCGTCTCCTTAAGTATAAATGGAAGGTTGTAATAATTTATTACAACCTTCCTTAACCTTAATTAATCTTCATTAACGATAATATAAGTTACAGAATAAAAGAAGGAGATAAATGAATTAATAAAACAAATACCTTTCAGTCGCAGCTTCCAGCTGTATCCGCTAGCAATCCCAGTGAGATGATACAAGAAGGATCAGAAGAAGGACGATCCAAGAAGCCTTCCAGATATCCAGCGATCAAGAGTCTGTTGTTGAGAGACGAACATTGTCTTCTTAGCAAACGATCGAGGTGAACTACAAGTAAAAAGCAACAAATATCCATTACTAATATTATAATTGACAGGAGGTCATTAATTAAATTCAGTTCATTGTAGTGGCTCGAAAAGATGCAGGTATTATTAGATTAGAGAACTTAATTCTGTATTAATTACTTAATAACAATAGTAATTAATTTGTTATTTTTCCTTTTTAAAAAACACTCATCCCACCAACAACTTTTCCATGATTTTATATCCCTTTAGCAAAAAGAGAAATAATAGACATTCAATGACGTTAATAACAAAAATCTCAATTCTTGTAAATTACTGGAAAACAAAATTGGCAGTTATGCGTAAATCATTCGAAATTTGTTGGCAGTAGAAAGGTTTAACCTCATTTTTCTCTGGGAGTTTTATCATATTCATTTTTAAAATACCTACAAATCACACGACGAGAATTGCGGTATAATAACCCAGGGTAATAAACGTTTACAAGCGTTGTTGGCACAATTTATATGTCCTAAACGTTTATGCACTAAAATAATAAATCGGATGTTATAAGATAATTATAGTACCGCTATATATAACGACGATCATAACGTGAAACAAGATTACTAATTTTAGGTCATAGTAACCCAAATCATAACTATTTTTAATGGATTGAATTTTTTTTAATGATTGAATGAAAAATTGAAATTGATTGCTTCAAAGGAAACTATCCGCATTAATAGTCAAGTACGATACTTCAAAATAATTTCAGGAATGTACAGCAAATTTTCCTCATACTCGTTAAGCTCACATACGAAGCCTAATATCTCTAATAAAATTTTGCGGAATGAATACGAATTTCAAACGTTATATTTATTTCAAATCCATACCTCACGTAACCCATATTCGGACTAAATTTCCTTATATTACCACGGATTAGTGAACGCACGCTCCACGTATTTATCAAGAGCACCGGTGATGAAAACAGTGATACTCACTGTACCTCACTTTGTTCTCATCTTTCCGCTCTAAATTAATCCAGGACACGTTTGTGTGAAGATGTACGAGGAAATTTTATTATTTCACTTACGTATGAAAGCGCCCAGAACTGCATGCTATGACCGTGAAAATTACTCTAGCGGATTCTAGATTACACGGAGCGAGATGGACACATGCTGAAATATTGATTGTGCAGTGCAATTGGAGCTTCGTTAATTTGACGTGTGAGGAGAAAAAGGCTCCGCTTCGTTATCCAAATATAATCGAGGAATTTTGAGCAGAGATTCGCGTATGGAAATTGCATGAATTCCGATTTGGCCTAAAAAATTCACTTTGAAATGGATGCAAATAAAAAAAATGCTTGGAAATATACTATCTATACTTTATAACAGGATAAATAACTCGATCGCTGAATCGTGCGTCACCACAAAATTCTACACTATGACGCTACCGAAAGAAGGAACATATCAGTTAGAATGAGCGAATAAATCATTCAGAAAACAACTGCTGGCGATACATTATGAGTGTTGATATATTAGGAAAGGATCCACCAACTACCGTACATGCAGTGTCCATTAGTGCGACATTAAAGCGCGGTCAGTATATGTAGATGTAAAGAGACGATACGAAGCAATTAAGATAGATTGCCTTCTGAAACGAAATGTTCGAAAAACGCGCGGTAAGGTGCAGAAAAAAAAACAAAAGAGACGCAATTAATATTGGTCCAGCATAAAATAGAACACGATGGTTAGCTGATGATAGTACTGAAGTTATTTTTAGACCAAGTAAAGTTATAACATAACGATTAATTTAGAGAGAAAAGAAATAAGTAAAGAGAAATATAAAAGAAAAAATTATGCGATGTAAAAGTGACTGATAAAATTATTGACAATAATTATTAACAAGGAATCATTTTTATAAATTCATGATAACCTTACTCAATGATAGCTTAAAACTTGTTCATTTCGGTAAACATAAAAGTTTAATAAATTATAAAATAATAATTAAAAAACATGCTCAATAATACAAGCCGAGGCATGTACATGATAACCGAGTATAATATAGTGGTTGTAGCGGGGCGAGGCTATAGTAACGGCTGCTAAGTTTTATTTACCATTATTTACTCTGCTCGCTAAGATACCGAAAGAAAATTCGTGGTGAGAGCAAAACATTAACCTCATGAATGTCGATTACAGCATAATGTCAGCGAAGAAGATGAATGCCATAATTCATTACCCATCGTACATCACTTCTCGTGTCGTGACACCTATGCACTAGAGTGACAGCGTGAATTTAAGATGAATAAGTAACGGATAAAAACTGGATAGGCTTTTAATTCGAGGTGATAGAATGGTCGATTTGAAAGCTTGTTTTTACGGATTTTTTAAAGCTCCGAGAAAACATTCCATCTTAAAACCATTTTGGAAAAAAGTCCGTCATCAACTGAACACGCCACAAGCAAAAGGTATACATAACAAAAGAGAGTATTTAAGGTAAAAGGGACTGTTTGGGTAAAAAAATTCATCCGAAATTCGTGACAGTTTTCTCGATAGATTACGTGAAAAATCTTTTCATGTACATCCTTCTGCTCCTGTTCTATTATTTAACCGACGATCGCTCAAACTGTCGGAGAATCCTAAGTGGTAGATGTCGGCGAGGTTCGCGACGTAAAAAGTTGATGTAGTTTATCGACGCGAAAAAGAGAAAGTGCTGGGATCTGGAGACAGGATTTTGATCGACGTAGTGAAGCAGAAGATGTGGATACATCAAATATTGAGAGAAGACCGTTTGCCGTTGAAAGATATGGCTGAAAAAATACGAGAAAAAGTAATGTAAAGGAATAGGTAAAGAATATACAGCCTTAAGGAAGGTTAGAATCTTATAAGGTGACGAATAAATCGAGGATATGAGGGGTTATGGTATGGGCTCAGCATCGGGGTTCATAAAGCTACCATTTGATGGCGAGAGATAACTTACGATATTGATGTTTACGTTCAGTGTTGATGGTTTCTAAGGGAACCTAAATACGAGCGAATAGTTCATAAATAATATTGATATACATAAAATTTTCTAACAGGTTAGGATATCTGGCACCCGCAGGATATGGAACCAAGAATCGCTTTCACAAATACGTATGCGTCACCCAGTAGGTCACCGGGAGAAAAAGAATTTAAGCCGTCCGTAAAAACATAAGGGCAATGAAATCCCAGCCCTAAGATGCCATAATGTTGTTTGCCTGAGGGTAAAATGTGGAAGATCGAGTAGAGAAGCGACGGATCCGAAGCAATCCAAGATTCCAATGACTATTCTATCACTCGTCAGCGATTCCCTATCGTTTTAATCGGACTCC
Organism: Pantala flavescens; assembly: GCA_020796165.1. Classification (NCBI taxonomy): domain Eukaryota; kingdom Metazoa; phylum Arthropoda; class Insecta; order Odonata; family Libellulidae; genus Pantala; species Pantala flavescens. Next base: position 41,198,773 of record CM036881.1, on the reverse strand, counting down.
CACGCACGCCAACGACCCTAGCTCCCCCTGGAAGAACGTTAACCTCCCGCTTGCGAACGATCCCTAGGATTGTGCCTCGTTTGACCTCGTTCCCTTCGACCTCTGGGCGTCCCCTGCCGAAAACAGAGCTCCCCTCTCCAGACCTACCTAACTCCCACCCCACCTGCCGGAATGACTTTTTCCAATATTTTCCCGGGGTCATCCGGAAAACAAACATAGATTCCTACGATATATGTGGGAGTTGCTCTAACGAGTCGATTGGGGCAAAACCTACGCTGCCCACGAATGAAATAATTAAGGGGACGACGTAAAAAAATTGGACCTAGAACGTATCCTTGGTGCATTCTCACGTTACATGCGTATCAAATACGTAAATAAGAATACTTAAAGTAACCTCGATACGTACTCATTCCTAATTGTCTTTTAAATCACATTTTCCCGTAGTGGATCTAAAGGGTATATGCAAACAAAATAAGTTCCCAAAATTAGTTTATAAATAAAGCTTTTGGTCTAATATTCAGTATATAAATCAATAAACTTTAACATATAAATTTTAAACAAAATAATCGAACGAAAATATTAATCTAACGGATAAAATATATTTATTTATTATTCATTTATTTCATAACTTAATTATTCATAAATTTATTTAAAATTTTGTTTAAACATCCCAATGAACAAATTTGTCATTCTTCGCAAAAATCCATATCCACCGTTCCAAAAAATTCAAAGAGCAAACGAAATTGCTTTCCATTTGAAATTCCTGGAATCTGTTCGAAGCATCAGCACCAGTAATCCCATTTTTCATTTCGAATAGTATGGCTCTCGCTAAACAAATGTGCACCATAGCGACGGCTGAGTAAACAGAAGGCAATTGAAAACAGATTTCGTCGCTACAACAAATCGACGGATTGCCTGGTTCGGGAATATCCGGTCAACGCACTGATTCGTCATTGAAATAAATATTGGAACTCAGCACGACTCTATACATAACGATTCACAGTAAGGATTCAGTCTGTGATGACATATACGAATGTCAACACCTATCCGATCCCTTCGTTTCCTCTCGGCCATGAATAGGATTGAGACCAAAGTAATTGTAAGAGGTGTTTTCCCCCATTCTAGGAGGGAATTGAGAAGGAACTAAAAGTCGAAAAAGCTATCCGCGGAGAGTAAACCGAAAATATCGAACCACATATACCGACACAATACTAGACAAACGGGAAATATAAAATAAATGTTAAAAAAATTGAGCCATAAACTGTATCGAGAACAATAAACATAACGTATTCATAATATTTATTTATAATTCATTAATATTATAACATTAATCCATTATGAATTTATTTTCAATAATTTTTACCACGGATAATAATATAAATGCATGCGTATTAAAACGACTTTCATATTAATTTCACTTACAATTTTAATTGGAATTCTCTATACTGAAAATTTACAAATATCAATGGATACAAGATACTATAATATAATTTTAGTTGCATTATCATCATCTCTGTTAATCACTGCTATATGATTAATGCTTCAAGTACTTGGATCAAGGTGATATCATTTAGGTACACGTAAGCTATCACTTAGAATTGAACCCGGTGTAGCCATCGGCGAAAGAAAAAACACCATGAATTTGGCTCATCTAGAAGTACCAATCAAAATTCCGGACCATTTACAATTATTTCTACATTATTATCTTATAAACATAACTCAAACGTCAGACTATCTCAAACAATACTTAAATAACATGTATATTTATTGGAACATGAATTTCCGTAAATAAATAGGCGCCACGACTTAACCTTGTGGAACCATCTGTGTTAATACATGTGAATATTGATTTAAATATATTGATAAAAATAGACTTTGTGGAATTGAGGTCGTCAGCTAAATTAACGATGAATCCTTCTGAAATGAGCTTCCCATCATTAACGAGCCATGATATTGCTAATGAACCGTCGAGAACTTCGTGCCGCTCCACGAAAGCTTTTCGATAATGCTCCATCGGGGAAAATGTAGCTCATTTCGGATTGTGTGCAAATGATGAATATGAATACGAAAATAACGAAAGCCTTTTCATGTTTTTCTGATGGGAAGCCCAAATGCAGGAGAGCTCTCATAGTGGTGAATGGAGATAAAAATTTCTGATAAAATATAGGGGAGGATTTTGGAGGTATTTAGATGACTTCTATAGCGAGAACGTTGCATCATAGATATGAAATGCATTGAATAATCACGGGAATGCACCGGGAGAAGAGCGTAGAGTAGGATTTTCATCGTACTACTTTTGCAATGACGTATTTTATCCGCAGATTAGCAAATAGAAATATGTAATCCAAATATAAAACTTTATCTTTACACCGAACTGGGGATTTTGGATATTGCGATAGTTTATCTTCTAATCACATTCATATCCTATTCACAAATATTGTTTTTTTTTTATTTTATACTGTCATAAATGTACACTAGAAGGATAATTTTTCATTATTTTCAATTATTGAAGATTATAAGTAAATGTATTTGTTATTATCATAATTAATTGATAATTAAATTCAAGGCACTTCAAATTATGAACAAATCTGTTGTATTACATTCTTAAAAATACGCAGATAGAAATAATTATTTTAGCATCTTTAAATTCACATTTTAATGTACATAAAAACCTGCTTTTAAACTTTTCCTTTCGAAGAAATCATAATTTAATACTTCACATATATACTCGATTAATTTTCACTTACTGGTTAATATAATTGATTCTTTTTGCTGAATGTTAATAGATCGATATTAAAATAAATATGACCAAATGCAACCATTATATTACTAAAAGTTTAATAAACCTTAGTTATTTATTTATTAAAACGTATCAGATTATTAAATTATTATTAATAAAGTGCTGCATTGATTGAGATTCCTGCCACAATACTACTAATACTCCGACTAATTTCAGTGGCGTTCTATTGGCAAAAATGAGGTAAATGCGTGTATCTTTCGAGGTATTCAGGTTCTCGCATGAGCCTAATTATACGAAAGCAGATGGCGTGGGAGTGACGTTGAATGGGATTCATTCTGGTCACTCCTAATTGAATGCTTTGAAAAGCTCCTTACGGACAATTCCGCTGCACTTACGCGAACTTGTTGCGCTGAATGCATTCTGTCTCAGAGAGAAGAGCAAGAATTTCTATTCGTATAAGAGCCCTCTCATGGAACTCTCATTGCCTCTTATACCCCTCTGATTCCAAAGCTACGGTACTTAATGATGTACAACTCATATGCCTTTTATTCATGTTAGACCATAGTTCTACCTCCCATGAACATGATTACATCCATGTAGATTACTGATATTCTACTCACATTAATACGTTGACATAAGACTTAATATTTGTTCTTTGTTATTTCGCGAAATTAGGATTAAAATTTGCGAATATAAAATTTTATAATTTAGAAAATACTCACGTTTTTATCGTGTACAATACAAGATACTTTTACGATGTAACTGTTAATGAAATGAATAAAACGATGCATTGATTCTTAGATGCGATTCAAACATACACATTACTATATATACATACATTGGGTGGATTACCGAGCAGAACCTGAACAGAGCAATAATTAATACTAATAAAATAAATCAGATTAATTACTAAAAAGAACGCAGGAGCGCAAAATTACGATTCAATACATTTAATCATAAATATTCTAGAGAGTATAAATACTGGAGAAACGAGAGAAGGAAGTAATTTCATCTCTAAGCAACCATTAGACTTAAGAAAACGTTCATCACCAAGGAAGGAAGAAATAAGACGATTACATTATCGCTAAGGGAACCCATTAAGAGCATTAAAAAAATTCCCTTCGCTGTCCCGGTATTCCCTACCGTTCCTCAAGAGTTTTAATTAAAAGGGACGCCTATATAAACTCCTCGCAGGCAATCTAGGAGAACTATTAAATTGGAGAGAAAAGATTTTCTCGAGATTTTTCAAAAACTTTCCGCGGAACTTTAAAATATGAACACAGGCGAAAATTGTAAGGAAAATTAAAATTTTGTAATGATTTTTTAGCATTCAATCACTCGCTATTAGCAAAGTCGATTGCGAAGTTAAGGAAAGAATTCCAGGAACTTCAATACAGCGAAAAACGTGATTAATTAAAGATCGTGGATATTGAAAATATGAGTAATTAGTTCCAGCAGTAATTTAAATCAAAGAGAATCTTCATAACTTTAGCGAGGCAAGGAATATGAGATAACATACTATATATCCATTGTTAAACTCGTTTATACATCATAAAATATCCGAGAGTTATTAATTACGAAGTCTTTGGCGTATAAGTGGTATTAATTATAATAAGTAGAAGAATGAATAACAATCGATCTAGCCTACGAGGATCAATGGCGAGTATAGAGAGACGTTATCCGTAGAAAATTTGGACACCAAAACAGATCCGTAGGCGATATTCTCATAAACACCAATAAAATCTCTCTATATTTATGGAAATGTTTGTTCAAACTCTGATCGTTTACCTATACTTGTCGTTAAACCTCAAGCTATTCTCACAGACTTATACTGCCCCAAAGCATGATTGTTATAACCGAGGAGTATATGCTAGTTTTTCTCGTTTAAGTCTAAAATGTTCGCCGATTCTAGCGAAAAGCAAAGCATGTAAATACTTTCACGTGCACGTTATACTGAAGAGATTAAAGTTAAGGTTCCCTTGAAATGGACTCAGTTCATATGGCCATTTGCTTTAGAGTATAAGGGCCTATTGGACTACGATTTTACGACCCTTCGACTTTTGATGGGAAGCGAATTCGCAGTAAACTTATGAAGTAGCGCACAAATGTGCTAAAATTAGAAGGCGGTGTATTGAGAAGAGGTCTTATAGGTGAATGGTAAAAAGAGGCGTTTGTTCTCTTTGAAATCGATACCTAATTACATGTCGATCGAAAGCTCTTAAATTCATATTCGACAAAGTGACTAATTACGGTAAGTGCACTTATTTTTAAACGATGAAAATTGTCTACAATAGAAGAAGAATGAAGATAATTCATTTTCACATACCAAAAAAATAATAAACTAGAAATACAATATACGTGTAGTGTAGATGGATAGACTACATATGGGAAGAGGTTTTTATCCGTATTTTTCATCAAAGATTCAAGTAAATGATGGATTACTTACTACTATACCATTAGAATTAACAGATCAATAACAATGAATTTTAAGGGACTTGATCTATTTATTTACCCTTGTTTTCATTAAGTACCAGTTTCTTAGCAAATACCACAGACAAATTCAAAAGTGAATCAATATATAATTAAATTAATGCTTCTAAATCTTCAACTAGGCGAAGAGTGATTTTAAGTGATATTTTTACATTCAGGATAGTTCGGCAGGATATGAAAATATTTTCTAAATAAGTAAAACTTAAACCTTGTTTGTGAAATATCCTGGGTTGGATCGAACTTCTTAGTCTTATTTTCAGCCTTAAGATAGATGAATTAATCATTGATTAAACATTCTATGGCAACTTGGAACACCTAGAAATTTTATCCACTTCTTAATTAATATATTTTCCAACTCTATTAAAAGTAAAGGAAAATCCAATAGACCCGGGTTCGATTCGCGATTTTGTTAAATTGCACATAAAGAACGACGGATTTCAAACATCACTCTTTTCCTTATTTCCTCAACGATTTATATATTTCTTCCTATTATACATTCGGTTCGATTCTTCACCTCGAGTCCATTCATTAACGAGTACTATTCATTAGACTAATCTACCCGTCGCCTAGGTAACGCAAGTCTACTTTTTGCAAGACTGCCGCAATGGAATCGTTTTGAACAGCCTCGTACATGCATGTCCACCCCCTAAGGTGTGCTGCAAGGAACTATTCAGTCGCTCGTCTCATTTCCATTAGTAGTTCTGCCTCCTGAGTGTTCACTAAACCTCGCCGTTAGAATCTCTAATGTCAGACCCTTCTCATTCCTCTGGAAGACGTAACACTCGGCAAAGCGAGGATGGGCAAACAAGCTTATATGAGCTGCCGCGAAATAGAAAGGTTTTTCGGGTGTAGAGGAGAGACCGAGGATTCGTGACTACAAGGCAATGAAGCTCTATAAACAGAACGAAGATTTCGATTACGTGCGTTGTAACATGGATACAAACTAATCCCGCGGCTCGAGAACTCTATTACGCTTCCTTGAAACAATTCCTACGTAAAATCTAGGGAGGATGGAGTCGTTCTTTTTGGACGTATATTTTCCTTAATCTCCGCGCGCGGAAAAGGATAAACCTCGTACTTATAAACTTGAAGAACTTCTACTATATGAAATTTTTTCATTGTTTTCGTCGGGGTTTAGAGAAAAATGCTCCGCGTCTAGGTTTATCCTTGTAATTCCCGTGATGACGTAATAAAGATCTATCTAATCTACTTTCAGAGTTATTATGTTAAAAATACATTAGTTTTCGCTGATTTTATTTTCATTGGAAATAATATTCATATACATAAATAAACCGCTCAGGGTAATCGTATTTTTTACACGCTATAGCTCAAACCTAACGATTTCAAAATGAATTTTTCTGAAGGACATACGGATCCCTGTGCTTGGAAATTTCACAGATTATATGAGACTAAATAAGCTGAAGAATACACGTATAGCAATCGATTTAGAAAATCTATCCACCGGAAAATATGACTGAATTGATTATCAAAAAAATATCAACGTAAACTGACAAAAATATTGAGTTAGGAGTTGATTTAGACTGGGTTTAGAGTTAATATCGACAGATATTTTCAGAGATTTTAAATATTCGTGCAATCTTTTATTTGTTCTAAAACAGCCAACACTCCAATAGAGACGACCAAAAGATAAGCAATATAAGGTAATGCTGACATTAAATAATAATAACAAACATCTTTATCGTTTGAAATTGGGACGAAAGAGTTTCATCTTCCATAAAACTTGTCTCATAACGAAAGATAAGAAGAAAATAAAAAGTCAAAGAAAAGAAAATCGGTTTTCCAAAAAATGTTACAATAAGTACTGTTTTAGAAACGATGCATTTAGAAATTTGTCATTAATAGATACAGTAAAAGTATAGCTAAAGTAAATCACTACTGTCCATAACTAATTTATGCATCGTTCCTTAGACAAGGCTTCCCGATGCAGATAGTGGAAAGATGAACTCCAACTGCTGTACCGAGATGAAAACATCACCTCCAGAACTCCAATGTTAACATATAGCATTCAAAAGACTAGGTCAAGGCATGACGAGAAAAAACAAACCTCGCGTTGATGAAAACTAGCCGTAATTTTCCGCAATTAAATTTTAACGAAGCACTCGATTCGTAGGCACACTTGCGCGAGATACAACTTGAAAAGCGTTTCATTAAAAGTTGATTGAGGAAAATTGCAAAGCTTTCATTAGCAGGCTAATGCGTTCAAAATTTTGAAGGTAATGAAATTTTTTGTGATTCAATTTACCGCTTCCAGTGTTTTCCAGGAGTACCTACAGTTTTCTCTTCTTTATCGCATTTCAATTCGTTTGCGTTAATTAATTTTCACGCCGCGAATCGAATCTTTTACGCATCCGTTGCTCCATTGGTTAACGCCTGACGTAATTAATTGAATATTATTACGAAACGAGAGAAAAATTATAGGATTAAAATTTGAACGAGAAAATTCGATATCATTGGGTTTCCTAAGAAACACAAAAGAAATATGAAGAGAGATAATTAATACGAACTTACATTCGTCAAATTGATATTAAAGAATATATAAAAAAAGGTAATAACTATTTCCCGATAACAGTAAGTAGAGTACCAAACTGTCGATACAAAATACGTATAAGATCGGCGAAAGGAGTGATTGAAAAGTGCTTTCTTCTAAAAATATTAGTAGTAATTACTATAAAAGATACTGATTTTAATTCATCAAGAATCAAGCTTTGAAATGCTTTGACGGCTCAATAGACGTTTTGATTAATATAAAAAAATCAAGCATCCATTTTCATCTTCCTTTGTTAAAGAACAAAGAAAAATAATACATCGATAGAACACGAGTTTTCTCTCTGATGAATATTTCACTCGTTCCAAAAACCTTTCCAATTACGCATTCAAACTCATCTAGTTCTATTTTTTACGACTAAATTTTTCTGAATTTCCGAACATTTTTTGAAAAGAAAGAAATTTTAACACGCAATTACATACAATGGTATCAGCAAAGACTGAACGGAATAAAAATTACTGTTTAATAAAGATCATTACCATTAATTACAATTAGACCGAATTCATATGGAATTCAAAGTAAATGCACGTGTATCATTTTTATCAATTAATTTCATTCGATGAAAATGAATCACCGAGAAAAATTTATTAATGTATTAATTGCTTTAATACGGTATTCATTTGACTCAATGCTAATCAATGAACCAGTGATTGTGATGAACTGATTTAGGGAAAAATTATATTTAACTAGACCATTTTGCTACTGTCATTTTTATCATTTCAAGAGCTTTCCATGAATCCTCGAATTAATACAATTTCATCGAATTACATTGCGTTAATTTAAATTGATTCAATACAAAATTCTTTTGCTCACAAAGTTTTGGCTTCCAGATAATAACTGAATTTAAAAATTTAATCAAGCAATTTTATTCGAACCATCAAAACAAGTTCCAAGCTCGCATTTTGTTTGGAATTCACAGAATTTTTCAAACTCGATATATTTGTTAAATATTTATTGAGAGAACCTCTTAACGCATTAAATTTTAAAATAAAGTACAATTACGGAAGACCTATTTCCTTGAGTTATCATATAGTACATTACATTAAAAATTCTATTTTCAGCATATTGGAGTATCAGATTAATAAACCACCACCATTTAGATTAGCAAAAACAATTTAAATTTTAATCTAATGTAATTCACCTAATTAAGTATCAAAATTCTAATTTCAAAAGAGTAGTTTAGAGGAAAAATATAGTTCCATTCCGCGGATAGAGTGAAGTTTCAGCTGGTAGAATAACTAGGAGCTAGAGGGAGGCTTGGGTTCGACTCCCGATCAAATATATTTTAAAAATTTTAATAATTTTAATTGATTTTTCATTCCCAAAACATCCCTAGCTACACAAAACGCCTTTAAAAAATCTTATTTTTCCACTTTCTCAATATTTCGCGCTCGATTCATATCACATCAAAACGCAACCATTTCTACGGCACTTAAAGAGACAAAATACGAACCGGATTCACCCTGAAATCGTGCTTATCATTTCAATTCAAAACCCCCCATTCAAAAACGACGAATCCACGATTCAATTTCTGCCTCTTTCCTTCAGATCCAAATGTCATTTCCTAAAGGTTACGACGCACCTCCGACTCAAGCGAAAGACACTCCTCGGAGGCGGTGGGTGTCAGACCGCGGGTTTCCAGGGACAGAGATGGAAATGAGTTTGGGAGAAAGACATCTCCGGAGAGACCATCCAGGCGCCTTGTATGAATACCAGATGTGAATGAACTCGCTGATTCCCAGGAGAGGACGACGTTCTGGACCATTCCATTCTCTTCCACCCCCACTCATTCCCACAGGCACCCGAACCACTTTACCCCTTCACTTCCACGCAGATCGATTTCTTCACCCCCTTCCCAACCGATACCCCTCGCACGCATTCTACATCGCCGTGACTACGGAACGAAAATCTGCATTTCCATGAAAACGGTGTCTTATCTCAGGAGAGACGATGTTCACTGTAACAATGCATCTTACTAATGGTCTTGAATATAAATCTCACAACTTTGGTCTTTAATATGAATAAAAATCCTTAAACAACGAATCATCGTATGACCTAGTCTTGAATTTCTTCCACTTTATTAACCTACTTTTTTATATTTTTCTAAAGAAAAGAGAAGTGCAATAGGTATATATTTTTTATATTAGTATATATTAGAATATTTCGTTTTTACGATCTCTATTTTTACGAATGTTTACTGATATTCTTCAGTCCATTTTATTATTTTTTACATAATACACCTTCGATTTAGAAGATTATTTTTTAAAACTGTAGACAGATTTCAAAAGTTAAACACACTCATCTACTCTTAGATATTCTGCACACGATTGTATTTGAGACAAGATTGTATTTAAGACGCTAAAACAAAAAAGGATGAAAATGATTAATAATATTCTACGTTTTCAGAGCCATATAACCACCAAATAAGAGAGGAAATTCGTAAAAACTTTAAATTTTTATTATAAAATAAACACGAAGTATTTATTCGTAATTTCCATGCATACCGTAAAAGGACGATCGTTCCTAAGGAGACCTCAAGTATAGAGAGCGACTCCTATAGAGAAAAATCATGTACGGAAGCAATACGAAAGGAACTTATGGAACGACGCAGGACATTTTTAAGACCGGAAAAGACGTCCGATGGCTACATCTGACATTAAAGATCACAGGAAGAAGCAGAGACGCGTTGGAGCGACGATGTTCAAATGACACTCAATCCAAGCAGAGGTCAATAGACTAGGAGACATCTACAACGACGGAATCATCAATCTTTAGCTCGCAAAAATGCTGATAAAGGTAGATGGGTGATTGACTCAGCACATCGCTAACATGACACAAACGTAATAAAAGAATGATGAATTTGCAAAGCTAGGCACATATTTTTGTCCATGTAGCTAAGTTATCGATGCTGAAAAATACAACGCTTATTTTCCATTAGCCTTTGATAAGATTCTTTATAAATAAAGTCGAATCTAACGTGAATAGATTGCAGTTTAGAAAGTTTTAGATACATAGAACGAAGTATTCGAATTATTCCTATGATATAAGGTCTACTTAAAATACTGACGATAAAACAGAATACAAATTAGCTAATTTGGTTTTATAATAAAATTTAACTGCGAATTACAGAGAAATTGGGTTCCTTGACCTATCTACTAAAAAGATACCTTCTTATATTAAAAAAAATAAACGAATATTTTATCAATACTATATACACGTAAATAATATTATAAATAATATAGATACTATAATATGAAATTCATTTTTAAAGCAAAAAAATCTAGCAAAAATATATATAAATAGAAATACAATACACCGTTACGCAACAAACGATTAAATTTTATCATTTTATAGCGTCATAAATGACATTTACTTCAACACAGAGCTAACTGCTACCCATCACCACCTTGTGAAACATCGATGCATCTTGAGATTTATGAAGGCCTGCGTTATCAGATAACTTCCCATACATCTACTACATTGCGATTTAATGCTGTCACCACCACACATCGGAGAACACCCCTGGATGAAGAATGCTCTCACTGAAAGAAGCCAGAAAGGTGCAGAACACGTAACGCATAGACCATTGTGTAATATGTCATGTCCACGTAAGGGCTAGGTGTCGTTTATGGGAGACAAAACGGTAAATAAAGACTCTCAATCACAAGAAGTTGGAAAAGTTATTCTACATAGTATATGAATGATATTCGATCGACTTTATTCCTGAAATATTTCCAAAGGCACGACTACATGTCTAAGCAGATTGTTCTGCATTCAGTAACGATTTGATGCAAGTAACACAATGAAAGGTAAGGGTAAATTAAGGGAAAGTATTTCATAGGTGTTAAACCAATTACTAAGAGTGGGAGAGAGCGGCAGAACTCAAGATGTATCAAATAAGAGAATGGGTTAATGGATTCCATTTCAGAGCCCTTCATAAGCGAATTTTCAGTTTCAGAGGCTGCTCGTATTAAATTTTGAGATCATAGGGAAAATATAAATTTTCCTCATGCGTACTTTCTACGAATTCTACAAGGAACCATTATTCGATTTCAAGGGAACGCTCCACAGAAGTTGTTACAGAGAGAATATTAAGAAGGATTGCAAATCTTTGATTAAAATATAGATGGAAATATACCTTTTTTCAACTTCTAGGTTAAGGAAATGAATGAAATGCTACTGGGAAATTATGCTGATTTATTGAATGAAATCTTTACCTCTGTAATGCTACGAATAGCGGCATTCTTTCAGTTTTGGATGTAATATCCTATTAAATCCCATTCACGCTCTTTTTAATTCAATCTTGATACCCACGTCAAGCTCATACTTTTCATAGACAGATTTTTAAGAGGAATCGTGATGATATATTAATATTTACATATCTTATACAGCTTCAGGAACAAAAGTGAAAATTATGCAGTGTTGTAAAAGCTCTACTTTCAGTCCTCTTCCTGATGGATCCATATCACCAAGTCACGCCTCAATTCCAAATAAAGCTTATTACATTGCTCGTGTCATAGTAGACATCCCGGACAGACTTCGAAATAGCATTTCGTTTCGAACCTCTGACTTGGTTCAGTCAACAGTCTGCAGACGTAAAGAAGAACTCTAGCACACCCTTCCATCCGCGTCCAGGTTTTCCAGTGAAAGAAAACTGGAGAACAATACCTAACGTCCGATTTTCAAGGCGTAAGAAGCTTAAGACAAGTAAAGTCGATTACAGGCGCAATAAGAAGAGTTGATTTCCGTTTCTTCGGTCTCAGAAGAAGTTTAAAAAGCAGGAAGTGTTTCCACTACAATATTCCGAGGATAGCAGCCTTAGGGAAGTCTGAGTAGCATCATGTAGATTCTTAGACGCATAAAAGGATTTAAAGATGAATGAGAATACATTCAATTGTAGCAAGAGATTCTGCTCCAACATTACCCGGTCTCCAAAGTGCGTCCTACAGTATCCAGTTCATATGGGAAAACATTCAACAATAAATAATATTCCTGATTCATTTTACTACGAAGAGTACAATACGGCAACAGTGTCAATAAAAATAAATGGATTCCTACGTAACATACCCTTTCACAATATTTGAACGAGACCTAATTGTATGTAACTATTGTAAACGTAAATTAAGAGTCTACTGATAAAATTCAAAAGGAGAATATTACTTCAAATATTTTCGTAAAAACAAAATAATAAATTCGTTGAATGAATACGAAAATAATGTAAATGAATTCAAATTAATCATTGGTAACCTGAACACCCTTTCCAGATAAAATACACACATTAGATAAAATGACAAATGAAGAGACTGAAATTGATAAAGTGCTCTAATACATCTTAAACAGACCACTTAGATCCTAATCATTCAATTAGTAATCGAATTCTGTAATAAATTGATCCGCTTCGTAGTTAAATTACTTTACTAATCATTTGTTCACTATATCCATGGAGAATCAAGGTGGATTACAACACCAATAGAAGAGATAGGTTGTTTACCTACGTATCTAGGGCAGATCGAAAACACTGTTGGGTATGCATGTTTTTCATCTATGTTTACATGGTTTGGTTACAGCCACCGTAATTGCAGAACCGCGATCTTATCCATATCCAATCACATTATGGCTAAATAGCAGAAAACCGATATTGATGTCATCCTTCAATATCATTCATTAACTTAAAAGCTTTCACATTATGTTAACAAAAAAGGATCACTAACTAACGTAATGGGACTGTGAAGCAGAAGCAGGTGCATTATTGATTTCTGCTTATCTAAAGCCAAAATTTAATAACGACCCGCTCATTTAGATATGCTATCAGCAATGGACCGTGTATCTAAATCCGCCTATAGCGCCTATGTTTTACGGCAACAACATCTCGGTAAAATGCTTTTGAACCCATATGGAATTTAGAAAAAATATCAAAATTCTTTTTAGCATCCCATCAAAAGAAATAGAACAAGGAAAGATAAAATGTCTTCCATAATGGATATAAATTAACATATTTCGTAGATGAACGTGTTTTCTTCAGTTAGACATCACTTAGAATTTTAGAGTGATTCAATCCTTGAATCATTAAATTCACTTTATAGGAACAGAAAACCCTGTGCATATCCAAGATCCAATACACCGATAAATCTGATAAATATATACGATACTTTTCAATAATAAGTAGTTATAACTTTAAAAAAGGAACCACCTTAATCTTTAAAGACACCTTAACATGAGAGTGGGTAGCAAGTTAGACTTCAACACTACTGGTCTCAAATTCGATTACCATGGAAATACAAATTAAAGATATCAATTCAACATTCGATAAACTTAAATAAAACAATACAATTAGATAAATCAACCTTACGCCTAACAACAACCATAAGGCGCTCAAAGTAGAATAAAATCTTTCAACGACATAACTAGATCACATCTTCCCCACGTATATCCCCTAAGGGAACCAAAAGAATAGAAACTTAATAAGAGACAAAAGAAGAAACTTCTGGATCGGTCGCTATCCTTATGGAATAGCGAACACGTGACGTTCCTTCAGAGAAAAGTTTTTTCTACGAGACGATGACGCGCACTCGGTGACGTGGATACCGCGTCACGAGCCCTCACAACCGGAAAAGACAGAAGGAGAGTTCTTTAGCTAAAATCCCTTCTCGTGGCTCCATCGATTTTTATTCCTTGAGAATTTGGCGCCACGCCACCGACGAAAGTGAAATTGAACCCTTCCTGTTCCAGTTCTTTCTCCACATTATGCGGCAGGAATGGGGAAAAATCCTTGGGAAATAAGGAAGCAGTGTCTGGGATTAGGGACGAATATTGCGTGCTTTCTTATCGGCCATAAAGAGGCTTGAGATGCGACGAAACGTCCCGAAATTGTGATGTTTATATCCTGTCATCTGATGATAATGGGAGAGCCTAGTTGTATACCAGGGATATCTGAATATGATTTCGCACTTTGAAACTGGGTACTGTTAGGTGTTACATAGAGATCAGTACTAGGGCCAGATGTATTCTACATACTTATTTATAATATACTATTGAGTCAAAGCAAGATATTATAAAGAGGGAAATAATATTATTAGCATTGAAAGTTAAACAGTCCAACTTCCGCAGGTGAGATGATGTTTGTGAGAAGATGATTTTGTGCTATTTTCCTTTGTAAAATAATGCCTACAAGAGTTACTTTCAATGGATATACAGTATACAACACATAGTTTCACCTATATAGTATTCAATTAAGCTAAACATTCGAGCGGTATAGGAAACAGAAAAATGATTGTTACTTATAATAGGATATGTACATAAGATCGTATTTGCTCATATTTACGATTTATTCTCGTTTGGCATTATTGAGATTAGGGTCCAAGTAGAATATAATACGTTTATAAGGAGAAATTCTAAATAACGTCTTTTTAATAGAGCGGCCTTCAGTAGCTATGAATACAATATTTCTTTCCATTAATTAGCAGAAATTTAACTTCAGGATCAACTATCCAAATAATCACAATTACACTAGTAACCAACGAGATATTAATCACAGCTGAAAATGTACGGATTACTTAACTACAGTAAATTATTATCTTCAACATATCCCTATAATAGATTATTCTCTTAGACAATAAAATGAAAGTGATAATGAAATACATATAAATACATCGGAAAATTAATACTGGTAAGTACCGAGGACTAAAAATATTTTTTTTTAAATGGAGGCTAATTTCTAAAAGGAAAAAGGTATACAATTATATTTCTTCTAAGTCCTTCAAATGTTCATTTGGCAAAATACATTCCAAAGACCTGATAAAATGTTTTCGAAAAATATTAAGGTCCACTGGAAATGCCTTTGGTAGGCGGTTACCACAGGGACACGTTCCCCTAGAGAGAAGTCTCTTGAGGGAAACGGGGAACAAGACAAATGAAGCTTATTTGCCGCATCAACGGCTACAGGGATAACCGTAGGAAAAGATGTATTCATTTCTATCACATATCTTCACATGAATAAAGATAATTTATCTCCATTCTGGTGTTGCTTTTTCCCTATCAAAAACAAACCGCACCAAAAATTTGAACGTTGAAACACAACACCCGCGAAAAGTATTTTTTTTGATTCATTTCAAATACATCGCATCATATCAAACTTTGTGACAAATGTAAAAAGTTACTAAATGCAAGCTGTCATCATGACTACGGGAAATGTGCACATTCAAAAGAAATACGAATTATTTTCAAATGTCAAAGAAGGAATGTAATAAATAATTAAATCAAACGACTATTGTTACTGTTCGCTTTGAAATATCATATCATATCATTTCGCTTTGTATTTTAACGTTTAAAATTCATTTTCCAGTTACCGATTTGCTTCCAGTACAAAAGCTTTTACAAAAAGAAAAAAAGCATTACTTAGTATACAGCACTCTAATGAAGAATCAAGGCCTCATTAGTTATTAACCACTCGCAAAATCTTCATAATTACGCTATTAAGAAACTTCCCACTCATTTTCTACACGTAATGGCATTCACACTAAAACACAAAAACGCCTTTTACAATGTTTTAACAAGGAATCGACTCCTACATATTTACGAATAAGTTTCTCCGGATATTTACGTTCCTACGTAGATCTGACATTTAAACTCGCCAAGACCTTTACGCGAAGAGGGCATCAAATAACTCCTGAGTAAACACTGGATACACGAGAAAAACGGAAATGGTGGGCGGACGCAGAAAAAAGATAGACTGAATTAACAAGAATGAAAAAGCTGCGTTGCTATGTATGCTTTTATCATAAACAACAATAGCCTTACAAAGTGCGCAAATCAACCTTTACAACAAGAGTTTTCCAGTATTATAAAATAAATTATAATAAGTAACATGTTTGTTAACGATATCCAGGAAAACTCACATAACATGTTCGCATTTAATTGGCTTCTCTTCAATATGGAATTTCTCGTTCATATGTAAATATACACGTACGCTACAAGCCACCTTCTGGTGTTGGTATGGGAATAATTTCGAATTCGCAGAAAATTCGCTAAGGAAATTTGAGGAAGTTCCTCGCCAATTCTGGGAAGACACTCCCAGTATTATGAAATTAATTAACTGACACGAAGAGACTTACATTTCTTTTCTTTTACTTTTTTTATAGAAATATTAATACGTCGCTTTTTACATAAGACCGTTACAATACCGAAGTGTCATTGATTATTAACTGCTCTCTTAATAACTTCATAAATTAATTTTTATATATATTATTATTTTAACTACTAAATAAAGAAGTATTTTTGAAGTTTGACTTAGTGTATGAACTTTTCATTCAGTTAAACATCCTATCTTAAAGTAAATACGACAAAAATTGTATAGGTATTGTTCAAAAGATACTGTGAAGAATTTTGCATCACGAAAAATGAAACTTTTAACTCAAGAAAAGACACCCTACTGGTAAACTATAAAAACATTTCATTTTTAAATTAACATAAAATAATCTTCATTTAATATGATTTTTAAAAAGACAAAAACTAAATTGTAATTCACGCTTGAATGCTATTTTCATAAAACAATACTTTTAATGAAGTCGTGGACGTTGAATTTACTTTGTTTAGAATAACAAGAATACAATTACTATTAAAGCTTTTTAAAAAATCTAAAAGCTCATGTACATAATCAGATTTCATTAGATAAAAGGCAAAATATTTCTCTTCCTAGTAAAACATTCTCATAATTAATTGAAATCCTATTAAAATTTAAATAGCTTACATAAACTTCGACAAAGTAATTTATAAAACAAATGAAAAGTATCTAAAATATAATACAAAATAATTCCCTCGTGAACTTCAGATAAAACGCTCAAGTTTTTCTCAGAAACGAAAATAATGCTCCATTGAAACTACACTGAGAAAGGAAATGCAGATTTTTTGTGAAGGTATCCGTACGATACGCGCTTAACTATTTAACAATAAAAAAACTAAGTTATTATTGTCTTCTTCTTTCTATTTCACCCAATGAAGGAGCTTCCCACAAATGAAACAATGAGAAAAGTTCCTTAATGAGGGGAGAAAAGGCTATTGACGGATTTCATTCGAAAGAAAAACAAAGAGAAAAAACATCCGGGAGCCTTAATTAGGAAATAGGATTTAAAATTTAAGACCCTTTCCCACAATAAATAATCCTGAATACCAACGCTTTTAACGTCCGTTTCATTTCATCAATAAAAGCTTAATTTATTCACACAATTAAAGGTTGCACTGAAGATTAAATTGCAGTAAGACATAAACTTACATTATCTAGCTGTTAGAGTCGTATTACAAGCACTTGTTGGAACTGCTATTGAGCTAAGCTATTTAGTTTACAACTCTTTGATAAATATACTTATTTGTTCTTTAGATAAACACGAACAAAACTGATACTCGAAAAATCCTATTAAAATGTAAATGAATCCTGAATTAAAACGCTCAATTACCCATGGTTTCGTTAATTGCCTAGTCTACTTGAGCCAGAAAATTTAGCGTTCTAAAAAAAGAAACCAGAAGTAAATTCCGAGAACATAAACGTAGCCAGTGGAATTAAATGTAAGTGCGCCCGGTTTTACGCAGAATAAATTTACACAGTGTGCATACATTATCAAATACTCTGCATAAATGCGGAAAATTCGTAAATAAATGGCCAAAGAGTAAATAATCAAAATTAAACGTTGAATTCGAGGGTTGAATGTGAACAATCGATTTGAAAACTAATACATTGTATTTAAAAGGAGTTTACGAGAAGATTCATGTGATATGAGACCTTAAAATAAAACAATATTTTCAAAAAGAGATAATAAACCAACGCGAAACCTGACTTTCTTTATGTAATTCATAATAATATTAAAAATACTAAAAAATTCAAACCTTAAAATTCAAAACATACATTCATAATTTCCATATAAAAGTTTAAAATTGTTAATATACATACGTTCTTCGTCGGTTAAAAAGTTATGATAATAATATAAATTGACCAAGTTGAATTTAAAATTGAAATGTATTGATTCACAAGATTACATTACGTAAAAATATTCAATAAATATTATAAATTTTTATTATTTAATATTATTATATTTTTATTATTATCAATATTATAAATTTAAACACGTATTTTAGACATTATTTATTTTATTTATTTTTTATATCCTTCACTCCCATATAAAAATTTCCAGCGAGAAATTCACCCAATTATTTTTAAAACAAAATAATACCGAAAGGAAAAGGATCTTATTGATGATCAACAATCAAAGAGAATAAAATTTGATGACAAAAAAGAGAATATTAAAAGATCAAAACAGATGCCGGTTATTCAAGGAATATTACTGAAAATTAAATAAAATCTTTACTCCATCCATATCAATTCCATATCGAACCGCAATCATATTAATTTCAACCATCCGTAGAATCCCTTCGCAAAATCCTTCTAATGAACGGGAAACATAATAAAAAGCTTACGGGATGGAATATACCTCATCCTGCACTCGCAAAAAAATTCTTTCGCGAAAAAGGATAGAGATCGATTGCCTTACACGCGCTGCAGACTCTCTTTGACCTTTTCTACAACCTGCGCCTATATTACCTACACGTGTTTCCAGTGTTTCAGACGCGAAACAAGGCAAAAAGAAGAGTTGGAAGGGGTTGGTGGTTGGTGGCAAAAGGGAAGTGCCTATTATGCACTCGAGGGAGCTACGATCGATGGTCCAGGGAATGCGTTTTTCACAGAAGAAATCGTAAAAGAAGCGAATGTGGGTCACATCTTCCGATCATTAAACCGCGAGATCCTGCTCCTATTCAAAGGGGAGAAATATGCACGCGCCGACGCCCGTGGGATCCAGAACAAATGAGCAATTAATCTCGGGTCGAATTCGAGAAGGCGCGGAAACTTTTTGGACTGTAAAATGTTCTCGACTTCTCGAGATACATTACTAAGAAATCCTTCCGGAGTTCCGCGGATTATTTCCACGTGTTGAATTCTCCTTGGAAACGATTTCTATAGACGCTCACACAGACCAAGTGGATGATAACTTATAAAATTTTCACGTTGCCAAAATTAATTCACAACGTACAAAAATAAAATAAATGAGCCTTTAAGAGCAAGTACGAAACATATTCCGAAATAATTTGTATATATCGCTTACTATTATATTCTTAAGGCCTAAGACCACAACGTTCATTTCTAAATACCACTTATAAAAAAATTAATAACAAGGAATAAATAGCTCCAGGATCTTTATCGTAGAATAACATACATAGGATTCGGATACAAACTATATTACGCACTAAATAAAAATTGTAATCAAAATATTTGGAAAAGTTGTTTTAAAAAAAGTCACAACTCAGAGATTAAGAATAAATAATACGGATTATATAAAACTAATATCAAAATTGACTCTACATGAATCAACAGGTTGACTTTAAGCATGTTTTCAATTACGAGCAATACTTCTTAACGTTGGAGAAATAGTAATTTAAAAAAAGATAGGAATGAAAAGCAACTGAGAGCTAAATTTGCTAGCTTAGTAAATTACTAACCACATAAAACTCTATCTTAATTTATAATTGATTCTGAAATCTCGCATTACATGATCACTTTGGAAAACTTTGAAACCCAAACCTAAAACTTTTCAAAATTTATAAATATAAATATCACTACTGTAGAATAAAACAACCCTGACATATATAATAAATGATAATAAAATACGCTTTCATACATAACGAAACACTAAAATAAACAGATAATTAAAAGTTTTTCGTCAAAATAGATAGACTCATAGGAGCAAATAAATTAGTAAAGTACATATAAAATGGAAATGAGAGATTACCTTGGCAAAAAGAGTAAGTTTAATGAGTTAGTAAACCTATATAAAACAGTAAACATACAAAAGTTAAATTAGAAATATATTGACACGATTGAATTAACTTCTGTTAAACTTAAATAACTTGGAAATTAATACCGCTCACCTGACCTAGATGCTGCCTCTAACATAAACATTTCATACCAGATAAATTCGCTACTCCGATATTAACTCGCAAATAATAAAAAGTTTCCTCTAATACAAGTGGAAGTATTGACACAAGTAGCGACACTTGGCTAAATCGAGTACTCGCGCAATTAAGCGCCAAAATCAATCGAAACGTGGCTTCAATTTGAAGCGAAGGCCTAGAGCGGCGTTTATGAAGAACGAGAGCTATCAGAAAGTTTGCCTTTGGAGTTCCCTGATGAGTTTCGAGGGCCGGCAGATACGAGAGCGTGCTCCTCGAGTGAGTTAATTTCGGGATGCGCGCACCTCACGACAGTCGCGGTCGGATGAATTCCTTTTTAGCGAAGAGTAAAAAAGGTTAAATAAAAACGGTAATGGAGTTCTTCCAAGTTAAGCCTCCGCTCGTTGATGGAACTTTTTAACATTCAAAATGGTTCTTGGATGATGTAAAGGGGAAAGAATGAAATGGGAAATAAATGAGGGCACGGAAAATTTAAGTCGAGTCTTTAAAAGATCTATGATGAAACTCAAATAAATGGAGTAATAAGTATTCCAAGAGACTGGGGATCGAAACAAGATCTTTAACTACCGATTCAGAGTGCAGAAGTCAAATAAGAATACGTTTAAAATAGCTTCTCTATGCAACTGCTGCAAATTAATGAATTTAAATATTTAATTAAGTAAAATAAATTAAACTAAATAATGACTTACGTAAAATAAACAAATGACTATATAGTATATTTAACCGACTTCCATGGTATTCCAAGCGCATGAGAAACACCATAATACTGATTTTGTTCATGAAAGCATAGCATCTGCGTAAATAATACAAACAAGGAGCATATCAAAAATAGAAGTGACTTATATTCAACCAAAATTATAATTAACATTTAATTTTCAAACCCTCAAAGTGAGAATGAGTACTTTAACTCTAAGGTAATGAGCTACCGGTACAAGGAGAAACAAGCTAAATTTATTTTAGGCAGATTTTGGCATTGAATGTCGTAATTTAAAGACAACTAGGTCTTGAGTATTTTCTGAGGGTAAACGAGTTTAAAGAGGTCATCAATGAGAGGCGCTTCACGTTCAAGAAATAAATTAAAGTAGGCAAACCAGTCAGTTGCTAAATAATACAGTTGTCACACAACGTGAGAAAAATTTCCTTAACTACTGCTTACTACCTAAGCAGAGGTTTTGTTTGGAGCAAAGAAATATGATAGTAAAAAAAAGACTCTTAAAAGTAACTACTAACAGCATTATTTTTATCGGAGAATAACAAACAAACAACAAAATATATATGTATATATAATTATATAATATATGCTAATAATTAGTATAATTCTATCCTGATAATATTCGATAAACTTTCTTTCTATTGTCATTCTTATAAGATTATTTTTATGTAGAACTCGCCCTATTTCCTTATTAGACTACTCTAGTTCATTCGTGTTCGTAGCTCGTGAAACAATAGCGAGAGAAAAGTTACATGTTAAGGGCAACTTCGGGAGGTAACATCCTTAAAGATAGGCAACCCGGAAGACGTTAACTCCCCTCAGAAGGCAAGATGAGCTGTTGAATCATTCATTCAGATCCTTCAGAAGAAAGTTTTCGAGAGTTAAATTTTCTATTAACGCATAAAGTGAGCAATATCTTAGGTCTAGGTCAATGCAGCTCATTTATTAGTAAATGATATTACTTATTGGGTCTACAAAGACTTTTTGCCTCAAGATTTCGTCCGACATTCAACGGTTTCCGTAGTGTAGTGGTTATCACGTCCGCTTTACACGCGGAAGGTCCTCGGTTCGAGCCCGGGCGGAAACAACTTTTTTGCTTCTTTCGAAAATTTCCGTACCTGACTAATCGTTAAATCGATACATATGGTATGTTAGTAACTATTGTTATTATTATGGATAAATATTACACAATAATAATAATCCTAGTTTAAGCATTTATACTGACCTAAAATTTGATTTTTAAAATGCAATATATGCCTTAAGTCAACTGCAATATTTACGTTGTAGCACTAACGTTGCAAGAAAGTTAACCGCTTCACATATACGAAGTTATTCAAAAAGAACTATGTAAATAAAAAAAAATATCCAAATTCTTAAATTTTCCCTCAACAAACTGAAATCATTCCAATCCTATTCTATGATTTATGGAAACAATTATTGTTTTGTAGCTTCAAAAGATTTATCTACATCGATTGAATGTAATTTATAATAGAAACATCACTTACGCCAAAATCTGCGAAATCGTTCCAAAGGATAAAATGCACCAGCCTGGATTTCCTTAGCGTGTTATTTTCGTTATTCTGCTCAATTAGGTCATTATTTTGGAACTCCGCGAGCGGAGAAACTATTAACCCGGTTACGGATCGCTCTCTTTAAGAGAGGCACTTTTGGCTAGTTACTCAACCCTGCGGAACTAAACCGAATTAATCCCTCGTTGCGATGGTGACACTATGTTCTCAACGCCCACATCCGACAATTCATCGCCACCGATGAAACCAATCGACAGAATTAAATCACGTCTCTAAAGAACAAATAGATCATTTTCACTTTATGACATTCTCAGATTAGAACGATCTCAATACTGAGTTAGAGCTATGGTTAACCATGCAGTTCGAATTGTAATTTGCTATGACTGCGAAACAATGCGTACAATGTAATACTATTGATTGGTTGAAATGGATGAAAAAGTTTTAAAGTAAATACAAAATTCCTTAAGTGAAAAGCGAAATAAGTAATACAAAGATTCTTTTCTAAGATAACAATAATATATAATTATATCAATGATATCAATACTTCAATTATTAGCAAAGGAATTATAGAAAATTTATGTTGGTTAATAATGAAAAGTCTCTCATTGGTAAGTAAGACAGTGTCAAATGTAAATGAAAAAATAAAATTTTTCATTGTTCATTAACGAATTGTTATTATGCTAGTGTTCAATATACTAGGAAAACTTGACGAAATTATATCTAAAATAATATTTCTGAATTATAAACGTTCGTTAAATGCATCTAAGTTTATTAAATATGTACGTAAAATCATAAAATTTCAACTTATGGAAGTATAAAATATTTTAAGAAACAGTCGATCAAAAATGCTTGGATATTTTTTTAAATCTTCCTTATAAAGAAAACGATTCAAATATTTTACTTTTAATGTATTTATATATTTACTCTATTGAAATTTGATTCATAACGAAATTCAGTTAAAATTATTAAACTTCATAGCTGAAATTCAGGTGTAAATGAATGATACATAGCAAAATGTATACAGAGATTAGAGATTCTTTCAATAACGACTGGGAGTAATACATATGATAAAACTATACCTTGACATGACGAGTAACAACTGACAATGAGTCATCGGAAAAAATATCGAAAGCAGAAATAAACGAGATTAAATTCCACCGTTAAATATAGCGGTTTAAAATGAAATAAATTAATAGTTATTCATTAAACCCAAAAGATGAATATAATCTTATAGTTTGGAATAAAAATTTCGCATTTCACCACGAAAGAACCTGAACGAATAGTTACGTAAAGGAACCATTTGTAGCATAAACTTTACAAAAACACTAAACCCTCCCTTAAAACACATACATTTTTCACCTCTTAAACCGAAATTCAACATAAAGACCGTCAAATAATTACGAACACGTTTATTCTTAATACGCATGGGAGTGTAATGAATATAGAATCATCACCGCAGAATAAAAGGACGAAACACGTTCTAAGTTCGTGTCCGATTAATCAAGCGCAACGAGAACGACGCAGTTTCCAGAATTGGGCCGAAATTAGGAATTCTACACAACCGACGAATTGCTCGCAGCACATTAATTTCAACGCCCGATGCTAAATGCCAGCGTAGGTGCGGCAAATTAGCCGAGAACAAAGGGATTAAAGGTGAAGACGAATACGAGGGATTTACACATCCACTAATTCGGACGTGGAATAGAAGGAGCTGATTAAACCGGAATATTGAAGACCGGTGATCCAAATAAAATGACGCGTAGATTTAAAATAAACGAAATATACTGTCGGAAATCTAAATGTTAAATGTGTGTAAAACGAGGTTTTTTAATCATTTCTGAAGTTCTAATGGTCAATTTAATCTCGAATTAACTAGAAATAACTATCCACATACATTTAACAAACAATTGTTTGCAGAAATCATTGACATAATCTGTCTTAATCTGTAAAATATATTCTTGACTTCGTCCATAATATTCTTAGCAAACTTGTGATGTATTTTATTGTAAAACTTTTACAACTTATACCAATCGGATTAATGCCAAATAAGTTAATTTATATTAATACATAGATTATCAAATAATTATTTAATTTATTTAGTATATTCAATCGTAAAATTTGCAATTATTATCGGATGAAGATATTATATCCAAAGTTTTTAAAGTAGTGATACTATCTTTTACTTAGAGTTCAGTTACATTTCTTTTATTAAGATTTCAGTTGAAAAAGGTAGTTTGAAAGGTTATTTGAACACATGCAGGATTTACTTCTGGAATTATCTTAATATTTTCTTTTAGAACGAAACAATTAAAGATAACGTGATTATTGTTTCTTTGTTACTATATATTTTGAAAGATATAAGACCGTATAATTTAAAATATATAGAATATCGCTTTAACATACAAATGCTGTCAAATAAAACAAATTTGTATTCGAGACTAGTAACTTTAAGTAAAAAAATACATAAAAAATGACATAAAATTCATAACAAATTTCCATAGCAACCGAGTAGGAGACGACTGACACAGTCATTCAGCAACAATCCCAGAGTCCCTAAGATTAGCAAATCCTAGATGGAAACCAAGTAAGACGCTAGTACCTCACTCCGCTTAAATACGGAAATAAAACCCAGAGAAAAGAGGCGGCCTTCACGGAAGTGATTCCAGTTAAAACGGTCACGTAGTTGAGAATAAAGGAAAGACCGTAACCCACGCACGTTGAGATGGTCACTGTCACGCTAAGCTCCAGTTCCACCGCTATTAATCCCTCATAGAAGAAATCACCCTTTTGCTCATCTCTTTGAACCTCTTTCTTTGCCACTCTCAAAGCCCTAATCTCGATCCAACCGCACAAACCTCTTGCGGTGGAAGTGCTTCGTGTTCGTTCTCGTTTATACGGAGGGAATGATACGAAATTCTGATGGGGAACCGAATGAGTCGTATTGTAGGTTTGTCTGAATGCCACGATTAATTTGTGGCATGTTGAGGTTTTAGTAGGGGTTATTGGAGAGGAAAGAGAAACTTAAAGTCAAAGGATATGTGAGCATATGACCTGAAGCGTTTCTAAAAAAGCAAAGGATCATATAGAAAATACATGTATACTTAAAGCGATGTTCGATATCATATAAGTGTAAATCCTATAATTATAAGGTATCGATTCACGTTCGCGATACGATTATCAAGTACTTTACTTTTCATTCAGGGTTCCTTATACTTTTGCGATGATAAGCTTCAACAAAATTTATTTTTATTAATAACAAAGACAAAATTTGCAAGAGCGACCATTAATCTTCATTTATTGAATTATTGTCAATATGATTCATGCTAGACCTAAAAAATCGAAAAAGATTCCGATATTACAGGATAACCTCTTATAAAATATAGCTTTTTCGGGGATATTAAAATATTATTTTTCATTAATCACTTTATAAACAACTGATAATGTATATTATTTTACTTTAATCATAATTTTTCTATAATGTATTCAATATAAGTGAAATCATCAAACGCAAATAAGCACTAATAACAGACCGTAATCTATAAACCAAATTATTTACAAAAAGAAAATAACTTTTTGAGTGTAATCACATTAGAGCATAATCAATAGGAAGTTATAAATATTCCAATGAGATTTTAAAGGAAAAGAGACAATAGTGAAACCTATGATTTAAACAAATGAAAGGTAAAATATGATAGGTAGAAAACGACTGACACAGAGTAAGACGAGAGAATTCTGAAGAAAATCAAAAGCATTATAGTATAATCGAAATACTGAGTCATCGATGCCAAAAAGAATTACTAAGATGAATACCAAATTATGAGCGCTTTCTATCGTAGAAGTACCAATTTATAATTAAATAGAAAGATACATACGAGGGTGTATTAATAAACAGTTAATTAATATGGACCAGTAAAGTTCCTTGTTTTTTCACGAAATTCATAAAATACTTAAAGTATTGGAGGATGCTACTATAGCGATGGGGAAATCTCAAGTAGTAAATAAAGATATAATATTTCTTATAAGAGTAGAAAATTTATAAGATAAATAAAGAGAGACTAAGAGTTAGCCAAAGAAAAACGTCAAACATTGCCTAAGCATTTACAAATTCAACGCCATGATACTTATCGGACTCTAAAAAATATCGTGCTTACGTCAACCAACGGTTTCTTCACGAGATATTTAACTTCCAACACACAACATTAGAGAATTAATAATTGTGCATCTTGAGAAATCTCTTTAACCGAGAGCATTCCGTAATCTAGAAAGTGTGCATGCCAACCCCAAATTAAACTTATGATATAAAATTAACCGTCCTGTTTAAAAGGCTTCAGCAGAAGAGTATCATTCCAGAATACTCCAGAAACAGTTTCTCTCTTCTAGAATTAAATTCGATGTTGCCATGGATAAGGGAAGAGCCTCTCTTAAGACGGAAGTGTTTCGAATCAAAACAGGAATACGCCCGAGGACAGCGCCTGGCAGCTTCAACAGATTACCGGTAGGCGACATTGGGGCGCTGTTTCCTAATTGAAATGAGTAACGACTCTTGAGATTCAAAGGAAAGAAGAGTGGGAGGGAAAGGAAGGATACAGCGCCAGAGAATCTGAATAAGAAAAGATGCTCCAAAGGAATCATCCGGAGAAGGGTTGTGTGAGGTATTCGGGATATACAACAAAAGAGAATGTTTAAAGGAAATATAACGTAATAATTCTAACGTATAATTTCCGTAAAAATTCGAAATTATGTTTCTGGTATTTTTCCATAACATTTCCGAGTTTTTATATAAAAATATTTCATGATAACCTTAACATTGTACTGCCTACACAAATATACAACGTACACAAAAAATTAAAACATGACCGGGACTCGAACTCCGATCTTCAAATATGTGAGAAATATTCACCAGGCTCTTTACAAATTACGCATTTTACAACATTTACATCAAAGTTCCAAATTCTTTTTCGTTTTTTAATTAAGTCGTTTTCCTAGATTTACGTGTTTCGGTATGACGGTGAGATGCACTTTAAATAGAAAAACTGTATCACGTTTAATATAATTCCATCTCAGTTTTGTTTTCTTCTGTACACAAAACATTTGAGATTACGATACTTCCACATACAATACACACAAAGCAAAAAAATGAATAAATTTTTCTCGTAAAAAACATAAATAAAATCTCTCGTAAATACGGATACT
The DNA here is from genome assembly GCA_020796165.1 of Pantala flavescens. Lineage (NCBI taxonomy): Eukaryota > Metazoa > Arthropoda > Insecta > Odonata > Libellulidae > Pantala > Pantala flavescens. Next base: position 41,170,532 of record CM036881.1, on the reverse strand, counting down.
CGTGGGCACGATTCAGAGGAATTTTGACATAAATTCTCGGGTAAATTTCTCGGTAGTGAAAAACGTACTCAAAATTTCTTCAACTACTAAAATATAAAACGGCATTTTAAAAAGTACTTCCAAACGGGATCGTTGACTGCGAATGGCAAACTACCACCAACCTCTTAAAAAGAAAAAATCGAGTGCTACAACCTGTTGAAATAAAAAAAATGAAAGCCATAACAGCACTGCAAAACATTCAACACACGAGTCGTACCCCATAAATATGCTTTCAGAGGAAACGAAGCATTATTTACAACTGGTGCATGTTTACCGCTCTGAAGTTCCATCGGCAAAACTCACAAAGGTTTCCAGTCTGCGGTGCGCTACTGAAACTGAGAATCCTACAAACGCTTCCCACAATTTCCCAATTAAGGTTTGTTTTCGAGATACGTCAAAAATTTTGTTTCGAATGAGTACAGTACGCTTACTCTCTTGGAAACCACAGAAGGGTTATTTACAACGGTTGCTATCTCTTTGTGACTATTTTTTAAGTTGCTACCACAATCCTCAAGAATTACAGGAAAAATTGAAATAACGTTTTGCTCATTCATAGAGAATAAAACGTGGCAACTCTCGTCCTATTCCGGAAGTTTATGTAATTAAGAGGGAGTAATTTAAGCATCTTTTATCATAAGAAACACAGCATTTTCAAATATCTTATTTTCCTCGCAAACTTTTATACGAAAAAATACGAATGAGTAATTGTATTACAAGAAAGCGAGAAAAACACGTGAAATAATTACAAGAATGAAAAGATAACATTTTCTTAAGTCCAAATAGAACTGCTGTTTCTTTGCTATGGAAATTCAAACAAAAAGTAACCTATTTCCCGATATCTGTGAATATTTAAGTACGGTCAATATCAATTATAGTAAATACTTCAATACTTCGTGGTTCAAAGTGAAATCTTCCAAAGCATATTCCAATAAAATCTGCCAGATTATATAATATATCAGTTCGAGTGAAAGAGTTTTATAATGGTAAATTATGCCAAACTGCATGGTAACATTCCACTACATATTCACAAACATATGACTACCCTAGGTTCAAAAAGTTGCTTGGAACAATAACAGAAAGATAGTTTTAATGGAATACGAATGTAAATCAATCGATTTGAATAATGAAACCCTTAGGAAACACTGAATTTCGAAGAATATTTATCATTGTACGATCGGTTCCATTGTTTATTACATCAGTAGCCATATTTTAATGGTGATGTCCAAATTTCTTAATTAGATTAAAGAGCTTGATATACAATTTTATATTTACTTTCATCTTTACTATTAAAATCCTTCTGTATCGAATATTCATAATTCACATCGGTTTTCAATCAAATAATACCTTCTTCTATGGGATTTTATATTATATATTATACACTACCTTTAAAAAAACAAAATCAATCGAATCATTTCAGAAAGACTTTCACAAATTAACTTTGATCAACCATTTTTTAATTCAAGGTTCTTCGAAAGTTCGATAATGAAATAAATTAACGCTTCAAAAAGTAAACCAAATCCACGCTCGAATGAAATTGGTGACATTCGATAAAAAGAGTTTTAAAAAAGGTTGAAAAAGTGACTATTTTAAGAAATACATTTGTGAAACAAACTATAGATCGATTCATTTGTATCCAAGGCTACCACTGGACCAAAATCAGAGAATGTAAGAATCTAAAAATGGACCCTTTTAGTTCTTTTTATAAAATGTCAACGTTCTGGTCAATTGAGTCTTAAGGAACGTATGGAACATCCGATTTTCTAAAAATAAACAGAGTATTTTCGGAATATAGAAGAGGGAAATCAATGCAAAAGTTCGACTTTTTGTTTCTTTTATGCTCGTACAAAATCTGAAAAATTGACGAACTTGTTTGAAGAGTATCCCCTAGAGATGGAAGTTTAACTCGCAAGCTAATTATTCACTCATTTCATACCGTCAGCATATCGTTCACTATATTAAATAATTTATATTTACCCGCAGTATATGTTCATCCATATTATAGGGAGATATATTTGAAAGATATATCATATATATATATATATATATATATATAAGCATAATCAAAAATATTTATCCCTCCAAGAATGTGCAATTTTCAAACTAATACCATTAATTTGTAAACGAACAAGTTACTAATAGAAAAAAGCAACATAAACAACAAAGTATTCAAATAAGGTACTCACTCATTCAGTTGCAAGGGGATGAAAAGTAGAAAATATGAAAAAGATGCCTTACTCACCTGAAATGGAAAATTAAATAATTCATTAGTAACGAATTCGTAATATCATAAAAATGAACTACTCTAAATATTCTAAAATATAAACAACAAAAATTCCAAAGCGTAGTGTAGAGATTAAACTACAGTGGAAATTATAAACATATAATTATATATTTAAGGATTGGAATTATATGTAACGTAATATTTATACTTTAATAGCTTATTTCTGACTAATACTAGATTCTAAAGGATATAAAAATATGCAAGGCAATGTGGAGCGCGTAACCCTTAAAACAGAATATAGGAGCATCCCTTCCGAATCTTACATTCTCAACCGGATTTCATTAAAATCTGTCCACTCAAGTAACCCTTCCCCTTTAGAATCCTCTCTCCTTTTCTTACACGGCCATCGGCATCATATCTCTAAGTCTCCTCTACTTTCGTCGACCCGTAACTCTGCCCACCCCCGCAAAATAACTTACACCTCTGCGTGAGGCACATATCAAATTACTTTGACCCTTCATATAGCATACAACACACCCTAAACCAACCCTCTGTGATGATATGAAGCAGTTCAAGGTATGGGAGTAGAATAAGCTGCTGAAGGGAGGGGATTCTATCACAAGGCAGGTTTATATAAACTCTGATTCAGTTGCAGTAATCTTCATTTTCATTAGCAAAATTTTATCTGCAGTATGATTGTAGTAACTAAGCTACAGATACTAACAAATAGAGAATCAATGTAATAGGTATATATATGAATTACTATAGAGGGTGATGAAAAGTTTTACGCAAACATTTCAAAATATTTAATATAAGATACTGATAAAAAAAACTAGAGAATCAATAGAATTCCTTTTTCTAAATGAAACATTTAAACACAAAAATGTCATGAGCTCCTCTCTGCTGATTTATTATATTATTTACCCATTTAATTCGCATTGTTTCATCACTCTTTCGTCTTATTATACAAAACAGTTGATTTTTAATATTTATTGAGACTTCCGTTCAGTAATTTTAAAGACGACTAATGACAAAAATATTTTTCAGTAGAAATGAATAATTATTGCATAATTTTATTATTTAATATACAAGCAACTTTAATATTTATAAATGAATAAATCAGCTTCAATTTTCAACGATCTTGAAACAACTGTTTTTACCATAAAGTTTTCATTATTTCATTTTGTATAGATTACTTTGGATACCATATCGTAGCAACGTAAATAAATAACATTTCATTGTCATTTTGTTTAACGATCTTTTGAGTACAAAATAAATCAACACACATTTCATTCACAAAAAACCGTGTGCTTCGATGTTAAACATCTAATGAACCACAATATAACGAATTTATCATCTTGAATTTCTCATGAAAACCACTAAATCCCCTTTCCTTCACCTTTTCAAATTCCTGCCTCATTGTGGAATCAATTGCAAGCTCACCAATCGAAACATTTTCTACCTCTAAATTATCCCGCGACTTTCTCTTTTCCCTCCAAACCACTCGAGAGGGCTCAAGTGAGCTTCTTCTTTTCATACCCTTCTTTTGAGTGGCTTTAGTTCGATAATCGATACGTCAGGATTATTGGAAGGTTAGAAAGGCCGTGTTCTAAACAACAGCGATATCTGTTTCCGTCCATTTAAGAGAGTCTTCAACATCCTCCGAATTTTCTTTTGCCGATTTTTACAGCCAAAATACCCTTCCAGACTTTTAATGAGAGCAAGAAGAACTAATTCTTCGCTTTCCCTTAAACTTAAAGGTTGAATGTAAACTTTTGCTGAAGTTAGACGTGTTTCTTAAAACAGTACAATTAGAAAAGAATGTTTTTCTTTTCATCCGTTAAATTATAAGCACGTAAATAATAAATAAAAGGTCAAAATAAATCACTAAATATAGTAATAAATTTACTGGGAGTTTTAATCAGTATAGGTCTTTCAAAAATATCTCGATTTTATTTTATATCTATCTATAACCCTAAAATAAACATGAAAAAGTGAATACTATTCCAAATTACAAAGCACTTTTAAAAAGATAATTTTTCGTGTCTTTCTCTCCGATTGTTATCCAGAAAAAATAGCCTAAGATACATTAATTTTTCTTATGCAGTTACATTGTATGATAATTTTCTTTCCAAATGGTGTTAGATCTATTGCAACATAAAAATTTGGGACTGGGATTCGAACCTGGCAAACTCAATTTCCGATTGGTGCAACAATAGTAATTCATTAAGGTCATTGTCATTGTCATTGCCTTGGTCTACAGACCATCAATTAGGAGATCTGGGTTCGATTCCCAGTCCCGTTTGACCTTTTGTGCGTCTCTTAAATCATGATAGTACGAGGAGGATATTTTAAACGCTTTTAGGATCATAATTTTAGCTCTTGCGAAATAATTTCACGGACTTCGCCAATTTTTTGCGAGCATTTCGCCAACAAATTTGACATACAGGGGAAACCCCGGGTGTGCAATTTTCGACAGAAGGGAAACATCCGCCCATACGGATGGCTCCACTTCAAAAATGACACTAAATTTAGATTCCGCAATTCCTATCCCAATTCGCAACCCTTCTCAAAACAGTGCATAAGCAATTTCCTCTTCCTTGTCGCACTTTTCAAAGGTTTACGTTTCAATTCCGCGTTTCGTGGAATCGCCCGCTCAAAAAGCTTCGCAATCCTGAACGCTAAATTCCTCACGCAGCTGGGAGCATATTCACGCTTTCAGAAAAAATTAAAAGAGATTCCTTTCACACGAATATTTTTGATGACGTGGAACTGGCAGGTGTGCGAAAGAAGAGTGACAATACGCGCGTGGACTGTGAAATATTCGTCAGAGGAATTTTACAGAGATATTTCTCTATACTTAGAGGTTATGCTTATTTCTACCATCAGCTGTTACACCACAATATTATTTTTGAATGGCTCCTGATTCCTTTTATGGATACAGAAGAGAAATTACACCAATCCTATATCTACCCTTAACCTAACAATACTACAGATAAAAATGCATCTTTGTAGGACTAAACTAACAAAGATTAATTCCATTACATTTACGTTCGAGTCCAACAATGATCCTTTATGACATCCAACAATGATTCTTTTCGATATCCAACAATGATAGGTTTTATTGTCCAACAAGAATACTTTTCCGTTCGTTTAAATTCGACAATGAAGAAATTAACAATGCATTAGGAAATAAACGAAAAATCTTTTATTCCGTTTAAAACATGAACTTAGGAACTGATGTCACTGTTCTACATGCTGAATACGAATCATAAAGGGATGTTTACTCCGTAACTACTGTAGCCTTTAATAGCCTTTTACTCGATAAAGTATTAATAACACTCCCTTCAGAGTATATAAATATAATTTTAAATCGAACGGCCTTGAAAATTTTAATTATAACAACAAATGTCACCATTTCCTGGGAAAGAATATGATCTAGACAACTCTGCTTTTCTCAAAACATTGCTTATCCCTCAGATTGCCAACCAAGAAATTCTATAAACCCAATCACTAAGTTTAAAAAGAACGGCTCACTTTACCATAGCCATTATTACGAGGCAGCCAAACAAATACAGTCAAACATCTCATTAAAAAGATCGACGTTTTTCTTTCGATTTGAGACAAAAATTAAGGAAGAATAAACTCAGATATTTCCTTAAAAACTTATAAAATTCACAGACGGAAAAAACCCTGCAATAGACGATTTCGTCTTTCGACCAAAAAAAAAGATGAAAGTTTTGGAGAAAGGCTTCGTTATAGGCAGAAAACTCGATAAGTCCTTTCTCGCAGGAAGGATATCCAAGCACCCTGAATACCCTTTCTCCTGCCGTCTGTGAAGGGAAAGGATCCGGTACGGGACGTACCCCTCTCACATCTCCAAGCGATCCCTTCACTAAATTTAAACCACTTTCCAACTCTTTTTGCTTCCTTTGAATGGTAAATCGTTGTTAGACGTTTCTCTCCGTTTTCTGTAGATGTCAGTGCAGGCTGAAGACGGGAAAATAAACGACTAACGATTCGATAAATGTTACAAGACAGTAACACCAAGGTACTAATAATCTCTTCGTTTTAATTTTTGAACATTTCATCTCCTTTTTCCCTCTTAGTGTAAGCAACAGTCATTTTCAGAATCTAAATATAAAAGACTCCTTTGAAAGTTTGCAGATGAAATAGGATAATTTCTGGCAAAATTCATTTTTGTATCCCAATTTTAAATAAGTTCAAATATTTCGTACTTTCACCCTGTATGAAAGGCAAATATATATAAAGCAAAAGAATAAATGAATCTTCTTTAAGATTGTTTCATTATATCATTTTTCATTTATATATGATATTTTTAAAAAATCATTGGTATACGACTTTTGCCCACGCTTATGATCATCATAATGCAAAGTAGATCAACTGAGAATCCAAATGACTTGAATTCATATAAAATTTCTTTAGATTAGTTTTCATCGAAGAATTTTATGAACGGATTTTTTAAGAGGTTAAGCTTTCTAGAAGTTTATCTACGTATTCAGAAGTACTTTTAATCTTCGGTATTCTAATTTAAAGTAAATTTTACTATTTTTTTCCCAAGATGAATAAGAATGGTACCCACAATGCATCTTAAGTTCAATAGAGAGCAACACAATGTACTTACACAACAATTCATTATTTCGATAATTTTATTGTTCGATTATAGTTAATTTTACGCGGTAATGTATAGAATGCAACGATAATTGTTACCGTACTGTATGAATTAAAAACGACTGTTAAGATTCGTATGAAGCTTTATCAGGAAAATCTGAGAGCAATGCCTAAATTCTCACGGATACTTTGCGGCCAGTTTCGCTGATGTTTTAAATAATTGATTTCATAACAAAAAAAACGATTTAAAAACAATTACCTCTGCTTTGTTACTTATTGTTAAAACTTTTAATATCCATTGATAAATATATATAGCAAAATTATTAGCTTTCACATTCACACTGAATCGTATAAATAACGAAAACAATTGGTGCTTGGAGCCTTGCATCTAAAATTAGACTAGTGCTGAATGAGCATAACTGTGCTATTTCCTGTGGTTAGAAAACAATGGACACATTATTCTCCGTTTTTCCTCTCGAGACACTTATCGAGTGTCCCCTTGCATCTGCGAAATGTCCCCTTCATTTTAACTTCACGGGTCATTCAAACTCGGCCTTACTCAACGTCTTTTAAAACACTCGGTTTCGCTCTTCAAATTCTCTCACCCACAGAATCCTCGCCCTTGACACGTTTACCGCGACTCGTGGACATCTCTTTGCGTTGCCGTAGCTTTGGCTTCGTCTCGGCTAAAAGATGAAACTACATACGTTGGCACGAGAGAAGCTAACGTGGCTAAAAGGACAGTGCAGCTTCTGTATTCCCTTAAAAGCGATGGGTCTCGTTCAAGGACTTGTGCCAAAAATAACTAGCAATTATCAAGATTAAATAAAAGATATAACAATCGTTGATATAATTACGAATTTGTTATTTATAAATATGATTAAATTCTTCTACATGTAATTTACATTCTTATGGAAAGGTATTCAGAATTTTTCGATAGATCTTAGTTATACCTTCGGCTAAACAGTCATTATTACTCTTCGGATATAAATATCTTGTATTTCAAGAATTTTTCACTCCATAATTTTATCAAATCACGGAACAAAAATAAAGAATAAATAAACCTTTTAGCATCTACTCAGTAACAGGCAAATGATTGATTTCAGTTTCGGGCGATTTATCCTAAAAACGACTAAATACATAACGTGGGAAAATACTTAAATATTCTACTTATTATATACTTTAATTAAGTTGCAAAATAATTTCTCTTTCGATCCATTGTCTTCTGCTATGTGCCGAATTCTCGTTCAAAAATGTTACGAATCGAGATCTCTAAATCCGTTGACCTCTGCGTCAAATTTTCAAAGACCAAAAGGAAGAAAAGAGTCTACAGTGAAGGAAAAAGGAAGTTGAGAGTTTGCGAAACGTGAGTCAACCGATAAGAGACAAAATAATTGCTCCACATTTCTAAAGATATTTGGCAACATTTTAAGATAAACTTAATGGAGTATTTGCTGAATTAAACAACAAGCTAAGGCTATATAATCGGACGATTGCAACAAGAGAAAAATAAAAAAAATCGAACATCTGTTTAACGTTTATGTGTATGAAACTATTATTCGTCATTTTAATTATAACCATTGTTTTTATTCCTACATACAATGCATTGGCAATAATAACTAAACGCCTTTAACTGAAGTTTCCTATAAATAAACATCTACTTAACACAAAAAATGAAAGAATGTAAAGAAAGGAGAAACTTCATAGAAAGAGCCATTTCACCAGTTCAAAATTCGCAGACTGAACTCATGAGATATACATCAAACTTTCCAAATGAATGCAAAGTTCTATAGAAGAGAAAATAAAAAAAATCAATAGAAGCTTTTAGACTATTTGGCAATAAAATTAATTGAAAGTGGCACTATAGAAGTTTTTACATTTATTCAATTTAACATTTTGAATGTTCAGTCAATAAAGAGAAGCTAAGAATTCAACCACAAATTAAAGTAACGATTTAAATTCCATACTTCTCACATACAACATCACATCCACCAAATCCTTCTACAAAACAGAAGTAAAACTTCGATAAAAGCAATCATTGGGTTGCTACGTAAATAAACTTCTAGTGACCTAACTATTCTTGGAGATAATCAAGAGGTAATCGTGGGACTTGATCCCCCAAGAGTCATTAGCCCCTGCTTAAGCCTATCAAGAACTTAAAGGGCGATTATGTACGCAAATGAACTACTTAACCTTCCTCAATGGCCACAAATCAAGTCCTCTTAAACAGACTCGGATGTATCAAAAGGAGTAAGAAACTGTGATGAAGATGCTGAATCACTCCAATTTCGAATTAAGTTAGGGGGCGGTCAAAGACGCACGTGTCGGACAACAATGAGCCCGTGACGTAAAAGGGTTTTGCGTCATCTTCTACCCTCCCTCGCCTAAACCATTTGTCCATGTGCCATTTCTTTCTCTTTGACATATGACGAATTACTCCTCCACCCCAATTTAAATCAAACGGTGCCGTCTTTTAATATCTCCGATTGACAGAAATAAATCTTCGAGACAAGTCGGATGCAGGAATTCCTCCGTATAATCTTTCTTTGCACTCTTAGAGGTCATAACGAGTTCACAGTATTTACTTAAGTACGAATTGGGAGAAAACTATGGAATAAAACTATAAAAAAAGAACTGAAAGGGAGTCGAACTCTGATACTCGAATCAATTCTTTACTAATCAATAAAATGCATAGAACATCCTACATCTTCATAGACACCATACATTCCTACCCGTTGTTTGAAACAGCTAAGTTAGATCCCAAGATTATTCTATTTCTTATTAATTTCTCTCGGCTTTTTCTAAATATTACTTTTGGAATCGTCAATTCGATTTCACGTCTTAAATTTTAGATCACCTTTCAACTTTTTATCGCGTAAAAAGCGTTTAATGCACTAGTGACTAAGAACGGATGTATAATTTAAAGGCAAAACACATACGATTCTTACACAAAATTTCCTTATATTTTCAGCATATCATTTCCTTTAATACGTAATATTATAACAATACTTAAAAAATTATAAGCAATTTCGATATCATTTAGAGTACAAGGTTACATTATGAAATATAAATTATAAAATATACACCGCTAGATATAATTAAGTTAATGATGATGATATACGTACAAAATAACCATAATTATAAAGTCGAATAACAGCAAAATATAATTACGTATAAAAGGGTGAATGATTTTTGAACCTCGAGCATCAAAAGTTTAGCTTGAGTTCATTGGAATTTCATACTATCCGGTCTCCTCGCATATCCATTTAGCATTTCCCATCAAACATTGATGCCTTTCACCGAAATGAAGTCAGTGCTATTACATTCTAGAACGCCATCCATTTGCTCAGGTGCATTTCAAAAGCAACGCGAGACCATTCATCCCTATTTCCGTGAATGCATTAAAACGTCCGAATGCATTTTTACGGAACAAAATGTTTGAAAATGAACGAATCGTTTTGTATCTCGAGAGACGGCTTTGGCGATGCAAATGAAATGCGTTACGGTGAACGTCAGCTCTCGCTCCATAATTTGATAGCACTTCCGAACGATTCAATGCTACGTAAAAATATGAAAGAGCAGTTCTCATCGGCTTTCAAACTCGTAATAAATGACATGTCTCCATGTTTCCTATTTGTCATCGTCAGCCAGTTCAATACGCGGTTAAGCATAGTTTTTTTCTGTATCTTTCTGTTTACAGCAACTCGTTGCCATGATACTGTTGAATAATATATGGCGCATTTGCACTATCAATCCTTCTATTTATTTCTAGGCGTCCATACATGAGACAATACAATTGCGAATACCAAGCTAGGGTACCGGATTGTTATTTTTTCCCTTAGCGTTTTATACCTGGTTATAATCTAGAGAAAAATACGGATTGAAACCCATTTTTCATGCGTTAAAATTGGATATTTTAATTTATACTTAGCCATACATTAGTGTAGGAAACATTATTAATTACCAACTCATATTTTAAAAGTCACGAAACGTAAATAATGATATTAATTTAAGCAAATATTATGTTGAGAAAACTTAGTTATTGCAATTGCCAAGTAGAAGATAAGAAGAGAATTCCAATTCGGACCGAACGATATTTATTTCGAAGGAAATGATAATTTAGATGCATAAACTAAATAGTTTCTGATTTTTAAACGAGAAAAAGGTATTTATAATGGCTTCAGATAAATGAGGGAAATACAACCGTGTTTTGCAAAGGATTTAATTAAATCCTCCGGTATCAATGATTTATCATTTTCAGCTATATACTACGATACGATACAATACGATAACATTCTTCTGAATCACTCAGATGAATCATAGATGCAGTTGACAAAACTGAATTCTTCAATTCTACGTCAAGCCACAGAGACGACAATGTACTAGAATTTTTATGAAATAATGATTTCAATTTGTCTTGCGATGTAAACAATCCCGTTTCATGATTTATTTCAATAAATATATTGGAATAATCAAAAACAATTTTTATTAGATAAAAAGCATAAGTTAGAGCAAAAGATGAAATATTTGTCGAATTTCTAATGCGTAACTCCTCTCAACGTATCAACCAATAAAAACATACGTCCTTATCTCTGATTTATGAGTAGAATTTCGAGAAAATTATGAATTCAGACATCGATTTCGAACCGACTAAAGCTGTATCAACGACAAAAATGAATCATACATAAAATATGAGCAGAAACTGATATAACCATTAAAATCATCAAAGCCAAAGGTTCCGAGGAAAGAGTCAAAATCATCAACCCATGAAGGGCACTTAATGTTTCCGAGAAAGAACTGTGAAATCACTTTGTATGAAACGTTGGACGTTTTCCAAAAGGAATCCACAGATACGAAGAATTTCCGATAAAAAAATAGAAGTCCATATTCCTTTGAAAGAGACTTGAAGATTCTATAATTGACTTAACTAATGGAATGATTCATGGAACGAAATTATGGATACTTCTATAACTGGGATGAGTCGAAATGAAGTCGTGGAGTAGAAAACATTTCGAAACACTTCCGCGAGATCCACGTCTGGAATCGCAAGTATGATTGCTGAGTGTATTATTTACGATGAAGTGATTTTTCTTACGTATAAATTCAGTGTTTTCTAAAATATTCGTAATGACAGCATATAGACTTAGTAAACCGAGCGAAAACATTATAAAAATAAACAAAACATTGTCATGAGATCTCACGAAAGCATTGATTCCAAATATAAAATTCAGTTAAAAAATAATGCAAGTATATAATATATACGTATTTATACTATATGGCATATCAGTAACTTATTTTTACTCGAGAAGGTTTAGTTCATAATTTAAATATCTCAAATTAAAATAAAATGGATTCACATGTTACTCAATGACACAAAATCAGATATACACATGAAAAGCATATTATACATCGACAACTAATGACTGTGTCATCCATTAGATGCAATTACTAATATCATTCTTCTTCTGAAAACTTATGCTTAACACTTTGTTGAAATTTTTAACACATCATTAGCAAATCCAAGCCAAAGGCAGAAGAAACTTCGAGAAAAAGACTTCAAAATACGTTCGCATCCAACTGCTGGGTTTACCCCACCGTTCAGTCACTTCAAAACACACGCTCTCTCTCTCTATCTACTAGGGAAGCTTTCGCTAACCATTTCCAATGACTCATCACGCCAGAAAATCAACAAAAAATACGGCTTTTGATGCATCAGAATAAATAGAACATAGCACGAAGGATGGATGCGCAACCAAACTTGCAACAAAGTAGGATAACGAAATAGAGTATATGTTCCAATAAAAATACATTAGCTAATTCGGATATTTAAACGAGGCCAACATTTTCTGTACGACAGAAGTTTCAAATTAATTCAATATCGTAGTTTACACAGGATTAAATTATTTCCGACTGTATATACGTCTATCGACTATTGTACCATAAGCGTAAACCGAATAAAATGTTTGAAAAATAATTTAAGCAAAAGAGTTCAATTTGAATGATATATGAGATATTGTTCCTTGTATCTCGACAAAGGAAAGGAAAATAAAATCAAACTACATAAATAGCAATTGATCACATATCTGGGGCAGGCCATGCCCCGCTATTTTTTCCGCGAAACATCGCATCCTGAATCTTATGCAACCCTCACGACGTATTGCGGAACCTCGTTAGAATGACATAGGGCAAAACGGGAGAGAGTTTTGGATAGAGAAAATCTATTCTCGCATTTTTTACAAGTTGAATAGAGAGGAAGATATGAAGTAACTTGGATTTTGTTCTATATTAAGATAAAATGTAGTACAACTAAGAGCATGAGATCGTTGATACTTTCATACGCTGTATTTAGTGAAATGGAACAATATTGCACGACGTTGAAACTATAGTAATCTCCCTTAATACGGATGAATAAGCCTTTAAAATTTGAAATTATAAGGTTAAATTTAGTCATAAGTCACCTGATGGGGTTCAATATCTTATTCTATAATTAATTAATTTATTTTTATCGAATAGTATCACGCCAGGGTCTGAAATCTTAATACAATATTATTTTATCATAAAAGTAGTTTTCTTTGTTCAAAATATAAATATTATACAACATTTCACGAATAAAATAGAAATGCCAGATTATAAAAACCCACCATAATTTAAGGATTAATAAACGTTCAAATTTACAACCTAAACAACTGAACAGATTGATTGTGACGTATCAGATTGAACCAAACTGGTCTTCTTCAATCTCTTACGCATCATGGTTAAATAATTTAACGTCATACAATTTTCATATAAATGTGCGTTAAGGTTATGCTATGATATTAGAAGGAAAAGAATCAACTTTTCTCGAGTAAGAAGAAGAGTATTTTGCAGCTATACTTTCGCATCTAAAATTCAATAAACTGTGTAGAAAGCTTTTATGGAAAATATTATTTCACAATTACAATAAATTACGGAATAATTTAGTACACGATATCCATCTAGAGAAACCATTCTCATGAGAGCTTTTTCAAAAGAATGTATATAATAATACTAAATGAAATATAAAGACAATTTAATCGCCTTTGAAACGCGTGATATTATATTACAGCTTTATCAGTAAATAACTAAAAGATAACAGCGTCCATTATTAAGGTCCTTGCCTTACGCTTGGTCTTATTTTAATTAAAAAAGTAATCGAAAAACACCGATACCTTTCCCTGAACTTCTTAGGTTACCTCAAGGGTTGAGACCAATATAGATTAATATAATATGAGTCAAAAAGGCATGAATGTTTTCTACTCATTTCTTCATTAAAGAATGAAGGAAGAGTTAACATCAGATATATTCAAATACTCCTTCTGCTCTTCCCTTGTTTACATTTCATGACCTATCTTCTCGACCATTTTTTACCATTACAGAAGTGAGCAGCAAAAATAGAAACCTCTTGCAAAGGCACATCTGCCTTGATGATTAATTCATAAATGGATAGAAGGGGGAACCTGAGAACTGAAAAGCTAGAGCTAACCTTTACGATTCGAGAATATATACAGCGAGAGGCCTGCTTTGAACCCTCCACCATAAAGAACAAAAAGCTTTAAGAAGTATGAGGAAATAGGGTTAGAGCTGAAGTAGTATACTTACGTTACCTTATCGGCAACAAATTAAAGATAGTAACCTGCTAGTTATAATTGAATGTTAGCGAGGTGTAATCAATTTAAGTAAGTTTATCTAGTCTAATAGAGGGTCATATCATTCCAAAAAATAACTAAATCAAATAGTTCGAATACAATTTTAATAATTGCTAAGATTCGATTAATATATGTACTTAAATAAAATTATTATAATAGATCAACGTCCACTGAAAACAAAATCGATAACTTTTAAAGTAGAAACAAAAGGTATATTGATCCCCTAATTCAAAATATCTATAACCTACGCATAAGCATCTTGATAATACGATTTCACTTTCAGCGATAGATTATAAATATTATAATAAACGGTATTGTATTGGCTAATATAAAACTAAGTACTCCATTCTTCTTGAATAGGTTTCCCAGTACTTAACTGTATCTACTTCTCAAACTTAACTATCTATGCTCACCCTCTTTGCATTGCAATGGAAAGTAAACTTTTTATTTTAAGAGAATCTACCGACCGGAGGGCCATTTCATAGCCTCAGAAACGTCATACGTTCCCAGTCAAACCAAAATCACGTAGATACGAGTGTGTGCTATGAGAAAACCATCACAGGAGACCTCATATATTGTACATCTCCTCCGATACGTCCTTCCGGACAAAGAAACGTACCTCGAGGGCTAAAGGAGTTACGACGTAAAAGTCAGTGGCGTACCACAGAGAAAAGCAGCAGAAAAGGTTCGATGATAACGTATTCCACGAGGGAAGACCTCAGATCTGATGGACGTCTAAACTACAGAGTTTATTTCGAGGAAGGACCCGAATAAAACTTTTGGCGCCCGTAGGATACGTGGGAATGGGGATCAATGTTTACGGAACTAGAGACTTTTTCGATCCAGTACCCAGCCTGCTTCGTAACAGGAACGAATACCTCGAGATATAGGTAATTCAAGATCAGTTGATGTATATCTCTGACGCTATCGATGGCAACAGTGCAGACTATTACAACTGAAGATAATTATTAGCGTTTTAAATGTGCATGCAAACGAACATTACACCTTTTGGGTACGTAAATTGGTTGCAAATACATGAACTTTTTCCATTGACTTGTTAACCAATTAATTGGCAATACGGTAGTTGAAATCGGTTCTTATACGGGAAGAATAGATTTTTCGAATTTGGTATGATAAAGCCTACTCTTTTTTACAAAGTTGAACCACTAAACCATGCCGCGGCATAGTGGTGCAGTGCTCAGCATACTTACCCGGCAAGTGGGAGACCTGGGTTCGAGTCCCTGTCATGTCGCTATTTTACACCTCTGTTTAACTCGGTTCATACATTTAAGGATTCCGACATCCCTATGCTGACCAAAACTATTTACAAAGGTACCATTTCAATTGACCGGTTGACTAGCATTCCCCTCCGTGGTGACCCTAACCGGTTTCTAAACTTACGGCAAGTTCCCCCGAACTGGACAGATTATGCAATCGATGTCGCACGCTGCATAAATAAACCAACCGTCTTTATTTTCCCTCCACCGAACTCCGGAGGCAATTTTGAGACTTGTTATTTCTGTCTTGCATCCGCCATCTTCCGAATTTTAACCCTCCCAAGTTCTATTTCTGCCCGTCGGGTAGTACGTAGCAAGGGGGTCGCTAGTTTCGCGGCTGGTCCAGGTGACGCCGGCAAGGGAATGTTGGCGAACGCAGTGGCGTGTCAGTGAAAGGGTTGCGTGGGTGGACGGAGGGGTTCTACGGAAGTGACGGCGGTGCAGGTGTAAACGGAAATAGGGATGATAGCATGAACATAATTAGGGTATAGAAGGTTATTTAGTTTACCTATAGTAACAGAGTGTAATGTTCTAAAGCTCTTTTTATATTAGAATCGTAAATAACGTGGAATGTACATTTTGAAAAGTATACTTATATCCTTTATATTTGTTGACCGTCACGTTAACCTTAGATTGGCTAAGATAATATAAGTTTGATTTTTTCAGTAATATAATTGAAATTTATACGAAAATATTAATACTTTACAAAGAATTAATGCCACACAAGAAAACAAGAAATAAAAAGAAGTATGTAAAGATTTTTCCGTGCAACTACTATAGGTTTCCGTAGTGTAGTGGTTATCACGTCCGCTTTACACGCGGAAGGTCCTCGGTTCGAGCCCGGGCGGAAACAACTTTTTTACTTATTTGGAAAAATCCAGTACCAGACTAACCGTTTAATCCGTATATATAAATTTAGTTATTATTTTTATTATAATGAATAGATATATTTAATACAATAATAATAAGCCTAGTAGAGCCAGATAAGCATTTATGCAGACTTAAAAATTAATTTGTAAAATGCTACACATACTTAAAGTCAACTGCAATAGCATAAATTTGACTCTATAATTAATACCTCTACGCAATTTTTACTCATTTTTTTAGCTCAAAATTATAATACGTTAAGAAAATTTTATAACAAAAACTTGTAATACATAAATTACACTTGAATACGTGATGCATTTAATAGTTCGTATATAATAGATAAGTGAAATTCAATTTCAAGACTATCGAAAATGAAAGTCATAAATATCTTATCAATAAAATTTCAAAAACTACGGAGCAAAAAAAAATCGTGGGTCTTTGAACTTGAAAACCACAACACGAATGAGTTCCGTTTGCATCGAATCGTTTGGAAGTGGATAAAAATATTCAAGACGTTTGAGAGAGAACTGACGGCGGTGTCTCAATTTACGCGAAAAAGGCTATGAATAAATATGTGTTCACTTTCCTCTTTCCCAGAATATGGATTGTTTAATTTGCGAATGACTGTCAGATCAAGTATAATATACACACGAATTTCTTCTTATGCAGATTTGACGTAAATGGAAAAATTCAGAAACGAACATATTTAAAAAACGGAGCATAAAAATGGATTTCAATGAGGGAGAAAGTTAAAAACTTAATTTATCAATCATGTTATCAATATCAGAATTAAATGAAGTAAACTAAAACTACTTTATAATCAAGTAATAATTTGATATGAGCGGACACGTAATTCGGACACTTCATCAGAAATCCACATAAAAATTTTCAAATGGGAATTTAAATATGAATTTTTAAAACTATGATTCCAGCTACTTTACTATTTACGAAATGAGCGTGACTATTACGATTCTCAAAATAAAAATATCAATCGGAGTTAGTTAAGGAGCGTTTATTCTTGAAATAAAGTTACTGTGGCAACGAGCTAATTCTAAAAAATTGATAAGATCAAATAACGTAAGAGGATATATACAATACTATGAGTAAATTGCGATAACATACACATCTTTGAAATAAGGGATACGTGAAATAAGGGAACCTTGTCCCATTAGATTAAATCAAACCCTCGTAACATGTCAGTCGTGCATTTCGAGCGGATGCACACTAGTACTATGTTTTTTCTTTTTAGACAGCAATCCGAGACGAGGATTCGGACACAATGAGAGGAGTAGACGTGAAGAAAAAGCGAGAAAAAGGAAGATGTAGTCTTCGGTGTGTAAGAGCTCTCTATTTGATGACAACGAAACGGCGCCCTGAAGATGTCATCTGCTCTCCCCTTTTACCACCACAGGGCAGCACTAATCGTAGCAATTGGAACCTCCTTTTTTCCTCTTTCACTGACGTAAACCTTTGCAATATCCTAAGGAGCACTTTGGCGCACAATGAGGAAATAACGTATTTTCGCACGAGGCTCTACAATATGACGTCCTAGGGCCGCTAGAATTATTTTAATTCTTAATTTTATTACGTGGAAAGGAGATTAAATAAACGGTGCAGTATAAAATAAGAAATCCATATTAGCTTTCGTTAAGACATATTTTGTATTCCTAATGAACTATAAATACGAGAACTCGTAGAACCTAACTAAATTCACAGCTTTTAATACAAATTTAAACAGACCTTTTTAAGCACATCCAAATATTTTTACGGATTATTTTCCGATTCATTTATGTATTTTTAGAGATACGTTATGGACAATAGATTGAGATGTTACCAGGCTGACTCAAAAACATCTTTACTGCCGATTTACGATCAATCGTCGATGGAAAATATTGCTATTTTCATAGAAAGCTCGTTCAACTGACGGACCTAGATAAATAGGCACAAAAATTCTAAGTATACAGTAAAAAACCGATAAAGAGATAAATAATAACATGAAATGAGTGAATTAAATAAGAATTGAAAGAACTATCACGGAGAAGTAACGAAATATTATAACTGAAAGAAAGGTAATTGGCGAACTAGGAAATGAGCAAATAAAAGTTACATAAAGATAAGTGAATAGAATAAAAATTTGGGAATTTTCCACGATTCATTTCCGCAAAAAAAATAACTTCGTTCGTTCAACTTCATTCAACTTGGAACATTCTAGCAAGTTAAATTTAGAAGACTTTTTTATGATGCATTCGTACGGAACTATTTTCTGCGACGAAATTAGAATTGGCGGCAATTACACGACGCGGAGGGAATTTTATGGTGCATTGAGAACCTCCAGAATAAATTTTCAGTCATTGTAAAAGTTCAAATACCGCCAAATTCTTTGTGAAAGGTGTGGGTTAATAACGCAATATAATTGAAGAATCTCACTATTTTAGTTGAGTGAATTCATAGTTATAATGTCTATTTAATTTTAAGAGATTTAAATTATAAAAACTAATCAGCAAGAACGTAATTAGAGAATATAGCTCGTCATTTAGAAAAACATAACAACAAACCCTAAAAATGTCAAGTTATATTATTATTGAAAATTTGACGTATTGTTTCTGAGGAGTAATTTTAGTGTACGTACAGGGTAATAGTTTTGAGGTTAAATGTTTTAAAGTATTTATAACAAATTCAGCTTTTATAGATATAAATACATATTAAACTATTCGTCACTCCGTATCAAACCGATAAATAAATTATGAAGATTTAAAAGAGAGATTATAGGGGAACTAAAGTATCAACTTAGCGATTATGAATCCGCATGACAGTTGGCATATTTATACACCCGTTCGGTGAACTAGTGGAATTCTAGGAAATGATTCGCGCGAACTCATAAAATCTTACATCTCGTCCTGCTCTTAAGACAGTTCCTGGAACTTTGTTTTGAGATGCAGCCTCCTGGAACTTTCATATCGATTCCAAAGATCCAAATTCCAAGAAGTCATTCAATATCATACAAAATATTTATGTTAGAGTATCTATCACTTGCAGTGACAGAAAAATTGAAACTGATAAAACATACGTCTAAAACTGTTCCGGACATGAATTTAAGCTAATAAAAATTAGCTCTTTTAATGTATGATTTTGAAAAATAAATTTTCCTGTTGCTACGAACAAAATTCCTTTTCATAAATGACACAATCAGCCATCTATTTAGCTTAAACTGCAACTTAAAAATACAAAAATTTTATTATTTTGGGACTGTCTTTTTTTCATAGAAAAAATGCGGTTCGCGACGCGTCTATACACAAACAATACACGAAAATAATTATCTAGGAAAGTAGAGTCATGGTGCATGCACCCCCTGCCAAACCTCGAAAGGCAGCTTTCAGGGTAAATAAATATGTAGATGTATACGTTTCTGATTGAATCTGCCGCAGAAAAGGATGACTTTTTGCAACCATATTTTATTTATTCCTATACTTCAAAATTTAACAAATCATACATTTAAAATTCTTTAATTCATTTATGAGCGAAAATGTTACTTCATTCATTATTAGGACGTAAATTTTTAAATTTTCCAATACCTAAACCAACAAGTCTTTTTATCCCACTAATATCTGTTATCGTTAGCGAGCAAATTATTCATAATACTATCCATGAATTACGATAAAAATTAGCTATTCCGATCCCTTAAAATTTCTTAATTTATTAAGGCTAATTTTTAACAATCTCAGGCTGCTTACGTTCATACAGATTCACGTTAAACCTAAAACAATTATGTTGGAAAACAATATAATAATACACTAGCCGTATAATGAAATAGACTAACTGAAAGCGCCTCCCTTATTGTTGATTCAACCGCATCTTACTTGTTGATTTAATAAGCGCCTCTATTTAACAAAGTTTTCCCCCGAATTTCATAGGCAATCGGTGCTGCCTCTTCACGGATCCCTCTGCAACCACAACTACGGCATCACGCATCGTGAGGTACTAAAATAACCCTTGAGGCAAGGAGGAGGGAATCCTTGCATCAGACTCACACATAACACTGCAACTAAGTCCCTTTGCAATTACCGCTACTGATGAAAGGTTGGATCTTATGGGGGATGAGAAGGATGACCTAGCCTTCTGAAAAGGCTGCTTCTTTGGAATCGGAACGAGCTGGGATTCTCCACTCGGAATCGACGGTGGGTGCCGAGGAAAAATCTTAATAGCCACATACCTTTGAGGGAGAAAGGGAAGAGCTAATCTACTTGGCACTCTTTCAAAGGACGGTTAGAATTGAAGAGGTTTATTGCTCGCTTTGAAGAACTTCAAATGCACTCCATTTTACCGAAGAACAAGATGTCTGTTGGTTGAACTCCTGCTCCGAACTAAGGATTGCTCCGTATTATCATACAGGAAGTAATATTTCAAATTATTTATCTCTAACTTATATTAATTTAGAAAGTTAATGCTCCAAAACTTAAAATTGTCTTTATTCAAAGTAATTTTTAAATTCGCTGTATGCTATGTTCCACAATTTCACGACAAATTTATAAAAAGGCTTTTGATTGGATTTATTCATGTAAGTATGAAACTTATGAAGTAATTCTTAACCCTGTTACGAGGAACGATGTCCTAATAAGGAATAGAATATTAAAATTCTTGATAAATAGTGTTTTTCTCTCTCTATAAAAGAATTTTAATAGACTTTAATTTTATCGAAATGTTATCGAAACATTATTCATCTCAGTTTATATTGCAAAGGAATATATACTTTAAAAGTAATTTTACAGCAATACTATTAATTATGGTAGTAATATAAATAAATCTGTCGATATTAAAAAAGATAATTCACCTGAGGAAGGTAGGGAATCTTTAGTTCGCAATACTATATTTACTTGGCTTAGTTCTTTTGTAGAATGAATCTTCATCAAATAAGCTTGTAACATTATTATAGGAAGCATTAATAGAAGAAATTTTCGCTTCAACGCGGAAAAAATCCTTTAACGATCCTGCCTTAGTCCATTAAAGAATAGAGCACCGGGTTACATCCTCTCTCCCTGCCTCAACCCTGCCTCTTCTACGAAATCGATAAAAAAGGAGAAATGACTAAACCGTATAAATCACCAACCTCTGACCTGGAGAAGAAACTTACAAAATAAACGACTTGGAACCAAGGATAGACATCCAATTTTTAGAAAGGAAGGCGGCAATTAAGTGAAAACATTGTAATTCATAACAATGTACTTTCACTGAGAACATTTTCTCGGAGTAATTGCTTACATAAAAAGAGCAAATTTCCTGTCGGTTTCTCGGTGTAGTATGAACGACTTCCTGTGGAAAAGAACTCCTTCGGTTATTCCTTAATAGGCAGAAAACACCCTTTCGGTCGATAACAACTGCAATTCATATTACAGAGTAGTTAATCTCAAAATACTCCACCTATCGATGAGAATAAAATGATTTCTCGTAAAAAAAGTTCTCAGTTATCGCTCGAAGGAAAATGTTAAAAAATATGAACCGAGAAACGTTTTTACCGTTTTACGTAAATAATTTTCTCGCAACTATTCCTTAGTAGGTCAAAGTCTAGGATTAACGTAATGAATTTCCTAATACATAACAACTGAATGGAGTGAAAAATAACTTCTATTTAAATTTTTGATTAAATATTTATACATCCAATAAACTTTAACGATATTAAACAGTATAAGACGATAAACAAACCAAACAGCAAAATTTATAGTGCGGCTAAACATCATAGATCTATTGATTAAGGGTACCGAGAAATGACAATACAATTAGAAGGACGTGTAAATTATTTTCGCTATTTATATTTATTGTTATTATTCAATTTATAAAAGGCTAACTAAATTACGTATGTGGTCACAAAATCGAATAGCAAAATATATTTTCAATTTAAATTATTCGATCATTATACAAGTATATATTTTTCGCTAATACTAAGCTTTCAAGTTGTAGTCTGATTCATCAGGAAGGATTAACCAGAAATTAAACAATAACTATTCCAAAATAATCATCCCTAAAGTTAAATTAGTCAAATTTGACATCAAATACCTCATGAGTACGAATTTGTTTACCTAAAAGACTATCATCAATACATGAAACAGTTCTAAATCAATCATACTTTTTAAAATCCCATAAAAAGGAAGATAAACAAACTTTCGTAACCCTTAGTTTCCACTCTAGGCTTTGCTTTGTGGATATTTGACAACGTAATCGGTCTCGCCCTCAACCGGTCTCTTTCGGAACCACGTTGTAAGAGTGCAAAGGGGTTGAAACACATGGAGGGAGGTAGACGTGGGATCGGTGCCAATTGGTGGTTGAAGGAGGGGAAATGTGATGTTCACGTGATAACAGGGTGTTGGCGCGGAAAAACTTGAGTGACTCTCCTGAATGCCACGCGGTCTGTTACATAAAAACACGCCAATCGATATTCGATTCCGCGCCAACATTCGATTAATCTAACTCCGACCTGAGGCTATGGGAATCAAAAGTTTGCGAAAGTTTTGCGTGCTGGAGACGCCGTGCCAGGCTCCGAATATGAGATATGGATACAGCGAGCGGAGTATAAAAATAATGCTGTCAGATTTTGTATATTTTCCAAGGGAACATTCTGACAGCAAGTTAATGGCATTGAACTTTTTCACGACTTAAAATGGAAAACAATTTAATCATTTAGTATGGGTTTCGAGCTATTCCTTTGCTGTACTTTTTATTATATAAAATTATTTAACTATTTTTTATCGATTTAAATTCCACGAAAGTAATAAATTTGTTATTTATTCACGTTATTTATAAACAATTCCTTTATTATACAGATTTAATGCACATCTTTCCAATGAAATCGCTCGATTAAATATTGAAGTATTATTTTTAATATCTGATAAATTACGAAAAAAATAATAGTTTTAATAAATTTTGACATATTTATAGATAGATTTTATTCACGTAACCAATTTTCACCGTCAAGTTAAACCATGCATAAGGATATATAAATTTGTAAAAAAATTTAATAAATCACTGATTTCGATTAACGTTAAGGTTCAAGAGTTTAAAATTTCGTAGTTTCCACCAAAGTTATTATTTGTGATCGAAGATCTGTACACAAACCAAGATTGATTCATTCTATCATAATAGAGTGATTACTTGAAATCATTCACGTGATATGTATACTATCCGTTTAATAAGACCTAATTCCTCCTGAAAATAGATTAAACAAAACGAACTTGATTCATGGTAAACGACATTCTCCAAGTAACTCGTACATCAAAATCAATATTCCCTAACATTTCTTATACTTCGTCACTTTCATTACCACTAGAAAGTAAAGCATTAAAGCTCCTTAGGACTTTGGCATAGGCAGAACATCTTGTAACAACTTTTGTCCATTTTATTCCACTATCACTTGAATCCTACGGTCATCCAGCATCCCTATCCATCTCGAATCCATAATTGTCCAACCCGTTAACTCCCCTGTCCTCCCCAGACATCGACTACGAACCACGACCTGAGAAATCCAACCGATAAAAGTGATCGATTGTCTCGTGGAGACACTCGTGCCTCCACGTCTGACAAATGGTCTCTACACTGATCGGAACACGCCCGCGCAATCCGCCGCGTCTGCAAGTGAACGTTCCCATCTTCATCCATAACAGTTCCCGGACGCGTGACAATTGAAGATGTATCCGAGGAGATACTAGAGGAATTCTGATAGAAGAGCAATCTCAAACGGTAACCAAGGTAATGGAGTTGTTAGAATTAGTAACGAAATTAACAAGGGCAGTAGAAGAGCTTAAATATTTGCATAAGGGAAAGTGTTCCGATAGAAAGAAAATTAAATACAGTATTTTACAATATTTTAAGAGATATCCCTTCAGCATCATCATTGATTCTTTTACATTTTCTGAAATTAACAACTCTTTACGTATATTAATTGGCTACGTGTCAGAGAGCCCTAAAGCTCGAAGAAAATATTCTATTAACTATATTCTATAACTATTTTACTGCCATAAGAATCTGAATCAGAAATAAATATTTTCATTACATAAGAAACGAATACTGACTACAGAACTAATGATCATTCGATTCAATGGCTGAAAATAAATTGGTAACTGGCACTAAATAATTTAGAGACTGATAATGAAATCAATGTGAATCAAGGCGTGACTTCGTGGAATGCCATAGTAATAAAAACAACTTTGTAAATTTTTGAAGATGTAATTTCATATTACGAAACCGGTCGCGAATATACCAATTTTCTGTGGAAATCTACAAAGTTGTTTTTATTACAGTCTGGAACTTTTTTCCAGACGAAAGTAAATGTATCACAATCAGGAACGGTGTCATGATATAAATTCCAGAGTCTCACATTATCTCTATCTTACTATTTCCAAATCCTATTTATTCTTCATATCCAATCGGTTAATACATGAAAATTTGAACCCATTTATTTATTTTACGACTAGAGAATACGCCATTGCTACGCAACGGATATATACAGGTATAACTAATATGCCGAGGCAAATGTTATATGGAGACCCCAGAATGGGCACTTCATTAGGTCGTCAAAGGGTGACCCACGGGTTTTCCCAATGTTTTGTAGGTCGACGATCGACAAGGGACGGACCGATGGAGCTGTTACACCAGCGAAAGCAATTTCCGAGCCGATGATTGCAAATTTTTTAAAAATGCCATTTTCAAAAATACAACGTAATTCAGCAAATACTTTTCGTGTAATTGTACAATATAAAACAATTGGAAGTATTATTACTGGTTAAATCGAGTGATTTAAAAATTTTAAATGTTATTTTCATACGATTTATTATCATGATAAGTCAAGAAGGGAATACGTAGACTGAAATGCTCTTTAACTACTATCTATGTAGAAAAAATATTTCATGATGCTATGGATTAAACGTCATGAAAAGAGAAAAGACAGATCTCTACACCAATTCTTATTTTTTATTTATTTATTATTTCAATTCTTATTATTTATTTCATTATGAAATTTAAAATTCGTTGAAGCAAACGCGCACAATGATTAGCCCTATAACCCTGATAATGATTTGCACATAATTATTTCATGTAATATTTCAAATGCATTTACCAATAATATTTTTCTGAGCGTTTTCCAATTTAATATTATCTTTTCACACTACTCTTAATATTAATTTTATTTTCTTTTGATTTTATCGCGATATCTATTATATGAAAACCTCTCCGAGGTGTTTACGTATAATTGATATCATCTTTATAAAAGTTCATCAAGCCATTAATAATGTTGTTAACCTATGAATAGTATCCTAATACTACCACGTGGTATTATATAAAGTTTACATCAATTTCTACCTATCATAAGACAGAAATTCGAATAGTTTTTATCGAAATATCGTTTTTTTATTTAATAACCCCTTAATTATTAACTAGTGGTTTATTAAATAGGTAAACGAACATTAAATTGTAGGGCATCGTTGGATAGGATTAGTCATCAGGGGAAAGTTATGGCATCCATTTGGGTTAGTTGCGTAGAATTCGCAAACCAGACCGAGGGTTACGATGCGTCGTAAAGCCATCAGACGCGTAAATGGAGGGAAAACAACGGGGTAAAGATGAGGGTGAGTATTACGCACGCTGCGAATAATGCAGATTCCAAGAGAATACTTCCTACGCTACTCATATCGTCGGGGAAAGTCGAAAATGATACTAGAGTAAAGGGGAGAATTAAATAAAAAAAAGGCGGGGAGACATAAAGGGGAGGGTTGGGCGCAGGAGACGAATGGGGAGGGGGAAGTACGGGATAGGGTAGGGGCGTCGCGTAGCGGGAAACATTGGAAACCGTTGGGGGGACACCGGTGGGGGAGGGTGTGGGCATCTTAGGGGAGTGGCATAGCATCTTTAAGGGTCACAACGTGGAGCAACCCCCGAAAGATGACCTTAAAAACGGGGGATGTACATTGCATGACTGACAGCCTACGAAATTCCACCGAAACCGACAAAAGACATTAATTTTCTCTTACGTATAGGCAAAAAAATACGTAAAATTTTGCCCAATAGAACCGCATCTGAATATCGATAAGATACCGGTAACAGATCATTAAAGATCATTTACCGCTAGCGAAAAGTCTACGGCATAGAACTATTCCTCCCTCTTGAACAAAACAGCCCCATTCTCGCAATAGAGCTTCGTAACCCCATTCCATCCCAGACCGCGGGGGTGAGACCAAGTCTGCACCGGCATGAACCAGTTCTCTCTTCCGCGACACGGGTTCAACATCATACGCATCGCAGACATGAGAAAGATCGGGTGAATGGAGGAAAACCTACCATTAACCGACTAATAAGCTACCATGGAGGACGCATTGAACGCGGGAGATTCCTCCAAGCTAACGATATCACCCGAAAAAACCCAAATCCGTCCCCTTTCGGCACTAAACCGGTGCCATTTGATTATGGCGTCTCAGAAACGCGCACTCGAGGTATTTCTGCACTGCCGTTTCCGCAAAATGTCAACACCGCGTGCGGGGACGGGTTCCGAACGTAGCCACCTGGCTGCTAAGCCGTTTTCAACGCATTCAGCATGGAAGGAAAGAAAAGGCCAACACCCCGACGGGAAACAAGACGCGTTATTGATCCCGGAGTCGGCCTGCCGCCCTGGATGTATATATGCGACTGGAAACACGTGCTTCAGCAATATGACGACCAGAGCGACGTCTGCTACGAAGCGAAAAGTATCTCTACGAGCGCAAAATGGTTTGCCCGTTCGAGTAAAGCGATGGACGGGTCGCGTTTACCCCAAATCTGCACCAGATTCTACGTAATAGCGAAAAATGTTACTCACCGTCACTATTTTCGGGCCGTGATTTTTGCGTCCGCGGCGCGTCGGGCTTAGCAGTCCATCTGCTTCCGGAATTGGTCGGCAGGGGGAAGCAGTGGTTGGTGCGACCAAGCGAAGAGGGTAAACTCTTTTCGGGGATGGAATCGCGGGTCGAAGCAGTCAGCTCTCAATCCGGGGGTGTGTTCATGTCTTGAACTAGGTTTGCGTTGCATTTTCAGAGGCGCCATCTGGCCGGCATATGTACATTTAATCCGACTCCGAGGTAGGTAGCGACGCGACATCTCTCAGCTGCGCACGGAAACTAACAATCTGTTGGGTGTTTGAAATGAAGTAACTTAGGAACGCATTGAAATGCATCAAATTGACTCATTTTTCACCTCCAAAAGACAAAATAATATCAAAGTTATCACTTAAATTAACAAGAAATTGATTTGGCGGGCATAGAAAGTATCTTTATGATTGATGTGAAGCAGGAATACCAAACTTTCAGGATAAAAATTTACGATTGCCGCACAGAAGAAATTTATATCAGAAGTAACATCGAAGATGAATTTTCATTTGTATTCATGTTATTTTACTTTATTTTATATGAAAAAATCCATTTCAGGCTTAATTACATTAACTTTTATAAATAATTATATTAACTAGTTTAATATTTCATTCGTGAAATTAATGTAAATTGAATTCTATTTACAAAAAGGATATTATATTTTTTAATATCTATATAGCTTTGAAATTTATTTCTCATTATTTGCTGATTCTTTCGTAAATATTCTGTATTACATTTCATGCTTGTCTTTGAAAAGTGGAGGTGAATATATATTGATGTAAATTGTTATTTAGATTTCAAAATATAAAATGTATTCACAGATTTCAAATAATAAACAATGGTTAAAATAAAGACTCAAAGAGGTCTCATTTTCTTTACGTATTTTTGATTATTTATATTGTATTGATTATTATATCCTGCAAAACGAATTTAATCTCAAGAATCCTCTAACCTGAGCAAAATTTAACTTCTAACATACTTATAACATCCTTGATTTACACTATTAACTGTACTTTATTACTCATTTAAGTTCAATATTTTAATCATATGTATTCAATTATTGAACTAGATAACTATAAAATAATATATACTAGATAACGAAACGGCAGTTATGATTAATTATACTTTAAATTTGAATGTCACCATTTTAAAATTTTATTCTTAAAATTTTATTAATTTAATTTCTATCGCTGTATTCTTTCTTCTGATGTTCCCAACTACTCAAAGAAATTTTTTTTAACCTTCCTCTGTATCCAAATAGACTGGAATGTAGGAAATTTTATAAAAATTTCCAAATAGTCGAGAGATTTCAATACGATTTCATTTTTCGAAATTTCTATGGATTATGTTGAGTAAAAAATAAAACCGGCCGATAAATTATGGACATTTTTCTTTGATTCTACGGTCCGTAATCCCTCATATATCTATGAAATTTAGGAAACACGGAGGATCCTAGCAACTCCAAAAAGGATTTATTTAATTCGAAAGAATGTTGATCGTATAATTAAAATAACTTTTATTTATCGCTAACCCTCTACTTAGAAGTAATTTTTCATGCCAATTTTACTCTGTCTCAAATATTATTCAACTCAATGAATAATCACACAAAAACATAGAAATACGTAGAAAAGAATATGCAGGAAATCTATTCCTCTATTCGTTTCAGTACTAAAATACATCAAGGACATTCATATTAATATAAAAAACCACTGCTGGTATTTCAGAATTTTTCTAATATTTTCATTATTCATCATAAAATTAATTACAAGTATAAAACCTTCCTGCCAGACTGATGGCAAACTAATTCAAAATGAAGAATAATACTTAAAAATAAATAAATAATATATATAATATAAAATATGTCAATTTTTTTGCTTACACTTATTAAATGATATGTTCATAAATGCAATGATATAAATACGAGTCATTTTTGTCATAAAAATATCATCCCTTTTTCGTAATATATAAAATGAGAAGTTAAAGTAATTGCTTAAATTCATTAATTCCTCATTTATAACCAGCAAATGTTTTCGGGTGTTGTTGAGAGCCAAATTAGAATCCATAAAATATAATATTCTATAAGCCACAAGAAACATATCTTGAACAACAGTCCAAAAAATAATTTCCATTTTTTAATATTCTTTTCTTCCATTATTGTAACAATTACACCTTGGATACTCAACTAAATCGGAAGCAATTAACGGTTGCCCAGAGAGATTCGCCTCCCAAGAATATCACCCTTCGCCCTCCCCTTGTTTACAAAGGAACCCTGATTGAGAAACGATCCGTGAGGAGATTTGAATTCCTGCCCAAAGCAGCGACATCGATCCTAATCCACTCGCCAGGTTGCAGAGCCAATATTAGTAGCTCTATTTGTACCAAAGCGTTCCTCAAGGACATGCGTGGTGAGCAATTAAGCATCTTCTCTTCAACACCTTCGAATCTAAGCGTAGGCAGCAGCTGATTCTGATTTCGTAAGATTTATACGACATCGCGGACAGCGTGTGAAGCGAACTGCTGCCTCCAGATACCAGGAGGAACACCAAAAACATTGAGGGCTTCACCTTTAGCGAAACCCGTCCCTGGTTCGATTCCAGATTTCAGTAATAAATTCTCTTTAAGATCAAAGTATTTTAATAATTCCAACTGCAACAACTACCAATTCGTCCAAAGATGATTTATAACTTTACTGTCTCAATTCCGATGAAGAGAAATCACGCAACTTGTTGATTATACATTGCTATGAATAATTGTGGTTAGTTTCGACATCCATGCCCAAGGAGCACTATCTATTCTACTTCACCAGCCCACAGTCTTGCTTTATTAGCTTTGAAATCACTCCAAAAGCGTAAGAAGGCAATTGGAATTAGCGTGCGAACGAGAAATCTCAGAACACCGACTTCTGAGAAACCTGCACTTACGTCAGAAATTGAGTTTCTATGACAACCTTCCTGGATCACCATAGGTAATAGGACCTTTATTATAACAATATTAACGAAATACTTTACAGCAATGGATGCTCTTTACTCTCCACATAAATGCGAGATCCGAGTGCGGCCCAAAAGACCGACGGCAGGTTATTAAACTAATCATTCTTTAACAGACGCGATCATAATTATTTTCTTATCATTCTCCCACAATCAATGCCATATGAGTGTGTGAATGAAGGCTTGCAGCATCGCTGTGACGAATGAGATATTCTTCCTCTTAAGTTTTCGTGGTCGTAATTCTCCTTTCGCCCACATTCAACTTCCGACACTTTCGCATGCATTTCAAAAGGTCTCATTGGCGCTACTGCGTCGATTCATGCCTCATGTTCGCACCGAAGATGCATACTCAAGGTCGTAAAACATGTCATTAGCATGCCCTTGAGCGTTTGCATAATTCAAAAGATTCGCTAATTGACAGAAACATTCTATTTGTGACGAGGTCTAGAAAAAAAAATATCGATCAAGGAGTTGGCTTCGATATGATTAAAACATAAAGAAAATAGCTACTTTTCAATTCTGTATAACTTTAGTTATCAAGTTGCGCGAACCCATCGCGTAAAGTTATATTCACCTTTCCGTAATCCTAAGATGAATACACATCGAAATGTTTTCGTCTTTAATTCTTTAAAATAGAGCTATTTAAAATATAATAAAGAAGAAATAGTTTATCTGACCTGGAGGTTGACGAATTCGTATTAATTGGAAAGATGTATCCGATTCGTGTGAAATATCTGCAGCAATCCAATCGTAATCCAAGTATTCAGAAAAAACCTTGACAATTAAATCCCAACCGAAGATTCGTGTCGAACACCTGTGGAATTCAGAAGTTTACGTAAGATGGGATATACATATGCGGTTCCTAACACGTAATAAATAGTTAGACTTTTTTACTATTTAAAATTTCCATTTCTATGTGAGTTACCAAACAATGGTCCCCGTTACGGATTACATGAATTTGCCATCCGTATGTGGTCGGAAATTATTGCCGGAAAAGGATGTGAGGTAACACATTCTCTATTTTCGAAATCAATGGTGCGTTTCGGCATGTTACTTCCACAATGAAAGATTTTCGAAAACAGACGATTGGTTCGGGAGTCGAACGGGTCTCATAAAAAATCTGGGATCATATTCCGATCCGCTCGACTTTGTCCCCATTCCCTAGTATGTGAATAATAAAGATCGAGTAAAGTACGTTGTATTTCTAAGACTATTCCTTCACTTTTCATAGCAAACATATAACGTTAAATATTATATTACAGTATGGCATTCGGAGTTACTAATTAATCTAGTTACTAGTTAATCGAGTAGACTGTTTATTGTTTTACAAACTTCCTTTTTCAAGTAATTATCAAGATAACAATGGCCAAGGACCTCGAAAACTAACTTCGACTGTAAATAATTGTAAGTAACGACTTCGAATAATCCGAAATTAATGATTTATATAAACTATATAACAATAATAAAACTATATTTAGCCACAGATATTATAAATATTCAAGCTAGTACAGCATTTCTAGAGTAATACCTTACGAAGGACTGAAATCATGTGAATAACCTGAATTATAACTGAAATATGAACAACCTCTAGTATCAAGATGTAAATAAGTGTAATCTACTTTTACTTAAAGAAAAGAAACTATGTAACTTCCACGAAATGGCGGAAGTTACAAAGTATCTTTATTGTAAGTGATATGGCCTTCAACGAGGTTACGCCTGAACACCTTGATTTCATTCAAGCGTAATCTATTTAATTAAGATTCTATATCAGAATGATAATGGCATTGATAAATTCTGAACATTAATAAAACATCGTCCACGGTTAAACTGAATGTTGTATCACGTAATAACATTTATAACCCTACACGTAATAAATTTAAATGTTTATTAAATTAATTATTATGTATGATATGTATTTTCTCTACGTATGCATTGATGAATAATTAATTAACAAGACCTAACATTTGTGCAAAACAGAAAACTTGACCAGAGGAGATAACGATTCAAAGCTTCCTAGAATCTTTATCTCTCTCCCACGAGAAATCCCGTTTACATCATTCATAATGTTTTCCAGAGCGGCCTCTTCATATCAGCAATATTCTGCGTGATAAGATAAAAACTTCGATTCGGGACCTTCAATCACTTCATACGATTTCACGATCTAGGAATTCTTCCCGCGTATTACGTCGGTCAGGACTTCCTCTTGAGCGGTAGGAAGCACAGAAATAGCACGGAGGTTAGGCAAGCGGCTCGCGCGAAAAAAGAATCAGCAGTACGATCGAGCGTAGCTAGTGTACTCTCCTGTCCGGAAGATCGAGATCATCTGTCGCGTAAGTAGACAATTTTATGGGTCGCGAGATACGTCATTTTTCCATCGCTAAAACGGAAATATCAGCTGAAACGGAGACCTAGGCGATACTGACGTCTACGCCGTTCGGAATAGACGCTCTGAAGTTAGGTGACATCTAGAAAATTCGAAAAGTTTTCCACTTCGCACATTTAGCAATGTAACGAGCAATCTTTGAAATTCATTTTTAGAATGTAATTTTGATTTTGAATTTTTGCCGATTGTGTGTTTATCTTTAAAAATGCTTATTGCAAAATCTTGGTTATCGATGACACTTGACAATATTCTGAGAAATCGTGAACTTCGCTCTACGCACTGAACGTTTTCATAGAAATTTTCTTACAGAAAATTTTTCCTTTCATCGAGAATTAACGTTGAGTATCAATAGTATATTGAGAAAATGTAACTTCTCAATTCCGTTCATTTATTCTGCACTGGCCTCAACGTGTCAGGAATATTTGAGCTTTGGAATTCAGTTTTAATTTCGTTGGCTACATAAGGCATGATAAAATTATTTTCTTATGATTATTTCATTTGTAGCTCTTTGCCGTAAAATTATTTACTCAATCAGAAATTGATAACTTCCTCGCACAGAACAGTTTCTTTCACAGGCCTAACGAGTAAAATGTTCTAATATTAATAAATATTTTTTCCTTAAAACTCCTAAGCACTAACCATGTCTAAGATATTTTAGAGTTTGTTTCGGTTGTGTCATCAACTTCTATGAATATTTAGAGATTGGTGAAAAAATATTCCCAAGCCCTTAATTATTTTAAGAGCTATTAAATAAAAAGAGGAAAACTTTTGTCACCTGTGATATTTCTGTACCTCATCTTCTTTAAATAAAAAAAATAACGCAGCAAGAGGTTTTAATTCAATTTTGAATTGTATTTGATTCAATTTTCTTCGTGATGAACCTACTTCTGATTTTGTCATTTTGATGACTGAAATTCCTTGCATGGCTTCGTGATTATCAAATTGTAAAAATTTCGACCCTTTACCTAAGATTTTAGCTTTTTCAGTTCTAACTTTCTAGGAAATTTTAATTGTTGCTTTAATTCATGAAATTATTTTATATTTTTAAGATTAATTAACTAGTATTTCGTTAATTCTATTTTTAATAATCTTAAGTCAATTGATATATTGACTAACTTAATAAATAATGAATAGAGTAATAATCTTAAACAGATCATATAAACACACAACAAATAAATGTCATTTTTATATTTTCAAAAATCTATTCTGAATAATTTTTATTTTTAATTCCTTCTAAACAACATTTATACAACTATGAATTTTAAATTTATTTATGTTGGGTTGTTCAGAAAGGTTGTTATCTCACACGGAAAAAATATTTTTTGTTTTTTGAATAAGTTTACCATTTATTTTAACACCATACATAACAATTCATCAAAGATTTGTTTCCCATTGAGGACACATTCAGATTGTATTCAATTCCTGATCATTCTCATACTGAAAATTTGAATGTACAGTAATTCCACTTCACTTGACTTTTTTAAATCAATAAAAGTCTATTATAATCATTTTCTTTGCTCCAGCTATGATCATTAGTTCCATCCATATTTTGTATGATTCTGCTTTCCAATGCATTTAAGATTGGATTATTCTCTACAAATGCAGGAATTTCTTTATTAATAACAGGAAGATGTCCAAGGGGTTTAGTTCACAACCAATAGGGTACCAGGAGTATCCAAGAGGGCTGTCATAAGAATGGGCCTAAATGGTTGCCTTGGGTAAGTTTTTGGGATATTCTTCAAGCTATTCCGTTGGAGTTTATAAATCTTTAATCAACCAATGGGAGAGCTGAACCAGTATTGCTTTTCTATTAAACGCTCGTGCAGCTCATTATAGACAGCTTCTTTAACTAGGCCCTCTTCTATAACTAATGCCTTAGCTTTTCTACTGTATGTTTTTTTTATTTTCCAGTATTCAGATATATTCAAATATCCTATTTTAATCTATGATGCTACTCATTGCAAATAATTTCTAGTATGGTACTCGTTACAAAATTTCTTTGATGCCTTTCTCAAGTGTCCTTTCTCATCTACATAGCAGCTTCATTATAGTCATTCTGTAAGTCCTACCATAATTCTTGGATTTGAATTTGATACTACATCTGTTTTCCAATAGTTTCTTGTATCTTATATCTCTCTACTTCATCAACTTTCATTTGAATTTGCTTCTATCCACTGAATTGAGAAGCAGGGGCAATACTAATATGCAAGGATACTTATTAAGCTTATTACACGTTTCTGTAATTTTTTTGACTAATATCCTCAAATTGATTATAATAAATAATATATTAATACAGTATTTTAAATTAATCTACATCCTTTCAGCTTATTATTCAGTTCAACTTAATAATTTGATTCAGTTTTACTGATCTTCATCACATGTTAGCTATCAATTGATGCTCTATAATTCATTCCAATTTTTGGCAAAATAGACCCAATTTGATTTTGTTGCTACAAATTCTTCTGAAATTTCCAACCTTATCAGAATGTGATAAAGTAACATTGCGTAGGTTATAACTGATATTTTCCACATTCAAGTTTGAAAAGTCTTTATGAAACTAGCTAATAGGATGTTTGGAGCAGAAATTAAGCATGGAGTTGCTAATTTTATTTATCATATTGAAGTTTATATATAATCAATTAAGCAGTCAGCATTAACAAGATAATTAAATTACAAAACATTCATTTACAAAACACATTTAATAAATTTATGAGCAAAACAAAATGACCTTAATAACTTAGGTAACATTTTAAATATACCTATATTATATTTATGAAATTATTAACAAAAGAATGAATTTAAAAATTCATACTTATATTTCATGGATTCTGATATTAAAAACAAAATGAACAATCTTTCTGAACAGCCCAATGCTTATGCAGAATACTTACGAGCATCTTAATTCAATCTTCATAAAAACTCTCTCATAGCTAAATATATAGAGTGTCAACATCCATGTGGCAACTTTAATTAAAAGAGATTAATTATATATTTCCATGAGGGCATTTTGCAGGGAAAATTGTTTTAAAAAATTTGTAATTCTATTTCATAACTATTACTCCTCTTCCAGTATTTTTATTTCTGAAGATTAAATTATTAGTCCTGTCTTTACCAATCTTCTGTGTTTTTAATCAATTCATCCAAGAGATTATTTGCCTTTTTTACAGTTAAGGTTATGGATTCTTAGCTATAAAAAAGTTTGAGATAGATTTGAAAACATTCAAATCAAAATTTAACCGTGAACTTAAGAAATAACTTAAGATTGCCACATAAATATAAAAGACTTGATTGAGTAAGTTGAGTAAGATTAAAATTGAGTTAGCTATTAATAATTTTGAGATATATATTTCCTACCCCAAAAAATGTAGATACTATACTTTCTGCTTTGACAAATGTCCTAAAAAGAATATAATTTACATCTGATATTTGTGAAGGTTTCAGAATATAGAAAATTTTTCAGAAATCACAATGATGAACAGTGAGTCAAATGAACTAAATTCAATCTGAAATATGAGTTACAGAAAATTTGATGCAAAAAGTTAGACAATCCAGTTATATTATTAAACAAGTTCTCTGAGATCAGATACATGCAATCATTAAATTCATTTAAAACAAATTTATAACTGGATTTAAGAATAAGAATGAACATGAGAAAATATTAATATTTTTAATTATTAATTATTATAATAATATTGATGATATATTTAAAATTTCAAAATAAATATTATTTTTCTATCACCAGTTCGTCAGATTTCACTAATGGAAAATTTAACTCTTACATAAACAATCCATACATATCTAAATGATGCTAATATAGTTTTTTAATTATTCAAGAATTTTAAGAATGTTTTCTTACAGCTGAGCTCCAGATATTACAACAACCTAATTTATCTCTATGAACTTAATTAAATATATGCTTTTAAATACCTTATAGATAAGAATGCCACTGCAGAGTCGCATTTGCACAACTAAAGAACTCCAGGATATACTCAGGTCATATGGAGGGATCTTTATGTTTCCACAGAACCGGTACAATGAGGTCTATCCTAGAGTATACATTGGTGATGGGTAAGATTAAACAAGAGTGTAACTTTAAGAAAACTACAGTAGTATTGATAAATAAGCTAATTAATTTTAATTTTCATTCTCATAGGCAAACAGCATTAGATATACGTACTTTAACCAACATTGGTATAACTCATGTACTAAATGCATCTGAAGGAAGTGAGACTTATAAGGGATTTGTAAACACTGGTGCTTCATACTATAGTGCTGCTGGGATCAAGTACAAAGGATTTCCTGCTTATGATAATCTTTCGTATGATCTCAGCCAACATTTTACTGAGGCAGCAGATTTCATTGATAATGCTCTGAAATCTGGTGGTAAGCATGAATCATCATGATTCTTTATCAAAACTTAATTATTTTCTTTTAATTTCCATCCCTCATACTTTGAAAAAGACAAGAATGATAAATAGGGAAAATATTTTGAAAGAATGGCATTAAAAATTTTGAAACATCCCATTTCTGAATAATATATATTTATCATGAAAAGCCAGAAATAAAATTGGAAAATGTTTTCTTTTGCCATTAGGAAGGGTTTTTGTGCACTGCTATATGGGAGTCAGCAGATCTGCTACATTAGTTTTGGCATTTTTAATGATTAAACGCCATATGAGTGCACAAGAGGCAATTAAAATTGTGAGGTGAGTATATAAAATCTGACTTATAGTATTAAATTTTGGTATCCATAATTGAACATCATTCTATATATGAGTAAGGATTTATTCATTTCCAGGTCCAAACGAGAGGTAAACCCAAACAGTAATTTTCTACAACAACTGTGCAACCTGAACCAATTACTAATGTCTAGATGTGCTATCTGACTGTCTTCTTGATGGCAACTATATTCATTACCTATATTCAACACCATTTCATTTAAGCTGCATATTAAATTTTCACATCTGAAAATATGATGAATAGATTTTTGAAGAATCCTGCTTAAACAGCTTTAAGGTGACAAATAAGTTCTGCAAAAAATACCCCTACTCCTGAAAAATGACCATCAATTGAGGGCTTAGAAGGATTTTCTTCTAGAATCAAAGAACGAAGATCAAAATACTGATTGCCTAAGTAATATGATATTCTACAACAATATTTTTATAGAGCAATAGGTATTAACATCATATTTTCATAATGAATGCAACTATTTAACTGAATTACATTTTCTATGATCATACCCATATGTATAAAATAGTATATTACATACAAAGTTTATATAATTAGTTGTGTTTTTATGATTTCCTAAACCTTTGCCTTAGCAGAGATGACAACACATGAAATTTAAACATTTTCATTTGGCATAGAAAACCTTGATTTTATGAATAAATTAAAATTCTTGCGTCCATAATTATAGAAGAAGTAAGGGTGAAGATTAAGTGGTGACAATTAAACAGAACCTTTTGCTTTTACTTACTATTTAAGATCCCTCAAATCGTTTTCTGAACCAACCAAATTTTCAAAGAACGATTCTTTTACAGTTTTGGTGATAATAAATAGAGAATTGTTAAATTTTAGTTTCAAAAATAGGATTATAGCTTTTGATCTTGTCATTTAACTAGCTTATTCTTTATTCATTGTTTTGACGACACAATTACAATGAAAATCATAATTTCGATATTCTTTCAATATATTATACTATAATATATTATAATATATTGTATATAATATATATTACACTAAGAAGAATGTTACATTTCTCTAAAAGATTAATTTAATGATCTCACGGCAAAAGTTCGACGACCTCGCTAATGAGAACAACAAAAATGTCGCTTACTATCCGTCGTCATACTATCGTACTTTACTATTTACTTTAACCATGTATGGAGGAACTGAAAAATTTAAATGAACAAAACCGATTAAAACGTCTGACTTAAAATTATGGGAAAGAATTTTATATGTGATAATTGCTTTAGAAATCTAAAATCGCAAAACGGAAAACAATTGATCGTTCGCAAGAATCTTTTTTTTTCACCAACACGTAGCGGGATTTCAAAGTATATGTTTCTATTATTCACATTTTTTCGACAAAATACATACTTACATTTGCTTCGGGAAGGAAATGTACAAAATTATTGCTTGAAAAGATCACTTCCTTTAAGATTTAACTCTTCATACGCCCAAGGTATTCAATAATAGCATTACTAACGGCTTTAAGGGAATAACTCGAGAAAATAAATCCCGAAACAAAAAATCTCTTATCACTTTAAATACTCATAAGTATAATTACCGATTTTCAGAAAAAGGGATACATTCTCTCGTAGGCACATCTTATTATAGGATCTCTATTTGACACAATAGCCATGAAAATTGGAGAAATGAAATAAATAATCTGATGCTGTTGGAGGCCATTGTGCGAAACTCTGGTGGTCAACGACAGCCAATGAAAAGAAGAATGTATCACTGTAGTTCTTGAACGGCGTGATTTTATTGTCCTCTATATAAATTAAGGTTCAATTAAAAATTACTCAAAAGAATTAAAGAGCACGTAGACGCTTATTTTATTTAAATAAATCTATTAAAAACACTAATACCTGTAAGTTTCTCATAATTAGCTTATATATATATGTAACAGCTATTATATTTCCTGCTCCTTCATTAATTATGACCGGGAAAATTTACTTATTATCAGCTAATTTCACTCACGATCATCTAGTTGTAGTAGAAAACCTGTGGAGACGAGAAGTAGCTACATTTCCTTTCCAATCTTTTATCAACGAGATCTTACATTACAATTCCAGAAATATTTAGCAGTGTGATGTAAGGTGTTTTAGAAGCTTCATTAGCATTAGCTATCACGTAGTGGAACTTCCTAGTTTTTTCGAGGAGAAAAGAGGATAACTATAAATTTAAATTGGAAAAGCAGACATTGCGTTTACTTAGCTACTTTTAAGAGAAAATGAATTCCAAAAAAACTTTAAGACGCAATCCCTAAAGTGCGAAATGGTTTCAAATAATGAGAAATTATGCATATGACTAGGGTGCCAAAACTTAGATCACTTACCACACATAATAGATAAAATTAATAGGAAACTAAATCTTCACTTTAATGTATAGGAAGAACTCTAACATTCATATACCAGGTTGACTTGACCTGTGAAAGGTATCAATTCAAAATAAATAAACTTCAAATATATTAGCACAGTTTTTATACAAAATCAGCCAGATTCATTTACATCACATTTATAAAGGCATCGTTTTTAAAATGTACAAATATTTATCTTTAAACAGCCTGTTTGGAAATTTTTCTTGATACCACCACCATAAAATGAAGAGAGGCATTAGAACGATTTACTTATGACTCAAATCATCATCTAAAACCTCTCTTCCTTTACAAAGTTAACTTAGAAAACTGGACGGAATTTCTGGGCAAAGTTTGCATATAAAAATAAACAACTTAAGCTCTGTTCTTTCAACATGAATACACAGTAATAATATACAAAAATTACTTCCACTTCAAAAGAATGTGATGCCAAAGAAATCATAGCAGAAGATAATGTTATCTTACGATAACTATACATTGATGTAAAAGATATCAGAAAGTACCAAAAGAAATACCTCTTTCTCCTTCACATAAAATATGGTTATTTTTCATCATTAATAATATTTTGGCTCGAAATGAACCCAGTAATAATAATATTCAAAACAATATTTACATAGCCAAATGAGAGGTTGCATATCCTTCTATGCAACCTTCCTTTCAATTGCTTAGCAAAGCACATTATGTATTTCAGCTGAAGTATATAGCAGTTTATTAGTCATTTGACTCAAATACAACTACTTTCAGCTTAACAGAATCACACAGTTTCATTCACACTCCAAACATACAAAAATATATTTTGATACAATAATATTTATGAAAAAAGTGCACTTATCAACATTTCAGTCCTTTTTAAAGTGAAGGCCTTTTCAAATTCAGGTATGATTAGAAACTCCAAATTTGAAGCAGGGACAACTTCTCAGAATGAGTCTTATTCTTGAAGGCCCAAGTCTTTATGATTCATGGTATGGTCATTCATTTAGAAAAAATCCAAATGCCATTATATAAGGATCTAAAACAAAAGGGGAAATCTATGAAGTATGAATCTAAAAGATTCCCATTCTGCATTTTAGCCGCAGGCTTCAATTGGTAAATTCTCTCAACAAAAAATATTTACATAATATAAAACTTTGAGCAAGTAAACTATGTCCAAAAGTAAAATCAGCAAAGCAGAAAGATATAGGAGAAGTAATATACTATCATTGTTATAAGAATAATTATTCACAAGTTCAGGAATATATTAAAAAGTTTTTTTGCATGAAAAGAATAAAAAACCCAAATTGAAATATTTAGCATCTTCAAAATAAAGTTCAGTAGTTAAAGAAAGGAAGATAACAGAAAGAGAAGAATAAGTACAGAACAAAAAGTACCTTCTTAATGCATACATTACAAGGCTAATGTAGTATTAATCTACAGGGCCTGCTGAAGTCTGAAAGAGTATAAACAATCCAATACAGATAGCTCTGATGATATGAATGAGACTAAAGAATATAAGTATTGAGTCTCAAGTTATAACATACAAACTGACAAAAACTGTTTTAAAGAATGATTTTAGCATAGCATTTATAAAAAATGAGTTAACAAGAAAAGAAAAATCTACATTATAACACAGTTTTTGAAATGTTTGTTAAAATTGGTAGATATATGTACCATCCTATAGCTATTCCTACTTCTCAAATTACATTGGAATAAATGGATGTCAAAGAACCATTTATTCATGCAATATTCAGCTGATTGCTGGTTGTTTTATGGAGGTCCAAAATACCGTTATACAAAAATATGTTCCTCTAACAATCCTTTTCGGTGCCTCTTGCATTTCCAGATGACAAGATGCTAAGATTTTGATTCAAGGATGAGAAGCAATAAATGATCGCCAAC
This sequence comes from Pantala flavescens, assembly GCA_020796165.1. Lineage (NCBI taxonomy): Eukaryota > Metazoa > Arthropoda > Insecta > Odonata > Libellulidae > Pantala > Pantala flavescens. Next base: position 41,128,608 of record CM036881.1, on the reverse strand, counting down.
TTAACCTGTTAGGTAATGGTCCACAAAAACCCACACCTACTAAAAGATGCAATCTCCTGGTCATATTTTCCTTCCACTGAGAAAGTTTCATTTAATGTCAATAAACTATCAGAAGCCTTGTTGTGACAACAGGCTCCCTTAAAATGGCAACAAAGTTGCTAAAAATATATCAATATAATTCTTTGTCTTCCTTTCTATACATGACCATACTCCAGGCAACAAATTATTGTTCACCATTTAGTGTTATAAACTTTACACTCTCTTGTTTCCTTCCGAGTATCTTGACTCTCTGCTTTTCAAGTCCAAGTGATCTTTATCACATTTCTTTTCAATTCTCTCCTTCTCTTCGTCCTCCTCCTTCGGCGTACATTGAATGTGCTTCTGCGCTCAAATCTACTTCCAACTATTTCCTTCATCCAGTCTTTGACTGCAGTTATTGAACTGAAAATTGATGGATGGTAACCGCGTCCACAGTTGCTGTGGTAGCTGAGCACACCTTGCAGTTCCCAGATTCCACCTTCACTGATGCACATCAATGGAGCACCTTCATCATTCTAAAAATGGAAATGAATATGATTGTTATATCATCAAGAAGAAAATCAGCCTTTCTACATTAAAATACATAATGTTTAAAAAGACATTTAAAGGAAGATGATGAAGAGAATAAGGTCAGTTTTAAACTAGGACATAGAAAAGAATGTTAATAAATTTTGCAATATTTAAAAAATGAAAATCATGGTATACATTTATTTTGGTATACCAAAAATTAACTGATAGACAGTTTTACTCAATAATTTATTATATTTTATACCAAGTTCCATCAAGAAAAGGAATTATAAACGAAGGTCACAAAACAATATAATGAATATCAAGGCCAACATACAGTTACCAATGTTATATTCATGATTCAATCCTGCAAAGTTAATTTATAACATTCAGAATGGAAACATCTATGGAAAAAAGTTCATGCCTAAATCTTCACCCATATGCATAAAATCTAAAAACTACAAATGCATCACATCTGTGAATATTTAATTCTACAAGTTGATATTTGAGTAAGAAATTTTTACATTAAAATAATAAATAATGAACAAGATGGAATCATGATTATAATCAGCAATGGAATCCATTTACAATATTTCATGTGATTCAATTTTCATGTATATGATGAAGAAATAAATCTTTAAAATATTTCTAAATTATTTACATCATATAAAAAATAAAATTGAAAACAAGTATTTGATTCCTACATTTCTGAAAGAAGCATCACTTCAAGCTTGCATATATTTTATATAATCTCATTCCTTATAATGATATTAAAAAAATTTATCTTACAGATAAAAATGCTATAGATTTTATTAAAGAAATAAAGAGATCAATAAAATTTAAACTTACATAGCAAGGAGTCCTAATTGTATCTCTGTATCCTGCACAGATTTTATCCTCTGTTATGAAGCCTGAGTAATGGTCTGTTGAGTTACAAGTGTTAAGATCAATTGTTGGTACTGGGAGATAGTGAAGATATTGACTGAAGTTGATTTCTGAAAAAAAATGAGGATTAATTTAGTAACTTATGAAATAATAATATATATGTTAGTGTAATAATATTAACTCTAAAAATAATTTTCAAAATTACCTCCAGGAGCAGTGTAACCCCATCCAGCTGTGACACACAACTGTCTTGGCTCAATTGCTTTCTCAGGAAGACAAATGGCACCAACAGACCTTGTAAAGGACAATGGTTCTGCAAGCTCCACTAACGCAATATCATGGTTGTAGAGGAATCTGTTGTATTTCACCTGGAATTGAAGAAACACATTGTACACATAAGATTACATTTTGTATGAATGTATTATTATATAATAAAATTTCATTCTTATTGACAAGTTAAATGTATATATTATAAAATAAAATGTTTACATTTACAGTAAGATATTGAAATTTCCAAAAAATTACTATACCTCATGTTCGATGAGGTAAAGAGTGACTAATCAAACAAGTTAATCGAGCTATCTTTAATAATGATAATTTACTAAAAATAAATTTGAGAATATACTCAATTTCAAGAATCTTTTGACCCAGTAAAGCTTTAGGATTTGACATACAATATTATCACAGAAAATAGATTATTTTCAGAGTTATCAATACTATAAGGATGACAGAATTTAAATTGTAGGGCCAAACAAATCAAACAATTTAAACATCTTAAAAATTAATTAAAATTAAGAACGCTAAGGAAGATATTCAGGAATTTTCATCTATATCTACATATATACCCTGCAAGCCACCTTTCGGAATGCAGCAGGGGGTAAAAACACCTATTTAAACTAACATGTACTTTATCATATTATTATGACATATCATGCGTAGGATGAAAGAATTCTTAAAAACTTCCCCCTAACATTTATTTCTTGTATTTGACATGCACCCCATATACTAGATTTGGACTAAATAACGAGAAGTAACACTGTTCTCTCAGATTTTGTCACTGCTACAGACAATACCTCTAATGAAGCCAAGCTTTCTATTTGCTTTACCCCATTAACTGTTCCATACTTGTTCCAACCTACCATACTATCGTTAGTAAGCTATGGAGGAGGATAAGTACGGATAGATTTTATGTACCAGCAAAGCTAAGAAATTATTGCCATCAATTAGAGCAAAAATTCCCTGTGTTGCTGGTAATATAACAATTTGAGAAGCAGAACACGCATTAGTCTTAAGTATTTAAACTGTAGATTTTAAGTTGAACGCCTGGATGGTGCAAACAAAATTTAGTATCTGACACTCTTCATAATTTATCTCAAATCCAAATTGTTACACAAATCAAATAGCCTAATAATGGACAGCAGTTTACTTAACAAGCATTAAGATAGTACATACCTGAGGATAAGGAACAATAGATCGCACAGTTCTTATTTGTGTTTCTGGTTTGTCCTTCTCAAATGTAGAACCTCCACCAAAAGCAACCCATCCGTCAGCTTTAAGAGACTTCTCCCTATTAAAAAACCAGTAAAATTGTGATTAAGAATCTTACCAAACAACAATAAATTCTAAATATCAATTAATTGAATTAATTTCACAATTTTTTATGATTAGCTTGACTATCAACAAAAACTAAAATTTTGAAAATGAAGGTAGTAATCCAAAGATAGTTTTCCTGCAGGAAGTCTGTCAGAAACCTACATCAGGAAAGCAATTCAATTCAAATTTTTATTTGAAATTTCTGTGATTAGAAGTGGAACAATGTAAAATTCCAAAAAAAATAATAACTATTGGAAAATATCAGAAAGAAATTTACTCTTGATTTTTAAAAGTTAAATTTAGAAATAGAAATAAAACTTACTTCATATGCAAGCAATTATAAGAGGCCACAAGCCAGCGAGGACTGACAATGCTTGCAGTGCAAGTAGATCTTTGTCCTGTGTGATACAGAAGAGCAACTGAAGGCCACTGTCCATTGGCTGTTACATTTCCACCAGCAAGTCTAGCTGCTACTCCACCACTGTCTGCTAAACCTGATGCTCCACAAGCTATGATAGAAAGAAACACAAGTTTAGCATTTAAAAATACAGCCCAAAGACAATAAATTATTTATTATTATAGTGTTTTAGATACTACAAATAGACACCAGGCCAAGTGGTAGCTCTCTTTTAAGGGGGCCAAATGTAATACTCTGCCTGGCATTCGCCCTAGTTGAGAGGGCAACCCCACCAAAACCTCCCAAAGGCAGTTATTTTAATGATTTAATTGAAGATAATTGTATTATCAAGCAATTTTTAAAAATCCTGTTTCATTTAGGCAATGAGATACTAACTGAATTCTTGGCAGGATATCTCCACTATTGTTCCTGATGTACACTCTGAGACAGGTACTTTCTGTAGCACTCCTGGTAAACGCATGCTGTTGCTAGAAGGAGCTGAAACTGAAGCATCAGCTTTCAAGGCAAACAATACTGTCCGACCATCTAGATCTCCAGCCGATGGATATTCAGTGACAATAGATTCACTGTAACACAAAAAATAAGATAATTACAAGTGAGTTAAAATTATAGATAAATATTTTTGGTTCTTTTAATTCATTGTAACAAATTCAGATTAACAGTTATTATCAATCCTATGAGATGATAAATTTCAGTAATAGTCAACTTCCTAAACTAACATTTAAGAAAAAGTTTTATATACTAAGTTATTCTATACAGGATATACATTTGGCCAAGTTTCAAATTATATAAATGGCATCGATTATTCCAAAAGATTTTATTGATTATCAAAGAAGAAATTTCTTATCTATTAATTAATTAATGTTTGATAAATACTTAAGTACAGAATTTAAACCATGATGATTTTTTAAGATACTTTATGAACATCATAGTACAATAAAGGCACATAAAAGCAATGAATTGTAAATCTCACCTGTAGCCAAAGCTTTGACACACAAAATCACTCCAGTCTTTTCCCCATCTGTCGGCACACACTGTTAGCCACTCATTCTCATTTGTCCTACAAGATAGAAGATGCATCAAGCATTTAAAAATCAGAAATCAATGATTATTCATTTAAATTCTTATATGATTATATTTGGTTTAACATCTATGTCGGATTCCTTACCTAACTTCCAGTTTCATAGTCTCATTGTGCAATCTTACACAACCCCATTCATCACTTTGATCAGGACATTGGTCAACACCATCACAGACTTCGGTTTTGGCAACACATCCTCCAGTTCCACACTTGACTTGTTCTAGTGAGCAATCTGTAAAACAATCGTATAACTTCTGATTAAATTTAGTCCAACTATTTTATAAATACAATTAAATGAAGCATACAACATTAATGTGCATTGTAATTAGCAACATTGTAGTTGTTAAAATAATAATTTCTACATTATAATGCCTACCGCAAAGTTTTTCATCCTCTCCATTGGCACACTCAGGAACTCCATTACACCTCCAACTCATAGGTATGCACCACCTTTCTGGACACAAATATTCATTGTTTCCACAAGAATCTAAAAAAGAACAAAAATTCAATACAAATTATGATATGCAAAAAATTATGATATATTTTATGAATAGCCTAGGTTATGGTAACTATTTTTTTCACTAAAGAAAATAGGACTAAATCCTTATTTATAAAAGAAATGATGCTCTATGATATGATTACTCTATTGATATCTGTAGTAAATTTTTATATTCAATACCATCCATGAATCTTTACAAAATGGCAATAACAACTAAAAATTTTAACTGGATGTTATTTATCATAAAACAAAATAAAAATATTAGGATTTAAATTAAATGACTAAAGCTTATTTATATAAGTTATCATATATCCATAACATTCAGTTAATAAAAAAGTTCATTAAAACAATTAAAAGTAATTAACCAAAAGGGGTTATTAACCTTGGCAGGAATATTCATCAGTATGATTATCACAGTCTGGCTTTCCATCACACTGCCACAAAACTGGAATACATCTACCAGAAGGACACTGGAACTCATCAAACTGGCACTGCCATTTCTCTGTAATATAGTATCAAAGGTATGAGTAAAATTATTCAAAAATGATCCATCTAATTGTAACTTAAATGCATAGATCCAAACAAAGATGAAATGGATAAATTTATTCTGTTTGATCAAGATAATTTACTGACTATGAGTTAGAGAGAAATATATCACAAACAGAAATAATATATACTTCAGTAAATATACATAAATATATAAAATACTGTATAATAAAATATATGAAGCTTAACAAAAAGATTGATTGCAGTTGGAGATATTAAGAAATTACACAAAAATTAGAGGATTCTGGGATGTACTGAAACTTATAACATACAAATAGTGACCATGCCAAACTAAAACTGATCTTTAAGACTATGATGAAGCAAAGTGAATTTTTTTATATAAACAAAATGGTGACCACATAAAATTTCCACCGACAGCATAAAATTAACTTTTACTCACCACAAGCGACTTCATCACTTCCATCATTGCAGTCTACAATTCCATTGCACACAAGATGTCTCTTTAAGCACTGGCCATTGGTGCACTAAAAATAGATAAATGAACATTGGAATATAAGTAATAGTAATTTTGTTTATCTAATGAGCATGATTAAGGATACATATCTTGATGACTGTAATATCATTGGGTTCTCTGTGAGTTATTAATAAAATACCCAAGAAAGGAAAAACATATACACACAATTTTTATAGAGCGACATTATGTAACACTTATATAAGATCATTAGTAACACAGTTACCATAATTTATGTCACTGCCAAGCACTTTCACAATTTAACCTACTAGGCACAATATCTGAAAGCTTTCCCTGAATTTAGTTATTTAGTAGTTAAAGTGCTATCAGCTATAATAAAAACATATTATAGATGAAAATAGTTGATCAATAAAGAATACAAACCTGGAAATTTCCTGGACACCCTTCCTCCATGCATCCCAATTCATCTGACCCATCTGAACAATCATTGATGGAATCACACTTTGCAGACAGTGGAACGCATGCAGTACCAGGAGTGTATGATGATAACGGTGAGATTGAGAATGGGTATGTTGATGTTCCATTTATACACTGGAATTGGCCTGAAGAGATAAAAAGAGTAGTTTAAGATTACCTAAAAATCAATTAAGCCTTAGAACAGTTAGAAATTGACTCATGGGCATTATTCAATTTTTGGTATTGCTCCAAAGACCACAGTGCACATTATACTTATAAAAACTTACGACAGTATGTTAACAAAATAAAAAAACAATTTTAAACAAATTTAAACTTTGAATTATTCAGCAATTATGAATTGACAGAAAAAGTGAAATTTCATTGACCTGAAGAAATGTTGAAAATCTAAAAACTAGATAGATATATAGAAAACTTACCAGCTGGACATTTTGAGAAGTGCTGCTGAAGTTCTGGGAAGGCTGATGTAGTGATATTAGATATCTCAGCTTCCATTTTCTCAGTAGAGCTTACATCAGGCATTTTTGCCTCTGTTGAAGATTCAGCCACATTTTCTGATGATGCATTTGAATCATTATCATTTTTGATGATACTGGAGGTCTCATCCTTATCCAGAATTTCTAGTGTGTGAGGCATGGTTGTGACACCAGCAGTGTCTGGTGAGATGGTTGTCATTGAAATTTCTTGAGCAGTAGTTGATTCTTCAGAGTCTTTCATGGATGATACCTCAGGCGAGGCTGAGCTTGAAGGTTCTTGTGGTGCTGATGTTGAAGTAATGTTAATAGGAGGAACTTCATGAACAATCATTGTTGGTATTGGTTCCTCTGAGGTTGTGTTTTCACTCTTTGGTTCATCAGGGTTTAATGCCTTCATTTCCATTTCTAGATCATGAACAGTAACAGGTGAGATATCTTCTTCTCCTGTCTTAGCAGTGTTAACTTCTGGCATTGTGGTTGTCACTTGAACTGCTTCCTCTTCCATCACAGATTGTGATGAGAGAGAAGAAGAAGTGGAGGAAGATGTAGGCATGGTAGTTGGTGGAGAGTCAGTTGTATCTGGTACTAACGTAGTTGATTCCTCAGGAGTGCTTTCCTTTTCATGATCCGTCAACTCAACTCCTGATTTAGGAACCACTTTGTGTCCACCTTCACCAAAGCCTCCCATTTCCTTCAGAAGTTCTTCAGCCTTCACTTGAACAGGCTCTGTAGAGGTTGGACTCACTTCTTCCTCAATTACATTGACAATGGTAGTTGTTTCTTTTTCCTCCATCAAGTCTTTCACGGCTGTTGTTTCAGGGATATCCTTTAATTCTATACCCTTAGCATTTTTCTCATCAGAATGTGATTCATCAGGTAGGACTGTGGTCATTTCAGCAGGCTCCTCAGATTTTTTGCCCTCTGTTGTCATCACTTCTTCAGTCTCTTTCTCTTCTTTTGGAATACTTACTTCAGATATTAGACTCCCGACATCAAGCTCATTCATTTTTTGAGTGGTTGGTTCTTCATCTGATATTATTGTGGTTCCCTCATTTTCACTCTTTTCAGTTGATTCTAATGTTGCAGTTATGGGTTCTGAGAGGTCTTTGATGGTTTCTTTTATCAAAACTTTGCCCAACTCTTTCTTCTCAGCATCATCCTCACCGATAGCATTCAACTTCTCCCCACCTTTGTCTGTTGTTGGAAGACTTGAAGTCATTGCGGACTCAGTGCTGGGGCTGATGTGTTCCATGCTGTGAGGGGTAGCAGTAGGCATTTCTGTAGTCATCAAGTCACCGATTTCTTCGCTGTTCATCTCTTCTTTGGAGTTCTCCTGGATGTTAGATATTGCTGGGAAACCAATTTTATCTACCTTGTTACTGGTTTCCTTTCCTTCCTTTGCAAATAGAGGTTTGATTATCTCATCTTCATGGGGAATGGGCTTCTTGAACTCTCCCTTCTTTTTCAATGGGATTTCAAAAGTTGACTTAGTAACATCCTCCTTTTCTTTTGGCATTTCCTCTGAAACTATTTCCTCATCCTGCTCAGTTTTGTTCATATTGTTCACAGCAAGAGCTGTAGCAGGCCAATTGTTTCCTACTGCAGAAGCAGAGAGAATTTCATTTGTATGTTCTGTTGTTGACTTGAGCCCAAGATCAACTGCTCCAACTTTCACAATAGCCTCATTGTCTCCTTCTGAGAGTGAAAGAGCATCTTCATTGTCTAAAGTAGCAAGGTTGTTGCTGCGTTCATTGTCATCAGTTTCAAAGGGCAGATGGGACTCATGTACACTTTCTCCATCTTTACCTTGCTTCCCTTCCAAATCTCCATTTTCTTGCGTTTTTGTGACATCTGGAATATCAACAGCCTTTGGTGATTCCTCTATAGTTGTTGTGGGAGAAGTTGGATTAATTGCATGGACCGTATTGGCATGTTCTACAGTGAAATCTTGGTTTACAGTTGTGATGGAGGGAACATCTTCTTTGGTTTCAGGTTCAGTTTTTTCTTTCTTTTCCTCTTCATCTACCTGTTTTACTCCATCGTTATTAACTAGAGTGTCAACTGAGTCTTCCTTCATCATTTTCTCCTCCTTTCCTGGTTTTTCCTCGATTGCTCCTTCATGATCCATTTCTTTCATATTTTCTTCATCTTCAGCAACTGCTTTCTTGAAACTTATCTCTATGTCATCCATTGCCTTCTCAGCTTCCCCTAAACCAGAGCCTTTCTCATCAACACTTTCTTCCCTTCCAGATTTCTCATCACCCTGACTTGCAGTTATGAGATCGTTTGGTATAGCTGCCTCGGTGGTGGTACTGCTTGGAACAGATTGCTCCTCAGACATGGGGATACCAGCTTGCAAGTGTAGAGGTGGATCATCGATGTTATTTTCCTTGGGAGAAGGTGTTGTCATTACAGTGACAGATTCATTGGCCACTGTGACGGGGCTTGCCAAATGTTCCATCTGATCATTCTCCAATGAGGGAGGGATACCATTCGTTGTATTATAATTATCTGAGAGATTTTCAATACTGTTTTCAGCAGGAGATAAGGTAGATGACATCATTGTTACATCCACCTCATCAATTGGCATTTTACTCATTTCATCATGATGCTCCATCTCGCTAGGCCCTTCTGAAACTGAAACCATGCTTACATCAACTGGATGTTCCTGATCTCCATCATTATTCAGCATTTCAGTATCATTCTGTTTGCCTGTCAAGGTTTCAACATCTTCTCCAACCCCCACAATTCTCATTTCCAGTTCTGGAGAAGTAGATTTGTCAGAATCTATGTCCTCAACAGCTGTTTCTTTAACCGTTTCCTCAACTGGCACAATATTTGGATCATCATCTTCATGTGGAATACCCTCTTCCACTGGGCCATTTTCAGTTCCAGGAACTTCAGATGAACCAACTCCATCCTCAGAAACATTTAAGTCAGTTTTTGGCTCAACTTTTTCTTTCTTGTCTTCCTCATTATCTTCTAAAACATTTGCGAGATTGTCTGGATGTTCTGATGACATATCTGACACTTCCATCACTACTGTAGTCGCTTCCTCTTCAGATGCTGGTTTCTCCATGATTTCTGGATGTTCCATTGAAATCATTTTATCATCCATTTCCTTTACATCTTCCTCTGGTGTTGCAGTGCTTTCTTCATTATCTTCTGCCTTTCCTTCCTCTGTTACAGGTGTTTCAGTACTCTCATTAACATCTGTTTGAATAACATGATCTCCCAAACCCCTTCCTGCAGTCCAGGCTGATTCATCCTTCTCGAAAGGTTTCTCATTAGCAACATCTGCTTCATTTTCGCCAGCTGATGCATTGATCTCTGTGCTCATTTCTTTATCAGATCCATCTTCTATCTCTCCCATTGGGGCATTCTCTATTACTGGTTCATGCTCATTATCTTCATTATTTTCCATCACAGGTTTCTCATGATTCATCGAAGTTAAGTCCATCTCATGGCTCTCAGTTGCAAATACAGTTTCAGTACTATGGGAAACTTCTACTGATGTTTTATTTCCAACCTCATCTTCCATATGATCTGCTTCTACATCACCAACTGGGATATGCTTTGCATCATGTTCATTGATTTCATCGGTGTGTCCTACATCATTTTCTTCATGCTTGATAACAATACCTGGAAATTGCATCTCTTCATCCTTAGACACCATTTCTCCTTCATTTGTGTCTTTTGTGGGTTCCTCCTTCATTTCATCATCTTTCATTTTATCCTCCTCTTTGCCCTCTTCTATCATGGTTATCACTTTTTCCTCATCATCTGTATGTCCCATTTCTCCAGGCGTGTTCTCCTCTGGGATTGCTGATTTTTCTACCTCTGAGACAGGCATCATGTGGTTCTCTTCCATGGTATCTGTTCTGTCTTCATTCTCCATGGGCATTGATTGTGTGTGGCTCTCCAACTCCTTCTCAAGTTCTTCCATGTCCTCATCTTTCTCTTCCATTTCTCCTTCTGTTGCAACATGTGCTTCTACTTCATGTTCCACATCCCAGTTGTGCATCATATGATCTTCATGACTCTCTGCGGTCTCATTTTCATTCTTTACAATCACATGTTCCACGGCAGAGATGACATCACTCATAGGAGGCCAGTGATCTTGATGATGCTCAGTGTCATTAGAAGTCTCTGGAATAACTGGAGAAGCAGAGCTACTGTCATGGGATTCTTCTACCTCAGGAGACTTGGTGCTTTCTGATTCATGAGATTCAAGTCCATTGACATTGGGGTTCTCAGATGTTGTTGTGACAAATATGGGACCATGCAGCTCATTCAAAGCATGTGAAGAGTGGTACTCATGTGACCCATCTGTTACTTCTCCCTCTGAGGATGTTTCATGGATAACATGTTCCATTCCATGATTCATATCTTCATTGCTACGAGGAGCTTCCATGGAATCATGAGCTTCCTCTGAAGTATTCTCTGATGAGTCAACTGAGTGTCCGAGATGATCCATTCCTGCTTCTGATTCATCATTGCCTTTCTCTTCATTCATTTCTCCTTCATCATTGTGAGCTTCTCCTTCTTCTGTGGGTTCTATGACTGCTATGTGGTCACCACTGCTTCTTCCTGTGCCTACAGATGGAATGAGATGTTCTTCGTGGTGTTCACTCACAGGCATTTCCTCATGATGCATTTCAGTGTCCTTCTCTTCTCCATTCCGATAATAATCGTTATGATAATCGTCTTCATTTGATCCGTCTTCATGCTCATGGGATGGTTCTATAGGAATCTCAGAATGCATGTGGTCTTCATTTTCATGCATTTTGCTGTGATCATCTTCACCTTGGGTTTCCTCTTGGCTGTGATTCAGCGAACCATCCATGCTATGCTCATTTTCTTCATGCTTGGGTTCCTCTTCAACATGAGTAGTCTCTTTAGGTTGCATTGGCATCCATGGATTTGGATCATATAAAGGTCCTTGAGTTGAACTAGGAGTCCTGTCATCAATCACTGTAAAAGGATAACATAAGTGCGTCAAATTTTTCAGCACGTTATACTTCTATAATTGAAGATTATACTCCAAGAGTCCAAAATAATTATTTTTGCAGCATTTAAATTTCTGAAAGGCAGTTTTATTTTAAAATGATAGTGCATTTTATATTGATTTTTCTAAATTGTAGTAGCTCATAAATAATATAACTATATTTATAGACTACTTACACTCAGTGGTACATTGCTTTCCAGTCAGGTCCAAGAAAAGTCCTGGAGGACATTCACACATGAATTTGGCCTCTTCATAGTCATATCGACATTCATGAGAACAGCCTCCATTGCTAATTTGGCACATATCCATCACATCTGCAAAATAATTTGACATCAAGACCTTGGGAAAATTTTAATTGAACAGAAATTTATATTTAGCACCAAAAACCCATTGTGTAAAGTTCAAACAGTCTCAATTTACATTTGGGAAACTACTGAATCCAATTTAAAGAAAGTTGAAAGAGGCATATTCGGTAAAATGAAGCACACATTGACATACTTGATTTTAAAAAATATTTATTCAACTTAAATTGGTTTGGTGATAAAGAAAAGTAAATATCATATGTATATATCATTAATGGATGACATTAACATGAGAGCATTGGATATATAATCATCAAAATACATCATTGTACGAACATAATTGGATTTACTCACGGTTTGATTTAATCGTTTCAGGTTGTACACGATAAGTGTACATGAATCCACCATTGTTGAGAATATATCTCCTGAGTTGTTCTTGCAAGGTATCCATATTGAAAGGGTCATGATCGTGGGAATCCTTCAATCGCCAACCAACATGGAATTTGACTACAACACTTCCCGGCCTGCACAACAAAGAACAAATATCATGCATTATAAGATATTTTTGGTATTCAAAGTTATAAATTTATATTAATAACATAAGATAAGTCTTTTATGATTAACGAACTATGATTCAGCAACTCTTGATGAGTTATTAGGATTTATGATTATGGATATTCCAGCAAGAGTAATTTCTTTCTCAACTTTGAGCACATGGGCAAAAACTGATAAATAAATAATTACTTTATTTGATGGAATTTAATCAAAATAATAACAAATGATAATGAATAATACATAACAATCAGAATGAATATTCAATCCTGCTAAATAAAGTATTTAGAAGCAACAAATCTTACCTGAACTCTACAACTTTTACAAAGAGATCTGCAGGTCCATTATTAAGCATCTGACCACTGTAAAGCACTTTCATTAACTGGAAAAGGATAAATAATAATGGATAAATGCCAAGTGATAAGACTTGTGGAGTGAAAAACCAAACATTAACTAAGAATACAGAGTAAATTATCTAATGGATACTTTCAACAATAAATCTATTTTCACAATCAGTTAATCAAAGCATGTTGCTTATATTTATAATCCACTTTAACTCTAATTAACAGTTTTAAATACTCAGTGTACATTAAAATTGTTTGGCAATCCATGAAAATAATAAAGAATCCTTACCTCTTCTTTCAGATTTTGTGAAAGTTCCATGTAATAACTTGAGCTAGAATTTTCCAAATCACTCGTGAATTCCAAGCTATCAATTTTCATCTCACCCTCAAGCACCCTAGGAACTAAAGAAATTTTAAAAATAATTAAAAAGTTGAAAGATTTTTCCTAAGGTAGATTATATGAGCAAACTTCAATGATGACAAAACCATAACACATCTAATGGCTAATCAATCCTAACAGATTGACTTCTAGAGTTTAGTAAGATTCCCATAGTTAGCTTATGTTTAATTTAAGATGATTCTCATCGACTGATAAATACTCCATATCTAATTCAATTCTTAAGATATTCATTCCCATCAACTGAAGAGATTAATTTTGTTTTAAGGTCAATTGGTATTCAAACAGATTCATCCTCTTGTTACAAGTAAGAAATGCAAGTCATAATAACACAAATTACTGATGATTTAAAATAATTAAAATGTTTCTAATACTAATGATGGAATACTTATGGCATGAAAAGAGAACTTACCAAATAGACCACTCATTTCTGTAGTAGGTGGATAAACAGGTACTGATGACATGCTTGGAGGTGGTGTGAAAGATGATGACGGTTCTGGTGGCCCTTCTGTCGGTATGGGAGGTTCCTTTTCAACTGGTCCATTAGGATCCCTTGACTCAGCCACATGTGGATAAGGTGGAGTATCACTAAAACCTCTCGATTCAACAGCCTTACCTTCTTCTTCTTGCGACAGAATAACTCCAGCTAAAAATCAAAATAAAAGAGCATTAGTGATTAGAGTTAAAATTTTTGAATCATATAACAATACAAGACAAATATATTCAAGATAGTAATAACAAGGATGTTAAACTATAAATCATTTATAATAATAAATAATTTATCATTTGATTAATTTCATTTTGGGACATAAGCGTTTGATTAAATAAAATAGGAAGAATAAATCATAAAATTTCGGAAAAAACATTAATAATCAAGAATAAATAACCCCAATTTCTAAAATCGGTAATTATTTTCTAGATTCGTCTAAAGCATCATACCAAAACTTAGATATATTTCTCACTTGGAGGAATTAAAAAGTTTAATAACCTAGTTTAAATAATAAAAGTGTTCCAAACACGTTCAAAAATTTTCATGTCGAGGGAGATAGAATGCATAGAAGATACTCACTTCCAGCGAGCACAGCGATAAGGATAGCAACAGCAAGTACGGTAAAACCAACTCCCCAACAGATGCATCGTTTCCATGATTGAGATTTACGCCTGTCCTTGGTAACATACAGTTTCTCTCCCCTGTACAATAAGAAACAAACATATTAGATTAATGCTAAAATCTATATATAAATTAAAGTGCATGTGCAACTCCCTATGAACAATAAAGTAAGTAAGGAAGAGAAGCAAAATTGAAAATGATCAATGAAAAGAAATAATATTGTAGACATTTATATACAACTTTAATTTCGGTTACATCTGTAAAGTGATCATACAAAGTATACTAAACTAATGGGCGACTTACTCAATGCGAACATATCGACGGGCTCACTGAGCAGTAATCGTTTCTGCTCTTAACTTGAACGTCAACAAACAAACGCGCCATAAGAATGCCGTAAAACATACACGTTGCGAATTCATTCAAAACTACCTTTGTTTCGCCCATGAGCTAAAATTAAACAGATTGTTGTTCTGTTTCAACTAATATGCTTATTTTCATCGCTTAATGATTTCTGACTCAATTTATCGAAGTACAGGATATTCATGCACAAATAAAACTTTTCAACATTCATATTTCATTTAATAAAACTATTTTCATATGATCGAAAATAAATATCTTATTTGTATCGTTTTCAGAGCCAATATGAGATTAATGTGTTTATACCTGACTTAATAAATATTACGTTTAACACAACAATATCCTGTTTTACGGAAAATTTAATAAGAGTCACGGTGTATTTTAGCCATACTCTCGCAAGTTTTAACGATGACATTACCTGATGTATTTGCGATGTTCGTTAACGGGAACGAAGTATTCATCGTATGGATCGCCAAAGCCACCATCTCCCGTCTCCTCATCTCCGCGCTTGACAGGAATTCCATTCAGACCTCCGTTGGTACCCGACTTCCCTGCTACATCATCCCCAACACCTAGGCCAGCACCACCGTACGGGTTCATGTTGACAAGTTCGAGATTCACAGCCTCTGTTACGTTCGTGCATCCGTCTACTTCGCTCTTCTCCTTGTCATTTGGTGTCATTATGAGGCCACTGGTGTTGTGGACGTTGGAATTCGGCGTCTCCATCACTGGACCGCGACCATTGGCACCTAAAAATCAGACGGGTATTATAAATAACAGAAATAGTGTAATCGTGAAATTTCACCTTCTTAATTATTTACTGCGGATCATATGCACATGAACCTTATTTGAATGAAAAGCTTATTCACCCCAAATTTTTATACCCCATTATTATCTCACTTTTATATGCATATTTATAAGAACTCCAAAAGTGAAAAAATTTGATGTAAAACATCAGACGAGAAACACATTTTTGTTTAAGAAACTACGAAATACTCAAAAATCGATTCTATTTAGGTTACCACAATCTCTAAATACCATTTATAAATATTAAACATGTGAAATTCAGAATAAAAACAGCAAACAATTGCAATTTTTCCAAATCTTTTCTATCCAATTTATTTCCTTCCAACATCCACTCGTTTTGGGAAACGAGACTTGTAAAAGAGTATAAGAGAAGCAAAAACAGTACGATGCAAATTTACAAATACAAATACAAAAATTCAACCCATCAGTCAATAAAATCTCTTACACCATCTCTAGCCTTTAAACGAAGTTCTTCCACCATCAAAGAAATTAACACTCCTTATAAGCAATAACCAAATTATAATTCACCACAGAATTAAAAAATCCTTTCGGATTATTATATTAGCTAATAATAAAAAATCAATTTTTTAAGAGAATTGAATAAGAATTGCTGAAATATTTCTCTACACGAGCCTAACAAGGTGAAAAACAAACAACCCGAACAATATCTCTGTCATTTTGAAGAGAGAGACAATAAACACCCTAAAAGATTCTGGAAGATGATCATGCAAGATCTTCGAAAGGAAAGCAATCTCTTTGGACATGATTCGTGCAATTCTTTCGCTTCGTCACTCGAGGGTCACTCATTAATCACCCCTCGGTGAACCTGGGCCACGTGCGACCACGTACCTTCCACCGGGGCAGAACCGTTTGCTGTTACAGCACCACCTTCGGTCTTCTCTTTTTTAGAACGATCCGAATCGATGAGGGGGGCACTGTCCGTCGGTATCGAATCCTCATTGACATGATTGTCTTCCTTTGTGTCCTCAGTACCCATCAGTGGAGACCTGTCTAGCGTCGCGCTATCTTCTACATTTGAGCTATCAGATCCTAACAACAGCGGTGAACTATCTTGAGGTTGCGCATCGTCTTCTGCAGAGTTTTCCCTATCGAACCCATCCATTCCGAATGGATCGCGAGCTGTCGCTCGGACTAATTGCGATATTCCGCTCCTAAACCGATTCTAGAACCTCTTACTCTGAGGTTCTGCCTCGCACTGAAGATCTTAGCGGAAGATCTCGCCCCTCCAGGCTGACCCGAGAGGACAATGTACGTCCCTAGAGACCCGAGCAACAATGTAGTAAACCGTGGCCGTAGGAAATGGTGGCAAGAGTATGAAAGAAGGGGAAGTGGAGTGAGGATTATTTCGGCGCCCGTCTGCCTCCGAGGAGGAACCCTAGGGTAGTCAATTACAATGGGTTGAGGAGTGTGGGAGACGGGAAGGGGTTGGGGAATTTGCGGCTTTTAATGCGTTCTGAACTTTTGACATCCTGGAAGTCACAGTCGAAAACGGGCAAGTAACAAGCAAAAGCTTTCGTTATTTTGCTGGCGGAAAAATCGGGACACAGAATCGCAATCTTCGAAGAAGGGGATTTTCTGGGGCCATCGGGGGCCCGAGGCGAAAGGATCGGGTCCCCAATTTGAAAATAACAAAGTGAAAATTTGTGTCTTTAACGGAGATTTCAACGACTGCATTCCAAAGGAAATATATTTTTCGGAAGAATATGGCATTGAAAGCTTTTATCATCAAAATAACTGCCAAAAAAGTAGTTAATAGTTTTAGGAATCATTTAAGGAAAGAATAAATTACACCGTACTATCAATACACTGAGGGTGAATAAAGATACAATTCAATGCATCTCCTTCCAAAGACTGTAGGCTGATGACGGGGCAATTACATGAATGTAGTGGCAAGACTACTGAGCAAATTATTTGGAGCAATAATACACATTAAAGTTTCAAATTTTATTCATTCTTTATTCAAATTTTATTTATTCTTAAATTTATTTATTCATTCAAATTTTATTTATTCTTTGATGATATTATATATTGTATTATAAGGATACAATTGACACATATTATGCATGTATATGATGACTTTACACGTGATATTTCAAGAAATTTATAAGTGGCGGTTAAGTTAAATCACTAGATATAAAGACGTATTCAATATTATACTACCGTGTTGATTTAAAAACATTATAATTTGATTGTGTAAACAAAAAATACCTTCCTTCCTCGAAACCTTTTTTTCCAATACAACACTGTTTTCAAGATAACACCGCCTGTGGCCCTGTTTGCGGAATCTTTCACAAGACCAAATAGAAAACATTAGAATTGGTCGAAGAGGAAGCAGATGTGGAACAAATCACGGTTTCGCCTTAGGCTCACGACTTTCAGAATTTATGTGAAGGATGCCTTTCGATAGAAGATGGGCCTAAGAAGAATGGTTTTGAGGAATAACCAACCCGAGGGCGACAACCTTATAAGAGTGCAGACCCCCTACAGATTCCCTCAACTCTCTTCGCTTCAAAGCGTCTTCGGAAATTTTTATCCCTAAGTTTACCACGCGCTCTTGGTCGAAGGAAATTCTTTAGCTGTTCCATTCTGTTATATTCGAATGCATCTCTACCTGCTTTCATTCCATTTATCCTCGTTGGAGCGTAGGTCCACGTGCTGCTACTCTCTGAATGAGGTCGGTTCGTTCAGAGGGGCAATGGTTCCTCATCAGGGTTTTCCTCCTCACAAAAAAATTTACCCATTGGTTTGCTTGGGGTAGGTCTTCAAAGGTTTCGGGAACGATAATTGGAGCAAAAGACTGCATTCTTTTGTGAATGTACGACTTAATCTCAGGGTATCAAACAGAAAGAGATATCCAGGTAAAAACCCTTTATTTTTCTATGTGGGTGGCAAAGAGAATGAAATTTCATGCTAGAAGTCCTCAGCAGATTGCAAACAAACTATACGTGGATGCATCCCATAAAATAAATCTACTAAACCCCATGATTAACGTCATTGTAATTCTACGAACTAGCGCATTCATTTGTTTCTTTCGCACTCTTTCTTAAATCAATATACTTGTTAAAGATAATCATAAGTGGTAAGATGAAACTTAACTTACTGTTGAGTTCTAAAATTTACCTAAACTCTTTCAAAAACTTAGAATGCATGATTTATTCGGTATAATACGGATTAATTTGATTTATCAAATAAAATCGAATAAAATTCGCAGTGACAAAAAATATTGAGATGAGTTTAACTTTTTAATTCCTTTCTTTCCTGAAATTTGAATAATATCATCAATAACTAAGATTGGGAAAAGTTCAACCGTGAACTGAAGAATCATTTTTAGCATTTAAATATTTCTCTATTTCCAACCAACGGTGGATGAAAATAAATATAATTAATACCTTATGAAATATAAAAATATATCTATATAATACGAATGGAAATCGGGCCAAACTATACATTGCCAAAGAACATATTTGTGAGGTTCTAAAAAGTAACTAAATTATAGTTCTCCTATTTTACATAATATGAAGTATGAGAAATATGAAGTTCAGATAAGGAGAGCTAAGTTCCTCTATCATATAAAACTGTCACTTTTACCCTCTGCACGAAAGGGGCAGATTAACAAACTTGCGAAATTTGTCAGTTGAGGATTATTGCAATATCATTTTAGAAATCGGAGACAAAAACTGAGACAAAGTTATAGAAGGAAAGACGTTGAAAACAAAACGTGACACAAGTCATACTCTTATCAATATACAGTCAACTTTCTGCACAATGTCATAAATCCGGGCACCGTCGTTAGAGTTATTTGCACGATTTGTCACTTCCTTCGTAAGCTGATGATATTTGATCTGGGACGCTACAAATTGAGTTACATTTACGAAAGAAGAGAATGAAACATTTTAACGCTCTCCATGGCACGTACAGGAAGAATACGGAGTGAGCTGTTA
Organism: Pantala flavescens; assembly: GCA_020796165.1. NCBI lineage: Eukaryota > Metazoa > Arthropoda > Insecta > Odonata > Libellulidae > Pantala > Pantala flavescens. The sequence goes on along the minus strand of CM036881.1, from coordinate 41,108,817 downwards.
TAACGACGACCACTAAACCAAGGCGCCGCGACGTTGTATCTTTCGGGATAGAGCAGTAAAAATAGATGGCCCTAGCGCCTCACCGCTTTACTCAATGGCGCCCCGTATATGGGGATCTGTCCCTCTCGAAGGAACTGTTAGCCACACCCCTAAATGTGTCCTTTTAAAGAAGGATGCTAAAAGCCAAGCTAAGGGTCAATTGCCTTACCCTAATCCTTCAATTAGGCGAATGAACTACTCACAAACAAACTTTGTAAACAACTTAAAAACCATTCTGTTATCAATGCTTTGAAAAGTACTCTCCTAACCTCATATAGTAAATTGCCTTATTAATCTCAATTTAAAGACATTTTTTGGGGTTTACATTATTAGAAATTTCCACCTAAACTTCCCTCCTAATGATTTCTTCTCTGTCTCAAATGTTTTCAAAGCTTCAGAATCGACTTTCAGTTAGTATTATACAATTAACTAATAGAAAGCTTTCTAGCAAAATACGGTATTCTCTGAACTGTAATACTGCATGAACACATTGTGCTACCCTTACATGCCTTCTCAAGGTCTTTTGAATTCCCAATAGCATTGCTCACGGATTTTTATAGCTCCTATTAATTATTTACGTAGTCTTCTTGAGTTTTCCTCCGAGTATATTAATGATCTGGAGACCAATCGCCCGCGACAATAGATTAGATGATATATGCATACATTAAGTTCTATTTCCCAATCATTGCAACATCTCAGGATTATATATAAATCTGGAGCTCAATAAATACAGCTATTTGGCGGAGTATTTTCTTTGTCATGCGTTGATCAGTGAATAGGCAAATCTAAGCAATGTTTGCAACCCCTAACTCAACCCTTGGACACAACCCCCAACCCTACGCAACCGCTATGAGAGATTATAATATAAATCGCGCATTTCAAATGGAAATGCGGTTAGAATGACGTTGGTTTAAGCGAGTTGGTTGCTAATTGTTCGCGGTGTGCAATTTAGCCTCCCACAAGGAAGCACCTACAGTCGCCGGCTGCTCACTTTCACTCCATCTAAATGGAACTCGATGACGCCGTGCATTATAAAAACGAATTAACCGCCGACGCAGTTCAGGTGGCAATAAATTTCGATCCATTCATTACTTTGCGGTTACTACGTCTTAATATTCCTGCCAACACTTCCGGGTGTTAAAGTTACCTCGGTTGCCTGATTGATATTTGCGGAGGAGTTGGAAGGTCGAAGGGAAAAAAATTCATTCGCCATTTGAGACTGCTCTAGTTTTGATTTTGAATCGAATTTGTAACACTGTTCATTTCATTGGAACCTATCATTGCGTTTCTTACGAAAGTTAATTCTTTACAATTTACTGATGGATTTACTAAGGTGCATTACATAGTTTCAAAGATGTTATGCTTATGAGTACGAGAGTTGATATAAGGAAAAATACCGTATGTTACTACGTATGTGCGTACTTCAGCGTAAATTATGGTATTACTTTTAACCGATTGAAGTAATATAACATGTACCAACTTAAATATTTAGAATAATGAATAATTAATGGCATTTTAAAGTATTCAGACTATAGGGATCGAAAAGGAACTGCGTATTTGAGTTATTAATTTTATAAAATATCGCAGGAAAAATTATTAGGAGTTTTATTTGAGGTTAGAGAATAATTCGAATTCAAACCTCTTTCTTCTAAAATTCCATTCCATTTGTTTAATCTTTGTAAAATCTTGCAGTCTCTGATTACTTAAAACTTGAACAACGCTACAAAAAATTGGGCACATTCCATGAACAATGATCATAAAGGATGAAACCTTGTGTACTACGACAAGATCTAAGTCTTAATAAATGAGTACTCAAGATTCTTCGATGGTAACTTACCGGAAGGTGGTGGTGTTGACACCACGCTGTTGAGGAAGGGCCCAGCTGGTGATGGTGGCCTAGGGGGAGGAGAAGACGGTGGAGACAACTTTCCTCCACCGTTGACCACCTTCATCCCGCTCGTGACAGGTTTTGGGTGAGCTTCGTCATCTACGAATCCCGGGTTGTCGAAGGCCGACCTCTCGGGACGTCCATCGCTTGTTCCGGTGTTCATTTCGACGAAAGTCACGTCCTGGGACGCCTGGACACCGTTGATGGTTATGACCGATGCCATCCGGTTGTCGGGGCTCTGCTGGATTTGTGACTGAACCTCCGGCGCGCTTTCTGACGCTTCTTCGGCTTCTTTGGGTTCTTCGTGCATCTCTGCAGGGGTCGGTGTTCTCATCTCCTCTTCTGCCATGGATGCGTTCGGGTCCATGTTGGGGGTGATCTCTGTTGCTCCCTCCCTCATGGAAGCTGTGCTTTCGCTGCCTCCACTGGAGGAGCTCATTCTCTCCTCTGAATCCAGCGTGGCGGTTACCTTTGAGGAATCCAGGGTTCTCGATTTCCCTTTCTCCTCCTATCAGTGAAAGAAGAAGGCCGCTTGGGTCCTCATAGAGGTAGGGTTACTGATTGGTGAAAGAGTCTGCCTCCTGCAAAGAAAAATAGAAACAGTTGTAGTGCTAAATCCAAAGGTTATTATGCGTCTTGGAGTTTTCACCAGAGAGACTTGAACGCCTGATCATCCCTTGAAAAATACCAAGCTCTAATACACTAAACTAAATGTAAACTAAATTAATATTTATACAATACATAAACTAAAAGTAATTACAATATTCTTCATTTGATTATCGAAACAAGAAAGAAAAATAAAGGTTTACCATTTACATATATTTAATCTGTATCTAGAAGCCATCTGGGAGAGCAAATGTTATGTTAAACAGAATTCCATTATATTCTTATCTCCTATCTTATATACTATTCTCTCAGATATATGGTAAGAATTGCACCATATTTCTGTGAGAATTTACAAAAACAGTTGATCCATTTCCCAAACAGACAGCATTCTATTCTAGCGTAAGATAATTTTGGTTTCGGTGAGTTAGTTCCTCATCTCTACTCTTTTTTATGTTTATCTTTTATGCATGAGTTTATTTCGCAAAATATGTTATTCACAACTAATCAATTACTAATCATTGAATATAAAGTTCAGTGGCCTGATTCTTTTTATCTCGGTTGGATTTAGCGGTAAGCTAAGTTATAAAAGGAATATTCAAAGTACGAAAATTCAAAAAAAATCAAACGATGAAAGAAGTTCGTGTGCAATGGATACAAGGAAATAAATACATTTGATGAACATCGAGTTACTACACAACTGTTATATAATTTTCCATGAGTTATCTTGCCGAATGAAAAGGTTCGCTGTAACACGTTAGAAAGTGTAGAGTAGATTAATCGATATGTTCCGTATCTAAAAAACCGATTTATGAGATCTATTAAATCTTTGGAGAACGAAATTTCCCCTTTCGCGGAGAAATCTGGGAAGAGAGCGCTTTTATTTTGACATAAAATTTATTTCCACGAAAGATGAGAGCTTTTCGGAAAGTTCTTTACTTCTTTCGTAATTCAAATCTTACGGAAAAGTTTTTATGTATATAGTATATGAAAGTGATTCTTTTCATAATAAGTGTAGGCAAATAAACAGAATAAAATGAGTACTAAAATTTAATAGATTTATTTTTGTTCGGGAGTACTGCAGTATTTCGACACCCTGAACGATTGTATTTCCTGTCCGCACTCCCTGAATCTACCATTGAGTTATGAACAGAAAAAAGTTAGGAAATTCTGTAGAGGAAACAAAAGCTTTAAAATTCTCAATCCTTAATGAGGGTACCTTCGTATGGTGGTTCATAAGCGTGGGAGGAAGACTCCATAGAGAAAGTTACCAACGTCATCCGAGGGAAAGGGGATGGCATTTTTTCCAAGGTCGAGTACTACTAAAGAGCTTCTTTAACGGATGATCCTCCAGATCTGCAGCATCTCTAAACTTTCTAACTTAGGGAAAAGTTGTTCGGAACAACTCGGTTTCGGAAGTAGCCAAATTTATCTTTGACCTTTTAACTAAGCTTCGTGTGGAAACGAGTTAGAAAACATTCTTCTTAGCCCGAAAATATTCTGGGCAACTTTTCCAGCTCACTAACGATGCTTTTCTAGCAAAGAAATATTTTGATAGTGTCACTGTGTCTCTTGTTGATCTATTCTGATGGCTTATAACATTTTCACGTCATTCATTACAATTGATGGTTAAATTGAGGATTGAGAGGCTTTTGGTAACATAATATTATGTCTCCTTCGCTCCTATACCCTGTTGAATATTCTTAGTGGATCCATCAATATAAACAAAGGAAATATTTGTGAGAAATCTTAGTATTTATATATATTTATATATTATACAATTTTTTTGCGCACTGTAATTGGGTTTGAGATATAGAATTTTCATTAGAGGAATATTTTCGTTCTTTCTATTTCTTTTTCTCACATCAGTGGAAACTTAGTACATTATGAGCGCATATCATTCATTATTTAGAAATTTCAGCGTAGTTATACATAATTAAGGTGACAGCCATTTTAATTTTTCGTTCATTACATAAGAGTTTTAGAAATTTCAGCGTAGTTATACATAAGTAAGGTGACAGCCATTTTAATATTTCGTTCATTACATAAGAGTTTAAACTTTATTGACATTGAACTGCGTCTCCAACTGCGACTCATTTTCATGTCTCCACAATTACTGGATGGATTCTACGCAAGGACATCCATCGGAGAATTTCTCCTTCTCCAATTTTTTCTGCATCAATTGGCAGTCCGCGCCCAGAATTCGTTCCGAGAACGAAGTTATTAAGCGAACGCCTCGAGTGAATCTAAAATTGCTGAGTTGCTAAGGTGCGACTTGCATTCGCAGCCTCGGAAACTGATCTCGTTTATTCGGTGAAAGTCATAACGCGGTTAAAATTAGCCTCGCGTACAAATCTGTTAGAAATTTCATACGAAAATGGGCGACGTTATCATTCTCCTTAACTTTACTACGTCGGATGCAACAAAAGTAGCTTTGTTCTTAACTATGGAGGATGACAATTTAATTGTTAGTGTTATGGAAACTAGTCAACGACGATATCCTTTCCTATAGGTAGATCTTTAATACCTTTTGGCGTAACCAAACTTAATATTCGACCCAAAAATTCCTCAAAAGGTGTCGTCTTTCCAGGACGCATTTCCAGCATCGTTGCTGTCGCGTTTATGCTTTCGATGTCGAACCTGGAGGGAGGCCAAAACCTCCATCGAAAGGTTTCCAAGAGTTGTTCTGCTAAGGCTTGGCTCTGTTTGCGTGAGCAAGAGTGAATGCAGTCGGTTGCGATGGGAAAATAAGGGAAAGTCGGTTGGGGAAGAATGCTGCGACAACGTCCTTGGTTGGAACTGCGCCCACATGGATTCAGGGATGCAGCTGAGACGTGGGTCGGGATTCAACATTCTCTCCAATCGGCAGGTAACATGGATTCGCGACATAGCACGCGATGTTTCCCGCCTCTAGTACCATCTGCCCCGACTTTCATATCGTGCTACCGTACGGGTACCAACAGTTTTGAAAGGTGACAAACTTTACAACGATCGGGAATCGAAACCGGATCTTCCTCTTTTCGAACAGATGCCCTGAGAAATTCCCCAAACCTAGCGAGATAAACACTAACATAATATAAATATTATATACCCCATACATTTTTGTTGTGTTCATTGAATTGGAACCGATGCTTCAAATAATGTCTGAGGGAGTTTTCCGAATGATTTCACTTCCTTCTACAACAAATAACAGACCGGATACAATATCCTTGTAATAGAAAGTAAATTAACTCTAAGTTGACATCTCTATTATCATTTGCCATGCCTACTATCAGTGATTTTTATATTCAGAATGTATATCAAAGACGTAAAAATTATTAATTTCGTTAAACTTAAATCCTTCTCAAAAGGATAGATTTTGGATTTCAGACGACGAACTTTCACGATATGCAAATATTCGTAAATAAATGAATTACGGAATACGTAACGTATTCTGAAATTTCCCCCGATCAGAAAATAATGAAATGATGAAATTTTTCGTTAGGAAACTCGTTATGTTTCTCAATTTTTGCACGAATGCGATAATGAAAATAATCGATGAGGAAAAATACGACGTAATTCCAAATTAAACATTTTTGTAAGAGATCTGATTTTATGTAATGAATTTTATATGAAATAGAAGAATAATACTGCGCTGTGTTATATTTAAATTGGAATCTTTGATATTTGTAGCATTAAAATCGACATATTTTCAAACCCATCGTTCTGAATAGATTTCGCTATTTAAAACCTCCACAAAAATTGCAAAATAAGGATAAGCGATGCATTCGTACGTGAAACTACGCCCTTGGATGATAATATTTCCTGAGCAAACATCCACTTTTCCTTAAGCAGATTATTGCATGCTTGATTTTTCAAAGCCACATCCTATTTCGTACATATCTCAGAGACTTGACTCGTTTTTTATGGAAATAAAAAACTCAGCAGATTCCTAATGAGTTAACTTTATGAAGAGGGAGGGATTGTACATAAATGTTCGTACCGAGACTAAGTGAGTTCTCTTCTTCACCGAACTCCACTGAATAAAATACCTGAGACATTATGATGATAGGATGAATTATAAAAATAAATTTTTATTTATTATTTACCCTTAAATTAATTCCGTACCCAACTGGAAATCTTACGAAACGATGTAACGATTCGATGGAACGTTTTTCTATAAAGATATCGCTTGTAAGGAAGCTAACTGGCCGCTATTAGATAAGCATGCTCGAGCGTTGAAGTCTCCGAAAGAGATACAGTATTTCTTAACCTTAAGAAAAACTAAAACACCGTCGTTCCTTGCTGCTGAGCACAGTGGGTGCTTGATTTCCTAATGTGTGCACTCAAAGTGGAAAAATTAGCTCACGCCGCGGGATGTGGCTTCGTCTCCTGGCATCGGCGAATCTGAAAGTGAATTTGGGTTTCTCGGAGAAATTTCATCACTTGTGTGAATGCTCTCCGGCGATCTAGGACGAAAGATGATGCGCTCAAATGATGAGAGAGGATTTGGAAATCGCCGAGTTTACCGTGTGTGTTATATATTATATTGCTAAAACTTTCACTGTTTTGAAACGAACCTCGTCTGCTTTCCGCTCGTCGTATCGTATCTCTAAGGGAAGAGCCGTTGGTCATTTAGCAACGAATCCATTAAAAATATTCCAGAGCGTAATCAGATTAAGAAACAGAAATTTAGATAGATGGACCCGTTTAGTATGTAGGGCAAGGAAGAGGCTTCACATTTCAGAGAAGATGAATTTATTTTCGGAAAATGCTCGATAAGACGGAGAGAAAGTCTTCCTTCTTCACTTCATACCATTTAAATTGAAAAAAAGTCGTTCGTATTAGCGAACTGGAGCGTAAGTCTGAAATAACAGTAATCGAATATCTCCCTTGCCTTCACACCTGAGACAAGTTTCCTTTCTCGCAAAATTGCTTTTCCTTCTGAAAACGCAAATATGTATGAAAATCATACTCATTTTTTAAGGATTGGAAGTCCATTTATAATTGCCTCAAGATTCCGTATAGGAGAAATGGAAAGCAAAGTCGAGTTGCAGGGATTAAAACGGATTTTTTCCGTCCATCTCTTTCTACGCCCACATCCCATTAAGGTTTGTAAAAATTTCTCCTACTCTCTCGACCTGTGTAACGCAGCTGTTCTGGTCGGTTTGGAGAAGTCGCGAAAGTCTTTCAATCCGGGAACGCTTGACATCTTTGGAATAATTCCAGTGGGTGCCACGCAGGATTGAACTGGGGCCAGAAAAGTTTTAAAAAAAGAGAAATTGAACAGAAGGCCGTTCGCAAGTTGCGGGGGTTGGGCATGATGCTGAAACTGGACTGCTCTTTTAAAGACCTGAAGAGGAGGATATTTGCGTAAAGAAAAGGTGTATAAGCGTGAACGACTTATTCCTCCCTTGCAAAAGTGTCGAAGGATATGTGATTGGATAGTACGAGAAAATCGACATGACCTGCTTACCGGGCGATAATTTGATTGAAAGGTATCGCTCCTTTTTATAAATGGAAATCTTGTAAGTTAATCAATCAATTCAATATCTAATGATTTAGCGGATAAAAGACGATGGTTGATTGGTAACTCCTATCTTGAGTAAATAATATCGCATCAAATTCAAACGTGGTGTTCTTAGAGCAAAAGTTGCAGTTATAAATATGTGAATTAATTAATTAAAGTAAGACTGAGGCTCAAAGAAAAAAAGGGCATAGATGAGTTTAAAAATCCTTTAAATTGAGAAAGGATTAATTATAATTAAGAAAATATAATGAACAAAAAACTAAATGAAGAAATACAGTACTTCGCTCGATATTTCATTATGACAAGAAGAAATGAACATAAATAATAACAAAAATTTTAAAAAGAAAGTATTAATACGGGGCGTTTAAAACATACAAAGCAGGATTTACGATGTTGTATAGTATGATGACTCATCACTCATGATGTGATATGTTGAGTGTGATGCTGGATTGGCATATTTCGTTACGAAATGAAGTCGCGAACTGGTTTGGTACGAGCATTGGGGTGGAAATTGTATTTCGAAACACGCTATTTTTAGGCTGACCATCAATTTCGAGCAATAATCAGGAATCTGTTCCATCGTATATGTGAAACTCAAGAACCGCTATACTTAACACTCGAAATGTACCACTCACTTTTGCCCTAATCGTCGTATGAGGCCGAGAATCTAATATCACTTACAGAATATTAAAAAAATTACAGTATATCTATACTTCGGATTTAGGTGAACAACTTCTAAGGAATGTTAGCTCATGAAAGAGGACGAATTATTGAAACATTTAATGCAAGTATCTATATTTAGTCTTTTATATTTAAATTTAAAGAGGAAATGCGAACGTTATGCTTCAACTTTCTCAACAAACATGAAATTCTCAGTTCTTCGGTGTTCCTAAGGTTTCTTTTTAATCCCAAAAATCAATACTGACTTTCTAGACCACTCAACTACACTCTGCATAAGAATAACTAATATACCGTTCTCTCTTACTACAGCGAGTACGCTCAGAAATATTTCTTTAACATAATTTACGACGGCGCCGAGAGATTCACGAGTCACTACTTTTTCTTATGGAAGACAAAGCTTGAACAATGACTCCAGCCGAATAACGAGGAAAAAAAAACTCCGTGCATGAGAATTTACATTGTTCCTGGAGACGATTTCTCGTCGTGTGCGATTGATGCTAATGACTCTAGGTCCCGACGCGGAAGATGTAAGGCACCGCGGAACCACCACCGTTCGATCCCGAGACGGACTTTCGTGGCAATTCGAGAAGGTAAAAGGGGCTGGAGAAAATCCCCTTTCACTGAACCGAGGCTGGGGAACGGAAGGAATCGGATAGCAGTTTCGCCCTCCACACTTCAATGGGACTCGATTCACTTGCAGCGAGAGTTTGAAAGATCGACCCATAAAAACGTATGCTCGAGATGACAGGCCCTGCCACCGAAAATGTTTAGACCCGTGATTGATGGGTAGACTTCATGATGAATATTCAATTAAAGACTAGTTTGTATGGTGGAACACAGCTGTGTTACAACTTACGAACTTCAACGCATTGATTGATAAGACCAAAACTAATATATCAATCAAAATTGTTTCCAGAAAATGATGTTACTGGAATGCTTATGGTAATAACTAACGCTACTAAAGTCTTAATATTTGGTGTGAGTCAATTAAAAATGCCTTCAAGCCATGCCAAATGCCTACAGTTCAACTATTTCATACAAGTTTGTGTTGAAACGGTAGCTTCCATTCTATTACTGTGTGTTTACCTTATTTTTCTATGTAAATGAAGTGACAATAGAAATATTCATTGGTCCCATATGAAACAGGTTATCTTTCATCTAATTGAGAACGTCTATTAAACGTATACTTAACTAAGACTTTATTTATAAAATAAACATAGACCAGCATAGACCAGAAAACTGGGTTATGAGTAAATTTAGAATAATATATTTTTAGAACCATGAGTCTAAATTAGATAATAAATGTATAAGTTATTTGGCAGAAACATTTACTACCGTACATATTACGAATAGTAGAATTCACAACCTGTACACTTATTCTAACCAAAAGATCTCTGACACCCTCCCATAAGCCCGTGGGAAGCATGATAGGGAAAAGGGTGCTAGTGGAAACAAAACCAACGAAATGGTACACCCCTTCTCCTCCGAAATCGTCGTCACCTTCCCTTGCCGTACCACGCGGTGTGAATCCCGTATCCTCACTCTCGCACCACTAACACACTTCCGAGCGGGTCCCATCCGAAACACGCAGAGGCGTTGGGTTGACGAAATTCCCCTGTGCCGTCGGCACAAAAAAAACAGCCTCCCTGCTGCATTCTCTTCCACACCCCTTCCGGCAACTCGCCTCACCCGAAAAATTCCGTGGACGCCCCTTATTGTCATCCTGTCGCCGAGAAGCACACACGCACGAACATTGCCGTGCACCTACGCCGCCGATTTGAGCGCCGGGCATTGCCTTTGCTGGGGAACAATGGGGGAATCCTCTCGGAGAAAATAGATCTCTCCGTATTAGTGCTTTGAGTCGGTGAATCACTCGCTGATGCAACGATGTGTAGGATGTGTTACTATCCTAGGGATTTTGCGAAATCTGAATTAATTGAAGGGGGCGTGGGTTTTGTTGAATGGAGGCGGACGGAATCCGGTCGTTGAAGTCTCCGAGTTTCAGGACCCATAGCGATGTTTTTTGGGTTTAATTTCTGATGTACCTTAATTTAAAACGTATGTATGAGTCATTCGGTTAATACGAAACAAAATTAGGGGAAACGAATAACCTTTAATAGATTCAATTCAGTAGTAAGTAAGAAGCAGTAAATCAGAGGATCAAATTCTACTTCAGTTGACTCAAAAACTAGAAGCAAACATATTAATACGTGCATTAAAACCCATACAATCTTTGCTAATCTAAAGCGAGAAATAATCTCCAATAAATTATATAATGTAATTCTAAGACGGATAGTTATTATCGATTCATAACATTTCTCCCGTAATTTATAGTTCTTTTCTCAAAAAGCCCTTCACTTCTTCGTAAATATTATCACGAACATATTAATCTATGACTCCATCACATTCCCGACCTTTTTTATTAAATAATTCCGATTTTTTGCGATAAAAGGAGGAAATAAAAACAACCGGTTCCCGGAACTCATCGCAGACTCGTCCCGCCTTAATTCATCGTCGCATTAAAAATTAATGCGGACATTTTCTTCCTCGTACTCCGCATTATTCCACCCTTTATTACCACGGAAATGTTTACAGCTTTACATAATCACCCCGATCATTACGAAGCCAAATGATTTCGATGGAATTCGAAGGATACCTTCGTAATGTTCGATTTGAAAAAAATGGGTGAAAGTTCGCCGGGCATCTGAAATATGTAACCGTTCAATGACGAAAGCTCATGTGACAAAACGCGCACTTTTTACAGGGATAATTTACCATCCGAAGGTCTCGACGTGCTTTGGACGAACAGGTTTTGTATCGGCTGCCATTCCGAATCTGCATTGAGACCGCGCCCACATCGACTTAGGAGACCTGCCACAAGAGCTTTTCAAACGCCTTTCTCTCTCAACTTGTTTATATAAAAGAGCTGATAGAACTAAGTGGTTACATTCATCGCTATGATAAAGGATTACCTTGCGAACCATTTCCGGTAATTAGAGTTAGAATGCTTTCGCTGAGGATAATGAAGTATTGAGTAGTAGATACGCGGGACGATACATGGATAGTCAACAACCTACGATATACTGCGTTCGATCGATCATCGACTGATAATTTCTACACCTGAGATCGGCCTATATTTATGGTTTCCTTTCAATCTAACTCTTATATCAATTGTTCGCCCTCATCATTTTATATGCATGGATTTCTTGTCACGTACTGGTAAATAATATGCCAATGAAATTTTTCAAATTAAAAAAAAGAAACTAAAAAGCACTACAGATAACACATTTGTTTACACAAACAAAAGTCAATGAGCAATTGAGAGGGTTCAATTCTCATTTTAAAATACCGGAACATTACCGCAACTTGTATTGCGCCACAATAATACTGGCTAATGATAAGCAAGATTTTCCTAGTTAATCTTTAATTTTCCAAACTTCTGAAAGTAACTTTCATCCCATTAAAACTTCTGTGCTTTATGAGAAAAATTCAAGGCTAACTTCACTGATTTACATACACTTCATGAATGAACTATACTATTAAATACAATCACATCGGTACATATTAATGAGGATATCATTTCATTCGGGATACGATCAAAATATGGACACTGAAAAGCTTCGCCGGAACATCCTTAAGGAATGTGAGGTAGATATATTCAAAGTTAGGTACTGGTAGAACGGAGGTAAATCATTAGAGGGAAAATCAGATATACATGACGGAAAACTCGCTGAAGCCGTATCACTTCGTGATTAAGAGCTTTTGTTGGGTTAATCTACAGTCTGAATCAATATCCAGGTTCGAGAAGGTATTCGATGTTTAGGTGCATAATTCCTTATTTCCGACAAGAGACGTTTTGTGTTTTGAGTGTCACGAGGAGTTTAAACCGGAATATCTAGAATAACTTATGTGTACCGAGCTATCATGCCGAAAGAGCGAAGAAAAATTGCATTCCATCGCTGGTTCTCCTTGAGGGAGCGCCTTACTCCTTCCTAAACATTCATTCCTTTTGACATGTCGAGATAATCGCATTCCTTGAATCGACACTCGTGCTCGAAGTTTATGAATTACTCTCCGATATCCAGAGCTCTACCCTTTACTTGGGATCTCCTCGTTAATACTGTTCATCTACACCTTTTAAGTAGATGCGGTAACGTTCCTGGAAGAATCAAAAGGTGAGGTGTTAAAAAAGCGAGCCAGAACGTTAGAGGATGTACATCGATTTCAATATCAGAGAATAATCTTGGAAGATCGCTAGAGAAAGCTAAGGATTTTCCATAAGAATGTGCTTATATTCTTTCCATATAACTCTTCGTTCCGAATTTAATTACCTATCGAATTTATCGGTTAAAGCACGCGAAGTAATTCAACAGCTATTAAAGGACAAGCATAATAATCTTCACTGGAGAAAAAAATTTTTCATCTTGTTTTGAATAGAATTTTATCCTAAAATTTCAAAGAAAATATACAAATCCGTTTATACTTTTGCCTTCCAAATGTTCTGAAAAACGTAACCTTTCTAATTCATCTGAAATCTTCGATTATTTACTAGTGGAGGACTCGAGTCACTCCCAAAACCTTTGTAGTTTCAAAGCTCGATAAATAGGACAGCTATAAATTAATAGCGATTGAATTTACGTAAACGAATGAAAATTTTGATGATTATAAAAATCAAATAAATAGAATCATCAATAATTAATAGATATTTGATTTGTAAGCTTCTCTAGCCTCGTATTCCATTTATCCCACTCGCAGAGCAAACAGATTCAGTCCCTGTCATCGAAAGTGAGTCACCATTCGAAGACATTCATGCATATCGTGGGAGAAGAAACAGAATGAACTGTAATTGAAATGATCCGAGGTTTTAAACCCGAAGGACGACGAGATATCCACTCTCGAAGGACCTTGCTTCTAAGCCCGAAGCTCACAATCGGATCCGGCGAGATTCGAACGAAAATGTGCAGCCTTGCGTGGAATCCTCGCTTCATTGCGTTTTCGCAGAAGCATTACCATTATGAAAATACGGCGATGCAGAATATATCCACCAGAAGGTTCAACTAGATGAGTTAAAGGCGACAGTGATCATGAGAGGACTGATGTACAAATCGTTTTCATCAAAGCAAATCTGCATCATATTTATCACGACCTAAGGTTCTAGAACTATTTTAAGTCCCTAAGTGTTGCAGTTTATGAATGTATAGAGATTTTCCATTGAGAAGCTACAAAATTATTAGTTAACTTAATAAAAGCATTTGTCTCTCACCCCCTTCATGTTATTTCCAGCATTCTAATTTAACATTGTCTTACAAAATCTTTATTCTCCGTTCCTAACCAGATTCTAGATTATTTTACTCTCTTTAATCTTCGATAATATGCTTACTTTCACGTAGTTATTTTAAAAGAAAGTCTCTGAAAGCATCACACCTGATGTCCTCCATCTATGATTCACTTTCTTACGATGCTAATTTTTCTTTTTTAATTATTGTAATTCTGTTATCTCTCAAAAAGAATCTCTTACCTCATTTGCGAATTATAATATTTACCAATGCAACCAAAGTTTCCAAACATTCACCAATGATTTTGACAAAGACATTAAATGTGACACGATCAACGTTTACAATACTAATAAGGAGAAAACCCACTTGAGACGTGGTAAACAGATACAGGTGGAATAAGGGTTATGCTAGATAGATGCAATTCTATTCCGTGACATTAACTCGGAGAAACTACGTGGCCTCTAATTAATAGTTCTACTTCCGATTCCTCACTTTATGAATACCTCGCACACAGTACCGTATCAGGAAATGACATTCACCTGCATGCTTCCGCAACTACTTAATCCCTGGACGCGAGCCAGTTTAACTCGATGCTTCCGCAAAGCTTTCCATCTCGTTTCAGTCGAAAGTAATGTACTATGTCTCCTTAGTTTTGCATTCCAACGCGGCACCGATTCCAGGAACTTGTCTTAGGAAGCGAAACAGTATGTTAAGGAGAAAGACACTGATTACTTTCTCTGGTATTACGGAGTTTGCAGCGGCATAATAAATACGAAAACCACTTTCGAATGTGCGGATAATTTCACTTCTAAATCAACTGTTTCGACGTATTTCGATCGTTGACTGATACGATGGAAATCTAATGAGTAGGGAAAGGAAATTTTTGCTAGGGCAGTTCATCATAGAGCTATTTCAGCTCCGACCTGATAATAATCTATATTTCAAAGTAAATAAAAGATAATGAATTGATACGCTTTAAATTTATCGTAATATTTAAACAATATACTATATTAAACTATTATATTTTTATAAAGCATGCCATCGTAAAAATAGACATCATTTAAAATTTATATAATAAATCTTAAAACTGTACATATTTGGGCGTCAATAATAAATAAATAGTATTTAAATTTACATCGACTTAAATATATTAGACTAAAAATAAGTTGAATTATTCGCAGAATTATATACATGCAGATTATGCATAATTAGATCCAGAAAACAAATAAACAAAACCCTCAAATCAATCAATCAAATAATAAGAATTTTCATTATTTTTACGGCAACTAACTTGGTATAAGGCTGAATTAGTTTGTTATTCTCTGCTCTAAACAAGAATTTGATGACAGTTCTATGTTCCGTTATTCTACTTTTTTATATTTTAATTTAGGGAAAGTTACACTCACTTTAAATTTTAATGATGTTGTTAGGACCATGGTGATGAGTGAAATCGATCGAATACGCATTAGGAGAGGAAGGAATTCGTAAAATAAACATTAAAATAAATCACTTTCACCTCCACTTTCCTATGCAACCCTTTGCCAGCTCCGCGGATTCTGGAAAGGCCATCGTAACATAGGAAAGTATTCATGCACCGATCTCATTATCCATAGCACACGAGCTTAGGCGTGGATTGAGCAACCAAGAACGAGAAATTCTCTTGGAATGCGCACTTGTTTGCATACTGTTTAGCGGGAAGAATGCGGTTAATTCCGCGCTGTGATTGGATTCTAAATCGAGATTTTGGTACAGCAAATTCACTTTCTTCCTTCTGCATGATTATCTCCTGAAACTAATGAAACACTTTCTCCAATCGCATTCTTTGCTGTTCATAACTTTTTCAGAAGCTCACGGTACCTTTCAAATGTATTTACCTATGAGTTCTTTAAAAAACAATTCAGATTAATTTTATCCTTTCATTAACGCGAAATCAGTACATTAAAAATGCATTTTATTTTACATTTACAGTTTAGAAAAGTAATGAAATATAACGAAATTCCCTGGACTTGAACCAAGATCTCTATTTTCTAGGATCAATATTGCTGAATCAACACGCTACGTCTCTAACATTCTTAAAACATTAAAGAGCCATATCTGGGTTCTAACACAAGCCGCTATTTTTCCCTCGTTTCTCCTCTATTAGAGTTAATGTCTCAATCTGCACTAGAAAACGGTTTCCTCGCATCCCCGTTTCCAAAGCGCTTTTTGTCGACTGCAGTTATTGTACGCGTCTAAAAGCGCCGAATACCGTTTTTGAGCGAAGATAAATGCGCGTTTGAATTCAAGGAAAAGAATTGAAAACGCTCTTAACTACAAATGCGAGACATTAGCTAGAAGGTTGAATCACTAAAAAGAACTCGTTTTACCGCAATTGTTTACCACGTTCGACTGCCAATCCCTTAGAAACAACTCCACAGGCGCAAGTATCAATGTGCCATCAGGATAAACCGCGCATTATTTTGCGAACTATGCTTTACTTTTAACATTAACTGTTGTCTAAGGAATCTTTCAGAATGTAATAGGGTATTAATCGAGCGAAAAATTTCAAGATTTCCATCGATAAAGAACTATTATAAGTTATAAAGATCATACGATCGGAATGAAATTCCTCGAAGCAAAAACTCTAAAATATTTGAGATATTTTTCGATGACCTTCAAACGCTATGCGATAGCTTTCAGGAATTATTTTATTTTTCAATACAAACTATTCATTACCTCCCATGTTCTGGCACTGGAGAAATAATAACATTCCGCGTGGGTGGATGTCTTTGTGTTGCCAAGTAAATTAACAAACAAGGACTTCGAAATTATCTCATTGCGCATTTCGATTCATGCTTGTAAGTTATTCCCATTTTTTTAATGTCCAACTCCTCTATGCTAGAGTTATACATCAAATAAATATGCACTCTACCTGTGAAAGTAATTGAAAACAAGCTTGAAACTAAGATGTACTGCTCTGCACCGGTTTCTGAAGGTACTCAATCTCTTGCGGACTTAATTCGCAGTTGCTTAGCTACGATAAATTTATGAGAAGCCACTTATCCTTGATTTATTACGTTCTGGAATATTAAATGGACTCTAAGAGATTTAAATATAATTATAAAGGGGTTTCGTTGGGTAAATCTTTCTAAAAAGCACCCAGTTTAGCATAATGAACTGCTGACGAAAAAAATCTAAATTTTCTGCCATAAAAGTTTACGATTCCGTAATTTTTAATGCTTTGAATATATATATACAAGCTAAATATGTAGCCAGGTAGAGCTGCGATGAAATTAATGAATCGTTCGAGAGTTAATTCAATCTAAATGTAACGAGATTTAAGATAGTCGAAAAAGTATCAATCTAATAAAACTAGGACATATATTCTTCATGGACAAACAACTTAAACCGTCAAGGGAATCAAGTCCTGGTAGACCAACATTCTTTCCAGCCCATTCCGAAAAATATGCGATACTATGAAATGAGCAGGGAAGGGTCATGGGAAAGGTCGAGCTAAAATTTTATCCCTTTCGCCTTGGGTTGTCGTCTAGCAGCAGTAGGCGGTACAGACGGAATTTCCTCTACGATCATCACCTTCCCCAAAAGCCTGCTTCGACCTTAACCTCCATCCGACCCGCAATGAGTCATCAGCTAGCAATGGGCAACGGGGGAAATGGAAACCACCTTTTTCCTCGGCAGCCGGAACGCGGAGACTTCAACGCGCGTACCTCATCCGCGTATATCCTGCCACAGTTAGCGTGACTCCGTGGCAATCGCGTACGGCTGCTGGTTCGGCCGGGACAGATGGGAGGGTGACCAGGGCGTGGCATTTTCCCGGCGCAGGGAAGGCGGGGCTACCGGCGGAGAACTTGCCGCACTCGCCCTTCGAGGGGCTGCTCCATTGCCCACGTGTGTTCTGCGTGGTGCAAAACCAGCGCGAGATGGGAATGGAATGATAGAATGTCCCGGAGTGAGAGGGGAACATTTACGGGGCATATGGAAGGCTGTTTTCCATCCATAATGGCCGGAAGATCTCCAATTGATTCCACTCCCTCTTAATGTTGCCCGTTTAAATGATTTACATCTTCGATGCGTCGTCTAAATGAAGTATCAAAACACCTGCAGGGCTATAAATAATTCGTAAATAACAGCTCATCGCAGCTTGTCTACAGAAAATTAATTTAAAGGGAATAAATCACAAATGAAAGTAAATGGCCTTCGAGTAGAGATTACTGTGGTATAATGGGAAAGGAAACCAAAAATAAGAAGGGTTTAAGAAGATAAAAAGTAAAAAGTGTGAACAGCTCATCGTAATTACGTATAATTTTCGGTCTATGGAGTTTTGAAAGGAAAGAGTGCGGGGATAGAGAAAGGGAAAATAGGAAATAAGAGAAGTTCACTTGATCTTATGTGACGCAGGAGGTCTTTGTGGAACAGAAAATCAGGTCAGAAGAATGATATTCTCCACTCTATTTATAATCTTATTTGCGAAATAGTAAAATAATATTAATTAAGGCTCGAAATGGATGGAAATTACCATAATCGGCTTAATCGATTAGTAAACATTTTAATGTTATATTCACACACACTATTTTAAAGTAATTTCAGTTTTTGCTTTTCTTTTTCCATCATAAAATCAAGTAACCAAGAGAATTAATTAATACACAGACTTGAAAAGACTGCTAACAGAAATAAAACAAACAATATATTTTCAAAAAGGGAGGGGTTTGAATAACATTCTATATTTTCGCAACTAGCATAAGAGCCATAAAAAATAACAGAGATTCGCCAAACATTAGTTTAGAAAATTTATTTTCTAACATTTATTAGAAAATATTATAAACAATTTCTCCCTTTTTTATATACTGACCTCGATAGCAGTTGAAACATTAATTTAGATCTCGAAAGAAGATTCGCAAGCCTACCCAAATGCTATTCGTTTCAAACACATATACTTGCAATGATTCGCATTCTAAATATGACTAAATAAGAAAAAAGGCGCGTTATAAAAATAAATAAAATTTCAGACGATAAAATCCTGCCCGTGGTATCATGTATGAGAAAAAATTCCTTTCGAATACCTCGAGATACAGATATCCTCATGTCTAGCACCAATTCTTTTGTAGGCCAGAGGAAAATTATTTATCAACTTCCTCTAAGCATTTCTTTAATAAATCAGAAAAAAGATTTAATCGTTTCGGCGCCGAGAAAATCCGGCATTGGCAAACCCCGGACGAGATAACTCGGGGGGTCGAATTCTCACCATGACCCCGACTCAATTTAGAACGTTTCCAAAAGGATTTAGAGGTTGCGACATTTCCCGTCTCGGTATCCGAGTGATGGATACGATGATTAGATAGATGTTTAAGCTAATGAAAAATGCGTCGATTGCTTAACAAGCAAAACGTGAGGACTGAATTCATTTTACGAGAAGCTGCTTACGAATAAAAGAAAACATGATTTTTTAAAATTTTAAATATAGCTTAAATTTGGTTGGATTAAGAAAGAGCAACTGTAATTTTAAGAGGAGTTGCTTACGTAAAAAAGATAATCGAGTTTACTAAAATTTTAGGAATTGCTTAAATGTGGCTGGAGTAGTAACTGCATAAATATATATAGTAACTGATAAGGTAACATTCAAACGAATATTATATAGGTTTCTTTCATCCATTTGATCATGCTTGTATAAATACGAAGTCAAATAATCTCACAGCGCACACGGTGATAGGCCACGTAGTAGGACGTACTTAAACTTGCTGCGCTAAATAGAATGTCAGAATATCGTAAAATCTGCAAATTCGTTCAAGTCTGATTCAGACAACATTTAAACTCCCATCAAAGCCGAACCTTTCGTAGACAAATACACGAGTGACGAGTGTCACCTGCACTTTAAAAAGCCTTCCAAGTTAAGGAACGGTCCGAGGTTCGATAATATAAAAACGAGAGACGAATGGGGATGAGTGGGTGTGAGTTGCATTGAGCAGCCACCCACGCCTCTGAGAGAGGGCGTGGCGACGTATCGGATGGCGAAGGGAGGTCTCGTATGTGGGTTGTGAGGGCGAGTTTGATCCACTTTTGGCATCAGCTGGCTACACGGTTGCCAACACTTAAGAAAGCTACAGTCGGATTACCAGCGACTGAACGGTTTTAAACACAATGCTTATTGAATCGATTGAGAGTATTTGTATTTTGAACTTATCCTCGATGGTTTGGCTTTGATTTTAAGGAGTCAAAACTTTAATTACGTCATATTTAGGTACACTAGAGGTAACTTCAACATATGATAAACATTTATACCAATAGGAGCGACTTTTGGTTATCTATTCTATTTCGCTATTTACTCGTCTGTTCCATAATTGTCACCAAAACTGTAGGAGAGAATTTTTCTTGGTGTGTATCTATTTTACCTTATACTATACAAAATAAGACTCAAGAAAACGTTTGACCTAAGTAAACGTTTTGTGCTTCTCTGAATCGATTTTAATAAATATAATCTTGTAAAAAATCTCTATCCTAGCCTTTTGTATTCCCTATAACTTTTTTTCATTTCCATCGCCAGGAAAATCAAGTCATAAATATAAATTTACATCTTATTTCACTATAAAGTCATTTCGTACACTAGGATTATTTATATTATTCTTTCTAAAGATCTACGTACAACACTTTTGAGTTCGTCCAAAACATATTAAATGTTTCTGAAAATATTCAGCTCCCTATAAATCCAATTACTTTAGAAAAAAGAAACTTTCTTATTTGATGCCCATATTTTATAATAAAGCTAATTAATGTCTAAACGGTGCGGAAGAATGTTTACAATCAATTATATTAGGAACCAAGAGGATGCTGTATTTATATTTCAAAAGGTTTCTTTAATCTAACCAACGAAACTTTCTCTCCGCGATATATAAGTTAAATTACTTACATAAATATTTCATTTTCACGCGGATAAATTTCATGTCGAGCTTTAAAATGAACATCAATATCAATCAAATACGATTGATTGGCTCAGTACGCAGCCTCTAGCTTGTTCGGTCTCTCTCCTTGGAAATAGCAGTCGCAAATTCTGCAGGAATGAGAGTAAGCTGCTGGAGGACACCATGAAGGAAGATAATACGCAATTAAGTACTATGAAATAGAAATTTAACTAGCGTAAAGCAGAAACGATTAATTTTAAAAATAAATACGTTTCAGTTCTACAAAAGGGTAAGAGTCTAATGTTCCAACAGAAAGAACATAAATGATTATCCATGTAACCGATAAATAGAGTAAAAACTGAGTATTTTAAATCACGCAAAAAGTTTGAACCATTTAAATAGTGATATTTAACAGTACGCCGCTTAGGTATCCTTGGTGATTCTGGGTTAGCTATTTGAAACAGCCATTAAAAACTCGTCAGTTTTTGTTGCATAAGCTTTCGTGGATTCTTTTCAACAGATTCACATAAGCCATTTATAGAAATTAATTACACACTTAGTTACGCCATTGCTTAGATATTTTCAGCCACGGATCTTTAACAAATAACCCCCTTCTATTCCACGCTAGCGATACCTTTTAATTTACCCATCAAGGCTGGAGGATACGGCCTCGTTTGTAGATCATTTCGCAACTTCAAAATCAGCTCGAAGCTCGGAAATATTTGAATTATTATAGCTTAATTTATCTCTGTTAACATTTAATACGTCTTATAAATAAACCGCTCTTCAAATTGCCTGATTTATATCCTCACGTTTTACAACCGATGGATTTCACGAATTCAGACCTATGAAGGCTTCGAACTTCGAAATGTAATATTTGCAGCGATCTAGCGAACCCTGAAAACGCCCAATAAAAACTATTCTATTTAAAATTGAAGTTAACGCTAAACTATTTCTTACAAAAACTTGACGTATCGACGCAATCGACAAGGTGTGGTCAAAGAAATAGAACTGGGCCATGCGTCGTGAAGATTTCGCGTACACTTTCCAATCAATTCTATTTAAATGAGCTGTAAGATGCATGATGAGACAAAGAAGATTTTAGGGCGAATTAAACCAGCGAATCGATAAATTACATATGAATATAAAGTTATGTTCGTATAATTATTGCTATTTCCAAGCTCATTTACATAAATCGATAACTACCCTACATTTCCTTCAATTGGAGCAATTCTATTCGGTAAAGTATTTATTATATCACGGTTAACAAAATGTTAAACGGTATTCAACTTTTATATTCAACCAAATCCTAAAAGATGTATCCTGGTCCATATCTCTTTCACCTTAAATCTTTTTGCGGTCTGAAATATGACCCAATTTTTTCGAAATCGTAAGAAATATACCGGGGATTCGAATGTATAATTCACGGCCGTCTAGCAGAAATTCGGTTCGCCCTAGATATCGGCACATTTACCTCAATAATTGAGAGTTGAAAGGATGAAGAATTTTTCTTTCTGATCATGAGCCGAAATACAATGGGAATGCATATGAGAGGATTTGAAAGCCTTTAACTCGTAATAATTCTTTCCAAGGCCCAAATGCAGACGAGGTTGGGCTGTTTCGGTGGGTGTAATATGCGTGCCGATTCACAAAAGAAATAGAGACTATTGGGACCCTGATGAAAGTTCAAGGATGCAAGTTTTTTGAGAGGAAGAGGAAGACATGAAAAACGGAATGTTTGATTAAATATTAATGTTATTCAGATGTTATTTTATCGAAAGTTGTTGAGCGAAGTGTTAGGTTCTTGGGTACTTGACTTCACCACTTCTTATTCTATTCAAGAAACAATAATGTCTCTATTAAGCTATAAATATTGACACACAATTTGTATTTGTTTGATTTAAGGAATGTATCAGCACATTCCATTATCAAGAAACGAAACAGATGCTGCGTCGAAATAAATATTATAATTTAAACGGGGATATAAAATAATATATCTTGTTTTCGTATCTTTAAATATCGTTCTAACGTCCTAGGGACAACCTGGAGGCCCAAGACACAAGGTTTACATAAAGACAATCGGTCATTGAGTAGTATCCAAATAATACGAGACGGAAAATTGCCGATGAGACATTTTAAATACGATTAATGAAACTAAAATCCTGTGGGCGGTAACAGAATTGGAAAGTTTAAAAATAAGATGATAGCATTGGGTCTGTAATTGGAGGGTGTTTCACTCAACAGATGTTAATATCTCTAATTCGATTAAAGACTTTCTATTCTTAATCCCCACTAATGAGAATGTAGTTTTAAAAAATCAATCAAAGAAAGTCCGCCGATTTCTCTGATTGAAACTGCGGGGCATTTATCGAAACCATACCAGACGTCAGATAAAAAAAAAAACGATTTTTCCAAATTGGAATCACAGTAAATTTGGTCTCATTACAGACACGAAGCGGCATCCTAGGCACTTATAGAATCGTTTCGCAGAAAAAATCGAATCGAAGCGAGCCTGGAATTTCATTCCGTTCCATTCGGAGGGAGAAAACGAATGCAGAAGTGAAAGTGCGGTGGATTTGAAGCCTTGAATGAGATCAGATGCCGGGCACGTGGACTTAAAATATGACGCAAAACGACTCCGTTAACACACGACGCCTGCGGCGGATACATTTTAAAACGGTTCCCTGATTCTTTTCCGCGGATTTGCGAAGTGATGACGAAGCAGCGACGTGCCGAATTTCAGCGTAAATCTGTTGGCATGCCAGGACATGTATATATCTAGATTAAACAAACGTGTTTTGTGAGATTCTCCAATACATTCTTTAGCAGAAAAATACTATGACTGACAGCTCCTTTACTCTAAAATCGTAATTAATAATTACTTCCGTAAATGTAGTCGTGAAATTATGCAACTGATGAAATAATGCGTAAACTTTCGTCCAATCCATCCTTTCACTTGTCCATCATCTTTAGGTCTCTGCTTCTATAAGTATTTGTTCTACCGACAAGTTTTAGTGTCGCCCAAGAAATGTGTCGCTGAAATGCAAAATGCCAGCTCACACACGCTTTTGATGCATTTCAACTCAATATTTCAGATTATTTTACGATAAGATAAAAATATGTACATGATCGTGCGTGTTTATTCTGTTAGTATCTCCGCAAAATCATCCTGATCTCAATTAAACCCTTGTTTATTCATTTCATTCGGACCAAGACTAAATAAGGTCTCCCATATAATACTGGATTTGATTTATAATAAAATATTAATAAAAATGGATAATCGTGCCGTATGGGTAGGTAAAGCTGATAATATAAATAAACCCATAAAGTTATGACAAAATACTACACATATGAAAATATAAATATTGTACAATCTAGCATTTATCAGCGGATAAAATCCCATATAAAGATCCCGATATATGTGTGATACTCTATGGACTGGTATTTCTTTCATTTTATTCATATAAAACTTTATTCGCTTCGCGAAAATATGAGTTCGCAAGTTAACGACCGATTACTGTCGTTGGTTTCGCGATCGGTGTCAAGGGGTACTTCTTTTTCATTCAATGAGCAGAAATTCCACGTATGTATTCGTATGCTTGTCAGCCTTAGCGGCACATTAGAGATATTCTTCGCTTTTGCTTATTTATTTCTCACTTCTCGGAACTGCTCTCGGTGCATAAGCGAAGACAGCCGCAACGCGAGGGTAAGTAGCCTCCATTACGTTTAATTACTCCATTCCCTTTCGTCGGTCAGCGCTTTCCAAGAGAGCAATTCGGTCGAAATTGCCATAACGATAAACCAAAATAAACAGTTTTATGGCACCTTTAATGTTTCTGCGTTCCATTCCGATTAGAGGAAAGCTCGCGCGCGTTACGTAAGTTGAATTTTATCGGCGCTGTCAGAGAAATCACCTGGATTCGAACGCTCTCTTTTCAAATCGTAAGACGAAAGGATACTTGGGCAAGTTGGTAATGGAGAAATAATTGCAGAATAAGAGAATTTTATTCAAGAACCTGCTGAGAAAATTCATGCTAATTTATCCTCGCGAATCAACCCCTTACTTGGTGGAACCTAGATGTAGTTTTTTGAATGCACAGTAATCAGCTATGTTGAAATCGATAATTTCTACCAGATCGACAAATCAAAACATCTTAGTCATGAATCTACTTTAAGACACCATACTGAGTATGAGAAGTCAAAATTCAACCACTTCCATAACATAAAGTATACGAATTCTGGAAGCGCTAACAAATTACGCGCTAAGTCCCGAAGTATATATTCCATTCAGTTACTCCAAAATATACCTATAGCAACTTTTCAACTTCAATAATTAACCGATAACGCATTATAATTTTACACCTTTATACAAAATTGATCTGCAAAAAATTTCTCGCCCATCATTCTACTCTCAGTGTTATAAGACATTGTCTTTTAGATCTTTATGAACACCTTACCTACCCAAAGGATAACCAGTAGCTCGTGCTTGGAACTTTTTCCCCACATATCTCTCCGTGTCTCACCCGTTAATTTTCGCGGAAGATCTCCGTTCTCAAGACGACAATAGCTCGTTTCCCAGACCGCTTCCATTAGCTCTCCCCAGCACATGTAATTTTCGCGACCGTCACGCTACTTCTCGGGCGAAAAAGCCGCTTCTGGAGAGCATTAGCTGGGGAATCTCACGCGTGCTAACTCTGAAAACGTAACAAAGGCGAAAAAAGGGAGAGGGATGGGTGCTCGAGAAGACTCTTTCTGCATTGTTCCTTCCTCTCCGGACAAGTCTCTCGGCCGTGTCGCATTCCTCAGACGTTTGTCCGTTAGGAAGCGAATTCACTTTCCCCACTCAACCATATGCTCAATCCTCCTTGTTCGACAAATGACAACCGATGTTTTCCTTCTTTTAGGAAGCCGAAGAATTAATCCTCATTTTTTTTGTAGTGCCCAACGTTTGAGTTGATTTCATTTCAATGGTTGATGCAAAATTAAACATTAAATCTGATATACTCCGACTAAACTTTTGTAGAGGGAAGCTTATTCAGTTAAATTACTCATCAAGTATCTCCTAAAAGACATTAAGAACGGATTTGCGTAAATAGATTCCATCTTATTCACATTAGCTGACTTTCACATCCATCGAAGACGTTACATCTCGAAGATACTTTTAACATTTCATTTCCATGACATATAGTATTCAAGCACATGATATTATGAAAGTATTGCAACAAATTTATCCTAATTAGCATATTTGCCTTGTCTTCAGAAACAAGCGGCCTTCGTTGTCATCTTAAGCCTTATAAGTCAAGATACGATCGAGAAATTCAATGTGACAATAACTCAATTTAGCAGATAAAGCAGTTATATAATAGGATACGGAAGCCCGCCCTACCTTACGCTAACTTTTGCTTGACATTTTAAGGCTATGCTAGATATTTTTCGATACTAGGTCAGAATCCTAAAAAAAACTCAAGGAAAATGGAAAGGACATGTTTTCTCTGTCATCTAATTTAAATGGGCTTTCTAGAGGTCGTTTTAGATCCTCTAGGGCAGAAAGATATTGGATTTGATGGCAGAATGAGGTTGCAATAATTGTGTTCATTTCTTGCAAGATCATGCCTTATGATAAACTAGTGTTGAGTACGTAAAAGAAATTTGTTGGATCTCTTCTCACAAATGCCTGCATTAATTATAAAGGTAACCAATATAACACCAATTTTCATCTATTTCTTTAGGGTTGCACAAACCTTTCCATCCGCTGCAAACCTCCTTTATATATATTATTAAAGTTGATCAATGTCATACGTGAGCTGGAGTTGCTGGTAATGTCTAAGATGGATAGAATGTTCCTCGCCTTTGGCATACTCTTGGCTCTTTAGCAATTTACGTACCATCTCACGAGAGGCTTTAATTCAAACAAGGCGTGGGATTTTATAACGATACTTGCACATCAATCACCTCATCGAAGCAAATTGGTAATGGAAAAATTTTGAAATAAATTTTTAGAAAATTGCCTTATATTTACCCCTTTGGCAACACCTAATTCGAATATTGTCTAGATATAACCACGTAAGTGAGTGAAAAACAGGTTTACGTGAGAAAGAAATATTAATCTGAACTCTTCTCGTTTGGCTATCATCTTGGAGGATATACATAAGTAAGCCTTTCGAAGTACAAAAAACCATATAATTTTATAATCTTTTCTAATACTTATAAGGATGCATTTTTAAAACCGGACCGCATCACTCATCCTTCGCGAACCGCGGAAGTGCGTGGCCGGTCATCGAAGTTCGATGTTTCCCACCATGGTGCTTGCATCGCGATGCATCGGTCCACGATCTGGGTGCAATGGAATACAACTGGCAGCGCCGCCACCCCAGCGTCAGGAGAGTTTGCATAGCGCCAACTTCCTCCTCCTTAAGACATTATCGATATGGATCTCTCGACCCCGGTTCTGCAGAGGGTTTGTCCAAGATGGTGGAGGTGACGGAATATCGCTGCGAATATTCGCGAGGGAGTCACGTGGGCTAAGAGTCGATGGCCTGCGGGTGTCCGCACCGGATGCTTGGCTTCTGGGAATTCGATGTCGGTGAGTAACCCTCCGCATGATGGAGACGTCCATATCGTACCTCTGAGAAGCCAATGACCGCAATTAAAGCTTAAGAGAATGCATCGGAAGTAAATGAATGCCGTAGGATCGCTATTGGAGTTCGATGGTAAAATATGCATCCGTTGCTGATTGCGAACCGTGACGTTTAGACGAGAAAACAACTGCGTTTTAATCAGTTAAAGTTTTCTATCTAGTCTGACTATCATTCTGCTCATTTCTTGTTATTAAGATGTTATCAATACGCTTCATCCGTGGGTTCAAACATTTTTTGGAATCCATATTAAACATACATTAATTTTCTTAATGTATATATTATGTAATTTCACGCAATTAAAAGCTGAAGATTAAATACATACGAATATAAATAAAGTACAAAGGATGAATATAAATAACACTTTCGATTGATATAAAACACAGGATGATTGATAAAATAAAAGAGTTACGATTGTACATTTTACATAGCAAGAGCTAAGTACGTTATCTGCAGATATCTTATCACTTCAATTTCGAATATAAATAAAATTTAGTCAGTATTTCGTAAGATAAATTCCTTATCTCATAACTCTAAGAGTATCAGAAAAATTTATTTAACAATACGCCAACATTGGGTGCCTATATTCTCAATTACTGAACAGAAACACTAGAAAGGGAAAGTAAATAGTCGAAAGACATAGGGCGTGTAGCTCGGAAGGGATACCCGACGTCACGACGGACCTCCCGCGGGATCTTTGAATGGAATACCACGCTCACAGACGAGCGGGCGTACGCTATGGTATGGTCGGATCCGTTTCTTCGATACGTGCATTAACGTGATCGGAATGAAACGGGAGGGATGAGAGGGGAGACGTAAGTTATCGACGGAAAACAGACGATGAAACGCTTTTATGTTCCGAGGAGATGATGGAGTAGTTTCTCGCAGACGTGTGGGCTAATGAATGCTATGATAGGGCACGGTGAAGACAACATGGACGAAGGCAATGATATGTTAAGCGACGTAAGTCAACTATGAAGACGTTAGGAAATAGGAATAAGGAATGGGTGGAGCTGCTGATGCTGTATGTCTTTGAATCGCGAGTCATGTCTTATGAGGTCGCTCACCTGTATCGCACACATGTTTTTCCAGCGAAATCGCAAACAAAGAATTGAAGAGGGAGAGAGTCATCCTTGCTGTTGGGAAAGAGGCTTAATGTTTTGATGACCATAAACGCGAACCAAGACCTGCCAAGATAATTTTCGATTACGATGAACTTAATAGATAAATACACTATTTTAAATAGTTTAAACTCACAAACGAATTTACGAGAATTGTATCATGAAATGAAAACGTATGAATTATAACAATATCAACTAAATATGTTTCCCATGTCCTCTGCATGCCAAAATATTCAAAAGAAGATGAGAATGTTTTCAACATTTATTATTGAGAACTAAATTTATGAAATTATCAAAATATAATAGAAGAATCTCTTTCGTAATTTAATTTAATTTCATTTACCCGACGTAAAAATAATTTGTTTTCAAATTTACGATAGAAATTATTTCTTTTACCTTTGAAATCAATTGATTTTTTACGCTAACAAACTCCTAAGATTCGTAGCAAACTGAGCCAAAAGAAATAACAAATCTGAAGATGTACATCAGTTGACTTGGAATGGAGGAAACGAAAGCCTATTAACGGAAGATGTCTGGATGGAAACGCGAGTAATGAATACGATAACGCTAAATGCAAACGAAGAAGCGAAATCCAACTTTCTTTCCATTATTCCTTGGATCGTCTCCTTAAATGGTCTCTCATCTCATTAGCGAAGAGAAGTCGACAGTTAACCGGGTTAAAAATGAGGCAGTTCAAAGAGATTGCCACATAAATATCACGGATAATCCGTTCTTGTGAATAGAATCAAAGAGATGAGCTTTCAAAGGAACAGTTCCATTTAAATTAACAAGTTTCATTTTTGCAGAGTAGGCATCAAAAGTTCACGGTACCTATTATCATAATCGTGACTTCTTATTCTACCTAAGAAACAGTTTCCTGATAAATTTAGAATACAATGAAATGAAATGATATGGTTATAAAATATGGAATTACATATACAAAAAATAGACCTATTTTCTACAAATATTACACCATAAATGACGGTGAAAAACTTCAATAAAATTCTACTTAATTGAAGTAGTAAATTCAGATAGTTATTAAGACAATATTGCTTCGACTCCCCCTGCAACATAACATTCGGTGATTCGTGAGATTATTATATAAATGTAAATAAATCCTACAAAATAAAGAAGCTAGATTGGTGCAGATCCAGTACCATATGTGTAACGGAATTAAACGACAATTAGGTTCTGAAATTGGCGGAATACGAGGCAATTTCCGAGAATGTCCAATAGAACGGAAGACGGGAAGAGTTAGGGTACAGAAGGAGCAATGTGAGAAGAATACGACAGGCAGAACAATGGGAATAGATAGGATAGACGATAGAATAGGTGTAATGTCCCCACACAAAGGAGTTTGTAGGAGTACTGCTTCTTAACGCATTCCTAAGACTTTCCCACAAAGGCTAACATATGGCTTCCGAATAGGTGACCATCTTCTGAGCCATGCATATGTCAAATTAAGCAGATTTAATATTGAGCGAATGTGATTATAAACTGATTCCAAAGAATAATATTCTAATCCTTATTAATGGATCTAAATGTTAATCATACATAGCATTATATCATACACATACATATTGAATATAGTGAATCTTAGCTCCATATAATTAGACGACTATATAATACGATGTATAGAGGTAAAGGGATCTCATTGAAAACTTCGCTTCAAAATGTTTATTTTAAATGAGAATATTTGAAGATAATACAAGGAAACTCAGAAAAAATATTACGTATAGGAGAGCTATTAATTTTTCTAAGAGAAGAAAGAAGTATATTACAAATCGAATGTGTTTTTCCAACGTGTGGGCTGCACAGTAGAAGATAGGTGCACACTTTCCTTAGAGAGCAAAGACGCACAACGCGTGTATTCCATCGTTCGCTGGACGGTGACGTCAGTTCTCCAAAGTGCGTTCATCCCTGATGTGCGAAGGGAGATGCAAAAGAGTCCGTGAGTCACTGCGTAAAGCAGTCGATGAAGTGTTGGAGACGCGAAAGAATGCTGCGGAGGACAAGGGAAATTATGAGAGATTCGTCTGAGTGGTTGATGCGATCATATTTATGTCGATTTGGAAGGGATGTGAAGTGATGAAAAGCTGTAAAATATCCTCAATTTATTCATTTTTCCGATGTCGAGATGATACTTCTTCTACAAATTAAGACTGCGGGTTACACATACATTTATGTGTTCTTGAAACAGTTTTGGAGTTATTTTAATGGCAAATAGTGTTAATTCTTCTTAGTTTAATCTTCTAAGCAAGGTAAGAATTCTAAAACAACTATAGCTTGGGGCGAAAAATTTAACCAATGAAGGTTAATAACCCTATCATTAGGTTAATATTACATTCATGGACCATAAAGTCCCCTTCGATCAGCTATTAATTTCCGATAATTATTTATTTTACACTCGTAATTTTCGAAGTATTACAGACAAAAAAGAAAGCATAAAATGCTAGCAGTAAATATACAAAATATAATGGTCACAGAGGTGAATATAGATCATGTACGTATAATCATAGGAGAAAGAGGTACCCATCTACAATTAATACCGCCCTGAGAGTTGGTTATTTTCAACTGGCAGGTCACCATCTGTTCTACAGTAATATCGCTGAAAACGTTTCAAACTCGGTTCGCTCATGAGTCGCCAACGACTCCCGGTTGGTATGTCCTGCATCCGAAGATAAAGCGCGTCCATTACGAGAAAGAATCATTACTTTTCAACTTTTCTCCCATAAGATCGCGAGGCGCTGGAAGTGATCGCATCGCTTGATACCCGTCTCCTTATTCAACATCCTAAAGATGGCGTCGAGATACGTTGCGCGGAAGATAGTCCGTAAGCCATCCGCTTTTGATGCATCTTCTTGGGTCGCAGAGCTATGGAAACAGAAGAACTACTCAAAGTAGGCAATTTGTCTCCTCTCGTTGTCTCATCGTGCAAGACTGCGGCTGAGTCACGAATCTGAATAAAAGGATTATTTGAAACATCTCCCGGTGATCATCCTGGAGATAAACAATGATGCTCGTACCAGCACTGCATACGAAATGCAATGTACGACTTGATGCACAATCGTGTTGGTATCTAAAGGAGCAACTGAGTTTGTGGTGAACACTTTAAAATCGCGAATTTATATAAAAGGTAGCACAGCCCTTCTTGCAGAGCGAAACATCGATTACGTTTGAACTTGTAGCATACCTTCCTCTCTGACCCTAACATAAGACCGAGTTTACTCAATTTCACTGTCTTCAAATTGCTAAATAGTTCCCAACGAGTTAAAGAATGTCTGAGCTGTACAATTTTTAGGTGTTTACAAAGAGAGCGGATGGTTCTTACTGCTCACTAGTTTTAAACAGGACTAGACAAAAAAAGAGTAAGTAATGAGGGACATTAACATAACATTATTGTATTAACATATTGCCAAAAAAGTGGTTCGTGTGATATTTACGTAAACGTAAACGGACTTGGAAACAATGAACCTTGATCACATTAACACTCAACGAGGTGGGAAATCTCTGCGTCGTTTAAGTTCAGCAATACTTCTCCGCATCCTAACGAAGATCGATTTAACAGCTCCCTCTGCGTCAAAACATACCAATCACAGAGACTATCCACTCCATCATCAACACCTTTAAGTACACCCTCGAGGGAACATTTCCGAGAGAAACGGTGCAGTAGCCTTACAGCGCAAATTAGCGAATTTACGCATCTTGCTCGAAGCGAGATGTTAGCAACGACTCGAGTTAGCGAGCAAATGAAAACATAGGCTTTGGTATTGTCAGCGGAGGATCCGAAGGAAATTGGTGGTTAATCACACTAATTTACAGACATTTCCAGCAGATCCGTCGCCTGAGTGAAAGCTTTATTTTCCTCAGTTGATAATTTATCTAATTTCAAATTTCCCAAAATTATACTGGGCCCAAATATAGTATAACGCGCTTTATTTCTTATGTTAATTAAGAAGGAAGAATGAATGAAAGGGAAAAAAGTCGAGCTTTATACCACTACTATCACTTCTAGTGATATTGTTTATTGAAGTTTTTAATTGCAATGCCAAATGAGATTAAACATTGCATTAACCCAAAGAACCAATGCCATATCGAAGTAAAATAAAACCCAAACATAAGAAATATATTTTACTGCTATCTAACTCAAACATATCTTATGAAACACTGGAAATAGCATAGCTGAATGTTCCCGGAGAATGGATAGGGATAAACTACTGGGAAAAGCAGCCTATATACGTAATATTTCTCACAATAGTTCATATTATAAATATTAAACAAAGAATTACGTAGAATAATACACGTAATATCAATATCCTACCTATCTAATCAAATGCTATGAAATTAAGGCTAAATATTTTACTACAGGACATCGATCGAGCGTCAAATCTTTTCACCAATCATTCGCAATTACGAACCATAGAATAATAATTAAAAAATACCCTGATTAAGCATTCACAACTTTAAAAAAACATGAAACGCACGGATACTTTAATGAGGAGATTAAGATACCCGTAGGGCACCCTTCAGCGTTAAAGCTTTCGTGACAAACCTTTCAGAAATCGCATCCCATACGACATCGCTGCCCTTCCCTCCAATCTTCAATTTCGTCTTCTTCACGGATGAACGGTTCGAAAGAATCGCTTTTTACCGAACAGTTTTCCCGCAAAATTACAACGAAAAAGCTCTTTGATAGCGTCGAACACCGCGGAACGTGATATTCCCAAAGAGTTTGCGATTTGAGTCCAATCCATGAAGGAGAAGGGATGATAACGAATTAATCCCTCGTCACCTTTTGTTTTTTGTGACCATCCACGTGTTCCTTCTCACTTTCACCCTTTTTTCACTAATTCACGTGCGCCCGACACTTTTTACGAAGCGATAAAAAAATCTCATCTTCCGTCGCGAAAGGGAGTGAAGGAAGAATGCGTGCAAGAAATTTTCAGAGGAACGCAGATGGAGAGATCGTGGTTGATGTTAAAGGATGCTGAAGGTGGAAAAACGGAAAGTTGATTGAAAGGAGATGGATAAAAGAGGAAGGCGAGGTAGTGCAATACATTCCTGAACGTATTTAAGAGACACTAATGGGAACGCTAATTTTTCTGTGAACCACTGAAGAAATTGTAGCTGCTGTGTAAGTTCGTAACTTAAATATAAAAATCTATTAAAGGTTTTTCTTCGTGTTGGAAGAAACGGGATAATTTGATATGCATAAGCGTACAAATGCTAATTTCAAAGATTCACATAAATGTTTATATTGTGACCACGTACACAAACCGACTTATCAAACTATGGCAGGCATCATCTAAAGTCAATTAAAATGCTTTAAAAAAGTTACTATTGTAGGTTAAAAACCGTAGTTCAACTCATATGTTACTAAATAAAAATCTTCAACTACATCTCTATTTAGCTCTCAAAAATAAATCTTTTACACTTGAATATACTCCAGATCTTCCATATATAATATATATTTCTATTCGATATCTAATACGTATTTTATGCTCTACATTTACACTTAAAAAATAAGCAGTTTCGTCATTCATCCAAGTAATTAAGTCACACGAATGTATTTAATTTTGTGTTGAATCATACGCCCAATTTGGTATGCATCGTTGAGCATGGAAAAACCACACAATTAAGAAACTTCTGAAGTGGCAGGAAACGTATATGATCGTAACACGTTCTGGAACGGAAATGTATAACGCTTAAGTTACCTTCGGAAAGAATTTCACGGCCGGCGCCGATGAAATCACGCTGTATTTTTACTCGCAAGGACCAGTAACCCACACTGCGCTGAACAAACGAACCAATATTTCGTTTCGGCATACCTACGATTCTTAAAATAAAACGAGTGAATCGACAAGTACTGCCTCCAACTCAGTTATTCACGTTTTTGATAGAAAAGGAAGAAATGATAGCCGCCTTATGAAGAAGGAAAATCGACACCTTCGAGAAATGATCCTTCAAGGAGAGCTAAGGATAAACTGTGCTTCAAGACTAAGGATGTTGGCTCATGGCTCGGGTATGTTATGAGGGAGAAGAAAAAATCGAACGCCTTTAGGTCTATATAGGAATGAAATATAATAAATATAGAGCATGTATTTTCAAAATAAAATACGAATGAAGATGATATAATTCAGAAGGAATATAATTCTTTATAATCGCTTCACTGCTAAAAAATGAGTGTAAATAATTTAGCTAGCGGTATTGAAAATTGGCACCAACAAAAGGGAAAACTTAACAGTTAAATATTTACGGGAAGAATAGCATTAATATTGGAGTAAAATAAATTATATTTTTCTAGGTTTTGATTTCAAAATTCACAAGTTTATTATTGAGTGAATTTGATTATGAATTACAGGTATGCATTTTTTAAGTTAAATTTTACTTTTGATAACGACAAACGTTTCCCTAAAAATTCCCACCAAGTCATCAAGCGCCCATTAGCACGTTCCTTACATTTCCCCAAGGCCTTAGTGCGGTTCAGAGATTGTGCTATAGTTAAGACTATGAGCTACGCTGATCTTTGATAAGAAACGTACCCTCCTCAGCTTCATTAATAATCTCTTTTACGGAACGAATGTTTTTCGCAAACAACGGAGACGAGATTCAATTATTTTTGCTTACAAAGTTGCAGAGAAACAGACAATGTATCAGTCCCATCTTTTTCAGAATCGCTGCGTCATGCATTTGGTTGTTAACGAATACAAAGAATCAATAGGGACAGAATGATGTCTGTTTTCGTCATGGGAATGAACGAGTAAAAGTATGAGAATATATATATATATATATATATATATTGAAAACAATTAATTAACTGAAAAAGATAGGTAAAAACAACCGGTGAACGTTGGATGATGTTTTATCGACATTTATGAAACTTGTATCGGAATAAAAACACCTCCAATGAGGATGGACAGTAAATTTATCCAGAAAATTTAAAGTTATTCCTTATAGATATAGAACATATACCCTTTATTTTATTTATATTATAATTACTATCACTAGTGATCAAAATCTGTTTTTCTGCATCATCTATGATACTTAAAATAAACAGAGAGTAAAAACATTTTCGTACCCTAATTAGCGTACACTTACAATCAAAGAAATTAGAAAGTTTCCATTTATATTTCCAACAACTAGGTGTTATTCGATCGGCATTTTTTGTACTACAATCGTGATACCAATCTTCGGTAGCCAATGCTAACACCCGGTGTAAATGGAAAGAATACCAAGCAATTACTCCGAGTTTCAGGTGGCTAACAATTAAAACCCCAATCATAATTGAATGCCGATCGATTTTATTTCGAACTGGCAATTACGAATGGCCCAATGAGGGAACATCCATTCCAAGGCCAACACAAAACGACAAAAAGTCTGATTCTATTAGCGATGCCTCGTTATTGCGGAGATTTAATCATGACACAGCGTGACAGGTATAAATTAGTTCTCCTCAGAGTGAGTATTCAAAACAAGCGAAGCTTTAGAACACCAACCAAAGCTACTATACTGACAATGTTCCGGCGTGTAAACAGAAATTGATTGATTTGTAAATTCCGATGAAAAGTTGTTTCGTCAGTGAATGTTTGGAGACAGAAACGAGGCTAGGAAACATCAACACGCACACATATGGACGTCACCATGCAAGGAATATTCGAACACTACCTTTCATAAATGAAGACTGTATATTATGATTTATATATTAAAATAGAATATAGCTGAAAATTATTCTTTTTTAGGCCGAGAACTTTTCATCACATTCGTTAATTGTAACGATCTTTACAGCCTTTTTAATGAGGTCAAAATTACCCCGAATACAAACTGAAATTACTATAAATCCTGTATAAGTATTAAAAATATAATTGATTTTTACGATCTCCTTGAACCTGAGATTGACATTATAGACTTCATAGGAAGTTTAAAGTCTTGAAGAACGTTATCATATATAAACATAGGGTACCCTCTATTTAGGGCAACAATATTATGATTCGATTCCTTTTTAGCAGCTTCAACGGAATAAAGGAACCTATTGTCCTGAATACATCAACAAATCGGACCTGATGGTACAATTCGATTAAAAATACGTGACATAAATGTCCTTGGAGCCTACCGATCAAAACTCACCATTTGGATACTCCGTCCACTCGTAACATATTCGTACGTCAAAACTCGCTTCATTACGATCAAGATTCGAGTCTGGATGGATGATCAATAACGGCCCATTAGCCCAAAACAACAGTATCTTGATCTGGGTATCACTTTGCAGCCTCAAATATTTTTTCACCTTTTTACTTGTTCACTCAGCATATATGGTATGGAAGGACAGAAGCCCTACTTTCATTACATTCTTTTTTGCGTGGATTCTTATTCAAATTTATAACTCCAAATTTTTAATTTTACTACGTATGTTCCACATTTTGCTGAACGATTCGCGTTTTTTTGTGTGCAGCGTTTTGTCTCCGAACGTTTTCTGGAAACGATGTTTTTGTTTATATTTAGGTTTCAATCTTTTTTAATCCCAAAAATAATCGAGCTCGATAATTTACATTTATGTTATACCTTTTACCAAAGCCTGATAAACAAGCCAGACGCTTGAATCATCCGATCTCAGAACAGAATATTACTGATACTGATACTAGGCGTGGTGTCTCTATAGATTAATACGACGCACAAGGACACGTAGTAGACCCATTTGAGCTTAACCTCACCGATAAAGAGGTCAATCTAATCTATCTTGAAAATATATACAATTCCTATTTCGGTATATGAGATGTAAATAAAAGCCTTTCATTGATGATTGTGTTGCTACACGAGCCCTTGAAGCTGGGAGAAATGAAGGAATAAGTATTTCACTCCTCACGCTGTATGGTAAGCCAAAATAACCTATTCAAGTCGTGAATTAGCGTGCAAAAGAGGATAATTTCCGACCGTTATTATTGGTAATATTACGTTTATATATTCTAAAGATAGGATAAGAGATATAATATAGTTCTAATATACCAGGAGATTGAAATTAAGAATTCACACAAAACAATATTCGCTCGGTTTCATTGCAATCGACTCTGAATTCGTCATCCTCTCAAATAAGCCACGCAAGTGACAACACCTTCGTTAGCGAATCCTTAGCATTTCAAATGAGGTATAGAATAGGGCGTCTAGACGGGCGCTGGACACAGTGAGCGTGAGAAGTCTTCCAAACATTAAAACGGTAAGCGTCTGCGAGGAAAGAATGGAGGTGCTGGAAGATGCGTTCGGGAAAACTTTCACCGCGCCTGAGAGGGAAAGTGAGGGGAGATTTCGAAGACCTCCTTGGCCTTGGCCGTCGGCCTCTCTTCCCTTGACCGCCTCCCTTCTTATCTATACATATGTAAAGAGTTTTTCCGCCGTGACGTCACGCCCGCCGAGTGCTAATTCATTCGGTGGAGATGTGAAAAGTCGGTTGAAAATACGGACGATTGGAAGCAGACGTTTAAGGGGAAGGTCCATCGCTTTTTCTCGGAAGGCTACGCCCGTTCTGTAAACCCTCCTCTTTCGGTACTGCGTGGTGCAAACAGATACATGCTCAGAGGGTCGTACATGGGTAAATTCGGTTCGGGTGGAGGTAACGTAGGCCTCGGAAAGCTTCCGTTTAAACGAGCATCTCGTTCCCGGAGTTTTTACATCCTCTCGATGTTGACAGAGTGGTAATCTTTATCGATACATATCAATAACAATATATATCTATATCAACACCAATAGTACTGCGTAAATTACTAGGATCGCTACGTAATCCTTGTGCGTCCATTAATAATTTAGAAAAACAAATGCGCTCTCTACTATTCATTTATCGAATGGGGAAATAATATGTTTCGCTCTTGAGGAAGTATAATCATGTGAAATAATAGGAACTAATTTACCGATACCCATTGTTATTGTTTCTAGATTTCTAGGTCGCGCGTACGCAACACAATATACAGCTGCATTAAGAGTCGTAGAAGTAGGGGATTGAGTGATAAATATCTAATTAAATTACAAATGTCTCCTTACGTGATATTTTTTTCGCAGTTCATTTTTTTTAGATATTCTGAAATAAGATTTATATTGAAAGAATTATCTTTTAGTTAGATGTTAGATCTCAACTGTTTCGGCAAGTAAAATAGTCTGAAAAAAGGAAAAAAGTACCGAAGTAAGACGTAATATAAAAGGTTGAGTAATAAAGAGAGATGTTAGGCTAAATTTCTTATAGACTCATCTCAATTAGCATTTAAAATTCTCTTATGTCGAGATACTAAATAAGAAAGATGCATAATGACTATGGGAACACTTAATAACCGGATGTTACTTTAAGTTCTTCGTCATAGACTAGACAATTAACTGGTACTGCATAGTCATCTAGGTGGGAAGATATTGTCTTCGACATTCTCCCCTTTTGGATTCGACATAGTCGCTAAGAATCGTGTGGAATGAAGACACACCTCGATCGCTAAGACTGTTTGCCTACATTGTAGCAACGAGAAATTTCTCAACCACCGAAGATGATGTCTTCAGTTTTCCACTGTTTTGCATAATCTAACAAAACGAATCTCTAATGAAATTACTGGGGTTAGTGAGTGCGCAGCTCCAGTCACGATTCATCACTACAATTTGCTTCGCGATGCAAAATATTTACCGTGACTTAATGAAAACTTTAAGATGCACTGATGAGTTTTTTTAAGGAAAAATGAAACAAAGTTCATTACTGTCACATTCAACAGGAAAACGTGTGATAAAAAGTATACATTTAAGTTACTTAGTTACGCATCATCGTATGCTGAGAAGTCGTGGGTTTCGGAGATTTCAACGTTCGATTATCATGGATCAGCGGACAAACTCATTCTCATCACATTATTTACACATCATTAGCTCCTTAATCTCACTTCAAAGAAGATTGGTTCGATAACTTATCCTCCCTTTTCCTTGCGAAGGAATCTACGACTCATGAATGCAACAAAAGTCCTTAACACATCAATCGAATCGCTTCACCTCTTGAGTGGGCTCTCCCTCAGCCGTTAGGGTAATGAGGTATGTCGATGAAGGATTGCGGTGGAATGTGACGCTTCTGAGGAATGGAAATCAGCTAATGGATCGTGAACTGAAAGCCCTCATTCACGGAGCAATTTTTCCTTCGACGATATTAATCTTAAGGAGGAGTTAATTGCGGTGGGTTTCCCTTAGATTGATCTGCGAGTTCACAAATTAACGTTCATTTCTATTCATAGAAACAATTTTAATCATACTGCTCTATTTTAATATGTTTTTCTGGCAACTGATTCCATGTCATTTCTACAATAACTGAAACTTCTCTTTCCTTTTCTGGAGCATTATAATCTTTGATCCCTTTTTCCGTAGATAGAATTTATATCCTTCGTCCAGACTTCACGAAAAGGAACATTGTTATCACCTCGTTACATCGTTGTACTACGATCAAAATTCCTTTACTCAGTATTTGATTCCTCGTCAACATTTATAGGTACAATTACAATGACATGATCGATTTCTTCAGAAGACAAAATACGTCCTAAAGACTTCCGACTCAAGGACGCTGGGATATTCCGAAGCGAAGCTCTTCTTTTAGCAAACAGCGACGTACCGGGAGAGAGAATAGCATCTTGACGGGACTATATGCTACGCGACAGCCGGTCTCTCTACCGAACCACGCTCGAGTGCAGTCACTTTCCTCGCCTCCATCCTTGCACTCCGTGACCCTCTTATCTGAGCGGCTGTACCTTACTTTTCACCGTCGGTTCGCCGGCTCGAAAACGGACAGCTTGACCCTTTGGGACGTTTCTGCACACTTCTCCAAGGGCAGAGCGAGGGATCGGTAAGTACCGTCCTAAGCGAGACGAATGCTTAGGTCTGCGAACTCGGCCACGTTCGTTTTCTGCATCGCCGACACGGAACGGAGGACGCGTCTTTTCGATAAACAAGGAGAAAGAAGTTCTAGTTCAGTGAATAGCTCCAAAACATAACCCACTCTGTTAATGGGTGCCTATTATGTTGCTCTGTTTTGAATGAAATAGATTTTGATCCCATAAGATTCTTTTCTAAAGCGTTGGAGCGAATAATGGAAATGGATTCTGATTGATATAAGGATTAGTCACGAGAAATAAAATTATTTCGGTTCACCGCAAATAGATTTACTATGGATCACATCCTTTTTCTAATCAAGCGAAAAATTCGCATCAGATAGGAGAGAAGAACGAGAAATTTCACTTTCATAGGTTTTTCAACGCTTAATATTTGAGTTGTATTGGAACATGAAGTACTAAAAAAGGAAAAAATTGGGAAAACGACGATTGAAAGTTAATTAAGATGAACATTTTTAAACAAGCAACGGTATTTTTTCCCAGATAGCTACTGAAAGTTGAAGAGTAGTATTTAGTGATTGAGAGCTGCTAATACTATCGGGCTAATATAAATATTGCTATAATATTTGTGGGTATTTCCCGAATCCTTTAATGTCGATATGATATGAATATTCATTCGAATCATCGAAAACATTGCAATCGTATCTATTACAAGCAATTTAAGGCACTCTGTAGGTCATAAACTCTACAATAACTTCTCAATACATTACTTAAGATTCCTAAATATCAATACTAATGAGCACAAACAATTACTATCCAATACATAAATTCTATTCGTAGAAAGATTACGATGCATGAAAATTTTAGCTATTACGCTTCTCCCTATGAGAGTGTGCAATCAACCACTTTTAAACCGAATTATAATTTACCTTAATCTGC
This sequence comes from Pantala flavescens, assembly GCA_020796165.1. Classification (NCBI taxonomy): domain Eukaryota; kingdom Metazoa; phylum Arthropoda; class Insecta; order Odonata; family Libellulidae; genus Pantala; species Pantala flavescens. The sequence continues at coordinate 41,067,408 of CM036881.1, read as the reverse complement.
AGCTCGATATTTGTACTCAATGGATGTAAATACTGACGAATTTGAATCCTTGTTTCAAAATTCCATTAATTTTCTTTAAAAACGAAACCAGGATCAGGGCGCGATAAGATAAAGTAACATCCATCTCTTCTTTTTCGGACAATCCCTCTCTCTTTAAGTCCCACCCGCAAAAATCCACCGCAACGACGCCCTTTTGCAGGTGGAGGCATAAAAAAGTCTGCATTTAGCCATCAAGATGCTTTCAACGCCGGGAAACACGGCACTCCGCGTGTTTTTCCATCTCCCAACTGGGAAGAACAAGACTCGGAACGGGAGATAAGGACATCTGGAGGCAAAAAGAAGCAATCGGATGACAAGGACGGGAGGATGGTCAAGAGGACCCCCGACCCGGAGGAAAAAGTGGAAATCTGCGCGAAAATCGCAAACGGCACCGTCCTACCGCCCAGCTATGCCTCACTTACAACCTCATCCCCGTTCGTCTACCTCTACTCCACCCTCGCAGGTTCCCTCCTGCAACGAACAACAGAACGACTTCTCCGTCTCTGAAACTCAAGGACAGCGCGTTGGACTCCAGACCTCTTCACTCTGAGAAGCGATTCTTTCGACTTCTTTCCTCCCTTCGCACATCACAACTACTTCTTTCTCACTAGTTTTTGTATGCTCTACAAACATAAGCATTATCTAGATCTATGAGAGGGTACTTATGTTCCGTATGTTAACCATCCAAAGGCAGAGTTCCCTAATTTCGAGTCCCGGATAGTGGGAATTTCCTCGGGAAAAATTTATTCGAGTTAGATCAAGGAAAGGTGAAAATATTCTTTCACTACGAGCTCGTAAAACTCGATTACTAATATTAGATAGAAGCCAAAAATAGCGAGAAGACTGGGATACGAACCCAGGTCTCCACTTACCGTTCAGGTTTGGTCGCAATCATGTTATTTTTCACTTCAGTTTAACCTACGTATATTTTTACTTGGTACTATCTATGATCATCGTAAATTAATGTTTGTATGGGATATGAGGGATGAATCAATATAGACAGAAGAGAACGCCTTGAGACAATATCTTCAAATCCCCACACGTGGAAGTATTCGCTTTGGGATTTTACGTCGCAAGAGGGAAAAACCGATGATGCAACCAACACAGGAAATCGTATTCATCTTATAAACATAATATATATGATAATTAATTAAGAATTGATAACAAAAGAGCTCTCATAACGTAAAAACTAGCCCCAAAAGTTGTAGAAAAACATTTCTAAAATGTAACGTGCGAGATTTTCTGTTACTCAAACAGGTTGGTTCAAAGGCCTTAAAAACCTCTCCAATAGAGAGGCCTCTCTATTGGAGAGGTTTTTAAAACATCCATTTAATATTAAAATAATTCGCTATCCAATGCGATAAAACTAATGGTTCATTAAATATTTAAAAAATTCGTTACCCAATGCGTTTAAGTAAAATTTAAAATAACATCCAATTGAATTTAACGTGAAAATTAACCTTATAAAAATTAAAACTCGTAACAGAGCGTGATGCATTTCCATCTAATATTAAACCATACCATAAGTTGGAACCAAAATATTTAAGAACCCACGAAGTCTTAGAACCTTAAAGTACATCATTACGACTTATCATCAACAACCAAACCTACTACGACTTCATTAATGGTCTTCTTACGGAACGAAGTAAAGCGATAGAGAGAGACAAAAAGAGCGTGTGGGGTGTGAGATACGTGTGCAGGGGCGTGCTTGGCAAACGTCTCTCTCCGCGGTCTGCTCATCTCACACGCACGCTCGCCGCTACATTCTCTCTGGAAACAAAAGAAGGTTCCGTCGGAGACCGCAAAGTGCCATTCTGTGCGGTCGTGTGCGCGTGGATCGCTTCGAATCATCGCTCGGCTAAAAGGAGTCCCAACTTCCGAGGGTTGACTCGAGTGAGTTGCGTTCCCCTCGCAACCGCTCACTTTCGGTTGCTTCATCTGCACACCGACGTGGGATATCCGAGCGATCTCGGCGGTATTTTCCTCTTATGATAAGTCCTTCAAAATTCCATGAAAAGTTCAGTACTGTATGCTATTTTTAGTCACTCGAAGTAAATTTTCCCCCTGCCGCACACTGAAAGGTGGCTCGCAGGGTATCTACATGGACATAGACAAGTAAAATACCAGAAAAATACTTAGAATATTATTCTTAGTAATGCTCACTAAGTTATGAAGATATATAAGCCAATATTTTTCGAAATTTTAAATAGCTTTTAGGTAAATTTAGTCATCAAATACTTTAAACGATAAATTGTAATATTCAACTTTACCATTTTAAAACGATACCGATCTCCTAGCAGACTATTCATTCTTGTACATCAAAGAAGTTAAAACATTATATGAAGTGCCGAAAATAAGGAACTATCGTTTAAAAATTTCAAAATATAGCATAAAATATCCATAAATCGAACGAAACAACTACATTGTTCCCTCTACATTCACGAAATCACATATAAATATACTTAATCATGTAACACATCAACTTTACAATATCATGTACACTCAACTTCCATATAATATCTCTTAAGATAGCACTTAATACACATTAATAAATTACAATAAATGGATGACGATGAAGAGACTAAATCCATGCTCAGTCTACGCCTTCAAAACATTCACCTGATGGACTGGGTTCGAATCCCGATTCGATTTATTTTCCTCCATACACTCCCTAATTATCCTAAGATCGGAAGCAATGCCCTCACGAAGCCTTCTTCTCGTCCAGACATGAAATAAAAACTCCTTTTAAGATGAACTAAAGAGATATTCGTAATTATTCCTGATCGGGAGCAACGCGTAATTGTGGTGACCGGCACAACTTCCGAGATACAAGAAAGAAAAAGGCGATGAGGGCAAAACACGACGCAACGACCGCAGAAAGTAAACGCGAGACTGGAAATAGCTTCGGAAATCACGCAAAAAGCAGCCACCAGAAGGAAGTCGAAATAAAAGCATCAAAGGCGGACGAAAATACCTGAGGTGGAGTGTGGAATACGCGGGAAGAGTCCACGAAAGGGAAAAGGTGTTAATTGACCCGTGGCATTGACACCGTAAGTGGAATTCCTCAACCAATCGGAGGTTAGAGGAGACGTCCGTTTTCAGTCACTCAAAGGAGACGTTTCTCTCGTAATAATGGAATCGAAATGGGAGAATTGAGAGGAAATAGAGAAACGGATATGTAGCGTCTCTTTTCGAATAGACGGATGAGAAATGCCATTGGAGTATTGCGGGTAGTATGTATGGCAGGCGCAAAACCTATTTCTAATGGTAACAGTAAATCGATTAGCTTATCTTGAAAGGGATGGAGATTGGCTTTGCACAAGATGAACGTAGAGATTAGCATTCCTTTGGAAGGAGAATGGGATGCATGAGTTTGAAAATAAATACATGAAAAGTAAAGATTTATTAAGCTGTTTAAATCAGCATCAGCTTGCAGGTTTAAGTAAGTGATCGGGTAGAAGAAATTTTCAGGAAAGAAGAGTAAACAGAATCTAAACCTAGTCTATCACTCAATTAAATCCAATTTTTAAAACCAAACACTTCAATATGTGATATTATTTAATTAAATATTCTAAGATTACATTATGCTTAATATTCAAGAAAACATTTTCTTTTACATATAAGCTATAAAACTTATCGTAGGTTGAAATGTAATTGGGAGTGAAAATCGTCATTGCAGAATATTCCTTTTAGAATATTTCCTAGATTGAAACACATTTGTAATCCTTTAGATTTAAACGATCATATGTATAATTTAACCAAATAACTTTGCAATTGAATGTAACTGAACCCAAGCTTAAATGCAACCAATGCTATGGAGGATTTGGTTTGAGAATATATTGGATAATAACGACGGAAAATGGAAACTGAAGATGTGAAGAAGATGTAAAAATTACCAATCGATGAAATTAAATTAAATTTCGCGTACGGTATCTTAGAGTAACGCAGCAGAGAGTACATTCCAGAAATAAGAATCGCAGTCTTAATCAAAATCGCTTCCCTATGCAAGGGATCTTGGAAATCTCTTTCGAGCAATTCAAAGACTTACTTAACACCCGTAATTAACTTCCCTCGATCGTGTGGTATAAGAGACGTAAGTGTGACCTGTAAATGAAATATCCTTTTCTGTACGACTGCAATAGGATTGAAATCACGCTTATACTAAAGTGGGGAATCCAGTCTCCTCGGTATAATGAGGTAAGGAAACGGTGGACATTCTTCGTCTGGAAACTAATGGGAATTGTGAAATGCCATTACATCTCAGATGCAATAATTGGAAATTGCATTGGCTATTGCAGATTGAACTCTGAAAGTACCAACCGACCTCAAAGAAGATAGGAAGTGGTGCAGGGACAATTTATAACCTTCCTAGCTGAAGACGAATCTGGGATTGGTGTAATCGCGTAAAAATAGATGCATGCCAGGTTAAATGAACGAGTTGTTTGCCGACCATGCAGAGGCTAATGGTTGGTCAACACCTTTTGATAAGGCTTTATATTAATTTATAGATCTATAATTTAAGGAAAAGAAGACTAAATGGTTCTTAACGCATCCGTAGAGAATTCAGATTAAAATAATGATCCATTGAAACTATATAATAACCAATATTTATCGGTTTAATACGTGAATTCGATTAAAAACTATAGCACAGAGACATTATGTATAATTCGAGCATTATACTCTGCTATTTTTTAAATTTAAAATACTGTAACTGGATACCTATAAACATCTTAAACATAAACGATTGGATTTATTTATAAGAACGTAATAATAAAATGGTATACGGCCTACATTAAAATCCACTAAGTCGAGGCCTGCGTACATACTGGATACCGTTTACGGAGTAGAAATTAGTAAATGGAAACAAAATAAGAACAGATTATATTCAGGATCGAGTAGAACGTGACTGGACTTAGAAATTCACATATATCTTAATTTTGAGACAGAAATATGGTGTTGAATAGTTGTCAGAGTGAAAAAACTGACTAACAGACGTCAAATCTTGATGGAACATATCCTTTACCAGTCAAATAACAACAAGGATACCTCCTTCATCACTGTAAACAACGTTCCTAAGCGCGTTTCAAGATTAAAGAGATGATAATAAAAACTCACCGTTGTTTTCTTTCGTCGAATAATAGAACAGGGTCACACCCTTTTCAATCCTTCAATGGCTGGTGCAGTCCAGCAGCAAGGCCTCCTGTTGGAGAAAAAATGAAGTCATTTTAAAATTTCTGATTCTATTTATTATTTAGATGTTGAAAAATAATAACCTCATTTTTAAATAAAGCTGTTAAAATTAAACGTTTTAACAAATATCAACTGAGAATGTATTTGTTTAAGATCTTCGTTAACTTACTTCTTATATAAAATGTTAAATTAACTTAAATCTTAATAAAAATTCTATTCTAAAGTTGATGCAGTTGAATACAAGATAAATTCAATGTGAGTACCTTCTTACGAATTTCATTTATAGTTCCTTAGGCAGAACAGTTATCAATATTAATACATCATTTGATATTTGCTTTATAGTACGACATTAAAAAAGATACGTAAAAAAACAAAACAGGTTCAATGAACATGTATGCCAAGTAACAAGAATACGCCATATTCTACACATCGATCAAACATTACTAGAAACATTAGAAAAAATAATACACATTACAGCTATGGGGTACAAAGAAACCATTTTCTGATCGCAGACCGATAAGGATGAAATAAATCGATCTTCGATACACTCCACCTCACGCGGAAACACGATTTCCAGGATGTTCTGAATCATTTTATGCAACGAAACCATTCTTCATACATGGAAGAGTAAAAATCATTTACCGTAGGATCTATCGATAAAAATCTAACTTTTTTCATGGCCATAGAAGATGCCTCTACATCGTAACCGATAAATCATTTAACGAGCAGTAATATCGTGCTTAAAAACGCATTCCAGAGATGCAACCATCGGAGCGCATCTGAAAGATAACTTTTCCAAGGAACGTTTTCGCTTTCACGAAAAATTCGGAAGATCTGCCAAAGAGCCTCATGGGAAAGGAAATCGACCTTTTCGTGGGCTAAGAATTCAACGAGAAAAAATTGTTGGGCAACGCTTAACTTATCGAACCTTCTCATCTCATTTTGCGTAATTAAGAAGATGAGAATCTTCTCTTAGTTTGATTTTCAATTTCAGATCGCCTCATCTATTGTCTAACATCAATTCACTCTACTAAATGTTATTTGGATTAGCGAAGTCATCTACCGAAGCAATATTATATTAGACTACGTTGTCTATTGTTTACGTGACAATAATTGGCCTGCTAGACCATGGAACTTTTACATCAGGAAAACGCTATTTATAAAGGGAATTAATTATGAACACCTGAGAGATTATTCTCATTAGAAAGTGATAAAATTTTGCAATACTATAAAATTCATAATAATAAGATGAGAATAAAGTAATAGGATAGTTTTTAATAATTATTACACCCGAACAATAGTAGCATTCAATCCAAACAGGTCATTATCTATAATTTCTAGATATTATCTAATAACAACTTTGAAAAAATTTTGACGTTTAGTAAAGAAAAATTTATTTTGGTGCTAATTTTCAGTGTATAATATATTCGTGATGAATAAAAACTAAACTTAATGAGTTTACGAATTCAAAGGTTTAGGCGAGGAAAATTTTTTTTGTGGAATTGGGCTCGATAAAATAACGATGATATTTGTTCTTTAAAATGGAATACATCGATAATATATTAATGTATATTGCACAATCGATTATAATAGATAATGCATGTAATTTGAAAATCGTACTGAGATTTTCATACAAATATGTATTTTTCAAATAGTTAAGCGTTATGAATGAACAAAATTTGTAAGCTTTATGCTCGACGAAAATCTATAGGAAAGTTGGTTCACCCATTTTAGCTGGATCATCTTAAACTATGCAAATGCCAAATAGCTTGGGAGAAAGACGGCAAAAAAGTCATTCTTAAATCTCGTAAAATTTGCACCAATTTTACGGTTAAAAATCCAGGAAGTCGCCAGAACTAACATCTCTTGGATTGTGAGCACTTTCTCATACTTTTACTTTCAAATTCATCACCGAGGAAGCAACCTTTAGCGGTGTGGAGTCGTGTCACTTCCGTTAACACGCAACAGAGTTTCAATACGTGATTTTCACGGTCATCTCCGCCACTTCCAGGAGTCGTGATCCCAAAAGAATTGTCACTTACGTTATGCAACTATCGGACCACAGGAAGGTAAAAAAATCGACGTTCTTATTCCTCCTACAATTTATGCTAATAGTTGTTGGTTCAGAGGATGGTTATGAGAATAAAATTGCTTTTAGTAATTAGCAAGGATATTAAATGTAAGAATGCATATTTCATAGGCACAGTATGATTTCAACGGAGACTATAAAAGAGGTTGCGTAAGTAAAAGGAAATAACGAGACAAATTATTATGATTTTAAAATTACGATTACTCAAGAAAGAAGTAGATAAAAATGTAAAAAGATAAAGTCGAATACAAAATAGTACTGATAAGTACACTATAAAATACTATAATATAATATAAAGTACTTGATTTGATATTATCCCAATCCAAATGAAGTTCAATAGCAATGCATCAGACTATTTAAAATTTTGATAATATATACTGAGTAGTTAATAGCATTCAATAACAATAACACGGGGTTAAGTTCTCGGAAATGCATTCAATTCTAAAATATAATATTCTTTATAACTCATGAAATCATCCTGGTCATGGCGGATAAGATGAAATTAAACAGAAGATATGAGAGATTTCAACGCTCGCCAGATTGCCTAATCGAGGAATAAATCAGTTTGGGTTGACACCAACACTAAAAATATACAATCAGAAGCACACTTTGAGATGAAAGAGGAATTTCTAGTTTTTCAGGTTCCACTCCTTTCGCATGGACACGAAGTCTCGTGTTGAGTGTGGCGATAATTCAACTTTTAATTGGGACATTAAGGTTAATAAATGAAATGATGGTGTTGATCGCATGATACAGCCACCGGGAATATAAAGCGTGCAGTGAAGCACGCTCATGCGGTGTTATCATTTACATTTAACGAAGTATGCAGATTTTATGGTGAGTAACCAAACGACTGAGTTACCGTAGACTCCAAACATATTTTAACACCATTACACGATGAAATATTGATTATAGCCATGTATAACCAAAATGCGTTCAAATAAAAATAATTAAGCAATGAAAAATATAATAATTAAACTGGATTTCTTTATTTTAATGCAAGTCGATAAATATTCTCCACTTTTTAACCTTTCCCTTTCGGGTTCATAAATGCTTTCTTTTTGTGTTTTAACTTAAATTATAAAACCTTAAAATTTTAAAAATACTTTTTAACCAAAACTTGCCCTTCACGGCTCAGTTTCAAAATAGTTCATTAATTCAACATTTAATAGTGACGAATATAGACTCGAATCATCACTTTTAGAAATGCTGAACATGTTTTGGTGGGATTTCACATTTACTTTGTTTTTAGTGATTACATGATGTTCAAAAGAAATGGACAAAGACTTTTATTTCAAAAGGTAAAATAATAATCTAATACCAATATCTTTTCTAAAATGAAAAAATCACTGTATTAAGTCACCCTGAATTTTCTTCGGAAATAGTGAAAAATTGAAACATACAGAACATCCAAATCGTCAATAAAACTTTAAATATTAAAAGTCATTGCGTAACGTAATATACGTAAATATATAGGTATCAGAAAAACCACCTAGGGGATTGACTCAACTACAGAACAGTCCTTGTGGTGGACGTCCACAGACGTTGGATCAGTGCCCTAGCAGAGCATCTGAGAGAGCGACTAAAACAAGCGAAGGGAGAGACGAAGCTCCGATCACCGCAGAGCCCCATTCCGCCTCGTAATTTTCCAACCCATGAATTTTCATAATACTCTACGCTTTTGCAGACCTCTTTCCCGGAGGACGTGTTCCATCCAGTGATTTTCTCTTCGAAACTACCAGAGACGGCGTTAAATCCTATGCGGCGGGAATGTTCGCTTCCCCACGTCACAAACTGACCTTCTTCCCTCGATAGTGTTTCTTGTTCCAAAACGAAGGGAACTGCGGACCAAATGGCACAAGATTAACACTTTCGTCCTCGTTTGTGAGAGGCTTTCCGAGGCTGTCCATTGTTCGGGAGATAAGAAGAGACCTGGAGAAACTCGGAATCGTTTCAAGGGAAGGATGAGCTGTCATATTTTTTTATTGCGGTTAAGACAATGCTAGGAACTAAAAAACTACGAGTCCACGAAGAATACGACTCTATAACTATACTTTGGAACACTACAAAGGTAATAAAATTGTCGTGAATTACGATCGTCATAAAATTCCTGTACGTTTATTAAAATCCGTATCCAGGTAAAGCAAAGATGAAAAAATAAATATACGTGTATCATTCCAAATTTTTTCGATAGATGCGGAGAAAGAAAGAAATTTAGTTTATTGGCTAAACAAACGTTACTTTCTAAGAGAGACTATGTGATAATATTGCGTGTGAACAGTACATTTACAATCGACAGTAAAAAATACAGGTTTAACACATTTGTTATTTTAAAGGAATATAAATATAAGGATCAGAAGCGGTTATGTCTACTTAAGTACATAAAAATTTTATCCAAAGTACAACATTTCTACAAATGCAGACTGCATTTGAATATTTTTGGAAATTGTGTGAAAAACAAGCTTTTTAAAAAAATAAGAAAGAATGAGTGGTTTTGAAATCAATCCATTCCATTGTTTTCTTCACGGAAAACTTACAAGAGATCCATGTTGACAGAAGAAGAAATGAAAACTAATGTTTTTCGAAAAGTTTTCCTGTTAATTGAGGGCATTTGTTGCCAAACTATTCCCTTTTCCCAAATTTAAGATTTCACATCTGAATTAATTAATAATCCTTTCCCATCTTTTGACTTCTTTCACCTTGGATTAATCAAAGGTGTAAATATTTTCCTTCTACATCAGCATATGAACGGGATAAGCTCGATTTCGCAGTCAAGTGACGAATAAGGTAACTTTCCTTCAGCAGTTCATAACGATCGAGAACTAAGACTAGACTATTAGCTTATTCCCAATTTAGTATTATTTTTCTTATCACCTCATGCCTAAAAAAAATACAAGCACACATGAACTAAATGGATTGAGATTTTGAATAAAATAAGAAGTTTTCACTAACAATTGAATATATTCTATAACTCCCAATCTTCCAATAAGATAGACCAATGTACCATAAGAATCACTGTAACATCACCTTCTTACTTCGAGTTCCCTGAGACCACAATCAAGCTGGCATACCCCACCGATAGTGATCATCATGCGATTGTATTATGTAAGTTTAACCTCGTAAATCTTGTGATCAGTTACCACGTAATCTTCTTCCTTAACCATCCTCGCCTGCTCTCAATTTCGACACCACGAGCGAGGAACCCGACAGTTGCATTTGAGCTATGCGACACGGGAAAGGAGTGCTTCGTTAAACGTGGCCTAAATAAGCTTTGTATCCGAGCGTTTAAATCTCCTTCTTCACACGATATGTAATTTACGGCCATTAGCGTGAAGAATTCCTCAATTTGAGATGGAAATCTCACGGATTTTCGTCAGAGAAATCGGGAAAAATTTACGAGAAGGTCGTTGACACTTCGTCCGCCTTTCCCGTAAAAATAAATAGTACATAAAGAAGTGTAATGACATGTTAAGAGGTATTTTCCACGTACGAATGCCTTTTACTGGCTGAATTACCAGTAATGAATGATCATGGGTTTCTCCTTGTTGAGGAAAATGATCGAGAGGAAATATTATCCTACGATAAAATTAAACAGGTGAAAACGAAATAATCTCTAGAGTCCAACCCTATTTTTCTAGAATTCCCATCATTTTATTTCTATGAGGATCAATACATATCGTCATGTGGATACATAACGTAACACACGATATTTAATAGGTTAATATTGAAGGAATTACATATATATTTATTTACGTTTCGGTAACTGTGATCCTAATCTATTATTAACAATGTTATTGGTGAAATTACTGTTATAACCTATACTTTAGGCTTAAATTATATTATCTCACGCGTTAAAGAATATTAGAAGATTTATGAATTGAGCTTTATAGTGAAGATAGATAATAGAAAATAGAATCTAACTTTGATTTATTTTATAAAATCTCCCGTACAAAAATATCGATAAGAATAATAAATTCGTACTCTCCTAAGAACAGGATATATAATTAATTCTTTCAAAATATAAAGCGAGTTACACATATCCTGCAGAGTCAAAGCTTCATTAGTTAAGCAAACTCAACTTGGCTCTCAATTCCGATGTATTCCAACCAAATTAACGCAGAATCATTCTTCAGTAGGAAGACTTCGATATTTCATTCCTTACGCCTACATCAAACATCCCTTTTCTCCTAAAGTCACTCATTACTCAGTCATTACCGAGCCCATCTCCCCTCCTTCCTTCACATATACTCGACACATAATAAAGTCAAACTGCATCCACCTCCCTTCTCGAGGCACGCCCAGCTTTCGCTATCATAGAACCAGACGGTGAATACCCACTCACATATAGGCGTCTACTCCTCCTTAGTTTCGTGAGACGAATGAGATTGTACATTATGCTTACCTTAAGTCGATGGAACCCCTACTGTGTATCCACATTCCGATACTTTATGACGGGATAAAAATGTCGGCCACATTCGAGGGATGTATGGATTCCTGCATGTATGGAGTCCCGACTTCCGGTTCCGAACACGTCACTTCCTCCACGTGGCCCGGACGGATTAATGGAAGACACGATTCCTTCACGCCATTCCGCGGTTCTGTGAGAATTTCTCCTTTCGCTTTCGCACGCTTTGTTCCGTAGCTAGGCAACTCGAAAGAGATTCTTAGGTAATATCCACGGAAATTATCTGCCCAAGTTTTGGGGTTGGCCTCGGTTCGTTGGCCGCTATCCCATTTTCTCGTAAAGAGCGTCAATTTTCAGTTTACCCGCCAATCTCGTCCTTGCGCGATCTCGGAAGAATTTATTTTTCAGCCGAAACGTTTAGCCTCTCGTTATTTGAACTGATGATTCGTAATTTATAAGAATTTTAGACGCATAACGTTGCCTTTTAGGACGAAGAAATGCGAAATTTTACCAAATTGCAAAATAACCACGTTAAACTATCAAATAACTCATTAAATTAAATATAAATTACGTCAAAATATGAGTTAATGGGTTAGGTATATAAAAGAGGATATTTTCTCGACTAGAAACATCCCACTCGTAAGATATATCTCTTATTCGTAAAGCTAAGGAATCTGAACAGACGGGGTTCGTAGCAATCCTCTTATGTTAGCCAGAAAAGAGTAAGCCATAATATTAAACTTGAAAAATTGTATTCTAAATTCAACAAAGGCTTCATTAAGTTTTACATTGCAATAATTTATCATTCCTTTGATTTTCGTAATTATTCATTACGTTTATAGGATAAATTCATATGTTCTAATGCAGTTCTTTTGTTTATTGGAAAATATATCAAAACCGTTACCTATCACACTTCGATTGCAACTGATCATCTGGTACTGATTATAGTTACTAAAACGAAAGCTCAGTAGAGTCAACGGTGAGAAATGTTCCCCAAGTTGCATAACGTCTCATTTCCTAGTCCGAAATAACTAAAAAGAAAAATAACAAAGGAGTTCGTGTGTTTGTTCGCGACTTCGTGGTTTCTACAAAATCCTCCCACGCGAGTGGAAAGCGCCCGCCGTGGATTTATTCGCTTATAAGGGAAAACATTTACGCAAGGACTACTCAGGACGTATAATGACCATAATCCCGGAACCCGATCCAACTAACTAATCTTATGAGACAAAAGAGCAGATGGGGATGTTGCAAAGTGCATGCCTTCGGGGGGAAGAGAGTTGCTGTAGGAGATACGAGAGGGAAGCAGCGGAGGTGTTCCCCAACAGCGTAAGCGTGTGTTGCTAAAATTCGTGAAAAATAACTCCGCAAGTACAATACTTCGTTATATCAATGATCCGATACATATATTGGGATAATCTACGCGATATTCATAGCAGTATTATCATCAGCGTCGAAAGTTTTCCAAAATATACTATATGTACTATATATACTATACTATACTATATATGGACCAGCTTATGTTTATTTTTCATCGTAGTGGTAATGAAGATACTGTCACTGATACAAATATATATACCTAACTATGTGGATGAAAGTATCTAGAAAATATCCTTTATTATACCATCCACGAGTGATTTAAACGTGCCAGAAACATACTGGTAAAAATTCTAATGTTTATCGATATAATAGGAAATTTATTGGCCATTTCCGCAGCCATAATAGAGGAAACAACGTAACGAACTATGAACAATTTTAATCTACGTAAACTCGAAGTCAATACAAGGCTACTATACCACAATATTATTTCTATTCCGATATTCCTTTCAATTCTACACGAGATTCACTTAAAAACCCAGAGACGCTTTTAATCGACGTAAAATCGTATTCTTTTATGGGCACCTCGCCGACAAGAAGCAACCGCATTAATTTTGCGTCGATGGCCTTAACGTTCAGGCACGGCCGATTGGTCGCTAGGCATCTCAGGGATTCATGCAGAGATATACTCAGCTTACGTGAAAAAACCCACTCCTGGAGTAGAGGACGGGTTAAATCCATTTTCACTTCCGCAACATTACCATGAATTAACCTCCGATCGAATACGGATCGTTGGAAAGCACCTGTGCGAGATATAAGAACACCTCTTCGGTCTCAACCAAGTTACGAACGAACGGCGAGAGATTCCAATCCGTATTTAGAAGTCCTTTGAACTTATCAGCGAATTAATGCCGCCTACCACTTCTTAACGAGGAAGAAGGGCGCGCTGGTGTCCGCAGCGGTCGGTGCGAATATATATGTAAGTATCCGAGTGAAGGAAGAGAGTTTTAAATGTCCGAGAGGGAGGATGCAGAAAAATGCACTGGATGTGGAATGAGAATTCGCTCGATCAGTAAACAAGAACGATATCAGTTGGGAAGCGAAACTGCATTCTAACGAAAATAAATGATGCTGATTATTTGAGAAGTTTCCGATGCCCAGAAAAACTGGATTAGCTTAATGTTCAGGAGCTGTTGTACTGATAAGTGTTCTATGTCTTAAGGTCTAAGTGCGTATTTCAACCGCTGAAACAGTGCATTTACGTATAAAGAGTCATAAGGAGAAGATAGTTATAAAAGTCATAGAACCATGAAATGTTACTTCTTCGTCAGTGAACCTAACAACGTATCTGGAGTGCGATTTATAATAAAGATGATTCCTAGAAGATGTAGTACGCAATATTCCGTATTCATAATATGAGCCTTCCTAATGCAACTAAATTTTCTCGTAGCTATAACGTCCAGTAAAATTGAAGATCACGAATATAAGATTATTACAACTAAATATGTAAAAAGAATCAATAGACTGTATAAAGCAGAAATCTGTAGCCACTAGAAAACAAAATATGAACGATTATATTTACAACACTAAACAGTTAAACACTTGAGAAAATTTTTCATATATTACCCATTCCTAAGAACCCCTAATGGTTTGCGGATAATAAAACAAAAATAATAATAAATACTAACAGTAATAAACTTCAAAAGTTTCCTAGGGATTAATCTGGCATGAACCCAAAAACGGTTTCTATCTGTTTCTACACACTCGCTCATCTTCTCCAGTACAAATCTTTTAAGTAGCAACGCTACTTCGTCAGTGAATCACCCGTGTTAGAATCCCTCCCCCACCAGTTAAGATTTACACGCGAACGTCGAAGACGATACGTTGTTTACGACAACGTGCGTTGATCTCTCTCATGCACTGCACCCCATTGACGTCACCGCCTATGCGGGGTTTAACGAGGTTTGGATGGAAGCTGCGTTGAGACCTATCCATCAGATGGGGAAATCATTCGTTCAGGTTAATTCTACGTCAAGTATGTGTTTGTACGTGTATGTCAGAGTATGCATTTTAAAGCATTAGATATAAGGATCGTGTGTAAAGAAAATAACCGTTTTAATACATTCATTCCTTGTTTTGAATTACAGTTCATAATTGAATTTTATAAGAAATCTAATGATGAAATTTTAATTATTAACTTCATACGAATCGGTTTCGAATGATATAATGTTAGATGATCACATCCCAACTTTTAATTTCTGATTTACTTAAGGATTTTTCAAATATGAGCACCTCCACCGCTTTGTGCAAGTTTTACATGAGGCAATAATAGGAAAGCAATTTGGAAAACCATTCTGAATATAATATAAATGAACTATTAAGCATCAATAATGAATATTAAATAGTCCTCCAAATCAATACGATATCCTTTCAATTATTTTATGTATGTAATCCTCCAAATTATCAACATCTAGTGATGTCAAGGATGGATGACGTAGGCACACGGAATATGGTGTTTTTTTCCAGAAGAAATCCTATTATTAACGCTAAATTTAGCAACTGATACTAAACCAATATGTGTCCATTTAAAGCTCATAACAGATCACTTTATAAAATACAAATTACTTGCCCTTAAGTATTCCTTTTTCCTTTATTTGGCTATGTATCGACGACTTATTTACGTATAATATTTACATATAATTCTCATCTATTATTCCCCAATAAATATGATAGGTATAGTTTAAACAATTACCATATTATACTACCATACTTGTACACAATCTTATATCTCTTAAGATACCAGATATTTCGGAACGAGAACTTCTCTGTCGACTCCGGTTAGTCTCCTGCGTGAACCTCTTTCAACCTCTGGGATACGGGGATCAATGCCCGCCGACGACGAGATGCAGATGGGAGGAGGGGAGACCACTCGCGAGCGTTGGGCGGTAAAATGGGGCTGGTGAAATGGGGAGTGAATAAACAACGTGAGGAGTCACTGCCGTTGGTCGTTTTCTACGCCGGGGCATCTTCAGCTGAGAAACCGGGTTTCCGTCACCGTCCGGATACTAAATACGATCCGACGTGCTCTTCAATTTCCGCTTCCCTAAGGGAGATGCATTCTGACGTTTACAACGTTCTTCCACAGACTGCATTCCCTCTCCAAAGCAAACGGCGAGCCGTAACAACCACTGTCTGTGAGGTTCGCCTTTATTACGTTCATCAGATACTACGAAGAATCCTCGTACAAATACGCAAATCACAATATCAAGCAATTATAATAAATGTGGGACCGGGGTTCGAGTCTTAGTCACGTCTACTTTTCTCACTTCTATTTAAACTCTGTAATAATAAACAATAGTATAACAAAATAAAGGATGTCTAACGTTACTGGGTTCTGTTTTGGGATTCCAGACCGGTTAAACGAATAATTAGGTAAGTTTCCGGTTGAAATTCTGCAAATCTAGCCACATAATTTTCAAGATGGGATATCTCGATATTTTCTATTTCCAAGTTCTTTATTTCTGTTTGATGTTCACATTCTGATCCATTTTTCCGATTTATATTTTTAACTTTACATCACCTTGAATTTTAGAATGAAATTCGTAATAGTTATACGATAAAGTCCTATTGCATATTAAAATTATTTCTCCACACCACACCTAATACACTACACATCGAAATTATAATGATTTATGAAGAAGATTTTAATGTTAAGTTTTTGAGTCCACTAATGTATTATTTTCGCCCAAACTACTGAAATGTAACTTTGAAAAATATCGTATTCACATTTAAGCTCGGTTTCCCTCAATGCTCAGTAAATCATGAACTACGAATTGCTTGGAGGAAGTCATTACGTGAATTCATTGAATTTGAACATATATTTTCAATAGCTAATTGCATACGAGTATGAATAAAAAAACTACCATGAATTGAAATAAAGACTTACAGGTAGACAATTGAATGAGCAATATTTCAACTGTAATCAGCCAAATTCTTTCCTTAAACTGATGCATAAATTTCACATTAAAACAATAATTTACACGCAGCGAATACTTAGCAATGCAAAGGTCACGTATGACCCGGATTAACAGCCAATAAAATTGGGGTATAATCTTCGAGAGCGATTATTTTTCGGGTAGAGAAAACGAGATGCTTTGTTCTCAAATGAACCTCATTCATTAAACAACTTAATTTCAGGGTTAGGGCCTAATTGAGTATACGATTTCGTTACGCCCTTCGCGAAATACTTCTTCCGTTGCCATTATACACACCGAGTGCATTATTGCTCAAGGACGGGCAATTTCCATACAAAAGTCAATCTATGCTTTCGAGGAAGGTTAACGCGAATTATTTCCCAATAACTCGTCATTCAAAGGCTATTAGATGGAGCATCGGAGGAGTGAAGGTCGCAGAGATGTCTCCCGTAGCAATTACGGGTGATGCTACGATTTGAAACCATGTTTCCTCTCGAAGTTTCTGAATATGTGAATGAGCATTATGGAAACATCTGCTTTCTTTAATAAACAACCTTGATTCAAAACCCCCAATTTCGTGGGCTTTGTTTTCTCTAAGGCATTTCATCTCCATAAACTACGTTAATTTTCCTTATGAAACCTTTTTGGAAGAATTCTTCAAGGATTCACAATCTAATATTTTTACCCATTATCCATTATATAGTATTGCAACCGGAAACTTTTTACTATCCAACCACCAAGTTTATGCAATAATCATCGACTTCAATTATTAAAATTACTAAAATAATATTTGTAGTCACTAAAATTTCGTAGAATCATTTGGATGTGTGGAATGGAAATAAAGTAGATCTCCTAGGTAGGAAAGGAGTTCATTCTGGTCACTAATAAGATAAATCATCCTTCAAGCAGTGAACAAAAAGAAAAGGTAGAGTTGGATGAATATTTCTGGCGGAAAAACATTAGATGTACGTCATAAGAGCCACTCCGACTAGTATGAAGCGGTATTATAACTTACGTACTACATTATATTAAATCGTAATAAAGTTATGATCATATCTAACTTATTGATCTACATCACGAGTACCGCCAGAACATTTCCTTAACATATATAAATAAAAATTCACTACAACTCAACAGGTTCAACCCGGAATGTGAACCGACCTTATAGATCCGCACAAACTCCCCTTCTGAAGGACAAGAGCCCGATCTTCAACATGCACTAACCCACCCTCTTATGGTTAGATAAGAACCAGATCGTCAAGTGTGAACTAACTAAGTGAACCACGAAAACGGAAACTTATACTTAACAGATGTTTATTTAGACGAATCGGAATGCTGGGAAAATGGGAAGGCGTCTATATCGATTCAGATCAGTGCTAAACGCTCTTAAAAAAGTCCTGGTCGGGGGAAAAAGTAGGTTGTCATGGAAAGGTCGTATATATATCGAAAGGGACGTGGGTGTGTGACAGCCCTGGGGCAAAGTGGGCGTTACCGAGGGGACCTTTTGAGGAAGGTCGGAAAGTCGTCCGATGCCTTGGGATGTAGAGTTCTATTTAGTTTCTGCACAACATCATAGGCCTCCTTCTACTCCCATTGGTAAATTCAAGGATTCTCTATTGCCCTTTCTGCGTGAAGTGATGGATGTGTCAGCGAGGGGCTTTCATGGCAGAGGGAAGCGGTACCTTTAAGTGCACCCAATAAGACTCGACAAGGAAGTCCCTTGTGAGAAAACTTGTGGAATTAGTTTTCACAAATCTGTTTCCCCGGAAATAGAGAATTCGTTCGAAAACGAAGACAGAATTGGTTCCTTTTAACGTTCTATTTACAATATCCATCGTTTGAAAAGAAAACGTCCCACAAGACATAATGCTTTGCTTGCTTTATAATCATAGCCGAGTTACATTTTAGCATTTTCCCTTTGGTTCTGAGAAGAAATTCTCAATTACTAGTTGTTTGCAGTGGTTCATTAAAAATTCATAGATAAGTGGGCGCTTCCGCTTTCTGATACATCCCCTCACAAAGAAGCAATGTAAGTTAAATAAAAACAATGCGAGGGATAATGTAATATATTCCTCTTCTCTAGATGAAGAATGTCATGCAGTATACATACGGAGAAACAAATACTAAGCTGCATTGCGTAGAGTGATTCTTCATAGAGTTTAAATGTTTCGTTGTGTTGAATGAATATTTTGTCAAATATATATTGCTAAAAATATATATTATATTCAACATATTTTTCTATTCCTTTTTAGTTAAATTAATCTCATATAATAAAGATATAGTAAAACCTCGTTTCCAATGTAAGATAACAAACAAAACGATGAAATATAAACAGGTTTAGACCGAAATTTTCTTCGAACGTCATCATGGACTAAAATTCAAACAAAAAACATACACTTATATGTGAAAACAATGGAACGACGCAACATTTATGAATGGATTTGAAGACGTAAGTGCGCTCTGCTTTACTTACAACGTAGCTGTCTCACGACACGTTATCACTCACAATACCTCCAGCGCCCAGTCACGATACGTCTCGCAGAATGACATTTGCGAGCCGAGTTCCTTTTTATCGGCAAAAAGATATATTCGCACGCCTCCCTGCGTTACTGGAAAAGGAGGAGAATAGGTTCCAGCTTTAATTCTGACTCAAATAAAACATTACGTCACTCTCTCCGCAAGATCGACCGGATCCCATACGAGAGGAAACTCAGATAGCAGAACTTGGCAGAAAAAAAAAGAATAATTCAGCGGAATAAAAAGCAAACACTCGACGACTTCCTTTCATTACGGGCATTAAATGCTAGGCACACTTCCTACACGAAATAAAACAATACAACTCGAGACTTTTCCACTGCAACCTCGAGGAGGGTGAGTAACGCTCCCGCTAAGGTGCAGCAAATGTCTTCTACAGTCCTTCGGCACTCCCACACACGAGGTCTACTGTAAAGGAAGGCTCGCACATTCATTTACATCCGGGACAGTCCATTAAAGAGGCCTGAATTTAATAATCAGTTCATTAGTATGGAATACTTTTATATAGAACTAAGCAATTAATGTCTTAATTATTTCGTATAAGCGGTAACTAAGACAATGCTCCACATTTGACTTATTTACTAAAATCACAACGATGTAAGAGATTGTTGAAGTTTATTATATATACATAGTTCTTAAGAACTTATTACTGTAATCAATTCACTGCTGCAGCCATCGTTTTCGATTGAACTGGAACAATCAAATGCCATTCATTTATACTAACTCAAATAAATGGTTTTTCCGATAGTTATGGCCTAACATTTTGGTCGTTTATTTTCTATTTCAAATATTTAATCGTTTCATTTCTTTTTCTGTTGATTCAAAATACACCAGTGTCGGAAAATGCACGTTACTAAAACTTATTTCCAAGCCAAAAACAATCGCAAAACTTTCCAAAATCCTAGCCTTGGATTTCACTCAAAGAGACGCATGTAGATAACAGGTGCATAATTACTGCCCCAAGCCATATCAGCGCCCACAGACAATGCAATGAGAGCGCCAAAGGAACCGCTAACATATATGAATCAACCGCTTCATTCTCTTATTCTTATCTTATGGAAACGATTCCTTTAAGCGTCACGGAGACTTTAATTAAACGAAAAATAAGCCAGCTAATAACAAAGCCCCGTAGCGAAGATGTTATCTCTCCCACGGTATAAAAATATCCTACGCTTTTCTAGAAATTGGAGCGACCACCCACTCCTCCATCACTGACTCATGAGCAGGTGGAAAAATTGGCAGATCCCCACCGTCAGACGGGGATCGCGCGGTGTGCAGACGCGTAAGCGAAACCGAAGCATGGGTTTGAAACTTCACCCTAAACCTCCTTCGTCACGTTCTCGCGTCAGGGTGTCGCTCAGATGAGACTGATAGGCAAATCCCTTTTCAGAATCCACATCCGGTACTTCCTTCTCATTGCAAATCCCTTCTGGTCAATCCGACAGCCGTCCTTAACACCTACGCGGGGGAGCTGAGGGAAACAAACGAGGCTGCTAGCAGACCGGAGATCCTTCCTCCGCCGATCAAAACTGCATCGCGACCTTAGAGCGACCTTTCTTTGTACTGAACCTGTAGCAACACCTGAAGACGATATCTACTGGATACATCCGCCAAATCCTTCAGCCGCCTCATACCCTGGCTCTTTACTTGAGCCTACTTAAACGGCTCTCGGAAAAATCCTCTAATCATCTCGTGAGGATTCATTAATGCAAATGCGCGGACTTCCGTCGTGGTGGAAGACGTCTGAAGGACGAATCGAGTGCGGGGGAGGACAATTTAATGCCCTGGGAACCTCCGGATACGCATCTACTTTGGCGCTGACGTGCGACGAATCGCCGAAGCTTTGGCTATTCAATTCAACGTGGTCATGTTTGGTAATGCAGGCGTAACGTGCGGAAAATGATGCGTAGGGAAGGGAATTACGTGGTTACGCACAGTACGTGAGGATGCTGTGCTAATCTCTTGTTGAGGCAAGACAATTTCGGATATTGATCGGAACTTATGTTATGAAAACTTAATTACATAGATGAACCTCGTAAAAAAATAAAAAGGAAAATAAATTACGAAATGATTACGTAAAGAGATGAGTACGTCACATGAAGTATCATATCGAGCACAATAAATAATTTTCTCTTCCATTCGATGCCATACTATTTAAATATAAAATAATCAAAACGTATGCCCCGGGTGAGGATCGAACTCACGAAGAACATTAATAAAAGCTTACGTCAGGACTCCGTAGAACAAGAATTATAATTGGGATCAATGGTTTATCGACTTGACCGACTGATATTCATCCTCTTGATTTATTTTCAAATACTGGACTTCATCGAGAAATAACAGTCCAAAGCCGACCTTCGATCTTCATTTGGTGGCATTAAAACGATCAGATGTTAACACAAACACGAATATAAGGCGCGGAAATTACTGATCTTAAACACATTCTCATTACTTCGACTCAATCATAATATCTCAGCTTTCTTTGCTTATCAAACCTGATAAAACTCACAACAAGAGAGAGATAGCATAAGTGCGTCAAACACTAAACAGATGCATTTTTCATTAGAGTATTCGTTAATGATCTCATTGCAAAGATAAAACCGCTACGGTGAGACGTCAATCAACATGACCCCTAGCTATGGTAACGCTTGGATTAATCCAGAGTAATATAATCCGACCTCACGGGTTTCGAAGCCGGTCTCCCGATTCCCACGGACGACCAGCGGGTGTGTGCTCGACGCTTCCGCGGCCATGTTCGACTTCTTGGCGCTTAGCGCAGAAAATAAAAAAAGACGAATGAAAAGGAAGACTTGGCAACGACGCGGAGCACAGGTGCCCGGGAGGAGTACTGGACCCTGGCTGAGGACGTATCTCGCCGCCCAAAGAAGTAACAGACCGCGGCGGCAATGGGAAATTCCTCAGCATGTCTGCAGTCTTTCCCGCGCGGGATGAAGGAACGCGCGGAAGGAAAACATGACCCATGTACGGAGATTTTCGAGAGTGGGGGAGTCGGAAAACATTTTTGGAAATGAATAAGAAGCTAAAGAGGGACGTTGTCCATATGGGACCTCAAATGAGAAAAATAGAGGATGTTATACAAAGGAAAATTATTTTTCATAGCTGTGAAAGTGTTAAAATTAAGGTTAAAGTTTGGATTTGCAATAATAAATAACGATTGCTATTAAAAAACGGACTGAACTGTCCATAAAGACGGAGGGTCCTCGTGGAAGGTTACACACGACCAACTTAGTTAGCTAGGCTATGAGAGATTCATATCCTTCGCTAACATGTTTTAATCAACATTAAAATTAACCGACTCACGTAACTTCCGGATGCTATTACTGCCTGATTTACTGTTAATTCGATGGAGGACTAAATATAAATCTGATTCGATGCGCATGTAATCTACGCTCCATCGATATCAACTTCTAAAACTCGATCGTAAAAAATTATATTTGAGCAAACAAACAGTAGTATTTCAAGATGTTTTTCAAACCGAACTTTTCCGAGAAGAGCCCTTGTTCTGAAAAATATTTTAAACAGGAAATGATTCTGAGAAATCGTGATACTCTTACAATTAGCTTAAACAGAGGCAGACAAACAATTTAGCTTCAGGAATTTTATAGACGAAAGTACCTGTAAGAAAATATAAATTTCACAAAGAAAAAGTTGAACGCAAAAAATAAAGGGCTACGACTGAATAGAAAAGCGTTACGTAAGACACATATATACGTCAGAAAAATCAAAATTAGAAAGAAAAATGTGGATTTATTTAAGTTAAAATATATAGAAACTGTATTTTCAACAACCCGCTTCCAATCCCTCAAAATATACACATTCTGTATAATATAAACACAGGAATTTTAGTATCTTCACAAGGAAAATTTTGTTTTGTAAAACGAAATTGTTTTCAAGCAAAAAGAAGTTTCCTCGCTAGTTTGAAGAGCTCCTAAGAATGGTCTAAAAGAATATTTTCGGATGCTGAGTCGTTGAAAACTCGAATCGTTTCAACCCTTCACAAAAAAACCTTCACTTTCAATGCTTTGTTGTTAATGGGCTACAGGTGGCGGCAATTGAGTAGTATGTGTGAAAGAGAGAAGAACATTTCAAGAGTTTTAAAGAAGGTTGAAAACTTCTCAAAGATAGCGCTACTGTAGAAACATGGGAAGGTGAATACGGGAGCTCAGAGTAGCGGAAGCAATTTTCTTAAGACGATGAAAATCATTTTAATGAAACATAATTTGACCCCTCTGGGAAAATCTTAATAATAATAACGAAAGAGTTGCCTGCCCGGTGTTGGAGGCTTTCTCATTTAATTGAAAGCATTCGGTTACCGTTAATCTTAATTCTGAGATGAAAAGTGGGGACATCAAATTGGAAAGCCGAGAGAAAAAATAGATAGAATAAAAAATAGACAGTTCGTTACATCATTGCAGACTTTCATTGTCATAGTTATTGAAAAACTTAATCTTGGATATGAAATTTCTTTTTGTGAGAGTAGTAAAATTCACGCAATAGTTTCACGTAGCATTCTTATACATAAAAGTTGATATTTATACTTCATTGCTTAAAGTACATAATAAATTAGATCTCATATATAAATGAAGAGCGATAATATGAGAGAAAGTTGACTCAAGGCCGCCACAAATTAGCGAGAAACTTCGAAAATTTGGAATCGTAACTCAGAAATTTACATATTAAGTTAAAAGGTTCAGTGTACAAGAAGATATGTGGGTTCCATGCTTAATTTTAAGCTGGTAATTTAATGAGTGAAAAGATCACTAAATATCAGATACATTCACGTATTAAATGATTTCACCTTATGAATATAATTATGACAATTTAAAACTGATATAATGAAACAGAGAAACTATCGTTTAAAATCCTTTTAGAAGACCTTAATATTAAGAGTAAATGGGTGGAGATAGTAACCATGAGACGCATGATATAAGTATTTATCTTTGACGCCACCGGTCCTATGTTCTTTCCCTAGCGGTAGTTGAACGAACAATGAATATTATAAAGAAAAAAAATTCACAACAAAGAAGAACGATAGCCATGTGAGAATCTTTTGGAGGCAAATAATCATTGAGAAGGATAAAAAAATGCCCCGGGTGAGGATCGAACTCACGACCTTAAGATTATGAGACTTACGCGCTGCCTACTGCGCTACCGAGGCTTATGAAAATAAGCTAAAGCTTACTTATCTGTATAGAGCCTTCTTTTGTATCGCATTAAAAAATAGGCACGCAAAACAAAGCTATCGATCCGAAATCGAACTTGAGGACACGCGAACGTATTTGCAAACTGTTATTCAATGACGACGATTTACAATTCAAAAAAATAATTCCTTCCTATTCATTCTACTCATACGAACCCTGGAAGTATAGTGCAATAGGTTATCCCTCCCATATGAAAGCGAAGGAATATCTCGCTGGCCTAGATCTTACTTTCCTCGTCCGACATCTCCTAAATCTTCGCAAAAAGCCACGACGTCGTTCGTTTTTCCTCTCAGATTAAGTCCGCTGCTGCCTAAAAAAGGGTTGGAATAAGGGGGATGTTTTGTTCTCCTAGAAGGCAAAAAGCAATTATCGTTCCCTAATATGGAGACGATGGCCAGACGCGAGTGGTGCGTCGGAGAAGTAATTTCCCCTTGAGATGCGACGCCTTTATCGAGACGACCGGTTTCGCTTGTCCATTATTTCCCAGCAAATGAAGCAAAAGAAGTAATTCGTCAGATTCTCTCGTTACGGAGACCGTCGTGAGGGGGCGTGGATAGATACGGTCACTATGATACGTCTTTCAACATCCGCTTAGTTACCATTTATCAATGGATGGGGTATCCATAAATTATCGTGCGAAAGAGGATTAAAGTAATTCAGTTATTTTTTAATTGAATTGGTGATAGTTGTTCTAACATGACAGATATTGGGTGCAAATGGAATGAATTGTATTTTATGGGTCATATTTCTTCCAGGTTATCCGTATAATTTTAAGAAATCATTCAACCAAGATTTATATCCTAAGCAGATTTAATAGTAGAGTTTGGATTATGAATCTATACCTCCCAAAATACTTATTAATTTTTGAAAGGGGAAAATTTAAAGACAATTACAGTTCAATCCTTGCACATTCACTCTCAAATCAAGTAATAATTCATTGTCTCATTGAGTTTTTGTCATCATTAAACTCCACGTAAATAATTATCAATTTACGTAAGGAAGGTATAAATATAGAGGGAAATAAAGTTCAAATTGTTCTTTCTCAATACGCTACCACAACTAATAACAGTGTACAGACACTGGGACGACAATAGAAAAAACCAAAAAACAGCCTCCAATTCGTATTCCTCCACTGATTACTAGGTTAAAGCTTTTACGGTAATACCCTCATGTTTAACTTCGCTTTTACAGTTTATACGTCCTTTTCCCGGCCATTAGTTTCTCATAGGATACATCCGAGAGACTTATAGCATACGTTTAGATGCCCACAAAAAAGTTGGATCGCAGGAAGTGATACGACTGAAGGACGTGATGACAATACCGAATTGATAAAACACATCACGCTCCAGAAATTCTAAGTGAGTCCGATATATTCCGCAAACATCCTATTCTCTTATAAATAGAAGTGAGATAGACCACTTACATAGACGTAGATACCATGACTGAAGAGGATATTAGGAAAAATTAACCGACAAACAATTTCTAAGACTTTTCTACGACTTCGTTTCGAACTAAATACTCAATTAACGTAATCCTTAATATAGAATATATTCGGATTATTGATAGAATTATTGGATTTTCTCGTATCTTTTATGATTAATTAATTTTTAAACTAGTAAATAAAATATTCCTGTAAAACTTATCATAAAACAAGGAGTTAGTAGTCAAAGTAGTAGCATCATATACCTAATCTGCAGAATTATATTTAACATTTTAACAATCGCTCGTAGGAAAAATGATTTGCGGTTTTATGCTTTCCTAGTAACAAGCAGTCTTTTATTACATTGTTAATGCAAGTAGTGCTTTATTTCTATTGATTTTCATCCCATGTTTTCTTTATTCAATACAATACTCGAATCTTTATATTGAATAACAGAAGTTCCACAGTTATATTCCATTGTATTCTCTAATTTGTAAGGTTTACATTGCTTTCATGAGCAGAAAAAATTATAACCGTTATTTTTGTATAAAATTCACCATTTGTCTTCCTTGCGAGAGGTTTTTTTCTCATACCGATATATAATAAAACGGTGTAACGCTGTCACCAATTAGGACTGCAATAAATCACGTAGGGGCTAGAGATCCTCTTTTAGTCAGAAAGAACGTTATTTTTATATTAACTCTCTTTCCTATTGGAGACATCCGACGAAATCCATCATCTCTCGTTTTTCCAGACCCAATTACGCACCGAAACAAAAACAACGCGCTATCAAAGATTCAGCATGCATCGTGGGCATAGCGTTATTCACTTTTTATCACGAGGTATTAGTTACACAATCCTCGGCGATCCCTGTATAGACCTTACGGTAAATCCACAATCGTAACTGTACTGAATGCTCTATATATTATCCATTGGGTTGTCAACTGCTTTGGGGAAAGGTTGAGGGCGGGTTGATGGTATTTGGAAGGTTCGCTGCACACTACCGACTCAAACCCTACCTTATTATTGTTCCTATTGACCCAAACACATACGAGTCATGGATAAAACTCGTTCCACGACAGTTGAACGCGAACGTTTATCAAATCACGCCTATGTCACTAATAATATACAGCGAATATTTTAATTGCAACAGACAACAGACAATATTGCAACAACGAATCAACAACAATACCACGCTCGTTACCATAAGCACGACAGAAGCCTTTTTACCCACTAGGCGGGAGCGGTGTTGTCTCTCCGGGCACGAACGCAACCCGGCACGCGTGATGCTCTCACTGAAAGAGAGGGAAAGAGCGGTACGTGCCTCGATTATCCCCTCTGAGTGACGGGATGACTTACTCGGGGAAAGAAGGACGGGTAAAGACGAGAAACAAACGTTCGAGACACGCAGCAGTGTTCTCGTATCCGTTTAGGAAACGATTGCATTATTAAACGTTTTGAAAGCAAGCAGCGGTGGAACAGTATTGAGAAGTTACGGAGACATATTTGCTCGATGTATGAGAGTTTTTATGTAAAGATTTCATGCGATTAATCATACGTAATGTTTCTAGGTCTTACTAACAGTTACTCTTACTGTGGTATGTGATGTGAGTGTTTGTTTTTACGTTATTTTACGGAATTTTGCTCTTTATGCAGCCTTTACTGTTTACAGAGCATTCCTTAATTCCAAAAGAGCATTCTCATGCACTCAGTACAATGATGCTTTCCTAATTCACCAACTGCATACTTCCTGCAACTTTTACTTAATCTTTTATGTCTTCTTCTGGTTAGATAGATAATTCTTTTTAATTGTTGTCTGAAGTACGATTCTTCAGTTATAAACTATATTAATAGCTTTTTAATATACTAAAATTACTTGAATATTTTTATATATCTATTCATTTCAATTTTTCTCCTGAAAAATATGTTACGCTCAGTTATACTACAAAAAGTTCCAGTTATATGGACAGAAATTAAATTTTTCCATACATTGTGATCAAATAATTACTTAACGATTTAAACTGCAACGACATCAAAATTAAAATTAACATCCTAGCTAAACGTAATGCCACCATAGTAAATATCGTGTTATGCAGGAAGAAATTATGTAACAAAATTGTC
Source organism: Pantala flavescens (assembly GCA_020796165.1). Taxonomy (NCBI): domain Eukaryota; kingdom Metazoa; phylum Arthropoda; class Insecta; order Odonata; family Libellulidae; genus Pantala; species Pantala flavescens. The sequence goes on along the minus strand of CM036881.1, from coordinate 41,039,099 downwards.
GAAATAGAAATCTTGTATCTTCTTAACTTAAATGCAAACTGTTCGAATTCCTCTTTTTAGAAAAATGCCGTTCTTCCATACCTAGAATCCAGACCTAGTTGGGAACACACCAATTTCCTTATTATTTCGTATAATTTTCCATCAAAACAGATAGGAACATCTTATTCCGTTCGTTATGACAGGAATTTCCGCTCGTACCTACAAAATAAATCGTATATGCTGGTATGCGAGGGAAGATTGCTTTCGGTAATCTTATTCCTTCTGGAATTATGAGAAATTGCTACTGAGCTGAAGCTGATATGGCACGAATTCGATCACGCTAATGTTAAATTGGTTTCGAAGCGTCCACCAAAGAGGCGAGACTCAAATAACAGACATCGGTAAAACTACCGTAATTTTGTATTTGTTCAGATCGGCTTTTTTCCAGCTCACCGTTCTCTCTCTAATCTTAGCTTTCTAATGCTTGGGGATGTAACTACTTCGTGACGAACCAATTGACTATCACATGTTCGAAAACTGACGGTTAAGCTGCTTCGTTTCTAGAAACTGCCTTAGTAATACGGTAGTCTTTTGAGTCCTAATCATAAACTACCACATACCTTTGATTCAACTACAAGGTTGGAGAGTTTCACGCAAAAATTAATACGAATAAAGTTATCGTAATGATCAGAAAAATTCTTCACTCTCGCATCGTAATAGAGTTCAGCCAGCGGCGATCCATCTAATTTATATTAGGAATTTCTGGCGTGGGAGTAAAATAACTAACAAGCCCTGACCCGGATTGAAAATCGATTTTGCTGACCCGAATATCTCCATAATAATTTAGAATAACCTCATGACGTAATCCAAAAATTTCAGGAGGAACGCAGAGATATAACTTAATATCCACTCCGGCTATTTGGTCGGCAAGGTCTTGCAAACCCTGAACTTTGCCACGCTATTCATTAAAACCTTTCTAAGAAGGTTTGCGCAACGACTTTAGCCTTTCGTTACGCTCTTACATAATTGTTGAAAAATCACCGAACGGAGAATGCAAAGGATCTCGCATTGAGAAAAGGTTGAGCAGGAATTCCGCGTAATCGATCAAAATCAAGAAAGGAAACGGCGACTTTGAAGAGGAATGCTAATGAATGGAGTCCGTAATCGATTCATCCTATACGCGAGGCCGTCCGTTGTTCATTCTTTCGAAGTGCATCGCAGATTCGCAAGGTCGTCTTGGACGTACACTCCGTCTTCATCTTCTGGTATCTAGCAATCGGGAGATCGTATGGGGCGCCTTCGAGGATATCTGAGGGTATCTCACATACCTCTTTCCCAAGGAATTTAATGTTACAAAGAGAAGTGTTTCGCAAGGCCTTTGTTATCAAACTTGCGGTCGCCGACTTGGGGATAAAAAAGCTTTAAAAACGGATAGTTTGGTTTTTTTGCTGGTTGCGTTCCTCAAGGACCTCAAATGACCAAAACGAAATGGAATGAATCCTTCCTTCACGACCTTGATTGTGGCTGAGGTGGTGAATGGAATTGGGGGAGATCAGAGGACGTGATTTACGCGAAGGAAAGAGTTTCCTTGCATTGAATCGAGTAGCCTACAGGTACTACCGGTATTGATCTCATGACCAACTGGCGGTAACATTTTTAGGGTCTCTTTATTTTCGAGCTTCAATTTATACTTGATTAAAACCGTAGTAATGTACAATAACTGCTAGGAAACCTAATATTTATTATAATACTACAGCTTTGAATATAAACAAGGGTGGTCCAAATACTATCCATTGTGCAACATCACAACACTATCATATTTGACTAAATAACATGCTCAACGTTGCTCGAAATTCTCAGAGATTACGAAATCATTTTAAAAAAGCAGTTTAAATGTGAATTAGAATAAAAATTTATGTATATAGAGTTATTTCGGGATATAGGACGTTTCATTTTTTAAAAATTCTTTCTCTTTGAAAAACATATAACATTAGACAAGATATATTTGTGCTCCTATTGGTTAGCACAAACATGGATATGAGCGGGAAACCTTGACATGGCGATGTTATGAATCTCTATGGAAACTTTATTTGAAAGGCGCTCATTCGTTTGAGTGTATATCGCGTTACGTGATCGAATTCTTGTTTCTCTAGGCTAACCAACTGGAAATGAGTGAACTGAAAGTTGTTCCAGATCGGCATAAGAGAAATTAATTAAAGTTTCTCTCGTTTATGGCACACTTCATCGACCGCACATAAACTCGCTTCATTTCATCTGACTTACAAATGATTTATGGCAAATTTTAGCATACCGGAGTACTTCAATCGAATAGTATAATGAGCCGTAAAAATCGGGATGTTTACAACCACGCACAGTAAATACATAACGGGAAATACCACACTTTTTCCAACTTGAAAACAGTAAAACTTCACGGTGTCCACAGTCATTATATACTATACTACACAGTCACTATAATCCTAACTTAACAGTTGCCGATTGGACGGAGACATTCTTATCCTATTCAGGGTTATAAATTTCAGCATCATAATTCAACAAACTTATAAATATAATTTATAAACACTTCGTAAAATGTATTATTTCCTTACTAACTTCTCCACAGATAAGATTCTTCATTACAGAATTTTAGTTTAATTCAAAGTATGTATATTGTTGTTAGTTGATTTCCGTTTAGTAAAGCAGCCACTATCGCTAAACAAATAAGTATTGAATCATTACAATAAATATCCAAAGGATTACGTAGAGTAATAAAACTTTACAAAAAAAGAAATTACTCCCTTTAAATTCCAACTAAAAGACAGACATGTTACAAGACTGATACATAAAATAAATTGCAAGGTAAAATCAATTTTATATCGTCTTTGGAACCCAGAACATCGGCGTCATAAGTCTAGCAAATAAATCACTCTACTATAGGATGATTCCATCTCTGCTGAATTACCCAACAAGTTTTCTCGGCGTCAAACAACACTGGCACTCTTTCATACGTGTAATAGAACTCATTTACTGATTCTTCCGAGTGGAATTTTACGTAATGTTACGGCAGATTTCATAGACTAAAGGTCATCTCCGCGAAAGGAAATGGTGGATTCGTGACTGGATAGAAAACGTTACGCTGATCCCGGGGAATCCTAACGGAAAGTTAGCGTGCACAGGTTTGAGACTATGTACGGTGCATAAGGCCGTAAGTGGGGCGATCTTCGACTGCACACAGCCATCACCGAGTGTTAAAAGGACATCAGACTACTTGCTACACAGATCTCATTCCACGCAAGCCCACTGTCCACGAATGAGGAGATGGCCAGACCAGATGGCCTTGACTGGAAAAGGAAAATGAAGTAATTATGCGATTAAAATTTGAGAGCTATAAATATTAATCGTTTCTGCATTCTTTCGAATCCTTCGAACAGAGATTGATGTATTACTTTCGAAATATTTGTTACGCTCTAGATGTTATCTTCTACAAAAACAATCGTGGCATTCTCTCATTGCCGGAATTTACTTTTTTATTTTTTAAATTCCTCCGCTAAATGTTGCTGGTTTTTTTGAGTGCGAGGTTTTAGTATGTTTCATGGTTTATAATACTGGTATATATTGTGCTTTCGACTTTTATATTTTTCGTTTCACTTGTTTCGTCATTAGTGTATTTCAAAATCATGGCGCGTGTTATAATTCTATTACAAAATTCTCGGAAACTATTTTCATTTTCTATTTCAGAAATTACTTCGAATACTAGACCGATATCAATAAATTTTTAAAGAAGCTGGGGCAGTAATAATATAGAAAAATCATATAAAACAAGATAGATAGCAAAACTGGTTGGTTAATTTGTTTGGTATACGTTTATTGTATTGTATGTATTCTTGAACTTTGAACCATTATTTATTTACGGTTTAGCATTAATTATTTTTACGGTTGGTTTGACGAAATAAAAATATATAATATTAGCAGATATATAAGCATCAAATATGATTATTTTTAAACACTCTACGAGATGTAAATTTAGTTGGATAAACCCCATAATGAGATCCAATATCTAAACTTTCGTGTATATAAGGGATTCAAAATTCACATTTCTTTAACAGCGCACTCTTCTTTAAACTGAGCTGAGTGACCTCGAGCAGAACTTGCGATGCGATGCTAAATAGTGAGTGCTGGTTCCGAGACAAGGAAAGATTTGTTTTTAGAGCGGGATGCACTCACTGCTGAGATCGAATTACTCTCCTTTTAGGAGAGAGTTGCAGGAGAAGCGACAGAGATGCTTCATGGCACGATTTTAGCACAACGGAGAAGACTTGACACTAATGTAGTAAAGTGTAATGTGTAAATATGAGAGTAGAAAATAGGAGAAAGAAATCCTATGAGAAAGTGGAAGAGTTGAAGCTGAAAACAAGAGGGAAATGCGTTTTGAGCGTTGCATGAATTTCACTAAAGTAGATCTGGTTTATTTTCTATTCGAGAGTCAAAATAGTATATTTCATTAATTTATTGTTTATTCAACAGTTGCTGTAATTGGCCACAAATTGTATGTTGATGTCGTATAAATAAATAAATAAACAAATAAAAAATACAAAATTTTCCCAGCCGCAGAGGAACTATCGAAAAATACTGATAATAGTATCTATTATTTTTGGCAACAAGATGATTAACCTAATATCCAAATAGATTTAAAATCTAGTTCTTATAAAATTATATATTTTGTCTCCAATCTACGATAAATAAACTCCAATAAGAAGCATCTTACGGTACAATTATGCTAGTTTATGTGACTTATTGGGTCTTTAGTCGATCTAATTCTTTAGCAATTACTGCGTTGTGGGTGGTACCGACGCTCGCCTTTGCTAACGATTCAAATTTATGTTAATTGGATATTAGACGCACAGTCTTAATAAACAGTTTGACTTCCCGTTTGAGAAGGAATTAGAAAGGCGCCAATTACGATGAATACAAACAGCGTGTGATGAACACACGGTAGAGACTATCACTCGTCCTAGATGACGATATGTTTTCCGCTGTGCAAACAATCGAGAATACACATCGGCCCATCTGTTTCAAAGCGGTCATTCCGAACGGTCTCTGCGTTTACGGAGCGAGAAAACCCGAACGAGGTCGAAATACTTCCTTTAATTGGCTCCTCCGTGTTTACTTTACTCCTTTCTTTTTGGGGATTCTTCGAAATCGGTCGGCCGAGGAAAATCCGTGAAACCCTCTCTTGGGAGGCAGGTCACAGCGGGGTGCCCGAAATGTCGATAACGCATTCTCAAGGAGTACAATTCTTCTGCTTTCGAAGGGAATCAGAACACAACGGATTGAAAATTTGGGGCCGATATCTCTATGAGAGGAATACTAATATGATTCATGCCAGTAGAAGGATAGGATGTAAGTAATTTAGCGGTACTGGTAAAAAGATAATGGTCACTTCATAAATGGAGTTTTGATCGTCTTAAGCGAATCTTCAAGGGTAGACATCATATAAGACTCGATCTGCGTTAGGAGTTCAGCAAATCTTTCGTCATTTATACCGTTGATTAATCGATATTTATTTAATAATCAAAACCTATTACAGAAAGTCTGACAATGCATGGAGGCTTCCACCAGACAACGGTCTAACTGCATCTATCTAGTTTTATTATTAATAATAACAAAACTATCACGATTTCACAATTGTTGGAAAAATCTCATCAAAATATTTATTAAATCCGGACCTGCTAGCGAGCTCAAAAGATCTATTTTCTAAGATCAAAATTTTCAGTAAATTTAATGAATCCTTACTACTTGAGAGTTTTTCAAGAACAGAATTAAAGCTCGATTTAAAATAATATCCCCATTTAAATATCAAATACAATTCGCGGAAACTATATTGGTTATTCGCTTCACTAGGATATACGCACGAAAATTGGCGTTTGATGTACGAAAAGATAATAATAAAGGAGACTAATAATAATTTTAATTCATACTCTATCTATAGGTCGATTTCAGCAGACACTTCATGAACCTTCCGACGAAAGATCGACTGACTTGATCCTTAGAAGATAATTGTCTAACGCTTGGCTGTGCTGAATATATGAAAATAATTTGTAAGAGGGTGTCACCATATGAACGTCCGATAAGAGGGTGTGAAGACAGACCCTTTCAGAGCATAGTTGTAGCAATTATCGAGAGCAGGAGAAAGGAACTTAATTGCGCCTGATGAGAACATACGTTAAAGTATTTTCTCTGCACACCTCAGCACATCAGCGATAACGAAGAAGTGACGTTCAACCCGTCGCCCTGACATCTTAAGAATACCGTGTTCAAACAGGTGTGCTCTTCGGTTGGCTTTGGTCTAATTAAAATATCTGCATTTTTCTTCGGAACGAATCTCCGGAGCGGAATGCCAACGCAACCTGACACACATCGTTTCGCACACGGTCACGACCGTTGACTTATTAATCCAACGCGCGAATTTACGCCCGTAACACTTCTGCGGAGAGGCGGATCGGTTCCGAGGAGGATCCCCATGAGGAAGTTGGCCATGAGGAACCGGAATGGAAAACCGATCGATTTGTCTCGTAAAAAAATTCGCGAAAGGGTCGCTGGTCAAACGTCTCCGACCTTTCGGAAGGGAAATTTGCCGGAACTGAGGGTGACGCGGTCCAGTGACCACGCGAAACTGGTGTCGGAGGTGCCTTCTGGTTTGGTCGGTGGAAAGATCGCAGATTGGATTTGGGGCTTTTTCATTAATCCCGATTTTTCGCACTATCGAATGCCATGGTTACAGGTCCAAGGCGGCAAATTGGCAGCAGGTGATATCTTAGGATCGCGCGCAATCCCTAATCCAATTTCAAGGTACCTTTAGTCACAGAATCCCTCAAGCAAAAGGGTCCACTGAATCGTGAAATTAATTTAATTGCATTCTTAAAAAAACGCAATATTTTAACGCTAATACTACTAACGGTTTTCAGCATCAGACTTCAATCAGTCGTAAAATTTTTCCGAATGCAAACACGTAATCTCCTTAAGATTTTTCAAACAGACATCACACATTGGTCGATTTGAAATTTAAATGAAATCTCTTCTTCTGATGAGAAAGTAACTGTTCGACGATTTGGGACGATAAGCCCTTAAGCAATTAGAACGATTGATTCATAGCAATTAAAGTGTTGCACGATTACAGTACTCCGTACAGGATGAAAGGCTGTCATTTTTTTCCAATTTATAAAAGAGAATAAGTTTCGCTTTATAGGAAAGGCAAACTTACGAAGTTGATGGAGAAGGTGTTTTTCTTCCCTTCAGTTATGATTCCGTTGAGGTGAAGTGATAATCACTTGAGTCGGAAAAATATTCTTTCGGTCTCACCTGTAATTAAAGAGAAACGAAAGTTATGAATTTGTTAAAATACACAGAACCTCAAACTTGAATTGATTTTACCGAAATTTTTGCAACATATTTACATACAAATTTTCATAGGTATTGCTCTAAAATTAAAAAAGAAACAATATGTATCTTTCAAAAGTAGCATTATTCTTCCTCTATAAAATAGTCACAGTTAATTCATTAAGATAATAAGTACAGTTATAACTCATGGGCCATTTGGCTACTCATATAGATTCTTCTGTAGTATGATCGCGATAGATATGAGATCTAAGTAGAATGATAGATTGTGCTATAGTACGTGTATTTTAGTAAATTAATAGGGTAAACTCAAGTATATTAAGTTTAAAACCGATAATTTTCGTCAAGACATCGTCCCGATAAAATATCCATGGAAAATATCACCTTGTAAAAGTAAACATAGTTTGATATAGTATAAGTAAACATAGTCGATAAAACTGGTAGCATTTATCACATTTTTAAGTCAAATTGTTTTTTACCGTCAATCAACAGTTTGAGAAAAAAATGCGATGAATAGACAGAAAAACTGCAGGGCCGAGAAACAGTTATCGTAATGAAATTTGCTGATATTTTGTATGCATATATTCACGCGAATAGAAAACAGAGACCATTTGGGATTCGCAAAAAATACGAAAAAAAAATATCCTTCTGGCAATTATGAGCGATGGAATTGATGGGAACCGCTATTCCACAGATTTGGGCTTCTTCATCAGTGGACTTCTGGGAAGATCTACTTAAAAAAATCTTCAGAGACGAGTAAATTACTATGATGATACAACCATACGCCCGTGAAAATGGTAAGTAAAATTAATTTTACGATATTTCCATCCGTTTCCCACGATACGCGGAGTTTTATACGTTCCGAAATCTGCCGTTTGAGGACCAAAAGGGAAGATCAATGTCCTTTTCGCTTCAAGGGCAATCTTCCGTCTCCGAATTTCGCCATTGCTGGAAAACCGGAATAAGTGTGCCGTGGACCTCGAATTCGACGATGACCCGAGGGCATTCTGGTTCTGCGAATCTTTAAGACTCTGTCTCGATATCCTACGGCAAAATCTTAGGCATTTAGGTTGTTGTATGACAGCTGAAAGGTGCAGTGCCGGATATACAGAATGAGTTTATGTGACAACTGCCTGAGGACTGGTGCTTTAACTCCTGAAGATATATGTATAAGCCAAATATTTGTCTCCGTAAAAAAATATATGAGTTTGCCTTGGCTTGTGAAATTTTTGTGATGTTCGTCTACCGACAAAAGGGATTATATATAAACAGAAGAGATAATATATATTAGAGATTATATTATAGAAATCAGATCATATCCCAAATCCTTTCATCATCTTATATAGTCAACTATGAAAATCACAGTATAACTGAAGTAAAAAATAGAAAACCCAATTGTCCCTTTACAATAAAAGCAACTATTTTCAAGGACATGACATGACTCAGATTGAGTAATGGGTCGACGAAAGTGAACTGCAAGATACACCCACATAGGGGAAGTTCGGTGAACTCCTTATCTAGCCTTCAACTTTCCGCGGTCGAAAAAAATTAATTGAATTATAAATACGAAGTACTACGAGAGATTTCATGCAGACGATAAAAAAAACAAAGTTGAAAATACAGCAATGTAAATAAGAAATTCACTCCCAATTATCTACCGAAGTATTCTGATCAGACTAAGAACTATTAGCCACCAAATAGAAACATAAATATAGGCAATAATAATGAAAACAAAAAAAAGCAAATTTTCTAATTCTAAACACTACGTCATGTTTTATAGCACTATATACGAGAGTTAGAATGTTTACATTTCTCACACCGCTGACATTAAAGCAGACTTACTTCGTTATTAATGTATGGAGAGAAATTTAGGCCAATGTAGCCAGTCCAAGCCCAAAATAAACAACCTCAATCCGTCCTCTTAACAATGGTTACAAAACTTTCAAAGTTTCCTCGTCTGACACGAATATAACGAGGATTTTAAAGAAAAGAGGATGCAAATGAGTATGTATGGAGCCCAGTGAACCCCTCGAGAGGTGTGAGAAAAGTTATTTTCTCCACTACACCGGAGGAGGAAGATATTTAAGAGTACGTATGAAAGACATCTGCTTTCGAATGAAGCTTTTCTGCATCGTTTGATCGGAGTCTTGCCATTTTATTTGGGAAAAATTTTAATGACTTATGCGGCTGCATGCTCGTCTACTAGAGAAGATGATAGCTATAAAACATGATGGTTCTTATATATATAGAAAAAGCATTGAAGTAACTGACTTGAGGGCATCTTGAGGATTTGAAAGTCCTTAATACAACTACTCACAGCAGAGGCCTCGCTTAAGAGATGTATTGTTAATAGGTTTCGCTTTCTATGAATTTTTTTGCTTTCTATCGAAGTGGGAAATGTTAGGTATTAATCTACATCTTTTCATTTCATTTCAAAAAGAAACAATAGCGTCAGTTATAAAACCTTACTCGAGAGGGCTTCGAGTATGGATTTTAGAAGAAGGAATACTAGGATTTCGTAACGAAAAGACTTATAAGAACAAGAAACCTTAAACCTCCTTTCCATACAATTCAAGATTCCTTTAAAATTTAGTGGAGGTGAAAGTTAATCAGAAGCTTATAGGTTAAATATCAGATGGAGCAAAAAGATGTGAGGATTAAATATAAAATATATTATTTTTAAATCTAGAGGATTAAATCATGGAATACCTCAGATACTGTTGGTATCTTCCATTATACTACTTCAACGTCAATTTAGTCCACTGAATATCAAAGTCATAATGGTAGGATAAAGAAGATGAATCGTATGTGGAACTATTATACCTCTAGAAATCAAAGTTCATGCATTGGCAATAAAAATCAGCGTCCTAAATACTCAATTACCAATGCGCTTTGGAAAAGGTATGAGAGAGGAACGAAACCCTTATTGCAATAAGTCGTTGCATTGCCATTTGATCTCCTGCAGCGAAGTAGACTTCTGCTCTCAATCTATACCCTCATCGTGGAATCTCTTTCCAATGATTGGTCGTAGATATGAGCTCCATTCACACTCGGGAGGGAACAATGGGAACCGTTAAAGGCGACTCATTCACCGAAGAGAGTCCTTTGAGAACGGTGCAATGAAATCCCCCCGTGAACGGGGGAAAGAGATGCAGAGAAAGCTGCCGACGGCGGTTATTAAAGTCCCTTGCGGAAATACCCGCTGCCGCATTCCGAGGTCCATTTTTTCTGCAGCTCGATTCGCTAAGTGTCCACACCACATTCACCTTCTAAACCTACTTCTGCGGGATAAGAGGGTTGAAGGAACTCCCTTTCGGGAGAGATAAAGGATTGTGATTCAACAGCCCGCGGTACATTGGTCTCAGGACGAGTTAAGTTTAGTACTACTTAGGAATATATACAAGAGACACAAGAAAAATCAACGCTAATACTAAAAGAATATTTTAGACTATTTCTTCCCTTAACATTCCAACAAATGTCACGACCAGAGGATGCTAAATGCATATAAAGGCATTGAAAAACGTAACTAAAGTGTTACATTTCCTATTTAATATTTTTCCTTTAATAAATTCGTAACCTTACTCGAATAATACGAGTGCATAGGTGCAATAAAACGAATAATTTTACTAATTGGTACATTATTTTGATTTATCTCAAGGAACAAAGAAAGATAGAGACTATTAATAGACTAGACTCTCCTCATAGACTATTATCAACTCTCCATATATGGTCAAGACAAGTGCGATACTAATTTTCATTTACGTTTAACAGCAAACACCCTTATAATGCCTCATTAAATAACAGCTTTTTTCACGTAATTATCGTGCTATACCAACAAGGACTTCTGCTAACGATACTTCTTCATAGAAGGAATCCAAAGGCTAATATCTAGCACCTATGAGTATTTTTTCTACCGATTTGTTCATCTTTTTGATCAAGGTTTCGCAATTATTAAAGTCTTTAGGCTCATTGGGTATTGATAGAAGACACTCTGTAATTTTATTTCATTGCACATAAACGAAGGAAGAGCGACGTACTTTAGAATATAATTTCTTTCGAGCGATCCTGAAAGTAGGAAGTTGAGGTATGAAATTGAAAGAGTACAAAAAACTGATCGAATGGTGAGTGTATATAGAGCTAGATGGTGCAGGCCATAAATATATAATCGAAGGGTGAGAGACGTTAAATCAAGACGTTTAGAAAACCACTTTCCCGACTTGCTTCCGCGTTTTCGCGGTAAACCTCGGAACAAAACAATAACCCGGACTAACGGCATTCAATCTCCTTATATACGGAAGCCAAGACAATGAAATTATTGTATTTAAAACCCTAAATTGCCGAAATTCGAGATGAGATTTTGAGTAATATTTCTATCTGCATATCTATTTGAATCTGCATTTCGGGAGTTGAAGTCTCCAACAAATAAGGGTTCCTGTGATAGTTTGTAAGACCTGTAAAAAATTGCGCATACGTATCCAAGATGAAATATTTTTACGTAAAATCATAGAATAAATTGTCAATACTGTTCCAAAAGTAACCAAATGAACCCAAATAACAACAGAAAACGGGACGAGGAAGACTAAGCGATAAGCTAAAGCGATAACCAATTCATAACTCTAATAATAGAATTCAAGAATAAAATGTAACTATGTAATACATGAATAAAGGAAAGCTAATATTTAATTAACCTTCAGCGTTTCATCTTTGCATAGTGTTACATGAAGTCTTAGTTTTCATATTTCACCAAATGTAGCTAATGTTATTGATATCCTTATTCTTGTAGTTTATTAATATTTGATTTATTACGAGATAAATCTCCTTGTCTTAAAAAGTATCTACCCTTACTTTTTACATTTTGAATGGCGAAGAAAAGGAAGCACAAAAAGTTCGTATAAACTTAACTGTAAACCAAATAAATGCATAAGAAAAAGAAATTTACATCCCACTATTATGGGAGCGTACATAGTCAAAATTTTGATAAAATCATACGTGATTTAAATTTAGGAAGCGTATTATAACAATTATAAGTATTTAGGATATTACTCAGAAACTCTCGGCGATTTTAGCGTGTACCATAATCTACCACCAATTCATGCGAATCCTAAATCTCAGGGGGTGTTTAGTATCTCTTAACCATTCATTACGCGCTTTGAGTACGCGATAATTTGTCCGCTTGGTCATGAAACGTGACTTCCTCGTCGAAATTAACTCGGGAGAGAACTTTCTGCGAACTAGCGGAATCGTTTTATGGGTCGTATGAAACTGCTTGAGGCGTGCACCTTGCGCATGTAATGGATCTATACGAGAGAGATTGATCGATCAGTCAATCAGGGACCAAAGAAATAACTTTTATGATCCATGCACCGGTGATGACCGGTGATGGAATGCTGTCGAAGGCAGGAAGAAAAATATCGGTTAATGGATGCGGTATTGCCTGGAATACTTGCTAAAATGAGCATGCGTCGACCTCGTGCCGTAAAGGCAATAAAGTTGTAGCAGGATGGAGAGAGTACAGAATTGGGGCGGTGGTTGTATTGAGATGTACGATGAAAGTTTGCGGTATACTTGTAGAGGTGTTTTTGGGACATTACTTGCCGATGAACCCTCCGACCTAATTATGGAGCAAAACCAATTGAATTACGAAGAAGATATACAAGAATGAAAAACAAATGAGTGAAAAGGTTGTAAGACTAAGTGCAAAGTGAAAGGACGAGGTTTTTCTTGTACATGATAACACTCTTAGAAAGGACTAAATGTATCTCATCATCAATCGATTTTAGTAACATGTAAAAATAGTTGGACTCTTTCTAATTTAATAAATACGTCTCCTTTTTTAGTCTTACAGAGTGATTTAAAGAAACGATTATTCAGGAAAAAAAGGAAAGGTATCATAAAGTTTTCCAAGCGTTTTCCTTCACTCATTTTCCTATCCTTGAAAGCGTTAATTTAAAAGTCATCAGATAACCTAGGTACAAATTACACTCATTCAGTGTTTCGTAATTGCATTGCTTGTTCAATAGAATTAAACGATCGTTACTTAGCTTCCAGAGTAATTTCTTTTTTTCCTTTTAAAATTCTGCGTCGTAGGAGACTTCAATGACTGTCACAATTTCATCTGACAATTTTAAACAAACTTCATGACCTGAACGTAAATATTCACCTGTTGCAAAACTGAGATTTAAATTGGTAATATTCCAATTACTTCACGCATAGTCTGATTATCAGGGAAACATGTGGGCGAGTGCGTGAATGTTACGCAGAAAACAAAACAAACATAGCAAACCAAAAGCTTCCACCGTAACTATGGATAAATCTGTCCATAAAACCTAGTACTAAATTCATCAACACATTACACAACAAACTGTTAACATTTTAAGTTCAAATGGATGGTTTATGCCCAACAAAGTTCCTCATGGGCAAGCTAGTCAAGAAGGGAAAGGCTGCGATACAATTTGCAGTTGAATATCCCATTTTAGTAGAACATGCTCATGTAACTATCCAACCTCCACGCAAGCTCCCTCCCTTGGGCACAAGCCTCCATCTGCTTCTGCTCCATTTGGCAGTCCTTCGTCCCCCCGCTCACGTCCGTCCTTGATCGGTATCGAATCCTTACCGATTATCCGGGGAAGAGCGAGCGCGGTTTTTTGCCGCCGCGGCGAACGCGGAAGTCCCCTTATGGGGAGGCCCAAAGAGAGCGGGCGTTGTCGGGAGAAATTAACCCGTCTGGGAAGTGATTGCGCTTGAGAAGGGGAAATTTCCGACGGCGAAAGTGAAACTCGGCCGGCACGTGCCCCTTTGGTAGCCGATTCTCTCTCCTTATAGACGCCGGCGCCAGATATAGCGGTCACCTGTTACGTCCCGTCTCTCCATGCAAATTGTAGTCTCGTATGCTTGACGCACTCTTCCTGACTGAGTATGGTAAATGCTTGGATACCGAGGATCTCAGCGCGTGCTGTTCATGTAATTGGTTGACGCATTATTGCCTTACAGAGAGACAGTCTGCAAGAAAGTTTCTATGTATTCGAACTGCATGCACGCCTTATGTATGTGATATGGAAACGCAGCTCAGACTTTATATTACGGATATATAACGGATAGCGAGCATCTATCAAATTTCATTTAATGAAGTAAACAAAAAAATACATACAAAACAGATCAGTATCTAGCTGCAATGTAACATTTTGTATTTATATATATTTACGAGTAAAGGTGTGCTTGCTTACAGCAAGCAATCGAAAAATATATCTTTTAAAAGAATGTATGATCTTCCGAAAGACTTTATTCGGATGAGTCAAGCTAACTAAAGGACAGTTTCGCAGCTGACAATATACTGAATTCGATTTCCCATGCATTTTGTACGGCAGCGTTATGCCCGCCCTGGCGTCGAACCAAGGCCATCCTACGAAAATCACTGTCATCCTTCGCTTATGTATGATAACCCGTATTAACATCAGAAATTTCAAATCGAAATAACCTAAGGAAGTATCTCAAAATGAGTCCTTATTTCCCTATGCATTTCATTTGAAATATTTGTTAACGCCCCCTCGAATTGAACCAAGGACCATATAGGACATTATTACGGTCGCTTTTATGTAAGAATGGTCCTTTTTATGACTGTGTGAAATTTTTAAACCTCTGCGCGGTCGGGAAATGTCATGAAATGCTTTCAAGGATGTTGTCAATGCTTTCCATACGGGAAAAATCGAGATTACGGGTCGCTCTTGAATCGAACCCATGGCTTATAGGCACCTGTTAATTTTTAAAATCGTACATTTTATACGTATCTATAAACGTAGAAAGTTTGAATGATCTATGAACGATATTAGGGGTGCTACGATTTTTCGAACTTTGAAAATATTTCACCACCTGGCATCGAACCCATGACCAGTTGTACGTATAAAATAGCATTTTTTCGTAGAAATTCCTGATGACAATAGCGCTATGAAATCTTATTGTTCTAGCTTAATGGGAAGTATTTTAAAAATTATTTGAAAAACGGCCCCATGCATTCTTAACGGGGAAAATCGAGATTACGGGACGCTCTGGAATCGAACCCGTGACACATAGGCAACTGTTGATTTTTTTCAAAGTACATTTTATATGTATCTTTACGTGTAAAAAGTTTGAAAGATCTATATTTCATATTTATAGAGCTTGGATTTTTCAAAATCCGAAAGTATTTCACCTCCTGGCGTCGAACCCATGACCGGTTTGACGTAAGCAATAACATTTTTCTATAGATATATATAGTAGCAATAGCTATATGAAATCTTATCCTTCTAGGTTAATGGGAAGTATTTTTAAAATCATTTGAAAAACGGCCCAATGCATTCTTAATGGGGAAAATCGATTTTTGGGGCCTCCTAGAATCGAACCCATGATAGGTAGGGTGGATTTCCGAATTTTTCCTAGGTGAGATTTAGTTGGCCATTACGGAAAAAAATCGGCGGCTCCGTGGCCCCAGCGGTTTGGGCCTGACATTAATATACTATATATATATATATGTTATATATATCCCCCCGAAGCGTCTATATGTATAGATATATCCTGCAAAAGGCTTCTCACTGTATGGCAGAGGGTGAATACACGAAGATTTTACATTCCCAACTATTATTTTTACGTATCTACCGTGGAATTTTAATTTATATGTTAAACTGTTTTTCTTGCACTATCGAAATGGAATAAATATTACTATTTACGCATTATACAACCCTACGAACATTATAAAAGCGTATTAATTCCTAATCTAATGTAAAAATAAATTAATAAAATCTAATCGAAGCATTAACTGTTCAGCATCCTACAAGACGCACAATTTTTCGTATTGTAGTACATCCCTTCCATCCTCAGAGCTCAAACACAATATGATGTTACCTAACCTCGCAAAAACATTCATAACTACATGTTAGTTCTTTTTTACCGTGTTTTACTTACGTAACAGTCGACGACCGTTGCCTCGGAAGCAAAAAAAATCTAGAAAGAGAGAGATGGCTATGCATAACCAGCAGCTATGTTACCAGAGGTGAATGAACGAGTCGATCTTGCAGCAACCGAATCTCACGCGAAAGTGGAGATTTTTTTATCCGCGCTCTGCTTCAACAGCTCCAAAGATGATTTCATAACCTGCCGAATTTGTTCGTAAGCATCGGTTAAGCGTATTCGCCCTATATCTGTCATCTCTCTACATGTCGATGACTTTTGAGAAGCCAGAACGTACATATGGAAACCATTCTATAATAATCTCTAACCCATTATATACATTGAAGGATGAACTGAAACCAGCTGAAGCTCAGTCTTCAAAACCAACGCTTGTCATTATATTTTTTATTATTTATATTATATTTATTATATATATTATATATTTGATAGCAATTATTATTTCTCGATTAAAATACTTAAAAAAAGTAGACGTGAATACTTTCCAGGTTATCGTTGTCTTTAATGTTGGCTATTGAAATGCAATCCTTATTGAGGCAGTTTTTGAAAATATTGCGAATTATTAAAAATGATTTTGTTTATTTTGCAAATCGATGCAAGTAACCAATAAACTGATTTTAAATCAGGAACACATGAATTTTGAGATTTTCACAAGTGAAAAAAAGTATTACTATATATCATTGAGTTTTTAAAAAATCCTTCATACATGAATCACAAGAGAAAGTTAAAATCAAGATTCCCAATAATCACCAACTCCAAACAATTGTAAATCAAAACCAATGACTGACGATAAGATGTGATCATTGGAATAAAGAGATACGATTGTCTCACCAAAAATGATTAATCTTTAGATGTACACAAGTCTTATAAAACAGCAAATTTAATCCTTTTCTATTCCGAAGTTCGAGAAGAAAACCTAAAAAGCTTTCGTCACAATCGAAACTTTCGAACACAGTCTTCCGAAACCAGTAATCGTAAAAATAAACACCTTAAAGCCATTCAATTCAAGCGATCACGACCTCTTTACAACAATGCAGTCAGACCGGGGACCGGTAGGCGTAAATTTTCCGATCCTTTTAAAATATGATACGATTACTCCGGTGAATACACCTTAAGATCCATGTTTATATTTTTTGCCCCCTGCCCTCGAAGGTTTCTTTATCAGATGTTGGGAGCTATGGACTTTTATGGCTTCCGACAGAGGATCGCAAAATACCTTTGAAAGGTCAGCAACGACAGCGCAGTTGCCGCCGTGGCTTTCACCGACGTGTCGACATTTTGCGCGCTTTTCTTGGTCACCTTGATTCGGTGCACCGAGGGCCGCGACTCGTCCGATATCGAGCCCAGATGTTCGGAAATAAAACTTAAGAAGCAGCAAGGAAAATATGAACGAAAAGCTCATAGAGTACATTGTAATTCAGTATAATATTAGAAAATTATTGAGATTGAAATATCCCCTAATGATTCAAGTGCTAATAATGGCGAGAATAACTTCAGAGTTATTAGTTACGTAACAGATTTTGCGTATTCTTCTGTATGTACAAACTAACTCCTAGCAACGAATTCCAATTTTTTTAAAAACATGAAAATTATTCTTTAAATAATTTTCGTCCTCTAATCATAATATTCAGTTCATTACCGGGTAAACAACACACAGGAGATGGATTTCGTGTCTCTAATCCCACGATCTCAACTGAATGATATGAATTATACTTAGCTAATAATAAAAGCCGAGCAGGACAGGGAGTAAATATCAGCGTATTTCTAATTCAAGTCGATTTCCAATTGCATGATAAAAAATCTCGTCTACTATTGGTAATTTCAATGCCTTGAATACCTTAATGTGTATAAGAAAATATAATACAACACTCTAAGCTTGCAACTTTTGCTAAGATTTAAAGCAATCTGAAAATGCAAGCTCTTCTTTTCTTTACAAGTTTAAATGGGTCTAAGTAATCGTTAGATTCACTTAAGATGTCCTGGGCTGTAATGATATCAAATACCTCATCCGAATACAAGCATATCCCAACTATGCTATGTACTTCCTTTCAATACTGCATCGAGTACTGACTTAGGGTTTTATAGTATCTATACTAATATTGAAGGTAAGCCGATTAAGCCATCCAAATTGAAACCTCAATCCAAGGCACCTTAATAGTTCAAATTTCCTTCTTCTAGCCTCCATTCAGCTATTTCAAACGTTAAAGTTCGTGCTTTTGTTGGAGAGAATAGGATTTATCTATTAGCGATTCATGGTCATAGCGAATTCCGTGTCGACGAAAGAAAAGCTGCACGAAGCGATGGGAAAAGCACGCGAGAACACGGGAAGAAGCTGATCGAGATAAGGTGTATACAATGCGTGATTCCTGTATTGAGTCCTTTCAAAGACCCTGACATCATCAAAGACCTGCGACTTTCATGTTTCTATCTCTTGAAACATAATCATATCACGAAGTTGCTAGGTTACCACCGAGGATGCATAATCATCGGAAAAGAAATAATGCTGAGGTTTAAACTATTATTGGCAATAATTCCTAAGTTAAACGATGACAGTGTTATAGCGAAGATGTATTTTGAGAAATGAGGAACACACCTATCAATTAATGGGAACTGTGCATACGTGTAACTTGTATAAATGGATGGAAGGATGTTTATTTTATCGAGGACTGTGGATTTACGAATTAAACTACTGATTAACCACGAAGCCTACATACTCATGAGAAAAAAAGGGATGATTCTATTAAACAAATTAACCTGCGACGAATGTTTGCTTAGCCATTAGCGGAGGCTTTTTATATCCCGTCTGACATTAGCAACCAATAACTCTAGGAGGAAGAACGAACGTTTTATGAGGAATGAGATGGTTATCGTACTCCACTATTTTAGCCGGATATTTTCTAAAAATAAAACCTAAGCTTAAACAATAAAGTATATAAATATCCTTTAATGAAACGTGATCGAGACAAAGTTCAACGACTAGTTGAATTGGAAGCGATGGTACAAATATTTAAGATAAAAATATCGACAAATGATTTTTTAATAGACAATAATTATAAATAGTGTAACAAAACAATCCGATTGCATTCAGAAAATAAGCTATAATTTTAAACATCATACTATATCTGATTGCTGATTTATCAGGGAAAAGAAAAAGTTCGACGGTAGCAATTCGAAGAATTACCTCTCCATATTGGCTACCCAAGTTCTTAATAAAAATTCCTTAATCTTCCTTTCCTCGTGTTGCAAAAGAAGGAAAACACAAATTGCTTCCTTTTCAGTTCCTGGATGTTCCCTTACCCTTCCACTTCCCTAAACAATTTTCTTCGCATAGCAAAGCGGTGAAGAATCGAAAAATGGATGAGGAAAACGTTTGGAAGAACCTGAGGCTAATGACGCAAACGGAAAAAGAAGAAAATAACCCAAATCTAAACGGATTTCGGATTGAAATAAAAAAAAGCAGCGATATAATGAAGAAGATTGGCACGCAGAGGATGTGGGTTGGATAATGTGTTCCAGAGAAAAGAAAGACAGTAGGGATTTAAAACGATTTTGAAATAGAAAATAAAGGAAAAATTTGAAAATAACTTACGCTTATTACGAAAAAAAATACCAAGAGACACTGCAATAGATCTAACTCTTCAAACTTGAGATTGGGTAAGCGAAACATGCTTTAAATCTAGGAAGGTGATCAGATGGTATATATGGTCCTGTTAAGATTATGAAATCCAGTAGTTTTTTTGTAAGGTTATATCGATTACTGCTTTTTTCTGCGATTATTGAGTTCCTTAATCAATGCCCATGAAAATTACGAAATATAAGAACAATTGTTCCTAAGTTCCTACGCTCAAAATGCACCTAATGCAATAAAAAAGCTATTAATTGTGTCCTTCAGTTATGATCAATTCTGCCCAGAAATAATGTACTTTATTTACACACTTTATACAAAGGCTTGTTAATTTAAATGAAATTTTCGCTCACGAAAATAAATCAGATAAAAATTATTTACGTAGAAGCGGCGGTTTATTTGAATTGGCAGAGGCAGCAAATGGAAAGAAAGTGAGAGTAAATTAAGGAGAAGGAATACTGGGAAGCGATTGAGATGCGATGGAGAAGAAAAAAGATAATAGCTACCTCAGGAAGAGATCCGCCATTACCAAATACTCAAGACCAGGAGTCAATCTCCTCGAATACAGGGATTAAAAAACCTCACGCTCAAAGCTTAAGACCAAATTCTGAAAACACATATTGGACTTATCTTGGACATCTGTTTGATGTTAAATGTCTCCAAATCAGCTAAGAGATTTACAATAATTTCACTTACGATGACTGTACTGCAATTAATAATTATTGAAAATTTATTGTGAAATGCTACTGTACATGAAAACGATAAATTTGTGGGCAAAGAATAAAAATCTTTTTTATTATATGAAAATTTGACTACAACCTCCAGGCAGAAATATAAATTAACCACTATGTATCACGAATAAGCACACTTTTTACGACGTGAGTATAAAGAATATGTAATTTATCATTATTACATACATATTACTTTAACATACATTCACTCTATTCCCTAAAATCATAGATTATAAAGGACAGGAGATTTATCTATGATATATTAAGCACGAAATGTAAGCCTCAATTTCATAGGAACAAAACTATCATCAGTAATAATTGAGTTATAAAGAGGAAAATGTTCTATCATGTCTTACAGTCGTTGAAGTCTCCTTTCAGCCTAACAAAGCTGTACAGTTTAGTAATAGAATGTTAACCGGTTATATACAACCCTGAGGTTATCTATTTCCGTATGAAATGGATTAGATTTTTGAATAGAGAGGGGAAAAGATAATCAGATGCTGAGAACCAAACGCTCGAGGCTCGATGGCCCTCATGCCACTTTTTTTAAAAGAGTTCTATAGCCCTAGATTATTGACCGCACCTGCTTCGAAATCATTTCTACTTTCTGGGAGGAAACTTTTTTGGTACCTAATGACATCCAAAGATGACCCTCTAAATTGAGACAAATGACGATCAAAGTGAAAGTGAAATGTTAAGTATCAGTTACCTCTATGTTATGGAAAATGATTTCAACTTTAAAGGGTACGCAAATTCTTTAGTTCAGTGAAAATAACTGGATAAAAGAATGTATTTATCTATACTTTACTTTTAGAATTACAATCTGCCCGAAATTTTATAAATATATTTAATTGTTCCTACATTTCTTTAGAAATATACTTTTTATCAAACACACTTGAGGAGTAAATTTTTCTTAAGTGAATCTTACAGGTCAACATATTAGAATAACTAATAAAGTTACTAAATAAAATATGAAAAATGTGAGACTGGTATCTTTTTCTATCCAGTTCCTATATTCTTTATTAAGATAAATGATTTTAGATAACGGCCGGTTCTGCAAGAAATACTTCCATTTTCATCTATCCTCAAGAGATAAACCCCTCCAGCGTAACAATGTATGTATATCTCGGGGCAACAAAGTTTCATGCTTGAAGTAGAGGGCAATATACTTGCAGACACCATCATGCTCGAACCATGCTCCTAACCTCGACGGAAAGATAGCTTCCCACATACCTCGCCTCAAATCATGAGGGAAAAAGAAACTGCATCTGGGAGGAAGTTATGAAAGCTGTGCAGGTATTGTTCGTAGTTTCTCTTCTCGTGTGCAAGGACCATAGAAACCTCAGGAATACTTAAACCAATACCTAACTTAGGAGAAACAGCGGAACAGTATGTTTACAACTGCTATCTTTGTTTACATGCAAATCTTTCGATCGATAATTTCAATATTACGTAAACTATAAACGCTTAACTTAAACACTAATGTCAGAAAATGAAAACGATGTACTACAAGAACTTTTTGTCGAGCTATGGCTACATTTTGTTAGATTATTGCCACTTTCAATCTTTTCTTATATCATACGCTTAAAACAAAGACGTAGATAATTCCCAGTTATGTTTACGTAAACTTCATTCTTCTCGTATGTAATCGGAAGTGGATCTTCCTTCCCTAATCGGTTGCCTTACGAACTTGAACGCCTTGCCTTACTTATAATTACACACTAGTTATGCAAATCGTAGCCCTGGATTCACTAATCCGTGTCCAAGCTAAACCTTCGACTAGAGCGATGGCTAAAACATGTAAATGTAGACAAATTTAACACGGGAGCAGGCATCCAACGGAGACGGTGAGAAAGAGCTAGGCTTCGGTAGAGGGACGATTTCGGGCCACCGACAAACTCGGTCAATTTGTCCGACAAACATGTCCCCTCAATCTCTGACACACATCGCAAGGTAGAAGAGACCTCTGGAAGAAGCGTCAACAGACTTCCGATTTTTTTCTAGGAAATCCCACACAAAAACGTAGATGCGGGCATCGGGTTTTCGGCACCGTCTTTTCTCATAGAGTAAACGGAAGGAAGAGTGGGGAGAGGGAACGGTGGGGAAAAAAGCAATCTAGTGAGGAGGGTCGAAGAGGCGACCGGACGTGGTTGAGGGGGAAGAGGTGGGAAGACTACCAAGGACAACCGGGTCCTGCGGTAATTGCCCTGGAGAAAGCCCTCTGAAAGCCCGCGAGAGCAGTGCGGCGCTGGGAAATCCAAGAGTAAAGTGCGGGAGTATGGCAGGGGATGACTTCCTACCCTCTTTGAGGCGCTGTTCTCGACATCCCTTGATTGGATCGATGTTACTTTTTGGTTTGTTAATAAACAGTGTTCTGATGGACGGAATCTCCAATTACGCTCGTATATTAGATTTCATAATAAGTTACTTTGATAGGTAGATGAACTCTTTTATTTGCGAGGTTAGGCCTATTGAGTTTTCTTTTATTGGTTTGCTCTTTCAACTAACTATTTTTGTGGTTAGACGTATGTGAACACTAATACCTACGTAATGCCTACTCCTTCACAAGCCTCGGTAGCGCAGTAGGCAGCGCGTAAGGCATAATCTTAAGGTCGTGAGTTCGATCCTCACCCGGGGCAGTTTTTTAAATCCCCACTAGCCTTTTAACTACGCTTGAAGTATGACTTTACGGGAAGCAAATTATTCAAATTCGTGTATGATACTTTTATCTCATAGCTTTCTCTATCAATGGCTTGAATTAACGTACTTATTACTAAAATTATTTTTTCCCCTTCTTTTATACTTGTTTACTTCCCTTCATCAGTCATATCAACCCAGTGATGAAATCTGCCAAACCACACACAGTCTTTTCTAATAAATCTAATTATATCTTCTATCTTATTCGGACCATAAAATGTTATTATCATGTCATAATTCATATTATAAATACCTAATAAAATGCATTAAAAGTAGACTATTACATACGACAATACATTGATGTCATTATATACGTTAATTTAATGTATACAAACATCCTATATACCTCGTTATCCAAACACAGTTCACAAATCTCTAAAACCCGCTCTATTTCCATGGATACGTATTCTATGCAATACACGTGCTATGGTTTAGCAGCGAATTTCTTCGATTTAATTGACGTGTCCCCATTCTCTGCCGATGCACATACCAATCCTCGGTAGTCATCTGATCATACTCCGGATGGACTACGATACGAAAGGCAGACGGTTTGAGAGTGTACTCATCTCGGATAGGTGAAAATACGATGGAGACGAGAGATAAGAGGGCAAGAAGTGGGGCGACGGGAGAGAGATGCAGAAGGCAGAGGGGGTGGATGAATAGTGAAATACAAATGGTGTGGTTTACGAGGGGTAATTTGTCCGAGTGAAGAGCGCCGCCCTGGTGGTAGAAAGGGGCCACGAAGTGGGATCTGCCCTGGAGGTGCAGGTGAAGGGAAAAGTGAAGATGGCACGACGTCGAGGAGGGAAAAAAGAGATATACCAAGTGGAGCGGAATGGAAAGATGAGTAATAGTCGAAGAAGTTGCAGACACGATATTCAGAATAGGTAGTTTTTCGGCGGATGAAGAACGAGAGGTTGTATTAGCTTAGTTGGCAATTAAAATACTCGTATTCATTAGGAAAATAAGACGTAACGGAATTCTAAAAATATACTGAAATATCCAACTAAGGAAGCCGAACTTTTCTATTCCTTGGGCTTTTTCAGTCATGAGCGCTAATAGAAGGCTACCATAAACTCTTATAAGCAAACTACGATGCTAACATTTAACTAAAACTAAATATATCGGTATCCTTTGAAACAGTATGAGAGGACAACAAAACCAAACTCAAACTACGATGGAACTTAAGAAATAGCGATAATTATTCCTCTAGTTAGGACCTAGAATTCCTAGCTAGGAATTCACACTTTAAAGGAACAGCTAATAGAATAAGCATATTCTATATAATAGACCATAACTTTTACGGAATATTCCTTCTCGTGCCATATGTTTTTCTCCTCTGATCGGGATAGATTCTATCAACATTATCAACTACCTCTAATAGAGGAATTCTAAGTGGAGTGAGGTATTTAAGAGAAATATTTATACAAACATTCACGAGGTATAAAATAAGAAATGTGGGATTGAAAAGTTAGGAAAATGGTGTAAATTTAACTTCACATGGATGATTCTATTATGCAGAATTCTAAATTAGGAGAATGATGAGAAATTGATTATGTGAATTGGCAAGCCGTAGAAGGATTATTTAGGCTCAATTTTCGAGCAAAAATGGAAGGGAATGGGCTGAGATAGAGCACAAAGGGTAGAAGTTTGGGCCCGAAGTGGGAAAACATGAATATTTAACAGGAAGAGTTCTCACGTACAAAAAAATGTAGTGACATGAGAGATTCCCTAGAAAAGTGTTAATTGCGCTGCTACCTGATGAGGGAACAGAAAGCGGAATTTCGCTCCAAAGTTTGAAAAATCCAAAAGAATGGTAAAAAAATAAAGGGTACCGTGATGAGGCTTGTTTGCATCGTCGATGACTCGCGAAAATGTATCCCAAAATGTCAATTTACTCGAATTCAGTCTTCATACCATAAAAGAATTATGGCTTACGAAGAAATAAACGTAATACACGATACTGCCATCATCTGACGATCATTTGTCAATTCTGTTATTTAATAAAAGTTTATACCCGCATGGAATGTGTTAACATTTAAATACACACAATAAAATAAATATTATTTTACGATGAAATAGGATTTGGCAGCTCAAGCTTCAAACGTGAATATTTAAAATGCTTGCAGAAGGTACTAATACTATGATAATCGCATGAATTAATTAAAAATATCCGAATATATTATAGATGCCATATTATAACAAAATAAAATGAAATTGTTATAATATAATGATTGCATATAGAATCGTTCAATTATAAATTATTTTGTTTTCTGTTATCACTAGAAAGAAAAATTTTTTTATTCGTATTCAAAAATATTTGCTGGATAGACAATTATGTCAGTTAACTTTGAAATCTCTTCAGATAATTAAAATTTAAAATATGGAAGAAAAAAAGCAATTAAGTTTCACGTACATAAAAAATAAAGTATTAATTAAGTACGGTAATAAATGCCATTTTCTATAATGACACGCTTTCCACCCACAGATCCATAGTTCACAGAAAAAATATACCGTGTCCCAAAATATACTTTAGAAATAGCGCATGCGTCCACTGAACCTATCTTCATATCGAGATGTGGAGATGGACATAACTGTACGAGTTGACCTACTGCCAGCAGTGTCTTCTCTGCTAAACAAAAATCATAACGTGGGAAAGTTGACAAAACGAAACCTGTTAAAGGCAAAGTAGAAACCTTAAGATGCAAATCTAAACAAGAACTTGGATGGCTTCTCTAGCAGAATGGATGATCGTGAACAAGACAGTCAAACATAGAGCTTAATTTACAACATGAAACAGGTCAAGAGTAAGAATTGAAACTCTAGAAGCCTCGCCTTAATTTTTGGAGAGAGTTACGAATTATAGCTGCTTGACAGCAACGGAATTCAAGTTAGCAACGACCCTAATAAAGATTCATGCAGTTCATTTTTGGCTTAGCATTAATTCTACACATTAACGTGATTCAAAGAGATATTCCATAAATGTAGTTTTGTTATTAACTGGACCTTATTTTATCCTAACTCATTTTTATACTATGTTTTGCACTTGGATTTATTAGATGAACAATTAATTTGTCTCGCACAGTTGCTATGGCTACAAAGCCCAGCAATTTAGAATTCTATTTTACTTCTATCATCCCGATAAAGATCGATCTTACTCCCGCATTACAATCCTCTTTTGTCTACATCACTTCAAAGAAAATTAGCTCGTATTATCCACTGCAATTAACACTCAATCCCCCAACAGAGGAGCTAATTACCAATTTCTCCGTGATGAGGGAATCAAGACTCAATTCCCACGATCCCAATATGGACCGACGATTCTTTCCCATCATCGCTGCCAATTACGTAAGACTCGCTTTTTATCGCGGACGTCCGTATCCGAACAAATCGGCACCTTCCCTCGGTGCATGAACCTTCTTGTGGATGAAATTTCCGAAGGATTGCGGGAGAGCGTGAGATGGAAGGAGTAATGCACGGAGAGAAGATTTTCCACGAGACGACAGCTTCGCTTCTCCAGCCAATCTTCTACGGACACGACTCTCGCTTCGTTTTGCTCCTGCACCATCATCCTCTCTCGATTTCTTCTGCCCCTCATTGTGATCGAGTTCACCCCTATCCTTACTCCGTCTCTTCCCCACAATACGATCCACAATCTCGTATTCCTCAGCATGGGTTTGTATTTGTTCTCTGTATCCGAAATTCCTCACCGATTCCTTCTGTCATCGTTTCCCCAAACTTTCACCGTCCTCTCTCACGAGTCCGAACACGTACGCGCGCATGAATATGCGTTCGATCCCAATCCACGGAGACTTCGACGCGTGTTAAACTCCGGGACGTCTCTTCGGTAGCGTTTCGATCGAAAAAGAAAAGCTTTCGCTTTCCATTCCGGCTTTGATTTTGGGAAAGCCGCGGAATTTCTACGAACGTGACTTATTCGACCGCAGTATTTGATTACGCGCTCTCATGCATGGTGGAGTGTTTCGATTGGCTGATGGAGACCTCCCGAACTCTTCAGTTTCGAAGTTTACTCGAGAAAATTTGAACGTAATTTTCCTCAAACAAGGAACAATTTTCAAATCTATTAACAGTTGCAATTTAGTCCATTTCCACACAATCTTTAAAGTGAAATTCCTCCTTCTTTGCTAGGTCGAGAAAACCCCGGATAATCGAATCGAACAAGTTTAGGCTTGGACTAAATCAACAACAGGCTTGTTTTCTTCGAAGAACTTTGGACAGATTGACCTTAGATTAATAAATTCTCTCAGTAAAACGACTTATGGCTTTAAAAAGATAAATAGTAAGAAAATTGTATTTTGTACATCAATCATCTAATATAACATTGATTTCCATTAGTTTCTTATAATTCTTTCTCTGTAAAATAGACACGGATTCCTCAAAAATTTACACTATTAGACAATCATTTCCCTAAAAAGAATTCGTTTCACTTCGATCACTATCTTAATTTACGTAACAAATTTTACGGAACGTCAAAATCAATTAAAATTCCCAACGTTTTTTGTTCGGAAACCCGAACGATAAACCCGCAAGACAAGACTGCATAGTAGATTCGTTACGAAAGCATAACCATAAAATGAAACCATTCATCTCGTAACATCTTTTGAAGTTTTTTGGGACAGCCTTAATGAGCTTGGTATCCCGATACTGCGGCAGAATGACATGGAAACGTGACCACTACAAGCCATTCACTTACGGACCATAAGACGTGATGCAGCCACGACCAAAAGAACCTACACGTGCTTCGAAGAAAGCTTTGGCTGAAGGATTTATCATACGACTCATGACACTCTTGGAAACCAAATACCATAAAAAGAGGCGCACCTGACCCTTCGTAAAAGAGATGCACGGATGAAAGAAGAACGATAACCACCCGCCTTCCCAACCTCTAAACCTCGATAAAAATACACCGCTATCTCCCTTCTCTTGCCCACTCTTCTTCAAAATCTTCACGCGTGTTGATTCCCTGCAGGTAAAGGGATGGCCCACATATGAGAAGATACGAACTCTGCCTTTAGGAGGACGTAAACCACAGACGAAATTAATGGAGATGAGTTTCGAGCTCGGTGTATCTTTTATATCGTTCTGTTGGGAATGCATTCATGAGTCGTCGGTCAAGGGAAAATAAAGGTGCTTATGTTTACCCAACTGTAATTCTCTCGAATTGAGTAAATGTACGCTTTCGCCTCCGTTTATATAGCTTTAACTAGTAAGTACTTAGTACTAGTAAGTACGTTGTGATTATAAATCGTACGTTTAATCGTTACTTAAGTATTAAATTAATTTACAGGCGACATTCTATAGCACCGAGTGGGGATTTTGACCTCTAGTATGAATGTCCTTATCACCACAAACTTTTACTACTACACAATCTTCAAAAACTATGAAAGAGACGAAATGCATTTCCCTATAATGCTAGATTTTCCCAACGAATTTTAATTATAATTTAATTTGGAAAAAAAATGGTACCAAGGTTCTAAGAATTAATTAACACATAATTATAAAGATAAAGCAATGATTACTACTTTTATTTAATATTCCATTACATTTTCCTATGCTAAATTATATTATTTATGCCATAAAAATACAGAAAAGACTCCATCAAATTTTCCTGAATGAAACCATACGAAAGAACGGTAATGCCTCGCCCTCGATTCCAATAATAGAGAACTTTCTCCCTTCTCTAGTAGGCACAAAGATACCATAATCCATTTTACCATGAGATTTTTAAACGCAAACCTCCTCCTTTTGCATTACATTAGTGATCGTTTTAAGGGTTACGATATTCAAAAGAGATGTGAACCGGATACGTTTTTCAGCACAGCTCTTAGCGCATAAAAATTTCACAATATCAAAACCCACGAAGAAGTGAGACTTAATTAAAACGAAATAAATCATAGGCGAAAAATAACAAATTTATTCTCTCGCCAAATATTTTGAGTATCCATTAACATATGAATGAAATTATTCCGGATCAAAAAAATGCCCCGGGTGAGGATCGAACTCACGACCTTAAGATTATGAGACTTACGCGCTGCCTACTGCGCTACCGAGGCTTATGATAAATAAATCTTACGATGAGATTAAAATTAATTATTTCGTTTCACCGCTTTGGATATTGATAACATCCTAATCCGTGAAAGGGATACATAACGTACTTTTCCAAAACAAAAAATTTGGTGGTACCAAGAATGGCCCTTGTGGAACCTGTTAAAAATTTTCTGTAATCCAACTCTAAATAGGAAAGCATTCTCCTTACAAATATTTCTTCATTGAAAATTAATTCGTCAAGTAGCACAAATTAGTCACACACATTATACACGGATAGAATGTTCGCTTTTAGCCACTTTTTCCTGCAACCCTCTCGGCAAGTTTCGCCAGCAAACGTGACTAAGAAGCACGCGGAGGCCTACCGCTGCAGCGATAACTGTGTCAATGGAGCGCATCATCGAGCACCGTTAAACAAATGCCCGTGAGGTAACGAGTGAAGATGATAATAGCAGAGGTGTGTGTGAAGAGGGAGAACCGCCACCCGTAACGGTCAACTGCATAACGCCGACGCAGCGACCGCTTCTTCGGCGTCTCTTCTTTCCGTTTCGCAACTTTGGCGAATGCCGCCGGACAAAAAAAGTTCCTTGGAACCATTCCCAAGGCTGTATCCTTCTTCCACGTCCGATGGAATGGAATTACCGTTCCATCCCAACGACACGCGGCTCTGCTGCGCATTTCGTTGTCGCGGAAGCTGTGGTTGTGGGCAAGCGAGACTAGAGTTTTCGCTTTCGTGTTTAAGATGATGAAAACATTCTCGAAATTCAAATGTTAATCTAGCTATTTTAGCTCCCTGTATACTACAGCCATCGTTTGTTTATTTTTTGTAAATACTGTAAAGGTATTATTGACCAGATCTTATCATCATAATAATAAAGGAATGTATTCAGGACGCTAAAAAGTTCCATCTAACATTCAACCCTTAATTTATAATGGATTTAGCAAAAGACTTTCCGGTTAAAGAATGTTTTAGAACTCATTGAAGGATGTTCCCAAATAAATACGATAATTACACCAAGAAAAAATTCAGTGAAGGAAACCGAGATTCCAGATTGAAAAATTGTAAATACGTGAATGTATGCAGTGAGGATAAAAAATATGAATGGCTCTTAGGGATTTATTCTTGTGGTCTTGTTTTGCTGGAGAAGATTATGGTAACAATCAGTGATGAGCTGCGGAATGCAAAAATTCCAATCCGTACTATTTTCCACATAAGAAGAGAAACGATGGAATCTCCTTCAGGAGCAGGAATTTAAAAGAGAAGAAAACACCTACTTGAATGCTCTCGATGTAATAGATGGATAATTCGATTACATTGTGGTATCGAGAGTGGTAATTTTGAAATGAGTCGTAATTACTGAACTCTCATTCACTGCTGTAACAAACCAGTTATGATTACTCGATCACTATCAGCAGATAGTTAGAATTTCTTGTTCCTTTTCGGTATCATAACCAATTAAACCTACCATCATACCGTATAAACTGACTTGCTTTTCTTCAGGAATTTTACACAATTTATGCGCTACACATACGAGATGATAATAAATAAATTACTGTTTTTAAGGCTCAAATTATGCGATAAACAAGAAATAAAAAATACAGTTTATTCTTAAATCCTAGCATGCAAATCTTTCCGGTTGGCCCTCCCTTGTGAAGTGTTCTTTCTAAGCCAATCATCCCAACTATTTAAAAGTGGCAAATCATTAAATAATGATAATAATAAGCTTGAATAATGTGATCCTTTTACTATTATAGAAACTAAAATTCCAACGAATCTTGCGTTAGAAACTTTATCAATTGTCTATGTCTATGTAGATACCCTGCGAGCCACCTTTCGGTGTGTGGCAGGGGGTGCATGCACCGTGAATTTACTTTCCTAGACGGTTATTTTCTCGTATTGTTCGAGGGAAAAACGAATTTTTAAAACGGTCGGTTTTCGCATCTATTTCCCTTATTTTATTCGCTCTATCTGATCGACCTATATAGCAGGGAGGGCGCATGATCTGTACTACGTCTTCCTTGAACGTTTCTTCTTTAAATCTGTTTAGCAAATCTAATCTACGCTTAGATCTTCTTAGTTCTAATGGTTCCCATCCCGCATCCTTGAGCAGTTTAGTTACGCTAATCGATTTATCGTAGCAATTTTTAACAAAAATCAACAAGAAAAATACTAAAAAAAATTAAATGCTCGATTCGTAAAGAAATCGAACCCGCGGAATTCGAATCCAAAAACCGCGGAGCAATTTAGACGGTGTTGACGCAGCAAATTGGGTGGATAAACGCGGTAAAACGCCGATGCTGGAGGCATAGCGAAGCAAGAAAAGGAATCCGCGGCGACTTTCAATTGTTCCTACGTTCGCTTTCACGGCGAAAATTCCGATCCGCTCAAGAAAACAGTCCCAACTCCTTTTTCCGAGAAAAGCGCCCTCTTATTGAAGTTACGACGTCGTTCTTGTAGCTTTCTCCCTTTACGACACTTTCCACCGATGTGTGGCGAACGCCTATAGATTAGTCACCTATATAGATGTTCCGATTGAAGTTTCGAGAGGTTTGGAAACAGCATCATGATGCGGTCTCTATAAATAGGAGATTACTAAGAACTGAGACATGCTAGATATTCAAGGTGGTGAACGATCAAATGCAAATAGAATACAGTTATACCTCCTTAGCGCAAAGAGTAACTCCAGCGTGTTTTAAGTAGAGGTGCTGGGTTCCATCCTCTATAAAAACGATATCAAAGAAATATTATGAACCCATGAAGCACTTTTAAAAATGGTGTTGCAAAACGCTATACAAAATGCTATATATATAATACCATAATTAACTAATTTACCTGTTAAGCTCAAAACTTCGATGATAAAAAATTCCTAACTAACATAGAAGTAAATTACGCAGCTTCATACTAACTAAGAACATATTATCTTCTATTATAAATTAAACTATCTTTCTAATAGGTACTTTATCGTAAATCGATTTTCTAATAGATCGATTCCAACTGTAAAAGGATGGAGATGCTACACTGTTAATATGAATCTGAATCCATCGCATAGAGACGGAACTTATTAGTCTGAGATTTCTAACGCTCGCTAGACTCAAGAAAACTCATCAGTTGCGAGAGTCTAGACGATATAATGAAACATTCCTTAATCCCTGTTATGATCACCGCGTGAGGAGACTTCTTGCGCTTCCTTTAATAACTTTGCTTCTTAATCCGAGGACAGTTAAGGCGGAAATTTCTAATAGGATTTACGAGCTAACGATTTCTAAATTAAACCTTAAGAGTGAGATGAGAACATAAGGTAAATCCAAGGGTATGATTCCAATGATATTATCATTTGTGAGCGGAGTAATTTTGCTATATGTCCCGGATTATAAGCTATAAGATATATAATCCTGTCTCATAACCGTATCAAAATTACGGCATTCATTTGCTGAATTCGTTCATTGAGTGCAGAGCATCTTTAACGCACTTACGCCGTCCGCAATCTGCTAGCAGAAGCTTCCGGGTGACCACATGTTGTCTGCAAAACAAGCATTTGATTGGGCCCATAAGTAAAAAGATATCCAGAAGACAAAAAGTTAACCAGGAAGATGAAAATGACGAGTTGAACAAACGATCTGCTGGAATAAAAAAAACCTTGATACTCTCACAGCCATTGAGAATGTGAAGGCACAGGGTTCTAAAAGCGACTACCACCAGACTAGGATGGACTGTAAGAAGACTGAAGGACACAGGGAAGATTATATGATCGAACGGGGTGTGAATGGAAAATGGGCTTAGAGACATCCGTTGTGAGAAAAATTCGGAGCTATAGAACAAAGGGCTGTAAAAAGTATCAACTAAAATAACCTACGTCGTGACTAGAAAAAACCCTCAGGATCTGGTCTGCTTTTGGAGTGAAGCGGGCCCTGAATTGAGAATAGGTTTCAGCTGCTGAATCACTCACATAATGGGAAAGAACGGTAACAGAATCTATATAAGTATCTGCAGAAGAGGCCGATGAAGAAGGCATAGGCGAAGGTTTATGTAGTACCCTTTAAGGTTCTTCCTGCGATAATATCTATCCTTAACTCGACAACACATCGCTAGGGAATCGTCAGCTTGGTTACAGTTTAAGGCTCAGCTTTAAGTTTCTAGCGTGTATCCCCATGGTGGGTCCATGCGTATGCAAACTCTTAAGAGCTACCCAAGGCCAGTAGCTTTAGATTTTACGATCGCTCTCCCAAAAGGAGAATGAATTATTTCTGGTCGGTTCTTATGATTCATTAAGGCTTTGCCAAATTTTAGTAGTAGCCGTAAAAACTCGCGATCATATAGTTGCTAGGTAATTCGATTTTACGACAGTTTCACCTATTTTGCAGATTTTTATTTACTGAGTATCATTAGCTTTATTATCTTAGCCATCTGGTAAATTGAATATATTAACATTATGTGTTAACTTGAAATTTCTGTGAGCTACTAAATAATTATTCATCAACACCTTTCCAGCCAACCATCCAGCCATTATTTTTGGGATCCGATTTTTCTTAATTTTCATAGGAGTAATGTAACTATTGATTAATAACATGTCTTTATAATTTCTCGCTCCAAATAGTTGCCTTGAAATAAAGAGAAAGTAAAATACTTTCTATAGTCCATGACTCATCGCAACTCGATTTCAATGACCAAAAAGAGCTTTCAGACATTTCAAAGATAATTTCCAACTCGAACAGATAAGTTTGAGACTTTTTTATTGATATATATAATTTTATGCACCTGACGCGTTATTATCGTATGCAACGATGCCTAAAATATTGAAAGCTCTATTAAAGCAACAAAAAATTGAAATAATTACATAAATTTTTTTAATTACTAGAAAGGAGATTCGATAGGTATTTCATGATATTTTAAAACGATCCGGTTATACGTCTATAAGTGATAGTGCACTTGACGTGATATTTGCTTTCGTGTTCCAAAAACATAAGTTCTAAATGTACATATACATAGTTTGAACGTTCGTCTTCAGTAACACACAAATGACATTAATTCAGCGGCCAAAGATTATTATATAGAATCTTGCAGAATAAGTAACATCGGAAAAATAAAAAAGCACAGAGAACAAAAGACTTTTACGAAATCATAACTTTACGGCCGATAAATACTAAAACCACCGACTATTTTAACGAACCAGGAATTCGTAAAAACGTACGAAATGTATAACTGTGACATATTTACGACACTCATAAATTAAAGAATACCGCGTCCGACAAACTTTCCAGTCCTCGCGTATGATCACTTTGGATGAGAAAGCTGTCGCTGGAGGCCTCAAACAGATTCGACAAATAAGCTTAAAACCTCTTTTAAAATATTCATCCGACCTTTACCAATAACACCTCAAATATTCCGGCACATGTACATGGGCTCGGGGGGATTAAAAAACAAATGATTAGCGGGACGCGGTATAAGGAGACATTGAGTGAGTAAATAACGCGATTTTTCTTTTAATAAGTCGGAGGGAAAAGGGAAAGGACGGCGTGGGAAGGAGGAAAGAGGGTCTCCGGATATTCCCGTTATCGAGTCGACAAGGACGACAGGAGAAACCGGGACGGTGTGGGCAGCTTGATGGCCGCGAAGCTACCGGTGGGTGGTGGTGCACCACCCCGTATTTTCGGTCGGGGGAACTTTCGCCGAGAAGTGACAAGAGGTATTTTGATGAGGGTAATTCCTAGGTGGTGAAAATGCGAATCGAGTACGGCTGTCCGTGGGTGAGGGATGACGTATGCTATTGGATCGCTCACACCAGAGAGTGTGCTGCCACAGATAAGGCTAAGATATGACTTTGCAGATGACTAACAAGTAAAAAATGCTTGTTTATAATTAAATTTATTCAAGATTACTGCTCAGAAAAACATTAATATTATAAATATTGCCGATTTATCTCTATTTTACACTCGCGCAAAGTAATAATATTCGTAATTCCTTGACAGGATTATATTTTTAGTACAACTAATATAATATAATCGCGTATTTCTAACTTATATACATTTCTGTGCAAATGATTGAAAAATCCTATCTTTAAGATCTTTAATTTAACATATTTTGCAAAACATTTCCAGGAGATATTTTATCACCGCTTTCACCCAGCAAGTAACTAAAAAATAGTATGAACTACTAACTTATCAAAAAATATAAAAAAGTAAATAAATAGTCGCTGATTTAAACTAAATTTCTTATATTTCTTATAAAGTATTGTCCTAAATAAATGACGATAAATCCGGAAAAAATTCGCTTCTAGTACCCATAATAACACCAATCGAAAAATCAACACGATTTTAGTTTTCTTTAATTATCCTTAGATTTATATCTATTGACGTAAAAAGCAAACCCAAATTTTTCTACAAAAAGATTATGATACCTCCTACTAAATTCAATTTAAGTATATAAGGATAACATAACAAAACTGAATTTGTTAAAAATAAATGTTTAAATAGTTTATACATACCCAGCAAAGTCATGAATAAAATTAGGAATGAAGCAAGCGGTCTTTTATGATACGTAGGAGTTTCCAGGAATATAATAAAACAACGATTTATGACCTCCATTCTAAATAAGGGTAGTCACATGAATTAATTCAC
Source organism: Pantala flavescens (assembly GCA_020796165.1). Lineage (NCBI taxonomy): Eukaryota > Metazoa > Arthropoda > Insecta > Odonata > Libellulidae > Pantala > Pantala flavescens. Next base: position 41,003,057 of record CM036881.1, on the reverse strand, counting down.
TTAAATTCCTACGTATTCCACTTCGTCATGGTTACCGCTCCATTTGTAGTTTTCGAAAGTAAACGAGTGGTTTCGTCAACATCAAAGGAGAGGTGCGATTTTGAAAGGATGAATGAGCAGTGAAATATATTTTTCCATACCTTAGAATCTCAAGGTAGGGTTAAATTTTAACTAAAATAATTTCTTAAATAAAAATTTTGTGTATAAAAGCAGTTTAAGGTCTTCTAATCTTTAAATGTAATCTTTTCATGTGAATAACTTAAATATTTTATGGTAAAGAATATTTGTAAATGGTTAATTGAGTTTGAATTGAAGAACAGTTAACTCAAGGGAAAGTTTATTATAAGCTACCTATGAGCACTCGAAAAATGATTTGTTTTCAAGGTAAGAGTTGTGAAATTCCTTTCATAATGTGCTAGAAATATTAAAATTAAATCTACCCTTGATACAAGTTGAAAAATGAAGCAACATCGACATATATTGCACCTGAATTACGCGAGGAAATTAATACGAATCACCGCGATGAATTCCATTGTCGGTACAGGAAGGAAAGGTGCTTGAGTGAGGAAGGAAATTACGTACTCCGGGAAATAGCGTTTGGTAATGGAAACCGGAAGTCATTAGAAAACAAAGAAATCATAAACTTGGTTGTACAACACTGACTCGCGATGCATCTTCATGATTGACGAGCTGTTATACAATCGTGCGAGAAGAAACTTGGCAAGAGAAGGACGCAGGAGGATAACAAACTTAAATTGGGTTGACGCTCTTCTTTTTTGGCACCGAGAGAGGATTATGTCGTTCGAGTGTTTGCTCCATCGATTGCAATGACGAAATCGAAACATATTTTCGCGAAGTTTACGAAGGCAGCGTGCGGCCCCTCGGTTTGCGAAACGTTCTGCCGTTGGAAAATTGATTCGGTTCAACAACCGAGCGTTAAAATCTCTTCGTCACATCAGAGGGACTTTGACGAGTCCGTGAGTTCATCCCGGCTAGAGCAATGCTCGTGAAACCCCATCATATGCCTGTTTCGAAAGATTACTTGTAGAGGTAGAACACGTTAATTGTATTTACTAATTCCTACTTTTATTATTATACCATTTCTTAATCACATTTAACATCAAATTAATCCCGCAAACAGAGAGCAATCCTAAATGAACATAAAATCACTTTAAAACAATTTTTAAGGCCATCTGTATAACAATAAAATGGAGCTATTATAATAAACTAATGTAGTATTCATCATACCTAAATTTCGAGCAAAGATGTCCCTGTTCGAACTCTTTTTTCTAATTCTATAGTCGAAATTTTGGGAAATTAAAATCCATCAACCAGCACTCTATTGTATGGAAGATTGAATAAGGATGTGACCGAATAATTTCACTCTTCGACCAGAAACCGAAACTTCACGATTGAAAAAAGAAAAGCGTGACATAACTCGTTCAAAAATTATGAAACTATAAAATAAAAGAAACCTCTTTTCACCTAATTTAATAGTTCACGCGAAATTATACCTTCGGCCAAAAGAAATGTACGTTTTCGACATTCTTAATTACAACAAAAAACCATCCTATCGCTGCGGGTTACATAGATGACAAAAAATATACTTCAAAAAACTATCACCGAACCTTTCGCCATAAAATACAGAGACGGTGAGTGTGAGCAAAGGCATGGAATTCTGACTCACACACACATACATCCGGAACAGCTGTTGATTCACGCTCTTTTCATGACCCACATAGCAGGCGATGGTTCTCCTCGAGGTAAAAGGGTATTATATGCATCCACCGCGAACTTTTTGCCATCTTAATGAAGTGAGGACTCTAACCGTTACCGCAAGAATTCGCAATACACAAAAAATAATTCAAGGCTCTCCCTTTACGCCAGGATCGAAGGCTTCGTGTTCCTCCAAGGATAAATTAAACTTCTCAAATTCATATCTAATTATGATGGACTTTCGAGAAGTGAAGCAAAAAAGAACCTCGTAGGTCACGCAGTAATAAGGGTGAATGTTTACGAAAGGATATCTTAACCCAGTTTACAGAAGTAATAAGGACGATCGATGAGTGGTTAAACACGATGAAAGAGGGAGAGATGGGAATGACAGATGATATATTATACTACGAGCGGTGGTCTTAGGATTGGACGAGAAAAAGCGTTCGAGAAAAATGTGTGGGTAACATCTGGAGAGCGGAAATGAAGTGAGGTGCTAGAAGACAGATGCGAAGAGAAATGGAATCATCGACCTTAAGTATGTCCATTGAGATCTTCATTCAGATCAATTTCTTTACTTCTTAGATTCTTTCAACATAAGCGGTCATCGCTCCTAATAGTTTCAGATAACTCAATTAAACGTTCAAGGGTTAATTACGATAGTGAAATATTTCATGTAAACATTATGATATCCTTCAATTAGAGATTTTAAAATGAATCAGTCAAATACAAATTTTTAATTAAAGTAAAAATATTATAAATGAAATACATATTTTGATTGGATTCAGAGCAGCCTATCATAAATTTTAACCAAGACTTATCAGATATAGGACGTGATATAAAATTATATACAATATACCCTTCACGTAAAACACCAGTATCGACTAGGAATCAAAGTTATTAGGACTTATTATTGAAATTATTGATTGTTGCTCATTGATCATAATAAAAATTCATATAACTGTTATCTTATTTCTCATTAGATTTATAATAACTATAAGATAAACACAACTTTAATCGAACGACAAAAGATTATGATCACATTAGCTAATCGATACTTTTTCCTATAGTTAACCTTTTTAATAACAGTCCATAGTCAACGGCTAGCGAGATACCAAAGATTTCACCATCATAGTTTTGCATCATGATTTTACCAATCATTAAAAATAGATTAAATTCTTTCATTATAGATAAATAAATGTAGTTAAATCGATCTGGACTTATAACAACGAACAATACATATTAAATAACTCCACTCTTGGATTATAAGCTACTTTTCCCATAAAAACATTAAAACTCCGAGACAAAGACCCTGTGAGTAACGCTAAAACTTCGCCGAGTGGATTTCTCTCAAATGGAGCGAAACGTCTTAGCAAATTCCTCGGAAAAACCTCGTTGTGCGGCGACCTCCAGTAAATCACGTCCTTTCCCTCCGTTTACAAGTGACGCAAGGAGCGGATTCCGATTCGCGGTCTCTGGTTTCTGAATCATGCGCTCTCCTGCACCACGCCTTGCTCAAGAATTCGGAAGTGTACGAAAGAGCCTTCGTGGATGGAAGGAGTTGCAACGACCACGCGGTCATCGAAAGTTATTCTCTATAGATATCGCTTTCCAATGGAAACAGTTCGCTTCGAGTGTCGCTTTCCACAATTTGATGGGCCGTGGGCAAAAAGTCCTCCACGAGAAAGTTTATTTATTTTATAAATATCAATCTCCAATCTACTATGGTAACGTTTCAGAACTGACGAAAACGTTAACTTTTACGTTCTCAAGTTACACCTCAAATGGTATTCTAAATTTAATGAACGGACACACATAAAACGTGTTCTGAAATTTTCCTTGTTTGAGCCACAACGATTTGCGATAGAAATAGAAATAAGCAAGGTATGGAACTATTACAACAGACAGAACTACGAACATAAATTAATTTCCGATACTCAACAGGAGATTTACTTTCATATTTGAGGAAGAAAATAGCTACTTACTCAAACGTTACATATAATCACGTAAACTCCCAGTTCTCTTGAAGTAGAAGCAGAATATATGGGTTGAAAAAAATGATCCTCTTACCTAGAAATCAAAAGAAATAATTGGTTAGTCTATATTTATGATATCAATTACATTTATCAACTTCTAAAAATAAATTCTTTGCTATTAAGAGCAAGTCCAAACAAATATAAACGATGACCAATACTCATTAAGTCATCGCCTGAATATTTCGATTTACACTGTACTCATCCCATATACAGATACCTCATGCATTATGTTTCATACGTACGTACTATAATGAGATGATGGAGTGATTACAAAATAAGAAAAGAAAATGCAAGAAACCAGACGGGTAGACTTCGCAGCTAAGTGTTAATGATTCGGACGCTACACTATAAAATTACGTAGAATTGAGGTTCGAGGAAAAGATTGTGAAAAGGCTCTTTGTACGAAATTCAATGAGTAAAAAAAAACATAAAAACTATAGCGGACAAATGAAGGTTGAAAACAATGTGTCTAGAGCGTGCAAAAAATAGATAGGAAAAGATGTTGAGACGTAAAAGATAATACAGATCCTGACGTACATAAAAATTATTCGCATTAATAAACTACTTGGGCCTCTTAGATGAAAAGGGAGTTTTTATCACCTGAGGATTGTCTCTCCTGCTCTCTGAACGTCTCGGAATAGGAGCTACGATAGACCAGAACTGTGCGTAGGCGTGTTGACGCCTGGGGCTTAGCCGCAGCAGTCTTACACGGAAAGCAAACTGTCTGCATACACTCGCAGATAAAAATACGGAGGCGAGGAAGATGCGAATAGAAAGTCGACAGAAAGCTGAGGAGAAAGACTTGTCGATGGAAGGGGTTTGTCATGAATCAAACATTAAATGAGATTAGCATATCTCTTCATAGATCCGAGATGATGGATCGTTAATATTAAAATTTCCGGTGCGAAGTCACCGTAACGACTTTTAACACTTCAATTTACAAGATACACTGCTCTGAGTCACTGTGAACCCCAGGGAAATATTTTTGGTGATGAATAATATCTAAGGTACAGTAGCATTAAAAATTATGATACTACTCCAGACTCCTTCAGCTATCATGCTAAATTTAATGTGGATTTCTTAGTAGAATACAATACAGATGTGTATCGTATACAAAAGTATGATGCATAATAACAAAAATATGAGATACCCATATCAATCTTAGAAGCTATTAAGCGTATCAATCGGAAACAAGAGCTTAGACCATGAAGCATGAATATGCTGGGTAAAAGATGGTCCATTCAAAAGTACGTGATCTAGGGACCACGGTATATGTTAGAAATAAATAAAAAAATTATTTCGTTTATAAGAGACGATTATTAAGGAATAATCTGTATTTGTTTACAAAGGATCCGGCGAGATACCAAATAGTATGCCAAATTACAACAAATTAATCAACAACTTGAAATTGAGTTGATAGGAGTATAGGTTGAAATCTTAAGCACACTTTCCTGAGCACTATTAAGCTAAATCATTCCTCTTGAGCCTATTATAAAATCAACGACTACCTTCAATTAGAATAATAGCTCTTTAAGCGTTTTCTTCCATAGATGACGCATCCACACACGCGCTGAAAACCTACGCCCAATTCTATGGCAGCCACTTTTCGCTACCGGGGGCGCCAGCTAGCTCGTCTTGTGCGAAAATTCCTGAATGTTAATCTCTCCATCTTTATTTATAAACCCACCCGGTGGTTTTGATTCATTCCGCGCGAACAGAATGGAAAGTTGTGAGTAATTACGCATTCATCACGACGCGTTGTTGCTTTATGGCTGCGAGGCGAGCTTAAAGAAGTTAAAATACTTCCCTCGGACTGAACGATATTTTCTGCGCTCGCAAATACTTCAACACTTGCGGCCCGATGGTTACTTATGGTCTTCACCGGGTGTCTCGAGCACACCCGCCGGTAAAAAGATCGCACATCGACCACGCCCATCCGCGCCCTATCTCCACTCGACATGGCCCCGCTTAAATTCATAACACAACGGCCCGTCCATCCGGCAACAGAAAAACTCCGAGACCATACTTAGCTTCGAGAGACTTCTCGCTTCCCCCTACGTGATTAGGAGCCTTAAAGAGGGTCACGGAAGGCGCCCCACGTGCATCGAGCACGCGCTGGGCGAAATCCCCTTCCCCCTTCTTAATGGGGGAGCCTCGTCTGCAACGCGACTGCAGCGCCTCAATGGGTCTTTGTGGCTGCTTTCGAAGGGATTATGAAAGGCTTCTTGCGAGATTTTCGCCACATTGCGATTCTCTCTTTTTCGCACGCGCGGGGAGAAGTTGAGGATGCGCGGGAAGAATGACAAAAGGAGCGGCGAGTGGGGAAAGACGTGAGAAAGTGTGGAGCTGATTACCGGGAAGCGATAGGGACATCGGCGAAATGAAGGAACGCGAGGGATGCTCCCGCTTGAATATTCTATGCATTTGAATATTGAAATCCTACCGACTTCATCCATGCTTACAACTGACTATACGTTCGAAGTCGTATAATTTTTCGATGCGTAACTATAGTAACGAAGAATGTAAATCATTATGTAATTCAGCTACGAAAATATGTATTTTTAAAACTGGAAGTAATACACTTTTAATAACCATTAGTGAAAAACTCTTACATTTAGGTACGTAATAATAAAGAGATTTTATGAGTGTGGACCAGCAAAGCTTCAAAATAAAGACTAATAGTATCAGAAGTCCAAACTTTTAATATACTGGCTGTTATATAAGTTTCTAACTTAGAGCAGTTTAATGTCACATAATGTAATCAAAAATACGTAAAAATTATATAAAGATTTATATGGTGATATAATGGTGTTTAAATACACGTTCTTAAATAAGTTATTAAATTGTTTAGTTGGGTTCAAAACTCGATGCAAACTTAGGTAGTCGATTCTTTAGGCAAATATATTTTTGTATTTATGAGCGATATTTACAAGAAGAACTCATGAGTTAACCGGATATTTTAATGATGAAGCTGATCAAAATATTACGTACGAATAATATAAACAATATTTCACTGAAAATGTGATTTGTAATAAGGTCTGAATAAGTATACAGGTCGCCGAATATTTTAAGAACAGTTAGGTAATATATTTTATCTCATTGCCTTAATATCCCATGACTCTATGCACTACAGACTCTGCTATGATATAAATTGAACTTTTTACGAACTACACAGTGCGTTGATACTAATCGACTAAAATAACCCTGTAAATACGCTATAAGTATGCGGAAGGAAGTCGAAATATTATCCATGCAACGAGAGCCTATTTCTCAAGACAGACAAGCGTATCAAAAACAAGCTATTTGAACAGAAGACAATAACGCATGCATTCTAACCATCAAACTTTAATTTCACGTCCTGAAACTCTGCTTAGTCATTCCACGACCTATATGTACGCGAACTTTTTCTGGATCGCGGTGTTTCGAATCATCGTAGGTTGCCTTGCTTAAGGTGAATTTTTTCTGGTGTTGAGAGACGGATGTCGGCTTTCATCTTTGCTTCCACTCAACGTCCTTGGGGAGCAGGTACGTGAAGAAGAGAGGGCTTGTGTCGTGACACTCTGCAGAGATTCAGGGCACGCGTACCCACCGAAACTGCGGCGTGCATCAGCCGACTTCCGACGTAGATGATCCAAACTGGTTTTTCACCACCTTCCATTACCGATGGCGAGAATGCGTCTCTCTTCGGGAGGCAAATGGAGCGATGGGAACTATCTCGAGTTCGTTCCATATATGCAGAGGATGGTTTTGATACGCTATCTTTCGATCAATGAAGAATACCATGAGAAGTGTTCCCTTCTGCATAACTGGGATCGCGGATGTATTTTTAATCACGTATAGTATTCGAAAATAAGCGAAGTATGGCGTGAAACTTGGCTCTTTCTTTTCAATACGAGCTATGAAAATACCAACAGTTAAATAGCTTACAGACAATTATTAATAGCAAATGATATATCATCTAGCACTTAAATTTCACATTCAACCTTATGTATTTGATGCCTGAAGTTTTCGAGGAGCACAAACTGAAAAAACGAAAAGAAACAAAGAATTTCCGATTGTTAAGTGTTGCTACCCCAATGACATTTACTTCCTGAGGCGGCACATACTTTCTCAAGTCGGCCTTGGTTGTCTGACAAATTGCATCAATTGCCTTTAATATAAACGGCTAGGAAAAAGAGAAATCCAGAATATGATACAAAAAATTATAAACGATGAATATGAATTACTTAGGAATGAATGAAAGGAAGGGAAAAAATACAGACATGCGACAAACAAACCAAATGAATTTATAATCACGTGGTTATCAGGGAAGTCGACTATGATAGATAGAAAGCTGAGGTTAAAATACGGCTATCGGGAAAAGTTCTCGTTGAGATAGAAAAATAGGGATTGAGTGAAAAAAGTGGCAGAGGCCGGGAAGTCCAACTGTGGACCTGTCCCACAACACTTTCAGACTTCCGTCTCACTCTACATACTTCTCCAGGTGACCGATTCAAGTCGCATTTCATCCCCTGCACCACTTCTTATGTATCACTTCCTAGATGCAGCAGATCATGAAAGGGACAAGCGAGTCAATGAGAGCTTTTCTATCCGGGCGCCAACTAGGGCATTTGCCAAAAGACATCGAGGGCTTTCTTCGTCTATTCATATCTCCATCCGTACTAATTCATCTAACATAAAGCTTCATTATGAACGAGAAAAACAAATTACTCTTGAGGGGGACGTGATGGACATAATGATTGTTGGACGTGTACACCGATACATAGAAGGTGTGGAGATTTCAACGCCCTATGCATACGCGGAAGCAACCCTTTTCTAGCTTCCAATGGATGCGGCAAGTTAATAAACTGAACCGAACTGAATCACAGAGCTATTATCAACATACTTATTCCAATGTTTCATTAATAATATCTCCTAAAGTTAGATTAAACCTTTCAAATCAACTTGAAAACTTTAATTTTAGGTTTGAAGTAGATTACCTCTCTGTCTTCCAAGATAAGGGTGTATCAATAGTAAAATGTTTAAAAGATGCTCGTATGAGTGTGAAATGATTAATCAGGTGAAGCTGCATGAATCAGTTTTGCCTCGTGTTGACATCATCATACAGACGAACAAACATTGAATTGGGAGAGGAAACAAATGAATCATATTTACTATCATAATAAAAAAATAAATGAAAATTTAGCATCCATAAAAATATGGCGGAAAAAATAACTTTATATATTAACAGTTCGCGTGTTAAATATCAATGCGAAACCTTCGATTTTGCGGACTACACCAATTATAGATTTCGAGATAAAATCAAAGACCTTAAAATAAAAACCATTTACTTCTTTAAAAAACTTCAAATGTCACCTTCAGTTGGCGAAAACCTCTCATTAAAATAAACCTATTCGCAAACATCTGTAAATTATGAGGATAAACCGCTCCGTGATTTATTCAAGGTGAGACAAATCGCAACGCATGGCATTCACGACGATCATCGAGAATAAATAAAAATCTCTTCCATCACGTATCTCTCACATTAACGACGCATTTTCACCTTCCTTAAACGGACAAAAAGATTTCCCATGAGGCCATCTTTACAACAAGATCTGCTTCCTCAACTCTTCTTCCTCCTGGACCGCTTTCCAGTCATCCTTTTTCCTCGACATCACCGCCACGAAAATTCTCCGTCGCGAAGGACCAGACATTCGATGGGAAACTTCCCGTTAAAAAAGACAAAAGTAACGTGCAGGTACCCAGCTCTCTCTCTTGCAACCAGTGTTCCGGAATGTTATCTACACCAGACGTACGTTCGATTTTTTTCTGCGCCAGCCCTCCACAAAGGATCCGAACGGCCGAAAGTTTTCGGATGAAAGGAGTGTCGAACTTCTATGCGGAAGGGTTGAGCTTCCGGGATGCCAAAAGAATGAACTTGATTCCGCGGTTTTTCGTTTTGAAGATGATCTCGGCAGGTAAAGCGCTTGACAATGGATGCTCCAAATTCTTCTGTAAGTGGGAAACTCACGACTTTTCCGGGAACGAAAGACTACTCTTATTTATTTATTGCGAAAATCCAAGCAGAGAACCGATACCAGAAGTTATTTTAGCTAAACTCTACTATTACAGTTTACTCGAGATACAAAAAGGAGAAAATATTTATACCAAGAATACATTTTGCATTCCTGTTGATTAAAAACTTAATTAACCCGACTGTGGTCAGTTTATAACGTGGGAATTCTCTGTACTATCCCACGTAAGTTTTCTCAATTGATTATTACGACCTTCAACGAAGTAACGCATTAGCATATTGTGATTAGTATCTATATATGCATGTATTAAGGCAGAATCAGATTTATAGAGACTGAATATCACATACTTAAAAATACACTATAGGAGATTTTACCCTCCATATCTTATTCACAATATCTAACGGTTAACTGTGGAGTGATTACTATAGTATTATACTTTTATGATTTATTTAACATAGTAACTCTCTGTTCTATCAAAAAATATCCGTCTAAAGTTATATCTGCCATTAACTTCTATTTCTACAATAAGTAACATGTAAATATCAGCAATCAATTGATATTCATTCTCTAATTTAACCACGTTTCCTAATTTCTAATCTACCAATTCTATTTAAAAGGAGGATAATTAAAAAATCCACCGAAAAAAACCCTCAAAATAATCTCTCTCCATTTTCCAGACGTATTAAAGTTAGATCTAATTTTTCCATCATCATACGTCCTCATCCATTCATAATTCCGTGTCATTCACGCAAAATTGAACTCGCAATCTTCCAAAGATGGAATCGCTGCTCGTTTATAATCCTCGCCTTATTAATCCGCATTTTTATTCTCTTAAAACGACCCTCAGAGCCGACAAATTTCGCAATTGCTTTCATTAATAATTACCGAGAGTTACGAAACATTCATTTCACGGTTGAGATGAGCCTTCGCTGCAGGAAGAGCATAATGCAGTTTCATCTACCTCGAGAGCAAAGTTCTAGTGGGAAGACTTCTTCGCGAGCCACGATACCGGTCTATTCCAGAGATAATCTCCCGGAAGGTTTACGTGTATATCAATTAACGTTCAACTTTTCCCGTGAACAAGTATTGAGAGGCGTTGGTATGGAAATAGCACCGTGAATGGGGACCGATTCGCTATTATGTATATTTTAATGGTTAGTATCACCTGCCGACGATACCATCACCGGAAGAAGAATCATGTATACGATGGAAAGTAGCGGAATTGAATCGCGAAAGGAGATTGAAGTGGAAGGAGAATAACCAGGACGACATCTGTTGCCAATTGCAGGCAGAAAATCAGAGGAATACCATCCTGCAGCAAATCACCAGAAGAATTTCTTCATTGTAACTGGACGTGTTAACCTGCTTGCCGTAGCATATGGACGAGTTTTGATTAAGTTATTGGTTGGAAGCATTTCATCCACCGGCATGTTGTTCAACATCTGGGCGATATAAATTGAGCTTTATACTTGATCTCGCGGAAGTTTTTGCGTCATTTAAAAATTAACTCATACTATTCGTTCGTGATGTAAAGACCTACTGCATATTGCTCACAATACGAGGGATAATCAGGTACTTAATACTCGGTTAATTGACAATCAAAAATAGAAAAGAACTAAGTATTCTTCACGATAAAGAAGGAAAGCGGAAAATAATCGGATTCGAATCACCCAGACCTAAATCTTCGTTACTTTAATCAACTGAAACTATCAAGTTCCTTCTTAGGCCTAACTTATCACATGACTTACAAAAGCATCTGATCATAATCAAAGAGACTCCGGGTTCAAAAATGTCGGTCAAACAAAAGACCCTAAAAAACCGGTTCAATTCACCATAGCGGTGGGAAATTATAATGCATAAGGTGGGGCTCAGTCGAGTCGATAAGGATTGAAGAAGAATGAATAAAATTTGCTGGAAGGCAAAAAGATGAGTTCCACGTGGATAAAAGCAATGGAATTGGGTTAAGTTTTTGCGGATGGATAAAGCTATTTACAATGAATATCAAATAAATAGGAGTATAGAATTAACAAATATTACTGAGTATATATGAAACATTATTTATAATATTATTTAATTATATAATTAATTAACGAGATATTATTTCAGCATGAGGTTTAGTAAAGAAGAATGAACTTTACCCCTGCTAGACGCAGAAAAACTTCTTGTAAAATATTTATGTACATAAAGGTGAACCTTATTAAGTTATTATGGTACAACTATTATGTTACCATTATGCCCAGTATATGAGCAGCATTTTCAAGGATAAAAATCAGTGCCACTCTGATCATAAAATTAGTACTACTTCTACGTTACAATCACAATCATCATTTCAAAGCAGTCGTGGGTTTCGCATTGAAAGCCTGCACTTCCCCGAGAATAAAAAACTTAATGAACCGGGACTCGATCCCGTTAGCGAATCGACTGCCATCCGTTCGACCATCGATAGATTCATCGATAATCTACCAACTCTTTCCCGATGCGCGTAAGAAAGCTAATGATTCACCGCGCCGAGGTTCGAATAACGTTCTATGAGGCTTCGGATGGCACTCATCAATCGCACCGAAAGGGAATCCGTACTCATCTTGAATTCAAAACCCCCTTTGTGCGGAACCGCCTTTAAGAGTGTCGGCGAACATGAAAGTAGAAGGGCATTTGCTATTGCCGACTTTCGAACGAGCGTTGAAATCTCCCGCTCGCATTGCTGAAAGATTTCCGGAAGATAAAACATCTACGATCACCGGAACTCGTACCATTCTTCGATCGATATTCACTTCGGCATCGACGTATTTCTCAAGCGATTCTGTTCGGAACTGGTAGAAAACAAGGGCTGGGGATGAAATACGTAATTAGCAGGCGTTAACAGGTGTTCCGGAGGGTACGAGAAGAACGTCCACGTAACGTTGTGAGGACGGATTCTTCGTGGAAGGAGTGGGGTCGGTTTGATGGGGTTGACCCAGATATTCGAGACGGCGGAGACCCGAGGGAAAACACCGGGAGAAGGTGGGAATGCAGAAATGGGGAGGCGTTGGGTGGAGGGCAGGTGGACGAAGACTGGACCCGGTGAGGACGGAAAAAATGCACGGTTCCGAGAGAATGTCCGTCCCGGGTTAGGGAAGTAGCGCGTTACTTCGATCGATGACCGTGGTTCCGGTGCTTCTTAAGTTTTTTTACGAGATGTCCATATCGCAATTGTTGGGAATGATTGTTATCTACCCTTCTAGGAGAACTAAGATATTAATTTTATAGAACTTTATCAAGAATACCAGGCGAAAAATAGTGTAGTATCGCAGTTGTTCCTATACGACTAACTTTCATAATAGCTAAGAATATTTATACAAGAATCCTCTTGACTTTACGAGTAAGCATTAGATATTAGTCAAAGTAAAAAAATTAATACTATGCATTGTAGGAATATCTATTTCGAATAATGCATCCTAAGTCTTAAGTTTTTAACTCCTTAAAATCTACGAACTCATTAAAGGATATATATAGTCTTTGTTTCCATCCATTAACAAAACCAAGGATTTTTAAGCATTTATATCACAATGATGACCCTGAAGTAAAGCCAATGGTTTCTTTTTCTTAATAACTTAAACATTAACGATAAGTTGGATAAATCATGTAATAGCTGGATTCTGTATTTTCATGTACAATCATAAATCCGAAAGCTCATTCTAACTTTTCAGAAAATAAAACAGGCTTTCTGCCTTCCGCAGAATTTTGGGTGCGCTCTTTCTTCCTGAGAATTAATTGAATAATGGATTGAATGCTTTATACACTAAGAACAATTATACTATCTTTACGTAAAGAGGAAATCAAACAATAAGTTGCCATAGGAGGTGCAAACTAATGGTTGAAATTCGAGGAACAAGGAAGTCATATACATAACGAGGAAACTTCGAAAAAAATCGATATCAAGAGGAAAAAAATGGAGCAACCTTTTCCTCCTTGAGGAATGCAAAATCTTTCTAGAATATTTTCCTACCCTTTTCCTTGGAATTGGTCCGATATGGAGCGAAAAGAAAGAGAGAGAGAGAGTAGTTTTGAGGACGTTTCCTTCTCAGAAATATATTCTCGAAAGTCTAAAGACGTACGCTGCTCCAGAAAACAATGATGAAATTGTACGGTAAAATCGGAAGGAAGAAATAAGATTTCCAATGAGATTGAAAGGAATTCGATTCTATGAATCGAGAAGAATAATTCATTTCCACGAATCGAATAAAAATCGTTAAAGAGAATATATCATTTCGGAAGACGTAAGCCTTTTTCCATTTTCTGGAAAGTGACATACCTTTAAGAAACGCAATTTAATCTAAAATTAAAACTAAACATTTCGTAGATATAAAACTTACGGAATCAATGTCGTACTTCATCAAGGTTGCGTAACAATAAGCTCTGTTGTGTAACTTTATGCCTGGAAAGAATATTGAATAATCCTTGAGTTAATTTCCATTACACACAATGCACCGAGAATGAGAGCATCCATCAAGATCGTTCAGATATGGATATTATTCCTCAATCGAAGCTATTCTAAGTAAACTGAAATGGTCGCAAATCTACACTTTCCATCGAATTCTTGGATTGGGCCCAATACTGTCGCAGATATAAAGAAGAAATGACATTCGAAAGACTTCCCCTTCTGAGAAATTCGTTCTTGATAGCTCGATACAACAATAAAAAATAAGTACGATAAAATATTGAGTTGAAATACGAATAACGCAAAAAACAAAGGAAAATCGTAGGAATTCTTTGAAACACATCAAACCGAACGTCATACCTCCACGAAAGGTGCCGCATAACTTCTAGAAAAACAGGTAAATGCTAAGTCAATACGTTCTATAGTATACATCGGTAAGAAAACTACGGAGAGAGATAGTTCTATCGGGGACAAAAATCCGAGAGATATACTCGTTGTGCAGGTGGGCGTGCCTAAGAATGCTGTCGATGTGTTGAGGCTGCAAGAAAAGGTGGTTATTCCAAGGCTATTTGCACGACAACTTCTCGTTTCGCATATATTTAGGTTCACTTTTGCTAGTGTTGTGTTGTATACTCTGTCAATACAAACAAATCAGCGAAGGTATTCCAATAAAAATATCCTTACAATTGATGACAAACAAATATGCAGTTGTTTTAGTTAGTGTTTGAATTTTGTTTCGTTTCCTAGGCAAAATAAATACCGAACATTTAGAACTTCAGCACTCATTCATATACAATATTTTATAGCAGAATTCCAATGAATGGTGATGTTACTAAACTTTCTTTGAGTAATAATTATAATAAAAATAAATTTTTAAAAGCTAAATTTACGTCAAAACTTTCTGTCCATTTTCTAAAATTGGATGTTTTAATTTAACCAAATTTGATCAATGTTGTACCTTAATATAGTAGTATTTTCTTATATATATTTTTCAGAAATGAGATTTTAATCAATTAAATAAATTGAACAGTTACTTCCAAAGAACATTTTTAACTTTCATAACCACTTTCTCTAAAGAACCATATAGCTAAAAACTCAAAACATGCTGCTCAATCAACACATTTACGTCAACATGCACAGCTCCCGAGTGAAATTAGAAAATGACCAATCAGCGTTAGAACTGGAATACATATCCCCTGCTTGTCATCACAGCAATCTCGGAGCTAAGGGAAAATTCCCTCTAGATCCATCACCCCACGGGAGCTGGATCGTGCAAAAAACCGCGACGAGCACATTTAAGCTACTTATTTCGTTTGGAAACATCTCAGTTGGCATTTAAATATTATCGTTGTATCTCTTAGATTCAAGCTTACGATCCAGAAAAGAAAAACTCGCCACCGTTCGGACCTGTTTATCGAGTGTCGCAAGAAAAAAAGAATGCAAACTACGCATTTAATTATCGAGGGTAAGTAAAAAGCCATGGGAGGATTAAAGCTTTGATTCTTCTGGGAAGCTGTGGAAGACCCGAGAAATAATACGAGGAAGAATTTTAAATTAGAGATCCTACAATATAGATAGTTTTAAAATGTTAAAATAAAAGGAGCAACCCTTCGTGATGAAAAGATAGACCGAAAAATAGATGTAGGAACACATGTTTACAAAGTATCAAAGAGAAATATATAACACGTTAATTCTACGATGTTGAAAATATTCATAAACGTTATACGTATCACTGTGAAGTTTGACATAATAAAATTACATTACAGCCACAATTTATTAAAAAAACAATGCGCAATTCTACACAAATTTCGTACTATGACAATCCTTTGGAAGAGATGATCGCATGGGGTAAAAAGAGTGAAATTTCCAACCATCGACGTGCTGAAGATGCACTCTCAGTAGACTAAGAAAGGTAATGGAGCTCATTGGAGAGTCAACCTGCGCTCCAGATCTCCCATCCTTTGAATTTCCAAACGCGGTTTTCGCATGTAGAACTCGCAGACTTATTCTCGGTAAGGGACGTCGGACCGCAGACTTCAGGATGACATAAGCAAAGACTTTCGCGCGATCCTATGCAACAAGCAATACTATTAACATAGCATTAATAGAATTAGTACGCAAATGGATTCGCATTCGACCTGATTATGCGAGATGCTTTCCAAGGATGGATGTAACGAGCGTGTAGCAGGCAGCTTGAGTGCATTCTGAACAGTTCATTCCGTAAGTAATGCATTTCGTGCGGTAGGATTACGCTGAAAGATTTTCCAATCGATTGGGATAAAAATACCGAAGGTATTAACATATCTGAATTGATTTTAGATTTCGCTGATTGGATCTTTTCAGGATTCTTTATCTCATAAGAGAGACAGAGATTTCTATCTTAAAATATATCTCGATGATTTCATTACATCCTTGATTTTTCTACACGTGATACCTAATTTGCTTAACATATTCTACTGTATCTTATTTGAAGAGATTCGTTGGATATAAAATAAGAGGAGCATATATGTAGATTGAACATACCAATACTATTATTCATTCATTATTTATTTGAATCTTTAATCGGCGACGTTAGGCCTAGGTAGGCCACTCTAAAACCTAACTCTGAGCAATTATATTACAAGAACAATCCCATTAATAAGCTCAAAGAAATATCTGAATATACCACCAGCACTTGTAAAGAAAAATGAGAAGATACTACGTGCTTTTTAACAAATCTGAACCTTTCCACAACTCAAAACTACATACAATTTTAACAACTAGTCCGATCACACATTTCCTAAAATCTGCACTCTAAAATCATCGAAGTATTTCGGCAACGAGTAGAATTCCAGTGACGATCTTTTCTCGAGATATCCCGAGATTTCGAAACGACGAGAAAATGAGAGAAACATAGGATTTTGCGGTTTGGTCGCTGAAATATATTGCGGTCAATTATGAAATAGTTTAGCCCGACCGCTCTTTGAGGAAAAGCTCTTCTTGAGGACACTGAAAGTCACGGGTGACTCATCACAAATCTCGGATTGCCCGCGGAAACCATCCCTTTCGAGCAGAGGACGCTCGTGTCCGAATAGCTTTTACTTCTTGCCGCTCTCATCGAGACGTGTGACCTAGTTCATAGACGTCTTTTGAGCTCGGACGATTTTTCATGGCCGTTCGATATCCATAGATAAACTTACGCGTAATGAAGAATAAGGTAACGTGATTCTAGTTCAGAATCGTTCCTTGAATTAAACTAGGGAAAGAAGGAATGGAGCTCAAACTATGGAGCGAACGTTTATGATTATTTCTAAAGGAGAAAATAACACACATATATAAATGAATTTTGTTAAGACCTCAAAATGAATTTTATAATACTTTTTCTTATTTAGAAGTTACAATAATAATATCCTACTTCACTGATTAAGCATGCTCGGCAATTATCATTCTAAATCATTGATTTTTGTAAAAATATTTGCAGTTAAAATGAATCATACAAAATTGGCGATAAAATATCACGAATGAAAATATATGCATTGTTTCCGTGTTAATAAATTAAAGCTGATTTTTAATCATTAAAATTCCCCTTTTCTTTTTTTAATCAGTAGTATACCATCTCTTACGAATGTAATATTAGTATTGACAACGAAAATTTCAGATCCGTCTACAACAAGAAATGAGAAGAAAAAATGATACGAGCAATAAATGATCTTCATCTACATAAGACATTCTTGATTAAGAAAAGGAATGAAAAATACTTTAATATTCTAATATTTTTTCAACATCTAAGTCTAAGATTTCCTCACGTCGTACAAGAAATCTGATAAATTTTCGAAACACGAAAGCTATTATATATGAAGACACTTCTTCTATTCTATTATTTCTGGATTATAGGTCAAATTATAAAGTGAAAGAATTCAATCTTTCCAAAAAGCGATGAGGAAATACCTAATGGCTTTCTCTAAAAGAGGGTATTATAAACACATTACAACACCTACGTCAGTCATCAGATTCATTCCTAATATTTCATATGAGAGGAGCCTGACGATACTTTCACCAAACGACGAAAAACGCCTATCACGAAACTCACTCTTTTTAGCACTTTTTCAATAAATAATCATCAATTTTCTTAAAGTGGAGGCAATGTGTAAATAACGAGTGGAGTAAACGGACAAGCACCGATATTTGGTTTCCTCTTGTAACGGACGTGAGTGCGTTATTCTTCTAATAATACGTGACTAAGCAATGCGGATGGGTGTATATATTTACCTCTCGTAAAGGTCGGGAAATTCCATTCGGATAAAGGTCAAACGTTGAGCAAAAGGCCGATTTCTGAAAACACGCAGCACATAAGAAGATACAAATTATATAATAAAACCTAATGAATTGAGATTTAAGAGAGATAATAACTTCCAATTAGCTGAGTGACTGGAAACTAATAGCAACATGTTTTCAGAGTCATAATTTATTCCTATATTTTTCTGAGCCATTCGGTTAACCAGAAAAGTAGAAATTTTGATCGAGTTAGTTTACATCAAAGATACTTCGAGAATAATAAACTATAAAATGATTTGAATAGATTAACTATCAATTCTTATGAAATAATCTTTGAACGGCTTCATAATCAGAATCTTTGAATATGATTGAGTTCCGCAGGGGTCATGTTTAGGTACCGCTAAGTTATTCATTTATCGAATCTAAGAAATGCATGAAGAATGACTCGAAAAAGAACGAAGCTACTGATATAAAATAGAAAAACGGTCTCTTGAGGAAAACGACCAACATGTCCCTGAAATTAGAAACCCATGATTAACACTTCCGAGGAAAAAAATCAATAGGAAAATTATTGGCTAAGCTTTCCAACCTACATCATCGCTTAAAATAAACTAAAACCTTTAGCTAAACTCGCACAAAAATCGATGAATCCTTCGTCCTTCCAACAGAATTCCTCAAGGGCAAGGCTTCCTCTGTAGATAATGCTTTCCATCAATTTTGACCATACGTGAAGCACCGCAGATACGATGTTCGATCCCTTTCCTGGACCATCGTCAATGGTCAGATGGCCTTCCTTAAACGGCCGATGGAGAAGCAAAAACTAAAATCATGCCGAGAGAATCTACGCCTTCTGGAACTCGCTGACCTTCGCCCGTGGACGTTACGGATCTTCCGGTCCCCCGTTTCCCCTCCCGCAGCGTCCCTTCCGAAGCTCCCTCCCCCGCCTTCTTCAGAATCCTGGAATATCTGCTACTAGGAAAGCGATCTCTTGATGTGCGACCGAGGTCACCTTCACCCGCTAAGACCGAGGGCTTTGCGAAAGACGAAAAAAGAAAACGATTCTGAGAAACTTTCGCGACTTTTTCAGGTTTTTATTTCTGGTGATCATGGGAAGATTCCATCCGGGTTTGGACCGGCTGAATCACTCGAGGGACAAAAAATTTTGGAGACGCTAGAATTGGACAAAATCTTTTCCCAAGGTTGCTCCAGGTACCTTTTTTGATGGTCGTAATGGATAAACGTGATAATCTGAAACTTCTAAATGATTCGCTATTTTTTTTATTAGGTTCGTGTTTTTTAAATCTCATTCGTTATGATCATTAAACTCATCGCCCCAACAGTATTTGTAAATGGTTATCACTTAGATGCTTCGTAATAATTGGAGGAATTATTTTCTTTTTTTATTTAAGAACATTACCAACGGGTGGGTGTAAACTTCCAATCGTTAAGAGAATTATTACATAGTTATTATTGTGATCCTCTTGATTTTCTATTGAATAATCATACATACATTCTCATGGAGGAAGCGCAGATATTAATACGTAAATATGGTATATATAAAGGTTTCCTTTGATGTAATTTCTTCATTTAAATTAAAATTCATTTATTCAACGAATAGTTCGTTTTATCATGTAGCTCCTTATCCGATTCAAAATTTGTTCACTGAGAAAGACAACTTCAGCGAAATCAAAATAAGAATTCCATCTCAATTTAACGCATCAAGCTCACTTTTCTTCTTTGATAACAAAGAAGCCAAGGATAACCTCACAATATTTCAGACCGTGTAATTATTGAATTAGTTTATGTATTATCCAGAAAGTAACGCTGAATTATGAGTATATATACTCAAGAGAAATTCTCCTCTCGAGAGAAAAAAATTCAGGGAGAATAGGAGAACCTCTGACCTTGTAATCTAGTGGCGATTGATTCAGGCCACAAGATGGATTTCAATAGAAATCAGGATGCTATATTTCCCTCGCTTAGTTCTCAAGCACTCCTCAATTAAGAATACCGACACAAGACGACCCGAATAAGTTTTCCTCTCATCAATTCCTCGCATTACTGACAGCGAGTAATTGATTCCGATCATTTTAAACGCCTCCTACCTTTATTAACAGAAGATTGTGCGCGTGAATGCCCTATGTATTCCGTGTGAATACGTGTCAACTTTCCATACCTCAAAAAGTGTGCCGCGGAAAAAAATCACTTTGAATGCCTCATCTCGTTCCATTTGATGGGGACTTTGAGAAAAGGAAAATTGTATGCATCTCAAGAAATTTCGAATCTGGAATTCGGCGTGGAACATGATCGAGATGAAATATCTATCGTCTATCCATTCTACTGATGATGAAACGTCTACCACTTTTCTCTTTAGGAAAAGTGGTAGTGGATTCTGAAGGATATCCAATCCTCAAATGTATAAACAATATCTTGGAGATGACCACAGAGGAATGAAAAAATACATGCTCTATCTTCAGGCCACAGCTTCTGCCACCTGTTCTGGATCGGATTCAAGTTATGATAGGAATATTTGATATTCTGACGACGCTAAAAGAACTGATGTTATGAAACGGGAAACTGATAGGTTCAATTCTATCTTCGAACGTTGAGGAAAATTTACACAACTATGAAAATTGAGGTTTAAAAATCACTTTGCTCAGGGTTTATTTAAACGAAATGAGGTGCCAACAGATGAAATTACTAGCCAGTCCTAACGAACTAAAAACATGAAATCAAGACGTTAACCCGAACCATGTCTCGTTGTCTTTTTCATGAGTTTGTTTCTGCTTCTTAACACTAGAACAGCGGAAAACGGACACCCCCCTAGAACAGCGGAAGGTGTCCTCAGGACACCTACACTTGCGCTTCTTTTAAATTGAATGAGGCAGTCGTATTTAAATTTCTAGTCTTTCCTTATAAGCTTAAAAATTAATAACTAAGTATGGGTACTTATTTATCGGCTGATCATGAGGTAAATAGTTGCTACATATTTAATATAGAAATTGTTGTTGAGTTCAATCAATTTCATGAGACTCATATTCCGATATAAAAATATACAGAACAGTAAAGCCAGAAATAAATTATATGAATAAATTAATATAAAGCCTTTTCGAGATAAAATAATTATTTGCTTGAATAACTTTTGAAAATTACCCGATTTTATCAACAATTTACATGGGGTACAAAAAAAATAAACTCGCGTAATAAAACTTTACCGCTTCACGTACCTTCCTTTGATTTTATTTCACAACAAAAAGACTAGAAATAAGGTTTAAGACACAAACTGGACCTTAAATGTTATTTGCATACGCAATTATATTAATTTTTCTTTTTTAACACAATGATGCTGTCACGAAATAATTACTCCATAGAATTCCTCCATGAAGCTCATAGATAAATCTTCTTGATGTTACATTTTCTATATACCCGTTCCTTGCACTTCTTACACTTACCTGATGCTTTATTTCGCTTGTATTTTCTTTTGAACAGATATCGGTGGCTTCATTGGATGATGTCTCGTGCATCTAGTGTTTACTTAGGTCCTTTTTGAGATCTCTTTAGACAGCTTAGGTTTTACTTTGTTTATCTGCGATTCGTTGAAAGAATCTATATCTGGTTATTTGGCGACCTCTTTTCTGCTGGCAAATAACCTATACATTGACTTCTGCTAGATAAATTTTTATGTAAAAAGAATGCATTAGGCAACGTCGTGAGTCTGTCTCACCGTGTGCCTACGCGCCATTTGGTCCACTACGCCGCTTTTTGTACAGTTATGGTACGTCACCGCATCTGATTTTCTTTTACTAATACTGTCAAATACGATATTAGAAAGCAACTAAATCGCGAGAAGAACATGTTTATTCGGTTTAATTTTATAAACAAGGATTATTCTTCATTTTTCGACAACATCGGAATTCACTGCAGATTTTTGCTGGTTTTCAACTCCAGCGACTCTCATCACAATTTGTTCTATGTTCCAGATAAAAAATACCTGCTTTCTTCAGCCTTTTAAATAGTTTCTTTAATTTAAAATAATTATCGGTCATTAGGTTAATTCCTTTTATATAGGAAAGGTCCCATCAAGGTCATGACCACATGGTTCAGGAAGATGGCCTATCCTCCAACTCGATAACTTATGGAAATCTATTCTATGCATATTTGGAATTAAAATCCACTACTAACCGAAACTTAAGTACATATTTATCAGGTTTATCAAGAATAAATTGTGTGAATAGACATCTACACTTTCTGGGAAAAAGCTGATCATTCACCGTCACTTTTGTAACGGGATTGTAGCAAGCCTGGCAATATTCAATGAGTGAGTGTCACAAAAAGATATAAGACAAATTAGTCTATTGCGAAAATAGAAATGGGAAACGTATCTTATAAATGGAAATATTAGAAAATATAAGGCAAAATGTTTCCAACTCAAATCATCATTAGAATTGCTACCTCAAATTTTTATACATAACAATATAATTAATTAATTTTAGAGAACGGGGACAAAATAATAGCAAAAAGCAATATTATCTCAAAGTACATTCGTAAGAGCTTCTAATATAAAACAATGAAGGTTTTATCATAAGAAATAATAGTAAATATTACGTAGGTGTCCTGAGGACACCTCCGCTGTTCTAGGGGGTATGTGGTAGGATCTCCTATGAAAATGTTCCAATAATTATAAAACTTGGTAGAAATACGCAGAATACTAAATAATTAAAAGTCACGAAACGATTTTTTTCTATGATACAAATTACAAAAATGGTGCGTTTTTTTCATGGGCGAGGTGTCCTGAGGACACCCTCCGCTGTTCTAGTGTTAACAATAAGTCTTGTCAGAGTCTAACGACAGTATTAGCTTTGAGCTACCAAGATTTTTAAAATGGACTGCTGAGTTTTACGTAAAATGTTAAACAATATTCAGTTAACAAACTGCAAAAAAGAATTGCTATGAACTATTTTAGTCTATCTAAACATTACCATTCAAATACCCGACAAAACTTTAAACCTCAAAGGGGTGGGTGACTTATTGTAGTTCGTGCCGTTTTCAGCGATTAGAAAGTTATATTACACATATATTTAAGAACTGTTTCTCAACTTCATAAGAATTATAACTCATCTATTTAGTTTGTATCCTGTAATTTTAAGGCTTAATCATATTTAAGAAGGATACTTTAAATGTACAGCAATCTTTCAATGCTAGTCAATCTGGCAAACAAGTCACAAACACCAGGAAATTTAGCACAAGTGTTTCCCCTTTCCCAATCCATGAATGAGGAATTATTTTCGAGGAAGACACCCTGCAGCACGATTACGTAGGTAGAAGAGAGAGAGGGAGCACACAATCTTCCGCACGCTAGAGACAACCGAGAGAAACATTCCCTGAAAATGCCAGAGTTCAGTTCCCGGAGAGAAGATGAGCACTCTCTTTCCACCCACGTCCCGAGAGAATCCGTAAGATTTCATTCGCGAAATCACGAATTTTCCCACGGATCAAACAATTCATTCGGAAGGGAGAGAATGATTTGCCGAACTCTCCATAGAAATAGGGACAATCAGTCGATGATGACTTTCCGAACTCTTTTTTAAAATAGCGAGGGTCCAAAAACGTGCCCTTGTGGTATCAAGGAATTCTCTAATGAACTGCATTATAATCGTATTGGGAATGGCGAACCCCGATGACAGCTAGAAAGTTCTGGGTTCGTTGATTCAGAGCTGACCCACATAGAATGACAATGGGGATGGATTTGAGCCAGGGTTGGTGACTCGTAAAAAACATTTCAGCGAATGTTTTACGCCGCTGAATTCGAATTCGCGCAAAAAAACTCCGTGAAACATTCGAACTAGCCCATTACTCGTAACTTCAACTGAGGGAAAATGTTTCTTACTGGCTTCGTTACGGATAATTGCCTTCCATTTAGCAAGGTAATTATTGTTAGATAGCTTAACTAATTTGCGTTGTCATCGAATCCGAAGAATTATTGTAAAATGAGTTAATTTAATCAATAGAGACTAATTACGTAACCACTCAGAATGCTCGCCGCTTAGTTTTTGAGTGAGAATAACTGCGTTAAAGGGAATACCTTGGTCCATTTAAAATGATGCTTTATAGTTACAGCATTTTTGCTCATTCGCACTGGCAGTAAATACTAAAACATTGCATATTAAAATGTATTCACAATCGCGAAAATGAATTAATTTAATTAACAAAAATAATAAATCGTATCTCAGAAGCAGGATAGACCGGCGGAGTTACCTAATATTAATTAGCGGTAACCTCAAATTAATTATTTAATTGATGATCAATGATTAAAATGATGATTAATAAACTTCTTAAGTGCAGAAAAAATATCAAAAATCACACCATGAACTCCAAATAATATTGAAGAAAATGCCTCCTGGGAACAATTTCATAATGCAACTATTTTCGAAGACCTTCCGAGGAACACAGACGAGTTATTTAGAACGGAAGTCGGAAAAAATTTACGACCACAAAAAGTACACCTTTCTTCGACGTATTCAACTGCCTACATGTATCAGTACTCTTTAAAGGACAAACTTGAAGCACTTAACCCTCCGATGACGCACCCTACATTCCGGAGACGTATCTTTGACGTCACTAAGAGACGTCTACCGCAGAGAAATCCCTGGACGCCTTCACCATTAACCAACAGCCGCAAAAAGATGATGATAAGCAGGGTTAAACCCGATGGGGAGTTCTACGATGCCGCACCTTAGCAACTTTCCTTGGAGAATGGAATTGGCAAAAGCAGCAAAACATGGCCCGAGACCGGTTTCTTCCCAACATTTCGCCGGCAAGAAACCCTATGGAGAACCCCACCCACGACTTGTCTCTCGGGTGCGCCTCCCGTCTCTGTTATTTCTTTACTGACCCATTCTCGTCCCTCTCACGCGTCGCCTCTAAACCATTCTAAAAACAAGGGATCCTTACTAACCCACTTCTCCCATGCTTTTGGCGACAGCGTTGTTTACGGAAAATCCGACCTTAAGTATTTGAACTACCCTCAGGTACCTTTCTTTTTATGGACATTTCTTAAAGGTTTTGGAGAAATTATTTGCAAATAGAGAGTAAGGAAACTCGCTAAGGGAAAAACGAAAGAACAGGAGATGAAGAATAGACGTAGATCAACAGCGTAAAGTCTTATTCTCAGAAAACAGTATTAATTTCCTTAGTGCCAAAGCAAGCGGGTGCAGACTTCGATTTTGGAGACATTTTCCTGGTGTTTTATCTTATGAATGAATAAAATCGAACACTAGATCCTTATTTGTCTTAAATCTTTGATACAATTAAATTAAACAGCAGTTGAGCCAAATTTCCTTACGCGTATATAAAGCTTTCAAGTAACTCATACGCCAAAAAGTGGAGGTCTATACATTTACGTTTAAAACAAAATTGCAAAGTTATTATGCAAATATTTCATCCAAAAGGTTCCCAATTCGACTATAAGAATGCAATGATATTGAAAATTATCGGCACCTAAACCAAATAGATATCTAAACGATCCCCCGACGAAATGTATCATCAACTTCAACCACCAAAATCACCAGCTAACCCCAAAAAAAAATGTACAAGAGAGAAAATGCGGTTTATCCAGTCGAAATACTGCGCTTTCTAAAGAGGAAGGCCTACATAACGTACAAACGGGGTGAATCTGCTCCCGGAAATTTTTCCCGGATGATGCATTCATCTGAATAGAGGATGAGCTCTTTCTTTCAGCCCTTCTTTCGTTCCACCACCACTCCCCTCTTTCCTCTTATCTCCTCGCAGATTCTTCTGGGAAGAGGCACGCCCACGAGAGGTGAGACAGACGTGGATATCGTCTGCCTTTTGTGTCCGCAGGTGGCGCCGAGCCAAGACATGGGAGTCGATCTGCGAAGTCGGTCTCTTCTTTGAATTACTGTACTCGGTACCGAACGGGCCCGAGAAGAAGATGGGAGAGTCGTCATCGGCACCGATCGTTCATCCCAAGACACTTTTAAGAAAACACGGTTACCATCGCAAGCCATTTTAGGAACGGTTATAAGGAAAACGTCATTTACCTCTTCCCTTTATCCGTGCCGTTCGAAATACAAGCGCGAGGGAAACGCTTTTTACCTACCCGGAGGTTTGAATCACGGCTCGAAATGACTTCCCAAACTACAGGAAACGGATTTAAACCTACGTAATTGAGAACGGATTGAAAATCATTTCCTAAAAAGAATCCTGATCAGTTTTGAAGGTCGAAAATCTATATTTTCTAAGGGAAGAAGATCATAATAATGGTAAAAGAACTTAAGACCGAAAGATGCTGGAAAAATTGCGATAGATGTGACGCCAAAAAATTCTGGAGAAGATTACAGGGGATTCTTTCACATTAATTGTAGTAAACTTATAAAGTTAGGTTATAATTTGCTTTCTACATGGATCGGAGACACTATCGAACTTTACCCATATAAATTTATGTACTCTAACAGTAACATCTATTAAGAAAATAAATTTAAAGTAAATGAGGACAAAAAGAACATTTTGAAGAGAATTATTAGTGGATACCTCTCATATAAAAGGACGTCGACGTGATACAAGCCATTCCCTCACGATAACACGTAATGATCTCCAAGCAACGATCAAACAAAGAGAGAGCTAATGGTCAAGTGTTTGTACAGTTCACCTATCCAAACACTCGTGGACTAAGGTGATTTATTTATGGGATAATTAGGCAAAAAAGCCCTTTTTAAAGCGGAACAGCGGTGTTTGGAGTGGGAGTAGTTGTCAACGAGAGGCCCTCATGGGGATTACGGAGAAAAAGCGGTCGAAAATCACCGGCGTGACAGTTTTAGAAAGCCAATTAAAAACACATGCACCGGGAGAATGGAAGGCGCCCACTGGAAAGGTAATGGCCCGAGAGTGGACATCTGAAAACAATATGCACGGATTACCGTTGCAACCGATTCTATTCCGAGAAAAATCTTTCCTTTTAAGGATTGCGAAAACCCCTTTTCAGAAAAAAGGTGAAATTTTCGAGAAATGTTGCCAATGATTCTTATAGATAAAAAGGTTAACGTCCTTTCAATAGGCTGAAGTTTTCACAGAGTCAATATTTTGTTCATCAAGTCCAGGTAGTTTGCTACACTCTGTTTAGCTACGGTTTAAAAAAGAAATTTTCATAAGAAGATCTTCATAATAGGCGATTATTTACGAGCATTGAAAAGGTTTTTAGATTTAATTGTATAAACATACATCGGTATAAAACAACAAATACTCAAAATATGGAGAATCACTACTGTAACTATAATTCTATTCTAATGTATAGGGAAATTAAATGTGAAAAATCTTTCCTTATTATTCAAACCTTATAAACTGCGTGAAATTCGATGCCGCTGAAGCCTCTCTATAGAGATACCATGGTTTCTTTCGCTTTACATCCACAGAAAATAATTGCTTTCGGTTTCGATACAAGTTAAACTACGAAATGAAACGAATCGTGCCTAGAAATTGTATTGCATTCGCAGGAACAGCACTGAAAACTTAAATATAATTTAAATAAAATAGAAAAAAAATACCTGACAAAAGAAAGAACCATTGTATAAATTAAGGACACAGGGCCCAGAAATAACTTGTTACACCAACGCGCACTTTTTATGCAGAGTATTTACTTAAACTTCAGAAGAGGACACGGTGAGGAATTGCACGTATCCTGAGAAAAGAAATGCTGGTGAGCGTTATACTCTCCGTTGAAAAATTATCTTCGTATCCAACGCGACCTTTGAGGTTAGAGGAAAAGAAACCTCATTTGCGGAGTGTCACGAATTACCGGCGAGGGAAGAGAAATATGCTTGGTGAATCCATCACGTGTGAGAAAAGTCTCCCTCGGGAGCGTTGGGATCAGTTCTCTCCTTAGTCACACTGTGACCGAGTATATGATACGATTGACAAATTTACCTCCTTTTAGGATGTCCCTACATTCTAATCGGCAAAATTCGCACGTTTATTTCTCGTCTCTAATTCGTCATGATTTCGCGTTTTATGGCAAACACACGAAACTATGAGAATAAATCTTTAGTTGCCTTTCCGAAGACACACAATACATGAGGAAGTACATACTATAAAATTAATGTGATCAAGTGTTTCTTTGTGGTATGAAATCTTCAAGAATCCATTAAAATTGTTGTGGGAGTTACAAAGTTACGTTTTCTTCCGAACATTATATTTACCCGGGAAGCTGAAGATAATGTTATATTTAAATATCTTTTAATTAGAATAAAAGATAGACGTTAGTTAATCGAATGACGTTTCTTAAAAGCGTAATATAACGGACGATAACTTATAAATACATCGAGATCAATTTTAATAATTTCAAAATTTCAATTCATTCCAATGACGTAGAAAACTCAATTTGAACTAGAATAACCCCAATTTTGGAAGAAAATAAATCAAATTATATAGAAACTATTGCTAAAAATTATAATACTCGTAATAAAAGCTTATTTATAACACTGCTGGAAGATTTAAAGGCAATTTTTAACAAGATAAATCCATTCGTGAGCTTAAAAGCTATAAAGAATGAGGTCCTAACAATTTCTTCGTCTACCATTTGAATCTCCAGCATCTCAATCCGTGGATCGGATGGCTTTCTCCGCCACTTGGAGGTTGATGAACGCAAGTGATCTTCTGGAGACTAATCTAAGGAGCAAGTTTAGAAGCCTGGTTCTCTGTGGCTCCCATCGCTTGCAGTGGATGCATCCTCAACACTCTAACGGTCACACATCCTACGCAATCCGCGACTCTGGAACCTTAATAAAATGACCATTACATACGTTCGCCCTTTTACTTATTTTTTATAGTATGTTTCCCTATTCGACAAATTGCTCACCGCTACCTTAACTGCCCATTGCGACACTTTAAATTGCGCTACTGGGTATGAAATTTGCCATGCAATGGCATTAGCGTTAGAAATCGCTTCGGGGCGTTCGAAATGCTCTGCTTTCGAGATGAAAGCAAGGCCGTTTAACATTTCACCGAGAGCTGATTCCATTTCGCAAACCTGAGCGAGTGATCTGCAAGAGGAAAAACAAACTATTTTGAGTTGACGTTCTCTAAATATTACCCGTTTCACCATTTTGAGAGTAACTTTCTAAAGCCTTCCATGACACTCGACTGCCTCACTTTTTCCGTATTCTGTTACAGATTCTACAAAACCCAACGACAGAAATTATAACACGTATGAAATTTTACTTCAAAAAAATATTGTAATAAATGTATTCATGTAATCTGCTAGAAAATCAGGTAAAATACTACCTATACTAGTCTACCAAATAAAAAGAGGACAATTTAGACTAAGACTTAAGCATAATAACAAATTTAGCACTCGTCTCTTTAACTCCGTGCTGATTATTAAGGAAGTAAATTTTAACGTCTATGCCTAAATATCAAGGTTAGGATACCAATACATGATAGAAAATAACGATAGAAATAACCTCATACTCAGGTATTACAAAAAAACACTGAAAACCCTGACATAAATCTCACTGCAGTAAAAAGAGGACCTGGGTTCGAGTCCCAGTCGTGTAATTAATTTAAACGTTATATAAAACACGAGATACTACCATCTACAATTGCAACAACATAAGTCATAAGTCCTATCTCATTTTACTTTTTAGACACTTCTACGTAACTTTCAAACTAACTGCATACAAATCTTTCTCCTTGGTGATGTTTGTTGTTTTCAATTTCGTTTTCAGGTGAAATTTCACCATGACGACACCCATTTTGTTTGGGTGCTTTCCACGAACATCGCATCGAGCGAGAGTGAATCGTGGAAACGGGACAGATGAAAAGAGGCGTTAGTGAGTGTGATAGGCGCCACGTACGAGGCGCGTGCTTCGAATGAACGCACGCCGAACGCATTTCTAGCCAAGTGCGTCACCTTAGCGGGAAAAGTGGTCTCGTGTGGAACGAAGATCGAATTCAGGGTTGCACTCATAGTTCGTAGGAAACCACTATTGTTCCGTACGGACTAAAAAATTGATTCTTGTATTCCATGTTCGAATGGATGAATTCTGAATAGAAGAATAAAATTTTAAGATGATTTTATGTGAGAATCGGTTTGCCTGGGAAACTTCCTTTATATCTGAGATCCAGTGGCGATTGTGTTGACAGCGGAGGTGATATATGCATTTACTTTGGAACCATAACTCGCTTTCTACGAAAACTGTTCCGGACATTGGAAGAGAACACTATACGTGATATTTGAATTAATTCAGACCCGGGAAGGGTTGTGAAGAATACTTATTTATCCTCAAGAAACATTGTGTTATATGAACGCCACATTTAGGCGAAGGAAGAGCAAGTTATAAGACAGACTTTATACAAAAAAGATGTACATAATACATGGATGATAAGCATAAAAGTAGAATAATTTCACAATTGCCTGACTTATTTAGCAGCTTGTATGGCGTACTTTAAGCGAAGAAAATAATCGAGGGATAAAAATGAAAATAACCTACTGTCCCATGCAGAAAATGGTCATTACAAATGTGCAACAAATATGAAAAACACAAATATATTGTCATAACAATTCCTTTTCTTTATTCTTCGCGTGAATTAAGTGATTTATATGAATAGGAGGTACTGGAAAGTAGTACAATCATATCGCACGGTAACCATTATTCTGAAAACATGGAAGTATGCCTCCAATTTTCCCTGAACAATCTTAAACAACAGAATGAATATTTATGTTCGTTAAGTATTTAATAACATCGATGGTAATCGTTTGTCTAGCATTTCCTTTTCCTATTGATTAAAAGACAAATTAAGACGAGTATTATCACGCAAATGCAATGTATCAACGTTAAATTTCTAGCGCAGGAAAAAAATCGACGCGAAAGCTATCAGAACTGGTATTTCATTGGAAATGAAAACGTTTTAAAAAGCTTTCCCTTTCGTAACGAGCCATCCTATCGTCATTTTAATGCGGAAACAAATCGAGCCGACGATACATAATTGAGTTTAATGACGGAATTCTCGTAATTTCCGAGGAAGCGATGGTCGAAAAGAGAGACAAATGCGTTCCGTATTCCGACGATATCGAACAGAATCCACCCTCAATTTCTCCGCAAGAACCGGTATCAGTTTCTCGAGAAGTCGACAAGTGCACTTTGGGAAAAACAAGTACGTCCGAGAGCGTTTTAATGAAGGGCGCACGCGAAGAGTGGATTGTAGAGCAACGGGAGGAAAAGCGGGCCTTGGGTAGGATAAATGAAATGA
Source organism: Pantala flavescens (assembly GCA_020796165.1). Taxonomy (NCBI): domain Eukaryota; kingdom Metazoa; phylum Arthropoda; class Insecta; order Odonata; family Libellulidae; genus Pantala; species Pantala flavescens. The sequence goes on along the minus strand of CM036881.1, from coordinate 40,971,360 downwards.
GATAAAGTCCGGATTGCGTTTAATGGAAAGATACGTGTTGTGTTGAAGTGGGAAGACGTACGAGAGCATTATAATGAGACTGAAGAGAGATATGAATGCCTGCAATTGAAAGAGGAATGGATTCCGAAAGTAGTGGACGGCTTGTTGGACGATGAATCGCACTTATAGGAGATATTGTAACGAAGTTGTGAAAGGTATCGATGTCATTGATAATTTATACGTAGAAACATAATGTAAAATAATAACTGGATTAACAGCATTGTAGTAGGGATATTTATTCGGGAACATATTTCGCTTCTACAAGCCCATACTTCCCCTCAATATATATTTATTCATTACAATAACTGCTGTGAAAATTATTTGTTTATTTAATATGGCCCTTACAAATGACCATTGATACAACAATTACAGAGTGCCAATATCTATGACCAACACAAACAAGAGGAAAATTAACAATCAACCGGGACTCGAAACTGAAAACTTAGTACTTCTACTCTCTAAAACTTTTCATAAAAATAAAATTTTACAAACGGTTTAAAATTTACTGATTACCCTCCTCTCTTCAATTATAAATTTGGAGAATAAACAAACAATTCATATGTCCTCGAAACTCGTAAAATGACATCGGTAAATACAATACGTAAATAAGCAGAAATGCTTAGAAATACGCGAGAAATTCTTCAACGTCTATCTTCGAAATGAAACACCATCAAAACGAGATTCGCAGGAAGTTACATCAATGACAATTTCTCCATAGAAAAAATGGATACCAAATGACCCACAGTAGCTAAGGAACGCCACGAAACCGTTTTTATATCCTCGTAACAATATCTAAGAGGAAAAGGAATGAATAGATGATAGGAATTAAGAGGCGCAGGTGCTATTCTCGATCTAAGTAGGTTAGGCATATGTGAATGCAAGGAACGCCTTAGGAGGGGTGTAGGCACGACTCAAAAAAGCAGATGTATGGTGAGGGATACAGGAAGAAGCGGAGGGTGTGTAGTTGGATAGAATTGGTGTTTGAGACAGAAAAGGAGGTCAAAGAATAGTATGAGGCTTGTCCGATATTCATCACTTGGATTTAGGAATTCCTTGGTTGACTTGGTAAAAAATTAGACGACGTAAGGAATAAATTCCGATAATACTGAAGCGATGGATTGATGGCAACATTGATACCTTAATAAATACTTCAAATATGAGCATATAATACTATAAAGAATTAAGTTTTAATTACATACAAGTTATTTTCCATTATTATAGGAAATAAACTAAATAGAGGAAATAGCAACATAACGAAAGAATTAATTTTCAAAAAAAGAAGTTTTGAATCGTATTTTAATCGTAATTTTTCACAAATCATTGGATTCTCTCTCTCCTGAGTTTGACTCTAGGATAGAGTAGGCTAACAAGCTATGTTTCAGTTATAACCTATTCCTATGTTTCTAGACAAATGCTATATTTATCGTATCCTAAATATGGGCAAGATTTACGAATACCGTATCCATTATGATAATGAATCTATCAACATCAAACTAAGATTCAAACACTATTAAAAAATTGATGAAATAAACCGAAGGCTTGCCTCTACATAAAAAACCAATATCCATTAAAAAATACGCAGTGGCTAATAAACAGGAATGTTTTAAATGAATTCGCTCTATAATCATTCCGGAGTAAGCATATGCGAAGGTAGGCAGTGGGGTGGGGATGGATTGACGTTGGGCGCGATGCCACGACAGCTTCTTTGCGCAGGAGGTGAAAGTAACGGCGATCCAAAAGGAACGAGTGGTGGCACAAGCTAAAAAGGCATCTGGGAGGGAAACTGCAGGGAGGGAAAAAAACAGTGCCAATGGGGGGAGGGATTTCACGAAGAAAAAAAAGGGATGGAGATCGGAGAAGGATTTAAGGAAAGGGTTGGATACATAACTTTCGGAAAAAAAAGGTGCGAAAGTCATTGGGTTTCTCGATCGCAAAAGATAACGACCTATAACTTGCACCGAACTGCTAGTAAAACAGGATTCATTCCTTGAATTTGTGTCATATTATTTATATTTTATTACTTCGCGTACTACTTTCGGAGTCTATATACACAGAGGTCATCGCGAAGGCTGTTTTTATTCCAAAATACCTCCGAAGTTACTTTTTGAAAGTGGAGAAGATGAGGTCTACCAGATAAAGTTGAAGAGTTAACACCTTTTATCTTCAATTATCCCGAATTAGGAGTAAACCTCATGACAGCAGAATTACTCATTGAAATAAATGTTTCCTTCAAATAAATTGGAAGTATATATCCGTATTGAGCAAAGCTTTCTTCATATCTCAAACATAAGTAAGGTTAAAGATGATTTAAAATAATAATCTATGTAATTCATTAATTAATAACACTGATTAAGGTTTTGTTACGGTGAAGAATGGTCTGTGGTATAATTTATTCCTTTTACCGTATGGATAAAGAAGCGATTTGAAAACAGCAATATCTTTGCGCGAACATTACTATCTGAATTGAAAAACCTTGGTTTTTACCATAGTATATGAAAGAATTTTAAGAAAAAACTCTAAAATTTCAAAAGGTAAGATTTATTACTGAATCCAATTCTAAACTACGGGGCAGTCAGACAAGAGTGACGGAGATCCAAAACACTTTAACATTTTTGAAGTAATATTTCATTATTTACGAAAAACGTTTCCTAATATGAGTCCAAACGTAAAGTAGGAAATATCTAAAATCTGAGATCCCTTTTAAGGAAAAATTTTCCGGGAAAAGGTCGTAACGACCTGGAAATCTTGGAACGGGTAGTCTAGGTATTTCAACAATTATTTGGCTACCCGAAGCGTACCGAAAAAAAACTTTCATCCCTTCAGTTTCCAAGAAGATTGATGAAAGTAATTTCTGCCAACAAAAACTGAAAGCGATTGTACTTTCTCCGTTTATCCATCTCATAAAATCAATCACGCCAACCCGCATCGTAGTTTTCATCACCTTTTCCTATTTTGTTTTTAAAAACGGTCCGTATCTTAAGATCTAAAACACGCAGTAAGTGAACGCAAACTTTCGAAGATGCAGCGGAGCATGAACCTATCGCTGTTGAGCAGCGATTGGTACTGGAAAAATAAATAAAACTTCAATTTCGTCTAATTTACCGAGAGAGAAATTTACTACTGCGTTTACTTAAGCGTTCTCACTAGTTTACCCAATCCAGTCAAACTATTCCTTATTTACACGTTATTTTGGATTATTTTTTCCTGAAGTCAATCAAAGACTTCTCCTGTTGATGATTTTTTTAAGATGAAAACCAGTAACATTTTTACCAGAAATATTTTCCAAATTTCAATTTACGCATAATTGAGTTCTACAAATAAAAGGTTGAACTTCAATTCCTTAATATTCTTTAAGTATTGTGAGTGATAAATGGATTGAAAGTGTATAAAGTCTAATGAAAATTCTTCACTAGATGTCTGATAATTATATACTCGATACCATGACGACCAAACTCAGTACGAAAAATTCGCAAATATTTTTCACCTCCAGCTCATATATACATGTATTTCAATCCTAACTACACTACAAGAAAAATCATTTCGTCCTGAAAATTAGCATTATTATAAGATAAAATAGTCAATCTTCAACCGAAATAAATACTAAATGCAGACCTTGGAGATTACTTTGATCGTATTCCACCTGATAGCGAACGATGAACTGGAAGTTTTGATCAAAACGGAGTTACATAACTCAATACCTGAGGCGAATACTAGTTGGAGAAATATAAACTCAATCGCCTAAAAATCAACTTCTCGGAATGAAATTCAATGACTCGCAGGTTAAACTGGGCCCGCTATAGCTCTTTTAGGAGCCCATTTGACTTGATCTTGCCAATCTTTCGGGCGCTCCAACACGACTTTACGACCAGATCGTGCGAGGAATGGCGACTAAAGGAACATAAACTTTAAAAAGGCTCACGAAAGCTTTCTGGACTGTCGCACACACGGCTCTCGCTTTTTCGGACCGCGCGATTTTTCCTGATTCCCGCGTAAAACGTGAGACTGTCGGCACCCACTGGGCGTTCGTCCAACGGCGTTGGAGGGAAAACAGCGGTGCCATTTACTTATTGCGACTGCGGTCGAAAACGAAAGCGAAGGGAAACCAATTGTACGAAAACCGTTAAACGAGAGAATGATCAAATTTCGAGCGAAACTGTTTCTTTTTCATACACAAGAAGTCTAATTATGTGGCGATGTGGAAGTTTCTCTTTCTCGTTTCCGATTTCATCGCAGCTATAATTATTTCTGCAACGATGTCTAGTTGGTTTTGTTTATAATAAGAAATGATGAATAGTTATTTTGATTCGGGATCGTTTATTTTGAGCAAATGCAGGATTAATTAAAGATGTAATATAATCGTATATTGGCGGATCCTTGTGATATCTAAATTAGCACATTTATCTAGGATATAACTATAATTATTGTACAAAAATAGGAACAGATTCGGGTTCTCTCGGCGTTGTTACATAATACATATGTAGTTGCTAAGGAAGGCATTTCTCCTAGTAACAGGAACATATTGAACTTGAAACAAGAAACGTACAGATCTTCCACTTTATCCACAAAAAATCACAAAACTTACGTCGGAATGTTATGTACAAATTCAACCAAGACAAGTTATTAATGATCTCATGGTTATGCTCTGACGATCACGTTTCCTCTGACGATTTTTTCTGTTCCTCAGCACACAAAAAAGATAAATCACGAGTATGAGAAAGCGAATTCCGAATTGATTATTATCAATGGCCAAATATGAAGAAGACCTGAATGCCAAACGATATATTTTTCAAGGAGAGAACTTCAAGGACGTCCAATCTATTGAAATCAAATAAGGCTACTACCAAGAAAGACCCGGATTTCAATGGACAATCGACTGTTTATCGACGGATATCGCACATTCATCTAATAAGACAAGAACCTTGCCTTAACTAAACGATTTTAACAAAGAAACCTTTTGTATTATATAACCTTTTATCACATTCTCACTGATAACATGTAGTAATTAATGGATAATATAACTTTCAGTTTTTTAAATAAGCATCCTTGTAAATCCTTGCGTACAGATGAGTTTTAATAGAATCTTTTTCTATGAATTTATGAACAGATGAATATGAGAAAATCGAAAGCTACGGCATATTTTGATGGCGATAGTAACAGAATAGATTAGATGGAACTAAAAAAAATAACATACAAAACTTCAGCATAAAATACGCAATAAATCGTTTTTTCAATTTTTTATATTGGATACTCAAGTTAGGCCTTGAAACTTAGAACGTTTTAGAAATTATAAATACAAATATAATACTCCATTATATCACGTAGTAATTGAGGTAAAAATAGTTGATTTCTCTAACAAATTTGTATACTGAGTTAAAACGTGTACTAAAAGGTCTGTAAAACATGCCGGGTAACAGAAAGCCAAATCTTGACTTAAGGCTTGTTCAACATTTGCCTCCAGGCGACAGATTCACTACGTTTGACCCAGTTTAAGAAGATCCTCACCCCCTAAAAGACCTGCTGCAGCTCCGGAGGTGCGTCTTTTTGATTGGACACTCAAGAACCGCCTCTGGTGCAGCGGTGCAAGGTGGGAGGACCTCGCTGAAAGCGAAGTGCGACCTTTCCTAGGTTTCACTTCGGGACACTGAACCCAACAGAGAGTCGCTACTCCCAGAGGGCAAATCTGGTGAAAGTATCGCCGACGTTGGGTGCGGGGAGACCGGTCACAAAACAGGACACCTTTATTTACGAGTATTTATAACGTTCGCGTTCCGAATTTAGAGCTGTTTACTTCTCTGGGGAGCTGGATTTTTTTCCCTTTTCCATTCGACGGCTCCCTTCCAGAGGGAGACCAGAAGGGGCTGTGCAGACGCACATGGAGGGAAATCGGTGGTCTTCCCAAAAAAGAAGATCGCCTCTGCGGAGAAAGGAGTGAAAATGAATCTGGAGATTTCGCCGTCCGGGTTTAGAAAACTCGCGGTGGTTCAAAAGTCGGTTGAAGTCCACGTCGACTTCTCCGCAGAGCTTACGAGAAGCTTACTTTCGATACACGAGGTTTGCTTTTCTTTTTTCCTCCTTTGGGCTGTTGTCTCTCTTGATAAATGAGGACGAGTGTAACTCTTTTGATGTTTACAATTGTCGTGCGTACGAATATATAGGTCCCGCCCTAGCTGGGAGCTACGAACAAGGTATCTTTCATGGAGAAGGTACGAGTCGATGTGAAGGAAAACATCGCGAGATTAATCATGAATAATCAGGACTACATTCAGGTGGAAACCGATACATTGTAACATATTAGGAAGTTATGATAGGATAGGACATTCTTCTAATCGAGCAGTTGTCGAACATTTCTTTCTCAAGGACTTATTCAAACCTCTAGGACTAAAGTTCAATATTCATGAATACCTTCGCTTCAAGCTATTGACAAAATTTGTAATCTAATAGAGACAAAACAAACAAGATATTGTAAATATTTTGTATTTTCTGTATTAATATCAACATCATGAGGATCTGAGATACAAAATATTATGAAAGAAGCATGCTGCAGGCGATTGAAAAAATCTTGAATATATTGAAAACTGATGCCAAATGGTCACCTGGTGACGGCACTTTATAAAATAATTAAATAATATCTGCTTATTAAATGAAATTTCGTTACGTAATGTTTTGCAATCACCAAATGCAGTAGTTGTCTGTTAAGGTTAAACTGTGTAAATTGATTTCAATACACCGTTATATTTTAAATCAACTAGTTTATAGTCAATTCATTACTTAACGAATAAATTATCCACATCACGTGCACCTTCATATACATTAAGAAATTCTGTTGCAACGCTTAATCAATTCACGATCGACGAAGTCGTAAACTTTACAATTTATTCTGTTAAACTCGTAAAGTAAGATGGCATATATACAGATCAGATGGAGGATTGACAAAGTGAATCCAAAATGTAGTTCTCGACCTTGCTATGGGCAGAGAAATGCTCATTTTCTAACGACGGACGAGAATATAACAGAAAACTTTCTAATTAAACGACAAAGAGGAATTTTTATCCTTTCCCCATGAGAATGATGAGAGGCGATATTCTCTACGTAGCTAAAGGCGTTCTTTGACACTCACTAATGAATATAAGTATGTACCATTTATATATTTGACATCGATCGAAAATAGGTAAGATGTATGTCATTAGAAATGTGTTCTTCATAACCATCACTCTTCCCTGGATACAAAATAATTTAATTAAGGATAGTAGAGCAACGAAATACGGAATGAAGCAAGGAAGAGATTGGATAATGAGATGATTATTTATTTCATATATTAGAGAAGAAGGTTTAATAGGCTCAGCATATATAAATGACAGCAATTTGAATCGGAAAGAAGCTATTGAAAATTCAAATCATGTAAAACCAATTCAGCAATAAGTAAAGGGAATAAGACGAATTAAAACTTTTGTGGTTCTAATTTCTAGAAAAAAGTCTTATTTTTATCCATCCCGATTTATATTCTAAGATAAACTTGTCTTTCATTTGATATTGCTTCTATTACGTGATAACATGAATAATAATTCAAGGTGAGGAAAGGCTGCTTATAATAATCGACTAGAATAGTGAATAACTAATAGGAATAGTTCAATTACGGCTTCCAAGATTAAAAGAGAGAAATCTTTTACACATCTTCTTCGGTTAGAAATTTTTCCATCAGAAAAATTCATTCGAAAGCTCACTTTAGAATTATCGAAATCATCAGAGACAAAAGTTTTTCCCTAGAAAGTGAAAATTTTTCCGAATATATTTTTATTTCAAAGCCATTCCCAGCGTATTGTTAGCTTCAATCCAAGCCCTCGGATTCATCAGAGAGACAATAGCCATGGTGAATATTTTAAGACGTCTACATCGCTACTAGAAATAGACGTGGTGGCAGCAGCGATCGATTTTGAGAGACGTAAGGAGAACCTCTTACTGGTCTTGACTCTTATGGTACAAAATTTACTACGTTAAAACTAAGAGAAGTCTCTTGGATTGCGAATAAATCGCTGTCGAGGGCTAAAATAATGACCGTCGTGCAATAAAAGTTTACGTTAAAGGGTAAATATGCAAAGCGAGGCTTTATCGACAGACAAGTACGAACGGGGGAGATGTTTTATCTGTTGGCGAAAGGCATTTTTTCAGGAGGAAACCAACGGTACTTCCTTTAATTCCGAATGCATCGACATTCACGAGACGGATTGTTTTCCGAAAGAACAACAGAGTCCGGCGTTTTTGAAGGCTGAAGCACGGCAGAATATTGATCACATCGCTTCGGGGGAAGATTATTCAAATTTCTCTCTATCTCATCTCATTCAACAGGATGTATCCCTACATCTCTTTGATTGTTGAAGAGGATGATAAAAGAGCGGAATTATCTATTCAACCGCATGGCAATTTGCCAATCGGCCTCGAGGAACATTCCGCGCAAATTCAATAAAATGAGCAATTGAAGATCGAACGTGATGGAATGATTAGAGATTACAAAGGCATAAATTAGAGCTACACATCCATACATATTCATAATCGATCCCTAGCCAGTTTCGTCTAGGAAGCGATACATTTTAGAAACAGCTTTCATTTTTAACAATTCTAGGGAAACCATCATCGATAAATCCACGATTTTTTTCGAAAATAAAAACTTATCATTCGAGATATTTTCAGGTACATACCGCGAGGTGAAAACTCAAGGCGCATAACATTCTTATCGCAGTCCATCGCGAAATATCTGCACGCTCTTCCGTGATTTATTTTCAATTCTTCTCGGATAACCCACGCAAGGACGACCTTTTAATCTTTCAAGCCTTTCGCGAAATTGTTGCGAGCAAACGTAAGAACACATGAGACGAGAAATAATTAATCGGGGATCACCGGGTCAAACCATTCGCCATCATCATCTGTGCTGCTTGCAATTAATTCGGAAGTAGATAGGAACCAACGGTGAGGAACGCTACAAATGACCCCTAGAGCTTGGGTATGCAACCAATGTAACAGCACTCCATTACCGCATGTAGTCCCTGCGCCTTAACACCGGGACATATCTGAAGAGATAAATCTCCTGGCTCTACGCAGGTGACCTCTTCCTGGTGCTCATATCCGGCCATTGTTTTTGCGCTATTCTTCTCGGGAAGGAGTCGCTTTACACTGCAAATAGTCTCCCTGGCCAACCTTCTCACCAAACAGACGTTGGCCACGGAGGACTAACGAGCTACAAGCGATTCACCCTCCGCAAATCGAGTCGGAGCTAAAGGAAGTGCTGGGTTCTTGGTCACGAACTGTTAAGCTCACAGAGCACGAAAATGGTACTTTTTTCGTATTAAACAGGCATTGGATTCGCTTAAATTCGAAGACACGATCCGACTGCCTAATACAACGTATACGCAAATACAGCGCAAGGAGCTACGTCGAATTCACTCCAATTTAATAATATGCACACGTTTACATAAGATAAGTTGGAAGAATAAGAAGTATAGAAGATATTTACACTGCTAGATTGATATACAAGCAGCCCTACGACTGTCAAAGAAAAAGTAGAAGAATCTGGAAGCAGAAAACTTAATAAACTGTAATTTTAAATCGAGGAAACCTAAAAGGCAGTGTCCAGTATCTAAAACTGTCTTTACTGCCTCAAATTATAAAGGGTAAATTTTTCCTGAGCACTGAAGATAAAAATCTCATAATTCCAAACAATTGGGATGAAATTGATAAAACAAAAACTCTACACATATCTCGGATAACAGCAGTATTTTGTATACAATAAACAACAGGATATAATACGGGTGTATCTCTAATAATTTTGTGTAAATATATTAACTTCTTTGTAGAGTGAGACATGTTATGTCATTAAAAGAACCGCTACTTCGCTCCCAAGACTTCCAAATGCATACCAATGTGCATGTCGTTGGAGTTATATAATGAATCGTGAACGTGCTCACCCATTCGAAGTACAGCCACTATTTTTTTGCTGCATATACTATGTCGTTTGTATTATTAATGAGCATTTTGTTAAAAAACAAGCGGAATGAAGAGACGACACTCTTCAACAGGCGTAATATTGGACAATAAATTTTTACGACTGCTTAAACAGGCACATATATGTACATGCCAACTGCATTGCTCCCTTCTATTGTTCTACCGCACGACTGTCGTTACTTATCCGCACATTTGAGATAAAGGTCGAGGACACTCTGAGAATGAATGTTTTCTTACACCACTCTTGATAGGCGTAAACGTTTGTCACGAGAGAAATAACCGGTGATTTTACGAGTGAAACTTCGAATCTATGCTTCAGAAGGAATATGACCGTATATCCTATTCCTACTAAGAAATTTTCTGTTTTATAGCAATTTTAAAAATACTACTAAATCAGAAGATCAAAAAGAAATTGGAAGCAATACTGTTTTGCGTCAAATACTAAATACATGTATTGCATTTTTACGTATCTATTCCTTCATTATTGAAATTAAAAACTTCAAAACCAACGACGACTTGAGTCAACGTATCCATAACAACGTGATAAATTCGCCTATCTACTGGGAGCATAAAAAACCAAAGGCACGTCAATTTACATCGAATTAGCCACGCGAGCGATAAAAGCATAGCGGCAAAAACGGATATTCCCCCCCTCGACCGTTAAAGTCTCCGTCGCGAACCGTTTCAGAAGTCGCGAGCCTTTCGTTTATCCTGTTTAGCAATTACGGAGCATAATGAGAATAGTTCTTTTGGAAGGCGTTCAGGAAATGCAAGGTCTCGAGGTGCGGGGTGGGTGGAGGAATGCACTGCCAGAGAGCATATCCAAACCCTTCACTTTCATGCGGAATGACAAGGACGAGAAGTTGCGCGACAAGCCCAAATGCCAAAAGGATCGCATACCAGAAGAAGAAGGAATTTGGGATCCGCGATTCCACCCACTCTTCTCTATCCGCTTTCGACACTTTGTTAAAAGCGACTGTTCGATGCGTTCAAAGATGAGACCGACTTTCTCCACGAAGATCCAGCACGCACTTGTCGAGATGCTGAGGCGTCGTCTAAAATGTTCGAAGAAGTGAGCGGTGGAATAAATTACGACCCACACGCAAAGAAGACTCTAGAATGGCCGATTGCAAAAAAGATATTGGATTGCTACAGGTAGATAAAAAAAGGCCTTCGAAAGGAATTCATGATCAGATGAAAGGAGTTAATAATTTTCGTTGGAAAATTGAAAGAAATGATCAAATTTTTATGGGGCCTGTTAAACATAGCCCAAATACAACAGCCTCTACTAAAGGGCAATTGAGGCGTGTTATCAACATTTCATGAATCATATCAAATATCTTAGAAAATTTAACGTCAAATATATGATTTGATTCTATTCTAAAATATGAGAAAAGACCATAACCGAATTCATGATTCCATGTTCAGAAATTAAATCACATCTAAAATTTTTGACAGACTTGAGGAGATCTTTCAAAACACAGTCATATTGTGTTTACTGAAAGATTGTTTTCACTACAAAAATAGCTCAAAGGGGAACAACCGAATTTAAAAACTTCTGATAAATGGGAACTCATTGTTCAACATATAGCGATCTAATCACACCTCTAAACCATATTATAATCTATACGGAATTAAAGATATTAAACTCTTGGCTCATGAAATTCTGTGCACCGAAAACCACTATCATAGCAAAAGTGGACTTCAATGTACTCATTTCTATTATAGATCTTATCTGATCAAACTGGACGTAATATACGCAACGCAGCGAGTTATATAATATCGAAACTAGGAAATTAAAGCGTGCACCGAAGTTTTTTTTATCACCTCCAACCTCGCTCTGTTAATCGAAGACGCCTGCCGGACTTTCACCTGTCTCGCCAGAAATGCCTCGAATTCGCACAACCGTATCAAAAGAGCTTACATCCGCATTTAATCCATTCCAAGCACTGACCTAGACACGAGACAAACATTATCGGTACACGCGGCGTGAAAACTTTCTTTAATTTAATTTTCCTTGTAACCGCTATGGAACACACGGACTCTATTATTGATGGGTGTAAACGCTAGAGATCGACTGAGGTGATACCGACAGGTTACTTCCGTGAATGAAACATTCTAACACTGAATTGATTTCACAACTGATGTCGAATGTGGTGACAAGTGTGTGATGAAAGTAATATATCAATTCTGTATTTAGAAGTCCTGCCAAACTGCTTCCATTAATAGAGAGAAAACTATATGTACAAGTTCTAACTTTATATCGTTAGTACAAAATGCCCTGGAATAACTTTTTCTTATAATTAATGTACTGTAATTGCTCAAATCGTTAAGTAATATTGAAATACATCTATATCCGTTCCTTACAGATGCATGGCTAAGATTCAATGGCAAATGATCACGGATTACAGGCAAGAGTCATGGTGAAAGGTATGCCTTGGTAGAAAGCCATATCGGGTGAAAGATAAAACTCGGTTAAGATCTCCACGAGCTCAATTCCGGAATAATCAATTTCTTCAGGTTAACACCTTCATTTCCATGCCAGTAAATTCCGAGTAATTATTTTCTCTTTACAAAAAATAATATCCTAATTCAAAAGTTGATATAATCTGTAAAATACAGGTTCGATTCAAGATAAGAGGTGAATGTCATTGTTGTTTCATAATTGTATTCATGGAATCTCTATTACAGGGGAAGTATTCAAGCTGACAATGGAGAAAACGTTAAGCTCTAAAAACACTTTTACTCTATATTCTAGAAGGTGACAGGATTATGATTCCTATTGATTATATTGTGATTCCATCGCGAGCAACTGAAAGTAAATTCTTCTTTAAATTTAATAAACTAAAATTGATAAATCATTATTACGTATGGAAGAGGGGAAAAGACTTAAGTTTGCACGATATATACAATAGAATTCACTTGTCTACAGCAATCAATAACAGGCATTATATTATTGATAAAACCTGCACTCCTGTTCTATTAGTATGATAAAGTGCGTCTTAGAACGGTATAAAGCTTTATTCAACTAAGGTAAAAATCAAGGTCTACAACTATGAAGAATGTATTAAACAGTTAAACAAGTGTACCGTTAAACGCTTGAAGGAGGCGTGGATATTTATTATCGTATGGAAATATATTTTATGGGACTGGAAAATTATTTGAAACAAGTTCGAAGTTTTCTAAATAAACATATTTTATATGTTTATTTAGAAAACTATTTATATGCTAGTAACTCTTTAAATTTCTGGAAATGAAATAATTCGATTTAACGGAGTGACTATTCAAACTTTCTGAGAATTTAACTTCAAGTAAAATTTCTAATGTACTAAATATTTTTTTCTATTTCTTGGAGTCCGAAAAAATCATTTTGTCAACTTACTGCTTTTCTGCCAGAACTGGCAAAGTTTTGAGACCCAAAAAATGACAGAACGAGAAGACAATGAAGAGTAAAAATAATAACAGTAATGGAACGTGCATCTATTAATAAATGTGATGTACGCTACCGTTTTATTGCTCCAAAAGACACGTCTGTAGTTTCGCAACTTAGGTAATCAATTTTCAGTACGTGTCACACAATATTTCCAATATAAATCCATATAAACATACCGATAAGCTTCTGGAAGTTCGTAAACACCTCGCTTTATCACTCTTAGCAAGTAAGCGGCGACGTTTTAGTATTTCTAGCTAAAAAATAGGAAACCCCTTTTTTGTCGACAGTAGACCCTGTGGCACGCTCAATGATGCGTGAGTCCATCATGCTTAATTCCTATAAGACCGCCCGAGTGGTAGAAACGAGCCAGAATCAGCAAAAAAAGGCACTCTCGAAGTTAAACGAGGCGTTCCGGGGATGTGTCACGAACCAGAGGAGTCGATTTGCCGAACTCGTGATGGAAGAACGTCTAAAGCTATTCACGCCAAGAGGAGATGTATAAAAATTTGCTTGGAGAAAGGAAAAGGGTAACCGCCCTATCCGGATGTGCTGTTAGCACCGAACAGAAAAAAAGTTCCTAATCCATGCTCGATGCCCACGAAGATTGATAAGAAATGGTTTTCCCAAAATCTCCTTTATTCACGGGAAATATTCGAGTGAAAGGATGAATAGAATTGTGAAGAGGAGTAGGCGAAAATCCGGTCGTAAAGTGTGTCGTCTTGGAGTTCTCCATGGGCGACACCTGTTTATTGTCGGCAGCAGAAGTCGTACATCATTGAACTGCCTGGATCTACCCAAAAGGCAGCGTTGCGCCAATTATTCTCGAATGATGAAGCGTTCATGGATTTATGTGCGTGCATTGCGTTCCATGTCACAACCTGCTGTTGATATTTATTATACCGAAAATTAATTCACTACTGAAATAATATTCCACACAATGGCTGGCAATTTTTTCCTTCTTATTTTCCAAATATTGTTATCATGTTGATATTACTATCGAGGGCATTTTAATTTTCTGAAAGTTCTATAACGATAACTGTGTTGGAATAAAAATTCAAATGGATGTATAAATAGATATAAATAAGATTCAAGCAAATAAGAAGTAATTTAATTAAGTCGTAAAAACTCCTTCAGACATGCCTTGATCCTAAAAATTATACACAAGTCTAATTCACAAGAACGTTACTTAGAAGCATTGATAAAAATGCAATAAGGAATAAAGCCGTAAAACTTATAACATGATGAAACGTTATGTTAACTATTCACATAGAAAAAACGAGAAAAGTCCACTTTTACCAGTAAAATTCGATCCTAATAAGAGTGTAACTAGAGGAAACTTCATCCTCTAGAAGATAGCCCCACATACAGAACCAGTGCAGGTGTTCATTACAGTCTAACGTCTTCAGTGTTGGACACGCTACACTCACCAATAAAGTCCCTGGAATCGGAGAATCCTTCCGTGGTCGAAAGTTTCGATCGAGTCAAAAACACGGGAACCGCATCCAGTACGATATAAATCCGAGCATTTCCTTCACTTTCATCTTCGACAGAGAGACCAGGGAGCGCAAATTGTTACGGCAAAAGTCCTTGGGTGAGAGAGTCCGGTCTAGAAACCGTGACGCAATTTACGGAAATATCTTTTAATTGGGCTCTTCCTTCGCTTTCGCCCGAACACCAGAAGCCGCAGGCTCTCTACCTGAGGGGGTGTGACAGACAACGTGAAGGGACTCTTTCCATGGTTACGGGGCCGTGTTACTTGCTTGATCGATTCTAGACTCTAGGGCTTTGATGACACATACGCCTCCCCCTTTCGTAGAATCAGTTCTCCGGAGTAACGATTCCGAAAATTTCCTTCTGGAGTTGTGCAATGGGAGTCTCTCTCTTGTCGAGATACAAGGGCGTGTACGACGAGGAAAAGAGAGTTGAAAAGGTGACCTCAAATTGGAAGAGCCACGCCCAAAAGACACTCGGTCTTTTCATAGGTGAAAACTAGTATATAAATCTGGAGCCTAACAGAGGTGGTTATTAAGGTTTGTGGGTAACTGAGCAACGTAAGCCGGGAGAAGAAATGTGGGAAATAAACGTTGCCCCCATGCCGGGTGTGAGAATAATAAATCTGGTGTGCGAGATTTAATATGGACCTAAATTGATTTCCTTGTCGTGCCTGGAATAGATAAAACTTGGCTATGAATTTTGAAAATGTTAAGGGTGAGTTAGTTTGCACTACGATAAAGGGCAGGTATTTCAGGTTACGTAAAAAATAATTAATTACGAAGTTCTACTCGAATGAGCAAGAATTTATAGAAAATATCTGGCACGATTTTCATTCCTGAATTCGTTTAAAATGCTATTCGTATAAATTAAGTTTCAAGTTTCTCAGTTGAACGGTCTCAATAAAAATTTCGGTTTCAAAGTGAATCCCTTAAATTCAGATAACAGGAATGATGTAGCACCAAGGTTTTAATCCCGGTTATATTGCTAAATTACACTTCCGCTCAACTTTTTATTGTATAAGTTATTTTGTTTCGAAATCAACACACAATGCATGTGATTAGCTTTATGAATAGCAAATATACCTCCCTGAGCAAATAAAATAATGTATAAGATGTTAAAAGAAAGTTTTCCCTACGGATGATAATAACTACAATAAAATATTAAAATGTATAAGATATTATTTGAATCAAAACTAAAATATTTACACCTAATATTTTGAGTCCTGATTCTTAATCTTCCGAAAAAAATTTTATATCAAAGTATTATATAAAACTTAGAACTTTGTATAAATAACATTCAGGATGTGGTCTTAATGAATACAAGAATATAGATACAAGTAAATAAGTAAATAACATTCAGGATGTGGTCTTAATGAATACAAGAATATAGATACAAGTAAATAAGACTTACGCATTACTGTAATGTTAATAATAGAAATCACCACACATCATTGAGAAAATTTCATTCGTTCCTACCGTATTAGTGCAGGCCCATGTGTAATATGTACTCGCTTTTTTTCAGAATAAAGAGGACAAACTAAGCTACCAACTTCAACCACAATTTTAAATCCACCTCATAGTACCAAACAGCAAATAGTAAGATAGAAATCATTCCAAAAAAAACCGTATCAAAACAATAACACAGGTGACAACGGGAAGCATTTCCCGATGCAATCGAAAACCGCGACGCACCGGGAAAACCGGTACGTCCGGAAAGCCGACCTGTAGCTGAAAATGCAGTCACGCCCTCCTGCGAGAAATCGACTCTCGATTTTCGTTGCCCGTGAAGAATCACATTACATTAGGCATTCCGAGTCTGCAGACACGCGATTCGTCGCGCACTGATGAAGACGTGCCGACGGGAGTGGGGGCGTGATCAAGTGAAAAGGGTAAATTTGGCAACGAGGGTTTACACGGGTCCATGTCGCCGCGTCCTTGAGACAGTTTTGCCTCAGGGGCGTGGTGCTGCTTCTGCTGAAGACGACGGGGGCCTCTGGTTCTGCAAGGTCGGACGCTTCTACCTTTACTAACAAAAAGGCCTCTTCCGTCAAAAGATGAAATTCGTTTGATGCGCTTTTCTGGAGTTGCAGATCGAGAACTTTCGTTTACGTTTGATTAATATCAAGTATGGCCCTCTGATTTTATAAAAGAAAAAATCGGTATCGTTTTGTTATGCTGACAGTAACGCAAAGTCTCCCTGGAAACGCATAAATTAAATTTATTGATTGACCCAATAGTTTCTGAAGTTCGGAATAAAGAGTATAGGTTTGATTAAAGCAAACCAAATGAAATGAATAATCCCAAAACCGAAAACATTGTCTCAAACTTGATTTATCGAAAATATTTTATATTAAGCAATCGAGAGTACTAAACAATTCATTTAATATAAACAAAGAGATACACCCTTATATTAAATAAAAGTGGACATAACGTATATATCCCAGTATATATTCCTCGTTGAAACAATGGAAACGTCTAATATATTTAATATAAATAAATTATATCAGGACTAGGAAATGCTATATGCAACTATTATTTTCCCATTTCAATATAAGTTCATTTTTAGAATTTATATGGACGAGGACTTTTTAAATTATTTAATCAGGGCTGATAGCATTAAATTCCCATAAAAAACTTACTTATAAATGATGACAGTGTTCTAAAAAGTTTTTTCGCTCATCAAAACGCTGCATAAAATCAAAATACATAAACGAAAGATAGCTTTCTCCGCTACCACTTATTAGCATATTTATGATAAATAAATGTAGCCATATTAGTAAAAATTTCCTCCAAAAAGTACACAAAATCATCAATTTTACAACTTTCGCGATCTTTTTTTCTACCTACTCAAACCCCTTTAGAAACCTTACGAGCGCTGACATACGTAAATCTGTTGAATCCTTGTAAATCTATCTCGTATTCGACGAAACCGAGATCCGGAAGTTTCGCGAGACACCACTGCTTTATTTCATGTTACTTTTATCATCGAACGTGTCCGTATGACACCTACTCGAACGCATGAACACGCACACTTCCGTCTGGTACAAAACCTCCGTAACAGTTGTGTAATGCGCCCGAATCTTTTTCAGCTACGGTAGCACCTGAATTCGACCTGATATCGCAGAGAGATGTAATCCCAGTATCCCTCCTGGGGGAAACTTTGGTAGAAGACTCCCGTATCGGCTGCGGCGACGACGTGCTATCGTTTACTGCAAGGCGCCGTCCTTTTCGGAGATTCCGCGCGGTTTCCCGAGAAATTCTAACCTCTATGCAAAGTGATGCGACCACCCACAGTACGACCCATATTATGAAAAGTGTTCCGCTTTTATTGTCTCAGACGTAGGCGACGGAGGTTAGATCGTAAAAAAGAAGTGCATGTGAAATCGAAGTAACGGTCCCTTGAGGGAATATACGGATGTGACCCTGATATGAATCTTGGAAAGCACTCCGCGAAAAAGCTCATTACAATACGAACCGCGGAATCATCTGATTGTGCACTCGTTATATTATATCAATATTAGGACGAGTAATAGTGGAATCACGATAAATAAATCACGTTCTCTTAATCATAACAATAACAAAGATGACAATAACAAGAATGTATATATTTATAAAAACAATTTCCCTACGTATTCTCGATCGATATTTTAAAAAGATGATGTTGGTTGTCATTTTAAGAAAAACACCTGCAACTATCGATTGCTATGAAAGTTCTATTCCACACTATGGAGTTAACAATCTATGGAGGTAATAATGGAGCTAATAGTCAACAGTAAAACTCACAGCGTGGGCATGAAAGGTATGGGTCAAAAATCATAGGAAGATATCGTAGAACTTATTTTAGATATTCCATTACATCAAACGGAAGACAGATATCAATACGTGAATCTAAACAACAATATAAGCAAATACACCTTATATACAGTGATACTATATAGAGACCTAGGTAAGTATACCTTTAAGCTCGCTAACTTCAAAGCTTTACAGAAGAGCAAACTTCAGCGAGATATGTAGTTTTTTGCACTAGCGAAAAGGCACTAACACCTGCTTTATAATTATCCAAAATCACCTTCCATAGATTACTCACAACCACAACTTTAATGATGACCGTAAAATTCGATCGATCTTCACTACGCTATTTTTTCAACCAGCGACCCCAAATTAAAACTCCAGATATAAAAAAAACCTCACGCCGACTCCGAAAAAAAACAGACGCCACACCGGCACGGAATGAATGGATAAAAGTACGGCACCGAACCACTGGAGGAAGAGAAAAACAAAAATGGGCGAAACAAAAACTCTTAGCGTACGTCTGGGAGAGTTCTTCGCAGATCCCCGATATCAAAAGCTAACTCGCGGGAGGAATAAGAGAGATGCTTGACTTCAAGGTGAGTCTGCTAACCGGTTCGGAAAGAAATGAGCTTCGTCGCCGGCCATTTCTTCTTCGCCGGTCCGTTGGGTGCGCGCACCAGAAGGGCGAATGTGATAGATTTTTCCTGTCGACGGCTCGCAGAAGACGTATGGAATTGTGGGGGAGTAGGGGATCGATCAAACGGAAATTTATACACCCCGAGGATTACGCGTTCTAAGATGGAAGAGAGGCGAATGTCATCTTAGAAATTCTCGTTGCATCGGCATAGGGGATTAAGGGAAGATCGTCTTGGATTATCGCGAAAGAATCATCCGCCCGAACGAGATGTTTCAATGACACGGCGAGGGAGTTGACTTCTCTCGGACTTTCACTTCCAACCCACTGGCGTTAAACCAGTCCTCAGTTAACCACAAAACCAAACATTTTCACGAGCGAATTTCGCGTTTTGCTTCGTTAGCTGAAAAGGCTAAATGTAGTTCACTGACCACTTCAGTCACGGAGGATTTTTAAGGGAAACAAACATCTGGAGTTACTGCCTGGAAAATTACCATAGTTTGATTTACTGCGTTTTGTTTCACCTTATTTAAACTTCAGAAACTAACAAAGCGTATCATTACGATAACAAATCGTTTCATTGTCAATACAATTCTAATTATTCTTATAATAGGTTTAAGAGTATCACTGAGCTAACTACTTTTTTTATAATTTGATTGATTGCCATCATCGTTACAATTTAGTCAATCATGCAGCTGTTCTACTACACTCTAATAACAACATATTCTATAAATGGAAATGCGTATATTAAAATTCTTATAGTTGTTTTAATCTAATACACAAGCGAGTTCGTATGGTTGAGCTGCCTAAACTATTGCTAACTAGAAGAATAATAATCTGGGGAATTAATTCTGATTAAACAACTCTTAATAACTGATTGATATCAAACAATTCAGCAACAGTATAATCACAAATCAACTCTTTAAATGTCAGTCAGTGCAAAAACCATTTTCACTATTTTCTTTATTTGAACAACCTATCAACAATCGATTAAAACCACCTCAAAAACGGGTGTGGAATACAGATCACATAGTCATTTGAGTAGTAAGATAGTTTGTCCTAGCTGTAGTAACAGAGTCATCATTTGATATAGCCTGCAGAATTACCTCAACAAGCAGTTCTGAGGGTAAAAAAATACGCAACGTCTGGGGTGAGTGAATCAGGCGCTATTACGAAAAACCATTTTCAAAATGAAATATTTTTCTTTCCGCCAAGCGTGGAAGTTCGTTAGCAGCCAGACTTCCAGACCGTCTCGGCCTGGTGCTCGTGTTATGAGCGATGGCCCCTTTACCAGGCGAGGATGAAAGGGAATTTGAAGACGCGGTGCGTGAAAAGCGAGCCTTCCTGCTCATTTTCCTCGACTGTTGCATGATTCGCGATAAATCTGCACTTTCCTGACCAACAACTACCTGCCTCCCATTCGACGGATTATGTCTCCTGCAGCCTCATTCACGGAGATTACGAGCTATTTCCGAGAAGTGAGAGTTTATGCTCGATTAATTAGTGACAGCCTCTTAGGGCTACCAAGGTGCGGTCGGAAACTGTTTGCTATGCAACGGTGGTTAGGCGAGGCAATTATTTCACCAGATGACAAACGCGCGATGGTACGTCGACAGTTTGCTTTTGGATTATTTTTATAAAAATAAATGATTTTGATTTTCCAGTTTCTAAAATCCATCGTTCGCATTTATATTCATAGATTTGAAAGAACTTTTTATGTCTATGAAAATGAGCAGAATATGTATTTGATTTCATACAAATATGACTCTTAAATGTCACAAATTAATTCCCTTCGCTTTTATATAATTATTATGACTAATTACAATCAGTAATAATAACCTAACGGTGAATAAAGGTGTCTATAATCGTGATACGTATTCTACATACGTCACCGATGCCTCATTATTTCTAATGCATAAGTTAAAACGAACCTAAGTGTTTTAGAGATCTTAGGAAAACTTAGATTAACTTTTAACATTTAATTTAACTGATTTCGAACGGGAGGGTAAGTCAATCTCATCTAGCAACTTCATCCCTCAGAAAATACTCGTAAAACTTTCTAATCCCCTTTTAACAAAAAAAATTGACAACTATATTAATATATATACATCTACGATAAATTTAGCTGTTTCGCTAACTCTTCTGCTTCTTGCAGTTTTCTAATTGCTTTAGCCTCGGAACGAAAGAGAGAAATGATTCTTTCCAATTAATCGCTCTCGCCTTACGAGTAATTAACGGAGGAAGTAAATATTGTGATAAAGACGGATGAGATGGACTTGACAAGAAAAGGCGTTTTCTTAGGAAAATCTCCATCTCCCGCAAGCCTATCGTCTATCAGTGAAAGCAACTCTCGCAGCGTGCACTCGGACACGCTGCAATGAGCATAAATTTGCATACGAAGAATGCACCATGTTAAATTAAAAGCTCGAGGTAAATTTCACATAAATTACGAAGATTCTACGGATGAAACTTAATGAGAAATGGGAATTCTAACGGAATGAAAGGGCAAGATCGAATACTTGTTTAACTCGTTTCTATGACGAAAGTAGCTGGTGATTTCTACAAACTAGCATTCATATAACCTGCGATTATATGACTCTATCCGTAACCTTAGATTGCGTATTAGAGTCTCTGTACGATATCGTGTGTGTTAGGAGAATCCCACTGGGAAGAGAATGTTCTGGGAGATTTCAATGCTGTTGCATCCCAAATGTGAATTGAGACTGCATGCAAATGAAGGTGGGAAAACGTAACTTGGAATGAAAATAATCGATTTTTAAACTAACAATATGATCACGTAAATATGAGCTTTGTCATCTAGCTCACCTATGCTATTCAGCGTCAATCGAAACAGATAAGATGTTTAAGTTAACTCCTAATTCGGTTAAGAACGATTTCTAAATTCTTATAAGAATTCGATTACACTCGATTTTAGTCCAACACTTCTCACTAGCATTACTAATGAAAATATATCTAAACCTTAAAAGCTTATAAAAAATTTAATGTATTCACCCTCGGGAAAATAAGTCTAGCATCGGGCGGAACGACCTACTGTATATACTCCACTCAGCCATAGAACAGAATCGTTATAAAACAGCTTACACCTAAAAACAAATATCTACCCGTGGCCTAACTTAAACACAAGCAATTACACGCGAAGCCGAGTCCCTTTGCATACAAAAAGCCACCGGGGTTCGCCGAAAACGAAACCGCAGACGACTTTTGGGCAAACGGAAACGGCTTGCCGCCAAAAAGCATTCGTAATATTTTTCATCCCGCCTCGTGTGCGGCGATGGGATGGTGATGTCACCCACACACCTGTTCTTCCTTTCGTGCGAAGAGGTCGTCGCCGGAAGCGGATAGAATCCCCTCTGCAGGCGCTTTTGGTCGACGAACCCGGCTCCGTCTGCTGGAAGACTCCTCGTAACGTTATCTCACGGGCAACAGTCACTCATTCACATGTCCTCCTTGGGCGGAGAGCAACACAAGAGACCAACACGGAATGGAAGTCGATCACAGAGAGTTATTCCAATTCCCCGCACCTCTTTCAGCGATATCCCAACGACCGCCGGACTTCCCGACAGTTTAATCCAGAGAGCCTAATGATGGCGGCTTCACTCGGAGGTATCTGAACCTTGTGGGTTGCCGATGCAACGGCCGTTCTAACACTGAGAGTCCACCACCCTTCTGCGTCCTTGCTCTCCCCTCTACTCGCTCCCTCCCCTCACGCTTTTGGAAAACTCGCCTTCAGACCCCTCCCTCACACCACCGGCGACTCCCCGGGACCGCTTTCCCCCACCGCTCTTCCCTACCCTAAGCTACCTGTTCACCGGGCTGTGCAGAGAGTGGGGGTGTGCTGGATAGCGAAAGCGGGGGGATGTGGGAAGAGGGACATGTGTACTGGAAGGGGAGGAAGGAGGGATGTTACAATGGCGAGAGTGGGTTGTAAGAACGGGAAGGTTTGAAGCTTTCTTGTTACGATGGACCCGATCCACGTAATACGTTTTCGATGAATTAATTGTGCTTTTCGGTGCGGGTCTGGGAGGTGGGCCATTGAGGAATTTTGGCGCCAAAGCATTACAAGGAGCTGGTAATAATATTATAATGGGACTATTAACTCTTGTCTTGAATATGACCCTCTATCGATAAAATATTTAAAGAAAAATTTTATGATGCTCAAACAAAAAGAAAGTAATAAAAGAACTTATTTATGGGTTACCCAAGAGAGTGCTTGGGAATGATAAAACCCAATGGGAAGGGACCACAAGGAGGAGGACATGATGTATCTGCGAGACCTAATGAAAATAGCTCCTGAAATTTAAAACAAAAAAGAGCAATCCAAGAACGAAATTTAACAGCAGCATTAAAGGAAGCAATAACTGAAGACTGAAATCAGAGTAGAATATATCCTAGGACGGGTATTAACTTAAATAGACTGATAATAGTATCATCTAATAGATATAGAGAAAGAAAATGGAAAAAGACAGTACTTGCGTCATGTTATCAATCAACCAATAAGAGAACAAATTAAATAGAGGTGTGTAGTTGTAAGATGGTCCTCGATTCAACCGGCTGGTGGACGGGGCATCGATTCGTGATGTTTACATCCCTGGATATGACTGGAAGACTGATAAGGGAAGGCAGCCCAGCACCGAAGATGCCGAAGCCAAAAGCTTTTTGTTTGCAAGTTCCATACCGTTGCAGGATCGTCTACGGTGATGTTTCAGCTGTTTGGGCTTCAGAATACATCGGCGATATCTCTACAGCTCAATGATCGTAAACCCATATTCGTTTTTTATTTAAGGGTACTCTATGATCAATTATCTTATCCTTTAATGAACGATACCAATAACGATATAATAAATTTATTTTCCATCTACGCCTATTGAAATCTCTTGTACTTAGAATGAAAGACTTACCCGTATTAAACTATGAAACTCTACATTTTCAGATAGTGTTATTGTGCTAGAGGCTCTTAAACCTTTTAAATTATGGCTAGAGGGTTAATTTAAATTCGGAAAGAATGAGATTAGATTGTAAATTGAAAGCGGTATAACATGTACTTACATCTCTTTGAATAAAGGAGCGTAATTAGTATAAAAATTTCTTGTTATAGTTCTTTTTAGATAACCCTCACTTTCTTCGAAATATCTAAAATGCTACGATTATAGCATTATTGAATCACATCTTATAGAAGATGCTCAAAAACAATAAACTTCATTACTAGAATCACACCAATCAATAAAACCTTAATAATTCTGTGTGAGATGTTCCTGGAAGACGCATAATTAAACCAACATAACGCAGGTATATACGAGAAAATTCTACCATAGATATAAACCATTAAACGAATTAGCAGTTTCCTTCATTGAGCTATTTGAAAAATAATAAAACAGCGAAGAAGATAAACATAGCTTGATATAAAATTCACGTACGTCATCTATTTATGGGCTAGAAAGTTATTTTGAATTGCGTATCATCTAAAAATCAAGAGAAATACGCCCCCTGTTTTTCTAGTTTGGAATTTGGTGGAGAAAAAGGAATGGATACCAATAATCGCGACTTAATAGAATATTATCAAAGCTAAGCTCAGGCAGTTACTATCCCATATCCTTTGCCAAAATTATTTTTTATTTCTGCTATCAATTGGATTATTCAGTCGCTTGTTGGTATTGCGGTCCTCAAAAAGTTAGCCTGCCGCAACGTCCTTCGAACCAGCGAGGATTCTTACAGCGCCGTTGGTCTCCTGCAGGAGGGCCCATGAATATATATATACGACGATGTCCCTGAGAATACCTGACGAGCTTACAATGTATTGTAAACGCGTTTTCATTGTCGGATTCAGTACTGGATTCGCTACTCGAGTCTGTGGGCGTGAACGCGTGGACCTTTGTACACCACTCCATTCATCGGATACTTGGGCAGATTTCGAGGAATTTACTACACGAAATCATGTTTTTCAAACACAGTCATGTTCCTCTGATCGAACTGAAGCCCAATGTATATGCCATAGCGGGTTCTTTTAGCTTCTCAAAACACCTCGAGTTTAGAACGCCGGTACGTGCATTGTATTCTGTTTCAAAGGATCGTAATGAAGTTCGAGTCGGAACCAAAGATTATTTTGTGTCCTCGGGCTGAAAGATGGCCTCACATTAATTTAGGAGGTGGCGATGAAGCTCCCTCGAGGGTATCTGACTTCTTCCCGAAGTCATTAATCCAAAGTGACGCGTCCCCGCAGAGATCTGTTTTTCAATCGATTCTTCATTAAACCCAGCCAACGTCCCTCCATTAAGAGTAAATGTTATAAATTGGGGTTTCGTAACTACAATAGGATCCTAGGCTTAGAGCGCTAGGAAAAAATCTACCCTCTAAACCTCAGTTTTTTATTCACGAAGAATTGATTATGACGAATTATATCCGAAGTTAAAACTGATCTGTGGACGTCCAAGTTGATACTACAACTAACATTTTAAACATTCTACTCGTATATTCACAATATCTAGCATAGTATCTCTCCTTTTAAATCTATACTTTCTCTTGAATAATCCTTCACTCAAAGAGAATGTAAAAGGTTGTTAAAATCAGAGAATATGTTTAAGTGATATCAACTATATATATTTTTAATTTGGTGTAAACATCTTGGGTGAAATCTTGCTTAGGTTCCCTTCAGTCGTTGAAATTTCCGAATTTATAGAGGAAACCGTATCCCTAACACCATTGGTTACGATTATCTTGCAATACTGGTCAAAAATTTATCCGGTAAATGAAAGTAAAATTAATACCTTCACAACCGATTGAATGTTACTACAATTATGTTTCCTATTAATTTAAAGAGTAATCGATTTCAGATTCTTGGAGGAGGTGGATCCCCTTAACTAGATATTGATTATCGATTGCCTTTCAATTAAAAACAGCCGATGTGATTATTTTCTAAAAGTGAAATCCCGAAATACCAATTTTAAACTCATTCGACTATTGAACTATCTTCAGCTTTCACTTTAATTCTTGCACCTCTGCAATTGAAAGTTGCCAATTTCTCGTCAATAATGAACGGAAAGATCATGCTTTCTAGTAAAACTTAACCGCACCCGAAGTATGCAATTTAAAAGGGAATTTAATTCAAGTCTCGACAAGGATCGAAAATTAAAATTACAACATAAGATTTAATATTATTCAGACAAATTCCATACGAATTTTTTGATCAGCTTATAATGACAATTATGTTTTCTAATTTTTACTGAAATTCATCAATGGTTTCGTTAAAAATATATTTTACTATGACATTTCGAATGAGCTCCTAGATAAACCTATAAACTCCTTAAGGAAATAAAACAGTAGGTAATACCAGAAAAGTACTGCAAACCGCAATGTAGTCCTATGTTATATGGGACATAGTTGAACCAAATTTATTTTTTGAGATCTCCATTCACATTACTTTAAACTAATCCTTACTTATAAAATATTTCAATGCTTTTGGTGAAAAAATATTCGATGTTAACATTTTTATAATTCCATGTTAAAGGTTGAATTCAATCAGTCATTCCATAGAATATACATCCGTAAAACCCCGTCTCGCTTTAAACAATGCGATGCTCTGGTAACGCATACCATAACATGACAAGATACAAACCGTCACGTAAGATGGCGACGAAGAATTCGTTATTCATCTCACCACGCAGGGTTGCGGAATCTGCTTGTTTCAGACTCAATTCTAACCATTTTCCGTGCATAAGCGGTGACTTTAGCCGCAAGTATTCGTTCCGGTGAAGAGATGAATAATGCTATTGGCGAAGCATCGTACCGATTCACGAGTCAAGGAGATGCGGGGCGGGAGTCTGCTTTCGGAATAGCCTTAGTCACCGCTCTTATTTCGGAGAAAGAAAACTCTTCGGAGAATTTTGAGCAGGAGGAAGTCTTTCCGTATTATTTATCCATGATTGCCTCATTTAAGGAAATAGTTTACGTTAAATCGGTAAAATCGGTAAAAATTGACCAATAAATGTTGCCGTGAGAGTTAATCTTTTCGAAAAGTGCCAATTCCTTGACTGTACTACACTGACTGTAAGATCTATGTATTAAGTTAGAAGTTGTACACAAATAGTTTCAACTAAGTTTATAAAAGGATTTTTTTGAAATTGATTACAAGTAAGAGTCAAAAGAGTCTTTGAGGTATACATACTGCATATACATATTCCTCTTCCTCCAAAATTGCTCATGTCTTGAACCCCTAAATATTTACAAAATACATAGAATTAGGAGAAATAAAGAAAATAAAAATCAGGTCTTTTTATAAGAATTTTACAGTTTTAAGGTAAAGGTGAAGGTGAGAGCTGATTCATTGAAATCTCTGACGAAGTAATGTAAAATCTGTAGATGAATTGTAAGAGGACTAATCAATGTTAGAAAACTCAACGAAACAAGTTCCATGCATCATGAATGCTTCTTCTAAAACTAAGAGGAGAATTTACTGATGTGATTTAAGGAAACGAAAATTTATAAACCGTTAAATAAACTCAATTAAAAGACAAATTTAATACATTTTCGTGTAAGATGTAAAAAGGAAATATCACTAATGAGTCAACGTCAACTTTTTGGGTACTGTATGATAAATTATTAAAAATCTTTAATACAGTTTCTAAGAATCCTGGCTGCCGCTGATAATAAAGATCGAGTTCCAGCAATATACAACATTCCAGAACGAATACTAACATTCATTTACGTTTCAAACTTCACGACTAACTTAGTTTATCATTTAGATACATTCTGAAAAGCACTTGCGCACAACGCCCTGAGAAAATTCTTCCGAGAATGTGACAATACATTCGCTCTTCCTGATCGGGCTTTCCGTGACGCTTTCAGACTTCCTTGAGAAAAATGCCCTTTGTCGTCAACTTCTTGCAACTGCAATTGAGATGATTCTGCCAACGTTCTTTCACCGGAAATTCTGATATTTCAAGGACACGCGTACAAGGAAACGGATAAATATTCGTCATATTTTCGCATAAATTTTATATATTACTTAATGGATGTATGACTGAATATCGAAGCATAAAGATGTTTCAAGGAAAATTTCAAAGATTCCATGCCCAACTATAGGAGAGTTTTTCGTAAAAAAAGATACGGTATAAAAACTTTTACTCCGTAATTGGAAACCATAATGAGTTTAACATATAATGATTTATATAAATTCGATTTAGGAGTAATATTCACCATAAAACAATGACACTGAAGCAATGTGTCAATGCCTGTTAATTAATTCGCTATAAGGTTAAAGTTTCTTATATTACCGTAGTTTGTAGCAATTTTTGTCGTTAATACTTTTCACTTTTAGATTCTTAAGAGATAGAATCTTAGAATTAATTATATCTAAATTCTGCATACATATGAACGCTAAAATAAACGCATTAAGAATATGATGTTGTAGGCTCTATCAATAGTCCATAAAACAGACCCTCCTTCTGTAATAATGTAGGAATTTGTTGCTATAATATCCCAGACATTTCGCCCTATTAAATGCCACCGGATAATCAAACATAATTGGGAAGTATTACCAAAAAAGGCCTAAATAGCGATTCAAATATTTTATATATTTTCCATAATATACCTCCTTTAGAGAATAGTACTGATGATTACTAACACCTAATGCGATAACATTTCATCCCATTCAAACATAACAAAATTCGTGAACTATTTTTAATTACTATGTTAAATATGAGATTGAAATTGAGAGAGAGAAATAATTTTCATTCAATTCGATGTATAAATATATAGGTTATGTTACATAAAGAAGCTTCACTCTCCAGAAGATATTTTAAGGCACTAAAAACGAAGGAAATCATTGAGTAAACAAGGTCCCAGGAATTCAAAATTGAGAAAGTTGTACACATAAATTCAGGAACGCATGGAATGTAAAAATATACCTTAAAGATTTCGGTCATGAAAACAGAAACGTTATTATTCCAGCAACGTACCAACGAATTTCCCTTCGCCCTCCACGTATTCTAAAGAGTTAGACAGGTGTGTGCAAATTTGAGTTCTTCAAGCCAGATCTTTATACGGGTGTAGCTATTTTAACACAGGAAACCATTCGTATGACTTGAATAGAAAATGTAATTCGAGGCAGACGTAAATGGTTACGTGGTTTTATTGTTATTGCGCTGCTTAGGAACTTAAGTTAACCTACTATTAGGCGCAACAAAAATAAAAACCGATTTAACGATTAAAAATTATTACTTTTTGGGAAAAACCGTAAGATGTATTAATTCTGCTAAATAATTTATCAAAACTCTTAAAGAATGAATTTCCCTTGTGCTTAAATAAATTTATTAACTCTATTTAGCGCTAAACTAAATGAGGCTATTCATAACGTAAAAAAATCTATCTAGCGTCTTAGCCCGCCTCTCATCAGTCTAAGAAATATATATATTCATGGTAATGATGATGGATTAAAATGAAAATCTTTGCCTCTTTGCTATATCTTCACATTATTTGCGTAAATATTTTAAAATGCGAAGTGTTACTCGATAAAATATACTTTTAAGGTATATTTAATAAAGCTGCCAAAATGATGGTCACTCTCTACTTGTTCTTAACTGAACACTAGCTTTTTGTAAGCCCCTGTGGCCTAATGGATAAGGCATCGGTCTCCTAAACCGGGGATTGGGGGTTCGAGTCCCCCCAGGGGTACATTTTTTGCCTCTATCACTTCTGTTTCGTGCGTATACATTTATTTATGCCTTCGAGCATCGATTAGCATTCAGATGTTAACGATAAAAATAAAAACATATTGTGGACTACATTAAGAGTAATAATAATATTCGTAAATTAAATTTCATTAGTATTCTTCATACGGGTATTTAGACTCTGTTACTACACCAACGCAAAAAAAAGTTTGACGACCATGAAGCCCACTTCATTATGACGTATCGGATAATATTTGGCATTTGGAGTATGCAATGTTTGGAATTTATTTACTTGTCGAAAGAAATAAAGCAAATACATACCTTCCTATTTTGGATCCATTTTGTGGCTTTGTATCAACAGTTTCCGTAGTGTAGTGGTTATCACGTCTGCTTTACACGCAGAAGGTCCCCGGTTCGAGCCCGGGCGGAAACATTTTTATCTTCGTTTTTAGCCTCCTGTGAAAAAATTGCAGAGACTATTGGCTTATTTACTTTATAATGGCAATTATTCACTGTGAATTTTATTATGAAATTTATAAATGTATCTATTTTTATTTTTTAATTAATCGGTCCTTTGGAAAATATTTTTCATTACCTGGTACATTAATTATGTGATGAGATTCCTATTTCTAAATAAGTATCATAGAAAATGTAAAATTTTTATAATTCTTACATATATATTTAGTGAATCACATGAAACATCAAACTGGTTTATATAAAAATCTACAATGTCATTGATATACAAGATTATTTAAAAAGTAATATGTACATTTTCTTTTCCAGCGGTATATTTCTATCGAATTCATTTCACTTCATATGTTTTATTCACCTTAATGCTAATAAAAATTGGGTATTAGTATTTTGTTTTATTAATCCAACCAACAATTTTATAAGCGATAAATAAAGTAATAAACAAGATAAAGTTCGAACCAAGACGTAGTTTTTCATAGTCTTCCCATTCAATGAATTCAAAGACGGTAAACTTTGCAAATCGATTTACTTCAACCCGATATCTATCTCTGAACTATCACCACACTTGTTCCAGAAGAACTCTCCTATAACAACGATTGGTATGAAAGGGTTAATTGAAACACGTCTCGACGGATTAGCGACTGCTTTCAGTCGAAAGCTTTCTCCAGCATTCCGCCTCATTTGCGCGGAGAAACGAGGGATGACTTCAGCGAGCATTGGTAAACAATCGCATGGGTTTATCACCCTTTCACTTGTCCCTTTCTTTTTTGTTCTTTCCATTCTCTTTGTAAAAGAGCCACTGAAAGGCAATCAGAGAGGCACTTCTTTTCTTCTGGGAAAGGGCACCCACTGGAGAGGGCAGGAAGTGGGGAAGGCCTGGACATGGGAGAGGAAGGTGTTCCGTGGATGGAACGTGAGGATGGGCAACCGAAAGCAAAAGTTAAGGTGGACGGTGACGTTACAAGGGTATGGTTCCGTGAAGAATGACTTCGTAAGGCGTGTTGAATGGGATACCTCGGCGGGGAACGTTTGGGGTTGACTTCTGTGATGGGTGTTAGTGAAGTAGCCTTATGGGAATAGGATTTTGACCATTCTTTTTCTCTCCCTTCCATGATGTACTCGGTGGTCGCTATAGACTGACGGAGACTAGAGGATTACCACCCAAAGCCACTCGGAAAATCCCGATGTTTTTTGGGTTCTTCTCTACAATAGACGAGACGTAACTCACGAACATCTCTCTCTCGTGCGTGGTAAAGTTGTGACCTCTAGCATTAGTGGAATAAGTTAACCTTTCCCTGAGGCTTCATAAAGACGTCCTAATTGCTACAACTGAGTTTTCCTGCTTTATTTTAGCCAAGCTTTTGTTGTGACGCGTACGGAAATCAAAATTTCCTTTAAATTGTTCTAAGAAAGTTCAAAAATACTACATTGAATTGCTTTAGCTTGTTAATTAATGTTATTCAGTTCGTAATGTTTCTTATATATTCTATTCTATAATTTCTATCTATTTTCTGTTCATGACATGGGTTCGATGCCAGGTAATTATGAATATTAAATTACGAATCGAGGATATTCTTTTAATTTGATGTTGGAAAAAATAATATCTGAAAATCAACGAAAGGAAAATAATTCCATCCGTAGAAAAACTTGGTAGTAATGTATCTAATTTAATAATTAATTTAATGTACGGTTGACATAAAAGAGGTCTAAATAGCACAAAATTCCGAGATTTCATATCGAGAAGAATACGCAGCATACGGGTGAAAGGAACACATAACTTTGTAAGATGTATGAAAGCTTTACGTAATCATTCTGGTGGATTTTATAAGGGTGTATAGTGAGGCATATACTAAAAGGCTCAACTAACTCCATGTAATATGAAGATGAAGTGGACTGGAGGCTTAAAAATCGGAACAACCTGTGAAGGACAAAAATAAGCCTTATAAAAGATCTTAGAGCTGAAGAAAAATCCAAGAAAGGATATCAAAGCTACGCCGAATCTTCAACGGAAGTATATTCCTAACAAATTGAGGAGGTATCAAAAGTCTATTGTGGTCGCCTCTGACAGCGTTCCTAAATTTAGGAGATACAGAAAGGGCAGCACTTTTCATGGGAATTTCCTCAAGCAGTCACACGGCGTGACGAAAAGGTAGAGTTTATGAACTAATCCGATTTTTGACAGCTATAAAATCTCATAGTGATGAAAGAAAACCTTATTCGTAAAGATTATATATATTTCCGAGAGACATGTCCTTTTACTCGTGATTCAAGGGTATTCGACAGAATGGATGATTAATGTATACAACTTTAATCCAGACTTTTAAAACTAACTAGTTGACCTGATGAAAATAATTATATTCAAAGAAAAAATAATACATAAACTACACCTTAGGTGAACTACCTTTTCACACGAATCAATCTCAAGAACATAAAAAAATCTTTCAAAATGTATAACCAAGTTAAAAATAGATAATTCATCTTTAATCCATGTAATTAACAAAGGGAAAATATGTGCAGCTGAAAGCAATTAAATCGAGAAAGCACAAATGGCACCAATAAAAATTCGATGGAAGGTACACTATAAGCATTCGCCATACAGTAATCTAGCAACGATGATCCAATTAAAGTAGAAGTATTTTTTTCTATGCTAAGTGTTTTGGATTAACAATAATTTTCACATTTTATTGTATTAAATTCGACTTTATTTTTACTTTCCACTAGTCTCATCCTGAAAAAGTTATCACCATGAATGAGAGTGAATAAATCTCTATAACAGCGTAATATTCATCGCCTCCTCCATGAAAGGGTAGCACTAATGTAATATTTTTATTTTAATTGTACGGAAAATCAATATCTTTGAATTGAGAGTCAAGATTTTTTAAATGAATTCCTAAAACGAATGACAGCTTAGAGAAATAATACGTGCATATACTTTTGCTCGATTAATGCTGTAATGTGCTGTGTCGTTCATTTTCTTTAGGTAAATAAAACATTAGACAAAAAGATGAGATGGAAAACATTTCAGAAATGATAGCTATGATGAAGGATATTAAAAGTGATAAATAACATCGAATAGGTTAAGGAATCTAGATTTCCCGCATTTTTTCCTCGACCACTTAGAGGATTGCTGTTTTCTATTCAACTGCGAAATATTAACATGGTAACAGTTGAAGTGGAAAACACATTCCTTTGATTGTCGAAGGGAGTTAAAATAATTTCACGTAAACAGGAAAACTCTAATGAGATTCAAAAATTAACGTTATATTACCTATCGCAGACTTTAATTTAAGGAATTCGTGATTTTAAACTCTACGTAATCTATTTCTATTTACCAATTCTCCTCAAGGGGAAAAATATTGGCAAAATATTTAGAAAGTTTCATACCAATTTTTAAAAAACTTCACCGTCTATGAAAAACTGATAGTTAGTTTATGAATTGCTTTTTTCATAATTACTTTTAATTGTTATAATGATTAATAACGTCTTATGTAACGTGATAGATTTCGATTGATTTTTTAAATAAGGAAGTGATTAAAGTATCATGTAATTTTGCCTTACTTGCGTACATGATTTAAATAGGTTTCAGGCTACATGTAAAGTAATTCTTTGATATTTAATACTAGCTATGTTGTATGAAAAATGATAAATTATATTACATGACAAGATATAATAACGAATCAGTACCAATAATCGTCCCTGATATATTCTCTTTTCAGTGCAATTAGTGAAATAAAAAGTTACTTCATTCTTACTCTGTCCTACCCGATAAACCTCACCATTGTAGTTCGACGAATTTATTGTCGGAGAGTTTAAAGTTCGAAGAGAGCTTTTTAGGATAAGTATCACATTAACGAGCCTTTTAACATTTTCATTAAAAAAAACAAACTGGGAGCTACCGGAAAACTATAAAGAAAGCAAATATAAACACGGATTAAATTTGAAACGAAAAATATCCGTGGGCGAACAAATTATGAAGCGATTTGAATAAGTTTGCCTAGCCTTAAAAGCTGCTACTTCTTCAAAGCCATTTCCGACTCACTTATGCAAAACAAGCGAGCGTCGCCCCAAGGCTGCACGGTTGTTCTGGAAACGGTCCACGATAGAATCCGAATGGCTTCTAGCGCGTATTAGCAAAGTAGAAAGACCTTGGGACCGCTACATTCCCCAAAACGGCAAATTTTTTCACCAACTTTGTCGCCCTGCTACTAATGGAATTATACCGACGAAGAATTTGTTTGTTTAACATGAATCACAATCATCTTTTTACGGCATAAGGAAAGATGAGAGCCGTATAAAGAAGATGCTAAACGTTCTTATTTTGCTTTTTTCGAGCCCGTAGGATCAGATACAATCAGCAGGTTGTCCCACAGACGCCCGAGGAATTAACAGGTCCTAAAATAAGATATTTAGCGATTGTATATTTAATGACCGTTGATAGGATCTTATAAGTAAAAATTCAACACTGTATATACTATAAATTAGCATAGTATAAAAACAAAATTAAGAATGTTGTTTTCATGTGTACAAATGTCGAATACATTCGCAAGAATCTCTCCTTATGCAACCATATTAGTATTTATCGAAAGAATATTTAATGAAAAACAATAATAAAAATTATAAGAAAGAACAGATTTTGAATATATTGTGATCCCGTACATCAGTAATACTCTTACTGCATCTCCTTCTAGGATTGGAACAAGAACTTAAAAATACAGATCTAACACTGGGATAAAACTACGAGAAGAAAAATTAATGTCATCTCCATTGGAACATGGGATGCACTTGGCAACAGCTTCCTGCAGAAGCAACAATTCAAAAAGCTTTCCCATAAATCTCATCAGAGTTGAGCATTTAATCAATTCGGTTGGTAAGAGAGAGTGGCAACCCAACTTAGAATCTCCCACCTCTTACTGAATTGGCATCACTGCATAAGCAGCCGTTTTTTGCAATTAATATTTAGATTTTCTGGCATTTATGGAGAGCTCTGCGTTGGAACTTCTATTCAATGGAAAGTCGAATCTTCAATTGTCTCGTTTTCTGACGAATGAGGCAATGAGAAGGGTTGCAGGAGATACTTAGAAATGAAAAGGTAGCCTCCCATTGTTCCCAAGATAAATTTGTGTACTTCCACACTCAAACAATGCAGATAAATAAAAATGAATTCAAATGAAAAGTTCTGCTGATAATATTCAGGAAGATTATTAGTTGATTCGTAGAAAGCCGAATTATAGAAAGAAAAGGAATATTAAGTATCCTTCTACGAGTAATTTATTTTCAACCAGGTTAGATAAATCATTAGTATCTGAAGGTCGTAAATTATCTTTAGAAAACCAC
Organism: Pantala flavescens; assembly: GCA_020796165.1. Classification (NCBI taxonomy): domain Eukaryota; kingdom Metazoa; phylum Arthropoda; class Insecta; order Odonata; family Libellulidae; genus Pantala; species Pantala flavescens. Next base: position 40,935,489 of record CM036881.1, on the reverse strand, counting down.
TTTGGAATAACTTAATAATAAATAATAATAATAATAATAATTTACGAGTTAGGATCAATCATGCGTCGTGACCACATCTAAGACAAAACATACGTCTGTTCCAATCTTCAATGAAATTTTGAATATATATTTATCTATTTCATTTATCTATCGATGTGGACATCTAGAAAAAGATCAGAATATCTGATCAATAGGGAATACCCACTCAAATAAAATTTTTATAGTAATTTTGAACGTCAAATGTCTATGGGTTTTCATAGGAGAAGACATTATGAATAGAACCATAAACCATCAGAAAATCTTTAGCATTTAGTAGAAAATAAATAAGAATGAATCGCCAAAAGATAGGTTGCCAATCTTGATAAATATCCAGATTAAATCAAGATGGAAATATATCCAAGAATATTTCAGAAACCCTTCAGCTTCTGCGAAGATAAAAATAAGGAATCCTTCTCCCTCAGAACATGAAAGGCTTTAATTGCTCTTACACTACGGAGCGTATCTCAAGAGATCGCATATAAACGTATACCTAAAAGAGCACACATTCCTCAAAACGCAACTCTCCGCAAGGTAAGAAACTCCAGTGGACGGTGCATCAGATCTCCAAACATTTTGAGGCAGGATATTCGTGTCCAAAAGCCATTAATATAAGCCAAATCAAAAGTTAAATCGCTAATCACTTCCTTGCAGTATTCGCGACGAGATTTTAAGCAATGAAACTCAGAAATTTAGCCGAAATTACTTAATTTCATTATCGCGTCCATCCTACGGAAGAGATCTTCCCTCAGCATCGGAGGAATCGATCCTGATGACAAAAGGTCTCGACTTTTTAACTCTCGCAGTGTTTCCTCGAGATTCTCTCGATGAGATATGACAGGGAAAGTATTTTTGACTCGCAATTAAGTCGCCCGAGTTCTTGGCCTCGTAGTGCAGCGAGACGTGCTAACACGCGAGTAACGGCACGCGCTAAGACGAAGGTCGGCGGGGGAAAACTCACTGAAATTGGCATCATCTCCTGTTTTTACTCTCGAAAGCAGTGGACGGTTTGTTGGCAATCAGTTGATTCGACATAGAATAAATAACACAACTATTTCGCCAAATATTTCAATTTTAGACAACGGATAGATATTAGGTAACAGATGGTATCCCTAAATAACTAAGGTCAAAAGGTATCCCTAAATAACTAAGGAGAGCACTGCAAAATATGAGGAAGACGTAATTGATTCCTTAATAATTGAAGTATTTTAACTGTTATGAATACTGTATATATACATGAGTCTTTGTAATGAATTACAACTTCACTCTTTAAATGTATTAAACTAAATATAATGCAAAATAATAATGCAAGTTTCTAACAACTTACTTCTTTGAAAATATAACACTATCTAAAAGATAGTTCTTAAAGAAATAAGGATAAAGAGTAAGGATACAAGTGTATGACCGTTCGTGTTAAAAGGTTCGTTGGGTAATTAGCATCCACGTCATAGAGGAGTTGCTTCAAAAGGAAATTACTACTCTTTTCGCCAAAAACTTTAAATACACGTATCCCTGGTGAGGATGGGCAAGTTAGGTTGAATTTATTTTTGACAAATTTTATTCCTTTATTATCCACTTCCAGTAACAGTTCCTGTAGTGTAGTGGTTATCACGTCCGCTTTACACGCGGAAGGTCCTCGGTTCGAACCCGAGCAGGAACATGCATTTTGTTACGTAACATTTAGTATGAAGAATTTTTTTTGTCCAAAAAGTTATTGACTAAATTTAAAAAGTGAAAATTACAGAGTTCACAAACTTTTGTTTGACTATAAGACATTGAGATTGCAACTAAGAATTTAAAAATCCATCTTTTAACGATAAACATCATATCCTTTCATTATTTTATTTATAAATGATTTCATCCGCACAAATCAGTTTTAATCAAACAGCTGACCTCAATTAGTGCCATGATCCACCATAATAACTCATCATATCTGTAATCCATTGACAGTATCTCGACTCCCAATCACTCATACGCTGTTTCATCAAACGAAATCTCATCCTCGGTCGGGTCTGTTTCAAAATCAAATTATTTCTCATTAAGAGTTGCGACAAAATTTATCTCACCATATTCTACTAAGATAATATTTATTTAGCATTTTTATATCGAGGGAACGTTTATGAAATCTCTAGCGTTCATCTCATCTTTGAAGACCTTAACGTAAGGTTTAGAAGGATTATCCTTCATCGTCCTATCAGAATGAGGATCTCACGTTTTTCTCAAATACAATTAGCCCAAGGGTTAATTAATGGTAAGGGTTAAATGAGGCTTTGATATGAAAATATGTTTTATACTCTCCTGAAGATTAGCTGTTTAGCTATATAGCTGTTTTTTATGAAGCTGTATCATGATTAAATTTCCTATAAAGTGATTTCAAATTTACGTCAAACTTGCTATAACTCGCGAAAATGATACATTGTAGTTGTACTTTTCAACAGTTTCCGTAGTGTAGTGGTTATCACGTCCGCTTTACACGCGGAAGGTCCCCGGTTCGAACCCGGGCGGGAACAAATTTTATTGACCTACTCAGTTCAGAACTTGGCGATTTAGGTTTATGTATGTTTTTGACGATGAATATTCGTCATTGATGCTTTTTCCGAACTCTACGTAGAACTCCATTTTTTGTAATCATTATCCAAAAAAGTTACTGAAGTCCTATTACGACGCACTCATCGTAATCAAAACAAGTAATTTAAATGTTAAACGTTTCAACTTTCTTTACTTTGTTTAAAAGATTCGAATACCATTAATATTTATTAATATTTTAATAATAAAATTAGAGGAATAAAAAGGAATTTTAGGCCTGTTTTTTATTGTTAACGAAAGAAATTTAATTATGGATATGTGCCTTAAACTTAATTAAATTACTGAACACCTTTGAACTTCAACCACCACTGAAATCGTGAGCGGTTGATGAAATCCCAAATTAAATAATAGTGAGATATGACTGATAAATAACTAAATTAGATTTATCACCTCATATTTAGAAAACGGGAAGCCCTGCATCTGATATATCACAACGATATCAATTTCCTTTCAGATATGAGACAGGATTTTGATGACTCCAATTCATGACTTCTGTCCTCATCTTAACCTCATTCTTATGTTTATATCATTAAAATACTTCAAATTAGATAGCTTTTAAAAATTGTAAATGATCTATTTAAGAAAATATGACGCCATGCATAATATCTATGCAGTGAAACACAGAAACAAATGGAGTGATGTCGACATAAGCGTGTGCTTTTCTATACATAAGTGCCGAAAAATAATTTACGGAGATTCATCAGCTAAATATGTTTATATTCATGGATTCTAAATCGCATGCATTCCACGCATCATCTTCCAAATATAAAATCGACTAAAAATTAGTGAAAGAGATTCTTAAAAATGTCCGCTTTACACGCGGAAGGTCCACGGTTCGAGCCCGGGCGGAAACAAATTTTGTACCACGCTTTAATAATTTTGTTAATTAGTTATTCGACTATAAATAGCAATATTTATTCCTCGTATAGCTACGAAGTATTCCTATTATGCTCAATGTTCACCAGAAAAGTACAACTACATTCTTTAACTATTGGCTTTTAATATGATTCTTATAACTAAGATATTTTATATTCAATGCTTATCGAAAAGTCGCTAATTAAATACAATAATACTGATAATATCAAGAGAGCAATTTTTATGCATAATATACTCTCCAGTTGATTCATCATTTATCGAAAATTTTTGCACCACACCGTAATGATTTTATCAAATAATGCTGTCGACAATATTGTACAATATTTTTTCAGACTCATTTTTATCTCAGTCTCCTATTCCTTAATCCTCAGCAAAAAGCTAAGCTTATATTTTCTATATTCACTATAACTACTAATTTATCTTAATTTGCATGTGCTAATTCAATTTAAAAAATGATCAATAAAAACGTATCTATAGAATATATATATATTCGCAAACAATGAATATATTTACACACTCAGAAGCTAAAGTGCTATAACTTGTAGAAATGTAATATCAAATCATAATAATAATAAAATCATAGTTTGGGCTAGATTTAAACATATAGAATCCTCTACCATTAAACCGAAAAGAAAACATGAAAAAAATCGTATAACTACAATGTCGTAAATGGCGAATGCCATTTTTCCGTGACTATCAACTCGAACCGGGAATCAAACCCGGGACCGAACTCTATTTCAGTAACCCGCTTTGCCTCGTGCACCATCATTGACTTTTCCACTCGTAGATGATGACTTTATGACAGCTGTGCATATTTATATACACACATCGTCACAACCACCTCGCACTGTATCCAAATCCCGTTGACTCTTTGGTGAGTTTGACCAGCGGCCAGTGAACCCAAACCACCCCACGCTCTGCCGGTTCCTCGCTGTGTACACCAACAATAGGACCCGCTGGGTGGGACACCAATGGGGCAAAAGGTATTGTGATGACAACGAGGGGGAATGGGTGTAAGAGGGGAAGGTGTCCAAGTTCCGATGTCCACCGTTCTGTGTCAGGGGTGTTTAGGTTTCATTCTGAATGAACCGTGGACTTTTGGCCGTTATTCAGTAGCGAATTTTGATTACATTGTGAAATACTGGGTTAGGTATTTAACGTATGTATATAAGGTAATTTCTGGTAGTTTTTTTCAAGTGCCTAGAAAGATCAGGTCATTATGCACTGTGACCCTTATTGTGGAAAATGACCAGAGCTGCAGTATGACGATGGAGGTTTTTACCCACCTCGTAAACCTATAGTGGTAACGGTTAACTGCTTTGTTGGACCTTTTTTGAGAAAAGAAGCATTGGTCCTAGTGCCATATGGATATCCATTGCCACTATTAAATCTAAAAACAAATACGAGTATAATTGAAATTAAATTTAAGAATATATAAATACAGCTACTTGATACCTAGTCGAAATATGACGTAGTTGTATATTTTCGTTTTTTATTCCATACAAAATTTTCATATTTGTTCCTTGGAAAAAAATGAATATCTCGATCTATGGATAAAATGAAAATTAAATAACTGCTTTGGAAAATATAATTTATATTTATGAAGTCCTAAGCAATATGTTTTGGCATTCTCAATCAAATAAATTTAAAGAAGAGGGTGAAAAAATTTTCCGAAAACGTACGTTAAGGCTGCTGTAGCGCTCGGAGATTTCCGAATTTAACGGTCGCGTCTCAGAGCACGAAAAGTGGTAACTTAGAGAACTAACAGAACACAGGGAGGATCATTTGCTGACTTTTTTGAAGCGGTTGGCACCAACTGGCGATTGAGACGAGGTTGGAGGGGTGAGAAGCCTCTTCACTTCACAGTAGCAAGCAAGACTGAAATTGATACATTGATAAGTATCGTGTTATCTTCGAAATTCGTTTGCTCGCAGAAGACGAATTAGTTATCCCAGAACAGTCTCATTCGGGTTTAGAAATAGTGGAGAGATTCTCACTGAGGTCCGTACGACTTCGATCGATGCAGTCCCGGGTTCGATTTGCTCTTCGTGATGATCTTTGAACAGAGCATTTTAGTAACTAATAATTCTGAACAAATATCCGTATTCGGAATTCAAAAATAATTTTACATATTTAATGTACATATTAAATTATATTTATTTACATAATGTCATAGGACGTGGTTCGAATCCGGATTAAATTCTTTGTTTTTTTTTCTTCAATCACTTTCTTTTTTTGGAAAACATTCCATCAATTTAAATGCTTGTCTTATTATTTTATTTTTCATGGCTCATATAATTTAAACATATTTAAAATAAAAAAAATTTAAAGGACCGTAGCAGATAAATGTAAACGTTTTAATTGTGTTTCATAATAGAAAGGGTCGTTGGAGATACCAAAACACAAGGAAAATTATCTCCAATTTTAATCCCAACCCTACCTGTAATTAAATTAAATATCATCCACACAATACTAATTTTTGAATAGCAGTAAATTCTTGGTTACTTCGACATTATACTATAAATATTTTTTTACATTGATACTTTTGAAAAGTTTAAATTTTTTTCATGAAATGTTTCAAATATTTTTGGGTGATCATTGAAATACAAGCGACTGAAGTACAATTATATATATATTGCTGATGAAATCACCTCTTGAGAGTTTTGTATGCTTTTGATTACATTTTTAATCTATCCGTAAAAATACCTATTAGACGGTTGATACATTGGGGTGTATTTCTGTGCAATAATGTATATTCTACATATTGGTAACACAATTAAAACGTTTACATTTATCTGCTACGGTCCTTTAAAATTTTTTTATTTTAAATATGTTTAAATTATATGAGCCATGAAAAATAAAATAATAAGACAAGCATTTAAATTGATTAAATGTTTTCCAAAAAAAAGAAAGTGATTGAAGAAAAAAAAAACAAAGAATTTAATCCGGATACGAACCACGTCCAATGACATTGTGAATCTAACATGCTATCAACACGCAACCATTTGCTTGTTCAGCTGAAGATACCCGGGAGGGTTATATTGGAAGCGGCTAGAATTGACGATTTTTAAACATTAATTACAGAGCAACGAGGGAGCGTTGGCCCCTTGTATTTTCAGGTTGTTATAAGTAATATCTAAGCTACACATCCATACCAGTCCTATCCAATATCCCGTGCCGCAGTCCTAAAGGTCCCCTTGTTAGTAAAAATTATTAGTTTTGTTTAATAATTATTATATAGTAATGATTATTAGTTCTATTTAATTATAATTTTTATATAGTGTAGTACTGGTATTTTTAATAATAATTTTTCTACCTTTAAATTATTCTAAACAAAGAGTATGATTACTCTTCCAAATATATTTTTATTTATAATAAATTACTGTTATAAGGCACTAGTCGGGAAAAGTCTGTGTTTCTGCGTAATGCTCGATTGTCTCATTCACGTTCCAAGGACGAAGCGACGAACTACAGTCCAGGTGCCCACAACATTGTAACTAAATTCGTACGCTCATAGTCGTATGGATTACATAGCGAATTGACTTATCTAATCACACGGTGAAGGAGACCGTTCGGTCTCCACCGCTTCACTTCAAAAATATAAGAACACGGCTGCCACCCTGATCGCCGTCTCTCGGAGAATTTCCCCTCCGAGTCCTTTCCCCTACTTTCAGGCTGTGCAGAGGTCGCGCAATCAGCTACCTCGACAGAGGTTTTCCATTTCCCAAATTACAGCTGATTTTGATCTGTAACCCCCATACATGTTTTCTCATACCGTTATAGCAAGATTTGATGTCGGGTTTTGTCTTTTTATTTTTTCAAATTCTTTCATAGTAAGCGAGTGACTTGTGATGAAAAAGAAGCTAATTTTTCCGAATTCCAAAGCATTCAACGTCCATAAAAGGATTTAAATTTAAATTCTAAAAACTAAAAGTACGGTATCGATCATTTCTCTTGCAAATGCTGAAAACCGGAAATCTCTACAATGAATATTAATCTCGTTATTTTGGAAATTAGACAGGCTAAAAACGGCCGTTTTCGGCGAGCGCTACAGCAGCCTTAAATGATTTACTTCCGTGTGATAAAGGAGAAGAAATATTTGTACTTTTGTTCCTCAAACCGATAAAGTAGCTCTAGATACAGTCACATAAAAGATTATAAATGCAAATTCGAAGCGTGACTTCAAATAATGGATGCGAAATTTGCCAGGAAGTACCTCTCTAAAATAATAAGATGACTAAGTTCCCATGAAGTTTGAATCGAGGCTGAAATTTTTCCCACGATTAAAATATTTTTGGGTGGTTGCTGTCAATAATGCGATTCAAATACAAGAAATTAATAAAAAATGAGGTTTCTTTGTTTTCACGGATATCCAGGTCGAAAAGAATTTTTACTTATTTTCACATTCTTTTACAATTCACGTCAAAATAAGCCGTCGTTCATTAGGGGAGTGGATTGTTAATACTATTCTGAAGCTTATGTCTTAATTCATTCAAATCTATTGAATATATTTAGAGGTTAGTTTGGCCCTAATCTTACTTCTAAAATTTTAAGACGTACATTTTTCGATGAATGATGTGTCAACAGGGGAGTCTATTATGCATTAACGTTGCTCTCTGGAAATAATCAGGCTTCTTACATTTAATTAATGACTTTTCGATAAGCATTCAATATAAAATATCTTAGTAAAATGAATAATATTAACCCAATAGTTAAGGATTGTAGTTGTAATTATCTGGTGAACATTGAGCGTAATAGAAATACTTCGTTGTTATACAAGGAAAAAATATAGTAAAATATAGTCGACAACCAAATTTAATAAAATTATTGCAAAATATGTTTCCGCCCGGGTTCGAACCGAGGACCTTCCGCGTGTAAAGCGGACGTGATAACCACTACACTACGGAAACAGTTGTGAGCAAAGTCATATTAGAGAAACTAAAAGGACATTACGGTCGACGACCTGAGTACGGTCCCATTGCTTGTCATAGAAATGCTCATGACTTGCAGCAAATCTCCACCTTTACGTACTAGTACTATGGATTCGTCAGAGACGTTTGTTCCTTCATTTTAATGGTAAGTTATCTATTAATTCAATAAAAATTAGAATGAGGTGCAGCTGGAAATTAACCAGACCCAGATTTAAGTATCATTGAAATTTAAAAAATTCCGTCCTAGTTTTTCGTTAATTGTTAGTTCAACTGTTTTCCTGCCCAAACATCCGAATTATCCAAACATTTAAGCACCTGTTTTTCAACCACATTCCCTTCCGTTTCGGAGTAATTATTCATTTCAAAATTTAGTTTTAATTAAACGGCTCTATATATATATATATATATATATATATATCTACTATTCATTATTAAAATAAAAAAATTGCATATGATACCATTCGTCAAATTTTTTACTGATTGTGAAATACCTTACCGTATCAGTAAAAAATTAAAGCATATTTACATTAACAACGCTGTCTAAATATTATTAACTTTTATTGTTTTCTTCACGTAATCAAGGACTTCCTCGGGTTTCCTAGGCAATTCCATCTTTCTTACGATTCCAGTTTTGATTGCTCACCTGGTTTTCGTAGCGTTTCGATACAGTCCCAATCTCAGCTGAATGAAGACGCAATTCATTTAGCGGCTGTGCGTATCTTAATTCGAAATCCAAAACTAACTTATAATATCTTTATCATCGCCTCTTTTCTTACCCAATTCTCGCGTTCCGAGGTCGCTTGCGCCTGACCCACTGTTTAAAGTTTTCCCAAAAAAATCGTCTTTCCCGCAGATTCAAATCGACCTTCAGTAGTAACCGAGTGGCATCTTTTCCCCGGACGAGAAACTTTTTCCGAAAATATTCTTATTCCAAAGTTCACATAGTATTAGAAGACATAAAACGTAATCCATTTACTTTATTCTTCTCCAATGACATAAAATAATCAAATAATTATTAAAAAATATGCACAAACTCGTGTCTGAACCTTGCATTAAATTTAGCAGTGTATTTAAGGGGTATGGAAATAAATTTAAAATAGCCAAAGGCGCTAGAAAACTTGGTCTTACAAGGGGGAATCCGCAACTTACTGGTTTAACACGCTAATCCTAATCACTGTAACGGAATCCACGGATTCTGTTCAGAAGAGTGGATGCATTGCGAACATCAAACTGCAATAAGGGTACTTAGGTCGCAATACTTGGGTCTATACCGATTTACTTAGCAACCCGTCCCACTGCGTTTAAAGCGATCCTGTGTTTGATTCCTCGTAACAAGCAGCCTTATCCCTCAAAGACGCATTTCAAACACCAGGATGGATTTTAGCGAAAGAAAAAGGATATACTTAGTTTTATTGACATGAAAGTGCTGTTAGCTCGTATTTTACATAAGCCCGGCTAGCTCAGTCGGTAGAGCATGAGACTCTTAATCTCAGGGTCGTGGGTTCGAGCCCCACGTTGGGCGAAAATTTTTGGCAAGATGAATACTGGATAACGTTCGAATCATCCTCCTATCCTACATTAAACAAATTTCTCGAACTTCCGATTTTATTCTTAAAAATTTTACATGAAGATATATATTCATCGCCGCATAAATTACAACAAATGAAAAATAGAATTATAATATAAACATCGCACATTAATTCATTCTTTCTTCTTAGCCTACAAAAGTTTATAGAAAACGTAACATCGTATGAATATCAGATCTTCGTTACTCGGTTGACTATGAAATACGATAAGTTCTCGATTCGTTTCATTGTTGGCCAATATTTCGAAATGCCTGAATAATTTAATGAGGGAAACCGGTGTGGAAAAAATCACAGATCCGTTCGTTCGAGTCACTCCGTCGAGGCAGTCTGCACGAATGAAGTTGAAGCTGTCAAAATGACGGGAAAATCAGGAAGTTTGTATTCGGAAAGGGAGACACGATCTGCAAACGGGGATGCAACGCGTTCACACCACCTGCCCTCTTCTCGTGCAAGAAAAAAATACGAACGCACGCTTTTAACCGAGCCACACGAGCATGACAATTGAAGTGCAGTTCTTGCCATCTGCCGAGGCTAAACCATCGGCTGTTCCTGGCAATTTCCTCGATTAGATAATATGGATCGGCTGTTCAATGAGTCGCAACCATTGGACCCTAAGTATCGACCTTATACGAATCCCCTAGGGTGAATTGCTTCTGACAATTGCCCATTTTAAAGGCTACATTTGCAGAGAAACTAAATATGGGCTGAAGAGTAGGCACGAATCAAATCTTGTGTGATGAATAACGATGAATTCCTAACCACGGTATTTATGAGTGGCTTCTGGTGTCAAGTAGTGCTTTATGGTTCCTTTACTGTCAATCATTGTTTGCCATTGTGCGTTTTTTGCCACGTATTCCTAAGAATTTTACGCATCTGATTTTAGAAACGTCAAAGTTTGATTCATACACTCATTATAATAAGTCGCATTAGTTATTTTATTACTTACATATTACCAAGTAATTACGCAAGTAATTTTCTATTCGGTTTATCCTAATCAATAATAATGTTTTCGATAATATGAAAATGTAAATAGTTAATAAAAAAGTAATTGAAAAACTTTTGCTACTTCATGGTTTCCTTAAATACGATATATTTCAATACTTTTACTCAAAATCAGCGAAGCTTATAATTATATCTGACTGCTGAAATCTCAGATAATAAGTATATTCATGAACGAAAAGTATTCGTTGAATTATGACTTTCTATTACGCTTCAATTAACAATTTATTCGAATTCTATTTCTCGCAAAATTACTGAAACTCGAGATAAATTTTTCGCAATTTCGACGTAAAAAAATGATCGATGCAAATATTAACGAGACTATCCATATGACTTCTTCAAAAATATTGACCTACTTAACTCTGAATAACTACTTATCCGTTCTATTCGCAAATCCATCCTAAAACGCGTAACCAATTTCCTATTAGCGACGCAAGCATCTGTTTCAACAACATCGAACTATTTACGATATCTCCGAACCATGTTCTGCATCCATTTAATCCCGATCTTGTATACACACACCGCAGAAAGGAATGAGGATTTGTGGACGGGAGAAAGCGAGTATAAGCTGTGAAAGAATCTGTCTCGAGTGGGCGTCGGAAAGAATGGTCATGTGAGCGCATTCCGCTTTAAGAGTTAAAGCTGCTCCGACACAGAGGGTGTGTACGTTGCTGATATATGAATAGGTCTTTGATCTCACCTTTGAAGAAAGTTCCTATCTCTAGAGTGCTAAGGAGCTCAAAGTTTATTATACACAGAGATATGTTGGCTGTGGCCGTGAATAATTACGAAGACTGCTCGTGTGACCTCAAACGGTGTTCGAAATTTATATGTACACACCCTTGATTCCGTATCGAAACAGACCTTTGTTTCTTTTTTCTAACGTTAAATCATTCTCGGTTTAAAATTGATTTTATTTATATATCATCCTTACAGTCCATGGTTTCGAGTCCTTATTTGCAAATAACCCTTTGAAAGAACTATAAATCGATTCCTTCGTGATACGATATTAAGTGCGATCATTCTTTCCCTCGACTATAACTCTTGAATATAATAATGTAACTCATCCATTACATTCTATCATATGGTTAATAGTAAATGCTCTAATCGAAGGAACTTTTCTGTTTCTTACAACGTAATACCAATTAAATTCATCCATCCTCTTCAAATGAACAAAAAATAATGCATTGATAATTTCTATCACGTAATAGTAATGTACAGCCACAAAATTGCTATAAAATATAAGTATCTTAACAGCAATATTTCGATTCGAGTTTCGATTCGGCATATAATTTTAGAATTTCACACTTCGTTCCGTTAAAAGCTAAACTAGAACACCCATAGTTTATAAATACCCTCCCGTTGTCACCGACACCGTGGACTGCAAAAGCGACTTCCGCGGTGCAGGGCTGAATGCATGGGTGTATCTGCCTACATTTTCTATCCTACTTCACCCTTCGAGAAAAGCATTTCGGTGATACTCCGCTTTGATACGGCGTTTCTCACGGCCCACGAAAGAAAGATGCCGGCTTCTCGAGGTGTCTGGTGACATCAGAATGAGCGGGTCGCATGTTCAGTCGACGGTGGATGGAAAAAGTGGGTTATAACCTTTGGTGGATGTGAAGGGGTTAACCAGGTTAATGCAAGAGACGGGGTGGAGTGGTTTCCAGGTGCGAGGGGTGAATGAATTAACTGATGGGTCAATGAGGAGGTGGACGCAGTTGGCTGCTAACGATATTTGCGCGTAGAATGCATGCGGGAGCTATAATTATAGATGTTTATTGAAGAGGTCTTGAATAACCTTTGTTATTTCCCTTACGAAAAAGTCTAAGAAACTTAAGGTGAAGTAGCATGTGGTATATACCGTAATTCCTAGATGTCTTGATGTTGTGAATTAGAAAAATACTATTCGTTTTTAACCTCTTTCTATCTCATGCTTTCAAGTTTAAAGAAGATTCTTAGAAATCAAGAACACTCTAAAGATTCATTGATTACATTCTCCAACTTCGATCAATAGCAAAACTGAATTAATAAAGTACAATGAGAAATATAATGAATAAAACATATATTAGCTGTAAACTTAAGTAACATATGTAACACAGTAAAACTCAAAATTGCAAAATGATTAAAAATAGTAAGAAAAATACTAAACAAGTACTTCTCAAAATTATTTATACTTTAATATGTGGAACAAAATGTTTCCGCCCGGGCTCGAACCGAGGACCTTCTGCGTGTAAAGCAGACGTGATAACCACTACACTACGGAAACGTTTTGTTTCAACGAGTTAAAGTACTATAATATTCATACTTCTTTCTTATCGTCCTAATTACTGTGTGTAAAGAAACCTGTCGTTAATTTTCGTGACAATAATTCATTTATGAATGAAATAACACGTAAAAATTTAAGTATTTAAAATGAACATAAATATATATTAGTTTTTGGTAATATATTTCGCACATATATTAGCAATTTTCTATGAACGATGAACACTTTCACTTTTATTTCTATACATGGTTACTATATATATTTGTAATCAATTATATTTTCACTTAAAATTGCTGCTTAAATAATCACGAATGAAGAAAATTTCATTCATAATAGCAAGCAACTAGCGGTTCTTACTAAAAAAAAACATGGACAATAGCTCATTTCACATAAAACTCCGTAACACTATACCAGGGGTGCGCAACCTGCGGCCGTGGGCAAGTACTTTGGCGGCCGTGTTTGTGTGGACAATTGCTGTAAAACTTTTATTTTATACCAAATTAAGTAACGCTGACATTTCTTTACACATGTAGACCAGTAAGTTGAATATGTCACATATCATACTCCATTTTTATGTGAAATCTGTATATTTTTACATAAATTATAAAGCATTATTAAGTTTACTAGGACTTACTGGCGGCCGTTCCTGAAGTAAAAAGTCTGTAGTGCGGCCGTCAATAGCGGAAAGGTTGCGCATCCCTGCACTATACGAAAACTTGTATTTTTAGAGTTTATTAAAAATCGAAGAGCCTGCTTTAGTTCGAAAAATGTCATCCCTGAATGTAGTTACGTATCAACTACATCAACAATGAATTCGCGTCTCCTTGACTCCCTTGGAGACCTAAAATCCCATTAACAGTGCAACGTGACCGCCATCTGAATCGTGGTTTCGACCCGTGAAATGAACCCGCATTGGGTCGCGAAATAACCTTGAACTCGTGAGCATCACCGCTGATTTTATCCCTTCTTATGCGCGTCCATAATTGTGGTTAGAATTTGCGGTACGCGTGTCAGAAGCATCTCTGAGTATTATGTACTCTGCTGAACTGTGCCAGTTGAAGTTAACGGTCTGACGATGGAGACAATTTGACTCGTCTCGATGATATGTCGCTGTTGAACGAAGAAAGTGAAGAAGTTATGGTCGTGACGTAGTCCTTTAAATCCTTAAAAAATTATGAAATCTGAAGATGAGATAGAAGAAGAGAGTTCAACAAATCAAAATCGTACAATTATTCCATGCTGGATTAAATAATTATTTATAAAATCATAGTGCAAGCGGATATTGACAATTTCCAAATTTTCTTCAGATAATTTACGTTACAGATGACCAGGTTAACGGGGGTTTGAAAAGTTTAAAAGCCGCAATTTTTTACAATGATGAGTAAGTTGAAGGTGGGCAAGGGATGATGGAGTTGGTGAAACCTGCTCATGTGACACCCCCTTGTCTTGTGTTAGCTCTTTCCGATGACATCTCGACCCGATTCCCATTAATTAAAACAGCTTTCCATTTTTTCATGATACTCGGGTCTCTATCGCTGGCCCGACAAGGATTCGAAATCGTGACTGCTTTCACGTGAGACTGGCGTGTGACGTTTCTTTTGCATTTCGGGATCATTTCAATGTTAAAATGTATGAAATACTTAATGAATGTTGTACGTGGTTTTCAATTGAAATTTTTGAGAGAGTATATTTTCTTTTCAGTGTTCAATATTCCATCAATAATGACTTATGCACTATATCGGAAAATGTGATGGGGTTACCCAACCCTTATGAAATAAACGAACTATTATTACTATATGAATCGTAAATTTCCAACTACTGCTACCAACATCAGGAATAAATATAGAAGAATACATTTATGTATAAGAAGATAAATAGAAGGATTCAATCTGGATGAAGGATAAATTCTGGTTCTTTCCCGGAGAATAAGATAAATAGAACTCAGCCATGTCATTATACAACTGGTGGTTATAAAAGTGTAGTCATTTATGGTATGGCAATTCGAACCACGAACAGAATTATAAATATATATAAATACGATACGAGTAGCAATTGATTGATGAAGCGATGAAATAAATGTGATTATTTTAACTTCTGTGTTCCTTCGGTAGAGGGAACGCAGTGTGTTATAACGTGTTTTCTTGGTCAAATACTTTCCTACACGTTAAAGATAAATGTAGTATTTCTGCAAAATCATTGTTTCAACTAAAAATATTCGCAAAAATAATGACTTTCAATATTACCAGATCATACAATTGCGCATTTAAGTTGCGCAAGAAATCCTCAAACATCCCAAAATTATGATGACATTATATCAAATTCTCTACGACCAATGGGGCGTCAAAAATACACGATAAGCTGCAACTGTTGGCCGGAGAATCTTAAGGGTGTAATAGGAGGTTCTTAGGATCTACTTTTAATCCTTCTGAGCGGGAGATAAGACAAATTTTGGTCCCTCGGAGGAGGACAAACAAATCTCTTGACTCTACTACGCAGTTGGTTCAACTCGAAGATTTGGCATGTTCAGACTTGTTTCAGAGTTGTATTCGGAGGTCAGTAGGAGAGAAACCACGGAGGACTGTGATTCTCTCCACGGTGGGTGAACCAAAGGTGGGTATACGTGGTTATGCGTAATGTTTCTTAAAGAACGGTGAATCATGACCAATACATACTTCTAAAAATCGTAACACAATATTAATTAATATTCATTTGGTTTTTCTGAAAGTATTTCGACAGATTATGTAATCATGTAAAACGCCTTTCTCGGAAAAGTTGGATTCATCGGAAGAGGACCTGCAGGTGGGCTTCCTATCGGTAACAACAGACGCAATTCAAAACAGCAGGTATGTCGCCAAAGGAAATAAGTAGTTTTCTAGTATTTGGATTAAAATTCTCGTATCTACCACCTTTACCGGATTGCTCTTTCTCGTCAGATTTGCCATTAAGCTTCGGTCTATCGCGGTATATACATACTCTCATTCCCAATTCCTACAATGGAAAACGTATTTATTTGAATGCGGAGAATCCTGCATTAGGTTGTGATATTCTTAAAATTCAACGAAATCGAGGAGATTTGGTTTCAAAACCTCTGTAATTAGAGGCAAAAGATTTCTTAGGTGAAATACTGAATGCGAATTATTTACGTTTTAATACTATAATAATATAATGTAAGTAAAACGTAAGGATAACGAAAAGGTCAATGATTTTCATAATATACTGAATTAATACATTCTCGAATTCTTATATCTAGCGTTAGACGGCGTTCTCGTTAAAAATATTTACTCGAACTCTATTTGAACGTCGCGTAGGAAACGGGCAGTAGTCGATCTTAATATATAATTATATAGTTCAATATAGGGAATATAAGTACTGTAAATAATCGATTTTCGATTTGAATCATAACGGAATGTAAAATGAAAAAGTCGAAGGAAATTGAAGATGAAATATATATTATAATCAACTTAATATTCCTTATTATACGTAATTGCTGATATTAAGATTTGTAAGAAGTAAGTAGTAGTAGTTGCATTTTAGAAGGTATACAGTGTAAGAGATACAGAATAATTTATTAGAAGCGTATTCATGAAGAGTACAGAAATACAATATATGCTGACTCTTCTCAAAGTATTTCTCACTCCGTAAACCAATTTTTGTAAGACTATTCGGTAACATAAAAGATGTATATGATAATTAAATTCTCGATTCGTTCTGTTGCAATTGTTGCTAATTCTGGCCTGACTAATGCAACAATGGGTGCGATAGTTCGTAAAGAACGTTTATCACTTAGTTGTAAATCTATTGTCGTAAATACTTTTTTAGACTCCAAAGAGATAATTTAAAAGGGATAAATATTGTAAAAGATATTAATGCGTGTGGTACGGACGTAAATTCTGTCGTTTGCAAGTATAAGAGGAAGTCGGTTTGAATCGGAGCGCGTGGTTTCCGAGGGAGATGCATCTCGGAGCTCGATTGTTTTCTCCGGGCGACAGCTGTGGCGCGCGGATGATAAGATGGCGTTCGCGACGAAGAGAACGGAGCAGCGGATTTCTACGGACGAGACGAGACCGTCTAAAGACCCGAATTAAAGTATCGGAGGGAAAGATAGGAGTCGAACGTTAGATACGCGAATTTGGCGTTCGATCCGAAAGAAGACGATTCAAACTCCCGCGAACGCATGGGCGATCGCGTGCGGAAAATCAATATTCCGATTAGACAGAAGTGCACGCATCTGGTCTCGAATCGGAACTTCGAAAGAGTCGAGGAATATTTCCGCAGGCCGAAGTGAAGAAGAGGGGCGGTGCATTTGGGAGGAAGGAGTGCGTTAAGTGGTCGTCGACCGGATGTACGCGAAAAAACGAATAAATAGCGCTCGGAGGATGATGGGGAGCAAATCCACCAGCGCGATTAAAAACGTGTCGGGTAGCCCAACAAGACGAGGAAAAGTAAAAAGAGTGTTTCCGCCCGGGCTCGAACCGAGGACCTTCTGCGTGTAAAGCAGACGTGATAACCACTACACTACGGAAACCGTTGACGGTGAAGGTATCGCCAAACGAATTCATCTTTCCCGCGGCGCATGTCTCGTCGGATAAATATCACTCGAGGTCGAAGAATTATTTCACAAGGGACTGGAATACACGTCGTCGACCTAAAGAGTGGTCCAGCTGATCAGTTGAGTAGTGCCATCCGCGAGCGCGGAAATCTGGTGCCCGACTTCGGATGCAGGCGTCGGCACGGGAAAATACGATTCTCAACGGGTGACAAAAGATTCGTATCGGTTTCGGAAGACGGAAAAGAAAATATCTAATTGCCCGGAGTGTGAGAGAGTCGAGAAAAAAGTTTACCCCTGGGGGGACTCGAACCCCCAATCCCCGGTTTAGGAGACCGATGCCTTATCCATTAGGCCACAGGGGCGCACGTCCATCCAAGCTTCCATATACGATCCTACTTTCTTCCGAGAAGAAAACTCGAGCGCGCTGCTAACTTCTCGATTCGTTCTGTTACAATTGTTGCTAATTCTGGCCTAACTAATGCAACAATGGGTGCGATAGTTCGTAAAGAACGTTTATCCTGTACATAATAGACAGACAATTTGATCCCGTAGGTCCACTAACCATTTGAATGTAAAGTTGTTTATATAGTGCCAACTTTTGGGTAACCGAGTGGAAAAACGATTTCTTTATATGTTTATCCTTCGTTGTTCGTCTACTGCACTGCGGAAGTTTTCGAACACCTCGCCTTAACAGCCGATACTGGGGCGCGAGTATTTGGCTTGGAATATTGTTAGGTATCTCGTGTAACGACTCATTTATGTCCTGATGAGTGCTATCGATCACCATTTTTTGCAGCTACAGTGCACGATGAAGCAGAAACTGAAGAAGACGAACGAACGAACACGTGCAGGAACACAAGTATTTTCATAAGATATTACTCAATTGGTACCTTTTATATGCTTCCGTAGAAGCCTCCAAAAATTGCTACATCCGACGGTATTTCACGTCGAATGAGCGGGGTATTGGTATAAGTTTTCAACTAGCAATAATCGCACCTCAGGAGACCTTCATTGGTTACGATATCGCCACTGCGCAAAGTTAACGTACAATTCTTTGAGTCAAACTCCACTATCTAGTACGCGTTTGCTCCGTGCGCGAGGAGTAACTATGTATCGCAAATTCGATTCATAAGCAGTTTGTATCCTTAGTATGTTGATCATTTACACGATAGAATATTTAAAACGGCTTCGAACCATCCTGCATATTTTTCATTCACTCTCTCCCTCCGCTCTCTATAGTTGCACTTTTACTCAGCGCTACCAACCACACGGATAATACTTCATATGGGCTCTTCTTTCCTCACCTGAAGCACCCTGCATGCTCTTTCCTGTTAAAAAGCCCTTTTCCATTCCTTTCCGTGCCTATTCTTCTTCACCAGGCCAACGGATTGGCCTTCCTTCCATTCTCATTCCACGCTAAGACCACCTTGATTTTACCAATCGATATCCTGCTACGAAACTGAATTAAATCTCGATATAAAACAAATCCTTCATTCATAAAAGTCGCAACGAATTGTTAGATTCACTACTCCTTCTCGTTATTAATTTGCAATTTCGTATTTGCCGATCTCCAGAACGATCTAAAGTCGCGCCTTTTTCGAATGGCAGCTTTTGTTTATTACCCGAGTATCCTATCTGCGTCCGACGGATCTTAACGGTACTAAAATCGTACATTCTTTAACACCGATTGATTACAATTTTAAAACCTCTCCAGACAACGCTCAATACTCCAAGTAATTCAAGTTTAGAAATTGTAAGGATACGTATATATCGGTTCGTACAGTCGAAGTATTAATTTTCTGCCCCTGGATCTTATTATGAATTAAATATATATGATTTTATTGCCAGCTTAGTACGCAATCTACAGCAATTATTTATACATCAAACGAAGCTTTATTGTATTTAATTAAGCTTCGTTTTTTATAATTTTTAAAAATTTAATTAATGTTAGTATAAAAGATCATTTTATTCTCAAGTGCCTATTCTTACAGTGCGTGTAAATCAAAAAATTTTATTATAAATACAACTAAGCAATTATCCATAGGATGTTTAGCGGCTATATAGTACAAGGCGATGAAGATAATAAAGGCGATATGTATGCGTATAAAATAACTAAACAAACATAGGCCTATCATTTTATAAATAATAAACTGTATAATCCGAAAGTATAAATTAGATTAGGAGAATGTTGCGTCCGAGTATAGCTTACCGATTTAACGGATCAAATATATAAGCTGTAGACTCGATTAAGTATCTAGGGATTATTCTCACTAGTAACACATCTCAGTAACAACATTTTATAACCGAGAGCGGGTCCGGATCAATCCGAATTACGCTTACGGGTCTATGAGTCTCGAGCAAAAAAGTAACAATGATTAGCAATCGGAGCGCTAAATCAATTACTCTCTCGGTTATAAAATTCAAAAACTAAAGTTCTATTCAAGATATCGTCTCGGAATAACCTGTAAATGAAAATAACAACTTTTTATCTCAATTTCCCTCGCGACAAGTTTTTCGTAACGTATGAAACAAAAAATTTTTAGGCGATGTATAAATTTGACTGCACGATCCAATTTTTCGGAGGTTGCGTTCCACTTAAATTATTTTTTACTAAAATATCATCAGTAAAAAATTAATTTACTTCGACTTTTATGTATTCATAAGGTATAAAGAGTAATCTAAGAAAAAACTAGCACTTTACGTTTGATAGGATGAGAGAAATGGCAGTTTTGTTTATTGTTCACGACTGGTGAGGCGACCATTTTCTTTCATTCCGCTATAAAATTTATTTCTTTTGTTAAAATGATGAGAAATCTTCGTCAATATGTAGAATCATTCTTCCTTATCCACACTTCATCAAAAGATTGGAAAAAAAATATATATATATAATATAAAAATAATCAATACTAAGGCATATACACTAAATCATAAATTATTACATACAGCAGTGAACAAGGATAAGTACTAGCAAAACAGCAAATGGAGCAGAGATTACTTAGGTTTCATAAACCTAACGGCGATTTTTAAGATTTTTTTTTGGTTGGTGAAGCCCTTTAAACGTTTCTTGCAGCGTGGAGTGTTGCTCCTGATGTTCCGCAATAGCTGGTAATTTAATTTAGGTAACTTTGAATAAGATTTTTCAATAATCTTTTGAACATGAGCGGGTTAAGTTTTTAAATTGTGGTAGCCCATGATTTCGACGCACTAGTTTACTGGTACTTGTGGCTAGGCGAATGTTTTTATGGTAAAATGAGTTCAAGTAAAATTAGATAAAATTGCCATAAGGAATCAACCTAGCTTCTCTAAAGGGGTTAGTTAATCCATCCGGAGGAGGTAATGTACGGATAAAATTAAAATATACTTAATTATTGAGTAACTTATTAGTTAGTTATTACTTAGTTATTTAATTATTTAGTTACTTTGTGCTGGTCAGACCACACATTGAGTATGCTTGTAGTGTGTGGGACCCTGCCCATAAAAGTAATGTGAGTGAATTAGAAAAGGTCCAACGTAAGGCGATAAATTTCGTGAAAAATTGCTACGATAAATCGATAAGCGTAAAAAAATTGCTCAAGGATGCGGGATGGGAATCATTAGAACTGAGAAGATCAAAGCGTAGATTAGATTTGCTAAATAGATGCTAAGAAGAAACGTTCGAGGAAGACGTAGTAGAAATCATGCGCCCTCCCTGGTATATACTCGTACGCGTAGGTCGATCATACACAGCGAACAAAATAAGGGAAATAGATGCGAAAACTAACCGATTCAAAAATTCGTTTATCTCTCGAACAATACGCGAAAATAACCGTCTAGGGAAGTAAATTCGGGGTGCATGCACCCCCTGCCACACACCGAAAGTTTGCTCGTAGAGTATCTACATAGACATACATTTTTAGCTTAGTTTGGTCATTTTTTTTCTGAATTTCATTTGATTAAATATTAATGAGAAAAGATGATTCTAGATGTTGATGAACATTTTTCACCCTTACGTATATCTAAAGAAATGAATTTTATAGCGGAATGAAAA
This sequence comes from Pantala flavescens, assembly GCA_020796165.1. Classification (NCBI taxonomy): domain Eukaryota; kingdom Metazoa; phylum Arthropoda; class Insecta; order Odonata; family Libellulidae; genus Pantala; species Pantala flavescens. Next base: position 40,913,633 of record CM036881.1, on the reverse strand, counting down.
AATGGCTGAGAATATCATTAAAACCCGAGAGAGTAATTGACTTAGCACTCCGATTGTTAATCATAATTACGTTTTTGCTCGAGACTCATAGACCAGAGAGACTAATAAAAACAACTTTGTAAATTTCCACAGAAAATTGTTATATTTGCAACCGGTTTGAGGATGAGGATGCCTGAGGATTTAATTTCATATTACGAAACCGGTTGCAAATATAACAATTTTCTGTGGAAATTTACAAAGTTGTTTTTATTACTATGGCATTCCACGAAGTCACCCCTTCTCACATTGATTTCACCAGAGAGACTAATTCAGATTGAACCCTTCCTCGGGTATAAAATTCAAAAAGTATACTTTTATACAAGATATCGACTCAGAATAACCCGTAAATGAAAATAACAACATTTATATCAATATCTCTCGCTGCAAGTCATTCGTAACGTAAAAAAAGTGTTTTAGGCAATGTATAAATTTGACCACATGATCCAATTTTACGGAGGTTACGTTCTATTTAAATTATTTTTTACTGAGATATGGTTCCTTAAAAGCTATTATTTTTTAAAATGTATTCATAAGACTGCCTTGAATTTTGGAACTATATATGCGTATTCTATATCTTCTATAGTCCGTTCCACAAAAGCTCGCAGTACGGGAGGCTTATGGGGAAATAAATGCACGTAAATTCCCATATGGGAGCTACCTAGCCTCCCGCCAGCCGTCACTTAATTATTTCTGAGGTACTTGTACGGATAAAATTAATATCTTCATAATAGTTTGGTGGATTTTTTTCCAATCTTTTGATGAAGTGTGGATAAGGAAGAATGATTCTACATATTGACGAAGATTTCTCATCATTTTAACAAAAGAAATAAATTTTATAGCGGAATGAAAGAAAATGGTCGCCTCACCAGTCGTGAACAATAAACAAAACTGCCATTTCTCTCATCCTATCAAACGTAAAGTGCTAGTTTTTTCTTAGATTACTCTTTATACCTTATGAATACATAAAAGTCGAAGTAAATTAATTTTTTACTGATGATATTTTAGTAAAAAATAATTTAAGTGGAACGCAACCTCCGAAAAATTGGATCGTGCAGTCAAATTTATACATCGCCTAAAAATTTTTTGTTTCATACGTTACGAAAAACTTGTCGCGAGGGAAATTGAGATAAAAAGTTGTTATTTTCATTTACAGGTTATTCCGAGACGATATCTTGAATAGAACTTTAGTTTTTGAATTTTATAACCGAGAGAGTAATTGATTTAGCGCTCCGATTGCTAATCATTGTTACTTTTTTGCTCGAGACTCATAGACCCGTAAGCGTAATTCGGATTGATCCGGACCCGCTCTCGGTTATAAAATGTTGTTACTGAGATGTGTTACTAGTGAGAATAATCCCTAGATACTTAATCGAGTCTACAGCTTATATATTTGATCCGTTAAATCGGTAAGCTATACTCGGACGCAACATTCTCCTAATCTAATTTATACTTTCGGATTATACAGTTTATTATTTATAAAATGATAGGCCTATGTTTGTTTAGTTATTTTATACGCATACATATCGCCTTTATTATCTTCATCGCCTTGTACTATATAGCCGCTAAACATCCTATGGATAATTGCTTAGTTGTATTTATAATAAAATTTTTTGATTTACACGCACTGTAAGAATAGGCACTTGAGAATAAAATGATCTTTTATACTAACATTAATTAAATTTTTAAAAATTATAAAAAACGAAGCTTAATTAAATACAATAAAGCTTCGTTTGATGTATAAATAATTGCTGTAGATTGCGTACTAAGCTGGCAATAAAATCATATATATTTAATTCATAATAAGATCCAGGGGCAGAAAATTAATACTTCGACTGTACGAACCGATATATACGTATCCTTACAATTTCTAAACTTGAATTACTTGGAGTATTGAGCGTTGTCTGGAGAGGTTTTAAAATTGTAATCAATCGGTGTTAAAGAATGTACGATTTTAGTACCGTTAAGATCCGTCGGACGCAGATAGGATACTCGGGTAATAAACAAAAGCTGCCATTCGAAAAAGGCGCGACTTTAGATCGTTCTGGAGATCGGCAAATACGAAATTGCAAATTAATAACGAGAAGGAGTAGTGAATCTAACAATTCGTTGCGACTTTTATGAATGAAGGATTTGTTTTATATCGAGATTTAATTCAGTTTCGTAGCAGGATATCGATTGGTAAAATCAAGGTGGTCTTAGCGTGGAATGAGAATGGAAGGAAGGCCAATCCGTTGGCCTGGTGAAGAAGAATAGGCACGGAAAGGAATGGAAAAGGGCTTTTTAACAGGAAAGAGCATGCAGGGTGCTTCAGGTGAGGAAAGAAGAGCCCATATGAAGTATTATCCGTGTGGTTGGTAGCGCTGAGTAAAAGTGCAACTATAGAGAGCGGAGGGAGAGAGTGAATGAAAAATATGCAGGATGGTTCGAAGCCGTTTTAAATATTCTATCGTGTAAATGATCAACATACTAAGGATACAAACTGCTTATGAATCGAATTTGCGATACATAGTTACTCCTCGCGCACGGAGCAAACGCGTACTAGATAGTGGAGTTTGACTCAAAGAATTGTACGTTAACTTTGCGCAGTGGCGATATCGTAACCAATGAAGGTCTCCTGAGGTGCGATTATTGCTAGTTGAAAACTTATACCAATACCCCGCTCATTCGACGTGAAATACCGTCGGATGTAGCAATTTTTGGAGGCTTCTACGGAAGCATATAAAAGGTACCAATTGAGTAATATCTTATGAAAATACTTGTGTTCCTGCACGTGTTCGTTCGTTCGTCTTCTTCAGTTTCTGCTTCATCGTGCACTGTAGCTGCAAAAAATGGTGATCGATAGCACTCATCAGGACATAAATGAGTCGTTACACGAGATACCTAACAATATTCCAAGCCAAATACTCGCGCCCCAGTATCGGCTGTTAAGGCGAGGTGTTCGAAAACTTCCGCAGTGCAGTAGACGAACAACGAAGGATAAACATATAAAGAAATCGTTTTTCCACTCGGTTACCCAAAAGTTGGCACTATATAAACAACTTTACATTCAAATGGTTAGTGGACCTACGGGATCAAATTGTCTGTCTATTATGTACAGGATAAACGTTCTTTACGAACTATCGCACCCATTGTTGCATTAGTTAGGCCAGAATTAGCAACAATTGTAACAGAACGAATCGAGAAGTTAGCAGCGCGCTCGAGTTTTCTTCTCGGAAGAAAGTAGGATCGTATATGGAAGCTTGGATGGACGTGCGCCCCTGTGGCCTAATGGATAAGGCATCGGTCTCCTAAACCGGGGATTGGGGGTTCGAGTCCCCCCAGGGGTAAACTTTTTTCTCGACTCTCTCACACTCCGGGCAATTAGATATTTTCTTTTCCGTCTTCCGAAACCGATACGAATCTTTTGTCACCCGTTGAGAATCGTATTTTCCCGTGCCGACGCCTGCATCCGAAGTCGGGCACCAGATTTCCGCGCTCGCGGATGGCACTACTCAACTGATCAGCTGGACCACTCTTTAGGTCGACGACGTGTATTCCAGTCCCTTGTGAAATAATTCTTCGACCTCGAGTGATATTTATCCGACGAGACATGCGCCGCGGGAAAGATGAATTCGTTTGGCGATACCTTCACCGTCAACGGTTTCCGTAGTGTAGTGGTTATCACGTCTGCTTTACACGCAGAAGGTCCTCGGTTCGAGCCCGGGCGGAAACACTCTTTTTACTTTTCCTCGTCTTGTTGGGCTACCCGACACGTTTTTAATCGCGCTGGTGGATTTGCTCCCCATCATCCTCCGAGCGCTATTTATTCGTTTTTTCGCGTACATCCGGTCGACGACCACTTAACGCACTCCTTCCTCCCAAATGCACCGCCCCTCTTCTTCACTTCGGCCTGCGGAAATATTCCTCGACTCTTTCGAAGTTCCGATTCGAGACCAGATGCGTGCACTTCTGTCTAATCGGAATATTGATTTTCCGCACGCGATCGCCCATGCGTTCGCGGGAGTTTGAATCGTCTTCTTTCGGATCGAACGCCAAATTCGCGTATCTAACGTTCGACTCCTATCTTTCCCTCCGATACTTTAATTCGGGTCTTTAGACGGTCTCGTCTCGTCCGTAGAAATCCGCTGCTCCGTTCTCTTCGTCGCGAACGCCATCTTATCATCCGCGCGCCACAGCTGTCGCCCGGAGAAAACAATCGAGCTCCGAGATGCATCTCCCTCGGAAACCACGCGCTCCGATTCAAACCGACTTCCTCTTATACTTGCAAACGACAGAATTTACGTCCGTACCACACGCATTAATATCTTTTACAATATTTATCCCTTTTAAATTATCTCTTTGGAGTCTAAAAAAGTATTTACGACAATAGATTTACAACTAAGTGATAAACGTTCTTTACGAACTATCGCACCCATTGTTGCATTAGTCAGGCCAGAATTAGCAACAATTGCAACAGAACGAATCGAGAATTTAATTATCATATACATCTTTTATGTTACCGAATAGTCTTACAAAAATTGGTTTACGGAGTGAGAAATACTTTGAGAAGAGTCAGCATATATTGTATTTCTGTACTCTTCATGAATACGCTTCTAATAAATTATTCTGTATCTCTTACACTGTATACCTTCTAAAATGCAACTACTACTACTTACTTCTTACAAATCTTAATATCAGCAATTACGTATAATAAGGAATATTAAGTTGATTATAATATATATTTCATCTTCAATTTTCTTCGACTTTTACCTTCCTTATATTTCATCTTCAATTTCCTTCGACTTTTTCATTTTACATTCCGTTATGATTCAAATCGAAAATCGATTATTTACCGTACTTATATTCCCTATATTGAACTATATAATTTTACATTAAGATCGACTACTGCCCGTTTCCTACGCGACGTTCACATTGAGTTCGGAGTAAATATTTTTTAACGAGAACGCCGTCTAACGCTAGACATAAGAATTCTAGAATGTATTAATTCAGTATATTATGAAAAATTATAAAAAAAAGTATTTACAACAATAGATTTACAACTAAGTGAGAAACACTTTGCAAAGATTCAGCATTGCATATCATTGCATATTTTTTTTAAATATAACTATGAAATTGCATTGATCGATTATATTAAAAGATCGACTACTGTCCGTTTCCTGCGCGAGGAGGTTCACATAGCGTTCGGAGTTAAAATTTACTATCGAGAATGCCGTTTAACGTGCAACAGAAGAATTCGAGAGTATGTATATTTAGTAAATTGTGAAAAACTTTGTTTAAAAAAGTTCGTACTACAATTATCAACTAATTCTGCCGAAAAAAAATCATGAAATGTAGTCATGATGGAAGTAGTAACTATATAGAATCAACCCATTCGTTCTCGACCACGATGTTATATCCATTAGATCTACCCTCGAGAGACCACACCCATGGAAAAGGATAATCGGGGTCGTGGAATCCACGGAGACCTATGGAGACCATGAGGAGAAGATTTTTATCGATCGTATTGTATCGGCGCTAGTTCACTACATCTGGGTTATAAATGTATACGTCCTAAATCTTTAGCACGTGTCCATTTCCCAAATTCTTCAGTCGGAGAGCCTTGTTCCGCTCTTATCTTTGATGTATTTATCTTAAGGGGAATCCGATAACGAAGTTTCTCGAACCTATTCTATAAAAGAAGTTCTAACTAACTAACAGTTTTGAGTAGTAAAACCATGTAATATTTCTTTCGATTGTATTTTGTTACGAGATACATATTTTTCATATTTACATTATTTTACATATACATCTAACTATTATAAATTAAGTTATTGGTATCTCCGAAATTTTGAGAGTAAGAAAAAATCATGAACGATTAAAATTATAATTATCAGATCAACAAAAGCTTAAAACATTACTTATAGGGCATTCCATGTCTTTCGCAATGACACTGAAAACTCAGTTGATAAGGAAGTTATTAAGGATTTTAGCCCTTTATGTCCTTTTTTCCTTCATGTACTATATAGATACTTTTATCCATCATGTACTTTATGTAGATAACCGCGTTTTAAAATAAGTTACCCAATTTTTTAATTCCGAAATTCTTAATGGCAAACTTCGATCTGCAGACAAAGCATTCCCCGTGAGCCCCGGAAGGAGTGGTTTCTTAAACGAAAGCATCAGTTACAGAATCTTGATCGGAACCACGCAACTGGGTCAAGTGCTTTTAGATCTCGTTTCTTCCCGGTCTCTTGGCGGCACATCTTTTCCATGTGACCACCCACGTCTCCCCGCTCCCACACGGAGATGCAGTATGCCTTCCTTCTCCACCGGTTGAGGGCCACTTTCCCGAAAGAGATTTTCTCCGCGAACTATCCATCCGATAAAATTTCGACCCACCTTTAGCCTTAGTCGCTGATTGCTAATATAAACCTACGTATTTATTATAAAAGAAATGTCTTGTAGTTCAATGAAAAATAGACTAATTGAACAACTCTGTACGTATTTTAATCGTTTAAAGCAAACTTCATATTCGTGTGTTTTTTTATTTTACGAGATTTAAATTTTTAAGGCATTAGAATGGATGAAAGAATAGGATGTGGGATAAATCGATTAAATAAGAAGTCCTAGAAATTGAAAATAATTCGTACCTGCAACGAAGCTGATGTAATGGTGCATAAAATTGGAAAATAGTTCAATCCCTCGGAACTTCTTTCGTATGATTTAAGATGAAGTTCCAATTCTAAAACACTAAAACAGTGTCTTCGATGCCCTTCATTAAACAAATTCAAGTACATTTGCCCCTGTGGCCCAATGGACAAGGCATCAGTCACCTAAACCGGGGATTGGGGGTTCGAGTCCCCTTAGGGGTAGGTATTTTGTGTCTTTTTTATGTCAAGTATTCATATAAATCCCTAAAAAGTTTGTGAGTGCATTGAGAAAATTTTGCTACCAAATCGTACGTTTTCTTTTATCCGTGTTTAAGTTCGTCGAAAAAAAAAATAAAAATTTTCGGTTGTAAAAATTTAAAACTTTAAGTACAAATAGTATCTGTGATGAACGAAATGCCTTGTAATTTAATATAATAAATTAATGTGTTCTGACAAATGTACTGTAAGTTAAGTACCTTCACTAATGTGCTATTTTATCCTTTGATTACAGATGGATTAAATGTCTAACATAACTCATGGCATAATTTTAGAATTCGAGCACAAAGTTCGTATATCAATTATCTACGGAAGTTTGGCAATGAAGCGTCTTCAGGCTTGGCTTAAAATGTTGAATTACCAAAGAAACTAGACTTCATGAAGTAAATGTATGTATACTTATATACTTGCTTTACTGAAAAGAAATGTAACTGTTATCTAGAGTTTTATTTCAAAATTTCAACCCTGTACTTCATGTTTTTTATATTTACGGGCTAGCGAATAAGCCCGCAAGTTCTATCTGAAGCTCATTATTTGATCCATATTTGCGATTATGAGAGAATGTCTTACGTACTACGTTTTAAATCTCAGGAATTACGCACAGTATTAGAGTACTATAAAATGTGCGGAAACAACGTTTCCGTAGTATAGTGGTTATCACGTCTGCTTTACACGAAGGTCCTCGGTTCGATCCCGGGCGGAAACACTATTTTTACTTATAGCTTTAACTGTAGTAATTCATTTTTGTCTCCATTTCTTCTGACACAAATTAGTTAATACAATTAATATCATCTTTCACTTTCCTTGAGATTTTACCAGCACCCTAAGAACCTTAAAAATAATTCTTTATTAAATAATTTCGGTTTCCTATTTATCTATCAAATATCTATATAAATGGAGTCGAAGTGATAAAGAATATGCTTATTTTAATTTATACGATTTCAAAAATCACATTTCACTTGCCCTAGCGGAGAAAGAGATCTTTATCGTATCAAAGACTCGTCAAGATACCCAAGTAAAGTTGGCATAATGATGCATTAGCACTATCGAAAAGAGATTTCTATTTTTCGTGCTTCGTGAAGCTTCACCATTTAATTGCCTCTTTCAACATTTTCGGTATCTTTATAGATCTCTAAAATTTTAAGGACGCATTTAGAGCCACGATGCTCAATGAAAATAGTAAATGTGTACTTTCTCCTGAAGAATTCGGTTATTTTCGATTCTTTTAACGGTCTTCAGTTTGAACAAATCGAAAGCCCTGAGGCAGCGGATTCTACCATCTACTTACTTCATGCTCAATGCAAGAGAATGAATCGGAGTATATGGGAAAGTCGTTGATAATTTTTTATCTCAATTCCATCGTACGTACGAACATTTAATCGTAGTTTCAAGTAAACGACATTACGCTTTTATTATCACGCTTACGTGAGAATAATTATCATCTGGATCAAGAAGCCTATCAAACACTATCGTTATGTTTTTTCGTAAATAATTTTAGTGAGATTTCATCATTATCTTTACTAGTTTTGATTTCACACCACCCTTTTCCAGGGCACCATCCATAAGTAAGTCGGTACGCAACAACAAATTTTTTAAACACGGCCTTAGCTGAAATCCTTTTGTAAGACAATTAAAGTGAGATTCTAAACAAAGAAGAAACATCAGCATCCATACAACGACAGGAAAATGTTTCTTTCATCTGGGTTTGGACGCGGGATCATGGCATTTAGTTATTTAATTTTGATTACCTAAATAAAAGTTTATAACTTAATGTATTAAATCAAACTCAAAAATAATACATAAATGTACGTATGCTAAAACAATGTATGTATATGCATTTGAGTATGAAATTTAATAATGAATGAAATATCAAGTATTTTCTATCAATTACTAAGATCTTTTATAAGTTACGGTATGCGAAAAATGATGAATGTGAAAGATCAACTCAACCCAAGGATGATTTTGTCAAGCAAATTTAAAAAGAAAAGCTCATGAATGAAAATGAGAATTTAAAAAAGAACTATATTTTAATTCTTTGAACGACACGTAGCTTTCACAGCCCCTGTGGCCTAATGGATAAGGCATCGGTCTCCTAAACCGGGGATTGGGGGTTCGAGTCCCCCCAGGGGTACATTTTTTGTTACTGTTAATCAACATCATCATAGCGAGATCTTAAAAAGACCTCTCTCATATTACCTAAGCCATGTAGCATCTCAATTTTGAGCCATCGACTTGGAAAGCATTAGTAACAGATTAAGTCCGTAGAAATGAAAGCACGTTTGAAAATAGCAAGTGAATACTTTCTCTGGTGAAATTCTTATAAAAGATGTTGCCGACGTTTTATGGGTATTCGCTTTATTATTCTGTAAAAAGCGCATTGGCCATACTTCATGGAGAAAGCTTAATTTTCTAGAGTGCGAAGTCGTTTTAATTCTATCACCCTTACAATAATAACTTCGAAATACTTCCATGATTGTCATTGGCTTATATGCTCGAACTATTATGTATTGACTCCGTATTACGGTTCAAAAGCGGAATATCGTGGAAAGACGTATATCTAGATAAAAGTAAAATTTTTATCAACTCACCCTGCTGATGTGCATTTTCATTGCAGTCCTTCGCTAGTTTTCAAAGCCACCCGGATGAATATTTGGGCACTTCTGTGGATATAACGTGAAAGCTGATTAAATGATATGAATTTTAAGTATTTCTCTTTGGATAATGTAAACATATTCTAGATCTTTGAGGGAAAGATTTTCTTAAGGCAGTATATGAACACCAGCTGATTACTTTGAATGGGTTGACGCAGTACAGCTAATAGTAAGACTCCAGTGAATGCAAATACATAAAATATCTAAATCTACACCGTATTTATTATAACAAAAAGTTTTTTATTAACACTATGCTGAAAATACTTCATTGGTTTAACTCACGTCAATGAAGGCATCTGATAATTTTAACGATAATAAGGTTAAAAAGTGACAGGTCGACTATCGGAGTTCGTCAAGAAAATTGTGCATTCAGTTCCGTCTTAAGAATGTGGAAGTTTTACCTAAATCAAGCTCTTCATAGTCCCATGATTATCAAATTAAAAAGGGTGAGTAACCATATTCTTGGTTCTTAAACGAAAAATTCATCATCAAGTGTCCATGATAATAGTTAAGAGTTTGTCAAGACACTAAAACTTCCTCAACTTCTATACTTGCGTGTTGATTGGAACAAAAACTTCGCCCAACGTGGGGCTCGAACCCACGACCCTGAGATTAAGAGTCTCATGCTGTACCGACTGAGCTAGCCGGGCTGATAAGTAATGGTAAACTTTCCCTAACTCAGTACTCGTTTTTCCATTCCGAATTGAAGACTGCTTTAATGTATCTCTTCTGCGTTGATGATAATAATACTCCTCGAGTATATGGGCCGAGAAAAATTGGGAAAACCTTACAAAAAACCAAGGTGACTTACCTTACACCAAAAAATTTTATTTCAATAACCCCAGTCTCACTTGCTTGACTTATGACCTTATGGCAAAATAAATAAGATGGAGGGGAGATTCACTTGGTAGTATGCCATGGCAGGTATTGACAGAATATCCACTTTTCGGGACGAAACTGGTGATTTATTCCACATATCCTAGCTAATTGATGCTACAGAAACTCCCTACAAGGCACACGACATATTTCAACGCATGAGCGTCATTTTCAAGTGTTTTCTTTTCGATACTTGTGTCTAAACCCCTGTTACAATCGAGGTTAACATGCACAAAACATCTTATATTTACAGCATGAAGAAGAAAGTCAAAGGGGGCGGCGGCGATTTCCGAGCGAAAAGGAAACTGGTAAGAGCTATAGACTGGAGAAACGAAAGCTGGCCTAAAAGGTCATATAGGCATGGCACCACCAATGGGTCCCAGAGGATGGAACGAAAGGACTAGAATGACATTCAATCCTAATTCATCTCAATGGAAGCATCTTATGCCGCTTTCGCCCGACTCAACTCTGAAGATACTTTTTAATCATCCAAAAGAAGATTTCGAGAGAAAGTTTTCGCGTGGATCTGGAAACGAACAGGGTACTAGAAACTGAAATTACAAGTATAGATAGATGACTATTATGTATTAATGGTCTGGACTGAGGTCGTAGTAATAAATGAATATTGCGAAGTTACATCATCTTTCTCACCTGTTATGTTTTGCAGCAAATTTTAACTGTTACACAAGCCAGAGAAAATTGGCATGATCTTATGATTAATGAGACACTCTTTTTCATAAGAAAAGTATGGTGTTATATAATATACAAGGATATAATATATTAAGGATATGTCTTCCTCAAAATAAAGATACTTCAATTTGTTTCCCTGAGAAATGGAACCTAAGAGCACTTCTTCCAGAGTTTATATCCATTAAAGCAACAATTCCAACTCGGTTTGTGATCGATTTGTAAACGTAAACTTTAAATACAAGAATTTGTAATTAATTAATTCATCAATAAACAAGTAATACTAATTAATTACTGATATCTGTGGCCGCCAATACTAAACATTCAATTGGTTACGCCCACCGAAAACTTATTGTAACTACAATTTTCTATTGTTGAAATTTTTATTGAATGTCTATAATCGGAGCGCTTTACAGAAATGGAATGAATGAAGCAGATCTTGGTAATAGTTTTCCGTATGTATCTGAATTCCACTTGCATGTTTCAATCAAAGCATAGCTAACCTAGATGCTAGTTCAGCTATTGTGGAAAACGATGATTCATAAATTTCGCCGTAGCCTACTCGCTGCGTACATTTTAAACAATCCAGTTACCCGCGTGTATCTAATGTAAGGAAATCTTTATCATCCCCCTTCCTGGATCTTTGAACCCTCCTAACGTTCCGCGAATATGCTTTGTGATAAGGGGAGTTGCCCGTTTCTTAGGCTCGCGAATTACGGCTAGAAAGGCGCTCGGATTCCAACGAGAGACGCATTGCTTGCGCGCGTCGAAAATTCCATTCCTTTCGACATGAAACAATCGTGAGTCAGAAATGGCGTCAAAGGGCCGAACGGAAGGGAGAAGAATTTCTAATGAGAGAGATGTTTCGTTTTATGAATAGGCCTGCTTATGCGAAGTTCAATGCAAATGGTTCCTCAATTCATCCGGAAAATACAAAATCTTTTCGTCATGCTGCTATTATTCATTATTACGCTCTTGGATTCGTGCATATTACTTGACTCTGAGTTTCAGAGTCTGAATATTTTATACAACAAAAATGAAACGGCATTCATATACAAGGCTATCGTGCACCGCGTATCAGTTAACTGAATTCCCCTTCATTTTTTGATAAGAAAAATTCGCTGAGAGTAGGGCCACCAAAGATAGCTTATGACTCGCGACCGTCAGATCCCTTTCTGCAACCAAACTGACAAAACTGCGACTCCTCCAAGTTTTTAACTTGTATCCCTTTCAGAAAAATTGATTCCGAATACCCAACAACCGAACGTACGAATGTTAACATCTATCAGTACAGAATGTGGTATACTGCGATCCTGACTAACTTTCAGTAGCTCACTTCATTAAAGCCAATGTATACAAACAGTGAAGGTAGTCTGAACAAGCAAAACCGCTTCAACGGCCAATGCCGCAGTACTTGAGCTGAGAGCTTTTTTTCAGAATGGGTCGCTGAGGTATTTGACGTTTGCTTAACGGTGCAGTATGAAAGCTAAAACTATTCTTGGATTTTGCAAATTGAACGTGCTTTTAATATATATAACTTACTTCTTACAGTTGAGTATTACCTTTCCTACATTTCCAAATTACCTACTATAGACTTAATTACCGCTGTTGTGTTGTAAGTTTAAGGTGCTCGAAATTAGAAGGTTTTTCCTGCACACTTTTTTTAACCTGGCTTTGTGAGTGTGACGTACTAATTGCAAGAGAAAGGATACCCGTAACATAACATCAATAAGTTTTCGTAAAATAAGTTAAAGTCGGAAAAATATGGCACATGAGAATAGTGTCGTTTGGCAGTAACTAATTCAGATTGAACCAGTGCACAGTTAATGTAGGCATGGACTATCCATAATGTATTTCTTTGGAATCCTCGTACACAGTCTTGAACGAATTTTTACCTCATTTTTTGGGCCTGAATTTCCAATGAAATAAAATAGCAAAGTTCTTGAGTTCGAGGATAGAGGGAACGTATCCTCGTTCATCTTAAACTTGCCCCTTCTCAGCAATTATGTTGCTATCTAATTTATTCTAAGTTATTTTTCAATTCTATTCCAAGCCACTGTGGCCTAATGGATAAGGCATCGGTCTCCTAATCCGGGGATTGGGGGTTCGAGTCCCCCCAGGGGTAAACTTTTTGCATTCCATGTCCTCAATTGCGTACTTATTTCGAACATAAGTTCATACTTATACCCGGGAACTAAGGCTTTCGAGCATATTTAGCGTACTAAAGTTTGCGATGATAGTAAATACAAAGAATCACTTCATTCAATATGAATGAAAACGCTGAAGTTTCTTACCTATCGTTCAACGGAACTGTAGGCACAAATGGTTATAATATTGGCAATTATTGACGTTTAAGCGAAGGAAATTGAAATTATTCGATGGATTGCAGGCATGTTTCGACTCGTTGCTCTATCAAACTTTTCTAATATTCCTACGCCTAGAAAGCTCATCGAGTTCGTAGAATTCGATTTAAAATTCAATTTGGAAAACGATCATACAATTCCTCATTATTGTGAAATCATACTTCATTTACTATTTATTGTATAGCCTGAAGGAAATATGTACACATGCCTTCACATTTTAAGTTTCTTGTTTCTGTTGTGTAGTGATAATCACGACTGCTTTATATGCAGAAGATCCCTGGTTCGAGTCCGGGCAGAAACAATTTTGTCTTAGCGCTTCTATATAGGGAAAATGCTAGGGTGATTGTCAATTTATTTGCTCTGAAATAGTATGAAATAAAGTTGATATTTTTCATGAAATTAAGAGATATTATAAATAATATATAAAGGAGTTATGATGTGATGTATTAAGATTCATATTTCTGTAAAGGTTAAATTGTGAATTTACAATTCATTATATATTCCTGTGTTTATAAATTATATATATTGAATCACATCTATGCATAAAATTTTTCACACAAAAATACTTATGTGATGGCTACAATGCAATAAGTTGAATTTTAAAGTATTAATTATAAACTTATTATAATATGCTCATGTATCTCTAATCATTTCATTGCTATTTAAGCTATATTAATTGGAAGAGACTTATAATCAATTTATTTTTTATAAAAGTTCAATTTTGAAAATGATTTACATTAGTTTCATTATTTCTTCTGTAAAACCCATCACACCCTTCCTATTCCTTGGAGTCTATTCATGCTCTAAATAATGTTTCATCTTACTCCATTATATTATCAAATTTAATGTTTAAGCACGTTCTATAGTGCCACTTTGAATTCTCCTTGAATCTTCTTTTACAAATAAATAGTTCAAAAATTTAACTGACAATTATTTTTGGTAAGAAGCAAGGTGAATCACCTCATAAGTTTAGAAACCGAATATTTCTATTTAGTAAGGAAAAATGGTATAGTATAAATATGGTATCTAAAATCGTATAATAGAAATGGAATATTTCTACAGAGTAAATCATGATGGCTGGTAAACTAAAATTTACAAATAACTTTCATTGGTGTAAACCAACCTTTCCATAAAGACAAATAAGTGGAACAGCAAGAGGTGGAATATTTTATAAAATAATCCGATATAGATGGGGGACATGGGGATGGATGCAGATGAAGTTGAAGAGAATTCCATTATTTTTTTTTACTTCAAAATGAATGAAACACAATAGGTTTAAAATTTACACACTGATGATGAATTGTATTCTCTTAACAGAAATAGGAAGAAATTAAAATTTCTTTACTAATTAATGGATTGTTAATTATTCAAGCTCATGGAACCTAGAATTAACCAGATAATATGGGCAATGCAGACTTGTAAGTTTAATATTGTCTATCATTCCAATTTATATAAATAAGGAACTAATTATTGTTGGCAAACCTTTTATGTTTCAGCATGATGCAACTCTCATTCTCTACTAGAAACATATTTCAATAGCAGTCTTCATCTATTAGGTCTTCAGTCAATCCTTTCATACTACAGGATGCTATTTTTCTGCAATATCTTTTGGGTACATTCAAAATATTCTGATGGAAAATTAAAATTGGTGTTTATTATTCTGCAAACTGTGAATTCTACTGATACCTAAAACTAATTAGAAATACAATCAAGCAGTTTTTTGACCAATTATAGAAAACAGATTTAACTCAATACTTACAATTTGGAATTCCTTTAAGTCTTCAGGCTTTCCAGGTTGATGGAATATTTTTGGAATTATTGTTTGAGGGAAAAAGTAGATAGCATCATTACAAAACACCATTTTGAACTGCCTACTACAAATTAGGGATTATTCGCACAAATTTCAATGATTGTCCTACATGAAATTTAATGTTAATGAAAATATAATGTTCTTTAATAAAGATGTTATAATGAAATTCTCTTTTTATTTGAGGTAAACTGATTCGTGAGAAATTGAAACCCATATTGTCTTGGTTGGAAAATATACTTTCATATGCATAGTACCTGTAGTTCCTTTCATAGAGAGCCTAATATAACAAAATATCTTTCACTTCTTTATTGCTTTCTTCTCTCTGTGAGATTTTCTCAGTTATGACAAACATGTTGAAGATGGATAGCTTGAAAAGTAAATATTTTTATAAATAATACATTGCAATGAACAATATCATTCACAGTGTAAAAACAAGAGTAAAGAATTCAAATTATCAGCATTCTCATGTATGTAATATTTACTATGGACATAATTACTATCCACACTGGATTACTGTGACAGTAATCAATCATTCTTCATCATTGATTATTTTGTTTGAATAGGCCTTTTTCAATATCTACATCATCATCAAATGCAACCTCTCTGTTAGGACTTCAATTAATTAATTTTTCACTTGTTTGAAATCTCTAGGGAACAAAAGTATTAAATATTATTTTATATTCTCAAAGACCAACATGCAATTATGAGCAGTTTCTTTTTTTTTGCAATTCAAAATAAATAATTTATCTATTATAAAATTATCTATATTAAACAACCTAATTTCTCTTGTCTGTTGATTGAATATTTTATAAATTATGTTTAGCATTCATATATGAAATTAAGTAATATATGTAATACTTGAATCACTAAACAAGAGAACTCATAGTCCTCTTGGTAAGTAACTAAATAAGCTACATATCTACTATTGATGAAGTTCATGAATTTCATTCTCTACACTATCAAATATAACTCAAAATTTTAATTCAGTAAAACAGAAGAAAAGCCTCGCATTATTCCAAACTAGGTTTAAGTTACACAAAAAGTAACCAAACCCAATGATTATCATTTTTAAATAATAAATAAATTTGTAAAATTTCCCTAGAGTTAAAGCTTCAGATAATATTTTCTAATTATATAATTTATTGATTTATGGAAGCTGAATTGGTGTTATTATGCTAGGAATCATTGAGTCTAGGACTATGGAAATATACTATGAAGACAAATTAGTAAAACATCAGGTTAGTAAATACAAATCATACAACAAATGGTTAGGAACAAGATAAAAATTCTACCTTTAATTAAATTTTTATTTTTAAATATTTTATTAAAATGATTATATCTTGATTGATAAAATGTTACAAATGAGTGACATGAAATGATGAGTACAGTCTCTTTAAATCACTGGAAGTAAAACATAAGTCAGAAAAGTAAATATAATAGTTTCAAGGCAAGGATGAAAGACACAGAAAGAGAAGTAAAAAATTATAAAATAATGCCCATTCGTATCAAATACAGGCATTCAAAGAAAGTCATTAGATACTAATTAGTGATAAAATATACAAATATTTTACATCATTACCACACTAATTTATAGAATTTAGGTGGTAAACAGGAAGAATTTTAATATCAGTCATCAATGAAATGAGCTTGAAAAAAAAATCAAAAATATTTCTTAGGATTTTTTTAAAAATAAGGTTAACATTTTCACTGGAATAATATATAACAAGGTGAGATGATGAAGGATGTTGAGATCACATAAGTTAAAATAATAATTATATATTAAAATTTACATTTTCTTTATTTGCTGGCTGAGGCTTTGATGTAGATTGTCCAGTTAATGCTGCCAGCTCTTTCTTCAGATCTTCACGCTGCTTGTGCCTTCTACGACAAAGTTCTTTCAAAAATTCTTTGTCATTCTCTAGTTGATTAATCTTCTTATGCAACACTTGAACTTCAGAACCCTGAAACAGTTATATTAAAATATAAATCATTATAAATAAGTAAGATTACATAATTTTCAAATCACAAGTGAGGAAAATAAGTTGAATAATTTAGAAAGGGAGAGGGGATTTATGAGTTGTTGCAAAAAGCTTCACAAAATCAACCAAAGTTTTAACTTTTTTAATAAATAAAGAGCTGAAATGTTCAATGATCATTAGCTTAAGAGTATTCTTTCACTTTCTAAATAACTGAGACTTGCTAATCAAGGTTTGGCTTGTATTTCAGAGAGAAATCTAAGATACATCAATATACAAAATTTATCACATGTAATTAAATACAATATTTACCTGAGATTTTGAGGAGTCATCTAAGGTAGTTTGTACACCAATATCAAGCTTTGGTTTGGATACTCCAGGCATTTGTCCTTTTGGCCCTCTCTTTATTATTTCTTTACAGCGCATAAGTTCTCTCTTGTATATCTCAATCTGTAAAAATTAAAGGTAAAAGATATTGAGGAAACCTGAATAATTTCTATGAGTTACATGTTTATATTATTAATACTGTAAAATGTAATATAGTAAATATTACATACAATAGGCTAATAATTTCCACTTTTTGCTCAAATGGAAGATAAATATGTATATTAGAAAATTAAAGAAATATAAAAACAAACAGTAAAATTAATTGTAATCATATTAAATAACATTTTAACCATGAATAATTTTCTATCTCTCCATAGATCTTTAATCAAGAATCAATGCCCAAGAAGAATTTCTGATATGAAAAGATTTCATTTACTTTACTTAAAATAAAAAAGTATTATCACAAATTGCTCGGCATAATAGATTTTTGAAGCAATCAGAAGTAAACTGCAAATGGGGAACTTTTGACTTTCAAATACTAGCAAAATATCCAACAGATAATTAGCATTGTGTTTAAAGAGAATCTTAGATATTTTAACACTGAGAATAAACATACAAACATTTGATTAAATATTCATCAAAATGAAGAATGTAGAAACATCTTACCTGTCTATCTTTCTCTTCAGTCTGGGACTTAAGCAGCTGCACCTCAGCATTAGATTCTACACTGCCTTCTCTGCTCTTTAAAACTGCTAATGCTTTTTCCTGGGTTGCTATAACTTGGTGTGCTTGCTTCTCTGCTTCCTTTGAAGATTGCTGACCCATTCTCTCCATTTCCAATTGCATGCCAAGTTGCTTGGCCATTTCAGCCTCTTGTTTAACCTTCGCCTCTAGCTGTAGAATTTCCGATTTCAGCTCATCTTGTTTCAAGTTGGATGATAGTAATGATGCTCGGACCTGAGCAAGCTCTCCTTCGACCATGACAGCCTTCTTCCTTCCTATTTCCAAGTGAGATTTAAGTTCATCCTCCACTGCTTTCATCCTGTGGATTTCTAGAGTTCGCCTCCTGATCTCTGTCTTTGCAGCATCCAACTTCTGCTCATAACCAACAGCTTTTTCCTTTTCCTTTGACAATTTCTGTTCCAGACCGACTACTCTACTCTTCATTGACTCCAAATCTTTAGACAACTCTGCATTATTAAGCTGCATTGCTGTTAGTTCGTTAGTCTTCTTTTCATATTTCTCCTTCTCCAAATTTACTTCCTTTTGTAGAGAAGATATCCTGATTTCACTCATCCTTTTGACATCTGATAACTCACGGTTGACAGTATTCATCCTCTCTTTCATTTCCAAGATACCTTCCATGCTACTCCTTTTCACTCTTTCTATTTCTAAAACATTGGCTTCGGAAATTCTCTTTATTGTCTCCTTAGATTCTCTCAATGCCCCTTCAAGCTGCCTTACTTTGCCCCTCAATATATTTTCATTTTCTTTGTTTTTCTTCAGCAATTCTGTTTCAGATACAAGAGAAGTTACATCACTCTCTGCCTTTTCAAGAGCGTTTTGCATCTGTGCCATATTCTTCTCTTTTGACATCAGCTTCTCATTCATCTCCTTGAGGCTGACTTCCAGTTTGGATATTTTTACATTGCCAGATTCAACCAAAGACAAGAGTTCTTGATTCTTATTTTCTGAGATGGCAATCTTATTGCTTTTCACTTGGATTTCTGCCTGCAGAGAATCATTTGTGACTTTTGCTGAGTATAAACCATCTTCTAAATTTTTTACCTTCTCCTTCAATTCTTTTACAGTAGCCAAATGACTAGTCTCTTTCTCATTTCTGGTTTTACTTTCTTCCAAGAAGATAGTCAACTGCTGTTCAAGCATCTGAATAGATGTGGTCAGCTCTTTATTTTTGTTCATCGCATCCTCAGCCTTGAACATCTCCTCTTTCAGTATTCTGTTGAGCTCGTCGGCCTTTGATTTTTCAGCAATCAGCAGTACATTTAGTTCATCTTCTTGTTTAGAATGAGCTTCGAGAGCCAATTTTAATTCTTCCAACTCAGATCGCATAGACTTCATTTTCTCAGACTCTTTTCCGTTGCTGCTTTCTAGCTCATTTCTGACTTCACTAACTTCCGTTTTAAGGGAATCAATCGTTTGCTTGGCACTGTTGAGCTGTTCGAGAATAGATTCCATTTCTTTGGATTTCGAATCCACTTTGACCAGTAAATTGTTGTTTTCTTCTCGAAGGATGTTGATTTCATTTTTTCTTTCATTTACTATATCTTTCAGAGACTCTGAATCTCTAAGTAACTCAGAATTTTTACTTTCCAGAGAAAACACTATCTCTGCTTTGGCGAGAAGTTCCTCCTTCAGACTTACTAACTCTGATTCAGAAGAAGACATGCTTGTCTTGAGCTTTTCCAATTCAGCTGACATCTCCTCGTTCATTGCTTTCAGGTGTTTCTCTCTTTCATCAATCCCTATCTGTTTCTCAAGCATAGCTGCCATTTTTCCATTGACACATTCTAGTGTATTGCTTAACTCCAAATTTTTAGATGATAACTCTTCTATTTTGTACTTCTCCTCAGATAACTGTTTGGTTAAGCTATTAACTCTATCTTTCTCTACTTTCAGAGAGTTATCAAGTTCTTCCTCACTGGTAGCACAAACTGAAAGAGCATACTTCGTGGCCTCCAGCTCTTCTCTTAGAGATTTCATGATGCTAGATCCCTCTACTTCTTTATTTCGAAGGTTCATTGAAGCTTCCTCCAATTTTAATTTGAGATCCTCTACTTCTTGTTGAGCATTTGTTAACTGATTCTGTGTATCCCTCAGCTGAACATCCTTTAGTTGGAGATCTTCATCTAATCTTTCTCTCTCTGATGTAAGTAGAGACAATTGACTCTTGCTTTCTTTTAATAATGTTTCTATGCATTCCATCTGCTCAGAAAACTCTTTTGCTTTATTCTCAAAGTCGCTAGTCTCACTAGATTTTTTGCTAATTTCTGTTTCAAGCCTATTGATCTCTGATTCATATGTAGTGAGCTTGCTCTTCAGGGTTTCAGATTCAGCCAAGAGCTTTTCATTCATGTCCATCAGGTTCAGCTCATTCTCACTGCTCTTCTCATAGTCTTTCATGACTGAATGAAGTTGCTGGCTCATAGCATTTACTGATTCAGCCAACTCTTGGTTTTTGAGGACTATCTCTTCCCTACTTATTTCAATCTCTGACAGTTGAGCATTCAATTTTTCTACTTTGCTTTTCTCCGACTCCAACAAATTTGTCAATTCCTTTTCATTTTTCAAACTCTCAGAGAGAGCACATTTAGCACCCTCTACCTCTGCTTTCATTGCCTTGAAAGTTTCTGATTCATTCTTCTGGCTCATATCTAGTTTACTTGAAAGTTCATTAAGTTTATGAGTTATTGTTTCTATTTCTTGTAAGGCACTATCAAGTTGATCTTGAATGGTAATAAGCCTTTTTCCTTTATCTATAACATTAACCTTTAATTCATCATTCTCAATTGTTAGTGAGGACAACTGAGTCTCTCTATCTTCAACCAAAGCCATTAGTCTTTCCACTTCTTTGGAGAAATGTTCATTTTCTTCAACTTTCTTGGCATTAAGGAGCTCCTTTTCACTATTTAAGTGAGAGATTTGTGTCAAAAATTTATCCAGCTCATCTTCCATAACTTCAAACCATCTAGTTCTCTCACTCAACTCCCAATTATACTTCTCAGCCAGTTTTTCCATTGCTGATCTATTATTTTCTATTTCTTGCTCTTTATTATTGCATTCATCAGAAAGACTTATGATGTCTTTCGATAAAGTCTCTATCTTAACTATGGCATCTTGCAAGTTTAGATTGAGTTTCTCAGAGTTTTCTTTTTCTAAAAGCAGTTGTGATTCTAATTCTTCACCTCTAGACACCAAAGTTAAGATTTCTCCTTTACTTTCCTCGATCATTAATTCCAACCCTGATATTGCTGCAGCATGTTCAGATATTTTAGTGGTAGATAGAGTCTCCAGATCAGAAAGTCTCTTTACCTCTTCTTCATAAAAACTAACTTTGGCAATTAAATCTTTTATTTCCACATCTTTACTTTCTAAGATAGTCTTTTGATTTTGAACTTCTGCACAGAACTCTTCAGACTGCATTCCCTGTTTTTTCAATTCTTCTTCTAACTCTGCAACTTTATTGGTTGCTTCATGTAAGAGTTGAATCTGTGACTCTTGATATTCATTAAACTTTTCATCTTTGATTGCCAATTCTTCCTCAATTTGCTTAACCTTTTCAGCCTCAGCACGTAGCAGAATGGACAATTCTTCTGCTTTCTTATCATTTGAGTAAGAGAAATTCAACTCTTTGGTCAAATTCTCAATAGTAACCAGTGCTTCATTTAACCTCTTTGACAAATCTTGAGAATTTTCCCTTTCTTGAATTAGCTGAGATTCGACATCTTCCTTATCCCTAACTAGTGCACCAATTTCTGAGACTTTTAATTCTGCTTGCTCATTCAAAACTTGAATGTCCTTCTCATATGCTGAGACCTTTGAAGCTTCACTTTCCAAATTAATTAATGCTTCATTCAACTCAGATGTTATTTTCTCCAGATTTTCTCTTGCAAGAATTAATTGTGCCTCATTTTCTTCCTTCTCCATCCTCAGTTTCGATATTTCTGTTGAATTAATTTCTAATTGTTCATTCAAGTGCTTAATTGAAGCCTCATTTTCCAATTGTTTTGAAGATAGTGTTTCTATTTTGATCTCTGCATTTTTCAGTTGTGTTGTTGCATTCTGAGATATTTCCTTCTCAAGATTCAATTGAGATTCCATTTCATCTTTTAGTTTGTTAAGTCTCATTATTTCAAAAGCTCTCATTTCTGCAGCATCTTTCCACTCTCTAATTACCTGCTCATATTTGACAGATTCATTTTCCATGGCAGCCAAAGCTTCCCTCAGCTGATCAGTAGCATTGTT
Source organism: Pantala flavescens (assembly GCA_020796165.1). Taxonomy (NCBI): domain Eukaryota; kingdom Metazoa; phylum Arthropoda; class Insecta; order Odonata; family Libellulidae; genus Pantala; species Pantala flavescens. The sequence goes on along the minus strand of CM036881.1, from coordinate 40,891,013 downwards.
AAGAGACTCCTTTTCATTAATCAACTGCAACTCAGTCTCATCCTTTTCTTTACTGAGTCGCGAGACTTCTGAGGCATTCATCTCAACGGCATCTTTCAACTCCTTGACAATAATCTCATGCCTGGAAGACAGGCTTTCAAAATTGGTTGAAGCTTCATCTAACTGGGCAGTTAAAGTATGAACCTTCTCTCTCTCATCGATTAATAGCTGTTCTATTTCATTCTTCTCTTGGATGAGCCTGGAAATTTCACAAACTCTCATCTCTGCAGCATCCTTCCATTCTTGAGCAATTTTCTGATACTTGGTAGATTCATTTTCTAGACAGGTCAAAGCTTCGCTGAGCTGGTGGGAGGTACTTTGTAGTCTCTCCTTCTCAGTATTCAACTGAACTTCAAGCTCATTCTTCTCTTGAAGCAGACTGGATATTTCTGTTGCATTCTTAGTTGTAGTATCCATCCACTCTTTCATCGCATGTTTTGCTTCACCCAACTGAGTTGATACTTCCTGGAGTTTATCCCTTTCTTCCTTCAACTGGGATTCTATTTCATTCTTCTCTTGGTTGAGTCTGGAAATTTCACAAGCTCTCATCTCTGCAGCAACCTTCCATTCCTGAATAATCTTCTGATATTTGGCAGATTCATTTTCTAGACAGGTCAAAGCTTCGCTGAGCTGGTGGGAGGTACTTTGTAGTCTCTCCTTCTCAGTATTTAATTGTACTTCAAGCTCACTCTTCTCTTGAAGCAGACTGGATATTTCTGTTGCGTTCTTAGCTGCAGTATCCATCCACTCTTTTATTGCATGTTTTGCTTCACCCAACTGAGTTGATGCTTCCTGCAGTTTCTCTCTTTCTTCTCTTAACTGGGATTCTATTTCATTCTTTTCCTGACAAAGTCTAGGGACTTCAGAAGCATTCATCTCTGTCGAAAGCTTCCAATCCTCAGATAACCTTTCACATTTAGCTGTCTCCTTTTCAAGGTTTGATAGGGCCTCAGTCAACTGATTAGATACATCTATAAATCTCTCTTTTTCATCATTCAGTTGGGTTTCCATTTCATGATGTGATTGGAGAAGCTGACTAATTTCAGAAGCTTTCATTTCTACAGCATCATTCAACTCCTTAATTGCCTTCTCATGGAGTTCATGCTGAGATTCCAAACTAGATAATGCTTCACTTAACCTAAATGATGCATGTTCATACTTTTCTTTTGCTTCACACAATTGAGATTCAAGTTCTTTTTTTTCTTTCTCAAGATTAGAAATTCCAATTGAATATGAATCTAATTGCTGCTTCATTTCTTCAACCAATTTTTCAAAAGAAGCTTCTTTAGCAGATTCATTCTGTAAACGAATCTCCAATTCACTTAATTGATACAATGACTTCTGTAATTTCTCTTTTTGTAATTCCAGCTGCACTTCTACCTCACCCTTCTCCTGGTTGAGGTTTGATAATTCTGCATTTCTTGCACTCAAGCTAATTTTAAGCTCTTCAATCTCCTTTTCATATCTTGGGATTTTCTCAGATAAATCTTCTAATTCAGAAGATGTAATGCTAAGCTGATTAAATGTCGCCATATACTTATCTTGCTCAGCTGTCAGTTTTAATTCCATTTGCTGCTTCTCTTTACTAAGACTAGCTATTTCAATTGCATTCCTTTCAGATAGGTCTCTCAATCTATCAATGGTTGATTCATATGACAATAATATTTCAGACTGAGTCTTCAAACTAGAGAGAGTTTCCTTCTCCCTGAAAGAGGAATTCTTTAGGTTTTCCTTTTCCACATTCAACTTTGCTTCCAACTCAGCTTTTCCTTCTTCGAGTCTTAAAATTTCATGAGAATTCATATCTTCCTTCAATTTCATCTCTTCAAGTAACTTTTCATAAGCTTTTACTTTTGTGACTTCTCCTTCCAGTTTGGCCACTGTATCATTGTATTCCAATGATAGATTTGAAAACTTATCTTTCTCCAAGTCTTGCTGGGACTCATTGACACTCTTTTCAGAGAAAAATTTAGAAATTTCTATGGAATTATTTCCTGACATTTCAATCAGTCGGCAGATTACCCTCTTGTAATCTGCAAACTTTTCTGTAGCATTGTGGATGCTTTCCAACGCTACACTTAGCTGATTACATATTTCTGGTTTCTCTGTATCTGTTTCAAGCACAGAATTTGCCTCCTCTTCATTCATAAGTTTGGAAATTCCCATCGATTCGTTATGTGCTTGCTGCTTCATTTCTTCCATCATTTTTTCATATGATTTTATTGCTCCTGAAGCATTTTGTAGTAAATAAAATGCTTCATTCCACCCCATGGTCATAATCTCAACCTCTTTATTGGGTGTATTTTCACTCTCCAATAACGTCTTTTCAGTCTGTGGCATCCCACCAGAACTCTCCTCAGATGGAACCTCAGCTTTGCATGAAACTTCAAGAATTCTTTCTTCAGCTGTATCTACCAGAAACTCTTTTGTCAAAGTTTCATGCATATTAGCTCTTGATAGCATCTCTCTACTATTCTCTTCATGGAGACGGCCACTAAGTTCATCCAATTTGCTAACCAAATTTTCTAAGTCCTCCTCCTTACTTTCCAATCGTTCCTCTAATTCCTTTACCTTCTGCATTTCATTTTCAAGTAAAGAAGACAATTCCTTTACATCCTTATTGTTACCAGCCTGCTCATTAATTCTCTCAGCTACATTATCTAGATTAATTAAGGCAACATTCAACTCAGAGTAAATCTTCCGCCGGTTTTCTTTCTCCTGTGCCAAGAGTGACTCAAGCTCAACTTTCTCACCACACAGTTTGGTAATCTCTGATGCATGATTGGATACTGTATCCTCCAATTCAACTATTTTTCTTTCGTATGCACTTATTTTCTCTAATGAGGTAGCATGGTTACAGAAGTCCCCATCAATATCTGAATGTTCATGGGTGCTTCTAATGCTAGTATCTGACCTTGAACATTGAATCCTCTCTTGTAGCTCCTCATACTTGCTTTTTTCTTGCAAAAGAGCAAGTGTTACATCTTCTAGCTGGGTAGAGAGATTCTCCACTTTTTCTTTTTCTGCTTTGAACATTTCTTCCAAGTGAGCAAATTCTTCCGGATTAGGAGATTTTATCATTGGTGTAATATTGCCTAAAGTACCCGAAGTATCATTGAGGGATGATCCAGTCTTACCCTCTGTCTCTTTTTCTGAGGTTTCAATCTCATTCTTCTCAATGCTAACTTCAGCATTTACATTTGCAACAGTTGGATCCTCTGACCCAGTCATCTTTATCTCAGATTCATTCCTTATTTCTTCTGTTCTCAACTGATTCAATTTTTCTCTTAACTCTTCACATTCAATTTCTTTCTTATACATATCTTGTCGCAATAAATCAATCTCTTGTGATTTAGATTCTACTTTGTTATGTAATTCCTCAGCTTCCTTCTTTAAGCAGTATTTCTGAGATAATTCTTTTGAGATACTTTCCAAATCGAGCAATGCTTCATTGAGCTGAGAGGAAACCCTTCTGGAATTTCCCTTCTCGGAAACAAGTACAGATTCCAGTTCTTCTTTCTCAATATGAAGTCTCACAATGACATCTTCTAATTCAAGCACCTTTTTGCTCAACTTTTCAAAATTGCTTGCTTTATCTTCATCATCTTTCCCAGAAGCTGAGCTAAGGTTATTTGAAACGTCAGTTTCATTTTTCTCATCTTGGATACTAGATAATTTGGTCTTTAACTCTCCATTTCTACTCTTCTCAGCATGCAACAGAGCAATCAATTCCTGTTCTCTGTTCTTAATCTGTAAAAGCTCTTCCTTTCTCACTTCAATCTCCTTCTCCAGTTTCTCTACTTTCTGGATTTCTGCATAAAGAAGAGAAGCCAATTCTTCTGCATCTGTCTTTGCAAAAGAAGGAGAATTTTCCAAACAGGGTGGAGTAATGCTAAGCCGTGGAGTCAAATTTAACCTGTTCTTTTCTGAAGCTAATTTTAATTCAAGTTCTTCTTTTTCACTTGTAAGTTTAAACATGGCTGATTCATTAGCAATTATCAGTTCTTCAGAATCAGAAACTTTTCTCTCATATTCCTGAATCTTTACAGACAACTTTTCAAGATTTTCTGATGCTTCACTGAGTTTCAAGTTGAGTTGTTGACTAGTTTCATTCTCAACGATAAGCAAAGAATCCAACCTTGCTTTCTCAGCTTGTAAAGATGCAAGTTCAGCCTTATGCATGGCTTCATTCTCTTTCAAAATTGCTATCTCTTTCTCAAACTGAACTTTCCTTTCAGATAGCTTTTCAATGTCCAACACCATTTTATCAAACACAGTAAATTTTTCTTCCAGAGATTCTAGATGCATAGAGGCCTCATGTAACTGAGAATTTAACTTCTGAACATTTTCCTTTTCCAAAACAAGCAAAGATTCTACCTCAGCCTTTTCAGCACCAAGAGAGGATATGGTTACCTCATTTCTTGCAATAATTTCATTCAACTCTGATATTTTTGTTTCATAATCAGTGATTTCGGAAGACATTTCTTCATGATGTGCAGACACCTCACTCAGCTGAGAGATGGCTTTTTGATAATTCTCTTTTTCTGAAAGTAAATTCTCTAACTCTCCTTTCTCTACATTAAGCTTGGACAAGAGATTTATCTTCTCTTCCACAATCTTTTCCAACTCTGCAATTCTTCCTTTGTACATGTTTGATTCTGAAATAATATTTTCTCGATCTCTGTTGATCTCATCAATTTTCTGGAGCTGTGATTGTATTTGATCATTAAGTCTCATAATTTCTTCCTTACTACCTAGTTCAGAAGTCTGTTTTTCATTTTCTTTGACATCCACTACATTTTTAAGTTGATCACTTTCTTCAGTCAAATTTTCAATGGTTTCTCTGGCAATTTGCAACTTCTCTTCCAAACTCATCTTATGCTCAATCATTTCTTTAAGCTGAAGAATACATTCCTCCTCACTTTCAGCTAGATTGGCCACCACAACTTCACTTGCCTCTAACTCTTCTTCAAGTTGTTTGCACTTCTCTATCTCCTGGCTCAATTGAGATGACATCTCTTTTTCTTTAGAATTTGCTTCTAAGATCTTTTTGGACAATATGTCAATCTCATTCAGAGCATTTTTAAGATCCTTTTCATAATTCTGGACTTTCACAGCCTCATTCTTAAAGAGTAATTCAAATTCATTTTTATCAGCCATTATTTTGTCCAAATGTAACCTTGTATTGGCCAATTCCTCTTCTAAACTTAATATCTTTCCTTGAACATCTACCAATGCGGTCTGCTCTTGAGTTGTTTCGTTGGACATTGATGTGTTACTGAGAGCCGTAGAATATTCTGCATCTTCCCTGTATGACATTTCCATACTTTCACCAACACTCAACCTCTCTTGTTTGATGTGCACCTGCTGATACAAATTGACTTCAACAAATTCAGATGCTGTCCTATCAAAGGATTCTTCTTTTATACTTTCCAATGTCATGAAAGATTGAGCAGCAAGCTGTATTGGATCCGCAACCTGTGATACAACATCAGTACTTTCATTTGTAAGCGGGACTTTTCCTTTCAGTTTTTTAGAAAGTTGGTTCATTTTTTGGGCTACATCCTCAATTACAGCCAAAACTGGCTGAAGCTGGGAATTGATGGAAGATGAAATGCTTTCATCTTGGCAGTTGTCATCAACATAATTATTCTCTGGATTTATTTTAGACAAAGAAAAGTGGCAACTGTCTATTTGATCTTTGAGGAAAATAATCTCTGCAATATCGTTTTCACTATATACAGAGGAATGTACTCTATTTTCATAAGTTTCCTTATGATGTAGATTACTTAATCTTTCCTCCAGAGATTTGTTATTACTCCTTTCTTCTTCTAATTGGACTTTGTGCTCTTCTACTATAACAGTTATATTCTCCAAAGCCTGTGTCTTGGAATGAATTTCATCTCCAAATTCCATAATTTTGCTGGTAGCTTCATTTAAACGTTTCAATAGTTCATCTTCTCTGTCTCGGAACTCTTTAGACATCACAGAAATCTCTTTTGTCAGAGATTCAACTTTGTCCAAGGAAACTTGAAGCTGATTTTTCAGATCCTTGGATAAATCTTTCTCTGATATAACCAGTTTCTGAAGTTCATCATTACTAGAGGTAAGTGAAAGAACTTTTCTTTGACATTCCTCCAACTGAATTTTCAGAGCTGACAACTCTTCTTTGTAACTCTTCAATTCAAATTGAACTTTGTGTTCCTTTTCCTCAGCTATTAGTTTCTCTGCATTTAGATCAGCAACTCTCTTTATCAACTGCCTAACCTCATTTCCACTGTCTGTAGAGCACCCTTTCTGCTTCATCATTTCTAACTCCTCCTCCTTTTCTTTCAGAGTGAACTCCAAACAGGAATATTTCTTTCTCTCTTCTTCTAAGATTGAGTAAAGATTTTCATTTTTCTCCATTGCATTCGAAATTGTCACTCTTAATTCTTCAAACATACTGTCTAAATTGTTTATCTTTGAGCACAAATTACTATTTCTTTCAATTTCTTCTAGACACTTGGTAGAGCACATCTCACTTGTAAGGTATATTCTCTCTAAAATTTCAATTTTGGAACATAGCTGCTCTTCTATTGATGATTGAACACAATTCTTATCTTGATCAGAAGTGATATTACTGTCATTCATTACTTGCTCAATCAATTTATTATCTACATTTTTACCCACCAAAGGTTTCTGAAAAAGAACTTTGAATTTATCATTTAGGTGATGGTCATCAAAAACTTCTTTCAAAGCTGCTTCATTTTCTATAAATTTCCCTTCTAATTCTTCAAATCTTTCATTGAATTTCTGCATGTGTAACTGGTTACATTCATACTTATGCAGCTCTCCCTCCAACTTCTTATTTTCATTTACAAGGTCTGCTATTTTACCTAGTGCATCCTTTAGTAGCAAATCCAAATCATTTTCTTCCTCTAATGGAAAAGATTTCTCTTTTTTAGAGTCTATATCTTCATTTGGAATGGAATCAGTTTCCTTAGAATGAATCAAATTTTCAGGATCATGAACTCTCATGTTCACATACAACTCCATATCTCTTGCAAATTTTTCTGCATTAGCTAGAGCTTTTTTCAACTGATTATCAACTCTAGTAAATTTATCCTGTTCTTCTTTGACTATAAGCTCTAACTGACCCTTTTCAGATGTGAGGCTGTCAATTTCAATTTTCCTTTCAGTCAGCATTACCTCCAAATTAGCTATCTTTTCCTCATCTTCAGCAACTTTGGTGCTCAACTCACTAACCTATGGGAAATTAAAATTTTACATAAACACACAGAATTATAACTTTTTAGGGATACTCTACGGTAATGAACCTATAAAAAAAGCAAACTTCCATTTCCATGAGATATTGCTATATGTGCATGACTATATTCCAACTATTTACTTTTAACAATGAACTAGCGGCATGTTGTAAATTTCATTATTTCACGATAAACAAGTCTTCTACTAAACTTTCAAATTCCAAAATTTTCAAAAAAAAATTTTCATCATTCTTTGTCATCATATAATACCTAGGCAGATGAGTCACACTTAACTGCAAAGACCAACCAACCAACAAACTGTTCTTTAAAAATTCAGAAAATCCTTAGTAATTTTATCCATATTAAATAGTTATGACATATCAATTTTAAAAGCATTTTCACATATCATTTTACAAATCTTGTACTAATTTAGATTTATTGAAAATATTATAAATAATGCATTGTATATTAAGTATTATTAAATTAATAGTAAATTAATAGAGTATTATTAAATGAATTTTAAATATTAAATTACTGTAATTCATGAATTTAATATAATTTAAGTTTTTTGCTTGTGAGTGTATTTTTTCTGGAATTTTTTTTTCTTTTCAACTTTGATTTGCTATGTTATTACTAAATTTTCTTAAGTTTCATTGCTTTAATAATACAATTATGGACATGGATGAATTAGAAAGTAATAAAGAGATATAACAGGTTTGACATAAATGATTTTTGCTTTTCTATTGCCATAGATCCAAAAAACTTTTATTTTTAACAAATATTTTTTAACTCTAATTATCAAATGGTTCAGAAATAATTATGAACGAATGCCTTGAAGTCACTTATATAGAAATATTGTTTTAGCAAGAGGAGGAAAGTTTATATTCTTAAAATATAGATATTATATCTTTTGTTCCAAAAAGAGTAACTACTTCTATAATCTACAATAAATTTCAATAAATAAATCATTGAAAATATACAGCCATAAGTGAATGTTTCTCAATCCATAGAAATTTTGGTGAGATTGGAGAAGCAATTTAGTTTCAAAAAACATTCACAATAATTGATTAGAAAATTGATAAAAATACATATGTATTTTTTCATCAAAGATATTTAAGTAGCAATACTGGAGTCCTCTTTTTTATGTTCATGCATTCACGAAAAGAAAAATATGAATAACTGGAAGCACAGCTAAAACAAACAAACGAATTATGAACGAAAAATAAGATGAAAATTTTGTCAGACTGGTGCAGACTCTTGAAAAACATCCCTTCGATTCGGGAATTTGTGATAAGTATGAGTACTCCAAGTGGATAACTTAAAATTGACTTTTAAACATTAAGTATTCAAGACTAAAAGAACTGTTGCTGAACATTTCGTCCTCAATTTCCAGATTATTCATAGAAATTCTATTAAGAAAATTCAAAATGCAAGTAATTACCATAATATTTTTCTCTTCTGCTAGACTAGAAATTTGGTTCACAAGGTCAAGCATCGTGCATGCCTGGACATCAACATCTTTATTAAGTTTGAGGATTGCTTCATGCAATTTAATCTTGCACAATTCCTCTTCCATTTGTGGTTTTTTATCCTTGGGCATCGTATTTCTCAAAGCCTTTTTACACAAATCTTCTTTTACATTTTCATCCTTCTCTGTTACATCTGGTTTTCTCAAGCTCATTTCAAGACTCTTCCTCCTATATATCAGGAAACCATAGAAAAAAAAATCATTAAATTACTCGCCTTCCATTTAAAAAATTCAATTTCATCAATATTCAAAAACATCAAACAAATGTATTATTTGCCAAAATAGAGAATAATTATAGTGAATTAAAATGACATTTCAAATCAAAATGGAATAAAATTTAACATTTATTATTTTTTTCATACTTGACAGAATTTGATTAAAAGTTCTCATGGCTCATATTGGAGGAATAAGTTTTTTACTATCTAGTACTCCTAAACTGGAAAATATAGGTATCCACATTGCACTGAGCAAAACTATGATAAATATACAAGAAATCTCTCTAAGCCATAGGAGGACGAGGACAAAGAAGAGACTTGTAAATTTTCCACAAATTATTGATCTAAATAACCTGTTTCTCTCATTACTTAAGTAGCTTCTTCAAGTTACGATTCTACAGCAGTAAAATTAAAAGCCTCTTCTTTCTCCATATCTATGGCATTCCACAAAGTTAGGTCCGAACTTTTTTACATTTCAGTCATACGAGAAGTCATAAAGATCTAGTCTACATTCTCCAATTGGACTTTCATATACAATAGGCAAATTAAAAAATAACACTCATTGAGCAGTTTTCATTTATATTTTTAAACGGAATTGAGTTTCTTAATTATCTAAATAGTTATATTAATAATTAGAAGTTATCTAAATTTACTCAACTCTTGAATTTTCTGATCCACTTTTAGCAACTGAATGAATCCATTATATAGCCATATATAACAATATTATTATTCTTAATAACGTAATTAAGTTTTTTTAAAAAATATACTCCAGAATAATTTTAAATTTCCTTTTCTCGTAAGCACGAATCCATAGCAGTTGAAGAAACCTGGTTATTGTGATGAAGGTTCACTGACTGTTTAAATTTTAATTCTTCTCTCAATTCATGAAAATCATGATACCACTATCGTAAGATAGCCATTAAAAGAGGACGACTCAATTTTGTTAAGTCATAATGATGTAATTAGCACAGGAGTGAATGATTGATTTAAATACCTTGTTGCATAGCCGTGCTCCGTTTGAGATGTATCATGCCAGGAATGACGTCCACGGTGGACGCGTTTGGATTTAGGGCTGTTATTACCAGTACTTCTTCTCTTTTGGCGGGTGCCTCCCGATTGAGATGCATTTTCATTCTTGGTGTTGCCGGATAGAGTACCGGGCGATTCCGGCTCCATTTAAAGAGATCTAATTAAAACAGTAAATTATGATTTAATTTAGAAAACGCAGGGAAGTAATTCTTCGTCGACTATTAAACAGAAACTTTTACTCACTTTAAATTACAGGTTCCACTAATATCTTCAAGGCCCATGTAAGTTGCACAACTAATCTATTTCCTACGACTGAAGTTCAATCACAACAGAAACGAGACGTTACCTACTCTAATCCAAATTCAAAATCCGTAACGTCTTGTTTCTGATTGGACGATACGAGCCCACTACGTCACACGCCTTACCAACAGAAAAGTAAGATTTCTGTTCTGTCAACTATAAGTATGACATCCCGTGAATACATTTCGTACATCCCGTAATTCCATTTCGAATTTTTCATTAACGTAAATAAAAATAAAATTTATCATTATTATCTCGCAAAAAGCCTAAGATTTATGAATTCATTAAGGATCGAAAACGTCTTTTGTAAACGTTAACGACTTTAACTGTAGATTCAGACGATTCAGACAGTTCACTACACTCCACAAGAATTTATCATGTTGGTAAGAAAAGTTCGAATATGGATCTCATTCAAATAAACTTTTAGCAAAAGATGATGGGTGCTGTCTCATGGAAATTAGTATTATGTTCTAAAATTCACTCAAAGCAATCACTGATGGTGTAGTAAATTCAATCATTTCAAATAACTTTCGTTAGCTTGTTCTCAATGAAGAATTTTCAAAAAATACGTGTAAATATAAACCAAAGCGTCCTTTTTGTAAATCATAGTCTTCTTTTATATTGTTTTTAGAATATAAGGTCATGAATGATATTTAATTTTAAGTTGATTAGCTTCATATCTTTAGATTAGCAGCGAGGAAGGAATTATATGCTAATCGTTTCTAAGACGCAACAATAATAATGTTCGCGACAACATTCTCCATATTATATATAAAGTTATAGCATCAAATACTCGGCGAAAAGTTGGGATGTTAATATAAAATAAATGAAGCAGAGGATAGATGTGTTGCGAAAACTATTGCCAACAACGATAGCCCAAGTATTGATTTCTAATGAAGTTCAAGAACTATCAACCTTTTTCTAATAAATGCATTGATGTTGTTAAATCACGATAGCTCACGATAATTGTTTTATTTAACTTAAACAAAAAGAGAGAGTAGATAAGGAGTAATAAAAGTATCAAGATACATCTGGACATTTGTTATTTGCTTCCTATTTCAAACAAGTATTAAAGAAAGGTTATCATAAAAAGTAAATAGAAGTATTGCCATCTGATTATGAGCAGGAGCACTGTTAGAAAAGTAGGTTCTTCAATTATGAAATTTAATGCGACTTAGTAGATGTATCACTATTGTAATATTAAAGCTGGCATAATTTCAGTCAAAGGCTAAGGAACGAGCTAAAGTCATCCACCATCCTGTTAAAGTTGTCATACGATGTAGACCATTCAGTGAAAAAGAAATAAGTATATATGGGAGGGAAGCGTAAGTATCAAGATATCGCTGGAGATTTTGTTGAGCCACTATTTTTATTTAACCCATCAGAGGAAAACTTGGTCACTTCTTAGGTTCTACTTTTGAAATATTACTTGAAATATCTATATAAATATTAAAAATGTAAAACTATCTTATCTAATACCTGTTGTTGTAGCACATTATAAGATTTATTCATAATTATTTATTTAATATTAATTATAATAATTAATTAATTTACATGTCGATAATGTATTTTACAGAATGATAATTTTTTAAAATTTAGGGCTATATTACTCGATGAAGAGCTTGGGACTGTTGATGTTCTTAATCCAAAAAATAAAACAGTGTATCGCACTTATGCCTTTGATGGAGTCTATGGTCCTGAGTAAGATAAATATTTTAAAATTACATTTCTGAAATAAATATATATAAATCCTTTTGTCCAATAAAATGTTTATGAACAGATATAGGCTAAAAACCTGATTCCTTCACCTAGGCTTTATTTGCTAAGGAAAATTTAATCTATGAAAAATATTTGCATTGTTAACTTAAAAATTTTGAATGAAATAAAATGTTGTTATAAATTTTTCCCATAAATTTCTGAGGAAAGAGATTACAATCAATTAATGATGTGCTAGATCATTGGTTTTATTTTTAATGACAACAAAATATAATACTTCTCTTTAAGCTTGAAATTTTAACAAAAAACACTTCCAATAAAGAGGAAATTTTTTTTAAGGTGTACGCAGGAGGATATTTATGTTGGCTGCTGCAAAGCAGTGACAGATTCAATTCTTGATGGATATAATGGATTCATAATTGCTTATGGTCAGACAGGAACTGGCAAAACTTTCACCATGGAAGGTAAGCTTATAAGAGATAATTTTCTGTAATTTTACCTTGGAATTTTGGTAATAATTGGTTTGTGTTCCTTTATCAACATTTCTTCTGTTATAAAGCAAAAGTTCTTTCTTCAACATAATAATTTTGCTCTAAATTATAAGCAATTGGGTAAATTATGCTAAAGAAAATGTTTAATGAATTCAAAATAAGTTGCCACTATTATAGTGCCTATGTTGAAAATCCCAATCCATTTGGTCATGAGTCTTGAAACTTAATTATAGATAAGTGTTATAAAATCATTCTCAAAATTATGAGAAATTTGAAGTGAACTGTGTTCATCTTCTGATTGTATTATTCCTCATGATGTAAAATTTATTGAAAGAAACTTTCTGCAGAAACAATAATATTCAACCATTCAATAGGAGATCTGAGAAGTGCAGAACAGCAAGGAATGATGTGTCGTGTTGTAAAACACATTTTTTCCAAAATAAACATGGATACTTCAATGAGCTACCAAGTCAACCTATCTTATATGGAAATATATCAGGACACCTTAAGGTTGTATCATGAAAGTAATATTTTTTGGGAGAATTAAGTACTTTTTCTTGGTAATATTCTATCATCTTAATGTGTTTTTATGATACCCTTAAAATAGGGATCTGTTGAACATGAATGAGAAGAAACTTAAAATGCGAGAAGTTGAAAATGGTATCTATGTGGATGGTCTGAGTAATGTAACTTGCAAGGATTTCAAAGATGTTTTGAATTGTTACAATACTGGTAAAATGAATAGAAGAACAAGGTAACGTTCATACTTTAGCTATAAATACTTTGTTAATCTGTAAAATTTTAAGGAAAAATTAATATAATTTAAATTAGAAGATAATTTTTAAATTGGGAATTCACTGCATTTTGTAAATCCTCGTTCTGTCAAAGAAAAAAGTCTCTGAAAGTACATCAGTATGCGAAACCTTTAACTTTTCTGATTTATTATCTGAGAATTTTACCATTAGTATATCTTATATAGAAAGCCTTATGTTAATAGTTTATTTGTTGCATATTTTTTGATAATAATTTTCATCAATTGTAGCATTTATCTATTTAAACTAGGAGTACATATATGAGCATTTCAAGCTCCAGATCTCATACCATATTAAGATTGACAGTAACTTCTTTTAATGAGAAAAAAGAAGTAAAAACTGGTGTACTAAATATGGTGGATTTAGGAGGAAGTGAAAGTCAGAGGAAAGCTGGTACAAAGGTTGGTCTCTTCAAATAATTCATCATGTGTTATTCTTATATTTAACAGAGTCTGAGGAGTATGTTTTGAAGTGTGAAATTAAAAGTTCATGCATCATTTTCACAGGGTCAAGCCTTGAAGGAGGGATCTAAGATGAACAGCTCTTTATCAACCCTTAGAAAAGTTGTGTCAATGATCTCCAGTGGAAACCATAGGTACATACCTTACAGAGATTGCAAACTGACACGGGTACTACAAGGTTTGACTTATTGTAATTTGCATTTTAAATAATAGTTCCAAGTAGAAAGTTATTTTACAGGGTTAAGAAAAATGCATGGTATAATTGGAACAAAATATGTAATAATTTAATTCTTCTTTCATTCTTAAGCTTCTATTTTTTAATTATAAAATTTATGTGCTTTAAAGCTAAAGCTCCTAAAACACCCAAGCTATAATTTGCAATAAATGTCAAAACCCAAAAGTTTAAACAGTCAGTTAAACATGATTAGCAAAAGTCATTTTTTATGATCAGATATGATCTTATAATTTAGGGCAAAATTCCTGACAGAATTATTTTCTTTCTATTCAGAGTCATTGGGTGGAAACTGCTTTACAACAATACTTGCAACTATTGGACCGTGTGTTTCTGATTTAAAAGAGACTATGAATACTTTGCATTTCTCTGCTCATGCTAGGAACCTGAAAAAAGCAGTTAAGGCAAACTTTAGTCCTAGATGTGGTGAAGGTGCTTTAATCAAGGTGACTACTGTGGTGGTTGAGTGGATTTCATATTATTTTCTTATTTCTATTGCCTTCATTCTTGATCAAATTGTCATTATTTAAAAAGTATTTTTTCTCTTCCTTCAATATCAACTTTTTTATAATTTATATATTCCATTTGTCCCAATTCGTGTTACTTATCCTAATATTTCTAGCCTTTCTGTTTTGGATAATTCTTCTTTTTCAAGTTCAAACTTTTGGATTATTTATATACAGGGTTCATTATAAAAGTAATGCGCATGATTTTATTGTGACGCGACTATCTATTGTTGTGTGCTTTGACCAGTCGGAAAATGAGGTGTGAAGTCTGCTCTTTCAAATGCGCCCAATTTCAGCTTGATCCGAGCAGTGAGAGCTAAAGAACGTGTCTTTGCGTGAAGTGTGTTTTTTGTCTTTGTAACATGGAGTGATGGACAGTATGAAAGTAATGCGCATTTCCTGGGGAAAGAAAATTATTGATCCTATCATCGCAAAAGCATAATAATTTTCAAAATAGACCCCTCCTGCATCTAAGCACTTATTATTATTACTTTTATAATGAACCCTGTATATCATAAATTTCCATGCTAATTCTTATAATTATCTTCCATATAGATGAGTCCATCACTATATGGATTGATCCTTATAATTTACTGTAAATCTTCTGATAATTTCGTAATCCTTTTTAGATAAATACCTATCTTCATTTTTACATAAGAATTACTACCATTTTCAAAGTTATATTGATTTCCAAAGAGGAAGTCTTGATAGAAATATAAAATATTATTTCCCGTAATAAGTATATTTATGTTTTTAAACATATTTCTATTGCTAAGGTGTATTCTTTTGTTTTTTGATTAATAAATTTCCATGTGGCTGGTCTTTCCATAATCAGCAATTAGGGCTAATTTTTCTCCAAGTATCATATAGATGTAAAATCTTCAAATTTTTTGCTATCATCTAGATAGGCAAAAAATTGCTTGGCTTCACAGATAACAGTTAACCTTCAAATTAGATATTTTTATAGAATTTTTAGGAAATTGAATGATTCACCCAATAGTTTATTGAATTTATTTACCTCTTGGATTATGATTCGTGCTTTAAGTAGGTCACTTTATAACTGTTTTATTGATATTAGAATAAATTATTAGTATAAATTTTAAATAAAATTTTTAAGGACAAGATTAGGTCTCTCAATCAAGAGGAATTCAAGGTATTTTTAGTTCAAGAATTGATAGAGAAATTGAGACTAATCAGACGTGCCTTATCCCAACATCCAAATGATCAAGCTCTGCAGAACATGGAAAGCTCATGCAAAAATAAAATAAATCAAATATTGTGGATGCATGAGGAGATAAATGAAGTTTTGGGGAATAAATACCAACTGAAGATGAAAAATGTAAGTAAAACATCCTTCAGTTATAAATATTTAGCCTGAACAATTTTCATATGAACATCATAGTGTACAAATTCTATAGATAATTCTCTATAACCATCCTTTGAAACATAAAATTCTTGCATACATTATTTAATTCTGTCAGATAGTGAGTTTTATGGCTGAAGAATGTTAGCTAAATATTGAGCTGTATTAGTGCTACGAGTATTTGATTTGCTGTCTCTGAAAGAGCATGCCTTTTAAACTTCTTTTCAATGAAATGCACTCTCAATAATAACAGGTTTGAAGGTGAACATTGATCGGTGCATGCTTCAGAGAATTATAATGTAAAGAAAATGGTCTATATATGGTACTTTAATCTTCAAAAAAAGTTTTAAAATTTGGACTTCAAATTTCTTTCTGATATGAATAAAGGGTTTTCTTTATAGGACAAAACAGCTGGCAAAGATGTCATTCGAGATAAAATCCAAACATTTCACAAAAACCAGAGAATTACAAGAAAGCTGTATCGATCAATTGAACGTTTTCAGCAGGAGATCAACTCAATAGTGACTTACTTAAATAAAGAGATGGATGAAATGAAGCAACTGCCGTATGAAGAGGTATTTTTGTGCTGGTTTAGTTATGAGGACTTTTGCCTGCTTAAAGATGTGAATTATTTAAAGCTTTTATCTTTCTGCTACTGTGCTCCAAGTTTTATACTTTAACAGTCTTATTTTAAATTTGGCATTTATATAGCATAGCAAAGTAAGTGAGAGGTACCATGTGAAAAATGATGCATACTAGTTCAATATTGACTTTAGTCGTCCTTTTCTAAACCCCTTTGTTTGGTTAGATTTAAATCTAATTTTTTACTATGAAGTCATTTTATTTTCTTCTGGTCTTCCATTGCAGGATTTAAATGTTTACCCTAAGATATCTTTTAGTGAATCAAATTTAAATGCTTCAAGAACATTTTCTGAACCAGTGAGACTAACTAAAAGTGAAACTAATAAAGGCACATCTGATCTAGAGAAATGGAGGAGGAGTGACTTCTTTTATGATCAGGTTCTATTGATTGTTACCTATTAATGAATACTAATATTCTAATTTATGAAATATAATATTCAGTACTGTTTAAAACATAAAATTTAATATCCACAATGCCTGTATGATAGCAACTGGTCTTGAATAAAACACAAGCTAAGATAATAAATGATCATTCCTTAAATATACACTATTTTAATAATAATCTAATTGATCAATTTAATTGAAAGATTGATTCTCTTTTGTTTAATGCAGAAGGATCAGTCTAAGAAACCTGAGTTTGAGCAAGCAAGAGACGATCAAAGGAAAGTGACATCTTTGTCTGACAGCATGCCAAAGACATTGCTGAACAAAAGTACACAAATATTCATAGGTGACATGAAAGATCAATATTCCTGCAGACTGTGTGCACTAGATTTCCAGATTGGTACATTTTATTTTTTAAAAATATTCTCATATAATTCTGGCTTATCTCACTTTATAAATCAATATATGTAGCTAACATGCTAACCTAATCTCTTAAAATATAAGTTGTTTTTTATTCATAGTTTTGTATAAACTCTCATGTAATTGATTTGTAATCCCAAATATTATTTCTAAGAGTTCATTTTAAGTTTTTGAATTCTAGATAGATTATAGATATACTACTTATTCTATCTGATTTACTAGTATTATTTATTAATTTTAAAACCAATGCAAATAAAGTTATTGGTAGTCTCAGTATTCATTTAATGTTATTCTCAGTAAGAGCATTTTAGGCATCAAAGATATCTCTAAAATTATAGTAAGAGTCTATGAATCAGTTTAAATAGGAATTTTGATGAATTTCATTTCAGATATTTATCAGCTGGAGCTGAAATTTCTCCAGGAAGCTAAGAATAAGTTGAAAGAAACTAATGAACGTCTGAAGAGAAGGCATAGTTACCCCAATACATCATCCATTTCCAATTATCATTTAAATTGTGGTATCAAATAAACCAGTCAATAAATATCAGTTATTTCAATAGGAAAACAATCTTTGTTTTTGTATGCTGTATATCAATAAATAGATATTTATTTTTGATTATGTGTTTCATTGATTAAAAGGAAATAATTCAAAATCATCTTTTAAGGAGTAAGTTGTTTTTATCTTACGGTAGGAGAATACAGTTTTCAATCCTATTATTATAGAAATTCCCACACACAAGTAACTATATAATTATTATATATTTGATAATAAATATGTACTCTAAAAGTAAAAACAGAAAAATATGGAAAGCAATTGTAACAGGAAAATAAAGTCATAAAAGAATAAGTATGTAATAAATAAAAAATAAAGAAATTTTAAATAATAATGTGATGGGTGACAATAATTTATTCCTGCGGTTTATTCAACTACATATTAACTTGCAAATAGTGTAAACATAGGTGTCCCCCGACTTTTCAATGAGACTAGCATAGGACGATAGAGGATCAAAATTAAGAAGGCCCATCTTTTTTTCCCTTCTTCTCGCTATGAGTTGAGGAGATATTAACGTTCAAAGATTGCAATTTTTTAAATTTCGCGCCGGAACAACCCAAACCCGCTTATCTCGGATAAGATCTCTTCTGAGCTCCACTCCACTGAGGGCTACACCTATGTTTACACTCCTTGTTCGTGTATGTTATGATACATTTGCTCTACATATGTCCATTTGTCCCATGTGAACTGTAGGATCTGTGATATAAAAACTTGACAAATCATCAGTCTAGATAACTTTTCAATTATGAATAAAATAGTCTTAAAAAAAAATGAATGTCAATGAGTGTGAAAGGAAAGTTAGAGAATATATCTTGAGTGAAGATGAACGTATAGTATTAAAAATGTCCTAATCCACTTCATAATAGAAGGTAGAGTGGTAATATTGGTAAGCGAGTGATTTAATTGAAGAGGATGAAACTTAGTAATGTCCCATCTAGTTTACAATTATTTATGTTGTGGTAGCATAGGAACGGAGCAAATAAATTTTTCTAAATTCTCTGATTAAAAAAACTCAGGTATAGGGAACCATAATCTTTTGAAAAATTCTATTTAGGATATAACTGGCACCAAAAAATAATTTTGTTCTCTTAAATAGAAATGGATTGTTCAAATACACCGTTAACTTAATGGCAAATGTGTAATTGACCGTGTGTATAATTTTTCACGTTACTCTCAATACATGGCAAGTGCCATAGTTTAAAGCATCTAGGACGGACCTATATCAACGCAAAAAATCAACAAATATCGGTGTATATTTAAAGAAACAAACTATACAATGTATTGGAAGACAGAATTTCATTTATTAATTCCAAATTCTTGAGTACGTAACCTTTTTCCCAGAATTTGTTATTCAGGTAATGGTAAGTAATCACGAAAAATTGACTAATTCACAAGGTTCTCAAGTTTCAGTAAATAACTTTTAGCAATGCAACATTCGTGGCATTAGATTCTCATTTCTTGAAGTACATATATCGGTAAAACTTCGGACGAATCACTTTCTTGTTTACCCGACGACTTTTAATAAAATACAATTTTCTCTCGCAGAATGAAAGCCGTGAAGAGTTCTTTAGACGTATTTCAGTTCTCCGAGAGGATTGCTTCCAAAGCGACACATCTTGGAGATAGAATTCGGTCCGAATGAATAGCCCCTCAAGATACACAAATACGCCTCCTACGTAACTGTTTATTCCACGAAGAATTCCGAGTGGAGAGAACTTAGAAAGACTTTTCGCCGCGAATACGTATTTTCGCTTCCTACCATCTCCTTTCCAAAGAGATTTTGCTCGCATAACTTATCGGAGACATTGGCATATGGCGAATCTCCCACGACACCCTCTTGCGAAGGGGTTGACGATGTAGGGAGAATGGTTTTTCTTTCCTCGAGATGGGGATTTCGAAGGAACCATCACGATGCACGCTGAGAGAGTCTGCTTTCTTTACCCAGAATACAGTTCGCGCAGTCGATTTGTCACCGAGTCATCGAGGCGCCAAGTGCAACAATACACGCCAGCGACGAGAGGTTTTTCTGGTAAACACGAGAAGGATGTCTAGGCGTCAACGGTCTCCGATGGTGCGAAAACCCCTTTTAGATGTTCCCGTCCCTCTTCCAAGGGTTCCTCCCGTAACATCTGAGTTCTAAGGAGACTGGATACTTTCCGAGTCAGGAAAAAATTGCAATAGTTGCGTCAAACATTGGAAATGAAATTTTTTTTCGTTAGTTCAAACGTTGTGTCAAGTAGTTTTAAACTTTGAATTCCATTTTTCGTCTAGACATTTCGCTTTCAATGTATCGATTTTAGAGGGATTCGCGCATAAAAGAAATGTGCGTTATAAATCCCGTAATAGTTTAACGGTACTTCATTAAGAACCTTAGAAGTCAGTTTTCAGCTTCTTTTGATAGCTCGATTTTAATCGCAGAATAAATTGATTGCATCAAAAATGTATGCAATGTATGCATATGTAGTGTCTGTAATTTATTCCTGAATAATCTTCTTTCAAATTGATACTAGAGAGAAATTTTTAAAATAAAAATTGAATTCGAATATGAGCATTAATTACCATTTGATGTTTTTCAAGAATTTGAGGAAGAGCTCTTTAATGTTAAATTTAGGAAAACTTTATTCAAATTAGGTTTCAATTCCCTTAATTTATATATATTCCATTTAATAGAAATCTAATCTGAACATCACTATGTGATCCGTTCCGTTATCCACTCCGTTCCGTTATTATTATTCTTTTAACCCAGCAAATCTAGCTGTGCGAAAATTTGAAAGTTAATGAAATGAAATATCATAGTAAATCTTCATATATTACGAATCTCACAACCTATTCAGGATTGTAATAAATAAGGATAAATACGACTCTAAAAAGTACGCGTAAATATCGGAATGAACATGAGCTACTCTCGTGCGGTTACAAACGCGTTTTAGCGATCCATTTTCGGTGGACGAGCAAATTTAAAACGATTCAGCGGCCGTGATTCAAAACCTCCGTTCCACATTCCGTTGTTTACATTTAGACTTTCGTTGACCCATATCGGTATCCTTGGAGACAGCGCGGGTGACACAAAAATGCCGCAAACCTAGAGAGTTATGCCTACACCTGTAAGTGTCGCCTGCACGCGAGCCGCACCGAGGGTCACGGCGGATCCCTCCTGGCGACACTTCTTTATCTCCTCCGAGAAACTTACCGTTTCTCTTCATAAATTTCTCACCGCCCTCTCCCTCTCGAGGGAACGCCGATTTTTCTTTCAACTGAGGATACGTCCCCCACTCGAGAGCGTGCAAACCGAATCGCTCTTATCTGAGGGAACTTTGTCTCTTTGGAGTGGCCTCCTTAAGGCTCTTATTCTTTTTAGATTGTTACAAAGCCACTCATTCTTTTTCCGACTCCTTTTTTTCCTCGAATCCAGGTCGCTCTTCTCTCTTTCTCTCTCTTGCTTTGCCATCCAATGCAGCCTCTGATCTGATCGTTGTTAATGTCAAGGCGACCGGATTTGCTGAAATATTTCCCGAGTTATACACTTATCCCTATTCCTAAAGGTACTACTTTGAATGTACCCTTATGTACTAGTATTTCGTTCTATTGAACTAATTTCCGTTATCGTAAGAATTACGCTACGAAAAAGTTTACCCTATCTATTAGGATAGTTGGATGTTCATATATTTACCTTTTGTCACCTAAGTTCATTAGATTGAAATGAAACTTACTAAGCGTGATATGAGTGTAGTAATTTCGCTTTCCTCAATTTGGGCCTCTGTATTAAGTATGGTAAGCGTAATACTACGTTTTATTTCGCTCTATATGTATTAAATAAACATAAAAAGAATCAATTTAATCACAAAGTCAGTTCAGTCGCTGCTACAATCAAACTACACTCATATATCAATAGAGGAAGTATTACCTCAACTAAGCAAATTCATAACCAATCTACGAAATAATGAATAAAAGGTAAATTTCTTTCAATTACGTTCATAAATACATACACGTACAAATCGACGAAAGATGGCATTTAGCGTACATAAGTAGAAGGTAATGTATTTTATACATCAAGATATTTTAGTAGGGTGTTGGTAAAATATGGGAACCATAACGTTAAGGGGAAAGTTTCGCACGCTGCGGAACTGAAGGGTTTTTTCTGAGGTGATTAGGGATGAAAACGGAAGGAAGAATTTTACGGCTCGATATCTTGTTGAAAATACATTTACTGAGCTCATTACAGATGAAGAGAATGAAACAGAATTTTGTTTTTTAAAAAAGAAAAATGACTCGAAGAATTCGACTCGAATCAACCTGAGTCGAGATTCTTTTGTAAATCAAAACCAAGCAAATTCATAATCATAAAGAAGGCTGATTAGGGAGGGGATCGATTAATTAATAAAACTTCATCGGTTTGATAATGAAGTCGATTAAAAGGGGCGTTCTTTAATTCCGAAATTTAATCTTCGGATACCGTAGAACCTGAAATTTAATAAAGGTACCGACCCGTGAAGGGAACTACCAATAACCTTTCCGGAAAGTTAAAGAGGAGCTTATTAAAAAGTGAAAGATGATAAAGGATGCTAGATCCATAAAACGCGATTTTTATTATTCAAATTGACGTGCGGGTGAATGATTAATGACGCGAGAGGAAAATGATTTTTATTCCTCCCAGGTCACTCCAAAAAAAGTTCCGACCTAAAAATCTCCTCTCCGAAAATATTATTTCGACGGTTATCTACACCCAAAAAACAAGTGAAAGGGTGAATTTGGTTTTATGCACTTTTTTACTCCCTCGGAAAACCTTCAAAATATTTTATGCCCACTTTCGGGTATTCCTGGCGCAAGAAATCTGCAAGGGTCCATGTGAATATTTAAAACCTACCCTTATCAACTGTGACGTCCTTCAGTTGGGCTAAATAAGTCGATGGATAACGGGAATGGACTTCCTTGAATAATCCAGTTCATATATTCGTATATATGCCATATAATACTAAATTATGTAATATAATTGTAAAAATATATGTTGAAATTTATTTTAATATACGCATAGGATCTATAGCAGTTTCTATAACAATTAATCTTCAGTGAATGGATCCACAATGGACAACAAATAATAATTTACTGATGAATCGATATTCAATATAAATAAATTCTGATCTAGAGATATCTTTCGGACGACTATCTCAAAGATAGTTACATAGATTACATATAACAGATTTGAATATTAAAACGCCATTTTGTATTTTTAGAGTTATTGCTATTACTCATAGTTTGTAAATATTTTTATCATATCGGAAAAAAATCAAGAGAACGAGGAATCTTAGGATCTTATCACATTTTGAAAATATTACCTCGAACAAGCTCTACTGGGCTTAAACAAGAGAACGATTTGAAATAATGTACAAGTGGACAAGTTTCTACCAATATTGTTTAAGTCTTTCATTTGAGACTAAAGATACTTTTCTATCAAATTCAAGCCTAAAGTAAAATAATCGTACTTTCATTCGAGCAAAAATATCTAACTAGGAACTCATTATAGTATTCAAACTACTCGTTGAAGAAAGTTCGTTTTTTAATCGAACATTTTGATAAAAAAATTTAACATTACACCCATTTAATTTGCTCATATAGTCACTTTATTCTAATACTTCTGTCATGATTGGAATATTATAGTACACTGTTGAATCGAAATCAAACAGAAACTAGCTAAATGAACCAACAATAAAACAAAGAAACCAACAATGAACATTTTTGAACAAATTATTGTTTCAAATTGATCGACACAAAAACCAGTGAGAGCAATTCAACAGATGAACAAGTGAAATGCGAGATTTTCAGACATTTCTAACCATCTCGAAGGAAATCTTCACCGTCCTCACACCCTGAGAATGGAACAGGACTCAGAAAGCAGAAGGCTAAGTCCGATGGATGTGCACTGGAGGGAAAGGAACCGGAATGTTCGATTTATTTGGCGTTTGCCTCCGTTTCTTGGGCAGGCGAAGAAGATGGATCGTAGGCGAGGGCAGAAATGGCCGGACAGGAAAAATTGGCGGGAAAAGAGGGCGTTGGTGAGGAATGGCGGGCCGATATGGAAACGAGTTGGGAAAGAATGCGGTCTCTGTCGCGTGAACGCGTTCCAATGGGAAAACTTTCTCGTCCTATGGATCCATTTCAGCGCATTATTGGGTGTACTGCCTATCTGCACGGACTCTTCTTTCAATTCCAAAGCTTATTTACTTGCGGTATTCTTATCTGGGTATGACGTCACATTGTCGTGACGTTACCTTGGTGGATTAATTCCGCTCGAAGTCCCTTTTCCTAATCTGCATCCTTACGGAATACTCGAGAGTATTTGTACCTTTACGTGAAAGTATAGTTCTTGAAAAGACTCGACGGCCGTCTTCAGAAGTTTTAAAGGGAAATAAAGGATTTTTTAAAAAGAATATAGATCCGGGGACGTTCTCAAAAGAAGGCTGATATGAATGAACGGATGTTTAATAAATTTCTGTATGAATGGAACGTAGGGAAATGCCCTAGAAGTGTGATTGGTATTTTGAAAGTAAAGAAATGAGGTAGCTTTCCGCTCAAAACGTACAATCATCTCCTCCCATCATATTATTAAAAATTAGGCCACATTCGAAATATTTTCTGTATATCTTACAAACTTAAAGGGTTTATAGGATGCTTTAAAAGAGGGGAAAATTAGAATGCAAGGGAAAAAGTTGAATAGCAGTAATAATTGATACGTATTAAGATTTACGAGAAGGTTACCATGGATTATGAGAAGCGACTGTTGACTGTTGAGTCGTACTCCGAAAAATAAAATGCATGGTGACTATGTGTACTGAATGAATATGGGTTAATTTAAAACGAGTGAAATATGTCCACGAACAAAAATACGCGTAAACGTACGAGAGTTGCCACCAACAGGAAGAGGAGACGATGATCTGCATCAATAATCTAAACAATCAACCGGAAGGTCATCGATTCAGTCTGCAATGGTGTTATCGAAGACGCCAGAAGAAGTTACCGCAGGAAATCGGGAAGCGGAAGGGTTGGAGGCGCGTATAAAATCGATGTTGCCCATCTTCCTCTGGAATGTTCCCTTTTACGTACCGTAATGGTACATCAATCACCCGCTCCTTTTCAAGGGATGAAGAGTCTTTCACACGACGTCGGGGGGCAAAGGGAAGTCTCCAGAGCTGTTAGTGAGAAGTCGCGAGCATACGGACGTGCGAAGAAAGGAAGTGCTCTCGAAGAGTGAGAAAAGACGGGAGTTTTTCGTGTGGGGAGGGACTGAAATATGGAGTGTGGAAAAGTTTAAGAAGAGGAGGAAAAAAATAAGGCACGCCCCGAGGAAGGGAGAGAAAGATGGGGTATGAATCTCCTTCTGACTAATTTATGTTCATTGTGTCGCTTCCCCTCCGTAAACTTATTTACATCCTGCGAGAGAAACGACAAGTGAATATCGCTGATTATTTAAGATTAGCTTTTTTTTGTGTTCGAAAAAGGTGCTTCTCAAAAATTATCTTACGAATATAACCTAATGTTCTATGATAGAAGAAATTCTTATTCATTTTTCCTGCTCGCGTGCCTAATGTGTAAAAAAACTCATTTTTATTTACTCTTGTGGCTCACGTAAGCCATTTTTTATACTTTGGTGTGTCATTTATGTTTACTATTGTTGTGACGTTATTTTGTATTGTGTTTGTGTACGCCTTAATTGACAATCTACAGAAGTTACCGGCACACAACAATCTAACTGTAGCATGTAAAAATAATAACAATAATAGAGATTATTATAAAGAACCATATCTTTATTATAAAGAACCATACCATAACCATAACTTTAAATATTTAATAGAAAGAGGAACATAAAATAATTCCTTTAGAAGATTTAGATATTTCCCTAGAAGTTACAGAGATTATTATAAAGAACCATACTTTAAATATTTAATAGAAAGAGGAACATAAAATAATTCCTTTAGAAGATTTAGATATTTCCCTAGAAGTTCCTTCCAAAATAAGAATGTAAGAGTGATATTTGCGTATTTTTGAATATTCTCTATGGTGAATTGCTGTTAAATCTCAAAGAACGATTTGAATATTTAATAGAAAAGCCATAGGAAATAAAAATGCTGGATAAGTAATTCATTTGTTCAAGAAATCATAACTTTTAAGGATTACCTCAATTTAGATTCTGATTAATCATCATAAATTTGTATATAAGATAGAAATACTAACGAAGCATTAGGAGTTCGAATTCGAAAGGGTTTCGATCGAAATCTATGAAAAATTGAAAATTTCGTACAGATTTTGTATCTCTTTCAGTGGCAGGCTATTTCGCGCATAACATTCAGTCAAGTTCCTTTACTTCAAGAAGTAGCTTTTTATGAGACACAAGGAAAGGAATAAGTGGAAAATCGTGTATTCTTCCTCCAACTTTCTTCGCTTTGACTTAAGGGGAATAAATTCTTATGAAGCCGAGACTTAGCTTTTGATTACAAATGATGGTATTGTTCCGTGTTAAATAAATTTATGAAATCGTAATTGTTACAAAGTCCTGGATTTTCGTACTTTACATTGATTATATGAACATAACGGTGAAATGAATATACTTATATGTTTCAGAAAGTGGATTATGCGGTAGAAAGCTTGGCATTGAAATTATTATAATATTTTTCGCATTAAATTTGACAATTTAACATATACTTATTTTCCTCTAAAACCATCCGATAATTTTATCCGCCATGTTAATTATTACTTTGAGAAATATATCCCTGATACTAAATCAGAGTTACCCAAGCCAACATCAAAACTAAATTAACATAAAAATCCCCTTTCTTATAAATATCAGCGAAAATATCAATTAACTGCCCTAAAATATAGGTCAGAGTTATAAAACATGCTAAAAGACTATAATTTTGTCAAATTCACAATTAAGAAATTGAATTTACAGTCAAAATATTAGGTTTTAAGTTAAATTTGGCTAATCAATTTTATCACTTATAATTATCACAGTGATATAAAAAAATTTCTTAAAAAATGTACGCTTTATATTTCAGATATATCTTTTAAAAGTTATGATCACGATATCGTATTTTATTTCAGTATATCAAATTTGAGTTGGTAATGGGTTGAATAAACTTTAGAATTAAAATATTAATTAAAATGTAATGGAATCGAACTCACAATCGTTCTACGTAAGAGTGAAATTCTTCAATTTATATTCATTTTCTATATTATTATTATTATTATTACTTGTACCAGTTCCATAATTATAATTATGGAATATTTATTAAATTATCATTATGATTATTAATCCTCAATCGGAAACTTTAATGGAATATCTATTAAATTAAAATATAAGTTATTAATATTAGCTATTTCAAATTTTCTTTTAGACATTAAAGAAGCTTGTGGGTAATCATCTATATGGCTCGCTACTGATTAGTACTATCAGGAGAGCTTCAATACGTAAGATAATCGATTCCTAAAGGAGAAAATCTTAGGTTCGAGTACAACAAACTAATAACTTGACCTCGTTTGAATCCTGCTCATTGCGTACAGATCCTGTTTTGTGCATGATAATAAGTTTCTACGGAGATAGCCAAGAATAACATCCAGACATTATTGCCATTTAATCAATTAAGCGTAACGGGAATTTTTAAAACCTCTTCCGACAATTTCGGAGTTAATAACGGAAACATAAACGGAGTGAATCTTTATCGTTCGGAGCATAAATGCGGGAAATCGGATCTCAAATTTGGAAAGAAAAGAGAGCTCCTTTGTGTTCGGGTGTTAAGGAAGGCTTGCGAGAGGGGCAGGGGGTTCGAACTAATTGGCTCAACTTTTCCCTCCGATTGGTCGGCTGGTGAAAGGAACAGCCTCATTTTAATTCCGTGTAACCAATAACGGCGAGGAGGCTGAAGAAAATGGGGAAGGAAGGATAGCCGAGAAGAACACAGGGTGTGGAGTGGGGGACGAAAAGATACTCATACAACAAGAAAGCCGATGGATCTTTATCAAACAGTTAAGATGCCGCATGGAAATAAAAAGGGGTATAAGGGAATGTTTCGAAATAAAATAATGCTAAATATGTTTTATAAAAATCTCTTTATATTGCCCATGATTTTCTCTTTTCTCTTCGTTTAAAAAGTAAATTACTAATTTCACTCTAAAGCTTTCTTAACGTCGATGGAAGTATGACGTGGAAAGTTTTGATAAAGACGATATGGAGGCTGCACATATTTCTCTTTCTTCTAATCTTTCCTATTTTATGAAAAGCGATTATAGTTATTGTAATAGTAGAATCATTAAATCTATTTATTTATTGAAAACAATGGGTTTTTAGGAAAAAGAAACCTAAGATAAGAATACCAAATGGAGAAATTTCTTCGAAAATATCTTGCAGATTAGTGAATAACTTCCGGCAATATCCCAGAGAACTCAAACGTAGATACAGATATAAAAGAACAAGAGTATTCGTAATCGCAGATATTTTGTCTTCTCTTTCAGACTAAATTTGATCTTTAATTCCTTTAAAATTCATGTGGAATCGATCTACAAGTTAAATTGATATCTAACGATATGAAAACTCACATTTCTACTGGAAGCAACGTTGGGAAAATGCTGACAATGTAAAGTTAAGATTTATATGGTCACTGATACTCGTATACTGATACGTAATTGTATCAATTATACACATACAAAAAATGAATTTGGTTTCAGATAGAGCCAAAGAATAATTTCGAAACAGGGTATTTCCAACATTCGCAAGAGTTTATGGAGATAAATAAAAGGTGAAATTTATATTGAAACATTACCCTTGTTTGTATCATTGTAGACAATTTCTCAATTTAACCACATAATTCCAAAATTTCAATTACTAATTAAAATGCGGTATAATAGTAAGCGTAACTGATATCCTTGAACGACATTACCTGTAGCGTTGATAATTTGAGCTCCCTCTGTAAAGTGATGAACGCAATAACGGAGTTGAGAAGTTAGATCGCGTAACATTTCATTTGGATCCATTTGATATTCATCATTTAAAGCTAGGGAACCCAATCTAGGAAGCAGAGTGTGGTTTATCCATTTGATCATAGCTTTTGAGAGACCTCCTTATTACGTGTTACTTAAATTAAACAAAAATTCATGTTCATAATATTTTTCATTAACATCTCTGTCTAAGAGGACAAATTTAGGAAAATATTCGTTTTCCGAACCACAGTGAAGAACAATGGAACGCGTTGAATGCTATTTAATTTGAGCCTTTCCTTCCTCGTGTGCAAACTTTAGAGGCGAAGTTGAGAAAGATACTACAATAAAAATGCGTTTTAATTCGTGTATGAAGTTTAAGTGACAAAAGGTGCTATAGTGAGGTAATAAGTGCGACGGTTTAAGAATTAAAATATATATTCACATAGATTAAGGGTATTGATTTTAATGCGTCAGATGTTTTGTTTGTTGAATTCATTGGTTTTTTTATTTCTGGTGTAGTTTATTGTTGGGCTTTATTGCCAGCGAGATATTGTCCAATCGCAACAATTGCATAAATAACAAAACTCGAATTGTTCTCATTTACCCGCAATTTCGACTCGGAATTACGTGCAAACATAAATCGCGAAGATGAAACGGATCTCAAATTTTGGAACTCACCTTTATGCTTGCCTTACGTATCATTCCTACGTAATAAATTACGTCCATTTAGGTGCAAGCTTGGAAGTTCGAGAACGCTACAGATGAAGTTCCCTCTGAAAACGGGACGCTAACGAAATGAAGCAAGTTTCGCCGCAGCTTTTAGGGGCGGAAAAATCTTCTTGCTTTCTCTCGAGGCGTTAATTTTTCATCGTGTAAAGGCGCGTTGTCTATCGAGATGTTTCACCAGCTCTCATCCCTTCTTAGCCTCTCCAATTTTCCACCAACTTCCGAAATTCCCGTCAAAGTTTTATCCTTCTGCTCGTCCATGCCCACAATCCCATAATCCACCCTTTCTTGGCCTCCTTGGCTAATTGCTTTTCACAATTACCGCGTCTCTATCCAGCCACATCTTGCGGATCCGTTGTCGATATCGCTTCGCGATGCGTTTTTGTTTGTTTTTAGAGACTTTCCCGATAGTCTTCCTCGGAAACAACCAAGAAAGATTGCTTTGTACCAGAAGGATCTTATTCCTTAATCTAAAGGTCCAATTAGTCTAACCGAGAGAGTATCAGGTGGCTATTTTATCGAACCTATAAGAAGTATTAAGAAAAGTATTAAATATCAAGGAAGTATCCGTTCAACTTGATTGATAACAACAGAAGGGTTTGTATCAACGTTCGGGAGTTGAGTTCTCGGGTGTTAAACCTTGTCCTTGTAAACGAGTTGTCATGACGTCATACAGCAAATGATTCTTCATTACAATGGACATACTATAATTGTCCCTATATGATTTGGGTTTTGGATGAATTATTAAAAATACAGGTATGCCATACGATGTGTTTACAAAGATTACAATTCAGCTTAAAATCCTGTAGGCGTCTTTATGTTACCCGATTCAATCTAAAATCGTTTAATTTACTTGTAATCATATTATCGATGGTCTTGAAACGACGGACGGTTTTTAACCTATTTACCTCAAAATGATAATATCTATTGAAGTAACCATCAAGCAGCCTTCTAGGGTATGGGAGGGTAAGTAAGTAGTTTGAGTAGGACCATCACTTTACTTCTTACCTAATAGAATCTTCACATCTCTAATTTTATGAAATTTTACAACGTATTGCATCCTGAAAAACGAATTTTTGGAGCAGTTTTTTACTGCAACAAGTTCGATAGTATTACTAGCTATGTCATACGTTCAATATAACAATTCAGGCGCGTGATTTTGTAATCATCTATTCCCCAAGTGTATTAAAATAATTAAACCTATGTGTAAGTGTTCTATCTTCTGTTGAATCCTATATGGTGACTTTAAAAGCACATGCAACATTCTCATCCATTTTATAAGCAATTTTATTACGAAAATAAACGTGTTAAATGGTCACATTTCCAATTCGCGAATGCATCGTTATTACTGATGGACACTGACCGTGACGACTTCTTCCTCTTCCGAACACCCTACCACAAGAGGTGCTGTAAGAAGCTCCCAGATTTACTGGTTCACAATCGGTTTCAATTGATCAGAAGGGTTGGGAGAGAAAACAGATACGGACAAAGAAAACAGCCACCGACCAAGAGTCATCCGGAGGAAGGAAAACCGAGATTCTGGTCTGACTAGAGAGAGAGGGAGGGAACAGAACGTGGAAAAATCGGGAGCAAGCGGCGGGAAATTGCGTTATGAGGGTCGGAAGACATAATTGAGCGCGAGATGTACACCTCCCAGCGAAACGACTATCCGGAAAAGAGAAAGGATTCCCCATTTTTTTATTCCTCTGCAGATGAGAGAGAAAATTCGTGACGGACATAATGAAAGCAATTTTCTGGGGACTGGGGAAAATTGGGCCCGGTATAAAGACTTCTTATTTTACTCTCGTTTTATTTCATTTATTTTGTTTTCTCTACTCTCGGGACCACTTTCGCGTTCCGCAAAAATTTTGACGCATTACACAATCCCGCGAGATTCTGCTCGCGCTCTTTCGCCGTCATTTGGATTTCTCGGCTGGTTAACGCACGTTCCGCTAGATGGCTCCGAGGAAGGAAAGAAATGACTTCGGATAGAATTCATAGGAGAGCGTTCGAGACTGATTTACCGCCCCATAAATCACGACCCGTTCAAATGTAATGAATGGACGAATTGGGAAACGTTTTCTGTCATGTTTGCGTTACATTGAAAAGGGGGAATTTAATAATGCTCGAAATTAGTTGGGATGGGGAATTATTCTGCGGTTGGAATGTGTACGCGTCGCCATGGGAGATTTATCATAGCTTGTTGATTATAACTTTTTATTGGGATAATTAACTTGCGGATTGAAGTTCTGTTTGACATAAATTTCGGCGCACGGACATCAGTCAAAAGGGAGATATCACATTCAGATATTTTTCTCTTTAATTGGACCTTTGGTATTTTCACGTATTTGATGACGATACTGGATTTCCTGAGATTTTACGAAATTCTGAATTAGTGTGGCTTGTTTTACAGAAGATAAAAGGATATTATTTAATTAAAATTTTTAAGAGAATTCTGTTAATCGAAAGAGATTTTCGGACAAAGAATCGGAATTTCGTTACTTCAAATAACTCTAGATAAATATTTCTTTAAGAAAATATAAACATTTTGTTGACACAATGGATAATGAAATGGATATTTACAGTAAACAACCCGTTTTTAATCTACCCGTACACATCTCTTAACGTACTATAAATGTAATCTAAATTACGTAATAATTATTATTATATTTCGTAAAAGTCGTAAATCTTATTCTTCAAATCAATATCCAACAGAATCTTTTAATTATGTATACTTCAAACCTATTCATATGTTACGTAAATAATATATATTTTTTATATCTCTTTCATTTCCCTATTGTTACTAAAGTGTAAATACCAATGACGCAACAATCTTGATTGTTGTTTGAAAACTGAAATACCAATTGAAGCATGGCGTCGACCGTTAGAAAAAGTTGGAAAATATCAAGGAATAAGGGTGGTTATAATCATACAGTTGTCTGAATCGTTCCACTCAGTTGCGTGGCTGTTCAATCACCAGAAATTGGCGAAATAATTCCATCCTCTACATTAGCTGCAGACGATTAGTGGGTAGCGAGGTAGTTTCATTCATTTCCCTTATTTACCCAGAATTCGATTAGTTTAAATTCTAGACCAATGGAGATTTATGATCCTACAAACGACGTATTAACACGTGATAAAGTACAAAGCTACCAAAATGAGTTCCGCGAATCGGTATCACTCATATTCTCCTCAGTTTCATACAAATTAACGCCAAAGTTCAAGCCAAAGAAAATCATAAATACTCTTTCCAATACACATATCAAATTTTAAAAAAATCTACGAATAATTTTGACTAATTGGGGAAATTAATTTTACTCGATGAGTTCTTGATGGAGGGTTAGAATAGAAGTGAAAACTGGGACGTGACTGTGACTCGAACCCAGGTACTCCACTTACGAGACAGGTAAGCTTTGAAGATGACGCAACGTAGAAGTGTAGTAGTCTACGCTATTTTTATCTTCCGTTTAAACTCTCCAAAAAAAATATAACAATATATATTACATTTCGATCCATAATTGTCATCACTAAGCCATATTTCCTCTGAATTTAACCTCATCTTTAAATCCTCGTGAAAAATGACGTAAGACAAAAATAATTATATTCGTATTTAAATACGCGTTCTTTATCAAAAGCTCAACGACACGTATATGGTTGGATCGGCAAAAATATCGCGTCGGAAGCTTAATTTGTAAAACGTCCGCGGAGCGCTATTTTTCTCCGTGATCTTTTTCGCAAACAAATTCTCCTCTCATTAATTAACGGAGTGGTTCCCACCCTCCGGCAAATGAACAGCCAGCGAGCTGACCCCGTGTCCAAGCCTGTCACACCTACCGAGTTCATTTTCATCTCTTAAATTCGAATGTCGCAAAAAAAAGTACGCGTGCACATCGGCGTGCGCAGTTCCTCCGCGTTCACGGCGTCTAATAAATCACTCGCAGAGCCATAAAGTGGCGATGGGTTGCTTCGTGATAACTACGCTTTGCACCGTTTAATTTTTACGAGGGTAACCTCTGCAATTTTTATGTCCCGGGAGAGA
Source organism: Pantala flavescens (assembly GCA_020796165.1). Classification (NCBI taxonomy): domain Eukaryota; kingdom Metazoa; phylum Arthropoda; class Insecta; order Odonata; family Libellulidae; genus Pantala; species Pantala flavescens. Next base: position 40,857,345 of record CM036881.1, on the reverse strand, counting down.
ACTCCCTTCATCTACGAGAATATTTATGTTCTCCGGTAATTTCGCACTGCACTTCCGCATTCCGGTCTACTGCGGGTCAAAAATATGCGGTTCAAATGTTCTGAAATTGCTGTGCGAGATCTGTACGTACGTAAGCTTATGGGGGACAATTACAGTTCTCATCAGTTGAACTGAAGTCATTGAAGGCGTGAGGATTAATTCGATCATGCGATGGCTCGCAATTGATGAACTTCGATTTCCTTACCGCAAGTTCATAGATGGCATTGTTTTCTATATGGTTCTTCTTGGCATCAGTGAGAAGTACGAATATTTATTCGTATCTCGTATCGCATAAAGTACGAAAAATTTCATTAATCTTCCTTGAATGAATATTATGAAATATAATGCTCTTCGCCAAAGATATAAGGAAAAACTACCGTATTTCCCGCCAGTAAAGACGCACTTTTTTTCTCCAAAATGTTCTGTAAAATTATTCTGCGTCTTATGCGCCGATGGTATACGGAAATCGCGGTTATAACTTCGTCATATAATAAGCAACCGTTTTGACAGGATAAATGAATACCATCAAGCATTTCAGGGATTCAACATTGATAATAGATCAGTTCATTAAAATTATTGTTAACATCAACTTTTTGAGCAAATAGTTAGAAATAAAGCTTTAATATTTCGATGTCTTTCTCCAAAAAAATTCGTTACAAAAATATTAGTTTTGGACAAAAATAATCTTTTCTAAAAAAAAAAACGATTCTGAACAAAAAAAATCCTTTCGGACAAGAATAGCGGTTCTGGACAAAAATAGTAGATTCTGAACAAAAAAAATTAGTTTTGGAAAAAAATAATCCTTTCTGACTAAAATAGTGGTTCTGAACAAAAATAATCGTTTCCAACAAAAATATAGGTTCCGAACAATAATAATCTCATCCGTCAAAAATAGTGGTGTTGGACAAAAATAATCTAGCTTTGGACAAATATAGAAGTTTCTGACAAAAATATGAGTTTTGGACAAAAATATTAGTATTGGACAAAAATAATCGTGTCTGACAAATATATTAGTTTTGGAAAAAAATAATCGATTCTGACAAAAACAGCGGTTCTGGAAAAAAATAATCGTTTCTGACAAAAATAATCGTTTCTGACAAAAATAATCGTTTCTGACAAATATATTAGTTTTGGAAAAAAATAATCGTTTCTGACAAAAACAGCGGTTCTGGAAAAAAATAATCGTTTCTGACAAAAATAATCGTTTCTGACAAAAATAATCGTTTCTGACAAAAATAATCGTTTCTGACAAAAATGAAAGTTCTAGACAACAATAATTGTTTCTGACAAAAATATTAGATCTGGAAAAAATAGCGGTTCTGGACAAAAATAATCGTTTCTGACAAAAATATTAGATCTGGACAAAAATAGCGGTTCTGGACAAAAATAATCGTTTCTGACAAAAATTTTTGTTTTGGACAAAAATAATCGTTTCTGACAAAAATATTAGTTTCGGACAAAAATATTAGTTTCGGACAAAAATATTAGTATTGGACAAAAATAATCGTGTCTGACAAAAATATTAGTTTTGGACAAAAATAATCGTTTGTGACAAAAATAGCGGTTCTGGACAAAAATAATCGCTTCTGACAAAAATAATCGTTTCTGACAAAAATGAAAGTTCTAGACAACAATAATCGTTATTGACAAAAATATTAGATCTGGACAAAAATAGCGGTTCTGGACAAAAATAATCGTTTCTGACAAAAATATTAGATCTGGACAAAAATAGCGGTTCTGGAAAAAAATAATCGTTTCTGACAAAAATATTAGTTCTTGACAAAAATAGCGGTTCTGGACAAAAAAAGCGGTTCTGTACAAAAATATTCTTTTCTGACAAAAATAATCGTTTCTGAAAAAACTATTAATTTTGTAAAAAAAAATAAATTCTGACAAAAATAGCGGTTCTGGAAAAAAATAATCGTTTCTGACAAAAATATTAGTTTCGGACAAATATATTAGAATTGGACAAAAATAATCGTGTCTGAAAAAATATTAGTTTTAAACAAAAATAATCGTTTATAACAAAAATAGCGGTTCTGGAAAAAAATTTTAGTTCTTGACAAAAATAGCGGTTCTGTACAAAAATAATCTTTTCGGAATAAAATATTAGTTTTGGACAAAAATAATCGTTTCTGACAAAAATTTTTGTTTTGGACAAAAATAATCGTTTCTGACAAAAATATTAGTTTCGGACAAAAATATTAGTATTGGACAAAAATAATCGTTTCTGACAAAAATAATCGTTTCTGACAAAAATATAAGTTCTAGACAAAATAATCGTTTCTGACAAAAATATTAGTTTCGGACAAAAGTAATCGTTTCTGACAAAAATATTAGTTCTGGACAAAAATAGATGTTTTGGACAAAAATAATCTTTTCTGACAAAAATATTAGTATTGGACAAAAATAATCGTGTCTGAAAGAAATATTAGTTTTGGACAAAAATAATCGTTTCTGGCAAAAATAGCGGTTCTGGACAAAAATAATCGTTCCTGAAAAAAATAATCGTTTCTGACAAAAATAATCATTTCTGAAAAATATAAGTTCTAGACAACAATAATAGTTCCTGACAAAAATATAAGTTCTGGACAAAAGTAATCGTTTCTGACAATAATATTAGTTTTGGACAAAAATAATCGTTTCTGACAAAAATATTAGTATTGGACAAAAATAATCGAGTCTGACAAAAATATTAGTTTTGGACAAAAAAAATAGTTTTAGACAAAAAAATAGTTTCTGACAAAATAATTTTCTGGAAAAAAATAATCGTTTTTGACAAAAATAATCTTTTCCGACAAAAATAATCGTTTCTGACAAAAATGAAAGTTCTAGACAACAATAATCGTTTCTGACAAAAATATTATTTTTGGACAAAAATATTATTTTAATAAAAAATAATCGTTCTGAAAAAAGTATACGTTTTGGACAAAAATAATCGTTTCTGACAAAAATAACCGTTTCTGACAAAAATATTAGCTTTGGTAAAAAATAATCGTTTCTGACAGAAATTTTTGTTTTAGACAAAAAAAATAGTTTCTGACAAAAATATTATTTCTGGACAAAAATAATCGTTTCCGACAAAAATAATCGTTTTTGACAAAAATATTAGTTTTGGACAAAAATAATCGTTTCTGAAAAAAATATACGTTATGAACAAAAATAATTGTTTCTGACAAAAATATTAGTTTTGGACAAAAATAATCGTTTTTGACAAAAATATTAGTTTTGGACAAAAATAATCGTTTCTGACAAAAATATTAGTTTTGGACAAAAATTATCGTTTCTGACAAAAATTTTTGTTTTGGACAAAAAAAATTGTTTCTGACAAAAATATTATTTCTGGAAAAAAATAATCGTTTCTAACAAAATTATTAGTTTCGGACAAAAATATTAGTATTGGACAAAAATAATCGTTTCTGACAAAAATTTTTGTTTTGGACAAAAAAAATAGTTTCTGACAAAAATATTATTTCTGGAAAAAAATAATCGTTTCTGACAAAATTATTAGTTTCGGATAAAAATATTAGTTTTGGACAAAAATATTCGTTACTGACAAAAATAGCGGTCCTGGATAAAAATAATCGTTTCTGACAAAAATAATCGTTTCTGACAAAAATAATCGTTTCTGACAAAAATAATCGTCTCTGACAATAATATAAGTTTTAGACAACAATAATCGTTTCTGACAAAAGTATTTGTATTGGACAAAAATAATCGTTTCTGAAAATATATACGTTTTGGACAAAAATAATCGTTTCTGACAAGAATATTAGTTTTGGACAAAAATAATCGTTTCGGACAAAAATATTAGTTTTGGACAAAATAATCGTTTCTGACAAAAATATTAGTTTTTGACAAAAATAATCGTTTCCGACAAAAATATTAGTTTCCGACAAAAATAATCGTTTCCGACAAAAATATTAGTTACGGACAAAAATATTAGTATTGGACAAAAATAATCGTTTCTGACAAAAATATTAGTTTTGGACAAAAATAATCGTTTCTGACATAAATAGCGGTTCTGGACAAAAATAATCGTTTCTGACAAAAATAGCGGTTCTGGACAAAAATAATCGTTTCTGACAAAAATAGCGGTTCTGGACAAAAATAATCGTTTCTGAAAAAAATAGCCGATCTATACAAAAATAATCTTTTCCGACAAAAATATTAGTTTTGGACTGTAATATTCGTTTCTGACAAAAATTTTTGTTTTGGACGAAAATATTATTTCTTGACAAAAATAATAGTTTCCGACAAAAATAATCGTTTCTGACAAAAATATTAGTATTGGACAAAAATAATCGTGTCTGACAAAAATATTAGTTTTGGACAAAAATATTCCTTTCTGACAAAAATAGCGATTCTGGACAAAAATAATCGTTTCTGACAAAAATAATCGTTTCTGACAAAAATGAAAATTCTAGACAACAAAAATCGTTTCTGACAAAAATATTAGTTTTGGACAAAAATAATCGTTTCTGACAAAAATATTAGTTTCTGACAAAAATAATCGTTTCTGACAAAAATATTAGTCTTGGACAAAAATAATCGTTTCTGACAAAAATTTTTGTTTTGAACAAAAAAATAGTTTCTGACAAAATAATTTTCTGGAAAAAAATAATCTTTTTTGACAAAAATAATCGTTTCCGACAAAAATAATCGTTTCCGACAAAAATAATCGTTTCTGACAAAAATAATCGTTTTTGACAAAAATATTAGCTTTGGACAAAAATAATCGTTTCTGAAAAAAATATACGTTTTGGACAAAAATAATTGTTTCTGACAAAAATATTAGTTTTGGACAAAAATAATCGTTTCTGACAAAAATATTAGTTTTGGACAGAATTAATCGTTTCTGACAAAAATATTAGTTTTGGACAAAAAATAATCGTTTCTGACAAAAATTATTGTTTTGGATAGAAATAATCGTTTCTGACAAAAATATTATTTCTGGAAAAACATAATCGTTTCTAACAAAATTATTAGTTTCGGACAAAAATATTAGTATTGGACAAAAATAATCGTTTCTGACAAAAATATTAGTTTTGGACAAAAATAATTGTTTCTGACAAAAATATTAGTTTTGGACAAAAAGAATCGTTTCTGACAAAAATATTAGTTTTGGATAACAATAATCGTTTCTCACAAAAATAGCGGTCCTGGATAAAAATAATCGTTTCTGACAAAAATAATCGTTTCTGACAAAAATAATCGTTTCTGACAATAATTTAAGTTCTAGACAACAATAATCGTTTCTGACAAAAATATTAGTATTGGACAAAAATAATAGTGTCTGACAAAAATATTAGTTTTGGACAAAAATATTTGTTACTGACAAAAATAATCGTTTCTGACAAAATTATTAGTTTCGGACAAAAATATTAGTATAGGACAAGAATAATCGTGTATGACAAAAATATTAGTTTTGGACAAAAATATTCGTTGCTGACAAAAGTAGCGGTTCTGGACAAAAATAATCGATTCTGACAAGAATAATCGTTTCTGATAAAAATAATCGTTTCTGTCAAAAATGAAAGTTCTAGACAACAATAATCGTTTCTGACAAAAATTTTAGTTTGGACAAAAATAATCGTTTCTGACAAGAATATTAGTTTTGGACAAAAATAATCGTTTCTGACAAAAATATTAGTTTTGGACAAAAATAATCGTTTCTGACAAAAATATTAGTTTTTGACAAAAATAATCGTTTCTGACAAAAATATTAGTTTCCGACAAAAATAATCGTTTCTGACAAAAATATTAGTTTCGGACAAAAATATTAGTATTGGACAAAAATAATCGTTTCTGACAGAAATATTAGTTTTGGACAAAAATAATCGTCTCTGACATAAATAGCGGTTCAGGACAAAAATAATCGTTTTTGACAAAAATAGCGGTTCAGGACAAAAATAATCGTTTCTGACAAAAATAGCGGTTCTGGACAAAAATAATCGTTTCTGAAAAAAATAGCCGATCTATACAAAAATAATCTTTTCCGATAAAAATATTAGTTTTGGACAAAAATAATCGTTTCTGACAAAAATTTTTGTTTTGGACAAAAAAATAGTTTCTGACAAAATAATTTTCTGGAAAAAAATAATCGTTTTTGACAAAAATAATCGTTTCCGACAAAAATAATCGTTTCTGACAAAAATGAAAGTTCTAGACAACAATAATCGTTTCTGACAAAAATATTATTTTTGGACAAAAATAATCGTTTCTGACAAAAATAACCGTTTCTGACAAAAATATTAGCTTTGGAAAAAAATAATCGTTTCTGACAAAAATATTAGTTTTGGACAAAAATAAACGTTTCTGACAAAAATATTAGTTTTGGACAAAAATAATCGTTTCTGACAAAAATTTTTGTTTTGGACAAAAAAAATAGTTTCTGACAAAAATATTATTTCTGGAAAAAAATAATCGTTCCTAACAAAATTATTAGTTTCGGACAATAATATTAGTATTGGACAAAAATAATCGTGTCTGACAAAAATATTAGTTTTGGACAAAAATAATCGTTTCTGACAAAATTAATCGTTTTTGACAAAAATATTAGTTTTGGACAAAAATAATCGTTTCTGACAAAAATATACGTTTTGGACAAAAATAATCGTTTCTGACAAAAATAGCGGTCCTGGATAAAAATAATCGTTTCTGACAAAAATATTAGTTTTGGACAAAAATATTCGTTTCTGACAAAAATAGCGATTCTGGACAAAAATAATCGTTTCTGACAAAAATAATCGTTTCTGACAAAAATAATCGTTTCTGACAAAAATGAAAGTTCTAGACAACAAAAATCGTTTCTGACAAAAATATTAGTTTTGGACAAAAATAATCGTTTCTGACAAAAATATTAGTTTCTGACAAAAATAATCGTTTCTGACAAAAATATTAGTTTTGGACAAAAATAATCGTTTCTGACAAAAATTTTTGTTTTGGACAAAAAAATAGTTTCTGACAAAATAATTTTCTGGAAAAAAATAATTGTTTTTGACAAAAATAATCGTTTCCGACAAAAATAATCGTTTCTGACAAAAATGAAAGTTCTAGACAACAATAATCGTTTCTGACAAAAATATTATTTTTGGACAAAAATAATCGTTTCTGACAAAAATATCCGTTTCTGACAAAAATATTAGCTTTGGAAAAAAATGATCGTTTCTGACAGAAATTTTTGTTTAAGACAAAAAAAATAGTTTCTGACAAAAATATTATTTCTGGACAAAAATAACCGTTTCCGACAAAAATAATCGTTTTTGACAAAAATATTAGTTTTGGACAAAAATAATCGTTTCTGAAAAAAATGTACGTTTTGGACAAAAATAATTGTTTCTGACAAAAATATTAGTTTTGGACAAAAATAATCGTTTCTGACAAAAATATTAGTTTTGGACAAAAATAAACGTTTCTGACAAAAATATTAGTTTTGGACAAAAATAATCGTTTCTGACAAAAATTTTTGTTTTGGACAAAAAAAATAGTTTCTGACAAAAATATTATTTCTGGAAAAAAATAATCGTTTCTAACAAAATTATTAGTTTCGGACAAAAATATTAGTATTGGACAAAAATAATCGTGTCTGACAAAAATATTAGTTTTGGACAAAAATAATTTAAGTTCTAGACAACAATAATCGTTTCTGACAAAAATATTAGTATTGGACAAAAATAATCCCGTCTGACAAAAATATTAGTTTTGGACAAAAATATTTGTTTCTGACAAAAATAATCGTTTCTGACAAAATTATTAGTTTCGGACAAAAATATTAGTATAGGACAAAAATAATCGTGTATGACAAAAATATTAGTTTTGGACAAAAATATTCGTTTCTGACAAAAGTAGCGGTTCTGGACAAAAATAATCGATTCTGACAAAAATAATCGTTTCTGACAAAAATAATAGTTTCTGTCAAAAATGAAAGTTCTAGACAACAATAATCGTTTCTGACAAAAATATTAGTTTTGGAAAAAAATTATCGTTTCTGACAAGAATATTAGTTTTGGACAAAAATAATCGTTTCTGACAAAAATATTAGTTTTGGACAAAAATAATCGTTTCTGACAAAAATATTAGTTTTTGACAAAAATAATCGTTACTGACAAAAATATTAGTTTCTGACAAAAATAATCGTTTCTGACAAAAATATTAGTTTTATTATTTATATGTTTTATTATTATATTAATATTAGTATAGGACAAAGATAATTGTGTCTGACAAAAATATTAGTTTTGGACAAAAATATTCGTTTCTGACAAAAATAGCGGTTCTGGACAAAAATAATCGTTTCGGACAAAAATAATCGTTTCTGACAAAAATAATCGTTTCTGACAAAAATGAAAGTTCTAGACAACAATGATCGTTTCTGACAAAAATATTAGTATTGGACAAAAATAATCGTGTATGAAAAAAATATTAGTTTTGGACAAAAATATTCGTTTCTGACAAAAAATAATCGTTTCTGATAAAAATAATCGTTTCTGTCAAAAATAATCATTTCTGAAAAAAATGAAAGTTCTGGACAACAATAATCGTTTCGGACAAAAATATTAGTTTTGGACAAAAATAATCGTTTTTGAAAAAAATATACGTTTTGGACAAAAATAATTGTTTCTGACAAAAATATTAATTTTGGACAAAAATAATCGTTTCTGAAAAAAATATACGTTTTGGACAAAAATAATTGTTTCTGACAAAAATATTAGTTTTGACAAAATAATCGTTTCTGACAAAAATATTAGTTTTGGATAAAAAAAATAGTTTCTGACAAAAATATTCGTTTCTGTCAAAAATAATCGTTTCTGACAAAATTATTAGTTTCGGACAAAAATATTTGTATTGGACAAAAAAAATAGTTTCTGACAAAAATATTATTTCTGGACAGAAATAATCGTTTCTGACAAAAATATCGGTTCTGGACAAAAATAATCGTTTCTGACAAAAATAATCGTTTCTGAAAATAAATAATCGTTTCTGACAAAATAGCGGTTCTAGACAAAAATAATCGTTTCTGACAAAAATAGTGGATCTGGACAAAATAATCGTTTCTGACAAAAATAGCGGTTCTGGAAAAAAATAATTGTTTCTGACATGAATAACGGATCTGGACAAAAATAATCGTTTCTGACAAAAAAAGCGGTTCTGAACATAAATAATCGATTCTACTATAAAAAATCGCATCTGACATAAATAATCGTTCCTGACAAAAATAGCGGTTCTGGACAAAAATAATCGTTTCTGAAAAAAATAGCCGATCTGGACAAAAATAATAGTTGCCGACAAAAATAATCGTTTCTGACAAAAATATTAGTATTGGACAAAAATAATCGTGTCTGACAAAAATATTAGTTTTGGACAAAAAAAATAGTTTCTGACAAAAATATTTGTTTCCGTCAAAAATAATCGTTTTCTGACAAAATTATTAGTTTCGGACGAAAAATATTTTGTATTGGACAAAAATAATCGTTTCTGACAAAAATAGCGGTTCTGGACAAAAATAATCGTTTCTGACAAAAATAATCGTTTCTGAAAATAAATAATCGTTTCTGACAAAAATAGCGGTTCTAGACAAAAATAATCGTTTCTGACAAAAATAGTGGATCTGGACAAAAATAATCGTTTCTGACAAAAATAGCGGTTCTGGAAAAAATGATTGTTTCTGACATGAATAACGGATCTGGACAAAATAATCGTTTCTGACAAAAAAAAGCGGTTCTGAACATAAATAATCGATTCTACTATAAAAAATCGCATCTGACATAAATAATCGTTCCTGACAAAAAATAGCGGTTCTGGACAAAATAATCGTTTCTGAAAAAAATAGCCGATCTGGACAAAAATAATAGTTGCCGACAAAAATAATCGTTTTATGACAAAAATATTAGTATTGGACAAAAATAATCGTGTCTGACAAAAAATATTAGTTTTGGACAAAAAAAAATAGTTTCTGACAAAATATTTGTTTCCGTCAAAAATAATCGTTTCTGACAAAATTATTAGTTTCGGACGAAAATATTTGTATTGGACAAAAATAATCGTTTCTGACAAAAATAGCGGTTCTGGACAAAAATAATCGTTTCTGACAAAAAAAGCGGTTCTGGACAAAAATAATCGTTTCTGACAAAAGTATTTGTATGGACAAAAATAATCGTTTCTGAAATATATACGTTTTGGACAAAAATAATCGTTTCTGACAAGAATATTAGTTTTGGACAAAAATAATCGTTTCGGACAAAAATATTAGTTTTGGACAAAATAATCGTTTTCTGACAAAAATATTAGTTTTTGACAAAAATAATCGTTTCCGACAAAAATATTAGTTTCCGACAAAAATAATCGTTTCCGACAAAAAATATTAGTTACGGACAAAAATATAGTATTGGACAAAAATAATCGTTTCTGACAAAAATATTAGTTTTGGACAAAAATAATCGTTTCTGACATAAATAGCGGTTCTGGACAAAAATAATCGTTTTCTGACAAAAATAGCGGTTCTGGACAAAAATAATCGTTTCTGACAAAAATAGCGGTCTGGACAAAAATAATCGTTTCTGAAAAAAATAGCCGATCTATACAAAAATAATCTTTCCGACAAAAATATTAGTTTTGGACTGTAATATTCGTTTCTGACAAAAATTTTTGTTTTGGACGAAAATATTATTTCTTGACAAAAATAATAGTTTCCGACAAAAATAATCGTTTCTGACAAAAATATTAGTATTGGACAAAAATAATCGTGTCTGACAAAAATATTAGTTTTGGACAAAAATATTCGTTTCTGACAAAAATAGCGATTCTGGACAAAAATAATCGTTTCTGACAAAAATATCGTTTCTGACAAAAATGAAAAATTCTAGACAACAAAAATCGTTTCTGACAAAAATATTAGTTTTGACAAAAATAATCGTTTCTGACAAAAATATTAGTTTCTGACAAAAATAATCGTTTCTGACGAAAAATATTAGTCTTGGACAAAAATAATCGTTTCTGACAAAAATTTTTGTTTTGAACAAAAAAATAGTTTCTGACAAAATAATTTTCTGGAAAAAAATAATCTTTTTTGACAAAAATAATCGTTTCCGACAAAAATAATCGTTTTCCGACAAAAATAATCGTTTCTGACAAAAATAATCGTTTTTGACAAAAATATTAGCTTTGGACAAAAATAATCGTTTCTGAAAAAAATATACGTTTTGGACAAAAATAATTGTTTCTGACAAAAATATTAGTTTTGGACAAAAATAATCGTTTCTGACAAAAATATTAGTTTTGGACAGAATTAATCGTTTCTGACAAAAATATTAGTTTTGGACAAAAAATAATCGTTTCTGACAAAAATTATTGTTTTGGATAGAAATAATCGTTTCTGACAAAAATATTATTTCTGGAAAAACATAATCGTTTCTAACAAATTATTAGTTTCGGACAAAAATATTAGTATTGGACAAAAAATAATCGTGTCTGACAAAAATATTAGTTTTGGACAAAAACAATCGATTCTGACAAAATTAATCGTTTTTTGACAAAAATATTAGTTTTGGACAAAAATAATCGTTTCTGAAAAAAATATACGTTTTGGACAAAAATAATTGTTTCTGACAAAAATATTAGTTTTGGACAAAAATAATCGTTTCTGACAAAAATATTAGTTTTGGATAACAATAATCGTTTCTCCACAAAAATAGCGGTCCTGGATAAAAATAATCGTTTCTGACAATAATTTAAGTTCTAGACAACAATAATCGTTTCTGACAAAAATATAAGTATTGGACAAAAATAATAGTGTCTGACAAAAATATTAGTTTTGGATAAAAAAATTTTTGTTACTGACAAAAATAATCGTTTCTGACAAAATTATTAGTTTCGGACAAAAATATTAGTATAGGACAAAAATAATCGTGTATGACAAAAATATTAGTTTTGGACAAAAATATTCGTTGCTGACAAAAGTAGCGGTTCTGGACAAAAATAATCGATTCTGACAAAAATAATCGTTTCTGACAAAAATAATCGTTTCTGTCAAAAATGAAAGTTCTAGACAACAATAATCGTTTCTGACAAAAATATTAGTATTGGACAAAAATAATCGTTTCTGACAGAAATATTAGTTTTGGACAAAAATAATCGTTTCTGACATAAATAGCGGTTCAGGACAAAAATAATCGTTTTTGACAAAAATAGCGGTTCTGGACAAAAATAATCGTTTCTGACAAAAATAGCGGTTCTGGACAAAAATAATCGTTTCTGAAAAAAATATTAGTTTTGGACTGTAATATTCGTTTCTGACAAAAATTTTTGTTGTGGACGAAAATATTATTTCTGAAAAAAAATAATAGTTTCCGACAAAAATAATCGTTTCTGACAAAAATATTAGTTTTGGACAAAAATAATTGTTTCTGACAAAAATATTAGTTTTGGACAAAAAGAATCGTTTCTGACAAAAATATTAGTTTTGGATAACAATAATCGTTTCTCACAAAAATAGCGGTCCTGGATAAAAATAATCGTTTCTGACAAAAATAATCGTTTCTGACAAAAATAATCGTTCTGACAATAATTTAAGTTCTAGACAACAATAATCGTTTCTGACAAAAATATTAGTATTGGACAAAAATAATAGTGTCTGACAAAAATATTAGTTTTGGACAAAAATATTTGTTACTGACAAAAATAATCGTTTCTGACAAAATTATTAGTTTCGGACAAAAATATTAGTATAGGACAAGAATAATCGTGTATGACAAAAATATTAGTTTTGGACAAAAATATTCGTTGCTGACAAAAGTAGCGGTTCTGGACAAAAATAATCGATTCTGACAAGAATAATCGTTCTGATAAAAATAATCGTTTCTGTCAAAAATGAAAGTTCTAGACAACAATAATCGTTTCTGACAAAAATTTTAGTTTGGACAAAAATAATCGTTTCTGACAAGAATATTAGTTTTGGACAAAAATAATCGTTTCTGACAAAAATATTAGTTTTGGACAAAAATAATCGTTTCTGACAAAAATATTAGTTTTTGACAAAAATAATCGTTTCTGACAAAAATATTAGTTTCCGACAAAAATAATCGTTTCTGACAAAAATATTAGTTTCGGACAAAAATATTAGTATTGGACAAAAATAATCGTTTCTGACAGAAATATTAGTTTTGGACAAAAATAATCGTCTCTGACATAAATAGCGTTCAGGACAAAAATAATCGTTTTTGACAAAAATAGCGGTTCAGGACAAAAATAATCGTTTCTGACAAAAATAGCGGTTCTGGACAAAATAATCGTTTCTGAAAAAAATAGCCGATCTATACAAAAATAATCTTTTCCGATAAAAAATATTAGTTTTGGACAAAAATAATCGTTTCTGACAAAAATTTTTGTTTTGGACAAAAAAATAGTTTCTGACAAAATAATTTTCTGGAAAAAAATAATCGTTTTTGACAAAAATAATCGTTTCCGACAAAAATAATCGTTTCTGACAAAAATGAAAGTTCTAGACAACAATAATCGTTCTCTGACAAAAATATTATTTTTGGACAAAAATAATCGTTTCTGACAAAAATAACCGTTTCTGACAAAAATATTAGCTTTGGAAAAAAATAATCGTTTCTGACAAAAATATTAGTTTTGGACAAAATAAACGTTTCTGACAAAAATATTAGTTTTGGACAAAAATAATCGTTTCTGACAAAAATTTTTGTTTTGGACAAAAAAAATAGTTTCTGACAAAATATTATTTCTGGAAAAAAATAATCGTTCCTAACAAAATTATTTAGTTTCGGACAATAATATTAGTATTGGACAAAAATAATCGTGTCTGACAAAAATATTAGTTTTGGACAAAAATAATCGTTTCTGACAAAATTAATCGTTTTTGACAAAAATATTAGTTTTGGACAAAAATAATCGTTTCTGACAAAAATATACGTTTTGGACAAAAATAATCGTTTCTGACAAAAATAGCGGTCCTGGATAAAAATAATCGTTTCTGACAAAAATATTAGTTTTGGACAAAAATATTCGTTTCTGACAAAAATAGCGATTCTGGACAAAAATAATCGTTTCTGACAAAAATAATCGTTTCTGACAAAAATAATCGTTTCTGACAAAAATGAAAGTTCTAGACAACAAAAATCGTTTCTGACAAAAATATTAGTTTTGGACAAAAATAATCGTTTCTGACAAAAATATTAGTTTCTGACAAAAATAATCGTTTCTGACAAAAATATTAGTTTTGGACAAAAATAATCGTTTCTGACAAAAATTTTTGTTTTGGACAAAAAAATAGTTTCTGACAAAATAATTTTCTGGAAAAAAATAATCGTTTTTGACAAAAATAATCGTTTCCGACAACAATAATCGTTTCTGACAAAAATATTATTTTTGGACAAAATAATCGTTTCTGACAAAAATATCCGTTTCTGACAAAAATATTAGCTTTGAAAAAAATGATCGTTTCTGACAGAAATTTTTGTTTAAGACAAAAAAATAGTTTCTGACAAAAATATTATTTCTGGACAAAAATAACGTTTCCGACAAAAATAATCGTTTTTGACAAAAATATTAGTTTTGGACAAAATAATCGTTTCTGAAAAAAATGTACGTTTTGGACAAAAATAAATTGTTTCTGACAAAAAATTAGTTTGGACAAAAATAATCGTTTCTGACAAAATATTAGTTTTGGACAAAAATAAACGTTTCTGACAAAAATATTAGTTTTGGACAAAAATAATCGTTTCTGACAAAAATTTTTGTTTTGGACAAAAAAAATAGTTTCTGACAAAAATATTATTTCTGGAAAAAAATAATCGTTTCTAACAAAATTATTAGTTTCGGACAAAAATATTAGTATTGGACAAAAATAATCGTGTCTGACAAAAATATTAGTTTTGGACAAAATAATTTAAGTTCTAGACAACAATAATCGTTTCTGACAAAAATATTAGTATTGGACAAAAATAATCCCGTCTGACAAAAATATTAGTTTTGGACAAAAATATTTGTTTCTGACAAAATAATCGTTTCTGACAAAATTATTAGTTTCGGACAAAAATATTAGTATAGGACATAAAAAATAATCGTGTATGACAAAAATATTAGTTTTGGACAAAAATATTCGTTTCTGACAAAAGTAGCGGTTCTGGACAAAAATAATCGATTCTGACAAAAATAATCGTTTCTGACAAAAATAATAGTTCTGTCAAAAATGAAAGTTCTAGACAACAATAATCGTTTCTGACAAAAATATTAGTTTGGAAAAAATTATCGTTTCTGACAAGAATATTAGTTTGGACAAAAATAATCGTTTCTGACAAAAATATTAGTTTTGGACAAAAATAATCGTTTCTGACAAAAATATTAGTTTTGACAAAAATAATCGTTACTGACAAAAATATTAGTTTCTGACAAAATAATCGTTCTGACAAAAATATTAGTTTTATTATTTATATGTTTTATTATTATATTAATATTAGTATAGGACAAAGATAATTGTGTCTGACAAAAATATTAGTTTTGGACAATAATATTCGTTTCTGACAAAAATAGCGGTTCTGGACAAAAATAATCGTTTCGGACAAAATAATCGTTTTCTGACAAAAATAATCGTTTCTGACAAAAATGAAAGTTCTAGACAACAATGATCGTTTCTTACAAAAATATTAGTATTGGACAAAAATAATCGTGTATGAAAAAATATTAGTTTTGGACAAAAATATTCGTTTCTGACAAAAAATAATCGTTTCTGATAAAAATAATCGTTTCTGTCAAAAATAATCATTTCTGAAAAAAATGAAAGTTCTGGACAACAATAATCGTTTCGGACAAAAATATTAGTTTTGGACAAAAATAATCGTTTTTGAAAAAATATACGTTTTGGACAAAAATAATTGTTTCTGACAAAAATATTAATTTTGGACAAAAATAATCGTTTCTGAAAAAATATACGTTTTGGACAAAAATAATTGTTTCTGACAAAATATTAGTTTTTTGACAAAATAATCGTTTCTGACAAAAATATTAGTTTTGGATAAAAAAAATAGTTTCTGACAAAAATATTCGTTTCTGTCAAAAATAATCGTTTCTGACAAAATTATTAGTTTCGGACAAAAATATTTGTATTGGACAAAAAAAATAGTTTCTGACAAAAATATTATTTCTGGACAGAAATAATAGTTTCTGACAAAAATAGCGGTTCTGGACAAAAATAATCGTTTCTGACAAAAATAATCGTTTCTGAAAATAAATAATCGTTCTGACAAAATAGCGGTTCTAGACAAAAATAATCGTTTCTGACAAAAATAGTGGATCTGGACAAAAATAATCGTTCTGACAAAATAGCGGTTCTGGAAAAAAATGATTGTTTCTGACATGAATAACGGATCTGGACAAAAATAATCGTTTCTGACAAAAAAGCGGTTCTGACATAAATAATCGATTCTACTATAAAAAATCGCATCTGACATAAATAATCGTTCCTGACAAAAATAGCGGTTCTGGACAAAAATAATCGTTTCTGAAAAAAATAGCCGATCTGGACAAAAATAATAGTTGCCGACAAAAATAATCGTTTCTGACAAAAATATTAGTATTGGACAAAAATAATCGTGTCTGACAAAATATTAGTTTTGGACAAAAAAAATAGTTTCTGACAAAAATATTTGTTTCCGTCAAAAATAATCGTTTCTGACAAAATTATTAGTTTCGGACGAAAATATTTGTATTGGACAAAAATAATCGTTTCTGACAAAATAGCGGTTCTGGACAAAAATAATCCGTTTCTGACAAAATAATCGTTTCTGAAAAATAAATAATCGTTCTGACAAAAATAGCGGTTCTAGACAAAAATAATCGTTTCTGACAAAAATAGTGGATCTGGACAAAATAATCGTTTCTGACAAAAATAGCGGTTCTGGAAAAAAATGATTGTTTCTGACATGAATAACGGATCTGGACAAAATAATCGTTTCTGACAAAAAAAGCGGTTCTGAACATAAATAATCGATTCTACTATAAAAAATCGCATCTGACATAAATAATCGTTTCCTGACAAAAATAGCGGTTCTGGACAAAATAATCGTTTCTGAAAAAAATAGCCGATCTGGACAAAAATAATAGTTGCCGACAAAAATAATCGTTTATGACAAAAATATTAGTATTGGACAAAAATAATCGTGTCTGACAAAAATATTAGTTTTGGACAAAAAAAATAGTTTCTGACAAAAATATTTGTTTCCGTCAAAAATAATCGTTTCTGACAAAATTATTAGTTTCGGACGAAAATATTTGTATTGGACAAAAATAATCGTTTCTGACAAAAATAGCGGTTCTGGACAAAAATAATCGTTTCTGACAAAAAAAGCGGTTCTGGACAAAAATAATCGTTTATGACAAAAATAATCGTTTCTGACAAAAATAATCGTTTCTGACAAAAATGAAAGTTCTAGACAAGAAAAATCGTTTCTGACAAAAATATTAGTTTTGGACAAAAATTATCGTTTCTGACAAAAATATTAGTTTCTGACAAAAATAATCGTTTCTGACAAAAATATTAGTTTTGGACAAAAATAATCGTTTCTGAAAAAAATATATGTTTTGGACAAAAATAATTGTTTCTGACAAAAATATTAATTTTGGACAAATATAATCGTTTCTGACAAAAATATTAGTTTCCGACAAAAATAATCGTTTCCGACAAAAATATTAGTTCGGACAAAAATATTAATATTGGACAAAAATAATCGTTTCTGACAAAAACATTAGTTTTGGACAAAAATAATCGTTTCTGACAAAAATAGCGGTTCTAGACAAAAATAATCGTTTCTGACAAAAATAATCGTTTCTGAAAAAAATAATCGTTTCTTTCAAAAATAGCGGTTCTGGACAAAAATAATCGTTTCTGACAAAAATAGTGGATCTGGACAAAAATAATCGTTTCTGACAAAAATAGCGGTTCTGGAAAAAATGATTGTTTCTGACATAAATAACGGATCTGGACTAAAATCATCGTTTCTGACAAAAAAAGCGGTTCTGAACATAAATAATCGATTCTAACATAAAAAATCGCATCTGACATAAATAATCGTTCCTGACAAAAATAGCGGTTCTGGACAAAAATAATCGTTTCTGAAAAAAATAGCCGATCTGGACAAAAATAATAGTTTCCGACAAAAAAAATCGTTTCCGACAAAAATATTAGTATTGGACAAAAATAATCGTTTATGACAAAAATAATCGTTTCTGACAAAAATAATCGTTTCTGACAAAAATGAAAGTTCTAGACAAGAAAAATCGTTTCTGACAAAAATATTAGTTTTGGACAAAAATTATCGTTTCTGACAAAAATATTAGTTTCTGACAAAAATAATCGTTTCTGACAAAAATATTAGTTTTGGACAAAAATAATCGTTTCTGAAAAAAATATATGTTTTGGACAAAAATAATTGTTTCTGACAAAAATATTAATTTTGGACAAATATAATCGTTTCTGACAAAAATATTAGTTTCCGACAAAAATAATCGTTTCCGACAAAAATATTA
This sequence comes from Pantala flavescens, assembly GCA_020796165.1. Taxonomy (NCBI): domain Eukaryota; kingdom Metazoa; phylum Arthropoda; class Insecta; order Odonata; family Libellulidae; genus Pantala; species Pantala flavescens. The sequence goes on along the minus strand of CM036881.1, from coordinate 40,838,766 downwards.
GTTCGGACAAAAATATTAATATTGGACAAAAATAATCGTTTCTGACAAAAACATTAGTTTTGGACAAAAATAATCGTTTCTGACAAAAAAAGCGGTTCTAGACAAAAATAATCGTTTCTGACAAAAATAATCGTTTCTGAAAAAAATAATCGTTTCTTTCAAAAATAGCGGTTCTGGACAAAAATAATCGTTTCTGACAAAAATAGTGGATCTGGACAAAAATAATCGTTTCTGACAAAAATAGCGGTTCTGGAAAAAATGATTGTTTCTGACATAAATAACGGATCTGGACTAAAATCATCGTTTCTGACAAAAAAAGCGGTTCTGAACATAAATAATCGATTCTAACATAAAAAATCGCATCTGACATAAATAATCGTTCCTGACAAAAATAGCGGTTCTGGACAAAAATAATCGTTTCTGAAAAAAATAGCCGATCTGGACAAAAATAATAGTTTCCGACAAAAAAAATCGTTTCCGACAAAAATATTAGTATTGGACAAAAATAATCGTGTCTGACAAAAATATTAGTTTTGGACGAAAAAAATAGTTTCTGACAAAAATATTTGTTTCTGTCAAAAATAATCGTTTCTGACAAAATTATTAGTTTCGGACGAAAATATTTGTATTGGACAAAAATAATCGTTTCTGACAAAAATAGCGGTTCTGGACAAAAATAATCGTTTCTGACAAAAATAGCGGTTCTGGACAAAAATAATCGTTTCTGACAAAAATAATCGTTTCTGACAAAAATAATCGTTTCTGACAAAAATAATCGTTTCTGACAAAAATGAAAGTTCTAGACAAAAATAATCGTTTCTGACAAGAATAGTGGTTCTGGAAAAAAATAATCGTTTCTGACAAAAATAATCGTTTCCGACAAAAATAATCGTTTCTGACAAAAATGAAAGTTCTAGACAACAATAATCGTTTATGAAAAAAGTATACGTTTTGGACAAAAATAATCGTTTCTGACAAAAATAACCGTTTCTGACAAAAATATTAACTTTGGACAAAAATAATCTTTTCTGACAGAAATTTTTGTTTTGGACAAAAGAAATAGTTTCTGACAAAAATATTATTTCTGGACAAAAAAAATCGTTTCCGACAAAAATAATCGTTTCTGACAAAATTATTAGTTTCGGACAAAAATATTAGTATTGGACAAAAAAATCGTTTCTGACAAAAATATTAGTTTTGGACAAAAATATTCGTTTCTGACAAAAATAGCGGTTCTGGACAAAAATAATCGTTTCTGAACAAAATGAAAGTTCTGGACAACAATAATCATTTCTGACAAAGATATTAGTTTTGGACAAAAACAATCGTTTCTGAAAAAATATACGTTTTGGACAAAAATAATTGTTTCTGACAATAATATTAGTTTTGGACAAAAATAATCATTTCTGACAAAAATATTAGTTTTTGACAAAAAAAATCGTTTCTGACAAAAATATTAGTTTTGGACAAAAATAATAGTTTCTGACAAAAATTTTTGTTTTGGACAAAAAAAATAGTTTCTGACAAAAATATTATTTCTGGAAAAAAATATTCGTTTCTACCAAATATATTAGTTTCGGACAAAAATATTAGTATTGGACAAAAATAATCGTGTCTGACAAAAATATTAGTTTTGGACAAAAATAATCGTTTCTGACAAAATTAATCGTTTCTGACGAAAATGAAAGTTCTAGACAAAAATAATCGTTTCTGACAAAAATAGCGGTTCTGGAAAAAAATAATCGTTTCTGACAAAAATAATCGTTTCCGAAAAATATGATCGTTTCTGACAAAAATGAAAGTTCTAGACAACAATAATCGTTTCTGACAAAAATATTATTTTTGGACAAAAATAATCGTTTCTGAAAAAAGTATACGTTTTGGACAAAAATTATCGTTTCTGACAAAAATTACCGTTTCTGACACAAATATTAGCTTTTGACAAAAATAATCGTTTCTGACAAAAATTTTTGTTATGGAAAAAAAAAATTGTTTCTGACAAAAATATTATTTCTGGACAAAAATAATCGTTTCCGACACAAAAAAAATCGTTTCTGACAAAATTATTAGTTTCGGATAAAAATATTAGTTTTGGACAAAAATATTCGTTTTTGACAAAAATAGCGGTCCTGGATAAAAATAATCGTTTCTGACAAAAATATTAGTTTTGGACAAAAGTAATCGTTCCTGACAATAATATAAGTTCTAGACAACAATAATCGTTTCTGACAAAAATATTAGTTTTGGACAAAAGTAATCGTTTCTGACAAAAATAATAGTATTGGACAAAAATAATCGTGTCTGACAAAAATATTAGTTTTGGACAAAAATAATCGTTTCTAAAAAAAATATCGGTTCTGGACAAAAATAATCGTTTCAATCAAACATAGCGGTTCTGGACAAAAGTAATCGTTTCTGTCAAAAATAATCGTTAATGACAAAAATAATCGTTTCTGACAAAAATATTATATCTGGACAAAAATAGCGGTTTTGGACAAAAATAATCCTTTCTGACAAAATATTAGTTTGGACAAAAACAATCGTTTCTGACAAAAATAGCGGTTCTGGAAAAAAATGATTGTTTCTGACATAAATAACGGATCTGGACAAAAATAATCGTTTCTGACAAAAAAAGCGGTTCTGAACCTAAATAATCGATTCTAACATAAAAAATCGCATCTGACATAAATAATCGTTCCTGACAAAAATAGCGGTTCTGGACAAAAATAATCGTTTCTGAAAAAAATAGCCGATCTGGACAAAAATAATAGTTTCCGACAAAAATAATCGTATCTGACAAAAATATTAGTATTGGACAAAAATAATCGTGTCTGACAAAAATATAAGTTTTGGACAAAAAAAATAGTTTCTGACAAAAATATTTGTTTCTGTCAAAAATAATCGTTTCTGACAAAATTATTAGTTTCGGACGAAAATATTTGTATTGGACAAAAATAATCGTTTCTGACAAAAATAGCGGTTCTGGACAAAAATAATCGTTTCTGACAAAAATAGCGGTTCTGGACAAAAATAATCGTTTCTGACAAAAATAATCGTTTCTGACAAAAATAATCGTTTCTGACAAAAATGAAAGTTCTAGACAAAAATAATCGTTTCTGACAAGAATAGTGGTTCTGGAAAAAAATAATCGTTTCTGACAAAAATAATCGTTTCCGACAAAAATAATCGTTTCTGACAAAAATGAAAGTTCTAGACAACAATAATCGTTTATGAAAAAAGTATACGTTTTGGACAAAAATAATCGTTTCTGACAAAAATAACCGTTTCTGACAAAAATATTAACTTTGGACAAAAATAATCTTTTCTGACAGAAATTTTTGTTTTGGACAAAAGAAATAGTTTCTGACAAAAATATTATTTCTGGACAAAAAAAATCGTTTCCGACAAAAATAATCGTTTCTGACAAAATTATTAGTTTCGGACAAAAATATTAGTATTGGACAAAAAAATCGTTTCTGACAAAAATATTAGTTTTGGACAAAAATATTCGTTTCTGACAAAAATAGCGGTTCTGGACAAAAATAATCGTTTCTGAACAAAATGAAAGTTCTGGACAACAATAATCATTTCTGACAAAAATATTAGTTTTGGACAAAAATAATCGTTTCTGAAAAAATATACGTTTTGGACAAAAATAATTGTTTCTGACAATAATATTAATTTTGGACAAAAATAATCATTTCTGACAAAAATATTAGTTTTTGACAAAAAAAATCGTTTCTGACAAAAATATTAGTTTTGGACAAAAATAATAGTTTCTGACAAAAATTTTTGTTTTGGACAAAAAAAATAGTTTCTGACAAAAATATTATTTCTGGAAAAAAATATTCGTTTCTACCAAATATATTAGTTTCGGACAAAAATATTAGTATTGGAAAAAAATAATCGTGTCTGACAAAAATATTAGTTTTGGACAAAAATAATCGTTTCTGACAAAATTAATCGTTTCTGACAAAAATGAAAGTTCTAGACAAAAATAATCGTTTCTGACAAAAATAGCGGTTCTAGAAAAAAAAATTATCGTTTCTGACAAAAATAATCGTTTCCGAAAAATATGATCGTTTCTGACAAAAATGAAAGTTCAAGACAACAATAATCGTTTCTGACAAAAATATTATTTTTGGAAAAAAATATTCGTTTCTGAAAAAAGTATACGTTTTGGACAAAAATTATCGTTTCTGACAAAAATTACCGTTTCTGACACAAATATTAGCTTTTGACAAAAATAATCGTTTCTGAAAAATATTTGTTATGGACAAAAAAAATAGTTTCTGACAAAAATATTATTTCTGGACAAAAATAATCGTTTCCGACAAAAAAAAACGTTTCTGACAAAATTATTAGTTTCGGATAAAAATATTAGTTTTGGACAAAAATATTCGTTTTTGACAAAATATTAGTTTGGACAAAAACAATCGTTTCTGACAAAAATAGCGGTTCTGGAAAAAAATGATTGTTTCTGACATAAATAACGGATCTGGACAAAAATAATCGTTTCTGACAAAAAAAGCGGTTCTGAACCTAAATAATCGATTCTAACATAAAAAATCGCATCTGACATAAATAATCGTTCCTGACAAAAATAGCGGTTCTGGACAAAAATAATCGTTTCTGAAAAAAATAGCCGATCTGGACAAAAATAATAGTTTCCGACAAAAATAATCGTTTCTGACAAAAATATTAGTATTGGACAAAAATAATCGTGTCTGACAAAAATATAAGTTTTGGACAAAAAAAATAGTTTCTGACAAAAATATTTGTTTCTGAAAAAAATAATCGTTTCTTTCAAAAATAGCGGTTCTGGACAAAAATAATCGTTTCTGACAAAAATAGTGGATCTGGACAAAAATAATCGTTTCTGACAAAAATAGCGGTTCTGGAAAAAATGATTGTTTCTGACATAAATAACGGATCTGGACAAAAATCATCGTTTCTGACAAAAAAAGCGGTTCTAAACATAAATAATCGATTCTAACATAAAAAATCGCATCTGACATAAATAATCGTTCCTGACAAAAATAGCGGTTCTGGACAAAAATAATCGTTTCTGAAAAAAATAGCCGATCTGGACAAAAATAATAGTTTCCGACAAAAATAATCGTTTCCGACAAAAATATTAGTATTGGACAAAAATAATCGTGTCTGACAAAAATATTAGTTTTGGACAAAAAAAATAGTTTCTGACAAAAATATTTGTTTCTGTCAAAAATAATCGTTTCTGACAAAATTATTAGTTTCGGACGAAAATATTTGTATTGGACAAAAATAATCGTTTCTGACAAAAATAGCGGTTCTGGACAAAAATAATCGTTTCTGACAAAAATAGCGGTTCTGGACAAAAATAATCGTTTCTGACAAAAATAATCGTTTCTGACAAAAATAATCGTTTCTGACAAAAATAGTGGTTCTGGAAAAAAATAATCGTTTCTGACAAAAACATTCGTTTCCGACAAAAATAATCGTTTCTGACAAAAATGAAAGTTCTAGACAACAATAATCGTTTATGAAAAAAGTATACGTTTTGGACAAAAATAATCGTTTCTGACAAAAATAACCGTTTCTGACAAAAATATTAACTTTGGACAAAAATAATCTTTTCTGACAGAAATTTTTGTTTTGGACAAAAGAAATAGTTTCTGACAAAAATATTATTTCTGGACAAAAAAAATCGTTTCCGACAAAAATAATCGTTTCTGACAAAATTATTAGTTTCGGACAAAAATATTAGTATTGGACAAAAAAATCGTTTCTGACAAAAATATTAGTTTTGGACAAAAATATTCGTTTCTGACAAAAATAGCGGTTCTGGACAAAAATAATCGTTTCTGAACAAAATGAAAGTTCTGGACAACAATAATCATTTCTGACAAAAATATTAGTTTTGGACAAAAACAATCGTTTCTGAAAAAATATACGTTTTGGACAAAAATAATAGTTTCTGAAAAATTTTTGTTTTGGACAAAAAAAATAGTTTCTGACAAAAATATTATTTCTGGAAAAAAATATTCGTTTCTACCAAATATATTAGTTTCGGACAAAAATATTAGTATTGGACAAAAATAATCGTGTCTGACAAAAATATTAGTTTTGGACAAAAATAATCGTTTCTGACAAAATTAATCGTTTCTGACGAAAATGAAAGTTCTAGACAAAAATAATCGTTTCTGACAAAAATAGCGGTTCTGGAAAAAAATAATCGTTTCTGACAAAAATAATCGTTTCCGAAAAATATGATCGTTTCTGACAAAAATGAAAGTTCTAGACAACAATAATCGTTTCTGACAAAAATATTATTTTTGGACAAAAATAATCGTTTCTGAAAAAAGTATACGTTTTGGACAAAAATTATCGTTTCTGACAAAAATTACCGTTTCTGACACAAATATTAGCTTTTGACAAAAATAATCGTTTCTGACAAAAATTTTTGTTATGGAAAAAAAAAATTGTTTCTGACAAAAATATTATTTCTGGACAAAAATAATCGTTTCCGACACAAAAAAATCGTTTCTGACAAAATTATTAGTTTCGGATAAAAATATTAGTTTTGGACAAAAATATTCGTTTTTGACAAAAATAGCGGTCCTGGATAAAAATAATCGTTTCTGACAAAAATATTAGTTTTGGACAAAAGTAATCGTTCCTGACAATAATATAAGTTCTAGACAACAATAATCGTTTCTGACAAAAATATTAGTTTTGGACAAAAGTAATCGTTTCTGACAAAAATAATAGTATTGGACAAAAATAATCGTGTCTGACAAAAATATTAGTTTTGGACAAAAATAATCGTTTCTAAAAAAAATATCGGTTCTGGACAAAAATAATCGTTTCAATCAAACATAGCGGTTCTGGACAAAAGTAATCGTTTCTGTCAAAAATAATCGTTAATGACAAAAATAATCGTTTCTGACAAAAATATTATATCTGGACAAAAATAGCGGTTTTGGACAAAAATAATCCTTTCTGACAAAATATTAGTTTGGACAAAAACAATCGTTTCTGACAAAAATAGCGGTTCTGGAAAAAAATGATTGTTTCTGACATAAATAACGGATCTGGACAAAAATAATCGTTTCTGACAAAAAAAGCGGTTCTGAACCTAAATAATCGATTCTAACATAAAAAATCGCATCTGACATAAATAATCGTTCCTGACAAAAATAGCGGTTCTGGACAAAAATAATCGTTTCTGAAAAAAATAGCCGATCTGGACAAAAATAATAGTTTCCGACAAAAATAATCGTTTCTGACAAAAATATTAGTATTGGACAAAAATAATCGTGTCTGACAAAAATATAAGTTTTGGACAAAAAAAAATAGTTTCTGACAAAAATATTTGTTTCTGTAAAAAATAATCGTTTCTGACAAAATTATTAGTTTCGGACGAAAATATTTGTATTGGACAAAAATAATCGTTTCTGACAAAAATAGCGGTTCTGGACAAAAATAATCGTTTCTGACAAAAATAGCGGTTCTGGACAAAAATAATCGTTTCTGACAAAAATAATCGTTTCTGACAAAAATGAAAGTTCTAGACAAAAATAATCGTTTCTGACAAGAATAGTGGTTCTGGAAAAAAATAATCGTTTCTGACAAAAATAATCGTTTCCGACAAAAATAATCGTTTCTGACAAAAATGAAAGTTCTAGACAACAATAATCGTTTATGAAAAAAGTATACGTTTTGGACAAAAATAATCGTTTCTGACAAAAATAACCGTTTCTGACAAAAATATTAACTTTGGACAAAAATAATCTTTACTGACAGAAATTTTTGTTTTGGACAAAAGAAATAGTTTCTGACAAAAATATTATTTCTGGACAAAAAAAATCGTTTCCGACAAAAATAATCGTTTCTGACAAAATTATTAGTTTCGGACAAAAATATAAGTATTGGACAAAAAAATCGTTTCTGACAAAAATATTAGTTTTGGACAAAAATATTCGTTTCTGACAAAAATAGCGGTTCTGGACAAAAATAATCGTTTCTGAACAAAATGAAAGTTCTGGACAACAATAATCATTTCTGACAAAAATATTAGTTTTGGACAAAAATAATCGTTTCTGAAAAAATATACGTTTTGGACAAAAATAATTGTTTCTGACAATAATATTAATTTTGGACAAAAATAATCATTTCTGACAAAAATATTAGTTTTTGACAAAAAAAATCGTTTCTGACAAAAATATTAGTTTTGGACAAAAATAATAGTTTCTGACAAAAATTTTTGTTTTGGACAAAAAAAATAGTTTCTGACAAAAATATTATTTCTGGAAAAAAATATTCGTTTCTACCAAATATATTAGTTTCGGACAAAAATATTAGTATTGGACAAAAATAATCGTGTCTGACAAAAATAGTAGTTTTGGACAAAAATAATCGTTTCTGACAAAATTAATCGTTTCTGACAAAAATGAAAGTTCTAGACAAAAATAATCGTTTCTGACAAAAATAGCGGTTCTGGAAAAAAATAATCGTTTCTGACAAAAATAATCGTTTCCGAAAAATATGATCGTTTCTGACAAAAATGAAAGTTCAAGACAACAATAATCGTTTCTGACAAAAATATTATTTTTGGACAAAAATAATCGTTTCTGAAAAAAGTATACGTTTTGGACAAAAATTATCGTTTCTGACAAAAATTACCGTTTCTGACACAAATATTAGCTTTTGACAAAAATAATCGTTTCTGACAAAAATATTATTTCTGGACAAAAATAATCGTTTCCGACAAAAAAAATCGTTTCTGACAAAATTATTAGTTTCGGATAAAAATATTAGTTTTGGACAAAAATATTCGTTTTTGACAAAATATTAGTTTGGACAAAAACAATCGTTTCTGACAAAAATAGCGGTTCTGGAAAAAAATGATTGTTTCTGACATAAATAACGGATCTGGACAAAAATAATCGTTTCTGACAAAAAAAGCGGTTCTGAACCTAAATAATCGATTCTAACATAAAAAATCGCATCTGACATAAATAATCGTTCCTGACAAAAATAGCGGTTCTGGACAAAAATAATCGTTTCTGAAAAAAATAGCCGATCTGGACAAAAATAATAGTTTCCGACAAAAATAATCGTTTCTGACAAAAATATTAGTATTGGACAAAAATAATCGTGTCTGACAAAAATATAAGTTTTGGACAAAAAAAATAGTTTCTGACAAAAATATTTGTTTCTGTCAAAAATAATCGTTTCTGACAAAATTATTAGTTTCGGACGAAAATATTTGTATTGGACAAAAATAATCGTTTCTGACAAAAATAGCGGTTCTGGACAAAAGTAATCGTTTCTGTCAAAAATAATCGTTAATGACAAAAATAATCGTTTCTGACAAAAATATTATATCTGGACAAAAATAGCGGTTTTGGACAAAAATAATCCTTTCTGACAAAATATTAGTTTGGACAAAAACAATCGTTTCTGACAAAAATAACGGTTCTGGAAAAAAATGATTGTTTCTGACATAAATAACGGATCTGGACAAAAATAATCGTTTCTGACAAAAAAAGCGGTTCTGAACCTAAATAATCGATTCTAACATAAGAAATCGCATCTGACATAAATAATCGTTCCTGACAAAAATAGCGGTTCTGGACAAAAATAATCGTTTCTGAAAAAAATAGCCGATCTGGACAAAAATAATAGTTTCCGACAAAAATAATCGTTTCTGACAAAAATATTAGTATTGGACAAAAATAATCGTGTCTGACAAAAATATAAGTTTTGGACAAAAAAAATAGTTTCTGACAAAAATATTATTTCTGGACAAAAAAAATCGTTTCCGACAAAAATAATCGTTTCTGACAAAATTATTAGTTTCGGACAAAAATATTAGTATTGGACAAAAAAATCGTTTCTGACAAAAATATTAGTTTTGGACAAAAATATTCGTTTCTGACAAAAATAGCGGTTCTGGACAAAAATAATCGTTTCTGAACAAAATGAAAGTTCTGGACAACAATAATCATTTCTGACAAAAATATTAGTTTTGGACAAAAATAATCGTTTCTGAAAAAAATATACGTTTTGGACAAAAATAATTGTTTCTGACAATAATATTAGTTTTGGACAAAAATAATCATTTATGACAAAAATATTAGTTTTGGACAAAAAAAATCGTTTCTGACAAAAATATTAGTTTTGGACAAAAATAATCGTTTCTGACAAAAATTTTTGTTTTGGACAAAAAAAATAGTTTCTGACAAAAATATTATTTCTGGAAAAAAATATTCGTTTCTACCAAATATATTAGTTTCGGAGAAAAATATTAGTATTGGACAAAAATAATCGTGTCTGACAAAATTATTAGTTTTGGACAAAAATAATCGTTTCTGATAAAATTAATCGTTTCTGACAAAAATGAAAATTCTAGACAAAAATAATCGTTTCTGACAAAAATAGCGGTTCTGGAAAAAAATAATCGTTTCTGACAAAAATAATCGTTTCCGAAAAAAATAATCGTTTCTGACAAAAATGAAAGTTCTATACAACAATAATCGTTTCTGAAAAAAATATTATTTCTGGACAAAAATAATCGATTCCGATAAAAAAAATCGTTTCTGACAAAATTATTAGTTTCGGATAAAAATATTAGTTTTGGACAAAAATATTCTTTTTTGACAAAAATAGCGGTTCTGGATAAAAATAATCGTTTCTGACAAAAATATTAGTTTTGGACAAAAGTAATCGTTTCTGACAATAATATAAGTTCTAGACAACAATTATCGTATCTGACAAAAATATTAGTTTTGGAAAATAGTAATCGTTTCTGACAAAAATATTAGTATTGGACAAAAATAATCTCGTCTGACAAAAATATTAGTTTTGGACAAAAATAATCGTTTCTAAAAAAAATATCGGTTCTGGACAAAAATAATCGTTTCAATCAAACATAGCGGTTCTGGACAAAAGTAATCGTTTCTGTCAAAAAACATCGTTAATGACAAAAATAATCGTTTCTGACAAAAATATTATATCTGGACAAAAATAGCGGTTTTGGACAAAAATAATCCTTTCTGATAAAATATTAGTTTGGACAAAAACAATCGTTTCTGACATAAATAATGGATCTGGACAAAAATAATCGTTTCTGACAAAAATAGCGGTTCTGAACATAAATAATCGTTTCTAACATATAAAATCGCATCTGACATAAACAATCGTTTCTGACAAAAATAGCGGTTCTGGACAAAAATAATCGTTTCTGACAAAAATAGCCGACATGGACAGAAATAATCGTTTCTGACAAAAATTTTTGTTTGGGAACAAATACTTTATTGAAGAAAGTATACGTTTTGGACAAAAATAATCGTTTCTGACAAAAATAATCGTTTCTGTAAAAAACAATCGTTTCTGACAAAAATGAAATTTCTAGACAACAATAATCGTTTCTGACAAAAATATGAGTTTTGGACAAAAAAATCGTTTCTGAAATAAATATACGTTTTGGACAAAAATAATTGTTTCTGACAAAAATATTAGTATTGGACAAAATTAATCGTGTCTGACAAAAATATTAGTTTTGGACAAAAATAATCGTTTCTAAAAAAAATATCGGTTCTGGACAAAAATAATCGTTTCAATCAAACATAGCGGTTCTGGACAAAAGTAATCGTTTCCGACAAAAATAATCGTTAATTTCAAAAATAATCGTTTCTGACAAAAATATTATATCTGGACAAAAATAGCGGTTTTGGACAAAAATAATCTTTTCTGACAAAAATAGCCGATCTGGACAAAAATAATCGTTTCTGACAAAAATAGCGGTTCTGAACATAAATAATCGTTTCTAACATATAAAATCGCATCTGACATAAACAATCGAATCTGAGAAAAATAGCGGTTCTGGACAAAAATAATCGTTTCTGACAAAAATAGCTGATCTGGACAAAAATAATCTTTTCCGACAAAAATATTAGTTTTGGACAGAAATAATCGTTTCTGACAAAAATTTTTGTTTTTGAACAAAAATATTAGTTCTGGACAAAAATAATAGTTTCCGACAAATATAATCGTTTCTGACAAAAATATTAGTTTCGCACAAAAATATTAGTAATGGACAAAAATAATCGTTTCTGACAAAAATAGCGGTTCTGGACAAAAATAATCGTTTCCGACAAAAATAATCGTTTCTGAAAAAAAATAATCGTTTCTGACAAAAATGAAAGTTCTAGACAACAATAATCGTTTCTGACAAAAATATTAGTTTTGGACAAAAATAATCGTTTCTTAAATTAATATACGTTTTGGACAAAAATAATCGTTTCTGACAAAAATATTAGTTTTGGACAAAAATAATCGTTTCTGACAAAAATTTTTGTTTTGGACAAAAAAAATAGTTTCTGACAAAAATGTTATTTCTGGAAAAAATTATCGTTTCTAACAAAATTATTAGTGTCGGATAAAAATATTAGTATTGGACAAAAATAATCGTTTCTGACAAAATTAATCGTTTCTGACAAACATGAAAGTTCTAGACAAAAATAATCGTTTCTGACAAAAATAGCGGTTCTGGAAAAAAATAATCGTTTCTGCCAAAAATAATCATTTATGACAAAAATAATCGTTTCTGGCAAAAATGAAAGTTCTAGACAACAATAATCGTTTATGACAAAAATATTAGTTTTGGACAAAAATAATCGTTTTTGAAGAAAGTATACGTTTTGGACAAAAATAATCGTTTCTGACAAAAATATTATATCTGGACAAAAATAGCGGTTTTGGACAAAAATAATCTTTTCTGACAAAAATAGCCGATCTGGACAAAAATAATCGTTTCTGACAAAAATAGCGGTTCTGAACATAAATAATCGTTTCTAACATATAAAATCGCATCTGACATAAACAATCGAATCTGAGAAAAATAGCGGTTCTGGACAAAAATAATCGTTTCTGACAAAAATAGCTGATCTGGACAAAAATAATCTTTTCCGACAAAAATATTAGTTTTGGACAGAAATAATCGTTTCTGACAAAAATTTTTGTTTTTGAACAAAAATATTAGTTCTGGACAAAAATAATAGTTTCCGACAAATATAATCGTTTCTGACAAAAATATTAGTTTCGCACAAAAATATTAGTAATGGACAAAAATAATCGTTTCTGACAAAAATAGCGGTTCTGGACAAAAATAATCGTTTCCGACAAAAATAATCGTTTCTGAAAAAAAATAATCGTTTCTGACAAAAATGAAATTTCTAGACAACAATAATCGTTTCTGACAAAAATATTAGTTTTGGACAAAAATAATCGTTTCTTAAATTAATATACGTTTTGGACAAAAATAATCGTTTCTGACAAAAATATTAGTTTTGGACAAAAATAATCGTTTCTGACAAAAATTTTTGTTTTGGACAAAAAAAATAGTTTCTGACAAAAATGTTATTTCTGGAAAAAATTATCGTTTCTAACAAAATTATTAGTGTCGGATAAAAATATTAGTATTGGACAAAAATAATCGTTTCTGACAAAATTAATCGTTTCTGACAAACATGAAAGTTCTAGACAAAAATAATCGTTTCTGACAAAAATAGCGGTTCTGGAAAAAAATAATCGTTTCTGCCAAAAATAATCATTTATGACAAAAATAATCGTTTCTGGCAAAAATGAAAGTTCTAGACAACAATAATCGTTTATGACAAAAATATTAGTTTTGGACAAAAATAATCGTTTTTGAAGAAAGTATACGTTTTGGACAAAAATAATCGTTTCTGACAAAAATAACCGTTTCTGACAAAAAAATTAGCTTTGGAGAAAAATAATCGTTTCTGACAAAAATTTTTGTTATGAAAAAAAATAGTTTCTGACAAAAATATTATTTCTGGACAAAAATAATCGTTTCCGACAAAAATAATCGTTTCTGACAAAATTATTAGTTGCGGATAAAATTATTAGTTTTGGACAAAAGTAATCGTTTCTGACAAAAATATTAGTATTGGACAAAAATAATCGTGTCTGACAAAAATATTAGTTTTGGACAAAAATAATCGTTTCTAAAAAAAATATGAGTTTTGGACAAAAATAATCGTGTCTGACAAAAGTATTAGTTTTGGACAAAAGTAATCGTTTCTGACAAAAATAATCGTTAATGACAAAAATAATCGTTTCTGACAAAAATATTATATCTGGACAAAAATATTGGTTTTGGACAAAAATAATCCTTTCTGACAAAATATTAGTTTGGACAAAAACAATCGTTTCTAACATAAATAATGGATCTGGACAAAAATAATCGTTTCTGACAAAAATAGCGGTTCTGAACATAAATAATCGTTTCTAACATATAAAATCGCATCTGACATAAACAATCGCGTCTGACAAAAATAGCGGTTCTGGACAAAAATAATCGTTTCTGACAAAAATAGCCGATCTGGACAGAAATAATCGTTTCTGACAAAAATTTTTGTTTGGGAACAAAAATATTATTTCTGGACAAAAATAATAGTTTCAGAAAAATATAATCGTTTCTGACAAAAATATTAGTTTCGCACAAAAATATTAGTATTGGACAAAAATAATCGTTTCTGACAAAAATAGCGGTTCTGGACAAAAATAATTGTTTCTGACAAAAATAATCGTTTCTGAAAAAAACAATCGTTTCTGACAAAAATGAAAGTTCTAGACAACAATAATCGTTTCTGACAAAAATATGAGTTTTGGACAAAAAAATCGTTTCTCAAATAAATATACGTTTTGGACAAAAATAATCGTTTCTGACAAAAATATTAATTTTGGACAAAAGTAATCGTTTCTGACAAAATTATTAGTTTTGGACAAAAGTAATCGTTTCTGACAAAAATATTAGTATTGGACAAAAATAATCGTGTCTGACAAAAATATTAGTTTTGGACAAAAATAATCGTTTCTAAAAAAAATATCGGTTCTGGACAAAAATAATCGTTTCAATCAAACATAGCGGTTCTGGACAAAAGTAATCGTTTCTGACAAAAATAATCGTTAATGACAAAAATAATCGTTTCTGACAAAAATATTATATCTGGACAAAAATAGCGGTTTAGGACAAAAATAATCTTTTCTGACAAAAAATCAGTATGGACAAAAACAATCGTTTCTGACGAAAATATTATTTCTGGAAAAAAATAATCGTTTCTAAAAAATTATTAGTATCAGACAAAAATATTAGTATTGGACAAAAATAATCGTGTCTGACAAAAATATTAGTTTTGGGCATAAATAATAGTTTCCGACAAATATAATCGTTTCTGACAAAAATATTAGTTTCGCACAATAATATTAGTATTGGACAAAAATAATCGTTTCTGACAAAAATAGCGGTTCTGGACAAAAATAATCGTTTCTGACAAAAATAATCGTTTCTGAAAAAAATAATCGTTTCTGACAAAAATGAAAGTTCTAGACAACAATAATCGTTTCTAACAAAAATATGAGTTTTGGACAAAAATAATCGTTTCTGAAATAAATATACGTTTTGGACAAAAATAATTGTTTCTGACAAAAATATTAGTTTTGGACAAAAATAATCGTTTCTGACAAAATTATTAGTTTCGGATAAAAATATTAGTTTTGGACAAAAATAATCTTTTCTAAAAAAAATATGAGTTTTGGACAAAAATAATCTCGTCTGACAAAAATATTAGTTTTGGACAAAAATAATCGTTTCTAAAAAAAATATCGGTTCTGGACAAAAATAATCGTTTCAATCAAACATAGCGGTTCTGGACAAAAGTAATCGTTTCTGTCAAAAATAATCGTTAATGACAAAAATAATCGTTTCTGACAAAAATATTATATCTGGACAAAAATATCGGTTTTGGACAAAAATAATCCTTTCTGACAAAATATTAGTTTGGACAAAAACAATCGTTTCTGACATAAATAATGGATCTGGACAAAAATAATCGTTTCTGACAAAAATAGCGGTTCTGAACATAAATAATCGTTTCTAACATATAAAATCGCATCTGACATAAACAATCGCGTCTGACAAAAATAGCGGTTCTGGACAAAAATAATCGTTTCTGACAAAAATAGCCGATCTGGACAGAAATAATCGTTTCTGACAAAAATTTTTGTTTGGGAACAAAAATATTATTTCTGGACAAAAATAATAGTTTCCGACAAATATAATCGTTTCTGACAAAAATATTAGTTTCGCACAAAAATATTAGTATTGGACAAAAATAATCGTTTCTGACAAAAATAGCGGTTCTGGACAAAAATAATTGTTTCTGACAAAAATAATCGTTTCTGAAAAAAACAATCGTTTCTGACAAAAATGAAAGTTCTAGACAACAATAATCGTTTCTGACAAAAATATGAGTTTTGGACAAAAAAATCGTTTCTCAAATAAATATACGTTTTGGACAAAAATAATCGTTTCTGACAAAAATATTAATTTTGGACAAAAGTAATCGTTTCTGACAAAATTATTAGTTTTGGACAAAAGTAATCGTTTCTGACAAAAATATTAGTATTGGACAAAAATAATCGTGTCTGACAAAAATATTAGTTTTGGACAAAAATAATCGTTTCTAAAAAAAATATCGGTTCTGGACAAAAATAATCGTTTCAATCAAACATAGCGGTTCTGGACAAAAGTAATCGTTTCTGACAAAAATAATCGTTAATGACAAAAATAATCGTTTCTGACAAAAATATTATATCTGGACAAAAATAGCGGTTTAGGACAAAAATAATCTTTTCTGACAAAAAATCAGTATGGACAAAAACAATCGTTTCTGACGAAAATATTATTTCTGGAAAAAAATAATCGTTTCTAAAAAAATTATTAGTATCAGACAAAAATATTAGTATTGGACAAAAATAATCGTGTCTGACAAAAATATTAGTTTTGGGCATAAATAATAGTTTCCGACAAATATAATCGTTTCTGACAAAAATATTAGTTTCGCACAATAATATTAGTATTGGACAAAAATAATCGTTTCTGACAAAAATAGCGGTTCTGGACAAAAATAATCGTTTCTGACAAAAATAATCGTTTCTGAAAAAAATAATCGTTTCTGACAAAAATGAAAGTTCTAGACAACAATAATCGTTTCTAACAAAAATATGAGTTTTGGACAAAAATAATCGTTTCTGAAATAAATATACGTTTTGGACAAAAATAATTGTTTCTGACAAAAATATTAGTTTTGGACAAAAATAATCGTTTCTGACAAAATTATTAGTTTCGGATAAAAATATTAGTTTTGGACAAAAATAATCGTTTCTAAAAAAAATATGAGTTTTGGACAAAAATAATCGTTTCAATCAAACATAGCGGTTCTGGACAAAAGTAATCGTTTCTGACAAAAATAATCGTTAATGACAAAAATAATCGTTTCTGACAAAAATATTATATCTGGACAAAAATAGCGGTTTTGGACAAAAATAATCTTTTCTGACAAAAAATCAGTATGGACAAAAACAATCGTTTCTGACAAAAATATTATTTCTGGAAAAAAATAATCGTTTCTAAAAAAATTATTAGTTTCAGACAAAAATATTAGTATTGGACAAAAACAATCGTGTCTGACAAAAACATTAGTTTTGGGCAAAAATAATAGTTTCCGACAAATATAATCGTTTCTGACAAAAATATTAGTTTCGCACAATAATATTAGTATTGGACAAAAATAATCGTTTCTGACAAAAATAGCGGTTCTGGACAAAAATAATCGTTTCTGACAAAAATATTATTTCTGGAAAAAAATAATCGTTTCTAAGAAAATTATTAGTTTCAGACAAAAATATTAGTATTGGACAAAAATAATCGTGTCTGACAAAAATATTAGTTTTGGGCAAAAATAATAGTTTCCGACAAATATAATCGTTTCTGACAAAAATAATCGTTTCTGAAAAAAACAATCGTTTCTGACAAAAATGAAAGTTCTAGACAACAATAATCGTTTCTGACAAAAATATGAGTTTTGGACAAAAAAATCGTTTCTCAAATAAATATACGTTTTGGACAAAAATAATCGTTTCTGACAAAAATATTAATTTTGGACAAAAGTAATCGTTTCTGACAAAATTATTAGTTTTGGACAAAAGTAATCGTTTCTGACAAAAATATTAGTATTGGACAAAAATAATCGTGTCTGACAAAAATATCAGTTTTGGACAAAAATAATCGTTTCTAAAAAAAATATCGGTTCTGGACAAAAATAATCGTTTCAATCAAACATAGCGGTTCTGGACAAAAGTAATCGTTTCTGACAAAAATAATCGTTAATGACAAAAATAATCGTTTCTGACAAAAATATTATATCTGGACAAAAATAGCGGTTTAGGACAAAAATAATCTTTTCTGACAAAAAATCAGTATGGACAAAAACAATCGTTTCTGACGAAAATATTATTTCTGGAAAAAAATAATCGTTTCTAAAAAAATTATTAGTATCAGACAAAAATATTAGTATTGGACAAAAATAATCGTGTCTGACAAAAATATTAGTTTTGGGCATAAATAATAGTTTCCGACAAATATAATCGTTTCTGACAAAAATATTAGTTTCGCACAATAATATTAGTATTGGACAAAAATAATCGTTTCTGACAAAAATAGCGGTTCTGGACAAAAATAATCGTTTCTGACAAAAATAATCGTTTCTGAAAAAAATAATCGTTTCTGACAAAAATGAAAGTTCTAGACAACAATAATCGTTTCTAACAAAAATATGAGTTTTGGACAAAAATAATCGTTTCTGAAATAAATATACGTTTTGGACAAAAATAATTGTTTCTGACAAAAATATTAGTTTTGGACAAAAATAATCGTTTCTGACAAAATTATTAGTTTCGGATAAAAATATTAGTTTTGGACAAAAATAATCGTTTCTAAAAAAAATATGAGTTTTGGACAAAAATAATCGTTTCAATCAAACATAGCGGTTCTGGACAAAAGTAATCGTTTCTGACAAAAATAATCGTTAATGACAAAAATAATCGTTTCTGACAAAAATATTATATCTGGACAAAAATAGCGGTTTTGGACAAAAATAATCTTTTCTGACAAAAATCAGTATGGACAAAAACAATCGTTTCTGACAAAAATATTATTTCTGGAAAAAAATAATCGTTTCTAAAAAAATTATTAGTTTCAGACAAAAATATTAGTATTGGACAAAAACAATCGTGTCTGACAAAAACATTAGTTTTGGGCAAAAATAATAGTTTCCGACAAATATAATCGTTTCTGACAAAAATATTAGTTTCGCACAATAATATTAGTATTGGACAAAAATAATCGTTTCTGAAAAAATAGCGGTTCTGGACAAAAATAATCGTTTCTGACAAAAATATTATTTCTGGAAAAAAATAATCGTTTCTAAGAAAATTATTAGTTTCAGACAAAAATATTAGTATTGGACAAAAATAATCGTGTCTGACAAAAATATTAGTTTTGGGCAAAAATAATAGTTTCCGACAAATATAATCGTTTCTGACAAAAATATTAGTTTCGCACAATAATATTAGTATTGGACAAAAATAATCGTTTCTGACAAAAATAGCCGATCTGGACAAAAATAATCTTTTCCGACAAAAATATTAGTTTTAGACAAAAATAATCGTTTCTGACAAAATTAATCGTTTCTGACAAAAATGAAAATTCTAGACAAAAATAATCGTTTCTAACAAAAATAGCGGTTCTGGAAAAAAATAATCGTTTCTGACAAAAATGAAAGTTCTAGACAACAATAATCGTTTCTGACAAAAATGAAAGTTCTAGACAACAATAATCGTTTCTGACAAAAATATTATTTCTGGACAAAAATAATCGATTCCGACAAAAAAAATCGTTTCTGACAAAATTATTAGTTTCGGATAAAAATATTAGTTTTGGACAAAAATATTCTTTTTTGACAAAAATAGCGGTTCTGGATAAATATAATCGTTTCTGACAAAAATATTAGTTTTTGACAAAAGGAATCGTTTCCGACAATAATATAAGTTCTAGACAACAATAATCGTTTCTGACAAAAATATTAGTTTTGGAAAAAAGTAATCGTTTCTGACAAAAATATAAGTATTGGACAAAAATAATCTCGTCTGACAAAAATATTAGTTTTGGACAAAAATAATCGTTTCTAAAAAAAATATCGGTTCTGGACAAAAATAATCGTTTCAATCAAACATAGCGGTTCTGGACAAAAGTAATCGTTTCTGTCAAAAATAATCGTTAATGACAAAAATAATCGTTTCTGACAAAAATATTATATCTGGACAAAAATATCGGTTTTGGACAAAAATAATCCTTTCTGACAAAATATTAGTTTGGACAAAAACAATCGTTTCTGACATAAATAATGGATCTGGACAAAAATAATCGTTTCTGACAAAAATAGCGGTTCTGAACATAAATAATCGTTTCTAACATATAAAATCGCATCTGACATAAACAATCGTTTCTGACAAAAATAGCGGTTCTGGACAAAAATAATCGTTTCTGACAAAAATAGCCGATCTGGACAGAAATAATCGTTTCTGACAAAAATTTTTGTTTGGGAACAAAAATATTATTTCTGGACAAAAATAATAGTTTCCGACAAATATAATCGTTTCTGACAAAAATATTAGTTTCGCACAAAAATATTAGTATTGGACAAAAATAATCGTTTCTGACAAAAATAATCGTTTCTGACAAAAATAATCGTTTCTGAAAAAAATAATCGTTTCTGACAAAAATGAAAGTTCTAGACAACAATAATCGTTTCTGACAAAAATATGAGTTTTGGACAAAATTAAT
Source organism: Pantala flavescens (assembly GCA_020796165.1). NCBI lineage: Eukaryota > Metazoa > Arthropoda > Insecta > Odonata > Libellulidae > Pantala > Pantala flavescens. The sequence continues at coordinate 40,818,008 of CM036881.1, read as the reverse complement.
CGTTTCTGAAATAAATATACGTTTTGGACAAAAATAATTGTTTCTGACAAAAATATTAGTATTGGACAAAAATAATCGTTTCTCACAAAATTATTAGTTTTGGAAAAAAGTAATCGTTTCTGACAAAAATATTAGTATTGGACAAAAATAATCGTGTCTGACAAAAATATTAGTTTTGGACAAAAATAATCGTTTCTAAAAAAAATATCGGTTCTGGACAAAAATAATCGTTTCAATCAAACATAGCGGTTCTGGACAAAAGTAATCGTTTCTGACAAAAATAATCGTTAATGACAAAAATAATCGTTTCTGACAAAAATATTATATCTGGACAAAAATAGCGGTTTAGGACAAAAATAATCTTTTCTGACAAAAAATCAGTATGGACAAAAAAAATCGTTTCTGACGAAAATATTATTTCTGGAAAAAAATAATCGTTTCTAAAAAAATTATTAGTATCAGACAAAAATATTAGTATTGGACAAAAATAATCGTGTCTGACAAAAATATTAGTTTTGGGCATAAATAATAGTTTCCGACAAATATAATCGTTTCTGACAAAAATATTAGTTTCGCACAATAATATTAGTATTGGACAAAAATAATCGTTTCTGACAAAAATAGCGGTTCTGGACAAAAATAATCGTTTCTGACAAAAATAATCGTTTCTGAAAAAAATAATCGTTTCTGACAAAAATGAAAGTTCTAGACAACAATAATCGTTTCTAACAAAAATATGAGTTTTGGACAAAAATAATCGTTTCTGAAATAAATATACGTTTTGGACAAAAATAATTGTTTCTGACAAAAATATTAGTTTTGGACAAAAATAATCGTTTCTGACAAAATTATTAGTTTCGGATAAAAATATTAGTTTTGGACAAAAATAATCGTTTCTAAAAAAAATATGAGTTTTGGACAAAAATAATCGTTTCAATCAAACATAGCGGTTCTGGACAAAAGTAATCGTTTCTGACAAAAATAATCGTTAATGACAAAAATAATCGTTTCTGACAAAAATATTATATCTGGACAAAAATAGCGGTTTTGGACAAAAATAATCTTTTCTGACAAAAAATCAGTATGGACAAAAACAATCGTTTCTGACAAAAATATTATTTCTGGAAAAAAATAATCGTTTCTAAAAAAATTATTAGTTTCAGACAAAAATATTAGTATTGGACAAAAACAATCGTGTCTGACAAAAATATTAGTTTTGGGCAAAAATAATAGTTTCCGACAAATATAATCGTTTCTGACAAAAATATTAGTTTCGCACAATAATATTAGTATTGGACAAAAATAATCGTTTCTGACAAAAATAGCGGTTCTGGACAAAAATAATCGTTTCTGACAAAAATATTATTTCTGGAAAAAAATAATCGTTTCTGACAAAAATTTTTGTTTGGGAACAAAAATATTATTTCTGGACAAAAATAATAGTTTCCGACAAATATAATCGTTTCTGACAAAAATATTAGTTACGCACAAAAATATTAGTATTGGACAAAAATAATCGTTTCTGACAAAAATAGCGGTTCTGGACAAAAATAATTGTTTCTGACAAAAATAATCGTTTCTGAAAAAAACAATCGTTTCTGACAAAAAAGAAAGTTCTAGACAACAATAATCGTTTCTGACAAAAATATGAGTTTTGGACAAAAAAATCGTTTCTGAAATAAATATACGTTTTGGACAAAAATAATTGTTTCTGTCAAAAATATTAGTATTGGACAAAAATAATCGTGTCTGACAAAAATATTAGTTCTGGACAAAAATAATCGTTTCTGACAAAAATATTATTTCTGGAAAAAAATAATCGTTTCTAAGAAAATTATTAGTTTCAGACAAAAATATTAGTATTGGACAAAAATATTAGTTTTGGGCAAAAATAATAGTTTCCGACAAATATAATCGTTTCTGACAAAAATATTAGTTTCGCACAATAATATTAGTATTGGACAAAAATAATCGTTTCTGAAAAAAACAATCGTTTCTGACAAAAAAGAAAGTTCTAGACAACAATAATCGTTTCTGACAAAAATATGAGTTTTGGACAAAAAAATCGTTTCTGAAATAAATATATGTTTTGGACAAAAATAATTGTTTCTGTCAAAAATATTAGTATTGGACAAAAATAATCGTGTCTGACAAAAATATTAGTTTTGGACAAAAATAATCGTTTCTAAAAAAAATATCGGTTCTGGACAAAAATAATCGTTTCAATCAAACATAGCGGTTCTGGACAAAAGTAATCGTTTCTGACAAAAATAATCGTTAATGACAAAAATAATCGTTTCTGACAAAAATATTATATCTGGACAAAAATAGCGGTTTAGGACAAAAATAATCTTTTCTGACAAAAAATCAGTATGGACAAAAACAATCGTTTCTGACAAAAATATTATTTCTGGAAAAAAATAATCGTTTCTAAAAAAATTATTAGTTTCAGACAAAAATATAAGTATTGGACAAAAATTATCGTGTCTGATAAAAATATTAGTTTTGGGCAAAAATAATAGTTTCCGACAAATATAATCGTTTCTGACAAAAATATTAGTTTCGCACAATAATATTAGTATTGGACAAAAATAATCGTTTCTGACAAAAATAGCGGTTCTGGACAAAAATAATCGTTTCTGACAAAAATAATCGTTTCTGAAAAAAATAATCGTTTCTGACAAAAATGAAAGTTCTAGACAACAATAATCGTTTCTGACAAAAATATGAGTTTTGGACAAAAATAATCGTTTCTGAAATAAATATACGTTTTGGACAAAAATTATTGTTTCTGACAAAAATATTAGTTTTGGACAAAAATAATCGTTTCTGACAAAAATATTAGTTTTGCACAAAAATAATCGTTTCTGATAAAAATATTAGTTTTGGACAAAAATAATCGTTTCTGACAAAAATATTATTTCTGGAAAAAAATGATCGTTTCTAACAAAATTATTAGTTTCGGACAAAAATATTAGTATTGGACAAAAATAATCGTTTCTGACAAAAATATTAATTTTGGACAGTAATAATCGTTTCTGACAAAATTAATCGTTTCTGACAAAAATGAAAGTTCTAGACAAAAATAATCGTTTCTGACAAATTAGCGGTTCTGGAAAAAAATAATCGTTTCTGACAAAAATAATCGTTTCCGAAAAAAATAATCGTTTCTGACAAAAATGAAAGTTCTAGACAACAATAATCGTTTCTGACAAAAATATTATTTTTGGACAAAAATAATCGTTTCTGAAAAAAGTATACGTTTTGGACAAAAATTATCGTTTCTGACAAAAATAACCGTTTCCGACAAAAATATTAGCTTTGGACAAAAATAATCGTTTCTGACAAAAATATTATTTCTGGACAAAAATAATCGATTCCGACCAAAAAAAATCGTTTCTGATAAAATTATTAGTTGCGGATAAAAATATTAGTTTTGGACAAAAATATTCGTTTTTGACAAAAATAGCGGTTCTGGATAAAAATAATCGTTTCTGACAAAAATATTAGTTTTGGACAAAAGTAATCGTTTCTGACAATAATATAAGTTCTAGACAACAATAATCGTTTCTGACAAAAATATTAGTTTTGGAAAAAAGTAATCGTTTCTGACAAAAATATTAGTATTGGACAAAAATAATCTCGTCTGACAAAAATATTAGTTTTGGACAAAAATAATCGTTTCTAAAAAAAATATCGGTTCTGGACAAAAATAATCGTTTCAATCAAACACAGCGGTTCTGGACAAAAGTAATCGTTTCTGTCAAAAATAATCGTTAATGACAAAAATAATCGTTTCTGACAAAAATATTATATCTGGACAAAAATAGCGGTTTTGGACAAAAATAATCCTTTCTTACAAAATATTAGTTTGGACAAAAACAATCGTTTCTGACATAAATAATGGATCTGGACAAAAATAATCGTTTCTGACAAAAATAGCGGTTCTGAACATAAATAATCGTTTCTAACATATAAAATCGCATCTGACATAAACAATCGTTTCTGACAAAAATAGCGGTTCTGGACAAAAATAATCGTTTCTGACAAAAATAGCCGATCTGGACAGAAATAATCGTTTCTGACAAAAATTTTTGTTTGGGAACAAAAATATTATTTCTGGACAAAAATAATAGTTTCCGACAAATATAATCGTGTCTGACCAAAATATTAGTTTCGCACAAAAATATTAGTATTGGACAAAAATAATCGTTTCTGACAAAAATAATCGTTTCTGACAAAAATAATCGTTTCTGAAAAAAATAATCGTTTCTGACAAAAATGAAAGTTCTAGACAACAATAATCGTTTCTGACAAAAATATGAGTTTTGGACAAAATTAATCGTTTCTGAAATAAATATACGTTTTGGACAAAAATAATTGTTTCTGACAAAAATATTAGTATTGGACAAAAATAATCGTGTCTGACAAAAATATTAGTTTTGGACAAAAATAATCGTTTCTAAAAAAAATATCGGTTCTGGACAAAAATAATCGTTTCAATCAAACATAGCGGTTCTGGACAAAAGTAATCGTTTCTGACAAAAATAATCGTTAATGACAAAAATAATCGTTTCTGACAAAAATATTATATCTGGACAAAAATAGCGGTTTTGGACAAAAATAATCTTTTCTGACAAAAAATCAGTATGGACAAAAACAATCGTTTCTGACAAAAATATTATTTCTGGAAAAAAATAATCGTTTCTAAAAAAATTATTAGTTTCAGACAAAAATATAAGTATTGGACAAAAATTATCGTGTCTGATAAAAATATTAGTTTTGGGCAAAAATAATAGTTTCCGACAAATATAATCGTTTCTGACAAAAATATTAGTTTCGCACAATAATATTAGTATTGGACAAAAATAATCGTTTCTGACAAAAATAGCGGTTCTGGACAAAAATAATCGTTTCTGACAAAAATAATCGTTTCTGAAAAAAATAATCGTTTCTGACAAAAATGAAAGTTCTAGACAACAATAATCGTTTCTGACAAAAATATGAGTTTTGGACAAAAATAATCGTTTCTGAAATAAATATACGTTTTGGACAAAAATTATTGTTTCTGACAAAAATATTAGTTTTGGACAAAAATAATCGTTTCTGACAAAAATATTAGTTTTGCACAAAAATAATCGTTTCTGATAAAAATATTAGTTTTGGACAAAAATAATCGTTTCTGACAAAAATATTATTTCTGGAAAAAAATGATCGTTTCTAACAAAATTATTAGTTTCGGACAAAAATATTAGTATTGGACAAAAATAATCGTTTCTGACAAAAATATTAATTTTGGACAGTAATAATCGTTTCTGACAAAATTAATCGTTTCTGACAAAAATGAAAGTTCTAGACAAAAATAATCGTTTCTGACAAATTAGCGGTTCTGGAAAAAAATAATCGTTTCTGACAAAAATAATCGTTTCCGAAAAAAATAATCGTTTCTGACAAAAATGAAAGTTCTAGACAACAATAATCGTTTCTGACAAAAATATTATTTTTGGACAAAAATAATCGTTTCTGAAAAAAGTATACGTTTTGGACAAAAATTATCGTTTCTGACAAAAATAACCGTTTCCGACAAAAATATTAGCTTTGGACAAAAATAATCGTTTCTGACAAAAATATTATTTCTGGACAAAAATAATCGATTCCGACCAAAAAAAATCGTTTCTGATAAAATTATTAGTTGCGGATAAAAATATTAGTTTTGGACAAAAATATTCGTTTTTGACAAAAATAGCGGTTCTGGATAAAAATAATCGTTTCTGACAAAAATATTAGTTTTGGACAAAAGTAATCGTTTCTGACAATAATATAAGTTCTAGACAACAATAATCGTTTCTGACAAAAATATTAGTTTTGGAAAAAAGTAATCGTTTCTGACAAAAATATTAGTATTGGACAAAAATAATCTCGTCTGACAAAAATATTAGTTTTGGACAAAAATAATCGTTTCTAAAAAAAATATCGGTTCTGGACAAAAATAATCGTTTCAATCAAACACAGCGGTTCTGGACAAAAGTAATCGTTTCTGTCAAAAATAATCGTTAATGACAAAAATAATCGTTTCTGACAAAAATATTATATCTGGACAAAAATAGCGGTTTTGGACAAAAATAATCCTTTCTTACAAAATATTAGTTTGGACAAAAACAATCGTTTCTGACATAAATAATGGATCTGGACAAAAATAATCGTTTCTGACAAAAATAGCGGTTCTGAACATAAATAATCGTTTCTAACATATAAAATCGCATCTGACATAAACAATCGTTTCTGACAAAAATAGCGGTTCTGGACAAAAATAATCGTTTCTGACAAAAATAGCCGATCTGGACAGAAATAATCGTTTCTGACAAAAATTTTTGTTTGGGAACAAAAATATTATTTCTGGACAAAAATAATAGTTTCCGACAAATATAATCGTGTCTGACCAAAATATTAGTTTCGCACAAAAATATTAGTATTGGACAAAAATAATCGTTTCTGACAAAAATAATCGTTTCTGACAAAAATAATCGTTTCTGAAAAAAATAATCGTTTCTGACAAAAATGAAAGTTCTAGACAACAATAATCGTTTCTGACAAAAATATGAGTTTTGGACAAAATTAATCGTTTCTGAAATAAATATACGTTTTGGACAAAAATAATTGTTTCTGACAAAAATATTAGTATTGGACAAAAATAATCGTGTCTGACAAAAATATTAGTTTTGGACAAAAATAATCGTTTCTAAAAAAAATATCGGTTCTGGACAAAAATAATCGTTTCAATCAAACATAGCGGTTCTGGACAAAAGTAATCGTTTCTGACAAAAATAATCGTTAATGACAAAAATAATCGTTTCTGACAAAAATATTATATCTGGACAAAAATAGCGGTTTTGGACAAAAATAATCTTTTCTGACAAAATATCAGTTTGGACAATAACAATCGTTTCTGACATAAATAATGGATCTGGACAAAAATAATCGTTTCTGACAAAAATAGCCGTTCTGAACATAAATAATCGTTTCTAACGTATAAAATCGCATCTGACATAAACAATCGAATCTGAGAAAAATAGCGGTTCTGGACAAAAATAATCGTTTCTGACAAAAATAGCCGATCTGGACAAAAATAATCTTTTCCGACAAAAATATTAGTTTTGGACAGAAATAATCGTTTCTGACAAAAATTTTTGTTTGGGAACAAAAATATTATTTCTGGACAAAAATAATAGTTTCCGACAAATATAATCGTTTCTGAAAAAATATTAGTTTCGCACAAAAATATTAGTATTGGACAAAAATAATCGTTTCTGACAAAAATAGCGGTTCTGGAAAAAAATAATTGTTTCTGACAAAAATAATCGTTTCTGAAAAAAACAATCGTTTCTGACAAAAATGAAAGTTCTAGACAACAATAATCGTTTTTGACAAAAATATGAGTTTTGGACAAAAAAATCGTTTCTGAAATAAATATACGTTTTGGACAAAAATAATTGTTTCTGTCAAAAATATTAGTATTGGACAAAAATAATCGTGTCTGAAAAAAATATTAGTTTTGGACAAAAATAATCGTTTCTAAAAAAAATATCGGTTCTGGACAAAAATAATCGTTTCAATCAAACATAGCGGTTCTGGACAAAAGTAATCGTTTCTGACAAAAATAATCGTTAATGACAAAAATAATCGTTTCTGACAAAAATATTATATCTGGACAAAAATAGCGGTTTTGGACAAAAATAATCTTTTCTGACAAAAAATCAGTATGGACAAAAACAGTCGTTTCTGACAAAAATATTATTTCTGGAAAAAAATAATCGTTTCTAAAAAAATTATTAGTTTCAGACAAAAATATTAGTATTGGACAAAAATAATCGTGTCTGACAAAAATATTAGTTTTGGGCAAAAATAATAGTTTCCGACAAATATAATCGTTTCTGACAAAAATATTAGTTTCGCACAATAATATTAGTATTGGACAAAAATAATCGTTTCTGACAAAAATAGCGGTTCTGGACAAAAATAATCGTTTCTGACAAAAATAATCGTTTCTGAAAAAAATAATCGTTTCTGACAAAAATGAAAGTTCTAGACAACAATAATCGTTTCTGACAAAAATATGAGTTTTGGACAAAAATAATCGTTTCTGAAATAAATATACGTTTTGGACAAAAATAATTGTTTCTGACAAAAATATTAGTTTTGGACAAAAATAATCGTTTCTGACAAAAATATTAGTTTTGCACAAAAATAATCGTTTCTGACAAAAATATTAGTTTTGGACAAAAATAATCGTTTCGTTTCTGACAAAAATATTATTTCTGGAAAAAAATGATCGTTTCTAACAAAATTATTAGTTTCGGACAAAAATATTAGTATTGGACAAAAATAATCATGTCTGACAAAAATATTAGTTTTGGACAAAAATAATCGTTTCTGACAAAATTAATCGTTTCTGACAAAAATGAAAGTTCTAGACAAAAATAATCGTTTCTGACAAAAATAGCGGTTCTGGAAAAAAATAATCGTTTCTGACAAAAATAATCGTTTCCGAAAAAAATAATCGTTTCTGACAAAAATGAAAGTTCTAGACAACAATAATCGTTTCTGACAAAAATATTATTTTTGAACAAAAATAATCGTTTCTGAAAAAAGTATACGTTTTGGACAAAAATTATCGTTTCTGACAAAAATAACCGTTTCCGACAAAAATATTAGCTTTGGACAAAAATAATCGTTTCTGACAAAAATATTATTTCTGGACAAAAATAATCGATTCCGACAAAAAAAATCGTTTCTGATAAAATTATTAGTTTCCGATAAAAATATTAGTTTTGGACAAAAATATTCGTTTTTGACAAAAATAGCGGTTCTGGATAAAAATAATCGTTTCTGAAAAAAATATTAGTTTTGGACAAAAGTAATCGTTTCTGACAATAATATAAGTTCTAGAGAACAATAATCGTTTCTGACAAAAATATTAGTTTTGGAAAAAAGTAATCGTTTCTGACAAAAATATTAGTATTGGACAAAAATAATCTCGTCTGACAAAAATATTAGTTTTGGACAAAAATAATCGTTTCTAAAAAAAATATCGGTTCTGGACAAAAATAATCGTTTCAATCAAACATAGCGGTTCTGGACAAAAGTAATCGTTTCTGTCAAAAATAATCGTTAATGACAAAAATAATCGTTTCTGACAAAAATATTATATCTGGACAAAAATAGCGGTTTTGGACAAAAATAATCCTTTCTGACAAAATATTAGTTTGGACAAAAACAATCGTTTCTGACATAAATAATGGATCTGGACAAAAATAATCGTTTCTGACAAAAATAGCGGTTCTGAACATAAATAATCGTTTCTAACATATAAAATCGCATCTGACATAAACAATCGAATCTGAGAAAAATAGCGGTTCTGGACAAAAATAATCGTTTCTGACAAAAATAGCCGATCTGGACAAAAATAATCTTTTCCGACAAAAATATTAGTTTTGGACAGAAGTAATCGTTTCTGACAAAAATTTTTGTTTGGGAACAAAAATATTATTTCTGGACAAAAATAATAGTTTCCGGCAAATATAATCGTTTCTGACAAAAATATTAGTTTCGCACAAAAATATTAGTAATGGACAAAAATAATCGTTTCTGACAAAAATAGCGGTTCTGGGCAAAAATAATCGTTTCTGACAAAAATAATCGTTTCTGAAAAAAAATAATCGTTTCTGACAAAAATGAAAGTTCTAGACAACAATAATCGTTTCTGACAAAAATATGAGTTTTGGACAAAAATAATCGTTTCTGAAATTAATATACGTTTTGGACAAAAATAATTGTTTCTGACAAAAATATTAGTTTTGGACAAAAATAATCGTTTCTGACAAAAATATTAGTTTTGGACAAAAGAAATAGTTTCTGACAAAAATATTATTTCTGGAAAAAAATAATCGTTTCTAAAAAAATTATTAGTTTCAGACAAAAATATTAGTATTGGACAAAAATAATCGTTTCTGACAAAAATATTAGTTTTGGACAAAAATAATCGTTTCTGACAAAAATATTAGTTTTGGACAAAAATAATCGTTTCTGACAAAAATTTTTGTTTTGGACAAAAAAAATAGTTTCTGACAAAAATATTATTTCTGGAAAAAATTATCGTTTCTAAAAAAATTATTAGTTTCGGACAAAAATATTAGTATTGGACAAAAATAATCGTTTCTGACAAAATTAATCGTTTCTGACAAACATGAAAGTTCTAGACAAAAATAATCGTTTCTGACAAAAATAGCGGTTCTGGAAAATAATAATCGTTTCTGCCAAAAATAATCGTTTATGACAAAAATAATCGTTTCTGACAAAAATGAAAGTTCTAGTCAACAATAATTGTTTCTGAAAAAAATATGAGTTTTGGACAAAATTAATCGCTTCTGAAATAAATATACGTTTTGGACAAAAATAATTGTTTCTGACAAAAATATTAGTATTGGACAAAAAGAATCGTGTCTGACAAAAATATTAGTTTTGGACAAAAATAATCGTTTCTAAAAAAAATATCGGTTCTGGACAAAAATAATCGTTTCAATCAAACATAGCGGTTCTGGACAAAAGTAATCGTTTCTGACAAAAATAATCGTTAATGACAAAAATAATCGTTTCTGACAAAAATATTATATCTGGACAAAAATAGCGGTTTTGGACAAAAATAATCTTTTCTGACAAAATATCAGTTTGGACAATAACAATCGTTTCTGACATAAATAATGGATCTGGACAAAAATAATCGTTTCTGACAAAAATAGCCGTTCTGAACATAAATAATCGTTTCTAACGTATAAAATCGCATCTGACATAAACAATCGAATCTGAGAAAAATAGCGGTTCTGGACAAAAATAATCGTTTCTGACAAAAATAGCCGATCTGGACAAAAATAATCTTTTCCGACAAAAATATTAGTTTTGGACAGAAATAATCGTTTCTGACAAAAATTTTTGTTTGGGAACAAAAATATTATTTCTGGACAAAAATAATAGTTTCCGACAAATATAATCGTTTCTGAAAAAATATTAGTTTCGCACAAAAATATTAGTATTGGACAAAAATAATCGTTTCTGACAAAAATAGCGGTTCTGGAAAAAAATAATTGTTTCTGACAAAAATAATCGTTTCTGAAAAAAACAATCGTTTCTGACAAAAATGAAAGTTCTAGACAACAATAATCGTTTTTGACAAAAATATGAGTTTTGGACAAAAAAATCGTTTCTGAAATAAATATACGTTTTGGACAAAAATAATTGTTTCTGTCAAAAATATTAGTATTGGACAAAAATAATCGTGTCTGAAAAAAATATTAGTTTTGGACAAAAATAATCGTTTCTAAAAAAAATATCGGTTCTGGACAAAAATAATCGTTTCAATCAAACATAGCGGTTCTGGACAAAAGTAATCGTTTCTGACAAAAATAATCGTTAATGACAAAAATAATCGTTTCTGACAAAAATATTATATCTGGACAAAAATAGCGGTTTTGGACAAAAATAATCTTTTCTGACAAAAAATCAGTATGGACAAAAACAGTCGTTTCTGACAAAAATATTATTTCTGGAAAAAAATAATCGTTTCTAAAAAAATTATTAGTTTCAGACAAAAATATTAGTATTGGACAAAAATAATCGTGTCTGACAAAAATATTAGTTTTGGGCAAAAATAATAGTTTCCGACAAATATAATCGTTTCTGACAAAAATATTAGTTTCGCACAATAATATTAGTATTGGACAAAAATAATCGTTTCTGACAAAAATAGCGGTTCTGGACAAAAATAATCGTTTCAGACAAAAATAATCGTTTCTGAAAAAAATAATCGTTTCTGACAAAAATGAAAGTTCTAGACAACAATAATCGTTTCTGACAAAAATATGAGTTTTGGACAAAAATAATCGTTTCTGAAATAAATATACGTTTTGGACAAAAATAATTGTTTCTGACAAAAATATTAGTTTTGGACAAAAATAATCGTTTCTGACAAAAATATTAGTTTTGCACAAAAATAATCGTTTCTGACAAAAATATTAGTTTTGGACAAAAATAATCGTTTCGTTTCTGACAAAAATATTATTTCTGGAAAAAAATGATCGTTTCTAACAAAATTATTAGTTTCGGACAAAAATATTAGTATTGGACAAAAATAATCATGTCTGACAAAAATATTAGTTTTGGACAAAAATAATCGTTTCTGACAAAATTAATCGTTTCTGACAAAAATGAAAGTTCTAGACAAAAATAATCGTTTCTGACAAAAATAGCGGTTCTGGAAAAAAATAATCGTTTCTGACAAAAATAATCGTTTCCGAAAAAAATAATCGTTTCTGACAAAAATGAAAGTTCTAGACAACAATAATCGTTTCTGACAAAAATATTATTTTTGGACAAAAATAATCGTTTCTGAAAAAAGTATACGTTTTGGACAAAAATTATCGTTTCTGACAAAAATAACCGTTTCCGACAAAAATATTAGCTTTGGACAAAAATAATCGTTTCTGACAAAAATATTATTTCTGGACAAAAATAATCGATTCCGACAAAAAAAATCGTTTCTGATAAAATTATTAGTTTCCGATAAAAATATTAGTTTTGGACAAAAATATTCGTTTTTGACAAAAATAGCGGTTCTGGATAAAAATAATCGTTTCTGAAAAAAATATTAGTTTTGGACAAAAGTAATCGTTTCTGACAATAATATAAGTTCTAGAGAACAATAATCGTTTCTGACAAAAATATTAGTTTTGGAAAAAAGTAATCGTTTCTGACAAAAATATTAGTATTGGACAAAAATAATCTCGTCTGACAAAAATATTAGTTTTGGACAAAAATAATCGTTTCTAAAAAAAATATCGGTTCTGGACAAAAATAATCGTTTCAATCAAACATAGCGGTTCTGGACAAAAGTAATCGTTTCTGTCAAAAATAATCGTTAATGACAAAAATAATCGTTTCTGACAAAAATATTATATCTGGACAAAAATAGCGGTTTTGGACAAAAATAATCCTTTCTGACAAAATATTAGTTTGGACAAAAACAATCGTTTCTGACATAAATAATGGATCTGGACAAAAATAATCGTTTCTGACAAAAATAGCGGTTCTGAACATAAATAATCGTTTCTAACATATAAAATCGCATCTGACATAAACAATCGAATCTGAGAAAAATAGCGGTTCTGGACAAAAATAATCGTTTCTGACAAAAATAGCCGATCTGGACAAAAATAATCTTTTCCGACAAAAATATTAGTTTTGGACAGAAGTAATCGTTTCTGACAAAAATTTTTGTTTGGGAACAAAAATATTATTTCTGGACAAAAATAATAGTTTCCGGCAAATATAATCGTTTCTGACAAAAATATTAGTTTCGCACAAAAATATTAGTAATGGACAAAAATAATCGTTTCTGACAAAAATAGCGGTTCTGGGCAAAAATAATCGTTTCTGACAAAAATAATCGTTTCTGAAAAAAAATAATCGTTTCTGACAAAAATGAAAGTTCTAGACAACAATAATCGTTTCTGACAAAAATATGAGTTTTGGACAAAAATAATCGTTTCTGAAATTAATATACGTTTTGGACAAAAATAATTGTTTCTGACAAAAATATTAGTTTTGGACAAAAATAATCGTTTCTGACAAAAATATTAGTTTTGGACAAAAGAAATAGTTTCTGACAAAAATATTATTTCTGGAAAAAAATAATCGTTTCTAAAAAAATTATTAGTTTCAGACAAAAATATTAGTATTGGACAAAAATAATCGTTTCTGACAAAAATATTAGTTTTGGACAAAAATAATCGTTTCTGACAAAAATATTAGTTTTGGACAAAAATAATCGTTTCTGACAAAAATTTTTGTTTTGGACAAAAAAAATAGTTTCTGACAAAAATATTATTTCTGGAAAAAATTATCGTTTCTAAAAAAATTATTAGTTTCGGACAAAAATATTAGTATTGGACAAAAATAATCGTTTCTGACAAAATTAATCGTTTCTGACAAACATGAAAGTTCTAGACAAAAATAATCGTTTCTGACAAAAATAGCGGTTCTGGAAAATAATAATCGTTTCTGCCAAAAATAATCGTTTATGACAAAAATAATCGTTTCTGACAAAAATGAAAGTTCTAGTCAACAATAATTGTTTCTGAAAAAAATATGAGTTTTGGACAAAATTAATCGCTTCTGAAATAAATATACGTTTTGGACAAAAATAATTGTTTCTGACAAAAATATTAGTATTGGACAAAAAGAATCGTGTCTGACAAAAATATTAGTTTTGGACAAAAATAATCGTTTCTAAAAAAAGTATCGGTTCTGGACAAAAATAATCGTTTCAATCAAACATAGCGGTTCTGGACAAAAGTAATCGTTTCTGACAAAAATAATCGTTAATGACAAAAATAATCGTTTCTGACAAAAATATTATATCTGGACAAAAATAGCGGTTTTGGACAAAAATAATCTTTTCTGACAAAATATCAGTTTGGACAATAACAATCGTTTCTGACATAAATAATGGATCTGGACAAAAATAATCGTTTCTGACAAAAATAGCGGTTCTGAACATAAATAATCGTTTCTAACATATAAAATCGCATCTGACATAAACAATCGAATCTGAGAAAAATAGCGGTTCTGGACAAAAATAATCGTTTCTGACAAAAATAGCCGATCTGGACAAAAATAATCTTTTCCGACAAAAATATTAGTTTTGGACAGAAATAATCGTTTCTGACAAAAATTTTTGTTTGGGAACAAAAATATTATTTCTGGACAAAAATAATAGTTTCCGGCAAATATAATCGTTTCTGACAAAAATATTAGTTTCGCACAAAAATATTAGTAATGGACAAAAATAATCGTTTCTGACAAAAATAGCGGTTCTGGGCAAAAATAATCGTTTCTGACAAAAATAATTGTTTCTGAAAAAAATAATCGTTTCTGACAAAAATGAAAGTTCTAGACAACAATAATCGTTTCTGACAAAAATATGAGTTTTGGACAAAAATAATCGTTTCTGAAATTAATATACGTTTTGGACAAAAATAATTGTTTCTGACAAAAATATTAGTTTTGGACAAAAATAATCGTTTCTGACAAAAATATTAGTTTTGGACAAAAGAAATAGTTTCTGACAAAAATATTATTTCTGGAAAAAAATAATCGTTTCTAAAAAAATTATTAGTTTCAGACAAAAATATTAGTATTGGACAAAAATAATCGTGTCTGACAAAAATATTAGTTTTGGACAAAAATAATCGTTTCCGACAAAATTAATCGTTTCTGACAAAAATGAAAGTTCTAGACAAAAATAATCGTTTCTAACAAAAATAGCGGCACTGGAAAAAAATAATCGTTTCTGACAAAAATAATCGTTTCCGACAAAAATATTAGTTTTGGACAAAAAAAATCGTTTCTGAAAAAAGTATACGTTTTGGACAAAAATAATCGTTTCTGACAAAAATAACCGTTTCTGACAAAAATATTAACTTTGGACAGAAATAATCGTTTCTGACAGAAATTTTTGTTTTGGACAAAAATAATTGTTTCTGACAAAAATATTAGTTTTGGACAAAAATAATCGTTTCTGACAAAAATATTAGTTTTGGACAAAAATAATCGTTTCTGACAAAAATATTAGTTTTGGACAAAAATAATCGTTTCTGACAAAAATTTTTGTTTTGGACAAAAAAAATAGTTTCTGACAAAAATATTATTTCTGGAAAAAATTATCGTATTAAAAAAATTATTAGTTTCGGACAAAAATATTAGTATTGGACAAAAATAATCGTTTCTGACAAAATTAATCGTTTCTGACAAACTTGAAAGTTCTAGACAAAAATAATCGTTTCTGACAAAAATAGCGGTTCTGGAAAATAATAATCGTTTCTGCCAAAAATAATCGTTTATGACAAAAATAATCGTTTCTGACAAAAATGAAAGTTCTAGTCAACAATAATCGTTTCTGACAAAAATATGAGTTTTGGACAAAATTAATCGTTTCTGAAATAAATATACGTTTTGGACAAAAATAATTGTTTCTGACAAAAATATTAGTATTGGACAAAAATAATCGTGTCTGACAAAAATATTAGTTTTGGACAAAAATAATCGTTTCTAAAAAAAATATCGGTTCTGGACAAAAATAATCGTTTCAATCAAACATATTGATTCTGGACAAAAGTAATCGTTTCTGACAAAAATAATCGTTAATGACAAAAATAATCATTTCTGACAAAAATTTTTGTTTTGGACAAAAAAAATCGTTTCTGACAAAAATAATCATTTCTGACAAAAATAATCCTTTCTGACAAAAATGAAAGTTCTATACAACAATAATCGTTTCTGACAAAAATATTAGTTTTGGACAAAAATAATCGTTTCTGAAAAAAATATACGTTTTGGACATAAATAATCGTTTCTGACAGAAATATTAGTTTTGGACAAAAATAATCGTTTCTGACAAAAATTTTAGTTTTGGACAAATATAATCTTTTCTGACAAAAATAGCGGTTCTGGACAAAAATAATCGTTTCTGACAAAAATAATCGTTTCTGACTAAAATAGCGGTTCTGGAAAAAAATGATCGTTTCTGACAAAAATATTAGTTTTGAACAAATATAATCGTTTCTGACAAAAATAGCGGTTCTGGACAAAAATAATCGTTTTTAACATAAAAAATCGTATCTAAAAAAATAGCGGTTTTGGACAAAAATAATCTTTTTGAAAAAATAATCTTTTTTGACAAAAATAAGAGTTTTGGACAAAAATAATCGTATCTAACTAAAATATTAGTTTGGACAAAAAAATCTTTTCTGAATAAAATAGTGGATCTGTACAAAAATAATCGTTCATGACAAAAATAGCGGTTCTGAACATAAATAATCGTTTCTAACAAAAATAACGGATCTGGACAAAAATAATCTATTCCGAAAAAAATATTAGTTTTGGACAAAAATAATCGTTTCTGACATCAATTTTTGTTTTGGACAAAAATAATCCTTTCTGACAACAATTTTTGTTTTGGACAAAAAAAATAGTTTCTGACAAAAATATTATTTCTGGACAGAAATAATCGTTTCCGGCAAAAATAATCGTTTCTGACAAAAATATTAGTTTTGGGCAAAAATAATCGTTTCTGACAAAAATATTAGTTTTGGACAAAAAAAATCGTTTCTGACAAAAATATTAGTTTTGGAAAAAATAATCGTTTCTGAAAAAATAGTAGTTTTTGACAAAAAAAATCGTATCCGAAAAACGTATTAAATTGGACTTTAAAAATAATTTTTACAATAATAGCGATTCTGGACAAAAGAATTAGTTTCTGACAAAAGTATTCTATTCTGACTAAAATAATCGTTTCTGACAAAAATAATCGTTTCTGACAAAAAAATTTGTTTTGGACAAAAATAATCGTTTCTGAGTAAAATAGTAGTTTTTGACAAAAATAATCGTTTCTGACAAAAATGAAAGTTCTAGACAACAATAATTGTTTGTGACAAAAATATTAGTTTTGGACAAAAATAATCGTTTCTGAAGAAAGTATACGTTTTGGACAAAAATAATCGTTTCTGAAAAAAAATAACCGTTTCTGACAAAAAAATTAGCTTTGGACAAAAATAATCGTTTCTGACAAAAATTTTTGTTATGGACAAAAAAAATAGTTTCTGACAAAAATATTATCTCTGGACAAAAATAATCGTTTCCGACAAAAATAATCGTTTCTGACAAAATTATTAGTTTCGGATAAAAATATTAGTTTTGGACAAAAATAATCGTTTCTGACAAAAATAGCGGTTCTGGAAAAAAATAATCGTTTCTGCCAAAAATAATCGTTTATGACAAAAATAATCGTTTCTGACAAAAATGAAAGTTCTAGACAACAATAATCGTTTATGACAAAAATATTAGTTTTGGAGAAAAATAATCGTTTTTGAAGAAAGTATACGTTTTGGACAAAAATAATCGTTTCTGACAAAAATATTAGTTTTGGACAAAAATAATCGTTTCTGACAAAAATATTAGTTTTGGACAAAAATAATCGTTTCTGACAAAAATATTAGTTTTGGACAAAAATAATCGTTTCTGAAAAAAAATTTTTGTTTTGGACAAAAAAAATAGTTTCTGACAAAAATATTATTTCTGGAAAAAATTATCGTTTCTAACAAAATTATTAGTTTCGGACAAAAATATTAGTATTGGACAAAAATAATCGTTTCTGACAAAATTAATCGTTTCTGACAAACATGAAAGTTCTAGACAAAAATAATCGTTTCTGACAAAAATAGCGGTTCTGGAAAAAAATAATCGTTTCTGCCAAAAATAATCGTTTATGAATAAAATATTCGTTTCTGACAAAAATAGCGGTTCTGGAAAAAAATAATCGTTTCTGCCAAAAATAATCGTTTATGACAAAAATAATCGTTTCTGACAAAAATGAAAGTTCTAGACAACAATAATCGTTTATGACAAAAATATTAGTTTTGGAGAAAAATAATCGTTTTTGAAGAAAGTATACGTTTTGGACAAAAATAATCGTTTCTGACAAAAATATTAGTTTTGGACAAAAATAATCGTTTCTGACAAAAATATTAGTTTTGGACAAAAATAATCGTTTCTGACAAAAATATTAGTTTTGGACAAAAATAATCGTTTCTGAAAAAAAATTTTTGTTTTGGACAAAAAAAATAGTTTCTGACAAAAATATTATTTCTGGAAAAAATTATCGTTTCTAACAAAATTATTAGTTTCGGACAAAAATATTAGTATTGGACAAAAATAATCGTTTCTGACAAAATTAATCGTTTCTGACAAACATGAAAGTTCTAGAAAAAAATAATCGTTTCTGACAAAAATAGCGGTTCTGGAAAAAAATAATCGTTTCTGCCAAAAATAATCGTTTATGAATAAAATATTCGTTTCTGACAAAAATTAAAGTTCTAGACAACAATAATCGTTTCTGACAAAAATATTAGTTCTGGACAAAAATAATCGTTTCTGACAAAAATAATCGTTTCTGACTAAAATAGCGGTTCTGGAAAAAAATGATCGTTTCTGACAAAAATATTAGTTTTGAACAAATATAATCGTTTCTGACAAAAATAGCGGTTCTGGACAAAAATAATCGTTTTTAACATAAAAAATCGTATCTAAAAAAATAGCGGTTTTGGACAAAAATAATCTTTTTGAAAAAATAATCTTTTTTGACAAAAATAAGAGTTTTGGACAAAAATAATCGTATCTAACTAAAATATTAGTTTGGACAAAAAAATCTTTTCTGAATAAAATAGTGGATCTGTACAAAAATAATCGTTCATGACAAAAATAGCGGTTCTGAACATAAATAATCGTTTCTAACAAAAATAACGGATCTGGACAAAAATAATCTATTCCGAAAAAAATATTAGTTTTGGACAAAAATAATCGTTTCTGACATCAATTTTTGTTTTGGACAAAAATAATCCTTTCTGACAACAATTTTTGTTTTGGACAAAAAAAATAGTTTCTGACAAAAATATTATTTCTGGACAGAAATAATCGTTTCCGGCAAAAATAATCGTTTCTGACAAAAATATTAGTTTTGGGCAAAAATAATCGTTTCTGACAAAAATATTAGTTTTGGACAAAAAAAATCGTTTCTGACAAAAATATTAGTTTTGGAAAAAATAATCGTTTCTGAAAAAATAGTAGTTTTTGACAAAAAAAATCGTATCCGAAAAACGTATTAAATTGGACTTTAAAAATAATTTTTACAATAATAGCGATTCTGGACAAAAGAATTAGTTTCTGACAAAAGTATTCTATTCTGACTAAAATAATCGTTTCTGACAAAAATAATCGTTTCTGACAAAAAAATTTGTTTTGGACAAAAATAATCGTTTCTGAGTAAAATAGTAGTTTTTGACAAAAATAATCGTTTCTGACAAAAATGAAAGTTCTAGACAACAATAATTGTTTGTGACAAAAATATTAGTTTTGGACAAAAATAATCGTTTCTGAAGAAAGTATACGTTTTGGACAAAAATAATCGTTTCTGAAAAAAAATAACCGTTTCTGACAAAAAAATTAGCTTTGGACAAAAATAATCGTTTCTGACAAAAATTTTTGTTATGGACAAAAAAAATAGTTTCTGACAAAAATATTATCTCTGGACAAAAATAATCGTTTCCGACAAAAATAATCGTTTCTGACAAAATTATTAGTTTCGGATAAAAATATTAGTTTTGGACAAAAATAATCGTTTCTGACAAAAATAGCGGTTCTGGAAAAAAATAATCGTTTCTGCCAAAAATAATCGTTTATGACAAAAATAATCGTTTCTGACAAAAATGAAAGTTCTAGACAACAATAATCGTTTATGACAAAAATATTAGTTTTGGAGAAAAATAATCGTTTTTGAAGAAAGTATACGTTTTGGACAAAAATAATCGTTTCTGACAAAAATATTAGTTTTGGACAAAAATAATCGTTTCTGACAAAAATATTAGTTTTGGACAAAAATAATCGTTTCTGACAAAAATATTAGTTTTGGACAAAAATAATCGTTTCTGAAAAAAAATTTTTGTTTTGGACAAAAAAAATAGTTTCTGACAAAAATATTATTTCTGGAAAAAATTATCGTTTCTAACAAAATTATTAGTTTCGGACAAAAATATTAGTATTGGACAAAAATAATCGTTTCTGACAAAATTAATCGTTTCTGACAAACATGAAAGTTCTAGACAAAAATAATCGTTTCTGACAAAAATAGCGGTTCTGGAAAAAAATAATCGTTTCTGCCAAAAATAATCGTTTATGAATAAAATATTCGTTTCTGACAAAAATAGCGGTTCTGGAAAAAAATAATCGTTTCTGCCAAAAATAATCGTTTATGACAAAAATAATCGTTTCTGACAAAAATGAAAGTTCTAGACAACAATAATCGTTTATGACAAAAATATTAGTTTTGGAGAAAAATAATCGTTTTTGAAGAAAGTATACGTTTTGGACAAAAATAATCGTTTCTGACAAAAATATTAGTTTTGGACAAAAATAATCGTTTCTGACAAAAATATTAGTTTTGGACAAAAATAATCGTTTCTGAAAAAAAATTTTTGTTTTGGACAAAAAAAATAGTTTCTGACAAAAATATTATTTCTGGAAAAAATTATCGTTTCTAACAAAATTATTAGTTTCGGACAAAAATATTAGTATTGGACAAAAATAATCGTTTCTGACAAAATTAATCGTTTCTGACAAACATGAAAGTTCTAGAAAAAAATAATCGTTTCTGACAAAAATAGCGGTTCTGGAAAAAAATAATCGTTTCTGCCAAAAATAATCGTTTATGAATAAAATATTCGTTTCTGACAAAAATTAAAGTTCTAGACAACAATAATCGTTTCTGACAAAAATATTAGTTTTGGACAAAAATAATCGTTTCTGAAGAAAGTATACGTTTTGGACAAAAATAATCGTATCTGACAAAAATAACCGTTTCTGACAAAAATATTAGCTTTGGACAAAAATAATCATTTCTGACAAAAATTTTTGTTTTGGACAAAAAAAATCGTTTCTGACAAAAATAATCATTTCTGACAAAAATAATCCTTTCTGACAAAAATGAAAGTTCTATACAACAATAATCGTTTCTGACAAAAATATTAGTTTTGGACAAAAATAATCGTTTCTGAAAAAAATATACGTTTTGGACAAAAATAATCGTTTCTGACAGAAATATTAGTTTTGGACAAAAATAATCGTTTCTGACAAAAATTTTAGTTTTGGACAAATATAATCTTTTCTGACAAAAATAGCGGTTCTGGACAAAAATAATCGTTTCGGACAAAAATAATCGTTTCTGACTAAAATAGCGGTTCTGGAAAAAAATGATCGTTTCTGACAAAAATATTAGTTTTGAACAAATATAATCGTTTCTGACAAAAATAGCGGTTCTGGACAAAAATAATCGTATCTAACTAAAATATTAGTTTGGACAAAAAAACCTTTTCTGAATAAAATAGTGGATCTGTACAAAAATAATCGTTCATGACAAAAATAGCGGTTCTGAACATAAATAATCGTTTCTAACAAAAACAACAGATCTGGACAAAAATAATCTATTCCGAAAAAAATATTAGTTTTGGACAAAAATAATCGTTTCTGACAACAATTTTTGTTTTGGACAAAAATAATCCTTTCTGACAACAATTTTTGTTTTGGACAAAAAAAATAGTTTCTGACAAAAATATTATTTCTGGACAGAAATAATCGTTTCCGACAAAAATAATCGTTTCTGACAAAAATATTAGTTTTGGGCAAAAATAATCGTTTCTGAAAAAAATATTAGTTTTGGATAAAAAAAATCGTTTCCGACAAAAATATTAGTTTTGGAAAAAATAATTGTTTCTGAAAAAATAGTAGTTTTTGACAAAAAAAATCGTATCCGAAAAACGTATTAAATTGGACTTTAAAAATCATTTTTACAATAATAGCGATTCTGGACAAAAGAATTAGTTTCTGACAAAAGTATTCTATTCTGACTAAAATAATCGTTTCTGACAAAAATAATCGTTTCTGACAAAAAAATTTGTTTTGGACAAAAATAATCGTTTCTGAGTAAAATAGTAGTTTTTGACAAAAATAATCGTTTCTGACAAAAATGAAAGTTCTAGACAACAATAATCGTTTCTGACAAAAATATGAGTTTTGGACAAAAATAATCGTTTCTGAAATAAATATACGTTTTGGAAAAAAATAATTGTTTCTGACAAAAATATTAGTTTTGGACAAAAATAATCGTTTCTGACAAAAATATTAGTTTTGCACAAAAATAATCGTTTCTGACAAAAATATTAGTTTTGGACAAAAATAATCGTTTCTGACAAAAATATTATTTCTGGAAAAAAATGATCGTTTCTAACAAAATTATTAGTTTCGGACAAAAATATTAGTATTGGACAAAAATAATCGTTTCTGACAAAAATAATCGTTTCTGACAAAAAAATTCGTTTTGGACAAAAATAATCGTTTCTGAGTAAAATAGTAGTTTTTGACAAAAATAATCGTTTCTGACAAAAATGAAAGTTCTAGACAACAATAATCGTTTATGACAAAAATATTAGTTTTGGACAAAAATAATCGTTTCTGAAGAAAGTATACGTTTTGGACAAAAATAATCGTTTCTGACAAAAATAACCGTTTCTGACAAAAAAATTAGCTTTGGACAAAAATAATCGTTTCTGACAAAAATTTTTGTTATGGACAAAAAAAATAGTTTCTGACAAAAATATTATTTCTGGACAAAAATAATCGTTTCCGACAAAAATAATCGTTTCTGACAAAATTATTAGTTTCGGATAAAAATATTAGTTTTGGACAAAAATAATCGTTTCTGACAAAAATAGCGGTTCTGGAAAAAAATAATCGTTTCTGCCAAAAATAATCGTTTATGACAAAAATAATCGTTTCTGACAAAAATGAAAGTTCTAGACAACAATAATCGTTTATGACAAAAATATTAGTTTTGGACAAAAATAATCGTTTTTGAAGAAAGTATACGTTTTGGACAAAAATAATCGTTTCTGACAAAAATAACCGTTTCTGCCAAAAAAATTAGCTTTGGACAAAAATAATCGTTTCTGACTAAAATTTTTGTTATGGAAAAAAAAATAGTTTCTGACAAAAATATTATTTCTGGACAAAAATAATCGTTTCCGACAAAAATAATCGTTTCTGACAAAATTATTAGTTTCGGATAAAAATATTAGTTTTGGACAAAAATATTCGTTTTTGACAAAAATAGCGGTCCTGGATAAAAATAATCGTTTCTGACAAAAATATTAATTTTGGACAAAAGTAATCGTTTCTGACAAAATTATTAGTTTTGGACAAAAGTAATCGTTTCTGACAAAAATATTAGTATTGGACAAAAATAATCGTGAATGACAAAAATATTAGTTTTGGACAAAAATAATCGTTTCTAAAAAAAATATCGGTTCTGGACAAAAATAATCGTTTCAATCAAACATAGCGGTTCTGGACAAAAGTAATCGTTTCTGACAAAAATAATCGTTAATGACAAAAATAATCGTTTCTGACAAAAATATTATATCTGGACAAAAATAGCGGTTTCGGACAAAAATATTAGTATTGGACAAAAATAATCGTTTCTGACAAAATTAATCGTTTCTGTCAAACATGAAAGTTCTAGACAAAAATAATCGTTTCTGACAAAAATAGCGGTTCTGGAAAAAAATAATCGTTTCTGCCAAAAATAATCGTTTATGACAAAAATGATCGTTTCTGACAAAAATGAAAGTTCTAGACAACAATAATCGTTTCTGACAAAAATATTAGTTTTGGACAAAAATAATCGTTTCTGAAGAAAGTATACGTTTTGGACAAAAATAATCGTATCTGACAAAAATAACCGTTTCTGACAAAAATATTAGCTTTGGACAAAAATAATCATTTCTGACAAAAATTTTTGTTTTGGACAAAAAAAATCGTTTCTGACAAAAATAATCATTTCTGACAAAAATGAAAGTTCTATACAACAATAATCGTTTCTGACAAAAATTTTAGTTTTGGACAAATATAATCTTTTCTGACAAAAATAGCGGTTCTGGACAAAAATAATCGTTTCTGACAAAAATAATCGTTTCTGACTAAAATAGCGGTTCTGGAAAAAAATGATCGTTTCTGTCAAAAATATTAGCTTTGGACAAAAATAATCGTTTCTGACAAAAATTTTTGTTATGGAAAAAAAATAGTTTCTGACAAAAATATTATTTCTGGACAAAAATAATCGTTTCCGACAAAAATAATCGTTTCTGACAAAATTATTAGTTTCGGATAAAAATATTAGTTTTGGACAAAAGTAATCGTTTCTGACAAAAATAATCGTTAATGACAAAAATATTAATTTTGGACAAAAGTAATCGTTTCTGACAAAATTATTAGTTTTGGACAAAAGTAATCGTTTCTGACAAAAATATTAGTATTGGACAAAAATAATCGTGTCTGACAAAAATATTAGTTTCGGACAAAAATAATCATTTCTAAAAAAAATATCGGTACTGGACAAAAATAATCGTTTCAATCAAACATAGCGGTTCTGGACGAAAGTAATCGTTTCTGACAAAAATAATCGTTAATGACAAAAATAATCGTTTCTGACAAAAATATTATATCTGGACAAAAATAGCGGTTTTGGACAAAAATAATCTTTTCTGACAAAAAATCAGTATGGACAAAAACAATCGTTTCTGACAAAAATATTATTTCTGGAAAAAAATAATCGTTTCTAAAAAAATTATTAGTTTCAGACAAAAATATGAGTATTGGACAAAAATAATCGTGTCTGACAAAAATATTAGTTTTGGACAAAAATAATAGTTTCCGACAAATATAATCGTTTCTGACAAAAATAATCGTTTCTGAAAAAAATAATCGTTTCTGACAAAAATGAAAGTTCTAGACAACAATAATCGTTTCTGACAAAAATATGAGTTTTGGACAAAAATAATCGTTTCTGAAATAAATATACGTTTTGGACAAAAATAATCGTTTCTGACAAAAATATTAGTTTTGCACAAAAATAATCGTTTCTGACAAAAATATTAGTTTTGGACAAAAATAATCGTTTCTGACAAAAATATTATTTCTGGAAAAAAATGATCGTTTCTAACAAAATTATTAGTTTCGGACAAAAATATTAGTATTGGACAAAAGTAATCGTTTCTGACAAAAATAATCGTTAATGACAAAAATAATCGTTTCTGACAAAAATATTATATCTGGACAAAAATAGCGGTTTTGGACAAAAATAATCTTTTCTGACAAAAAATCAGTATGGACAAAAACAATCGTTTCTGACAAAAATATTATTTCTGGAAAAAAATAATCGTTTCAAAAAAAAATTATTAGTTTCAGACAAAAATATGAGTATTGGACAAAAATAATCGTGTCTGACAAAAATATTAGTTTTGGACAAAAATAATAGTTTCCGACAAATATAATCGTTTCTGACAAAAATAATCGTTTCTGAAAAAAATAATCGTTTCTGACAAAAATGAAAGTTCTAGACAACAATAATCGTTTCTGAAAAAAATATGAGTTTTGGACAAAAATAATCGTTTCTGAAATAAATATACGTTTTGGACAAAAATAATTGTTTATGACAAAAATATTAGTTTTGGACAAAAATAATCGTTTCTGACAAAAATATTAGTTTTGCACAAAAATAATCGTTTCTGACAAAAATATTAGTTTTGGACAAAAATAATCGTTTCTGACAAAAATATAATTTCTGGAAAAAAATGATCGTTTCTAACAAAATTATTAGTTTCGGACAAAAATATTAGTATTGGACAAAAATAATCGTTTCTGACAAAAATAATCGTTTCTGACAAAAAAATTTGTTTTGGACAAAAATAATCGTTTCTGAGTAAAATAGTAGTTTTTGACAAAAAAAATCGTTTCTGACAAAAATGAAAGTTCTAGACAACAATAATCGTTTATGACAAAAATATTAGTTTTGGACAAAAATAATCGTTTCTGAAGAAAGTATACGTTTTGGACAAAAATAATCGTTTCCGACAAAAATTTTTGTTATGGACAAAAAAAATAGTTTCTGACAAAAATATTATTTCTGGACAAAAATAATCGTTTCCGACAAAAATAATCGTTTCTGACAAAATTATTAGTTTCGGATAAAAATATTAGTTTTGGACAAAAATAATCGTTTCTGACAAAAATAGTGGTTCTGGAAAAAAATAATCGTTTCTGCCAAAAATAATCGTTTATGACAAAAATAATCGTTTCCGACAAAAATGAAAGTTCTAGACAACAATAATCGTTTATGACAAAAATATTAGTTTTGGACAAAAATAATCGTTTTTGAAGAAAGTATACGTTTTGGACAAAAATAATCGTTTCTGACAAAAATAACCGTTTCTAACAAAAAAATTAGCTTTGGGCAAAAAGAATCGTTTTTGACAAAAATTCTTCTTATGGAAAAAAAAATAGTTTCTGACAAAAATATTATTTCTGGACAAAAATAATCGTTTCCGAAAAAAATAATCTTTTCTGACAAAATTATTAGTTTCGGATAAAAATATTAGTTTTGGACAAAAATATTCGTTTTTGACAAAAATAGCGGTCCTGGATAAAAATAATCGTTTCTGACAAAAATATTAATTTTGGACAAAAGTAATCGTTTCTGACAAAATTATTAGTTTTGGACAAAAGTAATCGTTTCTGACAAAAATATTAGTATTGGACAAAAATAATCGTGTCTGACAAAAATATTAGTTTTGGAAAAAAATAATCGTTTCTAAAAAAAATATCGGTTCTGGAGAAAAATAATCGTTTCAATCAAACATAGCGGTTCTGGACAAAAGTAATCGTTTCTGACAAAAATAATCGTTAATGACAAAAATAATCGTTTCTGACAAAAATATTAATTTTGGACAAAAGTAATCGTTTCTGACAAAATTATTAGTTTTGGACAAAAGTAATCGTTTCTGACAAAAATATTAGTATTGGACAAAAATAATCGTGTCTGACAAAAATATTAGTTTTGGAAAAAAATAATCGTTTCTAAAAAAAATATCGGTTCTGGAGAAAAATAATCGTTTCAATCAAACATAGCGGTTCTGGACAAAAGTAATCGTTTCTGACAAAAATAATCGTTAATGACAAAAATAATCGTTTCTGACAAAAATATTATATCTGGAAAAAATAGCGGTTTTGGACAAGAATAATCTTTTCTGACAAAAAATCAGTATGGACAAAAACAATCGTTTCTGACAAAAATATTATTTCTGGAAAAAAATAATCGTTTCTAAAAAAATTATTAGTTTCAGACAAAAATATGAGTATTGGACAAAAATAATCGTGTCTGACAAAAATATTAGTTTTGGACAAAAATAATAGTTTCCGACAAATATAATCGTTTCTGACAAAAATATTAGTTTCGCACAAAAATATTAGTATTGGACAAAAATAATCGTTTCTGACAAAAATAGCGGTTCTGGACAAAAATAATCGTTTCTGACAAAAATAATCGTTTCTGAAAAAAATAATCGTTTCTGACAAAAATGAAAGTTCTAGACAACAATAATCGTTTCTGACAAAATTATGAGTTTTGGACAAAAATAATCGTTTCTGAAATAAATATACGTTTTGGACAAAAATAATTGTTTCTGACAAAAATATTAGTTTTGGACAAAAATAATCGTTTCTGACAAAAATATTAGTTTTGCACAAAAATAATCGTTTCTGACAAAAATATTAGTTTTGGACAAAAATAATCGTTTCTGACAAAAATATTATTTCTGGAAAAAAATTATCGTTTCTAACAAAATTATTAGTTTCGGACAAAAATATTAGTATTGGACAAAAATAATCGTGTCTGACAAAAATATTAGTTTTGGACAAAAAAAATCGTTTCTGACAAAATTAATCGTTTCTGACAAAAATGAAAGTTCTAGACAAAAATAATCGTTTTTGACAAAAATAGCGGTTCTGGAAAAAAATAATCGTTTCTGACAAAATAATCGTTTCCGAAAAAAATAATCGTTTCTGACAAAAATGAAAGTTCTAGACAACAATAATCGTTTCTGACAAAAATATTATTTTTGGACAAAAATAATCGTTTCTGAAAAAAGTATACGTTTTGGACAAAAATTATCGTTTCTGACAAAAATAACCGTTTCTGAAAAAAATATTAGCTTTGGACAAAAATAATCGTTTCTGACAAAAATTTTTGTTATGGACAAAAAAAATAGTTTCTGACAAAAATATTATTTCTGGACAAAAATAATCGATTCCGACAAAAAAAATCGTTTCTGACAAAAATATTAGTTTTGGACAAAAGTAATCGTTTCTGACAATAATATAAGTTCTAGACAACAATAATTGTTTCTGACAAAAATATTAGTTTTGGAAAAAAGTAATCGTTTCTGACAAAAATATTAGTATTAGACAAAAATAATCTCGTCTGACAAAAATATTAGTTTTGGACAAAAATAATCGTTTCTAAAAAAAATATCGGTTCTGGACAAAAGTAATCGTTTCTGTCAAAAATAATCGTTAATGACAAAAATAATCGTTTCTGACAAAAATAGCGGTTCTGTACAAAAATAATCGTTTCTAAAAAAATTATTAGTTTCAGACAAAAATATTAGTATTGGACAAAAATAATCGTGTCTGAAAAAAATATTAGTTTTGGACAATAATAATCGTTTCTGACAAAATTAATCGTTTCTGACAAAAATGAAAGTTCTAGACAAAAATAATCGATTCTGACAAAAATAGCGGCTCTGGAAAAAAATAATCGTTTCTGACAGAAATAATCGTTTCCGACAAAAATTATCGTTTCTGACAAAAATGAAAGTTCTAGACAACAATAATCGTTTCTGACAAAAATATTAGTTTTGGACAAAAAAAATCGTTTCTGAAAAAAGTATACGTTTTGGACAAAAATAATCGTTTCTGACAAAAATAACCGTTTCTGACAAAAATATTAACTTTGGACAAAAATAATCGTTTCTGACAGAAATTTTTGTTTTGGACAAAAATAATTGTTTCTGACAAAAATATTAGTTTTGGACAAAAATAATCGTTTCTGACAAAAATATTAGTTTTGGACAAAAATAATCGTTTCTGACAAAAATATTAGTTTTGGACAAAAATAATCCTTTCTGACAACAATTTTTGTTTTGGACAAAAAAAATAGTTTCTGACAAAAATATTATTTCTGGACAGAAATAATCGTTTCCGACAAAAATAATCGTTTCTGACAAAAATATTAGTTTTGGGCAAAAATAATCGTTTCTGACAAAAATATTAGTTTTGGACAAAAAAAATCGTTTCTGACAAAAATATTAGTTTTGGAAAAAATAATCGTTTCTGAAAAAATAGTAGTTTTTGACAAAAAAAATCGTATCCGAAAAACGTATTAAATTGGACTTTAAAAATCATTTTTACAATAATAGCGATTCTGGACAAAAGAATTAGTTTCTGACAAAAGTATTCTATTCTGACTAAAATAATCGTTTCTGACAAAAATAATCGTTTCTGACAAAAAAATTTGTTTTGGACAAAAATAATCGTTTCTGAGTAAAATAGTAGTTTTTGACAAAAATAATCGGTTCTGACAAAAATGAAAGTTCTAGACAACAATAATCGTTTATGACAAAAATATTAGTTTTGGACAAAAATAATCGTTTCTGAAGAAAGTATACGTTTTGGACAAAAATAATCGCTTCTGACAAAAATAACCGTTTCTGACAAAAAAATTAGCTTTGGACAAAAATAATCGTTTCTGACAAAAATTTTTGTTTGGGAACAAAAATATTATTTCTGGACAAAAATAATAGTTTCCGACAAATATAATCGTTTCTGACAAAAATATTAGTTTCGCACAAAAATATTAGTATTGGACAAAAATAATCGTTTCTGACAAAAATAGCGGTTCTGGACAAAAATAATCGTTTCTGACAAAAATAATCGTTTCTGAAAAAAATAATCGTTTCTGACAAAAATGAAAGTTCTAGACAACAATAATCGTTTCTGACAAAAATATGAGTTTTGGACAAAAATAATCGTTTCTGAAATTAATATACGTTTTGGACAAAAATAATTGTTTCTGACAAAAATATTATTTCTGGAAAAAATTATCGTTTCTAACAAAATTATTAGTTTCGGACAAAAATATTAGTATTGGACAAAAATAATCGTTTCTGACAAAAAAAGCGGTTCTGAACATAAATAATCGTTTCTAACATATAAAATCGCATCTGACATATTCAATCGATTCTGAGAAAAATAGCGGTTCTGGACAAAAATAATCGTTTCTGACAAAAATAGCCGATCTGGACAAAAATAATCTTTTCCGACAAAAATATTAGTTTTGGACAGAAAAAATCGTTTCTGACAAAAATTTTTGTTTGGGAACAAAAATATTATTTCTGGACAAAAATAATAGTTTCCGACAAATATAATCGTTTCTGACAAAAATATTAGTTTCGCACAAAAATATTAGTATTGGACAAAAATAATCGTTTCTGACAAAAATAGCGGTTCTGGACAAAAATAATCGTTTCTGACAAAAATAATCGTTTCTGAAAAAAATAATCGTTTCTGACAAAAATGAAAGTTCTAGACAACAATAATCGTTTCTGACAAAAATATGAGTTTTGGACAAAAATAATCGTTTCTGAAATTAATATACGTTTTGGACAAAAATAATTGTTTCTGACAAAAATATTAGTTTTGGACAAAAATAATCGTTTCTGACAAAAATATTAGTTTTGCACAAAAATAATCGTTTCTGACAAAAATATTAGTTTTGGACAAAAATAATCGTTTCTGACAAAAATATTATTTCTGGAAAAAAATTATCGTTTCTAACAAAATTATTAGTTTCGGACAAAAATATTAGTATTGGACAAAAATAATCGTGTCTGACAAAAATATTAGTTTTGGACAAAAAAAATCGTTTCTGACAAAATTAATGGTTTCTGACAAAAATGAAAGTTCTAGACAAAAATAATCGTTTTTGACAAAAATATTAGTTTTGGACAAAAATAATCGTTTCTGACAAAAATATTATTTCTGGAAAAAAATGATCGTTTCTAACAAAATTATTAGTTTCGGACAAAAATATTAGTATTGGACAAAAATAATCGTTTCTGACAAAATTAATCGTTTCTGACAAACATGAATGTTCTAGACAAAAATAATCGTTTCTGACAAAAATAGCGGTTCTGGGAAAAATAATCGTTTCTGCCAAAAATAATCGTTTATGACAAAAATAATCGTTTCTGACAAAAATGAAAGTTCTAGACAACAATAATCGTTTCTGACAAAAATATTAGTTTTGGACAAAAATAATCTTTTCTGAAGAAAGTATACGTTTTGGACAAAAATAATCGTTTCTGATAAAAATAACCGTTTCTGACAAAAATATTAGCTTTGGACAAAAATAATCATTTCTGACAAAAATTTTTGTTTTGGACAAAAAAAATCGTTTCTGACAAAAATAATCATTTCTGACAAAAATAATCCTTTCTGACAAAAATGAAAGTTCTATACAACAATAATCGTTTCTGACAAAAATATTAGTTTTGGACAAAAATAATCGTTTCTGAAAAAAATATACGTTTTGGACAAAAATAATCGTTTCTGACAGAAATATTAGTTTTAGACAAAAATAATCGTTTCTGACAAAAATTTTAGTTTTGGACAAATATAATCTTTTCTAACAAAAATAGCGGTTCTGGACAAAAATAATCGTTTCTGACAAAAATAATCGTTTCTGACTAAAATAGCGGTTCTGGAAAAAAATGATCGTTTCTGACAAAAATATTAGTTTTGAACAAATATAATCGTTTCTGACAAAAATAGCGGTTCTGGACAAAAATAATCGTTTTTAACATAAAAAATCGTATATAAAAAAAATAGCGGTTCTGGACAAAAATAATGTTTTTGAAAAAATAATCTTTTTTGACAAAAATAAGAGTTTTGGACAAAAATAATCGTATCTAACTAAAATATTAGTTTGGACAAAAAAATCTTTTCTGAATAAAATAGTGGATCTGTACAAAAATAATCGTTCATGACAAAAATAGCGGTTCTGAACATAAATAATCGTTTCTAACATATAAAATCGCATCTGACATATTCAATCGATTCTGAGAAAAATAGCGGTTCTGGACAAAAATAATCGTTTCTGACAAAAATAGCCGATCTGGACAAAAATAATCTTTTCCGACAAAAATATTAGTTTTGGACAGAAAAAATCGTTTCTGACAAAAATTTTTGTTTGGGAACAAAAATATTATTTCTGGACAAAAATAATAGTTTCCGACAAATATAATCGTTTCTGACAAAAATTTTAGTTTCGCACAAAAATATTAGTATTGGACAAAAATAATCGTTTCTGACAAAAATAGCGGTTCTGGACAAAAATAATCGTTTCTGACAAAAATAATCGTTTCTGAAAAAAATAATCGTTTCTGACAAAAATGAAAGTTCTAGACAACAATAATCGTTTCTGACAAAAATATGAGTTTTGGACAAAAATAATCGTTTCTGAAATTAATATACGTTTTGGACAAAAATAATTGTTTCTGACAAAAATATTAGTTTTGGACAAAAATAATCGTTTCTGACAAAAATATTAGTTTTGCACAAAAATAATCGTTTCTGACAAAAATATTAGTTTTGGACAAAAATAATCGTTTCTGACAAAAATATTATTTCTGGAAAAAAATTATCGTTTCTAACAAAATTATTAGTTTCGGACAAAAATATTAGTATTGGACAAAAATAATCGTGTCTGACAAAAATATTAGTTTTGGACAAAAAAAATCGTTTCTGACAAAATTAATGGTTTCTGATAAAAATGAAAGTTCTAGACAAAAATAATCGTTTTTGACAAAAATATTAGTTTTGGACAAAAATAATCGTTTCTGACAAAAATATTATTTCTGGAAAAAAATGATCGTTTCTAACAAAATTATTAGTTTCGGACAAAAATATTAGTATTGGACAAAAATAATCGTTTCTGACAAAATTAATCGTTTCTGACAAACATGAATGTTCTAGACAAAAATAATCGTTTCTGACAAAAATAGCGGTTCTGGAAAAAAATAATCGTTTCTGCCAAAAATAATCGTTTATGACAAAAATAATCGTTTCTGACAAAAATGAAAGTTCTAGACAACAATAATCGTTTCTGACAAAAATATTAGTTTTGGACAAAAATAATCTTTTCTGAAGAAAGTATACGTTTTGGACAAAAATAATCGTTTCTGATAAAAATAACCGTTTCTGACAAAAATATTAGCTTTGGACAAAAATAATCATTTCTGACAAAAATTTTTGTTTTGGACAAAAAAAATCGTTTCTGACAAAAATAATCATTTCTGACAAAAATAATCCTTTCTGACAAAAATGAAAGTTCTATACAACAATAATCGTTTCTGACAAAAATAATCGTTTCTGAAAAAAATATACGTTTTGGACAAAAATAATCGTTTCTGACAGAAATATTAGTTTTTGGACAAAAATAATCGTTTCTGACAAAAATTTTAGTTTTGGACAAATATAATCTTTTCTAACAAAAATAGCGGTTCTGGACAAAAATAATCGTTTCTGACAAAAATAATCGTTTCTGACTAAAATAGCGGTTCTGGAAAAAAATGATCGTTTCTGACAAAAATATTAGTTTTGAACAAATATAATCGTTTCTGACAAAAATAGCGGTTCTGGACAAAAATAATCGTTTTTAACATAAAAAATCGTATATAAAAAAAATAGCGGTTTTGGACAAAAATAATGTTTTTGAAAAAATAATCTTTTTTGACAAAAATAAGAGTTTTGGACAAAAATAATCGTATCTAACTAAAATATTAGTTTGGACAAAAAAATCTTTTCTGAATAAAATAGTGGATCTGTACAAAAATAATCGTTCATGACAAAAATAGCGGTTCTGAACATAAATAATCGTTTCTAACAAAAATAACGGATCTGGACAAAAATAATCATTTCCGAAAAAAATATTAGTTTTGGACAAAAATAATCGTTTCTGACAACAATTTTTGTTTTGGACAAAAATAATCCTTTCTGACAACAATTTTTGTTTTGGACAAAAAAAATAGTTTCTGACAAAAATATTATTTCTGTACAGAAATAATCGTTTCCGACAAAAATAATCGTTTCTGTCAAAAATATTAGTTTTGGGCAAAAATAATCGTTTCTGACAAAAATATTAGTTTTGGACAAAAAAAAATCGTTTCTGACAAAAATATTAGTTTTGGAAAAAATAATTGTTTCTGAAAAAATAGTAGTTTTTGACAAAAAAAATCGTATCCGAAAAACGTATTAAATTGGACTTTAAAAATAATTTTTACAATAATAGCGATTCTGGACGAAAGAATTAGTTTCTGACAAAAGTATTCTATTCTGACTAAAATAATCGTTTCTGACAAAAATAATCGTTTCTGACAAAAAAATTTGTTTTGGACAAAAATAATCGTTTCTGAGTAAAATAGTAGTTTTTGACAAAAATAATCGTTTCTGACAAAAATGAAAGTTCTAGACAACAATAATCGTTTATGACAAAAATATTGGTTTTGGACAAAAATAATCGTTTCTGAAGAAAGTATACATTTTGGACAAAAATAATCGTTTCTGACAAAAATAACCGTTTCTGACAAAAAAATTAGCTTTGGACAAAAATAATCGTTTCTGACAAAAATTTTTGTTATGGACAAAAAAAATAGTTTCTGACAAAAATATTATTTCTGGACAAAAATAATCGTTTCCGACAAAAATAATCGTTTCTGAAAAAATTATTGGTTTCGGATAAAAATATTAGTTTTGGACAAAAATAATCGTTTCTGACAAAAATAGCGGTTCTGGAAAAAAATAATCGTTTCTGCCAAAAATAATCGTTTATGACAAAAATAATCGTTTCTGACAAAAATGAAAGTTCTAGACAACAATAATCGTTTATGACAAAAATATTAGTTTTGGACAAAAATAATCGTTTTTGAAGAAAGTATACGTTTCTGACAAAAATAACCGTTTATGACAAAAAAATTGGTTTTGGACAAAAATAATCGTTTCTGAAGAAAGTATACATTTTGGACAAAAATAATCGTTTCTGACAAAAATAACCGTTTCTGACAAAAAAATTAGCTTTGGACAAAAATAATCGTTTCTGACAAAAATTTTTGTTATGGAAAAAAAAATAGTTTCTGACAATAATATTATTTCTGGACAAAAATAATCGTTTCCGACAAAAATAATCGTTTCTGACAAAATTATTAGTTTCGGATAAAAATATTAGTTTTGGACAAAAATATTCGTTTTTGACAAAAATAGCGGTCCTGGATAAAAATAATCGTTTCTGACAAAAATATTAATTTTGGACGAAAGTAATCGTTTCTGACAAAATTATTAGTTTTGGACAAAAGAAATCGTTTCTGACAAAAATATTAGTATTGGACAAAAATAATCGTGTCTGACAAAAATATTAGTTTTGGACAAAAATAATCGTTTCTAAAAAAAATATCGGTTCTGGACAAAAATAATCGTTTCAATCAAACATAGCGGTTCTGGACAAAAGTAATCGTTTCTGAGAAAAATAATCGTTAATGACAAAAATAATCGTTTCTGACAAAAATATTATATCTGGACAAAAATAGCGGTTTTGGACAAAAATTATCTTTTCTGACAAAAAATCAGTATGGACAAAAACAATCGTTTCTGACAAAAATATTATTTCTGGAAAAAAATAATCGTTTCCGACAAAAATAATCGTTTCTGTCAAAAATATTAGTTTTGGGCAAAAATAATCGTTTCTGACAAAAATATTAGTTTTGGACAAAAAAAATCGTTTCTGACAAAAATATAGTTTTGGAAAAAATAATTGTTTCTGAAAAAATAGTAGTTTTTGACAAAAAAAATCGTATCCGAAAAACGTATTAAATTGGACTTTAAAAATAATTTTTACAATAATAGCGATTCTGGACGAAAGAATTAGTTTCTGACAAAAGTATTCTATTCTGACTAAAATAATCGTTTCTGACAAAAATAATCGTTTCTGACAAAAAATTTGTTTTGGACAAAAATAATCGTTTCTGAGTAAAATAGTAGTTTTTGACAAAAATAATCGTTCCTGACAAAAATGAAAGTTCTAGACAACAATAATCGTTTATGACAAAAATATTGGTTTTGGACAAAAATAATCGTTTCTGAAGAAAGTATACATTTTGGACAAAAATAATCGTTTCTGACAAAAATAACCGTTTCTGACAAAAAAATTAGCTTTGGACAAAAATAATCGTTTCTGACAAAAATTTTTGTTATGGACAAAAAAAATAGTTTCTGACAAAAATATTATTTCTGGAAAAAAATAATCGTTTCCGACAAAAATAATCGTTTCTGAAAAAATTATTGGTTTCGGATAAAATATTAGTTTTGGACAAAAATAATCGTTTCTGACAAAAATAGCGGTTCTGGAAAAAATAATCGTTTCTGCCAAAAATAATCGTTTATGTCAAAAATAATCGTTTCTGACAAAAATGAAAGTTCTAGACAACAATAATCGTTTATGACAAAAATATTAGTTTTGGACAAAAATAATCGTTTTTGAAGAAAGTATACGTTTTGGACAAAAATAATCGTTTCTGACAAAAATAACCGTTTTATGACAAAAAAATTAGCTTTGGACAAAAATAATCGTATCTGACAAAAATTTTTGTTATGGAAAAAAAAAATAGTTTCTGACAAAAATATTATTTCTGGACAAAAATAATCGTTTCCGACAAAAATAATCGTTTCTGACAAAATTATTAGTTTCGGATAAAAATATTAGTTTTGGACAAAAATATTCGTTTTTGACAAAAATAGCGGTCCTGGATAAAAATAATCGTTTCTGACAAAAATATTAATTTTGGACAAAAGTAATCGTTTCTGACAAAATTATTAGTTTTGGACAAAAGAAATCGTTTCTGACAAAAATATTAGTATTGGACAAAAATAATCGTGTCTGAGAAAAATATTAGTTTTGGACAAAAATAATCGTTTCTAAAAAAAATATCGGTTCTGGACAAAAATAATCGTTTCAATCAAACATAGCGGTTCTGGACAAAAGTAATCGTTTCTGACAAAAATAATCGTTAATGACAAAAATAATCGTTTCTGACAAAAATATTATATCTGGACAAAAATAGCGGTTTTGGACAAAAATTATCTTTTCTGACAAAAAATCAGTATGGAAAAAAACAATCGTTCTGACAAAAATATTATTTCTGGAAAAAAATAATCGTTTCTAAAAAAATTATTAGTTTCAGACAAAAATATGAGTATTGGACAAAAATAATCGTGTCTGACAAAAATATTAGTTTTGGATAAAAATAATAGTTTCCGACAAATATAATCGTTTCTGACAAAAATATTAGTTTCGCACAAAAATATTAGTATTGGACAAAAATAATCGTTTCTGACAAAAATAGCGGTTCTGGACAAAAATAATCGTTTCTGACAAAAAATAATCGTTTCTGAAAAAAATAATCGTTTCTGACAAAAATGAAAGTTCTAGACAAAAATAATCGTTTCTGGCAAAAATATGAGTTTTGGACAAAAATAATCGTTTCTGAAATAAATATACGTTTTGGACAAAAATAATTGTTTCTGACAAAAATATTAGTTTTGGACAAAAATAATCGTTTCTGACAAAAATATTAGTTTTGCACAAAAATAATCGTTTCTGAAAAAAATATTAGTTTTGGACAAAAATAATCGTTTCTGACAAAAATATTATTTCTGGAAAAAAATGATCGTTTCTAACAAAATTATTAGTTTCGGACAAAAATATTAGTTTTGGACAAAAATAATCGTTTCTGAAAAAATTAATCGTTTCTGACAAAAATGAAAGTTCTAGACAAAAATAATCGTTTCTGACAAAAATAGCGGCTCTGGAAAAAATAATCGTTTCTGACAGAAATAATCGTTTCCGACAAAAATTATCGTTTCTGACAAAAATGAAAGTTCTAGACAACAATAATCGTTTCTGACAAAAATATTAGTTTTGGACAAAAAAAATCGTTTCTGAAAAAAGTATACGTTTTGGACAAAAATAATCGTTTCTGACAAAAATAACCGTTTCTGACAAAAATATTAACTTTGGACAAAAATAATCGTTTCTGACAGAAATTTTTGTTTTGGACAAAAATAATTGTACAAAAATATTAACTTTGGACAAAAAATAATCGTTTCTGACAGAAATTTTTGTTTTGGACAAAAATAATTGTTTCTGACAAAAATATTAGTTTTGGACAAAAATAATCGTTTCTGACAAAAATATTAGTTTTGGACAACAATAATCGTTTCTGACAAAAATATTAGTTTTGGACAAAAATAATCCTTTCTGACAACAATTTTTGTTTTGGACAAAAAAAAATAGTTTCTGTCAAAAATATTATTTCTGGACCGAAATAATCGTTTCCGACAAAAATAATCGTTTCTGACAAAAATATTCGTTTTGGGCAAAAATAATCGTTTCTGACAAAAATATTAGTTTTGGACAAAAAAAATCGTTTCTGACAAAAAATATTAGTATTGGAAAAAAATAATCGTTTCTGACAAAAATAATCGTTTCTGACAAAAAAAATTTGTTTTGGACAAAAATAATCGTTTCTGAGTAAAATAGTAGTTTTTGACAAAAATAATCGGTTCTGACAAAAAATGAAAGTTCTAGACAACAATAATCGTTTATGACAAAAAATATTAGTTTTGGACAAAAATAATCGTTTCTGAAGAAAGTATACGTTTTGGACAAAAATAATCGTTTCTGACAAAAATAACCGTTTCTGACAAAAAAAATTAGCTTTGGACAAAAATAATCGTTTCTGACAAAAATT
The DNA here is from genome assembly GCA_020796165.1 of Pantala flavescens. Taxonomy (NCBI): domain Eukaryota; kingdom Metazoa; phylum Arthropoda; class Insecta; order Odonata; family Libellulidae; genus Pantala; species Pantala flavescens. Next base: position 40,778,544 of record CM036881.1, on the reverse strand, counting down.
TTTGTTTGGGAACAAAAATATTATTTCTGGACAAAAATAATAGTTTCCGACAAATATAATCGTTTCTGACAAAAATATTAGTTTCGCACAAAAATATTAGTATTGGACAAAAATAATCGTTTCTGACAAACATAGCGGTTCTGGACAAAAATAATCGTTTCTGACAAAAATAATCGTTTCTGAAAAAAATAATCGTTTCTGACAAAAATGAAAGTTCTAGACAACAATAATCGTTTCTGACAAAAAATATGAGTTTTGGACAAAAATAATCGTGTCTGACAAAAATATTAGTTTTGGACAAAAAATAATCGTTTCTAAAAAAAAATATCGGTTCTGGGACAAAAATAATCGTTTCAATCAAACATAGCGGTTCTGGATAAAAAGTAATCGTTTCTGACAAAAATAATCGTTTCTGACAAAAATAGCGGTTCTGGACAAAAATAATCGTTTCTGACAAAAATAGCCGATCTGGACAGAAATAATCGTTTCTGACAAAAATTTTTGTTTTGGGAACAAAAATATTATTTCTGGACAAAAATAATAGTTTCCAACAAAT